>CM041752.1:10057500-12750000 GCA_023373885.1 Hestina assimilis | reverse complement strand
TTGTGTACAAAGTATTGAGAATGCGTTGGCGTGTTGTTTCCGCTGTAAGGCGAGTGTCGCGTGTCACCTGGAAGTGGTCGCGCAGGTAGTCCAGGCGCGCCTTGAGGATGCGGCTCTGCGTGAAGACGTAGGGGATGCCGAACATGAGCACGGCGCGGCCGAGGTGGTGGTCGAAGTCCACGCCCTCCGACACCTTCCCGCGCGCCACCGACAGCAGCACGCCGCCGCGCCCGCTCTCACACGCCTGCCAAGTCAATGAAATGCCAAACAATTATAATGTAAGTGCTTTTTTAGAATAGCCTAAAAACTCTCGAGTTTTGTTTTTTTACAACCTTATGTAATAAATAATCTTTGTGTGTTATCACATTTAGGCAAACTTACCACAAATTAAAGGAAATCTTTTATAAATAAATAAAATATAAATAGGAAACAGAATTGGGCCGAGGATAGAACCCCGTGGGACACCCATATTTACATAAGGGGTGGATCTCTTACTCTTACATTAACCTAAATATTTCTAAATTTCAAGTCAGAAATCAGACTCTATTATCAGATCTAAATATTTCTAAATTTCAAGTCAGAAGACTGAGTGCAGTGCCACATATACCGGCTGAGTACAGTACATTAGTACTCTAACTTCTGAAAAACATCTCATGCTATATGAAATCAAAAGCTTTTTATAAGACAAAAATTGCCGAGTGTATCCTGCGACTTCTCCTAGGCCTTAAGAATACTTTTACTGGTTGTAGACCTTTTACTGCGCAAGGACGGCTAGGTAGGTACCACCACAGTGTCAGTTATTCTACCGTAAGTCTGTCATACCGCTATCATTATACATAGCTTAAAGTTAGATAGATCGGTCAGCCGTGAGCCTCAGACGCACGTAGGTCGCCGGTCGCTCTTCCTAGTCCCCCAGTCACCGCATAGCGCTACTAGTGAGCACACGCCGGCACTGTATATACGGCACGCTCCTAACCGACATATCCTTCAATAGTTCCTATACTGTTTTTTTGAATTGAAACTTCTTTACCGGCGTTGTAAAAAAAATTACCGTCACATTTTTCGGTTATGTGTCACATTTTTCCGTTAAGCGCCATCTTTTTCTTATCCCTTCCGCGGTTGATTCGAGGAGTACTTTCTCCAGCGGAGTAGGGATGGCATGTAATAATTCTATTACAATTAATGAAATGCTGTAATAATCTTAGTAGTAATAAGGTAAAATGAAATAATTGTATTATTTGTATTCATGTCTATGATAATAAAAGCCTTTTGTTGAACTTTATCTAATTTAACTTTATTTAACCAATTTCTTTAAAGTTGCATGTAGTAGATAATTTTTCGAAAAACAAGATCATAAAGAAGTTTCACTTCTTACGTGTGTACACAAGTATACGCACACAATTAAAAAAAAAAGGTTGCGCTTTAGGCTTAAGGATAACATGTGTGTTGATGACAAATAGATAGTATTTCCGATATTAGTTGACGTCCTCTAATTGTCTAAAAGCCCCTTACATACCCGAGTTTATGCTGGGTTTAGGTGGGTGGGCCCTTAAAACTCCTGAGTATGTTACGACTGTTTATAGGTACATTTAGTGAAAACGCTTGTTGTATTGTTGGTTGACTTAGAAGTAAATTCATATATGAGGTGAATATTAAACTTTTGTTGTCGTAGCGCTGAGTAATTATTTTCCAACATGAGGAATAATTGTCAGCGCTGATTCCCAGGTGTTGGACCAGCTTTTCAGCTTCACCTTTTAGTTTCGTTTTCAGATGTTGCATTTTCTGAGCTTTGGAGAGTGACGGGTTGTTATGCACACTCTCCATAAAAAGATCTTTGAAAGAGAGCCACTGGTTGTAATTGCCATAAAAATCTGGAATTTCTATCTTTGGTGTTGCCTTCTCATAATGCACATTATCCCAGATTTTATGTTGCAGCTTCTTTCGTACATCGTCATAAATGTTCTCCACAGCGTCATATTTTTGCTTGTATATCGAATCTTCTTCTTGCTTCCATATACAGTCGAGTTCCCAGTTCGCCCTTTCGATATGTTCCCATTTAATTTTTAAAATGTTTAAGCTATCCTCCAATTCCAATTTTTCCATGGTGGTCTCGATATTAATTTTATTCAGCGTATGCTCAAAAGCTTTAAAATTACAGTACTGCTGGCGTAAGATATCTTGTTGCTTAATATTAGCTTCGCTCGTTTCACGAGGAGGCACATGAAAGTTAATACCCGCAAAATCAAACCTAGGCAATGGTTTTCTCTCTGCCGGAGCTGCTGGTATTGGTTCCTTAGTTGAGGTGGAGGGTAACTCCGCTTTTCGTTTCAAAATGTCTTGTAAAACGTCTTCGTACATCCTCTTAGTACAGTTAAAAACATCGTCTGTAAAATATTGAATGTTGGTTATTTCTAATTCTTCTAGGTGTTGGTGATTCTCAATAAATCCTTCCCATGCAGCGTTTAAACGGGAAAGACGGTCATTTAAATAGGTGAGATTTTTTCTGACGGAGCTGTCTTTTTTGTAATTCTTACAAATTTGTTTCAATTCGTTGAATATAATTTCTTGGTGATTGATGAGTTCTTCGACATCCTAAGCCATTTTTTAAGATAAGCTGTTGGTATTTCTTCTGACAGCAACTTGTAGGTGTGGCTGTAAAGCCGTGGTCACTAGTCCAGAAGGATAGGTATCCAATGTCCAGATCCTCAAATAACGCTATTTGCGCCTTCTCAATACAGTTGGTGAGACCCGCTTGTGGGAAGCCAACGTACCGAATCGCTAACGTTAAAGAAAATCCAAACACAGACACCGTTCAAAGCTCGAAGGACCAAAATGTATGATCCAGGGATGTGCTAGGTGTTGGAGATTGACCACGCGGAATATTAAGATTTAAATAGATGATTTATTAAGTTATTTACAAAGATATATGGTTTGAATGCTATTCCGCGTCGCTCGCTCGGTCAACTCACTAATATTTGCGCTGACGGTATAATTTATAGGTATAATGTAGGCCAAATTATATACTAATAAAAATGTTGTACGTTAACCGTACACACAATAACCGTTGTGAGTAGTATTTACTAATTTAACTCAAATACTAATTCCTAACTAATAAGTGCGTCCCGATAAGGCAATATGAAAATGGGCCACGGTAGAAAAATGTTTGGAGAACAATGGTGTTTTGCTTTCGTTAATCAATAAATTCAAAATGGCGTGCACTATTAATGGCGATTAAAAAGAGCACTTACCTTTATATAATTGATAAGAGCGAAACTTGTCTCGGCGGAGTCCTGCGTTTCGATAAACAGCAGCTTGTGGCGCTGCAGGCTCGCCACGACTCCTGCAAGTTACACCATTTTACATTAGAAAATTGTCGACGTTGTGGCACAGCAGTAGCGGACCTGCCGTCAGCGCCACAGATTTCGGGTTCGGTTCCCCCTCGGAGCAGATGTTTGTATTGATCATACAAGCGTGTTTTCCGGTCTGGGTGTGTTTGTCTTTGCCATTGTCTACGTTCTCGAAACCCCGACACATATCACTATCCTAATGGGGGCCGTTGAGTGTGTAGCGTTTATTTATTTATTTATTGGTTAGTGGTAGGTATGTGTTTGATGTATATATCAGTCAATGTGACGTGTTTTAAATGTTATATTATTGTTACGGGCTGGGGTTCGGTGATTTGGAAACAAACACCTGATGGCTCTAAATAAGACTTTATAGAGGTCTAGATTACACACAAAACTTCACAAATCACAGGTCCAAAACGCAGGTCAATCATAGTCCAAAAGAATAGCCGAGGTCACTAATTATCGCACTTGTTCACTGGTATCACTTGTAGTTTCTTCGCTTGTTGCTCAGAACTGAATGACTCAGTCGACGCGCCGGGCCGCTTATATACGCGGACACGGGTTCGAGAGAGCTCCGTCCGCGGAACGCTGTTCTACATGTTTCGAGAATACATCTTTCTCGAGCCCGCGCGGCGGTCGTAGAAATAAACAAAAGGAGTAGCAAGCGATTTTGAACCTTATGCCCCTGTGATAAGGTTCTCCGTAACACTATATTCTCCTTCTTTCTAGCATTATTCATGGTATTATACGAATATGTTACGAAGGCTTGTTACTCTCCTTAATCCGGATTTTAAGGGTTACTAGTTTTTACACAGAATGATTGGCATCTGGCCTCCTGAACCAGTATGCCATTAGACAAGAGCAATTTACTTAACAAGAGTTAACGATTATAATCAGATGTTATGATAACAACCAGAACCGACAACTTAACGTGTTATCCGAGGCACGGTGGGGAGACCCACAAGAAGTCGCGGCTAGAGGCAGACTCGCCACCCACAACGCCACAACGGTGTCCTGTACATGTGTATATTGCTATATAAAATAAAGAACCGCCAGGTTACCTTGATCGTACCACGCGCCCACCACGCTCTCCAGGTACAGGTAGGAGGTGAAGAAGCACACCACGCCGTCCGGCACGCACGACGATATCTGCGGAGGGACTTATAGCATCATTGACGCTCATAGACGCTCATACGACCGGTTGGTTAAGCAACTTTAGGCGCGGTCAGTCACCAGATGGGTGATCGCATACTGGTATTTCAACTGCACATTAAAAGTCGGCCCCGACTGTTATCAATTTTATGACAGTCGATGAGCCAAGTCAAAGGCTTATACCGGCGACCTAAACAACTCTGACACTAGGTTGGCTACTCGATAAGAAGAAGACCTAAAGAGAGTTCCGTTAGCACTATTGAGAACAGAACCTTATTTAAAATTTATTTGGAGGGGCAATAAGTAACGACTTGAAAAAGCATTACTTACAAAAAATAAAAAAAAATTAAGTACCTCAACCAACAGTTGCCCGTAGTTCCTAATGACAGCGACGTCCTCTCTCGTCTCATACTTAGATGATATCGCCACTTGATCGCTGCCCTTTGACACTATCTGAAAAAAAAGACGCTTGAAATAAGAGAGCTTTTAAAAGCTGTCCCTAATGACAAAAAAAAATCAACTATATTTTTTGGCACCTTAAACAACTTGTAACACAAATAGATGGTTCACATGAAAGTCCCGTCTATTTCTATACCAAACCCACAGAAGTCTCTTTTTTGGAGTTATAATGTAGCTTTCTATTGGTAAAAGTTTCAAAATTGGTTCAGTAGATCTAGAGATTACCCTCTACAACCGCACAAACTTTCTTACCATTGGTAATATGCAGGGTCTCGCGAGCGTCATGGTGAACGAGCTCATGATGACCGGATTGAAGTCCAGAATCTTGGGGTACATGTCCAAAGGTGACAATGTTCCTGAAAAAAAAGTAACCTTCATAATTCAACCTTCAAATATGTCTTGTGGGCGATCTGACTTTTTTTAAATTCATGACAAACATGGTTGGCAAGCATACGGTCCGCCTGATGGTAACCAATGTCATCGCAACCTATGAAAGTTCGGGATACTTGAAGTATCACATGCACGTGGCCAACCCGAGAGATAGGAGGGAAGGGGGTGACAAGGAAAGAAATAGTACAGACGGGATGAGAGTACCTACGGATTTTGTTAATATTTTCTGTGAGAGGGTAGTACTTCCCCGGTCGAGCCGGCCCATTTTTATTGGGAAAAGCAAGGCTCTACTACTACTTTTTTATTGCAGTTATTTTCTTAAAATAATTAAATAAGACGATACAATTATACGATCTCTTTTTCTACCTAGCATTATTCCTGGTATAAACCCATGGTCTGCGAATTACTCTTATCCGGATTTGACAGATTACTAGTTTGTGAGTGCCACCTGACCTCCGGAACCCTGAGAACGAACTAGTAATTCAATGATAAGAGCTTACCTATCAAGAGTTACAGATTATCAGATGTTAATTTTGAAAACAAATCTGGGCCTAAAATTAAACCCTGTGGAACACCTGTATGAATTAGATTTGAATTTTTATTAGTTTTTAAATTTTAATTGATAGAATACAGGAAAAGAGGCGATGATTCTTGATCGTGATGTTTATTTTATGATAGAAATAATTCTAAATATTTACCAGATGTAATGATGACGCTTTGGAAGCGAGCGAATACTGGTCGCATGGCTATCGACGAGTCCATACATCTGAAATACAAAATGACGGTTTAAGTTAGAATAATGAGGAAAAGTTTTGAAATCAGTGGATTTACCATAAGGCTAAGGTTAGCTGTCTGTATATGCGAAATTTGAGGGCCATTATTTTTTAAACACCTTTTGAAAAATTCAAAGGAGACGGAAGAGCAAGTTTTATATGAGAAAATAAGAGCTCTCTGCAGTCTGATGTCTTCTATAAATAAGCCTTGAAAAAATGATTTAAAATACATTTGAATAAAGAAGCAGTAACAGTATTAATACTACTGAGTTTGGTGCGATGAGTGAGAGCATCTGAGACAAAATCTCCCACTACTTCTGTTCCATTCTTTTCTTATCCCTCGAGTCAGCACCGCGCAAGTGATATCTTAAGTATCACGCGCGTTTATAAGTTGCAGTGACTGCTTACCACAGTAAAAACTTGGACAAAAAAAAACTTGAAGCGAACTTTTTGGGTCTATTTTAAGTGCACTTTAGATTTACAACTAATACACCGTGTCCACTTGTCGGACACTTATAAATGTAGCGTGCTCCGTCCGTCTACTCACGAGAAGTGCAGGACGGGGTTGGAGACGGTGGGCGTGCGGTCGTCGAAGGGCTCGACGATGACGACGAAGCCGCGCGTGTAGGAGCTGACGAGCGTGGCGAGGTGCGCCACGAGCGTGAGCGCGCCGAAGCCGGCCGGGTCCGCCACCTGCAGCGTGCGCAGCAGCGCCTGCAGCCGCGACGCGCAGAAGCGCAGCGGCTTGCGCTCGATGCACACGCGCGCCGCCACGTCCTTCAGGAACCCTGCGCCGCACACCGACGCCGCTTACTACTCTATACCGACGAGGATAGCGGCGCGAGCGACCTTCGTCCGATCTCTTCAAGTAATATATATGTGGGAGATTGTGAATTGACTACATTTTTGTGAATTAAAAGTAGTGACCGACCGAAATTTCGGTTTCGGTTTCGGTTTCGGCCAGTTTCGGCCAAAAATCTAGTTTCGGCTTTAGTTTCGGTTTCGGCCAAAATATAGCCGAAACTTTCGGCCTCGCCGAAACTATAGTTTTCATGAGTTTTCCTGCGTTGTTCGGTAAACTTCGCGCCTAACTCGTGACCGCTCGCTGACGCGGCCAAAAAATCTCCAGAAATAAGTATTTAGATTGATCTTTAAAATATTGTAAACACAACACATTACTAGTTAGTTATGTACCTAGTATATCTAACTACAAGTTGTTTGTTTTTTTAAGTTTACTCATAATAGTAAGTCCTGTATATTCATGACAAAAAAATGGTTATGACTTTAATCAATTTTTAGTTTATATTTTATTTAACTCTATTTAACTGTCTATATTATATACAGTGGTGGTCAACTAATTAGGGACACTAGTATGATAAGAGGAGCATTTATTTATATTTTCCGTAATTTCAGTTTACATGAATTCTTCATTACGTTTTTTTAATGTTGATCATTTAACCAATGTTTCCTTAATAAAATAAATAATTATTGGAATGGATTGTAATTAAAAATAACAACAATTAAAATTCAACTATACTTCTCCTTCGTGATAATATAGCTCTAGACAAGTAATTAAGGACACTTAAGAAAAATGTATATTTATATTAAATTCATTTAAAAAGTAACGCTTTCTATTAAAAATTTACATCAAATAATGACACGTTTCGTTAGTTGGTAAATGGCTGAAGAACATTTTTCTTTAACATTTGTAGGGTTTTAAGCTTTAAAACTTCTAAAAAGCCATTTTTAATCATGCAATTTATGTATTATGTTAATCGTTTTGGGTTATACTATATACGAAATATGCAGTTTGTATACTTATTTTTTATGAAAATAAGTAAATAACTTACAGAAATCTGAAATTGTCAAAAACTTGACCAATAAAAAAAATCATATAAAGCAAGTTGTTAAAAATTTTCAAACGCGTTTTTCTCGAAATTACATTCGTGTGGGTTGACATGGTATTGCTTATTTGCGTCCAATTGTTCCAAAGAATTCATGGCTAGGCTAGATTGGCAGGCTAATCTAAAACTGATAGTAGTTCACCGGCTAGAAATCGTTTAATAAACAGTGAAGTATATTTTGGATCATTTTCGTGTTAAAGCTCCCATGTTCTTCGCCACTAAGTTCTTGTCCAAATATTTCTCTTTTAATAATTACAGAGCCCACAAAGGGAACTTTTTATAAAGCTGTTACCAGTCTTCGATCTAAATTTTATTCTAGGTACACAGTTTTAGTAGTTTTATAGGTTTGAAAATATTGCAAAGCATTGAAAACCATACTTTTGGAGCAAATCAAATGATAAGCTATTTGACGGTATGGCCATTTACGTTGAGATAAAATTGTTTTCGCTTGGTCGTTTCATAACCTAAATAAGAGACCCTTGTTTAAATAATAAATTGTGCTATTAATTTTAGAAATCGAAACTATAAACTAAAGAATGACGCCAAATAAAAATACAAAAGCTTTCCGCCTTTGTATTTCAGGTTTATTTTTAAAAAATCGAATATAAAACACTAACTCTTGCTGTCCCTAATAAGATGGTCAGCCAGTAAATGAGCAATTTCGATGCAAGAGATTTCTTTTTAAATAAACTAAAACTAAACACCATTGAACAGTATACTTTATAACAAACAGTATCTCAAAAAATTTAACTTTTAAAATATTTAACTAAATTATTTGCCGTTCCTAATTGGTTGACTACGAATGTATACATGCAAATAAATGTTAAAAAAACTTGACATTCAAATTTCAGTAAAAAAAAAGTAATTTCAAATATTTTTTAAAAGTTTCGGTTTCGGTTTCGGTTTCGGCCGAAACTGAGAGGGAGGCCGAAAGTTCGGTTTCGGTTTCGGTTTCGGCTTGAAAACCAGTTTCGGTCGGACCCTAATTAAAAGTAGTGCAATTGACTAGTCGTCCCCGCCATTAACGAGCAAGCCTCTATATAAATAGCCGTAGGGTGAGTCAACAGATCAGAAGTGGTCCGGCTGTGGACACGGCACGACGGTGCTCTAAATTATAAAACTTCCATATGTTGTTATTTTGATTAAGTAATAATCATGTGATTACATTCTGACTGTTTCATATCCGTTTTCCCACATATACACTCTCATATAGTTCGTCACGAAAACGGAATTATTTTTTCGTCCTGGCAATTGTTACTAAATTTCCTATAATTTTATATAAAGTTCTTTTACTTCTATAAATTTTAACTGTCCCGCTGTTCTAAGTGTAAGAAATATCTTCAATTATTTTTTTAAGTATAAACTATGCGTTTTCTACAAGTGTGTTGTGTTATTGATTAGAGTTGCCAGTTGTTTTCAAATAACAAGTACGGTGGCGCCCCTGTTAATTTCATGACTTTTAACAAACGTACGTACGTTACGTAGTTTTTTTTATACGGCTAATGTTAAACGATTGTCGTAGCGCTTGGAACACTATTTCTTTGTATAGGTCGCACATTGTCAATCTCGAGATATTGATTTTTGAATCTCCTTTGCCCAGTAATTTCTTTAGCCTACAGTACAAACCGAAACATTAAGGTAACTGACACACATGTAGTAAGTAGTTGACTAGAATTCTCATAAGAAAACCTATTCAGACGTGCTCGAAGCATGCTCGGAGTGTGCTCATTACTAGCAACGCCCAAACACACACGTGCTAAGTTCTTTTTTTTCAAGGCATTACTAATATTCCTATTCCTCCAAAAGCTCGAAGCGTGCGCTAGGAGTGGGTACGACAATAGCCCAAGGGGGTCAGGATTGAACCACCCACTCCACACCCACTCCTAATGATTTGAAAAATATTACCTGCCGGTGACTCTTGAACCACGTGCTGTATCCGCAACCTCATCTTCAAATACTCTATGAAGCGTTTCAAGAAACCGAGGAAGTGTTCAGCATTCCTAATATTACCAGGAACGACCTCTGTGAAGGAAAATTACCTAATACAATACACACCCAATACTGAAATATATGAATGAATGGCTGCCGTTCAGTGTGTAACGTTTATTTCTTTCTTTATACCAGCCTTTTTCGACGGAACATCGTAATCTCAAAATTGTATAAGTGTCCAGTACATCGCTAACCCTTTCTGGACAAGGTGTAAGCTTTTTTTATTGACCCAGCCATGAAAAAGACTCTTTGATATCGTCCCTGGAGGTCCAACACTTCGGGGTCACTAATACGCACCTCGGGGTCACCAATACGCACCGAGGGGTCACCAATACGCGCCGAGGGGTCACCAATACGCACTGAGGGGTCACCAATACTCACCTAGGGGTCACCAATACGCGCCGAGGGGTCACCAATACGCACTGAGGGATCACCAATACTCACCTAGGGGTCACCAATACGCACCGTGCAGTACCTCGTCGGGCAGGATGGGGTTGGCGAGGATGAGGTCGGTGTCGCGCGCGTCCGCCGCCTCGCGCAGCCCCTCCACCATCTGCTCGTACTCCGCCGTGAGGCGAGCTGAGTCCTCCTGCTTCAACCTGTCCGGGAATTGTTCACATTCCTGTTATAGATCAACCACGCCAACATGGCGAACCCTTCCAAAATTCGGCCATCAAACTTTTTTAAAGTATACTTCTTTAGGCGCGTTATAAAAAAAAGAAATTTTAAGATGCGCGCGCATGAGCGTCATGCAACATTTACAGGTTGAAGCTGTCAAAACTACCAACAAAATATAAATAGAACTTCTGTTAGGCTCGCATGTTGGCCTGCTCGTCGCCTCTGATCACTGTTTTCATATTTATAATATTTATCCGCATGTTTCTAGTTTCTACATTCACAACACATGTTTATTTATTTAAGTTTTCAAATTTAAATTGAGCTTCATTGACTGTTTTGACTATACTTCTCCAGTCCTATTATTATTATTATATTGTAATTAGTTATTTGCATGCAATTAAAAATTGTCTTTTAATAATGCCAAAGAAGTGTAACTTCTGAAGCGCGTACATATACACGGTCCGCCTGATGGCAAGTAGTCACCGCGTCCTATAAACGCGTCCAGTATTTGAAGCAGCACATCCTTGCTTACTATCTGAGGGATAGGGGGGGAGGGAATAGAGGAAATGGGAATTGAAATTCAATCGCTACCACTCATCAAGAACGGCAACAGTACTGTACACACGAAGGGCAACAGTACTGATGACAATGACACGTCTGTTGCCTCCGGGGTTGGCTGGTCATGGTCGTGTTTCGAGGTCAGCCAGCGTATAACCAGTTGTATCCTACAAGTCGGCAACGCACCTGCATGCCCTCTGGTGTTGCAGATGTTCATGGGCGGCGGTGATCGCTTAACAACAAGTGATGCCTGTGAAGCCTGTCAGAGGGGCTGACATAAAAAAAGCCTCTAGTCTGTTTGTCCCCTCTGACATAAAAAAATCATCTAGCCTGTTTGTCCCCTCTGACATAAAAAAAGCCTCTAGCCTGTTTGTCCCCTCTGACATAAAAAAAGCCTCTAGCCTGTTTGTCCTCTCTGACATAAAAAACGCTTCTAGCCTGTTGGTCCTCTCTGACATAAAAAGCCTCTAGCCTGTTTGTCCTCTCTGACATAAAAAACGCTTCTAGCCTGTTGGTCCTCTCTGACATAAAAAGCCTCTAGCCTGTTTGTCCTCTCTGACATAAAAAACGCTTCTAGCCTGTTGGTCCTCTCTGACATAAAAAGCCTCTAGCCTGTTTGTCCTCTCTGACATAAAAAACGCTTCTAGCCTGTTGGTCCTCTCTGACATAAAAAGCCTCTAGCCTGTTTGTCCTCTCTGACATAAAAAACGCTTCTAGCCTGTTGGTCCTCTCTGACATAAAAAGCCTCTAGCCTGTTTGTCCTCTCTGACATAAAAAACGCTTCTAGCCTGTTGGTCCTCTCTGACATAAAAAGCCTCTAGCCTGTTTGTCCTCACTGACATAAAAAACGCTTCTAGCCTGTTGGTCCTCTCTGACATAAAAAGCCTCTAGCCTGTTTGTCCTCTCTGACATAAAAAACGCTTCTAGCCTGTTGGTCCTCTCTGACATAAAAAGCCTCTAGCCTGTTTGTCCTCACTGACATAAAAAGCCTCTAGCCTGTTTGTCCCCTCTGACATAAAAAAACTTAAATAAAAACGAGGCTCGCCATGTTTATATATACGTTTTAAGCACATTCCTGCATTGCGCTATCAAAGTTTTCAACACGGTATAATGTCCGAGGCTCTAGATCCAGCATATTAAGCCAACGATGTCGATACTTGAAGATAACCGTTGTGGCGTGTTGGTAATCTCTGTTGCCGTATCTGTGTCGTTTGTCCTTGTAGGTCTCCCCACCGTACCTCGGTGCACACGTTGCACGTTAAGCTATTGATACCAGTTCTTATCAGAACATGATAACAATCTTATTTAACTCTTTATAAGTAAATTGCTTTTCTCCAATGGCATACGGGTTCACTCTTAGGGTTACGGAGATCAGATGGCAATCGTTTAGTAAAACTAGTAAACCGTCAAAACGTAAAGTAGACTTAGTCTAAGAAGAAGCTTTAGAGGGGGTCAAAAGTATGGTCAAATAGTCAAAAATGTGGCCAGCTGGCCTCGAACGTACTGCGCCACCGCCTTCTCGAGGGTCTGCAGTGCCTGTGTACTCTTATCGATGGTGCGGCGCGTGACCTTGACGCTGAGCGAGTCTATGCACACGGTGTCGATGTTGTGCGCCTCGTCGAACACCACCACCGCCTCCTTGTGCAGCTCCTTGGAGACGACCTCGGCTATCTTCGGGTCCAGGAGGTAGTGGTACGAATATACCACGATCTCTGCGTGTATTATCTGTGAAATAATAGAGATCATTTTGATGACGACAAATTAATTGAAAGTCAACACAATATTATTAACGTCTTTATCTCTTGAGGTATCTGTACCTCAAGAGATAAAAAAGGAACCATTATAAGATCTTGTCCGTCTGTCCATCCGTGTGCAACCTAGGAAGTTGAACGTTATACCAGAAACTGAGGTCTATAGTCCCCATTAGGTGTATAAAAATCAAGGTTCTGAGTCAACAATAATATGTGTTATAATTTTTTTTATTTTCTGGAATCAACCCTGTTTTTTTTTTTTGCTTTGAGTCTTAAGGACGCGTTTGCAAAATGGATAGGTACCGAATCGCACCACTACATTCACACGAATCGATCACAAGCGCACGACTGTGATCCGCGGGAATAATGAGCGGTAAACTAATTTTGAGACTTTAAATGTTTTTTTTTTTGTATATTTTAAAAGCAATACCATGTCAACCCACTCGAATGTCATTTCGAGAAAAACGCGTTTGAAAATTTTGAACAACTTGCTTTTTTTATGTTTTGGTCAAGTTTTTGGTAATTTCAAGATGTATGTAAGTTATTTACATTATAAAATAAGCATACAAACTGCATATTTCGTATATAATATAACCCAAAACGTTTAAAATAATACATAAATTCATGATTAAAAATGCCTTTTTAGAAGTTTTAAAGCTTAAAACCCTACAAATATTAAAGAAAAATGTTCTTCAGCCATTTACCAACACTTCTGCATATATAACTGTTTTTTTCAATTTTGTGGGTTGACATGGTATTGCTTATTTGCGTCCATTTGTTTTGTACACTTTGACCAAACACGGCTGACATAACATTACTCTAGCTGCAGTTCCTGTATAAGTCACCGAAGTACACCTTCAGGTCACTCCGACAAATTCGAAGGTAAGGTCTCATCGTACCAAACCAAACGAGCCCAAACACGGCGGACATGGCATTACTCTAGCTGCAGATCCTGTTTCCGTCATCAAATTACACCTTCAGGTCACTCCCACAAGTTCGGTGTTAAGGTCTCACAGTAACGAGCCCAAACACGGCACAAAGAACTACAATCATCCGACTCTTCCACTAGCATTCAGGGATGTATACCTTCATGTCTGAGCAATAAGTCTAAGACGAATTTGAATTTATAATCTCTAAACAAAAAGAAAATCTTTATCAAGTTGTCCTTATAATAAAGTACCAAGAATTGTAGTTATAGTCAATTTTTTCTATATAATATTATATTTTTAGCAATTTTGTTCGGTATATCGGTATAACCTGCTGCTTACAAGCGACATAGCGTCCACTCACGAAGGCGTCTCAGCGCCGACTAATATTTTACTGGAAAATTTTGAACAATAAATTATGGCAGTCATCAAACAAAATAATGCAACAGCTTAAGGTAGAACTTTAGAAGCAAAATATGTGAAAAAGATACATTTGATATTTATTTTTTTCTGAGCTAATGTATCGAATTATTATAAATATCTCCGTGTAGGGTTGGAGTTGAACATGTCTTACTACTAGAGGTATTTTTTTAAAATTAATATCACGTAAGAAATAGTTTTTAAGACTTCCTACACTCAGCTCGATATCGTTAATTTGGTGTGTAGAGCCTCCGAAAATCGGTTTTACTATAAAAAGTAATAAGAAAATTTCATATTTTTTATAAAGTTATATAAAGGCCTTATCCATTCATAGTAATTAATAGTTCCATTTCATTTATTTTGATTTTGTTGGAAATTAGATCGAAAAACATCTATTTTTCGTCAAATACGTAAACGCGCCCTTAAAGATCGTATTCAGATATTTGTTATATATATATATCTGTTTTAGTCTGGGCGGTTGTCCTTGTGGGTCTTCCCACGAAGCCTCGGAGAGCACGTTAAGCTGTCCCGGTGGTTATCATAACAACTGATAATAATCGTTAACTCTTGATACGTAATTCGCTCTTATCCAATGAGTTACTGGCTTGCCTTAGTGCCAGTTCTAGTCAAAAACACCGGGATAATGCTAGAAAGAAGAAGACTAAATAGGAAAATAGAACTTACAGCAAACCTAGATAAGAAGTACGGACACCAATTACGATCAGCACCATACTGCTTGAGGTCATCCATCGTGTACACGCCGTAGGGTAACATGGACTCCTTGCCTTCTTGATTGAAGCCTTCGTAGAACTGACCTGGATTCAATAGAGATTAAAATGTACTTTATCCTTACTGTTATAAGAACGAAAAAGACCTCTCTCTGTCTGTCTGTCTATCGCGCTTTCATGACATAATTACTAAACCGATTTTAATGAAATTTGGTACACAGATAGTCTAGAGTCTGAGAAAGGACATAGGATTAATGCGAAAAGAGTTGTAGTGGGTTGAAAGGGGGGATGACAAATTGTAAAGAATTATCGTCATCTTTAAAGACAGGAGCTTGAATCTCAGTTTTAGACTGTTAATTCGATATAAATAAATATGACATTCAAAGTTTGTAACGGTGGAGTTTGTATTAATATCTTTATTAACGCGGGCGAAGTCACTGGCGGAAGCTAGTAATAATGTAATAAAAAAATAGGAAGGTCCACCTGATGGTAAGCAGTCACTCCAACCTGAGCCATATTTGAAGGAGAAACGAGGGACGAGAAGAGAAAAATAAAAAAGAGAGGCGGTGGGAGACTGGGCCATCTCCACTCATCGCACGAAACACAACAGTGCCTACTAATACTATTACTTTACGCCGATTTTCTGTGAGAGGGTAGCATTGCCCCGGTCGAGCCGGCCCATTTGTGCTGGTAAAGGACACTAGCTAGTGACTTTGAAGGGCACTTTGCAACAAATATAAAACGATTGAATACTTACAAATTGGTACTGAATTGTCTCTTTCATGTTTTTCACGTATGTAGCTGGCGGTGAGCGAGTGGCATTTCCCATCAACAAGTTTACCCTCCCTTTCCCTCGACACCTGACAGAGACACAGAATTACTATATACCATAGATATAAATAAATAAACGCTACACACTAAACGTATTACGATACACACACTGGTGGTAGGTCTTTTGTTGTAAGAGGTCAGCTAAGTAGGATACCACTGCAGTGTCAAATATTCTACCGCAAAGCAGTAGTGTCCGGCATTACTGTGTTTCGGTTTGAAGGCTAGTGAAATTACTGGCCAAAGAAGATTGAAAAAGTAATATCTCTCGTTGGCAACGCGTGAGTGACACCTACAAATGGTGTTGCAAGCGTTCATAGGTTAAGCAGTCACCGCAACCTATGAACGCGCGCCTGTACCACATGTGAGTTGCCGTGCCGAGGGGTAGGAAGGAGGGGCAAAAAGGAGCAGAGGGGTGGGAAATTGGACCTCCATAGCTCTCACTCATCGCACGATACTTAACTGTACTGCTACTTTACGCCGATTTTCTGTTAGAGGGTAGTACTTCCCCAGTCGAGCCAGCTACTTTGTGCGGAAAGAAGCATGATTCAACTACTAGTAAGACTAAATTAGTAAAAGATTGTATTTTTCGCCTTTAAAATGATAATAACTTTGTGTTAAAATTTAAAAAATAATAATAAGTTTTTATTACTCACATCTGGATGTATGCAGAGGTTTTTTCTGGAACTTAAAACAACACCTGTAATGTTAGGCTTCTCGCCTTGACATTTCTCATAGTACTTAATAAGATTTTTCAATTCTTCCAACACTTTCTCTATTTCAGGCATTGTACGGGAACAGTATATTAGTTTTCTGAAATATTATTGTAATCTTTATATAACAACTACTAGCTTCTGCCAGCGGATTCATCCACATTTCATCCCCTATTCCCTTTTGTTATTTTACACACTTGGGGGTAAAACTTTTACAAACTATGAATATCATTTATTTATATTGAATCAACAGCCCCCGACACAGGATATAACTATTCTAATGGGGGCCATTGAGTGTGTACCGCTTATTTATTTATTTATTATTATTATTATTAAAAAATAAGTTGCAAGCTTCTAGCTTTCAAATGATAATATTACCATAAAACTTTTTATAGCCCATTTCAACCCCTTGCAACCCTTTTTTCGGATTAAAAAGTAATCCATGTTCTTTTTCAGGCTCTAGACTATCTCTGTACCAAATTTTATTTCAATTTGTTTAATAGTTTTGGCGTGAAATCGCGACAGACAGACATGTCACACACGATATACGGCATATGGCATACATCAGTATGTCTTTTGATAATCCCACAGAAAGCTAACATTTTGCCAGGATAAAAAGTATCCTATGGGCTACCTCAATCCAAGTTACAATCTATATGAAAATTCCCAAAATTAATATAATATATTATAATTCACTAGAGGCCCGCTCCGGCTTCGCACGGGTATAAAATATATAGCCTATGACATTCACTGAAAAAATGATTAAAATATATCCAGTAGTTTTGATTTATTCATTACTGCCCGTGGTCTACACGCGTTAAATTTTGAGTATTTAATGGATGTTATTATTAGGGTCCGACCGAAACTGGTTTTTCAGCCGAAACCGAAACCGAAACCGAACTTTCGGCCTCCCTCTCAGTTTCGGCCGAAACCGAAACCGAAACCGAAACTTTAAAAAAAATATTTAAAATTACGTTTTTTTACTGAAATTTGAATTTCAAGTTTTTTTAACATTTATTTGCATGTATACATTCGTAGACAACTTATTAAGAACGGAAAATAATTTTGTTAAATATTTTAAAAGTTTAATTTTATGAGATACTGTTTGTTATAAAGTATACTGTTCAATGGTGTGTACTTTTTCGAAGCTAAGAATATTATAAGATGGTTTATTTAAAACTAAAATCTCTTGCATCGAAATTGCTCATTTACTGGCTGACCATCTAATTAGGGACAGCAAGGGTCACTTATTTAAGTTGTGAAACGAACCAAGCGAAAACAATTTTATCTCAACGTAAATGGCCATACCGTAAAATAGCTTATCATTTGATTTGCTCCAAAAGTATGGTTTTCAACGCTTTGCAATATTTTCAAACCTATAAAACTACTGAAACTGTGTACCTAGAAAGAAATTTAGATCGCAGACTGGTAAAAGCTTTATAAAAAGTTCCCTTTGTAGGCTCTGTAATTATTAAAAGAGAAATATTTGGATAAGAACTTAGTGGCGAAGTTACATAGGCGCTTTGACACGAAAACGATCCAAAATATATTTCACTGTTTATTAAATGATTTCTAGCCGGTGAACTATTATCAGTTTTAGATTGGCCTGCCAATAGTATAGACATGAATTCTTTGGAACATTTGTGGTATAACAAACTGGAAATTTAAACCAACTCTAGTTATAGTAGTTCCAAAGACACCTGGAAGAACTTCACTAACGAAACGTGTCATTATTTGATGGAGTCGATGCCGCGCCGATGTCGATATGGCTATAGCTAATAATGGCAATCACATTTAATGCTAATTTTTAATAGAAAACGTTGCTTTTTACATGAATTTAATAATAAATGTACATTTTAGTCTTCCATTACATTGTGCGTACATTATTTCTAATGTTTTCTTAAGTGTCCCTAATTACTTGTCCAGGCTTATATTAGCACGAAGGAGAAGTAAAGTTGCGTTTTGATTGTTGTTATTTTTAATTAAAATCCATTCCAATAATTAATAATTCTATTAAGAAAACATTGGTTTAAGGATCAAGATCAGATCAGATTAAAAAAAACGTAATGAAGACTTCATGTAAACTGAAATTACGGAAAATATAAATAACTAAGTTACTGTTATAATACCAATGTCCTAATTAGTTGACCACCACTGTATATAATATAGACAGTTAAATAGAGTTAAATAAAATAAAAACTAAAAATTCATTACAGTCATAACTATTTTTTTGTCACGAATATACAGGCCTTACTATTAGGAATAAACTTAAAAAAACAAACAACTTGTAGTTAGATATACTAGGTACATAACTAACTAGTAATACGTTGTGTTCACAATATTTTAAAGATCAATCTAATACTTATTTCTGGAGATTTTTGGCCGCGTCAGAGAGCGGCCACGAGTTAGCTGCGAAGTTTACCGAACAACGCACGAAAACTCATGAACACTCGAGTTTCGGCGAGGCCGAAAGTTTCGGCTATATTTTGGCCGAAACCGAAACTAAAGCCGAAACTAGATTTTTGGCCGAAACTGGCCGAAACCGAAACCGAAACCGAAATTTCGGTCGGTCACTAGTTATTATACATATAAACCTTCCTCTTCAATCAATCTATCTATTAAAAAAACCGCCTCAAAATCCGTTGCGTAGTTTTAAAGATTTAAGCATACATAGGGACAGAGATAGCTACTTTGTTTTATACTATGTAGTTATGAGATACTGCAAAAAACTTCAAAAATATCATGCTTCTTGTATCGTGACCCTGTTTATTTTTAGATTTGTGAGATAAAGCTTGCTGACAGACGGACAGACTGAAGAAAGGACAGACTTGGCCAGCTTAGAAATAGAGTTCTGTTGATGCCTTTTGGATACCTACCGAACCCTAATAAACACAACATACTCAACACACTCAACTGCCCCATTAGGCCAGTTATCCTGTGTCGGGGGTCCATAAACATACACAATGACAAGGACCGGAAAGCATGAAGGGAATCGAACCCGCGACCAGTGGCGCTTAAGGCAGGTTTGCTACAGCTACACCACAACGTCGTCCAAATAGATTAAATAAATAACAAAAACTACAAACCTAACATGATGTGGGTTCTGTATCATATATGCGACGATGAGTGATAATAGCGATATGGTTTTACCAGTTCCTGAAGGCATCTCAAGTAAGCCATGACCCTGCAATTAGAAAACAACAGCATTACTTTTTTTTTACCATTGAATATTAGCAATGCTTTTTTAAGTCATTACTAATATTCCCATTGCCCCTCCAAATATTGTAGTTAGGTCTGGAAGTGGGTACATTTTTTTTTATGTTACAAGTTGGCAAATAAGCATACGGCAAACCTGATGATAAGTGGTTGCCGTAGCCTTTGAGCACTTGCAGCACCATTAGTAGGTGCCACTCACGCATTTCCAACCTCGAGATATTGGTCCTTAAATCTCCTCTGCCCAGTAATTTCATGTATGACAATAACATAAAGGGATCAGGATCAAATGTACAACTCTCGAGTTAACAGCACCTCCTTTGTAGTGTTGAGCTATAGTTTAATGGGGAATTATTTTTAATAGCAGGTCACAGGACTGTTAACATGTTAAGTTTGTTAATTGGTGCAGTGGTTACAGGTTTAATTCCCAGTGTGAGTAAATGTTTGTATTGACCATACAGGCGTGTATTCCAATCTAGGTGTGTTTGTCCTTGTCATTGTATGTGTTTCCGGACCCCCGACAACGGATATCACTATCCTAATGGGGTTGTGAGTGTAGCATTTTAGTGTTTTTATTTCAAGTTTAATATTGAAACTCAAAATCATTAATAATATTTTATATTGACTTCACATCATATGAAAGCTATTTCTTTATGAATTAATGAAGTTATCATTAAAAAAACCACCAGTATTGTGCTTCTTCTTCCTAGCATTATTTTCAGGTATTTACCCAGGGTCTGCTTAAACTCTTAACCTATTTTACAGGTTACTCGTTACACAGAGCAATTGTCATCTGGCCTCCAAAAACGGGTGAACCAGTAACTCATTGGATAAGAGCAAATTACCCAAAAAAAGGTAACGAATTTTATCGGATGTTATGACAACCAACAACTTTTCATGCTGTCCGAGGTACGGTGAGGAGACCCGTATAAGGACAAACAGGCAGACCAAAACAGATATTTATTACATGCACGAGAAGGAATCATACTCGCGACCGTCGAATCTGAAAGGGGGCTCGCTAGCAGTACTCCAAAACGGTCGTTTCCAATTATATCTAATACAAAAAAAAGACCGCCGGTATTGTCTTATAACCTATAAGTAATTATTTGTATTGCAAAATATGTTTGAAAATAATACCTTAGCATCTAAAGCTCTTTTCAAGTCCAACATATACGCGTACTGCTCAGGATAAATATAATCGTAGGGAAAATACACAAGCAAGCCGTCGACAGTCAACCTGTAACAAATTATTATGGTTTACAGCTCACGTTTCGAATAATAATAAATTTAATATTACTTATTAGTTTTCACATACTTCATTTTTACTGCAATTCTAAATACGAGTAGAAAATATGAATTACAATATGCTGTATTGTAGTCGCTTTACAATTCAGATTTGTTTTGCATTTCAATATTTTGAATGTTGTTTTGACACTTGACAGTTAAGTAAGGTAGACTCAGTGTGACCAGATTAAATACCGAAATATACCAATTGACACCGGACAAAATAATTATCGTATGGATATACCGATTATGTTTCCGACATCCAAACTATACTTGTATGCTATCGCTGAATAGAGAAAACAGTCATAATTGAAAAGGGAATCATAAAAAACCTAGAAGCATAGTTGTTACCGGTTTATAGTATATTTTGTCAAAACTATTCAATTCGACCAGAAACTGGTCATCAAAATCAGAAACTGGCATGATGATCCTTTAGTAACTAGCCACAGTTTAACTTTGTTAAAACAACAAAATAAAAGAAATTAAAATCAATTTATAAAAGAAATCAATGTGAATATGAATTTTATAGTTACCTGCAATCTAATACAAATAATCTTCACATTAATTATTTTATATAACAATATTACTTTTAGTAGGTAACTAGCCACAAAATTGGCTACCTATATTAGTTACTTAAAGAACCCCAAAAAGCTTAGTAGCATAATCCAGATAAACTAAGTGCTGTTTATAAAATATATCACACGGCATAAATATTGTATATTATTGATGATACATGATACATCGTCATTTTTATATACAACACAAAGATTAATTATAAAGTAATATTTAGTGACGTTTTCACTGTGACCACAACGATCGTAGTCGCTATGTGAAACGGTTAGAAGAGTTCTTCTTCTTCTTCTTCTTCCTTAGTGGCTTCCAAATGGATTCGCCAGTGTCAGAGTATCCTGGTGTAATTTAGATAGAAGTAATCTCTGACATCGACAGATGTACGGTGCAAATGACTCTGCTACAGATAGTGGCTTTGTGAAAATACAAGCGGGATGACAATACATTTTGAAATAAAATAAAATTAAAAGTAATTCTGTTGGTCCACCTTAAACAAACAAGACACTAATAAATACACATATATTAAGGGCTAGTATAACACACGCACATTTACAGCCTAATATTGTTACTTATAATAAATAAACATAAAGTATTTACAAAAGGAGTATGTACATAGGATAAAATAGATTTAATATCAGTAGGGCGGGGAATATAGGAGGGCAGAATATCATAGAGGGACATTTGGTTTTGCGACAGGAAAAAATATAAGTTAGAAGAGTTAGGCGTTGCGAACGCACCCTTTTACTTGTCACTGTCATTTGTCAGATGTCAGTGTGACAGACGTAATTAGCTGACGGGGTCCAGAGCGTAATTCAATTTTCATGTAAATTGTAATCGTGTTTTTGAATTTATAGACATACTTGTATTAAAATATTAAACATAAGTAAGTGATTTACCTACTCTTGAACTCCAATATGCTAAAAAAAGGTAATATAATTAAATAAAGTTAATTGATTGTAATAAGTATTTATTTTAGTCGAAATGTGTGAAAGTGCTACAGACGCTGTTCATCCAAGATTTATTAGAAAACCCGACTTTTACCTTAAGGGTACAGTATCTATTCTATAACTTAATTTTCATTAACAAAAAATATCATTAAATCGTGTAGAAAACTATATTGTGATACTTTGTCTGTTTTTGTTATGAACTGTAACTTTTAAGTAACGAGTAATTCATCATATATTATTATTTAAAATATGAATCTATGGTAACTATTTGGAAATATGTAATAACTTTTTTTTCAGTAGATATAATAGTTAAACAATTGCTATGTACTGTTTTTAGAACATTTAATTTAAGTTATTCCTCTTTTGCTTTCCTTGCATTATTCCCAGGGTCTTACTCTTATCCGAATTTGACTTACTAACTACTTTAAAGGTGTACCAGTAACTATTTGGATAAGTGCAAATTATATATCAAGAATTAATGATAATTATAAGATTTTATCATAACAACCAAAACCAACAGCTTGATGTGCTCTCTGAGGCACGGTGGGGAGACCCATCAGGACAATTCTTAGACCAATATAGATATTATAGACATCTGCTCCAAGTGTGATTGATGGGAGAGAGCAAGAAATCCTTTGTGCTCTTACTTGGGTGTTTAAATCGTCCTTATATAATTAATGCATGGCCCTTAATATTAATTATCAAAATCAAATATTTTTTATGTTACTAAGTTGGCAAGCAAGTATACGGCCCACCTGTCGGTAAGCGGTTGACATAGCCTATGAGCACTTGCAACACCATTTGTAGGTGTAACTCTCACATTATCAACCTCAAGATATTTGTTCTTAAAGCTCCCTTGCCCAGAAATTTCACTAGCGTACAGTGCCCTTTAAAGCGAAACACAGTAATGCCAAAGACTATGCTTTTTAATTGAAAATTTGACACTGCAGTGGCACCTACCTAGCCAACCTCATTCAACAAAAGACTTATCACCAGTGTTACTGGTTGCACTGGTGGAATAATCTCTGCTGAGACGGAGATTATCCCAACAGCTGACGATGAGGTCGTCACATCCCAAAGCCAATCAATATTAAAAAAATATTTTTTACATAAAAAGCATAACACTTATTTGTTGAATGTCACTGGTGCCAAAATTACACCTCTGTCTTAGAAGAACCGGCGAAACAATCTCAGGGGATATTTTTTTTAAATTTCAAATACCCATTGTATTTATATAATGGGTATTATAATAATGAATATATAATATATATCATAATGTCACAGAGGTTATAAGTACAATATAAGAGATAATATTACTATCATTATAATTGACTCTGACAATACAATTATCATCAGTATACAAGATGTATATACATAAAACATAGTCTGTTATTTATATTTACATTTTTATTATTTGTTCAGCCGATAAAAACTGTAATGACTATTAAAGTATAGGCTATAAAACAACAATGATAACTAACCACACAACTTTTAAGAATATTATATAATTTATTTAATTATCTATGTTAAATCTTTTTCTTAGTAACACTATTACTGGTAACTACTCAGGGTTTGCTTATTATTATATCCTGATATGACGGGTTACTAGTTTTTACATAGAGCGTTTGTCACCAGATCTCCGTAACCCAAAGGTCGAACCAGTAACTTATTGGATAAGAGCAAATTACAGTACCGGACATAAAAAAAAGTACTCACCGATAAATGTCCGTTTTATGAGCAATTCTTATCATAATTATAATAAATAACCAGACCCTAAGCAGTGTTGATGAACGTGAATTATATTACCTTTATGCTGACATTAAAACAAGGTTTCAAACACATGAAAATCAAAAATTGAACTATTTTACCATAAAAAGTACCTGTTATACACTGGACAAAAAAAAGTACGCACCCGAGTATTATATATTGGCAATGGTGGCTACAAAGCGATTTTCTCCCAACGAAGCTTAAGTAGGCAAACGGTATCTAAACATAAATGTTTAACGATTTTTAGCTAATTATCTAAGCTCTGTGTTCGAGTACGGTAGCAACAAATTCATGAAGGCGAAAATTTCTATTCAAGTCCAAGAATTCGTAATTAAAGAGGGTATTCCTAAAAGACAAATTGGTCGAAAATATGATATAAGTGAAGGTGCAGCACGAAACATATGCAAGAAAATCGAGAAATTAGGGATAGTCCGTGATAACAATGGGCGAGAGATAGAAAAAGAATAACCACCACTTTGGACGATCGGAAAATAATCAAGGAGATGAAGAAAAATCCGACAATTACTAGCCGTGTAATCCTTGAAAATACAGGTCTAAACATTTCCGACCGAACAGTACGTAGGAGACTTCGAGGAGCAGGCTTAACGAATAGTTTTCCACAACGTCGCCCTTTGATTCGAAGACCGAATAAAATCAAACGCCTCGAGTTCTCAAAAAATACGTCGATAAACCAATTTTATTTTGGAAAAAAGTTATTTGGAGTGATGAGAGCAAATTTGAGTTTTTTGGGCATAAACGAAGATCGCGCGTTTTGTGTAAGTCGGGCGAACAGCTTCTCGAAAAAAATGTCCAAAAGAATATTAAGAACGGAGGAGGAAGTGTATTAGTGTGGGGGTGTTTTGCATGCTCAGGGGTGGGAAATTTGGTACGTATCAATGGTATTATGACCACCGATGTTTATATTGACAGCATAAACGAAAATCTGGAGGAATCGCTTCTAAAGGTTGGGTTGGTTGAACAAAGAAAAACTATTTGATGCTTTACGGGAGGCCTGGGAGAAAATTTACGAACAGCAAATTCACAATCTTGTTGAAAGTATGCCTCGGCGTTTACAGGCTGTTATCTCAGCAAAAGGTGGCCATACAAAATATTAGACGACGGATGTGATTACATATTTTCTTTTTTTATTGAGGTGCGTACTTTTTTTTGTCCATCCTAAAATGGGCATTCCGCAGTTTAAATTGTTTTCAGCGTTCAGCTTTCGCAATATTTATATAATGTTTCAGCAACAGTGTAAATTTGAACTGATATGCTATGGTAAAAACCATTGTAGAAGTACTCCATTAACTTTTTTCGTAAGAAATAAACACTAATATTGAATTTTGAACAGTGCGTACTTTTTTTGTCCAATACTGTATGTACCTAATTATTAAAAGTTAGTAATTATTATCAGATGTTATGATAACAACTAGTTTCGTAAGTGCTCTCCGAGGCACAATGGGGGGACACACAAGGACAAACTTTCAAACCGAAAAAGGGTTCATTAGATGAATACAAACATCCTCCCCGATCGGCAATCGAAACCACGATCGTCGATGCTAAAGTCAGCCTCGCTTCCAACACGCCACAATTGTCGTAAAAACTCCTTCGCGCAGAAAATTCTATAAAATTGGTCAAAGTTTTCTTGACACTATATTATTCAATTAACAAAGATTATTGCTATGTATACATCCATATATATATGGACGCAAATAAGTAATACCATGTCAACCCACACGAATGTCATTTCGAGAAAAACGCGTTTGAAAATTTTGAATAACTTGCTTTATATGATTTTTTCAAACTTGACCAATACGGTCAAGTTTTTGGCAATTTCAGATTTATGTAAGTTATTTTACTTATTTTCACAAAAAATAAATATACAAACTGCATATTTCGTATATAACATAACGTTTAAACGTTTAACATAATACATAAATTGCATGATTAAAAATGGCTTTTTAGAAGTTTTAAAGCTTAAAACTCTACAAATATTAAAGAAAAATGTTCTTCAGCCATTTACCAACACTTCTGCATATATAACTCAATTTTTTTAATTTTGTGGGTTGACATGGTATTGCTTATTTCCGTCCATATATCAATCTAAGTTTTCATTTCAGGCTTAAAGATAGCATTAATACAGTTATCTGTGGGACCAGACAAAACTAAAAACGTAGCAAGCGCAGTCAGCGAGATACATAAGGCTAAGCAAAAAGGTGCACAACTGGTAGCATTGCCAGAATGCTTCAACTCGCCTTATGGAACAAGTGAGTCCAGCATACTTCGTCCTAGCATTTTTCCCGGTAATTTTTATTTACCCCGGGTCTGCTTATCATTCTTATAAGGACTTGACGGGTTACTAGTTTTTACACAGGGCGATTGCCATCTGAAATCCTAAGGACGAACCAGTAACTCATTGGATAAGAGCAATTTACTTATCAAGAGTTAAAGATTATTATCAGATGTTATGTGATACGGACGGACACGGACAGATATTAATAACAAACATCTGTCCGAGCGGGAATCGAACCCGCAACCCTTGGGGCTAAAGGCAGACCCACAACGGCACAACGGTGTCAGCTTTTCTTTTTATTATCTATAGTACCTGGATGACCGAGCTTTGCTTGGTTTTTACGAAGAGATACGAATTAAATGCGTTGATAAAGGGTTCCCATAAAAAAACACATTCACATAAGAAGGAACTTGAAAAAACATTATCGGACTGGAGACATGTAGACTCAAACCGGAAAAAACACGGATAAAACGACATTTTCTAAATATGAATCCCAGCTAGATTGATTTATCTGAGCCGTTTCCGAGATTCAGATTATATATTTATATATATATATACAAGAATTGCTTGTTTAAAGGTATTAGATATATTAAAATATAAAAGGAGAAGGCTCCAAGATAAGACTCCAAGATATATGTATACAATAATATATCTCCCAGTAGTATAGTTCCCTCAATTTAAGTTGAACCAAAATGGCGGCTTCTGTGCAGGTACAATCTTGAACAAAAATGTTGATTTCGTCTTATTTAAATAGATTTTTTATAAAGTGGGAAAACGAAATTAAGTATATTGGAATATTGTTATTTTATTTTCTAAATTCAATTCCTTCGACGCATGATGCCTTCGACAAAATAAATTATATTTCAATTTAATTTTTAATAATTTATTTTAAAGAACTAAAACACCAGTCGCGAGTGTACCAAACGGGTCCAGCGTTGCCGCGTTGCTATAGTTACGCGCCCCCCTTCATTCCGCATTCGGTTGAGACCCAAAAATGTGTTACTGCGCATAGTTCAACTTATATTAAGGGAGTTATATCTTATTAACTTTTAAATGTTCACAATTGCTCCTAGAATATTTCGACGAGTATGCGGAGGAAGTACCCTCAGGTCCGACATGTAGAGCATTGTCCAAGGCGGCAGCAGAGGCCGGCGTGTGCGTGGTTGGTGGAACTGTGCCTGAAAGGTTCGGCGACAAATTGTATAATACTTGCACCGTTTGGGATGGGAGCGGCAAACTACTGGCACAGCATAGGAAGGTAAGTCAAGATTCCCTTAGAAGCCCATTACTTTTTCCTGAGGTCGGAAACCTACCTACATGTTCTCAGATGCAGATCTTCTTGGGCGGTGGTAATCGCTTTAAATCTGATGAGCCACTTGCCCGCTTTCCCCTTTGATATAAAAAGGCCGGCTCGACCGGGAAGTACTACCCTCTCACAGAAAATCGGCGTACAGTAACAGGTTACCGTTTTTGTGCGAAGAGTGTCATCGCCGCAGGCCCAATCTCCCCTGCAGGGGGGGTCAGTGGTGGACGTAACGTTCGCCACCCCCGCTACCGCACGCAACGTGAATAACTGGTGAGTAGAAGAAGACGTGGAGACCCTTTCGGACCATTTATATGTACGTTTCGAGGTCTCCACGAGCCCGATGCAGATGGTGCGCCTGAATGTGCCCGCTCGAAGTTTTCCGAGGTGGGTATTGAGCCGGCTCGATGAAGAGATGGCTAAGGAGGCGGCCATTTTGGAAGACTGGTGCGCCCGGGGGAATGAGGAGGGGCTGAGTGTCGAGGACCTGGCTGGCCGCATGCACGACTCCATGACAAAGATCTGTGATGCGGCCATGCCGAGGTCACGTAGGCGCCCTAGGCGCAGAACGGTGTACTGGTGGTCAACCGAAATCGCACAACTTCGGGTGACCAGCAACAGGGCGCGACGGGCCTCTCTGCGCTGCCGCAGAAGGGCGAATCGCGACCCTGTAAATGAGGGCGAGCTGCAACAGGCCTACAGGACGGCTAAGAAAGCACTGCAGCTCGCCATCAAGCTGGCCAAGGAGACGGCCCACGAGGAATTACTCGTGGGCCTGGACCAAAATCCTTGGGGGCGCCCTTATCGTAGCGCGCGGAATAAACTCCGCGCGCATGGCGTCCCAGTCACGGAGACTTTGTCTCCTGACGTCCTTGAGCGGTTGGTGGGTGATCTATTTCCCGAGCCGTCCAGACACATCCCTCCGGTGATGGCCCCTCCCTCACTTAATGAGAGAGAGCAGGAAATTCCCCCCATCACTGAGGATGAATTTGAGCTGGCCTTGGAGAGGCTCAGGGCTAAACGGACGGCTCCGGGTCCCGACGGCATTCCAGGGCGTGTTTTGAGCCTCGCCATGGATCGTCTTGGAGGAAGGCTTCGGAGGCTGCTCAACTCATGTCTTCAGAGTGGGCAGTTCCCGAAGCCTTGGAAGGAGGGCATATTGTGCCTGTTGCCGAAGGCGGGTCGTTCTCTGGACTCGCCTTCCGCATACAGGCCAATTGTTATGCTGAGTGAGATGGGCAAACTTTTCGAGAGGATTCTCTCGGCCCGTCTCACTCATCATATAGTAGAGGTGGGACCGGGCCTTTCAGAGGCTCAGTACGGGTTCCGGGCGGGCTGGTCAACAGTGGACGCCCTGAACGCCCTGAAGGCTCGGTCGTTGGCCGCAGTGGAGGAGGGAGACGTGCTTTTAGCCGTCTCGTTGGATGTGGCCAACGCGTTCAACACGCTGCCGTTTGAGACTTTACGAGAGGCGCTTCGTTATCACGAGGTGCCTCCCTATCTCCGGCGCGTGTTGGACGCCTACCTCCAGGATAGGCAGGTGCTGTGGAGGAGCAAATGGGGTCGGTCGGCGTAGTGTCGGCTGTGGGGTTCCACAGGGGTCCGTTCTCGGGCCGGTCCTGTGGAACCTCGGCTTCGACTGGCTTCTGCGGTGTCCGCTCCTCCCCGGGATGGGTGTCATCGCCTATGCTGATGACACCCTCGTTACAGCCCGGGGGAGGAATTATGAGGAGGCGGCCCACATAGCCACAGCCGGCACTAAGCTCGTCGTCGATCGAATGGGAATGCTGGGCCTGAGGGTCTCTGTTTCTAAGACGGAGGCCCTCCTATTTCGTGGCCCACGCAAGGCTGCTCCCCGTGGTGCCTGCCTTTGCGTCCAGGGGAGGATGGTGGAGGTTCGGGCCCAGATGAAATATCTGGGCCTAACCCTGGACGGTAGCTGGACGTTCCTTGTCCACTTCGCCAAGCTAGCCCCGACTGATGGGCGCTGCCGCGGCCCTCGGCAGGCTTCTGCCGAACGTTGGGGGCCCTGGATCTCCGTGCCGGCGTCTCTATGCTGGTATCGTGAGGTCCATGGCACTGTACGGTGCTCCCGTTTGGGTGGACGCCCTCTCCGTAGTAAACAGGGCCCACTTGCGCCGCGCGCAGAGGGTCCTGGCGGTGAGGGCGATCCGCGGGTACCGTACGGTGTCCTACACGGCGGCGACCATCTTGGCGAGTGATCCGCCTTGGGAACTCCAGGCGGAGGTGCTCGCCGAGATGTATCAGTTTCGGGTGCTCGAGCGGGCGGAAGGTGAACGTCCAGCAAGGGAGGGAGTCGCTCGGATCAGGCGCCCTGCGAGGCGCCTGATCCAGCGCTGGAGGGCTCAAGTGGAGAGCCCGGCGGCAGGCCTGGCGACGGTGGAGGCAATCCGCCCCCACCTAGATCGCTGGGTTAAAAGGCGGCACGGTGTCCTGACGTTCAGGTTGTCGCAGGTGCTTACTGGACATGGTTGCTTCGGTAAGTACCTGTGTCAAGTTGCGCGTCGGGAAGTGTCGCCCCGATGCCATGAGTGTTACACTTCGCACGACATCAGGGCGGGAAAGGGTGCCCTGCGATACCCGGGGTACCCTTTCGGCGACGGTGGCCCGCATAGGCGGGCCTTTCCGCCGGGGCGGCATGGTAGCTTGCGTAAGCGACCCCATGTCGTCCCATTATGGCGATGAGGGTTCCGCAGAGTTTTAGTGGGTATTATCGCCTGCTTTACAGGCGGTCGAGTCTCACACTACCACTCACCAGTGTACTCCTCGGAGTACACTAGTTGAGTGGTGTGCGTAAATGCATTTCTCTGCGAAAACAAAAAAAAAAAAAAAAAAAGGCCCAATCTCCTCTGTTCATATTTAAATTTTATCAAAATCGAATCTCCATCGATACTTTGCTTTTTTGTTTTGAACTCGGAACAATTTTTTGTAAAAAATACCATATTTTATGTTTTATTTTAGATGCATCTCTTTGATATCGACATTCCGAATAAGATAACATTTAAAGAATCTGAAGTTTTAAGTTCTGGAGATCAGATCACGACGTTTGATTACCAAGGTGTGAAGATCGGCATCGGGATATGTTACGATTTGCGCTTTCCGGAAATGGCTCATCTTATGGCGAAACAAGGTAAGTTAACTTACATATAAATTACGAGCTTTTGCCAGCCAAACATGTGTTAAAATAAAATGTAATTTAAATCAAAAGCACCAAAGATTATTGATATAATTTTCGAAGCAAAACACTATAAAAACTAAACTAAACTATCTTTTAGAGCTCGATTGGTTCTTGTGACGTCACAGCAACCACGACAGAAATTCGTAATCAATTTAAATCGTTATAAATTTGATGACAGTCGATAAGTCAAGTCAGAGGCCTATACGAGTGACCTGAACAACTCTGACACTAGGTTGGCTACTGACCTCTCGATAAAAAGAAGGTTTCGATTCCGCCAGGTTGTTCGCTACTAATATACCCGGGCGCGTTCAACATGACGACGGGTCCCGCGCACTGGGAGCTGCTGGCGCGGGCGCGCGCCGCCGACCAGCAGCTGTGGGTCGCGCTCGTGAGCCCCGCGCGGGACCGCGGCGCGGGCTACGTGGCCTGGGGGCACTCGCTGCTGGTGGACCCCTGGGCCAAGCTCGTGGCGCAGCTGGACCACGGGCCCGACACGCTCCTCGCGGACGTGGGTGAGTGATTTGATAGGGTTCTCTTGACATCACCAGATCGTTTCCCTGAAGACCATTCCAGACAAGGGGCGACTGCCTTGCAAGCTGATCTGATAACGAGTGAACGCAAACCTTATATTTTTATGTTGGTTATGTGGTTTATATATTTCTGTGTTGGCAACATTTTTATTCTCTATTGCTCTGTGGTTCCTGTGTGTATGTTCTATAATATAATAAAATATGTATCGTGCATGTAAGTTTCAAATTATTCACCCTAAAAATCAACAAGCCGGACGAAATGGTCTAGCAGGATATTACAGGAACAGCGGTCATATAAAAGTATTTTTCTGAGGCCGCTGATTACTTAGCATTGAGAATCCAGCCTTTCATCTCACAGTATTTTAAATAACTGTTCAAATAGACGTTCGATAGAGTGGGTATTCCAAACATTTGTTTTTAATGAATGCAGCTGCACTAGTGAAACAAAAAAATATTGATTAGACAAAATATTAATCTACATTATATATCACAGAATCTGCTAGATTAGGATCTGCGTTGTTGATGTTCGTGTCTGCAATAATAATTTAAATATCAATCATTGCCTCAGTCGCCATAGGCACTGTCTCGAAAAACTACCGTCCATGATCACTTAAATAAAAACGCACCTTGGCAGATACGACGGATGTGAAAAGGCGCCTGACTACAGCCTCGTTTGTCTATATTGTAACATGGTGTTAAAAATAAACTCTAACGTATGTAATTATATATATAAATAGCATTTGATTTAATTAAAAGTGGTCAAAGATTTTCATTTTTTCAACTTTTCGCCAATACTGAACACATAAAAAAGTTTTTGAACCCTATATTTTGTATTTTGTCATGAAACTTAAAAAAATATATAAACTTCAAATTTTTTTTTTACAGATTTCAATGTCGTAGAAGAAGTACGGAGTCAAATACCGATTCGTAACCAGAGGAGGACGGATGTCTACGACACGATACAGAAGTGTTGATGAAAGCCAAAGATAATTAAATCAAAGATTTATACATTTATGTAAAAAAGCATAGACTTATAAACTTATTATATTTGAACAGTCCTTTCCATACCAACAAAATGTCAAAAGATTCCGTTGAATTAACAACGCACCAACGAATCTTTGAATATTTCTGCTGTGTGGTAGGGTACCTACCCTTAGTCTATGTGAAATAATAAGTTTCCCATGTAACTTATACAATATACAAACCATAGGAGCTATGGCGTAGTGTAGTGTCTATATTTAGTTGTGTTTCAATATGTTAATCTTATATTGTAAAAATATACTATTGTTATTATTTACACTTTACTTAAAAAAAGATATCCTTATTTACTTTTATAATGATATTTAAATCGTTTTAACGGTGTCTAAAACATCAACAATACCTGTCAACGGTCAAAGTTTCGAAGACATAGATATAGAGGATATACTAGATTGCGCCTCTATATGGTTTAACGGTGCTTAAAATCGAAGCGCCATCTAACAACTGGCCTAGAACTAAATAATACCGCGCATGCGTTAAAAAAGCTTGAATATCATTTCAACTTACTTTCGCACATGCGTCAGTCTATTTTTAGTTCGAACCACTTCATAGGTGGCGCTAGTTCATCTTTCAAATACCAATTTCAATATATGTGATACACAATCTATTGTCCTCTATGTATATGCAAAAACATTATTAACAACTTTATTAATTATATATGCCAACATAGAAGAAGATCGTAGTCCGAGAAAGAAGATACACGGAGTATTAAAACCTTAGACTAAAAACCTCATGGACGGAGCTATACCATGTTGCCGCTCTTGTAATCTTATTTCAAAGTAGGTATTGCTATCTTAGTCTGTTGCTCGCACTAACACGAGTAAAAGAAATAGATATATATATATATAGGTCTGGCAACTTATTTTTTTATTTCCTAAATGTCAATGATGACATGTTTTATACCCGGTCAAGACTCAATTGTATTGGTAATTTGACAAAACGGGAAAATAAATATTGGCATGCGGTTTTTAGCGAATGTTCCTTCTATCTTCTTTCTCTGTCTACGATTAAAACACATTGATTTATTTGTCGCAAAAGAGGCTATCATTTCTTACACATGGATGGGAAACAATTGCAAAGATAAATAAAATGGATATACAAAAACTACAATTTATTTCCACATTATTTTTTCGTTGTGGAGTGTAGTATGTAGTTATATTATTATCATAAACGTTATCTGTATAGAGAGTATATTTTGATATGTTAATATTAAATATTATGTACTTATAACTTGGACTTTTCTTTTTCCCTGTTTGTTGTGATATAATTGTCGAATATTTCTAACACTTCGGTTGCACAACCCCAGAACAGTGTCAAGCCACTTCCACCTGAAAAAAAAAAAATTAAAAGATTTATGGGCGACGTTGTCGCGCAGCGCCTGCCTTAGCGCCACAGGTCGATTTTAGGTCCGATATACGATTCCCGCTCGGAACAGATGTTTGTAACGACCATACAGGCATGTATTCCGGTCTTGATGTGTTTGTCCTTGTCATGGTATATGTTTTCGGATCCCCGACACAGGATATAACTATCCTAACGCTACACTCAAAGGCAGGCCCCCTTTGAGTGTAGCGTTTATTATTATTAAAAGATTCGCTGGTGCTCTGTTGTAAATTCAACGAGTCACACGCTAACTTTATTCGATTATATTGCATCCTTATTGTACTCGATGTTATATGATATATTATATTTGTAAATTTCTTGTTATGTGGTGTACAATAAAGTATTATAAATAAATAAATAAAATCCTTTTCCCCTTCTCATCCCTTCCCTTTTATTCCTCGGGGGCTTCGGATTGGCAACGCGCATGTATTACTTACCTTCAGGTGGACCGTACGCTTGTCTGCCAACTGTTTGTACAATTTTTTTAATTTGGAACGTGGGGCTCTACTCCACCTGATGGTAAGTGGAAGTAAAGTCCAAAAGCGAAGGTGGCTAACAGGCTAAATTTAATATATGCAGGCCTTTTTTGTCACTTGTCTTTTGGGGGCACGCTAATTCTCGAAAGTTGTAAGTCCATAATTTTTATACAATACAAATTTTTTTAAAACAATTTCTTTGGAAATAAAACGTACTTATATTTCGATGAGAAACAATATAAAAAAGAAACTTATTGTTGTCAATCTTTGAAGCCTCAATACCTCAACGGTAGAAGGGCCGACTTCGCTCCTTTAACGCGAGAGTCGAGGGTTCGATCCTGACCCCCTTGGGCTATTATCGTACCCACTCCTAGCGCAACTTTCGAGCTTATTTGGAGGGCAATAGGAATATTAGTAATGCCTTGAAAAAGCATTGCTAATATTCTATATAAAAAAAAATCTACTTAGCCAAAGGTTAACAAATGTATCATTATTAGCTACAGTACGGTGACAGACAAGTCTCAATCTCTCGACTTTTATGAGAATGTCGTACGAGGTACGAGGCGACGCGATAACTGTTCAGTATGTTAGATTCTATATAAGGAAAATTTCGACATATTCAAAAGTTGTAACTAGATACACTTTTTAATTATTTTTTCAAATTTTTTTTTATGGCAATTTTTTTGATATTGTCGAAATTTCCTTTGGGAGTATTGCGTGCCCTCAAAATTACTGAATTTATGTAATATCATACAAGAACGGGAAGTGAATGTGTAAAATTTACTAATACTTTATCATTCTATATTTGAGAAATTAAAAAAATATACACACCATGTCCATAGTTATGAATGTAAAATTTTCCGTCTTTTTCTTCTGATTCCAGTCGAATTGTTTCTCTGCCCGGTCGCAAGCCCGCCCAGTGTGTAATGAGTTTCGCATGCTAAAGCAAAATGGTAAAATAAAAAACATCAGTCTTTTGATGACTTGGTCTTCTGTACTAACAAAATGTCCAAGATTCGCTGGTGCTCTTTCGAAAACTCGTATAACGCAAGGAAACGAAGTTAAGCAATATATTCTTAACTTAGTGTTGAAATTAGGAAGGAGCGCCAGCGAATCTGGACATTTTTTTCTGTATGGAAGGACCGGTTTATATTAAGTCAGTAATAAAACATATTTTTGTAACCTGAGAAATAATAATAAATATATAAAAAACGCTATACACAACGGCTTATAGCCAACGACCAGAAAACTAAAATATAACTTATAAACCTACCACTAAAGAGTTAATGTCTAACCAGATAAAAAACAATAAAAAATAAAAAAAAACAGAATAGCTACTATAGTGCCATTTGAACAGTTTCTTAACAAGTTTAGAGTTGGAACTAGATGGCGCGCATTGCATGACTTATTAGGTTTCACAAGACGTGAACTAGATGGCACTATGCATTACTCGCCAATTTTCTACATCGCGGTGGCCAGATTCTCGGGCGAATAATGACTACCGCGGACTCTTGCCCGATAGAGCATACTTACCTGGCGTAGGGGACACCGTGATCAATAAGGCGGTTCCCCCAGAGCGAGGCCCTTCCATTGCACTGCGGTAGGGTTGACCTCTGCGATTATCCCTAATGCGGATAACTCGGACGCGTAATTTTTGGTAGTGGGGACTGCGTACGCGCTGTCCCCCTCTTAAAAGCTGATAATATTTATATTAACTTTATTGGGACCAACTATGGATCATATGTTGTAAGTAATACAAGTATTTACGCCTATTTTTTAATAATATCTTAAACTTATTTAACCTAAGACAGCATCGATTTATCAGCACGTGAATCCGACAGCAGTGGTTCACATACAAACAATCGCACCCAATACCAAATGCATTCATTATTAATAGTAATTTTTTGGAATTTATTTTCATTACTATTTGGCAGCAGAATATTTGACACTGCGGTGGTACCTACCTAGCCGGCCTCTTGCAACAAAAGACCTACCACCAGTGCGACTGATTGCACTGGTACAATAATCTCTGCTGTGACAGAGGTTATCCCAACAGCGGGCGATGGGGTCGTCACATCCCGACGCCGGTAAAAGTCACGAACAACAATGACTAATTAAATAACGTTTTGATTAGTTAATAAGTATTCTCAGTATAAGCAATTATAATACAAGACTACGAACTTTTATGCTCGGCAACAAGTCCATACACCCGTTTATAACGAAGTCGGTGTCAGCATTGTCAATTCCCCTATTAAAGTTATTCTCCTGATGAGTTCCGCCTAAAACGCAGTTATGAGGGCTGAAAACAGTAATAATCAATTTTATAAATTAATGTTGAATTCGATGATGTGGGTAGCGAGTCTGTTTCGCCTCGACGGTTGCGGGTTCGATTCCCTCTCGGACAAATTTTTGCATTGATCTTACAAATATCTCTTTCGGTCTGGTGGTTTGTCTTGGTGGGTCTCCCCACCGTGCCTCGGAGAGACGTTAAGCTTTCGGTCCCGGTTGTTATCACATAACATCTGATAATAATAACCGTTAACCTTTGATAAGTAAATTACTCTTATCCAATGAGTTATTACTTCGCCCTTAGGGTTGCGGAGGTCAGATGGTAATCGCTCTGTGTAAAAACTAGTATCCTGTCAAATCTGGACAAGAGTAACAGGCAGACCCTGGGTAAAATAAAATACCGGGAATAATGCTAGGACGAAGAAGATACAACGATAGTAGCAAGCAAGTATACGGCCCGCCTGATGGTAAGCGGTCACCGCAGCCTATGAACGCCTGTAATGCCAGAGATATACATGCGTGTTGCCGACCCCTTAAAAACCTTCCCTTGAAGAACTCCATACTACAGTGTGTTGGGAAATAGGTCTACATAAATCTTATTAAATCTTATTCTTACTTGGGTATAATGTAGTTGCCAGTGTCTTCGTCAACAACAGTCTGGTTTATCCAAGGTGCTGAAATCTGAAATAAGGTTTTTTTTGTGAATGCAATTTCAATATATAATAAAAGGCGACAATATTGTTAATAGTTAGAGGACAACATTTTTCAACATTCAAATTTTTTTACTAATTTCTTTTTCAAATTTAGACACCCATACTCGGCAGAGTTTTGCAAATGTATAATTTTTATATACATGTGAGCAAATTTATTTCTGGTAAACAAATCTGAATAGGCTTATAGGCTTACCGCCTACACCCTTAAATAAATAATAAATAAATAAACGCTACACACTTAACGGCCCCATTAGGATAGTGATATCCTGTGTCGGTGGTCGCGGGTTCGATTCCCGCTCGGAGCATTATATGTTTGTATTGTCCACGCAATCATATTTTCCGGTCTGGGTGTATTTGTCCTCGTCATTGTGAATGTTTCCGGACCCCGATACAGGATATTACTATCCTAATGGGGGCCGTTGAGTGTTTAGCGTTTATTTATTTATTTACTACAACTACTGTTTGGCGGTAGAATATTTGACACTGCGGTGGAACCTACCTAACTTCTTGAAACAAAAGTCTTACCAGCACTGATTGCACTGGTGGAATAATATCTGCTGTGACAGAGATTATCCCAACAGCGGGCGATAGGATTGTCACGTCCCGACGGCGAAATGTACATAGAAGATTTTTTTTCTTCGGAATGTGTATTGCTGTTGGCCCTACTGGCCTTGACAACGTCACCGGGCGGGGAGCCCAGTACAGAGACTCAGCCGTGATAAAGGGCAGCCCTCACGGGGATCAAATTTGATTCCGTCCTTAGGGTGCCTGCTAGGAAGCCGAACCACGGCTAAGGACGTCATCGGAGATGGAGGCAGCGCTCCGAGCGCATTCTATACGATAGACTCACCCGACGGTGTCAGCGCGACCCTACGTGCGAAACAAAGGACCTCGTCCTCGCCGGCGAGGACGGTGTTGTGTGCGTGTCTGTAAAGACATTCAATTATAATCAACTCACTCGTGATATTTGCCCACGGATGGGTATGACTTTATCATCCGGCACCACATTTCTCGCCCCAATTCCCAAACAGTTTATTATTACGGTATAATCGTTTAGTTGTACATCTCTTAAAGATTCAACGTTAGATTGCATCACTTTTCCGTTGGCGTCTTTGAATTTTTTAAACAAATGCTCAATAATAGTAGGCGGGTACACGACAAAAGTTGTAAAGGTGCGTCCAGCTCTGAAAAACAAACAGTTAATATTATAATCAATACTAAGTAACACAGGTACATATTTATTAATTTACTAACATCTACCTGCGGCTTCGCTCGCGTTGTTGTAGTTGTTATGCCGGACGACCATGTTGGCGTGGCGCTTGCCAAGTTTCTTACTTGCGTTAATCACAGTTTTACATCGCAATAGCTATAATATTTAGTCTTTGACCCGTTGCGGCGTTGTGGGTAGTCTGCCTTTAGTCTCGACGGTTGCGGGTTCGATTCCCGCTCGAGCAGATGTATGTTAAAATTTCTGTTTTTGTTTGGGTGGGGATCTCCCCACCGTGCCTCGGAGAGCACGTTAAGCTGTCGGTCCCGGTTGTTATTACATAGCATCTGATAATAATTGTTAACTCTTGATAAATAAGTTGCTCTTACTCAATGAGTTACTGGTGCATCCTTAGGGTTGCGGAGGTCAGATGACAATCGCACCGTGTAAAAACAAAATGTGGTCAGTAAAAGATTGGGAGCCACTGACTAATTTTTTTATGTTACAAATCGGCAAACAAGCATACGGCCCACCTGATGGTAAGTGGTTGAAGTAGCCTATGAGCGCTTCCACCACCATTAGTAGGTTCCACTCACGCGTTACCAACCTCGAGATATTGGTTCTTAAGTCTCCTCTGCCCAGTAATTTCACTAGCGTACAGTGCCCTTCAAACCGGAACACAGTAATGCCTAAGCACTAGGTACTATTTGGCAGCAGAAAATTTGACGTTGCCGAGGTACCTACCTAGCCGGCCTCTTGCAACAAAAGACCTCCCACCAGTGTCACTGATTGCACTGGTGGAATAATATCTGCTATGACAGACAGGTTGCAGGGGAAATGCGCACTCTAGCGCCGGGACGGGTGTAATGCCGCAGGAGCTGTGGGACTCGTAGCCTGGCCTGGCATACCCACTAATATAACCAAGGTTTCATCTAGCACCATAGTGGGACGCATTCAACCACGACGCCCCAGCGCTTGCCGCGTACATAGCCCACCGACAAGAGCCCTAAGGCCCTGACAAACTTCAAAATAGGGCGCCCTAAGGCATCCCTCTCCGAGACTAACTTTTTAATCAGGTTGTTTCCCTCTACGATCGACCGTCGATATTTTTTAAAGAGGTTTTCTTCCTCTGAGGGAGCCACCTAAAATGACAGTAATAATTCAAAACTTACAAGTAATTAATAGAGAAAAGTCCGCTCAAATAATCCAGCTGGCATTTGTCCAATATCCTGTATCCGAAAACGGAAGTTGCCCATTCGATTACGGGTAGGTCTTTTTCGTGTCTGTACAGTTCGAACATCGGCATCAGACATATGTCGTAGCCACCTTGAAGCCACAGGCTATGCAAATACTTGTAGGTTTCACCACCCCACTTGCTGCGAAAAGAAAATAAATAAATAAACGCTGCACACTCAACGGCCCCCATTAGGATAGTTATATCCTGTGTCGGGGTCCGGAAACATTCACAATGACAAGGACAAATACACGCAGACCGGAAAATATGTTTCCATGATCAATACAAACATATTATGCTCCGAGCGGGAATCGAACCCGCGACCTATGGCGTTTAAGGTAGGTTCGCCACCGCTGCGCCACATCGTCGTCAAGTCGTCGTCGTATGGTTATTTTTCATGTTATAGTTATCACTAGCTGCTTCGTCTAGTGTACCGATTTTTCTTTATTGCACGGAACACTAATTCGTTTCCTAAAATAAAAGTATTTTTAAACATCACCTATCTGCCAGTGAAAGTCCGGCTAAAATCGTTCCAGCCGTTTCAGAGATTGATGGAAAATATAAACAGAGACATAGACACAAATTTAAAAAAAAAATTTCATGTAAGTATCGTATATTGCTTTCATAATGATGGATTTAGTGAAAAACTGTTAGTTTCGAATTGTAGACAGACACTTCAATTTTATTAATTTGTATAGATAATAGATATGTATCTAGAACAAAAAATCCAGAATCCTTAGCTCAGCTCAGTTTAGGCCGTCATTTGAATCGCAATAAGAGTTCATGGTAGGCCCTAGCTTTAACGACAAAAAGTAATTTGTCACTTACGATAACAGCTGTGGCGCGGTATTTCCACACAAATACGGATACCAAAGACCCCCAGATCCATCGCCAGTCGTGTTTGGAGTAAATTCACTCGATATAATCACCACCTGAGAAAGACAGCGTTGTGCCGTTGTTCAATTTCCGCTCGGACAGATGTTTGCATTGATCTTCCATCATGACAAATATCTGTTTCGGTCTGGGTGTTTGTCCTTCTGGGTTCACCCACCGTGCCTCGGAGACCACGTTAAGCTGTCGGTTCCGGTTTTTATCATAACATCTGATAATAATAATTAACTATTGAGAAGTAGATTTCTCTTATCCAATGAGTTACTGGTTCGCCTATAAGATTGCGGAGGTCAGATGGCAATCACTCTGCGTAAAAACTAGTAACCTGTCAATCCATATAAGGGTAATAAGCAGACCCGTAAATACTCGTATAGTACCCGGAATAATGGTAGAAAGAAGATACATTAAATTACTGCGGCTCCATTTCTATGGACTACTTTTTAGGGTTTCGTAACCGAACGTTGCAAAGGTCAGATATTTGAATCTGCCCCTAGCGGAAATCGAACTTGCCACCGTCGAGGTTAAGGCTCGCTACCATAACGCCCCAACGGTCGACGATACTCTTCATATAGTCTCATCGCAATGATCTCTACTGAAGTCGGTTCGGAAATAAATTAAACTTAAAAAGTACTTTTAAATCAAACGCAACTTGTATACTGTACCTATATAAATGTTAAACGTTACACACTCAACGGCCCCCATTAGAACTGTTGTATCCTGTGTCGGGGGTCCGGAAACATACACAATGACAATGACAGACACACCCAGACCGGGAAACATGCCTGTATGGTAAATACAAAAATCTGCTCCGAGCGGGAATCAAACACGCGACCTCTGCCGCTTAAGGCACGTTCGTTACCACTACGCCACAACGTCATCATATTAAAAAAGTTTTTTTAGAAATACTTACGTCGACATTAGGATATTTCTCCTTTATCTTCACAGCACAAGTTAAGCCGTTAATTCCGGCGCCTAAAACGGCAACCTTCATTATACTCCTACAATTTTATTTGTTAAACACTGTAATTATAATTTATAGTGAAATAGCCGATAGGTATCAATAGGTGTTCTCAAGTAACAAGTTAACACGAATGTGACTGATTTAGTATCAAAATTGAAGCTTTAATTAATACTTATCAGAGAGATGCTCCAAGGGTCAAACAAATAGTAATATATAAATAACGCATTAAATTACTATTATCTTAATTAACAAAGACATAACAGACTGTATATTTGACGATTCAAAAGTGCTTAAAAGCCTATTTGAATAAAGAGTATTTTTTAGTCTTGAGTTTTTTTTTTTATAAAAAATATTAGCAATGCCTTTTTAAAAGTATTACTAATATTCCTGTTGCCCCTCCAAATAAGCTCGAAGCTTGCGCTAGGAGTGGGTACGACAATAGCCCAAGGGGTCAGGATCGACACCGTTGTGGCGTTGTGGGTAGCGAGTCTGCCTTTAGTCTCGACGGTTGCGGGTTCGATTCCCGCTCGGGCAGATGTTTGTTAAAATTTCTGTCTCAGTCTGGGCGTTTGTCCGTGTGGGTCTCCCCACCGTGCCTCGGAGAGCACGTTAAGCTGTCGGTCCCGGTTATTATCAATAACATCTTATAATAACCATTAACTCTTGATAAGTGAATTGCTCTTATCCAATGAGTTACTGGTTCGCCCTTAGGGTTGCGGGGTCAGATGGCAATCGCTCCGTGTAAAAACTAGTAACCTGTCAAATCCGGATAAGAGTAATAAGCAGACCCTGGGTACATAAAATACCGGGAATAATGCTAGGATGAAGAAGAAGAAGGTCAGGATCGAACCCGCAACTCTGACGTTAACGGAGCGGAGTCCGCCCTTCTACCGTTGAGTTATTGAGGCTTGCAGAGTTTGAGTTTGAAAGCATAGAAATTAATTTTCTCTGTTTTATTACTATCTTACATTGAATTTAAGAAAAAAACATCGAAAACTATATTTTTGTGTTCCTAAATAAGTTGATGTTGGAAAGTTACTTCATTTTTGAAGTAAAACTTCTATAGAATCGTTGTGATTTGAAAACGTGCAACGGAAAAACGACAGGTAAGAGACAGAAATACAAAAATGTGTAGGAATGAATGAGACAGAAATATACATACTATTTTATATTATCGGTCTCTCCTCTTTGCGCCATGCTTTAGTGAGCCAGAGCGAGAGAGCAAATGTCGCTGTGTATGTATATATGTATGCGGCTGCGTAATACAGCTTTTTAGTAAGAAGTCGGCGTGGTGTGTTATTATTTAACAGTGTTTGTGAATATTCTTATATCTTGTTACATATATTCATCTCCTTCTTTTGTAGATTTACTAAATTTTACTTCTATCGTGTGTGAATCGCACACACCTTTTTTTTATTACTTGCACCGTATCGGTACTGTATTTAATACGCTACGAATTAATCGAGGTCTATTTATAAGTTATATGTCCGATATAAGAATCTATCCGAAACCGTATCCGAATCTGAAATAAAAGTTTTGAAAAATTTCGGATAGGCGAAGATTTCGAACACTAATTAGCTTGTCCCTGTCTGCAGCAAAGTAATAATAAATTTAAGTAATATTATTAAAGTAATATTATTATTTAAGTAATAATTATATTACAGGGCTTGTTTTTAGATTTTTAGGCGATATTTATTTTATTTACTAAAAATAAATTTCATATTGCATATATTTTTTTAATTAGCCCGGATAAAAAGTATCCAACGTCTTAATCCAGATAATAAGCTGTCTTCGTGCAGAAGTTTAACCCAACCCTTTAAGCCGTTTATGCGTGATTATGTCGCAAACATAATTCCAAGCGGATATAATCTGTAGTATGTTTTGTGATAATCCCACAAGAAACCTAACTCTTCTCCGAGATAAAAAATACCTTTTATGTTAGTCCAGTTTTTAAGCGTAAAACTAGATACTAGGCTATCTGTGTGCTGAATTTCATCGAAATCCGTTTAGCCTATTATGCGTGATTTTGTAACAAACATTCAAAATGGATTTTTGTAGTATGTTTTTTGATAACTCCACGGAAATCGGAAAACGGGAGATTTTTCCGTGATAAACCGTATTTTATGTATCAATCTAGATCATAGGTTATTTATGTCATCCAAATTCGTTAAGTAGTTTATGCATGATTGAGTAACAAACACCTAAACATAATAACCGTACGTTTTTTTGATAATCCCAAGCGAAGTTAACATTTTTCCGGGATAAAATATCTATAAATTTAGGTAACAATCTAAATCTGTACCAGTTTTCATCCAAATCCATTCAACCATTATTGCGTGATTGAATACAAAATATTCAAACTTAATTGTAAACTTTCAAATTTATTTCTTAAAGAAACATTATTAAATACTTTGGGAATAGGCAAACAAGGATTAAATAAATAAACGCTGCACACTCAACGGCCCCCATTAGGATAGTAATATCCTGTGTCGGGGTCCGGAAACATTCACAGTGACAAGGACAAATACACCCAGACCGGAAAATATGCTTGCATGGTCAATACAAACATATTATGCTCCGAGCGGGAATCGAACCCGCGACCTGTGGCGTTTAAGGCAGGTTCGCTACCGCTGCGCCACAACGTCGTCATTGACAGTTATGTGTATGTAACATAATTTCCAAAGGTTCCATAGATCGTTATAATCTTTTTTATAAATGTTTCGGGGCTCTTAACGTTGTTTAAAATAAATTACCACGCCTGGTTTGCTATTTAACAATAACATTTCAAGCCTTTTAACTGTTTTTGAATCGTAAATTAGCGATAAAATATTCTGCTATAAAATGTTTCTCTTCTTTTAACCTGCAACGTTATTTTACTTATTTTTGTAAAAATAAGTAAATTAACTAACACGAATCTGAAATAATAAAAAACTTTAAAACGAGTTTTTCTCGAAACGACATGCGTGTGGGTTGACACGCTATTGCTTATTTGCGTCTATTTATTAAACGTATGTAATGTGTGTATGTATGTAATGTATAATGAGTAAATTTAATGTGCAGTCAAACCCCACAAAAATAAATAAATAAAAGTATTATTTTATAATAAAACACAAATGAAAAGGTATAATTATTTAATTGCAACCTTAAAACTATATTTTATAATATATTATAGTATAAAACACTCGTCATTAATCAACTTTATTACTAATTATTTACAACTTTATATCCTTTTATATACGAAAAACATTGTAATACTGATTCATTATAAAACAAATTTAATTTTATGATAATATATCACTGTTTGTGTTTAAAAAAATTGTACAAAAAATGAATGTAATGATAAATTATTTCCTGACACACACGCACGCACGCTCGCCCGCACGCCTCGCTAGTAGAGGAACTGCTTGTTGCGGCGCTCGAGGCGCGAGCGGCTGATGTAGGGCGAGGGCAGCTTGAGGTGCACGGTGCGCACGTGCAGCTTGCGGCTGTTGGACTGCGCGAACGCCTTCCCGCACACCTCGCACGCGTACGGCTTCACGCCAGTGTGACTCTGCAATGGGGTTGCCATTTAGCAAACAATACAACTTAAACCGCTACATAAATGACAACAGAATTTAAGCTAAGCTAAAAATATTTGAATGTAGTGACCGACTTATTAGACTTTTAAGAGTTCCGTTCTTTAACTCCGAAGTCATTAAAAAAACTCAAAACTCGATTGATTCTCGGCGGCAAAACCTCATTATGTATGAGGTTTACAATAACGAAAATAATCGCATCAAAATCATCAAAAGAAGTTAAGCCTATTGAAATCTAGTACTTTTGACATTTAAAGAAAATATGATGGGTGAAAAAATATCCTACAAAATTTTTTAGACCCTTTGAACACCACAGCTGCGAATACGAAACCAAGCCCGATGATTATATGTATCCGTTTAAATTATTATAAAAAATCCGCGTCTCTGATTAGCTCTCGTGTGACAGACGATTTATAGACTACACTTATTTACTAAATTTGGAATAGATAGAGCCTCCGAGTAAAATGATTCTACCATACGGAATGACGGGCGGACGGGACGAAATTATAAGGGTTCCGTTTTTGCCATCGAGCTACGGAAACCTAAGGAGTTCATGTGTTTATAACTTTACTATTGTACTGACTATGACTCACTCACTATGAAATAAAACTTCTTTTCTGCTGATGAACTCGATTTATTAACATTGTCTCAGATTACTTATACTACACAAGTGAACCAAACGTAAGCGCGATTTAAAATACTACTAGTACCTACCATCTATTGAAATATTATAGGAAAAGAAGACATAAATTGAAAATTCATATGAAGAATATTATAGCAAGAAGTTCTTATATGATTAAAATATACATTTTTATATGAAAATAAAGCATGAAAAAGTTCTTATATAATTAAATAAATATACATTTGAGACATCATGTATTAATGATATATACACGAGTAATTCAAAGCAAAATGAATTTTGTTATATGATGAAAAATGAAATGGACTAATTTAAAACAACGAGCCGCAATATTGAATTTAATTATTTTAAAGTGAAGTACTTAAAGCCATTGAGTGTGCAGCGTTTGTTTATTTATTACTGCTGTGGATCGTAGGTTTTTTTATTCTCTTAAATATTTGAGATCTTCTTAATTACATGTGACGTCGGCATACTTCGTTTCGATACTTTAAAGTGAAACTTGTATTATAAGACCAACATTTTTTGGCTTGTCTTCACCATATATATATATTTATATATATTATATATCCGGCCGCAATGAGTTCATTTATTTTAATTTTGATGTATGCATGTTTGTTCGCAGGAATGTTTTTTTTTTATTATTATTATTTTACTTTATACCATTTTTATATGTATAATTATGTATGTTTATTCGCATGAGTGTTTTATTTTATTCTTTTATTTTTTATTATTTTTATGTGTGTATATTTGTTTGCATGTATGTTGTATTATTATTATTGTTTTACTTTTTACTATTTTTATGGATTTATGTTTGGTTACATGTGTCTTTTGTCTTCGTTTATTTTAACTTGTAAATATTTATTGAATTACGTTACGTTTTGCTTTTTTTTCAATAACAATTATAATTTGAGTCCCCCGAATCGAATAATAAATAAAGTTAAAAGTTTAACTTGCGTCGTGGTTTCTAATAACCATACAGTTTAATATGTAAGTTTATTAATTAACTAACTAACCTAACCTAACTGTTTTTCAATTGAAACTTCTTTATTTATTTATTTTTACAATAAAACCACAGCTCTTAAATAACAGTAAAAACACCTATAAACTATATACAGCCAAGGATGGTTTTTGGTTATAATTATTAAGTATAATAAATTAGTGGATGCCAGAGAGTATTAGTGTGCATGGGTGTGTGTGTTGTATGTATGAGCCAACGTGGATGAATGGAGCACATCAAAATATCATGAGTGCTTTCGTAAGGCGTGTTTTGGAAAATTTATGAAAGTGCATGTATGCGATGCCCGCGCACGACACATGGCGTATTAAGTCTAGAATATGGAAGTTTGTTACTCGGAATGTACAATGACAAGTGAGAAAAGAAAGTCATCGAAATTTTAGCTGGGAACCAGCGAGTCTTCGACTTTTTGTCTGTAGAAAGGGCCAGTCCGTTGCATATAGTGAGTCGAGGTGTATGGATAATGTTATTAGCAAAAGACATAACGGAGCCCTACCTCTAGCGCGAGTATGCCGCCGGGAGCCTCGCCGACCGCCTGGCGGGACTCCCTCAGTGCTGGCGCTGTTATTTAAATTTATTCATTACAATTTTGTTTTCTTGTCTTTTAATATAACATAATTGTGGAATTTAAGAAAAATTTATATAAAAATTATTTATTTTTGTAATGTCCTATCTTGTACAATGAACTCTTTACACGAGGCTAATAGCCGAGACCATACACTAAGGCAATCAATGGAAAATAGAGCAATGATACTTTATTTTTTTAGGCGTCGGGACGTGACGACCCCATCGCCCGCTGTTGGTTGGAGAATGGTTTAGATTTACAATTCGATCCAATAGGGGGGGGGCAACTACATCTATTCATCCTACTCTACATCTGTGACTGACGATGCCAATATTGGAGTGGATTGGCTCGGCTATTTGTCTCGTTAAATGAGTCCATAATTCACAGTTTATATGGGCGAATATTTTTCGCGTACTGTGGCGATCAAAGGGTTATTAATTTATTTGTAAATTATTATAAAAAGCATTGAGAAATTAAACTATTTTTTAACAATTTTGGTTTTCAAATGCTACGTATTACAATAATCGACACACTATTACAGAATTTTTGTCAACAGTAAATGATAGAAAGTATTAAAGAATATTCTGAAGTAAGACAGTCTCGGGTTTGATTCTTTTCATCCGAGAAAATTGAACAGTCATGGGACACAAAAATGATACCTTCCTTAGGATGTCCAACCACGGCTTAGGAAGTAATTGGGAATAAAGAAATAAAAAGGTATTTTATTCACCCAGGGTCTGCTCATTACTCTTGTCCGGATTTTACAGGTTACTAGTTTTTACACAAAGCGATTGCTATCTGACCTCCGTAACCGTAGGGGTGACCAGTGACTCCAATGAGCTATCCAATGATAAGAGTAAATTACCTTTTAAGAGTTAACGACTTAAACTCTACTTAAAAGCTTAACGTGCTCTCCGAGGCACGGCGGGGAGTCTGAACACCTGAGCGGGCATCGAACCCGCAACCCGCAGGCTAAAGGCAGTACCCACTCCTAACTCGCTACCCTCCTCTCCATTGGTGTTGAAAAAAAAAGTACATAACAAAATAAATGAAGAGAAGAATCCCCCCTCCTCTTAGGGCTGGTCGCTCACCCTGAAGTGCCTGTCGAGCGCGCCCTTGCTCTTGAAGGCCTTGGAGCACACGGCGCAGGGGTAGGGCCGCGTGTCGGAGTGCGTCTTCTCGTGCATGTGCAGGTTGTAGCGGTTGAAGAACGCCTTCGGGCACAGCGCGCACTTGTACGCGCGCTCCTCGAAGTGCGTGCGCTTGTGGTACACGAGGAACGCGTTCCCCTAAGGACGCGCGTCCGGTAACGTGGCGGTGGCGCAGCCGGGGCCGGCTCGACCGGGGAGTGCTACCCTCTCACAGAAGATCGGCGTTAAGTAGCAGTATCATTAGGTACTGTTTCGTGCGATGAGTGAGAGCGCTGAAGGCCCAATCTCCCACCCCCTCTGTTCCCTTCCTTTTTTTCTATTCTTATCCTGTCCCTCCTATTCCTTAGGTTGGGAACGCACTAGTTATATTCAAGTATCGCAAGCATTCATAGGTTGCGGTGATTGCCTACCATCAGGCGTACCGTATGCTTGTTTCCCAACCGTCATGACTTAAAAAAAACATACACCTAGACCGGAACACATGCCTGTACGGTTATAGACATCTGCCCCGAGCGGTAATCGAACCCGCCCTGTGGCGCTAAGACAGGTTCGCTACCGCTGCGCCACAACCTCATCAATATAATAGTAGGCTCGACCGAGTAAGTACTCCCCTCTTCTCTCAGATAATCGGCGTTAATTAACACTGTACTGCCTTTAGAGCGCCGGAGGTCCAATCTCCCACCCCCTCTGTTCCCTTCTCATCTCTTCCCCGAAATCCCTTGGGTTGGCAATGCGCATGTGATACTTCAACTATCGCAAGCGTTCATAGGGTGCGATGAATGCTTCTCATCAGGACACCATTAGAAATGGTAGTTCAACGTGTATATATATATATATTTTTCTCTCTCATCCCTTTTTATCTACAATCGGCTTTGTAGCCATAATTAGATCAGAAATGGGGGTGGGATATTTGGTTGCTATTACATTAACGTGTATATATGGCGGCAGTAGGTTGCCGCCCCAGGAGGGCCGCGACGTCCCACTAAGGCTCTAGACGGGACCTTGGGGCCTTATTGTATGGGGGCCAAGTCCTATAAAGACCATTGCACATGGCCTCGATTCCCACCCTCCCCGCGCCACCTTTGACCATGTGTCCCGGCGCTGGAGTGCGCTAAATGCATTTCCCCAAGTAAAAATTATAAAATCTTGATTCATATAATTCACATAATTCTTTACCCTAAAGCTCTTTCCGCAGATATCACAGACGTAATTCTTCTGAATGGGGTACTTCTCGTCAGGATGCACGCGGCGGAAGTGTTTCCAGTATTCCCGCGCGTTTGGTATTTCCTCCGCGCACTAAAATTAAAATAAACTTAGTAACACAACACTTTAGAGAAATAGTTTAGATATACGATATTTACAAAACTGTATATGACGGTGCCTAATTATTGTATTTAAATTGAAAACAAAAAAAACTGTTTATTTTTATATTATTTTAAGTATAAGAAAGAATTGTATTATAAGAAAACCGGTTGTGTACTGACAGTAACCTTATTATCAGGGAATTAAATACGAAGCAAGAAAATAAATAAATATATCGTAATTGTGGTATGACGCTAGCGCCATCTAGCTGCTTAACTATTTTATATCCGGAACGCTAACGCCATCTAGTAGCGTTCGACGGAGTTAATGACAAGTCGTGACTTCACTTCTAAGTTGGCAAGCGACGAGTACGGTTGTCACTAAAACTTTTCGATTGTGAATTACAATTTGATTATAGAAGCTTGTTCTTCGGCATGAACGGGATGAAGTTCCTTCAATTTTGACAATAAAAAAATATATAAGTGATATAAAAAAACACCCCTGAGTTTGTTTCGTCGGTTCTTCCCAGGCAGAGGTTTAATTTTGGAGCTGGTGGTTGAACCTGACTTTCAACAAATAAGTGTTGTGCTTTTTAACGTCGAATAATAAAATGTTTTTTTTTTTTACATTTCAATCCAGTATCCTATTTAAGGGTCGCCACACACGGGCTTCACACCACAGCCACAAACGCCGCTACAAGAACCTAGAAGCGGCTACAAAAGCGCCCGAAAGCCACCTGTTGTCAATGGCTGCTACTTGGAGACTGCTAATTGGGCTTACGAGAGGGGTGGCATGCCGAGGCCACAAGATGCGAGCAGCGACGATATGTAGCGTGTACTTGTCCTGTGTAATATGTACGTGTCGCGGGGGACGCTTTCCATCTCCGATGACGTCCTTAGCCGTGGTTCGTCTTCGCAGGAGGTACCCTAAGGACGGAATCAAATTTGAGCTCCCGTGAGGGCTGCCCCTTTACCACGGCTGAGTCTCTGTACTCGACCCCCCGCCCGGTGACGCTGTCAAGGCCAGTAGGGCCAACAGCAATACACATTCCGAAAAAATAGGGGACGCTTACGTGCTCGCAGCGCGCCGGCCACGCGGCCGCGGCGGGCTTGCGGCCGTAGTTCTTGGGGCGCGGCGCGGCGTGCTCGCGGCGGTGGTGCAGCCGCAGCGCCTCCGCGTCCGGGAACGACGAGCCGCACACGCGACACCCGTTACTGCCGACACAACGAGCTTCCGTACAGAATTTAGTTGAATAAATGGACGCAAATAAGCAATACCATGTCAATCAACAAAATTGAAAAAATTGAGTTATATATGCAGAAGTGTCGGTAAATGGCTGAAGAACATTTCTCTTTAACATTTGTAGGGTTTTAAGCTTTAAAACTTCTAAAAAGCCATTTTTAAATCATGCAATTTATGTATTATGTTAAACGTTATGAGTTATATTATATACGAAATATGCAGTTTGTATACTTATTTTTTGTCAAAATAAGTAAAATAACTTCCAGAAATCTGAAATTGCCAAAAACTTGACCATAAAAAAAATTCATATAAAGCAAGTTGTTAAAAATTTTCAAACGCGTTTTTCTCGAAATGACATTCGTGTGGGTTGATATGGTATTACTTATTTGCGTCCAATTATAAAGCTACGAAATCCATTGATAAGACAAATATTGTTACGGAGAACCTTATCACCGGATCATAAGGTTCAAAATAGCATACTACTCTCTCTGTATATTTCCTTGACGCGGCGTGGGTTCTAGAAAGATGTGTTCTCGAAAGATGTAGTATAGCGTTCCGCGGACGGAACTTTCTCTAACCCGTGTTCCGCGTTATATAAGCGGCCCGGCGCGTCGACTGAGGCATTCAGTTCTGAGCAACGAGCGAAAAACACACACAACAAGTGATACCAGTGAACAAGTGCAATAATTAGTGACCTCGGCTAAACTTTTGGACTGCGATTAACCTGTGATTTGTGAAGTTCTGTTGTGTAATCTAGATCTCAATAAACTCTTATTTAGAGACATCAGGTATTTATTTCCAAATCCGCGAACCTCAGCCCGTATGACCGCGGTTGCTGTGACGTCACAAGGACCAATTGAGCTTGAAAAAGTTTCTTGATAAAATGTTCGTACATTTAGAAACAATAAAATACCTATATGTTATACCTGTATTTTAATTTGACCACATCAATAATAAATAGGGCTGTATAATTAAGTCGGCAGCTCGATCAAGTCAAGCTGTCAATCCCGGTTGTTATCACAACATCTGATAACAATAGTTAAAGCTTGATAGGTAATTTACTCTTATCCAATGAGTGACTGGTGCGCCATTAGAGTTACGAAAATGTGATGGCAATCGTCCTGTATAAAAACTAGTAACCTGTCAAATCCGAGCAAGAGTAATGAGCAGACCCTGCGTAAATACTGGGGATAATACAAAAAAGAATAGGAACGTACTTGAAGGTGGTGCTCTGCGTGTGCTTGACGGAGGTCACCATGTGCCGCCGGTACGCCTCCTCGGAGAGGAACTTCACGTCGCAGAGCGCGCAGTACGGCGCCTCCTCCTTACTGTCCTCCGCTTCTGCGTCCTGGTATATACGATGACAGACATACAGATTATACATTTGTAACCACCTAATGGTAAGCGGTTGCCGTAGCCTATGAACGCGGCACCATAAGTAGGCATTAGTAGACCACTCACGCGTTGCCAATGAGAGATACTGGTTCTTAAACCCCTTTGCCCAGTAATTTCACTAGCCTACAGTGTCCTCTAAAACGAAACACAGTAATGCCAAAGACACTGCTGCTTTGCGGCAGAATATTTGACACTGCGGTGGTACCTACCTAGCTGGTGTCATGCAACAAAACCTCACTGGCAGGTTTTGTTGCATCCATCACCTGCTATTGGGATAATCTCTGTCACGGCAGAGATTATTGCACCAGTGCTATCAGTCACACTGGTGGTAGGTAGGTCTTTTGTTGCAAGAGGCCGGCTAGGTAGGTACCACCGCAGTGTCAAATACTGCCGCCAAATAGTAGTGCTTAGGCATTAATGTGTTCTAGAAGAGCACTGTAGGCTAGTGAAGTTACTGGGCAGAGGAGATTTAAGAACCTGTAGGCCAGTGAACTTACTGGGCAGAGGAGATTTAAAAACCTGTAGGCCAGTGAACTTACTGGGCAGAGGAGATTTAAAAACCTGTAGGCTAGTGAAGTTACTGGGCAGAGGAGATTTAAGAACCTGTAGGCCAGTGAACTTACTGGGCAGAGGAGATTTAAAAACCTGTAGGCTAGTGAACTTACTGGGCAGAGGAGATTTAAAAACCTGTAGGCCAGTGAACTTACTGGGCAGAGGAGATTTAAAAACCTGTAGGCTAGTGAAGTTACTGGGCAGAGGAGATTTAAAAACCTGTAGGCTAGTGAGGTTACTGGGCAGAGGAGATTTAAAAACCTGTAGGCCAGTGAACTTACTGGGCAGAGGAGATTTAAAAACCTGTAGGCTAGTGAAGTTACTGGGCAGAGGAGATTTAAAAACCTGTAGGCTAGTGAAGTTACTGGGCAGAGGAGATTTAAAAACCTATAGGCCAGTGAAGTTACTGGGAAGAGGAGATTTAAAAACCTGTAGGCCAGTGAAGTTACTGGGAAGAGGAGATTTAAAAACCTGTAGGCTAGTGAAGTTACTGGGCAGAGGAGATTTAAAAACCTGTAGGCCAGTGAAGTTACTGGGAAGAGGAGATTTAAAAACCTGTAGGCCAGTGAAGTTACTGGGAAGAGGAGATTTAAAAACCTGTAGGCCAGTGAAGTTACTGGGCAGAGGAGATTTAAAAACCTGTAGGCCAGTGAAGTTACTGGGAAGAGGAGATTTAAAAACCTGTAGGCCAGTGAAGTTACTGGGCAGAGGAGATTTAAAAACCAATATCTCGAGGTTGGCAACGCAGGAGTGTCACCTACTAAAGGCGTTGCGCGCTCATAGGCTACGGCAACCGCTTACCATCATGTGGGCCGTATGTTTGTTTGCCAACTTGTAACATAAAAATAAAAAATTAAGATGTATATTAAGTGTGTATCGTGTGTCTGCTACTTGTTTCTGTGTGTCACCTTGTGCATCATGGTGCGGTGCATGCCGAGGCCCAGCTTGCTGACGAACGAGTACCCGCACACGTCGCAGATGAACTCCGACGGGTGCTTGATGCGCACGTGGCTCAGGTACGATGTCCATTTCCTGGGGGGGAAATGTTCCTACATCACATCTGGCGGGGCCTGGGAATACCACTAAGGTATACCCCGTCACGAGCAGTGGCTGATTTACCAGCAGGCTGAGTAAGCTTGAGCCTAGGGCGGCAAATTTGGGTACCGAATTTTCTTTTTGCTACCTCGTAGAAATGAAAAAGATTTCTGCATGACGGTCTTCTGATGTTCGACTTTGCCCTCCCATTTGTCATTGTAAATTCCGAGTATCAAACTTCTATATTCAAGAGGTCAGGGCACAGTTAGTTCGTCGCCCCCAACCAGTAATCGGCCTTTTGTTGAATTGTAAAAATAATGTAGGACATGACAATTTTAGAGGCAAGGCAAAAACCTTACAGCCTATACCTTCAAAATTTGTAAATCCGCCGCTGGTCACGAGAAAATATAAACACGTTATTTAGCGACAATACAATCAACAAGTAATAATTTCAAACTCAATCAACTCAGGTATAACTCGCGGCACATAAGTTGAACTACTACCTTTGCGCAGTAACACATTTGTGGGTGCGAACAAGTGCGAGACGAGGGGGCGCGCGTAACTATAGCAACGCGGCGACGCCAGCCCCCGCTCAGACGCATTACGACCCTTGAGGACACTCCGCGCACAGTTTTTTTAACACTTCACTATCACTACATAGTATAAAACAAAGTCGCTTTCTCTGTATGCTTAAATCTTTAAAACTACGCAACGGATTTTGATGCGGTTCTTTTAATAGATAGAGTGATTGAAGAGGAAGGTTTATATATATAATAACATCCATTAAATAATGGAGAAAAAAAAATATTTTTGAGGTTTCTAATGTGATGTCGTAAATAATTACATTTAACGCGTGCGGGCCAACGAAATCACGTTTTTTTTTCCTTGAAATAGTTTAAATTTCCCGGGCATCGGGCTATTGGTCTAACATTTTTGTCCATAACTGTACCTGCACGGTCGACCGCCATTTTGATTTAATTTATATTCCGTGAGTTAAACTAATTAACAATTTTATTCGATCGGGTAGTATTTCATCAATATATAGCGCTGTCGTCTTTTTTTATTTTTTTATTTTTTTTTTTATGTTAGAAATTGGCAAACAAGCATACGGCCCACCTGATGGTAAGTGGCTGCCGCAGCCTATGAGCGCTTGCAGCACCATTAGTAGGTGCCACTCGCGGGTTGCCAACCTCGAGATATTAGTTCTTAAATCTCGTTCGCCCAGTAATTTCACTAGCGTACAATGCCCTTCAAACTGAACACAGTAGTGCCTAAGCACTACTATTTGGCGGCAGAATATTGGACACTGCGGTGGTACCTACCTAGCCGGCCTCTTGCAACAAAAGACCTACCACCAGTGTAAACCGTCTTATTTTTTTTTGTTGAAATGAATTATTTGCAGCATTGAAATCTATCTGACGTATTTTGCTGTCTACTTTGTGACTTTTTCTATACAACATAATAAACGACTTTTGACCAGTTTTACGTATATTATTGAATAAAAGTAAATATTATAATATTTTTTTTCTTTTCAATCTGTAGATTATCGTTGTATTTCTTATTATTGTAAGTATAACTATTACTTGGTTCGGCACTTTTTTTCGAAATGTTGCCAGCCCCGGAATGTGTGTTTATATCATTTATAGCCTCTCGTGAGCAGAACTATATACGTTAGGTTACTATATAGGTAGCAGCCATAACAAGTTTTCGATTTATTAAAACGTATTTTCTACTTCTTATATACGAGGATTTACTCACGTTGAAATATCGTCGCAGTACTGGCATTTGTATGTGACGCCCTTATGCCAGCCCTGATGTTGTTGCGCTTGAGTTCTGCGGAACACAAATTGCTCAAATCTAATATTGTTAACAACCTCGCCGTCAACTCTCGTACAAAATCGGACCGGAGTTGACGGTAGTGGCAAAGACCAGGACTCTGTGCAGAATACGCTCAAGATGTGCCCGGAGGAGGATAAATAAACGCTACACACTCAACGGCCCCCATTAGGATAGTGATATCCTGTGTCGGGGTCCGGAAGCATCCACAATGATAAGGACAAACACACCCAGACCGGAATATGTGCCTTTATGGTCAATACAAACATCTGCTCCGAGAGAGAATCGAACCCGCGACCTGTTATGTGGCGCATATGGCAGGTTCGCTAATTTCTCCTTTTCCTTCTTCCACACTTCCTTTTGGATTATTGTTGTAGGGCCCGGTCCGACTTGGCTGGACGACACCTCTCCCTGCCGAAGGTCGTGTCGGTGATACTAAGCAGGGAGTCTGCATGGTCCCTATGACGTTATCTACCATTTTGTTATGAAGCCCCAAAAACCATGATTCCCTACCCCAGGAAGAAAGGTTCCAAGAGATCACCATTCATCTCTATATTATGATATAAAAGCGGATCATTAGTAGTAGAGTCATGCTCATACCAGCACAAATGAACCGGATGGACCGAGGAAGTTGTACCCTTGCACAGAAAATCTGCGTAAGCTAACTGTACTGTTGAGTTTCGTGCAATGAGCGAGTGCGGCGGAAGCCCATCTACCACCCTTCTATTCCCTCCTTTTTTCTTTTCTCACCTCTCTCCTTCTCTACCTCGGGTTGGCAATAATGTGATTTTTTTTTTTTGCAGCAATACTCGTATGTGCCACTCACGCGTTGCCAACCTCGAGATATTGGTTCTTAAATCGTCTCTACCCAGTAATTTCACTAGCGTACAATGCCCTTCAAACCGGAACAGAGTAGTGCCTAAGCACTACTATTTGGCGGCAGAATATTGGACACTGCGGTGGTACCTACCTAGCCGGCCTCTTGCAACAAATACCTACCACCAGTGTGACATGTGATACTTCAAATGAAAAAAATAAAAACCTTACATAGATTTGGAGACATAAGGACAAGCCTTGCATGCATATTTCATCTTGTGATTGATGATGTGCTTCTGCAGCAACCGCTTCGATTTGAACCTCAGCTTGCATATAGAACATTCCACGTCACCTTCACTCTGAAATAACATACAAAAATTACAAATATTGAAACATAAACATGTCCGAAATAAACAGGATAGATGTAATAACAAATAACTTTTTACTGGCGTTGGGACGTGAAAACCCCATCGCATCAGACATTATTCCAACAGTGCAATCAGTCACACTGGTGGTAGGTCTTTTGTTACAAGAGGCCGGCTAGGTAGGTACCACCGCAGTATCAAATATTCTACCCCTAAGCAGTAATGTTTTAGGCATCTGGTCATAAACTACGGCAACCATCTGACCTGAACTGACATCTGACCTGATCTGACATCTGACCTGATCTGACACCTGACCTGATCTGACATCTGACCTGATCTGACATCTGATCTGATCTGACATCTGACCTGATCTGACATCTGACCTGATCTGACATCTGACCTGATCTGACATCTGACCTGATCTGATCGGCTGACCATCAGGTGGGCCATATGCTTGCTTGCCAAACAACCCCAACAGCAGGCGATGGGGTCGTCAAGTCCCGACGCCGGTAATATACGTTTTTTTTCTTATGAAATGAATACCTATATTTGGACGCAAATAAGCAATACCATGTCAACCCACACGAATGTCATTTCGAGAAAAACGCGTTTGAAAATTTTGAACAACTTGCTTTATATGATTTTTTTATGTATTGGTCAAGTTTTTGGCAATTTCAAGGTGTATGTAAGTTATTTTACTTATTTTCACATAAAATAAGTATACCAACTGCATATTTCGTATATAATATAACCCAAAACGTTTAACATAATACATAAATTGCATGATAAAAATGGCTTTTTTAGAAGTTTTAAAGCTTAAAACCCTACAAATATTAATTAAAAATGTTCTTCATCCATTTACCAACATTTCTGCATATATAACTCAGTTTTTCCAATTTTGTGGGTTGACATGATATTGCTTATTTGCGTCCATTTAGGGTGATAGTTCCATTAATTATATCATGCATATCAGCCCATATACATAGTGATATAGCTGTAATGCTAAAAGAACGACAATTATAGATATTAAGGCATTTTTTTTGGCCTTTTGTACTACGGTTATTAGTATTAGTGCATTAAAATCACACTTAGTAGAAACACGTCATACCTCTTATTGCCATTGAATAAAATTTAAATTCCTTTGTCACTTAAAACTGTCACAGGACCTATTGGAATAGCAACATTTAATTTGTTAAATATATTGTCTATGATAATAAGCAAGTCTTGTTATTTGTAGTCGTTGATTAGTTCTCAAGTAGTTAGTACTGTCTAAACCGTAGGCGAGGGCGCGCGTGTCTCGCTCCCGTGACAGCTGTCAATGTACGTGAGTGACGTAGCTGTGTGAAGTTGCACAGATAAAGCAACAGAGTTAGATGGCGCTCGGTCAGCCGCGAGCCGCAGGCGCACGAAGCTTCGCCGATAGATAGCCGATCTCCCATCCCTGTTCCCCGCACAGTCACCGCGCAGCGCTAGAGGCGAGCAAACACCTACGCCGGACGTCGACGCGCTCAAATAAAATATCCTTCAACAGGACCTAATATTACTGGGAAAAATACAACAATAAACTAGAAAGAGACAGAAATGCTCACCGGTTCATGTTTGCTGTTGTGGTGTTTAAAAGCTTTCTCGTTGATGAACCCCTTGAAGCAGAGCTTGCACTGGTACACCGCGTTCAGGTAGTTCGAGGATGTCTGACGTTTGGTTACCTCCTCCAATTGTTCTTCCTCCTGTAACATTAAAATATTGCTGCACTAACTTCCTAAGGATAGATAACTTCCATTGGATAGGAATAATTTACCTATCAAGAGTTAACAATTATTACCAGATGTTATTATATGACACGCTCATAGCCGAGTGCCCACTGATCGGTAAACGATCGGTAGGTTAAGCAACTTTAGGCGCGGTCAGTCACTAGATGGGTGATCGTATAGTGGTATTTCAACCGAGAGTCTCCGTGCTTCGGAGGGCACGTGAGAAGTCGATCTCGACTGTTGACAATTAGACAACAGTCGATAAGTCAAGTCAGAGGCCTACGGGCGACCTGAACAACTCTGACACTAGGTTGGCCACTAACCACTCGATAATAAGAAGAACCAGATATTATGAGAACAACCGGGAGCGACAGCTGAACATGTTCTTCGAGACACGGTGGGGAGACCAACACCCAGACCGAAACAGATATTTAGGACGCAAATAAGCAATACCATGTCAACCCACAAAATTGAAAAACTGAGTTATATATGCAGAAGTGTTGGTAAATGGCTGAAGAACATTTTTCTTTAATATTTGTAGGGTTTTAAGCTTTAAAACTTCTAAAAAAGCCATTTTTAATCATGCAATTTATGTATTATTTTAAACGTTTTGGGTTATATTATATACGAAATATGCAGTTTGTATGCTTATTTTATGTGAAAATAAGTAAAATAACTTACATACATCTTGAAATTGCCAAAAACTTGACCAATATATAAAAAAATCATATAAAGCAAGTTGTTCAAAATTTTCAAACGCGTTTTTCTCGAAATGACATTCGTGTGGGGTGACATGGTATTGCTTATTTGCGTCCATTTGCCAGAGCGGGTATCAGGCAATAAGCTTAAAATTTATTATAAACTTACCGTTAACTTTATAACCGTGCAATAACTCTCAACGTTTGGAATCTCTTTGGAAACTCCTCCAGTATTGGCGGTTCGTCGCGAATATTGTTTTCTCGGTTTCTTATAAGGTGGTGCGTCCTTTCTTGGTCGCCCTCTTTTTCGCTTGAATACAACTCCTGGATCTTCTTCGGGAAGCGGCATGGAATCTGTCTGCAAAACAACTTTGACTAACATGAATTCATACAAATCTTTATGAAATAATGTTCAGGGCCATACATTTGTTTATTGACACTTGGGCTTGTATGAGCAATATTATTTATTATATTTTTAATTTTTTCTTTTTAGTATTAGATGTAATTTTTAGGATTAAGTTTTTAATTATGTTTATTTTTTTTTTTATTATTGTTATATAGTTTTATCTCTTTTTAACTATAATGCTTTTTAATGTTTTAGTTTAGTTTATTTCTGTTGTGTCCTAATAAATAAATTCTTTCTTTCTTTCAATATAATTAAAATCGTTTGAAAGACAGAGGAGAAAAGAGAAGAAAAACCTTTTTACCTTTACCTATCTAATTGTCTACATAAAAAGTTTTTAAAGTTTTTTTTTAAAACAATAATGCTCATCAAAGGTACTAGACAATAAAAAAATGGTTGTCAATATAATTAAAATCGGTTGAAAGACAGAGGCAAACAGAGAAGAAAAACCTTTTTACCTTTACCTATTTAATTATCTACTTGAAAAAGTTTTAAAAGTTTTTTTTAGAACCATGATATGATCATCAAAGGTACTAGACAAAAAACGGTGGTTCACAAAGAGAGAAGAAAAAGATAGTGAACTATTTTGTATTTTCCTGTATATACATAAAATTTCTTTTGTATGGCTTAAAAAATTAAAAGAGATACGATTTTTTATTTCATGACGGTTGGCAAACAAGCTTACAACGTGCTTGATGGTAAGCAGTCACTCCAACCTATATGCGTTTATGATGCTTGAAGTATCACATACGCTTTGTCATCCTGAGTATAGGGGAGAAGGAATGAGAAAGGAAAAAGAAGGAGCAGGGACACAGAACAGGGAGTTGGTAGCTTAGTGGAGGATTGGATCTCTAGCACTGTCACTCATTGCACGAAAATCAACAGTACTGCTAGTTTGCGTCAATTATGTGAGAGGGTAGTTCTTCCACCGTCACACTGCTCATAATATCTGTGAACAATAACCTGATAACTAGAAAGTTTATAAAATTAAAACTTACATTGGATGAAACTTGCATGTCTTCATTGTCATCATTCGTTTCAAATCTATCTTTCTTTTTTCTTTTCTTTTCTTTATTTTTCTTTTTATGAACAGATAAAGGTTTATCATCATCATCACTTGATAGAAGATTAACATAACTGGAGTGTACAGACAATCCATCATAATTATCCTCCTGTTTAATGTTCTCTTTAGCAACAAATTCCACATCATCAACACTTTCAAATGGCTCCCGTTTCACTTTACTATCATTATTTTCAATTTCATTAGAAGATATATCTTTTTCAACAACTTCTGCTTTGCTAGGTCGAAAAGATTCTTCCTTGACCATGTCATCGTTATTGTCATTATCATTAAAAATAACATCTATGCATAATACTTTGGCAAGTGACAATTCAGAGGATAATTGGAAGGTTTTCTTGTCAATTTGTCTTATTTGTTCTGCATACACCTGAAATGATATGGTGTGCTGGTAGCGAACTTGCTTTGAGCCGTGATAGTCGTGGTATTGATTCTCGCTCAGAGCAAATGTTTATTTTTAAATGTCTGTTAGGTCTTATCCAATAAAGTAAATGTAATTATTCTTATTAGAGATATATACAAAAAAATTAAGTAAGCAACACAAAAATAAAATAAATTAATATTTTGATTTTAAAGTTATTACACTTAATACATAATTACCTCTCCACATGTGTGCATTAAGCCACTCAACACAGCCTGCCCTCGTAAACATCGTTTTCTAAAAAAGTAATACTTTTTTAAAAGCTCTGAGCACTCGAAGCAGGTATACCTAGGCAGACCTGAACTGCTAATCTGGAATAAGAATTACAATACAAATTTAACACGCTATTTACACATTTTGTTCCAATAGCTGCAGATATACTCATCTTGGTGGATATTGTTTTTATATGTATGTACAGGGGATTCTCCTCCTCACGTCATATTTCTCATTACTGAGGGTTGTGATTCCCCCAATGAAAGATATATATGTTAAATTCTATGAAATAAATAAGAAATATGCTATTAAATCATAACGTTTTGGTTTCATTGAAAAAAGAAATTACCATTCAAAAATTATTTATTTAGATAATATTTTTATAGGAAAGTATTATAAGAACCCTATTATAAATGAGATGCTACCAGAATATATATAATTATATTATAAGAATTAAGATGTCTACATAATATATCCTGACTCCACACATTCTTTGACATATAAACAAGGTACAGTAATCAAATCAATCAATTTACAATCATCTTTGTACAAAGCCTATTTTTATTGGTATTTAATAATCATCACTGTCATTAATTGCCTACGAAAAAAATATTTCTGACCTCCAAGAAAATGCAAAACTAGTCTAGTATGCCTCTTTATAGTTTAAGAAGTCATAGTAATTATGTAAACAAACTTGAAAATATTTACCAGTTGTTCTATGGAATTTCGTTTTCTTTTTTTAAATGTAACCATTTGAACATAATTATGGTAGGCCATCGTGATTAACATTTATTTATCGAATAATCCAACTTCCGTCAAAAGGTCTAGTAATTCAAGTTCAGAATCAAAACAACAAAATTCAACGGCGTTTTTAAGCATATAAAAAAAGTTTAATATTCATTTTGATTTCACACTCACATTATTTCCAACTACGATATCGTAGTATGTTTCCAGTGAGGTTGAATGAAAATCATACATTTTCACATCCATCGCGAGGCATACACGGCACACTTTCACGTCCTCCATTGTTTATTTTTAGTTATTCAATAAACACTTTGAAAAAATATTCAAAATGAGTAACAGATTCGCGGTTTTATCATATAGAATACCGATAGCAGAGTTAGGAAACGTTAGAACTTCTACGGTACAATATTTTAATAAAAAAGCTGTATGTTACAAACATTGCAAGTAATTATATATATTTAATAATCTCTTATAAATAACTAAATGTGACTTTAGAAGAATAAAGTACGCAGAACCTGTATTTAATTTTTATTTCACAAACAAATTCTACGAGTATGTCTATTTCTGTACAAGACACCAATAAGCTGCCATTTTACTCTTGACAACTACATTAGCAATAGCAACGCGGAACGCCATCAGTAGCGTTACCAGATGACTGCAATGGATTCTCCGCAAATCTTCCCTGAAATCCCCCCCAAATTTGAGATTTTGAAGAAAACCCTTGGATTTCAATCAATGCATTTTTTTATAGCTTTCCGTTGCTGTTGTAAAATCCCTTGTTGTTGTGCAATATCCTTTGACCTGGTTTCCTCCTAGGTAAAGGCCCTATACCCTAAAAGGGTCTATACCCTAAAACTATTTTTTTCCTGCAAACAGCAGATTTAAAGTTGTTTCATCAGAGTACTACTTATACAATAATATTATAAAATTACAGTTTTTATCATTTAAATCAATGCAAAGCAGTCCACTATTTAATCACTGAGTCATCATTGCAGAGGGACTTAAAGCACTTAGCCAGAGACGTAATATCAGATTTAATTTGAGATTTTGCCCTTTTTTAGGGCTTATTAACTGTCTATGAGGAGTTCTTTAATCACTGCTTTACATCTTTCAATTAAAGATCTCTTATACCATTAGACATTTTGTTGTCATTATTTTTGTTTAATTTTTTTTTTAAGTCACCTAAATTTTACTCCAACGCCATTTTGTCTCTCCAAACTTCACCCGAAAAATATCTATATTTATCCCATGTGTCCCATTTATCCCATGAGTTTAAAAACCCCCAAATTTGGGGATTTTTCCCAATCTGGTATTACTGGCTACTAGCCTGCCAACGATTATTTCGATCAAACCATAGATTTAGTATAAACGACGGGATGGAACATAATATCTAGTAGTGTTACAAAACTATTGTTGTCTTTTTTAGCACCTACGTATTGTCTTAGCCCAAAAGAGACAAACATATATCCCTAGTGGATCCACAGTAGGTCAATATCTCCATTTACTATTTATCGATGAAAATTATATTTATATTAGTACCTAATAGTTATATAAATATAATATGATCTATTTTTAGTATTAATTATTAATTTATTAATTTTATACTATATAATCTATTTATAATATATCTATGGTTCAAACACGATGATGTCTGTGATCAAAATACCACAGAGTATTATAATTATACTCTAACTGTCAAAGTCATCTCCAACAGTTATACTGTCTTTGGCATTTTGATGATAATTTTCAAAGATATATAAATATAAAAAGATATAGGTATAAATAATTTTGATGGCGGAAAAAAGTTATCGAGGAAAATTTTCTTTTATGATTAAACTTTATATCAATCGATTGCTTTTTAAATGCTGCTGAATCAGCAATTGCTCGACCTCTACGATTATTAAATAACTAATAATTAATTTAAAAAAAAAATACAGATTCAAAAATATTTTCTTCTTAAAGAAAAATATAAACTTTATAAATAAATTAATAGTCTATTAATTTAAAATATAACTAATAATCGCAGAGTAGTAGAGAGGAGCAAGTATGGTAAAGTTCGCTCAATACAAGTTGAACCAAAATGGCGGCCGTATTATAATTATGCGCTATGTCTAGTCGAGCATTTATGTAATAATAATAATAATATTTATTTGCATCAAACATGGGTATGAATATAATATGGTCAGTTTACATTTAAACAGTTCCTACATGTTTTGCCTATTATAAAACTGGCATGCAAATTTTACAAAAAGTCTTTGAAACATACAGTCTAAGAAACAATAATTAAATATGTCAATTAATAAAATGAGATAATAAAAATAATAATAGTTAAAAATAATAATAATTAAAATAAAGTAAACATTCTTAAAATAATTCAATTTAACAATTCAACAAATAATAATACCTAATAATCATAGAAATATATGTCTAGAATTTTATTTTGAAGAAATCATTAATGTCATAAATACATTCGTCCATTAATTTTATAAACATATCTGAATTTTGCCATTGGTAAAATTTTTATTTTATTCGGTAAATAATTATATATTTTTACAGCCATACAATAGGCATTTCTCTTATATAAAGCCAAGCGCTGTAGAGGTACTTCTATTATATTTTGGCGCCGGCTCAAATTACTTTTAATGGAAACATAACTATATTCTTTTTACAAATATACACATTTCAAAAATATAAAGGGCTGGTAAGGGTAATATATTTTTATTTTTAAAGAGTGGTTTACAGCTTTCCAGATATTTTGCACCACAGAGAGCTCTGATACAGCTTATAGCAATTAACTGTCATGTAGGTTTACTTTGAAAAGTTTAAATTTTAATAATAATAATAAATAATTAATGTTGCACACTCAACGGCCCCCATTGGGATGTTAATATCTTGTGTCGGGGGTCCGGAAACATTCACAATGACAAAGACAAATACACCCAGACCGGAAAATATGCTTGCATGGTCAATACAAACATATTATGATCCGAGCGGGAATCGAACCCGCGACCTGTGGCGTTTAAGGCAGGTTCGCTTCCGCTGCGCCACAACGTCGTCAATTTTACTTTATATAGAAATAATAATTTTCGAATCTGTAAAATTTTTAATTAATTAGTTAATTGATTACAATAAAAATTGTAGTGGTGGAGCAATTTCATTTTCTGGTGGAGCATTTATATAACAATAATTGACATATAGTTTAGTTTTAAATTTTTTAAATATATAAAATTAATAAATTATTTAAATATATAAAAGATTTTAAATTTTTTATTGTTAATTATATAATCTAGGGGCACGGTAGTGCCCCCGCCACGTCGAGCAATAAAAGCGACACGGCCATACTATCCTTTTCTCGATGCAGTTCAGACCATATTCCCCTATAACTTCGTTGTGTATATAACTAAAAACCATGGTATATTTGAAATTTCATAGACAATATACGATTACATTCCAGAAGTAGAAGGTACCGGAAATGTTAAAATTAAAACTTTCTACAAAAAGATATTGCTACAAAGAACCTGAGAAGAAGAGAATCACTGGGGCATAAGGTTCAAAATCGCTTGCTACTCTCTCTGTTTATTTCCTTGACGCGGCGTGAGTTCTAGAAAGATGTGTTCTCGAAAAATGTAGTAAAGCGTTCCGCGGACGGAGCTCTCTCGAACCCGTGTCCGCGTATATAACCGGCCCGGCGCGTCGACTGATTCATTCAGTTCTGAGCAACAAGCGAAGAAACTACAACCGATACCAGTGAACAAGTGCGATAATAGTAATGACCTCGGTTATTCTTTTGGACTACGATTAACCTGTGATTTGTGAAGTTCTGTTGTGTAATCTAGATCTCAATAAAGTCTTATTTAGAGCCATCAGGTGTTTATTTCTAAATCCGCGAACCCCAGCCCGTAACAATATGATATCCCATCAAAAACATAAAATGTAAAAAAATCCAAGTCTCGCGACGCAGACTTCTTCTACTAAAAAAACGGTGAGATCTCATGTATAACTATGACTGAGACTTGGCAGTTTTACTACACTAAAGTATTTGAATGAGTAAAATATGTTGCCTTTGTAACCTGTAGTAATTTACTTAAGGGCGCGTTTACGTATTTGACGAAAAATAGATGTTTTGCGGTCTAATTTCCGACAAAAATAAAGAAAATTAAATGAAACTATTAATTGCTATGAATAGATCGGGCCTTTATCTTTAATAATAATATAAAAAATATGAAATTTTGTTATTATTTTTTATAGTAAAGATTTTCCGGAGCCTCTTCACACCAAACTAAAGATATCGAGCAAAGTTTAGGAAGCCTTATAAACTATTTCTTACGTGATATTAATTTAAAAAAAAACCTCTAGTAGTAAGACATGTTCAACTCAAACCCTAGGTAAAGATATATATAATAATACTACACAATAGCTCAGAAAAAAATAAATATCAAATATATCTTTTTCAGATATTTTGCTTCTACAGTTGTACCTTAAACTGTTGCATTAAGGCCTATTTTGTTTGATGACTGTGATGATTTATTGTTCAACATTTTCTAGTAAAATATTAGTCGGCGCTGAGACGCCTTCGTGAGTGGACGCTATGTCGCTTGTAAGCAGGAGGTTATATTAAATAAGATCGCTAAAATATAATATTATACAGAAAAAATTTACTATAACTACAATTCTTGATACTTTATTTTAAGGATAATTTGATAAATATTTTCTTTTTGTTTAGAGATTATAAATTCTAATTCATCTTAGACTTATTGCTCAGACCTGAAGGTATACATCCCTGACTGCTAGTGGAAGTCTCGGATGATTATATTTTTTTTGCCGTGTTTGGGCTTGTTACTATGAGACCTTAACACCGAACTTGTTGGAGTGACCTGAAGGTGTACTTCGATGACGGATAAGGGATCTGCGGCATGAGTTGGGTTATGTCTACCGTGTTTGGGCTCGTGTTGTAAGTTACTATAAGGCCTTACCACCGAACTTGTTGGAGTGACCTGAAGGTGTACTTGGATGACAGATACAGGATCTGCAGCTAGAGTAATGCTACGTCCGCCGTGTTTGGTCTTGTTTTGTAATTTACTCTAAGGTCTTACCACCGAACTTGTTGGAGTGACCTGAAGGTAATACCGAAAACAAATAGTTTTTAAAATTTTTATGTACTCGTACACAAAGTATAAAGTATAAAAATATTAAAACCATTACAACGTTTAAAATATAAAAAAAAAGAAATTAAACATTTCAAATCTCAAAATTAGTTTACCGTTCATTATTCCCGCCGATAACAGTCGTGCGTTTGTGTGATCGATTCGTGTGAATGTAGTGGTGCGATTCGGTACCTATCTATTTTGCAAACGCGTCCTTAATAATCGTTAACTAATGCTAGGGCGAAAAAGAAGTTCTTGGGTACTAAGAAAACAAAATAATAAAAACAATTATTCAAACGAAATATGTAGCAGGTTAAAAGCAATATTAGATTAACAAATAAATTAGAAATAAAATCTAAATTGCAAAACAATACACAGACGATAATAATACTTTTCAAGATTTTTATTGTTACAACAAAAAAAACAATCCGGAAATAGCTTCGATCCACTGAAACGTAGTCTGAAAGCAATCATCTAATTTTTTGTTACTGAAACTCAGAAAATTGAAACTTGTCACGGTAACTTGGACGGTAATAGCGATTCCCACTATTTTCACTATAATTTCTTTTCATATAGCACCCTACCCTATAGGTATGTTAAAGGATGCTAGCGCATGCTTGCGTTCCCTTTCAGCTGCTATAGTCCGTGCTTCCCCTCCCCGTTTACATTAACAATTTATTACATCGGCTTATCTTTGACTTAGCCATTCTTATGGATCATATTTGTATTGACCATGCAAACATATTTTCCAGACTGGATGTATTTCTCTTTGTCCTTGTATGTGTTTCCGGACACCCGACACAGGCTATCACTATCCTAATGGGACCGTTTAGTGTACCACGTTTATTAATATTTATTTATGCTGAAATGAGAATTGACACATCTTCATAGATAATTGCTGTTTTCTATAGAGAAAATGTCAACTGATGCTGATAAATGTAATTCTTGCCTTAAGTAACATCGGCTTATGACTAATTGGATGGAAAATGTGTTACCAAAAAGGCATCATCGATTAAGACATATGAGTTATCTGAATTAATTCTTTTTAACAGTGGGTTTAACATTTTAGGATATTAAAAAGTATTTAGAATTGACTGTGGTCATTAGCTGGGTGGGTGGGAAATAGAAACAATTCATTTTAAATTAATTAGGTTAATTTACTCAATCTGACCATAGCTTTTTACATAGTGGGTAATAATTAAAAATTTAAATTACCATCCCGGATTATATAACTACTATTAAAAAATGAACGTTCATGTTATTACGTCATTCGCAATACAGATTACATTCGTCCTTGTCCATAATAGCTAAAAATAGAATTTTATATAAAGTTTTAGTAAGACTAGTTATATTACAGTAAGGAAACAAATCATTCAAATATAAGGAAAAAGCTAGGAAAAGGATCTTAGAATTATAAGAAACGGTGGATTACTCATCGAAACGACGACCGTTGTGGCGTGCTGGTAGCGAGCCTGCTTTGAGCCACGCCGGTCGCAGGTTCGATTTTCGCTCGAAACACATGTTTTCTATAAATATCCATTTCGGTCTGGGCGTTTGTCCTTGTGAGTCTCCCCACCGTACCTCGGTAAGCACATTAAGCCATCGGTCCCGGTTGTTATTGTAACATCTGTTAGTAATCGTTAACTTTTGATAGGGAATTTACTCTTAACCAATGACTTACTGATTCGCCCCTTCGCCTTCGCCCTTAGGGTCAGATGGCAATCGCTCTGTGTAAAAGCTAGTAACCTGTCAAACCAGGATAAGAGTATAAGCAGACCGTGGTAAAATACCGGGAACAATGCTAGAAGCAATAAGAAGAAGTAGATTACTCATCGAATGTTACGTGTTTCTTTGGCGTTATAAGTGGAAGTTGAAATTATAAAAAGTTATAAACTTTATATCTTGCTTTTAATATATACTGTGCCCGAAGCCCCGAGGCTTACATTATCTTAATTCGGAATCTTGTACATGTCGGCGTGGCTTCACCACATCGAACGGTTCAGGGTCCATGTTACAGGATAAATCCAACAGAGGAACACACAAGTACTACAAATTAATTTTATTATAGATGTTTGCTCTACGAAAGATCTCGAAGAACCGAACTTAACACGGCATCACAACCGCCTTTTATACTAAAATCAAGTGAGTAACAACATTACCAAAATAACTAATTTTCGTCACAAAAAGCTTTTAAGTATTTTTTAAATCACAAAATAATTTAAAACAATATAATATTTTAAGATGTGGATTTAACAGTTTAAGAAAATAACGTTACCAAAAGTTGTCAAGAAGGTGTTGACATAACACTTAACTTTAAATAAAAATTCAACACTTCACTTGAAATATATCAAAACATAAATTATTATTATTACTATAATTCTAAATTCGCCCTAAAATAAAAGCAGCGCCCATATACACGAAGTGGGAACTCGATCGTTAGTCCGAGCTTGGGTTGTTGGGCTGCATAGGTTTGAAATTTTGATGTTAAAATTTTCTGATAGTTAGCACTGCTTTGTCAAGTCATTACTAATATTCATATTGTCTTTCTAAATAAGGTCGTAGCATGCGCTAGAAGTGGGTACGACAATGGCCAAGCACAAGCCCAAGGTGGCGTCGGCCCTTTAACCATTGATCTATTGCGACTTCAAAGGTTGAAAAATTCATATTTTGAAAAAAAAAACTATTATTTTAATTGAAAAAATACAATGGCAGACAACTAGGCCGGTTTCAAAGTAACAGCAGATAATTTTGAAAATGTCAGAAAAAATTGAAATTAAAAAGAAATGATATTTATGATATTGTACCCCTATGATCAACACGGCATACATTATTCCAGTTTTTACATACAAGATCATCAAATGAAGCAAGAACGAAAGTTTCATAAGAGTTATATAGTAGGGTTCCGTAGCCAAATGGCAAAAACGGAACCCTTATAATTTCGCCATATCCATATGTCTGGGTGCCTGACCGTATGTCACAGTCATTAGTCAAGACCAGTAAGGCCTACAGCAATACATACTCCGAAAAAAAATAGTTTAATGTTAAATTACATCAAGACTCAAGAAATCTTTAAATTTTTAAAAAGATAGATCTACAAATTTTAGAGTTATACTAGCGGGGCCAGCAGACATTATCCTGCCCCAAAAAACAAACTTTGACCCGATAGCAGCGCCACCTAATTGAGTCTAATTGTTAATAGAAGTGACACCAGTGAAAATCACTGAATTACTTATATCGCTATTAAAATATAGGGGTTAATGGAAGGGTTTCACCTTTCTACCGATTTAGAGTTATATGTATTTTTAATGCCACATCGTTGTTTTAAGTTCATTCTTGATTGATTGTATTAATCGCTTTTAGTTATGAGAAACACAGACACACAGAAAGCTCACATTATTCTGCCAATGTCATTCTTATTGGAAGGGTGGCAAATTGGCAATAGGTATGGTAAAAAGCACAGAAAAAATGTTTCACTTCAATAAGTTGGTACCTACAAGCAATTTTCTAAAAATATATGGCAGCATGCTATACCGATTTTTCTTTATCACACGGAGCCATTACTCTTTTCAAAAATAAAAAAAGCCTAAGTGACTCCTTACTACAACGTAATTTTTTTTTAAATGTTTTTTTCATATAGATTCATTTTAAATTTTATTTATTTTTGTAGACTATTAAGTATAGTCTGATTTTATGTAACCGACTTCATAAAGATTCGTTATTGTAATGAACTTTTAGTGGAGTTTTACGCGATATATTTACTGACTGTTTCTGTTTTTTTTTTTTTGATAAATAGACGTTTGTTTCCGTGCTGGCCCCATATAAATTTTGTGGTAGTCTATTCAAGGAGCAAGGAGTTGTAAAGAAAATCTCTAAAGCTATAAGAGATAGCTACACGTAAGCCATAATTATTGAATCCATTTTCTTTCCAACCGACTTCAAATAGAAGGACGTCATCAATTCGTCTGTTCTTTTTTATATTCGTTACTCGAAGAGGGCTAAATCGATTTGGATAATACTTTTTGTTTGGAGTGGGTATATTTCAGGTTCTAATGATGGGATCCTAAAGAAATCTAGGGAATTCTTCTAATTTTATAGGCACCTCCTGCAATTTGGATACTTGTGCCTTTGCTCTGGAACTACTTGATGACCACAAATGGCTACGGAAACTACTCAAAATTAGTAAATATTTCACGGGTTGCGATACAATTAGGTACTATAATATACATTCATGGACAGATTTAGAGCAACGCAAAAAAAGGGGTCAAATAAATATGATAACACGTATATTTGTAGAATAGAAGGTTTTAAATAAATTGATTTTTTTTTATTGATTTACCAACCATAACACTTTTGAACATAAAAAATAAACTTAACGAAGAAAAAAAAAATAGACGCACTAAAGTTAATGCCTTAATTGTGAGGAGTTTTGATCTAAAAGGATGTAAAATGAATATTGTTGTAAACATTGGATATTTTTTCAAGGTTACATAATCACCATTCAACGTTGCCCCTCTTGCTGTAAAAGCTGTCTGCATCCATATAACATACTGTTATAGTTCCTTAAATGTAACTTGGACCAAAATGGCCGCTTCTGCGCAGGTACAATAAGGGACAAAAATGTTAGACAAAAATATTGGTTTTGTCTTATTTAAATCGATTCTTCATAAAGTGGGAAAACGGAATTAAGTATATAATATAGTTATTATTTTTTCTAAATTCAATTAATTATTTATTTATTATCGTTATTCATTTATATAAAAAAAAGTTAATATACATTATTAATAGTGAGGCAGACTTCTTCGTATCTTCCGCAGTATTATTCAGAGAATTAGTTATATTATTTTCTTTAAAAAAAAAAAACTATAAACGTCAAATACCATCCTTCTCTCCCGTCCCCTTAAATTTGATTGTGGTCGAGGTGTATCTTGAAATAAATGTTAACACGCTTGACAAAACTAATTTATATTTTAATTAAATTTTTAATAATTTATTGTTAAAGAAATAGAACAACCGTGAGCGAGTGTACTAAACGCGGCCCCCTTCATACCGCATACAGTTGAGACCCAAAAACGTGTTACTGCGCAGGGTTCAACTTACATTTAACCGACTATAATTAAATTGCCAATGAAACTTTGTGGTATTAAATCCCATTCTTCAACCAATGTAGTTTTGAGGTCACTCGGGTTAGTTGTTGTTTCTTTGTTTAATTTGTGTGTCCAGTTTTTCCCAAACGTGTTCTATAGAATTTAGGTCTGGCGAGCGTCCTGGCCACCCCAAAACCTGGATTCCGACCTCAGTAAGGTACTCTGAAAGTATCGCTGCAACGTGAGCTTGAGATCTGTCGTGCATCAACAGGAAATTATTCTCAATGAATGGGGCAAAAGGCACAATCTGCTCTAAAACGTCTGTCACGTACGTTACCACAGTCACATACCCGTTTTCTACTATGTGTAGGTCCATAATTTCGCCCCATACCTGATTATCTGTCTATACTGACCCTCCACCATAGGGCTCTCTTCCAATAATGTTACATTGAGCATATCTTTCTCCAGGTCGTCTCCATACTTTGGTTCTTCCATTATCAGGTTTAAGACAGAAGCTGGGCTCATCAGTGAACAGTACTTTTCCCCAAGCTTCACTGTCCCAATCCAAAACGAGCAAACCCAGACCTCAATGATTTGCGGTGAGCAATGGCCCTCGGGTGGGCAAGTAAGCCCCTATACCAGCTGCCTTACAAACCTGTTGAACTTCCTGTAGTTTGTTTCGTACCTCGGAAGAAGTCGAAGTCCGGTTTCTGAGAACACTCCTTACAATAAATCCGTCGTCCCTCTCTGTTGTTACTCTTTTGCGACATTATCCTTTACGTCTGCTATACTCTCCAGTCTGCCGGTATCGCTTAGCATTGCGAAGAATCATAGACATGGAAACTCGTAATGTTTGAGCTACTTCATTGTAAGTGTAACCATTTTCAATTAAAGTTACGACACATGAGCTACGCTGAGATCTGGCATTATTATTCAAACTTAAAAAAGTCTCTCTTAATTCAACAATTTCAATGTGATGCCAAATAACAAAAATAATGTTAAATTTGTTAAAAACTTCAAAAACTGTTGAAAAGCCGAGCCGGCCCAATGGATCGAAAACATAGACTTTAACCGAAGGTCACGGGTTCAAATCCAGGCAAGCACCTCTGAGTTTTCAAGTGCTTAATTTGTGTTTCAAATTTATCTCGTGCTTAATGATGAAGGAAAACATCGTGAGGAAACCTGCATGTCGCGAAAGAAATTCCAAGACATGTATATGCATGGTAGGGCTTAAAAAAGGTTCGCCACTACCACCGTACTTTGGTAAAAACTCGTGAAGTGACTGCTCGTCAGACGCATTTCGAGGTCAGCCAGCAAATAACCAGTTTTATCCAAAAAAAGGTCGGCAACGTATCTGCATGCCTTGTGGTGTTGCAGATGTTCATGGGCGGCATGGGTAATCGATTAACATCAGGTAAGTCTCGTGCCCATTTATCCCCTCTGGCATAAAAAAAAACTTGCAAAATTACATACACTACGTATCCAAGAAATGAACGGATAGCCAAAAAAAAAAATTAAAGTTGTAACTAAAATTCTACTCAAATTCTATTTTTTTAATTACAAAATACTGGTATAGATGGCCTGTACAAAATAATAACTTATTTCATGATATCCTACCTTATTTTGCGTTCTTCTAAATATGTTTGGACACAAATAAGCAATACCATGTCAACCCACAAAATTGAAAAAACTGAGTTATATATGCAGAAGTGTTGGTAAATGGCTGAAGAACATTTTGCTTTAATATTTGTAGGGTTTTAACCTTTAAAACTTCTAAAAAAGCCATTTTTTCAATCATGCAATTTATGTATTATTTTAAACGTTTTGGGTTAATATTATATACGAAACATGCAGTTTGTATACTTATATTTTGTGAAAATAAGTAAAATAACTTACATAAATCTGAAATTGCCAAAAACTTGACCAATACATAAAAAAATCATATAAAGCAAGTTGTTCAAAATTTTCAAACGCGTTTTTCTCGAAATAACATTCGTGTGGGTTGACATGGTATTGCTTATTTGCGTCCGTTTATGAGTGTAGTTGACGAACAGTAATTAGGTACTAACTTAAAAGTGACAAATTAAAAAAGGAATGACATTTAAAACTAAGAATAAAATATATATAAATCTATAACGAAAGTCGGTCCCTCATGCCGGTGTTCTACTTAACGTCGCTTTTAGCATACTTTTCCTTTTTCTAATTTTTTTAAATAATGCTCTGCTCGTGTTTTGTTTTCTCGACTTTGTTTTTCTTTCTACTTTGTTAAAAAATAGTGATAGACATTTCGTTAACAGTCTTAAATCTTAAATATTACTAAAAATTTGTTTAATCGTAGTAATAATCGCTAATTAAAAATTTAAAGTTTAGTTTAGTTCAGATAAATTAATGAGAAAAAGTAAATTAATTGCCTCGACTAAGTTTCATTTTAAACTCTCTCTTCTCTCGTATACTAAATTTAAAAAGTACTAATATTATATCTCCTAATGTCTCGAAATATTGTTTTTATTGATTGAAATCTTTTTAACGGAGATTGCCAACTTATAGTTGTTTAAAATCTATATTAAATGTAAAGCCTAAGGTAAAAGTACCCATACCTATGCACTTAAACAAACTGAATGAACTACCTACTAACATCGTTAATTTAGGGTCCTTTTAGTGACAAATTATAATTAAATTAAGTATCTTAATACTTATTATTAGTAAAACTGTATGAGAAACACAGTATTCTGACCTATGATTGATATATTCTGACATTATTGTTGTTTATTATCAAGCAAATAGCAATAATAATTTTGATTACTCCTACTCTGACATGCTATTCTAATTTAAAAACAAAGTAATCGGTTGTGGTAATGTTTGGTATTAGACCTTATTAATATTATTATAAAGATCAAAATCATATTAAAATTGCTCATCAATAATCTAAAACGGAAGCACCGAAAAAAAAGTACTGACGACGGAAGTGTTTAAAATGCTTGATGTCGTATTTATTTATAACTATCAACAATATTCTAGAAATCATCAAAAATTCGCTATATATTTTTATTGATTCGAAGTAGGTTAGAAGTGATTACGTAAGGTCGTAATTGCATTATATATCTACCTACGTTCTCTTTACGTTCATAGTTAAATACCTAAACATTTGACATCTACTTTTTACTTATCGCTATCTCGCTCACTCTTGCAGGGGATTATTGTTCGAGGAATGCGCGCGTCGGCTAGTCTCGGTACACTTGTCGTTAAGACCAAAATTCTTCTTACCCAATAGTAAGCTAGCTCTTATTGCACATACATAAAGTCGATTTTAGGACTTCACTTCTAATACAAGCGCCTTCGTTACAGAGAGACTCTGTCACGAGACTATCCATAGTGACTACCTACTTTGTAAGAGTACATTCATAAATCTCATTTATTATGAACTTTTGTTTTATTCTGAATCCAATGCAAGTATAACTTTGATTTTTGAAATAATACCTTTCTAGCATTCACAAAATACATATAATTGAGTGCTAACTTTAGATGTGTCCATAAATAAACTAATAGTTTGAGAACTAAAAATGAAAAGTCCTTGAGAACTAGTCTCGTGGGGAGTGCGCTTACGTCACTGTCGGGATTTTTATAGTTATGTATATCGCTAGCAATGGCCCGATTGGCCAACAAAGCCTTGTTGGCGGCCATTTTGTTCGATGCTGAGTCACCAAAAGGTGAAAAATGTACATGAATTAATGCGCACTCCCCACGAGACTATACAACGGTATTGGGCATTTCCCTCGTGAACACAAAATTTGGGTTTCATGTTCCCTCGACCGCAGCGTGGAAACAAATATTTTTTTCCGAGGATATTTAGGATATTTCTACAAAACATAGACTTTTAATGGATTTTGACGTCTAATATGAAACGATAAATTAAAAGTTACAAACATCAAGACGGAAGTTTACATCGCAGGCAGTTCAAGTTGCCGAGAACATCGAGCTGACGTGCTTATTCCAATCGAAGTGGTACAAGAATGTGTGATTAAATTATAAATAACATTGATAACAACTAAATAACCTGTCGTGCGCGTTGTGTATCGCTAATCTGTCAAATAGTGAGGTGATAATTTGATGTTTTGTGCATCGGGTCCAATGTTTATAATATGAGATTGAAAGTGTACCGCCACACGATGTAGGCGGGAGTTGTAGTGCTATGAAAAACTTTTGTGTTTAATTAACTAAGACCGAGGTTAAATATATTTTGACATAAAAATGACTGAACCTTTGTTGAAGGTGAAAACAGAGCGTCCAGATGAAGCTGAGATCAGGGAACTTGCCGCAAAAATGGTGGAGGCTAATAAGGCGAAAGCGCTGGCCGCATCAGTGGCCGCCGCTCGGCCACAACCCGGCGCACTCTTGGGTGCTCAGGCCACGGCCGTCGGTGGTCAAATGGGCATACTCAATTTCCTTACAAGGAAGCCAGGCACCACCCAGTCGACGACAACTGAACAGCGACCTACATCAGACGACAAGAAAACTCCAGCGGCTGATGAAGCTAGTTGGAAAGGTCACTTCGGCTGGGACATGCTCGGTAAATGCCACATTCCCTACATATATCGATCCGGAGAGAAGTACGTGGCAGTCCGGATGGTGGAGATTAAACTCCTTAACAAGTACCTGAACTATCTCCACGCAGATATCTACTCGTGTACGTGTATACGAAGCTACTACATCACAGAGATCGAGGCTCGGTTGCTTAACGAAATCAACAACAGGCATTGTGATGGACAGTTCGGTAGGGAACCCTTTACGCAGAAAGACTTAGTGGTTAGACTATCAGATGCTTATGAATTCTACAATTTCTTAGATGTGTGTTACAATAAGTTGTTACGTGGTACAACAAATAATAAGGACAAGTGTGGTTTTATAAGAATAAATAAAGAGTCAGTTGTCCCATACACAGTGAGGGATGGACAGAAATTTGTACCTCTGTTTTACTTTGAGGGCGAGACTGATAACTTAAAGTTAAAAGCTGATCAGTTGAAGGGGTGGGACTTATCCTATTTGAAGTTCTGCTGCAAGGTGCAGGGGATAAGGAATGAACTCTTTGCAAGTGAGACGTGTTCAGTGATAAGTTTGACGGACATTAAAAGTTACTTCCCCCCGGGCACTGAGTTTGAGGAGTATTGGCCCAACAAAGTTGTGGATTCTCAGCTGTTGATCTCTGCTAAAGGTGAGATTCAGTTCATATTCATATTACTTGTTTATTGCCGCTGATATTTAAAAGTTCATGATGTTATTGATTCAGGTTCTGTCAATAATACATCTAACACATTGCTTATATCTTCCCTCTTTTTGTATAATGTCTTTAATAAGATTTCCTATGGGAGTGTATGGGATTGTAATTTCAATCCTTTTAAAGACTGTTAATATTAGTGGTAAGCTTTCATTACAAAAGGCCAGCTAGGTAGGAACCATTGCAGTGTCAGTTCTTCTACTGTAAAGCAGTTTACTGTGTTTTGGTTTGAAGAACACTGTAGCTAGTGAAAATACTGGGCAAAGGAGATTTAAGAACCAATATCTCGAGGTTAGCAAGATATACATAAAAGTAAATTTACCAAATAGAAAAATGACAGCCCAAACAGGCAATCACAACATTGATAATTTACAACATCAAATACAAAATAAATGTGTAAAAGTTAAAATATATCAAATATAGTTTTTGTTTGAGTAAGAAATGGGAATTACTACACTATCACTTAACTAAACTATTAACACATATGACCAAGTCAGTCATATTTTTCACTAATTGTTTCTGCGGCTCTGCTTGTGGAATGTAGTTTCTTGATGATCCCACATTCATCCAACATTTTTCCGGGAGAAAGTATCTACCTACTAAGCTATGTAATTACTAAATTTCATCCAAACCTATCTAGTAGTTTTTGTTTGAAAGAGTAACAAAAATCCATCCATCCACCCCAACTTTCACATTTATAATATGAGTTAGAAGTCAGATTGGATTAGTTAGATTATATTCATTCTGATGTTTTTTTTTTTTTTCAATACAAGTCAAATTTATACTCAGAAGGAAGCTAACACTGATATCTAACATAATCTTACCAACTGTTTGAGGGTGAACTTACCTAGATTTAATTATTGTTATTAAATTTCATGATTGAGGCCCCCAAATATAATTAATAAATTATATCAATACTAATTATTGAAACCATTCTATAAACTGTTGAATATATTCTAAACCAATTTTGAATAATTTTAATTTTATTATGAAATAAGTGTATGCAATCAACATTTCAAGTATGGGAGCTAAGGTTAAAATAAGGTATGTGCTAAAAGCAGCTAAAACTTGACTAAGTAGTTCAATTAGCATCAAAATAATTTAAATGCAACAACAAATTAAATAATAAATGCTACAAATAAAATATTTTGGGATCTTCTGGTACAAGTATTGTCATACTTAAAAAAAGGTCCTAACAACATTTGTAATTGTCAAAAATTTTTGGACTAATAAACATTTTTTCATTTTTTTCAAAATAACAAATTAAATAATAATAATAAAGAAATAAAAGTTTATAAAAATGCTGACTAATGCTAATATTCATAAGACATATTGCATAGAAACAATAGAAAAAAAAACGGTCAGACTACTCAATACTTTATTAATTATAGTGGACTACATACAGTGTAAGTAGTTAAACAAATTAAAATTGACTGCAAAAATACATTGTTAACTTCATAGTTGTTTTTAAAAATAATATAAAAAACAATGTTAAAAGAAAAACTTACATATTATCTCAAAAAAGGATCTGTTTGCCCCAAAATAATTTTAATGGAAGGTTCTTTTGATGTCCTAAAATCTCAAATTATTCCAAAACTTTAAATGGCATAGTTCAAAAGTTAAGAAACAAGGAAACAATGTTTATGACTTTAGGAGCTAATAATTATCTTATTAACTACTTGCTTAGTCAAAAAAGTCAAAATCCAAAACACATTATTTTTAAAAACCTACCCTAAGATACATAACATATTCCAATATGTTGATGTTTTTTTCAACCCTCAGTTACATGTATGGACTGCTAGCCTTAATTTTTACATATTTTAGAATTATATAGTAAAATTGCATAGCGGTAGATAGAATACACCTATTTACTAAATTTCATATAGATAGAGTCAGTAGTCTCTTTGTAAAATAGTTCTGACATACAAACAGACATATGGACCATTTCATTATTCTATTTATGGAAACCTAAAAACGATTATTCAGACAGTCAACAAAAATAGGCTCAAATTTAATTAAAAGAAAAAGCCTATTTTGTATAAGTATCTATGCATTAGACCAAATAGTATCTAAATATAATCTGAGTTAACTCTTTATATGAAGGAATATACATAAATCTGTGTTAACAGTAATAAAAGTTAATAAGAAATTTGTAATCATAAGGTTATGTATTATAAATAATACATTTTTTTCATGGTAGTAAGTAGAGCAATGCTTCTCCAAGCACAAATGGGCCAGCTCGACTAGGGAAGTACTATCCTCTCAAAGAAAATCGACGTAAGGTAACAGTAGGTACTGTTGCGTTTAGCGCGATGAGTCAGAACGCAGGAGGCCCGATCTCCCAACCCCTCTGTTCCTTTCTTTTTGTCCCCTTCTCAACCCTTCCCACTTGTTCCTTGGGTCGGCAACGCGCATGTGATACAAGTGTCGCGCGCGTTCATAGGTTGCGCGTTCATAGGTGACTGCTTACCGTCAGGCGGACTGTATGCTTGTTTGCCAACCGTCATGAAATTTATCGCTGATGGTGACCTTAAATGGCCACCAGAACTACTTAAGAGTCATACAAACTTACCAGGGGGCAAAACAATTAGGTAGTTTAATATAGTTGACGAACTATAATTCCTAACTTAAAAGTGAAAAAGAAAAATAATACAACAGAAAAATAGTACATAATCTCACAGGAACCGAAAATTTTTTCCGGGATAAATAGTATCCTATGTCTTACTCCAGATAATTCGTTTATGCGTAATTGAGTACCAAACATCGCAACAATTCCAATTGGATATGCCTTTGAGTACATGTTTTGATTATTCCATCAGGAACCCAACATTTTTCCGAAATAAAAAGTATCCTATATTTTAATCCAGGTGACAATCTATATCTCTGCCAAATTTCCTCCAAATCCGTTCAGCCGTTTCTGTGATTGAGTAACAAAGGTCCAAACATACAAACTTTCACATTTAATTTATTATGTAGAAGGATATACTATTAGTTATACATATTTTATATCGTAATAATAGTAAAAATTATCATTTTCTAATCTTCATTTTTATTGGTCAGAGGTCATAACAACATTTATTTTTATCAAACGGAGATTCTAGAACATTCGAAATATTTACTTACGTCATCATTTTAATTCTAAATGTTAGGCATACTATCTGCTAAACGAATGTAACCTAGCAAAATAAAAAAAATTGTAGTCTGGATCATAAAGTTACTATATACTCTGAATCGACAGGTCCATACAGACAATGCCATAGACTGGAAAAGCCTCTTAGCCCTTGGTAAATTTAACTCCAACGCAAGTTAACTTCATTCTATTATGTTGTGCCTATCATAGAGAATATAGAGTGAAGGTACCGTGTAACCAACTCCATTCCAATCCATTGGTGTTGCATTTACGAAGGGTCGTGCAATTCCATTATTAAATTTAAAAGGGTAAGGTGGGTAAGGTCTTGACTTCCATCGAGCGCGAAGGCATAAATGAAGTCTATGGTGGAGCGAGCTTACTCATAAGAACCCTGCGTACTCGCACCTTGAAGAGGTTCAGGTTTTATGTATTCGGGAATACAGAGGCTGGAAGAGCATTCCAATCCCTGGCCGTGAAAGATGATCGAAAGCGCATAGTGGGAATATTGGGTATATCGACCAGATATGAATGGTACCCCGCAGTGCGTCTAGTATCCTGGTAATAAAATGAAGATGGCGGGATGAGATTATGAAGCTCATGATGCCGGGTTTTTAATTTATTCATTATTCATGTTCTCATGTCAATTAGGTGTCTGACTTTCCTTAAAGCCTTACACAGGTCACAACACAGGTGACAAACACATCTTTTGCATTTTACCTTTGTGACAATTTCTACTGTTCATGGTTGGACCGCAGTTCTAATTAACTGGTGGTAGTTCTTTTGTTGCTAGAGGCTGGCTAGGTAGGTACCACCACAGTGTCAAACATTCTGCCGCCAAATAGTAGTACTTAGGCATACGCTAGTGAAATGACTGGGCAGACGAGATTTAATAACCAATATCTCGAGGTCTCCCTTAAACCGAAACACAATAATGCCAGACACTACTGCTTTGCGGTAGATTATTTGACACTGCGGTGGTACCTACCTAGTGTAGACTATCAGTGTGACTGATTGCACTGGTGGAATAATCTCTGCTGTGAACAGAGATTATCCGAACAGCGGGAAATGGGTTCGTCACATCCCGACGCCTAAAATCTTTTTACACATATTTCAGTGAAGATATAAATAAACAAACGCTACAAACTCAACGGCTCCCATTATGTTAGTTATGTCATGTGTCGGGGGCCCAAAACGAGCGAAAGCGCGACCTCTGGCGCTTAACCCTGTGCCACAACGTCGTCGAAAATATACACATACAAATATACACATTTATTACTGTTTTATAATAGTAAACATACGTGAATATAAATTAAAGACTAGCTGCGCCCGCGAATCCGCTCGTGTGGTTTACCAATTTTTCTTTATTGCATAGAACACTAATTATTTTTTTAAAAATTAAATACTCCTTATAATGTCAGCTATCTGCCATTGAAAGTCCCGTTAAAATAGGTCCAGTCGTTTCAGAGATTCGCCGGAACAAACAGACAGACAAAAATTTTAAAAATTGATTTGTATCATCGTTTGTTTATGTACTTTCAAATGTATTTAGTGAAAGTTTGTTAACTTGGAATTACAAACATACACTTCAATTTTATTTATTTGTATAGATATAGATACTCACTTGTTTGTAAGTTAAAAGTGGTTTTGTATTGAGGTTAGACCTTCAAGAGAGCCTTGACACGATAAAAATAATTTGCATCGCACGGTTAAAGGTTTCCTTTTTAATTTATAGCAAGTTTTTTTAAATTATATGATATATTCGTAGAGGGAAAATTATTTTCGAAAATTATTAATAAAAAAAAACTTTCAATATTCATTGATGATGATTTTTTTGTTTTTAGGGTCAGTGTCTGGCGGTGGTCAGTGGACGCGAGCGCCGCCCGCTCCGCCGCCGAGCGCGGTGAGCGGGGTGGTCGGTAGTGGGTCGCTTGGGGTCAGCGGTGTTGGCGCCTCTAGAGGTCGCAGGCCGGCGCAGCGGCACTCGGCCGCCTCGTCAGCGATGCAGATGCCTCACACCGGTATATCCGCGGCGGCCGTGCAAGCTTTAGCCAACGGTTGGAACCTACCCGGAGCGCTCACGCAGGCGCAGACGCAACAAGTCTTGAGGCTTGCACAGGTATGTCTTTTATCGTTACTGTAATGTATGTAACCTTTAATTTAAGATATATACGTCTGTCTCTTTTGACAAGTGTGTCAGTCGTCTATAAAATTAATAAAACGCATTACCAACACCGCTGGCTTTATTTAAGATATCACAGTTACTAATCATTATAATTGTTAGGTCGCGTTGGTTCGTTTTGCGAGAGTTCCTGTAAAGTGACAAACGCACAGGTCGGGCACCGAGGAAATTTAAATTTGACGTTACTACCTTTTCATGGAATCCTAAACAAATTTTTATTCAAAATTAAAAGGCAATGGGGACCATACAAGAAACTTGATATTTTCTTTTTAAGGTACGAAACCCTTTATGTCCGACAACCCAGTCCGGCACGCACATGGCCGGTTTTTTAACTGAGTATATAAAATGAATATTGTTGTGCCATACCAGTGGGATATAAACCACCCGTACTTTATAAAGTATTGTACGTTATTTTGGGTAATTGTACTACGAGAAGTACGCGAAAATACTTTATTTTGATTGATTTGATTTCTCTGGGTTTTTCGGATTTTTGAAGTGAAACTTCTTTATCGGCGTTGGAAAAAAAATTACCGTCACAGTTTTCCGTTACGCGCCATCTTATTTTTGTCCCTACCACGGTTGATTCGAAGAGTACTATCTCCAGCGAAGGAGGGATGCATGTAATAATTTTACTACATTTTTTTTAATGATTATATTAATTATTTGTATTCATGTCTATGATAATAAAAGCCTTTTGTTAAACTTTATCTAATTTAACTTTATTTAACAAATTTCTTTAAAGTTGCATATAGTATATAATTTTTCGAGAAATAAGGCCATAAGGAAGTTTCACTTCTTACTTGTGTTCACTAGTATTTTACTAAATAAATATAGAGGCAATAAGACGATACTTGAATAAAGTAACTACTTTTAATGTCTATTCCTGCGACACTAGCATTCATAGTAGTCTATGAGAGCGCGCAACACCATTAGTAGGTGCCACTCACACGTTGCTAACCTCCAGATATTGGCTCATGAATTTCCTTTGCCCTGTAATTTTATTTGGCTGCAGCTTCAAACCGGAACTCAGTAATGCCTAAGACACTACTGCTTGGCGTTAGAATATTTGACACTGCGGTGCTATCTACCTAGCTGGACTCGTGCAACAAAGACCTACCACCAGTGTGAGCAACTGGCAACAAAAGACCTACCACCAGTGTGCACTGGTTCTGAATGAATACATTTTATTGTCGATTATGACGATGGTCGCAGGCGCAGGTGGTGCAAGCGCAAGCGCAGGCGCAGGCGGCGGCGCGCTACAACAACGCGGCCATCGCGGCCGCGGCCGTCGCGTCCATGCCGCAGCACCGCTCGCAGCATAACAGAAACGTTCAGGTAACAAGGGAACATACATAGATTACGTCACACGTAGGGGAGAGTGGCAATGTGATATAATTATCTAAGTATTAAAACGCGAACACTTAGAGAAAAACCAATTACTAGACTGCATAAAATTAGTAATTCTATGGGCCACAGTATACGGCTTTACAATAGGATTTAAGACAGCGTTTAGAAACTTTCTATTAGTAAATATAAAATTGCGGATACCACCACGGAAATGAAAAAATATAACCCTAAATAAAATAAAAATGACCCTAAATAAAATAATATGAGGTTTAATTTGAGTATCGGTGGTAGAATCTGACTTTCAATCAAAAAAGTAATACTTTATACGTTTTTAAACGCAAAAAAAACCGCGTGACGTTTAAACGTAAGTTTCCTCTAGGAAATTAATGACAATAATAATATATGTAGAGTAAAAAAAATATTGCTTAAATTGACATATATTGGCTGTTCTAGAAGTCATACTCTTTGTTAGACGTTGTCACCAAAAGTCTTCATGAAATGACAATGGTCCAGTCGGGCCATTAGCAGTACACATTTCGAAAAGATAATGATACATAATTATTTATAGACTATATAATATACAGGCCCTTATTATGCAGACAAAATTTTCAAAAACTTCACATCTCTTACGTAAGTGCCTTTTCACACGTGCCGGTTGCCGGGTATCCGGCGCCGGCTGTCCTATAACTCATTTTACGTTCTATCGAACCGATTTGAATCAAGTAGCTCGGACGCACAGTAGTAAAACCGGCGTGCACCCGGGGATCACTTACAGAGCAAAATTACGCCGGTACATGTAAAAGCTGTCATACATGTCCATACACTTCGCTACCGGATACCCGGTGCCAGCTACCCGGTTAAACGCTAAATTAGTCTCACACGCTAACTATCATCGATTATGTTGCATTGTTGATTATGTCGTTTCGTTTTTTTATGTTGAATTTACAAAGTAGCACCAGCGAATCTTTGACATTTTGCCTCTATGATAGCGGCTGTCTATATTATATAGTATGTCTTTGGTCTTATTGATAAATATTTGAAATTATTAACATAGTTGAGTGTTGCCATAAAAATATGCTTAAGAGCTCTTAACCTTATGTTTAGTTGTAATATGGTTTTCGTTAATACGGTGGGTGACATTCCGTTGTGTTTATTTCAGTTTCCGAACAGTGCAATAACAATGGCGATGGGCCAGCAGCCGCCCCCACCCCTGGTGAGGAGCACGGCCAACACCAACACCATGAAGTGAGCATTACCGACCTAATACTTAACATACTGACATACATTAAAAATCCTCTATATACATATGTCAGTGTCGGGTCTATAATGTTAAAGAAACATACTTCTTCCTCGAGTAGTCTTTTATTACTGCCTTTAGACGCCTTCAGTACTGATGTTATAGTATTAGATACTATCCTCAGAAATCTCGTGGACTTATAGAAGGTAGTTGTAAAAAGTATGGAAATAAAACAATTAGTATCGCGGATTATAATATAAAATTATCACTATCATAATGTTGTAACAACGAATATTCAAAGTCAAAATAATTATACTTTATTCTTTATTCATAAAGGCACTATTGGGTACTTATGAATGATCTAAAATAAAAATAATTATAGCAATAATAAATTTCTTGATACCAATTATCTACTTTCTCTTTCTCTCTTTTATACTCTTCAATACTTTAATATGGCAACGACATAAAAGGTTCAAGGCGTCTCTATTCTTCGGCTGTCGATTAACCAATGCGTCACAAACCGATTTGAGCTTTGACGTTGACGCTGCCGGAAGCGCTCTTCTCGTTTCATATTCGTATTCATCACCTTTGACATCCCGTATTAATGACCAGATGTGACACATTCAATTAAAATATACTCCTTAAACAATGCAGACCGAGATCCTCTTTTTTTATAATATAAAATAATCGGCTATTCTCGCGGCCTAATTAAGTTATTCATTATATCATAGCTATCTGCCAGCGAAGGTTTCTTCAAATAAAAAAAATCACTTCCTAAGCCGTGGCTCGACGTCGCAGCAGGGACCCTAAAGACGGAGACAAATTTTAGGCCACGCGATGCCAGTATGGCCTTGAAGAAATATAGCTTTAAAACCTTCTTGCCCTTAGCCCACCTAAGTAAGGTCGGCACATCACGTCTTCTTCTATTCTTTTCTATCATTCATCATCTCTGCACTCACTCCCTTTCTACGCATATCCTCTTCCAGACATTTCATCGTCTTTATCGGGCGTCCTTTCTGCACATTACTACTCAATTTCAAATCTTTCGCTCCTTTGACCACGTTTTAAAACTATTTTGGAAATTATTATTTTTAACGTGTTCGTAAATTTATTATAACTTTACATGATATTTTTGTGTTTTTATGTATATAATATATATAGAGGATTTTATTATTATGTGTCACTAATTTCCATTCGCCATTGTCTTGACACTGTTTTACAATCATTTTATTATGTACATTTTATTTTTTCTTACTTTAATATTGACATAGTTATAAATGAATTTCATTTAGAATGAAAAGTTTATATAAATGATTTCACAATAATGTTTAAATATTGTTTATATTAATTACGAAAACATGGCGCGCCACTCGAAAATACAAAACGTTTGCGTGTGTTTGTGAAAGCGTCACAACGCTTGTGTGCGCACTGATACATACGGCTCTTAAACTAAAATAAGTCCATGGATTTATTGCTTGAAGAGTGTCGTTATTAATTACAATTATTGTTAACTGTATGTCGCTGCACTGACATACTCTATGACAATGACGCGTCCGTTGCCTCGCGGGGTCGGTTAGTTTTTTTTTTATATTATGATGTTTTGCAGACAAGCATACGGTCCGCCTGATGGTAAACAGTCACCGCAACCTATGAACGTTTGCCATACTTGAAGTATCACAAGCGCGTTCCCAACGAAGGGAACAGAGGGGGGTGGGAGATTGGGCCTCCGGTGCTTATCGCACGAAACGCAACAGTACCTACTGATACTGTTCCTTTACGCCGATTTTCTGAGAGGGTAGTACTTGCTCGATCGGGCCGGCTCATTTGTGCTGAGAGTAAAATGGCTGCCGTAAAATAGTAGTTATGGTTAGTTGAACAACAACTCTTATCTGCCGGCGTTACCGAAGACGAATATTTACCACTATAGACAAAATCTTTTGTAAGGATGTGACTACACACATTGAAACAATAACTTGGATTGGCGCGCCATGTTATCGTAGTTTATACTAATAGTATCCAATAAATATTAATATTTGTGACGTTTTCCAGTGTTCCACCACAAGTAACTGGCAGTATGAATGGCCACACAACCTCGCACTCGGTGGACAACCGCAAGAGGCTCACTCCGATACCGGACATCAGTATAAGTGGCAACCATACGCCGTATAAGGTGAGATGGTGTTCATTTAACATTCTATGGTAGGCCTCTTATTGCGCGTGGCTGGCTAGGTAGGTACCACCGCAGTATCAGGTGTTCTACAGCAGTAGTTTCGCATTACCGTGTTCCTGTTTGAAGGACACTGTAGCTAATGAAATAACTAGACAAAGGATTATAGCGTATGAGTCCCACATACAAATGCATGGTGTTGTGCGGGTTCATAGGCTACGAAAGCCGCTTAACATTAGGTGGTTAGCCAACTTAGTCACATAAAAAAAAGCTTATTAAAAATGTTTAAACTAATCATTCGTCAACATTTTTAGGTGCAGAAGGCGGTGGTGGAGAACACGATGGTGCCGTGCATCAACGCCAAGCCGTACCAGTACACGGAGCTGCTCATGACGCTGCCCGACCTGGCGAGCCACTTCTTCCCGCGCGTGTCGCTCACCACGTGCCGAGCCATGCTCGACGCGCTCGGCCTCACGCTCTACAGGCCCAACTCGTTAGTATAGACCAAACTACATTAGTCGCGTTCGGTTCGCGTCACCGACATGATAGTTACGTCAGATTGTTAGACCAGTGACCCGCAGTAGCCATTATATACTTCAGGCCTAACTCATATAGTGAAAATTTCTTCAGTCGCGGTGGGGTCGCGTCACCGACATGCTAGTGACGTCAGACTACCAGACAACAGTATAAATACTGTTACTGCACGTCGATATACTCTTTGAGGGTTTCCAGACGAGGTCGCCCTTTATGGTGAAAGTAGCAAGCCCTACTATAATAAATATATTATTATAGTAAACTCAAAATTCAAACAAGTCTGTGAGCCAGATTATATAGTGGGTAATAAGTTTGCCTAAAATAGCTGCTAAATCCCTTTTATAAATTGTTCCTACCACATTCCATGTCAACCGTTAAGGTACTGTTATCTAAATTCTTTGTTTGTTTGTGTTGTGCTCAATAAATTAATAAATTCCTTGATTGTCCATAGTGTTTTCTAAATTACATCCTTATGTTTTTGTATTTGATTGAAAGCTAATTCAATTTTCTTTTGTAGAACTCAACTCCAAGTTCTCCGCAACTCTGGAAAGTGTAAATCGGCAGCGGCCGGCGAGAACGGACTGGCTCTGGTCCAGATCCGGGACGTGATGCAGCATATGCCGCAGTTCAAGTACATGATGCGGTCCGGCCTGGCCGACGAGCCGCCCCACCAGCCGCCGCGCCCCGCCCACGCGCCGCCCTCCGCGCACGCCAAGCGCGCCCGGGCCAACTAAGTGTCAGCGTTGAGAATGAACCAAAATGTGTGTGTGTTTTATGTTGTGACTTTGGAGAACATGAAGAATATTAGTTTGGGATGTTTTTCAGGAATGCATTTTTATGCATAAGGTTATTTGAATTATCACACAAGTTAGTGGTGAAGATGTTCTAAATTATTAAAGAAAATTGCACAAGGAGTGTTTTTATTAATGATTGTATGTTAGTGACAAATTTATAAAGTTGGTTGTGTATTTAAAAACAAGAATATATGAAGATTTGCAGTTATACCATCATTGTGAAGTTGAGCATTAGACAATATCGTGGAAACTCACAAATGACTTACAAAGTAAATGGTGTTGATGAGGCTTCCATTTGTGTAAAGACAACAAGTGCTGTGTATTTATTATAACGCATTTCAACGAAGTATTGAATAAAGTTTGAAACTTATGATCATCACAGAAATATTTTATAGGAAATAAATATCAAATTTAGAGTAACATAGGTCAGGTTAATTTTTATATGTTGTACAAAATGTAAAATATTTTTAACAAATAAATCCGGGAGATCTAAGTTAACATGATCTATAATAACTATTTAATAGAAGACTGAGAATTTTATTTTATAATTATTTCTTAGATCGAAATCTATCGATGTTGTAAAAGTGTAGATTGTTTTTTTTTTGTGTGAGGAGAATGTTACGTCAGAAATGTTTGTGTAAAATAATTATGTAAATACTTATTTTGATTGCAATTTTGCAATAATTTTTGCTGTATTGTATTAAATGTTTTACAATTTGTCACTATTACAACTACAAAGACATCTTACTTTGCCTAGAAATAAGTATTGCTAAAAATCTATTATACGCTTTAAAAATCATCACAATTTAAGGACTAATTCACACATAAGTTTGTCACATTCGTATTACAATAATTAAAAAAAAATTATTTTAGATAATTTGTCACGAAAAAGATTATCGTAAATTTTATTGTTAACACAAAAGTTGTTTACATGTACAAGGGTATCTCATTTTTGTGATCATAATTATTATATCATGATCACGAAAATCCTGTATGTGTTCATTGTTAAGATTATACATCATGCATCTTATGAAAAACTTAATTATTATTTTTGTATAGATAAACTATGATAACATGGCATGACATACTAAAGGACCATTTCAATGTGTGTAGTCACATTCTTATGAAAGAGTTAGTATGTAAACATAATAACTCGTCTTAGGTAGCGCTGTCAGACTTTTTGCTCAAATGATCATAATTAGCTGACTGAGCAACACAATGCACGTGTTAACGTGCTTCAGTGCAGTGCCATGATAATGAAAGATTAACTTAATCTCTTTGACAGAGCCATATCCTGTTGCCACCGTGTCTCGAAGAAGATATTGCTATTTTAGTCTGTTACTCGGAGGATTAGTACGAGTAAAAGAAATGGATATGAATATGTTTGGCAACTTATTTTTAATTTTTTAAATGTCAATAATAGCATGGTCAAGACTGTCAATTGTATAAGTGCATTTGTCAATTATATTGGTAATTTGAATAGAATTATTGGAAATTATAAAATGGCATATGCACGCAGTGATAAAGTGACTTATTATGCACACATAAAAACGTAAAATTTAGACGTTTTTTAGCTAATGTTCCTTCTATCTTCTTTTCTCTTCCTACAGTCGTATCAAAAGGCATTGTGACACTTTGACAAACACATTGAAACGTTTTGAATTTTGATGGGGCGTGCCATGTTATCGTAATTTTCTTATATAATCAATTGGGAGTAATTTAAGTAATGAAACAATTTTTCAATATATTGCAAATGAGACAGATATAACATTTTTTTTTGCATTATCATAATGATTGTTTGTCGATGCTTTTTTTTTTGTAAATTCTTGATTGTACCAGTGACTTATTGAATAGTTATTTTTAAGCTCACGAGATTTAGGAGAAATTAGAACTTGTTCCTATAGTTAGATAGTGTTGGCTGTGTCAAAACTTCATTATGTAATAGTAGCTAGTTATTTATAGCATTTAGTGGTAGTTTATTATTACTAAAAACAATTATACCGAAGTAATATTCCTCTTATGTATGAGGCATCATACATAGCAAAATAATGTACATGTATGGTGCAGTATTTTTCATCTTAACACAGACTAAATATTAAAATACTACATTAGATTTTTTTTATATCTTCTATATATATAAAAATTGTGTCTTCCTATGTCTGCTATAGATATTAAAATCATACAAGTGATGTACCCTGTAGCGACATCTACATGCAACTATTTTCACTTGAAAGGCGAATATGGTTTAAGACCACTAAAACATTGCATTGGGCATATTCAGTCCATTCATGAAGTAAATTTTCAAGTTTAATGTTATTTGTATTCAATAAATCCTTTCTTGCCACAACAATGTGTAGCCGGGTTTGCTAGTAAAAATGAAAATTAAATACTTTATTAACTAAAAAAATGACCAATATAATAAACATAATGAAGTTTTGATTAGTCGTAAATTTCAGGCACTGTCTGAAATAATTTCGGTAATTTCACAATTTTTATTTATTTTGTTGTAAGTTAGACAAGATAAGAAATTCATTTTATGAATTCTTATATAAACTTAGTAACGCTTATGCTAACGCAGAGTTGTGTAAATTATATGCTAAATTATTTATGGTGTAGTTATAAGTAGGTAACATAAAGTATTTGATATGTTATAATCTATCACATTGAAAGCGCAATAGCTCTCCTGGCTGCAATGTCGTTTGTAGAGTCGTTGACTCTTTATTAAAAATAAAAGGATTCTTTATTATTAACTTTTATTTATATTAATTCCATCATCCATGTACCCATACTGGACCTTTCATACAGAAAAACTTTACAAGATTAGCTCCTAAATTCGCACTAATGCACCGAAACGAAGCTTGAGTGTGTGCCATTATCTAGTTCTTGCCCCGGTCAAAAGAGAAACTTACATCTTTCGCTGGATATTGTGTTATCTTTTCATCTTTAATTAGAATTCCGGGGTCGATCCCAACCCACTTGGGCTAGTATTCTTCCCACTCCTAGCTCAAGCTACGAGTCTATTTAGAGGGGCAATAGACTTCTATTAGTAATGAATTGGAGAAGTATTGCTTGTTCATAATGCAAGGCAGATTTTGTTGGTGCTCTAAGTCTGTATAAGACAATTATTAATTTATATACTCTGTGTTTGGTATAAGCAGTGCAGGCATTTTATATCTTAACCAGGCAGGACTTGACCAAAGATTTTGTGCATTCCAACCCGCTGTGCTTATTCTATATTCCATATTTTTATGTTACTCGTGATTCTTGAAATAATAATTAAAGTCACGAAAGATTAAAAATTAAAAACCAGAGATTGGGCCGTCAACTTGAGCGTTACAATAAATAAATAAAACATACACAAATTACAAAGACAGACACACCCAGACCGGAAAACATTCCCGTATGGTCTATACAAACAGCTGCTCCGAGCTGGAATGAAACCCGTGACCTTTGGCGCTTACTAGTAAATCTTGAGTAAATGTATATAATAATTTGATTTCAAACATAACATTGTTGTTGAATTTTCAGACGTTTACCTATAACTATAGAGCATTTAATCAGTAATTTCTAGATGGGCAATTGACATTTTTAACGAATATAAAATTATATCAACAAAAAGTCTTAGTTTCTCTGTCTACTGTTATACTAAACTATATTATATAACCAAAGAGTACTGTCATACATTCAGGAATAAACATAAGACATACCTACTAAAAGTATATTTTCTGTGGTAGTGGTCGATATTGAAGTAAATAATCCAGACTCAAGCTGTCAACTTGTCATTTGTGGCAGCCATAATATAATGTTTAAAACGGCGTTCAACCAACAAAATAATTAGACATTTTGTTAAAATTTGTGTTTTTCTATCTCAGTTTTCATCTACTTGGAATAGTTTAAATAAAAGTGGCGCAAACGATGGATGTCGACTTGGGGTTACTCTTCGGTCATTTCATTAATTCGTTTTTTTGTTTTATTTAAAGTTTGCAAATATTTATAATAACCATTTCTGCTGACTATCCATTTTAATTTAATAGGTTTTAATCACTACTTATAAGTTATAACGTTAATTATTATTATAGTTGTTAATAAATATTATCAATATGAGTATTCAAGTATGTAGGGATACATCAGATGCTGTGGCGCTGTATTTGCCACAGCGTTTGTATCTTAAATCGTTTGCAAAGCTTAATATTTCTGTCCAGCTCCCCACGCAAAAGGTACACGGGAAGTCGTTATCCAATTGGGAATTAATGGAGAAATTGAGAAAAATTATCCAACCTGATGTTTTTTCATTATTGAAAGTGTCCAAGCATAGTTCGGAAGTGATTAGGTTTGATGCTGAGCTTGAGAATCGTCAGAAATTAGGTAGAGTGATATCATGCCTCGAAGACAGGGTGATAAAATTAACAGAATATCCAGATCCCCTCAAGATAATGGTTTCTGAAGCAAAATTAGATTTTCCGAGCCGTCATAGTTGGGATTCGTTTTTCCGTGATGCAACTGACATGGACGAAATGAAACCCGGCGAAAGACCTGACACGATACATATAAAGAATCTTCCAATCCGTTGGTTTCTTCACAACAGGGATGTGGATGATGACGCACATCCATCCGAGAGCATATTCAAAAGAGTCTTTGAAAGATACGGTACAGTAAGGCAAATAGATGTACCTGCCTCTGATCCCTTTCGACTGCAAATGAAAGCACATATGAGAGGTATAACAATACCAACTCAGGAAGCTGCTTTATATTTTGAGGGATATGTGCAGTTTAGTGAGTATGCTAGCTTTGTGCGATGTATGGATTCATTGAGGGGTCGTAAATTGTTGAGGAAAAATGAGGATATTTCTGAATGGTGTAGTATACAAGTTGACTTTGATAAGACAAAGCATATGACAGATGCCGCTGTTAAAAGAAGATCTATTGTTCGGGAGAGGCTGTTCGCAAGACAGAGGGCCAAGGATGATGAGGAAAAAAAAACTAAGGAAAGATTAGCAAAACAAGCGGCAAAGGAAAGGTGAGTTTAGGTTTGAAATTCAATGCAGTTCTGTTTATTCTATAATCAATGGGGAGTACAGGAAAAGGTGCTCAACAACAAAAATGTATTCGGAGCCAATTCAAATCAGAAGTGGTCAATTTTGTAAGGAATGGCCTCCATAAATTATATAGTTTATTCTTAATAATAATAATAATAATAATAGTTTATTGACCAAAAAAATGTTTTACAGTTTTACTTAATCCTATAGCCAACAATTTTTCACTTAAAAATAGTAAAGCATCTGTAACCGAACTAGGATACCCTGTATTTCGGCTTACAGTGCCAACTCCTCTCGGTTTTTTACAAATTTAGCTCGCTAACAAATAAAACAATATAAAATTTAGTAGAAATCAAAATAAACTAAATATCCTAATTCTATGTATCTTAATTTTAAAAGTGTTCCTCTCCTTCACATGATAGTGCGTGTTTGTGTATATGTGAGTGTGTGTGTGTGTGTGCGTTTATGTTTGTGTGCATGTGTGTGATTGCACCAAGAGAGGTTGAGTAGCATGTTTCGTGTAATTATGTATATAAGTAATTATGATTAGTACTCTTCTTAATACAATATCTCCTTCCTAGCATTATTCCCGGTATTTACCCAGGGTGTGCTTATACTATTATCCTGATTTGATGGGTTACTAGTTTTTACTGGGAACAAATATTATTAGATGTTATGTTGTAAACATGTTCTCAGAAGCATGGTGGGGATATCCATAAGGACAAATACCAAGCTGGAAAAAAAATTGTAATAAACATCTGCTCTCACTACCAACATGTCACAACGATTGTTGAATTTTAACACAATATGTACAAGCCATCTTAAGTATCTTTAAATACAGTAATAAAAAAAAAAAAAATAATAAACGCTACACACTCAACAGATAGGATATTAATATCCTGTGTTGGGTTCCGGAAACATAGAATGTCAAGGAGAAACACACCCAGACCGGACAACATGTCAATACAAACATCAGCTCCGAACGGGAATCGAACTCGCGACCTATGGTGCTTAAAGCAGTTTCGCTACCGCTGCCCCCCATCGTCGTAATATAGTATCAATGTATCATTATATTTATAAGAAGAAAATTTTCTTTAGAGTATAATTTGCAGACAGAAACAAACAATCTCTTTTTTTTTTTTTTTATGTTAGAAGTTGGCAAACAAGCATACGGCCCACCTGATGGTAAGTGGTTGCCGTAGCCTATGAGCGCTTGCAGCACCATTAGTAGGTGCCACTCGCGCGTTGCCAACCTCGAGATATTAGTTCTTAAATCTCGTTCGCCCAGTAATTTCACTAGCGTACAATGCCCTTCAAACCGGAACACAGTAGTGCCTAAGCACTACTATTTGGCGGCAGAATATTGGACACTGCGGTGGTACCTACCTAGCCGGCCTCTTGCAACAAAAGACCTACCACCAGTGTGACTGATTGCACTGGTGGAATAATCTCTGTTGTGACAGAGGTTATCCCAACAGCGGGCGATGGGGTCGTCACATGCCGACGCCTAAATTATTATTTTTCATTCTTTAAGACAAAAAATCGAGTATGGCGAAAAGGAGAAACTAGCGAAGATGAGAGAGAGAGAGGAAAAAGAAAGAAGAAGCAGCTCGCTAAGTTGATGGCGAGGGAGGATGTTGATTTGAATAAGAAAGTAGCGGAAGAACGGAGAAAGTTATTGAAGATGCAAAAGAAGTTACAAGCTATAAGATTAATTGGTGAACTGTTTAAAAGAATCGAGGTATGTTGTTTTTTTTTTAATTGGTAAGCTCTTGACCTCCATCAAGCGCAAAGGCATAGGTTTTTACTGATATAAAAGGAAGACAGGGCTTTAATATTTGATATATTTTATAGCCTAATATTTTTTACTATTTCTTACTCTTCTAGAAACTATTGACTTTTTTATAAGTGTGTCTTTTGCTCTGAAAATTTTATAGTTGCATTATTTAACTTGTTGACTACTCTTCATTTGATATCTGAATATTTCTTATTTCTGACGGCTTTAGAATCCAAATGACTCACACACTTATGTACTATTGACAATATGACGGCCCTTTTTTATTGGTTTTGTGCCATTTCCCGAGATTTATATCCAATTACGGTAACAATTATCTTTAAATGCAATGTAAATGTTCCTAGCTCCGTCCAGAACTCAAACATAATGGTAAACGATCGGAACGCTATTACAACGCAAGCGAACAACTCGCTCGACAGAGGATAGTGGACAACTTCAAGAGGCAACAGGAGAAAGATCTAGAAGAACAGAGGGAAAATCTCAAACATGCTTTAGATGGTATGTATTTCTCAATATATATAACTAGACTAGCTTCTGACAGCGGCTTCGCCCGCGTGAATAACGATTTTGAAACCAACTCTAAACGCAATTTACACCGCTTCCCTTTTACAAACTTTGAATGTCATATTTATTTATATCTAATCAACATCTAGCTCTAAAAGTGACGATACTTTTATGCAACTTTTCATCCCCCCCTTTCATCCCCTTGCAACCTTTTTCGCATTAAAAATATAAAGTTGACACGGACGAAGTTCTGGCCAGATGCTAGTGGAATTGAAAAGATTGGTTTTATCCAACATATTTATTGATTCTAAACCTTTAGCACCTTCAAGCCTCAATAGCTCAACGATAGAAGGGCTGACTCCGCTCCCTTTACGCGAAAGTTTCGGGTTCGATACTCACCCTCCTTGGGCTATTGTCGTACCAACTCCTAACACAAGCTTCGACCTTAAAAAAAAAGAGCATTCTGGTCTAGTTCGTTCTTCTTGCTACGCCAAATGGGCCATATGCGTTTATACCTTATTAACATAAAAACAACATCGAAAAGTCATATTAAAAGATTATTATAAACTTTCGTCTATAAATGTAGTGAAAATATAGTTATATTTATGCTACTTATAATATTCCAGGTCGCATAATAATCCGGTCAGCGTTGGAGACCAAGAAACCCAAGCGTGATTCCTCTATCAGTTCGTTATCAGAAGATGAAAGAAATAATAAGCGTGTAAAGACGGAGAAGTTAACCACACCGGAGAGGGAGGCCATTTATAATAAGAATGCGGGTGAGTTAAAAGAGGTTTGAGGTTCATGTAGGAACATGTATAACTCTCAATGTAAATTGAACCATCCTTAGTAACACATTTTTAGGTCTCAACTGTATGCGGAGTGAAGGGGGCCGTGTAACTATAGCAAACGCGGCGACGCTAGACCCGATTAGTACACTCACTCACGGTTATTTTAGTTCTTTTAAAATAAATTATTAAAAAATTTATTTAAATATAAATTATTGTCGTCGGGTGTGTAAACATTTAATTTTATTCCAAGATAAGGTGTCATCCCAATAAGTGACAGTGATTAAAAATGTACATTAACTATTATTATTATTTTTATATAGCTTTTTTCTATGCTATGAATAAATAATTAATTGAATTTAGAAGAAACAATAACTATATTATAAACTTAATTCCGTTTTCCCAATTTATAAATATATATTTAAATAAGACGATATCAATATTTTTGTCTAACATTTTTGTCCATGATTGTACCTGCTCATTTTAGTTCGTTTTAAATTTAATGAACTATACTTGCCTTCAAACTTGAGGGCGAAAACGGCAAGTAGTCTTATTTAAGAGTTCATGACATGTCCGTCTGTTTGTCCGTATGTCATAGTAATTTTACTCTGACGCTTATGGTATTAGTGGATTCTATGACCTGCTACACAATTCTTTTAAAGAAGATAGGTATACAATCTTTAGAGATATAAATTTCTACTATTACTTTGTTTTCATATTATTTTTAATAATTATTATGGAATTACCAATTTAAAATAAATTAATTAGTTTTTGTGTTTTTATTCCAGGTTTATACGGGTACCCTCCGTACGGCTTCGGCTACCCGTTCCCGGCCGTCCCGCCGCAGTACGCCTACCCGCAAAGTATGAGTATCCATTTCATTTATTTTAAAATTATATATCAATTTAAGATAATTTATGCATCCTCATTTAATTTATACAAATTCCATAACGGAATTTTATTGATTCTGTATTTTTTTGAAATATTAATTTTTCATTCAAGCAAACTCTTGAGACTTAGCGGTAACGAACCTATTTTAAGTGCCGCACGTCGCGAGTTCGATTCCCGCTCGGAGCAGATATTTGTATTGATGATACAGGCATGTGTTCTGGTCTGAGCGTGTATGTCCTCGTCGTTTTCGGACCTCCGACACAGGATATCACTAATGTGGGCCGTTAAGTGTGTTGCTTTTATTTATTTATTATAACACATTTGTAATTCACTTTCGTGGTGTTCTGATCGTCAAAGTTTTAGGACCTGTCATCGGTGGCAAGCGACGGACGGCAAGGGATTCTTATGTTTATATAAGTTTATTTGTTACCAATATTCAAACATATTTACAATTCAATACTAACTATATTAATAAAGCATTGCTAATATCCTTTTTTTTAAAAAAAATAATAATAATTACAATTATACAAATCATATCTAAGGTGAATGGTGACAAGAATACTAGCTGTATTTATCTAAAAGGGATAGCAATATATATGTAATTATAATAATATAATATAATTAAGATAATATAATAACTATAAATATATAATTTTAATGATGATCAGCATTTCAGCATACGCATGCCGCAGGCTACTAAAGCATTCCGAGCCGTCGCCCGAACCTCGCTTTTCCAATTTTTGTCAATAAGCTATTGTTAAAATTGATGCTGCAGCAAGGAAGAAACTCTTGCCGTGCCGTGTCGCCAATGGGCGCAGGCCCTAATTGCAAGTCGGAGTCCCGCTCGCAAAAACGATTTTATTGACTACATAGCAATGTGTTTCTGATTGTGAGTGGGCTAGGAATCTTATCTATGTATCAAGTGAGTGTTCGCCCTCAGCGTCGCTGTACTACCCGCGAGGGGCGGAGCGCGCGCGGGGGCGCGGCCGCGGGCGGGGCCGGGGCGTGGGCGCCTCCCTACTTCGAGGGCCCGACGCCGCGCACCAGTATTACCGGTACACTACTCCACATACAATACACATCATACACTACGCCACATCTACTATACAACGTAAACTACCAAACCGATTCTATGAAAAATATTAGGAAAACACAGCACACGTACTTTACATAGTTTCTCATTGTAGATAAATAATCATCTATACTAGATAATACCTAACGTTTTACTCACTAGTTGTTTTTCTCTCGCGCACTTTTTATTTCTCCCTCACACACTACGTTTTATATTACTCATCTGTCAATAAAATACATAGATATAGAGTACAATATATAGTGTATCCCATATATTGTATTTGCGCTCGAGCGCTGCCTTCATCTCCGATGACGTCCTTAGCCGTGGTTCGGCTTCGCAGGAGGCACCCTAAGGACGGAATCAAATTTGAGCCTACGTGAATGGGCTGACCCTTTATCATGGCTGAGTCCCTGTATTCGGCCGTCCCGCTCGGTGACGCTGTCAAGGCCAGGAAGGCCAACAGCTATACACATTCCGAAAAAAAACATATATTGTTAAAAATTCAAAGACGAACTAGCGCCACCTATGAAGTGGTCCGAACTAAAAATAAATAAAGAGGCGCATTTGCGAAAGTAAAGTTAGAATAGGGTGAAATGCGCGATGGTAATATTTAGTTCACAGACAGTAGTTAGATGGCGCTTTAAATACTTTGTCATTTTGCACTATATAGACGCCCATACTAGATTATTTATCTATATCTATGATCAAATAACATGAGATATTGATATTGTGCCGTAGGTACTTCAAGAAGTTAACGGAGACCGAGCACCGTAACGAGTACGAGACGCGCGCCCGGTCGCGGTCCCGCTCGCACTCGCGGCGGCGCTCGTACTCGCGGTCTCGCTCGCGCTCGCGGGCGCGGCGCCGCTACTCGTACTCGCGCTCGCGCTCGCGCAGCCGCAGGTCTCGCAGCCGCCGCTCGCGCAGCAGGAGTCGTCGCTCCAGGTCCAGGAGCAGGAGATCAAGGTAATTTTTTTATAAAACAACATTGCCCCTCCATAAGATTTTTTTAAATATTAGCAATGATTTTTCAAGAAATTACTAATATTTCTATTGCCCCTCCAAATGAGCCCAAGGGGGTCGAACCCTCGACTCTCGCGTTAGCGAAGCAAAGTCGGCCCGTCGTCACAAACAAAGTCAAAAACGGTGGACCGTTGAGCTATTGAGGCTTTAAAGTTTAAGTTAGTAAGGATTTGAGTCTCAGAACCACAGTGTTTTATAAAACCCATTTTTGTCTTATTCCGATTTTATTGTTGAAATCGATAGTTTTTATAATTTTACGTATAGAATTAAACTCCCGGGTCGATACGATATGTAGTTAAAGTTCACTAATAAATATCCACTATAAAAAAAAACCACTGAGTAATATGAGTATCACTATCGATTTCAATATTAAAATCGGAATTAGGCAAAAATTGATTTTATAAAACACTGCGATCGAAACAACATTACGGACACTACTATTTTGGCCAATGTATGATTCTTTTTTTTTTTTTTTTTTTTTTTTTTTTTTTTTTTTTTTTTTTTTTTATGTAAGAGGGGCAAACGGGCAGGAGGCTTACCTGATGTTAAGCAATCACCGCCGCCCATGAACATCTGCAACACCAGAAGGCATGCAGGCGCGTTGCCGACCTTTAAGGAAAGAATACGCTCTTCTCTTGAAGGTTCCCAAGTCGTATCGGTTCGGGAAGACCGCCGGCGGAAGTTGATTCCACAGAGTGGTTGTGCGAGGAAGAAAATGTCTTCTAAATCGCGCTGTTGTGGATTTCCAGACGTCGAGGTGGTAGGGATGGAATTTAGAATTTTGTCGCGATGTCCGATGGTGAAATTCAGCCGGCGGGATCAATCCAAACAATTCCTCAGAACATTCCCCGTGATATATGCGATAGAAGATGCAGAGTGATCCGACATCTCTACGCAATGCCAAAGGATCAAGCCGATCGGAAAGGGCTTGATCGTCGACAATTCGAGCCGCTCTACGTTGGATGCGGTCAATTGGAGTAGCTGGTACTGGGAGCTCCGCCCAGAGGTGAGAGCAGTACTCCACGTGCGGTCGAATTTGCGCCTTGTAGAGCTTCAGGCGATGAGCCGACGTGAAGTAGTGCCCCGCCTTGCTGAGCACACCAAGCTTTTTAGAGGCCAATTTGACCCTTCCTTCCAATTGATCGCGGAACTGGACGACGCTCGAAATGTCGACACCAAGTATTCCGATACTAGCTGTGGCAGCCAGGGGAGTGTTCTCAAAACGAGGAGATACGACAAATGGTGATTTTTAGCGGTTAACGCGCAAACTTGTGTCTTCTTGGGGTTGAATTGGACTAAATTTAGTCGGCCCCAGTCCGAGACTTTGGTCAATGTAGTCTCGACTTCAGACACAAGTTTGTTCCGGCACTCAATGACGTTTTCCCGAGAAATATTAGCGCGGCCGGTGTATAAAGCGTCTACAGTGCTGTCGTCCGCATAGCAATGAATGTTGGAAATTTCCAACATGTCATTGATATGCAGAAGAAACAAAGTAGGGGACAGTACGCAGCCTTGCGGGACACCAGCATTAATGGGTTTTAAGTCAGAGCATGCACCGTCGACAACGACCTTGATGCTCCGATCTGCCAAAAAGCTGGTGACCCACTCGCATAATTTCTCCGGAAGCCCATAGGAAGGAAGCTTCGAAAGAAGCGCCTTGTGCCATACCCGATCGAAGGCCTTCGCTATGTCCAGACTGGCCGCTAATGCCTCCCCCTTGGACTCTACTGCTTCCGCCCATCTATGTGTCAGGTAAACTAGAAGATCACCAGCTGAACGACCACGACGAAAACCGTACTGGCGGTCGCTAATCAGCTGGTGCTCCTCTAGATACCGCAGGAGCTGGCAGTTGATAATGGACTCCATTATCTTTGAGAACAAGGAGGTAATGGCAAATGGCCTATAATTGGACGGATCCGAGCGGTTGCCTTTTTTAGGGATCGGGTGCACTACAGCCGTCTTCCATGAGTTCGGGACGACGCCTGATGAGTAGGAGTACCGGAAAAGACGCGTTAAAACCGGCGCCAACTCAGGAGCACATGTCCGCAACACGATCGGGGAGATTCCATCAGGCCCACTCGACTTATGAATGTCCAAGGAAAGAAGTGCTCTGCGAACTACACTTTGTCGAAATTTAACCTCCGGCATCGTGGTATCACACCGCTGGATTGCCGGTGGTGACTTTCCTTGGTCATCCACAGTCGAGTTGGACGCGAAGAGAGAGCACAGAAGATCAGCTTTCTCTTTCGCGGCATGGGCCACCGAATCATCGTCCCTATGCAGAGGTGGAAATGATGGCTTACAGAAATTCCTTAAGACAGACTTGGCGAGGGACCAGAATGCACGTGTACCCGAAGGAAGACGCACTAGTCTCTCGCCAATTCTGCCGATGTGCTCCGACTTTGCTTTGGCAATAACTCTTTTGAAGGACCTGGAGGCAGAGTTGTACTCCTTTCTAAGTGCGCTGGTATTTACATCACGAGACGTCGACGCCTTTGCCCAGGCTTGGTAGCATTCCTGTTTTCGGCGAAGCGCCGTTTTACAGGAGTGACCAAACCAAGGCTGTGACTTGCCTCCGATGGGCACTGCAGAAGCTGGAACAAAGAGTTCCATGCCCTGGAGTACCACATCGGCGACAGAGTTGGCCACGACGTCCGGATCATCCGGCGAGAAGCAAACCTGTCCCCATGGGTAGGACGCAAAGAAAGAACGCATCCCATCCCAGTCCGCCGACCTGTAGTGCCAAACGCGCCGGTAGCCCACGAAGCGGGGCCGTGCTGGGCGCGAGACCGGCACTGTACTCCGAACAAGGCAGTGGTCCGACGAGCCTAGAGGAGGATCGACGGAAACCAAATAGTTGTCCGGATGAGAGGTCAGCAGAAGATCCAACAGTGAAGGTGTATGATCCTCTACATCTGGGATTCGCGTAGGCGAGGTTACCAGTTGTGTCAGATCATATGCCAAAGCAAAGTCGAGAACAGATCTCCCCGCGTGATCGGTGGTACGTGAACCAAGCCATTCGGCGTGGTGGGCGTTAAAATCGCCAAGAATCACGATCTCAGCGGATGGGATCTGTTGCAGCACGGAATCTGTAGCCATTTGGATGTGCTCAATGAGTCGGTCAGTTTCGGCATTTCCGCTATGGGACCTATAAAGGCACGCGTAGATTCGCGGATGGTCATCGCAGTCTACGCGCAGCCAAAGAATCGATAGGTCCCCTACTTCAAGGCTGCCGAGGCGACGAGCAGATATCTTCTCTGACGTACACGCACACACCAGCCCGGGGTACAAAGGAATGTTCCAAATTGTATCCCGGGAAGGAGAGGAAAGAAGTATCAGCCGGAGAAGATATCTGTGTCTCTGTTAGGAAAAGCAAGGCCGGCTTCGCCGTCTCAAGATGGTGGTGGACGGCGTTCAGGTTGGAATTTAGCCCCCTTATGTTGCAGAAGTCCACAGTAAGCGTGACAGGGGTAGCCTTAGGTAGCCTGCTTTGTTTGCCCCGAACAGTTCCAGAGCGCGCAAAATTGCCCCCCCAGAATTCGGAGGGCAGCCTGGGCATTCATTCTCAGGTGGAATTCTTCCTGAGCATGGACGCCCAGAGAGGGATTCTCCACCGCGAACGCAGGTGGTACCCTCCTGGGGTACACAAACCAAATTCTGCACGTCCATTGAAGTGAGGGGGTTAAGTAGGCCTCCGGGACTCTCACTTACCGTACGAAACGCGACAATTGTCACTTTACGCCGGTTTTCTGTGAGAGAGTGGTGTTTCCCCGGTCGTGCCGGCCCAATTCGGCTGCAGCAGAAAGAGCTGTGCAGCGTGGCACTACCACTAGTTGAATTGACTGATTGCACTGGTGGAATAATCTCTGCTGTGACAGAGATTATCCCACCAGCGGGCGATGGGGTCGTCACGTCCCGACGCCGAGAGATTCAGTAGGAAAGTGTTATTTCTCCGGTTGAGTCTAAAGAAAATCTTTCATTGCCATATAAAATAAAGTTTGGGATGAAAAATAATCCATCTGATCATGAAAATAAGTTTAGGGTTTTGGCGCCTCAATTTCATGTCAATATTCTTTAAAATAAATACCTTACAAAAGGAAAAAATATTTATAATGTTTTCTTAAAAAACAAAGCAGCGGCTCTTTTATGTGGCAATCTATGAGTGCCAATAACTTACCAGGAATGAAGCTCTTGATTTTGTTAAAAAAAATATATTCAAATCAATAATATTTTTTTTTCCTTTACTTCCTTACGTAACGATTTATACCAGTCAACTCCTACTAAAGCCGTGTTCAAGGAACTTCGTTTTACAAGTCATTTTTACAAGTCATAAAGCGTTTTACAAGTCATTAAAGCGTTTCATTTATTCTGTAGCCTGACATCTCTTTTCAGATCTCACAGCCGTTCAAATTCAAGGTCGCGAAGAAGGTCGAAATCCAGAAGCCGCCGTTCAAAGACGAAGTCGCGATCGAGGTCCCGCCATCGGACCCCCGACCAGCCGGACAAGCAGACCCGCGTGGACAGCACCGCCTCCCCCGGGACAGCGGCCCGCGCGGACGACTCCAGGCGGAGGTCCAAGAGCTGGTCGTTACCCAAGGAAGGGGAGGCGAGGAAGTCGTGGTAGAAGTCCGAAGATTAATATAATAAATATTTTATTTATGCGTGGAGTTTTTTTTACTTTAGTTAAACAGTTTTTTAAAATGATTTTAATAGGAACAATAGACAAACTACAATATAAAATACTTCACTGGTGGTAGGTCTTTTGTTGCAAGAGGCTGGCTAGGTAGGTACCACCGCAGTGTCCAATATTCTGCCGCCAAATAGTAGTGCTTAGGCACTACTGTGTTCCGGTTTGAAGGGCATTGTACGCTAGTGAAATTACTGGGCGAACGAGATTTAAGAACTAATATCTCGAGGTTGGCAACGCGTGAGTGGCATCTACTAATGGCACTGCAAGCGCTCATAGGCTGCGGCAGCCACTTACCATCAGGTGGGCCGTATGCTTGTTTGCCAACAACATAAAAAATTCTAACATAAAAAAAAAAAAAAAGAAAAGATAAAAAAGGGAAAACGAGGGGTATTTATTAGCATTATTTCCGGTACTTTTTCAGGGGTCTACTTAAGGTTATCCGGATTTGACGCAGGCCAATTGCCACCTGACCTCAACCTTAAGGGCGAACCAGTAACTCATTAGATAAGAGCAAATTACCTATTTAGAGTTAAAGATTATTATCATATGTTACGTGATAACAATCGGGACCAGCGGCTTAACATGCGCTCCTAGGCGCGGTGAGACTCACAAGAGTAGTCTCTCAGACCGAAAAAGATATTTGTAAGATCTTTGACGAACGTCTGTCGTGATCCGGAATTGAATCTGCCACCGTTGAGGCTAAACGCTCGTTACCAAACCCACCCAAACAGAAACAAGAAAAACTATAAAACAAAAAAATAATAATAAAAAGCCATCTTATATTGTCATATATAGTCTTCGTATAAAATCTGTTATAGTTGTGTCTTTCAAGCTTAGAATTTTTTTTTAAAGCTACACACTCGACGGCCCCCATTAGGATAGTGATATCCTGTGTCGGGGGTCCGGAAACACATACAACGACAAGGACAAATACACCCAGACCGGAAAATATGCTTGCATGGTCAATACAAACATATTATGCTGCGCCACAACGTCGTCAATTTAGATATTAAAATTTAATGGGAAAGTTAAAAGTATTTCACTTTTGGACAAGGAAAATGAATTTGTTACAAGTGTGATAGGATGTTTTATGATTAGATAAGAATTAACTATGTTATAAGTTACCTACCTAAGTAATACATGATATGTATAGATAAAATAAATTGACAAGTACTTTTGAAATATGTTTCTAAAGAAACATCATTAAGCATTATAATATACAAGTTACATCGGCCTTTTGCTAATTTAGTCACACGGTAACTTATTCCATTACGAAAGAGCACCAGGGAGTCCTGCACCAGGGATTTTGTTTCTATGGAAGGGCTTGTCTTCAGTATAAATTTAGACTATGAGTAACTATAGCTTAAAAGCCGAAGAGATTTTAAAGAGATTTAAAGATTAGTAGTTTTTTTTTTTTTTATGTTAGAAGTTGGCAAACAAGCATACGGCCCACCTGATGGTAAGTGGCTGCCGCAGCCTATGAGCGCTTGCAGCACCATTAGTAGGTGCCACTCACGCGTTGCCAACCTCGAGATATTAGTTCTTAAATCTCGTCGCCCAGTAATTTCACTAGCGTACAATGCCCTTCAAACCGGAACACAGTAGTGTCTAAGCACTACTATTTGGCGGCAGAATATTGGACACTGCGGTGGTACCTACCTAGCCGGCCTCTTGCAACAAAAGACCTACCAGTGTGACTGATTGCACTAGTGGAATAATCTCTGTTGTGACAGAGGTTATCCCAACAGCGGGCGATGGGGTCGTCACATCCCGACGCCTTAAAGTATACATTTAATGTCTTTGTTAAAAGCCAATAATTAAATTAATCACTAGCTTCTGCTCACGGCTTCGCTCGCGTTAAATTTAGAGTATTATAGACCTTTTTTTTCATATAAAGTTTGAAACCTTTTACTTTCAGGGGTGTGATTTTAGAAAATGTTAAAACACATGTTCGCCGGATGACAGTGGTTGAGCTATTTAATGTCATGATGGTTGGCAAAGAAGCGTACGGTCCGCCTGATGGTAAGCAGTCACAACACACAACCTATCAACGCTTATGATACTTGCAGTATCATATACGCGTTGCCAACTCAAAGGATAGGGTGGTAGGGACGAGAAGGGAAAAAAGGAAGGAAACAAAGAGGGTAGGAGGCCTCTGACGCTCTCACTCATAGCACGAAGTTCAACCTTTTCGTGACAGAGTATTACTTCTCCGATCGAGACGGCCATTTTGTGCCGAGAGGAGCATGGCTGTACTACTATTCAGGGCCGGATCAGGTGTGGAGGTCTCGGGGCAGCAAAGAAGAGGACCCCAAATTATTTTCCAAATAAAATGAACAACTTTTTCAGTAACAGTCGAGTTTTTTAATAAATCATAAAAAAATAGCTGAAACACGGAATCGAATACCCATTCTCAGCCATGGAGATTCCCCCTCAAAATAGGTAGTTAATTTAAAGTCTTGTGGGGGCCCCTCTTATGTGGAGGCCCCAAGGCTGTCGCCCCGCTTGCCCTTCCCTAAATCCGGCCATGCTGCTATTTATTGGAGGGGTAGTGGAGGAACACCACCTAGTTCCTACACATATGTGATAATATCCCTATAATAAATATAAATCATTGGTCAAATCAACAACTAACGAGTAATAAATATAACACTGTGATTGGATAACCTATCGCTAAGCAAAGGATACTCTTATCTGCATCCGGATTTAAAAAGTAATTAAAGTTAAGATTTATTAACAAATTCGCTGAATTATCTTTCCTGTTATCTTTTTTCACTGATATAAGAACGAATGACGGTAACTAAATATTTATCCTTATATTAATATTGTCAATAAGTTCCTAAGGGGTCATCCATAAATTCATATATCGGTCATATATCACACGAATAACATGATTTTTTATCCCTCTCCCGTCCTTGTCACAGATGGTCACCTTTGTGAGACGTCCATGTCTAGTGTGACGTCACATATTTTTTAAAATCTTACATTTACAAATAGTTACATTAAAACAACAGTTCCGAAATTCGTTGATACAGTAAAACTCTTAAGTTCATAGTTAAAGGCTATGCGCAGTTCATGTGGAAACTGGAACTAGGTAAATGAAGCGATTCTATTGGTTCTTAACAAACGCATCTTCGCACAGCTCTGGTGGAAACTAACCCCTATTCAAGTTATTTTATAACTTCCGTTAAGAAAGAATTATTATGCCATTTAATTGAAATGATGTATTCGGTTGTCTGGGCTATTCGTCTAAAGCTGGGAGAATTATATAAGAAATATATATAATTTAATAATGTTAATAAAACCGTATAACTAATTTTCGAACGTCATGCAAACTAATTATACATAGTAATATATTATATATCAATTATAAAACTAATCAGGATTTTAATATGTTTGTCTGTGCATCCCATGCCATGCCATGCATGGCAGATAACTCATAACTAAAATTCAAAATTAGCATATATTATGATAATATTCAATTCGATACATTTCTCGAGATCGCTATCTCATCATCCTCACATAAGCCAAAGCACGTTCACTGCTGAACATAGGTCTCCCCCAAAGAGTGTCACAATGACTGGTCCTGTGCGACCCGCATCCAGCGGACTCCCACGATCTTTACCTGGTCATCAATCCACCTTGTAAGGAGACCATCCGTCCCAACGCTCATCGGCTTTACGAGCAATGTGAACCAACTGCCACTAAAATGTATTTTTGTGCTGCTGCGGATGGCCTTATTTCTGATACGATCACACAGAGAGTCTCCCAGCATAGCCGAGATGGCATTGCCCTTTTAATGACTTTGAGCCTTCTTATGACCCTCATAAGTTACGGGCGTATATATGCGAGTAAAATGGTGTGGCGTAACTTGTTATAATATAAATCAATACCAGAAAATTATTTTTTAATATTAATTATTTGATAAACTGATATCAAGTCTGATTAACGATTGTTAATAATAGTATCTGTGACGTGGGTAATGGGTTATCTTTTATAAAAATGTAATTAGTACGAGTTTATTAGCTGAAAATTTTTAGTGGTTTATCATACGCTGATCGAAGATGAAGACTTTCGGATTCGCTTTACTGTGCCTGTTCGCTGCTGTTCAGGTATGATATTTATAAAATGACTTCCGATTTATTACAAACCAAAATTAATTTTTTAACAAACAGTCATATACTTCCCAAGTTTTGTTCTTCAGGCATCATCTTGTGATTTTATTGTGATTCATAATATTTGTATATCTACTTACCTTAGAAAAAGTACAATTTCTTCTTAGATGAAATGTCTTGGTACCAAAATATCATACATATCTGGTTGACGTACTCAAAATGCGCATTTTCCGCTTGCCGGCTTGCTATGCGGATCTTCCGACCCGGCCCGGTGACGTTGAGTCGCCTAGGCCTGATACTACGAAAAAATTAAAAAAACTAAGTTCCTTAAGTTTTTCTTCAACACCGAATGTATTTCGAAATTTAATCTGTCTATTTCAGTAGATTATATAATAGGAAGGACAGGGACAGAGAGAGAAAGGTGCGCACCCGGCATTGGCTTGTAGGCTTGATACACACGTACACACACAGCATACGGCATTTCGTTACGTGACGATTTCTACTAAATCGCACTACCCGTAAGCCACGTTAAGGAACTTCGTTCCAAAATAATTTGCTTTAGGCCTTCATTTATAATACACGGGCCCAGGGAGAAGACTGCCCTCCCAGTGTCTGTATTTCCGAACATACAACCTTAACGCTTTCAAAGGGTCAGGGGCGTAGACAGGATTGGGCCCAGGAGAGGGAAAAATCTTAATTTAGGGTGGGCACAATGACTATTCTCTCCAATAGTTATTGGTTAAAAATTTAAAAAAAATTATATTCATACATTGAAATTTTTTTTATATTCTTCCAGAGAAATCGCGGGTGCACCTATTGTACCTATAAAAATTATAATATAAATTAATACATAGTAATTTTATTTTCGATATTTCTTTATAGATTATTCATTATTCTTCATCCTCAACTATTTAAATACTTAAAGACGTAGTCTACCCACTATTACATTATTAACCTATAGAGTTAAGTAGATAGTTGGCCGTTCGTAAAATATTTCATCATAAGTATCCTGTTATTGCTAAACGAGTCTTGCAAATACCAACAATGCTTTTTTTTATTTGAAAAGTAGGGCAGATGACTCTACTCCACCTGATGGTAAGTGGAAATAAAGTCCAAACGCGAAGGCGGCTAACAGAGTTGCGGAATTCAACCATGTTAGCCATCCTTGCCCTGCCTACCCGCAAGATGCCTTTTCACCCCTCGTTTGAAGGATCTCAGATTGTAGGAAGGAGGGAACACGTGAGCCGGCAATGAGTTCCACTTTTGGAAGAACGATAAAGAAAAGAACTGGCAAACTTCTTTGTTCGCGAAGGAATTGATGCCACAGTTAGACGGTGACATTGGGGACCGGCACGCGTAGTTCTTGTATGGAAAGGGGCGGGAGGTATAATGGAGAATAATTCCTCTGAGCACGGCAATCTCACGACGCAGATGAAGAGATTCGAGGGTATTGGAGACTCGAGTGCGAATCGCTCGTCGCTGCAACCTAGCCAGGGCTTCGAGCAAGTACTTAGCGAAGCCATCTCAAAGGTGCGAGCAAAACTCAACGCAAGACCGTACCTGAGTTTTTTACAACAGGCACAGTTGATGTGGCGTGAAATAACGCCGCACCTTGTTCAGGACTCCGAGTTTACGTGAGGCCGTTTTAATTACGGCCTCGATGTGATCCTTGGGGTTAAGATCGCAACGTAGCTCCATTCCGAGCATAGCGATACTGCTTTGGAACGACAACGTAGTGCCAGAGAGGGAAGGATGAGGGGAAAATGGAGACTTTTTGGTGGTGAAAGCGCAAGCCTGAGTCTTTTGGGATTGAAATCAAACAGATTATCAGCACCCTATTTGGCGATGAGGTCCAACGTCTGATCGATTCCAATGACAATGTATGTTTCCAAGAGGAAGCATATCATTGATATGCAGAAGAAAAGAGTTGGAATTCTTTTGCTTGGAATGAGAGAGGTGGAGATACTCTGATAGATTGAGTCATTGATCTGTAGTGAAGGGGTACTATTTTCCGTCGAGATATTCATGCATTTAGAACATTTTTAAAAATAGTACAAAATTTCTTTTTTTAAACCACAGAAAGTGTGTTCATGCATTTACAACATTCTTAAAAATAGTACAAAATTTCTTTTTTTAAACCACAGAAAGTGTGTTCATGCATTTACAACATTCTTAAAAATAGTACAAAATTTCTTTTTTTAAACCACAGAATAAAAAACCCAAAAAGTGTAAATAATACATTCAAGGCCGCTGATATTTTTTTATCAAAAAATCGGGTGATTTATATTGATAACGTATAACATGTCCCGTAATAGAGGAAATTGATATTATGATTATCTGTTAATCTTTTTTGTAATCAAAGCATAGATACCAAAGTCTTGTATTACATTGAATTGATTTTTATATGTAAAATAGCTTTTATTTTAATATCAATTTCTTATCTGAACGATAACAATAATCCATTCTATAAGTTATACATCATTGTACCTAATGATTACCTAATTAAAAAAATAAATAACACTTATGTTTTATGTAATAGCATTCTGTACAGCTACTTTGTGTCAAAAAATTACGTTCTTTAAAGACTTAAATGATGGAGACCCATCAATAAATTATTGTAGTATTTGGCTTTGGTCTTTATGTATTTAATCTATTATTATATTGATTAAATATTTTACGTACTATATATGTAGTTTCATTAAACTTCAATAGTACACCTCCTGACCGCTTCTTTGATCATGTCCTGTATCAAAATGTTGTCTGGCAGAAATCGCTGCCTTAGCGATAAAACCACCTTTTGTACCTACTACAATTTTTCGATTGCTGTATTTTATTATTTAATTTTCAGTATTTGGTGTACGAATAAAGTATTTATTATTATCATGCATGCAGTACAAAACCTTCAGTAATAAGACTTTGCTGAAGTTACTATAGTTAATTAATTATTTTTGACCTAGTTTTTATTATTTATTTTTCTTGTTTCAGGGACGCAGCTTAGACGGTAAGTACATCAATTATTAGTTTATATAGCAAATGTTTTCCACAATTGGGTTTCTATGTCTTAGGCATGGGCGCAGCCAGCATTTGGCATAGGGGAGAGCAAAATCTTTATTTTGGGGTCCAGAGGGGGAAAATGAGGGCGGAAAATGAGGGGGAAAATGACTTTTTCTTCAGTAGTTTTTAGTTAAAATTTTCAAAATAAATAATACTATGTACTTAGTTTTTAGGAAGGACCAGGGGTGCAGCTTCCTCCCTTGAACTTTACTCTTGCTTCCCCTTGCTGTCCCTTGATAATTGATATTTATACATATGTGAATAAAATTGAAAGTATACTTCTCAAACAAATAAAAGATCTTCAAAGTTAATTTTCACTCAAATTGGGAAACTCCAAGTGACATTTTTATAATTCAAATTGCGTTTCATAGCTGTATTTTTATTCTAAAAGTTTTCACCACCGGCTTTCAAACACCTGCGGCCGCCGGCGAGAACCCATGGGTCGTGCACCTTCGTATCGCAACATCCCAGGGCCAGGGTCTCCTTAGCACCTGTGTCGGCACTCTTATTGGGGAATCTTTTGTCCTTACCACTGCTAGCTGCGTTAGTGAGTAAGTGATCTATTTTTAATTTTTTAAATTTTTTTATTTTTTTTTTTTATTTTAATTAAAAAAAAATTTTTTTTATAAAGAATATTAGCAACGCTTCCCAAGGCATTACTAATATTCCCATTGTCCCTCCAAATAAGCTCGAAGCTTGCGCTAGGAATGAGTACGATAATAGCCCAATGGGGTCAGGATCGAACCCTCGGCTCTCGTGTTAACGGAGCGAAATCGGCCCTTCTACCGTTGACCTATTAAGGCTTCGTATCTATAAATGTAATCCATGTATACAAAAAAATAAACTTTAACTGTCTATTTGTAATTCCAAATTAACAGCTTTTAACGAAATGCAAATGAAAGTAACATACATACATTTAAAAAAAAAAATTAAAATTTTTGTCTGTGTGTTTGTTTCGGCTAATCTCCGAAACGGCTGGACCAATTTTAATGGGATTTTCACTGGAAGGTAGCTGATGTTATTATAAGAAGTCATTTAGCCTTATTTTCTGTGGAATAAAGAGAAACCGGTATAACACGCGAACGGAGATAGTTGTAGGGTGAATATTTGAAGATAGACATATTCGGGATTCATAAATTAAGTTCAAATAATGCTTCCAATTACAATTTTTATAATTTTAACTTAAAGTTTATAGTGTAGATTAACGAAATAAATCAAACGCACACTATATGAACTGCTATATAGGTCTGAATCTAAATCTGAAAATTTTCGTCGAATGGTAATGAGATATGAAACACACGGTAATTAGCATTTAAAATGGTAAGTATGCTTCGTCATTGGTAATTAGAAATAAAATGAAATATATAATTCAATCACATATTTATTAATTATTTAGGTTAAATTCGAATGAGTCTCACTTTCATGACCAGAAACTGCTCATGTACGTAATCATAAAACAATTCAGTCTTAAGTAGATATACAAAAAAAATATCACGTTAATCTTAAACTGAAAAATATAAAAGATTTCAAAACAAAAACAATAATAATTATCTATCTTAAATGTAATAAGATCAGTTACAAAAACTAAAAAATATTATAGTTTGAATGCGAATCTGTATCACTTTCATGAGCAGGAACTTTGCTGGTAGTCTCAGATGCAGTCTTATGCGGATCTGCAAGATCATCACACACTAATGATGATCCAAGGATATTAAGCTGGTCATAGAATGTCTCATTTGTGCTTAGTTGTGATGTAGACTGAACGTGCTTCCCGTGGTTTCAAAAAATTAAAATGAGCCGAACTGATGCTGTTATACTTTGAGACTTCGTTCCGGACATAATCCATCAAATAAGTTCAATTTTTTTAATGCGTAAATCCATGACTAATAAATGCCCTCATTGTAACAATTGTATAGACGATATTTATCACGTTTTGATGGAATGTGTGCGAAACGAGTCACTTCGGCCCGAATCACTAAAATCACAAAATGTGGGTACTTGTAACAGCATGCTTGCTGCATTGTCACAAAGTGAAGCAAAAATATTAGCAGGATTGTGTAATAATTTTATATACTAATAATTTTATTCTCGACCCATTCTTACTAGTATTTTCTGATTATATATGATGTATGTCTGTTATGTAATTCGTATGTACGGGAGTGATATAGTCAATCTTGACAAAACTCCCAAGAGAATAAAGTAAATAAAAAAAAATAGGGTCCGCTTTTGATTTTAGCGTATCGATTCCGGCGTGCGATTCTGGCTTTAACTAATGCTTCCTCCTTCGATTGCTGTTTTGTTCGAGGCATCATTACTCTGAAAAAATGTTTATGTTAAAAGCAATGTCAGTAGGTCTGCTTATTTTATTGCGGAAGTGTCAGTTCACATCGATTGATCAGCAATCGATCACGCGTTTAATAGTAACAATGCGACATTGGGCTGACCCTAGCGGAGTAAGAGTCTCCATATAATGAGAGACCAGCTTATACTGAGTACTAATTACCATTTTCAATTGCTCATTACCGTTCGCCAAAATACGAACAGGAAAAATGGTAATTTTAAAAATGGTAATTAGATATTACTACACTTTCTCACATTATAAGTTATTTATAGAACTTAATAATTTGGGTATTTCATGAAAGCAAAGAGTTTTCTATGGCGATTATTACAACGCATAAAAATTAGTAATAAAATTATTAGACTTACCACGGGAAACTCAAACGGTAAGGAGATTTTTGTTTGCCAAACACAATTTCTGGCCGATTAAAGTAGGCTAGCGTTGGCGACAGAACACTTTTTGAAGTGTGGCCCGCACGAGTCGAGACGCAGAACTGAGCGCGACCGCCGCGCTTTACTCTTACAAATAGCCAATCACCACGCCGAAAAAAATAACAGGGAATGTGTGACCAAACCGTAATGAGTATGAAGTTTTGGGACAATTTTCAAAGTCTTTACAAATTACCTAAAAGTGTTCTTTAATGTGTATAGTTTTGCTGATTGGTAAAGCATGTCGTGTACTAACTGAATAACTACTTAAAAATGTGATCCTTAGAGTATATTTATAACTTTTCGAACACGAACTGCAAAAAATTGGAAATTGGGACACGAATGGTGATGAGATTTGGGAAACATTTATAAACATAACTTAGTTGTTTATAATAATTGGAGTATATTATTTACATCTGTGTATAGTGCTGGAACTATGTTTTACGTTAAATAAAAAGAAACACAACGTTATATATGATTAAGTAGTTATTCGGAGAGAGCCGCGTGATATGCACATATTCAAATATTCACCCTGTAACATATGAGTTAAGAAATAAAGATTTTTGTGCACATTGCACACTTTTTGTAATTAACTCACACACTTTTGTCATCACGTGGCATATTTTTGGAATATGGTGCTTACTGATTGGTTAACCAATTTCCTCTCCTCTTCCTTGCATTATTCCCGGCACTTACCCAGGGATTGCTTGTTACTCTTATTCGGATTTTACAGGTTACTAGTTTTTACACAGAGCGATTGCCACCTGATCTCCGCAACCCTAAGGGCGAACCAGTAACTCATTGGATAAGAGCAAATTACCTATCGAGAGTTGACGATATTTATCAGATGGTATGTCATAACAACCGGGACCGACAGCTTGACGTGTTCTCCGAGGCACGGTGAGGAGATCCACTAGGACTTACGCCCAGTTAAAAGTTACAAACAACTGTTGGTTGGTAACCAGTTTCCCATTAATTTAGTTAACTGCGTAGGTACATCGGTGGGTAATTTTTTTTTCTTTCTTTTCTCTACCCTACAGTGCCCTTCAAACCGGAACATAGTAATGCCTAAGCACTACTATTTGTCGGCAGAATATTTGACACTGTGGTGGTACCTACCTAGCCGGCCTCTTACCGGTGACCTACCACCAGTGCGACTGATTGCACTGGCGGAATAATCTCTGCTGTGACAGAGGTTATCCCAACAGCGGGCGATGGGGTCGTCATACTAATTAAGTTTTTTTTTCTATCTAGTGCCCGTTTCATCTGGATCCGTTATGGTGCCATAAACGTCATCCGTCCCGAAATGGTGACTGAATCCAACACAGTTGTTATTAATCCTGATTATGATAGTGAAACCGGAGCCAACAATATAGCCCTCATAAACCTCAACAGGGTTGTGGAAACCACAGGTTAGTAAATATGTAACCAAATAAATAACAATTAATAAATGCTACACCCTCAACAGCCCCCATTAGGATAGTTATATCCTGTGTCGAGGGTCAGGAAACATACTGACAAGGGCAAGCATACCTAGACCAGAACGCATTTTTTTATATGTGAGGGTGGCAAACGAGGAGGAGGCTCACCTGAGAAAGAATACGCTCCTCTCTTGAAGATTCCCAGATCGTATCGGTTCGAAAGACCGCCAGCGGAATCAGAGTAGAATCCACAGAGTGGTTATTTTTCCAGACATCGAGGTGGTAGGGGTGGAATTTAGAGTTTTGTCGCGATGTCCGATGGTGAAATTCTACCGGCGCGATCAATCCAAACAATTCCTCAGAACTTTCCCCGTGTTAAATGAGATAGAAGACGCAGATGGGCATGCCTGTATGGTCAATACAAACGTCTGCCCGAGCGGGAATTAAACCCGCAACTATCGAGGTTAAAGGCAGACTCGCTCACAACCTCACAACGGTGTCAAATTACAATAATAACAAATATTTCAAATAAATTTTTGTTAAAAGAGAAACATAAGCCTCTTGTAATGAAATTAAGCGAAATTGGTTATCCGAAACTCTTAGAAGTCGGCGCCAACTTCCAGCAGACCTTTAATTAATAGAAGTTGTTAGCGTCGGATTTTAATTGTCTCGATTTGCCTTTTAAAACGAAATTTTGGTATACTTTTTCACAATAATTCAATACTGGAAAGTTTACATTGTAATTTGTAACTTTAGGCGACGTTGTGGTGTAGCGGTATTGTACCTGTCATAAGCCCCACAAGTCAAGGGTTCGATTCCCGCTCGAAGCAGCTTGTATTGCTTGTGTTTGTGCTTGTACTAACCATGCAGGCATTTCGTTCTAGATATTTGTCCTTGTTTGTGTGGATCTCCGGACTCCCGACACAGGATGTCGTTTTCCTAATGGGGGCCGTTGGGTTTTTATGTTACAATTTGGCAAACAAGCATACGGCCCACCATATGGTAAGTGGTTGCCGTAGCCCATAAGCGCTTGCAGCATAGGTGCCACTCACGGTTTGCCAACTTCGAGATATTAGTTCTTAAATCTTCTCTGCCCAGTAATTTCCCTACCGTACAGTGTCCTTCAAACCGGAACACAGTAATGCCTAAGCACTTCTATTTGGGGTAGAATATTTGACACTGCGGTGGTACCTATCTAGCCGGCCTCTTGCAACAAAAGACCTACCACCAGTGTGACTGGGTGTGTAGCATTTATTATTAAGTATCAGACTAAAATGAAATCGCTGCTAGTTATCACATAAATTTTCTTGACGGTAGAACTAGTATGGTGGTAGTACACATTGTTACGTGGTGGGGTTCCAAGGTTTGGTTTAAAACACCTGATGGCTCTTAATGAGATCTTTAGGACCACACAACAGAACTTCATAAATCATAGTTCCAAAGCACAGGTCAATCGTAGTCCAGGAGAAAAGCCGAGGTCACTAATTATCGCACTTGATCACTTATAACTCTTGTAGTTCCTTCGCTCGTCGCTCAGAACTGAATGACTGAGTCGACGCGTCGGGCCCCTTATATATCATGAAACACGGGCTCTAGAAAGTTCCATCCGCGGAATGTTATACGGCATGTATTGAGAACACATATTTCTAGAATCTAAGAAGATAGACAGAGAGATTAGCAAGCGATTTCGAACCTTATGCCGCGTAATAAGGTTCTCCGTAATAATATGAATTTAATAGTATTGTTTAATTGATTTCTATTGAATATTCCAGAGAATATTGCCCCCATCGAACTAGCTGCCGCCGACGCCGAGCTCCCGTCTTCTGGTAAAATCTGCGGCTATGGAGCTAATGAAGGCGGTAAGTTTCAAGCCTCAAGACTCAACGATAGAAGGGTCGACTTCGCTCAGTTGACGCGAGAATTTCGGATTCGATCCTGACCCTCTTGGGTTATTGTCGTACGCACGCAATCCTCGAGCAAGTTACGAGTTAATTTGGAGGGGAAACAGGACTATTATCTAGTCAATGCCTTGGAAAAGCATTGCTAATTAAAAAAAAATCTTGCCACTTATTGACCTCACTTAATCTTACAAAATGCCTAAATTACAATCTAATAAATATAACTTATCTGGCAGTGAAAGTCGCTTCGAAATCGGTCCAACCGTTTTGGGTATTACCAGGAACAAATAGACAGGTCTTGTTCTTCCTAGCGTTAATCCCAGTATTTTTGCCCAGGGTCTACTTAAGAGGTTACTATTTTTTTATACATAGCGATGCCGTCTGACTTAAATTAACAGCAACCCTAAGGGTGAATCAGTAATTCATTGGATTAACCTTTTAATTTTATTATCTGATAACCACCGGGACCGGCAACATGCTTTTCGAGGCATCAACAGAAATATAAAAAAAAAATAATTTAGTATTGTATTTATAAAAACTTGACACTTGCAACAAATACCACATATACTTTCACTAAATTTTATTTTTTTAAATGAAATTTTAAGCTATCGCGTTTCATATTCATTTGCACTGACTGTGGCCACAAGCAGACTGGGGTCTCCTTGTGGCCCCGTCAGACCGAAACTTCAAGCACCGAAAAGGTCATTTTTACTCGTTACTGTCCGATAAGTACTTATAAATATTTCACTAAATTGGTTTGGTTCGCAGAATAAAATATGTCCCAAAATACTTTTTTTTATGCTTTCCACGTTTATATATGGTATATCCAGAATGGTTTTGAAAAAAATTAAGATGTATTTTTAAAGATAATAATAATAAATTTAATAACTGATAAACTCAGTTATTAAATTTATACAATAATGTTTATGTTGCTGTTCAGTTCCCGGAGAACAGCTGCTCTGTGTCGAGGCTACCCTGACAACCGATGAGGATGGCAACATCACAGCCACCAGCGATGAAGGACAAGCTACCGAGGTAACTATAAAACATTATATGTGTGCAAAGTCTGCTTATTACTATTCGGGTTTGAGAGATTACTAGTTATTACACAGACCGATTGTCATTTGATCTCAGCAACCCCAAGGGCGATTTTTTTTTTCGGAATGTGTATTGCTGTTGGCCCTACTGGCCTTGACAGCGTCACCTTGGGTCCGAATACAAAGACTCAGCCGTGATAAAGGGGCAGCCCTCACGGGGGCTCAAAAGCCGAACCACGGCGGCGGACGTCATCGGAGATGGAGGCCGCGCTCCGAGCGAGACAGATGGAGTGAGGGAACACGCGTGCTGGCAATAAGTTCAATTTTTTAGAAGTAAAACAAAGTTGCCGATTTCTTGGCAAACTTCTTTGTTCGCGATGGAATCTATGCAACAGTTAGTTGGTGACATTAGAGACCGGCACGCTTAGTTTTTGTATTGAAAAGGGAAAGAGGTATGAGGCAGAATAATTCCTCTGAATACTCGCCGTGATACAGTCATATGTGATAAATTGCAAAGTACACAAGTTTTGTTTTCAATCATTGGATCTTCAGTTTCATAACAGGGATGCTAGTCTAAATTTTAATACCTATCTGTAATTTAACTGTTAGATTTATGGACTTCAATATAGCTGGGTCATATCGAAAGAAGATGAAATTATGTAAATTCTGTATTGCCGAGTAATAATATTATTTAAATTTATTTCAGTTTGACGTGGGTGCTCCTATTGTAAGCGATGGTGTTCAGGTCGGTGTCCTCTCCAGTGTTGGTGAAGACAGCAATGGTAAATATATTAATATTTATTATAAACTAACACTACACGGCGATTGATAATTATTCTTCGTCTTTCTGGCATTATTTCCGGTCTTCTTTTTCTTCTAGTGTCAGAGTTGTTCAGGTCACCTGTATAGGCCTCTGACTTGATTTATCGACTGTCATCAAATTGATAACAGCCGAAACCGACTGTCATCAAATTGATAACAGCCGGGACCGACTTTTTAATTGCCGTCCGAAGCACCACAGGGTCTGCTTATTACCCTTTGTCTGGATTTGATAGGTTCTTACAGCGAGCGATTGTCATCTGACCTCCGTCATCATAAGGGTGAGCCAATAACTCATTGGATAAGAGCAATGATTATTTGATAAGGAAATCAAAAGTTAACGATTATTATTATCAGATGTTATGTGATAACAACCGGGACCGACAGCTTAACGTGCTCTGCGAGAGACCGTGGAGAGGTCCACAAGAACAAACGCCCAGACAGAAACAGATATTTGTAAGATCAATGCAATTATCTGCCCGACTGGGAATTGGACCCACAACCGTCGAGGCTAAAGGCAGACTCCTTACACACAACGTCACGAAGGTGTCGAATCATCTATTATTGCCATTGATATACAAGAACTGTAAATATGCAGTGATGCTAAGCAGTGACAGATTTTTTTTATGTCGATTGGCAAACAAGCATTACAGTCGTAATTTTCAAACACAAGTTTAAATTTAAACATTATTTTGAAAGAAGGATAATTTCGTCTTTTAAAAGAATTTGTCTCAATCAAGACTTTAACAACGACTTTATAGAGAACCTGCCTTAAGCGCTGCAGGTCAGGGTCTCGCACGGAAGTCTCGGAGGAGGGTGCCTTAGGGTGCCCTACTTTGACGTTTGCCAGGGCCTTAGGGCCTTGGTCGGTGGGCCGTGTAAATAGCAAGCGCCGGTGGGTTGCGGTTGATTGCTTAGGCGAAATCGTGGCGTCCCACTATGGCGCAAGGTGGGACCTTGGTGATTTTAGTGGGTAGGGGGGCCAGGCTCCGAGTCCACACCTTCTGCGCCATTGCACCGGTCCTGGCACTCGAGTGCGTAACTGCATTTTCCCAAGTAAAAAAAAGGATCTCGCACGGAGCAGATTATAATCATACAGACATGTGTCCCAGTCCTATACACAGGATATTACTATGCTAATGGTGACCATTGAGTGAGTAGCGTTTATTTATTTAAATTTATGTATAATTTTTACAGTTGTCATCAATCCCAGCAAGTACGCCGACTGGATCGCCGAGGTCACCGCGGCCGCTGTGTAAGATCTACACAAATGTGGCTGATCAGATATTAAGTTAATAAAATCATTAATAACTTTAACTATAGTTTGTTATTTTTCTTCACCCTCTATTGATTAGTTTAAAACATAAAACGAGAACGAACTTAATATTAAATTTTAACTGCGTTGCTGCATTAAACAATAAAACTCTGTCGGTCTAAGATTTCTTGCTTTTGAAAAGACCATTTCATTTTTTTTCAAAATGTTTTCAAATATTACTAGATTATATAGTGAACGTAAGAACAAAAACGTAAAACAAAGACGGCATTTTGTATACCCTATTTTCTTTTCAGTATTTACCCAGGGTCTGCTTATACTCTTACCCTGATTTCACGTACTAGTGTTTACGCAGAGCGATTGCAATCTGACCTCTGCCACCCAAAGGGCGAAACAGTAACTCATTGGATAAGAGCAGATTAGCTATCAAGAGCAATTATTGCAAATGTTATGATAACAACAGCGACCCGTTATTAATAACAAATATCTGCTCCGAGTGAGAATTAAAACGACCGTCGAGCAAGCTCACTACCATCACGCCACAACGGTAGCCGATTTTATCTACTCTATATTCGTGTTAATAGCCCTTAATTAGTCGAATCCAAAAAGCTTTACATAATATATGTAATATTATATGTATACATTACTACGGCCTGGTTACGTTATAATTTTTTAATATTTGCATATAAAATTACTCATTTTGATAGGACAAGAACATTATGATGAAACACGAATTACTCATTGCTAATTTTAATATTTCTTATAGTAATTGGCGTTTCCCAACGAGGTATAATATATTGGGCTAAGCAGTAGGGTTACCAACGGTTTTTAGCACAAATGGGTACTTGTAGATAGGTGCAACCGAGCTGCGCTTGTCGCTATTTTTTTTTGTAAAATCTAGTTTTTTTGAGACAGATATTTAGATAAGAATCTCGTATCAATAAACACACTTAAGGATGTGTAAGCTTTAGACATCACAATCCTTACTTTTTGAAAAATTTCCAATTAACATTCAATTATTTATAATTAATTATCGAACAATGTAACAAAATTTCTCGTGAATCGGTTTGAGAAATGCAACCGGTAAGAAGTTTTTTTTATGTTTAGCTAGTGCTTCGCTAGTACTTCGCGTTAACTATATAAAATCAAATCAAAATTATTTTTATTCTAGTAGCCTTCTAAAAAGTACTTTTGAATAGTCAAACGCTACCGACGGTTCGGAAGGTTGATTGATTGATTCTATCGAGAAGAACCGACAAGAAACTCGACAGTTCCTCTTTTCAAATATATGTTTACAATTGTATTATTTGTTTTAAAATTTGGTTCTTGAATAAGATCCAGCCAGATTCATCGAAAAATATTCCTTTAACGCATAATATGTTTTAATATTGTAGCCTCAATAGCTCAACGGTAGAAGGGCCGACTTCGCTCCGTTAACGCGAGAGTCGCAGGTTCGATCCTGACCCCTTGGGCTACATTGAAATACTTTTCTATCTTACCTGCACCGCCATCTCACGATATATTAAGATTAAAGTTTTCATCCATTGGCACTAATGCCCACAACTTCCGCAAAATGAACGAAGTGGCGCTATGAAAACTGTGTTTTTTAGGAAAGACTACTTTTTTTATTTTTTTATTTTTGTAGTTGGCAAACAAGCATACGGCCCACGTGATGGTAAGTGGATGCCGTAGCCTATGAGCGCTTGCAGCACCATTAGTAGGTGCCACTCACGCGTTGCCAACCTCGAGATATTAGTTTTTAAATCTCGTTCGCCCAGTAATTTCACTAGCGTACAATGCCCTTCAAACCGGAACACAGTAGTGCACAGTAAGCACTACTATTTGGCGGCAGAATATTGGACACTGCGGTGGTACCTACCTAGCCGGCCTCTTGTAACAAAAGACCTACCACCGGTGTGACTGATTGCACTGGTGGAATAATCTCTGTTGTGACAGAGGTTATCCCAACAGCGGGCGATGGGGTCGTTACATCCCGACGCCTTTAAAACTTTACTACATCTATACATTGCATCCTCATCATCAATCAAAAGGGTTTTTGACTTCCACCCGTAAATCCGTCTCCCTGACGTAAGGATCCAATGTGCCATCATCGTAAGCCGTCTTCAGTCTACTGCTGGATATTGTCGTCTCCAGCTGTACGCTACTGAGCACGATCCTCGGCTACCATCATCCAGCTCTTGCCAGTCATCCTGCGAAGACCATTACCACTTCATCTATTGGAAGCATGTGTATTTATTATTAGCAGTGCTTTTACAAGGCATTACTAACCTTGAAGCTTGCGCTAGCAGTGGCAATGGGGTCAGGATCGGAACCTTGCCTCTGGCGTTAATGGAGCGAAGTCGACCCTTCTACCGTTGAGCTATTGAGGCTTCAAAATTATTATCTTATTTATACATATAAATTTTAGAAAGGATATTGTGGAGCAACCCTTTCCACACTGTGTGGGTCATTGCCTCACTTTAAGCGTATGTGCAAATTCTCGGATATTATTATTACAAGTAACGCATAGGTATCACTTAAATGTTAAAGTTAAAATATTTTATTTCTAGGTATTTAGGTTAACTATCTTAGCACTTTAGAGTGTTAAATTTAACGCCCATATAACTTAAAATAAATATATTACAATACAATAGTTTCTTCTTCGTCCTGGCAATATTCCGGGTATTTTATTTACCCAGGGGCTGCCTATTACTCTTATCCGGATTGGACAGGTTCGTAGTTCTTACAAGGAGCGATTGCCAAATCTGCACAAGAGTAATAAGCAGACCCTGGATAAATAGTCGTATAATACCCATCGGTATACTGCTAGGAAGAAGAAGAACCTAGCAAACGAATGTTTCTCGTACCAGAGACTAATAGCAAAATTTTCATCGTAATAAATAAAATCGTTAACGCCCCACGGGTGAAAAGTAGAACATTGCCACCCAGGATTGTTGCGATTGAATCGAGGGTGAGAATGTCGTACTTTTCTCCAAGTAAGTGTGTAACGTACTACTTTATTTTGTTTTGCAATTAAAGTTGATTTGCTATGGAAAAAAATCCAAACTCGTTGACGGCTTTCATCATAATACCGCCGAAAACGTCCGAATAAAGGTTAATTATTTTAATATCATTGAATTACCCTAAATTAAACCACTTTTACTGTAACCGTGGACAATCTTATAATAATAAACGAGTTTTCGAAATTAACAACTACATTGTAAGATTTTTGGGCAATTTATCCTAGTAATATACTACAAAAAATTTTACCAAAAATTTGTTAGAATGGATGGATGTTTGTTATTCTTTCACGCAAAAACTACTTGACAGATTTGGATGAAATTTCATCCACACATAGCTTATTACCTGGATTAACATATAGGATGTTTTTTATCGTGGAAAAATGTTGGGTTCCCGTCGGATCATCACAAAACTACATAACGCAAGCGGAGACGCGGGCACGGTTAGTATAGAAATAAATGTTTATCGCAATAAATCCTACGTGTTTCATTTGTCCAAACCATTTTCATACGTCGTTGTAAAAAGGTAACAGACGAACAAAAATACTTTCGTATTTATAATATTCGTGTGAATTGAAAACGAAAGTTAAATATTGATAAATTGAAATAGTTTAAGCCGTATTTATATATACATATTAAGTGTGGGCTTGTAATATAAAGTAAAAACTTTTACTGAACGCATTAAAAAAAAAAACAAATTTTGTCCGTCTGTCTTTCTGTCCTTTGGTTCCAACTAATCCGGGGCTAATCTAAAAATCTAAGGGCTGGACCGATTTTAACAATACATTCACTGGCAGACTTAGCCTACATTTATTATAGTAAAAACATCACCAATCAGCGCTATAACTCTAAACAATAATTCTGTAATTCGCGAGTGGAGCCGCGAGTATAGCTAGTATTATAAATATAAACTTGAAAGCGATGACCCACTGACGCTGACCACGCAACAACGCAAGCGTCAATGATCTGTTGACCATAAGACTAGAAAAGTGGTACCGCTGGTTTGTCGCGGACGAATATTGGTAACTAGCTTCTACCAGCGGCTTCGCCCGCGTGAATGGCGATTTTAATATAAACTCTGAATATTATTATTTATTTATTTATATTGTTACGGGCTGGGGTTTGCGGATTTGGAAATAAACTCCTGATGTCTCTAAATAGGACTTTATTGAGATGTAGATTACTTCACAAATCACAGGTCCAAATCACAGGGCAATCGTAGTCCAAAAGAATAGCCGAGGTCACTAATTATCGCACTTGTTCACTTGTATCACTTGTAGTTTCTTCGCTCGTTGCTCAGAACTGAATCACTCAGTCGACGCGCCGGGACGCTTTATATAACGCGGAACATGGGTTCGAGAAAGTTCCGTCCGAAAAACGTTATACGACATTTTTCGAGAACACATCTTTCTAGAACCCACGCGTCGTTAAGAAAATAAACAGAGAGAGTAGCAAGCGATTTTGAACCCTATGCCCCGGTGATAAGGTTCTCCGTAACAATATCAACAGCCTGAAAAATAAGTTTCAGGCTTCTAGCTCTAAAAATGACGATGTGACAATACTTCCATAAAATTTTTCATCCCCCCTTGAAACTCTTTACAAACCTTTTTTCCGATTAAAAAGTAGCCTATGTCCTTTCTCAGGCTCTAGCGTATCTGTGTACCAAATTTTATTTAAATTGGTTCAGTAATTTTGGCGGTAAAAAAGCGACAGAGAAGCAACGTTACTTTTGCATTTATATTAAGTAAGTAAGTATGGAAGTAAGGATAAGGATTATGTTCTCACAAAGCATGCTAATATTTTATAAGTAAATGCTAATCTTGCTTGCTTGCTTGCTTTCTTTTATAGAAAGAGATCGGCTAGGTAGGTTTCGCAGTGTCAGATATTCTACCGGAAAGCAGTAGTTTACTTTGCATTTCTGTATTTTGGTCTGTAGGAAGTGTGCTTTCAGGAATAATTGAGATTTAAGAAGCAATATATCGAGGTAGGCAATCCGTAAGTATCACCTTGTAGTGTTGCAAGCACTCTTAGGTTACGATAGCCGCTTACCATCAGGCGAACTTTTGTGGTGCTTGACAACATAGGAAACACAGTCATGTTACATGCTGTAATTGTATTTTAGTAAATATTTTGATACATTTGGTTTTTCGTAAGTAAGCTAATTTTATGTTAGCAAGTTATTTCTATAAAAAAACACCACGATGACGTTCTTAGCTGTGGCTCGGCCTCGAAGGGACTCTTCGGTCGGAGTCAAGTTTGAACCCTAGAGTCTCGTTTCACTGGCCTTACTGGGCCCCTCAGATCTGTGACATACTGAGCCCTTTTAAGGTTTCAAATAGTTGTTAAAAAAACTATATTACGTAAAACGAAAAGCAGTTTTCTAAAAATAAATGTCGTTAAGCAACAGAACTAGGTCAATGTTTGCGTTTACATTTTACGTAACTTAACCATTAAATAGAAGTTATGGATGATTATGATTTGCTTTAAGGGTACTGTGGCTCAAGGATTGTCTGGGTTAAACTTGACGTTGCATGATCCAGATGTTCTTTATACTTCATTTTTAAATTAATTGTAAATGAATTTGAAAAGTCTTTTAAAACTAAAAAGTACATTTAAGGACATAAAAATAAAATTTTCTGATTGGGCAACAGATGGTATATATAAAAGCAGAAATAGATTATATGAATTATATAGTATGAGGCAATGGAATCAGAGCTCAAGTTTTTTGGAATATGTTAAGAAATATTCAAGGGTTTTTAAGGCAGTGTGTCTCTTTGCTAAATCCAAATTTATTAAATATAAGATCATGAAGTCAGAAAATAAGGTTAAGGCAACATGGGACATTATCAATGGTGTATGTGGAAGAACAAAACAAAAAGAGACAATTGAATTAAATATAAATAACGCTATTGTGAATACGGAACTAGAAATAGCAAATGAATTTGAATTATTTTTCTCCAAAATACCATCACAGATAACTTGTAATTTAAGATCAACTCCTTCTGAGGCCTTGAAAATATTACAAAATAATGTCTCTGAAAGCCATGCAAAATTTTCCTTTGAACGTATTAATGCAATAGATATTATTAAAACATTTAAAACATTAAATATTAAAAAACTCATGACCTTTGGGGTATCTCAGTTCACTTAATAAACAATATAATATACAGCATTGCTCCATATTTAGCTTTTATATTTAATAAATGTATAGATGCGGGCTGTTTTCCTGACCTTATGAAATGCAGTAAAATCTTACCACTTTATAAAAATGGCGATAAAACTAATCCCGGTAACTATAGGCCAATTTCCATACTCCCGTCATTAAGTAAAATATTTGAAAAAATTTTACTTAACCAACTTCTATCTCATTTCAATTTAAATAGCCTTTTTCACAACCAACAATATGGCTTTAGCAAGGGACGCTCTACATTGGATGCTGGAGTGACGCTCATAAAACATGTCTATGACGCTTGGGAGAAGTCACAGAATGCGATTGGTGTGTTTTGTGACTTGTCTAAGGCTTTTGACTGTTTTGTACACGAGACGCTTTTAAATAAATTGAACCATTACGGTGTCACTGATAAAGCTCTTAAAATCATTGCCTCATACTTATCTAATAGATTACAACAGGTATCAATTAATGGAATAAAGTCTTCTGGATCTGTACTAAAAATGGGCGTTCCACAAGGTTCAATTCTAGGCCCTTTTCTATTTTTGATTTACATTAATGATTTGCCTTTCTATGTAAACAGTATATGTGATATCGTATTGTTTGCTGATGATACTTCCCTAATATTTAAGGTTGACAGGAATAAGCATAATTATGACGATGTAAACAATTCTTTATCGCTTGTACAACAATGGTTTACTGTAAATAACCTAGTTTTGAATGCGGCGAAGACAAAATGTGTAGAATTTTCAATGCCAAATGTTAAGAAACAAGATTTTATTTTAAGTATGAATAATACAAATCTTGATATAATTGATAATACAGTATTTTTAGGAATAACACTGGATTCAAAACTTCAGTGGAACTCTCATTTAACATCCCTTGCAGGAAGACTCAGCTCTGCTGCTTACGCGGTTAGGAAAGTTAGACAATTAAGTGATATCGATTACTGCTCGATTAGTTTACTTCAGTTATTTTCACAGTATTATGTCTTATGGCCTATTACTTTGGGGTAATGCTACAGACATTGAGACTGTATTTATTCTTCAAAAAAAGAGCTGTTCGGGCGATTTATAATTTGCAAGCTAGAGACTCTCTTCGGGATGTGTTTACTAAGGCAGGCATACTGACGGTTGCTTCGCAGTATATCATTAGCAATATCCTTTATATTCATAAAAATGTTGATTTGTTTGACACAAACAGTGACAGACACTGCTTTAATACAAGAAGAAAAGATAAACTTGTTACACCAAGTTTTCGGCTTCTAAAGTGAGTATGTCTTTTTTGGGGCAAGTGTTCGCTTCTATAATAAAATTCCGCAGACAATTTTGAATCTACCACTTATGAAATTTAAATCTTATATCAAGCGGTGTTTACTAAATAAAGCTTATTATTCCGTTAATGAATATATTGCAGATAATGTGGCATGGAATTAATATACGTTGAGTTTCATGCGGGATATATATCTTAATTGTACATTTGACAAATGTAATGTGATTATTTTGAAAAGAGTAACTGTAGAGTTTCTTGCCGTTTCTTCTCTGCAGAATCTACCTTCCGAATCAGCAGTAGCTTCACTTAGGCGGACATAACAGACTGTATATTTGACGATTCAAAAGCGCTTAAAAGCCTATTTGAATAAAGAATATTTTGAGTTTGAGTTTGAGTTTCTCATATTATCTACACACGTTTTCTAGCAAAGTCCACGATTTATTTTCGGTAACTAGTCGCTTGTCACATTCGACTGGTCTCAATTTTTACCGGTCGGAGATTGCAATTGCGATCTAAAAATATAAAAAAGGGTTTCAATAACCTATTCTTATGGTAGATTTACATAGGGTAAATGATGTAACAAGCGTCCAAACATAATTCCAAGTTTATACGCCCTGCAGTTTGTTTTTTGATAACATGCAAAGGTTCAAATTTATTACATTAGTTATGTATCAGATAAATAATGAATTCGTATGATGAATGATTTAAAACTTTTATAAGATTCGGGAATGGCAGTTTTTCCGAGGGATATAAAGACAGTTGCCCCTACTGACCCGTGGCGTATTGTGTAAGAAAACTGTCTCTTGAATCGGAGACATATGGAATTTCGGGATTAATAGTAAATAATATAATAATTTTTTTATAAGAGAATATTAGCAATGCTTTTTCAAGGCATTACTAATATTCCTATTGCCCTCCAAATAAGCTCGAAGCTTGCGCTAGGACAACGCTAGTGGGTACGACAATAGCCCAAGGGGTCAGGATCGAACCCTCGACTCTTGCGTTTACGGAGCGAAGTCGGCCCTTCTACCGTTGAGCTTTTAAGCCTTTTGATGATTATTTTCTTCCCTTTTGAAAATTTAAAATTCTATTAAATGTACACTGTCAGCATATACAGAGGATATTTAAAGTTATTTTCATAAGACAACAATTTTTTTTAAGACAATAAATAATTTATAAGGATTTGGTAGTGATAAAAAAAGTTCAAAATTTTACCCTTATAGTATTTATATTTTTCCTCCTACCCCATCTCCCACCCGACATATCAAGTAACACCTGGTGATGTTTCCGTTTTGCTCTGAAGATGCAAGTCATATTCATGTTTATCTTTTCAAAATAATCTAGAAAGTTCAAACCGGTTTCAATATTTACAAACGGATGAATGGTCACTGGTGTGAATCAAGTTAAAAGTAGTTCGCCAAAAATCGCATTGGGCCATCTGACAAACTGTCGGAACTTTCACTATTACAGCATTGTGTTGGCCGGTGATCACACTGAGACCGTGCGTGCGCGAGCTGGTTGCATTATGACGCATTTTTTAAATTATATTTCGTAATTATTAATATTTAAAAATAAAAAAAACTTAATTACGTTGAATTAAATTTCAATCGAAATAATAGTGTCGAAAAAAAACTATTTCTTTTTTAAATAACATGTAACAATAGTGAAAATGTTCGGTTTTAAAAATAATTTGTTTCGATCCGTTATATTCTTGATATGGATTCGACAAAACTATACATTTGGTAGTGATATACTGTGGTATATATTTACTAGTTTGTTATGTGCGAACATGTTATTATGTGTACTTATGTATGATTATGATTACTGGACCAATCGAGGCGTCTTCTCTCCTCCGGCTCTGCCTGTCGTCGGTCATATAGGACGGGTGGTAACAGGCAAAGAACAAGGAGGCTTATGCTTTAAAAGAATCTACGATGCGTATAAGGACAGAAAGTTTTTGGGTATGTATCTATAGTCAAAGTTTTAAATATTTATATCAAAACTACCAAATCATTCTGTAGAGTTTTAACCTTTATTTACTGATTCTGAAAATTGATTGTAAAAAATGTAGATTACTAAAGAACGCTTATTATATATGTATCTCAAATTATAAATAATTGGTTTTGATTAAGAATATGAACAACAAGTGCCAGTTATTATTCTTATACGTAGGTTAATGCGACGGGTATAGGCTTACTTTTTAAAACAAAACGTGAAAATGAAAATATGTAAATTGGGATTCAATAATTTCTCTATTGCATTATATGTGGCTTAATAAAATCACTGGCCACACTATCTGAATCCGAGCAGAAGCTAGTAAATGAAAGTGCAACGCATACGCATGCATATACGCATAAGCATTCGTAAGCACGCATTAGCCTATTTTTATTTTTATTTATTTCTATAAGCGGTATATGTAAGCAGTAAGGCCTCAAATGTTATTTTAAATACGTAGTCTTAATTTTTGAGATTTAGAATTAAGTTGAATTAATTGATGTAAGTTAAAAAAAATAAGTTCCACTATTTATTCCAACCTGACAAACGCACTGTGGTCGCCCACTGAGGGTTGGTTGGTGACGGTTTATTGAACTTTGAAATCTCACAATTTAATATTTATGAATATTTATATCATTGCGAGATATTTTTGAAGAATGTAATTAAATTCATAATTTTATGTACGTTGTATTTTATAATCTATATACTTTATTTAATTATATAAAAATATGAAAGTTATAATATATAGCGAAGTTTTTATTTTAACACTTTATATAAGTATATCATTTTAATATTATGTTTTGAATTTTAATAATTATACACACCTTATTTAAAAAACACTAGTCGTAAAACAAAATGGCGCATCTAAATTATCGTAATTATAAATAAAGATTTCGTTAAAATAATTTAATTAAATTTAAAGAAAATATTTAGGCCTAATATTTAGATTTTTTTAAAACTAAATTAACACGTTTCCTATTTATATACAATGTGCCAATTATTTTAATGTTATGAAATGATCACATTGATGATGATGATGATGAGGACATTGTCTTAATAATAATAAACGCTATACACTTAACGGCCCCCATTATGATAGCAATATCCTGTGTCCGTGTTCCGACCCCCGGAAGCATACAGAAAGACAAACACATCCAGACCGGAACACAGAGCTACATGGTTAATAGAAACATCTGCTCCGATCGGCATTTATCTATGATTTTTTTATTTTCTGTCACATAATATCACAATTTTTTTATATTCTGGAATTTTTCCTTTATTTTTGCTGTGTTGTGGGAAAAAGCACTTTGCTTAAAGGTACCTGCTGTGCTTTTTCAATTTCGTCTTTATAAGTCAACGGAAACTACCATACAGGCTTTCGACCCAAAACCTATGGGTACTTCCGGTTGACCTACAATTATCGATTTTGGTTAAAAGCTCCGAAAAATCAAAAAAGTTGAAAATTAAGGTACTCCAAAGAAAAATTTTGGTACTTTTAAAGTTTTTGCGAAGTTCTAAAATCCCATATATTTTTATTGTGTTGACTCAGGACCTAAATTTTTATCCACCTAATAGGGACTGTAGACCTCGGTATCGGGTGATGACACATGGACGGACAGACGGACAAGACAGTGATCTTATAAAGGAGTCATAGCAGAGTCATAGCAATTGCTTCATTATCATGTCTACCGTCAGGACTGTGAATGTGTTAAATTTTAACCACTAAAAAGTAGTTAATAATGACGACGTTATGGCACTGCGGGAGCGAACCTGCCTTAAGCGACACCCGAACCCGTGTTTGTATTGACTATACAGCCAAGTTTTCTGGTCTGGGTGTACTTGTCCTTATCATTATGTGTATTTCCGGACCCCGACACAGGATATAAGAATTCTAAATGAGGCCGTTGAGTGTGTAGCGTTTATTTATTTAATTTCTTACAGGTATACATCAGTTTTATCGACGAACGCTGGTTATATGCGACCCTGAACTGATCAAGCGGGTTTGTGTCAATGATTTCATGTACTTCACGGACAGGGGTTTCTTCTTCGATAGGGATTTGGATCCGCTAGCAGAATCCATTTTATATTTGAGAGGGAGTGAGTGGAAAAGGTTGAGAGCTAAAATTTCTCCCATATTCTCGTAAGTTATATTTTTTATTAATAGATCTTTACTCTGTGGAACTTGCTTCCACCGGCTATCTTTCCGAACCGTAAATGTCGTATAAGTCGTATGACTTAGGAACCTTCAAGAGAAGAGCCTATTCGTTTCTCAAAGGTCAGCAACACACCTGCATGCTGTTGCAGAGGTTTTTTTATCTGAGAGGGGCAAACGGGCAGGAGGTTCACCTGATGTTAAGTGATCACCGCCGCCCATGAACATCTGCAACACCAGAAGGCATGCAGGCGCGTTGCCGACCTTTAAGGAAAGAATACGCTCTTCATGTTCATGGGCAGTGGTAATCACTTATCATCAGGTGCACCTCCAGCCGCTTTTTCACCCTCTAACATAACTAGCATATTCCTAGAATTTTGATAGAGCATAGTTATTATTTTAATATATTATGTAGCTTCTATAGATTAAATACTTGTTTTTGAACAATTCAGTTGCCATCTTACTTTTGCAATCCTTTAATGACTATCCAGATTATCATAGTGTGTTTAAAAAAATTAAGATTATTATTAAATGTTTCGTAAATAAAAATAAGGAGCAATATTATGCGCTGTAAATTTTTAGTTATATTTTAAATTTACAATATGTCTTCCGTGGTTATTTTATTTTTGTTTTGTTCTTTGCTGATTTGGACAAAGCTAATCCAGTATCGAGTTTTGCTTATAAATAAATGGACGCAAATAAGCAATACTATGTCAAACCACACGAATGTCATTTCGAGAAAAACGCGTTCGAAAATTTTGAACAACTTACTTTATATGATTTTTTTTAATGTATTGGTCAAGATTTATGGCAATTTCATTATGTAAGTTATTTTACTTATTTTCACAAAAATAAGTATACAAACTGCATATTTCGTATATAATATAACCTAAAACGTTTAACATAATACATAAATTGCATGATTAAAAAAATGGCTTTTTAGAAGTTTTAAAGCTTAAAACCCTACAAATATTAAAGAAAAATGTTCTTCAGCCATTTACCAACACTTCTGCACATGTAACTCAGTTTTTTCAATTTTGTGGGTTGACATGGTATTGCTTATTTGCGTCCAAATATGACAGATGTATTTCATTGTATTATATTATGTTGAAAAATGATTAGTTTATTTCGCATTACAATTACTAATTTCCAGAAAGGAATTTTGGGAGTGATTTTATTTTGGGGCATATATCAATTATTTTTTTAAACAAGTAACTAAATAATTGGTCAGCTCATTAGTTCGTGAAGAAATTGTGAAAAAAGAAAAACTTGATCATATTCACGGGCGTAGCCAGGATTTGGGCCAAGGGAGTGTAAAATCTTAATTTAGGGTTTAGAGAGGGGCAAAATGACCATTCTCACCAATAGTTGGTTAAACAATTCAAAATGTATTATATTCGTCCATTCCTTAGCATTTTACAAGGTCCAGGATGGGGTAGCTACCCTCACCCCCCTCTGCCCCTACCTCGCCACGCCCATGATCATATTACTTTATCATTACTGTAATATGATTATTGATAATACTATATCACCATTTCCTATAACCTTACTATTATATCATCAATTTGACATAATATGTGGAGTGACATAAGTACTTATATGACGATGAAGTACTTAATTTTTAATGAAGTTTCCAGCTTATAAATATTATGAATGAATAATTTGGAACCCTTTAAGATTTTTAGAATAGATTATTTATATTATACAATATAAGTAATAGTAGAGCAATGCTCCGCCCAGCACAATTTTGCCGCCTCGACCGGTATTAACCTCGCACAGAAAATCGGCGTAAAGTAACAGTACTCAGTAGGTTCAGTTATGTTTCGTGCGATAAGTGAGAGCGGCTAAGGCCCAATATCTCATCCTCTATTCCCTTCTAATCATTTCCCTCCTATCCCTTGGGTTGACGACGCGCATGGGTTACTTTAAGTATCGCAAGCGTTCATTGGTAGTGGTAACTGTGGACTATAAGGCGGACCGTATACTTGATTACCAAAAAAAAAAACCTAAATAACTCCTTGCCCAGCATTCACCTAGATAGATTCTTTGACGAAACAAATATCGCTTACAAATTGTTCTGTGATTTATGCTAATTTGCTACCAGTATACATAAGAATTTTCAAATATTTCCTGCTAAGCTGTATCAAAAGAATCAGTCATATTTTTGTCTACTTATTACTCCTTACTAGATTTGTCGGCTTACTAGTTTTTACACAGAGCGATTGCCATCTGACCTCCGCCACCCTAAGGGCGAACCAATAATTCACTGGGTAAGAGTAAATTAACTATTAAAAGTTAACGATTATTATCAGATGTAACGATAACAACCGGGACCGATAGCTTAAAGTGCTCTCCGAGGCACGGTAGGTAGACCCACAAGGATAAACGCCCAGACCGAGACAGATATTATAACATCAGTGCAAATATCTGTACCGAGCGGGAATTGAACCCACGACCGTCGAGACTTAAGGCAGGCTCACCACCAACACGTCACAACAATCATATATCAATCATTATAATTTCAGGCCAATCAAATTAAAAGGGATGCTACCAATTATAGAGAATACAGCAAACGAATTTGTTCAACGTGTACAAAAACTCTTAACTGATAAGAGTAACTGTCTATCCAGAAATGTTGATAATAATAATGAATCTACACTAGTAGATTCTAATGCTAAGAGTAACTGTCTATTAAGAAAAGTTGATAATAATAATGAATCTACAGTAGTAGATTCAGAGGAGTTACTTGGTGGCTACACAGCAGACGCCATCGTGCCTTGCGCTTTTGGAGTCAAAAGTCATGTTATGGACAATCCGAATGACCCATTTGCAGTAGCGCTGGGAGCCTATTATGAATTTTCTTTCTACAACATATTTGAGAAGTATGAAGTTGCCTTATTTATTAATTATATTCTTTCAAGATTTATTTAAATCAATTCATAGTGCATAAAGAGTGTAATTCATATATGATATACATAATAACTACCGGCGTCACCACGTGACTAATACATCGCCCGCTGTAGGGATAATCTCTGTCACAGCAGAGATTATTCCACCAGTGCAATCAGTGTCACTTGTGGTAGGTCTTTTGTTGCAAGAGGCTGGCTACGTAGGTACCACCGCAGTGTCAAATATTATACCGCCAAATAGAAGTAGTGTAGGCTAGTGAAATTACTGGGCAAAGTGGATTCCAGATTCCAGAACCAATATCTCGAGATGGCAATGCGTGAATGGTGTTGCGTGCGCTCATAGGCTACGACATAAGCTTACTGTCCTTATGCTTGCTTAGGTGGGCCTTATGCTTGCTTGCCAACTTGTAAAAATAAAAAATTGATACGAATGTAACACCAATCATCCGTTTACCTTTGAGCAATATCAGTATTTGCTCAGCAAATGTGTTGCTCTTTTGAGTAAAATATACAGAGTATTTGTAGCACTAACCATATGTAGCGCTGTGACGACCGCTTCATTGACAGTAATGTTAGTGATACTAATTACTTTTACTTTTATTTCTTCTCGTTTTAAACCATATTTATATTTTTCTAAGCCCAGTTCTTTCCAGTTGGCAAATTTGAAATCCAAAACATTAATAACAATATTTTTTTATATATTATTAAAAAGTAATGAGAAAGATTTATGGCTTATAATTAAACCAAAAGTATTATGTATATTTTACCATATCGATGTTTATATGTAAATATTTGGTACTTTTCAGGACTATGAGACATTTGTGGCCGGCATTCGCGATGTTTTTTAAGATGAGGATAATAGCGAAGAAAACGCACGATTTCTTTTACAATATCGTGTCCAACGTCATCAAGGATAGAGAAATTGGTAAGATTCTAAAGTTTATTAGATCTCGATTAATTTTTTTTTTGTTTTCGCTGAAAAATGCATTTACGCACACCACTGCACGTAGTATTCTCGATAGTGTGGGGCTTCGCCACTTGTTATATCACGCATTAAATTTAAAACAAAACACCAGAAAACACAATAAGCGGTTTCCCGGATTTCAAAATGATCTGGAGTTGAATTCTACATTTTCTAACCGCCGGGTAATCTTTGCGTTTATAAAAGTCATAGTGTATTTGGCGATTATATTTATAGTCTTCGTAAAAGATGATTATAAAAAATGAAGTGAAAAAGTCAAACTTCAAACATGTATATCCCGAAAACCAAGCAATATATCGCAAAACATTATTTTTACTTTTCGTTTTATTTTGTCGAATCCTACATGAAACTATTATCAAATTTTGCCGCAATACGAGTACGAGCTCTAATATATAATCCCAATAACTATTTGTTTCCACATACACCATATTTAAATAATATACTCTATGTCACTTTCAACTGAGATGAATCTAATAACACCTTATATTCTGCTAAAATCCGTCAAAGTGTTATATACACACATTCATATTATGTACATACATACATACATAATAAACTACTAAATATCATCATACAATACATAGTATAAAACAAAATCGCTTTATCTGTCCCTATGTAGGTATGCTTAAATCTTTAAAACTACGCAACGGATTTTGATGCGGTTTTTTTTAATAGATAGAGTGATTGAAGAGGAAGGTTTATATGTATAATAACATCCATTTAATAGTGGAGAGAAAAAAATAGTTTTTGAGGTTTCTAATGTGATGTCGTAAATAATTACATTGAACGCGTGCGGGCCACGGATAGTAATGAATAAATCAAAATTACTGGATCGATTTTAATAATTTTTTCAGTGAATGACATAGGCTATATATTCTATACCCGTGTGAAGCCGGAGCGGGCCGCTAGTATAGTAATATAATACTATTTCCTGCTGTAAAACATAGATCTCGTTCACATCCAGTTTCTTGTCAGGCACTAATGAGATTGTAGCTCAATAATAAGAGTCGCTGCCTGTTCGAGGCGAACCAATTTAATTCATTATGTCTAGTCTCCGAGATACTATCTACGCTTCGTTACTAAATTGTTTTACTTTTTTACAATTTTGTTTTTTTCTTATTCCTCACGATGAGTTCTTTTTGCTTTATCGTTAATTAGGTTGCCACGGATAAATTTTTTAAATTGGACATTTGTTTTATTATGTCTCTTACCACAGTAATTTATTATTCTTTTTTAAAGTGTAACTTTTATTAGATCGCCTCAAATTTGAAATCACTAACAGACACTTTCATTTTATTTATTTGTGCAGATAAGAATACGTTATCTATCTATAGTTTTGAATTTAGTTACAATACATTGTTTCCTCCCTCCGCTTTTTTTTTTTTTTTTTTTTTTTTATTATTATTTTTTCGGAATGTGTATTGCTGTTGGGCCTACTGGCCTTGACGGCGTCACCGGGCGGGAGGGGGGCGAGTACTGAGACTCAGCCGTGATAAAGGGACAGCCCTCACAGGGGCTCAAATTTGATTCCGTCCTTAGGTGCCTCCTGCGAAGCCGAACCACGGCTAAGGACGTCATCGGAGATGGAGGCAGCGCTCCCAGCGCATTCTTTACGATAGACTCACCCGACGGTGTGAGCGCGACGCGACGTGCAAACAAAGGACCTCGTCCTCGCCGGCGAGGACGGTGTTGTGTGCGTGTCTGTGCTGTGTAAGGGGCATTTTCTTCCTCCCTCCCGATGACGTCCCAAGCCTAGGTCCGACCTCACTTGGGACGGATTTAACTTGAGCCTCACGCAGGCTGTTACTGGTTGAAGTCTCCTGACCCGACCCCCCACCAATGTCGCTGTCAAGGCCACTAGGGCCAACACGCCGAAAAAAGAAACATACACAGAAAATTTAATATCTATTCGTAATAATAATTATATTTCACGAAACATATATTATAAAAACAAAGCGACTGTTCAATGAAGTAATATATCGAGTAAATAAAGCTAGACAGTCTTGATTGCGAAGCGTATTGGATTACGACATTGGATCAGGACGTTGGTTCAATTTAGTTTTAATTCCGTTACCAATGTACTCATAGATTACACCACTATTGTTAACGCTCGGAAGTGGTACAGAAGTTGATATAAAATACTTATTTACTTATAGCGCTGGCTTAGTTACCCAAAGATGGTCTTTGCAAGGCATGGGCCAAACTTGCCTGCCAACCTTGTAAAGTACTAAGAAATGAACGAATATTAGTAAGAAGAATTTTTGAAGAATTGCGAAATTGAAATAGCAAAAGAGCTTTAGGGTATAAAGATGACGGGTTTGCAGCATGTGAATGAAATTAAAAAGTTTGTGGTAGACGCCAAAAGCAAGCGGTACACGATCACTCCCGGTGACATAATTTTTGGAATATTCCTATGTCCTATCCACTTCTGTATGGTAAAGATGACGACGATAGCATTTGAGGCATCCCCTACAAAAAAAGATATCGTGTAACATACGCAAAAAGAAAACCCGATCTGGGAACCTTTAACCTTATTTATAAAAGATCTACTTTCAGCTTTGTATCTATCAGATGTTCTTTGTTCAGAACAAATAAATCTTTGTCAATAATTTCGTATTGAATTTCAGTTACATATGTAATAAAATAGATTCTCCCTACAAATACTTGTGAGCGATGTTGATTGAGGTCGGTTCTGTGTTTGACGTGATTGAAAGAATCGGTCCAAATATTTTTCGACTCTTTTTTTTTCGATTTGCGCAAACAAAACCTTCTCTTATACATTTGATGCCTAGAACCACATTTTGAACAATTTGTACTTTTTAAATTTATAGAATCTTCAAAAGACATATACAGCTATTTTATATTATCTGCCTAGTATTCCCGGTACTATAAGGTATTTAACTAGGGTCTGTTTATTACTCTTATCCGGATGTGACAAGTTAGTAGTTTTTAATCAAAGCGATTGCCATCTGCCCTCTGTAACCCTAAGGGCGAACCAGTAACTCATTTATCATCAGAGCATTTTATTTATCAAGAGTTATTTTATTTTATTTAAATTCTTTATTGTACACACAAGAGAAAATATGACATAATTTATTAATTTTACAAAAATGGTACAATGGCGGCCTTATCACTTAAAGATGATTATTAAACTCCCTGAGTCAAGGAGGTGAGACCCTTGTGGGTCTGTGTTCTGTTCTTGTGGATAACCGCCCAGACTGAAACAGATATTTGTAAGATCTGCCCGACCGGGAACCGAACACGCAACCGTCGAGGCTAAAGGCAGACTGGCTACCCGCAATGCCACAATGGTGTGAAAAGAATGTAAAGCATAAGACCTTCAAAAACAATCTGACGAAATATAGGGCATTTTTCATCCCGGGGTTTTTAAAATATTTGTTTTGATTTCCCGTGAGGTCATCAAACTATATAATGCGAGCGAAGCCACGGGCACAGCTAGTAATCGAATAAAGTTAGCGTGTAAATGTAGTTTCGTTTAGGTCAATGATTGTAGCGTGTAAAATGTATATCAATTCTTTTATTACCAAATCTGTATAATTTTTACACTAAAATTGTGCAATATATTTGTTGATATGCAATACTAAAGATTTTTTTAACACACTCGACGGCCACGATTGTGATATTTATATCATGTGTCAGGGGTCCGGAAATATACATATGGACAAGAACAAACACACCCAGACCGGAAAACATACCTGTATGGTCTATACAGACATCGTTGTGCCGTAGCGGTAGCGAATCTGCCTAACACTACAGGTCGCGGGTTCGATTCCCGGTCGAAAAACATATGTTTGTATTGACCATGTAATCCGTTTATGCATGTTTTCCGGTCTGGGTGTGTTTGTACTTGTCTTTGTATGTATTTCCGAACCCTAACACAGGATATCACTATCCTAGAGGGGGCGGTTGAGTGTGCAGCGTTTATTTATTTATTATTATTTATTATCTGCTCTGAGCGTCGTTGTTATGCGGCGAAAAATATGTTTAGGTGTTGCATATTATGTATAACTTAACGAAAGAAATGGAAAGTTGTGAAATACATTGCAAGTAACAGAGAGCCTTTTAACTGTTTGTCAATAACAGTTGAAGTTTTCTTTCTCTTTTTGTCTTGCAAAATTTAATGCAATAACATATTGAAACAGGTGAACGGACAACACTTTATAAGTATATGTATGTTGTAGTGAAACTGTAAAATCGTAAACTTATAATTTCATTAGCAACGATCAGTTATTACGAGTGTTTTTTGTTCTTCTTTTTAACGAGTGGTTAGTGGTCAACCAAGTGTGTGAGTTTTTCAGGTCGCCCGTATAGGCCTCTGACTTGATATATTCACTAGTATTCAAATGATAGCAGCCGAGACCGACTTTTCGGAGACGCTCAGTTGAAATACCACTATGCGATCACCCATCTAGTGACTGACCGCGCCTAAAGTTGCTTAACCCACCGATCGTTTATCGATCAGTGAGCGCACCCGCCTCTAATATTTTTTGTTAGAATCCCGAGTTGTAATTGGTTGATACTCTTTAAGAAATAATTGTATTATAAATTGATCGATAATTTATTGATTGATTTATTAATAAAAATTTTGTTTAAATTAAATTGAAAAACTAAAACGTAGTCGTTTTGGTGCAGCCGTAACGAACAGGTCGCTGGTTCCATTCCCGTTCGAATTAAATGTTTGTATTGACCATACAGGCATGTGTTCCGGTCTAGGTGTGATCCCTGACACAGGATATTACTATCTTAATGGGGGTAGTTGAGTGTGTAGCGTTTATTTAATTTATAAAAAGAAATGTCACTATTTATTTCAACAAAATTTAATAATAATACTCAAAAAATGATACTCTCCGTCCGAGGCCGGTTAAAAAAGACTTGTCATCAAAAAATCATACCAATTATAGTACAAAAACTCTGTGTAAACATTATTACGAAACTTGACGATGGAAAGTTCGACTGTACAAAGGGCATTAATAAAAGAAATAACTCCAGCAAAGTGACCCAGATTTACGAAGTTGGTAGTTATGTACAGCCATGTTAATGTACTGAATTCTGCTTCAAAAGCACTTTGCACAAAGAGTTTTTATGGCTTTTCGACTTTGTTATCGACACGCTTGTTACTAGTTTTGTTGGCGATTGTACATAGTATACCGAACATAGATTTTAGTGAAAGGTAAAATTTGACGACGTTGTGGCGCAGCGGTAGCGAACCTGCCTTAAACGCCACAGGTCGCGGGTTGGATTCCCGCTCGGAGCATAACATGTTTGTATTGATCATGCAAGCATATTTTCCGGTCTGGGTGTATTTGTCGTTGTCATTGTGTATGTTTCCGGACCCCGACACAGGATATCAATATCCTAATGGGGGCCGTTGAGTGTGTAGCGTGTAGCGTTTATATAAAAAAAAATACAAGGCGCAGAGGTAAAGGCTATCCTAAATGCCGATGAGAGAAATATAAAGGGTTTGATACACTGGTGGTAGGACTTTTGTTGCAAGAGGCCAACTAGGTAGGTTCCACCGCAGTGTCAAATATTCTACCGCCAAATAGTAGTGCTTAGGCATTACTGTGTTCCGGCTTAAAGGGCACTGTAGGCTATTGAAATAACTGGGCAAAGGAGGTTGGCAACGCGTAAGTGGCATCTACTAATGGTGTAGTAAAGGTTCATGGGCTACGGCAACCGCTTACCATCAGGTGGGCTGCTTGCTTTTTTTTTTTTTTTTTTTTTTTTTTTTTTTTTTTATGTTAGAAGTTGGCAAACAAGCATACGGCCCACCTGATGGTAAGTGGTTGCCGTAGCCTATGAGCGCTTGCAGCACCATTAGCATGTGCCACTCACGCGTTGCCAACCTCGAGATATTAGTTCGTAAATCTCGTTCGCCCAGTAATTTCACTAGCGTACAATGCCCTTCAAACCTGAACACAGTAGTGCCTAAGCACTACTATTTGGCGGCAGAATATTGGACACTGCGGTGGTACCTACCTAGCCGGCCTCTTGCAACAAAAGACCTACCACCAGTGTGACTGATTGCGCTGGTGGAATAATCTCTGTTGTGACAGAGGTTATCCCAACAGCGGGCGATGGGGTCGTCACATCCCGACGCCTTTTGCTTGCTAACTTAGTAACATAAAAAATATTGTAACTGATCGAATAATGAATGTTTATTTCAGGAGTGCAAGAAAAACGTGGTGATTTCATAGACATGATGATGGCTTTGAGGAACGAAGACAGGAATAACAACTCAGTTAAAGAGAACGATGTTAAAATCAGTAAGTCGAATAGTGTATTTGAAGACATTGTGGCGCAGCGATAGCGAACATATGTTTGTATTTACCATACAAGCATGTTTTTTTTAATTAAATAAACGCTAAACACTCGACGGTCCCCATTAGGATACTTTTATCCTGTGTCGGGGGTCTGGAAACATACATAATGTTTTCTGGTCTGGGTGTGTTTGTCCTTGTCATTGTGTATGCTTCCGTACCCCGTATCCCGTACACAGGATATAACTTGAGTGTGCAACGTTTATAACTGTCCTAATGGGAGCCGTTGAGTGTGAAGCGTTTATTTATCACTAGCTTCTGCCAGCGGCTTCATCCGCGTCCAAAACATTCACATAAACCTTACATATTTCCACACAAACTTTCACCTCTATGTCATATTTATTTATATCGTATCAGCAACCTAAAAATAAGTTTTAAGCTTCTAGCTCTAAAAATGACGATACTTCCAACTTTTCATCCTTCTTCTTCAACCCCTTACAACCCTTTTGCGCATTCAAAATAGCCTATGTTCTTTCACAGACTCTAGACTATCTGTGTACCAAATTCATTTAACTCAGTTCAGTAGTCTTGGCGTGAAAGCGCGACAGACAGACAAACAGAGATACTTTCGCATTTATAATATTAAGTAAGGATTATATATAAGCTACTTAGACAACGTGAAATATTATACCATTACACTAGCATTTGCCCGTGATATCAACCGTGACCCTTGAATTAGCTCCAGAGAGAAAAATTAATTATTCGTAGGTAAATAATGTTTCATAAGAAACATCTATGCCGAATTTCAATTGAATACGTTTTTTCATCATAAATTTCAATTGTCTCAAGCTTTTTTTCACAACAAAAAGTAGCACGTGTCTTTTACTTTAGTCTATCTCTTATCCGAATTTTATCAAAATAGGTTCAGTGGTTTAAGTGTGAAGGCGTGACAGACTAACTTTGGTAACAAGAATACATACCTGTACTATGAGTCTCGGAAAAAAAAGAAACACTGACATGTAAATTAAAGATTTAACCCTTTCCATGTGCTTGAAAATATTCTTGTCCATTTTCCGAATATAAAAATTATAAAAATTGTTATCCTTCCAATATTAATATAAGCACGTATTCTTATCCATACGTAAACCTGGACATCACGTATTCAACACGCAGTGGGTTACATCACGAACACAGTTATGAAAAAAAAGCAATATGTATAGATTGCACACTTATACGCATATTTCAGTTGTTTTTATTGTGATAGCCACGCCGGTATAAGCACAAATGGGCCGGCCGATATGTCCCAATGGATGTAAAACGTAGATTTTAACCGAAGATCTTCTTCCTTTTTATCATTATTCCCGGTATTTACCCAGGGTTTGCTTTTACTCATATCATGAAAATAGAAATGTCGAAAAGTCCCGTCTAAAATTCCGTGGATGGAACTTTCTCGAACCTTTGTTCCGCAGTTTATAAGCGGGATGACTGAGTCCTTCAGTTTTGAGCGACGAGCGAAAAACCTGAACCTACAAGCGATACAAGTTATCAACTGAAAAATCTAGTCAAATCAAAATTATTTTTATTCAAGTAAAGTTTTAAAAGTTACTTTTAAGACTTTTAGTGACCCCGCCTTTATTCATGGCATTCCTAATATTCCTATTGCCCCTTCAAATAAGCTTGAAGCTTGCGCTGGGAGTGAGTACGAATATCCGCGAATCTGGCGTAAACGGAGTGGAGTCGGCCTCCTACCGTTAGGCTGTTGAGGCTTTTTTATTTTGGACTACAATAGGCATGCGATTTTGAAGTTCTATTCTATAACCTTAAACATCTCATTACAGTCTCAGTTTTAACTTAAATCTTCAAACAACAGCTTGTAACAATACACACATGTGTGTAGTGTATATTTATATTTGTCTTAATGTAATCCTTGCAGCCCTTCCCACGTTGTATCAAAAAATATGTTAATCTGTTTCAGTATAAATGTCTGATAATAATCGTTAACTTGGAAAAAGCATTATACTAAGAGAGATTTTATTTGTAAATACGATATCCTATCTACATAGAACAAGATCGTTGATAGGATAAAGAATAGCCGGCGGCATTGTTCCTATAACGCAGTGCGGGACTAAATTTACATCGCGATACCGCGAACTATACGCGCGAAGGGTTGATATACAAGTATAACATTGCATAGTACATTTTTTTACTATTTCCACAATGTTTTTAATAAAGTAAATAACTCGTGTCCGTTACCTTATAGGTGACTAGTTACCTCATAGTTAGATATTTATATTATTTAAAGTATATTAATACGGGAGTAACAATCAAAGACCGCGTCAGTGACATAACTGATTTATTAAATTACCCACATACGACACTTATAGGTACTAGATTTTATTTTAAAATTTGAACTACCATTTCAACCTTTTGGTGGTTGAATTTTAGAACTTGTTAAAGAACATGTCTCTTTATCTTATTATTTATTTCATGCCTCTAGTTTCAAAAATGACCTACATTCCATACAAAGTTTCAAGCTGTTTTACACCCGCTTAAGGGTTGAACATCACATAATATGACATGCATGTTGCCAACTCAAGAAACAGTAGGGAAGGGATGAGCAGCTAAAAATGAAGGGAACAGAGAGGGTGGGAGATAGGGCCTCTGGTGCTCTCCCTCATAGTACGAAACGCAACAGTACTAATACTGTTACTTAACGCCGACTTTCTGTGAGAGGGTAGTACTGTCCCGGTCGAGCCGGACCATTTGTGTTGGAAGGAGCATGACTACTACTGTTATATATCAACAAAAATATAACGTGTATAAATATTGCAGCGGACATGGTGATAGCGGCTAACGCGTTCATAATATTCCTCGGAGGTTACGAGACTACATCATCAACGTTGGCCTTCTTATTTCTGGAGTTAGCATCACATCCGGATGTACAGGAGATGATGAGAGATGAGATAAGAGAAGCCTATCAGAAACATGGAAAGATATGCTCGGAGATGTTACAGGATTTGCCATACATGGACATGGTTATTCACGGTGGGTTAACCTTCGTTTTATTTATTGGTTCCGATGATGCCGTTAGCTCGGTGACACTGTCAAGACCAGTAAGGCCAAAAGTCATAAACATTCCGGAAAAAAATGTTTGTTCTTAATTCCATTGGATATTTTTTCACGTTTGTTATGGCATGACTTCAAAATTTATTATGCGATTTTAAGAAATACTCACATAGAAATCTCATGAAAATCAGTTCAGTATTTCAAATTTATGTCATCAAAGTGAACGAAATTGCTTATTTTGCTTGCGAAATGACTGTTACATACGAACGGACAGAAGGACATGACGAAATTAAAATAGTTCCTTTTTTTCATTTGGATTTGTTTTTTTAGGGTTCCATAAACCCTAAAAAAACAAATCAATCATTGATATTAAATTTATATTTATTGAGTGAGTGACAATTCTTATAGGCTTACTATCAGGTGGGCCGTATGCTTGCTTGGCAAATTAGTATCATAAAAAAACTAATAAGTTTCATCAGCCTATATCTAAATTTGAGTTTTCAGAGATACTACGTCTATACCCCCCATTCCCCACCATACAGCGTATGTGCACCAAGGACTACACAATACCTGGTACAAGTGTGGTAGTGGAAAAAGGTACCATCGTGGTCTTTCCCACGCTTGGCCTGCACAGAGATGAACAGGTAATGATTGTCTTTTTTTAGTTTACTTTCCCCATTTTTTAACCCCCAACTCAAAAACGACGGGATGTTGGGTTCAGCTATGATGTGTGTGTGCCTGCGTATGTTTGTCTATGGCATCGATTTTACGTAATTTTTTTTGTATGAAAGGTGAATTAGTCAGGAGCGCTCTTAGCTGTTTGTAGAAAATCGGTGCAAGATGGCCGCGGCCACAACATGGCGGATTACATATTTTCTAACAACTCCTTCAATATGAAAGGGAAAAGTAGAATACTACACACTATGATAAATTTCAAATCCAAGATGGCCGTCACAACAAAATGGCGAATTACATATTTTATTTTTCATAGGTTTTTTTAAAAAGAATATTAGCAATGCTTTTACAAGGTATTACTAATATTCCTATTGCCCCTCCAAATAAGCTCGAAGCTTGAGCTAGGAGTGGGTACGACAATAGCCCAAGGGGGTCAGGATCGAACCCTCGACTCGCGTTAACGGAGTGAGGTCGGCCCTTCTACCGCTGAGCTATTGAGGCTTACTTAAGGTTATTGAGGTTACTTAATTTTATTTCACATATGAATGATTCTCACAATTATAGGCTATAGCTATATTACATTCATTAGAACTATCGTGAGACATTATTTAACTTAATGTAAAATTTAAAAACTAAGACTCACGTTCAATCGGTTTAGATACCGACTAGTTTCGGACCCATCAGAGGTTCTTCATCAAATCACTCAGGGTTACGTTTGCGGTCGCGAGCCGTCTTACACTATTATTTTTACAGTCTTCTATGTACTACATACAGGCCTTTGCAAAGAGACTAAATATCATTTAGACTCGCTGGTGCTCCTTCGTAAATTCAACATCAAGGAAACGAAACGAAGCTAGTCACAAGCTTGCAACATCTATTTAATCGAATGAAGTTAGCATCAGAAGAAAACCAGCAAGTCTTGGCAATTTCTCTGTATGGTAGGGCCTGTCTGTGGTATATAGGGCGTGTATGAATTTTTACGTTGGATGTTGTAAATACTTGAAGTAACGTATTACTGTAAAACTTTTAGTACTTTGCCGATGCAGAGTCATTCTGTCCTTCTCGCTGGCGCGGCGTAGGGGGCTGTCGGGGTGGGCCCAGCGGCCGGCGTCTACGCACCTTTCGGAGACGGCCCACGATACTGTGTTGGTGAGTAATCTTCTTTTTAGCATTATCTCGGTTTATTACACAGGGTCTTGTTTCTCTTATCTGGATTTCACGGGTTGCTAGTTTTAACACAGAGCGATTGCCATCTGATTGCCGCAACCCTAAGGGCGAAGCAGTAATTCATTGGATAAGAGCAAATTATTTAACAAGGGTTAACGATTATTATCAAAGGTTATGATAACAACCGGGATCGACAGCTTAACGTGCTCTCTGAGGTGGACAAATGCCCACACCGAAACAGATATAACAAACTTCTGTTCCGAGCGGGAATCAAACCCGCGACTGTCGACTCAGGCCCACTCCCAGCACGCCACAACGGTCGTCTAATGAGTCGGTGAGTAACCGCTCATATCTATATTAAATTGTATACAAGCATAGTCTAATTAAACTGTACTCCTTTCTTCTCCACCAAGACTCCACCGGAGACCTTTAAGTTCTGCTTCTTCTCATCGAGTACTTAGTGGCCAACCTAGTTTCAGAGTTGTTCAAGTCGTCCGTAGGCCTTTGACTTGACTTATCGACTGTTCTCAAATTGTCAACAGCCGCGACCGACTCCGAAGCACGGTGACGCTCGGTTGAAATACCACTATGCGATCACCCATCTAGTGACTGACGGCGTCTAAAGTTGCTTAACCTACCGATCGTTTACCGATCAGTGGTTGCACTCTGCTATGAGCGTCTTTAAGTTTAACTCTTAACCCACTGGTGCTAGGCTTTTTATTGCAAGAGGCCGGCCAGGTAGGTGCCACCGCAGTATCAGATATTCTACCATAAAGCAGTAGTGTATTTTGCATTACTGTGTTTCGGTTCGAAGGTACTTTGGCTGGTGAAATTACTAGGCACAGTAGATCTTAGCATTGCGTGAGTGACACCTACAAATGGTGTTGCAAGAGCTCGTTGTCTAAGGCAACCGTTTACCATAAGGTGGGCCGTATGTTTGCTTGCCAACTTAGTTACATAAACAAAACATGTGTCAAAATAAAATGTAATTTAAATCAAAAGCACTAAAGAGTATTGATATAAACTTCGAAGCAAAATAATTTTCTACCCGTTTTTACACCCGTTAGGGGATGAATTTCAATAAAATAAGAAACTAGTCTTCCATCAATTCTTTAAAAAAAACGTTTTTGCTGCATTTGAAGTAGATTGACCCAAGGAATCGCGTTGTCCCATACAAACCTTGCCTCCTTTTTTCAATCCCTTAGATGTAGATTTTTTTAAATGTTATAAGTTGACAAACAAGCATATGGCCCACCTGATGGTAAACGGTTGCCGTAGCCTATAAGCGCTTGCAGCACCATAAGTAGGTACCACTCACGCGTTGCCAACCTCGAGATATTGGTTCTTAAATCTCCTCTGCTCAGTAATTTCACTAGCGTACAGTGAAAGTGAAAGTTCCCTTCAAACCAGAACACAGTAATGCCTAAGCACTACTATTTTGGTGGCAGAATATTTGACACTGCGGTAGTACCTACCTAGCCGACCTCTTGCAATAAAAGAGCTACCACTAGTGTGACTGATTGCACTGGTGGAATAATCTCTGCTGTGACAGAGCAACAACAGCGGGCGATGGGGTCACATCCCGACGCCGGTAAAACTGACTATTCTTATCGGATGCCTATGTCATACAAAGCAAAACAAAACCCTCTAAGTTTCAGGTCTCTACGATCAGCGGTTTAGGTTGTGCGTTTATCCGTCAGTCATTCATGATAAAGCCTTTTATATATATAGATAATACAATCTAGAGGTAGTAAAAGGAGTTATTAAAATCCTGTAACATGAAAGGGAAATGGTCAAAAATAATTCACTTAATAGAATATATAACAAAGTTAGTAAGCAATTTAGCGACACCGATGCGAATAATGTTTAAATTACATACCTAACTTTCAACACCCGAAGTATAATTTTATTATGCTTAAGTGAAACTACAGCAATTTCACTTATTATTAAACTCAATTGTAAACTAGAAATACCCTTGTTAATCTCGCGTGAATTAAGAACCTATTCGTAACCATTCCTTTGTCACTTGACTATATTCTGGTTGCGTTTTCATCGGTTGCGTGGCGGTGCAAGACCTAAATTTAATGTGGGCACATACATTTCGTGAGGTCCTCTGATGGTGCAACAAAAAGTAGATATATGTATGGGTTTCTAATATGCTCTGTCTCTGACCGGGGACTCTCCGCGATAGCAAATTAAATTGTATAAATGAATAAATTTTAATATATAATATAGTTTATCAGAAATATCGATTATTTCATTCACATTCATTTCGTGACTTCGTGACCCGAAGAGTGGAATATCTTCAGGTTGAAACGTAATTTTAATGTATTTATTATAAGAAAAACCTTGTGGTTATTATTACTACCTTATTTTCCGCTGTGAGGCGAGAGGCCCTCTCCACCGCGAGGCCGTGGGCTGTGTGACGTGTGGCCCACACCGCCCACGCCTTACGCTGCCACTGATCCGAAGTCTATTTAACATCCTGTATCAGGGCTTGGAAACCTTAAAGAATTGAAATAGGATTCCGTCTAAATAATAAGCGATGCCGACGCGTGAAAATCACGTAAATCCATTGACTCACTTATAAACTAAGGGCTGGCTCTTCCGTACCGACAAAATGACCCATGATTTCCTGTAGCTCCTTCGTGACTTCGCACTAACGAAATGACACGAATTTAGTCTCATGCTAACTTTATCTGATTAAGTTGAAGCTTGTGAATAACTTCGTTGTTTATATTTCTGTAAAGTTTCGTTTTTAAAACTTAGGAGGTTATGATTTTATTTCTTCTTTAACCAAAATTCAACGGTTTTTAGACAAAAAAGTTTGAGTTTTTTTTACTATAGAACCGTCCAATCACGAGTGAATAGGCATTTTACCGGGGAGCCCTGAAAGTCAGCTTTGGGAACTCTTATCCCAATAATGCTGAGAGGCGTCTGCGTCTTGGTACGTCACATTGTGCAGAATAATATTAATTTTAATTGCCTGTACAATGTGTGTCAAATAAAGTTTTTTTTTATTTATTGGCAAGCACGCTCCATCTCAGGTTGCATCAGGTGTGATGACAGTCAAGCGCTAGCCTAACCTAACCACACATACGCACACACACATAATATATATAATACCGTATTTTCATTTTTGCTGTATTGAATTTCATTACTTACATAGAATGTCAGCGGAAAATTTATGCATCGGGTGTTTTGCGAAGAATTCTTTGTAAGCGATTTTGATCTCAAGCATCCAGTTACCGAAATTGGAACCGCTTTAACCTTTGTATAAGAAAAAAAAACTTTGTATAGGAATCTAAGCTTTATTGCTTTGCAAAAAGAGTGTAATTCAATACTTTGTATTATGTATTAATATTGCAAGTTATTTCTTGGAACCAAACGTCAAACTGCTTGTTATGATTCTTGGGTACATTTTTCAAAGATCGAAAGGGATATTTTAGTTTAAATTTAAATATTACTAGCGTAAATACTATTGCGTACTTAATAGGTATAAAATATATAGCCTATCATTCACTGAAAAAATTATAATTATAATTAAAATCGATCCAGTAGTTTTGATTTATTCATTACTGCCCCTGGCCCGCACGCGTTAAATGTAATTATTTACGACATCACATTAGAATAGAAGCTTGTAAATTAATTATTTTTTTCTCCACTATTTTTATACATATAAACCTTCCTATTCAATCTTTCTATCTATTTAAAAAACCGCATCAAAATCCGTTGCGTAGTTTTAAAGATTTAAGCATACATAGGGACAGAGAAAACGACTTTGTTTTATACTATGTAGTGTTTACGAAAAATACGTAATAAGTTTTTTTTTATTTGATACGAAGGCCAAACGCGACGGCAGCTAATACAGTTGCGGAAGGCAACTGCGTTAGCCACCCTCGCCGTGCCTACTCGCAGGATGCCTATCCACGCCTTGTTTGAAGTTGCCCAGATTATAGGAAAGAGGGTACAATGAGTTTCACTTAGAAGTATGACAAATGAATGTTTCAAGTTTTTATAATTTAAAATGGACGACATTGTACTATTTGCGATAGTTATAATGGTATTGATAATGTGAATTTCATTGTAAATTGCTTTGGTAAATTTGTTAAAGTAGTTGACATTGAAGGAGTTTTTTGTGATGTTATCGCATTAATACAGTTTCAGTGTTGGTCCTTCTTAGATAAGGTAGTGCCTTCGTTCAGATTAATTGAAAAATTATTATTATATTTTTCTAGGTAAAAGGTTCGCATTGAATCAAATGAAGTGCTGTCTCGTGAAACTGCTGTCACACGTGCGCATATCGCCAGTGACGAAAACTGACGAATTCGGACGAACATTTGTCGAGACGCGAACGAAGCCTTTCGACGTCGACATCCGTGCACCTATGACGTTACATCCGGCTGACTCACGGGTCACACTAAGCTTGTTATGACGAATGACAATGAGATTATAATATAAAACAATATAAGGCTAAGTAGTTAAAAGGTTATTATTGTATATGTATTAATAATTAGGACTAGATGATGGATGCCCATGGCTCCGAGCGCGTGGTGTACACATTTTTTTTTATTGCACGGAACAGTAATTATTTTTCTAAAATAAAGGTAGTGTAAGATACTTTTATAATATCAGCTATCTGCCAGTGTAAGTCCCATTACAATCGGACCAGCTGTTTCAAATATTAACCAGAACAAACTGACAGGCAGACAAAAATCTTAAAAATTGTTTTTTTTTTAAATATAAATACCGTACATACTTCAATATGCATTTGGTGAAAAGCTGTTAATTTATAATTACAGACAGACAGACAGTTTAATTTTATTTATTTGTATTGATTTACAGATATTTCTTTTTTAAAGGTTTGAAGATTGCTACCAACATTTTAACATTATTTCTCGCACGTCTTTATTATTGTAAGTCATAACTTAGTAAGATTCAATCAATCAATCAAAATTATTTTTATTCAAGTAGACTTTTAAAAAGTACTTTTGAATAGTCAAACGCTACCGACGGTTCGGAAGGTTGATTCTATCGAGAAGAACCGACAAGAAACTCGACAGTTACTCTTTTCAAATATGTTTTTTACAATTGTATTCTTTATTATAAAATTTGGTTTTTGAATGAGATCCAGCAATATTAAGAGTCCCAAGCATTTTTATCAGAAAAATATTCCTCTAACGAATAATAGGCTTTATTGACAAGTTTATTTTTTATGTACATTTGAAACTGGTTTATTGGCAGTTCCAATAAAGAATCAGGAATTTTGTTAAAAATGCGATTAATATAGTTTTTGATATATATGTTATATTTCTATTATATTGTAAAGGAGATGAGCCAAATATAGGCATACAATTTTATAATATGCTCATGAGACGGTTGTGAGTATTATTTTTGTAATTAAATATAATAAAATAAAGTTATTGAAAGTTTTTGTTTATTTTATTTAATCCGATTTTAAAAGAAGCTTAGTTTAGTCAATTAGAAGATAGAACGGTTGCCACCTGACCTCCGCAACCCTGAGGGTGAACCAGTAACAACTTGGATAAGAGCACATTACCTATCATGAGTTAACGATCACTATCAGATGTTATGATAACAACCAGGACCGACAACTTAACGTCGACGTCTCCAAGGCCTTTAAGGATAAAGGCCTAGACCGAAACAGATATGACAAAAATCTGCTTCGAGCAGGAATCGAACCTGCGACCGTCGATGCTCTAATCAGGCTCGCACTCCACAACACAAACCTTATGTGAAAAAGGCTCATCAAGTTATTTGTTATTAGCTAATGTAAGAAGATTAATTGGTTAATTAAATAATAATATTGTAAAGTTATGGTTTAAAGAAATATAATAAAAGTTAAACACCATTATAAAACTTATAAAAAAATCAATGCGAGAAATAAAATTCAGTATTCTATCTATAATAAAATTAGTTATCAAAAAATATCTAGTTATTAATGTTATGAATGCAAACGCACGAAATTTTAAAATGAAAATTGTGGTATCGCCTTTAGATTTGCTGGAGCACGTTTTCACCGATAAGATTATCCGTCCCATCTTTGCATAGTAAAAACCAACCTTGATTTTTTATGTTATGACGGTAGGTAAACAAGAATACGGTCCGAATGATGCTTCGCAGTCCCCACAACCTACGAACACTGGTGATAATTGTAGTTCTGGTGGTAGATCTTTTGTTCGAAGAGGCCGGTTAGGTAGGTACCGCAGTGTCAAATATTCTACCGTAAAGCTGTAGTGTCTTTGACATTGCTGTGTTTTCGGTTTGAACGGTACTGTAGGCAAGTGAAATTACTGGGCAAAGGAGATTTAAGAACCAATATCTCGAGGTTGGCAACACGTGTTTGGCACCATCTAATGGTGTTGCGCGCGCTCATAGGCTAAGGCATCCGCGCACCATCAGATGGGCCATGTGCTTGCTTGTCAACTTAGTAACATGAAAAAAAGCATGCGCATTGCCAACAATAGGAATAGGAGGGACAAATGTGAAGGGAACAGAGGGGGTGGGAAACTGGCCCTTTACTCGAATTTCCTAATTTGGCACCCTCCGTGTCTCAGAGAGCACAGTAGTGGTTATTGCAACAGCAAACCATGCAGTTTTCCTATCTTTGTATCTAAATGTGGAATATTTATTCTTGGGTGTTGTGGCTTTAGAAGGACCCTTGGCCGCGGCTGGTGCTGGTGCTGTTGCGTATGGTTGCGGCAATGGGAATGTTGGTATTGTGAGTGAGGGTGTTGAAGCAATTGCTCCAACGTTCCTTGGAGCGCTTCCTCCTGGATATCCTAACGTAATGGCTCCAGGTTATCCTAATGCTTTAGGTTACGCTGGTTATCCAGGTCCAGCGGGTTGTGGTGGCGCAGTATATTAAGAATGTTATTATTTTAATAAATTGTTATTTAATTTAATTTAATTAATTAATTTTCAACCGGTCAAGTGAGTGTCAGACTCGCGCATAAAAGTTTCCATACCGTAGAAAATATGTCAAGTTTTTTTATGGGGACCGAACGAATATAGAAATTCACAATCTATGAAAATTCCAACAATTTAATTTATGAAATCAGCAAAAAACGTCAACAATATCAAGTTCCTTTTAAGCGGTCCATAATAATAATCATCTTTAGTTCTAATACCACTAAGCTGGTAAAGAATCATTCAAAGCAAATAAGAAAGTACCAAGGCACTGCTCAAGAACAAATGTCAGAGCCAGATATCTTTTAGATCGTTTAAAAGGCCTTCCGTCGCTCCAAACGAGGACATCCGAAAAGTAGGTACCCCCGTTCCTTTCACGTCAGTTACCAACGGTATCCTATCGTAATTACGATCTGACGAGTTGAAAGAGCGAGATAAAAATGTGCTCCTTTTTGGTATTGTGAACCTTCCTTTAACGTCAGGTGTTTGAGGTCGGTTTGTAAGGAGTTCTATAGTAAAAGTTATAAAGTATACTCTATGTTATATTTAGTGCTTCCTTTTAGATAGATATGCGTTTAGTATTAATCCTTTTTCATTTTATTGTTTTAGATCATACTTTTTTTAGAAGTTGAAGAACCATGCTTATTCCAGCATAAATGGGCCGGCTCGATCGGGGCAGTGCTACCATCTCACGAAAAATCATCTCAGAAAATCGGCGTAAAGTAACAGTGTCAGGTACTGTTGGGTTTCTTGCGATGAGAGTGCCGGAGGCCGAATCTCTTACCTCTCTGTTAGTTTCCTTTTTTCCCTTCTCATTCCTTCTCTCTTATTCCTTGGGTTGGCAATTCGAATGTGATGCTTAAAGTATCATTCGCGTTAATAGGTTGCGGTGAGTGTTTACTATCAGGCGAACCGTATGCTTGTTTGCCAGCCGTCATAACATAAAAAAGACTATTTTGTTTAAATTGTAGATTATAAATTAATTTATAATTCTGCTCAAATTTATTAGTAACTTAAAATTTATTTTTTCCTTTCCTTTTCCAATTTTAATTAAAATAATTATTAATTTTAAAATAATATAACAGACATTAAAAAAGGACTGGGTTCTCAATTCGGTTGTAATTTTTTGTGTTACCTATGAATTCCGTCATTTATTAAACTATAAATGCCAATGTTTTACTGAGCACCGACTTCTGTTGTAAAAATATTTAACTTTGCTTTTTAGTTTTGAAGTATTTATTATTTAAATATACATAGTACATAGAAACAAATAGTTTGTGAATACTTACATATTAAATGTCTATATTACGAAATCAGTAAAATGCGGGCAATTTCTTACAATTCTCTGTCAAAAGAAATTGCTATTACAAAAAATTAAGGTTAAACTTTGATTATAATTATTATACTGTCTAATTAAGGGTGATAAGTATATAATAAGGCGAAATTATAAAAGAGCACACCCATAATTTTCGCAGTATAAATTATTTAAAAAAAATTGAATGCATAATAAAAAAATTCTGTACGTGGTAGAAGTAAATTTTATTATGGTTAATTTGTAAGATAATAATATTATTAACACATTATGGAGATGGTAATAGCTTTGGTGATGAATTTACAAAGGGGCACCAACGAATCTCTGTCATTTTGTCCATACATACTTAGACTAAGATTGTCATGGAATGAGCCATACCCTGTTGCCGCTCTTGTAACCTTATTTTAAAAGAGATATTGCTATCTTAGTCTCTTACTCGGAGTACTAACACGAGTAAAAGAAATAGATATATATAGGTTTGGCAACTTATTTTCTTATGTCCTAAATGTCAATAATGGCATGTTTTATACCCGGTCAAGATTGTCAATTATATGTGGTGCATTTTTCGATTATGTAGGTAATTTGACATATTACGCACACAAAATACGTAAAATATTGTCACGCGGTTTTTTGCTAATGTTACTTTTATCTTTTTTCTCTTTCTACGGCAGCATATTGCTTACATAAATATATGAAAAGAATAATGTAAAAAGTTTTATATTAATCAAAAGGAGGTAGATATAGTTTTGTTGCCAATCAGCATTTAAAAAGATTGTATTGAATTTCGAATGCCAGCAGTTTTATGAAGCTTGCATTTATTCAATTCATGTCAGTCATAACTTGAACCCGTAATGGCGAAGATCTAATCATAATTTGGTAATAATTTTCTGATGAAAATTGTACATAATTAAATATAGTGAATGTTTTGAAGATCTTCTATGGAAAAAAGTGGTACGTTTTATATAATTTTTATACGGTTTCATTCAAATACGTAAATGAAAATTCTAAATATTACACATATCCTTACTAAAATTATAAATGCGAAAGTAACCCTGTCTCTCTGTCTGTCTGTCGCTTTTCACGCCAAAAGTACTGAATCGATTTCCATGAAATTTGGTACACAGATAGTTTAGAGGCTGATCCTGACATAGCCTACTTTTTAATGCGAGAACAGGGTTGTAAGGGGTTGAAATGTGGGATGAAAAGTTGTATGGTATCGTTATTTTTAGAGCTTGAAGCTTGAAACTTATTTTTAAGGCGGTTGATTCGATATAAATAAATATGACATTCAAAGTTTGTAAAAGTTTTACTCTCAAGGGCTTAAAATAACAATAGGGAATATACATATATATATATATATATACAAGGCCTTCACTAAAATAATTAGCAGTCAAGTGCGTTGTGGACCACGCACAGTTGAAACTAAAGGGTTCCGCAGCTTGGTTATGAAGAATCTTAAGGGCTTTAAAAATAATAACGAATTAAAATCGACCGCAAAAATAAGTTGGTAATTTCATAGTAATTATTAAAAGTAATATGACAACAAAGTTATGGGAAAAACTTATATATCTCTTAAATTTGTAAACCTATCTTCTTGAAACCAAATATGGTTGAAATTTCATTTGATGTTCTACAACCTCAAATTTTTGTAGAATTTTAAATTCTATAGTTCAAAAGTTAGAGAAATTAAACATCGACGCAACAAAACGAAGGTAGTCACGATCAAACATAATAAATAAAATTATTAATTAGTGTGAATAACTTAACGTCGTCTATTTAGGAAAGAGCGATTCTTTGGGCATTTTTTAGCAATTCTTTTTAGTATAGTAAGTCAATAGTAAACTGTTTGTAGACAGGTACCTTTGCTCATATTTACTAGTTACAACCTTTGGTTTCACCGCTAAAACATTAAATCTCAATAAAAGCCCAATTCATATATAGTTGAGAAGTTCGTCGTTTAGCCGTCGTTCGGCCTCGCAGCAGGCAACCTATGAACGACATCAACTTTGAGCCTACGGTGACGCTGTCAAAGCCAGCGCAACCCCTTCGAGTCTTGGTTCCAGGGTCTGATGATGTAGCTGGAAGATACCCATAGGAACTGAGTAATTAAATGACAAGCCCATCGAGTATGGAGCTGGAAGGTGGCGATAAAGAATTTTGTGTGCTTAACCCGTGTGTTGTTTTGTGTGTGTGTTTGTATGTTTTGATAAGTAGTCATATTCATGAATGGAGTACGCATGAAAAAAGATGACTACCAAACAAATTTTAAATCATTATATCATGCAACTTGGTTTTTAGGGTTTCGTATCCAAATGGCCAAAACACTTAATAAATATCCAGAGATAATTAAAAAATAACAAATTAATCCATTTTTATTTAAATACTCTAAAAGACAAAACAAATTGAATTGAATCAATCCATCAGTTTATTACTGAAATTTAAAAGCTTGATGAAACGACAAATTCCAGTTATAATTCTGTGAACAAATTAATAAATGAAACATTATTCTTATCTAGATTTTGGCCGCGGCTATGCCCGCTTGAATGCGTTTTTTAATAAGGTGAATACTATTTAAATTATAATATAGAAATAAATGGTCTCTGATACAATTAATTCCAATACATAATTCCCGATAAGCCCCGCGCGGGCTGTCAATCTTTTACCCGGCCGCCCCATTGGTGACGCTGTGAAGGCCCCTAGGGCCAATAGTAATTGACACTTCGAAAAAAAAAAAACATATATTAGGCGGTTTAGGCTTGAAAACGTAACAGATGGTCAGTTACTTTCATATTAAACATAGGGTGCTTTTTAAAAATAAATATATGTCTTAAGATTTGCACTTGGTAGTAAAGTGATAGTGAAAGTATTGATGGAGTCTATTATATAGATAGGCCCCTTTGAATTTATAATTAGTTAACATCAAAGTTTCTCAAACATATTTCATCTACCCACTATCAATAATTTTCAGCGCGTGAGACCAATTAAAACCCAACTAAATAATATTTAGAGTATGTTTTATTAAAATTAAAATAAACATAATCAATTTATTTAAAACTGAACAAGCCCCAATTTTTTCTGGGCCCTTATCGCAAACCAAAGGGCCCCCACCCCCAGGCCTGCAGCGTCTACAAGTAGTCGTTATCGCCCACTTTGAGAAAGACTAGTATTGATCAATCATTTATTTTTTATTTTTAGGTCACATTGGAGATGATTTGGTTCAACCACATTATAACGATGATTTGATACGATTATTTGATCACGAGCGAAGCAGAGTACTGTTTAGCTCAAAAACGAGAGGTGAGGCCAAAATAGTTATTTAATATGTATTATGAAGTTATTTAATATGTGTTATAAAATCTGAACTTATGTTATTGAACACCTAAGTTCAGATTTTAAAGGTCTTAATTGTTTGCTTTTCTTAAGTTTTTTAAGATAAGAAGGGGAGCAGAGGGGTTGGATCCGGCCTATTCCTTCCCCTCTATCTCTTGGGTTGCAACACGTATGTGATACTTCAAGTTCTCTTCACTTCTCGTTCATAGGTTGCGATGACTGTTTTTTTTCTAACCGTCATGAAGTAAAAAATATATACATATGTGTAACTGACATTTTACCTTTTTTTAATAAGCAACACTTAAAAGATTATATATATTTCTCCGTCGCACCACAACAAAAGTAACTCCATGGTAAGAAAAAAAGAAAAAAACAAGCAAACAGACAGATAAACAGGCATACAGACTAAACATATTAATGCATGAAAACAAAAACACACACTCAATAACTTTACATATAAATATATTTTCTTAACCAATTCCAATTCAACGACCGCTGTGGCGCAGCGATAGTGAAAGCTTTAAGCAGCACTGGTCGCGGATACGCTTCTCAACTGAGGTTGATGTTTTGTATTGACCATACAGGCATGTGTTTTAGTCTGAAGTGTATTTTTGTGTGTTTCCGGATTCCCAGGAGACGTTCAGTGTGTTTAATTTTGGCTGTACTCATGTAACGTGGCATTGCATATCGTGCGCTCATTTGCTAAATTAAAATAGCGTGTGCTTTCCCGGCTTCCTGGAACACACTTACGTCCTTTTTCGAGACAACATGGCGAGTGTTTCCCAGAAAGCGAGAAGATGTTACAAAATAATGTTAAAAATCTAATTGATTTGTTAATTGTGAAGTGAAAAAAGTGATGAAATTTAATTATTTTGATTTGCAGAAGCAGATCCTCTTCATATCGAAATAGATGAATCTGAAAAACGCCAAACAATGTCGGAAGAAATTTTGTCATTATATAAAAGCAATTCTTCGATACTACCGCTAGCTTTCTTCGATATTCCTAGGAATATAGAATTTTTAAATAAGTGTCGTCCAGTTATTATTAAACTTGTGGATTGTAAAAGATATCCTCGGTATCACAAAAGGTATAGAAATTTGAAAAAAGATAATAAACTGGATGAATCCAATAGTTTTGAAACAATAACAAGTGACGAAGATGAAAATTACGAAATAAATTTGAAAAAGGATAATAAATTAGATGAATCGAATTTTTTTGAAATAATAACAAGTGACGAAGATGAAAATTACGAAATAAATTTGAAAAAGGATAATAAATTAGATGAATCGATTTTTTTTGAAATAATAACAAGTGACGAAGATGAAATTATTAAAGAACAGTCACCAGAAAAAAAGGATGCTACCGAAAAGTGTTCTACGGAATTAAATAATGAAACTCAAGTTTCCAAAACAGCTGTTGCAATTAGCCCAAAAGTATGCACAGACGACTTTAAAAAGAAAAATCAATCTCAAAATAAAGTAATTGATTTTAATAATGAACCTAGTATGGGTATCGAAAAATACAATATTGATGCGTATGCACGAATTATTGGTAAAGCTTATGAAGAAGTAACAAAAGTTATTAATCCAATAAGCTCTAAAAGCTATTCCGATACTTGTAATATTTCACATCAGTCTTCAAAGATTACTCCAAATGTAAATAAAATTGTTTTTAATAGAAACAATGAGCTTCCGTATCTAGGAAAACTTAATTCTTATGGAAATCAAAACATTTTTACGGGCATGGACACAGAGAGCAGAAATTTTGACAAAGTAGATAAAATTTTGTCTAGAGATCAACAATCATTGCCTAAATTAGCTACAGTAAAACCAGCACTTGAGATTATTAATAAAAAAACTAATAATCTTGATCAATCTCAAAAAAGTGAAGTGAATAATGGCTTATGTTCGTCTATTGTACATTCACGCGTGAAGACAAAGGATATGGAAAAAAATAAAGAAAAAGTATGGGAAACATTAGTTTCACCACGATGTAGGCACGATATAGAGACAAGCAAAGTCTGTAAAAATAAATTATTCAGAGCCAATAGAGAAATTCCTCACTATCACACAAAATATTTGATACCTAATCCAAATCATTCTCTTCATGTATGTCAGTCTACTCCTTATATTAACAGTCTAGTAACGAAAAATAATATAACATCTTTTCACAATTATCCTTTCCACCAAAAACCCATAAGGCCAAATTTTACGGATAATATAAATTCAAAAGTACTTAAATGTTATCCAGGTCATGCAAGTGATCGTATACCTGTTGTTATAAATCAAAAACCACAAAGTATTTTGCATCGAAACGTTGGAAGCATGCAAAGATTTCCGATTCAAAGTATGGAACCAACTAAATATGTGGATTTGACTAAAAATAGTAGTAAAATATCTCCGATACAAAACAACCATCAAGACATTTCTCACAATATCTTTCCAAATTACGTAAGTAGCGATTACTTTCAAATTCCCCAGCCATTTTGTCATAATAAACCTATAGTACAACCTTCGGTTCCAACTAGAGGTTTTAATGTAGATGAAGAAGTGAAAAAACTATATTCTCCACCAATATTACCAATACCCTCGTATGAAAAAACGTTTGAATTATTAGCTAAAGTTGAGCTTTGTGGTCTGGAAAAAGTTGCAACTGGTATTGATACTGATGTTACTGATATTGATATTTGTCAAAGTACATCAAAAACTCATAGAAATTCAGATAGTACAACACTTAAAGAGAAAATCAACAAAAAATTTAAGAAAATAGCACGAAGAATATCAATCAGTGACTACAAAAAACGTATAGGAAATGTAAATACAAATTAATTTTGCAATGTAAACTTAAGAATCTTTATTTATTATAAAACTCGAATTAAGCTAAGAATGATTAGTTACCTGATGAAACAGCTGTAGGGGTAAGATGATCTTATTCTCATTTTTTTTGTTATTCCGTAGAAAGATGAAGTTAAGTTTCTTAAATTGTTATGTTTAAATTAGTAAAGAACTAAGGCACGAATAGAAATAAATTTTGTAAGTATGGCCCGTTGTATTTTAAATTTCAACGATGATAGTTCATTTTAGTATTAATATTGCTATGCTTTTAAGGTTTTTTCCTATTCGTCAAATAAAAAACCCTTGTCATGCCAAGGCTCTTCTTTTTGTTAAATATTATTAATAATATCTGGCACAAATAAGCAATACCATGCCAACCCACAAAATTGAAAAAACTGAGTTATATATGCAGAAATGTTGGTAAATGGCTGAAGAACATTTTTCTTTAATATTTGTAGGGTTTTAAGCTTTAAAGCTTCTACAAAAGCCATTTCTTAATCATGTAATTTATGTATTATGTTCAACGTTTTGGGTTATATTATATACGAAATATGCAGTTTGTATACTTATTTTTGTGAAAATAAGTAAAATAAATCTTACATAAATCTGAAGTTGCCAAAATCTTGACCAATACATTAAAAAAAATCATATAAAGCAAGTTGTACATAATTTTCAAACGCGTTTTTCTCGAAATGAAATTCGTGTGGGTTGACATGGTATTGCTTATTTGCGTCCATCTATTAATTGAATGTTTGAATCTTTGTCTCTCTCATCAAAGATATGTTGGAATGGGTGATATTATAGATAAGCAATATTATGTTCCTCAATATTTATATATTGTATACTACCATAACTACTCAAGGCTTTAAAACTAATACTTACCTGGAAGTACGTAATGTTAGCATTTCTGAAGTAATTTTTTTAGGCTTTATTTTCGTTTATTCGAAGATTATGTATTTTGTGTATTTATTATTTTTCATTATACACTATTAATAAAACAACGTTCCATTATCCTTTTTTTCATTTCTTTTCACACGTATATTATTATTTTTTAAATTTGAACTAGAAATAATCCTTATTAATATTATAAATGCGAAAGTAGCACTCTGTCTCTGTCGCGCTTTCACGCCAAAACTACTGGACCGATTTAAATGAAATTTGGTACACAGATAGTCTAGAGCCTGAGAAAGGACATAGGCTACTTTTTAATGCGAAAAAAGAGGTTGAAACGAAGGATGGAAAGTTGAATGGAAGCTTTTTGGTTTTTTAGGCGTCGGGATGTGACGACCCCATCGCCCGCTGTTGGGATAACCTCTGTCACAACAGAGATTATTCCACCAGTGCAATCAGTCACACTGGTGGTAGGTCTTTTGTTGCAAGAGGCCGGCTAAGTAGGTACCACCGCAGTGTCCAATATTCTACCGCCAAATAGTAGTGCTTAGGCACTACTGTGTTCCGGTTTGAAGGGCATTGTACGCTAGTGAAATTACTGGGCGAACGAGATTTAAGAACTAATATCTCGAGGTTGGCAACGCGCGAGTGGCACCTACTAATGGTGCTGCAAGCGCCCATAGGCTGCGGCAGCCACTTACCATCAGGTGGGCCGTATGCTTGTTTGCCAACTTCTAACATAAAAAAAAAAAAAGCTTGAAACTTATTTTTTAGGCTGTGGATTCCATATAAATAAATATGACAATCAAAGTTTGTAATGAGAGAAAGGCTTCAGAGTTTGTATTAAAATCGTTATTCACGCGGGCGAAGCCGCTGGCGAGAATGTAGTATATTATAAATATTATATAAATGTTGTGTGCTAGTAGATTTAGGAGGGCACGGGAAGACGGGAAAAAGAGAAAGCTCCGTGAACACAATAAAAGTACATTCCTAGCAATATTCCATGTATTATATTTACCCACAGTCTGCTTATTACTCTTGTCCGGATTTCGCAGATTACTAGTTTTTACACAGAGCGATTGCCGTCTGACCTCCGCAACCCAAAAGGCGAACCAGTAACTCATTGTATAAGAGCAATTCACTAATCAATAGACAGATAGAACAATAGTCAGATAGTCAAAAATTAAAAAGTAGGTTTTTTGTTTTAAATTGTGTATATATTTTTTTTTTAAAGAATATTAGCAATGCTTTTTCAAGGCATTACTAGTATCCCTATTGCACCTCCAAATAAGCTCGAAGCTTGCGCTAGGAGTGGGTACGACAATAGCCCAAGGGGTCAGCATCGAACCCTCGACTCTCGCGTTAACGGAGCGAAGTCGGCCCTTTTACCGTTGAGCTATTGAGGCTATACTATGATATTACGCTTCTTCTTCTTCTTCCCAGTATTATTCCCGGTATTATACGAGTTTTTATCCAGGGTCTGCTTATTACTTTTGTCCGAATTTGATAGGTTAATAGTTTTTACACAGAGCGATTGCCATCTGACCTCCGCAACCCTAAGGGCGAACCAGTAACTCATTGGTTAAGAGCAAATTACTTATTCAAGAGTTTATGTGATAACAACCGGGACCGACACGGTGGGGAGACCCAGAAGGATAAACGACCAGACTGAAACAGATATTTGTAAGATCAATGCTCAATGCAATCGATCGGGAATCGAACCCGTCGAGACTAAAGGCAGACTCTTGATGACTTGATATTATGCATTCAGTAGAAAGCTGTTATTATAAAATTGCCGGTTCCAATTTATTTTTATATAGATTTAAATTTGATATTTTATATAAATTATTTATTGTTAATATGTAATGGTGATGTACCAACTTAAACATTCTCAATATCTGAGATGGCCACCATAAATAAAAATCCAAGATGAAAACTTGTAAAATACGAGTAAAGATTTCCTTTAAGAAATTGATAAAGATGAGTCGTTTCTTGAACGAAAACCGGGTCTGATAATCCCGGAGATTTATCCCAAGATGTCAGAAGACGTTAAGATTTATGCCGGCCACATCGCAGATGGCTTCTACGCATAAACATGTAACAGCTCCCAAAATGTAATGCCGATGATATACTCACGACTATTAAATTATGTCCGCAGCTATGCCCGCTTTTCACTAGTAGCTTTTAAGTCTTTATTAAAAATAACTATCAAATAGGAAGATATATAAATTCAATATTTACAAAAATAACTTAGGCTATATGCAGACCGTCACAAACACTGTGGAACCAACTTCCGCCGGCGGTCTTACCGAACCGATACGACCTTCCTTCAAGAAAAGAGCCTATTCTTTCTTCAATGGTCGTCAAGGCACCTGTATGACCTCTCGTTTTGCAGATGTTCATGGGCGGCGGCGATTGTGTCACATCAAGGGAACCTCTTGTGCGTTTCCCTCCTCTTATATAAAAAAAGTATTGTGCAATCACCAGTATTGGGTAATATTATTAGGCCATATAACTTATTATATTTAGAAGGTGTCCCCAAATCAGGCAATTGGATTTGGAAACTCTTACATGTTAGTATTAAAAATAACGAATGGAGTGGTATATATACATACATACATACATGAAAAATATAAAGTAATAATAATAATCCTAATCCTAATATAAAGTAATAAAAGTAATCCTTCAAAATTCAAAACGTTTGAATGTGTTTGTGAGTCTTACACTACGTGTGTACTGATACGGCCGTCAAATAATAATAATAAACGCTGCACACTCAACGACTCCCATTAGGATAGTGATATCCTGTGTCGGGGGTCCGGAAACATACACATGGACAAGGACAAACACATCCAGACTGGAAAAGTAAAAAAGGGCTTGCCATGTTTTATTACCATTTGGTTTACAAATTGATAAAGTTGAATTACTGATGATAACCGCAAATGGTCACTAAAACTACTCAATGCAAACGGGTTGCGATATTTTAATGCGGTTACCGAACTGTAATTACTCCTAGCTGAACTCTAAAGGCAAAAATAAAAATTTTCTCTCATAGAACACATAATTGCCAATGTTCTACTTTCCACTAAGTTCTATTTTTCTTTTTTTGGTTTTCAGTTTTGATGTCGGTTTTTACTTTATTCTGTAATAAAAAGTAAAAATTTTGACTTGATCTAATAAAAAAAAAGAAATCGTATCCGTCAATCGGATCCGAATCGTGATCTTGCTTCCGGTCTTCGGATGTCTGTTTGTACAAAACCAGAGTCTCGGACGTTTTACGATATTTATGTTTGTAGTGCCATTTGAGATGTTTGCATAATTTAGAATTTCTTGACATATTGTCTTAGATATGTATGTAAATTACATAAGTTGAATAAACCCTTTAGTTTTGTTCAATGTTATAAGTTGCTAGGAAGTGGGTGTGTGTGTGTGTTTACAACATAGAATTAATATAAGAACAAGAAAGCTCACTGAAGCAACATTTCTGTGCTAAAAGAGAGGTTCCAAATGGTAGCTTTGTCCCTATCTAATCGAAACACTATAATTTTTAATAATTGAGGACAAAATATAAACTTAGAATCATCTTGATTTCTGCATACTATTAATTAGAACAAATACATTATTTTATTGGAATATTATTATTTTTATTAGAATTAGCCCGTGGTATTATAGTAGTGGCATGTAAGTCGGAAAATAGAATAAAATTATATTTATTATTATCCAGTCTTTTTTTCTTTCCTCGTCACGAGGAAACCTTAAAATTACATTTTAATACTAAATAAAGATAACATAACTTTATTTTTAAATTTTAAATTAATTACAATTAATAAAAAATTCAAGAATCGTCTTTGAACTTAACATAGCAGAGTCACCTTAGTTCTTATAAAACAAAATTAGTTACAGGTGGAAAGATTTACCACAACCTGGATAAGATGCATTCTTACAACCAAGTATAGCGCATTTGTTCACCATTTTTCTAAGAAAAAACAATTAAAAAGGCTTTGAAGAGCCCAATCTATGATTTGAAAATTTGACGTTACTATAGTTTTTTTATTTTTTATTTATCTTAGAAGTTGGCAAACAAGCATACGGCCCACCTGATGGTAAGTGGCTGTCGCAGCCTATGAGCGCTTGCAGCATCATTAGTAGGTGCCACTCATGCGTTGCCAACCTCGAGATATTAGTTCTTAAATCTCGTTCGCCCAGTAATTTCACTAGCGTACAGTGCCCTTCAAACCGGAACACAGTAGTGCCTAAACACTACTATTTGGCGGCAGAATATTGGACACTGCGGTGGTACCTACCTAACGACCTACTCTTGCAACGAAAGACCTACCACCAGTGTGACTGATTGCACTGGTGGAATAATCTCTGTTGTGACAGAGGTTATCCCAACAGCGGGCGATGGGGTCGTCACATCCCGACGCCTATAAAAGTAACCAAAATAACGCCAATTTGTTGGTAAATTTTGAACTGTGTTGAAAAATATTTCCTTTATTTAAAGTCATCTAACCGAAAATGGTGGATTTGAAGGCTTATTATATTACAATGAAAACTAATAATTTAGTAACAATTGTTATTTATTATATATAAAATACTTTCGTTAAGCCACAAAATTTATAAATATATTCGGAAGTTACATATGTAACTACCACCTTATCAAATTATTTTTTTGTAGGGGCAACCTGTGGGAAAGGGACACAGCAACTGTTTGGGTGTTTCTTTCTCGAACAAATTTTCGTTTTAATATGAAGTATTGAAAATTGAACTTAAATATTTAGCTATAAAGTATGAGTTTATTTGACATTAAATTACAAGTGATTGTACTTGTTCTTATAGTAATTCTATGGTTTACAATAATAAATTCCTACATGTAACAGACTTATTGTATAAATAAATATTAATGTCTTATTTCTGGCATTTTATACAGCTTTACTGATAGAAGGCAGTTATTGTCGTCGTACTATACAAGGGACATAATTATGTGCCACTTATGATGAAGGGTTATAGGAATTAGAATGAGGAAAGGGTAGGTACCACAGGGTAGGGCTAAGACTTCTGTCCTGGTCTGCCATGGTCTCCTTCTGCAAGACCGTCATCTGAAGGAGGCCTCGGAGATTGGCGAGGACTATGCTCATGCGGATTCGGTCTGAAGACGGAGGCGTGGTGGCAGGCTCATTTTATACTATGTAAAGACTAATTTCCCACAACTTCAACCCCGATTATCTTTGAATTGAACACAGAGAAATAATAAAAAAGAAATGAGAAGTTCAAGTGAATACTTTACAGTACGTTACGAGTACTACGTTTTTGATAAACCCTCAATAGCCAGCCATTTTTCCGGCAGAAAGAAGTTTTGCATGCTTGAGTATGAAACATCCAAACATAATTCCGATTTTATATTTTATTTAGTACGTTTATTGACAATTCTACAAGATTTTTGACTTGATAATACTTATGCGTTAATCTGCATAATTATCTGTGTGATAAATTTCACCCAAATCTGTTTGAGTAAAAAAAATCCAAACTTTCACATTTATTATATAAGTAGGATGAAACAGCTAAATAACCACTACTTACTATATACATTATGATTTATCGAATAGCTTATAGAAAGGCTTCCGAGGCCGAACCCGAATATTAATACGACCGTTCAATCTATACTTACAACTTCGAAAATCTGGTCCACTTTACCGAAGTATTTTCTTTTATTAATTCTCTGTGGATACCCAAAACAGTAAATCAACTATCGTAAACTTTCCTATTAACTTTGTACACGAGTTTTCTGTATCGTGATATGTAAAGAACATTTTATTATACTCTGAATAAAATTTATTTATTTAATAATTTAGAATTTTTTTTTTTTATGTTAGAAGTTGGCAAACAAGTATACGGCCCACATGATGGTAAGTGGTTGCCGTAGCTTATGAGCGCTTGCAGCACCATTAGTAGGTGCCACTCACGCGTTGCCAACCTCGAGATATTAGTTTTTAAATCTCGTTCACCCAGTAATTTCACTAGCGTACAATGTCCTTCAAACTGGAACACAGTAGTGCCTAAGCACTACTATTTGGCAACAGAATATTGGACACTGCGGTGGTACCTACCTAGCCGGCCTCTTGCAACAAAAGACCTACCACCAGTGTGACTGATTGCACTGGTGGAATAATCTCTGTTGTGACAGAGGTTATCCCAACATAATTTAGAATAAAATAAAATGTTAAGACTATATATTACATGATAATATTGTATTTTTATTATACGAGTATTTTCAATTGTGCGATATTTATATGAGTTCAGCGAGAGTTCACTTATCAAACTGTTTTTATAGACAATTTTTAAAAGTTTTGCTGATCACTCTGGCGTTATAGGGGCGAAACTGCGTCTGAATCTGGATTGATTTGTTGCATCTTGTACACTCTTAGGGCACATTTTTTTTTGGCTGCGTGTTGACCTTGTGGGTCTTCAAAATGGGCAAATGGGCCAGCTCAACCGCGGAAGTACTACCCACAGAAAATCGGCGTAAAGTGACAATATCAGTAGTGTTTCGTTTCGTCCGATGAGTGCGAGTGCTAAGACCCAATCCCTCAACCCCTCTGTTGTCATTGTCTCCTATAATTTCTGTTAACAATTTTTTTTTAATGTAAGAGGGGGCAGATGTATAGGAGGCTCTGAGGCCTGGTAATAAACCTTTCTTTCTTCATTCTTGATGCTAAGCGATCACCGCCGCTCAAGAACATCGACAGCACCAGAGGGCATGGCGGTGCGTTCCCGACCTTTAAAGAAAGAATAGGCTCTTCTCTTGAAGGTTCCCAACTCGAAGTACAGTCGAATCATGTACTTGTTTGCCAAGCGTCATGACCTAAAAAAAAGAAATCTATTTCCTTTCCATATTTCGAATTTCAACTTACCAAACCAAAGCGTAATACTGGCGAAGCTAAATTGAGGTTGAAAACTAAGCTAGAATTTAATATAAAATTTATGAGATGAATTGTTGGGAATTCATACTCGTGATATTACCACAGTTTTCTGCGACATGCCTACGGCGGAGTGCAATATTCTGAGCACGTTTTAAGCAAAATTTAGACCAATAACAAAGACATTTTTGAGCATCAGCAATTATGAGATTACGGGAAGAATTTGTTATAACAGGTTAAATTAATTAGTATTGTTTGGGAAGGTTGGGAACGCTTTTCTTTCGTTATCAATTAGGGTTTTTAGGTGTAATATTTTTTATTATAGATTTATAATATAACTAGCTTTTGTTTTTAATAAGCCACCTTTAATGCAATACATTCCAGTTAGGTATAATAAAAAGCAGGTAAGGTAAAATACATAAGTAAATATTTATGATATTATTTTCAGGGTTCCGTTTTTGCCATTTGGTTACGGATGGCAACTTGTGAGATGTCTTTGGATAGGTCTTTTAAAATGATAAGGTTGAGATATTAGCTCCTAAAGTCATAAAAATTATATCCCCTCCCCCTTCTAGCTTTTGTACTATGAGATTTAAGATTCTGGAAAAAAATTAAGGTTGCAGAATATCAGATGAATTTTCCACCACATTTGTTTTGAAGAAGATAGGTCAGGTATTGTTACACGTTTTAGAGATATACAAGTTGTTCCCATAACTTTTATTTTCATATACCTTTTAATAATTACTATGAAATTACCAACTTATATTTACGGTGGCTTTTAATTCATTAATATCCTAAAGATTCTTCATCATGAAGCTGTGGAACCCTTTAGATTCCACTGGTCCATACATTTGACTGCTAATTTTTTTAAGTATTCAGTATTGACGTATAACCTCAACCTCAACTGCTTGGAAACAATCTTAAAATATTTATAAGCACAACGTTATAGGACAACCAGAACTTGCAGATATTTTTTATTGGTATTCTATAACCTTTTCCCTTGAATATACAAGGGCTTTTTGTTATTGTATCATGGTAATACATACATATGTAATATTATTATTGCATATGTGAAAATTTAGAAAACAATGTAATATTGAAAGAAATACACTCAGCTTCCTAAGCGAAAACAATCATATTTTATGTAATAGAATCACGAATAAGTAAAGTAATCAAAGAGCCAATATGGAGCCAAAAAATACACAGTCATGGGGACTGCCGATAGAAATAGAATAGACTGTAATGGTAGACCCATGCTTCTCAGTACAGATGAACCGGCTCGACAGGGGAAGTAATTCCCTCTCACAGAAAATCGCAGTATGAGTAGGCGTTTTGTGTGGTGAGTGTGAGCGCCGGAGGCCCAATCTCCCACCCTCTCTGTCCCCTTCCTTCTTCCCCTTGTCATCCCTTCCCTCCTATCCCTTGGGTTGGCAACGAGCATGTGATACGGTGTGGTAAGCGTTCATAGGTAGTGGTGACTGCTTACCATCAGGCGGACCGTATGCTTGTTTCTCAACCGTCATGAAATAAAAAAATATATATTTTATATAGATGAGAATGGTAAATAAATCAAAATTGTCTTTAGAAAAAAAAATCTGTGGCTGAAAGGGGACCATTGTGTTCATTTTCAACACACGCCCACTCAGACCTTCGATAGATTGGGTCTATTATACTCACAATATTACCCCATAACGCCCTGAAAAGTACAATGATAGTGGGTTGAAGGATCGTATCGGATATCGTGTTTCGCTATACGTTTTTTGACCTTGTTTTGCGGTGTACGTATTTTAGAGGTTTTATGCAGATATAAGAGGTAATAGTGATTGATGGCGCAGCCTCCCTTACACGATACAGACGAGGCGTGTTTTTATATTTACAGCTGTGCGCAACCTTTTATAAACATAGTTTTGGTCTAAGTTTCAGTTTTTGACAACAATTTTCAGCACTAAGATTGAAGACCATTGCTCCGTGTTTCTTGAGATATTAAAATATTATAGATTTATTACATCTATACAAATACTATTCTTCGTCCTAGCATTATTCCCGGTATTTTATGTACCCAGGGTCTGCTTATTACTCTTATCCGGATATGACAGGTTACTAGTTTTTACATGGAGCGATTGCCATCTGACCTCCGCAACCCTAAAGGCGAACCAGCAACTCATTGGATAAGAGCAATTTACTTATCAAGAGTTAACGATTATTATCAGATGTTATTGATAATAACCGGGACCGACAGCTTATCGTGCTCTCCGAGACACGGACAAACGCCTAGACCGAGACAGAAATATTAACAAACATCTGCTCGAGCGAGAATCGATCCCGCAACCGTCGAGACTAAAGGCAGACTCGCTACCCACAACGCCACAACGGTGTCGGTCACACAATCTATACAAATACTATTATAATAATTAATAAAAAATACTATATAAATAATTAAATTGAAGTGTCTGTTCGTAATTCCAAATAAACAGCTTTTCACTAAATTCATATGAAAGTATATTGTTAAGTGCTTCGAAGATTTGCATTGAAACACCTGGCTCTAAATAAAACTTTAATTAGATCTTCAAGATCACAGAACAAGTTCACAAACCAAAGGTCCAGAAGTCCAGAAGGATAGCCGAGGTCACTAGTTATCGCGCTTGATCACTTGTATCGTATATATAAATGCCCTAAATGCCACAGGTCGCGGGTTCGATTCCCGCTCGGAACATAATATGTGTGTATTGTCCATGCAAGCATATTTTCCGGTCCGGGTGTATTTCGCCTTGTCCATGTATGTGTTTGCGAACCCCCGAAAAAGGATATCACTATCCTAATGGGGGCCGTTGAGTGTGAACGTTTATTTATTTATATTAGTATTAAAAACATATTTTTAAATTTTAAAATAACTTAAACTATTATACAGTATAAAAAAACAAAATCAGGAAAAAAACTTAACATCAAATTAAAATTATTATTAAGCACAAAATAAATAGAAAAATATAAATAAAACAAATACTTATTTAAATTAATAGTTTTAAGTAAATTAAAATTAGTAAATTGGATCGAAATAGAATTTTTACTAAAAGGAACGGAGCAAAGGAGGTAGGAACCAAATCAACATTAAACTAATTTATAAACATTAAGAAATACAAGATATTTTTGTATTTTATTCTTGAAACGTCTACAAAGAGTCGTTATACGGGACAGATAAACGCTACACACTCAACGGCCCCCATTAGGATATTGATATCCTGTGTCGGGGTCCGGAAACATACACAATGACAAGGACAAATACACCCAGACCGGAAAATATGCTTGCATGGTCAATACAAACATATTATGCTCCGAGCGGGAATCGAACCCGCGACCTGTGGCGTTTAAGGCAGGTTCGCTACCGCTGCGCCACAACGTCGTCATCTCCAAGTCGAGATCTCCAAGTGTCTTCATAAATAATTTATGACTTATTGGAAGACGACTGTGAGCTATTTTTTTAGCGAGATAATAATAACAACAAGTCTTACTATTGTAACTGTAAGGTCAGAAATCTATTAAGATTTTTTTTTTATGTCATTACGGTCGGCAAACAAGCATACGGTACGCCTGATGGTAAGCAGTCACCGCAATCTATGAACGTGTGTAGTACTTGACGTATCACAAGCGCGTTGCCAACCCCAGGAACAGGAGGAACGGGATTAGAAAGAAAAAAAGGCAGGCAGCAGAGGGGGTGGGAAGGAAGGAAGGGAACAAAGGAAGGGAACAGAGGGGGTGGCCCTTTTGTGCTGAGAGAGGCATGGCTCTTCTACGGTAAGGTAGTGATATAAATCGGTAAAACTGTCCAATTACTTGTCGAACTCGCACACAACCGTGCCATGGTAGAAGCATAAAATATATAACAGTCAAATCAAAAAGCGCGCGTTTCCTCGACTTTCTGTCGACACACTTCCGTCATTTTTCATGATCAAATCACTCACTCGTCTAAGGTGTGATAGCGAATCTACCGATTCCCTCTTGAAGTGGATGACCACACTGGCATGCTTTACGGTGGGGGTGTGTTTCACATTGTGTTTGTGTATGTTTCCACACCCCCGACACAGGATATTACTATCCTAATAGGGGCATTTGAGGGTGTAGCGTTTATTAATGTGTAGCGATTAAAAATATTAATAGATCAAATTTCATATACAAACACTATGCATATATACCACGATTTGCGTTTACATTTGATTTACGAATTTAATCCAATATAATACCATTTAGTATCATATGCCTCATGCGGGTGTAGTCTAAGCCATTAAGGCAATAAGCGCGATTACTGAACTAAGCTAGGCTCAGCTGAATCGAGCCTCGGATATGTGAGAATTTATTACGATCATGTCATACTTCCTTAGAATATAAGCGTATTACATAATATAATGTCAAATTGTGTAAGATCATTTGGGTTTTAGATTAAAGTAAACTTCTCCTGTTCAAAGATATTGATTTTTTTTTGGTAATGGGGAGGAAATCTGATATATCCTCTGTATGGGTGATGTCGTATAGTAATTAAATAGTCGAGACCAAGATGCATTCCATTTATTTGCGTGCAGTTACACTGGCGTACACGCAGACACTACCCGAGCCTCCTTGTGCCGTGTATTATATTACCAACATGTGTCCCTACACCGGCTTCCTGGGGAGGAGAATCGGGTTATGAGGAGTTCAATTACAAGAAAGGATACGGAGTTTTTTTTGTTAATCATCTCGGTGTCCGACCACATTGAAAGAGAGTGGCTCCGGGATCTCTTGGAGAACTCAATACCGGGATATCACAGATCGGCAGAGCTCGGCGAGATGGAATGCTCCTCTACGCGTCTCACGCAAGCGCGCACGGCTGTCGGGGCCGAGGAGCTTCACTGTGGGTTAGCGGATATATATAACAATTTCTTTCAAAACATGCAGGTTTCCTCACGCTATTTTCCTTCACCGTTAAGTATGACATGAAAGATAGCCAGATTGACCATGCAGTTATGTTTGTCTTTGTCATTGTGTATGTTACCGGACCCCCGACACAGGATATAACTATTCTAATGGGGGTCGTTGAGTGTGTAGCGTTTATTTATTTATTTATAATTTATTTGTCACTATGTCTTTGAGCCTATTACGTTCTGTTTTCTTTTTTTACTCATTTCCTTAATATTCTAGGACATAAAGGAGAAGCAATGAGTTTAAGCAATTTCATACTTACGTTATGAAGAGCTGATATTTCTTAGAAAATTATTCGATTATGAATAATCGTTTTTTTGCTCACTGATCGGTAAACGATCGGTGGGTAAAGCAACTTTAGGGGCGGTCAGTCACTAGATGGGTGATCGCATAGTGGTATTTTAACTGAGCGTCTCCGTGCTTCGGAGGGTACGTAAAAAGTTGGTCCCGGCTGTTATCAATTTGATGACAGGCGATAAGTCAAGTCAGAGGCCTATACGAGCAACCTGAACACTAGGTTGGCTACTACCCACTCGATAAGAATAAGAAGACTAAAACAAAGCTATACTAATCCGATTTGAAGAATTTTTAGATTGAACGAGCAAAGGCTTCATAAGATTGATTGACAAAACGTATTTATCTAACGGAATCATCTATAGAACATAAAAATTAACGTTACTACTCAATTCTCGGAGGTTATATGTTTATTGCAAACAATAAACCTGTTTTATTACAACGATATGTTCTCAGAGACGTTTATCCTGTAATAAGTCGTTTTAGTACTTTCGTCAACAAGAATACAGAAATCTTTCAGAAATTAACAAGAAAATATTTATAATAATAAACGCTACACACTCAACAGCTCCCATTAGGATAGTAATACCTTGTGTGGGGGGTCCGGAAACACACGACGACAAACACATCCAGACTCGGAACACATGCCTGTGTGGTCAATACAATCATCTGCTCCGAGCGGGAATCGAACCCGCGACCCGCGCGCTTAGGGCTGGAAAAAAAAACCTGACACATAATTTTGATTTGACGTTTTTAAGAAATTGGTTTTTATTTTATTTATTTATTTAAAATGATGGTTTTGAATTATCATGTAATGGTCTTTTGATTTCCCGTTTGAATTTTCCGCGGTGATAGCGTAAATTAGTTTTGTAATGAGGGTTGGCAAAGAACCATACGGACCACCTAATGGTAGCAACCTATGACTGCTTGCAATACTTGAGGTACCTATCATATGCGCGTTGTCAACCCAAGGAACAAGAAGGAAAGGATGAGAAGTGAAAAAAGGAAGAGAATAGAGGAAGATAGCTCTCTCTTATCGCACGAAACACAACTGTCATGATTTTCAAATATTAATATGATGTTATTAATATTTTATAGTTGAATAATGATTAGAAGTATGTAATTTGACTAAAATAATTTATTTAATACGAAAATGATTTGACTTTAATAATAATGTTGCTGATTTGATTCAAACATGATGTAAGACTGCCTAGTTCTAGTTAGTTCTCATCGGACGTTGAAAAAAGAACGGTGTATTCGTTGTTTAGTGAGTGTAACAGTTAATAAAATATATATTGTTGCTGAAGAAGGTGTTTAAATAAGAACGTTGTAATCGTTGTTTAGTGAGTGTAACAGTTAAAATATATATTGTTGCTGAATAAGGTGTTTAAATAAGAACGTTGTATTCGTTGTTTAGTGAGTGTAACAGTTAATAAAATATATATTGTTGCTGAATAAGGTGTTTAAATAAGAACGTTGTATTCGTTGTTTAGTGAGTGTAACAGTTAAAATATATATTGTTGCTGAAGAAGGTGTTTCCATTTCAAAGGTGTTTCATTACACTACAGTTCTACTTTATGCTGATTTTCTGCTATGAGGAGCATGGCTCTACTACTACTTCTATTGTTGTAGTTTTCCTCTCATTAACTATACATTTTGCCATTAACTTTGAAGTTTTAGATCAGTAGGGCGTTCTGCGACCGCAAACTTTTGTTAAAGTCCAATTATCTTATATTTTATCAAAAAATACGGCTGATTTCAGAACTTATACAATCCTGCTACAAAAATGTCAAATAAGTCACTAAATTGGATATTGGTTTATGAACAAAGGCCTTTGTACCGTTTCCTCTGATGATGGGCGATAATTGACGTTACGATTGCGGTTGAAAACATCGTGATAGAATATTGTTTAATTTTTTTGATCTATCAAAAGTTTGTTATTAAAACAGTCTTTGTTAAAATTATTTTAATTGTAGAAGAGAAAAGCAAAAAAAAGTTTACCTAAACAGAAGAAAATAAAAATTCAATAAATAAAATTGACGTCTCTGTATGTAGTTACGTAAAATTAAGTATACACGGTACTTACATAAAAATAATTATAAATTTTTACTTGTCTGTTTGTTCATCTGCTGCCTTGCGAATCTCTGCAATGGCTGGATTGATTTTATCGGGACTTTCATTAGCAGTTAGCTGATGCTATAAGGAGTAACTTAGACTTCTTTTATTTCAATTTAAAACTACTATTATTCCGTAAAATATTTTTCTTATAATACTTTAAACAAGTCATAACATTTTAAAAGTCTTGTGACTAGGTGTAGGAAAACTCTAATTGCACTCGACAAAAAGAATACGTTAGTTATAGTTTCTCTTCAAATAATTACAAAAATGATTACCCTTATTTACTCTTGTTTAACTATTTTCAAGAATAATGTACTTAAGAACTATAGGGGTTTTTGATTTTTAGAGTATTATAATAAATAATAATAAACGTTGCACACTCAACGGCCCTCATTAGGATATTAATATCCTGTGTCGGGAGTCGGGAAACATTCACAATGACAAAGACAAATACACCCAGACCGGAAAATATGCTTGCATGGTCAATACAAACATATCATGATCCGAGCGGGAATCGAACCCGCGACCTGTGGCGTTTAAGGCAGGTTCGCTACCGCTGCGCCACAACGTCGTCAAATTATGTGATGGATTGTATGTATTTTTTCCTCATCTTCTTCCTGTCATTATTCCCGGCATTTACCAAGGATCTAGTTATAGTCTTATCCTGATTTAACCCGAGACCGTTGAGGCTAAAGGTAGCCTTGCTAACAACACGCCAAAAGATCATCAATTTGTCAACTTATCTACTAAATTACTTTCGTGGATAGTTCTATTGATGTTCTAGTCAATCTAATTTTGTCAGAATGTTAAATCCCATAGTTCAAAAGTTAGTATCATGGAGCCGTCTTTAATATTTTAAAATGAATTTTTAAAAATAGCCTATTATTTTTTTTATGTTACTAAGTTGGCAGGCAAGCATATGGTCCACCTGATGGTAAGCGGTTGCCGTAGCCTACGAGCACTTGAAACCTCGAGATATTGGTTCTTAAATCTCCTTTGCCCAGACATTTCACTAGCCTACAGTGCCCTTCAAACCAAAACACAGTAATGTCAAAGACACTACTGCTTTGCGGTAGAACTGACACTGAAGTGGTACCTACCTAGCTGGCTTCTTGTAACAAAAGATCTATTACCAGTATGAAGCATTGCACTTGTGCAATAATCTCTGCTATAACAGAGGTTATCTCAACAGCGAGCGATGCGGTCGTCACGTCCCGAACCTTGTATCTCGAAGTGATCCTTAAATAAAAGAATTAAAATACGATAACTAACATCTGTCTCTTTGGTAATCAAGAAATTATTTTTGATTTGAACCGCCTCAGCTCATGAATGCGTAACGAATGATTTGCAAAAACAAAACGTAACTTGAAAGGAATTGAATGTAATTGAATTTCAAAGTCCGTTTCTGACCGCTCGCTATAATATTGTATTATTCAATATTGTGATTATTCGAAATCAAAGGTACAGACTTTTGTATTCTTTAACAATTATTATAAGTCTTCTTTTAATCATTTTTACTCTTATCCAAATTTGATAGATTAGTTATTACATAGAGCGATTGCCATCTGACGTGTAGGTTCAAAGCAGACTCGCTAAAAGCACTCCACATCGGTCGTCAAAGCAAGTTTAACTATTAATATAAATGTGTTCTTCTATATTTTTAACATATTTCAAAAGTTTACTTTTTGTCTGTATGTGATAATTATTGCTTCTGGAAAGTGATGTTTTGATTTTATTTTTTTTTTGTCAAAAAGGATTAATAAACTTCCCGTGTCCTCTCTTTTAAATTTTACGTCATAATAAGCGTTGCACCGGTTCATATTGTGACGATCTCAACATTACACTTTGTTTAAATCTCTAAAACAATGTATTTTCTATAATATGAACCTATTTATGGACGGTCACCCATCCATTTACTGACCGCACCCAAAGTTGCTTAACCTAAAAATCGTTTGCCGATCACGTGACTATGTGTAACGTAATACTAAGTATGGACATACCCCGAAAATAATATTTTTACAAAATCAAAAATTTATAAAATTTTGTATGAAAATTTCCATAGAAAAAGGAAAATGTATGGAAAATCACGGATTCAGGTGCCGAATGTCATTGCAGCTGTTTCACATATATAAGGGGTGTGGTGTCGGCGAAGGTGTCTCTGAGCGTATGCTTGGTGAGTGCCCGTCTGACGTCTCTACCCCCGCGTATATGTGGACGATTTACCAAGACGGTGCGTTCGGGCGGCCATGCTGCTAGAATGCTAGTTAAGGTTTCCGATCTTCGTATATGGTTTTAATACATATTATTAATGGTGATTGGTGATGCATGGCAAAGAATATATATAAAGTATATATTAAATATATATACAATAATTAATAAATAATGACGGTATGGTGGTCCGTCTATGATTACTGGCAAAGAGATCTAATATGAATAATATGATCTATACATGCTTAAGGCAAATTTATATCGTTGAAATATATTGAATATAATTTATTATTATAAATTAAATATTTAATGACGGTTTGTGGGTCCGTCAATTATAAATGTATATATGTTTGATACATATTAAGAAACGAAGTTTACTCCGTTTCTTTAATATTATCTAATAGCGAAAGTAATGCTTCGGCGCAAATATTGTTTATGTTTCAGAATCTAATGGATTATTTGAAACTTAAGAAGAAGCGAATTCAATGAAGATTTAAAAGTATGCGTTGGGAAGAATTTATGCGTCGTAACTAATAAATAATTATATTTCAGCTGTATACGTGTATAATGTTTTGGCGAGTTGTAGTTGACCCGATACTTGAGTTTGAGGCTCTGATGTGGCCTGAGTCATGTCTATAGTGTCCTTAAGCGAGGCCCGAGGATTTTTAATCTTAGTTGACCCGATGCTTAAGTATGAGGTTCCGATATGATTTTGGTCATGTCTATAGTGTCCTCGAGTGAGGTCCTTTGACTTTGCTGATGTGATGTTGACATGGGGTTGACTCTGTGGTGCGATTTATATCGATGCAGTAGTTTCCTCAGGTCCATTGCTGAAGCGGCCCCAGTGATACAGATTAGAATTGCTGCGGTGGTGCGACTTAGGTCGATGCCGTGACGTAATTCGGTTTGTTGCTGAGGCGCTGGAATATTATATATCGTTTGTAGCAAAATGACTCGTCTTCTTATTAGAGACGGCCCCTTAGCTTAGCAATAGGGATTTTTATAATTGACATTGTAGCATGTCATACTATTAGGGCAACTGGTTGCTTCTCACTTCGAGATAGCTAACTAGTATTAGACAGTGTGGCCTGCTTAACTCTTATCATGCGTGTTTATCACGTCTTAAATAATGAACTGGATTCGGATGTATGTTTGAGTATTGAGCCAAAGGGTACCTTGCGTGAGCAAGTGCTATGGTTTTAATGATGCAAAACTATAATAAGAAAACGACATAAATCAAAGAATATTAGTTGTAAGACAATGCGATTACGAATACGATATAAGCCCACGAATATTAATTATAAGACAATGCGATTATTTAAATACCAATTAGGTAGGGTTAGGTAGGACTTAGTTTTAAGGAATTGCGGTTGTGATATTATAAAGAATTGAATATTATCAATACTATATGACCCATATATAGTGATAAAAGAAATATACTTATAAATATAATTATTAATGAATTTGCCTACACTACGGTGAGGTTATTATAAATACTATATTACACTTATATAGTGATAAAAGAAATATACGCTATAAATAGCATTATTGATGAAAATACCTTAACAAAGGTGAAGTTTTTGACAAATATAAACTCTATATTAACCACATATAGTGGTATGACAAATATACGTTATAAATGATATTATTTATTATTATTGATGAATTTTACTTCACTAAGGTGAGGTTGACGATTATAGCATTGTGCTTACGGAATGCCGCCTGGCGGTTTAATGTTCGAATACATATCTGAACCAGGGATTTATTCCTTATATATAATGACCAGGGCTTGTCCCTCAATTATTATGGCGTTTAGCCTTCTCATACAAAAATGAATATGAAATATTATACGACTTCGGTCTTGATTGATACCATTACAAAATATCAGGGCTTGAACCCTTTCTATGCGTGGCTTCGGCCTATGTAAATAACAACAATATGAAATAAATAAAGATTAGACTGATGTCTTGATAACGAAAATACTATAAATATAATTAATCAAATTGTGTGTCGCAGGCGCACTATAAATAGCCTATCCCTTACCCGGGAGGGCTCGTATGTATGGTTGGAGCCCACAGTCGGTGGCGTGTGCGGGGCCATCGATCTCCCCCTCTTCTTTATATTTTTACTATAGAGTTTAAGTATATAAGAATTGGAGGAGCGGATTACTTTCAGCTACTCGTAAGAGGTGTTGAAAGTATAGGGATATATTTATTATCTCACCATTTTGCCTTTATTGGCTTATATAAATATTTTTATTATGATAATCATATGACACTAAAATAATTAAACTATATAATAAAAAAGATATTATTGTTTTCCTTTGTCGAATTGAACCTGTTGCCTCTGATGCTCTAAAAGAACACGGGTTATTACGAACACAACATAACAAGGGTCCTGGCCGCTAGACGATACACGTGCCAATTTCGTAGTTTTATGCTAGTTATTTTCGTGCATTTTAATTATTATTTACTTAATTATATCTTATTATTTATTTATTTCTAAAAAGGCAAGGTAGGTTTAGTCACAATATGTCCCTCTCATAGCGCCTACAGAAGTATAACTTCAAAAATGTGCAGAACAAAAGTACAATAAAACCAAAAATAAAATATGATCATATCTTGTGCGATCACAAGGTACTATTATCTCTAAGCAGTTTAGCAAGTCTCGTAAGTCATGGTAACATGTGTATAGATACGAAAAGGGTTGAGGACGACTTATCAGTTTGCGTAAACACAAAATTCTCGGCCAGGATGAATGTTACGTCATTCATCTCAGCACTTATCCCGATTAAAGCTGTTTCACAATGATTGCGACAGCGAAGCGGTTTCAATGGTTTTTTTTATAAACTAGTTTTTGTCCGCGGGTTCGCTCACCGCTCTGTTCCCCAACTTAATACATCTTATCTCCCGCCCGCACTTTCTTTCTTATTGCTCGGCTTCTAAGTATCGTATCGTGATGCTATATAGCCATAGCCTTCCTCAAGAAATGTGCTATCAAATGCAAACAGAATTTTTCTAATCCTACCTGTAGTTCCTGATATTACCGCTTTCAACGCACAAACAAACTTCTCAGCTTTATAATATTGGTGTAGACTACGGCAATGGTTTAAAAAGTAATTTCTAATATTCCTATCGCCCCTCAATCTAAGCATGTAGCTAGGAGTGTTCTAGGAGTGTGAATGACTCCAAGGGGGTTGAGAGCTAACCTTAAGTTCGAACCAGTAACTCATTGTATAAGAGCAATTTACTTATCAAGAGTTACCGATGATTATCAGATGTTATGTGATAACAACGTGCTCTCCGAGGCACGGTGGGTAGACTCACACGGACAGACGCCCAGACCGAAACAGAAATTTTAACAAACATCTGCCCAAGTGGGAATCGAACCCGCAACCGTCGAGACTAATGGCAGACTCGCTACTACACCCCAAAACGGTAATGTATCAAATATAAATATTTATAGAAAATAGCTTACGTATCACTATTACCATGTTCGGTGCAATTTAGAATGGCAAAATTACGTGGTGGCCACGAAATATATGATAATAGTCGATCATCAAGAGGTACGACTTTCACGCGAGGACGATGCGTTGGAAATGTCTGTTTTGTTCCATTTCACATTTTTACATCACACTATAATTCAATGTATAGGTATGATAGCCAATGACCGTTGTGGCTTGCTGGTAGTAAGTGCTTTGAACCTCGACTCGATTTGATTCCCGCTCGGAGCAGATGTTTGTTATACATATCTGTTTCGGTCTGGTGATGGGCCTTCCAACCTTGCCTCAGAGACCATGTTTCGCTGGCGGTCCTGGTTGTTATCATAACATCTGATAATAATCCTTAGCTCATGACCAGGTCCTTTGGGTTGTGGAGGTCAGGTGGCAATCGCTTTGTGTAAAAACTACTAACCCATCAAATCAGGCTAAGAGTATAAACAGACCCTGAATTAATACCGGGAATAATATTAGGAAAGAGGAACTGTGAGAGTAAAGGCGTCGGGATGTGACGACCCCATCGCCCGCTGTTGGCATAACCTCTGACACAACAGAGATTATTCCACCAGTGCAATCAGACACACTGGTGGTAGGTCTTTTGTTGCAAGAGGCCGGCTAGGTATTCTGCCGCCAAATAGTAGTGTTTAGGCACTACTGTGTTCCGGTTTGAAGGGCATTGTACGCTAGTGAAATTACTGGGCGAAATATCTCGAGGTTGGCAACGCGTGAGTGGCACCTACTAATGGTGCTGCAAACGCTCATAGGCTGCGGCAGCCACTTACCATCAGGTGGGCCGTATGCTTGTTTGCCAACTTCTAAAATAAAAAAATAAAAAAAGTTTGTAAAATTTGATATTGCGAAATAAATGTGTAGAACTAGTCAGTCGTTGAAGGACTAATTAATAATTTTTTGACCACGCGACGTTCACTCTCGAGATTTCCTGGTCGTGTGCACAGTGAACATAGATATAGACGACAACAGATATAATGCATGAGGCATTGATTGCAATGGGTTAATATTCAAAAATGAAAAAAAAAAACCATGACCGTTTCGTTAAAGGGTTAGCGTAGCATGCGTACGATGGTATTATTTAGATCCCAACACTTGTTAGATGGTGCTTGGAATTGTCATTTTACGTCACATAGACCCGCAATCTTCTATATCTATTATCCCGAATGACGAGGCAGTGCAGGTCACGATGAGTTTTCTTCTTATCGAGTTGTTAGTGGCCAACCTAGTGTCAGAGTTGTTCAGGTCGCCCGTATATACCTCTGACTTCACTTCTAGAGTATTGTCAAATTGATAACAGCTGGGACCGACTTTTCACCTGCCCTCCGAAGCACGGAGACGCTCAGTAGAAATACCATTATGCAGTCACCCATCTAGTGTTTGACCGCGCCTAAAATTGCTTAACCCACCGATCGTTTACCGATCAGTGAGCAAGCCTCATCGAGACTATGAGCGTCTCAATGAGTTTTTTCGCCAATGTAGTGGGCATACAGCGTTGCAGTTACAAGAACGTTGACAGTCTGCGCCGGATGCAAGATCCTATACACTTGCGTTCCGTGAAATACATTTCAAAGAAGTGGCAAAGTTGCTACAGTCGTTATGTTTCATGACAGCAAATGTCACTGGTTTCCTTTAAAATCTTCAAACATTTTTTATGTGATTAAATTAGTAAACAAGTATACGATCACCTGATAGTAAGTGGTTGTCGTAGCGTATTTTTTGTTATTTTTATTTTTTTAAATTTTTTTATGTTAGAAGTTGGCAAACAAGCATACGGCCCACCTGATGGTAAGTGGTTGCCGTAGCCTATGAGCGCGTACATACATTTATAGGTGTCACTCACGCACACTAAATTTGCACACTAAATTCACTAACTGCAGTTTCCTTCAAACCGAAACACAGTATACTGCTTGACAGTAATAACTGATACTGCGCTGGTACCTACCCAGCCGGCCACCGGGATATAACATTTTTCTGGTATAAGAAATTTCCTGTGTGCTAATCAAGCACCATCAGCTACTTAGATGCTAAATTTTATCAAAACCCGTTTAGACGTTTTTGCATGATTGGGTAACAAACATTGAAACAATTTGAAGCCTCAATAGCTCAACGGTAGAAGGGCCGACACCGTTCCGTTAACGCGAGAGTTGCGGTTCGATCCTCACCCCCTTGGGCTATTGTCGTACCCACTCCTAGTACAAGCTTCGAGCTTATTTGGAGGGGCAACAGGAATATTAGTAATACCTTTGAAAAAGGCATTGCTAATATTCTTTATATAAAAAAAAACATCCAATTATCCAAACATATATTCTTTGACATTCATAATATTAATATAAGTATGATATTTATTCAAGTTTTGAAATTTTTTCTATGTTTTTATTTTAACCGCTTATTAACTACGGTGGCAAACTGCCACTAGCGGTAATGACTTTTCATTGTCAAATAATAGAAAAACAAGTCTATTTTAATTATATTATTACAAATATCAAGAACAAGCAAATACACACACGCACATATACAAAAAAACAAAGCCAAATACCGGGAATATACCGAGTCTCCTCAAAATATATGATCTAATTATCTGTGATGAATGCGTTTTAATGTTTTTGTCTCCTTTTGTGTGTACACACACAAATGCATAGATGGTTGTCGTCTGTACTTATTTCTAAAATAGATATATTGCGGTGTCTTATAAATTAATAAATAAGTTAAAGTATAAAAGTGTTTTATTCATAGAATTTGCCTTATTCTGTGGCATTGTGTAGAGAAGCTCACAGCCTTGCCTTATTAAGAAATGCTAACAAAGATGCGTAGCCACTGAATATGTCAAGCATTTGAGACCAAGTGACGTCACTGCTTGCTGCCATGACGTAATAAATTCAAACCAAACTTCACGTTATTTTATGTCAAATACAATTTGAAGATTACCTTGCAATGTTTACATATTCATAACTTTAGTCCCAAATTATTATCTACACTAGTATTTTTGTTAAATATAAGCAATGGTTTTACAAGGCATTACTATTATTCCTATTGCCTCTTGAAATAAGCTCGAAGCTTGCGCTAGGAGTGGGTACGACAATAGGGTCAGGATCGAACCCGCGACTCTCGCGTTAACGGTTAGCGGAGTCGGCACTTCTGCCGTTGAGGTATTGAGGCTTAAACTAAATTTGATGAAATTTAATAAATATATACTTTTTTTAATTTTGGGAAAGTGCATGTGTATCATTTTTAACATCAAATAAATGTATAGTCATTTATTATATTTCTCTATATTTAATTATTTGTGTAACTCTTCAATTATCTTTATAGCTATGTTCTACGAATGTCGTTTATCCTCAGATCTTTTCGAGCTCTCATCCGAGCTCAAAGCGAGTTATGACCACTCATTTACATCCACAGTTCTTGGTTCTTGATTAAACAGTTTTGAGATTTCGTTCCATCTTATAAACAAATGCAGTTCGGTATTTCTTTTATGATCCCGTTTCAAGTTGAAAAAGTAATTTTAACTCTTTGAAGTTTATGAGTTTTCTTGATTCCTTAAAATTAATTTTTAGAAGTGTTTTGGTTTTAAAGTATTATAAATTCAAGTTTTTATACTAAACAGTCTTATGTTATTTCTTTTCTAAAAGTATATACTTACAATAGTATGTAAACAACTAATATTACAATATATTTTTGTAACGCAATACACTCAACGGCCCCCATTAGGATAGTTATATCCTGTATCGGGGACAATCACATGGACTAAGACAAACACGCCCAGACCGGAAAATATGCTTGTTTGGTCGAACTCGAACCCGCGACCCGTGGCGTTTAAGGCAGGTTCGCTACCACTGCGCCACAGCGTCGTCAAATTTACTATTCAATACTATTTATTCCCCGCATTATTCCCTGTATTTTATTTACCCAGGGTTTGGTTATCCGGAACCCAATAGGTCATTGGGTAAAAGCAATTTCCTATCAAGAGTTAATTATTATTATCAGACGATATGATAACAACCAGGACCGATAGCTTAACGTGCTCTCCGAGGCACGGTGGCGAGACCCACAAGGACGTTTGTCCTAGCCTAGACCGGGACAGATATTTCTAAGATATGTAAATACAAATGTCCACCCCGTGCGGGAATCGAAAATGCGGTCGTTGAGACTGAAGACATGCTCGCTACCAACAGCCCATAATGGTCTTCAAGTTGTAAGCAGGCTGTATCTCACGAACTGTAATAGGTAGAATGTTGACATTTTCACAGAAAGCACCACAATCACAAATACGGAACCCTTTGTGTGCTAATTTGACACACACTTGTCAGTTTTTAATCTGAACAAGTATTGGAAATAAATAAATAAATGCTGCACACTCAACGGCCCCCATTAGGATAGTTATATCCTGTGTCGGGGTCCGGAAACATTCACAATGACAAGGACAAACACCTGGACCGGAGGACAAACAAACAGATCGGAAAACATGCCTGTAAGGTCAATACAAACATCTGCCCCGAGCGGGAATCGAACCCGCGACATGTGATGTTTAGGGCAGGTTCGCTAACACTGTGCCACAACGTCGTCTATGCTATCAATTAACTAAATAAAACTGTCCAGTCAGAATATTTCATTAACCATTAAAGGTTTTCGTGACGAATGTTTGACGAAGTTAATTAAAAGGTCCGCAGTCCTCATTATTCGATAGTTGTAAAGGTTTCCTTTGTAAAGACCACTTTCGACAAAGGTCTACAAAAGGGCTGTTTCATTTAATTAAACAAATCATTTGATGATTTACTAAAAAAACCTTTTATTTTATATACCACCCTTGATATATCTTAACGATAATATTATCATTTTTTTATTTTGGTTTTGATATTGTTTCTGTGGATGACTTTATTCTAGGGAAGCTAATAAAGTTGCGGAAGGTTGAAAAACTCATGAAGTGACTGCTCGTCAGCCGGGTTTTGAGGTCTTTTTAAAAATAAAAATAAAAATTAACACTCCACAATCAACGGCCTCCATTAAGATAGTTATATCCTGTGTCGGGGGTCCGGAAACATTCACAAGGACAAACACACCCAGACCGGAAAATATGTTTGCATGGTCAATACAAGCATATTATGCTCCGAGCGGGAATCGAACCTGTGGCGTTTAAGGCAGGTTCGCTACCGCTGCGCCACAACGTCGTCTTAGTACCCTAGCTACTAGTCTTACTTGGGGTTCATCTCGTAGACCCCTTAGGGTCTCGGGGTAACCAAACAAGGCAACGGCCTTTTATGGTGGTGTCAACGCCGCCTGCTCAGACAGGCGGGTCACCTGCGGGCCCGTGTATATCCGGGCGTCGTGTCCGGTGGGTGGCGCCGCTAACGAGGTCGAGCCCGCTTGAGGTAAGCAGGTCAAAATACTAGTCTTAGTACCCTAGTATAGGTATACCCTATAACTAGTCAACGCACCTGTATGTCCTCTGGTGTTGCAAATATTCATGGGCGGTGATAATCGGTAAGCACCAGGTAAGCCTCCTGCCAGTTTGCCTCCACTGAGATAAAAAAGTTTTTTTGTTATATATGAGATATATAGGTCTAATTAGACATTTCATTCTGCATTAGTTGCGAATCACAACGATGTGCTTGCAAAATTTTTCACGATTTATTATTAACTAGCAATTTCTTTTGATAATTCTTACTAATATGTGATATGCACTATATATGTGAAACTAACTCTGTCTTTCTGTCTGTCTGTCGCGTTTTCACATCAATTTACATAACCGATTTAAATGCAAGCAAGCAAGTTCCAAATGTATATAAAAATAAACTTATCAATAAAGCCTATTATTCGTTAGAGGAATATTTTTCCGATAAAAATGCTTGGGACTCTTAATATTGCTGGATCTATGATGAAAGAATACAATTGTAAAAAACAAATATATTTGAAAAGAGTAACTGTCGAGTTTCTTGTCGGTTCTTCTCGATAGAATCAACCTTCCCAACCGTCGGTAGCGTTTGACTATTCAAAAGTACTTTTAAAAGTCTACTTGAATAAAAATAATTTTGATTTTGATTTTTGATTTAATGAAATTTGGTACACAGGTAGTCTAGAGCCTGAGAAAAGACGTAGGCTTCTTTTTAATGCGAAAAAAGTGTTGAAGTAAAAACGAAAAGTTGTATGAAGGTTCATTATTTCTAGAGCTAGAAGCTTGCAAGCTTGCTTGCTTTTTAGGCTATTGATTCGATATAAGTAAATATGTCAAAGGTTGTAAAGGGGGGTTTAGAGTTTGTATTAAAATCGTTATACACGCGGACGAAGCCGCTGGCAGACGCTAGTTATTTATATGGTAGAACAATGTTTACTGAACTAGTATTATTATAAATACTTAAACAATATTGCATGAACAAATTTCTAATATATTTTATAAAGAATACAGTAACAATAGCTGATTATATTAATTTAATAGTTCAAATATATACACAAGTACAAAAGCTTTGTTTGAAAATTACGAATAAAACATAACCATTCCATTGTAATAGCATTAAATTTTAAGTAAATTATGGCTCCATTTTATTAAATATAATAGAATGTTACAATTTAATGTTAGAGAACAACAATTAAACAATTAAAGTCAAGAATATTTGAAATATTATCTTAGAAGTTGAAAATCTTTATAATATCAAAACGTAGTGATGGGTATGTGTGCAGTATCGATAAAATGTATACAATTTTTATTTTGTATTTTTTTAAACAAAAAGGATTGGTCAAGTTAAGATCAAGAAAGATAAGCTGATGTGTCATTGTTATGTTAATTGAAAATATATTTACCAGCGTCGGGACGTGATGACCTCATCGCCCACTGTTGGGATAACCTCTGTCACAGCAGAGATTATTCCACCAGTGAGATTATTCAATCAGTCACACTGGTGGTAGGTCTTTTGTTGCAAGAGGCCGGCTAGGTAGGTACCGCCGCAGTATCAAATATTCTGCCGCCAAATAGTAGTGCTTAGGCATAACTGTGTTCCGGGTTGAAATTACTGGGCAGAGGAGATTTAAGAACTAATATCTCGAGTTTGGCAGCGCGCGAGTTGCACCTAATAATGATGTTGCAAGTGCTCATAGACTAATATAAAAAAAGGTATATATTTTTTAATCCATATGTTATAAAAATTAATGCAATTTTGCAATAAACATTTATTTAGAAAATATCGATATATTCACAATAAATCCCATCGCTAAAGGAAAGTTGGCAAGTCATAGCGTGATACGCTTCGAGCTCTACAAGATCTCGTGGAATCTCAAATATTTCAAAATAATTCATCCTAGAGACGTTAACAATAAGCCCGGTGCCAAAGTCGACTATTCTACTAATTTACACAACAGTAGATTGTAATAAGACAAAGTGTATGTATCATACACTTATTTTTTTACAATTTTTTATTTATTTATTTAATTCTTTATTTTCAGGCATCAAGGCCCATAGATAAAATACATACATATATAGATTATTACATTAAATACCTTACGGACTAACATACATATTATTCATATATAACATAAAATAAAATATTACAACACTACACTTATCACTATTTATAGGAACTTTTAGTCTTTGCTTCCCTATATTTACGGTACACAACTTCTGCTGGCCAAAAGTCTGAACTGAAGAACATGGATTTGTGCTGAGCCTTAATTTGGAAGAGATACGATTTAAAATTCGTAGTATGGCTCGACTCCAACCGCTCCAGCTTCAATACCGCCCGTTCTCCAGCACCTATAACATTTTGGGTCTTCCTAGCGATGTACTCCAGGATCTTTTCCCCCGATGTCTGCTGGTCAACTCGGGAGAGATACAGAAGCACGGTGGGCGCTGCGGCTCGAAATCTATCAGCCGTAGGACCGGTACCGCGCTTATTGCGGTTACGTCGTGCTCGGCTTTTCCTATTTTGTACTAAGACAAAGCCCTCATTGTCCACAGATTGCTTACACTTCTTATCATTGCTCTCTCCACCTCTTACTGTAGTTTTTGTAGTAAGCGGTGGAGGTTTTAACTGGTTCTTCCTGCGGGACACATTTGCGTAGCTATCCATCTGTGGCTGCGATGTTGATTGGCTGTGACGTAATAGTTACGGGTCCCACTGAAAGGTTATTGCCCTTTCCTTCCGATACATTCCTCGGCGATGCATTTCCGCTGATAGGCGAAAAATGAACCGCCGCGCCACGGCGAGTGTTGACGTTGCGCAATGGACTTTGACTCGGTGAAATTACTGACGCAGGGTTGTCACGTCGTAGTAAAGAAACTTCTTTATTCAGGTCTTCGATCGTTCGTTCTGAATCCTCAAGTCTTTTTGGATTGTGACGACTTCTGTTTTTAGCGATGTAATCTGTTTTATACACTAGATGTGCCCGCGGCTTTTACTGTGGGGTATTTGTGCTGTAAAATTTTGCTTTTTGCCAAATTTCGGGATTCTAGATCAACGGGAACCATACCGTATATTTTTTCGATCCAAAACCTATTGGTTACTTTTGTCTTTCAATTTTCGTTAAAAGCAATGTGTTACAGCACAAGTAAAGAGTAAATTCTGAAAAATAAAAAAGTTGAAAATGAAGGTAAATTTCGATACTTACAAGTTTTATCGTGTTGACTTAGGATCTTGATTTTTATACGTTTAATAGAGACTATAGACCTCAGTTATTTATAAATTTCAACTTGCTAGATCCACCTGTTCCTGAGAAAACCTTTTTTAGTTTTTGAGGTACTGTAAAAAGCAAATTATTCATTTTTCAGCGAAGTCACACAACTCCTTATAGGTATAAAAAAGAATAAGTCACATTAGGTCGTAAATTTTATTAAATTAAAAGTTTTTTCATTCAGATAAGCGCATTTAAGCGACAAACTAATCAAAGGGTATAAATTGCTCTATGAATGAGAACTTTTAGCAATTAAAAATAAAAGTGTTCCGGGCACTAGAGAAATATTGGAAAAGAAATCTTTTGAGCTCGTTCCGGGGCTGGTAAACTTTCTCACGGACATTTATCCAATTATTTTATAACGTAATCTCTTCATTTATTACAGTTCTCGATTTTCAAAAGAACTTTAATTTTATTCGTTTAATAGTAGATTTTAATGTGACCAAGTTATCAAGCATACGACACACCTGATGGTAAGCGGTTGTCGTAGCATATACGCTCGCAACACCATACATTTGTAGGCGTCACTCAGGCGTTGCCAACCTCGAGATATTAGTTCTTAAATCTTCTTTGCCACAAGGTATACTGCTTTACGTTCTATTTTATGTTAATAAGTTGGCAAGCAAGCATACGTCCTACCTGATGGTAAGTGGGTGCCGTAGCCTATAAGCTCTTGCAGCATCATTAGTACGTACGTAGTAGTAGTAGTAGTTGTTAAATCTCCTCTGCCCAGTAATGTCACTAGCCTTCAGTGCCCTTCAAACTGAAGCGCAGAAATGCCAAAGATACTACTGATTTGCGCTAGAATATTTGACACTGCGGTGGTACCTACCTAAACGTCCTCTTGCAAAAGAAGACCTACCGGTGGTACCTACCTAACCGTCCTCTTGCAAAAGAAGACCTACCGGTGGTACCTACCTAACCGTCCTCTTGCAATAGAATGCCTACCGGTGATACCTACCTAACTGTCCTCTTGCAATAGAAGGCCTACCGGTGGTACCTACCTAACCGTCCTCTTGCAATAGAATGCCTACCGGTGGTACCTACATAACCGTCTTTCACAGCGGTTCTATTCGACTATTCTATACTATTCGTCAATTATCCACTTACTTGCGATTATTATGTTTAATTGAAACTAAATATTTGCGATCAAATCCTCTAATCTAATAATCTAATCTCTAATTATACCACAGACTATAACATAATTAAGTTTATTAACATCTACGCTGAATGGATTGTCACTGATGCTTCGTTTACATTAGTCGAGTAAATAAATATAATAGTCGAGTAATAGCCGATTATGATCATTATAGTTACATTTACATACATACATACGTACATAGTGGAGCAATTATGATGAACGATCATGTTAATAGTTAAACAATCTGTATATTATATAATAGTTTTTTTCGGAGTGTGTTGGCCCTAGTGGCCTCGACATCGTCACCGGTGGGAGAGTTTGTATAATCATTAAACTCGAAAAGTGGTAGTCGATGGATTGTTATTTAGACATTATTTCCACTTACCATCAGGTGGAGTAGAGCCATCTGCCCTACTTTTCAAATTAAAAAAAAAAAAAATTGTCATAAAATTTTGACCGGACGGTGTACCTTAGTCCACTAAATAATCCCTAAAATAATCACTAAAAAATCCTTAATCATATAATATATATTTTTATTATACTGTTACGGATAACCTTATCACCGGGTTATAAGGTTCAAAATCGCTTGCTACTCTCTCTGTTTATTTTCTTAACGTCGCGTGGGTTCTAGAAAGATGTATTCTCGAAACATGTAGTATAGCGTTCCGCGGACGGAACTTTCTCGAACCCGTGTTCCGCGTTATATAAGCGGCCCGGTGCTTTGACTGAGTCATTCAGTTCTGAGCAACGAGCGAAGAAACTACAAGTGATACCAGTGAACAAGTGCGATAATTAGTGACCTCGGCTATTCTTTTGGACTATGATTGACCTGTGATTTGGACTTGTGATTTGTGAAGTTCTGTTGTGTAATCTAGATCTAATAAAGTCTTATTTAGAGCCATCAGGTATTTATTTCCAAATCCGCGAACCCCAGCCCGTAACAATACGTTATCGTATATTTATTATCCTAATTGAAATCTTGCTGTCAATTTGAATGGTGTACACTTAAACTAAACTAAACTAAACGCTACACACTCAACGGCCCCCATTAGGATAATTATATCCTGTGTCGGGGTCCGGAAACATTCACAATGACAAGGACAAACACAACCAGACCGGAAAACATGCCTGTACGATTAATACAAACATCTGCTCCGAGCGGGAATCGAACCCGCAACCGTCGAGGCTTAAGGCAGACACGCTACCCACAACGCCACAACGGTGTCATAAACTTAAATAAGTAATCATTATTGGTATAGGATTTATTAGGATCATTCTAGAAAAGATAATGCACCTACATTTTTCCATCAAGAATAGCTAATGTAAGCACTACTTAAGGGCAGCTGTGATTTACGTGGCTGTTTGTAATTGAATATTAATTAATTCAGTGCACATATATATTGATATAGGTATTGATTTACCTGAAGTGTATTTGAGAGTGTCTTTACAATTACGCTGCGCAGTAGAGTCATGCTCTTCCCAGTATTCGGCAGTACCCACCAGTAATGTCACAGAAAATCGGCGTAAAGTAACAGTATTAGTTGTTGCGTTTCGTGAATGAGTGAAAGCGCCAGAGGCCCAATCTCCCACACACTCTATTCCCTTTTTTTCCCATCCCTTTCCTCCTATCTCTTACGTTGGCAATGTGCTTACTTTAAGTATCACAAGCGTTCATAGGTTGCGGTTTGCCGAACGTCTTGAAATAAAAAGGGAACTAGCACTATGATTGAAGGATATACATTTCTTAGAATTTCGTCAACGACATGCAGGTTTTCTCATGATGGTTTCCTTCACCGATACGCAGAAGATAAATTTGAAACACAAATTAATTATCTGAAAACTTTTGCCCGGATTTAACCCGCGACCTTCGACCAGTCTATGTTTTCTATCCATTAGATCACCTCGGGTTTTTAATACGTATAAATCGGTAAACTAATAAAGTTTTCATTTTGACATAAATAATGTAAACTTTAGTTAGGACAATAAGCTATGGTTAATGACCCTCGACCGGTTGTAGTAATTAGTCCGAATCAGGGGTCGAATTTAATGATTTATTATGTAATTACTATAAACTAACTTTAAGTTGGTGGTTCAACATCGTATTGCAGGAGTTTTGGGTTGATATATTGTCGTTGGGTTGAGTATTGTGTTGATATAAGTCTTTCTTGCTACTGTTAGTGAAATCTATGTAAATATATATATAGAATGCTCCGTGGTTGATATTATTCTTCTTTTTATCACGTGGTTAGTAGCCAACCTAGTGTCAGAGGTGTTCAGGTCGCCCGTATAGGACTCTGACTTGACTTATCGAGTGTTATCACTAAGTTCCCAGCTGGGTCTAGACCCCCCCCCCACCGGTGATGCTGTCGAGGCCAACAGTAAATAAGAACAAAAAGATCACCTATTGGCTGCAAATATAGTTGCTAAATCCACTAGTCGTTTAGCGACGATTGCGCACCTAGTTATGAGCGTTGATATGATAATATATAAAGATATGATACTTATGGCTGCCTTCGCATAGTTGCGCTTCCAAAAGAACCTAAACGATCGCGCATTGTAAAGTATCAAAGAAGTTTTATCCGCAAAATCGTATTTTCTCTCACGATCTCTCTTTTTTCGTTATTCCCAGGAGACTACAGAATTGGGGACTTTTACTACTTCAAGAGAAGAGTGGAAGGTTTTCTAGAAAGTGGTCAGCAACAAGGCTTGCCACATATTCTTCAGGTAAAAACTTTTTACGGTACGAAGAGAGATGTTTAATTAACGTCTTCTTCTTCATAGCATTATTCCAGGTATAATACGAGTATCTACCTAGAATCTGCTTATTACTCTTGTCCGGATATGACAGGTTACTTGTTTTACACAGAGCGATTGCCAACTGACGTCCGCAACCCTAAGGGCGAACCAGTAACTCATTGGATAAGAGTAAATTACTTATCAAGAGTAGTTAACAATTATTATCAGATGTTATGTGATAGCAACTGAAACCGACAACTTAACGTGCTCTCCGAGGCACGGTGGGGAGACCCACAAGAACAAACGCCCAGACCGAAACAGATATTTGTAAGATCAATGCAAATATCTGCCCGAGCGGGAATTGAGCCCGTAACCATCGAGGCTAAAGGCAGACTCGCTACCCTCAACGTCACAACGGTGTCAAGAGATATTTAACTATCATATATTAGTAAAACATGACGTTAATTGAATTTTATTTCGCCTCGCATATGCATATTATCTTAGTTATGACTGTGACAGATGAGGTTAGTTTTTCTTATAAAAAACGCGGTAGGCAAACGTAAAATAACGAGCTTAATAACTCGCAAGAACTTATAAAGAACAACTATCTCTATTTGGAACTATTCCAAACGGGAGATATTCATCAATTAAGTTCCAGATGACCTCGTCTTTTCTGGCTTTTTGTCTTTTATCATTAAAGAATTATTGGTAGTATTACATTGAATAACATTTTTTTATATCAAAATTGCTTTGCCCGCGGCATAACTTGCGTGGTCTCCATAGTTCAATGAAACTAACAAACGGACAATTCTTTCGCTTTATTATTTTCTTACTGTTCCACCAACTCACCGTTTTTAATATTGGTATAGACAGCTTTATAATATTGGTAAAGATTCGGTAATAAAGCATAATCATTTTTAGGCGTCAGGACGTGACGACCCTATCGCCTTCTGTTGGGACAATCTCTGTCACAGCAGAGGTGGTAGGTCTTTTAGTGCAAGAGGCCAGCTAGGTCAAATATTCTACTGCAAAGCAGTGTCTTGGACTAGTGAAATTATTGGGGAATGAAGATTTAAGAACCAATCTCCAGATTGGCAACGCGTGAGTGACACCTATAAATGGTGTTGCAAGCACTCATAGGCTACGGCAACCGCTTACCAATAGGCTGTAGGCTGCTGGTAGGCTGTATGCTTCCTTGCCAACGTGGTGGTTCCAGCTGAGGCAATTCAGGCCAGAATCAGCAAGGATCTACTTTAATTTAATTAAAATATGTAGATATTATGTAGACCGTACCTTATATCATTACTAATGTTAGTTATGAAGACGGTATTCAAACCATGCAGAACCGCAGACGAGAGCCAGCCTATAAAATGTGGGACAGAGTTTTAGTAACATTTATTATCATTTCTATTCAATTAACTAATGCTCTTTTAAGCAAACATCTAATCAACAAATTGGCGATAAATCTAATATCGTATTCGTTACCTGTCATTAGGTATCGAAAGGGAGCACTTTAGTTAGTAAATGGTTGTATTCCCGCAACATAAAGATTACGTAATAGAAGTAAATGTTTCCGGATTTAATGAGATAAATTGTTTTTCCTTAAACAACTTTGTACTATATAATTTATATACATGTTAGGATTTTTAATATCGATGTCGATATATAGACGAAAGAGGTTGTAGTCTGTGATATAAAATAAAGCTGGCGGCTTTTGAGATCCGTCGTATCTGTTATGGTTAGATATATGTTAGTAGATTATTGATCGACGTTTTTTCAGGCAGTGCCTGTGGCGACTGATGCACTGAGTGTCACTCACGCGTTGCCAACTTCGAGATATTAGTTCTTAAATCTCCTTTGCCCAGTAATTTCACTAGTCTACAGTGCCCTTCAAACCGGAACACAGTAATGTCTAAGCACTACTATTTGGCGCCAGAATATTTGACACTGCGGTGGTACCTACCTAGCTGGCCTCTTGCAAGAAAAGACCTACCACTAGTGTGACTGATTGCACTGGTGGAATAATCTCTGCGGTGACAGAGGTTTTCCCAGCAGCGGGCGATGGGGTCGTCACATCCCGACGCCGGAAAAGGTTTGTATTGAATGTCCGTCACTGTACGAATGTCATGCCTTCAACGACCCTCATCAGGATAGTGATAGCCAGTGTCGGGGGTCCGGAAACACAAGGGCAAGGACAGACACACCCAGACTAGAACACATGCCTGATGGTCAATACAAACCTTTCTGAGTGGGAATCTAACCAGCGACCTGTGGCGATTAAGGTTTGCTACCGCTGCGCCACAACTTAGTCAGAAATCTTATAATACTCGTGATATTATGTAAATAGCTATGATGAATCAAATATGAAATATGAAATACTGATGACATCAGCGTCAGCTTTACGGCAGGCAGAGTCTTTTTTGTTGTAATTTGTGATAGGTATTATGGTAATGAGAATATAATGAATGTCTACGGTCTTTGGCAAAAAATAAGTAAGGTATTTTCATTATATATATATTCAGTAAGTATGTGTATTATTTTTAACTGGCTTAAAAAATGTAGGTGTACACTTCTTCTCATTTTTTTTATGTATATTATAGTTCCTTAAATGTAACTTGAACCATAATGGCCGCTTCTGCGCAGGTACAATAATGGACAAAAATGTTAGACAAAAATATTGGTTTCGTCTTATTTAAATCGATTCTTTATAAAGTGGGAAAACGGATTGAAGTATAATAATAATAATAATAATATTTATTCATGAAAAGGTATTACAACTTTTAACACATAAAATAACAATGCAATCTGTACACATATCTTCCGATCCTCTGTGTCTAAACTAGATTTTTAGCAAATCTGTATTTCAGACTACAGAGCTCTTCCTACAAATACTTTAACCAGTTAGTTTTAGCAATAATATTGAGTTGTTCATAATAAATAAAAATAAAACTAACAGCAAATAAAAATTAAAATTACATAAAAAAAAAAAAAAACATTTAACTTTAACTTTAAACAATAAGAAAATGAAATCGCCAGGATTTTAACCTGACAAAGTGTGTATGGTGACCTCTCTGTGTGTAATGTATGGTTTATGAGTGTGTGTAGAAGAGAGGATGTGTAATGTGTAAATGTATGATTTGACTGATACTATTTTTGTGTATGTAATGTTAACACTTAATGTTTCACTGTAGTTATACTTTAATAATGTAGTAGTGATTCGGTATCATAGTAATTTAGGGTTTTAAGATAACTAGTAACTTTATGCTTACAATCTTTTTTATTTAGTGGGTAAATTTTTATGGTTCTATTAATTTTGTTGTATAAATATGGGCCCAAATAACAGAAAAATCTTTTCGCAAATGCATGTTTAAATATAAAGCGGTCTTTGCAAACGTTACCAATACGACGTGATGCATTAAAGAGGGTTTTGTCATAATAAGTCAGGGAGTGTTGTTTTAAGACGATTTTTAGGGTAAAAAGTTGACGTACTGTTAATACATCGCACGATTTATATAATTCTTGGGTAGGGAATTTAATCGGTCGAAAGGTGCTTACTTTAAGAACGCCTCTTTGTGCCGTTTCTAAAGGTTTTAAAGTAGTTTTAGGAGCACCTCCCCAAATTGTTATACAATATTCTAACAAGGACTGAGCGAGAGCATAATATACTTGTTTAATTAACTTAAAATCAGATAGATGTCTCAACTCCCTAAACACGCAAAACAATTTTCTAAGTCTGGATGTAAGTAATTCAATATGTTCTTTGAAAGAGAGATGACTATCAATCATAATCCCCAGATATTTAAATGAAGAGGCTTTAGCTAAGCGTGCACAAGAACATTGGGAATTAAGATGACAGTCATTATGGGCTATTATGTTATAGCAAGGCGCAGATAGATCATAGCTTCTCATTGAAAATGCCATATATTGCGTTTTATTGGTATTTAGTGATAACACATTTCTTTTTAACCATCGTCTTATCTCGTCAAACCCAGATTGAGCTCTTTCATATGCTTCTTTCCATGTATTTCCGACAAAAAGTAGTGCTGTGTCATCAGCGTAAGATATAATTTTACCATGTTTAAGCTTACTATCATAAAGGTCATTTAGGTATATTAAAAATAGGCTAGGACCGAGGATACTGCCTTGTGGTACTCCGTATGAGATGGGTAAATCATAACTCATGAGATTATCAATTTTAACGCTTTGCCACCTATCAGAAAGGTAGTCCTTAAAAAGTTTTAGCTGTAAGCCTCTTATTCCCATCTTTTCCAATTTAATCAAAAGGAGTGGTATCGAAACAGTATCAAAGGCTTTAGCCAGGTCTAGGAATATACCAATAGTTTTTTTACCCGAGTCCATATTCCGCACAACAAAATCCACGAGTTCATGGACAGCTTCGCTAGTAGATTTTTTTGTTCTAAATCCAAATTGATTAGTTGAAAGCAGATTGTTACTTTCTAAATAATTTATTAATCTAACATTTATAATACGTTCGAGAAGCTTGGATATACAGGGTAGGATAGCAATAGGTCTGTAGTTATTGATGTCTTCTTTAGAACCTGACTTATATATTGGATGTATTACAGATCTTTTTAACACTTTTGGAAATATTCCTTCTAAAAGACAAATATTAAAAATATGCGTAAGTGGTCGGACAAGTATATCCTTACAACTTTTAAGAACTGAATTAGGAATGTTATCCCACCCAACGGAACAAATGTCTTTTAAATTCATAATTAGTCTTTCTACCTCAACCTCATCTGTACTATGTAAGACAAACGAAGACAAACAGGATTTATTTGAAATGTGAGAATCGGTGTGATCTGGCTTTTGACCTTTAATTGTATCCTCTGCAATATTTTGACCAATGTTCACAAAAAAATCATTAATTAAATTAACAGATTTTTGCGGGTTTAAGGGATTAATAAGTTCCCTAGATATATTTTTTTGTTTAGTTCTATTTGTAATTGTATTAATAGTTTCCCATATTTTTTTATTATTATTTCCTGCTAATTGTAATTGCCGTTTTTCATAAATTCTTTTAGTTTTCTTTAGTAGATTATTGCAAAAATTTCTGTATCTTTTGTAGGTTAGTTTTAGTGTATCATTTTCAGGTGTAAGTTTTAGTTTTATATGTAAATTGTCTCTATTCTTCATACAACGAATTAAGCCAGGCGTAATCCAAGGCTTTATTATTTTGTTACGTTTAGATAACTTTGTTAAAGCTGTGTTTGCATGAATACAAGTTTGAATTGACGATACGAGATAAGTAAGGCTATCACACACATCATTTGTAGAATAAATTGGTTTGTAGTCTAAATTCGCCAAATCAAATTTAACTCTCTCTATGTCAAGTTTGCGTATAGTAGTGGTACCCGAGAGGGTTTTCTTTGGTTTAAGTTTCAATGACACTAAGACTGCATTATGATCAGTAACCGAAGACTTCAAAACTAACGTTTTTGCAGGATTTCTTGTTTTTAAAATAACGTGATCAATGCAGCTTTTATCGAGATAGGTGGCCAACGTATGAGCTGGTAAAAGACCGTGAAATGAGCATAAATTCAAGTAATCATTGGATCTCGAGTCAGGAGAGTCTTTGGATATATTAATATTTATATCACCAATAATACAAATATTTTTAAAAGTTTTAACACTTGATAGAATAGAGTTAAGCGTTTCTAAGAACTTATCGATATTTCTATTCGAAGGGGATCTATACACAGCAATTATAGCTGTCTCAGAACCGAGTTTTAAAATAAGGCAACTACAATCTTGACATTGTGGTTCCTCAATAATTAAATCAAGGTTACTTTTGACAAAAACAGAGACACCGTCATTCTGATTTATTGATTTTTGGGTACAGTGACTATTAAATCCATCTAAGCGCGGAAGTACGGAATTGCATGCTAGCCAACATTCAGTAAGTACGATGACGTCATATTTTAACTTAAGTCGGTCTAATAATACTAAAAATCCATCAAAATTACGGGATATGCTTCGTATATTTTGCGTTAAAATGTTAATGCAATTAGCAGAGTCAGATAAAAAATTTACACATTCTTCGACCTTACAAGAAATTGATTCAGACACCGAAATCATATCTAATTCCTTCGCTATGTCATCCATTTGTATTAATTGTGTAAAGCGAGTTGGCCAGTTTTATATGCAACCTGAAAAATAACTTGTAATCGTGATATGTCAATGATACAATTGATACAACAATTAAATTGTGGGTGCTGAGTATAAAAATATATTTTATGCAGCAAAAATAAAGAGTTATCAAACTGTTAGATAGAACTACATATAATTTTATGTTATCTAATTTAAGACTATGATGAGAGTTTATTTTTTTGTATATATTTGATTTTATTTTATTGTATATATCTGAGTGTGTAGAAATGTGGTATATTATCTGTAAAGAGTTTAATATAGTGTGTAGTGCAATATTTGTAGTAAGTAAAAAATATATAGTCTCGTTTAAAAATAAAGAAAAAAATATAAGTTCATTATATAAAGATAAAACAATAATTTCGAAAATAAATAAGTGAGGTACATTTTTACAGCGTAGTCACAAAATGCAGCTTGTTCGTAATTTCTTTAAGTCTTCTTCATCTTCAATGGCAATTCGCGGTGAGCCCTCTTTTTTGCGAATATAAACTTTATTCAGTGAAGTCCAGCAATATAAATACTCATAGGTTTTAGCAAAATCACGGGCTAAGAAGAATAATCGCCGACTTTTATACGTAAGTGTCTCAGTAATGAATAATGGCTTGTCGATTTTTTGTTGGGTGTCAGTTTGTTTACTTCCATTCAAGTAAAATAAACCGGTGTTTAACTTTTCCATCTTCTGTTTCGAATCAAGTTTCCTGACATATTTTAATAGGTTCTCCTTCATCATTACAGAGGTGAACTCAACGTTAACTGGCTGAGGCATTCCTGGCTTCGCGTAAATCCGGTATACATCTTTTATATCCGACTTTTGAATTGGCAGATCAAGTGCCTTGCCTATAGACACAACGGCTTCACATAAATCTTCTTTTGTTTCAGAAGAAAATTTAGGAATATGTCTGACCGTGACTTTTTGAAGACAAGCTTGTCTCTCAAGCGATTCTATCTTATTTTCAAGGGACTTGATATGTGTGACATACTCATTACGCTCGTGACGGATTTTATCGATTTCTTTATGTAAGTCGTCATAATTTGAAGATAAAGTATCAATAAATACACGAATTTCGGCATTCTGTGACTTAATTTCTGCTAATGACGCTTCTAGATTTAGCATTTTATTATTTTGCATTTCCGTAAAGTTTGCGAACATGGATCTCATCTCTGACATAAAATCTTGTAAATCGCAATCACGTTTTCTTTTAAAGCGGGTATTATTGAAATTTTGTGAGGAGCCGCAATCATGCAAATCATGTGCACTTGTATCTACTAACGATGAGTTTAGGTGGGACAAGTCAGAGTCGGAGGCGTATGGTTTAGGTGGAGTGCGATTTAGTGGCATTTTGTCATCCAATTTTACTCTACGTAGTGGTTTTTATATGATCACAATATAATTCAGTGAGCGGGAAGTAGTTACTAAAGTTGTGAAATATGTAAAGACCAGCGTCGACGCCTTCTTGTCAGAATATAATACAAACTAAGTTTAAAGAGTATTAAAACGCTTCCGCTTATGATTTGTGGCAGATCTTATAGCTTATCTGATGACGCATACGCAACAATCGAAATAGTGTACCTCTATTTGTCTCCGGTGATGCTCTCCTTGTCACTCTAATGGTATTGTTGCTTATACTTCCACTTGTATTATGCGCGCCTAGTACTTCGGCGAACATTTAGCGTATTTATTTTAAATATTTTTGAATATATTTAAGAAATAAAAACTAACACAAATGATACGTTTAGTCGCTTTCGCGGTCCAGGAGGAAGAGTATATAATATAGTTATTATTTCTTCTAAATTCAATTAATTATATATTTATTATCGTTATTAATTACTTAAATAGAATAAAACAAATAAATAGTATAGAAAAAGGTACCTATATATAAAAAAAGTTAATGTACATTATTAATAGTGAGACAGACTTCTTCGTATCTTCCGCAGTATTATTCAGAGAATTAGTTATATTATTTTCTTTTAAAAATAACTATAAACGTCAAATACCATCCTTCTCTCCCGTCTCCTTAAAGTTGATTGTGGTCGAGGCATTATCTTGAAATAAATGTTAACGCACTTGACAAAACTAATTTATATTTTAATTTATTTTTAATAATTTATTATTAAAGAACTAAAACAACCGTGAGCGAGTGTACTAAACCCGGGCCCCCTCATACCACATACGGTTGAAACCCAAAAACGTGTCACTGCGCAGGGTTCAAGTTACATTTAACAGACTATACTCGATTACTCCCAGACGGCTGGACCGATTTAAATTTTTGGAACGAAGTTTCTTAACGCGGATTATAGGGTAGTGCAATTTCGATTCCCTTGATTTTTCTAAGATACCATTATCAGATCTTGAACAAATTACGAGACTAATTGGAATATATACCCTCTCATATAACAAAAAAAAATGTGCAATCAGCAGACCACCATCAGGAACGATGTTCTTTACGTTCTTTTTTCTCTCCGAATATAATTTGAAATGAAAGTTGTATGTTTTAATATATTATAATTATGATAAAAAGAGACAGGAACAGAGAGAAAGAGTTGCGCACCCGGCTGCGCACTCACTTGCTCGTGTGCTCATTTGCTTGTAGTAGGCTCGAAACACACGCACACATACACAACCTACGCCATTTCGTTACGTGACGATTTCTACTAATTCGCACTAATCGGAAGCCGCGTTAAGGAACTTCGTTCCAATCTTATTTTATTTTTTCTTTTCAAGTTTTCAATTATTAAATCGTCAGTTTAAGCAAGCCCCACCATTAATACCCACCCACGAGTAATAGTCATATTATGTGGCAGTGCGTGTCGGACATCACTACATAGTATAAAAGAAAGTCGCTTTCTCTGTCCCTATGTATGCTTAAATCTTTAAAACTACGCAACGGATTTTGATGCGGTTTTTAATAGATAGAGTAATTGAAGAGGAAGGTTTATATGTATATTAACATCCATTAAATAGTGGAGAAAAAAAAAATTGAGTTTTCTTATGAGATGTCGTAAGTAATTACATTTAACACGTGCGGGCCACGGGCAGTAATGAAAATCAAAAGTACTGGATCGATTTTAATCATTTTTTCAGTGAATGACATAGGCTTTATATTTTATACCTGTGTGAAGCCGGAGCGGGCCGCTAGTTAAGAATAAATCGTGTGAGTGATAACAATCAGGTGCTATATTTTTCAGGAAAATTACTTTATTATGCATTCAGATTTGTAAGATCTAAAGATCTGTTGGCCCTATAAATTGAATAGTATACGTTTCGTAATGAAATAAAGCATTTAATTTCCGCCCTTTGAACTTCGGTAATTTCGATGTCACTGTGAAATGACTTCTGTTGATTTGGAATCTCAATTTCCTTAAGATATTTCAGCATTTAGTTCTTAGTTTAATTCGGTCTGTTTTAGTGCATTGAAAGAAGAACATTCGTATTGTATATACTTTCAAATGTATTCACTCAAAAGCTTTTATTTTGAAATTAGGAACCGACGCTTGTATTTCATTTAAGTATAATAAATCTTTATTATATATTGGGGCATGGCCTATTTAATACGTTAGATTCGAAATACAGTCTTTTAAAAAATGACATTCTGACGAAGCGTCAATTGATGGTTACTTCAACATTTCATCACGCAGAAAATCGTTGTCGTACCATATAAAAGAACGGATCTTTGAAATCCGACGTAGTAGTTACAGTGCTGTGCAATCTATGCGTGTGCTGTGTGTTATCTAAGTAAAGGGATTAAAAGCATTGTTGGTTACGATAACTTGTTCATAATTTTAACCTACTTGGATGAAATTGGTAAAGGCTCAAGGCTATCATTACCTTAGTTTGACTAACAATGAATACTGATAAAACCACAGGCGTTGTATTATATATATATATATATATATATATATATATATATATATATATATATATATATATATATAATACAATATATAGTGATTGAAAAAGCACACAGTCATAAATTGCTTAGAAAGTTTCGTTAGTACATTTTCAAAATCAATCAAATATGTTTTGGATTGTGTTCTTAGCTAGGTTATAGAAAACCTGTATTATATAAACAGTCCCGTTCCCCTTTTAACATTACAGTGAATGAAAAAATGTTTCAGTAAATGAAATGAAAAAAAAAAAAATGTTTGACACCGTTGTGGCGTTGTGGGTAGCGAGTCTGCCTTTAGTCTCGACGGTTGCGAGTTCGACTCCCGCTCGGGCAGATGTTTGTTAAAATTTCTGTCTCGGTCTGGGCGTTTGTCCGTGTGGGTCTCCGCACCGTGCCTCAGAGGGGCACGTCAAGCTGTCAGTCCCGGTTATTATCAATAACATCTGATAATAATCGTTAACTCTTGATAAGTAAATTGCTCTTATCCAATGAGTTACTGCTTCGCCCTTAGGGTTGCGGAGGTCAGAGGGCAATCGCTCTTTGTAAAAACTAGGAACCTGTCAAATCCGCATAAGAGTAATAAGCAGACCCTGGGTACATAAAAATACCGGGAATAATGCTAGGATGAAGAAGAAGTAAATGAAAAAATGTTTGTACCGAGTTAAATTTTATTGATCATTTTATTTATTTTTATAGGTAATCTAACATCATCACAATCACAATCATATCAACATTTGCTCAGCAATCATAAATAAGAATGATCATAAAACGTTGCAGATAATATTTCAGATTCGAAATAAAAATAATTTTACGAGATGGTAAAAATTTTCGACGGATTATACTTGCGTTAAGGGAATTGTACCATTACTTAATGTCGTGTACCGGTTTTTATTATAATTGAAATACAATGTTCCGATTAATCTCTCGGGGACGCACTTGACACGAATATTTTTCTGATGATACTGGTAACTCTTTTTATCATAAGAACCACAGTTTTTTTTTGTCATGACGGTTGGCAAACATGTATACGGTCCGCCTGATGGTAAGCAGTCACCGCAACCTATGAACGCTTGCGATACTTGAAGTATCACAAGCGCGTTGCCAATCCAAGGAACAGGAGGGACGGGGTGAGAAGGCAAAAAGGAAGGGAACAGAGAAGGTGGGAGATTGGGCCTCCTGCACTCTCACTCATCGCACGAAACGCAATAGTACCTAATGATACTGTTACTTGACGCCGATTTTCTGTGAGAGGGTAGTACTTTCCCGGTCTAGCCGGCCCTTTTGTGCTGAGAGAACCAAGGCTCTACTACCGTAAATCCGTCCGTTCGTATCGTACCGTACCGTATGTTTCGGTTTTAAGGACACTGTAGCTAGTAAAATAACTGCGGAAAAGAGATTTAAGATACAATATCTCGTTGACAACGTGTGAGTGCCACCTACAAATGTTACAAGCATTCAGAGGCTACGGAGACCGCTTACCATGTGGGCCGTAAGCTTGCTAGCTAGTTGGCCGTATCCTTCTCTTATATCTCAAGAAACTAGGTAGGTACGATCGCAGTGTCAGATATTCTACCGTAAAGTAGGTACCGTTTCGATTTGAAGGACAATGTAGCTAGTGATATGACTGGGAAAAAGAATTAAAAAACAATATCTCTCGTTGGAAATGCGTGAGTGTTACCTACAAATGGTTTTACGGGCGTTCAAAGGCTAGCGAAATTGTTAACCATACCATGTGAGCCGTAGGCTTGCTAGCCAAATTAGTAACATAGAAAGAGGGGAGTACTTCCTCTTTACAGACTCCCCTTATCCCGTTAAGCTATTCTTCAAAAAATACTGCATTGCTACAACAAATATTTTTGTTTGTGTAGTAGTAGAAAGAAGTAGAAGTTAGTCTGATGTTGCTATCCGTATGAACCTTTGAAGGCGTTATAAGATTTGGATGAATACTTCATTAACAAGGCACATAAAAAACGGTACACATTTGCGAAACATATTTCAACTACGATTTATATAAGTAGTATTAAGAATGTTCATGTTGGGAAATAGTAAAATATTTTCTAAAAATATTACGAACTTTTTTTCAAATAAAAACACCGCTTTCACTTCATCGCGTCGTAACAAAACAGCCTACACTCGAAAACCGCTTAAACTATATGACTTAATGTATTTTGTACAAAAGCAAACCCTAACTACTTGACGCAAAGTTCACTTTTGTATAGAGTACGAATGCATTTAACACAGGCATCACACGTACGGAGCGTTTCATTTTTAATTGTTATTTGTTTTTCCGCAGATGAGAACATACCTCGTTTTAATGTAACATTGTTTATCTTGAATACTGCAGGAACGCGAATGTACGTTTTTTCGCAACGCCTCTGAAATGTTTTGGAGATTATTTAAGAATACAACAATGTACTAGATAGTAGCATTTTTCCCGGTATTTTATCCGGTCTGCTTATTATGTTTATCCCGATTTGACCGGTTGTTACTGTTTACTACTTTTATCTGACCTCCATAACCTAAGGGCAAACCTATACTCATTGGATAAGAGCAATTTACTTATCAAGAGTTAACGATTACTGGGACCGAGAGCTTAACGTGCTCTCGGAGGCACGATGGGGAGACTCACAAGGACACACGCCCAGACTGAAACAGAGATTTGTAAGGTAATGCAAATATCTGCCCAGGCGGGAATCGAACACGCAACCGTCGAGGCTAAAGGCAGACTCACTACCCTCAACGCCACAACGGTGCCACAACAATTTACTAGATATATACATATAATTGCTGGTGGTAAGTCTTAAATGTTTGGTAATATCCCGTTCTCTGAGTCCAGAAAGAAATACACAAGCACAAATAGTCAGACCAGTGACCGCTATCCCTGTTGCGTTCAGAGCATCCGCTTCCGAGTCCGGGGTCCACTTAACTTCCTTTTCGTGCTACCACGCCACTACGCACGGTCTTGGGCATCCCTAATTGTGAGATCATTTACATGCATGTCACCCTGCTCGACATTAAACCAGAACTTATTGGGCCTACCCCTTCTACCGGGACCTGGTGGCGACGGTATTGCAAGTCATTCGTTCCTCATATTGCGAGCTGTTTTTTTATATACATATATCTGTCCCAAGCGGAAATCGAAGCCATGATATTCTTTGATGATCTTTGACACTTAACGCAGGATGTTTTATGTTTATATGCTGTTGAAGCATTTCAGATTGTCTGTTCCAATTTGTATAAAAGATCATAATTATATTTTGGACTAGCCTAGTCCAATCTGTCATCGGCTTCGCCCATGTGAATAACGATTTCAACAACCCATTTTCGACAAACTTTGAATCCCCATTTCACCCCTTCAGGGATGGAATTTTATAAAATTTATATTACAAATATTTTATTTCACCAATTTTGTTTCTAGTTTCTAAAATTATGGACTTCCATACAAACTTTGGACTCCTTTTTCACCCTCTTAAGAGTTGAATTTTGAAAAGTCCTTTCTTAGTGTGCTTTTACGCTTTATAAACAACACTTTTGAAAAATGCAGCTTTCTATGTCCTAGGGCTTAGGCTGGGCGTTTATATGTCAGACAGGTTTCATTCAGTCCTATTATGTATATAGATTTTGATTCCAAACTATCTCGCTGAAGATTAAACATGGTCTTCGCTTATCTTCATCGTTTGTCCAAGGGATATAACGCGGTATAACTTATGCAATTTTTAGAACGTAATATTGAGGCATTGCTCGTTATATTATTCAAAATTATATCCTGTGCTATGGGAGTAAAGGTGATATTTTCTTGTCTTCCTCCGTTTACAATTTCAAGATGCTTTAAAACTATTTCTCATAAAGAATTTTTCTTTACGACAACGTTGAAAGGCGAGCTGCTTTCGAGAAAGAAACTCGATCTCTTATACGAAATAAGGTATTAATCATTTATGTATATATCTATAACTATTGGTTTTAGGGTTCCGTAGTCAAATGGCAAAAACGGAACCCTTATAGTTTCGTCATGTCCGTCTGTCTGTCTGTCGTACGTCACAGTAATTTTACTCGGAGACTATTGGTTCTATCTATACAAAATTACCAAATAGGTGTATTCTATGAACCGCTATACCATTTTGTAATGAAATGTTAAAATATATAAAAATTAAGGGTAGGAGTCCATACATGTAACTCAGGGTTGAAAATAAAAAATCCAGCGTACGACAACGTATAAGGTATCTTTAATAGGCCTTTAAAAATAATAAAGGGGTTTGATTCTGACTTTTTGGTTTGAGACAATAGTTTTTGAGATATTAGCTTCTAAGGTCATAAAACAACAAGAATTAACATTTAAACAACATATAAGCGCTAAAGCGTACCGTATGCTTGGCTTCATTTTACGAGTTAGCAAAGATTTTAAAAACTACTCTACGTTAATCCTTCTGTACAACTGTTTCGTCCGTTCTATATTGGAATATGGTTCTATAGTCTGGAACCCGCAATATAAGACCTATATTGAAAGTTTAGAAAATCTACAAGATAAGTTCCTCAAGCATGTAAGTTTTATGTGTTTCAAATCTAAACTTATTCCACCTACACTGCTTTCTTTAAGTGATCGGCGACTGTTCAGAGATCAAATGTTTCTGTTTAAATTGATCCAATACCAAATTGATTTCCCATATCTACTGGGCAGATTATATTTTAGATGTCCCACAATAATCACACGTATGCAATATTTATTTCATGTACCGGTTTTGAGGACTAAATATACCCAAAATACCTTCATTTTCTTGTCATTGTTATAATACTAAATTTATTAATATTGACATATTTTCTTGCTCAGAATATATGTATAAGAATAGGCTTATCGCATTAATTAATTTAACCACTATACCAGTGTGGTTAATTATTTGTTGAGGATTCGTAGATTATAAGTAAACTCTCCGGTGGAATGTAGTGGAATAATTTATTCAGAAAGTACACGAGTATATATACAAAAAATCAAAATATAAATAGCCAATGAGAAAAAAGTAAACAAAATAAAATATAAAATTATAAATTCAAATTCCAATTAAAAAGTCTACATTAGTACGCGGGCTTCTGATAGGTGGCGTCCTGCTCCCCGCACGCCGCTGTCTGAAGCGGGAAGGGCGCGCGGGAGGGACGCGCGCGAATTAATAAAATTGACCGCTGCGACCCGGCGTCGCCTTAGAATCGTCGAGCGCCGAGTGCAGCGAGGTCGTCTTGTCCGTGTTCGGTTCCCGCGTCGCGTGTTGCTTGAAGTAGTATTGTGTGAAGATTCTTATTGGAAGCTTGAAGAAAGAAGAAACTGTAGATCTTCGGATCTGCATCTTAAAAACGCTCTTTTCAGAGCGACGCTGTTTCGCATACCAACCACGCCTTATAAGGCATATAAAAACAGTTCTTTTCAGAGCTATCTACGTTCATCTATTCCGAACGATGACGTAGAAAATAAAGATAAATAAAAGATGTGTAGCGTACAATTATTTCCTAACTGCATGTAGGGTGATGCTGCTACAATTAAGTTCCAATAATTAACTATTACTATAATAATTAACTGTTAACTATGATTTAATAATTTTTCTGGAATAATTGACTTACTTGTATTTTTTTTTTAATTTTTAATATATATATAATAATATGTATATTACTTACTGCTCTTTTGTTATAACCTATATTGTAAAATTTATTAGTGGAAACTTAGTTGGTCTATGTAATATTTGATTTTCTAAGATTTTATGTATCATTGTACTGTTTGTTTCCCATGAATAAATAAATAAATAAAAATTGTGTCCCTTTCTCTAACATTTTGAGTATGGGATTTAAAATTGTGGTAAAATTTGAGGTAGTAGAACATCATAAGAGTTTTCAAACGATAATTATTTTGAAGAAGAAACGTTAAGACATTTCAGAGATATATAAGTTTTTCCCATAACTTTGTTTATTCATATTATTTTTAATAATTACTATGAAATTACAAATTTATATTTGCAATCGCTTTTAATTCGTTAATATCCTAAAGATTCTTCATCATTAAGCTCATAGCCGGGTGCACTCACTGATCGGTAAACGTTCGGTGGGTTAAGCAACTTTAGGCGCGGTCAGTCGCTAGATGGGTGATCGCATAGTGGTATTTCAACTGGGCGTCTCCGTGCTTCGGAGGGCACGTACAAAGTCAGCCCGGCTGCTATCAATTTGATAATAGTCGAACAGTCAAGTCAGAGGCCTACTAGTATATGGTCGACCTGAACAACTCTGACACTAGGCTGAACACTAACCACTCGATTTTTAACCGACCCTTTAATTTCCACGGTGCGTGGTCGACCACGCACTTAACTGCTTATTATTTATAACCTTGTTGATTTTATATTGAGAATTTTCACGGTAATTATAATGAAACAATTATTGGCATTACAATTATATTGAAAGTTGAACGAGCTGACCCGGCTACTCCTTGCTGTTGCAATAAAGGATTTAGTAAATTAGGTTAGATAAACATGTATTTGACATTGGCATTTCGAATGTAAACAGTGGATGTTTTATTTAATTCATTGTAATTATCTCATAATATATATATGAATAATGTGGCGTGTTGGTAGCGAGCCTGCCATAAGTCTCGACGGTTGCGGCTTAGATTTCCGCTCGGAACAGATATTTGTACTGTTAAAAATATCTGTCTCGGTCTGGGCGCTTGTCCTTGTGAATCTCCACACCGTGCCTCGGAGAGCACGTTAAGCTATCGGTCCCGGTTGTTATCAAAACATCTGATAATAATCGTGAACTCTTGATAGGTAATTTGCTCTTACACTATAAGTTACTGGTTCACCTTAAGGCTTGTGGAGGTCAGAAACTTATAATTCTAAAACTGGGATCTGTTTGTAGTTGAAGGTTTTTCTTCACATATAAAATATAGATAAGAAACAAGATTAGTATAGTAGTAGAATTATCTGGACCTGGATATCTGGACATGAAATAACAGTATCCGTTTTATTTGATGGAAGATAAAGCAAAACAGAAGAAGATGACGGAAAACTATACATTCTCGACGTTTCTTCATTTCCTTCTTCTCCATATCTTTTGATAAACTAACTCTAACTCAGCGGAGCTAGCGACAAATGTTATTTCTACTATTGGTGTCCTACGTAATAGGTTGCTATTTGCTTGGTCATGGGCTGCTACTATGCCATGCCAAAAGCGTTTCTCTTCTGAGTTGAAGTAATGGGATATGGTAACGTCTAAAAAATTGTTCAGGACTGATACTTTTAAATGGAAATAGAGCAAAAATGTCCCTGCTCTCACCAGTAACACTATCGCCCACACATGAAATTGGCTCAGCGTGTAAACGCGTGTGGCACCGCGTAAAAGATCCGTCCTCGTTCTTTAAAAACTAGCGTCAAACCATCAGATATTTTCTCGATTTTGAATTCCAGATGAGTTATGTAAAATAACGTACCATTTCCTACATTTCTTGACCTTATTTCGTGATTAAAAACATCGACGACGTTGTGCCGTAGCGGTAGCGAACCTGCCTTGAAGCCGCAGGTTGCGGGTTCGATCCCCGCTTGGAGCAGATGTTTGTATTGACTAGACAGGTATTTTTTATGGTCCTTATCATTGTGTACGTTTCCGGACCGCCGACACAGGATAGCACTATCCTAATGGGGGTCATTGAGCGTGTAACGTTTTTTAAGCTATTGCATAGGGTTTGAGCGCGGCCACCGAATCAAGAATTTCCGTAACGAAAATAAAACCTAACAACGAATGTTCGGCCAAGCTACATGGTAGGCGGTGTGTTATAAATGATAGATCTCCAAAGTTAAATAATAAACAACGCGAAAATTGGAAAAATAAGCTTTGTAAATACTATATAAATGATATAGTTATCATAGGGCGGACCGTATGCTTTGTCTAATGGTCATGAAATGAAAAAATAAAAAAGTATTTTTGTCTGTTTCTAAATTCCAATACAGTTCAACTTAATAGAACAATAAAGTGTATGTTTTATCCCAAAATGTGAACCACTAAGCAGACAAAACGATACAGAACACTTAACACTTAGTACTGAAGTATTTTCTTTTATTCTACTCAAGTAGAAGTTACGGCAGACAAAATCCGAGTGTACTTTAATAAATCGGTACATTATATGGCTGTTTTCACAGAATTTCGTTGGAATATCGGACTAAAACTTTTTCCTGCCTAACAGTTTAACAAAAGGCCGTGAGTTTGTTTGAAAGTTTTTTTTTTATAACAAACAAAAATTTATATTGTAAATAGAAGTGAATATTTTTTAATTGGGATAAAATTTGTTTCTATGCTTGTTCCATTAGATTTTTTCTATGTAACTAAGTTGGCTCATGTAACCTATAAGCGCTTGCAACACCATTAGTAGGTGCCACTCACTCGTTGCCAACCTCGAGATATTGGTTCTTAAATCTCCTGTGCCCAGTAATTTCACTAGCCTAGAGTGCCCTTCAAACCGGAACACAGTAATGCCAAAGACACTACTGCTTTGCGGTAGAATATTTGACACTGCGATGGCACCTACCTAGCCGACCTCTTGCAACAAAAGACCTATCACCACCAGTTATAATCAACTATGTCCAAGATAAGAACGGAATTCCTCATAAGATTCAAGAGTTATGTTTGTATGGACCGTAGTGACATGCTTAATGGTCTGAAAAGTTGCCTAAATTTTGGTGTGTTTCCAGCTACCTGATGCCGCAAGCCGTTCCGGCACCCCAGCCTTTTTACCCGTGGCTATATAAATAAGGCGTGTCCTTAGGCCATGGACGGCAAAGTGGAGCACCTGTGCGTCAGTGATGAGCGGCCTTCAGGAGGACGGCTGTCGGTCTGGTCCCGAACGCCGTACGTGCTGGCATGGGAAGCGCTGGGGGGCTTTAACATCTCGCCCCAGGACCGAGCTCCGCTACCAAGCGGAGTGCCGTGATTGTCAAGTCGCGTTGGTTTGTTCTGCGAGAGTTCCAGTAACCTGACAAACACACTGAGGTCGGCCACCGAGGAGGTTTTAGCCGGTTTCACATAACCCGGTTCTCCTCCCAAGGACACCGGGTATCTGGTAGCAGATTTCCTTCCCGACACCAAAAAAAGAGTAAGTTTAGAGAGTAGTTAGAATGATATTCCAGATTTTTTATTTTTTTATTTTTTTATGTTAGAAGTTGGCAAACAAGCATACGGCCCACCTGATGGTAAGTGGCTGCCGCAGCCTATGAGCGCTTGCAGCACCATTAGTAGGTGCCACTCGCGCGTTGCCAACCTCGAGATATTAGTTCTTAAATCTCGTTCGCCCAGTAATTTCACTAGCGTACAATGCCCTTCAAACCGGAACACAGTAGTGCCTAAACACTACTATTTGGCGGCAGAATATTGGACACTGCGGTGGTACCTACCTAGCCGGCCTCTTGCAACAAAAAGACCTACCACCAGTGATACCCAATACTAGATAAAACTATCCTAATAACAAAACTAACCTTTGGTTGTTGATGGGTGATCTTATACCGACAACCGTTGTAGCGTGTTGGTAGCGAGCCTACCTTTACTTGACCTTTATTTTTAATCGTAGTGTAGCAAGCTTCTGCTGCTGAGAAGCAGCTACTAACTCTTTATAAAATAAATTTGTCGTCAAAGTCTTGGAAAATAGCTTTCTTAATATTTGATAAACTTTAGCTCTTTACTTAACTTTAAAGCGAGAAAGTTTGTGTTTAAAATAATTAAACTCGGAAGATTTAATGAGGCACAGCAACGTTGTTACAGCAATATTAACATCATCATTCATTAACTGATAAGTACTGTTGGGTAAAACTCCCGTTATATTATAAATTCGAATGTGAGTTCGTTTATTACTTTGCTATGCTTATAAATTAAATATTTAGATGCACCTTGTCCGGATACAGAGAAGAACACAAGGTATGTTTATTCTAAGCTTTTTACGGCGGACTCGTAAGCATTGGGCCCGAACGGTCGTCAAGAAATGGGGTATAAACACCCACCGTCGGATGAGTCCATCGACTAGAATGCGCTCTACCGTGCTCTACTGTACCGTGTCTCGGCCTCGTAGGAGGCGCCGTAAAGATGGAATGAAATTTAAGGGCTGCCCCACGATGGCTGTTGGGGATAAATGGGGATATAAACAGTGATTTAAAAGAATGAGTTCGAGTTCAGACGACGCCCGTCCGTTACGCGCATGCCACGCGTGTCATCACCCGCATTTAACTAGTTTTGAAATTTGGGGCATATAATTTAAGTCTTATGACACAGCAATAAATTTTCAAATGCTGTCCAACCCCAAACCCGCACACACGCCACGTGCCCGCCTGGTACAAACACCACCGCGTACGCCCCGAACACTCGTTGCACGAGCCTCGCTACGCCTTGGGTCCGCGCTTCGGTAGTATCGTATTGACTTGAATATTATTATTCAAGCGTGGTCATTGTAATAGTTGTATTATGCAGGTATCAGGCCGCACTGACTTTGCGCGTGGTCATGGCGGGCACTATGAGTCCTGTGCGTGGTCGGTACGGGTCATGACGCTTGGCAGGCAAGCGTACGATCTGTCTGATATTCAGTAGTCGACGAAAACTGTGAACAGTTAAGATACTCGTAGTAGCACATTTGCGTTGCCAATCCAAGGGATAGAAGAGATGGGATAAAAAGGGAAAAAGGAAAAGAACACAGGGGGTAGGAGATTGGGTCTCTGGTGATATCACTCACCGCACGAAATGCAAAAGTACTTTACGTGAGTGGTTTTCTGTGAGAGGCTAATACATGGCTCTACTACTTTTCGAATTAGTCGATTGGACGAGAATGCATTAATTACTGCAACATCTTCGTAACATAGGACTGATTTGAATTAACCAGTAGCGTCCGGAATTGAATTTGAATAAATTTTGAGAACCCTGCATTAATCCATTATATAAGGATTTTATTTCAAGACTTGTGGGAAGCCTTTATTTGCGAGGCCGGCTAGGTAGGTACCAGCACATTGTGAGATATTCCGCAAAGCAGTAGTGCATTATTTTCGTGCTTGAAAATAATTGCGTGCGTTTGCAATAATGGGAAAAAGGAAGGTAACAGAGGGGGTAGGAGATAAGGCCTCCGGCGCTCTCACTCATCGCAAGAAACGGAACAATACCTACTGATAGTATTACTTTAGGCTGATTTTGCTGTGAGCGGGTAATACTTTCACGGCTGAGCCAGCCCAGTTATGCTGAGACTGCCGTTAAACACAATTGGACTCGATAGGTGGCGCTGAAATCGAGTTTTTCTTTACAGGGCAAGGGACATTCTGCCGGGCCCGCTTTATATCATACTATAATAACTTTATAATTAAGATATTAAGCGATATTTAATCTAATTAAGTGATCCTCATAACCGTAACTTAGTTACTCTGACAGTTTGAAGCCTGCCACGACATATCAAATCGTGTTATGTTCGGTTTTAACTAAAGTGACACCTCAGGGTGCATTTTGGTCGTGATATTGAATATTTTCGAACCTATGTCAGCTTGTGACACAGGTTAATATGATTGCTATCAACCCTTAGTAATTAGTCCTTTTACATGTGTCTACGTTTTCTCTAATCCCAAGGCGACACAGGATATTACTATCCTAATGGCGTCGAGTGTGAAGCGTTTATTTATTTTATTTACAAGGACAGGCACATCCAGACCGGTACATGTACGTGCCTGTATGGTCAATACAAACTTGACCATACAGGCACGTACATGTGCTCCTTAAATCAGGTTCGCCACCACTGGGCCCCAGCGGTATCATTTTCGCAAACAAGATCGTCATATTTCTGCATCGCGCTAACGAAGTTTTCAATGCTGATCAATATCATTATGAACAGGTTTCCAATCTAAATCGCCCCCATGACGTTCCAAGCCTATGCTCGACCTCGCAGGACCTTGGGATGGATTTTACTTAAGCTGAGGTCTCCTGACCCAGCCACCCTACCAGTGACGCTGTCGAGGCCAATATGGTCAACAGTAATAGACATTCCGAAAAAAAAGTAAACCGCCGGGCCGTAATTTGCCAGGCCATATCATCCGCCTGCTCCTCTTAAAGATTTCTATTTAAAATATCAATATAAAATTGGTAGGTGTCGTTTAATTTAGTAACGATAATTAAATAGATTTAATTTATTTATCATGTGAACCATAAGAATAAGAAAAATACGTAATTACTACAAAATTTCAAGAGAATATTCTATAATAAATTTTTATTCAATCATGTAATACATTAATGAAACCGTGCCTCGGAGAGCACGTTAAGCTCTCGGTCCCGGTTGTTATCACATAACATCTGATAATAATCGTTAACTCTTGAGAAGAATATTGCTCTGATCCACGTTACTGTTTCGCCCTTAGGGTTGCGGAGGTCAGATGGCAATCGCTCCAAGTAAGAACCTGACCCTGACCCTGGGTAAATAAAATACCTAGAATAATGCTAGCACGAAAAAGACGTAATAAATTAATTAAAAACATAATATATTTAATCAATAAGCAGCCGACGTTGTGGCGCAGCGGTAGCGAACCTTTTTTTTTTTTTTTTTTTTTTTTTTGTTTTCGCAGAGAAATGCATTTACGCATCACCACTTTCTCAGCGTGTTCCGGAAGAGCACGCTAGCGAGTGGTAGTGTGGGGACTCGACCACCTGTCAGGCAGGTGGTAATACCCACTAAAACTCTGCGTTCCGGCTTCGTCACATTGGGACGCCATGGGATTGCTGTCGCACGCAACCATGACGCCCCGACGAGAGGCCTATGGCCACCGCCTTAGGGAAGGCTCCGAGGGGACGTGTGAGAGCTGGATCTAATGCTCCATCACACTCCCCTCCTCGGCCTGGCGACTAGCTGCGGCTCCGGTTCGTGGAGCCGTTGAACCCTTGGTAGTGGGTGGGGAACAATCTTTCCCGCCCATAATGTGCTCCGAGGGGCGCCCTGCGTCCGCGCAAACCGCGCACCGCAGCGGTCTGCTGCAGCCACGCGCAAGGTGGCCTTCGCCACCGCAGCGATAGCAGAGGCTGCCCCTCTCAACCTTTGATGGGCACGTAGGTCTTGTATGACCGATGTACATACAACGGAAGCACCTGAGAGGGCGCTTTCTCACGACTTGACTTTGGCCGAGGACCAGCCGAGAAGAAGCCGGCCAGCCTCGACCAGTCGTTTTGCAGCCACGCGAGGTAGCCTTATCATGGCCGCACCCATTCCTCCGACGCTCTCGGTGATGTCCCCGACCCTCACGGAGTCTGAGGGGCAATCACAGACACGGGAGACCGCCTCGGCAACACCCGAAGGGGTTACCGAGTCGTCCAGCCCGGTCAGCCTCAGGGTGCCCCTATCAGACGGCAGGGACACCGTCACCATATCGGTGAGGATGTGGCGCATCCGTTCCACCAGAGCCTCCGCTGCCTCCTGGGAAGTCCCAGAAGGCAGCTCCAACATGCGCCCATCCGTCAGAGACCGACGAATGGACATGCCCGGGCCAATCCCTAACTGGGACAGCACCACCTCTTTTGGATCTTCGTCAAGGCCTGCGCGAACGTGACCGCAGCTTCTCCGCCGCCGGCAACAAAATTCATAGCGATTGCTATGGACTCTGTGCGCGGCGGGGAGTCTAGGCTTGGGTTGCGCGGCCTTGGAAGGTGCAGCCTTGGAACTCTTTGGTGCCACCTGTCTGGTGGGCTCCGCCGGAGGGGAGGACTTTTTGCCCTTACCCTTTCCCTTTCGACGGACGACGGCCGACCACGTTCCTCCCGAAGGCCCTGCGACTGGTTCTGCAGGAAGCGCCGGAGGCTGGGAAATCGTGGCGTCCGGCACCGCTTCAAGGGTGTCAGGCGGTGTAGCAGGCGTAGCTACTTCTTTATTCACCCTCGAAACTGTCCTCCTTGTCGGAGTCAGGACAGGTGAACCGGTCCTGACCGGCAAAGCGGGCGAAGAGGGCAAATCTGCCGTCTCTGGAGGGCGTCTCTTGCTCGCCGCCAGGGGAGGACGAACGTTCCTCGCCGGCAAGAGGCGATCCTCAATGCCGGCGAACTTTGCGTCGATCAACTCCCCGATCGACGCAAGAAGAGACGCCCTCAACTCCTCCATGGGCATCTCCGGGGCCACGGGTGCCGCATCCTGTCTCGCCTGGTACAGCCGTTGGCGGTACGCCTCCAGCTCCTCTTTTAGGCCTACAGCCTCGTCACGGAGCCTCCGGTTTTCAGAGGCCATTCGGCGCAACTCCTCGGAGACGGACCTCCTCGCCAGGGAATCGACGATCTCCTGGAGAGAGTCCGCCGCCAGCTTGAGTCTCCGCACCATCGGGCCTTGGAGGTGACCGGATTTGCGGGCGACCTCCCGCACATCGGTCACATTACGGTCCGCCAACAGCCGCAGCTCCTCGGGTGAACATCGCGAGATGTCCCGAGGGGGCTCCGACGTCGGTTCCTTCTGGGCAGCCACTTTCTTTTGAGCGGTCCTCGCCTTGAGCGCTTTTTCAAAGGCCTGCTCCTCGGCCTCCCCAACTAACTGCTCTCACGCAGCACGGGCATGAGTTATGCCCGTACCACCGCGTTTGCTGGCCTTTTGGGTGCGAGCCGACACCCCTGCCTCCGTCTCGGTCTCCGAGCCAAACGGGCTCCCCAAGGAAGGCTGTGGGTTAACCCTTTTACGGGTCCCAACCGAGGCATCGGTCTCGTCATCCGAATCCAACATGTCAAACATATAGACACACAGATAACACCGAAAAAATTTACAATTGCCGACGGGATAGTCGTTGGTTTCGTGGGTAAGCCCGGAACTCCGTTACGGTTCGTTGGACTTACACCACTACTCACAGGGGTACCGCGGAAGGTCATCATCCAAACCCCGCAGCGGTAGCGAACCTGCCTTAAGCGCCATGGGTCGCGGGTTCGATTCCCATTCGGAGCATATGTTTGTATTGACCATAGAGGCATGTTTTCCGGTCCGGGTGTGTTTGTCCTTGTCATTGTGAATGCTTCCGGACCCCGACACAGGATATAATTATCCTAATGGGGGCCGTTGAGTGTGTGTGTGTGTGTGTGTGTGTGTGTAGCAGCCAACGCAAAGAAAACACACATAATAAACACAACCACGTAAGAAGAAGTAAATTTCTCATTAGTCAATTAACAAACATAAAACATTTCAAAATACAAACTTTAATTGAAAATTAATCTTAATAAAGATTCCGGTGTCCATAAATTTAAGTTTAGCGCAATCAGACCGGATGCTATAAATGAGAAAAATTTTCCAGAATAATTTACATTAATCTATTTTGCAAGCAATCGCAAAATGGAATTAATATTTGAAGTTTTTAATTGCAATGTAATCATATTTTTTATATATAAATAAGTAATTTGCTTAAATTAGATAAATACCTTATTTAAACAAGAACCCCTCGATTCGTTCTATTTTTTTTTTATTATAAAAAATATTAGCAATGCTTTTTCAAGGCATTACTAATATTCCTATTGCCCCTCCAAATAAGCTCGAAGCTTGTGCTAGGAGTGGGTACGACAATAGCCCAAGGGGGTCAGGATCGAACCCTTGACTCTCGCGTTAACGGAGCGCAGTCGGCCCTTCTACCGTTGAGCTATTGAGGCTTCAAATTTTCTAATTGACATTTTTTTTTCTTAAACTAAATATATTCATTTAAAATAGTAACCGATTGATAGTGGAAACATTTTAGTATAAACACGATATTACATATATAAAAAAACTAACGAATAACGAAATATGGGTAAACTCACAAGACTTATGATTGTCAAACTTATATAAGTGCTATTTCTTTCACTCAGACTAGGACACCGTGAAACAGACAAAGATAAAAATATCGTGTTTGACATATGGTTACAAGAGTGGCTGCCTTTTCACTTTCTTCAACTTATCCTAACCGACAGTATGCTACTGCAATCTTCTTCTTTCTAGCATTATCCTAGTATTTATCCAGGGTCTGCCTCTCAAACACATTGCCATCTCACCTTCTTAACCTTAAGGGCGAACCAGTAACTCATTGGATAAAAGCAAATTACCAAGACTTAACATTATAATCACAACCAGGACCTACAGCTTAAAGTGCTCTCAACCCACTTGGACATACGCCCAGACCGAGTTTTGAAGGTCCAGTTGGCTGGTTTTGCGATAGTTCCCGTAACCTGTCACACGCACTAAGGTCGGCCGCGTCGTGGAACTTCACATAACCCGGTTCTCGTCGCTAGAAATCAGACTTCCTCCCCGTCACCAAAAAGAGATTTTTTTATTTTTATTTTTATGTTAGAAGTTGGCAAACAAGCATACGGCCCACCTGATGGTAAGTGGCTGCCGCAGCCTATGAGCGCTTGCAGCACCATTAGTAGGTGCCACTCACGCGTTGCCAACCTCGAGATATTAGTTCTCAAATCTCGTTCGCCCAGTAATTTCACTAGCGTACAATGCCCTTCAAACCGGAACACAGTAGTGCCTAAGCACTACTATTTGGCGGCAGAATATTGGACACTGCGGTGGTACCCACCTAGCCGGCCTCTTGCAACAAAAGACCTACCACCGGTGTGACTGATTGCACTGGTGGAATAATCTCTGTTGTGACAGAGGTTATCCCAACAGCGGGCGATGGGGTCGTCACATCCCGACGCCTTTAGATAGACTGAATTACGCAGGTGGCAGTCTGGTATATAGAGTTTTTTGTAAAACTACCTTTCCTTAAATCCGACGACTATATGTCCGACTCGTGCACGAAGGGTTTGTTACCATTATCTATAATAAATTCAGAGGACTATCTTAATTGGCTTCTACTATGTATGTATGGGGACATCGTATAATTTTCAACATTTAACTTTTGGAATTCTTCCTTTGTTTGTGCTGTAAGACCTTGCTTTTTGCCAAAGTTTGGGAACTACCTCCTAGGTCTTCCCGATCCTGAGAAAATCGGTTGTGATACATGGACGTACAAACCGGCGTCGGGATGTGACGACCCCATCGCCCGCTGTTGGGATAACCTCTGTCACAGCAGAGATTATTCCACCAGTGCAATCAGTCACACTAGTGGTAGGTCTTGTGTTGCAAGAGGCCGGCTAGGTAGGTACCACCACAGTGTCCAATATTCTGTCGCCAAATAGTAGTGCTTAGGCACTACTGTGTTCCGGTTTGAAGGGCATTGTACGCTAGTGAAATTACTGGGCGAACAAGATTTAAGAACTAATATCTCGAGGTTGGCAACGCGCGAGTGGCACCTACTAATGGTGCTGCAAGCGCTCATAGGCTGCGGCAGCCACTTACCATCAGGTGGGCGGTATGCTTGTTTGCCAACTTCTAACATAAAAAAAAAACCAACAAGACAGTGATCTTATAAGGGTTCCTTTTTACCTATTTTGGTACGGAACCCTAAAAACTATCTGTATTATAATTATGTATTTAAACGGTTCCCTGTAGTCTTATATCATTAGAAGCGAAAGTGTTAATCATTCCCAATGTTATAACATTTTAGTATTTACCGTGATTTATAAAGCACCCAGAGGACAGAACATTGTAGATAAACGAGGAATTGTCGTTAATATTAAATGTGCCTTTATTTTAGGTCACCGTCTCCTTATTTATTAGACTTGTTGCTGTTTTAAATTGGATTCATGAAATATTCAGAGAGAAGGAAACGAGACTGTGTTTATTAAAAATACAGTTAAATGTTAATATATAATTTTTTTATGCGACTTAGTTGGTGAGCAAGCATACGACCAACCTTATGGTAAGCGGTTATCGTGGTCTACCGCTTACCATCAGGCGAGCCGTACTCTCGCTGGGCGTGTAAAAAAATCACCAATCTCTAAAATGACCACACCCAAAGCTGCTTAAAGCGCGGGTCACATATTGACCAGTGGTCTACTGGCTAAAAGCATATCTGATATTAAATGCACATATGTGATCCTGTCCTAAAAATACACAACATCTCGACACAAATATCTTGGAAACTTGAGGTAATATCAAGGATATGAATTCCTGAAAATCTCTTCTCATAAATTTTATATTAAATTCTCAGTTTTAACCTTTATTTAGTTTCGCCGCTATGCTGTAGCTCAGTAAGTTTAAAGAGTCGAAATATTGACATGTGATAGTAAAAGTTTTATTTAAATATATTAATATGTACAGTAGCTGTACATTACTGCGTAATGATAACAGCATCTTTTATTTGTATTTGTATTATATCATAAGAACAACTTTAGTGGCGCAGTGGTAGTGGGGAACATGCCTAAAAGTCATGTTTGTGTGAAAATGTCTTTCCTAGAGCTTTAGGAATTATAATATTCTTTTATAAAAAAAAACTTTGCCCAGTAATTCCACTAGCTACAGTGTCCTTTAAACCTAAACATAATATAATGCTTCACCGTAGAATAACTGTGGTGGTACCTATCTAGCCGACCTCTTGTAGTAAAAAACCCTACCGCCATATATATATATATATATATATATATATATGTATACTACCTACCGCCATATATATGTATATATATTAGACTTATTGGATCCTAGAAATATAACAAATATACTAGATAAAAATTAGATTTGGTTATTTTTTGTAAAATATATTTTTTACGATCTTTTCGAAATAAATCTCATTTATAAACTTTTGTTTCTTTATAAAACTGTTATGATAATTATTTTAGATTTTAAATTGACAAATACGACTAATATTAATATTACTGCAGGATAAACTTTTAAAACAATTTGGCTAACATCCAAGTAGTTGAAAACTTCGTAGATACTTTCCCGCTAAACTTTCGAAATGGCCGATGAATCTCATCTTTTGATTTAATGGCTGCCAAGCCTCGATACATAAATATATTGATGCTGCCAACATTTTGTATAACTTGTTATACAACTAAAAATATTTACCAATAACTGCTATTTATAAAAAAAAAAACTGTAAGAAAATTCATAGTCAAGCTGGATAGTTTATTGTTACGTTAAGGAAATAGCGTTACGGAAATGACGTAATAAGGGGTAGGTACAGCATAAGCAAAGTCTTTTTTAAATAGTTAAGTTCTCCTCTAATCTTTTTTTAATCATTACATTTACCTATTGTTTTAGTTTTTATAAACAAAAAACACCTCAACATACCTATCATAATTATCATGACTGTTATCAGGAAAAAAGCAGATTTTTCTATTCAACCATACTTATAAGCTATAACTATTTCCAACTTGCTAATAGCAGTGCGATAGTTCTAACGACCTCTGATTGACAGCACAGTAGCACAATAGAACTGCACTTACATAACGCGACTTGTTCTTCTTCATAGTATTATTCCCTGTATTTTGTTTGACCCAGGGTCTGCTTATTACTCTTACGCGGATTTGATGGGTTACTAGTTTTTATACAGAGAAATTGCCATCTGACCTCTGCAACCCTTTTTTTTACTTGGAGAAATGCAGCTAAGTACTCAAGCGCCGGGACGGGTGCACTGGCGCAGGAGGTGTGGGTCTCGGAGCCTGGCCCACATACCCACTACAACCACCAAGGTGCTATCTAGCGCCATAGTGGGACGTCGCGGGATCACTGACGCATTCTACTGCGACGCCCCGGCGCCTAAAGCCCCAACGCCCTGGCAAACTTCAAAATAGGGCGCCCTAAGGCACCCTCCTCCAGGACTACCTTTTAATGAGGTTGTCTCTCTCTACGACCGACCGTTTGTAATTTAAAGAGGTTTTCTTCCTCTGCCGCTTGAACATTTCTCTTGGCGGCCGCTCACAGGTCATTCTGATAAACCTCTGCAACCCTAAGGGCGAACCAGTGACTCATTGGACAAGAGCAAATAACCTACCAAGTATCACAATAGAAATGCACTAACCTATTGCGACTAACACAGCTATATAGCTGTAGCTTCTTAACGCATCGACTAACACAACGAATAGCCATGCACCTAACGTCCATTAGCCGTAATCAGCTAATTAGAGTCGTTAACACACTGCTATGTGCTTCCGCACGATTAATACGCTTCGTTGAATCATAGATTATGTAGAATAGACTTTATATATGTAAATTACTTTGAAAATAATTGTAGTAGTAGAGCCATGCTTCTCCCAGTACAAATGGGGCGGATTGGGGAAGTACTACCCTCTCAGAAAATCGGTGGGAGGTAATAGTACTGTTGCGTTTCGAGTGATGAGTGGAAGTACGAGAGGCTCAATCTCCCACCCCCTCTGTTTCCTTCTCATCCTTTCTCTCCTATCTCTTGGGTTGGCAACGTGCATGTGATACTTCAAGTATCGCGCGCATTAGTAGCCATCAGGCGGACCTTACGCTTGATGGTCAGCTGTCATTAAGAAATATTAAGCACGTTGTAAGTTATAGTTCTTTATTTAGATTTGTTTCCAAGACAAATAATATGAGCTGTAAAATAAAGTATTGCCATTGTAGGTACTCTTGTTTTTTATTTGATGAAATAAGCACTGATCTTTCACCTTTTTCTTTTCTTACAATAAGTAGCAACGAACAGAAAAAGTATTGGAATAATAGGCTACGGTACTTAAAATCAGGCGGACCATTCAGAGGTTCAAAATAATATTCAATAAAAATTGTATGAAAAAATGTTTTATAGTTATTGAGTATTGAGTTTAATGACCGCAGAAATAGCTTTTTTAAAAAAAAATTGTAATGAATAAAGCCTTAATTTAGAAAAAAAAATAAAGGAAACAATTAATACTGTGGGAAAATTACTTAATAATTATTAACTTTCAATTAAAACCCTTACAAAGCAATCTTCCTCTGAGTTTGGTCCGATTAACGTTTCACCATTTTTTCTTCTCATTTCAATTCTGAGTGAAACTGACAATAGGCCAAGGGTCGAGGTTGCACCTACGTCATTGTCAGTCAACTGTCAACCGTAAATCTACTGGATCTATTAATCTGTACCTTAAATAGAAATGTTTTGTTAAAATTCATCACGCAAATAGGAAATGAAATTAATTATAATGTAATCGCTGGCTGAAAATGGGTTTGAAAGTTTTTATTGGAGGTCTGCCATTTTTGAAAAAAATTTTTTGCACGAAACGTTGCCGGGTAAACAATCAAAACTAAAGAAACCTGTGTTTTAACATTTTCTGAAACTCAGGGTGGAGTTTGACGGGTTGAAATAGGGTTTTAAATTTTGTATTAAAATCTTTATTATAGCAGAGATTATTTCACCAGTGCAATCAGTCAAACTGGTGGTAGGTATTTGGTTGCAAGAGGCCGGCTAGGTAGGTACCTCCGCAGTTTCAAATATTATACCGCCAAACAGTAGTGCTTAGGCATTACGGTTTGAAGGGCACTGTTAGCTTGTGCAATTAGTGGGCAAAGGTGTTTCAAGAACCAATACCTCGAGGTTGGTAACGCGTGTGTGGCGCGTACTAATGGTGTTGCGCGCTTAAAGCTACGGCAACTACTGACTATCAGGTGGACCGTACGCTTGCTTGTCAACTTGTAACATAAAAAAATTACGGAGGCGAAATCGCTGGCAGAAACTAGTTATTTGATAAAGTATGAATAATTATCCTGCTCTAGTTGTGTCTTGTATTAATATATATATTATATATTTTTTCATTTTAATTTTTAATTTTAACATTTCAGTTTATTATGTACTCTTAATTTGTTGAAAAGATGAAAAAGTTGAAATCCCAAATAAGAGTAATAATTTTTCAAATTAAGCTTATATTTTTGATTATTCCAAGATATTTATCAAGACGCTCTGGATCTCGCATTTTGTTTCTGGGTCAAAGAGATTTGTGAAATTGTAGCATTTCATTGTGTCAGTTATCTAAATCTATTAAAATGCTTTCATTTTTGCCCTCATTTAGATTCGCTCATTTTCTGGCCTTACTTGTTTAACCTTAAGCTACAATAGTGGGTGCTCTTTTTAACTTATGTTACTCGTAATAAGCTTATTTATTGTAAGAGATGTTGGAAATAGATAACTAGGAAAATATTACTTACAATCACATTTTCTTTCACACCATCGATCCCGCCGGTAGAATTTCACCATCGGACATCATCAAAACTCGTAAATTCCATCCATACCATCTCGATGTCTGGAAATCCACAACAGCGCGATTTAGAAGACATTTTCTTCCTCGCACAACCACTGTGTGGAATCAACTTCCGCCGGCGGTCTTCCCGAACCGATACGACTTGGGAACCTTCAAGAGAAGAGCGTATTCTTTCCTTAAAGGTCGGCAACGCGCCTACATGCCTTCTGGTGTTGCAGATGTTCATGGGCGGCGGTGATCGCTTGACATCAGGTGAGCCTCCTGTCCGTTTGCCCCCTCTTACATAAAAAAAAAATCCAAGCTAGCAAAAGAAATACTGATGGCACTGTTTTTGTATACATCTTCTTCGTACTAGAATTATTCCCGGTATTTTTATTTACCCAGAGTCTGTTAATTGCTCTTATCTCGGATTCGGATTTGACAGGTTACTAGTTTTTACACGGAGCCATTGCCATCTGACCTTCGCACCCCTAAGGGCGAACCGGAAACTCATTGGATAAGAACAATTTACTTATCAAGAGTTAATAATTATATCAGATGCTATGTGATAACGACCGGGACAGGCAGCTTAACGTGCTCTCCGAGGCACGGTGGGGAGACCTACACGGACAAACGCCGAGACCGAAACAGAAATTTTAACAAACATCTGTTCAGAGCGGGTATCGAACCCGCAACCGTCGATACTAAGCCCAGTCTGGGCTACCAACAACGCCACAACGATGTTTTTGTATACATATATATTATAATATACGCTTTATTTATTCTTAAGCTACGCATATTCAGTTAAAACCGTAGACTATACAATGGACTTGGACAGGGCCTTCAGTACAGACACTTGAATGTCAGACTCACTGGTGCTCCATCGTGGATTCAACACCAACCCAACGGAACGAAGTTAGCCACAGGCTTGCAACATGATGTTAGAACCGAATGAAGTTAGTGTTCAATAACGATTGTGGTCGAATTTCCACCACTACGCGCGTACGGTAATAAATTTTAAATCTGTGTATTGTATCAAAACAATACTCAATGGACTCGTATACAATTTTTAAAATGTTTCTGTGTTCAGCAAACAGCTCAATCACGATGCGTCAGAACGAATTTATTGCTTTATTTTATTTATTAATGGAAATTGGATCTCGTTTCGATTGCAAAGTGAACGTAGTTAAAACTGTATGAAATAAATGTAACGAAGCCACACGAACGTATTACTATATCTTTTAAATGAATAAATATAAAACCTCGCCTGTGGTTTTATCAGTATTCATTTTGAATCAAACTAAGCTAAGGATAGCCTTGAGCCTTTATTAATTTCATCCAAGTGGGTTAACTTTACGAACAATTTATTTTAATAATGAATATATATAATTTTACTAGATAACACAATAAATTGTACAGCACTATAACTACTAGGTCGGATGTTAACGACTCGCCTTTCTGTTTTACGACAATAATTTTCTACATGAAATATTGAAGTAACCATCGCGCTACCATCAATGTGACGCTTCATTAGAATGATAGCTTTATATAAAAGATATATACACAACTAAAAGCCAACATTGGAGAAAAAAATAAATATTGAATATTGACGTTCTAATCCAACGTATTAAATAGGTTCTACAGTTGTAGTCTCACGACACTTCGCCATGTGCAAACAACTATTTAAATAAAAAAATATTATTGAATATCTTCCTCACACTAAATTTAAAACCCATTTACATTTTAAGTAAGTATTTACAGAAAAGTAAGCAGATAACTGAGAAGTGTGTCAATAATTTAAGATTGCTCAATATTTATTCAATCGTTGCACAATTTTTTCAATAGTAACCCCAAATGTTAAATGGTTTTTTTTTGTTTTTTTTTTTTTATGTTAGAAGTTGGCAAACAAGCATACGGCCCACCTGATGGTAAGTGGCTGCCGCAGCCTATGAGCGCTTGCAGCACCATTAGTAGGTGCCACTCGCGCGTTGCCAACCTCGAGATATTAGTTCTTAAATCTCGTTCGCCCAGTAATTTCACTAGCGTACAATGCCTTTCAAACCGGAACACAGTAATGCCTAAGCACTACTATTTGGCGGCAGAATATTGGACACTGCGGTGGTACCTACCTAGCCGGCCTCTTGCAACAAAAGACCTACCACCAGTATGACTGATTGCACTGGTGGAATAATCTCTGCTGTGACAGAGGTTATCCCAACAGCGGGCGATGGGGTCGTCACATCCCGACGCCGGTAAATAGTATAGTGTTATCCAATCAACAATGTCACATGTTATATACTCAACAGCCCCCATTAGGATAATGATATGCGTCGGGGGTCCGGAAACATACACAAGGACAGGGACTAACACATCCAGACCGTAACATATGCCTGTATGGTCAATAAAAACATCTGCTCCGAGCGGGACACACGCGACTTGTAGCGCTTAAAGCAGGTTCACTACCGCTTCGTCACAACGTCGTCGAATATCACAATAATAAAAATAAATTAGATTTAGGTTATGAAATTACAGATTAATCATTTTAGGCAATCGTCATAATCTTATGTGTCATAGTTTGAAATCAGACAAGAATTGGAAATCCACTACAACGCGATTCAGAAGGCATTTTCTCCCGCGCACAACCACTCTGTGGAATCAGCTTCCGCCGGCGGTCTTTCCGAACTGAAACGACTTGGGAACCTTCAAGAATAGAGCCTATTCCTTTCTTAAAGGTAACGACAGTTCATAGTAGGCGGTGGTCACTTAAAATCAGGTGAGGCCTCCTGCTCGTTTGCCCCCTCTGATAAAAAAAAAGACAAAGACGTGTGTCAAAGCTTGTTACATGGCTATTTATATAATTATATCAAATCCTTGGGGTATATTTTGTATGTGACATAATTGTATTGTAACCTACATCAGCCAATGATGGGGGTTAATATGATTACTAGCGACCCAGAGGTAGCTAGCCTAGCCAATTTCATAAATGTTATCGTTCAAGTGTATTATCGTTTCTAAATATTATAAAATGTTCACTATAAAGGATAGTCTATCTTAATTTAACATGATAAGAGTTTAGATTTCCATATCGCTATAAAATCTATAGTATCATTTTAATATTATAAACTTTTTTTGGATGGAGGGATTGAAATTTTGTTTGGATAAATGGATGTTTGTTACTTTTCACAAAAAAAGTACTGGACAGATTTGGATGCAATTTGGTACACACATAGCTTATTACCTGGATTAATATATAAGACACTCTTAATCCTGAAAAATTCTGGGTTTTCCGTGGGATCGTTAAAAAACTACATAATATATATAATAATATTTCATGCAAAAACTGCTGGATAGATTTTGATAAAATTTTTGTATATACATAGCTTATTACCTGGATTAATATAAAGGTACTTTTCATCTTGAAAAAACTTGAGAGAAGCCGTGGTCACAACTAGTTTAAAATAAATGACAACAAGAAAAATTGCTAGAAATATTGGTAAACAATTTATCGTAAATTTAAATGTAGCGTTTGCAGTAAAACCCATTTATTTAGCCAATTTAAGACGACTAGAATTGGAATTGAAATGATTTTCCAAAACAATAATGATTTAGCTTTAATTATATACTTTTTTTAAATAAATATTGGCTCGGCTCGACCAGGGATATAATACCTTCTTACAGAAAAGTAGCGTAAAGTAACACTATTGTTGTGTTTCGTGCGATAAGTGAGGGTGCCGTAGGCCCAGTCTTCCATCCTCTCTGTTCCCTGACGTTTTTCCCTTCTTATTCCCCTTTTTTGGTTGGCAAAATCAATGTGATATTTATGTATCGCAAACGTTCATAGGTTGCGAGGATTGCTTACCGTCAGGCAGACCGCACGCTTATTTGCCAATCTTCTTCTTATCGATTGGTTAGTGGTCAACCTAGCGTCAGAGTTGTTCAGGTCGCCCGTAGGCCTCTGACTAGACTTATTGACTGTTGTCTAATTGTCAACAGCCGGGACCGACTTTTTACGTGGCCTCCGAAGCACGGAGACGCTCGGTTGAAATACCACTATGCGATCACCCATCTAGTGACTGACCGCGCCTAAAGTTGCTTACCCTAGCGATTGCTTACCGATCAGCGGGTGCACTTGGCTATGAGCGTCTCATGGCATTTGCCAATCGCATGACGATATAAAAAAAATTAAGGTTTGTCAGATACAACCCACTGCCGGACGGACGGAAGGATGGGAGGATCGACGGACAGCGGAGGCTTATAATATGCTTTTATCGCAAAGTTGATATGATATATTCTTATGTAAAGAACCCTTTCCATCCAAAATGTATATTATCTGATGTAGGTACGTTTAATAGGCAATTAGCAACCTCAAACTGTTCAGCATTTATTAAGAAGGGCACACATTAAGCTGTCTGGTCACGCACAGCTCCCCGTGTGTGTCGACCGGGTTTTATTTTATTTTATACTAGCTTCAGCCAGCGGTTTCGCCCGCGTAAATAACGATTTTAATAGAAACTCAGAACCCCTGGAAAAATGTTTCGATTCCTGTGATATTATCAAAAACCATGTACAGGATGTGACACCGTTGTGGTGAATCTGCCTCCCAAGCATCTGAAACTGCATCAGGGCTTGAAAGGAGGGATGAGAAGTTGTATGGAAGTATCGTCATTTTTATAACTAGAAGCTTGAAACAAATATTTTAGGTTGTTGTTTTTATGTAAATAAGTATAATGATTTAGGCGTCGGGATGTGACGACCCCATCGCCCGCTGTTGGGATAACCTCTGTCACAACAGAGATTATTCCACCAGTGCAATCAGTCACACTGGTGGTAGGTCTTTGTTGCAAGAGGCCGGCTAGGTAGGTACCACCGCAGTGTCCAATATTCTGCCGCCAAATAGTAGTGTTTAGGCACTACTGTGTTCCGGTTTGAAGGGCATTGTACGCTAGTGAAATTACTGGGCGAACGAGATTTAAGAACTAATATCTCGAGGTTGGCAACGCGTGAGTGGCACCTACTAATGGTGCTGCAAGCGGTCATAGGCTGCGGCAGCCACTTACCATCAGGTGGGCCGTATGCTTGTTTGCCAACTTCTAACATAAAAAGACATTTAAAGTTTGTAAAAGTTTTACCCCAAGAAATAACAATAGGAAATAGGGCGATGCAAGTTTGTATAGAAATATGTATGATTGTGTGAATATATTATTCGCAGGCGAAACCGCGGTCTGAAGCATGTATATAAACGTTATTCAATTTTAGTATTGCATTGTTTACTAAATAAAATCAAATAATTGTTTACTAAATAAAGCTTATTATTCCGTTAATGAATATATTGCAGATAATGTGGCATGGAATTAATGTACGTTGAGTTTCATGCGGGATATATATCTTAATTGTACATTTGATAAATGTAATGTGATTATTTTTGAAAAGAGTAACTGTAGAGTTTCTTGCCGTTTCTTCTCTGCAAAATCTACCTTCCGAATCGGCGGTAGCTTCACTTAGGCGGACATAACAGACTGTATATTTGACGATTCAAAAGCGCTTAAAAGCCTATTTGAATAAAGAATATTTTGAGTTTGAGTTTGAGTTTGAGTATTGACTGCGGAATTTAAAAAAGCGTCCAGAATATAGAAAATCGTAACTAAACGAGCGTATTTTTATTTATTTTGCAGTTGCTGTTTAAAATCTGATTCATGAAATATTTATTGAGAAAAGATAAAAGACAGGGAAGCAGCCTTTTTATAAAATTTACTAGATAGATAGATAGATAGATAAACTATTTATTTGTATAAACTGAAACATACATCGATCTTAGAAAATACAAATATGACTTATAACTAAAAGAAATAAAATTAAAAGTAATTACTATCACTAACATTACTGTCAGTGTGGCGGTCGTATGTCACAGTGATACAAATGGGTAATATCTCAGTATATTTTACTCAAAAGAGCAAAACACTGATATTCTGATACTACCCGAGGGCAAACGGAGAATATAATTCATTCTAAACTCGTATTAGGAAATTACCAAAAGTACAACTGAATGAAAATAAAAATAAATAAAAATAAGAATAAAACATATATAATTATAGTCGTTATGATTTAAATGATACTACAGAAAATATGACATTTTTTTATTTGCGAAAATATTTTTACGATATTAGAGCCTTGTCTGTGTGTTCCTTCCAGAACAAATGGGCCGGCTCGACCGGGAAAGTACTACCCTTTCACAGAAAGTCGGCGTAATAACAGTATCAGTAAGTACTGTTGCGTTTCGTGCAATGAGTGACAGCGCCGGAGGCCCAATTTCCCATCCCCTCTGTTCCCTTCCTCCTTCCTGTTGAAGCTATATGGGTCACTTAATATTAACAATGCATACCATGACTCAAGTTGTCTCATAAAATCAAATATAAGCCCATAAAATTTTATTAACAGTACACAATCAAGTGAAAGGCTATAAAAATAAATCTTTGGCGGACAGGGTACAAAAAAAAACGGCCTCGCACATAAAGTGTTCCGTACCAACGTAGAATATATATTTTTTTATTTTAAGAATATTAGCAGTGCTTTTTCAAGTCACTACTAACATTCCTATTGTCCCTCCAAAAGCTCGTAGCGTGCGTTAGGACTGGGTACAAATGTAAAGTCCAAGAGAGTCAGTTTCCCGGCGTAGGGATGTGACGACTCCATCGCCCACTGTTGGGATAACATTTGTCACAGCAGAGATTATTCCACCAGTGCAATCAGTCACACTGGTGGGAGGTATTTTGTTGCAAGAGGCCGGCTAGGTAGGTACCACCGCAGTGTAAAATATTCTACAGCAAAGCAGTGTCTTTGGCATTACTTTGTTCCGGTTTGAAGGGCACTGTAGGCTAGGGATAATACTGGGCAGAGGAGATTTAATAACTAATATCTCGAGGTTGGCAACGCGTGAGTGGCACCTACTAATGGTGCTGTAAGCGCTCATAGGCTACGGCAACCACTTACCATCACGTGGGCCGAATGCTTTGTTTGCTAAAAAAAAAAAAAAGAATAGAATCCGCAGCTCTCGCGTTATCAGAACGGAGTCGGCTGGAGTTTAACCGGACGGACGAACAGCGGAGCCTTAGTAATAGGGTTCAGTTGACACCCTTTGGGTACGGAACCCTAAAAAGTAAACACGCTCTTAGTTTTTATAGTCCAATGTTTGCTGATCCATATTTATCATGTTCATGTACTCATAAAGAGATTTTCTTTGCGCTCGGTGACCTATGTTTCTTATTGTGATAGAAATAGGTTTGGTTATGTGACTGATTATGCGACTAATTTACATTATTAAATTTATGAGCCATTTTAGATTTTTGATGGAGTACGTTACAGCATCAGCGAAGACGAGATCCCTTGTTTCGAACGGAACGACATGATATCAGCTTGCTCAATCACCCTGGAGCGGTAGGTATCACCGCAGTGTCAAATATTCTATCGCAAAGCAGTAGTGGTTTTGGCATTACTGCGTTTCGGTTTGAAGGGCACGTAACCTAGTAAAATTAAGAAATATCAAGGTTGCCAACGCGTGAGTGGCACCTACTAATGGTGTTGCAAGCGCTGATAGGCTGCAGCGACCGCTTACCATCAGTTGGGCCGTATGCTTGCTTGCGAACTTAAACAACTTAGTAAAATAAAAAATAACAATTAATATTTTAGAATCGTTTTATTATTGGCATATGATGTGTCGATAATAAACTTGCTTTTAACAATATCTAACTGTCAAGTGTCTCTTCGTCAGTATATAGACTCAGCGGAGATGTCAATTGTTCCTGTGACATTTTTATCTGCATTGTTCTACGTTGAGCACGTATCGCTTGCGAGCGCATAAAGGGAACATACACATGTTCTCTTTATTACTTATACCTAGTATATTGACATTTTTATTTCATTTATTGGATTTATCTGAAGCGGAATATGGAAATTGTATTTTCACACTTTATATTTTTTTATCACAATGGACGTTTTTCTCTAGCATATAAGTATTCTAATGGGGACTGTAAAGTGTTTCGTTTATTTTACGTTCATTATTAAATCGAAATAAGCTACAAAGAATTTTGAATTTAATTTTTTTTCTTATGTAAATTTAAAATGCTACACGGATAATGATATCTTGCTGCAGAGGTTTGTATTGACTATACAACGCATATGTTCCGGTTTAGATGTGATTAGCCTTGTCATCGTTTACGTTTCTGGACCCCAGACACAGGATATAACTATCCTAATGGTCGGTGAGCGTATAGCGTTTCTTTATTTATTAGAAAATCGGTTTATAAAAGTCGAAGATATGACCTAGCAAATCACAGTTATACAGGATACATTAGATTGGGCGTCTGGGGCGTACAATGACAGAAAGTGTTTAAAATTGAAGTGTCATCTACGAACTGGCTGGGAACTAAATAATACCATTGTACGCATGCTCACACTCTTCGTACATGAGCCATTATAATTTTTTTTTAGTCCGAACCAATTTATACATGGTGCTAGTTCTTCCTTAAATTTTTACCATTACGTATCAAACACACATATATTCTGCTAAATTCAAAGCTTGCTTCTTTATATCGCTTAAAATACTATTTTAAATATCTACTCGTTTTAAGAAAACTAATCAACGGCTAACACTCTTATTCGAAATTGAGCCTATTTTCTAGTAAACCCATTTACGATTAAAATGATTTATTAATACATTCGTATCTCGTAATTCAATTTCTTAATCTCTTAATGGTTCTCAACGGATTGGTTCAAATAGTATTTTAGCATACTCAATAAATAAATGGCAATAAAGGTGCGGCCCCTAATCGGTAGTTGTTGAGATAATCGCTCCTAAAGTCATTAAATTATGCAGGTGCCTCTAATTTTTGAACTTCGAAATTTTAAATTCTGGAAAATTTGAGGTTGTAGGACGTCAAAAGACCTGTCAATGAGACTCGATATGGAAGTTTTTCTTATAACTTTGTTCTTCATTTTACTTTAAAAATGACTATCAATTGCACTTGACCGGTAATTATTTTTATTAGCAACAAGAACTGGTAAAGATGGTATGAGTTCAAAAATTTAACAAAAAAATTCAAGAAGTAGATACAATATAAATTTATTGACGCAATTTGTCTTTTTTATTATTATAGCATTTTGATAGTAGTGGGTACTTATATTTTGGTTTACAAATAGGCTTGTATCCATGTAAGGAAGGCTGTCACCCGAGTGTAAACGGATGGAAGACCAGCTTGGCAACCGTCGCCCAGACCGAATGACACTATCCCAACCTGAAATAAGCATGATATAGCACTGATTATGTAAAATAAATACTGGCAAATATGTTTTCACGTAGGATCAAACCCGTAAATAAACATATAAATAAATTCGATACATTAAAACAAAATGCATAATTTAACACCTACTTAATATTATTAACGTAGGAAATGGATGGATGGACGTTATACAAACATACACGCAAGAAACTACTAAACAGATTTGGATGAAATTTGGCACAAACATAGCTTGATATCTTGATTATTACGTAGGATACTTTGATCCCGGAAAAATATTGTGTTCTCGTGGGATTATCAAAAAAAAAAATTTTTATTTTAATTTAAATTAAAATTGAATAAATCATTGAATTTTTACATGAAAACTCCAAATGTCAAAAATGTGTCTGTCATTGGATTTATTTTAACAAATCATCTATCGCGTTGCGATAGGCCTATTGCTAGTGTGTATTAACACAAGCGAAGCCACGAGAACTAGCTACTTATTACTATTTCAGTAGCTTACCAATGTTCGTCTGTTATTCCACACAACAGTCAAGGGTCCACCAGAATCCCCATCACAAGTTCCAACTCCCCCACCACCATGAGTACATAAATGACTTCCATGTAGGTTGATGTCGAAGCTCTTCTGACAGACAGCGTTAGTCATAATATTCAAATTTATATGATGAAGACTGGTCGTAGTTGGGAAACTGTTCTGAGCTGAGTAGTACAAAAAAAATATTAATAATTCTTTTTTTTTTTTTAAGAAAGAAACCGCTGCATGCAACGGAACGTAGAAGTCGTTCCGGCTAACACGATTGGTGTTCGAGCGACGAAACAAGTAGAAACAAGATTGTAACGGGCATTCAGAATTCAGCGACCATCTTACCAATGTGCTTATTAATTTAAACAAATAAAATATATTATACAAAACAGAAGTGACATGGCCACGTCAATGAAGTGGACATTTAACGTAAAAGGTAAACGTAAGTTAAACGTACTAATTACATTATCTCTGGGACAGTTAGTCATACATATGTCTTGTCTTTAAAATTCTAATATACAAAAATAAAGATTTAATTCTAAATACAAAATGGAAATTTGCAGCAAAAAACTGATACAAAGCTATTAGACCAGAGGCGGATTCACAAATGTTCAAAGTATAGGCTGTAAGGTTTTTGCCACCTTAATGTCCTAGATTATTTTATTTTTACAATCAAACAAAAAGCCGATTACTGTTTACTTATTTTAGGGGCAGGAAATTAGCTGTTTTACTGTAGAACACGGAAGTTTGCTACACGGTGACAAGTGAGAGGGGAAAGTCTTCGGCAATTTTCTTGCATATCAGAAAAACATCAGAAAACCGTTCATGCAGGAATCTTTTTGATTTCTGTGAGGTAGGAAAAAAAATCAGTCAACAAATTTACCACCCCAAAAATCTGCCGCCCTAGGCTCCAGCCTACTCAGCCTGCTGGTAAATCCACCACTGTATTAGAGAGTGATTTTTGTAGATACAATTTATACTTTTTTTTTTTTTTTTTTTTTTTTTTTTTTTTTATGTTAAATGTTGGCAAACAAGCATACGGCCCACCTGATGGTAAGTGGTTGCCGTAGCCTATGAGCGCTTGCAGCACCATTAGTAGGTGCCACTCACGCGTTGCCAACCTCGAGATATTGGTTCTTAAATCTCGTCTGCCCAGTAATTTCACTAGCGTACAGTGCCCTTCAAACCGGAACACAGTAATGCCTAAGCACTACTATTTGGCGGCAGAATATTTGACACTGCGGTGGTACCTACCTAGCCGGCCTCTTGCAACAAAAGATCTAATACTAGAACGGTTAGGCCCGTTTAAGCCCTATAATATAAAAAAACTAGTTTTTATCACGCTATCATAATTATTGAGACTATTCCATAGAAATAGAAATAATGAATATCTTTGGTCTATACCGTCACTGGTCTTTCCATAACCAGTAGCGATTGCTGTTAATCCAGCGAAATTCTGGTTGGCATCAGCTAACTGCGGTAAAGGGATCGCTTGGATATCATCTGTAAAATAAACAATCTAATCTTTGATATTATCGTAAAAAGTATTAATAAGTAATCTATTAAAAAATTGAACGTTGTGTCGTGCTGGTTGCGAGAGTGCTATTCTTGATTCCCGCTCGGAATAGGTGTTTGCTAGAAATATCTGTTTCGTTCTGGGCGTTTGTCCTTGTTGGTATCCCTACCGTGCCTCGGAGAGCACGTTAAGCGGTCGGTCCTGGTTGTTATCATATCTGATAATAATCGTTTACACTTGATAGGTAATTTACATCTTATCCAATGAGTTACTGGTTCGCGCTTAGGGTAGAATCTGGATATTAATATAAGCAGCCCCTGGTGAAATACCGGGAATAATGCTAAGAAGAAGAAGTACATTTTAATTGCCTCAATAGCTTCACGGAAGAAGAGCCGATTTCGCTCCGTTAACACGTGAGGTTTCGATCCTGACCCCATTAGGCCATTGTCGTACGCACTCTCAGCTCAAGCTACAAGCTTTTGGAAGCCTTGAAAAAGCATTGTTGAAATCCTTAAAAAAAACTTACTATTGAATTGAACTGCAGGTATTCTTACAATGGCGATGTCATGTCTTATTTCTTTTGAATCCCAATTGGGATGAACAGTTATATCCTTAGTGACTATTCTGGTTCCTCCTGAGAACAGCAAGAGGGATCCAAGTACGATGGTCAACTGGGATGCCTGGCTTTGTCCGTCCCACCAACAATGCGCTGCAGTCAGGACTCGTGTGTTTGAGACCAACGCGCCACCACATACTGACGTCCAGCCACTTGTGAGGGTGATGACAATGCCAGCCTTTATTTAAAATGTGCAATTGTTATAATTAAATTAAATATTGAAGCCTCAATAGCTCAACGGTAGAAGGGCCGACTTCGCACCCTTAACGCGGGAGTCGAGGGTTCGATCCTGACTCCCTTGGGCTATTGTCGTACCCAGTCCTAGCGCAAGCTTTGAGCTTATTTGGAGTGGCAATAGGAATATTAGTAATGCCTTGCAAGAAGCATTGATAATATTCTTAAAAAAAATTATTATCACATATAATATACAGTATTTATAAAACCACAATTAGAATTGGCTCCAGAGAGAAATTAATCATTTGTGAGTCAATTATGTTTTATAAGATACATCTATACCGAATTTCAATTGAATATGTCCTGCATTATGTGTATTATAAGAACCGAACATTTTTCCGGAATGAAAAGTATTCTTAGTATTAATCCAGATTATAAACTATCTGTGTCCTGAATTTCATCCAAATTTATTCAGCCGTTTTAGATTGAGTAACAACCTACCCTCTCTTTACTCATTTCTCCTAAATCCGAGGTTGTCTGGGAGAAATCGCTGATTAGCGATAAGACCGCCTACATGTACATTTATATATAGTTTTTAAGTTCTTGAATGTAACTCGTTTTTAGTGGTGTACAATAAAGATTATTCTATTCTATTCTATTGAGTAACAAACATCCATTCATACAAATTTTAAAAGGATTTTTATATTTTTAACGCTACCTCGTCAAAGCATTTATTCCTTTGGCATTATAGTTGTGTCCCGGCCAGATATCTGTAGTATATATAATTAATAGAATTATAAATAATTTCTGCCCTAAATATTCCGACAGACAAATACGACCAACGACTAGCTTTTAATAAAGATTCTTGACAGCCTTACCAAGCTGGTACGATATTTTGATATCGCTGTTAAATGTAACGAATTGACATTTGCCTACTGACTCATAAGTGTTGCAAAGCATTGAAGCCTCAATAGCTCAACGGTAGAAGCGCCGACTGCGCTCCGTTAACGCGAGAGTCGAGGGTTCGATCCTGACCCCTTGGGCTATTGTCGTACCCACTCCTAGCGCAAGCTTCGAGCTTATTTGGAGGGGCAATAGGAATATTAGTAATGCCTTGAAAAAGCGTTGCTAATATTAAAATAAAAAAAAAACAATAATTCAAATAATTGGTATCATCTGGGCTTATTCAAACGAGGCGTGAAGAAGCATCTTGAGGGCAGGTGGGGCAAGGATGGCTAACGTAGTTGCCGCAACTGCAAGGTTAGCCACCTTCGCGTTTGGACTTAACTACCACCTACCATCAGATGGAGTGGAGTCATTTGCTCCCCGTATCGAATAAAAACAAAATATATACTGACGCTTTAAAATAATTTTACTTTCTACTTAAAATATTGAACCAAACATAGCTTCCAACTAAAATTTATTCCGGGCATTGTCCGTACTCCCAGTTGCAATAAATATTCTGTATATCACTCCAGAGCACGGACGGTCCTATGTAAACTGGAATCTGTACTCCTAAGACAGCACGTAATTAGTTCAAGGATACGCCTAAGACAACATGCGGAGGACTTGACAACAACCTTCGTTCAGAATTATTAAGTTTGGATGTATTGTGTTGTGTGTGTCGTTTGACCCGATTGATTGTCGGAACAGAAGTATAAATAAACAGTAATACATTTATTTTAATTCACTCTGTTCTTGTTTCCTTCGAGTTATGAGTTCTGTGTAAAGGGATTAAAGTTGGTTATTAATTTGTATCTGTTCGGTATGCGAGGACAAGTGAAACGATCGCTAGTTGACAACGCACTGCTTTATTGTATTAACAATTATCTAGTGGTGGGCGCAGCCACTCACACATGTATAATACATTATGCATACATACGTAACAGTATCCTAAACAACAACTATTAATAGTTTAGTTTATATTAGTATGGGTTAGACTGATTTCATTGAACGTTGGAGGGTATCATCAAATCGTATCTCAAAGTTTCTTCTATTTCTATAGTGTGTAACTTTCAATCAGAGATCAAACTGTTTTTTGAAATTGGTAAGCAAGCGCTTGCAACAGAATTTGTTGAAAAACATCCTTTGCCAACCTCGAGATATTGGTTCTTAAATCTGCTTTGCCCAGTAATTTCAATAGCAACAGTGTCATTCGAACCGAAACACAGTAATGCCAAACGCACTACTGCTTTGCCGTTTAATAAATGACACTGCGGTGGTAACTACCTAGCCGGCCTCAATCAATAAAAGGCCTTCTTACGTACCGAGCCGCCTCGCATGCCACCACCACCTTACTACTAGGCGGGCCGTACTTGTTTGCAGTCGAACATAAACAATCATACACAATACAGTAATGTCGAAAGGCCTTCTCTTCCGTCGTCTTAGGACCGAGCCGACTCGCATGCCACCACCATCTTACTACTAGGCAGGCCGTACTTGTCCTGTCTTGGGGTGGTCAGAGAGTGAGTAGCGCTTATTTCCTATTTATTTGAAATTTTAACATCATTGATCTTATGTAATGCGAAGTTTATAAGTTACTCCTTATAACATCAGGGGCCTAGACAAAGTCACATTTAACTATCGATAATGAAATTAAATAATTCCGAAATGTATGGAAATTGGCATAAGCTTTCGAGATACCACGTGACCTATCGCTTTTGAATGACATCATACAAGCGTATAGTTCCTTAAATGTAACTTGAACCAAAATGGCCGCTTCTGCGCAGGTACAATCATGGACAAAAATGTTAGACAAAAATATTGATTTCGTCTTATTTAAATAGATTTATTATAAAGTGGGAAAACGGAATTAAGTATATAATATACTTATTATTTCTTCTAAATTCAATTAATTATTTATATCCTATTCGTTATTAATTACTTAAATACAATAAAACAAATAAAAAGTATAGAAAACAGAACATAGATCCTATCCGATGCGAGATTTTGAGACTGAAAGAAACAAACAGACGTATAGAAAGACAGAAGTAGAGATAGATTTGTATAGAGAGTGCTTTCGTACTCGTCTTGTATTCTGACTCCTAAATAGGGCGGAACTTTATAAAATTTTTATTCACTGAAAAGTCGGGTTTTATTGGAATCAACCCAAAAACTTTATGCGTTTGATGCCAAAATTTGGGCATTGCTACCATTTATTTAGCTCAAGTGTATCTGTATCTTTTATTCTATCTTTATCTTTTATTCTATCTTTATTTTTACTTTTAAATTGCTGTTGTCTTATTTTAGACAACGTGTACTTTTAGATAATTTTACTCATAACTAGCGAAAGATCTTCTTAAACTTTATACATCTTAATCTCCATATTAATTGAAAAATATGTACGGTTTATCAGAATATACAAAAATAGGAAACTCAAACTCAAACTCAAACTCAAAATATTCTTTATTCAAATAGGCTTTTAAGCGCTTTTGAATCGTCAAATATACAGTCTGTTATGTCCGCCTAAGTGAAGCTACCGCCGATTCGGAAGGAAGATTCTGCAGAGAAGAAACGGCAAGAAACTCTACAGTTACTCTTTTCAAAAATAATCACATTACATTTGTCAAATGTACAATTAAGATATATATCCCGCATGAAACTCAACGTATATTAATTCCATGCCACATTATCTGCAATATATTCATTAACGGAATAATAAGCTTTATTTAGTAAACACCGCTTGATATAAGATTTAAATTTCATATGTGGTAGATTCAAAATTGTCTGCGGAATTTTATTATAGAAGCGAAAAAAATCCGTTAGGTTTTTATTCATAGCCATAAAATCTGCAATAACTGAATAATATATTTAATTGAATAGTGTTTAATAATTTTGTAATAAGGATGATGTTATATAAAAATAATAGTTGCCCGCTTAATAACCCGATAAACTGTGTTTGAAGAATTTATTTTTCGAATAAATCTGGAAGAGGTTAAAATTGGGGATTTAAAATTTGTATCGGAGACCCTTAATTTAACAATAATGTTTTATTGAACATCGCATTCCCAAAGCAAATAATTAATAAAAGTATTGTTTTAAAAGAAGCATTGAAAGCATCTCGAGACGTATTTAAAGAAAACTCAAAACATTTAACAATGACAAAAATCCTTTCAGCGCTTCATAAACAGCTTAAGCCATTTTTGTTGTATTTCTCCTTGAGAACAAAGAGTTTTATTGCCTTGTTTTCAGCACTTTAGTATTGCAATATAAGAATTGTAGGTCTAAAATAGTTCGTTTATTTTTAACAGTTTTTTTAATATAACTATTACCAACATTTAATAAAAATGGTATATTTATTAAAATGTAGATACATATTTTATTTTTCTTTGTATTAAATTAAGAATTGTTATGCACACTATAATATAGGTAAAACCATAAAAAGATTTAAATATGAAATTTACATTTGTTAACCGGCGTCGGGATGTGACGACGACAGAGGTTATTCCACCAGTAGAATCAGACACTGGTGGTAAGTCTTTTATTGCAAGAGGTTGCTGTTGTTGTGAATCCACCGCACTGTCAAATATTCTACCGCAGAGCAGTAGTGTCTTTGGCATTACTGTTTTCCGGTTTGAAGGGCACTGTAGGCTAGTAAAAATAAAGTGCAAAGGAGATGTACGTATCAATATCTCGAGGTTGGCGACGCGTGAGTAGCATCTACTAATGGTGTTGCAAGCGAACATAGGCTACGGCAACCGCTTACCATCTGGTGGACCGTATGCTTGCTAGCAAACTTAGTAACATAAAAAACTTATTATGTTCGGCTTTTTGTAACAATATTACAAAATGGTTATATTATTTTAATAATAATGTAAAACATGCAATATCAGGATCGTATCTGGGAAAAATACGCTCTGTAGTTTTATTGTCATTTTTATTTCTAAAGAGCGCGATCATAATTACAATCTTTGATATAGTTTCCGTCACGAGATGCTTTAAATTTTGCAATTTTACTTAACTGGGTGATATTTTAGCAATATAAAGTGCTGTCGTCTAATGTATTGTGGTACTGCAACGCAGCAGGTAAGCATTTGGGGCGACATTTTGAAACAAATTCATGCTTGTGTGTATGTCTTAGATTGTTCGATTTGATTTTTCGTGGATAGCAAATTTTTTCTTATCTGCATTATTATTATTTTCAGTTGAATATTTTCTTTATTTTTATTATTGTAAGTATTACTATTATTTGTTACGACATATATATTATATTTTTACTTCATCCAAATATAACCAGCTCCTGAATGTGTGCTTACAAAATTTATAGCTTCTCGTGTCGGGGACTATAGATAGACTATAGATAGACTTTAGATTGAAATCAATTACTAGTATAGTATTTGAAAAATAAACTAGAGGTCTACATTTTAAAAGTTAAATAAGAATTCGAGATTAAAAACTATTGGTGTTCTTTAACCCGAAATTTTTTACCGATTGCCTTTCGCCTTGCCTTTCTATCTGCCTATGACCTAGTTTCACCCCATGTATCAAATCGCTTACTGGTCAAAAAAAGATCGATCCCAACTTCAGCAATTGCGATTCAAATGAATGTTGGCATTTTCATTCTTTGCCGCTTTTGATGATATGAAATACTATTGATCTATTTTGGTATTTGGAGAGGGTTGCCACTTTTTTCTGTCATGACGGTTGGCAAACAAGCATACGGTGCGCTTGACGTGACCGCAACCTATGAACGCTTGCGATACTAGAAGTATAACAACCGCGTTGCCAACCCAAGGAACAGGAGGGACGGGATGAGATTGGGCCTCCGGCGGTCTCACTCATCGTCCGAAACGTAACAGTACCTAATAATACTGTTACAAGACGCCGATTTTGTCTGAGAGGGTAGTACTTTCCCTCTTCTCCTGTACTGAGAGAAGCATGGCATCGTAAAAATGTCAAAAACTATTCTATTCTAATCGATAATGTGAAAAACTATTGATCTATTTTGGTATTTTGAGCAGGTTGTAATAATAATTATTCGTACGAGTTTTTTGGGATCAAAGACTCCTTGTTGGAAAGCACATAGTAAGGTTGGATTTTATAACAGAATCACTGATTTTTTGAGGTTGAATGAAAATTGTGTACCTTTTGGAATCGTTTTATTTTTATTCACCAGTGATAATTACACTAATATAGCAACATAACTTAATCTATCAGCTTAAAACTAAGTCCATTACCTATAAATTACATGCAACTTCATAGTAATATTAATTTGATTGAGTAATGTTCTATATTGTAAAAAAACGATTTAAAAAAGAATATTAAAATTAATAAAATTACATCCTATTTTTGAAAAGTATACAAAGATATATAATATAAAATAATTATTTCTAAATCTATATTTTAACTCTCCTAAAACAAATCTCCACTTAGCTATGAGAGATTTATTGTAATTGAAAGGAAATTTGCAATACCCAACAAGATTCTCGTAACCTCTTCTCATACGTTCAATTCTAGATTCAACTAAGCTTAGCTTAATCCTGAACTGCCTGTAGCTTAAGCAGTGTCTTTCTGATGATACTAAATGGTATTATAAACTTTGACATAAATGTCATTAATCCGTACTTTCTCATGCTAAAATTGAGCTATAACAACGTAATGACCTAAAGGTCATTTATTAGGTGTCAGTTATTCTATCGTTAAGCGTTACTGTGTTTCGGATTGAATGACACTGTAGCTATGGAAATTACTGGGTGAAGAAGATTTAAGAATCAATAGCTCGTTGCTCACAATGTCTGTGTGTCACTTAATTGGTTGGTGTTAGTAACATAAAAACTTTTGAAAAATTGAAACTTTATTTTAAGAGATTTTAAGACATTAAAATGTGTCTTTGATATTTGGTAATTTTCATGGGATTAAATTGATATTTGTGTGTGTGTTTCTAAACGATATCACACTTCGAGTCATTGCCTCCACAGGTGACAGACAGACAGGAGGGGCTGGTTAATTTTTCGCCCAAATAAAAAAAAAATAGTATTCTTGCCACTCTTCCCCGTGGACAAAATTGTCTCTCTGAGGAAATTGTTCGCAGTAATTCATATTTTTATTCATAAAGATCGTTTGATCTATTTTGTATCTACTTGATCTTGATTTTCGTCGACGTTGCGACATTAAAGAACAAAAAACAGCTTTCGTATTCTTAATTACAGTGTAGCGACATCTACACGCAATAAGACGTAACTCGATACAAAGACAAGATTGTCACAATCTCGCATCAAGCTACAGCGACACCTACATGGCATACTACGCAACGATATTGACGAACGAGATCGTCACAATCCTAAATCACGCTATCAGAGTTTTCTACGCTACTAAAGTATATATACAACTTTCCAATGTAAGTCGTCGGTCCTTCCGATGTCGTCCCAAGCGCAGGCTCGACCTCGCAGGGCGACCCCTAGGACGGATTCAACTTGAGCCCCGCGTGGCCTGTCTATTTTTTACCGGCTGAGGTCTCTTGGCCCGGTCCCCCGGTGACGCTGTCAAGGCCATAGGGCCAACAGTAATGGACACACCGAAAAAAAAAAGTAAGTCGTCAGGCTTCGGCCCGTCGGGCAGTATCACCGGTCTCTCATATATATCAAATAGCCAGAACATTTTAAAAATTTTTTTAATTAATTAAAATTATTTTTAAACATTCAGTAAATAGTTGTTACGTGAATTTTATTAATTTGTATGGATTTAATCAACAAGTAAGTAATTTTTGTGTACATACAGGTACATACATTAAATGGACACAAATAAGCAATACCATGTCAACCCACACGAATGACATTTCGAGAAAAACGCGTTTGAAAATTTTGACTTGCTTTATATGATTTTTTTATGTATTGGTCAAGTTTTTGGCAATTTCAGATTTATGTAAGTTATTTTACTTATTTTCACAAAAAATAAGTATACAAACAGCATATTTCGTATACAATAATTATAACCCAAAACGTTTAACATAATACATAAATTGCATAATAAAAAAATGGCTTTTTTAGAAGTTTTAAAGCTTAAAACCCTACAAATATTAAATAAAAATGTTCTTCAGCCATTTACCAACACTTCTGCATATATAACTCAGATTTTTCAATTTTGTGGGTTGACATGGTATTGCTTATTTGCGTCCATTATATTCTAAAACCTCACCCTTCTTTTAACCATGTATAAAAACGAGCTTCATTTATATATTAAATCTTATATCATCTATCACGGAAGAGCAGAACCTTATCATCGATCACTATAATCACGGGTTTAAAGTAAACTAGATACCGCAAGCCGTCCGACGTCCGACCAAGCGTGACCGAAGTTTTCTTATGTACAAACTTGATACGGGATTGCTTTGATATTGATATTATATATAAAAATTGCTATATATAAATAAATAAACGTTACACATTCAACCCCTGATTAGGATAGTGATATACTGTATAAGGGTTCACACATGCCTGTACGATCAATGCAAACACATGCTCTGAGCGGAAATCAATCCGCGACCTGTGGCAGGATCGCTACCGCCGCGCCGCGATAAAGCTGAAAACGATATTGTATAGAATATCATTCCTGAAGCTTAGAGGAATGTAGTAATTTTGCTTATGATGAACATAACACTAAATAGCTAGGGTGACGTCATCCTACGTAAAAAAGGCATGCTTGGTTTTCTTACTCGGTTTTGACGATGTTGTGGCGCAGCGGTAGCGAACCTGCCTTAAACGCCACAGGTCGTGGGTTCGATTTCCGCTCGGAGCATAATATGTTTGTATTGACCATGCAAGCATATTTTCCGGTCTGGGTGTATTTGTCCTTGTCCTTTTATATGTTTCCGGACCCCCGACACAGGATATCACTATCCTAATGGGGGCCGTTGACTGTGTAGCGTTTATTATTATTATTACTAGTTATTGTATTGTATATCTTTTTCTTCTCTTTCCTAGCATTAATCCCGGAATATGACCAGGCTTTGCTTATTAATCTCATCCAGATTTGACAGGTTTCCATTGCGATCTGACCTTCCCAACCCTGAGGGTGAATCAGTAACACTTTTGGTAAGAGCAGATTACTTATCAAAACTTAATGATTATTATCGAATGTTATAATAACCGGTAACCGACTTAACTTGCTCTCCGAGGTACGGTGGGGAGATCCACAAGGACAGATCGAAATACTGTATCCAGCCAACTTTAAATCAGTGACTATAACAATATCTATGCGTATAAAATTTAATAGAAACATAAACAAGGCTGCCGCAAAATTGGGTCTAAAAGTATATAGGAACATGATATCCGATATCACTTCACCACGATGTTGACTTTCCAGAGCTACATTGTTGGGTAATATTATTGGGAATAATAGACCCAATCTGTTAAGGGTGTGGGCGTGTTTTGAATACGATTACAAGGATCCTTGGTCTGTTTCGATTTAGAAATGGAGATATTTCTTCTTTGAAATATTTTTATATTTCACGTTAACTCATTATTATCATTCATACTTCAAAAATTAGGGATTAGATAGGGGCGGAGGGGTGTAGGCGAGGACACAATTTTTATGACATTAGGAGCTAATATCTCAACATCTAGTGACTTAAAGATATTTACCCACTTAAATAGGAATTCAATTTCCCATAATTTTGATCTGGAGTTCGGAACGTAAGTTAATTATAGTAGGAAAGAATTTAAGATGTCATTCTTTTTTTCTCAGCTCATTTTCAACGGGAGCCTGTGATATTAATCTGATTAATAATTGAAATTCTGTAAGTAGCATAATTAATTTATGTATATATTTGAAGACGATTATGAAATTAATTTTACATGAAATATTAATAAATATTGGATTTAAATATGAATAATAGTGGACTTAAAAGTAAATGGAAATGCGAAGAAAGGACGCCCGAAAAAGACTTGGAAGAAATATATGGAAGGGATAGAACAGAATAGAAGAAGTGCTGTTCCGACCCCACTGGGCGTGGGATCAGGGCAGGAAGAGGAACGAGAAGGACATAAAGGTCTGCGCTTTGTAGTGTCATCATCCTCCATCCATGTATAATCATGAAAATTTGACAAAGTAGTCAAAGAGTTAATGTTTGTACAGACAATTAAATAAAGTCACAACAAACTACTCGTTTCCTAAATAAATTTATTGTTTCGATTAAGATACTATGAACTACTCAGAAATTGGAAACGTTCTTGAACCATAATTGAAGTGGTTAAAGTTTTCAACTAAGCTAACTACTGAAATCAATCAACTTCATCAATAACCGCGTTTTAATTAATTTTGAACTTACGAACCGTAATAATAAATTGTGACGACCGTTGAGGCGTGTTGCTCGAGTAGCGGCTTCGATTCCCCGTCTCTCCACCGTGTTTCAGAGAGCACGTCAAGCTGTCAGTCCCGGTTGCTATCATAACATTTGATAATAATCACTAACTCATGATAGGTAATTTGCTCTTATCCAATAAGTTACTGGTTCGCCTTTAGGGTTGCGGAGGTCAGATCGCAATCGCAAATGTGTAAAAACTAGTAACCTGCCAAATCAGGATAAGGGTATAAACTGACCCTGGGTTAGTATCGGGAATAGTGCTAGGAAGAAGATGTTGCTTCATTGTGTAATAATGTCGCTAAAGCACGAAGCCCTTTTCATAGTATTGTATTTAGAAAAGGAAACATTGATTTTTTAAAATAAATACATATTTCTGGGAATTATGGATCGTACTTCATTTTATATTTTTTTCAAACATTAAAATTATAACGATCAAAACTGACTTTAGTATATTTTTCAACGTCGTCGTGGAAATACGTATAATATAACTATTTTTTTAATGTCTCTCGACAAGCGTTTTTTCGTCAGTTGTCAGATTTCTATCAGTTGCTCTTTGCTTTTGGTACAGAGCGGACACTCTCAATTGACTTGGAAATATATAGAGTTGATAGTACCCTTTTAACAATGTAATTTATTTTAAAAATGGGAGGAAGCTGTTAGACTACCAATGATGACAGATAATTTTACCGTGTCTTTGTTTTTTTGAAATATGAGAAGAAAAGGAAATTGGTTTTACATCTCTATATAATTCACAGGGAAATCAAAACAAAACAACAATAAAGTACTTAGTTCCGAATTCAAATTATCAAATACGATAAATCTAATAATTGATGAGCAATGAGAGAAAATTAAGATTTCTTTATATTGGGAAATGCGAAGATTTCCGAGAGACATTAAGAATAGTTGGACTATAAGTCCTTACAAATATCGTCTTTGAATTCGAGTAAACTTTGCTTCAATAGCTTAATTTGCAAGTCATGCTCAGTGAGGACATTCTGAGGAAGCCTTTCCAACTGTAAGTCGACTGAATATAGGTATAGAAAATACCTATATATGTACTCTTTGTATATTATGGGGGCTTACCATTAACTTTTAGTTAAAATTCTATTTCGATTCAATTCAATTCTGACAGTAAATCGATTCAGATTTTATATGAGCAAGACGCATAAATATATATATATGTCTTGTCCGGATTTGACAGATTACTAGATTTTACACAGATCGATTGCAATCTGATCTACGTAACCCTAAGGGTGAACCACTAACTCATTGGATAAGAGCAATTTACTTATCTGGAGTTAATGATTATTATCAGATATTGTATGATAGCAATCGGGACTGATAGCTTAACGTGCTCTCCGAGCCACGTTGGGGGGACCCACAAGACAACGCCCACACTGAAAGATATATTTGTAAGATCAATGCAAACATCTGTCCGAGCGGGAATCGAACCGTCGAGGCTAAAGGCTAACTCGCAACCCACAACGCCACAACGATGTCGCTAACTTACTTATATATAGATGTTTAATTTTAATTTAATTAATTTCTAACTAAAATGAATAAGGTATTTTTCCTTAATATTTTTAAAATTGTAGAAAGCAGATGTAGTTTAATTCGCGAGTGAAATGTTACACGGCACTTATCATCTGAACCTAGTTAAGACTTGGAAGTGGTTTAGTTTCTTTTAAAACACGATGCATTTATTGGATTTAACAAGTTGCTTTTGATGGTACTCGTATTTAATTAAGTTCTCGATAGAAACTATAAATATTATTGGAATAAAGTTCCTTATCATGGCTTGGTCGGGTTTTTGTAGGAGAGTCAGCCGGCAAGAAAGTCATTGGAAAACAACGACAGGATAGCGTTACCTCGCTTTCGATAGTTTTTTTGGGATAGGATGGCAAAGGGTGGCAATGGGTGGCAAAGGGTGGCAAATGGTGGCAAATGGTGGCAAAGGGTGGCAAATGGTGGCAAAGGGTAGTAACATGGCAATGGATGTCAAGGAATGTTCAAGGTTGGAATAGTTGGGGTGGCAATAGCAATAGCTGGGTTACATGGGTTTTGATATAATATGAAAATAATGAGGAAAAGTAAGTGTAAGACATAAAATTGACTTGAAAACTAAACTGGAAAATGTCTTAGCTCTGAAATCATCACGAGGATTGGACTTATGCGAAAGGTTTTTCTTTGTAACAAAAAATATTTAAATCGGCTTAAATACACCATACGGTGGAGGATTCATGTAACAAAGGCACAAATTGTTATTACCACATTGTGAATCAGTTGGCAATGCACTGAATAAATAAAATAAATTAATAAATAAACGCTACGCACTCAACGGCCCCCATTAGGATTGTTAAAAGTGTTGTAGTGTAATACACCCAAATCGGAAAACATGACTGTATGGTCCGCGACCTGTGGCGCTTAAGGCAGGTTCGCTACCGTTGCGCCACTACGTCGTCAAATTACCATAGATGCCTAGTTACGGGGGTAACCAAACGCTATCGGACCTTTACCGACTAACGCCTGTGTTCTGCGTGACGCCTTATGTAGGGATTGTAGGTGCGCTTTCGCAACCTACCTCGATCCTGATAGCGTTTGTTCTTTTAAGGGTTTACCCTTCATAAGCTTATCTGTCTCTTTACGTATCAGCTTAGGCCCACAAGTGATAACAACACAACACTGAACTTGTTACGTTCCCACGTCCCGCCGATTCAACGAAGTAGCAGAAAACCCGGTGGTTTTCGCCGTAATAATCCAGGTGCATAAACCATTTCATCGGAAAATTAAAATAGTTGAATCAGCGTTTACCGTATTAGTTTAATACGTTTTAAATGTTAAATTTTAATAAAGATTTATTATAATTTTATACTCACTCTCGCCTCTCACATCGAGCAAGTAGTACTAGTTTTAAGTTTAGCCATGTAATTTCATTTTTAATTATTGAAATTAATATTAAGTAATTTTGGTTTTTTGGACCCTCCGCTGCCGTCGTACATAATTAACTGACAAATAACAACACTAATTATCTGATACTAAAGTATATCTTACCTGATAAGGAAATGAAGCAATACTTTGCGCTGGACTACCACCCACGATTCTAGTCACCCCTTCATCACCCATAAGCCTATAGGCCTTGGGTATCCCAACTCTATTGTGATAACCATTTTCTATAGCTTCTGTTTTCGTTAAATAATTTATGTAATATAATAATAGCAACAATCGCATCTTGGTACTTTCACTTAATTAAATGTAATTAGTACTATTATAGATAGAGCACGATTCAGTGAATCACAGCTGATAACACATTATCAGCGATATTACTACTATGCACATGATAAGATAATATGCATATATTTTAAAACCAATATTACAACATATTTACTATTCAATACTATGACATATCGTTGTGACGCTGTGGGTAGCAAGTCTGCCTATAGACTCGACGGTTGCGACTTCGATTCCCGCTAGGGCAGATGTTTGCATATATATAATACCTTACAAATATAATAATAGTAATAATAAAAACTTTATTGACACTGCCAAGATACACTGTTACATAACATTGGTTTATAGTAAATGATTTGATAACAAGCGATATGTATACAATAAAAACAAACTATAATTAATATAAAAACACAATTTAACACAAATGAAATATCTAGAAAAAAAAAGTACATGGTACGATGCAACAGTGCACTCCGTGTCAATCGGACGCTCGCTCAGTAATCGTTAAGACGCTGTGGCCCTAACACTGATTTTCAGCGAGTCCCGTATTAACAGCCACGGCAGTGACACGGTTACGTCTTTCGTAATTCAAAAGAACATTATTTAAAACACTTACATGGAAAAAAATTAAAAATATGCAAAAATACAATGTGAAGTATTTTAGTTGTATGTAGTAATTCAACAACAAATAAACACAACAAAAATGTTTATAACATGACAGTGAAAACTATTTAAAGGTACGTACTATAACTTAATGTATAATAATAATAATGAATATCCGATTCGGTCTGGGTGTTTATCATCGTAGGTCTCCCTACCGTACCCCCCCAACCGCAGAGGTCAAACTCTGCGGTACCCTGGGCTTGTCGTGCTGGGGGTGCTCAGTAGCCGGGAGTCGATTGTGCAGGTGGCACCTTCGACTGCCCGGTGAAGCTAACAGGGTCAGACGGTTCGGGCGTGGGGCGTTTTACGCTAGACCGCGCCTAGGAGGGTGGTGTCGTATGGGTCGCTCCGGTACTTTTCTGCTTATCAGAATGGACTGCGAGCGGCTCCTGCGACACCGGAGGTGTACTTAGCCGGGGCCTTCAGCCCCGGTCGGGCGGTAGAGGAAGAAAACCTCTTTAAAAATAACGGCGGTCGGTCGTAGAGGGAAACAACCTCATTAAAAAGTTAGTCTCGGCGGGGGAGCCCTAGGACCCAGGGCTTCTTTGGTTGGGTTTGCCGGGGCCTTCTGGTCCCGGTCGGTGGGGCGCGAAAGCGCCGAGGTGTATTGTATTTATGTATAGTATGTATTATTATGTATGTATGGCGGCAGTAGGTTGCCGCCACCGATGAGCCCTTCGGGGCAAGCGCCGGGGCGTCGCGGTGGTATGCTTCGGCGATCCCGCGACGTCCCACTATGGCGCTAGATGGGACCTTGGAGTTTTAGTGGGTAGGGGGCTCGGCTCCGAGTCCACACACCTCCTGCGCCATTGCACCCCGGCGCTCGAGTGCGTAACTGCATTTCTCCAAGAAAAAAAAAAGGTCTCCCTACCGTCCTATAGTTGCGTTTCGTGCGATCAGTGACAGCGCCGGATGCCCAATCTTCCACACCGTCTGTTCCCTCTCCTTTCTTCCCTTCTCATCCCTTCTCTCCTGTTCTTTGGGTTGGGAAAACGCATGTGACACTTGAAGTATCGCAAGCTTTCATAGGTTGCGGTGACTGCTTGTTTGCCAGCCGTAAAAGAAGCCGAAATATAATAAAATTATAATAAAAAAAATAAAAACACCCAAAACAAATAAAAACAAAAACTCCTATCCTATAAATCTATATAAGTATAATTATATCAGTTGCCACATCCAGTTTCTTTATATTCTGCTGTGTTTTGTTGATATTGTAACCTATATTCTAAGATTACCGTCATTTAAATTATTTGTGTTTCTTTTGTATTTTTACTTACAAAATGTGTGTACGCTTCGCCTTGTTACTATTCATATTGTTATTTCTCATATAAGTGAATATTGTGTATTCTTTTTGAGGAATAAATGTCTGAAACCCGAAATATAAATGTCGGAGAATCCACTAAATTAAGATATACGTGGTTGTTTTTGTCTCTGCCTTAATAATTTTATCAATAAGTGCCTCAAAAATACGTCCATTCTGATTGATGCAACAGTAGTCAATAGTAACCAGCTCTATTTTATATTAAGACAACAACCTCTTTCGTCTATATTTTAATATGATAAATTAATTGAACTCCCACATATATAAGTCGTGGGCATAAATACATAGTATTATGCCCACGACTTTTTAAAGGCATTTTAAAAGCGTCGGGATGTGACGACCCCATCGCCCGCTGTTGGGATAACCTCTGACACAACAGAGATTATTCCACCAGTGCAATCAGTCACACTGGTGGTAGGTCTTTTGTTGCAAGAGGCCGGCTAGGTAGGTACCACCGCAGTGTCCAATATTCTGCCGCCAAATAGTAGTGTTTAGGCACTACTGTGTTCCGGTTTGAAGGGCATTGTACGCTAGTGAAATTACTGGGCGAACGAGATTTAAGAACTAATATCTCGAGGTTGGCAACGCGTGAGTGGCGCCTACTAATGGTGCTGCAAGCGCTCATAGGCTGCGGCTGCCACTTACCATCAGGTGGGCCGTATGCTTGTTTGCCAACTTCTAACATAAAAAAAAAAAAAAAAATTAAAATCAAATTAATTATCATAACTGTGTCACGACCAAGTCTAAGTTATATTCCTTGTATGCTGTGTACACAGTATCAAAAGCAATCATGATTTTGTTGTTTTAGTATTATAAGGTCGTGCCCTTCGGAAAGTAAAATATGGAGTATATACGTAGCGCGTTCCAAATAACGTTTTAATATTAATTAAAGGTAAACACTATTCAGGCTTTAATATTAGAAATGATTCTCAGCGATTATTTTCCATTACAAAAATAGAAAATTACAGTAGCTTCAACGTCTTTAGCCGTGGTTCCGTGGTGATCTGGGTGTAAGAACTCGGGTCCTCTACCCGGAGACGCTTTTTTTTTTTATTATGATAGGCTTGCGCTTGACTACAATCATTCCTCTTGGAGAGGAGTGATGCGGTCTAAGTTGGAGCGCGCTTAACCTAGAAGATGCCTATTCACTCTAAACTTGAAGGTATTTATGTTGTAGCTGGTAGAGCGTTTAAACACGGAAGCTGGAAGAGCGTTCCATAACTTTGCGGTTCGTATCAGAAACGTTGAGCAAAAACGCTTCGTGCGAGTGGGTGGAATGTCAACGCTACAGCAATACACATAAAAAGAATCAGTGGCTTCGACCAAATTAAAAAAGTATACTTTGATAAGTTTTACTCGTATGTAAGATCCTATTTTAAAAATTACCCATAAATTAAACGTTTTTTTAAAATTCGTTATATATAGTTATCGTAGATTGGGTCATTTTACATAAACTATTACCAAGTATTACCTTACTTAAGTAAGTACTTTTAAGAAGTATATTTGTATTTCTTGTTGGTAAGCAGTCATTGCAACCTATGAACGTTTGCGATACTTGGAGTATCACATGCGCGTTGCCAACCCTAGGGATAGGAAAGGAAGGTTAAGGAAGAAAAAGGAAGGTAGCTGAGAGGGTGGGAGATTATGTAGAGTTTGTTGCATTTGCGGTTCAACATATGTAATAAAGTTTTATAGAACATTGTTGAACTATTTGCATTACAAATAAAAAAGTATTATTTGTGTGCACATTCCCTGAAAACAAATTTACTTAAATGACGTATAAGAATATATAAACAAATTAATTAACAACAAAAGGACAAAATTGAAAATCTAATGATAGAAAATTAAAAGTAAAGGAAATTGAAGTTAAAAAAATAAAATAAAACAATAAAAATTGAATATTACATTTTAAAAGTTAATACAACACAAAATTATCACAGCATAAACCAAATAATAATTGTTAAGGGTGATGTTAGAAATGTGTCACACAAAATGGTAAACCACTCAGCGAAGCTAAGGAGTACTTCAGCGCTGATTTTTAGTGGTGGCCAAAACTTGCTTCAAGTTGACAGCTAATATTGTATCTTAAATGTTTTTATTATTATATACTTATAAAGTTAAAATAACTTATAAAAGAGTAAATAAATAGTATTCTAAAATTAGGGTTACGTTTGCGTTTGCGCAAAACCCTATTCTGAATCATTTATATTTAACTTCTTTTTACTTTTTCATGGCAACGTTGAAACTATTAGTCTTATTATGAACTGTATTAAAGAATTATCTATATACTGAACCCAACCATATAAAGGCTAGATGTAGCAGAACTTTTTATAACAAAAAAAGATATTCTTTTAGGAGCAGGATACAAGTCTCCTTTTCACCTATCTAAATAACAGTCATTGTAACTAAAATTCGCATTTTTAGCCGCAGAAAAAGTATTAATACGCTGATCTGACGCTACCTTATCTCGGCGGAACGTAGCCGGAAGGTATACCCGGTTATAACCGGGCTCTTACCGGTCGTTGGCCTGTTATGTCGTTCAGTGTGAATGGAATTTCAGGTCGATTGAATTATTCTTTATCAGATCTTTTAAAAGTTTTGTATTATATTGTTAAAGCAATTAACAAAATTATACTATTGAAGTTAAGAGAGATTGCCATTTGATCTCCGCAACGTCAATAAAAGTAATTAACCAATTCATATCCATTTCAATACGATAATAATCGTGTGACACCGAACACCGTTGTGACGTGTTGGTAGCAAGTCTGCTTTCAATCTCGGCGGTTGCGGGTCCGATTCCCGCTCGGAGCGGATGTTTGTATTGATCTTTCATCGGGAGCTTCTTTCGGGTTAATGTAGTTTTTTCATAACCCCACAGGAGCCTCTCGATTTTTCCCGTATAAAAAGTATCATATGTGTCAATGCAGATAATAACCTTGTGCTAAATTTCAATCCAAATCCGTTTAGCCGTTTTACGTGATTGAGTAACGAACATAGAAAGTTTTACATGTATTATATATGTATAATTAGATTTATTTTAATTGAATTTTTGGATTACCAGAAAACCCAGTAATTATTACCAACGGTAAGCAGTAATATCAGGTTGATGAAATTAAGTGCAGAGACTCGGCCGTAAAAAGGGATAGCCCGGAAATTTGAAATTTCAGTCCTTAGGGTGCCTCGTGAACATAATTAAAGACAGATGGAGTAAGTTAGATGCTTGACGATGGTTGTGGCGTAATGGTAGTGAGCCTGCTTTGAGCTGCGATGGTCACGGGTTCGATTCCCGCTCGACGTTTTTTATAAATATCTGTTTCGGTTTGGGCGTCTTTTTTTTTAATAACGCCGGAGGGCAAATGTCCATCTGATGGTAAGTGGAAGTGGAGTCCACACGCGAAGGTGGCTAATATGGTTGCAAAAGGCCTGCCAACCCGCAAGATTCCTCGTCACGCCTCGATTGAAGGACCTCAGGTTGTCTGTCCTTGTGGTCTGATCACCGTGCCGTGCACGTTAAGCAGTCGGGCCAAAGTTTTATCATAACCTCTGATAAAAATCGTTAACTCTTGATGGTTAATTTGCTATTTTCCAATTTATTTTATTTATTTAGTTATTCGTTCGCCCTTTGGGTTGCGGAGGCCAGGTAAGAATCGCTCTGAGTAAAAACTAGTATCCCGTCAGGGTAAGAATATTTGCAGACCAGTAGCAGAAGGTAAATACTGAGAATAAAGTTAGGAAGAAGGAATCACTTAGATGCTTGTATACAACAAAAATAACATGATATTAAACAACGGCCTTAAATAATCGGAAACATAGACTAAACTGAAGGTCCCGGGGTCAAGCACCTCTGAGCTTTCAAATGCTTAATTTGTGTTTCAAATTTATTTTGCATATCATGGAAATAATTCTAAGATATGTATATGCTAATATACATATCTTATAATTATATATAATATAAAAAACCCTCCTGGTTAACTACCACCGTACATTGGTGATAAACACATGAAGTAACTGCGCATCAGTCGCTTTTCGAGGTCAGACGTCAATGCCAGTTGTTTCTTACAAAAGCGGCGGCAACGCACCTGATTGCCCCTAGCGTCACAGATGTTCATGGGCGGCGGTAATCGCTTAACATCAGGTGAGATTTGCCCCTCTAACATAAAAAAATATAACATCTAATAAATAATCTATTCTTATTGTGATTATAGCTCTGGTATGCAATATAAAAGTTACTAAAACTCTAATATGCGTTAAATTGACAGAAATTCGTATAAAGAGACTATAAATTTGCAGTCATGAAACTTAACTGCTATTCCGATACACATTTGCCACTACCATGAAATATATTTGACAAAAGGCAAGCGACTAGATCTCGTATACGATGCAGACAGTCAATGAACTTGTAACTGCTATGCAAGACGTATTTACGAATAATCTTCTTTATTCAACCATTTTACCCGAAATTTTCGCTTCTGCTTATTACTTTTATTCAGATTTGACATTTGACCTCTACAAACTTTAAGACCAAACCAGTTACTCATTGGATAAGTGTAAATTATTATGAGATATATTATCAATTAGCGGACCCGGGAGACGTTGTCCTGCCCTGATAATTAAAAAAACTGGGACCCCGCTGGGCCCTCTACTGGGTCCAATTGTGAATTCAAACTATTCTCGAATCCACTTGAACACACAAACAATTCCATCAAAATTGGCCCAGCCCTTTAGGAGTTCAGCGACATACACGCGTACAGTAGAGTTATATATATAAAAAAGATTTAACAAAATATGCTATAACAAATGGGAATTTACTAAATTGGTAGGCCTTTTATTGCAAAAGGCCGACTAGGTAGTTGGTTAGGCTATGTAGATTTGAAAGACATTGTAGCTAGTGAAATTACTGAACAAACAGGAACCATTATCTCGAGGTTGGCAACGCGACACCCAAAAACTGAATGGTATTACAAGCGCTCGTAGGCTTAGACAACCGCTTGCGAATATTACGACAACCGCATACCAAACAACCGCATCAAGTGGACCGTATGCTTTTTTGCCAACTATAATGAAATAACTCAAACTCAAAACTCAAACTCAAAATTTTCGTTATTCAAAAAGGCTTTCGAGCACTTTTGAATCGTCAAATATATACTCTGTTGTGTCTGTCTAAGTGACCGCCGATTCGAATAAGTGATTCGAAAGTTAAATATTGCAAAAAAGAACCTGCAAGAAACTCTACAGTTACTCCTTTCAAATATCACATGGACGCAAATAAGCAATACCATGTCAACCCACACGAATGTCATTTCGAGAAAAACGCGTTTGAAAATTTTGAACAACTTGCTTTAAATGAATTTTTTTAAATATTGGTCAAGTTTTTGGCAATTTCAGATTTATGTAATTTATTTTACTTATTTTCACAAAAAATAAGTATACAAACTGCATATTTCGTATATAATATATCCCAAAACGTTTAAAAATACATGAATTGCATGATTGAAAAAATGGCTTTTTTAGAAGTTTTAAAGCTTAAAACCCCACAAATATTAAACAAAAATGTTCTTCAGCCATTTACCAACACTTCTGCATATATAACTCAGTTTTTGAAATTTTGTGGATTGACATGGTTTATTGCTTATTGGCGTCCACATTACATTTGTCAAATGAACAATTAAATTTTATATCTATTAAAATTTAAAATGTATCGACAAAAAAAAAACTTCAAAACCTGTGGCATAAAATTTGAGAACGCAATAAACACTTGTATTGTTTATTTGATAACTTTATCATTTCACCCTCACTTTGGACCATAAACACAGATTCTCTCTTATCATAAAACATGCCGTATAAATTAAGGGAAGCCTCTGATGATTTAACGCTGTTTAAAGTCGCTCGTTAATGAAGTAAAGTTTTAATATTGAATTATGTTTGTTCAAGCCTATATTGTGATAGACGATACGATTTTAGGTAACTTGTTTTATGGACCATTAATTTTCATTAAATTAATGGCTGTAAAAGCAATAAGTTTCACACATCAATAAAACGGAAAACAGTTTTCTTAACGTTTATTTAAAATTAAACTGCACTATTGCACTTGTTTTTTTATCTTTATCTTCTTTACGATACAACATTATTATGATTTATAAACGTTTATTAACTAATATAATTATTTTTGGTCAGATATGTTTGACTTTTAATAGGCATTAGATAATAAAAAAAAATTACTTAGAAAATAGCTCGCGGATGCCGAACCCATTCACTGTCCAGTACAGGACACAATATTTGAACAATTGTAATGTTCATATATGAGACATGGGACAGAGAACCTGTTAAGCTAAATACTATTATTATTATTATTTTTTTTTTTTTTAAGAATATTAGCAATGATTTTTCAAGGCATTACTAATATTCCTATTGCCCTCCAAATAAGCTCGAAGCTTGCGCTAGGAGTGGGTACGACAATAGCCCAAGGGGTCAGGATTGAATCCGAGATTCTCGCTTTAACGGAGCGGAGTTGGTCCCTCTACCGTTGGGTTACTAAGGTTTAAATTTTTGAACGACAAAAAAGTTTTTGATCATAATTGGCTGTTAAACTTAAGCTTTATGTTTATGATGTAATTGGAAAGAGATTATAAAAATTTAGAATTTGTGTATGATTTATTTATACAAATGTCTTAACCTAATTTAGACAGACGGAGCGTTACACCAAAATAAATTTCTTACACTTTACATACTGCTGGTTCACACAAATATTCCAACTATGCCACGTTTTATAGTACTCTCGAAGGTCCTATGTAAACTGGCACCGTAGTTTGCTCTGTACTTCTTAAGATAGCGTGCAGTTACTTCAAGTATACGCCTGAGAAAACATTGCGAAGGGCAACGTAGTCTGCCAGAACTATGAAATTTAGTTGTATTGTTTGGAATATAAAAATGTCTGGATCGGTGCTTTGGTGGAATAGAATGTTTTAATAAACTTTTGGTAATGTCCAGCTAATGTTACAACGAGATTGAAGCACCCTTAGGGTACCTTTTGTTTATTTCAGGACGGTTAGTCATCGCAACATTGCTTGTGATGCTAGAATTATGTGCGTTTCACACCCAAGCGATAGGAAGGGAAAAAATAGGGGAAAAGGAAGGGAACAGAGGGGTGGAGATTGGGCCTCCGGTGCTCTCACTCATCGTACGAAATGCATCAGTACTCTATTATTTTACGCTGATTTTCTGTGAGAGGTTGTACTTTCCCAGTCGAGCCGGTCCATTTGTACTGTGAAGAGCATATCTCTACTACTAATAAAACTTTTAAAATTTCTACTGACTACTGTTTCTGCTCCTAACCATAAGGTGGACTATAGACTTGTTTGCCAACATCGTATTATAAAAAGAAAAAATGATACACGGGTGTACTAATTCGATCATGTGTATGTATATATCTATATATGCATCTTGCACGTTTCATTGGGTCACGATCGAATATGATGGATAGTAATCATAATCTCTATTTATCTAGATATTTTGTCGCGCTGTCACCGATGTAGCGACATCAACAATTTACACAAAGCAACGCCATTAATTGCCAAGGTTGTCACGATACTGAATGGCGCTATCAAAATTTCTAATAAGGATACATATAAATACAACTACACAACGGTAACTGTTGCCGCCTACCAGGCAACATCATCCAACTGTTCGGAGGATCCTGCCTTTGTGTTAAAGGTACACAACAGCTCGTTTCTTTACAAATCCATTGATTTTTAAGCTATTGCATAGATTTTATCGCGGGCTTTGAGCGCGGCGACTCAATCAAGAAATTCTGTAACGAAAATAAAACCTAACACAAGAAAAATTATAGCAATAAATGTATTGGAAAATGATCTTTAAATAATACGCTATAAAGACTAATGTTCAATTATCAAGAAATAATATATAAATTTTATACATAATTGTTATATATATAATTTTCGTCTTTAAATCAAAGAGAATTAAGGCGATTATTCTATAAAGTCAAAGTTCCATATAAAATGTATCTATTGATGTACATCATTAGATACTTAGGTTCCAAGTTCAAATATTTTGAATTAGTTACGAAGTTGCTTACTTTATTTCAATGAAATTTTGAATTATAGATGAAATTGTATCTTATTGGCATGAAATTAATGTTCGATTTCATTTGTATTTTAACTTTTTAAAAACAGCCAAGATTTTATGTATTGCAAAAGTTGATAATAAATGCTATGCAATAGCTTTACCGCGTGTCCCCGGGTGCCACAGATTTTTTTTACCATACATTTGTAGGTGTCACTCACGCGTTGTTTACCTCGACATATTATGCGTTCTTAAATCTTCTTTACTAATTCTTTCACTAACTACAGTTCTTCAAACCAACACATAGTATATTGATTTCAGATAGAATGACTGATTTACCTAAAGGTCAGGAGTATAACTGGTACGAATGAAATACGATTGAATATCCCACTAAAGTCAAAATTAATATTGTCAGATTAACATTTATCGGATACTAGCGGCCCGCTCCGGCTTCGCACGGGTATAAAATATATAGCCTATATATCACTGAAAAAATGATTAAAATCGATCCAGTAGTTTTGATTATTACTGCCTGTGGCCCGCACGCGTTAAATGTAATTATTTACACCTCAAAAAGAATTTTTTTCTCCACTATTTTTATACATATCAACCTTCCTCTTTAATCACTCTATCTATTAAAAAAACCGCATCAAAATCCGTTCCGTGGTTTTAAAGATTTAAGCATACATAGGGACAGAGGAAGCGACTTTGTTTTATACTATGTAGTGATTTAAAATACAGATTCGCAGAATTTATTACAATATTAAATTTATAATTTGTATGACAGCTTGACGTTGAAGTTGATGTTTATTTCGTAATATTTGAATTCCTCGTCTGAGATTTGATTGGACATTTGTATAATTTACAGATTTTCATTTACTATGAAAACGCCTATGGGATTGTTACCTAAAATTCCTTTGTTTAAATCATGGTAGTAATAAAATTTGAAAGACAGCTTCCGACAACTTGTATTGAAAATATTTCATAAATGAATTCTTGGGACGACAGGCGCTGTTTTTGATTTAACATTTTGTTTTAAATACATGTATAATAGTAATAAGAATTTGACGTTCAAGATTACTATACGTATTTATGTGCTCTCCGAGGCCCGATGGAGACCCACAAACCAAAACTGATATTTATAACAAACATCTGCTCGGAGTGGGAATCGAAACCGTGACAGTCGAGGCTCAAAGCAGGCTCACTACCACCACGCCACAATGGTCAATTATAACTCTTTTGCAAGCATGTGACTATACATAGTTTGTCTATAATACAAGATAGACCATAGCGATCGGAAGAAATAGAAGGTTCTCTTCAGCATACATTCTTCATTCGGATTACAGTACAAAAGAAAGTACTCGAACCGCGTGGCTTTCATTATCGTTTCAATAGACGGCTCTATAGGAGATTCCATTCATTCATGAAGAAGTCAGCTCTTTCAATAAGAGTTTTTTAAATATAATACTACGCTTATTGTATGGGACTTCTATCAGAATTTTAAATGTAAGGAGCCGAATAAATTGTTTCCATCTAAGTTTAGCAAATGCGATACAGAGCATTTGCATTTCCTGGGTATAATGGCTTCAATTTCTAAGATAAAAACGAACGCTATTCAATTGTCCACGTGTTTTATAAGTTTTCGTTTATATTTAAAGTCCTTAAGATTCTTCATCATCAAGCTGCGGAACCTTTAAGTTTCCACTGTGCGTGGTCCACGACGCACTTGGCTGGTAATTATTTTTTATTGATTAAAAAGTACACATTTGAACATGTCTTCGTGACATGTTATTTGAAGTAAAGCAAACACTTCAACCTTTCATGTCAAACTTTCGTTTTGACGTCGTATTTAAGCTTCATTTTATAAACATATACGATGCAATAAAATTCTATAATTTAATATGAAATACGTTCCTTGTCATGCTTTTAGACATATTAAAAACATTGTGGAGCGAAACGAGTTGAATAAAAACTTATCCCGAAATGTTTCGGCTTTAAGGCTTCAATTAAAAAAAAATTATGCGTTCGGTGGACCCCCGTCAAGAACGAAGTTCCTACGTTTTTTCTTCAACTTCGATTGTAATTCGAAATAAAATCTGTATATTTCAGTAGGTTATGTGATAAAAAGAGACAGAGAGAGAAAGAGAGAGAATTACGCACTTACTTGCTTGTGTACTCATTTGCTTGTAGGCTCGATACGCACACACGTATATACACAACATACGGCATTTAGTTGTAACTACTAAATTGCACTACCCATAAGCCGCGTTAAGGAAGCGTATGGTTTGCCATAGTAGCCTATAGATGCCCAAAATACAAGAAGCATTACCAGCAATGACTTACTATATACTAAAGACCAACCTTCCATACAGAAAAATGTCCAAAGGTTCCCTGGTGCTCCTTTGTAAATTAAACGAAACGAAATCGAACACGCATATTTTGTTTGATTATTTTTTAAAATTGTGACTAACTTCATTTCGTTGCGTAAGTGCAAATTTACGAAGGAACACCAGCGAATCTTCGGACATTCGGACATTAAGTATGATCTACAAGGGGGCTGTTGACACAAGGAAAGGACGTGACAAAGGATGGAAATAAAGAGAGATGATAAGAAGGTGTGGGAGTTTGGGCCTTCAGAGCCCACTCATTGTACGAAAGCTGAAAACTTGACGTCGATACACTGTGGTAACACTTCCCGTTCGAACCAGCCTATTCCTTAAGAAGTCAGGAACTTAATATAATAGGGTATAAATTTAACATTCACATAAATATCAAAAACGAAAATTATGATCTTATGGCATAATTTAAATTGACAAAAATAACATTAAAATTGAAAAGCAGTGGACTCTAGATAGCTCTTTTTAAAATTATTGTAACATATCGAATAGAAGATTTGTTACATTAAAAAAAATCATAATGTAAATGTTACCCACAAGACTACCATACAAGAAAGAGCCATAAAGCTACGCGTCATAATTCATAAAAACGAAGATTTTTCTGTATATTTCCATGCACTTAGTATGTAAGTCTAACCCTATTGTCAAATGGCAAAAAGCGTAGTTTATTAGCATTCATTCGACGTGGTGGTACGCCCAGTTATGAATAATGATGAATTATGTAATGCCGTTAGAATGAATAAAACCTCATATTGATGTGGGATAGAAATCAAATAGCCTTCAGCTTCGACGGTCCCGGATTCGATTCCAACTTGAGACGTATGTTTGTGTTCATTTTACAAACATCTGTTTCGGTCTGAGTGTTTGTCTTTGTGTGTCTCGCCAACTTCAAGGAGAGCACGTTAAGCGGTCAGTCCCGGTTGTTAACATAACATCTGATAATAATCGTTAACTCTTGATAGGTAATTTGCTCATATTGAATGAGTTACTGGTTCGCCTTTAGGGTTGCGGAGGTCAGATGGGAATCCCTCTGTGTAAGAACTAGTAGCCTGTTAAATCCGGATAAGAGTAATAAGCAGACCCTGGACAGACACTGGGAATAATGCTAGGAAGAAGGCAGTAGGTCTGAAATGCCCACCTACTTAGCTACCACCGTACGTTGGTAAAAAACTCTTGAACTGACTGTTCTTCAACTACGTTTCTAGGTCACTTAACGTATAACCAGTTGCATTTTAAAAGGTCTGCAATGCACTTGCATGCCCTCTAACATTGTAGATGTTCATGGGTGTCAGTAATCCCTTAACATCATATGAGCATGTTGTGTGCTAGTCTCGTATAACATAAAAAAATCTGATAAGTCTGTTGATATTTATTTCTTCAAATATCCTTTACGTTGCATAAATATCTGCGTAGCAGAGGCTCGCTGCTCCATTGACAGTGTAATCTTACTCAAAAAAAAAAATACAATAACCTTCCAAAAGAGCAAAAAGTACTTCAAGATAACTTTTCCATTCGTTGTCATTATATTATAATGAAGTAAATTAAAACATCTCAACGGCCAAGAATTGCCGCAACTTTGTGCTAACAATTTAACGGTGGGCCATTATATTTTCTAACCTTTTTCGAATATCCTTGACTTAGCATGATAGATTATTGGCCAACGTGACAAATACTGATGGCATGAGCCTCGGCTTTATAAAACGACCTTTTTTGTTATAATTTGTGATAGGTATTATGCGATAAAAAATGTCCACAAACGGTATCAAAAAATACTACGCTAAGATTTTACGTGTTGAACAGGAGTCCTCATTTAAATAATCTTTTCATTTATCACATATTATTGACGATATTGTGGCGCAGCGGTAGCGAACCTGCCTTAAGCGTCACGCATTGTGGGTTCGATTCTCGCTCGGAGCAGATGTTTGTATTGACCATAAAGGCATGTTTTCCGGTTTGACTGTTTTTTGACCTTGTCTTTGTATATGTTTCCGGCACCCCAACACAGGATTTAACTATTCTAATGGAGGCCGTTGAGTGTAGCATTGATTTGATTGTCGATATTGCTCAATAATGATATATCAAAAATAATATTATTTCTAGGTGACTACAATTAGATTTTTAGGTTCTCAATTCATCATTTCACGATGTTCAGCTTCTGAATTCGGATTGAACCTGAATTTTACATTAAAATATACAATGTCTCACGATAGTTTTAATTATTAAAACACAATTATATTTGCCATTTTTGTGGAGTAAAAAAATGTATGCGCGCTCTGTTGACTAAATATACGCGTAATAGAGCCTTAATCTTGTTCCATTGACTCAATCGTGTTCCAAAAAAGTTATTACAATAATCTTCCAAATGATCAAAAAGAACCTCAAGACAACTTTATCCATTTGCTTATAATTATTATAATGGAGTTTACTCCATAAATTATTAAGACATCATAACGACGAAGAATTGCTCCAAGTTTTTCGTCTCACAATCTATGATTGCCGTAATTGTTCCAAGTTATCTGTTTGAATATATATGTCAATAGATGGCATAAGTCAATAGATGGTTAGATGTATAAGGTGTTTAATTTTATAACAAAGGCGTTATTCTGTAAACAGTTTGGTCCTTCGAGCCAGACCACGACCCCCATTCCCTTTTTCCTTTGTAGCACGTAATAATAATCAATAGCGATCGTTTACTATTAGGCTGTACTATACCTTTATTTGATACCTTGTGATATCAAAAACCTTTTTATTAAGTTGGCAAGCGGTTGCCGTAGCCTATGAGTGCTTGCAACAGCATTTGTACGTGTCACTCACGCTTTACCAACTTCGAGATATTAGTTCTTAAATCTCTTTTGTCCAGTAATTTCACAAGTCTACAGTGCCCGACAAACCGAAACACAGTAATGCCAAAGATACTACTGCTTTGCGGTAGAATATTTGACAATGTGGTGGTACCTACCGCTCCAGGGTGATTGAGCGCGCTGATGTCGTGTCGTTCTTTCGAAACAAGACCTGGTCTTCGCTGTCACTGTAACGTACTAGATGTACGTGTATAAAATAAACAATAAGATTAAAAATAGCTAACAGATAAAAGAGAAGATACAAAACAATAAAAAGTAAACTGGCAATTCGGAGAACAATCGAGTTTCACTTAGTGTTCAAAACATGAAAATCGTAAAAATAATTTTATAACAATAAAAAAAATAGTTTGTGAAAAAGTATAGCAGAAAAACGATATTGTCTTGAATACAAATTGGCTCCCAGTGAATTTTGCAGAAAATAGGAGCATAGGCTGAATTCTCGATTGTATAAGTATCATAACATATTTTTAGAGTTTGACCGTCTGTCCGTCCGAATGTCACAGTCATATTACTCGGAGTCCATTGGCTGTATCTTTACGAAATTTGGTAAATAGGTGTATTTTATAAACCGCTGCAGGGTTTTGTAGTGAAATAATTAAATATTTTAAAATAAGGGTAGCAGTCTATCACTGATCAGTCACTGAAGGTTGAACTAATACGTTTTAAGCCAAAATATAATTTACTTTTGTGTGTAATTAATATTATTAAGAAAATATAACTCTATACTATACAAATAAATAAAAAGTAGAAAAATAAATTAGCGAACGACAACGCATAGGTATCTTTGAATACATTTTTGAAATTAATAAAGAGGTTTAATTTTAACTTTTTTGATAAAGTCAGTAGTTGTCCAGATATTAGCTCGTCACGCAAGTATGCCCCAATGTTTTTTTAGTATTATCAATTCTCTATAAGAATAGTTAAAGGCGTCGGGATGTGACGACCCCATCGCCCGCTGTTGGGATAACCTCTGTCACAGCAGAGATTATTCCACCAGTGCAATCAGTCACACTGGTGGTAGGTCTTTTGTTGCAAGAGGCCGGCTAGGTAGGTACCACCGCAGTGTCCAATATTCTGCCGCCAAATAGTAGTGCTTAGGCACTACTGTGTTCCAGTTTGAAGGGCACTGTACGCTAGTGAAATTACTGGGCGAACGAGATTAAAGAACTAATATCTCGAGGTTGGCAACGCGCGAGTGGCACCTACTAATGGTGCTGCAAGCGCTCATAGGCTGTGGCAGCCACTTACCATCAGGTGGGCCGTATGCTTGTTTGCCAACTTCTAACATAAAAAAAAAGAATTAATAAGGAATAAGAGAGTGGTGTGATGACTGGTGCCTGATACCTAACTAATTATTTTTAAGCTTTTACCAAATACTATATTTGTTTTGCGATTTTAGTTTCAATATCTTCGGGTTCTTTTTTCATACTTTTAATTGGAATATTTCCATGTCCTTAGATACCCTTGCGGCAATGCTTAAGGCCATTCTTTCTTTTCATTTTTCTTAACTTATTCTAAAGTAATTTGGTACCGAGCCACGAGAATAATGTATAAAAATTACCAGTCAAGTGCGTTGTGGACCACCGTGGTTCCGCAGCATGGTTATATAATAATAACTTTATTTCGACCAACAATGGATCATATGTTGTTAGTAATACAAGTATCTTACGCCTATTTTTAGTAATTTCTAAAACTTATTTAACCTAAGACAGGATTAATTTGTCAGCACGTGAATCCGACAGCAGTGGTTCACATACAAACAACTTCTATTAACAAATGCTCTCAGGACGCCACTTGAGCTGGAACGAATCCTGCGCAACAACGATGTGCACCGCTTTCGCATAATGGTATAGTTATACGTTTATTTTTTATTTATTGTTATATTGTACACGCAGGGTGTTGTACCTTTTCCGCGTATAGTCTGCCCATAGGCTGCTAAGGTAAAATGTGGTGCAGTAAGCTTTGAAAAGCGTTATTTTGACTGGCATTGAGCAACGAGCAAACCTGCGAACAATCATATTTGCCCTAAAAGACTAAGCCCTGCGTTCTCTTTCAATATCTGCATTGTCTTCCAAGTCATAGAATACTATATGGCCAAGATATTTAAAGCATTCAACTCTCTTTAGTGGAACCCCGTGTAACTTGATAGCAGGTACAATAGATGGAATCGATTTTCCCCTGGCCTGAAAGACCATGCATTCGCTTTTCTTACAGTTATAGACTAAGCCATGACGTTTGAAATAGTTCTCACAAAGACTTAGCAGTTTTGCTAACCCACAGACAGATGCACTCAGCAGAACCTTCTCGTCTGCGTAACTAATGTTATTAAGACAGACTCCGTCAATACGACATTCCACACGAGTGCTACTGAGCGTCTTTATTAGGGCATTCACATACAGATTAAACAACTTGGGTGAGGTTAGGCCGCCCTGCCTCACCCCACATTCCAACCTGTAAGACCTTGAGTAGCTCTCTGACCATCGCACAACAGTAACCTGATTTTTATACCAAAACTTAAAAATCCGGTTTCAGTGAGGTCAAATGCCTTGGATAAATCGAAAAAACAGGCGTAAATGCGTGATGGTAAGGTTATGAAGAATCTTAACGGTTTTAAAAATAATAACAAATTAAAACCGACCGCAAAAATAAGTTGGTAATTTCATAGTAATTATTAAAAGTAATAAGAAAAACAAAGTTATGAGAAAAACTTATATATCTCTTAAATTTATAGACCTATCTTCTTCAAACTAAATGTGGATGAAACTTCATGTGGTATTCTACAAGCTTAAATTTTTCCAGAATTTTAAATCCCATAGTTCAAAAGTTAGAGTGGGGGGACACGATTTTTACGACTTTAAGAGCTAATATCTCAACAACTACTGGCTTGATGAAAAAACTCAAAACCTCCTTATCATTTTAAAAGAACTATCCAAAGATATCTCACACGTTGCCATATGTTGAAATTGTTTTTTTTCAATCCTCAGTTACATGTTTGGACTGCTACCCTTAATTCATATATATATTAAGATTTTATTACAAAATCCTTGTGCGGTTCATAGAATACACTTAATTAGTAAATTTCGTATAGATAGAGTCAATGGTCTCCGAGTAAAATGACTGTGACATACGAACGGACGGACGGACAGACGGACATACGGACATACGGACAGACGGACAGACGGACAGACGGACAGACGGACAGACGGACAGACGGACATGACGAAACTATAAGGGTTCCGTTTTTGCCATTTGGCTACGGAACCCTAAAAATGGAACACTACGAATACTGCTATAGATAAACATTTATGATGACACTACTACATATTTAACTACATTTTAAGCAAAAAGGGAGGTACTGTTGCGTTACGTATGACGAGTGAGAGCAGAAGCCCAATCTCCCACCCCCTCTGACCCCTTCTATTTTCCTTTTTCATTTCTACCCTCTTATGTTTGAGTCGGCAACGCGCATGTGAACCTTCAAGTATCGCAGGCTTTCATTGGTTACGAGGAATGCCAATTACCATCAGACGGACCGTATGCTTGTTTGCCAACCGTGATACGAGTAAAATTAATAAAATAAAAATGGAAGTGCCAAATAAAATAATAAAATCACAAGTCCTTCGACCACTATTTGTTGACAATAATTATGGCACAAAGATAGTGAACCTGCTTTAAGTGCCAATAATCGTGGAATCGTCTTCAGCTCGGAGCAGATGTTAATTATATTATAGTATTATACATTCAAGTCAAGCACACCCGTGACATCCTTTTGCCGAAGCGACTCACGGCACTTTTGACTTTTTATATCCCTGTAACTCTATACCTGTAACTTAGTATTCTACGAGTGCTAATTAAAATACTTTAGTGTCGTGCAATTGAAAAGTTTCAGTCATGGTTTTACATGAGATCTCATAACATTTTGTAGTAAGTTTAAAGAGGGTTTGAATTTTTGAGAGGCTCATTTTTTTATAAACGCCACACACTCAACGGCCTCCATTAAGATATTTATATCCTGTGTCGGGAACACACCCAGACCGGAAAAAATGCCTGTATGGTCAATACAAAAATCTGTTCCGAGCCAGAATCGAACTCACGACCTGTGCCGGCTAAGGCAGGTTCGCTGCTGCTGCATTTAATTTTGCGTTTTTATTCTATGTTTTTATTAATCCATAGTATTTTTACCTGCAGGTATCGGTTAATACTACTAACTTAACTAAATACCTTAATCCCATAATGGTATCTTTCGGACTAACCGGAATACAGTTTTAACACTCTCGGAAAATATTACGCTCGTAAAAGCAACCTCTACTGGTCAATAGTAGAATTATGTATATCATTTTAAAATGTATTGGCTTATTGGCCTATTTTTACGAGCTGGGTTCGTGGATTTGGAATAAAAACACCTGATGGATCTTAATGAGAATTTAATAAGATCTTCTAGATCACACAACAGAACTTCACAAATTTCAGGTACTCCAAAACAATAGCCGAGGTCACTAATTATCGCACTTGTTCACTCGTATCGCTTGTAGTTTCTTCGGTCGTTGCTCAGAACTGAATGACTCAGTCGACGCGCCGGGCCGCTTATATAGTGCGTGGGTTCGAGAAAGTTCCGTCCAAGGAATGTTATACAGCACTTTTCGAGAACACATCTTTCTAGAACCTACGCGAACGAAGCAAATAGACAGAAAGGGTAGCAAGCGATTTTAAGCTTTATACTCCGGAGATAAGGTTCACCGTAACACTATTATTACGATTAAAACATAAAAAGGAGAATAAAACAAAGGCTCTAAGAGGTTGTAGCGGCTATCGTCCGCCATTACCGATTTCTTGTGACGTTATTAGTATCGTTTGCTTATAATCGTTACTTGGAAAGAAAACCGGCAACACTCAAAAAAATTCATTTTTTTATAACACTATGGTATTTAAAGAGTCTGTTGTCGTGCTGGTAGCGAGCCTGCTTTGAGCCACGACGGTTGCGAGTTCGATTCCCGGTCGGAGCAGATATTTGTTATAAATATGTGTCGGATTAGGCATTTTTCCTCGAGGGTCTCCCCACCGTGCCTCGGAGAGCACGTTAAGTTGTCAGTCCCGTTTGTTATCATAACACCTGGTAAAGATCGTCAAAAATTTATAGATAATTTGCTCTTATCCAATGAGTTCCTGGTTCAGGATCTCATCAACATAAGATTATAAGCAGACCCTAATTAAATGCCGAGAATAATGCTAGGAGTGTATTTTATATACCCAAAAGTTCATCACTACATAGTATAAAACAAAGTCGCTTTCTCTGTCCCTATGTATGCTTAAATCTTTAAAACTACGCAACGGATTTTGATGCGGTTCTTTTAATAGGTAGAGTGATTGAAGAGAAAGGTTTATATGTATAAAAATAGTGGAGAAAAAAAATTGAGGTTTCGAATATGACGTCGTAAATAATTACATTTAACGCGTGCGGGCCACGGGCTGTAATGAATAAATCAAAACTACTGGATCGATTTTAATCATTTCTCAGTGAATGATATAGGCTATATATTTTATACCCGTGCGAAGCCGGAGCGGGCCGCTAGTTTAATTATAATCGTAACTTATGCTTGGAAAACAAATTCTTTTGTTTTTGTTATTTACTATTCTCAAATTATTGAAGCGTAAGCTAAAACATTAGATATCCTTTTGATGGTCCATTAAACTTGGTCGAGTAATAGTTATTCTAAAAATTTGAGGTTTACATCATTAGGACGAGTGGCGAATACGCACTGCAGTATAAACATTATATTGCATTATCTAAAGCGTTCATTATATTGTGATAGATTGAGTAGCTTTTAAAGAGTATTAGCAATGCTTTTTCAAGTCATTTGTACAAATAAATAAAATTGAAGTGTCTGTTTGTAATTCCAAATTAACAACTTTTCACTAAATGCAAATTAAAGTATATACGGTACTTACGTAAAAAGAGAATTTTTAAAATTTTTGTTTGTCTGTCTTTCTGTTTGTTCTGGTTAATCGGAGTAATAATAATAATAATAATACAGCTTTATTGCATCCATGATCACAATTTAACATAGTAATAAAAAAAGATTTACATGAAATTATTAGAGTGAATCACTGCAGAAGGAAACGAGCTCAGCTTAATGCTGTTGCTTAAAAGCTACAGCGCTGATTTTCAGCTCGATCCACACACGATACATTGAACAAAAATTACATAGTGCCGTGAGCCACATTTCAAAAACCTAAAAATTTTACCGTTTAAGTATAAAGGCGTCGGGATGTGACGACCCCATCGCCCGCTGTTGGAATAGCCTCTGTCACAACAGAGATTATTCCACCAGTGCAATCAGTCACACTGATGGTAGGTCTTTTGTTGCAAGAGGCCGGCTAGGTAGGTACCACCGCAGTGTCCAATATTCTGCCGCCAAATAGTAGTGTTTAGGCACTACTGTGTTCCGGTTTGAAGGGCATTGTACGCTAGTGAAATTACTGGGCGAACGAGATTTAAGAACTAATATCTCGAGGTTGGCAACGCGTGAGTGGCACCTACTAATGGTGCTGCAAGCGCTCATAGGCTGCGGCAGCCACTTACCATCAGGTGGGCCGTATGCTTGTTTGCCAACTTCTAACATAAAAAAAAAAACTTCTCTCGTATTGCAAAAGAAAATATTTAAAGTAACATGATAAAAAAGAGAAAAAAAAATACAATAACAAAAATAATAATAAAACTAATTTTACAATCTAAAAAGGTTAACAAAACTTAAAATTTTAAAATATTAAAAATGTTATTTATATTAGAACTAGCGGACAACACACTCACATACACTGATATTTCAAATTATATAATATAATTTATTTTAATGAGTAGAATGTTTAGTAAACTTTAGGTAATGACCAACTAATGCTAAAACGAGATCATAAGCTTTCTAAGGATACTTTTTTTTATTTCATGTCGGTTGGTTGTTGTTGTTGGTCGGTCACACGAAACGCAACAGTACCTACTGATACTTTTACTTTACGCCGATTTTATGTGATAGTACTTCTGCAGTCGAGCGGGCCCATTTGTACTGTGCTACTATTAGACTTGATTGCCTGCCATAAGTCCAAGATTTGTGCCAGAACTACGGAATAATCGTTTCGATAAATATATATATCATCAACATTATAATCGCAGCAATAACACCGCAGTGAGAAAACACAATCAAGAAAACACGAGATCCCCTAAAGCTTAATTGATGGATATCCTCCGTTTGGAATGCTTCCAAATATATATAGTTGTTCTATAAGTTGTTGGGAGTTATTGAGCTCGTTATTTAGTGCGTTCTCTCTGTTACAGTAAGTCTTTTTCGTCTCATTACATTTATTATTATCTTAAATATATGAAATATTGATATTTGGTAACGATTATGTTTAAGAATTGTACTAATAATAATTTAGTCTCTATTAATATCATAAACGTGAAAGTTTGTATGTTTGGGTGTTTAGATGTTTTGGAAGTTTGAAACTCAATCACGCAAAACGGGTGAAAGGATTTGGATTCAATAGATAGGATAGATTGTAACCTGGATGTAAAGTTAACGTAGGAATTTTTTCTCCCGAAAAAATGTTAGGTTCCTGTCGAATTAACACAAAAAGAAATACAGGACTTGAATTTGGATATAGGTAAGTCTTATGGAATCTAATATTTTAAAACTGGAAGTAGCTCTAGCAACGTTTTACCTTTTCAAGCCTAATCTGCTGAACTGATTTTGATTATTATTGTCACGAAAAAAGTTCTGAAGTAGGAGATGAAAGTTGGTATCGGAAACCATTTATTTCTCTTGCAATAAAGGTGCCTCAATAGTAATTAAATCTTTATTAATGCGGGTGAAGCCGCGGGCAAAAGTAAATTTAAAATAAACATTTTGAACCGTTTTAACGAAAGACTTTGGATGCAGTCATCGAGGGAAATCAGTTTTTAATGCTTCTAAATTATTCTATTATCTATCTAATATATTATATCTATTTAATTCTTCTAATTCTATGTCCAAGTTTTAGATGATCAGGTACTGGGGACCCGCTGAAAATCAAAATCCTTTTTTTCGAGGCCTGGTCTCAGTTTTTGGTCTTCTCTATTTTATGCCGCTGTCAAGGGTTATTAAAATCAATACCAATAAACAAAATTAAAGTGTCTGTTTGTAATTGTAACAGTTTTTCACTAAATGCTTTTGGTAGTTTAAACGGTACTTACATAAAAAAATATTTCTAAAATTTTTGTGGATTCGGAAAAAAGGAATCCATACTACAGTTTATAAGCAATTATTTCAATAACAAATAAACACTAAAAAGATTACTTAAACGGAGTCGAAAACGATCAACAAAATTAATTATATTTCAAAAATATTCAAAAACACGAGTACAATAGCACCTACAAAAATGAAAACCCATCTAAAAGACCTAGGAACTACATTTGGTTATGAGATAAAATAAAATCCCAAAACATTTTAATCAAGCGCTCAGAATGGATGTAAATGAGTGGTCATAACTCGCTTTGAGCTCGGATGAGAGCTCAAAAAGTGCCGTTTGAAAACGACAGTACTCTCAAGTTGTGGATATAGAGATGATGGAAGTGTTTCAAAAACTATGGTCGTTGAAGTCTTTAAAAAATAAATAAGTAGATTCAGTGGAACTGAAAAAATATAGAAAGGATAATTAGAATAAGATTTATACATTGTATTACGCAAGCAAATAGTTCTGGCTTGTGTCACGTGAGTAGTTTTGAATCAAATAACGTAACATTGCTAACATTAGCTGTAATGTTAAAAGGAAACACAAAGTGAAGAACGGATTTATGACGTCATTTAAACGAATTTGATATTAATAGAACCATTTTTCGAGATTAATAAGGGGGCTGCACTGGAAAACTACCTTTACACAAACTATTGGAACGATATAATAGAATTCATACTGTTACATATCGTGCGACGAATGATGGTCCGCATTGTCCAAATCGCACCTTTCTATCATTTTTTATTCATCTTTCTACCTTTCTCACAGACTTCAGGTAGCACGCAAGTGATGCAAGGTGATAAGCTATAGTGAATTTTTCCTGAATGCCTTATTGGCTTTCACAGTGTTCTTCTCGAGTTCTGAGACCCATTTGTGGAAAAGGGACAGCCGATGCTTTAAGTTGCTTTAGGACGTCGTCGGGGATGGAGCCAGCTCTTTGAAAGGCGGAAAGGAAAGTTGGTGGACTCACCTGACGGTGTGAGTGCGCCACGGCTTTCTATCAGTCAACCGTACGCTTCTTTTCAACTTATGGTGGTGCAAAAAAAATGGCAAATGATTTGGTACATCCAGTACTTTTACGCCAATGTTCTCGTTTTTTAATAACGCAACGTTGTGAGCTCTCCCACGCAATGAAGCAAACGTCATGTATAAACGACTCTTAGACTGTGACTAATTACTATACTGGTGTTCCCAACCCAAGGGATATGACGGAAGGAATAATAAGGGAAAAAAGGAAGGGAACAGAGGGGTGGGAGATGGGGTTTCCGGCTCTCTCACTCATCTTAGGAAACGCAACAATACTGTTATTTTGAGCCGATTTTCTGTGAGAACCTTCAGTACTGCCCGTTCAAGCTGGTCTATTCGTACTGGGAACAGCATATATTAGATTATCAATATTTAAATTGGCTCCTCCATGAAATTAATAAAGCTACCTCACACTAGACTAGTTTAAGATTATATCGCAAGTCGCTACCTTCTCTTTACTGCTATTTCAATTTACATCTAAAATGCGATCATAATTTCAAAGCTAAGCATGCGCTCTATGAAAGTGTTTTAGAACGGAAATATAAAACGATATATAATAAAGATGTGTATTTTTTATTTCAGGCAAAACTAGTGTTATTTTCATATTTATTAACTATTATTAAAATTTATTTAATATTATGATATATCTTCGAACGTGATGCCAGTGATGACATAATTATGGATCCGAGACATGGTCGCTAACTATGGGCCACATAATAAACCTCAAAGTCACTCAGCGGGCAATGGAGAGAGCTATGCTTCAAGAATTTCCACGCGATCAAATCAGGAATGAGGGGATCTGTAGAGTGACCAAAATGAACGGCAATGGGCGGGGCATATGGCTCAACACACCGAAGGGCCCTGGAGCCCAAAGGTGTTAGAATGGTGACCATATAAGTAGTCGTCGGCAGGCCTCCTACCAGGTGGACGGGTGACATAAAGAGGGTTGGTGGAAGCCTCTGGATTTAAGTGGCGCAGAATCGTTCCCGGTGGCATCATTTAGGAGAGACCTGTGTCCAGCAGTGGACGTCTATAGATTGACGACGACGAAGACTATAAAGAATATTTGTCGTGAACCTTAACAATGGTAGTAAACCTTATGCGCGTTCGAGGGTTCAATATTCGTTCGGGATCCGGCCCAGCTGTCTACGCTCGTGTTTGTATATGCCGTTGAGTTTGTAGCGTTTATACTTATATTCATACATATATAAAAACAAATTGAAGTCCAAAAAAATCCGAAAAAATATTTATTATACGTTATTTATATTAAATTGACCTTAAAGCTATTATTATTATATCGTTATTTACAAAAACAATTTATAAGACTACTAACTTTCTTTTTTTCATTTTCGCTCCAAATAAGTCAAAGAATTAAACGCCGTGTTAATGGTCGTTTCTCATAGACAAAAGAAAACTTCTTTGTAACTTTTCGACCGCAATTTTTACGCCAATTATCGGTTATTGTTGAAAGAATCGCTATATAATAGTCAATTTGGTTTCTATTGTTTCCATTAGGCATTACAGTTTTCGAAAAACTGCTTCTAAATGAATGGAAGTTATTTATATACTAAACTAGGCTAATGTATTGACTTAATGAAATATCTAGGCATTGGTGGCTGGAGTACAACATAAAATATACTATCATCAATAGCTATGCTAGAAAAGAAAGTTAACCAAATTGCATTACATGTAATCGAATCGAACACAGAGGGAATCACTTCTTTAAATCCTCAATTCAAATGTTTGTGATGTCGATCTGGTGCAGATGATTCTTTGCCAATCAACATAAAAAAAATGTGGTTTTGTTATGTAGTTTTATAACTAGATAATATATATTTTTTTTAATGTGAGAGGGGGCAAACGTGCAGGAGGCTCACCTGGTGTTAAACGATCACCGCCGCCCATGAACATTTGCAACACCAGAAGGTATGCAGGTGCGTTGCCGACCTTTAAGGAAAGAATACGCTCTTCTCAAGTCGTATCGGTTCGGAAAAACCGCCGATGGTTGATTCCAGTTCCAAGTTGTTGTGCGAGGAAGAAAATGTCTTCTAAATGGCGCTGTTGTAGATTTCGAGAGATCGAGATGGTATTAATGGAACTTAGAGTATTTTGTATGCGTTTGTCAAATATGTAAGTTAGATACAATGGGATTGACATGTTCTTCTAGAATAAAAATTCCAAAATAAATAAATAAAAAAAAGATGCTTGACGAGGTCCCTTGTTTCTCACGTCACGACACGCTCGACCGTCGGGTGAGTCCATCGACTAGAATGCGCTTGGACTTATATTAAATAAATATGTCGACGACGTCGAAGCAAGCTATTTGCGCTACCGTCTCACAGAACTGAGCTGGCTTTACATGCTCCATTGTCTCGGGTGCTGCGCTTAATCAATGATTTGGTTCGCGGAAATCCGCAATTGGATGTGTTTCACACTTCACCACTTCAGCTTGTAAGGCAGATTAAACTATCATTACAAATGTTATTAGAAAGTAGATAATTTTGTCAAATACTATAATTTTTTTATTTTACTATTAAGTTTAGTAGTACAGTAATATTTAATTGTATTTTATAGCCTAGGAAGATGATTTGGGTAACTGTGAAGTCTCCCTGGCTATGTCTGTGAATAAATAAATAAATGTGAAAAACAATAGCTAGTTTTCATGTATTTATTGCTGATGCTCAAGAGACCATCAACTAATGAATAGTAATAATTGAATTCGAGTATGCCCTCGTGCCAAATAATTGAAGTCGGTCGAAGTTTCAAACTAAGCAAACTTCACAAATCGATCAGCCTCGGCAATTACTGAGATGGTGAATTTAATTAATATAGAGCTTACGATCGAGAATGCTAAGTTTAATTATGTTCCAAAAATATAAAATTTTTAATTGACTGCTAGAGGAGGCACTGTTTGCCTCCTCTAACAGTAAACTTGTTTAACGTTAAGCGAGAATTTAATTCTTCTTCTTCTTCTTAGCATTATTGTCGGTATTCTTCCCAGTGTATGCTTATTACTCTTATCCGTATTTGATGGGTTACTAGTTTTTATACAGAACGATTGCCAACTGACTTCCGCAACCCTAAGGGCGAACCAGTATCTCATTCGATAATAGCAAATTACCTATCCAGAGTTAAAGATTATTGTCAGGTGATAACAACCAGAACCGACAGCTAACGTTCTCTCCGAGGTACGATGGGTAAACCCACAGGGACAGACGCCCAAACCGAGATAGTTATTTGAAAGATAAATAAACTCACCACAACGTCGTTAATTTATGATCATAACATAAATCCGTACTATATTATAAATGTGAAAGTTACTCTGTCTCTATGTCTGTCTAGCGTCACGCTTCACGCCAAAGCTACTATGTCGATTTAAATGAAATTTGGTCTAGAGCTTGAGAAAGGGGAAATAGGCTACTTTTAATGCGAAAAAGGGTTGAAAAGGGGGACGAAAAGTTGTATGGAAGTATCGTCATTTTAAGAGCTAGAAGCTTGAAAGTTATTTTTTAGGCTGTTGATTCGATATAAATAAATATTACATTCAAAGTTTGTAAAGAGAGGGTTCAGAGTTTGTATTAAAAACGTTATTCACGCGGTCTAAGCCCCAGGCAGAAGCTAGTTAACTCCATCGGCCTAGCATTATTCCCGGTATTTTATTTTACCCAGGGTCTGCTTATTACTCTTGTCCGGATTTGACAGGATACTAGTTTTTTCACGGAGCGATTGCCATCTGACCTCCGCAATCCTAAGGGCGAACCAGTAACTCATTGGATAAAAGCAATTTACTTATCAAGAGTTAACGATTATTATCAGATGTTATGTTATAACAACCGGGACGGACAGCTTAACGTGCTCTCCGAGACACGGTGGGGAGACCCACGGACAAACGCCCAGACCTAGACAGAAATTTTAACAAACATCTGCCACAGCGGGAATCGAACCCGCAATCGTCGAGACTAAAGGCAGACTAGCTACCCACAATGCCACAACTGTGTCGCAGAAGCTACTTAACTATAAATAGCATATTACATAGATATATTCTACGTTATTCATCACCTATTATATATTGGACGCAAATAAGCAATACCATATCAACCCACACGAATGTCATTTCGAGAAAAACACGTTTGAAAATTTTGAACAACTTGCTTTATATGATTTTTTTATATATTGGTCAAGTTTTTGGCAATTTCAAGATGTATGTAAGTTATTTTACCTATTTTCACATAAAATAAGTATACAAACTGCATATTTCGTATATAATATTACCCTAAACGTTTAAAATAATACATAAATGGCATGATTAAAAAATGGCTTTTTAGAAGTTTTAAAGCTTAAAACCCTACAAATATTAAAGAAAAATGTTCTTCAGCCATTTACCAACACTTCTGCATATATAACTCAGTTTTTTCAATTGTGGGTTGACATGGTATTGCTTATTTGCGTCCATATTAACCCTCTTGTAATATACGTACTCTGTATGTGGATCATTATCATCCGTGCGCATAGTTTATCACGCTTTGACGCGGTTCACTGGCCACGTAATTGTATTGACGCTAACTAGCGGTAACAATAAATAATACCAGTCAAGTTTGAGCCGAACAAACATTATCCATCAATATAACACAATAGATAAATTTTGAGTTATGTACATTATTTTACTAGCGTCGGGACGCGACGACGACGTCACAGCAGAGATTATTCCACCAGTTCAATCAGTCACACTGGTGGTGGTCTTTTGTTGCAAGAGGCCGGTTAGGTAACCACCGCAGTGTCAAATAGTAGTGCTTAGGCATCACTGTGTTCCGGTTTGTAGAGCACTGTAGGCTAGTGAAATTACTGGACAGTGGAGTTTTAAAAAATTGGCAACGCGTGGGTGGCACCTATGTATGGTGCTGCAAGCGCTCATGAGCTACAGCACTACTTACCATCAGCTGGGCTGTATGCTTGTTTGCCAACTAGTAACATAAAAAAAGGCACACTGGTGTACGGTCAATAGTAACGTCTGTTCCTAGCGGGAATCGAACCCGCAACCAGTTGCGCTTAAGGCAGGCTCAATACCGCTGCTTCACAACGGTCAAGTTGTTTGTATTGTCCATACAGTTTGGTGTTCCGATCTGAATGTATTTGTGCTCGTCATTGTGTGTGTTACCAGATCTTGATACTTTCGGCATCGGGACGTGACGACCCCATCGCCCGCTGTTGGGATAGCCTCTGTCACAGCAGAGATTATTCCACCAGTGCAATCAGTCACACTGGTGGTAGGTCTTTTGTTGCTAGAGGCCGGCTAGGTGGCTACCGCCGCAGTGTCAAATATTCTGCCACCAAATAGTAGTGCTTAGGCACTACTGTGTTCCGGTTTGAAGGGCACTGTAGGCTGGTGAAATTACTGGGCAGAAGAGATTTAAGAACCAATATCTCGAGGTTGGCAACGCATGAGTGGCACCTACTAATGGTGCTGCAAGCGATCATAGGCTACGGCAACCACTTACCATCAGGTGGGCCGTATGCTTGTTTGCCAACTTCTATAAAAAATATTACTATCCTAATAGCGTGCATTTACTCAAATAAAATATTGCGGGAAATATAAGCAAACGGTAAGAAAAAACTATATCAAAATCCATAGACGGACGGATACGCAACTTTGTAAACCTAATATAAATCACGAGAGATTTCTTCCCACGTGGACATAATATCCGCGTTATGAATAACATTTCCAGCATATGAAAGCAATGTATCACATCTTCGATATCGTGAAATGAGTTACGGACGTTATAAAACACGGCACGTGTATCTATGCGTCAGTATAGAAATCGGAAATATCTTTGGGATTCTTTTAATGCCTCAGAAGTAGTAATAGAGCCAAGCAATTTCCGCGCCGGCTCGACCGGGGAAGTACTACCCTCTCACAGAAAATCTACCTAAGTAACATTATCAGTACTGTATATCGCAGCCTTTCTGTTCCCTTCCTTTTTTCCTTCCTCATTCCTTCCTTTTCCTTGAGTTGGCGACGCGCATGTGATACTTCAAGTATCGTCAGCGTTCATAGGTAGCGGTGGCTCCTTACTATTCGGCGGACTGTATGCTTACACCACATTAAAGAAATACTTTTTGGTCTCTGATGAAAATTTGAAATTGGGCTACTTACAGCAAATACGTTTCTAACGGGCTGAACGACGAATATGGGCTGACTGTTTATGGTAAGTTACAACAGTCTCTGATCATAAGACTATTAAGCGCTGTTTAGTTTTTATAATGGAATGGAAACTGAAGTGTATAATTCGTTTTCTAAAATAAAATTAGCCTTACTTACTCCCTATACCATCAGCTGTAAGCTATTAAAAGTCCTATCAAAATCAATCCAGGCTTTTCGGAGATAATCCGCAAAAACAGTTTTTTTTCTCTTTATTTTTAAAGGGTCTTTGGATCTTTTGAAGATCATGTCAGACCCATAGTACCATAACACATAAATCAAATTAAAAAAAAACAGACTTAAAGACCGTTATTATTATTATTTTAATTGTATTTTATTATAAATCCCGGATAAATCTTCGTACTTATTCAGTCAAAAGCTGTTATTTATATTACAAACAGTTATTTAAAATTAATTAAGTATTTGAAATTCAATTCTTACTGATTGGGTTGCAATTAGTTGAACATTTTCGGTGTCAAATGAAATATTAGTTCAAAGGAATACCGAGCTGATTTAATTTAAATTACAAAGTTACTCAAAACTTCAAAAGCAAAATTATGAATAAATAATTTCAAACATTTCATATTTATTGATTTCAATAAACGGAAATGCAAGAATTGAAATTTAATTGTAAATTGGTGCAGTACTGTTATTTTATTTTTAAATATTGCCTATTGCCCTTCCAAATGAGCCCATAGCTTGCGCTAGGAGTGGGTACGACAATAGCCCAAGGGGGTCAGGATCGAACTAGCATCTCTCGTTTTAACGGAGCGGAGTCAGCCCTTCTACCGTTGAGCTATTCAGGCGTAAAACTAATGAAACATTGATTTATTCATTTACTAAGAAGAAGAAGAATAAGCGGAAATGCAAAAATTTAAATTTAATTGAAAATTGATTCTTTGCTGCTATTTTTTTGAACATTAGCAATACTTTTTGACGACGTTGTGGCGCAGTGGTAGCGAACCTGCCTTAAACGCCACAGGTCACGGGTTCGATTCCGCTCGGAGCATAATATGTTTGTATTGACCATGCAAGCATATTTTCCGGTCTGGGTGTATTTGTCCTTGTCATTGTGAATGTTTCCGGACCCCCGACACAGGATATTAGTATCCTAATGGGGGCCGTTGAGTGTGTAGCGTTTATTTATTTATTATTTATTTTTCAAGTCATTACTAATACTCCTATGGCTCCTTCAAATTAGATCGTAGCTTGCGGTAGGAGTGGGTACGACAATAGTCCAAGAGCGTTAGCAAAGAACCTGCAACTCAAGTCATAAAATGTTAGAATGTTTATATTGGAGTTCACATAAAAGTCAGCAGTATACACACAATTACACAATAGTATTGTTACGGGCTGGGGTTCGGTGATTTGGAAACAAACACCTGATGGCTCTAAATAAGACTTTATTGAGGTCTAGATTACACACAGAACTTCACAAATCACAGGTCCAAAACGTAGGTCAATCACAGTCCAAAAGAATAGCCGAGGTCACTAATTATCGCACTTGTTCACTGGTATCACTTGTAGTGTCTTCGCTTGTTGCTCAGAACTGAATGACTCAGTCGACGCGCCGGGCCGCTTATATACGCGGACACGGGTTCGAGAGAGCTCCGTCCGCGGAACGCTATTCTACATGTTTCGAGAATACATCTTTCTCGAACCCGCGCGGCAGTCGTAGAAATAAACAAAAAGGAGTAGCAAGCGATTTTGAACCTTATGCCCCTGTGATAAGGTTCTCCGTAACAGTATTAATGTATAAAAGCACACAAGCACGAAGAATAGAACAGAAGGCTTACTAGTAGGTCTTTTGTTGCAAGAGGCCAGCTAGGTAGGTACCACCGCTGTGTCAAATATTCTACCGCAAAGCAGAAGTGTCTTTGGCATTATTGTTTTTTAGTATCCTTCAGGTACTGTAGACTTGTGAAATTACTGGGCAAAGGAGATCAATATCTCGAGGTTGGCAACGCGTGAATGGCTCTTACCTAATGGTGTTGTAAGCGCTCATAGGCTACGGCAACCGCTTACCATCAGGTAGGCCGCATGCTTGATTGCCTACTTAGTAACATAAAAAGAAGAAAATAAAGCAGTAAGTATGCGAAATCTCTAAAGCGTATTTTTCTTTATGTTAGAAGTTGGCAAACAAGCATACGGCCCACCTGATGGTAAGTGGCTGCCGCAGCCTATGAGCGCTTGCAGCACCATTAGTAGGTGCCACTCACGCGTTGCCAACCTCGAGATATTAGTTCATAAATCTCGATCTGCCCAGTAATTTCACTAGCATACAATGCCCTTCAAACCGGAACACAGTAGTGCCTAAACACTACTATTTGGCGGTAGAATATTAGACACTGCGGTGGTAACTACCTAGCCGGCCTCTTGCAACAAAAGACCTGCACCAGTGTGACTGATTGCACTGGTGGAATAATCTCTGTTGTGACAGAGGTTATCCCAACAGCGAGCGATGGGGTCGTCACATCTCGACGCCTTTAAATTTTATCGATATAAAGTTCAAGGTCGTGGAGCAAAGATATTGTCAGGCGTGTACGGTCTACTATATGAAGGCCGTTGGGAGAGTTCTCTTTGTCTAAAAGTTATATATCCACTTATCTCTAAATACAAATAAAGTGATAGTAAACTTAGCACAATAAAATTCATTGTTTATTTTATAGCTTAACTAAACAATAAAGGCTTTTCAGCACTTTAAACTGAAACACTATTCCCTCATTCTATTGAAGTAGAAGATACGACAAAGAGAGGCCAAGTTAAATGTAATAAATTGCTATCTTTATGATTGTATTACTGCGCTGAATTTTGTGTCTTTTTCATGAAAGTTATGGTGAAAGTTTTTGTGTTTTTTTATCTATATTCACGTAAGGATATCGACTACATCTAAGGAAGAAAAAATATTGCTACGCATAGGACGAGGCTGACGGACATCTGCAGTAGCAGCGGCCATCAAGAAACAGACACACTGTTGATAAAGACTATCGATTAGAAAGCATTCGAAGCTATGCCTCGTTTCCTGATGACGTCCAAAGCCGTAGTTTGGTGTTGCAACAGGCACCTTTGAGTCCCCGCGATACTGTCGCTTTTTCACAGCTGTGTCTTAAACCTCCCTGCCCCTTTCGCCCCGTCAACCTTGATAAAATGAATGCCATCGTTATCATTGTGCGTCATTACCACCTGAGGGATAGCAAAAGAAAGGGAGGGAGGTCACACTTCTGATGACATCAGTTGAGATGAAACCAGAAATCACATTTTGATATTAATTTATGAGCATTGTTAAACATGATTAAAACGATTTTGACACGACATTTAAATTTGAAAAAAATTTTAAGCCTCAATAGCTTAACGGTAGAAAGGCCGACTTCGCTCCGTTAACGCGAGAGTCGAGTGTTCGATCCTGACCCCTTTGGGCTATTGTAGTACCCACTCTTAGCGCAAGCTTCGAGCTTATTTGGGGGGGCAATAGAAATATTAGTAATCCCTTGAAAAAAAGGGTTGCCAATATTCTTAAAAAAAAAAATTGCTGTTATGTTTTTTTGTTTGTTATTTATGTGAATATACCTACATTATTTATGGCCATGAAACCGTATTTAATATCATTATTAAGTCCACAAAATTAATAGTTATGGTTTAATTTGTTATCGGGTAGTGAATATTCATGTCGAATGTGGTCATGAGGATAATGGAATTAATAGCGATGATAATAAAATAAAAAAACCAGCCAAGTGCGAGTCGGACTCGCGCACGAAGTGTTCCGTACCATTCTATAAAAATGACAGACAATCATGGCAGCCCTCCTTAAATATTTATTTTATTTAATTTAATTATTTATTTTTAAAGTGAATATATAAATAAGTATTCTATGAATATTTCAAGCATCTTTTGCCGTTATAGATATCGAGCAAAAACGCGCAAAAATATTACGTTTAAATTATGGGAGCTGCCTTAAATATTTAGTTTATTATTAGGTTTTTAGTATTTGTTGTTATAGCGGCAACAGAAATACATAGTCTGAGAAAATTTCAACTGTCTTACTATCATGGTTTATGAGATTCAGCCTGATGAATATACAAAATGAATGAATTAATAATTTCAAACGGACAGCGCAGTCTTAGTAATAGGTTCCCGTTTTACCCTATGGGTACGGAACCCTAAAACTATTTTCGACGTAAAGCATTGGTTTAATTCTCTTAATGTATACAAAACGTGTCCCAAATTTTCACCATGTCGTATTTCAAGACGAACGTAAATTTATTTTTATCGTGAATCTGAAACATAATTTGATTTTTATTTTCGTTTTTAATTATCAACGCAGACTTATTTCGGATTAATTGCGTTTTTTATTGTCATTTACAGCCGTCGTCTGGAAATTTAGTAATTTGATTTTCGTTACAAGTATTTTAATCGATTGACAGACTTAATTATTAATTTTAACGGTACTTACTATGGTAGTATTTTGATATTTGGAATGAAGTTTAAAAGACTTTATACTAAAATAAACTAAAGCTTTTTTTCAATACTATATTTATTACTGTGACCATAGCCTATATACGTATCCTTTGTGTTGACGATCCTTTATTTGTTAATGGATGGAAATTTAATATGTATGAATATTTAATAAATAGAGTTATGCTTCTTCCAGCACAAATGGACCTCCAACGAGGAATAACTCTTACAGAAAATTGGCGTCAAGTAACAAAATTTCTTGTTGCGTTTTGTGCAAAGAGTGAGGCGCGGCGGAGACGCAATCTCCCACCCACTCTGCTGCCTTCCACTTTTTCCCTGCTATTCCTTTCCTCCTGTTCTTTGGCAAAGCGCATGTGGCAAAGCGCATGTGATACTTTGTGTGTCGCAAGCGTTTATAGGTTAAGATGTTTGCTTACCATCACGCAGACCGTACTTGTTTGCAAAGTCATGAAATCAAAATGTGAGTCGCTAGTTTGAACTATAATAATGTAATGGAGAATATGTAGATTAGTTCGTATTTGCGTAACAAATTAAAAAGGTCAGACGTAAATCAATTATCGGAAACACAAATCCCATCAATCCACGACCGGCCTCGCTTTAGTGTCAAAACTTTAAGTAAATCGAAGAGGCAGGCTAATGGCCATGACGTTTTAATTTTCCGCACAACTTGCCTCTACATCTACGTAATTGACTTTTAAGGTGCATTGCTTCTTATATTAGACCAGAGAACCTTTAGTTTAGAAAGTAAAAGCTTTCGAATAAATGTTATATTTAAAACCACGTCTGTAGTTTATCAGTATTCATTTTGAATCAAACTTAGATAAGAATAACCTTCAGCCCTTATGAATTTCATCAATTTCTGTAGGTTTCAGTGGGTTAACTTTATGAACAACTTATTATAATTAACAATGCTTTTAATCACTTTACTAGATAACACAATAAATTGCACATCACTGTAACTACTACGTCCGATTTCATCCATTTGTCTTTATGTGGTACAACAATGGTTTTCTGAATGATAAAATATTAATGCAACCACCACAGTGCCATGAGTGTGACGCTTCGTTAAAATGATAGCTTTTCAAATATTGCCTTTCTAATCCAACGTATTAAATAGGTTATATACTTCACAATGCGTCAACATATTAATCTTTTATTGAAGTCTGAAAACTGGGCAAAGTAAAAAGTATCAGGAGGACAATCCACCGAGTTGTTTTACTGTGAATTTATATTAATTTATTTATTTTTATTTATTTATTTATTTATACACCAATAGATATAAGTTAGTGTACATTGGAAACACAAAATAGAGGTACAGAGGATATCTTATCTCTATGAAGAGATCTCTTCCAGAAACCCTAGGAGATTATTATATCATAAATTTTAAGTTAAACGTGGAGTAGGCGCAATAGATAATTATATTTAAATACGAATACCTAACATAATAAATACTAATCATATAAAAGTACATATATACTAATACACATATATATATATATACATATACAATACATACATATAACTAACATATACACATACATATATTACAGCAATATAGACAGATAATAATCCTTTAGTCGACGCTTGAACGTACTAATATACTAATATAAAATTATAGGTATGTTGCAGAATTTAATAATTTCAAAAGTAAAAAGCGGTACTGTTAAAAACTGTGTGTATACATTTTGAAAACTCATGAACTCGTTACGATCGAGATAGTATTCATTAATAAGCATTCATTTGCTACAATGGTAGTTTATGTTAATTTGCTTCTAAGGGCCACTGGAACACTACAAAATCCGTTTTAAGCCGAATAAAGCTTTTTACACTCCTAACTGCCATTGTACAGAACAGTTAAAGACCATTTTAATTGCAATTACAAGGACTCCTATCGCAGCCATCTGATAACAACTTGATAATGACTGTCATAGGATTACTGTTCTGGATAGGTTGTCGTTAGCAAAGGATGGCAAGGTGTGATAAAGGTTGGATCGGCAATGGGTGTCGGCGAGTGCAGTGGCATGTGGTGGACTAACATGAAATGATGGTAAAAAATTATGGTGGTTTTTTTTTAATGTTACAAGTTGGCAAACAAGCATATGGCTCACCAGATGGTAAGTGGGCGCTGTAGCCTATGAGCGCTTGCGGCACCATTAGTAGGTGCAACTCACGCGTTGCCAACCTCGAGATATTAGTTCATAAATCTCCTCTGCCCAGTAATTTCACTAGCATACAGCGCCCTTCAAACCGGAACACAGTAATGCCTAAGCACTACTATTTGGCGGCAGAATATTTGTCACTGCGGTGGTACCTACCTAGACGGCCTCTTGCAACAAAGGACCTACCACCAGTGTGACTGATTGCGCTAGTGGGATAATCTCTGCTATGACAGGTTATCCCAACGGTGGGCGATGGGGTCGTCACATCCCAACGCTGGGTAATAAAATGCAAATTCTTTACTTCCTACCACACTTCGTGACACACTTTTCTGTTTGTATCATATCCTATCCTACTATCCCATTATCTCATTAATATTATAAATGTGAAAATTGGCATGGATGAATGTTTGTTAATCTTTCATACAAAATTACTGAACGGATTTGGACAAAATTTGGAATACAGATAGTTTATAGATGTGGATTAACACATAGGATACTCCTTATTCTGGAAACGTGTAAGGTTCCCGTGAGATTAACAAAAATGGCACTACAGGAGTTGAGTAACGATATAAATAAGTCTTATGACATCATGATTAATAATAATTGTTTAGACTTGTTTTTTTAACTGTATATTCTTATTTTAATAAAGAGGCCTTATAAAAAATTACACGGGAGTAGCCGCGCCAAAAAGCTAGTAATATTATCTATATCTGCATCTTCTATCGCATATATCACGGGGAATGTCTGAGGAATTATTTGGATTGATACCGCCTGTAGAATTTCACCATCGGACATCGCGACAAAACTCTAAGTTCCATCCATACCACCTCGATGTCTGGAAATCCACAACAGCGCGATTTAGAAGACATTTTCTTCCTCGCACAACCACTGTGTGGAATCAACTTCCGCCGGCGGTCTTTCCGAACCGATACGACTTGGGAACCTTCAAGAGAAGAGCGTATTCTTTCCTTTAAGGTCGGCAACGCGCCTGCATGCCTTCTGGTGTTGCTGTTGCTTATGGGCGGCGGTGATTACTTAACATCAGGTGAGCCTCCTCCCCGTTTGCCCCCTCTCACATAAAAAAAAAATATAAATAAACTTCACCATTTCAAATAGGCTATGCTAATTTTGCAAATAATGTACAAGAATTATGAAATAAAAATTGTAAGGCAGTAAAAGGCTATCACTAGTCACTACCTGGCGGACGTGTTGGCTATAACAAGAGATAACTGGCCCATTACGAGGCCCGGAGCGTCCCATTTTTAACAACTATTTATTCCTACATAAGCTACCTAACCCGTAAACGTCCAACGAATTGCCCATAAACGATTTATTTTTTTCTAAGTCATATTTTTTCGTAACATTATTTATATTAGTGTTTATACTTTTGTTGAAGAATGTGATAAAATAATAACTAATTATTATTTTTAAAAATCAAAAATTTTATTTGTTTTTTTTTTGTTTTAGATTATGTATGAGGTCCAAAAATCTTTAGTATAACAAAGGGACATCACGAAAATGGATATCTGCATCACTGCCTAATAGTTTGTGTAGGCATCAAGGAATGTGTGATACTTGAAATAATACATGCTCGTTGCCAACCCAATAGATAGGAGGTAAAGGATGAGAAGGGAAGAAAGGAAAGGAGAAGAGGGTGGGAGGTTCGGCTTCCGGTGCTGTCACTCATCGCACGAAACGTAACTGTACTGTTATTTTTATTTTAAATAAACGCTATACACTCAACGGCCCCCATTAGGATATGATATCCTGTGTCGGGGGTCCGGAAACACATACAAGGACAAGGACAAATACACCCAGACCAGAAAATATGCTTTCATGGTCAATACAAACATATTATGCTCCGAGCGGGAATCGAACCCCCGACCTGCGCTGCGCCACAACCTCGTCAAAGTTTACGGCGATTTTCCTTGAGAGGATAATATATCCCATGCAATTCACAGAGGTATAGCTCTACTATTACTATAAAAAATATACAAAAGCTCCTCGGCTAAATTCAAGTAGAAATCTCATGTACTGATAATTATAACAAAAATTTCGACTCGAAAATGTTTGTAACTTGAATTTAAGGCACTACAATAACTAGCTAAATCGAGCTTCGGCACGATTGCCTTCTTGGCACTAATTCATGTTCTAAAAATATAAATTTAAACCATCCAATAGGAATTTTGTATTTTTGCTTTTTAAGAATCTTGAATCACTTAATTACAAATTTTATTCAATTTACTTATCTCATTTTTTTTATCATTAAAAATAACAAAGGTCAGGTAGGTACCACTGCAGTGTCCAATATTCTACCACAAAACAGTATTATCTTTGGCATTACTGTTTCCGTTTGAAGGGTACTGTAAGCTAGTGAAATAACTGGGAAAAGGTGATTTATCTCGAGGTTGGCAACGCGTGAGCGGCACCTAATACTGGTGTTCCAAGCGCTCATAGGCCACGGCAACCGCTTAACATCAGCTGGGCCGTGTATTTTCGAACTCAGTAAGATGCTAGTACTAAATATTTTTAGAGAAACTAAAGAATAAACGGTGTTTTAACTCAGATAATATTTTGCAAACATTGTAATTTTTAGGGCAATTCTATAATTTAATTATGAATAGGCTGGTTCGACTAGGGACGTTCTAACGTCTGACTGAATAATGACGTGAAGTAATAGTTTCTACGTAGTTGCTTTAGTTCCCAACGGTACCACATTTTTAACCGTCGATAGGCTAGATAAACGTTTACCATTATTATAGTGGCCGTGCACATATTTGACACCATCTTTGTATACATAAAATATAATTAAACTTTAGGAGTTTTATTGAAGTGAAACTTCTTTATCGGCGTTGGAAAAAAAATTACCGTCACATTTTTCGGTTACGATCACATTTTTCCGTTATGCGCCATTTTTTCTTGTCACTACCACGGTTTTTACCACAAGAGCACTTTCTCCAGCGGAGTAGGGATAGCATGTAATAATTCAATTACAATTAATGAAATGTTGTAATAATCTTAGTAGTAACAAGGTAAAATGAAATTGTATTATTTGTATTAATCTCTATGATAAAAGCCTTTTGTTAAACTTTATCTAATTTAATTTTATTTAACCAATTTCTTCAAAGTTCACTTCAAATATCATTTTTCGAAAAATAAGGTCATAAAGAAGTTTCACTTATTACGTGTGTAAACTAGTACACGCACACATTTTCACAGGTGGTTTACAAAACATATTTTATAGTTAGAAAAATATTATTTTTCTTTTATAATGATACTAGCGGGCCCGGCAGACGTTGTCCTGCCCCGAAAAAAATCTGGGACCCGATAGCAGCGCCCTCTACCCGGTGAAAGATTTTGATTGACTAATATGGCTATTAAAAAGCAGGGGTAAAAAAGTGAAAATTTTGAGTCGTATGTATTTTTCAATGCCTCATAATAAAAAAATAAAAGATAAAAATTTTATACAAAAATAAAAATTAAAATTTGGGGTGGACACCCTTTATCACTGAGGGTTTGAAAAATAAATAGTAGCCAATTCTCAAACTTACTGAATATGCATAAAAATTCATAAGAATCGGTCAAGCCGTTTCGGAGGAGTATGGGAACGAACATTGTGACACGAGAATTTTATATATTAGATAATATTTATATCTTACAGAAGCAAATACACAAGTAATATTCAAAAATACGCTTTATTTTTTCTTCGATAATCCCAAGCTAACCAAATTATTGATATACATACATGCGCTGCTGAAATTTCAAAAAATAAAACAACTGAAATTCAGCAATAGGCTATATTAAAAATAGGACCTATTTTTTGCATAGACCTTTATAAATAGGCTTCTCCGTTTTATTAGGTCACACTTATATTCCATGTTTATGATAAGCTGTCTCATAAAATGTTACATAACCCAATAAAGTTATATCAACAACGCTCAATTAAGTAAAAGGCCTCAAAAGAGAATGTTCTAGATAAGGTTCTAATATCGTGCAAAAATATTGAAAATATCTTCATAGTTGTCATAGTCGCGCTCTGAAGACTAAACGGTTTCATGGATTAATAAAAAAATTTGACATGAAAACTAGATAGACGATGAGAGACTTCAACCGAAGATCGAGGGTTCGAATCCGTGCAAATACGTTTTAATAATTTATTTCGTGCTTTGCGGTGAAAGAAACTATCGTGAAACCAGAATGGCGTAAAAGAAATTCTAGGATATGTATGTATGGTAGTTCTAGAAGGGTCTTTAACTGGTGGCCATAGTGCCAGATATATTTTTTTTTTTTAATTTTTATGTTAGAAGTTGGCAAACAAGCATACGGCCCACCTGATGGTAAGTGGTTGCCGTAGCCTATGAGCGCTTGCAGCACCATTAGTAAGTGCCACTCACGCCTTGCCAACCTCGAGATATTAGTTCTTAAATCTCGTTCGCCCAGTAATTTCACTAGCATACAGTGCCCTTCAAACCGGAACACAGTAGTGCCTAAGCACTACTATTTGGCGGCAGAATATTGGACACTGAGGTGGTACCTACCTAGCCGGCCTCTTGCAACAAAAGACCTACCACCAGTGTGACTGATTGCACTGGTGGAATAATCTCTGTTGTGACAGAGGTTATCCCAACAGCGGGCGATGGGGTCGTCACATCCCGACGCCTATTATGAAGTCTAATATATTCTACCAAATAGCAGTAGTGTGTTCTGCATTATTGTTTCTTTTGGTTTAAAGAACATTATAGCTGAGAAAATTACTGGGCCAACGAGATTTCAGAACCAATACCTCGAGGTTGACAACGAGTGAGTGACACCTACAAATAAATAAATAAATAAATAAACGCTACACACTCAACGGCCCCCATTAGGATAATTATATCCTGTGTCGGGGTCCGGAAACATACACAATGACAAGGACAAACACAACCAGACCGGAAAACATGCCTGTACGATTAATACAAACATCTGCTCCGAGCGGGAATCGAACCCGCAACCGTCGAGGCTTAAGGCAGACTCGCTGCCCACAACGCCACAACGGTGTCAAAAAAATAAATGTTGTTTGCTAGCGTTCATAGACTACGACAACGGTTTGCCATCAGATTGGTCATATGCTTATTTGCCAACTTAGTGAAATGAAAATAATTAAATAAATAGACAATTACCTGCTTGGTTACCTTTTTTTTTTTTTTTTTTATGTTAGAAGTTGGCAAACAAGCATACGGCCCACCTGATGGTAAGTGGCTGCCGCAGCCTATGAGCGCTTGCAGCACCATTAGTAGGTGCCACTCACGCGTTGCCAACCTCGAGATATTAGTTCTTAAATCTCGTTCGCCCAGTAATTTCACTAGCGTACAATGCCCTTCAAACCGGAACACAGTAATGCCTAAACACTACTATTTGGCGGCAGAATATTGGACACTGCGGTGGTACCTACCTAGCCGGCCTCTTGCAACAAAAAGACCTACCACCAGTGTGACTGATTGCACTGGTGGAATAATCTCTGCTGTGACAGAGGTTATCCCAACAGCTGGTTACCTACCATCGTGCGTTGGTAAAAAGCTCGAGAAGTGATGTTTGTCAAACGCGTTTCGTGGGCAGCCAGCAGTGGGCATAACTATTTGCATCTTGCTGAGACGACGTTGTGGCGCAACGGTAGCAAACCTGCCTTAAACGCCACAGGTCGCGGGTTCGATTCCCGCTCGGAGCATAATATGTTTGTATTGACCATGCAAGCATATTTTCCGGTCTGGGTGTATTTGTCCTTGTCATTGTGAATGTTTATGGACCCCTGACACAGGATATTTCTATCTTAATGGGGGCCGTTGAGTGTGCCACGTTTATTTATTTATTTATTTATTTATCTTGTTGATAGTCAAGGTATTATGCTTAATTACAATTCTTGGAACTTTATACTCAAATGTAGTGTCTTCTGTTACATTCTGCATTCATTCTTGATCCTTTTTTATGTTACAAGTTGGCAAACAAACAGACGGCCCACCTGATGGTAAGTGGTTGCGGTAGCCTATAAGCGCTTGCAGCACTATTAGTAGTTGTCACTCACCCGTCGCCGACCTCGAGATATTGGTTCTTAAATCTCATCTGCCCAGTAATTTCACTAGCCTACAGTGCCCTTCAAATCGGAACACAGTAATGGCTAAGGACTACTATTTGGCGGCAGAATGTTTGACAATGCCGTGGTACTTACCTAGCAACAAAAGACTGATTGCACTGGTGGAATAATCTCTGCTATGACAGAGGTTATCCCAACAGCGGGCGATGGGGTCGTCACATCCCGACGCCTTTTATGAAGTCTAATATATTCTCACGGCATTTCGTAATCTATCGCTACACATTACTCGGTGTAGTGGAACGACGAATGAATGCTAATAATCTGCGCTATTTGGCATCTCTCCATGGCAATGGGGCTGAACCTACATACCTCCTTGGAATTATATAGGAAAATCTCCGTTTTTCAAATTAATTTATGTCATTTACGACAAAACATTTTGTAGAGTATGTGATATAATGGCTTTTTTGCGCAAATTTCACGTTTTAAATTATTATAACGGTAATGTTAATTATTTTTTTTTTTTTTTTTAATGTTAGAAGTTGGCAAACAAGCATACGGCCCACCTGATGGTAAGTGGCTGCCGCAGCCTATGAGCGCTTGCAGCACCATTAGTAGGTGCCACTCAGGCGTTGCCAACCTCGAGATATTAGTTCTTAAATCTCGTTCGCCCAGTAATTTCACTAGCCTACAGTGCCCTTTAAACCGGAACACAGTAATGCCTAAGCACTACTATTTGACACTGCGGTGGTACCTACCTAGCCGGCCTCTTGCAACAAAAGACCTACCACCAGTGTGACTGATTGCACTGGTGGAATAATCTCTGTTGTGACAGAGGTTATCCCAACAGCGGGCGATGGGGTCGTCACATCCCGACGCCTTTAAATGCTTTAATTTTCCATGTATAAGCGATTCGATCCACGTCGATTTATTTTTAGGTGTCATATTATTAATATTAAAGCCTATTTCTTAAGTAAAGTTAATTTAATTAAGAATTGTCGATAATCAAGCTCTTTCCGATCGGCTTGATCCTTTGACATTGCGTAGAGATGTCGGATCACTCTGCATCTTCTATCGCATATATCATGGGGAATGTTCTGAGGAATTGTTTGGATTGATCCCACCGGTAGAATTTCACCATCGGACATCGCGACAATACTCTAAATTCCATCCATACCACCTCGATGTCTGGAAATCCACAACAGCGCGATTTAGAAGACATTTTCTTCCTCGTACAACCATTCTGTGGAATCAACTTCCGCCGGCGGTCTTTCCGAACCGATACGACTTAGGAACCTTCAAGAGAAGAGCGTATTCTTTCCTTAAAGGTCGGCAACGCGCCTGGATGCCTTCTGGTGTTTCAGGTGTTAATGGGCGGCGGCGGTTGCAGGTGTGATCGCTTAACATCAGGTGAGCCCGCAGCCCATTTGCCCCCTGTCACATAAAAAAATAAAAATTCACTTAATCTTGGCAACGTTTTTATTTTATCATTAACAGTTTTTATCGACTAACAGTTAGTACAAATGAAGATAACTTATTATCATATAAAGTATTGTTTGTGACGTAAGTCGTTTTCTGCGCTAAATTGATTGCACACCTACTTACCGTTCCTAAGGTTCCGTAGTCAATGGATGACATCCGAATTTTTCACTAAGTCACTGTCGGACTGACGGACGGATACTGTCAATTTCTATGGCCGCTATAAATATTAACATTTTTTTTTGTATTCTAGTGGACCTTTAGGATGAAAACGACGTAGCTCAAATAGTAATTTTGGGAATCAACAAAATAAGGTTTAAAATATTGACACTTGCACAATCTTTTGGATATTATATTTTCTTGGTTATTTACGTTCGTTATTTACGCTTGAATATTGCTGTGCTTGGAATATTGTTACATTGACAATTTTTGAAGTCATTTTACGCTGATTGTGGCGTTTTCATTCTAAAGGTGGGATATATAAAGCAAAAAGGTAGCTTTTAGACATTGTTTACCTGGAGTATTTCCTTTTCACGATAATTAATGACTCATAATAAATAACAAGGTGACTGAATAATGAAAAAAACAATCCGCAAAATGGAGGACTTACTTTCATTTTGGGGATTGAGCTTTTCGTGTAAAAAGAGATGTAGTTAAGTGACTAGTCATTTGTAAAAACTTTTGCTACAATTTCCTTTTTACTTTCTGTGGTGCCGATAATAGTTTAATGATTAATTTAAATTTTATGTTTAAACTTTTTACCAGCGAATAAGAATTAAAAATAGAATAAACCCCTCTAAATAAGCTTGTTGACCCACAAGGTTTGCAACATCACATAATTAGATTAATTTTTTTGAAATGCACGATAAGCGCCAGTGCATGAGAATATCTGACAATAAACCTAGCCCGCCTCATGCGATAAAAAGCCTACCAGTGAATAAATAAATTAATGAAAACAGATTAATTTTAATGAATTAATCTGTTTTTTTTTTTTTTATGTTAGAAGTTGGCAAACAAGCATACGGCCCACCTGATGGTAAGCGGTTGCCGTAGCCTATGAGCACTTGCAGCACCATTAGTAGGTGCCACTCACGCGTTGCCAACCACGAGATATTAGTTCTTAAATTTCGTCCGCCCAGTAATTTCACTAGTGTACAGTGCCCTTCAAAACGGAACACAGTAATGCCTAAGCACTACTATTTGGCGGCAGAATATTTGACACTGCGGTGGTACTTACCTAGCCGGCCTCTTGCAACAAAAGAGCTACCACCAGTGTGTGATTGCACTGGTGGAATAATCTCTGCTGTGGCAGAGGTTATCCCAAGAGCGGACGATGGGGTCGTCACATCCCGCCACGGAAAACTTTTCTCACTCAGAATTATATACGCGTCTAAACAATGCATCCAATCCGATTATTCTAAAGTAATTTTCAAATGTCCCTTTTGGGGATTCAATTCATGCTACGCCGGTTCTATATCGGTCCCTTCTTTGAAATAAAGATAAACATAAAATATATCCGTGCTGGTAGTGAGGCTGCTTTGAGCCTCAACGGTCGGTTTCGGTCTGGGCGTTAGTTATTGTGGGTCTTCCCACCATGTTTTTTTTATGTCATGACGGTTGGCGAACAAGCATACTGTCTGCCTGATGGTAAGAAGTCACCGCAACAGGAGGGGCAGGATGGGAAGGAAAAAAAAGAAAGGGAACAGAGGGGTTGAGAGATTGGGCCACCGGCGCTCACTCATCGCACGAAACGCAACAGTACCTAATGATACTGTTACTTGACGCCGATTTTCTGTGAGAGGGTAGTACTTCCACGATCGAGCCGGCCGGAACTTTCGGAGGGCATGTTCAGTTGTCGTAAAATTTGTAAACTATCAGGTATAATTATCATTTATTAGCAAATAGCTACTTTTAGTACTTACTATGAGAACTTTTCCATGATCACAAAAATCCAAAACAATGTTACAGGGACTTCAAATGTGCCTTGACTCGTTTTGAGAAAAGATGTCTCGGCAGAGGCACTGCCGTGCCCCTGATAGAAAGCAAATTTAGACAGCTCAGTAATAAATTACGAAGGGCCCGCACATTTGTTCTCCAGTCACGCCCTGATCCCCACGTGTGACAACGGTTATACGGTACACTTTTTTGTCCTTAGTTTTTGTTTGAAAAAAAAAACATGCATCAAATATAATTATGTAGAAATTTTACAAAAACACACTAAAGGTTCTCCATTAAAAATGCATTTTTGTTTTACCGGTGTGAGATTACTTTTGCGATCTAAAAAATACGAAAAATCGGTTCAATACCCTAATTTGTGATACTAATGCTAATTATACTCGTAATATGTAAATTACTTGGACATTTAAAAAAAAATAATAATCCATTAAAAAGATACAACCCCGAGTTTGTTTCGCCGGCTCTTCTCGGGTTGAGGTTTAATTTTGGAGCCGGTGGTAGAATCTTGACTTTCAAAAAATAAGTTATATATACGTTGAATAAAAATGTTTGATTTTTTTTTAAATCAAAAAATTGCCGTCTACCGATTGATTAATACCAATCTTAGTCCGAAGATTTGTTATTAAAACGGTGTAGTAAACGTTGTTAGTGAATTTAAGTTTGATATATTTAAAATTAATTGTTACTTTTTTTCCAGCATGAAACCTTAATTCTTTATTTAAAACTAAACGTAGCCTAAGTTACTCCTTATAACATCTACTATAGTTTAAGCGCTAAGGTAATTGGCTGGATCAAACAGAGAGGAAAAGAGAATAATTATTTTTAATACAATAACCGCTTACTTTCGTATGCATTTAAATTTTCTTTTTTTTTTTATGTTAGAAGTTGGCAAACAAGCATACGGCCCACCTGATGGTAAGTGGCTGCCGCAGCCTATGAGCGCTTGCAGCACCATTAGTAGGTGCCACTCACGCGTTGCCAACCTCGAGATATTAGTTCTTAAATCTCGTTCGCCCAGTAATTTCACTAGCGTACAATGCCCTTCAAACCGGAACACAGTAGTGCCTAAGCACTACTATTTGGCGGCAGAATATTGGACACTGCGGTGGTACCTACCTAGCCGGCCTCTTGCAACAAAAGACCTACCACCAGTGTGACTGATTGCACTGGTGGAATAATCTCTGTTGTGACAGAGGTTATCCCAACAGCGGGCGATGGGGTCGTCACATCCCGACGCCTTTTAATAATAAAATAATAAAAGGATGCTAGTTTAACATTAAAAGCAGACACTTCTTTTTAATTTATGTGTATGCTTACATGGATAATTCCAAATACCACTAATAAATATTCTCAAGCCTCAATAGCTGAACTGTAGAAGAGCCGATTCCGCTCCGTTAACGCGAGAGTCGCGGGTTCGATCGTGACCTTGGGCTATTGTCGTACCCACTCTTAGCTTAAGCTTAGGTTATTTGGAGTGGCAATAGAAATATTAGTAATGACTTGAAAAAGCATTGCTACTATTCTTAAAAAAAATTTAAAATAAAGCCACTCTAACTTCAAATTGGGATATGCTTCTATGATATTATGTACCGATGAGATTTGGAAACACGTGTATCATAATGTATTTCAAACACTATAGCAATTCCGTGATTGTCGCACTGCGCTTTGTTTCAGCTTCGAATAAGCTATTAAACTAAATAATTGCTTAAAGTTTCAGTCTGTTATCTCATATGCTTTAGATATTACTAGCTGCACTCTAGTACTCTAGCAGAGCCATGTTTCTCTCAGCACAAAAGGGACGGCTCGACCGGGGAAGTACTACCCTCTCACAGAAAATCGGCGTACAGTATTAGTATTGGTAGGTATTGTTGCGTTTCGTGTGATGAGTGAGAGCGTCGAGTGCCCAATTTCCCACCCCCTCTGTTCCCCTTGTCACCCCGTCCCTCATTTTCCTTGGGTTGGCAACGCGCTTGTGATACTTCAAGTATCGCAAGCGTTCATAGGTTGCGGTGACTGCTTACCAGCAGGCGGACCGTATGCTTGTTTGCCAACTGTCAAGATATATAATAAACCTGCACTCAAATGATCTAGCATTATTTCTTATTGCAAGGAACCGTAATATATTTTTCTAAAATAACTAAGGCGCAGTTACTCGTTATAAAATTAGATGTGTTCCAGTGAAACTTCTTTAAAGTCAAGCAGGAGATTGAAAGAGACAGAAAGACAGACTGAAAAATTGTTTTTTTTACGTACCATAATATACACTTTTGCGATTTTTGCTTACAACTTTCCATTGAGTTAGGTGTTAGGTTAGATGCTCATAGCCGAGTGCAGCCGCTGATCGGTAAACGATCGGTAGGTTAAGCAACTTTAGGCCCGGTCAGTCACTAGATGGGTGATCGCATAGTGGTATTTCAACCGAGCATCTCCGTGCTTCGGAGGGCACGTAAAATGTCGGTCCCGGCTGTTGACAATTAGACAACAGTCGATAAGTCAAGTCAGAGGCCTACGGGCGACCTGAACAACTCTGACACTAGGTTGACCACTAACCAATCGATAAGAAGAAGAAGGTGTTAGGAACTTTTACGTTTGTCTCACTGTCGGGGAAAGGCTTATTCGCATGTTAAGGATAAGGATTACGAAAGAACGGACGGACAGTGGAGGGTTCAGTTATCGCCACTCTTTGGGTACGGAACCCTAAAAAACGAATCCTTGAATTCCTTCAGCATTCAAAATAAACAATGTTACATTGCATAGCATTTTATCATCTGCGCAAAAACAACAATTAAAAATGAAGCATTAAATACGCAAAATGCCTACGTAAAACGATTTCATTGATTCTTGAAAAGGAAATGAGCTCTATGTTCTGTCACTAAAGTTTAATTTTGAATAGTACATTTGAAGGTATAAGCGGTTTTCAAGTGTAGGTTGTGTTACAGCGCAATGGGAGAAAAGAGGCATGGTGCTATTTTTTATTTAGAATATTGTTCATTGTAATAATAATAATAATAAACGCTACACACTCAACGGCCCCCATTAGGATAATTATATCCTGTGTCGGGGATCCGGAAACATTCACAATGACAAGGACAAATACAACCAGACCGGAAAACATGCCTGTACGATGAATACAAACATCTGCTCCGAGCGGGAATCGAACCTGCAACCGTCGAGGCTTAAGGCAGACTCGCTACCCACAACGCCACAACGGTGTCATTGTGGATGTTTATGATAAAAAACTTTTGTTTCCCACGATGTTTTCTTTCACTATTACCGATACAAAGAAACACAAATTTAGCAATTGAAAACTAAGAGGTGATTGCCCGGATTTGACCCGGCGACCTTCGGTTAAAGTATAAAAAAACTGGGTGGTTTATTTATTTAACAATTGAAAAAATCGGAAAATTATTTAGGGCATTTGTGTTCTTAATCTTAAAATAATAATAATATAAACATATATATAAAAGAAGACAAAAGACACAAGCAAACGTGCACGCGAACAAAATTACATACATAAAAATAGTAATATGATAATATAAAAAACACGCATCCACTCCACATGCTAAAAATAAATAAATAAATTAGATGCATTATAAGGTTTTACTTAATACACAACTTAGTATCAAGAAGTTCAAAACGGAAGAATAAATCATAATCATTTATCATACTATGCTTGGATAGTTCCAAGACATATTAAGGTCTCGGATTTCATTGTAGGTCAATAAGTATTTAATAAATGTATCGTTTCATTGATTTAATAAATTATCTGAATCTATTACAGTTTATTTTTGCAATAGTTCACGGTCTTAAAATTTTCGAACTATGAATGTAGAATGAATGACGACCGTTGTGGCGTGTTGGTAGCGAGCTTGCCTTAAGTCTCGATGGTCGCGGGTTCAATTCCCGCTTGGGGTAGATATTTGTAGATCTTTTCTGTCTCGATCTGGGCGTTTGTCTTTTACGTACTCACCGTGCCTCGAAGAGCACGTTAAGCTGTCGGTCCTGGTGGTTATCATAACATCTGAATGAGTTACTGGTTTGCACTTATGGTTGCGGGGGTCAGATTGCACTCGCTCTGTGTATATACTAGTAACATAATGCGTTACCTAATGAGTAATATATTTAATTAAATAATTTATTAAAAATATTTCAACCACCAATTTTGATACAATTATCGTATTTCATAAGATTAGGAAAACAATATTAGGAAATAAATAAACTTGTGTTCGTTTGAATAGATCTAAGTATGAAACTTAATTCATTAAGTAATGTTAAATTAATTAATAATAAAAAAAAAACGCTACTGCACTCAACGGCCCCCATTAGGATAGTGATATCCTGTGTCGGGGGTCCGGAAACATACACAATGACAAGGAAAAATACACCCAGACCGGAAAATATGCTTGCATGGTCAATACAAACATATTATGCTCCGAGCGGGAATCGAACCCGCGACCTGTGGCGCTTAAGGCAGGTTCGCTACGGCTCTACAACGTCGTCATTAAAAATTAAAGTCAAGGTAGGTATATAATTAGTCAGCGGAAATCGAATACAAATGAACAAAATGAGATTTCTGAAGTGTTAGCCTTGATGAAAAGATTCCTTGATTAGAATTTTTCTGTATAGGTGTTAAATACTTCATCGCTGATTCTCTTGTTAATTTTTTTTTCAAACCAGTTTGATATTTATAATTTCATATTTATAATCTTATCGAAATTTCAATTTACATAAATTAACATTTTTATAAAACATTTTACATGTAGGTATTTTTTAATTACAACGAGTCAAACCTCAACGGTTTAAGGATAGACTCCGCTCCGTTAACACGAGCGTTGCGGGATCGATCCTGACCCCTATAGACTATTGTCGTCCCCACTCCTAGCGCAAGCTTCGAGCTTATTTGGAGAGGCAGTAGAAGCTTTAGTAACTACTTGAAGAAGGCATTTATAGTATTCTTTTTAAAAAAGGTTGCAAACAAGCGGCCTGTCAAATTAAAAGCGGTCATCGTAACCAATTGACGCTTGCATAATCTAAATAAACGTGCTATCGAAGAAAAGAAGAGAATTTGAAAGAAGAAAAAGGACAGAGAGAGAGAGTTTGAGTCTCTTTCATTAAAACTCTTTAAACGAATCACAATAGTACGAATACTGCTACTTCGTTTGATGATAATATTTTTCCATTCAAGCAGGTTCATTGATACTAAAATAGCAAGGGTCAGCCACACAAAACGTTCTACAATATACGATGTGCTATTTATACCCTCTTATACTTTTACGCTATCCATTATTATCTGCAATACACTTATAGGTCATGAAGCATTGACACGGTTTTACGACAACGTAATTATATTGAATTTAATTAGTGATATGTAATGAAGGTAACCTATAAAAAAGAGAACGGAGAGTTTTCGAATCCCCTTCCTACTTAGCGTCTCATTTTTCACTTCTTTCTGCTCCACAATCACAAAACTTGATGATCGTAATGAAAAGCGCTCACTGGTTTGTTAACGATAAGTGGGGTAAGCAGCTTTAGGCGTGGTTAGTCTATGGATGGGGAAAACTGCATAGTGATATTTTTTGGGCAAGTAAAAAGTCGTTCCTGGGTGTTATCACAGTTATAATAGTCGATAAGTCAAGTCAGAGGACTAATGGGCTGTTTAAAAAACTCTGACACTAGGTTACGGGGAGGTCTGACACGAAAAGAATAATCACAACCTTTGGGTTTTTTTTACGTTACTAAGTTGGCAAACAAGCATATGGTAAGTGGTTGCCGTAGCCTATGAGCGCTTGCAGCACCATTAGTAGGTGACACTCACGCGTTGCCAACCTCGAGATATTCGTTCTTAAATCTCGTTCGCCCAGTAATTTCACTAGCCTACAATGCCCTTCAAACCGAAACACGGTTATGCCAAAGACACCACTATTTGGCTGTAGAATAATTTGAAACTGCGGTGGCACCTACCTAACCGGCCTCTTGCAACAAAAGACCTACCACCAGTGCGACTGATTGCGCTGGTAGAATAATTTCTGCTGTAGCAGAGATCATCCCGACAGCGGGCGATGGGTCCCGACTTTGGAGAAGTCAATTTGCTTGTCAACATGAGTATTTTTTAATATCATGACAGTTAGCAAGCATCTTGCAGACGGTGACTGGAAAAACAACGAGCTTTGTAAGAGATTCGACACGTTTCATCCATCTATTGCAGAACGTCAAAATCCAAAATAATGAGATAATGGTCAGCTTCGACGTTTCATCTCTATTCACCAATATACCAGTAACGGAAACTATTGATATAATAAAACAACAGCTTAGTGTAAACAACTTACCTACTGACTATCTGGGATTGATAGAGTTTTGCCTTACTAGTGGATACTTCCTCTGGCGAGGGGATTTCTATCTGCAAGTAGATGGAGTGGCAATGGGCTCATAAATAGCACCAGTTGTAGCCAACATATTTATGGAACACTTCGAGCAGAAAGCGTTGAAAAGTGCGCCATCAAAGCCAAGATACTGGTGGAGATACGTAGACGATGTGTTTGCTATAGTCACTATTATATATTAGACCATCTAAACAAAATACATCCAAAAATAAGGTTTACTACAGAGGAGGAAAAAGACGGAATTTTGGACATACTAGTGAAGCGGGAACCTAGTGGAAGCCTGGTACATACAGTATTCAGAAAACCGACACATACATCGTTACCTTAGAGCGGATTCCCATCACCACCCGTCGCAATTGTCTTCAGTGCCTCGCACTCTCATCAACCGTGCACTTCGTCTATGCGATCCTCAATTCCTTGAGTCGGAATTGACACATGTGCGGTGGGTGTTAGAGTGCAATGGCTACAACTGGCAACAGAGTCACCGTCTAGCAAACACGACCATCAGACAACGGCCTCATATCGCAGAGCGAGTTCCAGCCTATTTAACGTACATGCGAGGGGTAACGGATAAGATAGGACACCTGTTACGCCGCAGATATAGCATCAGGAAAATTTTCCGCCCCATGGCACAGATTGCAAGGCTTTTACGATCACCGAAGGATCTGGAAGCTCTGGAGGGCCCTGGCGTCTACGAAATTCCGTGCGATTGCGGCAAAAGCTACCACCAGGCTCAATGAACACATCCGCAGCATTCGCAAGATGCAAGTTAACACCTCGGCGGTGGCAGAGCACGCCGTCTACTCCGGCACCCCTCATTATATTAGGTTCGATAAGGTCAATGTGCTGGCCCGCGAAAAGAATTTCGTATCGCGCAAATTTCGTGAGGCAATAGAAATCGACCGTCGTCCTAATTTTAATAGAGACAAAGGGTGGGCCCTGCCGCCGACTTGGAAACCTGTGCTGCTAAGTGCGACGCCGAAGAATATCGGAAGTGTTGATGAGTGTGTAGTGGATATTGTGAGTACATTCTGTGCGCCCGTGAACTCTAATTGTGACACTAGTGCATCTGTCTCACCGGCTTCACCACCATCGCCAGCGCATCACCCGCCCGCCGCCCTGTCCAGCCGCGCGATACGAGCACAAGCGCGCAGTGCGAGACGGGTTATGACCGCGAACGTAGCCCACTCACCCTGATGAAGGATCTCCGATGAGTCCGAAACTAGTCGGTACTTAAACCGATTGAACGTGAGTGTTAGCCGTTTAAATTTTACATTAAATTACTGATTCTGCTTCTTTCTGTGAGAGGGTAGTACTTGCCCGGTCGAGCCGGCCCATTCGTGCTGGGAGAAAAACCATTTGTAGATAAATTAGATAATAAAAAACTGCTGAATGGAGGAAATAAATAAATAAATCAAAAGCGTTTTTTTGTTAAAACGGCGACTCTCGAATGAATATCCATTTCAAACAGTTCAATCACGGTACGTCAGATCGGAAAATTTATAGATTTATTTCATTTAATAGAATCGCGACCCCGTTTCGTTTGTAAAACTATCCTATGTCAGATATTTTACGACTTTTATATTTTGAAATAAAATCGTTTGATTCAACCTGGAGTCTCAAAAGCAAATATTGAAATATTTGATTTCTTATTTTATATACATTTAGTCTTTTAAATCTAAAAGACAGACAGACATTTATTTTATATAGCATTTTGGCACTTTGGCGGTGAGCCTGCCTTTAGCCTCGAAAGTACCGAGTTCGACTCCCACTCACGGCAATATGTATTGATCTTACAATATTTGTATCAGTCTGAGCATTTGACAATGTGCCTCGGAGAGCACGTTAAGCTGTTATGACATAACTGATAATAATCGCTAACTCTTGATAAGTAATTTACTCATATCCAATGACTTATTTATTTATTTATTTATTTATTTTTTTTAAAAGAATATTAGCAATGCTTTGTCAAGGTATTACTAATATTCCTATTGCCCCTTCAAATAAGCTCGAAGCTTGCGCTAGGAGTGGGTACGACAATAGCCCAAGGGGGTCAGGTTCGAACCCTCGACTCTCGCGTTAACGGAGCGAAGTCGGCTCTTCTACCGTTGAGCTATTGAGGCTTCAACTTATTTACTCTTAGGATTGCAGATGTAAAAACTAGTAATCCGTCAAATCAGGATAAGAGTGTAAGCAGACCCTTCGTAAATACCGGAAATAATTCTATGAAGAAGAAGAGTCACTTTTGGTAACAGAAATTAAAAAGTATTGAGGAAAAAGTAAGGATAGACTACTGCGATATTTTTTTTCAACATTTTCCTGTTGGTTTTGTTAAGATTCTTTCACGATTTCATTAATAGTTTTGAGCATAGAAATAAAAATGTTCTTACAGAGTTTTATCTTATCTATACAACTTCTATTGTCAACTTAAGAAGTACCTAATCGTTACTCGGTACGTTTTGTAAATTGGGTTATTTCTATATCACATTTTCCCAATCATTTCTACTTGCCTTGTTAATTTCTATTACATCTAATAACTTTAAAGGAGAAATTATTGTACATATGTCGCAAAATGAACGTAATCCATGGGATTAGGATTTGCTTGGTTGGTGTTTGGGTTTGTTAGGATAATTTTATGAATCAAAGCGTCAGTTGGTACAGGTGCTGCCTCGCAAAACGACCATCCATGATCCCTGGAATAAAAACGCATCATGACAGATCCGACGGATGTCAACAGCCGACAGCTTTACTTGTAAATCAAAAACAACCTTTCGTCTACATTGTAAAATGGTTTAATAATAACTGTAACATATAATATTATATGAATCTCAGAAACGGCTCAATAATTTTCATGAAATTTAGTATTGCACCCTTGCGGGTGTTGGGGTGATAAATCGTCCTAGCTAGAATTCTTTTTAGAAAATGTCGTTTTATCTGTGTTTTCAAGCAATGAAAACTCCGATTCGCGGCCAAATTTCTGAGTGACCATCCATGTGAGAAAAACTATTATTTTCCAAAATTTACGATCTAACAAAAAATACCGAACAATGCTCGGTCATCCAGGTAGTTTCGAACTAAGCAGCTTCACTGCAGGAATGATATATTCCCTTGACGTTCGTTAGTATGCATCAGTTCTACTGGGAACTCCTTACTATATATAAATATAAAAAAACAATGTTGACACTGCTAGCTGTGTAGATCAATGAAAGATACATTAAAAAAGACAATTTCTTTATTTATATCATTCTTTAACTAACCGCATATACGTAATTAGGTATTTATGTATATAAGGATAATTATTTAATAAAGATAATTGAAGATTCAAATTTTTTCGTGGAATAAAATTATTATGATAAATTAGTGTTCTCATTTTCAAACAAAGTCCGTGATATTATTAATCTGATTAAGAATTATTTATGCTCTGAAAGCAAATTGGCTAATTGGGGTACGAATTACGATTGAAGAAACATTAAATTTAATAAAGGAGACTTATTTGTTTCACTGCGAATTATTAATTTTCTTATCTTTTTATATAATTATAAGTTACATTAATTTATATTTACAAGTAATATCTTATCATGTGGTTAGTGCCCAAACTAGTGCCAGAGTTGTTCACGCGCACCTAGCTATAAGGGTCTTAAGGTGTCTCAGGTGGAACCTCTTCAAAGTTATAAGATATAATAAGATAAAGATAAGTTAATAAGTTTAACTATTAAACGGCATTATCCTCTATGACGATGTTGATGAAGATGATGGTGATGATGATGAAGTCGAAAAACAAAAAAAAATCATATCTAACTCTAGTTGATAGCAATAACCAGTTTCCAAGAGTTTCAAAATATCATCTTTTCTGTTATTTCAAATAGTAATTCTAACTTAAATTTACCCCACAGGCCACAAGTAAAATGTGATACGGCTCGTACGTCGGTTGAAACTAGTTCAGACTGGATTAAAGCGGTTTAGTTTGTTTGAAAATACGATCCTTATATTTCATTGGACTTATCAAGCTATTTTAGTGGTGGCTAGTCGAGTTTAATTTGGAATTAGCAACGTTTGTATGTATGTACCTATAACTATCAGTGGTCAAAATTTGGAAATAGTATTTATTGAAAATTTCCACCATTTTTTTTATTCTAAAAATAAGGCACTGTATAGTTTTTTCTTTTCTTTTTTATGCATAGATATTCGTATAGTATGTATAGATATCATACCCAATTCCGTTAACCCGCAAGATACCTATACACGCCACATTTATAGGAAACCAGATTATAAAAAGAAGAGAACACGTGGACCGGTAATAAATTCCATTAGAACTGTTAAAATTATTAAATGATTTAGAAATATTTAATACCAGAGGGATTGCAGTTTCCGGCCTGAAGACTATGAGCTATATACGGCAAAAAATGCGTTTGAGTCGCGTTGATGTTGATTCCTAAATAAAGAGGTTGTAATGTATGAAATTTCTGTCTTGTTCCCTTCCTCCCTTCTTTAAGGTCGCGAACAAGAGTCCATCTAAGATTTTACCTAAACTGTATTTAAAAAAAAGTGGTATATATTTTGATTTATAAGAATTTCTGTCTCGTTCTTTTTGTCCCTTCCTTTAGGTCGCAGACACTAAACTAACTATCTAGGTTTCACTGGTGGTAGGTCTTTTGTTGCAAGAGGCCGTCTAGGTAGGTACCACCGCAGTGTCAATTATTCTGCCGCCAAATAGTAGTGCTTAGGCATTACTGTGTTCCGGTTTGAAGGGCACTGTACGCTAGTGAAATTACTGGACGGACGAGATTTAAGAACTAATATCTCGAGGTTGGCAACGGTGCTGCAAGCGCTCATAGGCTGCGGCAACCACTGGGCCATATGCTTGTTTTCCAACTTCTAACATTAAAAAAAAATCTAGGTTTTTTCGAACCTTTATTGTGTTAGAAAATGGTGTATATTTTGGTACACACGACTAAGTATCTTCAATTCAATTACAAAACAAAGGTACTGAAGGTAAAAGTGAAAGTTTGTGTTTGTTTTAAAGTACACGAAACACGTTTACGAATTAACTAAATATCAAAGTTATTCGCGTTCACCTTTTAAAAGTTTTGCATTTGTTTCAAATTCTATTTTAAGCAAGTTTGTATGTTTGGAGTTTATTTATAAATGTTAATGCTTATATTCACAGACTTTCTGAGTGTACATTGCATTTAATAATAAATAAAAAGAATATATAAGTCTTTGAGTATGCAGCAATGAAATGTGTTCTACAAATATACTTCATAATACTAATTTTATATGAATAAGTTGGCAAGCAAGCATACTATCCATCTGATGGCAAGCGGTTATCGCAACCTATGAGCTCTTGCAACACCATAAATTTGTAGGTGTCTGTTATATATTATAATATATAGTATAAGTAATAACTGTCAGTGCGCGCGGCTGCGTCCCCGCTTCTTTTGTATATACGAATAATAAATCAGTATGCAACTGACTACGTCTTTTACTGCACGCTGTCCGTGTTCCCGTTCATTACTAGACATATCTAACAGTGGCGACGGTCGGAAACACGCAAAATAATATTAAAATATGTCTACGGGAGTGTCTTTCGGCATTTTATCATCCTTCGACCATAATGTGCAACAGTGGGATGGTTATAAATCTCGACTAAACCAGTGGTTCATAGCGAACGATATAACAAATGACACGGACAAAGCGAAGGTCAAGCGAAGGGCGATTTTACTTAGCGCGCTTAGCGAATGCACATATGGACTAGTCAGTGACCTGGCACTGCCTCAAAAGGTAGAAGATGTCGATTACGAGGACATATTGAAATTGTTGGATGATCATTTCACACCAAAACGCATAGGGTTCTCTGAAAAATCGATATTTTACTCGGCAATGCAGCGCTCGGGCGAGAGTCATACTCAATGGGCAGCCAGAGTAAGAGGACTGGCAGCACACTGCGGTTTCAAGAATTTGGAAGAGGCCTTGTTGGATAAGTTCATCATGGGCATGATACCCGGACACGAACGTGATAAGTTATTTGTACAGGATCAGCGGGAACTAACCTTGGCAAAGGCAGTGGATTTAGCGGAAAGCGTGCATTGTGCACGCCAAGCCGCCATGACGGCGGTGGCGGTACCAGGCCGCAGTGGCGCCAGCGTGACTGCAGCAGGCCAAGATAGTGTGTTCGCAATCTCGAAAAGAGAAAAGTGCAGTGTGTGTGGTTTTATGAATCATAAATCCGTTCAGTGCCGGTTTAAGAATTACAAGTGTAAGTGTAATAAAAAGGACATTTAGGAAGAATGTGTACGGTCGATAAAGTAAAATTTGTTGAGGAAGGTAGTGTGGATGACGAAGACGACGGTGAGTGTTTTTATAATATAAGATGCGATAAGGGCAAGCCTATGACGGAAAAAGTATATATCGGTAATTTACTTCTAGAATTTGAAATAGATAGTGGCTCGGCTGTAAGTGTAATATCAAATAATACATATAAAAAATATTTTTCTACATTGCCATTGTTAGTCACCAATAAAAAACTGATGGGCTATACAGGTTCCAAGATCGAAACTTGTGGAGTCGTGCGATTGCCGGTTGCATATCGCGGGAGTGTGCATGACCTTGACGTGTTCGTTGTCCGAAGCGGCGGGCCGTCCCTACTGGGGCGAGATTTTATCCGTAATTTTAATTTAGAACTTGCACCTGCAGTCCATGCGTTGTATACAAATAACTCGTCGGAAAATAATAATGTATTACAGGAATTGATTCAGAGTTTTCCGAAAACATTTTCCGGCGAGTTGGGTACATTTAATAAATATACAGTTAAGTTACAATTAAAACCAGAGTCAAAACCTATATATTTTAAAGCCAGGCCGGTGCCTTACGCCTTAAAGGAAAGTATTGATAAGGAACTAGACCGTTTAGTGAATATAGGGGTATTAAAAACTGTACAACACTCGGAGTACGCATCTCCAATCGTCCCCGTTTTAAAAAAGACAGGAAACTCCGTTTATGTGCAGATTACTCAGTTACAATTAATAAACAGTTAATTGTTGAAAAATACCCTTTACCCACTATTAAAGACTTGTTCGCTAAGCTTAACGGGGGTGTTCAGTTTAGTAAAATCGATTTATCGATGGCGTACAACCAATTTGTTTTGGATGAACCAAATCACAAACCTTCACCTGCATAAATACACATCGCGGGTTGTTTAAATATACTAGGTTGGTCTTCGGACTGTCATCGGCACCAGCTATTTTCCAACGCGCAATGGAATGTTTACTAGCAGGCTTAGAAGGTGTAGTATTTCTACTCGACGACGTTTTATGCACGGGACGAGACAAAGAACAGCATAAGCAACGTCTAACAGCTATCTTACAACGGTTCGAAGAGAGCAGGCTAACTATACAATCTTCCAAATGTGAATTTTTAAGGATGAGTTATGCTATTTAGGTCATATAATCGATAGGAATGGGGTGCGGAAATCGCCAGATAAAGTTAAGGCTATTCTAGCAATTTCCAAGCCGAAAAATGTTACACAACTACAGTCGTTTTTAGGTCTAACAAACTATTATCGGAACTTTATACCAGAAGCGGCGTCAATTTTATACCCATTGTATAATTTACTTCATAAAAAGGTAAAATGGGAATGGACGTCGGATCACGACGAAGCATTTAATCAAATTAAAAAGATTATGGCTACGGATAAATACTTAGCTCACTTTGACCCAAAAGCGAATTTAATATTAACGGTTGATGCGTCACCAACAGGATTAGGCGCCGTGTTATCGCAAATCGGTAGTGACAGAACCGAAAGACCCGTGTCATATGCATCTCGGACTCTCAGTGCTGCAGAAAAAAATATGCGCAGATACAGAAAGAAGCGACCGCGATTATATTTGGTGTTCGCCAATTCCGCAGTACTTGTACGGGAGATCGGATCCCTTTATATTACGAACGGATCATAAACCGCTTCTTGTTATATTTGGCCCACACCGAGGTATACCCGAGGTTTCCGCGAACAGACTTCAACGATACGCGATATTTCTCTCAGCCTACAATTATCGTATTGAATACATAAAAAGTAATGAAAACAATGCAGATTATTTATCACGATCGTTGACCGATGCGGACACAAACAGCGGCAGGGCGCGAGACGCGCTGGGGGCGATTCCCGCGCGATCGATATCCACCGTGCGCGGGCGCGTGCAGACGAGAGCGAGGTAGACCAAGCTACTTACGTTAATTTTGTTATCGACGGAAGCCTGCCGGTGATGTTACATGATTTACGCCGCGAAACAGAAAACGACCCTATTCTAAGCAAGGTTAAATTTTACATTTCTAATGGATGGCCTAGAAAGGTCAGTGATTTACAATTAAAACCATATCATAATGTTAAAATACAATTATCTCATGAAAACGGAATTATAATGCGGGGCCACAAGGTGGTTATACCGACTTCCTTACGTACAACCATATGCAATGAATTACACAGCTCACATTTTGGCATAATTAAAATGAAAGCTGATGCACGTAAACGGCTTTGGTTCCCCGGTATAGACATCGCACTAGAGAGGCTGGCGGCGGCATGCACGGTGTGCGCGGCGCTGCGGCCTCGCCCGGCGCACGCGCCGCTCGCCCCGTGGCCGTACCCCTCTCAACCCTTCGATCGCGTACACCTAGATTTCTTGGGTCCGTTCAATAATCAAATGTTTTTGTTAATAGTAGACGCGTACAGTAAATGGGTGGAATGCTATACGATGACGAATTCCTACGGTACTAAGGCGGTTTTGTCTAAACTGTATGACTGTATGGCGCGGGTAGGAATACCTCACACAATGGTGACTGACAATGGTACGTCATTTACGTCTCAAGATTTCAAAGATTTCTGTATTGCAAATGGTATCAAACACATTTTTTCACCTCCATACCACCCGGCAAGCAAATGGCCAAGCCGAAAAGTTTCGTAAAAATAGTAAAGAAAGGCTTGAAAGCTATAATATTAAGTAATACAAATAAAAAAAATTTAAATGAACAAATTTTAAAGTTTTTATTTGATTATAGAAATTCTGTAAATAGTACGACCGGTAAATCACCTGCAGAACTTTTGTACGGTAAGCCATTGCGTTCGAGATTAGATCTGATTAAACCGATAGAAATAGGTACGTCTTCCTCATCCACAGACCTCACTCAAACGGTAGAACAGAAACAGTCCTTACAGGTTAAAAACTACAAAGGAATACAAAGAAAAGATTTTAATAAGGATGATCTAGTTTGGGTTACAAAAAATTCAGATAATAAGAAATTTTATTGGATTGCTGGTATTATTGATAAAAAAATTGGTACTGTAATGTTTTCGATTTTCATACCGAAACTGAATTGTGTGGTAACTCGACACGTAGACCAGATTAGACCACGCACATCTACAACGGAACCAGATCAACATCGAGATTGGAGTCCGGACGTCATTCCCGATTTACAGTCAACGGCATTCACTCCCTTATCCAAGAAACACCACTAAGGATACGGGAGGGGAGGGGAGGTGGAAGATAAAGGCACCAACGACGAAGTCAATGTGACCATCGCGACACCTTCAGCAGTACCGACATCTTATCGTAGACGGGAACTGACCCCGATGAGATTCGAGTCACCCACTGAGACATGTCAGAATGAGGATAATGTAACCAGTCAAATAAATCCTTTGCGTAATCTTAGGAGATTCTTTTAGTTTAGTTAGCTTATAGTTATTTGTTATTTTTCTTATCTATAGGTGGAGGAAATGTTATATATTATAATATATAGTATAAGTAATAACTGTCAGTGCGCGCGGCTGCGTCCCCTTCTTTGTATATACGAATAATAAATCAGTATGCAACTGACTACGTCTTTTACTGCACGCTGTCCGTGTTCCCGTTCATTACTAGACATATCTAACAGTGTCAAACACGCGTTGTGAACCTCGAGATGTTAGTTCGTAAATCTCCTTTGCTCGGTAACCTCACTGGTTACAATGACCTTCAAATTGAAGCACAATATTGCTTCACAGAAGCATAACTGTACTTCTGTACTTCAGTGGCTTCAGTATTTTCAGTTATTTTTGATGTAGTATCTTTAAAATTAATTTAAAAAATATGGGCCAAAAAAATTTTGGTGGATCCTTATCACTTAGGGGTATAAAAATAGATAACAAGCTATTCTAAGACCTACTATGAATATACATATAAAATTTCATCAAAATTGGTCGAGCAGTTACGGAGGAGTATGGTATGGTTTTGACGACGTTTGGCGCAGTGGTAGCGAACCTGCCTTAAGCACCACAGGTCGCGGGTTCGATTCCCGCTCGCCAGCAGTGAGGAGCGGTCAGGATGTCTATGTCCTTGTCATTTGTGTGTGTTTCCGTACCCCCGACACAGGATATCACTATCCTAATGGGAGGCATTGATTTTTTTTTGTGTTTTATGGTAACTAAAACTGTGACACGAGAATTTTATATATATAGATACAGCGCTTGTGGAAATAAAAATATTTGCTACGAATTGTGGGATAACATTATTCACAATATTTGAACGGAAACTAAAACGGAAACTAGTTTTGTAGTTAGGGAAAGTTTAGGTCGTGCCGAGTGTATGGTTAACGAAAAATATTGTTTAGACTTTTTGATAAATGGTTGTTGTATAATTTAAAAAGTTAGATGACGATATTGTTTAATTTTGGTTACAATAAAGTTAAAAATAACTTAATTATTTTTATTGCTCTAATCTATTAACTTAATAAAAACGTGTTTTTGCTAAAACGTATTCTCGAATAATATTAAGTGTTTGTTTCATTGAAATCAGGTCACCCTATCAAAAGTTATCGCAATTTTAATGACAGCGTGCGCTAAGTGTACTAGAAACAACTACCTGAATTAAGACACATGATACACTCTATCCCGGAAAATGTTTTGTTTGGCTTCCCTTTGGATTTATCATAGAACTAGTAGAGTCATAAGTAAAACTTGTCCACTCGTTGGTTTTCTCCATATTCAGCTACGCAGCAGAGACATGGAGGCTGAAGAAGGCTGACCGAGACCGTATCGACGCCTTTGAAATATGGTGCCGGAGGAAAATGTTGCGCATACAATGGACTGTCTTCCGCACCAACGCGTCAACTCTAGAAGAACTAAACATCAAAGTAAGACTATCGACAATCTGTCTCCATAGAGTGCTAGAGTTTTTTGGTCACATCGCGAGAAAGAATGGCCACAACCTAGAACAACTCATGGTTACTGACAAGGTCGACGGCAGACGCTCAAGAGGTCGAAGCTCAATCCGATGGTCTGACCAAATACGCTCCGTGGTGAGCTCCAAATTACATGACGCGCTTCACGTTACCAAAGATCGAAATAAATCGCGACATATTATTAAAGATAAAATTTTTCATCAGGGGATTCATGACCCTCAGTAATGAGGAATACGACGTGAGAAGGAGGAGTAGAGTCATGTCCCTTATTGCACCAATGGGCCGGCTTGACGGGGGAAGTACTACCCTCTAACGAAAAATCGGCGTAAAGTAACTGTACCAGTACTGTTACGATCCATACAATGTGTGACAGCGATGGAGGCCCAATCTCTCACTTCTCTGTTCCTTTCCTTTTTCCCTTATCATTCGTTCCCTAATCCGTTAGGTTGGTAATGCGCATGTGCATCACGCGTGATCATAAATTGCGGTGATTGCTTATCATCCGGTGGACTATATGACAAGAGTCATAACTTAAAAATTATTTTACTAACATGACAAGAGCCGTGGGCACAATTTGTTAGAAATAAAGGACGTATCAATGTATAATGTTTGATAGATAAAAGGAAATTTCACAATAACTCCATGGTATAGTTTCTGATCACAATCATTCCGTTAATTAACCCTCATTGTCGGAGGAAGTTACAAAGGACGTTACAAAAACCTTTGTTCTCGGATTAATGGCCACTTTAATGACTTATTAGATTATGTGGCTTGCCAAAATTGAGCCTTATATAATAGAACATGCGTTTGTTCTCAAAGTAAGTAACAGCCAGTAAATGTTGGGAAAATACCGCATCTCATTTTAACGAAGAGGATTAGAACCATAGAGAAATTACTAGGCAAAGAAGTTTTAAGAACCGATTTTTAGAAGTTGGCAACGTGTGAGCGACGCCTACAAAAGTATTACGTTGCAAGCGCTAATAGGCTGTGTAATACACATGTAACGAATTAATAACGGTTTGACTTCCGATCTTCTGGGTACCACTGAAAACCAGCGCTGAGAATTGGCTCAGCATTAGCTGAGTTGTTTCGGTACATACATTTAAAAAAAAAAAAACTTTGAATTTTTCTTTCTGGTTATTTTTATTTATTTATTTTTATTAGGTTTACCAACAATTGTATATACTAAAAACAACACATAATACACTTAAAAAAAAAACACTCAATAGCATAACAATTAATTAAAGGTAAGCACCGCTTGTAATTGAACATAAAAAAGTCGAGAAAAAGTAGCTACAGCAAATTCATCTAACACTAAATTTAAATTTTAACAGTAATAATACTGAAATCTAATTACACCAGGAGAATTAAACGTGACTGAACAAATACAAAAGTAGTCTCCAAAACAAGAAAAATATAAACAAACAATAAAAAAAGATTTAATAAAAACATGTATATGTTGCAAAGAGCCTTTCAAAAGTTATTATTTTTCTAATCAAAGCAAGCTAAGGCATTACTTGTTATTATAATTATAAGCATTTTTCTTTCTTTTATTAAATGTGTACTTAGTTTCATTTAGATTTCATTAATTTTTAACTTCTAGTATATTTTTGGTTTCATCCATTTGTAACCATAAGTTTTGTTTAACTTTATTTTGTACCCATATTTGTGACTTTGTTGTATTGAAGTGTGAACACAAACAAAGAAAATTTATAATTCAAACAGTGTACCATCACGTCGGAAATATGCATGCTTCTAAACTTAGTCTAATATCACTCAATCTTTTACTCAATCACTGAACAATATTAGCATTGCTCATACATCATATATAAAAAAAACCCGCAAGCAATTTAAAAATTGGTTTTAAGGCTGGTATATAAATAAATACGTAAATAAATAAATAAACGCTACGCTCTCAAAGGCCAAAAACATTGTCCCCTGCAGAAAATTGTTGGCAGACGTGTTCAATTTATTTATAAATTATTCATAAAGATCCTTTGATCTGACTTGTCTTGTATCATACTCTTGTTAGTCTTCGAAGACTGAAAATAAAATACAAAAATAATACTTTTCTTTCTTTAATGACATCAGTGAAGCTTTTTTTGCTACCAGAGGCGGCAACCAACCTTGTACTCATTAGAAAAATCGTAAGTATTACCATCCCTTGCCGCATTAGATGATGATGAGTGAGAAGATGAAAAGTATAAGGCTCTTGGGGTACAGTTTGAGCCTTCCAACTAATTTAAATAGTAATTCTTTTTCGTATTTACGGTTTAGGAAATCTGTTAACTGATAATTGGTTTTGGGATAAGAGAAAAGGGTTGTGTTGGGTTCCATGATAAGGCAGCGTTCTAGGGACTTACTAAAACTTCCTTGATGGCAGACGTCAGTACGAGTGACAGGTTACTTGGGTCACGAAGAACGTTCTAGCTTGCAACCTAACAAGCACGGTGCTCTGCATGTGGGTAGTGAAGATGAACTTCGCTCATTAGCGTGATTAAGCTACGCGAAGAATGTACTTCAACAAATTTTTTTTTTCAATCAGTGACTGCAACTACCTACCAGTAGTAAAAATAAACATATCACATAGAGGAAAACATCTCAATATACGAGTATGTTTATTTGATGTTTTGCAGAACAAAATAAAGTACCATTGCGTGACCACAAGCATTTGGTGAACGACTGGTACGTGACGTCAAATGGTCATTCCTTTTTTGGCCAGACAAAATATATAAATTCTTACAGATATTTATTTAGAAAATACAAGATATATAAAGTTAATGTTTATTGTATTTTTATAATTACGTTAGAAATGTACATGTTATATTGAGTTGAGAGGTGAAGAGCAAATGAGATTGTATGTCTCGCGCATTCTTAATTATAAATAATCCAGACTATTATGATAAATGGAAAGTAACTATTGTCTGTACTGTAACGGCTCTTACGTTTTAGTGTCCGAATCGCTGAACCAATTTTTCATAATTTTTGGTACACAAATATATTAGGCCTTGCAAAAAGTATGATGAACCAATTATTTCGATTTCTATAACTGTACCTGATTCACGAAGGTACTACTCACGCAGATAAAAGCTAACGAAAAGTAATGACTACCTAATAATGATCGTTTATAGAATTTCTCGAAAGGGGGCCAGAATATTATATGTCGCAGAATCCGTTAAATTAAGATCAGGTTTGGTTGCTGTGTCCTGTGCCATAATAATTTTATCAATCAGTGTGCCAGTCGGCACAAGCACTGCCTCGAAAAACAACCGTCTATGGACCCTCAAATAATAACGCACCATGACAGATACGTCGGATGTCAAAACCCACCAGCTTTACTTTATAACACATACTACAAACTCTTTCGTGTATATTGTAACATGGTATTAAAAATAAACTCTAACATATGCAGCAGAAGTTTTGGTTTTATATTTCAGAAAATAGTGCTTAATACAATACCTAATACAGAGAGTTGATGAAGAGATAGATGAAGCCACAGGAAACATTAACTGACTGTTAAATTAATTGTACAAGTTCAAGAGCCAGCAATAAATAAACAGTAATTGTAATTTAGTATGCTCTTCAAACTAAATAATCGAAACAGGTCAAAGTTGGTAAATTAACAAACTGAAATCGATCAGCATCGACAATACGCCAAGCGCTTTATTTAGTCTGCTACAAAATTGTTTCGCTAACAGATAATTTTTTTTTTTTTATGTTAGAAGTTGGCAAACAGGCATACGGCCCACCTGATGGTAAGTGTTTGCCGTAGCCTATGAGCGCTTGCAGCAACATTAGTAGGTGCCACTCACGCGTTGCCAACCTCGAGATATTAGTTCTTAAATCTCGTCCGCCCAGTAATTTCACTAGCGTACAGTGCCCTTCAAACTGGAACACAGTAGTGCCTAAGCACTACTATTTGGCAGAAGAATATTTGACACTGCGGTGGTACCTACCTAGCCGGCCTATTGCAACAAAAACCTACCACCAGTGTGACTGATTGCACTGGTGGAATAATCTCTGTTGTGACAGAGGTTATCCCAACAGCGGGCGATTGGGTCGTCACATCCCGACGCCGTTAAAATTTATAATTAATAAGTTGCTCCAAAGCCAATGCTCTGGACGCAACCAGCACAAACGCTAAGATGATGATGAAAAACGCTACTCACTTAATAGTTCTCAGAATAGTTTTGTGCTGTGAGATGGGTCCAGATACACAAACCTCAGCCTTATCATAACGGATCGTTGAAGACCGATGTTTTCAAGTTCTATTTGTCATCGTCATCTGGGAGGTGGTAGAATGGATTATCAACATAGACTTTAAGCGATGGTTGTTGGTCCAAGTACGGTCAAGTTTTAGGTGTTTGTGAAAATGAGTTTGTAACTGAGCTTCAAAGTGTATCCTCACAGATATAAGAAACGGCTGCACCGATATTAATAGGACTTTCACTGGCAGATGATGTTATAAGGAGTGATTTCAGATCACTTTTATTTCGGAAAAAGAATTAAGATACGTCCTGAGAACCTTGAAAAAAAGAGCCTATTCTTCCCTTTAATGCCTTCTGGTGTTGCAGATGTTTATGGGCGGTGGTGATCGCTTAACATCACGTGAGCATTCTGCCCGTTTGCTCCCTCTTACATAAAAAAAAGGTTTCCGTTGCAAAGGTCTAAAACAAAGTCGCTTTCTCTGTCCCTATATCCCTATGCTTAAATCTTTAAAACTACGCAACGGATTTTGATGCGGTTTTTAATAGATAGAGTAATTGAAGAGGAAGGTTCATATGTATAATAACATCCATTAAATAGTGGAGAAATACTGTTATTTTGAGGTTTCTAATGTGATGTCGTAAATAATTGCATTTAACGCGTGCGGGCCACGGGCAGTAATGAATAAATCAAAACTACTGGATCGATTTTAATCATTTTTTCAGTGAATGACATAGGCTATATATTTAATACCCGTGCGAAGCCGGAGCGGGCCGCTAGTATATAATAAAACTTTATTTATAATTATTATAACATGCTTGAAATTATTGAATTTCTATGATATTTTAATTGTTGAAGTTTCTCAGAAAGGAGATTAGTTCATAGAAGAATCCTATTCATCACAAAACGAACATCAAAATCAGTTTATAATAGGCTAAGATTTAATATCACCTAATATTTTACCTACTCAAAAAAAAAACAGCCGAAGTGAAAGTTCTTTTTCTGACGTCACGTAATCTAAAAATTTGGTAGTTAGAATCATGACAGGCGTTTACTAAAATTAGATATTTAATAAAAATCTTTACATTAATACGTGAAGCAAAAAATTTATATCCCTTTTACGAAAATTGCGCGGACTGTGGAGTTTGTTTCTCACACTTAGACATAGTTTATATAGAGATCTATTTTAATTATACATAGTAAATACACAGATACATATACATATATACGTATACATACTTTGTTTATTGTTAAATAACAATAGAACTTTAATAATGTTCAAATTTATAATTTAATTTAATTATGGTCGAACATTGACCACAGACCAATCACTAGTAATAATAAATTTATAAAGTGAACAAAACCGAGATTCCAATCTAAAAGCAGAATTGAAAAGTTTCAAACTTTCATTTTAAAATATCAATTAGTGAAGTGACAATTTAAGACAATACATTTTTGGGTTCATATTATCTCAGTCTCCGGAATTCGTGTTAACGTTCGACTGATCACTTTCAAAATGAAGAATGGTATCATTGACGCTTAAATATTTTCGCAAAATTCAAAATTAACTTTTCCTTTGTATTATAATAACTTTTGAAGGTAACATGATTTCATTTCATACACCTTTTGAATTAAAAGTACGTGAAAATCGTTTTTGAGACTTTAGATATAGTTAAGTAAATACTTTTTCTCGTTTTGCTTTGTATGTTAGAGGGGGCAAATGGGTAAGAGGGTTATCTATTGATAAGCAGTCACCGCTGCCCAAGAACATCTGCAATACCACAGGACTTGCATGTCCGTTGACGCTCTTTTTATGATGTAACTGGTTACACGCTGGGTGACCCCTGGCCGGCTGGCGAGCAGTCATTTCACAAATTTTTATTAACGTTCATTGGTAGCTCACCAGGTGGGAATTTAATTCTTACTACCAGCAAGGGACCGTCATTTAGATTCGAGGATATAGATGTCTTGGAATTTCTTCTACCACTTGCAGGTTTCCTTACGATGTTTTCCTTCACGAAATAAAAAACTAAAACTTGAGAGGTGTCAAGGGACACCCGGATGGAATGAAGTTCCTTTCGATTAATTAGTAAAGGAATTGAAATAAAATTTTATAAATAAAATTAATTAAATAAATAAATTAATTTAATTACTAAAAACTAATTAATTTTTTATTTTAATAATCATCGCGACACCACACTGTTCAATGTGAAATAGAAAGACGAAACGAAAATAACTGGCTTGCTTTCTATGAGAGAGAGAGAGAGAGACAGACAGAGAAACACGCGCACGCCGCACGGCTTACAACTATAGCAAAAAGTGTCGTTACAACTTTTGGTCTTAATTGTTTCCGTCTAGCCCCCTTTCGCAAATTTAAACACACATTAAACACTCGAAATAAACGGTAAACGATCGATGGGCTAAGCAACTTTAGGTGCGGTCAGTCACTAGATGGGTGATTGCATAGTGGTCTTTCAACTGAGCGTCTCCGTGCTTCAGAGGGCACGTAAAAATCGGTCCCGGTTGTTATCTATTTGATAATATCCATAAATGCAGGCAAGGCCTATACGGCGACCTAAACAACTCTGACACTAAGTCGGCCACTAACCACTCGATAAGAAGAACTTCCAAGCACTGAAATATCAGAAAAGTGCTTGGAATAACTCATGAAATATCCCAAGTAAATGAAAGATGATACTGTATAAAACTCAAATTAAATTAATTATTTAGTAATAAGCAGTTGTACATTTTGGGTTTCGAATCCAATTAAAACTCTAAAGGAATAGCTACTGTTTATTTGTACTTTATATAATTTTGAATAAATGGTTTCAAAGTTTGGTGTTTATAATTGATTTTATGTAAAAATTTTCTTGTAAAATAACACCGCGAATGAAATGAAATATTATGTTTTCATTATATGATGTAAATCTTTATATTATAATGAAATTTAAATTTAATAATTTTATAATTTGTTACTAATTTTTAACGATCATTTTGTATTTTTATTTTTATTGACTTGTAATAACTGACTATATTTTATAATGTGATGCTTTCTAATGAATGATGTGATGACCTATAATTAGTAGAACATTTATCAAATAACTTCTGATCTTAATTGAAATGTCTAATTATACATTAATTCTACTGTTGGTTATCCTAAAAATAAAAATAAAATAAAAATAAAATAAAAAAATAAAATAAAAAAATAAAATGATTCATTTTTAGTTATGTTTTAACTACATAGTAATTTTAATATTTAATAACACGTGATCTATCGAAGTTATTAATCTAAATGGCTAGTAATTATTATTTTGATAGCGAATCCACGATTTTCTTAATTGAGTCTTCTTCTATCATATTATGTATTACCATACATATACCCAAGGTTGGTTTTTACCGAGTATCTGATTATACTCTTGTCCGGATTCAACCGGTTACTAGTTTTTACACAGAGCGATTGCGATTTGACCTCCGCAACCCAAAGTGCGAACCAGTCTACTCATTGGATAAGAGTAAATGATTTTAAATCAATGCCTTGATTAATTTAAGTTTGAAGTTTATGATTTTTTAAATCGTGTGTTGTACAATCACTACATAGTATAAAACAAAGTCGCTTTCTCTGTCCCTATGTATGCTTAAATCTTTAAAACTACGCAACGGATTTTGATGTGGTTTTTATTAATAGATAGAGTGATTGAAGAGGAAGGTTTATATGTATAAAAATAGTGAAGAAAAAAAAAAATTGAGGTTTCTAAAGAGATGTCGTAAATAATTATATTTAAGGCGTGCTGTAGGCCACGGGCAGTAATGAATTAATCAAAACTACTGGATCGATTTTAATCATTGTTTCAGTGAATGACATAGGCTATATATTTTATACCCGTGCGAAGCCGGAGCGGGCCGCTAGTAACGTATATAAATAAAAATTTAACGTAAACAATATTGCAGGACAGCGTAAGTCATTGTATGTACACGTATTTTCATTTGTGCTAAGCCAAATTACAATTAAAAATTAAACATACCATACACGTAATATTTTTATAAGACGGTTGGTGTTGTATAGAAAACTGAGTGTTATATTAATATTGCAAAGATATATTTTCGTATGAAATGCTTAAGCCAAAGTATAAGCGGCTTTCATAGTAAGATGCTTTCTTTGGAGCAAATGAATGAGAATATTCTATATTTTTTATTGAGTGTGAGATTGAATGTATGAGTGTTTAATTCTTATCTTCTTTATTTATTTAATTAATCTTTTATTTTAGTGTTACGCTGCACACTCAACGGTCCCTATTAGGATAGAAATAGCCTGTGTTGGGGTTTGGAAAACACACAATGACAAACACAAATACATCAAGAGCTGAACACATGCTTGTATGATCAATACAAACATCTGTCCCGAGCGGAAATCGAACCAGCTACCTGTGGATCTTGAGGTAAGTTCGCTACTGTTTGCCACAATTTTAAAAATAATTATACCGCATGGTTAAAATATTAAACAATAATGCTATAGAAGACAAGAGTGGAGCCGCGATGACGAATGACATAATATAATTATGTATAAAATACAAAAAGCCGGCTAGGTAGGTACCACCGCAATGTCAAATATTCTACCGCCAAATAGTATAATAGTAGTAATAGTGCTTAGGCATTACTGGGTTCCGTTTTAAAGTGCACTATAAGCTAGTGAAATTACTGGGCAAAGGAAATTCAAACCCAAACTCAAACTCAAACTCATACTCAAAATATTCTTTATTCAAATAAGCTTTTAAGCACTTTTGAATCGTCAAATATACAGTCTGTATTCAATACATATACAGTGTGTCGTCAAGTATTCAAGAACCAATATCTCTAGGTTGGCAACGCGTGAGTGGCACCTACTAATGGTGTTGCGCGCGCTTATTGACTACGGCAACCGCTTACCTTCAGGTGGGCAGTATGCTTGTTTGCCAAATTGTAACATAAAAATAAACCCTTAAATGTTCCGACATTATATTATTTTCGTGAAAGTGGAATAAATCTCAATTTGATGTCAGCCATGGTCCGTTAAAGATGGTAACAGATGTATTATCCATTAAATACGATAACAGAGCCATTAAGTGGTCCATAATTCTTATTGTTCCAATATTTACATTTTAACACGTTTTCTAACGTAGAACGCATAACAAATTGTCTTCAAGCCATTTATTCTTTTTCTTTAGCCATGTCATTGTATGAAACTTAACTCAGGAAATCAACTACACTTATAATATTAATCATTATATTGTACTTTTAACGACGGAAAACATTTTGTTGCTAGCTTTTTAGAGAAAGAACTACTCCCAAAGAATGTCTTCTTCCTAGCATTATTCCCGCTATTTACCAAGGTCCTCCTTATAACTTTTGATATTTGACAGGCTACTAGTTTTTACACAGAGCGATTACTATCTGACCTCCGCAACCCTAAGGGCGACCCAGTAACTATTGAGTTAGAGTTAGAGTTATTTTCGTTTGTCCCCTAGCTGGGGCAGAGGGCGTCCACAGTGCGTCGCCATCCCTTTCGGACATGTGCTTCGTGCTTCATTTCACTCCAGGTCTTCCCGATGTTCTTCGCCTCTGCGACGATGGTCCGCCGCCAGGTCTGCTTAGGGCGACCACGTTTCCGCTTTCCTTGAGGATTCCAGTCAAGAGCTTGTCTTGGGATATGATCAGGATCCCTTCGGAGCGTGTGGCCGATCCAGTTCCACTTCCGGCGTTTGATCTGCTGGTCGATCGGGGTCTCACCGCAGCATTTCCACAGATCTTTGTTGGAGATTTTCTCGGGCCAGTAGACACCAAGGATACGGCGAAGACAACGGTTGATAGCGACCTGGAGTTGATGCGAGATGTCCTTCGTGACCTTCCACGTCTCACACCCGTACAGCAACAAGGTGTTTACATTGGACCGGAATATCTTGAGCTTAACTCTCCTAGTCAATTTCCGCGATTGTCACACGGGACGGAGCTGTGCGAAGGTTGCTCTTGCCTTGGCGATTCTCGAAGCGATATCCTCTTCGGCCCCTCCAGTGTCGGACACTACACTACCGAGGTAGGTGAATTTCTGGACCCTCTCCACAGCCTCTGTTTCGATGAGCAACGGCAAAGAGCTTGTCGCTCCGCGTCTCATTTCCTGGGTCTTTCGGGTGTTAATTTTCATGTTTGTTCCCATGTTTTTTGCCTCTCGCCGAAGGTCGTCCAGCTTGGCTTGCATGTCGGCGCGTGTGTGACTCAGCAGGCATAGGTCATCGGCATAATCCAGGTCTTCCAAGACACCAGATAGTCCCCATTCTATGCCGCGGCGCTTGTTAATAACTATTGAATAAGAGCTAAGTTGTTAGTAACTATTGAATAAGAGCAAATTACCTATCAACAGTTAATTATCAGATATTATGTGATAGCAACCGGTACCAGCACGGTGGGAACCCACGAGGACGAACGCCCAGACCGAAACAGATGTTTGTAAAATGAATACAAACGTCCCGAGCAGGAATCGAACCCGAAACCGTTGAGGCTAAAGGCAGCTTCAACGTACTTGTGTTCTCAAAGATAAGACATAAAGTACCGTTGCTATTTTGGAGACAAAAAATATCGTTATCAAATAACAGAAAATGTTACCCATTAATTTAAAAAATTAAATTCCTACCGCACAGAAATTTACGTTAAATGCGCATATAGGTTTGATATCAAGTATTTTGACTCAATTATAACAAAGAACTTCCTATATTCTTTAATAGGAAAAGTTGAGAAACATCGGGATATGGATGCTGGTGACATTTTAATTTCGCTTAATATAATATTCTTTTTAAATACCGTTTAAATATTTTTATATTGAAAGTTATACAAAGAACCAAGAAGTTAATTTCTTATTTATTAAAGTGATGATACAATCTAAGGTGGACCGCACTTACCGAGAAGCCTATAGACTCTTGATTTAAAGGCAAACAGGAATATCTTTAAAAAAAAATTATAATAGCATTGATAAATAATTGAATCTTCAAAAATAATGTAAAACTTAAAACTAGTACTACATGTTCCAAACTTGCTCATTAGACACGTAATCATTACAAAAATCTGATCGCTCAACGGTGGAAGGACCGCTTCGTTAACGCGAGAGTCATGGCTTCGATCCTGACCCCCTTGGGCTATTTTCGTACCTACTCCTATCGCCAACTTTGAGCTTATTTTGAGAGGCATTAAGAATATTAGTAATGCCTTGAAAACGCATTGATTATCTTTTTGTAAAAAGAATATTGAATATTAATAAATTTCACTGGTGGTAGGTCTTTTGTTGCAAGAGGCCGGCTAGGTAGGTACCACCGCAGTGTCCAATATTCTGCCGCCAAATAGTAGTGTTTAGGCACTACTGTGTTCCGGTTTGAAGGGCATTGTACGCTGGTGAAATTACTGGGCGAACGAGATTTAAGAACTAATATCTCGAGGTTGGCAACGCGTGAGTGGCACCTACTAATGGTGCTGCAAGCGCTCATAGGCTGCGGCAGCCACTTACCATCAGGTGGGCCGTATGTTTGATTGCCAACTTGTAACATATGCGAATACAGTAACGGCAATCTGAAATTAGTGCTGTAGCTAGATATAACTAATAATGCATACGAATTTCACCGCTTCACTACCAAATGCCACGCATAAAAACTTTATTGGTATACAAACTTATAAAATACTCTTACCCCCGGTTTCTCGCACGGTGATCAAACTCATGTCAACTTAACATAGCAAATACTAAACGCTCATTGGTTGCCTGTTGATCGTCGAGTATCTTTAACCAATGAGCGTTCTATATTTGGTATGGTCAGTTGACATATGATCAACGTACGAGAAACCGGGGGTTAGTCTATACTAATTGATTATTTTAAGTTGATTTACTCAAATGTATGTTGAAAGGCGCTGTCTTTTTTTAATTTTTTAGTTCATGACGGTTAGCAACAAGCATACGGTCCGCATGGTGGTAAGCAGTCACCGCAATCTATGAACATGTGATACTTTAAGTATCGCATGCGCGCTGCCAACCCAAGTAACAAGAAGGAAGGGGTGAGAAGGGAAAAAAGGAAGGGAATAGAGGGGTGGGAGTTTGGGCCTCTGGCGCTCTCACTCATCGCACGAAACGCAACAGTACCCATTTGATACTGTTACTTGACGCCGATTTTCCGTGAGAGGGTAGTACTTCCACGGTCGTATGTGCTGCGAAAAGAATGGCTCTACTACTAATGTGTAGTGAAAAAATAATGATGTAACTGTTCGAAGACAACATGTTTATTTACCAAATAATAAGACCTGGTTTAAAAATTTTGACATTTAATCTAGTTGATTTCTCTTCTCAATAATCCATGCTATTGTAAATTCTTCTCATAATTATTATCTTACAAAAGGTCTTACTAAACGAAATTTTAGCTAAACTATGCTCCATCGTTCAACGCTTTAGGTACGTCAAAGAAGCCTGAAGTAGCAACATGATTAAGAATTTCTGAGAATTCTTCTTCTCATAAATTTTATATTAAATTTTAGCTCAATTTTCAGACTGTATTTAGCTTCCCCGATCTCGAAGGTCTGAGTTTAGTTAGTCTAGTGTACGATGTGTCCTTCTGTGTTATTTTAATATTAATATATATCATTCGTTTGTCCACGTGTTGTACATGAATAAACTCTTGAACGGCTGGATTATAATTGGACCTGATGCGATGCTATCGGGCATCGGGTTGTGGTGGTGATTTTACTGGCCGGCTAGGTACCACCGCAGCGTCAGTTATACTACCCTGGAGCAGTAAACTGTGTTTCGGTTTGAAGGACAGCGTAGCAAGTGAAATTACTGGACAAAGGAGATTTAAGAACCAATATCTCGAAACTAGTATCGCGTGAGTGAGACCTACAATTTACTTACCATCAGGTAGTTTTAAAGATCCTATAAATTATTTATTAAATGCTAGTGTAAGCAAAAGTTAATTACACCAAGTTAGTGCTAAGAATTTCATGTTAGTCGACGTAATAAAAGACTTTGCTTGAGGTAAAGTGAAGTGTCTAACGTGTTCCTCTGATGAGGCAATTAATCAACGCAAGGACAAGAAAGCACTAACGAGTGTTGCTAAGTTGTTTTAGTTTGGATGAAGCTGTAATGTTAATAAAAGATGCTGTATGTTCATTGCTTCGTTAGTTAAGGTAAATTAATGAAATATTGTATTTCCAATTTTTAAAGTTCTGTACCTCAAAAGGTAAAAAGGAACTCTTATAAGATCACTGTCTTGTCCGTCTGTGTTTCCGTGTGTCATCACCGATTTTCTCAGGATAGGGTTGACATACAAATTGAAATTTATACCGGATTAGATTTATAAAAATCAAGGCATAAATGGTCGTAGTTTATAGACGCTTGCAATATTAGTACCAACAGCATCACAAAAGTATTTCTGCCCTAAAGACTGACTGACTTTCTGACGATGAGGTGAACTGAAAATAAATGAGAATGCAGAGTTTTGACTGCTGACGCTCTATATCTTTTAAAAAAGGGCTCCATTATTCATTCACCCAGATGCTATTATAAATATTCTTCTTCATCCTAGCATTATTCCCGGTATTTTTATTTTACCCAGGGTCTGCTTTTATTGCTCTTATCCGGATTTGACGGGTTACTAGTTTTTACACAGAGCGATTGCCCTCTGACCTCCGCAACCCTAAGGGCGAACCAGTAACTCATTGGATAAGAGCAATTTACTTATCAAGAGTTAACGATTATTATCAGATGTTATGTGATAACAACCGGGACCGACAGCTTAACGTGCTCTCCGAGGCACGTATTATAAATATTGTTTGGCTTTAATTATTATTATCTATAGAGAAATCACAAAATCGTTTGAACCTATGCCTGTTATAGACGTTGAAACCACATATCGTTTTCTTTAGAAATATTTTTAGCGTAGTAGCACACACGGATGTCTGATAGTTATTAATAATAATATTAACAACAACAGTACAAAAAAAATATAAAGCAACTTTTAGTTATGTGATAGTAATGATTATCAGAAGTTATTACCTGACGGATATGTTGGCTATAACATACGGTAACAGCCATTACGAGGCCCGTCGTGACCTACTTCTCAGTAACTATTTATTCTTTTTCGACTTACCTTACGCATGAACGTCCAAAAAGTGACCGTAAACGATTTATAGTTCCCTAAGTCATGTTTTATCCTGAATTATTTATATTGACAATAATTATGGTAATATATTCGAAGATTGTAAATCTTCTTCTTTATAACATTATAACCAGTATTTTATCTACCCAGGGTCTGCGTATTACTTTTATCCGAATTTGACAGGTTACTAGTTTTTACACAGAGCGATCTGACCACCACAACCCTAAGAGCTAACCAGGAAATCAGTAATCATTTACTGACGACGTTGTACAGCGGTAGCGAACCTGCCTTAAACGCCACAGGTCGCAGGTTTGATTCCCGCTCGGAGCACAATATGTTTGTATTGACCATGCAAGCATATTTTCCGGTCTGGGTGTATTTGTCCATGTCCTTGTATGTGTTTTCAGACCTCCGATACAGGATATAAAAATCGTAATGCGGGCCGTTGAGTTTGTAGCATTTATTTTATTATTATTATTTATTTACTTATCAAGAGTTAACGATTATTATCAGATATTATGCGATAACAACCGGAATTGACAGCTTAACGTGTTCTCCGAGGCATTATAAGTAAAGAAAAAATATGATGGCAGAAAAACTTGTTTTCAGAATAATCCCTACACGCGCAACGCAACGGCCTCTTATAGAATATTTAAACCCTTTACCGGGTGTCCAGAAACAGAAACAATTACAAATACAAACACGCGAATCACAGCACGTTTGTATGGTTAACACAAATATCCGCCTACAGCGAGAATCGTACAGACGATGGGGGCGTTTTTTTTTTTTTTATGTTAGTAGTTGGCAAACAAGCATACGGCCCACCTGATGGTAAGTGGTTGCCGTAGCCTATGAGCACTTGCAGCACCATTAGTAGGTGGCACTCACGCGTTGCCAACCTCGAGATATTAGTTCTTAAATCTCGTTCGCCCAGTAATTTCACTAGCGTACAATGCCCTTCAAACCGGAACACAGTAGTGCCTAAGCACTACTATTTGGCAACAGAATATTGGACACTGCGGTGGTACCTACCTAGCCGGCCTCTTGCAACAAAAGACCTACCACCAGTGTGACTGATTGCACTGGTGGAATAATCTCTGCTGTGACAGAGGTTATCCCAACAGCGGGCGATGGGGTCGTCACATCCCGACGCCAAATACTACGGGCTACTACGCCTGTGCTACAACGGTTGACGAAAATTCCTTCTTTTTCCTCCCACTTTATACCTAAGTTTCTTTGATGTGTTAGTGGCCCCAAATCCTACTAAATTTAATAAATGTGAAAGTTTGTATGTTTGTTACTCTGTAGCGACATCTACACGCAACATGACGTAACGCGATAGAAAGACAAGATTGTCACAATGTCGCATCAAGCTACAACGACACCTACAGGGCATACTACGCAACGATATGGACGACCAACGAACGTCACGTTCCTAAATCGCGCTATCAAAGTTTCTTAAAACTTGAGGTATATATACGACTTTCCAACGTAAGTCGTCGGGCTTCGGCCCAGGGCTTCAGTCCGCCAGGCAATATCACCCGCCTGGTCCGAGGATCCTCCCGTAGTGTTGGAGGGACATTTCTCACGTCGTCTTACCCTCCACAACTCAATCACGCAAAAAGCAACTGAACATATAAGGATAAAATATTATATATAGATTTTTACCTGGAATAAAACATAGGATACAGTTATCCCAGAACAATGTTAAGTTCCCGTGATATAAATAGAAATGATTGGGCATATATATAGATTTTTACCTGGATTAAAAAATAGGATACTTTTGTCCCGGAAGAATGTTAAGTAACATTAGTTTGACGACGTTGTGGCGCAGCGGTAGCGAACCTGCCTTAAACGCCACAGGTCGCGGGTTCGATTCCCGCTCGGAGCATAATATGTTTGTATTGACCATGCAAGCATATTTTCCGGTCTGGGTGTATTTGTCCTTGTCATTGTGTATGTTTCCGGACCTCCGACACAGGATATTACTATCCTAATGGGGGCCATTGAGTGTTCAGCGTTTATTTATTTATTAGTATAAATGATTTAAATTTTAAAAAGATGGGACTTATGGAATACTGGGACAAGAACGAGAATCCACGTTTTTTCATGGAAAAAGCGATTAGGGTGAAATTGGGATTAATAGTTTGTATCGGAAACCATTTAGCTGTATTGCAATAAAGGTGCCTATCACAAAACGGGCGACGCGGCGGCAGATGTATGCACAAAAATAATTAAAACCCATATTAAATAAATAAATAAATAAATAAACGCTACACACTCAACGGCCCCCATTAGGATAATTATATCCTGTGTCGGGGTCCGGAAACATTCACAATGACAAGGACAAACACAACCAGACCGGAAAACATGCCTGTACGATTAATACAAACATCTGCTCCGAGCGGGAATCGAACCCGCAACCGTCGAGGCTTAAGGCAGACTCGCTACCCACAACGCCACAACGGTGTCAAATTTATTTGTTTTATTTTAATTGTATTTTCGAAATAAAATGAAGAAAAAGTCTACTCGACTTACATCAGTGTCAAACGCTCCTTTTAATTGTTTTTCATCAAGTACTTCAAGTCAGATATAACTAAGAAGTTCTTACAATATTTCAGGCAATGACAAGACTGTACCACTCTTAATGGGAAAAGTTGGAGAATTTCGAGTCCAGAGTGTCTTCATGTTCGTGACATTTTAATTTCGCACGTAACTTATTCTCTTTAAAGTACTTGCTAGGATTTACTTATTAGGCACTTCATAAGTTATGTGAAACTTCCCGCTCCACAAGTAAAATAAAATGAAATAACTTTTTATTTCTTTAACTTTGAACTCTTTAGTTAATATAATTAATAATAGATAACTTGATATGTAAGTTAATGTCAAGCAAAGATGGGAAAATGGATAGATAGTGCCCAGGTGTTTAATTGTTTTTATTTATCTCTTTAGCGGTAAAAGAAAGCGTTGTAATGAAAACTGGCATGTCAGAGAAAATTTTAAGGTATACTCCAAGCCTATTGCTTGTGGTAGCGCTTAAAATCGTGAAGTGACTGCTCCTCAGCCGCGTTTCGAGGTCAATGTATAACCAGTTGCATCTTAAAAGGTAGACAACGTACCTTTATGCGTGACGGTGACCGGTGACAACAGTATTTTTTTTTTTATGTAAGAGGGGGCAAACGGGCAGGAGGCTCACCTGATGTTAAGTGGTCACCGCCGCCAATGAACATCTGCAACACCAGAAGGCATGCAGGCGCGTTGCCGACCTTTAAGGAAAGAATACGCTCTTCTCTTGAAGGTTCCCACGTCGTATCGGTTCGGAAAGTTTTCCCGTTTCCCTCCGGCCCTTTTGCCCTCTCTAACATGGCTAAAATGTGTGTCTCTTTGTGGATTTCTTTCATTTTGAAAGAATATTAACAATGCTTTTTCAATGCATGACTGAAATTACTATTGCCTTTCCAAATAAGCTCTACGTTTGTGCTAGGAGTGGGTACGACAGTAGCTCAAGGGGTCAGGATCGAACCAATGACTCCTCCGTTAACGGAGCGAAATCAGCGTTGAGCTATTGAGGCCTTGAGTATATATAACTGGTAGTATAAACACAAACTCATTATTGATCTATGGATTAAACTAATTTATTTTCTTTATAAACTCCATGCGCTATATACAAATTGCAATAATTCCAGGAAATACGAGATTGTAAGATTGCTTTAAGTTTAACTAACTAATGTCTGTTTGGAATGTTTCCAAATATATAAAAATGTTTATTATAAGTTTTTGCGAGTAAGTTCATTATTTATATCGCATTTAAGAATATAGTATCTTACTTGGGAAGAAATTATAACATAAATAACAACGGATTCAAGCAATATTTTTGTCACATGAGACAAACATTAGGCAATTATTTATTTATCTACACTAGATTCTGCCAGCGGTGTCGCCCGCGTGAATTATGATTGTAATACAAACAATCTCCTTACTTAATAACCGTCTTAACAGCCTAAAAATAAGTTTTAACTTTCTAGCTTTAAAAATGACGATAGTTCCATACAGCTTTTCATCCCTCTCTTTGAACCCCTTATAACCCTTTTTCGCATTAAAAAGTAGCCTATCTCCTTTCTGAGGCTAGAGCAGAGTGACAGAGTTACTTTCGTATTTATAATATTAGTAAGAATTTTCTATACCACAAAAGTGGCAAACATTAGTGAAGCTATCCATAGTAAGGATTTTCTATACCACAAAAGTGGCAAACATTAGTGAAGCTATCCATAGTAAGGATTTTCTATACCACAAAAATGGCAAACGTTAGTGAAGCTATCCATAGTAAGGATTTTCTATACCACAAAAGTGGCAAACATTCGTACTTCTTTCCAGGTGGTAAGTGGTCACCTCCTAATAATTACTCACCAGAAGTATCACAACTCACAAGGGGTTTGCTGACCTAGAGAGAATAGAAGAAACCTATAAGGGGTTAGATTATAAGCTTATTATATACTGTAGACAGGTCCTTTCTAATAGACAAAATGTTAAAAATCTTTCCTGCTCTTTCGTAAATTCAACATCGAGGCAAAGAAATGAAGTTACTCAGGTTATGTTGCAAACTTGTGACTAATTTCATTTCGTATAAGCTATCTGTATGCCATATTTCATATATATCCAAACATGTATGTATGTAACTAACATATATTGCGACGATTATATTATGAATTCAACTTTTACTCTATATTATAACTAAAAACTTCTTCTTCGTAGCATTATTCCAGGTAACTTACACGAAGTGATTACCACTAACCTCTGCGACCCAGTAACTCATTGGATAAAAGCAAATTATCTATTAAGGGTTAACGATTATTATTAGATGTTATTATAAGAACCGGGACTGGCACGGTAAGGAGACCCACAAGGACAAACCCCCAGCCCCAAACCGATATTTATAACAAACGTACTCCGAGCGGGAATCAAATCCGTGAACGTCGAGGCTACAAGTAGGTTTGCTACCAGCACGCTACTAAAATATGTCATATACATGATATTGTTGCCTGCAAAACTACCAAATATAGTTCGTAGAAATGATATAATAAATCATATAAATTAATCTTTAGTTCGACCTAATAACTTTATGAAGTCGAAGGTTATTAATGAAAGCCTATGACCTAAAAACTGATATTATTAATGCCTTAATGAAAACGTTATAGTTTACTTGATTTATTTATTTGAATAGAACCACCAACCGAATTACACAGTTGTGGATTTACAAATATTCAAGGTATAAGGCTGTAAAATACATATTCTACAATTTCGTTCTTTTCACTCATACAAAGTGTAGGCAGAGGGCGCATAGGCCGATTACTGGTTAGGAGGCCGGCGAACTAGTTGTTTTACTATAGAATATAGACATTTGCTACTCGGAATGTACAATGACAAGTGTGAGGTGATAGTCAACGGCAAATTTGTTGCAGATTTCGATCTGAAACATAAGAAAACTGTCAAGTAGAAATCTTTTTGATTTCTATGAGGTATATGGTTTTAACTAAAGGTCGTTGGGAAGAAATTCCGTCATTTGTTCGTAAGAGAATATAGTAAACGTGTCGTCCTAAATATTATCACGAAATATACCGATAGACTTATCCTTTGCATTAAAGGTGCCTCATTAATAATCATTATTCACGCGGACGGAGCTGCGGGTAGAAGCTAGTATATATATAAGGAGCATGCACATAATCTTCATTAAAGGCAAACACTATAAATAATGTTTTCTAATGAATTCAAAATAAGCCTTCGGTCTTTCAGAATCTATAAATCTAAACATATTAAAAATAACAGCTTTTTACTGAATATTAGTAAAAGTATATATTTTAAATATTCCTACTGCCCCTTCAAATAAGCTTGCTCTAGGAGTGGGTATGACAATAGCCCAAAGGAGTCAGGATCGAACCCGTGACTCTCGCTTTAACTTAGTGGAGTCGGCCCTTCTACCGTTGAGCTATTGACGCTTCTTATATTTATTTATTTATTATCATTTACTATCATACCGTTGTAAGCCATGTACATTAAATGCTTAAACTTACAATATTTTCGTAATAAAAGCGCCTATTCTATTAAGGACAGGATGAGAACCCACTTTCAAGCTATCTAAATAGCAGCAACGTTGTTCAATTCACATTTTCTGCCCAAAGAAAATGTATTAATAAGCAGACAATGCCTTATCTCGACGAAATGTGACGCCGGAAGGTATAAACGGGCTCTCACTGGGCGTTGACTTTTAAATGGCCCCTTTCAGGTCGATAGAAATATTCAGTTTCGTTATGAATTTCAAAAGGCTTATATTCTAAAGTTATTCTTATAGTTTGTTACATAAAAGATTGTATTTAAAGGCGTCGGGATGTGACGACCCCATCGCCCGCTGTTGGGATAATCTCTGTCACAACAGACATTATTCCATCAGTGCAATCAATCACACTGGTGGTAGGTCTTTTGTTGCAAGAGGCCCGCTAGATAGGTACCACCGCAGTGTCCAATATTCTGCCGCCAAATAGTAGTGCTTAGGCACTACTGTGTTCCAGTTTGAAGGGCATTGTACGCTAGTGAAATTACTGGGCGAACGAGATTTAAGAACTAATATCTCGAGGTTGGCAACGCGTGAGTGGCACCTACTAATGGTGCTGCAAGCGCTCATAGGCTGCGGCAGCCACTTACCATCAGGTGGGCCGTATGCTTGTTTGCCAACTTCTAACATAAAAAGAAAAAGGAAAGAAAAAAAGTGGTACAAAGAAAAGATAAAGAAAAAAATGGAACAAAAACAGTGAAATTTCAACCAACTTACTGTCTTGTAGCAGAGGTTCTAAAACTCTGAAAATTATTTAAATCTAATTTAATAATAATACAAATTATTAACAATAATATTTGCTTACAATTTACGTACAACCGTGTGAAGTTCAAAATAAAATGTTATAATCTTCTTTAAAGACACAATTGAGTTAATAATATATCTAGACTTTATTATAAACCACGATAGTAGCAAGGAAGCACACCCACTGAGTAGTTAAGTGTCATAACGACAGTGTCTTACAATACCAGTAGTGTCACCTGTTCTTGAAGTGGCGTGCGAAAAAGAAAGAATAAAAGGAAAGAGAAAAAATAGGATGAAAGAAAGTTCGTCAAATGAAACTTAACACTATAGAGTACTGACACTTCAATTTGATATCCTATAAATGGGTAGTACCTACTTCATCAGTCGAACCAGCCCGTTTATGAAAAAGGAATCTATCTCTACTAAAGTCTAGTATTCTCTTGTGCTAAATCTTCAAAAATTTTTTTACAGTGGATAAATTGCTAAATGTTTGCCGCATGAGAAATCCAGAACTGATACATTTCATATAATCTTCGCATACGAACGATATGTACAGTAAATCTTTAACAAGATTAGCCATATACATGATTTTGTTCAAGCATATTATCTGATCCTAATTTACTGTTGTTAAAATCAGTGGAAAGGAAGGATATTGCCACCGGGCTTATTGTTCGAGTCGCAAGGAGGCATTATATGAAATAATTGGGATTCCAAAGGATCTTGTAGAGCTTCAAGCGTATCACGTTAAAACGGGTCAAATTTGCTTTAGTGATGGGATTATGTCTCATGAAATCGATATCGATATTTTTTTAGGCCGGAGGACAGATGACTCTACTCCACCTGATGGGGATGGTGGATTTAGGAGACGCTCAAACTTGGGTGGGATCGGTAAACGATCGGTGGGTTTCGTTTACTAATCAGGAAACTCCGTGCTTCGAGGGCACGTGAAAAGTAGGTCTCGGCTGTTATCAATTTGATGATACCCTATATAAGCGGTCCGGCGCTTCGACTGAGTCATTCAGTTCTGAGCAACTACAAGCGATCTAAGTATACAAGTGCGATAAATAATGACCTCGGCTATTCTTCTGGACTACGATTGACCTGTGATTTGTGAAGGTCCGTTGTGTAATCTACATGATCTGATTAAAGTCTCATTTAGAGCCAGCAGGTGCTTTCTTCCAAATCAGCGAACCCAAGCCTGTAACAGTATTATTGTTTTATCGATACAATTAAATTTACACGTTCAACACTAAGATATAAACAAGAAAAGGTGCAAAGGCGAAAGTATTTGTGGGTCTCAGCGTAAACAAATACGCTTTGAAATTTGATGGAATTGAAATTTCAAACAAAATAATAATTAATAACTTTCTTTAAAAATAAATGTATTCCTAATAGTAATACTAAAGGATACTAAATCATATAATAAGGATACTTAATTTTATTCTATTCTATGAAATGATGAGCCTTTATAACAATGTAAATATTATTATCACCATTATTATTAGTTTTTACAAGTACATGTAAAAAAGCTTAATGTAAAGTTAACATGTTAAGTTAGTTTTCTAACATAACTAGGATATTTAAAAAATCTCTCAGAATTAATTAGACTTAAAACACACGTTGTTTAATCATAGCCGACCTAACTATAACAATTATTATCATTGATATCTATTATATGGATTGACGATCGCAAGACGACGATTTGACGACGTTGTGGCGCAGCGGTAGCGAACCTGACTTAAACGCCACAGGTCGCAGATTCGACTCCCGCTCGGAGCATAATATGTTCGTATTGACCATACAGGCATGTTTTCTGTTCTGAGTGTGTTTATCCTTCTCCTTATGTATGTTTCCGGATCCCCGACAAAGGACGTAATCAACCTAATAGAGGCCGTCGAGTGTGTAGCTTTTAATTACGTATTTATTTATGAAAACTGGTAAAAACTGAGGGATATTGAAGCATCCCCAAATGAAAAAATTAAACATGCATTATAGACGACGTTGTGGCGCAGCGGTAGCGAACCTGCTTTAAACGCCACAGGTCGCGGGTTCGATTCCCGCTCGGAGCATAATATGTTTGTATTGTCCATGCAAGCATATTTTCCGGTCTGGGTGTATTTGTCCTTGTCATTGTGAATGTTTCCGGACCCCCGACACAGGATATTAGTATCCTAATGGGGGCCGTTGAGTGTGTAGCGTTTATTTATTTATTTATTTATTATTTATTTATAATATTATTTAGTTCCCACCCAATATTAAGTACTACGTCATTTTACGACATAAAGATCCGCAATCCATATTAAAGATATCAGTGGTAACTATATATATTTACCTGCGCTCCAATAGAAAGGCAGATTGCTACGAAAACCAGTGGTAGTGAACACAAATTGGTATATTTTTTTACCCTTAAAATCTGGACTAGTCAGAATATTTGTTAATTTTATTTAAACGTGACAAATACTAACGAAGTTAATTAAAGGTTTCCCAGTCCTTACTATTAATTAATTTCAAATAATTGGGTTGATAAGTCGCCTTTGAACAAATACTTCAAACTGCCTTTCATTTTATTGGAAATATTTGATAAATATAATTTTAAATAATTATTAATTTAAATAAAATAATTGTTTTACAAAGATAAGACACGGTATATTGTTATTCGTTTTTATTTATGTTACTAAGTTGGCAAGCAAGCATACGGCTTACCTGATGGTAAGTGGTTGCCGTAGCCTATGAGCATTTGTAACACCATTTTCACACACACGTGATATTAGTTCTTAAATCTCCTTTTGCCCAGTAATTTCACTAGCGTACAGTGCCCTTCAAACCGGAACACAGTAATACGTAAGCACTACTATTTGGCGGCAGAATATTTAACACTGCGATGGTACCTACCTAGCCGGCCTCTTGCAACAAAAGACCTACCACCAGTGTGACTGATTGCACTGGTGGAATAATCTCTGCTGTGACAGAGGTTATCCCAACAGCAGGCGATGGGGTCGTCACATCCCAACGCCGGATTGTCTGGGTGGTTGTGCTCGTGTTTATGCATCTTTCAGGAGACATGAAAGCAAGCGCTGGCAACAACATTCATTTGTAGTCACTCACGCTTTGCCCCGTAATTTAACTAGCTACAGTATTCTTTAAGCGGAAACACAGTCAACTGATTTACGGTAGTATTTGACACTGCGGTGGAACCTACCAAGCCGGTTTTTTGCCATAAAAGGCCTACCACCAGTAAATTATTGAAATAAAATTTTCAATAATTCTATTAAGGAGTAAAATCAGTGAAGCTAACCCTTAAACTCGGATTTAGTTAAATCAGGGCATATAAAATAAGAAAAGCTTCTGAATGATTTAAGGCAGTTTAAAGTCGTGGCGTTAATGAAATAAACTTTACCTTATGAATTATGTTTGTTCAGGCGCGCATTATAATAGACGCTATGATTTAATGTTCCAAGTTTTATCGACCTTAAATTTTATATAGCATTCTGGCTGTATGAAACTTTTGTATTTCCTCAATTGTTATTAGCCCCCATTTTAACATATATTACTGCTGTTATTATTATTATTGCTTTTAAATTATAAAATAATTTATTATATTATTATTAGGTATTATTATTATTTTAAATCTATGTTCTTGAAATCTCGGCTGATAAGACCGGTAGTGTAATAATCACGGGCCGTGGCCAAGTGAGCATTAGTTATAGTGAAGTTATCCCATAAATTGGTATTAAATTCAAGAATGTACTTTAAGTTTCGGAATGTAAAAATTTTCTTACTATTCTGCACGTGTTAAGGATTGCAGCTTTTTGTAGTTGTATAAAAGTGGAGGGTGGAATATCGAGTAGTTTTAGTGATTGGTGTAGTTGTTTAGGGATGACGCCTGTTGTAGAGACTACTATTGGGACTATTGTAACCTTTTGTAAATTCCAATTCCGAATTATTTCATCTTTTAAATCAGTATATTTCGCAAATTTTTCAACTATTGTATTTTGTAGGTTATGCGTATTAGGCACTGCGATGTCTATTATATAACAGGTTTTATTGTTTTTATCTAAAAGCGTGATATCAGGTCTATTATACGGCACGATTCTGTCAGTTAAAATAGTTCTGTCAAAATATAATTTAAAGGTTTCATTTTCTAAAATGGTTCCGGGAATATATTTATAATAAGCTGTCAGTTTTTCGGATTCAATAAGTTTAGTTTTGTGAGCAAGTTTTTGATGAATTATGTTAGCTATCTGATCGTGTCTGTCTTTATAATCCTTTTGAACTAATGTTTTACATGCACATGTAATATGTTGAATTGTTTCGAACATGTTGAATTACATCGTCTACACATGTCTGTTTGTAAGTTAGGTAGTTTCATTATATATTTCTTGTAATTACGTGTTTCGACAACCTGGTCTTGTATGGCAAGAATAAACCCTTCTGTCTCTGGGAAGAGCACTCCACGACTGAGCCATAGGTTCGACGCTATCTTGTCGACAAAAGGTAGGTTCAGATCACTGTAGTGTCTTCCATGCAACGACTTCCGGGCCCATTCTTCTAATTTTGTTTGGTTACCTATTTGGTCTTCGGTTTTTTGTCTATTTCTGTCCTGTAAATTTAGTGGTGTAAGTTTTTTATCTTTTTCGGCTATTAAGACATGAAGAGGGGAAATTTTGTTATGAAAATAAGATCTAAGGTTAGCTATCTGTCAATTATGTAGGTTGGTAATGTCTATGAGTCCTCTTCCTCCTACTTTCCTCGGTAGCGTCATTCTCTGTACACAAGAGCGGGGGTGATGTTTCCTATTGTTAGGCATAGTGGTATTTACTAAGCGTTGAAGATACTTTTAACTGACTTTGTCCAGTGCATAATTCCGAAAGAATAAGTTAGTACCGGAATTGCGTAGGTATTTATTGCTTTGATAGTATTCTTGGAATCTAACTGTGTTTTTAGGATGGAATTTAGTCTGTGTTTGAATTGTTGTTTTAGTGTTGATTTTATTTGTTTGTGTTGTAATAGCTTACATTGATGGTATCCCAAATATTTATAGGTTTCAATATCATTGAGTGGGTCTATCGTTTGTCCAGTTTTAGTATCGTATGAGTGTTTGTGTGTTTGACCTGATTTAACAGAATTAATTTTACATTTGTCGATACCAAACTCCATGCCCATATCCAGAGATATATTTTCCGTTATATTAACCAATGTCGTCAAATCTTCTTGATGCTGAGCATAGAGTTTGATATCGTCCATATATAGTAAGTGATTTATGTAGTATTTGTGTGTCAACTGGTCTATGTTGTTTGAATATTCAAGTGTGTAACCTATACTAGATACGTTTAGTTCACTTGATAAGGGATTTAGAGCAAAGCAGAACCATAGGGGACTCAAAGAGTCACCTTGAAATATACCTCGCTGTACTTTTATTATTTCTGTATCTATAACTCCTTCAGGTGTATTGATTCGCAGTTGGGTTGTCTAATTTGCCATAGTTCTATTTAAAAATGATACTAGTATGGGGTTGATTTTATAAATATTTAGGATTTTTAACAGCCACGAGTGTGGGACAGAATCGAAAGCTTTCTTATAGTCTATGTACATTGTATATAAGTCTTTTTTTAGTTGTTGTACTTGCTTTAAAATTACTGAGTCTATTAGGAGTTGTTCCTTGCATCCTCGACTAAATTTACGGCAACCCTTTTGTTGATCTGCTAAAATGTTATTTTTATCAATGTGTGTGTAAATGAGTTCACTAATGCATCCTGTGATAATCTTGTAAATGGTTTGAAGGCATGTTATGGGACGATATTTGGCTGGGTTTATGAGATCGTTTTGATCTTTCGGTAGCATATGCGTTATTCCATCGGTAATATATTCAGGCATTAATTGAGGATTTTGCATGAAGTTATTGATATGATTGTGAATAAATAAATGGACATAAGTAAATTTTTTATACCAATAGTTTTGAATATAATCTGTTCCTGGTGCTTTCCAGTTCTGTAGCCTATTAATTACATTTCTAAATAATTCTATTGGTAAAGACTCGAATTCCATGTCTTTAATGTTAAAAGTTTTGAGTTCCTCGCGTTCAATCCATCCTGCATTTGAATTATGCTGAATTGAATTTTCCCAAATTTTTGACCAGAATTTGTATAATCTGCTGGTTTTGGTGTAGGAGTGTTGTTATAATTAGATCCTTGATTGTTATTATTACTTGTTAGTTTAAGATTTCTGTAAAAGTTTCTTTCATTATTACTAAACTGCAAATTTTGAGTTTTTCTTTCTGTGCAAGTTCTATATCTTTTGAGGCGGCTACTAGTAAGGGACAGTTTTTGTCTCAGCGTGTCTAAAAAGTGGGTAAGCTGGCTATTTGGTATTTCGTATGTTGCATGAATTTTATAATTATTTAAAATATCTATTACATGTCTATTAAGTTTATTGCTTCTGTGTCCATTTATGTATTGTGTTAACCTACCTATATTCGCTCTTAATTTTTCGACCCGCCTTTCTAGCTTAATTTGCCACGTTGGTTTATTACTTATTTTTCGGTTATGTGTTTTTTGTGGTGGTGGAATAAGTAGTTTTGCTCCATTTATCTTAACAGCAGTCCTTGCTGCGCAATATAGAACGGTTTGAAGTGTATTATAATCAGTATTATTATCTACGTGTAATGGTAATATATTGGTATTTAAATAATGGATTGTGGCTGCTAATTTTTTAGAACATTTTTGTTTTGGGATATAATTACGTTTAGTGGGGTGTATATTTTTATAATACTCTAATGTTTGCCTAAATTAGTCATCTATGTCTGCATTTCTTTCCCTAATTTTATCTGAATTATACGGTTCAATATCATTTTCAATATTTACACTAATTAATTCTACGTTATTTAGAGAATTATCTACATTTAATGTTCCATTTTTTTGGAGTAATATTCAATAGTTGTGTTTGTTCGTTAGGATCAGTTTCTTGTAATGATACGCATAATTCATTAGCTACCTCGTCTCTAATTTTATTAAGCTTATCTTCGCTAATATATTTATTTGACACTATTAATCTTCTCTGATCAGCTATTCTTTGCTCTGTAATTTATGACAGATGAGGGAAACGGTTGATGAATGCTTGGTGTATAGCTGCTCTATAATAGGTTAGATTTTTCTCTAACATTGTGATTTTAAAATATTATTTTATGATATGTTCATTATGTTCTGAAGTCCAACACATTCTTTGTGAACCTACCTGTGGTATTGGGTCTGAGTTAGTTAGTGTTTGTGTAATTTGTGATGAGTTAAGTTTTTCTGTCACTTCTGTTTTAATTTGGTTAAAGTCTTCTTCAGAGATCATTTTGTTTCGCATTATAGCTCTAAATTGGTCTCCTAAGCGTTGTTTAGAAACTGTCATATTTGGAAATTTTCGGATGAAATGTTGCTTGAGTCGTTTGACGGGAAATCTTTCTCGCCCAGAGATTGTATACGCCCCGGAACCCAGTGTCATTCCGACTTCCGTCAGGGTCAGTTTGACTGCTGGATCCATCGCCGGGAACTAGGGGCCGGTGCTTACTTCGTGTATTCATTTTTGGTTTCTTTGTTTGGAACCATTAGTTAGGGAAAGGGTTGCCAAGTTCTTATAAGGCATAATAGTTCAGCCTGGCTACTGATAATCACCAGGGTGTACAGTCTAGTTGTTATAACTGATGGTTTTAAATTAGCACGCCTTTCCCGTAAGCCCCCCCACCACGCCAAGGTGATTCCCTGGTTATTATTATTAGATAAGATTTTTGTACTTGTTATGTTATTATCTACGTTGATTGAAATAAATTATTATTATTATTATTAGGATTGTTATATCCTGTGTCGGGGGTCCGGAAACGTATACAAGGACAAGGACAAGTACACCTAGACCGGAAAATATGCTTGCATGGTCAATACAAACATATTATGCTCCGAGCGGGAATCAAACCCGCGACCTGTGGCGTTTAAGGCAGGTACGCTACCGTTGCGCCACAACGTCGTCTCAGCAAGATGAAGTTATGCCCACTGCTGGCTGCCCACGAAACGCGTTTGACAAACATCACTTTTCGAGCTTTTTACCAACGCAAGACGGACCGAATGCTTGTTTGCCAGCCGCCACGATAAGTAAAAAAAAATAAGCCACAATTAATTTGACTACTATGGGAGTATTTGTTTCAAAAAGAACTATCAAAATATCTCTCAAGTTAATATCTATAAAATAATTAGCCTAAAGCCTAATGTTAGTTCATAATGCCTATTAGAACCTTTAGCGACAACTTTCACATATTTTCTCAGGTGTACCCTTGAAGTAACTGCATGATATCTTGAAGAATAAAGCAAACTACAGTTCCAGTTTACATAGGACCGTTGAAGGCAGTGTTTAACGTGCTATAGTTGTTTGTGTCAGCTGGCTGTATAAACGTCGGTTTATTTGATTTGAGACTTGAGAGCCTTTTCCCGGCGTCTGGATGTGACAACCCTATCGCCGCTGTTGGGATTATCTCTGTCACAGCAGAGATTATTCCACCAGTGCAATCAGTCATACTGGTGGTGGGTTTTTTAATGCAACAAGACAGCGAGCTAAGTACCACCACAATGTCAAGCAGTTGCAAAGCAGTAGTGTCTTTGGCATTAGTGTTTTGGTTTGCAGGATACTGCAGGCTAGTGAAATTATTGGGCAAAAGAGATTTAAGAACCAATATCTCGAGGTTGGCAACGCGTGAGCGGCAGCTACTAATGGTGTTGCGCACGCTCATAGTCTTCGGCAACCGCTTACCACTAGGTGGGCCATAAGCTTTCTAACTTAGTAACATACAAAAAAATTCATTTAAGACTATTTGCTAGGCGGTTTATTTTAAATCAATGAAACTCAATCTCTCCCACTGACTCGCTGAGAGGTCGGAACTACTTAAAATTCGTTTGCCATAAAGGAAGCATTACTATAATTGGAAACAATCCAAATACTTTTTTGCATCACGTTGCCAAATTTTTAACATTGCTACGATAAAGTTTAAGTGCTTTATACCTTGAAAATTTAAATGTATTTTATGATAAGTACCATTATACTCCCAGAAATGTGAATTAAGCGTATGTATATAGTATATTATCTAGTTATATAGTATTCTGTTTTATTCTCTGCAGAATATTCTGTTATATTTCTCTGCAGAATCTACTTTCCGAATCGGCGGTAGCTTCACTTAGGCGGACATAACAGACTGTATATTTGACGATTCAAAAGCGCGTAAAAGCGTATTTGAATAAAGAATATTTTGAGTTTGAGTATTCTGTTAAGAGGCCGGCTGGGTAGGTACCACCGCAGTGTTAAATATTCTACCGCAAAGCAGTAGTGTCTTTGGCGTTACTGTGTTTCGGTTTATTTTAAAGTATTTTGGCAAAACCTTTTCTTTCTTTTCCTTTGACAGCTAGCTATAATATGTATAAAAATATAAAAACATAAATAAACATAAATAAAAATATAAAATGCATATTAATATAAGCTGTACTATATGTTTAAGGTATGATGGGGCAAGCATGGCCTAACTGTGACCTCAAAACCAGCTCCATATAGTTAGCGGACCATTTTCTGAAATTTGACCTCTAAAGTATATGGCCTAATTGGTCACTAATTGGTCATAATTGGTCAGTATATATGAATAATTGGTCAGCACTCTGACAAAAGTTACAAACATTTTAAAATTTTAAGTTCACAAAAAAATTTTTGGCGGAGCATTTGAATCCTAGACACCAGATCTAAGGTGATTTAAATTGGTCACGTAATGATCATAATTGGTCACTAGGTCACAATAATTGGTCAGCCTTGTAACGATCAATATATCACAAAATATCCTCAAATTGGGGTAAAAATACCTTCAACACGATTATAGTGATACACATTTCGTACACAGTTCATACAAAGTCCATTCAAGGTTTTTTCATTTGCTAACACTCTGATCTTAATTGGTCACAATGTCACAGTAATTGGTCAGCCTTGGAACGACCAATAAATCACAAGATATTCACACATTCGGTGTAAAAATAAACACCTTACACACGATTTTAGTGATACACGGCTTGTACACGGATCATACAAAGTCCGTTCACAGTTTTTTTAACTGTTCACACTCTGGTCATAATTGGTCACTAAGTCACAGTAATTGGTCAGCCTTGAGACGACCAATACATCACACAGTGCATAAAAATATCTTTTACTGCATTATAGTCATACCTGGCTCGTAAACAGTTCATACAAACTTCATGCAAGGTTTTTTTATGTGGTAACACTCTGATCTTAATTGGTCACTACGTCACAATAATTGGTCAGGCTTGGATAAATATTTATATCAGAGTTTATTCGCACATAAAGTAGAAAAATACCTCGCACAAGAATATAGTCATACACGGCCTGTACACGGTTAATACAAAGTCTTTTCAAGGTTTTTTTAACTGGCCAAACTCTGATCTTAATTGGTCACTAGGTCCCAGTAATTGGTCAGGCTTGGATAAATAATTGTATCAGAGTTTATTAGCATAAAAAGTATAAAAATACCTCGTACACGAATATAGTCATACACACGGCTTGTACTTTAGTTTATACAAAGTCTATTCAAGGTTTTTTAACTAGTCACACTCTGATCTTAATTGGTCACTTGGTCCCAGTAATTGGTCAGCCTTGGGTAAATAATTGTATCAGAGTTTATTCGCATAAAGAGTATAAAATACCTCGTACACGAATATAGTCATACACAGGCTTGTGCTCATACAGTCTATTCAAGGTTTTTACCTGGTCACACTCTGATCTTAGTTGGTCACTAGGTCCCAGTAATTGGTCAGCCTTGGATAAATAATTGTATCAGAGTTTATTCGCATAAAGAGTATAAAAATACCTCGTACACGAATATAGTCATACATGGCTTATACACGGTTCATACAAAGTCTATTCAAGATTTTTTTAACTGGTCACACTCTGATCTTAATTGGTCACTAGGTCCCAGTAATTGGTCAGCCTTGGATAAATAATTGTATCAGAGTTTATTCGCATAAAGAGTATAAAATACCTCGCACACGAATATAGTCATACACGGCTTGTACACGGTTCATACAAAATCTATTCAAAGTTTTTTTAACTGGCCACACTCTGATCTTAATGGGTCACTAGGTCCCAGTAATTGGTCAGGCTTGGATAAATAATTGTATTAGAGTTTATTCATAAAAGTATAAAATACCTCGTACAGGAATATAGTCATACGGCTTGTACACGGTTCATACAAAAGTCTATTCAAGGTTTTTTTAACTGGCACACTCTGATCTTAATTGGTCACTAGGTCCCAGTAATTGGTCAGGCTTGGATAAATAATTGTATCAGAGTTTATTAGCATAAAAAGTATAAAAATACCTCGTACACGAATATAGTCATACACAGCTTGTACACGGTTCATACAAAGTCTATTCAAAGTTTTTAACTGGCCACCTCTGATCTTAATGGGTCACTAGGTCTCAGTAATTGGTCAGGCTTGGATAAATAATTGTATCAGAGTTTATTCGCATAAAGTATAAAAATATTTCGTACACAGATATAGTCATACACGGCTTGTACACGAGTTCATACAAAGTCTATTCAAGGTTTTTAACTGGCCACTCTGATCTTAATTGGTCACTAGGTCCCAGTAATTGGTCAGCCTTGGATAAATAATTGTATCAGAGTTTATTCGCATAAAAATTATAAAATACACCTTTTACACGAATATAGTCATACACGGCAGTACACGGTTTATACAAAGTCTATTCAAGGTTTTTACCTGGTCACACATTCTGATCTTAATTGGTCACTAGGTCCCAGTAATTGGTCAGCCTTGGATAAATAATTGTATCAGAGTTTATTCGCACATAGAGTATAAAAATACCTCGCACAAGAATATAGTCATATATGGCTTTGAACCGTGTACAAGCCGTGTATGACTATATTCGTGTGCGAGGTATTTTATACTCTTTATGCGAATAAACTCTGATACAATTATTTATCCAAGGCTGACCTATTACTGGGACCTATTGACCAATTAAGATCGAGGTGACCAGTTAAAAACCTTGAATAGACTTTTGTATGAACCGTGTACAAGGCGTGTATGACTATATTCTGTGTACGAGGTATTTTTATACTCTTTGTGCGAATAAACTCTGATACAGTATTTATCCAAGGCTGACCACTGGGACCTAGTGACCCATTAAAAATTGGAGTGTGGCCAGTTAAAAAAACTTTGAATAGACTTTGTATGAACCGTGTCAAGCCGTGCATGACTATATTCGTGTGCGAGTATTTTTATACTCTTTATGCTAATAAACTCTGATACAATTATTTATCCAAGCCTGACCAATTACTGAGACCTAGTGACCAATTAAGACTCAGTATGGCCAGTTAAAAAAACCTTGAATAGACTTTGTATGAACCGTGTACAAGCCGTGTATGACTATATTCATGTGTAATGAGGTATTTTTATTCTCTTATGCGAATAAACTCTGATACAATTATTTATCCAAGTTTTGACCACCATTGGGACCCTGTGACCCATTAAGATCAGAGTGTGGCCAGTTAAAAACTTTGAATAGACTGTATGTATGAACCGTGCCGTGTATGACTATATTCGTGTGCGAGGTATTTTATACTTTATGCGAATAAACTCTGATACAATTATTTATCCAAGGCTGACCAATTACTGGGACCTAGTGACAATTAAGACTGAGTGTGACCAGTTAAAAACCTTTGAATATACTTTGTATGAAGCGTGTATAAGGCGTGTGACTATATTCGTGTACGCAGTATTTTTATACTCTTTATGCGAATAAACTCTGATACAATTATTTATCAAAGGCTGACCAATTACTGGGACCTAGTGACCAATTAAGATCAGAGTGTGACCAGGTAAACAAACGAACAGACTTTGTATGAACCGTACAAGCTGTATATGACCTATATTCGTGTGCGGTATTTTATACTCTTTATGCGAATAAACTCTGATACAATTATTTATCCAAGGCTGACCAATTACTGGGACCTAGTGACCAATTAAGATCGAGTGTGACTAGTTAAAAACCTTGAATAGACTTTGTATGAACCGTGTACAAGCCGTATGACTGTTCGTGTACGCAGGTATTTTTTATACTCTTTTATGCTAATAAACTCTGATACAATTATTTATCCAAGCCTGACCAAGTACTGGGACCTAGTGACCAATTAAATCAGGAGAAGTTAAAAAAACGCTTGAAAAGACTTTTGTATTAACCGTGTACAGGCTGTGTGTATGACTATATTCTTGTGCGAGGTATTTTTCTACTTATATGTGCGAATAAACTCTGATATAAATATTTATCCAAGCCTGACCAATTATTGTGACGTAGTGACCAATTAAGATCAGAGTGTTACCACATAAAAAACCTTGCATGAAGTTTGTATGAACTGTTTACGAGCCAGGTATGACTATAATGCAGTAAAAGATATTTTTATGCACTGTGTGCCAATACTTTGTGATGTATTGGTCGTCTCAAGGCTGACCAATTACTGTGACTTAGTGACCAATTATGACCAGAGGTGAACAGTTAAAAACTGTGAACGGACTTTGTATGATCGTGTACAAGCCGTGTATCACTAAAAATCGTGTGTAAGGTGTTTATTTTACACCGAATGTGTGAATATCTTGTGATTTATTGGTCGTTCCAAGGCTGACCAATTACTGTGACATTGTGACCAATTAAGATCAGAGTGTTAGCAAATGAAAAAACCTTGAATGAACTTTGTATGAACTGTGTAATTGCAAATGTGTATCACTATAATCGTGTTGAAGGTATTTTACCAATTTGAGATATTTTGTGATATATTGATCGTTACAGACTGACCAATACTGTGACCTAGTGACCAATTATGACCATTACGTGACCAATTTAAATCACTTTAGATCTGGTGTGCAAGATTCAAATGCTCGCCAAAAATTTTTTTGTGAACTTAAAATTTTAAAATCTTTGTAACTTTTTGTCGGAAGTGCTGACCAATTATTCATATATACTGACCAATTATGACCAATTAGTGACCAATTAGGCCATACTAGAGGTCAAATTTCAGAAAATGTCCGCTAACTATATGGAGCTCTCAAACCCTAATTATTTTGTATAATAAAAAAACAGTCATCCTCAATTTAAAAATACTTTTCCTCGTGGGCGAAACAACGTTGGATTAGTATTTTTCTGTCTTAAAAAAACTTTTTCATTTTTCATATTTTTGGGACGAAATGCTATTTATGTCTTTTATAAAACTCAGCGTTGTCTCATTGCCAAATTACATCAAGATAGGCACTACGGCTTAGTCTTGAAAAGGTATAAGTAAGACAGAAAAATTTACTTTAGCAAGCATTTTTAAAATGGGATATACAAGTAGAAAAAAAAATTTACATTCTCTATAATAACAAATTCAATTAATTCACTATTATAATTTTAAAACGTAGTTTACCACTAGCTGTACCCGCGGTTCCGCTCGTGTTATGTAGTTTTTTGATGATCCTACGAGAGCCCTACATTTTCCCGGAATAACAAGTATCCTATATATTAAGCCAGGTAAAGTTATGTGTGTTTTTTTTTTTTTTTTTTATGTTAGAAGTTGGCAACCAAGCATACGGCCCACCTGATGGTAAGTGGCTGCCGCAGCCTATGAGCGCTTGCAGCACCATTAGTAGGTGCCACTCGCGCGTTGCCAACCTCGAGATATTAGTTCTTAAATCTCGTTCGCCCAGTAATTTCACTAGCGTACAATGCCCTTCAAACTGGAACACAGTAGTGCCTAAGCACTACTATTTGGCGGCAGAATATTGGACACTGCGGTGGTACCTACCTAGCCGGCCTCTTGCAACAAAAGACCTCCCACCAGCGTGACTGATTGCACTGGTACAATAATCTCTGCTGTGACAGAGGTTATCCCAACAGCGGGCGATGGGGTCGTCACATCCCGACGCCGGTAACCAAATATCATCCATATCTGCCGGTAATTTTTACGTGAAAGCCTAACAAACATCCATCCATTCATCCAGGCTCATCGCCTACAGCTTTAAAAGGCGCAAATTCGACCGCACGTGGAGTACTGCTCTCACCTCTGGGCGGAGCTCCCAGTACCAGCTACGGTCTGGGTCCGGTCTGGGTGTGTGTTGTCTTTGTCATTGTGTACCTATGTTTCCGGACCCCCGACACAGGATATAACTATCCGAATGGGGACCGTTGAGTGTGTAGCGTTTATTATATATTATTTTATAATTTAAAAATGAGTAAGCTCTTGACCTCTATCGAGCACGGAGGCATAGATGATGTCTACGGTGGAGTGAGCTTACTTATAAGAAGCCTATGTACTCGAATCTTGAAAAGGTTCAGGTAGTATGTGTTCGGGAGTACAGACGCTGAAAGAGCATTCCACTTCTTGGCCGTGAGCATTATGAATGTGAATAGAGCTAATGTTTGGAATCTCGACCAGATATGGATGGTGCGCTTACCCATAGTGCGCTTGGTATCCCGATAGTAAAAAGGAGATGGCGGGATGATGTTGTGGAGCTCATTAGAACTGTACCACCGCAGTGTCCAATATTCTGCCGCCAAATAGTAGTGCTTAGGCACTACTGTGTTCCGTTTTGAAGGGCACTGTACGCTAGTGAAATTACTGGGCGAACGAGATTTAAGAACTAATATCTCGAGGTTGGCAACGCGCGAGTGGTACCTACTATTGGTGCTGCAAGCGCTCATAGGCTACGGCAACCACTTACCATCAGGTGGGCCGTATGCTTGTTTGCCAACTTCTAACATAAAAAAAAAAAGTTATTCGTCGAGTGAGATCAACTACGATATTACTATATATATAGATTTTTTTATGCGGTAGCCTAGTGATAGGTTTTCTTTACAAGAGTTCGGCTAGGTAGATGCCTCTTGTAAAAATCACCGCAATGTTGGATATTCAACCGCAAAGCAGTGCTATTTGCATTTCTGTGTTTCGACTTAAAGGATGTAGAGCAACTGGGCTATGAGATTTAAGAACTAATATCTCGAGAATGGCAATGCTTTTAGGCTACGATAACCTCTTACAATAAGCATAATATGTGTTTCGTTCTGGGTAGCTGTGGCATTGACCCTCCCAGTCTAATATCGATCGTTGAGTGTGTAGCGTTTAATGCGTATCACATAAAATGTTTTGATGTATGTTTTAATCATATTCCTAAATATCATGACGACATTGTGGCGCAGCGGTAGCGAACCTGCCTTAAACCTTATTTGTCCTTGTCATTGTGAATGTTTCCGGACCCCCGACACAGGATATAACTATCCTAATGGGGGCCGTTGAGTGTGTAGCGTTTGAGTGTGTAGCGTTTGAGTGTGTAGCGTTTATCATCTTCAAATTATTAAAAAGAAATAGAAAACTTGAAGGATTCTTGTGGGTATTTATACATGTACTAGATAAAGCAACGACACCCTTGTGCACGATTAAAACCAAACAACTGTGACACTACAATAAAACAGCACTTTGTTATTTCTACAGTTTAAACTTTTATCTTTCCGTGAAGTGGTCTGAAGGGAATCATTATTATTGTACTGACACGCTTGCTACTAGCTTGGTTTACTAAAATCAGCTTAGTTAATAAATATAAATCATCTTGCTAGCATTCTTCTCAGTATCATATTTACCCAGGGTCTGCTTATTACTCTTATTCGGATTTGACAGATTACAAGTTTTTACACAGAGCGTTTGCCATCTAACCTCCGTAACCCTAAGGGCGAGCCAGTAACTCATTGGAAAAAAAGAAATTCCCTATCAAGATTTAACAATTATTCTCAGATGTTATGCGATAAAAATCGGTCGGTCCCTTAAAGTGCTCTTCGAGGCGCGGTGGGAAGAACCATAAAGACAAACGCCCAACGAAACAGATATTTGCAAGATCAATACAAATATCTGCCCAAGCGAGAATACAACCCACAACTATTTACTCTAAAAATGGACTTAACAACAACACGAACTTTTAATATAAAAAAAACTCAAAAAGTCAAAAATGACGTTTGATGACTTTGTGGCGCAGCGGTAACGAACCAGCCTAAAACGCTACAGGTCGCGGGTTCGATTCCCGGTCGGAGCATATATCCAATCCATCCAAGCATATTTTCCGGTCTGGGTGTATTTGTCCTTGTCCACGTATGTGTTTCCGGACCCCGACACAGGATATCACTATCCTAATGGGGGCCGTTGATTGTATAGTGTTTATTTTATTTATTTAAAAAAAACCAAACTGCAAAATGTCAACTAAAAAGACCTAAACAGGATTGATTGTAGAAAAGAGGATTAAATTAAATAAAAAGTAAGTAAGCCCTAGTTCGGTTAAACGGACTATATTATGAGCTGAAGTCTATGTTAAATATCCGCATTAAGCTTGGTAGGAGGCGGCAGCCTTTTGCAGATTATAAACATTATTATAAACAGAGAGAAAATTAATGAAAAATTCTTTGATGATTTCTTTGTTGATAATTTTTTTATATTATTTCATGACTTGGTAATCATAGAAAACCACAATATTAAATTATACTGGAAATCCGCACAACAGCGCGATTTAGAAGACATTTTCTTCCTCGCACAACCACTTTGTGGAACCAACTTCCGCCGGCAGTCTTTCCGTACCGGTACATTTTGGGAACCTTCAAGAGAAGAGCTTTTTCTTTCCTTAAAAGTCGGCAACGTACCTGCATTCCCTCTCGTGTTGCAGATGGTCATTGGCAGCGGTGGTCGCTTAGCATTAGATGAGCCGCCTGCCCGTTTGCCCCCACTTACATAAAAAAATATACCCCTTAAGCACAATTCACATAGGTATATTATAGATAAAGATTTAATACGTGTATAATTTGAAAATCGTTCTTATCTGTACAATGTTAGGGTCTATTATGGAAGACAAGATGCTTGTCAATAGCTTCCGGGTATAAAATATAATATCTCTAAAACACGGCTGCAAAAAATTTCTAAAAGTACGTGTAACCGTGGATACCCAATATGATTCCTTTCAACCCCTGACATTGAAGTTTGTGGGGCAGTATGGCGGAGTAATATTGTGTAGCATAATAGACCCAATCTGTTCAGGGTGTGAGTGGGCGTGTATTGAATACAAATTACAATTATTCTTGGTCAGTTGATGCCTTATATCCCTTCATATAGTAACATATATTTTTACGTTGCTTTTATGTAAAAGAAATAGATAACGGTAGCACTTTGAAAATAAAAGCGTTATGATACGGTAATAATAGACAAACTGAAGTGCGCCGTGTTCAAGAGAAAAGTGATCAGTAAATTCAAAGACCTGGGAAGCGGCTTCAGTTATAGTCCATAAATACACTATAAGCTGGATGAACTCATCAGGTACGAGAATATAATTATGAAGGTTCTTAAAATAATACAGGCTGAGAAGAACAAATACAAAAATTATAACCAAGTGAAATTCAACAAAAGAGGCCGAAAAACCGGTGGTTAGATTTCGCGAAGAAAGCTTCTTCTTATCGTGTGGTTAGTGGCCAACCTAGTGTCAGAGTTGTTCAGGTCGCCCGTAGGCCTCTGACTTGACTTATCGACTATTGTCAAATTGTCACCAGCCGGGACCGAGTTTTAACCTGCCCTCCGAAGCACGGAGACGCTCGGTTGAAATACCACTATGCGATCACCCATCTAGTGACCTACCGCGCCTAAAGTTGCCTAACCTAACGATCGTTTACCGATTCGTGGTTGCACTCGGCTATGAGCGTCTCAAGCTGCTCTGAGCGTCTCTGAAGAAAGCTGAAAAGCTGGGAGCCCAAACTGACCTATTTTACCCATACTTTCTTCACCTGATTTCTCTTCTCAGGAGAATCGCGGTGATACGTCAGGCATTACATAATACATATTTTATATTTTTCTGCTTCCTTTTCGGTTTTTTCAGATATGAGTATGAGTATTATCAAAATCAACGTGAAAGTAGCTCTGCCTCTCCGTTACGTTTTCACGCCTAAATAACTAAACCAAGTTTATTTTGGTAAGAAGATAGATGGGACCTTGGAGAATGACTTTGGCTAGTACTTGTCTTAAAACCATAGCTTGGAGGGCAAAAGTAAGTTTCTATGTGAATATTTTGGCAAGCATGCGACGCAAGCGGCTATCGTAGCCTAATGGCGCTTGCAACAGCATACATTTCGTGGTGTCACTCCCGCGTTGCCAACCTCTAGATATTGAATTAGAAATCTCTTTTGCACAGTAATTTCAATATTATACTGCTTTGCGGTAGTATATCTGACACTGTGGTGGTAGCTGCCAGCTTAATGCAATAAATGGCCTACCACAATTTAAAGTTAGTTTTTTAAAGGATAAAAACTGTAGATAATATTTATACTACTTACAAGAATATTTTCAATCCTTTTTAAAATATCAAAAGCATCAAATTATTGAAACAAGGAGACTACCATTAGTTAAATTATACAACTTTAATTACTATTTTATCATGAAACTCAATATCATGATTAACAGTTGAATATTTAAAATACCAATTTCGTTAGCTATTACTAAGTGAGACTTGGTAAATTATGAGAAAATTAATTTATTATATTTGATTGGATCAAGCATAATTTTCCATCTTTGTAATTAAAATTTACAAGGCGAAGTAAAATTTTAATCTTTCAGTTCAACAATAGTTACTGAATTTTTGTATTATTAGATATAGATATTGACGACGTTGTGGCGCAGCGGTAGCGAAGCTGCCTTAAACGCCACAGGTCGCGGGTTCGATTCCCGCTCGGTGCATAATATGTTTGTATTGACCATGCAAGCATATTTTCCGATCTGGGTGTATTTGTCCTTGTCACTGTGAATGTTTCCGGACCCCCGACACAGAATATTACTATCTTAATGGGGGCCGTTGAGTGTGCAGCGTTTATTTATTAGCGTTTATATCGTAGCGGATGGGGTATTTATCTTTGCTGATTCTTCAGTGCGAAGAAAAAAATATCTACATACACACAAAAGTTTTGCCAACCTAAGAACAGATTTTGTGAAATTATTTTCTTAATTTCGTATCCCTTTATAAGGGTTTATGATGCGTTTTATTTTATTTTTACGTGCGGTACAATAACAATTTTTTGTGTGATTCCGATGACATGCTAAACCGTGGTTCGGCCTCGAATGCTTCACTGGTGGTAATGGACTTTTAATGCAAGAAGTCGTCTAGGTAGGTATCACTGCAGTGTCACAAATTCTACCATAAGGCAGTAATGTGTTTAGCATAACTATTCTATTCTATTTAAAGTATAAAATTTTATTCATACAAATAAATAAAATTGGAATGTCTGTTTGTCATGTTATCAAGTAACTTATAACAAAAAAGAAAATCTTGAATTGTATTTGTGCGTCCGTCCGTCCGTATGTAACAGTAATTTTACTCGGAGACTATGGGCCCTATTATTGAGCTATATTTATATAAGTTAAAAATAACTAATCAGAATAATTTTAACATAAAACGAACAACAGTAATTTGCTAAATTTTCAAATATAAATTCTTCGATACAACAAAAATTTCATTAAGCGCTAAGAAGGAATTTTAATACGAGCATTAAGTGACAAGAGACGACAGCTGTTACAATATAACAAGGTTTTCAATTTTCTTTGTGAATCCGATAAAATATATTAATAAATTTGTTCTCACTAAAACAGCAGAATATTAATCTACACCATGAGAAATTAAATCAACTTTTTATTTATTGGGATTTTGTAGAAATCGTCACGTAACCAAATACTGCTTGCTATGTGTGCGTGTGTGCATCGAGCTTACTACAAGCTAATAAGAACACGAGCAAGTGAGTGCTCAGCCCGGTGCGCAACTCTCTCTCTCACTCTCTCTCTCTCATTTCTATTTATGTTCGGAGATGAATAAAGAATGATTTTACCGTAATGAACGAGATGACTATTGAAGATTAGTTGAGCGCTTGAAAATTTAAAACGTCCTTACTTCCTTCAAGTTTAAGTTTTCTATTCACAAGACTATCTCGTCTCGTCAAAATAATAAGACTTTATTATTCAGATTTGTGATAAAGAAGGAACAGAAATTATTTAAAATTATAACTTCAAATGGACGAAGCAAAGCGAAACAGCTTGTAAATTGATTGAAACTTTGCACTCGGAAGCGAACGTAATAATTGTCGCGCTGTTACGTCCCGAATATAAATTACCATTCGAAAATCCATTTTGCCTATTAGCCTAACAATGGAAGCCCGATGCGTCAATTCTCGTTCTTTCATGTATAAAAATGTTTATATATTAATATATTGTGACTAAACCTACCTTACTTTATATATAGAATATAGAAATAAGACATAATTAAATAAATACTAATTAAAATGCTGAAAATAAATAGCATAAAACTACGAAGTTGGCACGTGTATCGTCTAGCGGCCAGGACCCTTGTTACGTTGTGATCGTAATTACCCGTGTTCTTTTAGAGCATCAGAGGCAACAGGTTCAATTCGACAATGGAAAACAATAATATCTTATTTATTATATAGTTTAATTATTTTAGTGTCATATGATTATCATAATAAAAATATTTATATAAGCCAATAAAGGCAAAATGGTGAGATAGTAAATATATCCCTATACTTTCAACACCTCTTACGAGTAGCTGAAAGTAATCCGCTCCTCAAATTCTTATATACTTAAACTCTATAGTAAAAATATAAAGAAGAGGGGAGATCGATGGCCCCGCACACGCCACCGACTGTGGGCTCCAACCATAGCTACGAGCCCTCCCGGGTAAGGGATAGGCTATTTATAGTGCGCCTGCGACACACAATTTGATTGTTATAACGTAAAAGGACATAGTCCTGGTAATTTATATTTATAGTGATTTCGTTATCAGGACGCAAGATTTATTCTTTTATATTATTGTTATTTTCATAGCATAGAAAGGGATCAAGCCCTGATATTTTGTAATGGTATCAATTAAGACCGAAGTCACATAATATTTCATATTCATTTTTGTATGAGAAGGCATAACGCCATAATAATTGAGGGACAAGCCCTGGTCATTATATATAAGGCAATAAATCCCTGGTTCAGATATGTATTCGAACATTAAACCGCCAGGCGGCATTCCGTAAGCACAATGCTATAATCGTCAACCTCACCTTAGTGAAGTAAAATTCATCAATAATAATAAATAATATCATTTATAACGTATATTTGTCATACCACTATATGTGGTTAATATAGAGTTTATATTTATCATAAACTTCACTTCTGTTAAGGTATTTTCATCAATAATGCTATTTATAGCGTATATTTCTTTTATCACTATATATGTGTAATATAGTATTTATAATAACCTCACCGTAGTGTAGGCAAATTCATTAATAATTATATTTATAAGTATATTTCTTTTATCACTATATATGGGTCATATAGTATTGATAATATTCAATTCTTTATAATATCACAACCGCAATTCCTTAAAACTAAGTCCTACCTAACCCTACCTAATTGGTATTTAAATAATCGCATTGTCTTATAGTTAATATTCATTGGGATTATATCGTATTCGTAATCGCATTGTCTTACAACTAATATTCTTTGATTTATGTCGTTTTCTTATTATAGTTTGGCATCATTAAAACCATAGCACTTGCTCACGCAAGGTACCCTATGGCTCAATACTCAAATATACATCCGAATCCAGTTCATTATTTAGGACGTGATAAACACGCATGATAAGAGTTAAGCAGGCCACACTGTCTAATACTAGTTAGCTATCTCGAAGTGAGAAGCAACCAGTTGCCCCAATAGTATGACATGCTACAATGTCAATTATAAAAATCCCTATTGCTAAGCTAAGGGGGCGTCTCTAATAAGAAGACGAGTCATTTTGCTACAAACGATGTATAATATTCCAGCGCCTCAGCAACAAACCGAACTACATCACGGCATCGACCTAAGTCGCACCACCGCAGCAATTCTAATCTGTATCACTGGGGCCGCTTCAGCAATGGACCTGAGGAAACTACTGCATCGATATAAATCGCACCGCAGAGTCAACCTCATGTCAGCATCACATCAGCAAAGTCAAAGGACCTCACTCGAGGACACTATAGACATGACCAAAATCATATCAGAGCCTCATACTTAAGCATCGGGTCAACTAAGATTAAAAATCCTCGGGCCTCGCTTAAGGACACTATAGACATGACTCAGGTCACATCAGAGCCTCAAACTCAAGTATCGGGTCAACTACAACTCGCCAAAACATTATACACGTATACAGCTGAAATATAATTATTTATTAGTTATGACGCATAAATTCTTCCCAACGCATACTTTTAAATATTCATTGAATTCGCTTCTTCTTAGGTTTCAAATAATCCATTAGATTCTGAAACATAAACAATATTTGCGCCGAAGCATTACTTTCACTATTATATACACAATTACAATATCACATAATATTACAGAAACGAAGTAAACTTCGTTTCTTAATATATATCAAACATATATACATTCATAATTGACGGACCCACAAACCGTCATTAAATATTTAATTTATAATAATAAATTATATTCAATATATTTCAACGATATAAATTTGCCTTTAACATGTATAGATCATATTATTCATATTAGATCTCTTTGCCAGTAATCATAGACGGACCACCATACCGTCATTATTAATTAATTATTGTATATATATTTAATATATACTTTATATATATTCTTTGCCATGCATCACCAATCACCATTAATAATATGTATAAAAACCATATACGAAGATCGGAAACCTTAACTAGCATTCTAGCAGCATGGCCGCCCGAACGCACCGCCCGTCTTTGGTAAACCGTCCACATATACGCGGGGGTAGAGACGTCTGACGGGCACTCACTAAGCATACGCTCGGAGACACCTTCGCCGACACCACACCCCTTATATATGTGAAACAGCTGCAATGACATTCGGCACCTGAATCCGTGATTTTCCATACATTTTCCTTTTTCTATGAAAATTTTCATACAAAATTTTATAAATTTTTGATTTTGTAAAAATATTATTTTCGGGTTATGTCCATACTTAGTATTACGTTGCACATAGTCACGTGGTCGGCAAACGATTTTAAGGTTAAGCAACTTTGGGTGCTGTCAGTAAATGGATGGGTGACCGTCCATAAATAGGTTCATATTATAGAAAATACATTGTTTTAGAGATTTAAATAAAGTGTAATGTTGAGATCGTCACAATATGTAAGTGTTTTAAGTAGAGATAATATACTTTTAGTAGTAGAGTCATGCTCTTCCCAGCAAATATGGGCCGGGACGACCGGGAAAGTACCCTCTCAAAAATTTTTCTTAAAGTAACAGCATCACTGTACACAGTACTATTCATTTCGTGCGGTTATTGCGAAATTTTAAGTGTCGCAAGCGTTCATATGTTGTGGTGACTTCTTACTATCAGGCGCACAGTACGCTTGTTTGCCCCTATTTGTTACTCTTTAAGATCTCACATAATATTAAAATATTGCTATATTCAGCTACAGAGCAAGAAAATTCTGCATATAATATGTACATATATGTAAGGCTTGGAGCTGTTACCAACTGTCTATGTTCTTCGGCAATTAGTTACAGCCACTTGATTTATTGTGTGGCCATTAAAAAGCCTAATAAAAATAGCTATACGAAAAATACTGTATGGTAATTTCTTTTATTTATACCTGTTTGCGTGTTAATGTGAAACTGGCAGTGGGTACTTTATTTGTTCATCTCTGCTTATTACTCTTATCCGGATTTGACAGGTTACACACAGCGATCATCTTTCCTCCACAATTGACTTATCAAGAGTTTATTATTATTATCAACGAGCGGGAATCAAACCCGTGAACGTCGAGATCATAGGCATGTTCACTACCTACACGCCACAATGGTCATTGTGGCAGTAAATATATTTTTTTGTGAATTCTTATGTGATTGTGAGTACTTATATACACTACCATTAGTCGGTAGTTTTAATTCAGTTTTCAATAAATACAAAATAATAGACGGCGTTACATTACTTTATTTTTTTTATTTACACAAATTTTACATGTATGAAGAAAAAAAAATGAACGATGGTCTTACAGGATTGAATAACATTTATACATTTTTTATCTAACCGCAAGTTTCCTGGCCTGTCTCTGTTATCTCAGTGAAGTGCACACGTCCAGCCCATATCTCACTCGTTATCAGATAGGTGCTTGTCTATAGAGTCATTAATTCTCCTCATTTACCGCAATCTCTTTTTAGTTAGTGGAGGTTTTAATATGATGACTTTTTGTAGATAGTTTTGTTTAATAAATTTTTTGAAAGATACCTATAACATTATTAATGACGTCTGGTGAAATAATCTCTGCCACAGCTGAGATTATTATTTCACCAGAGCAATCAGCCACACTGGTAGCAGCATTACTGTTTATTACCGGGCAAAGAAGGTTTAAGAACTAATATCTCGAGTTTGGCAACACGTAAGTGACACCTACAAATGGTGTTGCAAGCCTTCATATGCTACGGCAATCGCTTACCACCAGGTGGGCCCTATGCTTGCGTGCCAACTTAGTAACATAAAAAAAATTAATGGATGCCTTATTACTTTTTTTTTATTTAATCAAAAATCACAACGTCTATAAAACTTCAAGACACGTCTGATAAGATAATACACATCATATGACTATATACTTAAAATGCCAGGATCACAGTTTCCTCCTGATAAAGGAGGCCAAATGATCCCAATTAGGCTTTCCACGCAATGAAGATACTGAAGTTAGCTACACTATACAAAATGCTACCACAAAATCAATCAATAAATAAAAGTTTTTGGCAAAATGTTACACGTACGTGATAGAAATGAATGAAACCACAATTACACTTCGTTTATTAAGTTATTACTGTATTCAAAAGAACGAAGGCCTTTCATTCAAACGAATTTGCCAGTTACAAAAGATTTTCCCACAAAATACCTCATCAAATATTGTCAATATTTTATTTTCATTGAAATAAATGGAAAATATCATTCAATTATTTCAATAAAGTTGTACGACACAACCATATTTATATTTTTGTATTTTATTACGGACTAGCTGTATCCGCGTCTTCGCTCGCGTGGTATACCGATTTCTCTTTATTACAGGTTGCCTAATTCATTTTCAAAATTAAAACCAGCGTAAATTACTCCTTCATCAGCTATTTGCCAGTGAAAGTCCCGTCAAAATAGGTCCAGCCGCTTTAGGGATTAGTCGGAACCAACAAACAGACAAAAAAATTTAAAATTGATTTTTTATTTAAGTACCGTATATATCTACTCTCATACGCATTTAGTGAAAAGCTGTTAATTTGGAATTACAAACAGACACTTCAATTTTATTTATTTGTATAGATTTATAAATTATCCATGAAAGATAATAATTTTTGTGTTTGTCAATTTTTTATTCTTTATATATTTAAGCTGATTTGAAGAAAATATTATGAAGCATTCGTATAGACGGTTATTGTAATAGACTTATTATAGAAAATAGTAACCGTTGTATTCTAAAGTAAAATAAATATCTTTGACATGTATTGAACTATGCAGCGGAATATGAAATACTGATGCGTCCTGTGGGCTTACCATTAACTTAATCACTTTATTATTATAATATATTTATCGTCATGTTCATAATTATAAAATCTGAATGTCAGAATTGAATTGGATTGATTTCTGAATCTCTTTTAGAGTTAGTGGTAAGCCCTCTGTTCATCATTACATCAAAGTCAGGCTTCCTTAGCACGTCTTGCAAGACTGTCGATAAGATCACCGCAGACAATGCGCCTACAGATCTCTGGTTATATTGCAGAGTACTGTGAATCCATTGGCTATAGTTATATCTCACTAGCTTCTGCCAGCGGCGTTGCCCGCGTGTTTGTCGATTTTAATACAAACTTTGAACACATACCCCAATGAAGAAACTTTGAATGTCGTATTTTTTTTTTATATTATCTATCATCCTAATAAATAAGTTTCAAGCTTCTGGCTCTAAAAACTCGCATTGAAAAGTAGTCTATGTATATCCTTTCTCAGGCTCTAAACTATTCGTTTACCAAATTTCATTTATTTATTTGAAAATAACAGTATTTAAATTTAAATCGTTTTAGTAGTTTTGGCGTGAAAGCGTGACTGACAGACAATGAGACAGAGTTATTTTGGCATTTATAATATTAATAATGATACAAATAACTGAAGAGCTGCTATTCAATGCTCCTATTATATTTAGGTAGTTTTTTATGTTACTACGTCAATATGTTATTTAATTTTCTCGTATTCGTATTTCTTATTTCTCGTAGTCTTAAGGTTTGATATTATTATTAATAATTTTATTCATCTAATTATCTAACTAATTATAAATGTGAAAGTTTCTAGGGATGGATGTTTCTTACTCTTTCACGTCAGAACTGCTAAACAGATCTGAATGAATTTTGGTACAGAGATAGATTATAGTCTGGAATAGCACATAGTCTACTTTTTATCCCGTTAAAATGTTTGTTTCCCGTGGGATTATCAAAATCGTATCCATTTGGAAATATGTTTAGATGTTTTTTACTTATTTAGATGGCTTATTAAAAAACACTATTCACGCGGGTGAAGCCACCGGCAGAAGCTAGTATCATTATATACCTCCTATTAAAAGTTGTTGTTTTGTCTAGACATTGTTTTTGAATCTTTCTTCTACTAATGAAAATATTTTATAGAAACTTTTATCACAATAAAAGTTTTAAAAATAATATAAAATGAATAGAATTCTTAAAACTATAGCAGTATCCTAGACAGAACTATCCCCTTACAGTATTCTTAAACAATGTCTTAACGTCTCTTCACTACATAGTATAAAACAAAGTCGCTTTCACTGTCCCTATGTATGCTTTATAATCTTTAAAACTACGCTAAATCTTTCTTTTTTCTGCTAAATCTTTAAAACTACGCAACGGATTTTGATGCAGTTTTTTTAATAAATAGAGTGATTGAAGAGGAAGGTTTATATGTATAATAACATCCATTAAATAGTGGAGAGAAAAAAATTAAGGTTTCTAATGTGATGTCATGAATAATTACATTTAACGCGTCCGGGCCAGGGGCAGTCATGAATAAATCAAAACTACTGGATCGATTTAAATCATTTTTTCAGTGAATGACATAGGCTATATATTTTATACCCGTGTGAAGCCGGAGCGGGCCGCTAGTTTGGTATAAACCTCACGCTACAGCGCTCCTGTCTCGGTCTCCTCGCTTAAAACAAAAGAAAAACGATGTTCATAGTTTTCTATACTAGATATAATTATGAGCATAAATAAATATTTATTTTTAGAAGGAAGAGTGAGTATGGTGGATGGGAGTCCTCTGCCGTTCATATATGGTGTAAAATTTTTGGGGAAAGAAGGAGAAAATAAGGAAGGTGGGGCGCCCATGTAATTAATATTTTTTAATTTCTATAGGTATCTATGTTTCTAATGTGATGTCATAAATAATTACATTTAACGCGTTCGGGCCACGGGCAGTAATGAATAAATAAATTACTGGATCGATAATCATTTTTTCAGTGAATGACATAGGCTATGTATTTAATACCCGTGCGAAGCCGGAGCCGCTAGTAAGGAATAAAAAACAAACTTTGTCATTTATTATATTAGTAGGATAACCAAACATTTCAACTTCGAATGTTGTTCATGTCACTACCAGTCCAGTAACAAAATCGTGTTATTATAATTTGACAGTATATATTACGTTGTGAGGGTAAATATTTGGCTCAAAAGTAGCTTAAAATAGTAATGATGTATTTTATGCTGACATTATTTTTAACCGACTTCAAATAGATGGAGGAGCAGTGATTTTTTTAGATTTCTTACCTGATTACTCGAAGACGGCTGGACTGACTCCCGAAGTGGTCCCATTTTAATCTAGTCGGATCTGATTCATTCTAGAGAAACCGAGAGAACTGTCCATCGAGAGGTATTATTTTAAGTAGCGATTTAAAAAAGAAAAAGTAATACTTCTGCGACAGAAGACTCTGTCAGTTTCCTTAGTAATAATAAGTCCTGATGGTAATAATAATCATAATTTTTATAGTATGATCTTTTTTGAAACAAATGTTCCACAGACTGATTTTAGTGAAAAATATAAAGTTCTATTTGATATTCTTCACGGTAGTTTATTAAAATTAATGATAAGAATTTTCATATTGAAAGCATGATAGATCGGTTGCTGGTTAATTCATGAGCCAGTTCTAGCTTCATTCTAATTAATTCTGAGAGATGAATCGGTATTTATTATGACATGGAGTATTTGTAAACATTATGCGAAAAGTCTGAATAAATACCGGTAATGTCTTAAATTTTGACAAAATTAAAAAATTAATCCAATTGTCACAAGCCATTTGATTTGATTTATAATATTAGTGACAACGTTGTGACACAGCGGTAGCGAACCTGCCTTAAACGCCACAGGTCGCGGGTTAGATTCCCGCTCGGAACATAATTTGTTTGTATTGACCATGCAACCATATTTTCCGGTTTGGGTGTATTTGTCCCTGTCCTTGTATATGTTTCCGGAACCCCGACACAGGATATCACTATCCCAATAGTGGCGTTTAATGTGCAGCGTTTATTTATTTTATTTATTATTTATTTTTTCGGAATCTGTGATGCTGCTTGGCCTATTGTTCTCGTTAGCATCATCTTTACTACTGAGATGTGGCCTTAATAAAGGGACTGCCCTCACGGCGGCTCAAGGTTGATCGGGAATGGAGGCAGCGCTCCAAGCGCATGCTAGACGATGGACTCATCCTACGGCTTGTGAAACAAGGCACCTCTCAAACCCAAAATATTCTTTATTCAAGTTAGCTTTGAAGCACTTTTGAATCGTCAAATATACAATTCTTAGTGTCTGTGAAGCTACTAGGAAGATAGTTTGATTGAAATAGTTTTAGTTACAAATTATGAGGAAAGGCAATGAATTATAATAAAACTTCTTCCTATTCTGTTTAACCTATATCACATTGCACAAAGACAACATTATCTGTACGTTCATCAACGTCTTTGACACTAGATTATAATACATTAGTCTTCAGAAGCTTGATGCTATGAAACGACATCCATGTTATTGAAAGATTCTATTTTGCGATAACGTCATGTGCAAGCTCAAAAAGGCTGTTTCAGGCTAGCGTTTTTTCACGGGCGTATATGGTAGTCCCGTTCTAAACTAAGCTTCTATTGCTTCAAAAAGCTGACAGATTGTCGCTCTAAGTACATTTTACCGACTGTATCACGACGCGTGTTCAGAGTATACCCTCATACTTCCCTGCCCTTTCCATACAAGAACTACTCGTGCCGATCTCCGATGTTACCGACTAACTACTGGCATCAACTCCTTCGCGAACAAAGAAGTTTGCCAAATCTTTTCTTTGACGTGCTCAAAAGTGAAACTCGTTACCGGCCAACGTGTTTCCTCCTCCCTACGATCTGAGCTCCTTCAAACGAAGCGTGAGGCATTTTGCGGGTAGGCAGGGCGACGGTGGGTAACGCGGTTCGCATCCGCAAATGTAATAATAATATAGCATGCAATAAATATAGCCGTCTTCGCGTTTGCACTTTACTTTACTTGTAGTTACCATCACGTAGAGTAGAGTCATCTGCCTTACTTTTCAAATAAAAAAACGCGCGTACACGGGCTTATATCGGTGTTTACGTTAAAATCGGTGGTAATGAGTTTCAGTGTATATTTATAGAGCTTTTATATAGTTTATAAGCGCGTTAACCCTCGTATAAGTTAAGCGTGTTGTAAAACTAGTGAAATTACTGGGCAGAGGAGATTTAAGAACCAATATCTCGAGGTTGGCAACGCGTGAGTGGCACCTACTAATGGTGCTGCAAGCGCTCATATGCTACGGAAACCACTTACCATCAGGTGGGTCGTATGCTTGTTTGCCAACTTGTAACATAAAAAAAGCTTGCCTATACGTACTTAGACTCGCTTCGAAGAATGAACTTATAAAACGCTTTTATAAAACGCTGGTCTGCAACCGCCTTAAGATTGCAAGTTTGTACAATAGGCTATGTATTGACGGATTAACGACGATGAAGTGTATTATATCATGTCAGAAGTGAAACAGTGTAATTGCAGGAGCGTGAGATACAACATCTCATAGCAGCTATTTCGTATTTCAGTCATGCTTTGATATTGTATACAAAGAATGTCTTAACATACAGAATATTATAAATTTGCAGGGTATTTGGGTAAAGGAGGTTCTCAATTCAGTTGTATTTTATGGATGCTTGAATTTGATATTATATAATATTTCTTATCGTAGGTGCAATGACAGTTTCACATGCTTTGTTCGCCTCATTTGTTTAATATATTAGAGTATAAATTACTTATTAAATACGTTAATAAAATTCAGCCGTCAACTTATGAAATAAGTACAAAACTTTCAAGCGATTTGTATGGTATAAATGGTAACTTAATTGCATTGTAAGTATTAAGCTACTTTTGAATATATTGTGACTTTTACACAAATATTTTTTATTATTTTAAGCATTAAAAATATAGTTTATCATAGAGTAAATAATATAGTCCGTATATAATAACATAAAGCGACGCATTCTTAATCATCACTTTTTATTCAGTACATTTTCATTATTTTTATTACATTTATCAGAATAAAATATATAATATATTTTTTGTTTTACAAAAACACAGGTCACCTGGCGTCTATTTATATTTTTACGCAAAAATATTATAATTCATAAAATTCGATTTGTATAATTACAATCTGTGTCCTTAACGTTTTTGTGAACGTGAAAATCTAAATCGTTTTTGTATCATTTGATTGATGAAGTTTGTTATATGGACTGAAGCTACGGACTGGCATTTTTATTATTGATGGTACGTTGTCACAGACCATAAGAATAAAAACACAACAAAAACTTTACTTATATTAATTACTAGCTGTGTGTGGGTTTATTCCGGTCGGGTGAGACCGCCCTGTTGCCCCAACTAAACGCATCTTATCACCCGCCCGCACTTTCTTTATTTTTAATCGGCTTCAAATTATCATATGGTGATGTTATATAGCCTATAATAATTTTTCAAAACAGAACGGTAGTTCCAGAGGTAAGCTTGTTCAAACAAACAAACAGACCCTTCAGCTTTATAATATTGGTATAGATAAATGACAAACGTGATTTTAAAATAATTTTTTGTTGGTTATCATGGGTATAGCCAGGTCTTAGTTGTGTTCAAATCGGTGTGTTTTGTTTCAAACATATATAAATACACACAGACACTTCATACGTATGACACCTCTCTTCGGGGATTCAAAACATTATTTTTGCTTAGAAACGGTTAAATAATCAGACCCAATTTGATTGCAGTTTTATACAATTATCGTATAAAATATACTATATAAATTTATTTATTTTATATAGTATACGAATTTCAGCGTATGTAATGGTGAAAATGTATGCCAAAAAATTCTATAATCCGTAATGTGTGACGCATATGGCATAAAAATGTATAAAAATTTCATATTTATCGCGAACATCTCAATTTGCGGGAGGAAAGAGATAAAAGTTGCCTATAATACATTTGGCCAAATGTTGGTAACGTTTTTTTACGACGGTTATAAAGACAGCTTCCTTGTAAAATCTTTATTCAAATGTAGGGAATTTATTGAAGTGGGATTTGGGCAGCCATCAGTTAGAATAGCCAAACCGCGGTGGCACAAATACAGTTTAGTGGCGAAAGCCTTAAATTTCAAGATGGCGATTCGTCCCTAAGTATAATGCCACCATTTAATAAAGTTAGAATATATGATTTTTTTTTCGACGGTTTGATAACAAGCACACTGTCACCGCAACCTATGAATACTTGCGATAGGAAGGAATGAGAAGGGAAGAAGGAAGTGGTATATACATATACAGTACTGATAGTGTTACTTGACGCCAATTCTCTGTGAGAGATCAGTACTTCCTCTGTCGAGGTGGTCTATTGGTTTTTTTTTTTTTATGTTATTAGTTGGCAAACAAGCATACGGCCCACCTGATGGTAAGTGGCTGCCGCAGCCTATGAGCGCTTGCAGCACCATTAGTAGGTGCCACTCACGCGTTGCCAACCTCGAGATATTAGTTCTTAAATCTCGTTCGCCCAGTAATTTCACTAGCGTACAATGCCCTTCAAACCGGAACACAGTAGTGCCTAAACACTACTATTTGGCGGCAGAATATTGGACACTGCGGTGGTACCTACCTAGCCGGCCTCTTGCAACAAAAGACCTACCACCAGTGTGACTGTTTGCACTGGTGGAATAATCTCTGTTGTGACAGAGGTTATCCCAACAGCGGGCGATGGGGTCGTCACATCCCGACGCTCTGTCGAGGTGGTCTATTGGTGCTGAGAGGTGTGACTGACCCCAGCATGGTTCATATATATAATATATAAATAAGATATATTTAAGTAAATAATAATTAAAAGCACGAAAGTAAATAGCATAAAACTACGAAATTGGCACGTGTATCGTCTAGCGGTCAAGACCCTTGTTACGTTGTGATCGTAATAACCCGTGTTCTTTTAGAGCATCAGAGGCAACAGGTTCAATTCGACAATGGAAAACAATGATATCTTATTTATTATATAGTTTAATTATTTTAGTGTCATATGATTATCATAATAAAATTATTTATATAAGCCAATAAAGGCAAAATGGTGAGATAATAAATATATCCCTATACTTTCAACACCTCTTACGAGTAGCTGAAAGTAATCCGCTCCTCCAATTCTTATATACTTAAACTCTATAGTAAAAATATAAAGAAGAGGGGGAGATCGTTGGCCCCGCACACGCCACCGACTGTGGGCTCCAACCATAGATACGAGCCCTCCCGGGTAAAGGATAGGCTATTTATAGTGCGCCTGCGACACACAATTTGATTGTTATAACGTGAAAGGACATAGTCCTGGCAATCCATATTTATAGTGATTTCGTTATCCGGACGCAAGATTTATTCTTTTATATTGTTGTTATTTTCATAGAATAGAAAGGGATCAAGCCCTGATATTTTGTAATGGTATCAATCAAGACCGAAGTCATATAATATTTCATATTCATTTTGTATGAGAAGGCTAAACGCCATAATAATTGAGGGACAAGCCCTGGTCATTATATAAGGGAATAAATCCCTGGTTCAGATATGTATTCGAACATTAAACCGCCAGGCGGCATTCCGTAAGCACAATGCTATAATCGTCAACCTCACTTTAGTGAAGTAAAATTCATCAATAATAATAAATAATATCATTTATAACGTATATTTGTCATACCACTATATGTGGTTAATATAGAGTTTATATTTATCATAAACTTCACCTTTGTTAAGGTATTTTCATCAATAATGCTATTTATAGCGTATATTTCTTTTATCACTATATATGTGTAATATAGTATTTATAATAACCTCACCGTAGTGTAGGCAAATTCATTAATAATTATATTTATAAGTATATTTCTTTTATCACTATATATGTGTAATATAGTATTTATAATAACCTCACCGTAGTGTAGGCAAATTCATTATAATTATATTTATAACGTATATTTCTTTTATCACTATATATGGGTCATATAGTATTGATAATATTCAATTCTTTATAATATCACAACCGCAATTCCTTAAAACTAAGTCCTACCTAACCCTACCTAATTGGTATTTAAATAACCGCATTGTCTTATAATTAATATTCGTGGGCTTATATCGTATTCGTAATCGCATTGTCTTACAACTAATATTCTTTGGTTTATGTCATTTTCGTATTATAACTTTATATCATAAAAACCATAGCACTTGCTCACGCAAAGTACCCTTTGGCTCAACACTCAAACATACATCCGAAACCAGTTCATTATTTAAGACGTGATAAACACGCATGATAAGAGTTAAGCAGGCCACACTGTCTAATACTAGTTAGCTATCTCGAAGTGAGAAGCAACCAGTTGCCCTAATAGTATGACATGCTACAATGTCAATTATAAAAATCCCTATTGCTAAGCTAAGGGGCGTCTCTAATAAGAAGACGAGTCATTTTGCTACAAACGATGTATAATATTCCAGCGCCTCAGCAACAAACCGAACTACATCACGGCATCGACCTAAATCGCACCACCGCAGCAATTCTAATCTGTATCACTGGGGCCGCTTCAGCAATGGACCTGAGGAAACTACTGCATCGATATAAATCGCACCACAGAGTCAACCCCATGTCAACATCACATCAGCAAAGTCAAAGGACCTCACTCGAGGACACTATAGACATGACCAAAATCATATCGGAGCCTCATACTTAAGCATCGGGTCAACTAAGATTAAAAATCCTCGGGCCTCGCTTAAGGACACTACAGACATGACTCAGGCCACATCAGAGCCTCAAACTCAAGTATCGGGTCAACTACAACTCGCCAAAACATTATACACGTATACAGCTGAAATATAATTATTTATTAGTTATAACGCATAAATTCTTCCCAACGCATATTTTTAAATCTTCATTGAATTCGCTTCTTCTTAAGTTTCTAATAATCCATTAGATTCTGAAACATAAACAACATTTGCGCCGAAGCATTACTTTCGCTATTACAATATTATATAATATTAAAGAAACGAAGTAAACTTCGTTTCTTAATATATATCAAACATATATACATTCATAATTGACGGACCCACAAACCGCCATTAAATATTTAATTTATAATAATAAATTATATTCAATATATTTCAACGATATAAATTTGCCTTTAACATGTATAGATCATATTATTCAAATTACATCTCTTTGCCAGTAATCATAGACGGACCACCATACCGTCATTATTTAATAATTATTGTATATATATTTAATATATACTTTATATATATTCTTTGCCATGCATCACCAATCAACATTAATAATATGTATAAAAACCATATACGAAGATCGGAAACCTTAACTAGCATTCTAGCAGCATGGCCGCCCGAACGCACCGCCTTGGTAAACCGTCCACATATACGCGGGGTAGAGACGTCAGACGGGCACTCACCAAGCATACGCTCGGAGACACCTTTGCCGACACCACACCCCTTATATATGTGAAACAGCTGCAATGACATTCGGCACCTGGAATCCGTGAATTTCCATACATTTTCCTTTTTCTATGGAAATTTTCATACAAAATTTTATAAATTTTTGATTTTGTAAAAATATTATTTTCGGGGTATGTCCATACTTAGTATTACGTTGCACATAGTCACGTGGTCGGCAAACGACTTTAAGGTTAAGCAACTTTGGGTGCGGTCAGTAAATGGATGTAAGTGACCGTCCATAAATAGGGTTCATATTATAGAAAATACATTGCTTTAGAGATTTAAATAAAGTGTAATGTTGAGATCGTCACAGAGGAGCATGGCTCTACTATTATTATACATGTATAATGTATATGTGTTGGATGTTACCTGTTACTAAGGCTTTAAGGCCAAGATTTCGTTCATATTTATCTCCTTATCTATTCAAATTTTCTGATTAGATAGGCTTATATATTTATAAAGATATAGATGTCTTACGGTCGGTTTCAATATACCTACGATCTTAATCTATTTAGCTAGTCTAATACACTGAGATTGCATTTCTGATCTAAAAATACAAAAAATAGTTTTGATAACCAGTTCTGTTTCTAGTATCAACCCAATTATGATATCTACCTATCAGAGGGCACTATTATTGCATTGCATTTATAAGTTGACGTTAATGGGACAAAGATCAGACCAAAAGTTTGAGCTCAATTTTAGATTGATACCGCTGCTCGACGATTGGAAGCGATAGGTGACTGAAGTCAGATCAATATAGACTTTTTGAGTACGGAAATAGAAAAAAGACGTTGTGGTGTGTTAGTAGGAAGCCTGCCTTAAGTCTCCACGGTCGCGATTTCGATTCCCGCACGGGGCGGATATTTGTCCTCTGATAAATGTCTGCCTCGGTCTGGACGTTTGTTCTTGTGGGTCTCCCCACCGTGTCGCAGAGAGCACGTTAAGCTGCCGGTCCCGGTTGTTATCACATAACATCTGCTAATAATCGTTAATTCTTGTTAGATAATTTGCACTTACCCTATGATTTTTTTTTTCTGAATGTGTATTGCTGTTGGCCCTACTGGCCTTGACAGCGTCACCGGGCGGGGGCCGAGTACTGAGACTCAGCCGTGATAAAGGGACAGCCCTCACGGGGCTCAAATTTGATTCCGTCCTTAGAGTGCCTCCTGTGAAGCCGAACCACGGCTAAGAATGTCATCGGAGATGGAATTTACCCTATGAGTTACTGGTTCGCCTCTAGGTTGCGTTACTAGTAGCCTGTCAAATCTGGATAGCAGTAATAAGGAGACCCTACGCAAATACCGGTATTCATGCTAGGAAGAAGAATTGTTAACACCGATATTATTTACATTTTTCATTCAAAGATAACTCAAACCACATTAATTGTAGCAGTTACTTAAAACGAGTTCAACTGTTTGTAATTTTATCACGCTACGAGTCATAAAACAGCCACTAATCTTGTTTATGTCCGACCGTTTGTCACAGAAACGTTTGCCGCTTAATTTTAAATATCTCGGTAGGAGGGTATATATTCTACAGTTAAAACTGCTGGTCGAAGTGAATGGTGATATAGTTGGCTTGTTGCCAATAGGAAGCCTTTCCTTAGGCTTTATTTTAAAGTACGTACAATATCATTTGCTTGCTTATTACAAATGTTTGTTATTTTAAACATTCAATTTACACACAGTTACTAACTAGTACGTCTAGGTGAGGTATCAAATATTCTTATACCATTAGAGCCATGCTATTCCCACCACAAATGGGTCAGTTCATCCGTGGAAGTTCCCTCTCACAGAAAATTGTTGGGGATAAGTAAGAATATCAGTACTGTTGCGTTTTGTGCAAGGAGTGATAGCGCCGGAGGCCTCATCTCCCACCCTCTCTGCTTCCTTGGATTGGCAACGCACAATACTTCAAGTATCCCAAGTGTTCATAGGTTCCGATAACTGCTTAACATCAGGCGGACTGTATACTTGACATAGAAGTCATGTACTTCAAATTGTAAGACAATCTATATTTTATAATCATGAAATAACTGAAAATCATTTTTTTTTATTTTAAGCAATGCTTTTTTACATAGCATTACTAACACTCCTATTGCCCTCCAAAAAGCTCTTAGCTTGCGCTAGGAGTGGGTATGACAATAGTTCAAGGGGGTCAGGATCGAACCCTCAACTCTGGCGTTACCTTTGAGCTATTGAGGCTTCACTTCACGTAATACTTCACATATATAACATCGTTTTATAAATTACCAGTCAGATGCAGGTCGAATTTATTTCAGCCATTTTTCCATCCGTAGCAAAGTTTTTAACCACAAATCATAACCACAGAAATTCAGCCAATCCCTCTGACTGAATTTAAACTCATTTTTTGAAAGTTTCAAGTTTAGGGAACCGTAAATATTCGCTAATATTTTAACTGACTTCAAAAAAAGGGTTTCAATTCAACTGTATTTTAATGTTTGTTACCTCAAAACTTTCTACTGGATTGGAACCGATTTTGTATTTAAAAGCTGGTACTTCCCTTGTAGTCCCATTTCAATGCTGTCCAGTTGTGAATATTTAAATAATGTAGTCAGTACAGTGGCGATGTTTTACTTAGCACTGAATTCTGTTGTACAAAATATTTGTATTTTTCTTTTTAGTTTTAAAGTCGTTTTTTTTAAATTATTTTACGACTTTCAGTATCTTAGTTTTAGTTACATTTTAAGGTATACACGACGATGGTGGGACCAAGTGTATAATTGACTAAGCGTGAAATTGTAACCTCTGAACGCCTGCAACTGCTTCTGCTATCAACATATCATTTTATATCAGCATGCTACTGAACGTTACGTTATGATAACAATCAGGACCGATAGCTTAATGTGGTCTCAGAGACACGGTGAGGACACCCACAAGGGCAAACATCCAGGACGAAACAGATATGTATAACCAACATCTACTCCATCCATCCGTCCATGTAATACTGCCAAATAAACGTAATTTCCAATTCCCTTTATAGACTTTTAATTAATGCAAACGGACAGCGCGAATAGATCAGATTGATCACGAATCGAAAACTGTCAAACGATCATCAAACAGAAATTCTAGTTTTGTTTGTAATTGAGCGCGAATTACATTGAATCGAATTGATACAACGCTCTATTTGTATGTAAAATCGTTTGGTTTGTCGATTGTATAAGCGGACATAGAATAAGAAATAGGTGTATCTCGTTATAGCGGCGTGGTTTATTACCTAAATTAAATTGTATTGTAAAGTTCTACTATTGAAGCCGATAGTGATTCTTATTTATCAACAAAAAGGAAGAACTTTGTGACACCATTGTGGCGTTGTGGGTAGCAAGTCTTTTAGTCTCGATGTTTGCGGGTTCGATTCCCGCTCCGGCATGTGTTTATTTAAATTTCTGTTTCGGTTTAGGCGTTTGTCCATATGGGTCTCCCACCGTGCCTCGGAGAGCACGTAATCAGTAATCTGTCGGTCCCGGTTGTTATCACATAACATCTGATCTTCTTCTTATCGTTTGGTTAGTGGTCAACCTAGTGTCAGAGTTGTTCAGGTCGCCCGTAGGCCTCTGACTTGACTTATCGACTGTTGTCTAATTGTCAACAGCCGGGACCGACTTTTTACGTGCCCTCCGAAGCACGGAGACGCTCGGTTGAAATACCACTATGCGATCACCCATCTAGCGACTGACCGCGCCTAAAGTTGCTTAACCTACCGATCGTTTACCGATCAGCGGGTGCACTCGGCTATGAGCGTCTCATAACATCTGATAATAATCGTTAACTATTGATAAGCAAATTGCTCTTATCCAATAAGTCACTGGTTTGCCCTCAGGATTGCAGAGGTCAGATGGCAATCGCTTCGTGTAAAAACTAGTAATCTGACAAATCCGGATAAGAGAAATGAAGAACTTTATCTATTTTATAAATAATATTACAACATACATATATAAAATTCAATACTAGGTATATTTACAAATAATTACAATTGTATAAAGCATGTTCACGGGGTATGGTCGCAACAATGCTAGCTGCATTTTTTTTTTTTATTATTTTTTATTATTTTTTTATTTTTTTATTTTTTTTTATGTTAGAAGTTGGCAAACAAGCATACGGCCCACCTGATGGTAAGTGGCTGCCGCAGCCTATGAGCGCTTGCAGCACCATTAGTAGGTGCCACTCACGCGTTGCCAACTTCGAGATATTAGTTCTTAAATCTCGTTCGCCCAGTAATTTCACTAGCGTACAATGCCCTTCAAACCGGAACACAGCAGTGCCTAAACACTACTATTTGGCGGCAGAATATTGGACACTGCGGTGGTACCTACCTAGCCGGCCTCTTGCAACAAAAGACCTACCACCAGTGTGACTGATTGCACTGGTGGAATAATCTCTGTTGTGACAGAGGTTATCCCAACAGCATTTCCTCTTTGAATCGCAATCTCGATTCTTTAGGCGAATAAAGAACCAGTCCTCCAGTCCAGTCCATGTCACCTGTGGAGACATTTATATTTATTAATTATTATTGATTATGTGTTCGAAGATAGACAAGATAACTCAAAATTTAATGGAAAATTTTCGGTGTTGAGGTATTCTTAGATTAGGTGTTTCCTTATGCCACACAAAAAATCTCTTACACTTCAAAACAAACCTCTTATATAAGTAGTAAAATAATTGTTAATAATAATACAACCCTCCCACAGAAAATCAGCGTATATTAATAGTATTAGTAGGCCTTTCTTTCTTTCTTTTCGAGTGGTTAGTGGCCAACCTAGTATCAGAGTTGTTCAGGTCGTCTGTAGGACTCTGACTTGACTTATCGACTGTTGTCAAATTGTCAACAGCCGGGACTGACTTTTACGTGCCCTCCGAAGCACGGAGACGCTCGGTTGAAATATCACTATGCGATCACCCATCACAGTGACTGACCGCGCCTAATGTTGCTTAACCTACTGATCGTTCATCGACCAGTCGATGCACTCGGCTATGAGTGTCTCATTAGTAGGTAATGTTCTCCCACCCCTTCTCTTTCCTAGTAATTTCTTCCCTCTTTAGGTTGGCAACGCGCATGTTATACTTCATGTTTCGTAAGCGTTCGTAGGTTGCGGTGACTACCTAACATCAGGCGGAGTGCATGCTTGTTTGCCAACCGTCTTGACATAAATGTATGAACAATAGTTTTGTTTTCCGAAGATAATGGCAACCAACATTAAGTTTAATTAATAATTGCCACTGATATCCAAAAGAAAAACCGTTTTGCACACAATTTTATTTAATTCGATTTGAAAGTTTTCTTAATACAAAAAAGCTTTATTCCAAATCAGGAATGTCTAAATCATTTTGCTATTAGTATATTTTTCTCTTACCACAAATAGTAAACACTGGTGTTAATCCCTCAAGGCACAGTTTAACAGAACAATAGTTTTTCTGTTGTTCTTGTGCAGCCAGCCGTCTCCCGTGATACATAATAGGAAACTTCAACACTATTTCATTGTAAAGTTTCCGACCACAACCTTCACGCCAATTATTGATCATCGCTGGAAGAAACTTTAGAAAGCCTTTATATATGTATATCTAATATATAAAATTCTCGTGTCACAATGTTCGTTCCCATACTCCTCCGAAACGGCTTGACCGATTCTTATGAATTTTTCTTATGAATATGCATATTCAGTAAATCTGAGAATCGGCTACTATCTATTTTTCAAACCCCTCAGTGATAAGGGGGGTCCACCCCAAAAATTTTTTTATTATTTTTTGGATAAAATTTTTATTTTTTTATTATGTGGCATAGAAAAATACATACCGGGTAGAGGGCGCTGCTATCGAGTCCCAGATTTTTTCGGGGCAGGACAACGTCTGCCGGGCCCGCTAGTAAATATATAAAATTAGATCTGACTGACATATCAATGTCCAAACTAAACTTTTGGAGTTAAAAGCTGATTTTTTCACAGGTGCTGTTAAAACGTAAACGAGAAATAATAAAGATTTTTTTCAACAATTTCTAATTTTTTTCTGTTTATTTATGATGTGGCATTAAAAATACCTACAGTCCTAATTTTCACCCTATTTTAATAGCGATATTAGTAATTCAATAATTTTCGACTTCCCCGCCAGGCGTCTACCAGTCTCATTTCTGTTCACAATTGGACTCAGTTAGGGGGCGCTGCTATGGGGTCTACCTATGTACATATAATGTATATATAAAAATGAACAGATTTAAAATTCTAAAATGTAATAAAGAAATGTAAGGAAACAGATATCAGTTTTCGAGTTTACATACATATAAATATTACATACATATAAATAATCAAAGATTTCTTATTGTGTTACTCTAATTTTTGAATAGTAAGCAAAAGTAGTACACTTATTTATTGCTGATCCTTGCAATATATTGTTGTAATAAAATGAGGTTTATTGTTAGTCTGAAATGTATTGCCCATGAACTGAGTACTAAGACTGAAGCCAATTTTTATAACGCATAATTATTATTTATAGCTTAGTTTTTTGGTGGTAAGTAGTCACCGCAACCTTTAAATGTTTGGGTACTTGAAGTATCACATGCGATGGAGAGAAGGGACGAGAAGGGAAAAAGGAAGGAAACAGAGGGGTTGGGAGATGGAGCCTCCAGCGCTCTCACTTATCGCACGAAACGCAATAGTATTGCTTACGCCGATTCTGTGAGAGGGTAGTACTTCCCCGGTCTGCCCATTTGTAGTGGGAGGAGAATAGCAGCTGGTATAATCATCATCATCATCATCATCATCATCCGTTAATCCCTGGTTGCGTTAAGAACTTTCGATTAGGAGCCCGGGGTTCACGTGCTTTTTACTTACCCAGGGTCTGTTTATACTCTTTTCCTGATTTGAAGGGCTATCCGTTTTCCACACAGCGATTGCCCTCTGACCTCCACAACCTAAAGGGCGATCCAGTAACTCATTGGATAAGACCAAATTACATATCAAGAGTAAACGATTATAACAACCGGGATCGACAACTTAACGTGCTCTCCGAGGCACGATGGCCTACAAGGACAAACAGATATTTTTAACAAACATTTGCTCCGGTATATATTTTATCCTTTTTTATTATTATGCCCTTTTTCGTTGAGTCAGTTATTTATAGATGTCGCAACTGAAAATACAACATAAATGCATCTGGTTTATTTGAAATGAATTCATTCCAGTAAATATAATGAGCTTCAGTTAAATGGCACTGTTGACATGCCATTACTGAAATTATTTGCTCGAAATAAATCGATTTTGCGTAATATGTTCATGCAATTAAGTCGTATTAAATATTTATTTCTACTTTAAAATATGTTGCGTAGTTACACATTCAAAATAAAATAATAAATAAAAAAATGAATGCTCTACTCTCAACAGCCCCCATTAGGATAGTGATATCCTTTATCGGGGGTCCAGAAACATACACAAGGACAAGTACAAACACACCCAGATCGAAACACATGCCTGTATGGTCAATACAAACTTTCAGGCATCGGGACGTGACGACCCCATCGCCCACTGTTGGGATAACCTCTGTCACAGCAGAGATTATTCACCAGTGCAATCAGTCACACTGGTGGTAGATCTTTTATTGCAAGAGGCCGGCTAGGTAGGTACCACCGCAGTGTCCAATATTCTGCCGCCAAATAGTAGTGCTTAGGCATTACTGTGTTCCGGTTTGAAGGACATTGTAGGCTAGTGAAATTACTTGGCAGAGGAGATTTAAGAACTAATATCTCGAGGTTGGCAATGCGTGAGTGGTACCTATTAATGGTGCTGCAAGCACTCATAGGCTACGACAACCACTTACCATCAGGTGGGCCATATGCTTGTTTACCGACTTGTAACAAAAAAGAATCGATAAGGAGCACCCGATAAAATTAAAAACTCTAAAACATAATCACCACAGTCATAAATGTCCAATATGCGTCTAAGATCCCTACTGAAATTCACAAAAAGAACTGATGGCCTTGAAAGGCCTGAATAGATCTTCATAAATTGTAAATATTATCCGGATCACGTCAGCTTTCAAACAAAAAAGGTTGCATCAAAATCGGACCATACGTTAAGGAGCGACGATGCCATACTTATAACACCCTCTTTTGGTCAGGGTTAAAAATGGTTCCTCTTTTTACCCTTTTGACTATTATTAAAGGCGTCGGGATGTGACGACCCCATCGCCCGCTGTTGGGATAACCTCTGCCACAGCAGAGATTATTCCACCAGTGCAATCAGTCACACTGGTGGTAGGTCTTTTGTTGCAAGAAGCCGGCTAGGTAGGTACCACCGCAGTGTCCAATATTCTGTTGCCAAATAGTAGTGCTTAGGCACTACTGTGTTCCGGTTTGAAGGGCATTGTACGCTTGTGAAATTACTGGGCGAACGAGATTTAAGAACTAATATCTCGAGGTTGGCAACGCGCGAGTGGCACCTACTAATGGTGCTGCAAGCGCTCATAGGCTGCGGCAGCCACTTACCATCAGGTGGGCCGTATGCTTGTTTGCCAACTTCTAACATAAAAAAAAAAAAATATATTGCATATTCAAAGTGAACAACATTTAGATAAAAGAGAAAACTTCAGTCGTTCGTCGGAGCAGACATACACTCACGCTTTTTTTAAATTTATCCCATAAAAATCGATTCTACCACAAAGCAGTATAATGTGTTTCGGTTTGACGGACACTATAGCTAGTGAAATTACTGGACAAAGGAGATTGAAGAACCAATATCTCGATGTTGGCAACGCGTGCGGGCCACGGGCAGTAATGAATAAATCAAAACTACTGGATCGATTTTAATCATTTTATCAGTGAATGACATAGGCTATATATTTTATACCCATGCGAAGCCGGAGCGGGCCGCTAGTTTTCACATATAAAAAATCTTCTCGGGAAGCGATGTAGCGATACACTACATATTGATAAAATACACTACATTGTGATAAAAATATAAGATAATCGCAATAGTGTTTGTAGAGCTTAATACTTACGACTTTTTCACTTCTATAGTCGAATATTTTTATACTATCGTATTATCTGAAAACATAATCCATTTCTCGTTCGTTTCTCTGCGAAATATTAGTTCTGAAATCCAACTGACTGCTTTCGCTAATGGAATGAGATCCCACATCCGTGTATTATTATAATGTATCTTTATGAGACGCTCCTAGCCGGGTGCGCTCACTGATCGGTAAACGATCGCTGAGTTGAGCAACTTTAGGCGCGCTCAGTCACTAGATGGGTGATCGCATAGTGGTATTTCAAGTGAGCGTCTCCGTGCTTCGGAGGGCACGTAAAAAGTTGGTCCAGGCTGTTATCACTTTGATGACAGTCGATAACTCAAGTCAGAGGCCTATACGGTATACGGGCGACCTGAACAACTCTGACACTAGGTTGGCCACTAACCACTCGATAAGATAAGAAGATGTATCTTTATTAAATACTAGCATCTGCCCGCGACTTCGTCTTAGAACTGAATGTATAGAGAAATGAATCTTCTTCTTCCTAGGAATTTTTTCCCGGTTATTTTACTGCCCTGGGTCTCCTTATTATGCTTATCCGAATTTGACCGGGTACTAGTTTTTACACAGAGCAATTGCCATCTGACCTTCGCAATCCTAAGGGCGAACCAGTAACTCGTTGGATATGAGTGTATTACTTATCAAGAGTTAGCAATCGTTAACTCGTCATCAGATGTTATGTGATAACAACCGGTACCAACAGCTTGACGTACTCGTGAGGCACGGTGGGGGGATCCACAAGGACAAACGCCCAGACCGAAACAGACATTTTTAAGATCAATACAAACATCTGTCCGAACGGGAATTGAACCCGCAACCGTCGAGGCTAAAGGCGTACTCGCTACCAATACGCCACAATACGGTGTCGATAGAGAAATCATTTGTAAGTAAATAGTGTTTCATAAGGCACACTATGTACTTAAACCGAATTTCAATCGAATACGTCGTACAGCATGTTTTTTGATAATCTCATAGGGACTCAACATTTTTCCGAGATAAAGAGTATTCTGTGTGTTAATCCAAGTAATAAGCTTTCTATGTACTGAATTTTATCCCAATACGTTAAGCGTGATAGAGTAACAAACATCCATACATAATTCCAAGTGGCTACGCCCTGCAGGCCGTTGTTTGATAATCCTACAGAAACTTAATATTTTTCTGGGATTAATAGTATCCTATATCCTAATCCAGATAACAGTCTATAACTGTGTCAAATTTCATCTAAATCCATTCAGCGGTTTTTCGTGATAGAGTAACAAACATCCAAACATAATTCCAGGTGGCTACGCCCTGCAGGCTGTTGTTTGATAATCCTACAGAAACTTAATATTTTTCTGGGATTAATAGTATCCTATATCCTAATCCAGATAACAGTCTATAACTGTGTCAAATTTCATCTAAATCCATTCAGCGGTTTTTGCGTGATAGAGTAACAAACCTCCAAACATAATTCCAGGTGGCTACGCCCTGCAGGCTGTTGTTTGATAATCCTACAGAAACTTAATATTTTTCTGGGATTAATAGTATCCTATATCCTAATACAGGTAACAGTCTATAACTGTGCCAAATTTCATCCAAATCCATTCAGCCGTTTTTGCGTGATTGAGTAACAAACATCCAAACAAATTATTCCACCAGATTATTCCACCAGTGCAATCAGTCACACTGGTGATAGGTCTTTTGTTTTAAGAGGCCGGCTAGGTAGGTACCACCGCAGTGTCCAATATTCTGCCGCCAAATAGTAGTGCTTAGGCACTACTGTGTTCCGGTTTGAGGGCATTGTACGCTAGTGAAATTACTGGGCGAACGAGATTTAAGAACTAATATCTCGAGGTTGGCAACGCGCGAGTGGCACCTACTAATGGTGCTGCAAGCGCTCATAGGCTGCGGCAGCCACTTATCAGGTGGGCCGTATGCTTGTTTGCCAACTTCTAACATAAAAAAAAAAAAAAACAAACTTTCATACATTTGTTATCTTGAAAAATTAAGCAAATGTGAAATTTCGCACACTGAATTCGGGAATGAGGATAAAATATTCACATTCGAGAAATATTCTCTGTGATTAAACAAACTTAATCATTGGGTAAATCTGAGCAAAATACGCCAAGGGTCGACTTGGCTTGAGGCCAAATAGTAAATGTAATTATTCGGTTGTTCAGCGGAAACTTGACCATCGCGGAAGAGTTTTTTGGCAACAAAAACGATAGTATTGCTCTTTCCTTGCCCTACAAAGTATGGACAGAATAAGCTCAGACCATTTGTCACTGGGTAACCTGATTTGTCTCGATCTTTGGGATTTGCTGATTTCTTGGAATGTAATTTAAGTTTTCTTTTCATTTTAAGGGTTCCAATAGAACTCTATTACTAAGCCTAATAGCCGAACCGTAATAGTTGAATTTTTAACAGAATATGTCTTTTTGTTGACACACACAGTAATTTTACTCGGAGATTTTTGGCTATATCTATACGTAATTTAGTAAATATATGTAGTGTATTCTATCAACCGCTACAGAATTTGTATTGATGTAACTACGGACCCTTCAAACACAAAAAAATCGACTACCTTGATTACAATTGTTTGACTTCAATGTTTTTTGGAAATATAAAATCCAAATGGTTTTTTTTTAGTTTTGATTGATGAAGTTTTTTTCACGGGTTGACAGTTTTATTATTGATGATACAAAAATTGATTCAAAATATTGATACAATTACGTAACAAGTGCATAAATTATTTATAGATTAAAAATTATATATTTGTAATTTCTTATTAGCTAGATGAATGATGATGATATTTAGAATAGATATTGATATAATGATATCGAATAGCAGAGGTTTGACCGGAGGAATATACTCTCAAATAAAAAAACATACATAAACTAGGGGTAACCGTACTGCTGTTTCAGTAATAGAAACCCAAACCGGCTACTACTAGGGTTCACCCTTATCATAAACGTGAAAGTTTGTATGCTTGGATTGATGGATGATGGAGTAATCTACTAAGCGGATTTCGATAAAATTGGGCATGCAAATAGTGATAGTTTAAATCACTTAAAAATTTCAGGTTCCCGTGGGATTATCATAAAACTAAATTAATACTGGCGAAACCACGCACACCGCTAATATCAATATTTATATATAAGTATATTATCTCTCACAAAGTTTATAAGAAAAAAAATTATTAACTTTCTAAACCATAGATAATATTGAATCGAAAATATAATACAATGCGAAACATAAAAAAAAAAACAATACATCTTCTTTGAGAATTTGGTAAATTTACTGTAAATTTATTACGCTACGAGTAATAAAGCCGCCACTAATCTTGTTTATGTCGTCCGTTTGTCACAAAAACACTTGTCGCGCAAAAAACGCTTTAAAGACACGTTTCCACTTTGTCGTGATGACTACCAGTCGTGGGGTCTCGTGTTGTACATGAGTCAAAACCATTTTCTGGCTGGTTATTTATAAGCCCTTAACTGATTACATATTTAATAAGACGATTCACACATAGAACGAGACCGGCCTACCTCGTTTTACGACTGATATCCATACAACAAACGACATTTGAAGTTTGTCATAGCCATAAATGATTGGCTTTTAAGTGTCGTCCAAGACTTTTTGATCTTACGGCAAAATGTCATGGTAATTGGAACGGCTTGAACGGCATTCGTAAAATAACAAAAATGTTACGCCTAATCGTGATAGTAAATCTTGTGTCCTCGTTGCGACTATCTATCGTAGCCATGATAAAGTATGAATAAATTAAAAACAATGAACCGATATAATGACGCCACAATTAAGTAGTAGTAGTTAGATCCATCTCGACCACCGGGACCGATAGCCATCTGGGCACAGTGATCGTCAGGTCGCGTTGGTTCGTTCTGCGAGAGTTCCCGTAACCTGATAGCCGCACTGAGGTCGGGCACCGATAGGACCGACGATAGCTGACGCTATGCAACCCCACATAATCCGGTTCTCCTCCCCAGGAAGCCGGGTACCTGGTAGCAGATTTCCTTCCCGACAAAAAAAAGTATTAGCTAAACACAATGTCGATATTATGGGAGCAGCTAGGGACGATAAATTATTAGCCCTTACGACACAGTGACAACGAGCCCTAATTTATAAATCTCGCAAGGACAGTAATATATTCTAAAGTTAACATTTTTGGTCAAAGTTCTGTTGAATACTGATTATGTTGGCTTGTTTTAGCACAATGACTTGAATTACTATTCAACATGTTATGTAAATGCTTGTTCTGCTCAGCAAAAAAAGAACTGTGTATTTCAATAGGTTATATGATGAAAGCAGATAAAGACAGAGAAAGAGAGGGGGAGAGAGTTGCACACCCGGCCGCGCATACACGTGCTCGTGTGCTCCTTGTAGTAAGCTTGATACACACACGCACACACGGCATACGGCATTTCGTTCAGTGACGATTTCTACTAAATGGCATTACCCTGTACGCCGCGTTAAGGAACTTCGTTCCAAAAACACATTTTACGAAAATTCATCAACCGATCGATTTTATTACTAAATACTTACTAATTAATTATTATAAATCAGTTCAATATAAAACTGGTTTGCTACCACTGCGCCACGATGGCCGACGCCGTTTTCCTAACTTGGTGAAAAGTTCGCTTTTGGTCTCTGGTACGAGGGAGAAAAGTGCCCGATTCTCTCCCGGCAAGATAACACTAATTTACCTCCCGGTAACCTAGCCACCGTATTTCCCTCGAACCGACTACCGACCGATCGACTATAAGCAAACTTTCCATCGTAAACAAAATCGTATACGCCCTACGGTAGAAAAGTAGAACATTGCCACCCGCAATAATCCACTAGTGAGAATTTCTCACTTTTATCCCTAAATGCGTAACTATTTTCATCATGCCGTTAATATATGAATTACTTCCCAGTTCATGCCGAAAATAGCAAGGCTTTACTATTCACGTCTAGTATATAAACGATGTCACTTTTATCTGTTATTGAAGCACCAAATTCGTGTACGCTTATCCATTGAATAATTCAAGCCGATCTTCCCATGTACCGGATATTCAGACCCTTTTGAATCTAACAGCTCACTTACTGAACATCGTTGTCGATTTGTTGAAAAAGTGTTGATTTTTTTAAGGAAAATTTCACAATTCTGTTAAGTCATGTAGACCGTTTATGATTGTCCAGAGAAACCGAATATTTTTCCGGGACGAAAAGTATCTTATGTGTTTTAGCTGTTATGGCCTTTTTATGTTACAAGTTGGCAAATAAGCACACGGCTCACCTGATGGTAAGTGGTTGCCGTAACCTATAAGCACTTGCAACACCATTAGTAGGTGCCACTCACGCGTTGTCAACATCGGGATATTAGTTCTTAAATCTCCTCTGCCCAGTAATTTCACTAGCCTACACTGTCCTTCAAACCGGAACACATAAATGCCTAAGCTTTACTATTTGGAGGCAGAATATTTGACACTGCGGTGGTACCTACTTAGCCGTCCTCTTGCAACAAAAGACCTACCACCAATGTGACTGATTGCACTGGTGGAATAATCTCTGCTGTGTCAGAGATTATCCCAACAGCCTGATTGAGTAACAAAATTCCAAACATCTCAGACATAAAAACTTTCACATTTATAATATTAGTAGGGTTTTAATTTTAAAGAAACGCATTCAAAACAGTCAGCTCAGTGTAAGATATTTAACATTTTGGCTCGGGAGCCAAAAAACCACGTGGGCAAGACAACATGGCGGAACGTAATGGCCGCCGTGAATTATCTCGCAGTAATGGACCGAACGGAAGCCTTAATGGTTAGGAAAAAAACTACTATCTACTTTGAGATGGTTTGATATAATGCCTCTAATGTATGTTATGTGTATAATATTTATCAAATACATATTATAAATCTACAGTTAGTACATATAAGTTATCAAATGTATTTTTGCGCATTATCGATAGGAGAGAATGGATAAATAGGGGAGTGGGAGATTGGGCCTCCGGCGCTCTCAGTCATCACACGAAACGCAACATCACTGATACTGTTAGTTTTTTATATTTGTAAAAAGTTTCTATAAATTGATTTTTATATTCAATGATTAATACTTTTATACTAGCTTTTGCCCTTATTGAGATTGGACTTATTGCAGTATTTTATATTTTTAGTATTTTTTTTTAGGTTACTAAGTTGGTTGGGTAAGCGGTTGCCGCAGCATATAAATAATAAATAAATAATAATAAATAAACGCTACACACTCATTTAGGATATTGATATCCTGTGTCGGGGGTCCGGAAACATACACAATGACAAGGACAAATACACCCAGACCGGAAAATATGCTTGCATGGTCAATACAAACATATTGTGCTCCAAGCGGGAATCGAACCCGCGACCTGTGGCGTTTAAGGCAGGTTCGCTACCGCTGCTCCACAACGTCGTCGAATATGAGCGCTTACAACACCAATAGTAGATGCCACTCACGCGTTTCCAATCTCGAAATATTGATTCTTAAATGTCTTTTGCCAAGTAATTTCATAAGCCTACAGTGCTCTTCAAACTTGAACACAGTAATGCCAAAGACGCTACTGCTTTGCGATAGAATATTTGACACTGCGGTGGTACCTACTTAGCCGGACTCTTGCAATAAAAGACCTACCATCGGTGTGACTGACTGCGCTGATGGAATAATCTCTGCTACGACAGAGATTATCCCAACAGCGGGCAACAATGAGACATCTAAAATACTAAATGAGAATTTACACAAGACACCACTTTTTATTCATACAGGCATATATTCCGGTCTGCGTATGCTTGTCCTTGTCCATGTATGTTTCCGGACCCCCGACACAGGATATAACTATCCTAATGGGTGCTGTTGAGTGTGTAGCGTTTATTTATTATATTTATTGTACATGTAGCTGAGTGTTGAAAAAGAAAATTCAACGTATGGCAACGTGTTAGGTATCTTTGGATAGGTCTTTCAAATGGTAACCAGGTTTGATTTTGAGTTTTTCGATTGAGTCAGTAGTTGTTGAGATATTAGCTCCTAAAGTAATAAACACTGTGTTTCCCCCACCCAAATTATGAACTTTGGGATTTAAAACTCTAGAAAAATTTCAGGTTGTAGAACATCAATAAAACTCTAAACGACAAATTCAATCTTAGATTGAAATTGAATTCGGCCATCAATAAAGTAATCAATTAATGCAAGATATGTCTAAAGTTGTGTACATAACCATCTGAAATAAATAAATACACTTTTAGAGTTCTATATCCACGTATCCTTCTAAAATTTAAAAGCCCATACAACATTTCCAATTGCCTTTACAATTTCAAATCGTACAGTATAGGCCACTCGTCGCCCGAAGCGATATCATAGAAGCTTCTCGATCGACAGTCGCTCGTATCGGTGAAATTGAGATACTTAATTGAGGCTGTATATACTGGTAGTTATAGATTGATATCAGAATAGACTTTGGTATTTTTTCCATATTACTTAAAAGTATTAGCACCTGGATGAGCTTTGCTCGGTATATTTTTTTATTTTGGTAAATCGCGTTTTTTTGGAAATTATAACTATTTAGATACGAATTACTTAATGATGAAATAAGAATAATATTTTACAACGCCATCTACTGAAGTAGCTTTAGTTTATCTTGCTAATTGACTTACTGGGATTAATACACGCCAATAGATGTTAGAAAGAGACAAATATTTTTGAAATTGAGTTTTCATTGCTTGAAAACATGGATAAGACGACATTTTCTAAAAATATATCCTAGCTAGGTCGATTAATAGCCCCCGAAACCCCCACCATACTAAATTTAATGAAAATCGTTAGAGCCGTTTCCGAGATTCCGATTATATAATTATATCTTGTGTATAATTGGTCGTTTAAAGGTATTACATTGGTAGGGCTACCGTTGGCGTGCTGGTAGCGCGCCAGTTAGTGTATGATAAGTAATTATTGTATTATTTGATTTAAGACGCCCATAGCCGGGTGCGCTCACTGATAGGTAAATGATCGGTGGGTTCAGTAACTTTAGGCGCGGTCAGTCGCTAGATGGGTGATCACATAGTGGTATTTCAACTGAGCGTCTTCATGCTTCGGAGGGCACGTAAAAAGTTGGTCCGGCTGCTATCAATTTGATAATAGTCGAAAAGTCAAGTCAGAGGCCTACTCGCATATGGGCGACCTGAACAAATCTGACACTAGGTTGGCCACTAACCACTCGATAAGAAGAAGAATTGTATTATATATTTAGCCGTAGAAAATGGCAAATCGGAAAGCTAAATAGAGCACTTGAGTTTATTCAAAATACAATTCAAATTTTGGCATCGGTGAATAGAGATTTTGGATTGTTTTTTTTTAATTTTACTAAAATTGCTTTTTAGCTGATACAAATTTCACGTAGTTTCGCCTTTTACGGGAACTGGGACGGGAGATGAATGTCAGTTTTATTGATTTAAAGCAAAAAGGCAGCCAAAAACTTTTAATAAATACACAATAGTGGGTTAGTAGTAGAAAAATAGCACTGCACGTAGTTTTGCTACAAATTTTGATGAAATTTGATAGAGATTATGATGTTATACTACTAAATGGACGCAAATAAGCAATACCATGTCAACCCACAAAATTGAAAAAACTGAGTTATATATACAGAAATGTTGGTAAATGGCTGAAGAACATTTTTCTTTAATATTTGTAGGGTTTTAAGCTTTAAAACTTCTAAAAAGCCATTTTTAATCATGCAATTTATGTATTATGTTAAACGTTTTGGGTTATATTATATATGAAATATGCAGTTTGGATACTTATTTTTTGTGAAAATAAGTAACAAAAACTTACATAAATTTGAGATTGCCAAAAACTTGACCAATACATAAGGAAAATTCATATAAAGCAAGTTATTCAAAATTTTCAAACGCGTTTTTCTCGAAATGACATTGATGTCGGTTGACATGGTATTGCTTATTTGCGTCCAAATGTAAAATTCTAAATTATTTTAATTTTTTTTTCTTCTTCTTATCATTATTTTATGTATTAAGCCAGTGTCTGCTAATACTCTTATCCAGATTTGATGGGTTTATGTTTTTACACAAAGTTATTGTCATCTGTCCTACGGGCGACCCATTAACTCATTGAATAAGAGCAAATTCCCTATAAAGTGTTAGCATTAAAAGATGTTATGATAACAACCGATAGCGACAGCTTAACGTGCTTTTCGAGGCACGGTGGGGAGACCCAAAATGACAAACCCCTAGACCGAAACAGATATTTATTTCAAAATCTCAATAGCTCAACGGTAGAAGGGGCGATTTCGCTCGTTAACGTGAGAGTCGAGGGTTCGATCCTGACCCTATTGGGCTATTGTCGTATCCACTCCTAGCGCAAGCTTCGAGCTTATTTGGAGAGGCAATAGGAATATTAGTAATGCCTTGAAAAGGCATTGCTAATATTCTTTAAAAAAACACTGCTACGCGCGGAATCGACCCCGCGACTGTTGAGGGTCAAAGCAGGCTTGCTATCAGCATGTAACGACGGTCGTAATAGTTTATAATAAATATAACTCAACATATTTTTTCACATGCTTAACTAAATCTAAATAATATAATATAATTCAAAGTAAAAAAAATTGAGTTATAATGAAATGAGCCCATCCCTACTAATATTATAAATGCAAAAGTAACTGTCTGTCTGTAGCGCTTTCACGCCAAAACTACTAAACCGATTTAAATGAAATTTGGTCAAATGAAAGTAACGTCATTTTTAGAACTAGGAACTTGAAACTTATTTTTTAGATTGTTATTAAAATCGTTATTCAAGTGGGCGAAGCCGCTGGCAGAAGCTAGTACGGAATAAAAATGAGCTAAGAATAAACCAAATATGTACATCTCTATTATAAAAGAAAATTTACTTTTTTAAACTAAGCTAACTAAAAATGAAACGTGCTTACACCACGATATATTTAGTCAGGGATTTGCTGCGTTTCTCTGATTTGATTTATGGTTAAAAGCGAAAGAATAGCTGAAATAAATTCGGCTTGCTCTGGACAGGGAATTTATAAGTCAATATTTCATTGGTGGATTTTGGTTTGATTCTATGTAAAGTCTTCTCCTTCCTAGCATTATTCCCGGCATTATATCCACCCAGGGTCTGCTTATCACTCTGATCCAGATTTAATAATAATAATAATAATCCTTTATTTGCTGAATAGACCTATAACAATTACAAGCTTAAGAACTAGAAAAGAAAATAATTATTTTATAAAAGTAATAAACAGGTTTACGTTGGCGGTTTAAGTTCCCCCTATAAGCAAGCTATTCTCAATGTACAATATAAGGGTTGAAAAATTTAATATATTATAACATCGATACTTCTTGAATTATTCAAAAGATCAGGGTACATAATGTCAGTGCTTCAATAATAGGTACAATTGACATTTTATGAGCTAGAGAAGAAAAAGAGAATTATATTTATTTATGACCAGTGATTGACAGGTAATTCTCTTTGCCTGTTCATTCACCCGTTTAATTGACATCTTTGTTTAAGAGGGTCCAGTACTTTGAGTCCATTCGTGCCTATAAGGGATAGGCTACACAAAAATCAAAGACACGGCGCTTAAAAGTAAATAAAAGTTCGGTGTGTTAGGGAGACGCCTGTGCGTTACTTATCGATAAGTGCTTGTCGATCCCGAGAAGGTTGACGATAAGTTGGAAAATTCATTATATATTTCACAATTTATTAAGAACTAGTTTCTGCCCGCAGCTTCACTCGCGTGATTTTACACTCTTTAGGGTGAACCTTGTACAAACTTGAATGTCATATTTATAACAACACAACAACCTATTTTTCCTATTTCTACCACAGTCTCTGCTTCCCATAAGATTTATAAGTACTACAGAGCACTTCTTCTTAATTTAAATTGTATAAAATGTTAATTGTTTTTGTCTTGATTTTTCAAGTTATTGCCCTTGCATTTGGCTATCAACTTACACAAAACCTTATAACTGATATTGGAATAATAATATATTATTAGTATTATTTTCACGTACAACATAGAAAACTATTTCTTATTTTTGTACGAAATACTTTGACTTTTCAAGATGAAAAATTCAATTATAAAGTGTAAAGTACAGAGTATAATTGATGAAGACAGTAACAAGATTGAACGTTGAAATAGTCTTTACAATTTCTCTTAAAGTAAATTGAGATAGATACGTTAAAAATTAAAATTTATTTTTAAAAGATAGATTATTAAAAGATAGATATCAGTTTTATTACAATTTTCAACTTCTTTTTACCCCTCTTTATTTTTAATATTCTACCAAATGGTAAAGTTTTATGCTTTTTCAAAAATGACTGACCTCCCATAGATAGCATCATTCAACCACTTTTTCACTTCTTCAAAGGCTCATTTTAGAAAACAGTTAAATAAATATTTGTTCCTCTCTAGTTTTGATCTAAAAAACAAAGTTTTATGCTTCTCATTTTCAAAATTACAGACTTCCATCAATCCCTTTTCAACACCTGTAAGGGTCGAATTTCGAAAAATCCTTTGTTACCGTACCGCGTTTAAAAACACAATTTAAAAAAATCACTGAAAATATTCAGCTTACTAGGTCTGAGGTTTTGTATATATAGATTTACGTTTATTATTGACTGAAAAGCAGCTGTAAGCTGAGTCGATGGCCTTTTTAAAAGCAGTACTTAATGGTTAATGTTAGTTCGAATCAATGTAACACTTTATAATTATGCTTGCTTGATGAATAAATATCTTTATTATTATTATTATTATTATTAAATATTTTGACTCCATCGATAAAATTTTGTCTACAGAAAAAAAAAAATTTATTGTATTATTTCTAATCGCATTGACCACTAAGCATTTAACTATTTACTAAACTAGATGTAATCCACTATTCTAAGGGTACAGTTAAAATGGTATAGAATTAAACCAATTCTTAGTTGTTACGAGGGACTTTATGTGAGGGTCTGTGTGGAGCAATTTCTATTAAAATAAATTAGTTGGATCTGATTCTTTACGATTCTGAAAGTCAATGCTTCCTATTCTGATAAGGGTGGAAATAAAAATCAACTAGTTCAATGTAAAGAGCCAATTTCAACAAAATTTACGATCAGCGTCGATAATAAGTTTGTGTACTCGGAATGTTTAGTCAAATGGTAATACTTATATTTTCTTGTCATTTCTTTTTAAACCACAAATAAGCAAAACTAACTAACCCGTCAAATATATATATAACAAGATAAGAGTACAAGCAGTCCAGAGCAGACGAAAGATGCAAACGTAAGTTTCGTGTGTTGGTAAGAGGTTACCGCAGCAGATGTACGCCTGTTAAGGTTCTTTCACAAGCGAATTGTCATGTCAAGGAAAGAATATACAAATGGACATTGGATCGGCTTATCCGAGGAAGTGCTACCCTCTCCCACAAAATTGGTGTAAAGTAACAGTATTAGTAGGTACCATTGCGTTCTCCTAGTCCTACGTTCCTTTCCTTTTTGCCTTCTCATATATATTCCAAGTAACACAAGCGTTCATAGAAAGCGGTGACTGCGTACCGTCGCAACTATTAATTTTTTTTTTTTAATGTTACGAGTTGGCAAGCATACAGCCCACCTGTTGGGTAAGTGGTAGCCGTAGCCTATGAGCGTTTGTAGCACCATTAGTAGGTGTGACTCACGCGTTGTTAACGTCGAGATATTAGTTATTAAATCTCCTCTGCCCAGTAATTTCACTAGCGTACAGTGCCCTTCAAACCGGAACACAGTAATGCCTAAACACTACTATTTGGCGGCAGAATATTTGACACTGCGGTGGTACCTACCTAGCCGGCCTCTTGCAACAAAAGACCTACCACCAGTATGACTGATTGCACTGGTAGAATAATCTCTGTTGTGACAGAGGTTATCCCAACAGCGGGCGATGGGGTCGTCACATCCCGACGCCGGTAAAGAAAGAGGAAAATGAGAAAATGAGAAAATGAGAGGAAAGAGGTAAACGAAAATAAAGGCAGAGTGAGAGAAGACACTCCACGCCACTATCCGTACCACTGCTTACGATCCGTACCGATCCAGAAATACTATCGTAAGAAACCCTGATAGTTCAGGTATAACATGAAAAAAAAAAGTAAATAAATAAATAATAAATAAACGCTACACACTCAACGGCCCCCATTAGGATAATTATATCCTGTGTCGGGGGTCCGGAAACATTCACAATGACAAGGACAAACACAACCAGACCGGAAAACATGCCTGTACGATTAATACAAACATCTGCTCCGAGCGGGAATCGAACCCGCAACCGTCGAGGCTTAAGGCAGACTCGCTACCCACAACGCCACAACGGTGTCACAAAGTTTAGAAAATCTTTTAACAAAATAGTGAAATATGTAAACAATATTACATATTTAATTTTTAATGCAAATAATATTTTAATAAAACCACCTAATTGAAAAACTAACAAACTGTGCTAAAAGTTAATTAGGAAAATAAAACGCTACTCGACAAGTTACAATTCAAATGAACAACTTTTATATTTTTGTCGAGTAGTGCTTTTATATTGAATGAATCGCTTACAAGCTTTTAATTTAGTACCTATATAGTTTTAAAAATCACTTGAACTTATTCATTTTAATTTTATATATTAATATGGGAGTTAGTAAACGCTCTTTAATTACTGTTAATGCTATTTAACAAGTAAAAAATAGGTCACCTATTGAAAATATATTGCTAGTTTTACGAAAGACGACGTTGTGGCGCAGCGGTAGCGAACCTGCCTTGTTCGATTCCCGCTTGGAGCAGGTATTTGTATTGATCATACAGGCATGTTTTCCGGTCTAAGTGTATTTGGGCGCAAATAAGCAAATACCATGTCAACCCACACGAATGTCATTTCGAGAAAAACGCGTTTGAAAATTTTGAACAACTTGCTTTATATGATTTTTTTATGTATTGGTCAAGATTTTGGCAATTTCAGATTTATGTTAGTTACTTATTATCACAAAAAATAAGTATACAAACTGCATATTTCTTATATAATATAACCCAAAACTTTTAACATAATAGATAAATTGTATGATTAAAAAATGGCTTTTTTAGAAGTTTTAAAGCTTAAAACCCTAAAAATATTAAAGAAAAATGTTCTTCAGAAATTTGCATACACTTCTGCATATATAACTCAGTTTTTCCAATTTTGTAGGTTGACATGGTATTGCTTATTTGCGTCCATTTGTCCTTGTCATTGTGAATGTTTCCGAAACCTCGACACAGGATATAACTATCTCAATAAGAGTCATTAAGTGTGTTGCGTTCTTTTTCATTTTAATAGCAGTAAAGCTTTCATAATCTCGCTATTAATGATTCGGTTCGGAAAAATTAATACACTCTTACAAAAAGTCACCGTGAAGTGTCGATATTAGTCTTTTTACTCACCCTGGGGTGCAAAAGACTAGACTCGAGCGCCGGGACGGGTGCAATGGCGCAGGAGGTGTGTGGACTCAGAGCCGAGCTCTCCTACCCACTAAAACTCCAAGGTCCCATCTAGCGCCATAGTGGGACGCCGCGGGGTCGCCGAAGCACACAACCGCGACGCCCCGGCGCTTGCCCCGACGGGTCCACCGGTAGCGGCAACTTATTACCGCCATACATACATATTAATACATACTATACATGTCCTGTCCTGTTTACCTGCAAGATGCTGGTTCTACGCTACCTGACTTTGAAACGCGTCTGACAAGCAGTCCCTTCACGAGTCCCTCCAACATACGGAGCTAACCTAGTGGACATTTTTATCCCTACCACCAGGTTGTATTTTTTATGTCGTGACGTTGGGCAAACAAGCATACGGTCCGTCTGATGGTAACCAGTCACCACAAGCTATGAACGCGTGCGATATTTGGAGCGTCACACACGTTACCAACTTGAGGGGTGGGAGGGAAGGTATAAGAGGGGAGAAAAGGAAGAGAACAGAAAAGTGGTCGATTGGGCCTCCGGTGCTCTCACTCATCGCATGAAACTCAACAGTACCTACTGATACTGTTACTTTACACCGATTTTCTGTGAAGGGTTGTACTGCACCAATCGAGCCAGCCCATTTTGTGCTGAGAGGAGCATGGCTCTACTGTCTGGAATATTATTTTGTATAAGTATATAACATCATTTATAGTAACAGATTGAATATATGAAGAATGCCTTTTAGTTTGAAAATGAATGTCATTAATATATCTTTTAAATCCCTATTAAAGCTCTACGGTCCGACTCTACAATCGTAAAATGTCCTCATCTGTCAAATTAATTAATTCCTATAGAAATTGTTCAACTAGGACCCTCACATAAAGTCCCTCTTAACAAGTTGGAATTACCTTTTTTCTGAGTTGTGAATTAAACCGCAAAAAGCGTTAAGAACTTAATTCACCAAGTAATTAAGTTGGTGATTCAAATTCTTAGCACTTTTTGTAAATCTTACTTATTTTACTATTGAAATATTATTTTTTAAGAACAATTTAGCCCAGTGATTGTTTTTTATGCAAGAGGGAGCAAAAGGCAAGGAGGTTCACTTGATGTTAAGCGATTACCGTCACCCAGGAACATCTGCAACACCAGAGGGCATGCAGGTGTGTTGCCGACCTGAAGAAAGAAAAGACACTTCTCTTGAAGGTTCCCAGGTCGCATCAGTTCGGAAAGACCACCGGCAGAAGTTAGTAGTGGTTGTGCGAGGAAGAAAATGTCTTCTTAATCACGCTGTTGTGGATTTCCAGACATCGAGATGGTAAGGGTGGAATTTCGAGTTCTGTCGCGATGTCCGATGGTTAAATTCTACCGGCAGGATCAATCCAAACAATTCCTCAGAACATTGCCCGTGATAGATGCGAATATGCTCGTAATTAGATCTTCTGCTTTGAGAAGTTTTTAGGCCTGATTTTTAAAATCCCAATTCAACCGCTTAGATGTTTTGGATCTTAACAACACGCAACTTACACTTAATTTTCAATGAAATTGAAGCCTCAATAGCTCAAAGGTCGAAGGGCCGAATTCGCTCTGTTAACGCGAGAGTCACGGGCTCGACCCTGACCCCCTTGGCCTATTGCCGTACCAACTCCTAGCGCGAGCTTAATAGGGACAATAGGAATATTAGTAATGCCTTGTTTTTCAAGGCATTACTAATATTCTTAAAAAAAAATTCAAGCACGAATTTCTAGATGTTGGCAAATTTATTATAACTAACAGCGAAATGCTATTATACCGCTTTTGATCTTTGTAGCATCAATATATTATTAATATTATTATATTAATTGAATATATTAAAGATATTTAAAATATATTTCAATAAAAATTTGTAAAAAAAATCCACGATCTACATTTCACATACATATTCTCATACTTCTTCTTATCGAGCAATTAGTGGTAAACTTCGTGTCAGAGTTGTTCAGGTCACCCGTAAAGACCTCTGACTTAACTTTATGACTATCATCAAATTGATAACAGCTGGGACCGATTAATTACGTGCCCTCCGAAGCACGGAGAGGCTCAGATCAAATACCACTATGCGGTCACCCATCAATTGACTGACCGCGCCTTAAATTGCTTACCCCATCGCTATGAGGGTCTCATTCGTCTCCTTCTCATACTTTATGAACGTGACTAAAATGTCGAATCATTACATAATTAATGAATATGGATGCAGTAATGAAGTAGTTTATTAAAATCTTTATCAAGCCTAAGTGAGGCGGACGGGTCGCTGGCTATAAATAATTTATGATGAAAACATTAGGCATGACTGCCAGCAATTTAATTCGGAGATGACAAAATTTATAATTTATAATATAATATATAATACATAATTTTTGATCGTAGGCTTCGTGACGAAAACGTTAACGAATGGCGTAGCTATTACGACATGAATAGGCTACAACCAGATAAGTACTTCGATTTTAAAATCAACTAGCTTCTGCCAGCGGCTTCGCCCACATAAATGACGATTTTAAAACAAACTTTGAAACCTCACTTCAATCATTTCAGGGGTGAATTTTAAAAAATCCAAAATCACGCATTTCTTTGTCTTTAATTTTTCGTTTGGTTAAGGGCGCATTTACGTATTTGACGAAAAATAGATGTTTTTCGGTCTAATTTCCGACAAAATCAAAGAAAATTAAATGGAACGATTAATTGCTATGAATAGATCGGACCTTTATCTTTAATAATAATATAAAAAATATGAAATTTTCTTATTATTTTTTATACTAAAACCGATTTTCTGGAGCCGGATTTTTGCGTTTTATAAGGTCAATTTCTCATTTTTGTCGTTTTTCTTTCAGCCGTTTCTTTATAGGTATTTTTGTCACCACATGTGGCAATGCAAAGCGACATTATTAGTGATACGTGATTTACCCTTATTTCATTACTTACAAAGAATTTTATTTTTTCCATTGTCATAAAATAAATACAAAAAAGAAAGATACGAAATGCATGTTAAGTTAGCCTATAATGGGGGTATACAATTTTTGTCATAGACACATAAGAATGTACTATAGAAGGAAGCAATTGTATACAACGTTGGCTTCCTATTAAATAAATAAATAAATACATGTGATCAAAGGCTAAGGCAACCGACAAATGAAAAAAGTAAGTCTCTTAACGTCTCACTGCTAGACGAAGGCGTCTTCTATCTGCTGACACCGTTGTGGCGTTGTGGGTAGCGAGTCTGCCTTTACCTCGACGGTTGCGGGTTCGATTCCCGCTCGGAGCAGATGTTTGTATTAATCGTACAGCTATGTTTTCCGGTCTGGATGTGTTTGTCCTTGTCATTGTGTATGTTTCCGGACCCCGACACAGGATATAATTATCCTAATGGGGGCCGTTGAGTGTGTAGCGTTTATTATTATTATTATTTAAGTGAAAGTACAGAAACTAATTAAAAGACATACAAATTTTTATCTTTGATAAGATAAGAAATTATCTATTCTGGCTTGATTAAATAAATAATTTAGGGCATCTGATATTTCAAATTGTTTCCCACGCAATTCGGCCACTACTCCTGTCAAAGTTAAGATTCAAACTTTCTTCAAGCCAGCTTTCAGCAAGATTAACAAACTTATTTTAAGATTTACAATATTAGTGTGAATGCTTGAATTCATATTTTTAGAATATTAATTACTTTCCAAGTTTCCAACCCCTTCAGAAGTAAAGATAAAGTTTGACTGATTCATTGACAGATATAAGAAGTAAAAATTAATCTATTTTAAATAGTTCTAATTGAAACAGTTTTATAGCAAATGTGGTGATTCGATTCGAAATGTATGATCTCTAGAAATATTTATGCTTTCACTTTTCTACTTTAAGCATTTATAGTAAAAATAATATATAGATTTCTCATAATATTTTAATAAATTTATCTAAATGAATATATTGAAACTTTAACACCGTTGTGGCGTTGTGGGTAGCGAGTCTGCCTTAAGCCTCGACGGTTGCGGGTTCGATTCCCGCTCGGAGCAGATGTTTGTATTAATCGTACAGGCATGTTTTCCGGTCTGGTTGTGTTTGTCCTTGTCATTGTGAATGTTTCCGGACCCCGACACAGGATATTACTATCCTAATGGGGGCCGTTGAGTGTGTAGCGTTTATTTATTATTTATTTATTTATTTAAATTATTAAGTTACAGTTGAAAAGGAACTAGAAACTTTATTAACTAGAAATATTATGTAATTAATTATTGTAAGCTCCACAGCTTTAAGCTGTTAACTTGGTAAATTTTGAGGGTGTATTATGTTGTGAAAACTAGAAGCCATAATGTAAGTATTGAATTGAATTAAATTGAATTTTTGTGAAAAATAAGCCTAAAATTGAATTTTTGTGAAAAATAAGACTTAAATTGAATTTTTGTGAAAAATAAGACTTAAATTGAGTTTTTGTGAAAAATAAGACTTAAATTGAGTTTTTGTGAAAAATAAGACTTAAATTGAATTTTTGTGAAAGATAAGACTTAAATTGAATTTTTGTGAAAAATAAGACTTATAGGTATATCCTACATATGGAAGACTTTATACAGATTATTCATTCGACGAACCATTTATTTTTATTCACAGCATGAAAGTTTTCGAATCTATGGACGTTGGGTGTCAGAGTCGTGGACAAACCGAAATACAGGGCAGGGTCTGCATACATGGTATTGATCATACAGGCATGTGTTCCGGTCTGGGTGTGTTTATCCTTGTCATTGTGTATGTTTCCGGACCCCGACACAGGATATAACTATCCTAATGGGGGCCGTTGAGTGTGTAGCGTTTATTCTTCGGATTTTGTAGGTTGGAAACGATGACAAGGCTTTTAATGTAGGGGTAATTAATACACAACATAAATGAGTAGCATAGCAGGATAACCTCTGTCACATCAGAGATTATTCCACCAGTGCAATCAGTCACACTGGTGATAGGTCTTATGTTGCAAGAGGCCGCCTAGGTAGGTCCTACCGCAGTGTCAAATATTATTCCGCCAAATAGTAGTGCTTAGGCATTACTGTGTTCCGGTTTGAAGGGCATTGTACGCTAGTGAAATTACTGGGCAGACGAGATTTAAGAACCAATATCTCTCGTTGGCAACGCGTGAGTGGCACCTACTAATGGTGCTGCAAGCGCTCATAGGCTACGGTAACCACTTACCATCAGGTGTGCCGTATGCTTGTTTGCCAACTATTAAAAAAACAGTAATACTTGTTCAGGACAGCCGAAAATAGTTTAAGTTTAAAGATAGTTCAATAATACAAATAAGTTTAAATAGGTATAATAGGCATAATAAATAGACACAGTAAAGAATAGTTAAGTAAATAGAAATAATAGTCTATAGAAAGTACACATGTTTTGAAAGATCCTTTAGACAATAGTTAATAGCTTTAGTAAAATAGATTTAAATAGAACAATGTTAAAAATAATGTTAAAAGTTTCTTGTAAAATGTAATTGTTTAATAAAGAATAAATGTTTATAGCGGAACGAGGGCGGGAAGCAAATGTTCACTGTTTCGCACATCGATTGTTCGATTGTCTGCCTGGCCGTGCCAGATGTTGTACCCAACGAGGGTATTGTGCGTCCCAAATAGCTGAAGTCGGACGCCTTATACAGTTATCCACATGGCCCTGCCAGTGTTGCGTCCGACGGGGGTATAAATATCAGCTACCAGGCCGACTAAAGTCAGTTCCACCACAAGAGCCCGGGGAGACAGTCCCACCTAGACAGTTGTTCGGGACAGTTCCATCATAACAGCGGGTTGGGATAGTTCCACCTAATAGTACTAGGGGATAGTTCCAACTCAAATAGCACTTCGGGATAGTTACCAGCAAGGAATAGTCATAGTTAGAGGTTAACCCGAAGAAACAGTGAATAGAAGCTTCCTCGACCTCGTATAGTAAATTCCCAAGGTCTTAAATCGGTGTCTTTATTTTACATTCCGGCGACAATCCAGTTTATAGGTGTGGATCCCACACATTCTGGTCCTTCGAGCCGGATCTATCGCCGGAATATAGCAAGACACGAAGATGCCAGTCACACGGTCAAGATCTGGGAACAAGATTGCCGCAAGACAGTCGTCAAATATAGAAGCCGCACCGATGGAACCGCCTCAACAGACAGCTATGAGTGCAATAGAGACTGCGTCCTCACAGCAATCGACCGATCCGTCGTATAGTATAGACGCTACGGGGACCGGCGCCACGCACTCTAGCCTCACAATGGGGATCGATTTAGCCACGGTTGCGACACCACAGTCGATTTCATAAGCTTACGTCTTATTTCCATTCCACCTGTCTCATTTTAATTAAATCAGTAAAGGGCTTAACAGCTGAGAACGGTCTTGATAAAAACACCCCGAACGAAAAGGATATACGTATGTCACGCACTTAAGAAACGTATATGTATAGAGATAGCTAAGTAAATAAATAAATTAATAAATAAACGCTACACTCAACGGCACACACTCAAAGTGAAGTAACTGTTTTCATTCTGCACTTCTTAGACAGCCAGATACACAATTACATACATAAAGATAGTAAAACTTAAAATAAAAATAAATAAAGTATCCACAGCCTGCTGTAATCCGACACGCTTAAGACAAACGAAAAATTGGAGGCGATACAATGCGATGTTTCACCTATAAAAAAAATCATAAAAATATCTTTACAAACACCAAAGATATCCAGTTACATTCACGAAAATCAAAGAAATTGATAACCACCTCTTTTTAAAAGTATCCCAGTTTTCAACATTATCATATTATTGTCTAAGAAGAACTTATGTATTTAAAAGGGTCGACCATCTGTTACATGAGAGGATCTGTTTGAATTATTCAATAGATATACGTTAAGATAAAAGTAACAGACAAAAGGCATTCGTGAGATTTAAAATAACATCAAAGGTATGTTTGGTTCCGTAGCGGCTTTTCATTTTGTCATATCCGTCTGTCCGTCCGTCCATATATCCGTCCGTATGTCAGTTAGTTTCTATATTGGCTCTATTACTTTTCTTGCTTTTTATACATGTGGGAGATTATGATTTTACTTGATTTTTGTTTTTTTTTTTTTTTATGTTAGAAGTTGGCAAACAAGCATACGGCCCACCATTAGTAGGTGCCACTCGCGCGTTGCCAACCTCGAGATATTAGTTCTTAAATCTCGTTCGCCCAGTAATTTCACTAGCATACAATGCCCTTCAAACTGGAACACAGTAGTGCCTAAGCACTACTATTTGGCGGCAGAATGTTGGACACTGCGGTGGTACCTACCTAGCCGGCCTCTTGCAACAAAAGACCTACCACCAGTGTGACTGATTGCACTGGTGGAATAATCTCTGCTGTGTCAGAGGTTATCCCAACAGCGGGCGATGGGGTCGTCACATCCCGACGCCGGTAAACGACGTTTTGTGAATTAAAAGTAGTGCAATTGACTACTCGTCACCCATAGATTAACGAGCAAGCCTCTATATAAATAGCCATAGGGTCTGTCAACAGATCAGAAGTTTTCTGGCTGTGGACACGGCACGGCGGTGCTCTGAACTGTTTCAGGTCGGGTAATTATAAAACTTCCATATGTTGTTATTATGTTTAAGTAATAATCATGTGATTATTATTAATATTCGCATAATAAATTGTTTGTCTAGTACTCGTGTATTATAATTATAATAAAATATTACGACTACCCACTACTTCTGAGTTTTTCATACCCGTTCTCCCACATATATAAATAATTTCTCATTCAAATATTAATTCATTGTGGCTAACAAATGAAGCTTTTAAATTAGAACTCACAATCTCTGGACTTCTTGATAAGATTTTATATTACTAGAATAATAATAGTAGTACCTCCATATTCATCCTACCATAAATGGACCGGCTCGACCGGGAAAGTACTACCTTCTCACGGAAAATCGGCGTAAAGTAAAAAGTTTTAGTAGGTGCTGTTACGCTACGTGCGATGAGTGCGCCGGAGGCCCAATCTCCTAACCCTCTGCTTCGTTCCCGTGGGTTGGCAACGCGAAAGTAATAGAATCATCAAGTATCAAAACTGCTCATAGGTTGCGGTGACTGCTAACCATGAGGCAGACCATATATTTCTTTCCCAACGGTCATGGCATAAAAATAATTAAAGATGAAATAATTTTATGGTGACCATACATAAACACGCACTTCTGACATATTTTTCACATCTTTCACAAAACTGAATTCAGGCAACGCCAAAGGTTGAAGCCAGTTTAATCAAAGTGCAATAAAAATGTCTCTTCTTCAAAAATAATTAAAGTTTGTAGCATTCCGAGCATTCAAATTCCCGCTGTAAGTGTTTTGCGCTTCTTGACCAATCACAGCGTAAGCCGCCGACGCTAACCGCTAGCCAATCAACGCTCGCGCCGACCCTGCCGGTCGGCGAGCCCGGGTGCCGCTCTCGCTCTCTTCCCCTGTGCCTACGACGGCGAACGGATGGTGTAAATTTGTAAAACTATATGTATGTGTTACAAAAAGTAATAAAGTTTTTGGTGGTGAATGTGTGTTTTCAATTCCCAATTACGAGATACTACAAGTTATAAATAGAGATATCAATTTAAAAACAATAACCGTATAAACTAATAAAATTGTATAAAATATTATGAAAATTTTGAAACGAAAAAAGCTTAAAATTGAATATAGAGTATCACGTTACGGGTCTTAATATGCTTTCCATTGCATTTGCAAGTGAAATGGTATTCTGCAATTTATTCTTTATCCAAATAAATGTAACATCATATTTTTAAATAAAATTTTATGTGGTAATTTCATCAATTTATATATGTAGATATTTAACTCAATGTACTGTAACTTTAAAGTAGGGTTGATGAAATCGTTTTAATATGTATTAATAAAATGTTAAATACTCACTGTTTAAAGTTTATTTAACTTTGTTGTAATGTCTATTATTATCATCTCATTAAATTAGTTACATATTCGGTGTCAATTACACCTAAAGGGTAGTTAGATATTCGACACCGTTGTGGCGTTGTGGGTAGCGAGTCTGCCTTTAACGTCGACGGTTGGATTCCAGCTCGGGCAGATGTTTGTATTGATCTTATAACTATCGCCTTGGAGTGTACGTTTTGCTGTCGGTCCCGGTTGTTATCACATAATATCAGATAATAATCGTTATCTCTTGATAAATAAATAGCTTTAATCCAATGAGTTACTTCTCCCTCGTTACGGTCAGCTCTGTATAAAAACTGGTAACCTATCAAACTCTGACAAGAGTAATAAGCAGAACTTGGGTAAATACTCGTATAGTCCCGGGAATAATGCTAGGAACAAGAAGAAGGCGGCAGTTACATTTTCGATGTTAGTTCATTAGCTGTAAATAGTCATGCAACGTAGCATCTGTACGCATTTCTAACGATGCCGTCTTTGTGTACGGACGGCTCTCGTTAAACGCACCTAACCGACACAACCTTCTCTTGATTAAGCTATTGTTATGGGGAGTCCGAAGCTAATTTCTCGGATAGATTTTTCACTTCTACCTTCTTTAATATTTAATAAAATTGTGATTCCTTATAGTGACAAATTGAAAAATTTAGGTATAACTTTTGATCGAACACTTTCTTGGACGCCTCAGATTAATGAGGTGAGCAAGAGAATGTTTGCCGCAACTGGATGTATTCGAAGACTTCGTAATCTTTTACCAATTCCCACCAAAATTGCGTTAGCACATAGCATCCTTTTACCAATTCTTGATTATGCTGACATTAGTTATCTTGATCTCAGAGAAGATCAATTTAACAAGCTTGAGCGCATTCAAAATCTTTGCATAAGGTACATATTTGGCCTTCGCAAATATGATCACGTCTCTGAGTTTCGCAATAAGCTCAAGTGGCTCCCGATTCGCCTTCGCAGGAATACTCACATTCTTTCTCTTCTCTACTGTATATTGTTCAATGCTAATACTCCTTGCTATCTAAAACGACGTTTCGAACAGGCACACATGACCGTAAACTGCGGTCAAATGAAACACTCTTGCTTAAAATTCCTTCTCACACATTTTCTTTCTACACAGAATCATTCACGGTTCAAGCTGCTCGGCTGTGGAATGTATGTATATATATATTATTTATTTATATATGTATGTATGTTAAATCTATGTATTTTATATTTATTTATTTTATCATTTATAATTATTATATATTATATTATAATTAATTTTAAGCCTTCTCACTGTACACCTCCTCCACCGCTTCTCATGTTCATCTCCTCCATCTAAATGTTGCCTGGAAGAGATCGCTGACTTAGCGATAAGGCCGCCTTTTGTACATTTTAGAAATTTGTAATTTACTTTTTGTTTATCTTTGTGGTGTGCAAATAAAGTATATTTATTATTATTATTATTTATTATTGATTGTCATTCTTAGTCTTGATTGTCATATAATTGTCAGAGCTATAATTATATATATATAGGGTAGAGGGTTCATGATTTCATACTAAGAAAAATACCTGTGTCCGCTTCTGATGTTTGAGAGTGACATGCCTACAGACTTAACACGACACGTACCGTCATGTCTCTTACACAACAAGGGGCTTACCATGAACTCTTATTGCGATTCCAATGATATATATATGTCCTGGTATGATATAGAGATCTAGCTCAGTTTTGGTCGTCATGGTAAGCCCCCAGACCTGTATTTTGAAATTCTTTTACCAAGTGACTGACCAATTCTCGTCTAACTCAATATTCCACATTTGAATAAAGTTTTACATAGCAGCTGTCATGTTTTATGTCAGTCGTAAAAATGTAACCACTTACTCCTTGCTCTGAGAATGTAACCAGCGTTTTTCCAGAGCGTATTATAGGCTTTTTTATCTCTTTCCTTTAGCAAATTGAGATGCTTACGGTGAATATTAAATTTCATATTGGAATTGACCGCGTTTTGTGATATTCAATTTGGTCGCATTGCAAATATTGGAATTGATTTCACTCAGAACGATGTGTGTCGACTCTCTCGAATAAAAATGGAACTTTGCAATGCTTTTAACATTTATGTAATATTGGAAAAAATTGCATGTGTAAGCCATTTTTGCTTACAGTGAACTCTTTTATTCGATATAACTTTTACATAAAATCTTTTTATAATGTAAGAGGGGGCAAATGGGCAGGAGGCGATCACTGCCGTATTAAAAGACATCGCTGTGGTTTGGGATCAACTATATTCTATGAACTAACATAGATCTACATCATAGATATGGCCATAGATATACATAGATATATGATCTTAGATACAATCATAGACATAAATGAGGGCGCTGACATACAATATTATTTTGTTATATACATATCATTATTTAGATAATTTTAACACTATGAACATCCGCAACACCAGGTGAGCTGCCGACCTTTAAGGAAAGACTATGTTTGCTCTCTGGAAGAGTCCCCGGTCGTATCGGTTTGGAAAGACCGTTGGCAGAAGTTGGTTACACAGAGTGGTTATGTGAGGAAGTATGTATTTTTTTTTGTTTTCACCGATTTCTGTCATTTCTAAACTAATTTCGATTTTTTTAAAATGAAGATTTACTTTGAGTAACATTTATAATTGTATTGTATTATAATTTATTTAGTCAGGATTCGATGATGAGATCTTTGAGAAACCGAGGGAAGTCTTCAAATATTATCGGCCTTTGGATATATTTTTAATGTATGTTGTTCATTTGCTCCGGAAAAGTACCATTGAGTGACGTGGAACTCCGAAAGTTCACAATACCTTTTAATAAATATTCTACGTCAATTATTATCAAATACAATCAAAGCAAAAAAAAATATTTGAAAAACAATAAACTGGGTTGAACTGTTCATTTCGCTAATAATTACATGTTAGTTATACGCTGGTTGACCTCGACAGGCGACTGACGAGCAGTCACTTCAAGAGTTCAACGTACGGTGGTAGCTTACCACGTGGGCCTTTTAAGCCCTATCACCACCATATACATACATGCCTGAGTTTTTTCCTCACGATGTTTTCCTTCACCGTTACGTACAGCTGAAAAACAACTTGAAAACTCAGAGGTGCTTGCCTGAATTTGAGTACGTGACTTAATGAATTCTAGGTTACACAATTTCCCAATCAATCAATATTCATTCCCGTAGAATCGTAAAGAGTCCTAATCAATCAAATAAATTCATCCCTATAGAACTGCGCTCACATCAAGTCCCTTGTAACAACTTGGAATTGGTTTAATTCTATACCCCTTTAAGTGTTCCCTCAGAATTGTAGATTAGTCCTGGTTGGTTAGTGAATTGAATACTTATAAGACAATTCCGTCTACTACAAAGAGCTGCTAGTGACGAATCAAGGATTTAAGTTAGTTATACAATAGACGAATTTCTAATATTATGTTTGGGTAAATATTTTACATGTTACATAATATTAAGAAGTGAAAGTAACATTAAGACTAAAAAGTATTTTTTTTTATTTCATTTGGTTGGCAAACATGCATACGGTCCACATGATGGTAAGAAGTCACCGCAACCTATAAGCGCTTGCGATATGATACTTGAAGTATCACATTCGCGTTGCCAACCGAAGAGATTGGGGAGAAGGGACGAGAAAGGAACTCTTTCCCTAAGGGGTGGGAGATTCGGGCTCCATCGCTCTCACTCATCGCACGAAACGCAACAGTACCTATTGACATTGTTACTTTACGCCGATTTTATGATAATAATAAAAGGTCAGGGTATATGTTGATTGTTCAACTTAGAGCGGACTTCTGTTATAACTTTTTTGTCTTTTTTTAATGCGTGCTGGCAAACAAGCATACGATCCGCTAATGTTAAACAGTTAGTTATGAACGCAAGCCAAGGGATAGGGTTTCCCCTTATGAATACACGAATGAGAAGAAGAAAATAATAGTACCTACGGTTACTTTATGATTTTTTTAGAGGGTAGTACTTCCCCTTCCCATTTGTGCTGGGAGGAGCATTGCTCTATTACTACACTACTGCTTTTTAATGTATTATTTTTTATATTTTAGCTAAGGATAAATAATAATAACAAAACATTCAACGAATGGAATGATTAAACAGAATACCAATTTCTAAATGCTATAAATTATTCTCATACAAATATTTGCGCTCACAAAGATAAACATAACGTCAAATTATAACAACATGTTTGTACTTTAATGAATTCGATGTTTCGAAGTTACGTCGAAGCGGAAGGGTATCTTGGAATAATATTTGAAGGACGCTTTTTGTAACAATGTAAGTAAATAAAAACAATATATAAATTGGTAGTATGATTATTATTTTATGATGATTTAGGACAAGATATATGAGACAAAAAATACAATCGTAATAAAAAAGCCATGTTTCTCCTAGCTGCAGCTCGAAAGGGAAAATAGTAACTTCATACCGTCTCACAGAATGTCAGCGTAAAATAGCATAGTAGTTTTGTGTTTTGTGCGACGAGTGCGAGCGCCGGAGGCCAAATCAGCCATTCCTCTGTTAACTTTCTCCCTTCCTGAGTATCGCAAGCGTTCATAGGTTCTGGTACTCCCACCATCAGGCGAACCGTATACCTGTATCAGCTGTAATGACATAATAATAAACTTTAAAGATTGGAATATATTGCATTGTTTATGACGTGTATTGTTGCATGTATAAAAAAGTTTAAAGGTTATAAGAGATATATTTTAACAAAGAAAATTTACAAGGCTATTTTGTTTTATGATTCAAGATTCAAAGTTTTAACAAGAAAAAGGGTGAAATGAGGGTGAATAGGTGCGTTAATAAAAATAACAAACTCGTCTAAATAAATGATCTCATGAAAACTTCGTTCGGCTAGTATCGTTGAAACGTATAATTTTATGCATTTTTGCTTTTAAAATAAAAGTCTTTACATTTTTTTTTAAATAGGAAAGAAATAGCTGCTGAATTATATTATTGGTGGTAAGCTTTTTATTCCAAGAGGCCGGCTAGGAAGATATCATCACAGTGTCAGTTATTCTGGTGTAAAGCAGTATATTGTGTTTCGGTTTGAAGGACACTGTAGCTAGTGAAATTACTGGGCAAAAGAGATTTAAGAACCAATATCTCAAGGTTGGCAACGCTTTAGTAACACCTACATAATAATGGTATTGCAAGCGCTCATAGGCTACGACAACGGCTTATCATAAAGTGGGTCGTGTGCTTGCTTGTCAATTTAGTTATATAAAAAAAGGTGTGTGTGTGATTCACACACGATAGAAGAGAAACTGTAGTAAATTGACAAAAGAATGAGATGAATATATGTAACAAGATTTAAAAATATTCATAAGCACTGTTAAATAAATAACACACATGACTTCTTACTAAAACGCTGTAATACGCAGCAGCATAGATATATATATATATATATATATATATACATACACACCGACATTTGCTCTCTCGCTCTGGCACACTAAAGCATGGCGCAAAGAGGAGAGACCGATAATATAAAATAGTATGTATATTTCTGTCTCATTCATTCACACATATTTTTGTATTTGCGTCTCTATGGACTTATTTTTTGTTTCATCGAGTTTGAAATCACAACGATTCTAAAGAAGTTTCACTTCAAAAACAAAATAATAATAAAACTATCATACTCCCCACCATACTCAAACTGTTCTCCGCCCCTATCAAATATTTCGGTTTCCGAAAGGGCTCCGTCGCCACAAAAGATTGAGAACCGCTGACTACTCATATTATGATGTTGTTATGGTCATAATTAAAACATATTATATATATATATATATATATATATATATATATATATATTATATCAGTTAATATTATATTATATTGAATCTTTATGCACCACTTTCCTTTTTTCCGATACTTATGTTTCGTTACCCATAAGGTTGCCTGGAAGAAATCGCTTATTAGCGATAAGGTCACCTTATTGTACTCGATTTTATATGATATATTATATTTGTAAATTTCTTGTTATGTGGTGTACAATAAAGTATTACAAATAACATTAAGGCGTTTATCCTCAACTAATATTAATGTATGACCATAAAAGCTTTAGTAATTAGGGGTGTAATTGACGATGATTGACGGTGGCTAATTGGTAATGGAAGGGACCTTTAATTAAGGGACTACATGTACATTGATTGATTGGCTGCCTTGTCATGTCCAAGGGACGGTATTACAGACGGAAATCGATGCAGGAAATACGCTAAGCGATTATTTTTTCGACATTTTAAATGGCTTAATAAATCTTTAATCTTATCCTTACCTTATATTATAAATGAGAAAGTAACTTTGTCTATCTGTTGTCTGTTCGCGCTTTCATGCCAAAAATACTAAACCGATTTAAGTGAAATTTGGTGCAGAGATAGTCTAGAGCCTGAGAAAGGCCGTAGGCTACTTTTTAATGCGAAAAAAAGGTTGCAAGGGGTAAAAGGGGCGATGAAAAGTAGATTGTATGGAAATATCGTTATTTTTAGAGGAGCCTGAATAATTAATAATGGTAACCAAAGCCGTATTTCCACGCGAATGAAGTCGAGGGCATAGCTAGTGAAATGATAAATTTTATCATTTCTTATTGAATCGACTAACTCATAATTTATCTTAAAAATCTCTCACCAGTCTATATCGGCATGATTATTTTTGATGGATATATACCAATCTATAATACATAATGACTTTTTTATGAAATTTTAATTTTTTTTCTTTTCATACAAACTAGCATAGGGTCCGCCTGACGGTTGCGATACTTGAACGTTTCCCCATAGTGCCTCAGAGGGCACGGTAAGTTGTGGGTGTCACGTGAAATAGGGGATAAAAGTTTGCAGTGGGACCCATTTAGACGACGTTATGGCGCAGCTGAACCTGCCATAAGCGCCACAGGTCGTGAGTTCGATTCCCGCTCGGAGCATATGTTTGTATTGACCATACAAGAATGTTTTTCTGGGTGTGTTTGTCCTTGTCATTGTGTATGTTTCCGGACCCCGACACAGGATATAACTATCCTAATGGGGTCCGTTGAGTGTGTAGCGTTTATTTATTTAGATGTATTACAATAAAGATGCGGGCAGATGCTAGCAGACATTATAATAATTATAATAATAATTATAATAATAATTATAATAATAATAATAATTAATTATATATATTTTGTCAGTCTCAAACGTGATTGTAATTTGTTTCACGAGAGCAAAATAAATGTACTGTGTCCACTGATCGCTATTATCATTACTGAATACGATTCGGTACATTGCGTTAATTAACCATACATTCCTGACGCTGATTATATAGTGTGATATTTCATTGTTGTAATTGAGGTCTTTGCGGATCATTGCGTACAACTATTTAAGGTTTCCTTTTATGTAAAATATGTATGATATCGAACTGTATAATTTATTTACCATGTTAAAATATAGGTGAAAGAGGTTGTACTCTTAATATAAAGTAGAGCTGGTTGCTATTTACATCTGTCGTATCTGTCATGGTGCGTTTTTATTTAAAGGCTTCTTGCAACAAAAGGTCTAACACCAGTGTGACTGGTGGAATCATCTCTGCTGTAACAGAGACTATCCCAACAGCGGGCGGTAGCTGGTAAACACAAATATACTCTTCGTTTTCTTCATTTATTACTATCAATCATAGCGGCAAGCTTGTGCAAGTGATTTAGTACCTACATTTTCTAAACTAATTCCAAAGGCTGTCAATTAACAATGCAATGCTACTTCTTATAGTATAACTATCGTTACTAGGAACGTCTGTGATAAGTGTTGGGATTATAAGCATGATGTATAAATGTATATGTCATGGTATGAAATAGTGATGCAGCTCAGTTTAGGTTGTCATTTGAATCGCAATAAGAGTTCATGGTACGCCTGCAGATGATTTTTTTTTTTATGTTAGAAGTTGGCAAACAAGCATACGGCCCACCTGATGGTAAGTGGCTGCCGCAGCCTATGAGCGCTTGCAGCACCATTAGTAGGTGCCACTCGCGCGTTGCCAACCTCGAGATATTAGTTCTTAAATCTCGTTCGCCCAGTAATTTCACTAGCGTACAATGCCCTCCAAACCGGAACACAGTAGTGCCTAAGCACTACTATTTGGCGGCAGAATATTGGAACACTGCGGTTGTACCTACCTAGCCGGCCTCTTGCAACAAAAGACCTACCACCAGTGTAAATGATAGCTATCGCTTTGCGTAAAAACTAGTAACGTATCATGTTTGATAAAAGTAATAAGCGGACTAGGAAATAAATACCGGGATAGTGCTAGAAAAGCTAACTTATCACGGAACCCCACATAATCCGGTTTTCCTTCCCAGGAAGCCGGGTATTTGGTTGGTAGCAAATTTCCTCCCCGTTCCCAAAAAAAAGGAAAGAACATTGTTAGTATTTCGATGACTCAGTTTTGCTTAACATGCGAAAAGTTTTATTCGACTTGCTAAATCGCAAGTGTTATATTGTATAAATAGTAACATAGTTGTATTTACTTAGTAAAAGATAAGCAACGAAGACTTCCACGTCCGTTGGGAAAACTAACTTAGTATTGTGCTTGTTCATAAACAATCTTTCTGAGATATATAAGATGGTTCTATTGTGAATTTGTCATTTAAATAGAAAGTGCGGGGTACATTTATCTTCATAAATTTAGTGGTGGCTGAGCAGAGCCATGATTCCCCCAGCATAGGGTTAGCTCGACGGGGGAAGTACTACCTCTCACAGAAAATCGACATTAAGCAATAGTATCCGTAGGTGCTTTTGCGTTTCGTGCGATGAGTGAGAGTGCCGGAAGCCCAATCTTGCACCCCCTCTGTTCCCCTCCTTTTTTCCTTTTGCATACCTTCCCTCCTACTCCTTGGATTGGAAAATCAAAAAAAATAATAAAAATAAGTTCATCACGGGATGAAGTGGATATGACAAAGGATTTAATTCAAAGTCGCGGATTCAAATCTTGGCAAGCTCTAAGTTATCAATATTTTTTATTTAATATCGGTTGGCAAACAAGCAAACGGTCCCCGATAGTAAGCAGTCACCACAACCTATGAACACCTGCGATACTTCAAGTATCATATGCGCGTTGCCAATGTACATATCCCTATGAAAGTCCAAACAACCCTGTAAAATGTTAACAAATTCGTTTTAGATATTATTGTGTTTTTAACACTTTTTGGGTAAAATAATAAATAATATCTTAAAAAGATATTTAATAATAATACATTTTCATAGGTAGTAAAAATATATATGTTTTAACAAAAAGACCATTCCTTTCTTTACGCAATATTTAAAATATACTTCCAGTTCAAAAGAGGCCATTCAAGTCGTATTGTATTGTTAGACGACCTCAGGGATTTACCTTTATAAGTAAAAAGGCAATGTCTTTTACACAATTGTGTTATGTTTATTAAACTTAAACGGATGATAGCAGCCGAAACTTTTGTGGGGCTAGTAAATAAATAAAATAAACGCTACACTCAACGCACACTCAACAACAACATTAGGATAGTTAGTTATATCCTGTGTCGGGGGTCCGGAAACACACACAATGACGAGGACAAATACACCCAGATTAGAAAACATGCATTTTTCGGCGTCGGGATGTGACGACCCCATCGCCCGCTGTTGGGATAACCTTTCGGCGTCGGGATGTGACGACCCCATAGCAGAGATTGTTCCACCAGTGCAATAAGTCACACTGGTGGTAGGTCTTTTGTTGCAAGAGGCCGGATGTGTAGGTACCACGGCAGTGTCAAATATTCTGCCGCCAAATAGTAGTGCTTAGGCACTACTGTGTTCCGGTTTGAAGGGCACTGTACGCTAGTGAAATTACTGGGCAGAGGAGATTTAAGAACTAATATCTCAAGGCTGGCAACGCGTGAGTGGCACCTACTAATGGTGCCGCAAGCGCTCATAGGCTACGACAACCACTTACCATCAGGTGGGCCGTATGCGTTTTTCCCAACTGCTAACATAACAAAAACAAAATAATAACAAAAAAATGCCCATATGGTCAATATAAACATATGCTTCTAGCGGGAATCGAACCCGCGACCTATGGCGCTTAAGGCAGGTTCGCTACCGCTGCGCCTCAACGTCTTCTAATAAAGTTAGTATGAACGAAAATAGGGCTACAATCTATTTTAGATGTTGTCATAATTATTGCATTATTGTTCTTTTGCTATTGATTTTATTGCGTTATTTAAAGTTTCCTTTTTAGGGTTCTGTAGCCAAATGGCAAAAACGGAACCCTTATAGTTTCGTTATGTCCGTCCGTCCGTCCGTCCGTCCGTCCGTCCGTCCGTCCGTCCGTCCGTCCGTCCGTCCGTCCGTCTGTCTGTCTGTCCGTCCGTCCGTCCGTCCATCCGTCCGTCCGTCCTTCCGTCCGTCCGTCTGTCCGTCTGTCCGTCTGTCCGTCCGTCCGTCCGTCCGTATGTCACAGACATTTTACTCGGAGACTATTGGCTCTATCTATACGAAATTTACTAAATAGATGTATTCTGTGAACCGCACAACGATTCTGTAATGAAATTTTAAAATATATAAGAATTAAGAGTAGCAGTCCATACATGTAACTGAGTGTTGAAAAAAAAATTTCAACGTGTGAGATATCTTTGGATAGGTCTTTCTAAATGATAAAGAGGTTTGATTTTGACTTTTTTCATTAAGTCGGTAATTGTTGAGATATTAGCTCCTAAAGTCATAAAAATTGTCTCCTCCCCCCTCTAACTTTTGAACTATGGGATTTAAAATTCTGGAAAAATTTGAGCTTGTATTGAGCTACAAATTTAAGAGATATATAAGTTTTTCCTATAACTTTGTTTTTCATATAGCTTTTATTAATTACTATGAAATTACCAACTTACTTTTGCAGTTGATTTTAATTGGTTATTATTTTTAAAGGCCTTAGATTCTTCATAACCAAGCTGCGGAACCATTTAGTTTCAACGGTGCGTGGTCCACAACGCAGTTGACTGCTAATTATTTAATATTAGAATTTGATAAAACACCTTTTTAGTTTACTTCAAGAAACGTTTTAGAAATTATTTAATCTTTAGGTTCTCAATTTTTTGTGGGTATATGAACATATTTTTATGATGACGATTTTCAGAGTTTGCTTACGTGGTGGTTTTATAATTTTTCGTGTTATGATCAATGATCCGTTGACGGAAATGAACACAAACAAAAATAATGAATTATCCTAAGTGTCTGTTAAAATCCACCATAAAAATTTTAATTAGATTTTCTGCAAACACTAAAATTAGACCATTTATTTACATATCTATCTTAATATAAATTGAATTTTTTATGTCTTTGTTGAATATTTAGAATCTACCAAAAAGTAATTATGTAATATATTTATGTAATATGGGAGCAAAATAAAACACGTCCATTTGTTACACCGTATAATCGCCAGACAGATCTACCTTATAATTATAATAAAAATAGTACCCTCATACATTACAGTCATGACGTTTGGCAACCAAGCATATGGTCACTGCAACCTATAAGCGTGTGCGATAGTCGAAAGAAAGAAGGGAATATAGGGGTAGGCGATTGGGATTTTGGCGCCCTTACACATCGCACAACACGCAGAAGTACCTATTGAGACCGTTACTTTACGCCGATTTAGATTACACGATAGAGTATTTAGTATATCTAATACTAATCAACTTACACATAAAGGCGTCGGGATGTGACGACCCCATCGCCCGCTATTGGGATAACCTCTGTCACAACAGAGATTATTCCACCAGTGCAATCAGTCACACTGGTGGTAGGTCTTTTGTTGCAAGAGGCCGGCTAGGTTGGTACCACCGCAGTGTCCAATATTCTGCCGCCAAATAGTAGTGCTTAGGCACTATTGTGTTCCGGTTTGAAGGGCATTGTACGCTAGTGAAATTACTGGGCGAACGAGATTTAAGAACTAATATCTCGAGGTTGGCAACGCGCGAGTGGCACCTACTAATGGTGCTGCAAGCGCTCATGGGCTGCGGCAGCCACTTACCATCAGGTGGGCCGTATGCTTGTTTGCCAACTTCTAACATAAAAAAAAATTAATTAATGTTATTCGGGAATTTACGCGTAAAAGTTACTTTTATCGGTGCTTGACGTTTCGGTCAGGAAGATATCCTTCAACCGGGTACTAATCACTGGATCGAATTTCATCGCCCGCAAGTCCTTTCCAGAGATCGCCACTTCTTTTCGAGAATTGTGCGAGAAGCAATAGTAATTAAGAAATTTAAGAATTTTAATCGGGAGGATGGTTCAAACTTTCCACGGATTTACACATTTTTTCTTCTGTTAAAATACAGCTGTTTCAACACAATTACAACGAATAAATCTTATTCCTTTGTATCAATGTTTAACGCTCTCTGATACTGTCTCAGTTCTGGTAAATTATTGTTGAACTTATTTCACATTGAGTAGGGTCTGAAGGTCGTTTAAATTACTTGTTAATTTAATAATGCCAAGATATCTTATAAGACATGGATGCTTTTTTTGGTTTAGTTGTCAAGTTGAAAGATGAATGGATTATTTTGATTTTTTACCAGTTATATAACCAAGTCAGGTGGTAAAAATGGTTACATTTAGTCCTGGTTCGCCCTTAGGGTTGCGATAAAACCCTGGGTAAATACCGGGGATAATGCTGGGAAGAGAAAAGACTTTTATTTAAGTATAAAATTGTACATAACATGTTCTTTACAGAATGACAAAAATGCTTAAAGTATTTCCAGCTCCATCGGTACATGTAGTTTTTCATAACTTTGCTTTTACGGTACATGTAGTTTTCATAATTTTTAATTAATAAGTATGGCTGTTTTGTATTAGTCCTAATCTAATCTCAAAAATCAAGCAAATAAAAAAATTACATAATGGTTTTGCAGTACGCTTAATAATTTAACCTAAATTGTGTGTTTTATTGTATTTTTTACGCTCCACTAAATTCTTTGATGTATAGATCTACACATGCTTTGCCTTTGTTTTAGGCGAAGAGACCGAAATAGGGGCAACGTAGCATAAATTTAATTCCCAAAAGGGACATTTGGATATCTTGAGACTATACGTAGGCTTGCATTGTCTAAGTGTAAGTGTTTTCCTATAAATTTATACTGGTATTAAATACTACTTTCGTCTGTTTGTTTATTCATTTGGACATTTTTTTTAAATAATCAAAGGTCGATGATAAATGCAACTTGTGTCTTCGATGGCCAAAAAGTGTATATAATATAAAATAAATAAATAAATAAACGCTGCACACTCAACGACCCCCATTAGGATAGTGATATCCTGTGTCGGGGTCCGAAAACACGTACAAGGACAAGGACCAATAATATCAAAAGGTTTAACAGTTTGTTAAATTCAAAGTCCGTTCAGATTAAAAATAGTTTTTGTAATGAAAACATTTATTTTATATAGGTATTGAACTTTGCAAAATTACAACGATTATTAGAAACTCAAAAAATACGTTAAACGTTACACACTCAACGGCCCCCATTAGTACAGTAATATCCTGTGTCGGGGGTCCGGAAACATACACAATGACAAACACACCCAGACCGGAATATATGTCTGTCAGGTCAACACAAACATCTGCCCAGAGTTGGAATCGAATCGACCTGTGGTCGAAATTAGCCAAAAGTACTTATAGAAAGTATGTATGATAATAGATCAATTGAGAGGAACATAATATTACGAAACAAAATTAAGAAACTGATATTTAAAAATATAAAAACGAATAATACAAACACGAAAGTAACTCTGTCATTCTGTTACGTTTTCACATCTAAGCTGCCTAAAACCTTTTGACCCTTTCCCAGCCCACCTTTTGCCACCCGTGTCTTGCCAACCACCTATTGGTATACATCGTAACCCCTTGCCACCACATCATTTTCCAACCTTTGCCACACGCTGCCACCCTATGTCAATCATTGTTATGCCACCATTTATCACCCCTGCCACCCTACCATAAACAAACGATAACGTTTTTTTTACTGCTCGCTCTCCTATGCTAAATCGAGATAAGGAATTTCGTTTCAATAATATTTTCAATCTTGTCAATAAAATATTAAGATAAATTGCTTATGACGAAAGCTTTCGCAGAAATTCGTTTGTGTGAAAGCACGCGATTCCTTTGAATTCAATGATAGACGAATAAGAAGTATGATTGTGGTTTCATCGAATATATCTCGTTTAGATCACGTACGTGTAAGTTTACAAATATAAATTTGCGTACTTATCGTGCCATAATGCCTGGTATTAAAGTCTTAATTACTTTGATAGCGCAACGATTCTAACATTGTGGGTGTAGTTTCACGCGTTACAAAGTATCAAATCATTCTGGAAGACATTGGAATAATGTAGCCGATACAAGTTTTTGCGTGTCGAAATAATTTTCTTTACTTTTTCTTTTTGATAAAGTTAGTTTCGTCTGAAAATACGTGTGTTTATTCATTTGTGTAGATAAACAAAAAGTGTTCGTATTTATTATTTAAGATACTTGAGCTCTTGAATCGAAGACCTTCGGTAAAAGTCTACGTTTTCATGGTTACGTATCAAAAGTTTAAAAAAAAAACTTTATTACCATTCCTCCGCTATCGGTTCTTCCATCTGTCTGTCAGCGGGCTGTATGTCATGAACTTTAATAGGTAGACATTTGAAATTTGCACAGAATGTGTATTTATTATTCCGCTACAACACGGAATACAAAAAAAAAAATAATAAAATTTGAAATTAAAGGCGTTCCCAAATAATAAATTTGATATTTTTACGCTAACATAGTGAGAAAACTTCTATAAACAAGTCCGAGTGGCCGAGTTTCCTAGTATCTTATATTTTGTATTATTATATTTATAAAATACATCTTTCATGTAAAATTGTATCTTAAACTTATAGTAGTTGGTTTTAATTACAAGATATCAAACTGTCCGGGTATGTGTACTATCGTTTTATAGTATTACATAAAAAATACATAAACTTCAAATAACATAGGGACACACTTAATGTGGGAATAAAACTAAACAGTAACAATATAACTTAACAGAACATTGTTATCATAATAGATTTCCATTTTTTTACTACTCAAAAGCTATACTTTGACCAATTTTCAAAATTATGTTTTTGTACTTATGCGCCACTCGTCACGTGCTTGAGACCCGCTCGAGACAGATATTTGTATTGACCATACAGGCATGTGTTCTAGTCTTTCCGGACCCCTGACACAGGATATTACTATCCTAATAGGGACCGTTGAGTGGGTAGCGTTTAAATTTTTGTAGCATTACTTTATTTGAATGAAAGTTTAATATTTAATGCATATGAATAATATGACCAAAAGATTAGGTTTATTACACTGGTGATAGCCTAGTAGGCAACATCGCAGTGTCAGATATTCTACCACAAAGCAGTATACTGTGTTGGCAAATAGCTGGGCAAAGGAGATTTAAGAACCAATATCGCGACAATGGCAACGCGTGAGTGACACCTAAAAGTAGGTCTTACGCTCGCTTGCCAACTTATTCACATTAAAAAAATCCTTTTATGAACCTTCTATTAACAAGTATTCAAGTGCGGTAATGAGAAAACTTGACAAGCTTTCTGATAACGTGTGAGATATGGGTTGGTCGTGTGAACTTCTTTATTATAAAGATAGCCAGGAAAATGGCGGGGAATAGTAGGCATTTTGTTAGCAAAGCGTTTAGCGATAATTGTAATAAAAGAGAATTATATTTAATGAATTTTTATTGATGAAGACGCTTGTGGCATGCTGGTAGCGGCCTGCTTTGAGCATCGACGGTTGCGGGTTCGGATTCCTGTCAGAGCAGATGCTTGTTATAAATATCTGTTTCGGTATGGGCGTTTGTCTTTTTGAAAGCTGGTCCCGGTGGTTATCATAACATCTGATAATAATTTGCTCTTTTCCAATGAGTTACTAGTTCACATTTAAGTGTAGGTCAAATGGCAATCGCTCTACGTAAAAACTAGTAACGCGTCAAATCAGGATAGAAGTAAAAGCAGACCCTGGGTAAATACCGGGAGTAATGCTAGAAAGAAGAATGATTTTTCTTTGACAAATACATATTATATGTATAATACAATTTTATAGTTTAACTTTTACTTAGTCAAGTCGTCATTCTTATTTTGAGAAGATATGCGTTTATTCGAAATGTTTTAAGTGCATCGTTCCCTATATTCCTGTAAAGGTAATCTGGTAGAAATCGCCAAGTGCAATATAGATATAATTAACCCTTGAAAAGTCGCTTCCGCATTTATAATTTTGTTAGTTAGGATTTGAGTCTTCTTATTTTCTTGTCGAGGTTAGTGGCCAACCTACCGTCAGAGTTGTTCAGGTCGCCCGTTGGCCTCTGACTTGACTTTTCGACTGTTGTCAAATTGATAACAGCTAGGACCGACTTTTTACGTGCCTTTCGAAGCACGGAAATGCTCAGTTGAAATACCACAGTATGCAATCATCCATCTAGCGACTGGTCGCGCCTAAAGTTGGTTAACCGATCGTTTACCGATCAGTTAATCAGTCGGCTATGAGCGTCTCAGGATTCGAGCTATATTGATAAATTGAAATAATAATGTGAGGTGGTCAAATAATACAATTTCTTTTCTACTTCATTCTGTCTTATTATTTCTTATAACCCATTATCGTCTCATGGCCCCGCCTTATGTCAAGCGACTGAAACTAATTGCCGAAGAATAGTGATAGCCGGTAATGGCGTGAAATATCCTATATATCTTTTGACAGCCTGTTGGCTGATTATAGGGAAACTGCCAATAACCTATTAAATATTATTAGGGACAGACAGGTCAATTTGGAACTAATGATAAATGCTGTTCTGTCAAACTTTGATATCATACAATTTGGCTACGGAATCTATATTTACATTTATAAGAAAGTACGTTATGAAAGTTTCTGTGGTTCGCATGCTATCTTTGATTGTATTTTTGGGGATCTTATATATAACGATAACTTCTTCTGAAATATTATATTAATAACTATATATGACGAAAAACATTCCTTAAGCGTTACAGGTTGCGGATGCAGTTCCTGCTCGGAGCAGATGTTGTGTATTGACCATAATATAGGCATGACTGTGTTCCGGTCTGGGTGTGTTTGTCATCGTCGTCGTGTATGTTTCCGGACCCTCGACACAGGATATAACTATCCTTACGAGGGCCGTTAAGTATGTAGCGTTTATTTATTGTTATTACTTATTTAAGGTAACTTTAATATCAAAGTTAACAAGCCTTACACGCCCTGTCTTAATTATGTAATGTGATATTTCATTTAAATAGTACAGTTAATTTTGGATACACGTCTTATTAACATTGATAAGGATTCCTGTGTAAGTAAATTAAAATTAAGTTATAGTTCGATATGTATAGCACAGGCTAAGTTATTTCTTTTTCCATGCTCTACATAACTTGTTAGGATCACCTCATTTATATAAAAAATATACAAAGATTACAAAAAAGTTTTAATCAGTATTAAAATTAAATTTTTTATGAGAAATAAATGTCTAACCTGAAAGTTGTACATTTTATTTTCATTTTAATGCGATGGATTTTGGTCATATGACGATGGTATTTTTTTTTCGGAATTTTTACTGTTGGCCCCGCTGGCCATGACAGCGTCACCGAGTGAATTGGAAGGGGGTGAGTACAGAGTTCTGGCCGCAAAAAATGGACAGGCCTCACGGGCTTCAAATTTGATTCCGTCCTTAGGGTGCCTCCTGCGATATGACGTATACTAAACACTACGTAATATGAAAGTCTTTTGTAGTAACTAAAATTCAGATGATTTTTTTAGTGTGAATGTGTGAATCGAAATTCGAGACCGAACAAAACGAGATCGTTCGTCAATCTAATTATCTATTCGATTCGATATATAGATCAGAATAAAATAATGTCGATAATGGTATCATGATATCCTTATCCATTTAAATGATTTGATAACTAAGGTTGATTATTTACGTTTGAAATCCATAATAAAGGTGCCTCATTACAAAACGTTATTCACGCAAGCGAAGCCGCGCACAAAGCTAGTTTTATATAAGAAGCAAAAGGTATTCTTTGAAGGATTGACAATATATTAGGTGAAATCAATATCGCATCAACACTCAAGATCCCGCTCTGTGGGGTATAATGGACCCAATTTATTGTGGGCGTAAGATTGAGTACAATATGACGTCGATGGGTTGAATATATATATAGAATTTGTGCTTTTGCTCTAGCTTTTCCCTGCAATTTCACTCGCGTTGAATTATTATTTTTTGTTCTGAATATGAATTTATGTCGGCCCTATTGGCAGCATTACCAGATGGAGAGATCACCAGGCCTAAAGTCTGAAAGTTAGGGTATTCTCCGAGGGTCCGCTCCACCGAGATTAACTTCATAATGAGATTGTCTACCTCTACCAACGACCGGCGTGATTTTTAGACAGGTTGTCTGTGTTGTTAGTCCCTTTGTTGCATTGAGATTTGCATTTACGTACACCACTACAAAGTACTGGTAATGAGACTCACTGTTCACTCCTTGAGGTAAGTATTACCCTTTCAAGCCCACGAACTATCTGCGCTATAGTGGGACGCTATGGGTACGCTCGCGCAATCCACTGTGGCGCTCCAACGCGATCATTAACTTTGGGACTCAAGGCAACACTAGGTTTTTAGAGAGGTGGTCTTCCTCTTTTTTTTTTTTTTTTTTTTTATGTTAGAAGTTGGCAAACAAGCATACGGCCCACCTGATGGTAAGTGGCTGCCGCAGCCTATGAGCGCTTGCAGCACCATTAGTAGGTGCCATAATAGTAATATAAATAAAGTGTAATATTAGTTCGTAAATCTCGTCCGCCCAGTAATTTCACTAGCGTACAATGCCCTTCAAGCCGGAACACAGTAGTGCGTAAGCACTACTATTTGGCGGCAGAATATTGGACACTGCGGTGGTACCTACCTAGCCGGCCTCTTGCAACAAAAGACCTACCACCAGTGTGACTGATTGCACTGGTGGAATAATCTCTGCTGTGACAGAGGTTATCCCAACAGCGGGCGATGGGGTCGTCACATCCCGACGCCGGTAAGACTCTTCCATCGACAAGGACCATGCACTGGAAAATATCACGTAAAACCTTCCAATATTTGCATGTTTTATCTAATTTTTCCATACAATAAATTTCCTTGCATGCTAAATTTCCTTATCAAAAAAATTTCATTCACGGAGGTGGTCATATAAAGCGTATTGTGTTGTTAACCCAGGTACTGACCTTTACGCAACAATGGCCGATGTTACCTATCTTTGACCCAATTGCGTTTAATAAAAAGGTTATTGAACCTCACCCGAAGATAGTGGTCGAAAGTTTTGCGAAGTAAATAAAGTAATACAAAGGTTCAAGAATACAAGGATTTTTGTATCAAAAAGTTTAATAAAAATTTTAGTTTTGTTTGGAATATATTTACTCATAAATTTTGTAGTCGAGTTTTGTGTTTACTTGGGAAATGTTGTAAGGTATTTTTCATTTACGTTAGCTGTAGTATATTTATCTATATATTATTTATAGCATCAAAATTCACGTTTCAAAGCTAGTTTCTTCAGCTCTCCAGCCATGGAGAAACAAAAAGTGTGGCGAGTATATATTGCGCATTGATATTTTTCCTAATATCATCAAGCTAAACTCCTAAAAAATAAAAAACAAACGCTACAAACTCACCGGCATCCATTTGGATAGTAATATCCTGTGTCGGGAGTCGAAAATATACACAGAGTAATATAACACATGCCTGTATGGTATAATATACAAACATTGGTCGTGAGCGGGAATCGCCTCTTGCGCTTAAGGCAACTTCGGTACCACTGCGCCGCAACGACGTTGCGTTGTCTTTTCAGGCATTTCTTATCAGGCAGCTTAGGAACTTTCTGTAAGACCCTGACGACCCTAACCCTTAAAGTGAAGTGATTTGAACAGGCTTTCTGATCCGAATCAATCACCATCTAGTTTTTAAAATACGTATTCTTTATGTTTTCTACTTTTTTACCCCATGTATCTTCACCTCAGAAATAAATTTCTTTCTTTGGTACATCCATAAACGTGAGCGCCGTTGCATCAAATACTGAACCTTGTGTAAAAAGTTTACCGAAAACCGCTTTTTTGCTTTTTTGGTTGAACGCGCTAATCTCTAGAACTATTGATTGGATTTGAAAATTTCTTTTTTCATTTGATAGCACATTTCTCAAGGAAGGCTAATAAGGCTATAAGCTATATAACATCAAGATATGATTCTTAGAAGCCGAGTAATAAGATAGAAAGTACAGGTGAATGATACGATGCAGTTAGTTGGTAAAACAGGGCAGTCTCACCCGATGGTAGTGAAGCTACTGGCACAGCTAAATAATACAATAATGAAGGTAAAATTTAAAAATTCAAAGTATGAAAATTTCTGAAAGCCGCAGATGTTATTTCTGTAAAATATAAAATATCAAAAATTAGGACGATTGTGGCGTGTTGGTAGCGAACCAGTCTTCAGTTTCGACGGTCGCGGGTTCGATTGAGGCAGAGCTAACAAATATCTATTCCGGTCTGGGCGTTTGTCCCCACCGTGCCTCAGAGAGTATATTAAGCTGTCGGTCCCGGTTGTTACCATAACATCTGACAGTAATCGTTAACTCTTGATAAGTAGTTTGCTCTTACGTTACAGGTTCGCCCTAGTGTTGCGGAGATCAGATGGCAATCTCTCCGTGTAAAAACTAGTAACGTGTTAAATACGGATAAGAGTAATAAGCAAAACCCTGGGCAAAGTACTAATGATAATGCTACGAAGAAGAAGATAAAATCAAGAATTTAATAAATTTATATTTTTTTCTTTTGTTTCATGTAAGTATTCCTGAAATGACCAAAGCTAAATCACTTACCAATTTTGTAATTTGACCTTACAACATAAGGTCTGCGGGTTTCGACTACGTCGGATTTAATCTCGTTGGCTCTCTGATTTATTGTGCAGGCGACCGCTTCAGACGAATCCGTTTGTTGGAAGATATGCTTACGAATAAATTCAAAGGAAATTGGATTTGAAACCTTTCTTGTAGACAATCTGACCTATAAGGTTAGTATTTTTATTGCACATAATGCTATTTAATTGAATTATTGTTTTAACATACTATACATATAATTCTATATTCTTTTTTATCGGTTGTATGTTGTAATCAAGTGACGTTGGTAACCAAGCGTTTGGTCGCCTGACGATAACATAGCGCTGACGCTTGCAACACGAGTTCCTTTATTTATTTATTTTTTGTCTATTTCTCTGTCTTTCTGTCTGCTTCTTCCAGCTAATCTCCGAAACTGCTGTACCGTTCTTATGAGGAACTTATATGGCAGATATATGATGTTTATTTTAAAGAATTAGGGAACCTAATTCTTTAAAAACATAGTAGCATAGTAAAAAAACTAATCAATAATTGCGTAAATCACATGAGTGGAACCACGGCCACAGCTTATTTGGACGCAAATAAGCAATACCATGTCAACCCACAAAATAGAAAAAACTGAGTTATATATGCAGAAGTGTTGGTAAATGGCTGAAGAACATTTTTATTTAATATTTGTAGAGTTTTAATCTTTAAGACTTCTAAAAAAGCCATTTTTAATCATGCAATTTATGTATTATTTTAAACGTTTTGGGTTATATTATATACGAAATATGCAGTTTGTATGCTTATTTTATGTGAAAATAAGTAAAATAACTTACATACACCTTGAAATTGCCAAAAACTTGGCGAATACATAAAAAAAAAATCATATAAAGCAAGTTGTTCAAAATTTTCAAACGTGTTTTCTCGAAATGACATTCGTGTGGGTTGACATGGTATTACTTATTTGCCTCCATTTATGAATATGATTTAATAATAAATGTCTGTTTAATTTAATTAGCGGACGGGAGTGTTTTAAGAAAATTATCTAATTCACAACTAAGTTATATTTGTAGATTAATTTTAAAAAGAAGTTGTGTAAAATTTAAAATAACCCAAACTACCAGTATTAAAAACGCATTTACTTCTTAATGTATACAGTTCTAAAACTATGGTATAAGTACCCCGATCTCGAGCGGTCGTCCACTGCTAAACTTTCTGAACTTAAAGCAACTTTTAGGATTCCTAAAGTTCTCAACACTTACATCAGTCTGTATTGCAATTTTATCCCATATATATTTGATATATTTTATTTTGTGAGATGTCGTCAAAACTATATGAAATGCTTTTGCCGACACGACTGAAACTAAGCTTTTACGGTCTTCACCTCGGAGGTGGCTCGGCACGAGAGCGAATCCTTGCATGCTTTCGTGCAGCACACTATGGTTTTTTTTTTAGGTTGAAAAATCCTCATGGATACCCCAATGGCAACCCCAGCTCCGGAGCTGGGGTTACCCGGGCTATGTGAGACTCTTACTCACTAAAACTCCACCAGGTTTCGTCTCTACGCAGTCGACGGCCGGAGGCATTCGTGCCGAGCACTTGACACCGTCTGATCGTCGCTACGTTTGTCTGCGTTAAAGCGGACGCAGACCCTCTTTGCCCTGTTGGGCATGAGAGCGAACAGAAACCCATAACGCTCGCTCTCATCCTCGCGGGGGGCCTGTGCAATGCGGACATCTGTCGCCCCAGCCACATTCGCCCGCAGGCCACCCACTAGGGCAGCGTAGCCTGGTGCCACCACCTCCTACGCTGCCCCAGCGCACTATGGTAGCAACTATGCCATGGTGTCCTTAGGAATGCCACGGCGTCCATATGTCATTTTAAAAATAATACGTTGACAGCACCAGACGCTGACAAAAATTGAAGGAGCAGAGTGCAGGGGCTGTAACGGATTGCCTCGGCAGCTTTTGACACACTGTATGCATCGTTGCTAAAATTTCAAATTATTACCAAACTTTTAAGTTTTTTTTAAGTTATACTTCTTAAGAATCGTTGTGTTTTCAAACCGGAAGCAACGGAAAAAACGACAGGTAAGAGACACAAATACAAAAATGTGTAAGAATGAATGAGACAGAAATATACATACTATTTTATATTATATATATTTATCTCATTCTTATATCGAATTACTGAAGACAGACAGACAGACAAACTGACAGACCAACCGACCGACCGACCGTCTGTCTGTATCACAAGTAAAAACCTAAGAATAGTTTCCCTTCTAGTCTATAAAAATATTAAAGCATTTTATTTTAATTAATATATTTTTGACAAAAATATAAAAAAGTCGTTTATCTTTGTTTAAAGCGAGAGATAGAAGCGACGTTGCATGAAGTTAATCCCCTAAAGGAACATTTGAACATTTCTTAAAAATACTTTTATAGCATTGCATTGTCTAGGACAGTGCTATAATTTCATACAAGTCTTGTATAAAGTTTGCTGGTATAAAATTTTATTGCATTGTCAATTTTTACATGGTTTTATATTTATACGTTTTTATGTCTTTTTAAGAAACGAAATTATGAAAAAACGTGCTATATATAGGAAAAATAACGATTAATATAAGTCTAAATAGTGTTTACGGTAGAAGAGTCATGCTCCTCACAGCACAATTATGCCGGCTCGATCGGGGAAGTACTGCCTTCCCAATACAGTATAATATCAGTAGGTATGTTAAGTTTCGCGCCATGAGTGACAGCGCCGCAGGCCCAATTTCCCACCCCCCTGTTCCCTTCTGGTTTTCTCTTCTCATCCCTTCCCTTCTGTTCCCTGGGTTGGCAATGTTCAAATGTTACTTCAAGTATCGCGAGAGCTTATAGGTTTCGGCGACTGCTTAGCTTCTGCGGTACAATGCAAACGATGTCCTACCTTACATTGTGCCCAGCGTGCCCCAACACCTACCCGCAGGAAGACTTAATGGTGTCTTCGGAAAACGCAGTCAATGTGGCTGCATCTTGGGCAACAACAATAAAGGTATTTTGACAGTACCCACTGCCGGCACAAACGGTCCCTTCTTCGTATAATCTGGGCTCCTTCAAACGAGATGTGAAGAGGCATTTTGCGGGTGAGGGTGGCCAACGCAGCTGCCTTTCGCAACTGTATTAGCCGCCACTTATCATCAGGTGGAGTAAAGACATTTGGCCTCTGTCATAAAAAAAAATTTAAACTGCTCGCCAAAAGAAAGGTTTTTATAATTTGTGAATAGAATAAACAAAAAGTCTGCAAAGATTAATTTATCAATGTAAATCTGCACACGATATCCGATAAACTTTTGTGATATAATACATCATACTCATATATCGAGATATCATAAATCAGCATCCCAAAAAGATATAGAAAGACCTTTTCAACCCTTCATATATCCAATGACATCGAAATGTACTGTGTGACATAATAAAACCAATCTGTTGTCGGTCTAACTAAGCCTTGAGTGAACGTGTGTCGAATAAAAATCGGACGGACGTGCTCTGGTCAATTTTTTGATATATTGTGTGAAAGTCATCTTGAGTGCTCACTGGCTACTATATAAATAATCTAGGCTTTATTTCAGGTAATATTTCATGCCCCATCGTTTTGATAAATGTATACAAATGAATATATGAAGTGTCTGTTTGTAATTCCAAGTGAATAACTTTTTCATATAACATATTTTTAGAAATGTTGTCTGTCTGTTAGTTCAGGCTAATCTCTCAAACATCTGGACCAGCTTCACCAGAACCTTCACTGGCTTAACTTTAATTTGGAAAAAGAATTAGGAATTCGTCAGTGTAAGCACGTCAACGATCGTGCGAGTTGCGTATGTGAAACTTCGCTGACAAAACGCTGTTCTGGATTTGCCCTTACTTTAATTTAATTTCAAACACTGATAAAAATTTCAAAATGTACTTAAACAATTCCTTTAAGTTAAATGTTCAATGTTTTCTATAAGGATAAAAAAAATATTGGTCGCCGAAAACGATCATAGAAGGCGTAATTTACTGTGAGGTGACCTCAGGGATTGACCTTTAGAAGGAAAAGGGCGATCTTACCTGTCTTTGACCCAATTGTGCTTAATAAAATGGCTATTGAACCTTACCGAAGATAGCGATAGGTACTTTTGCGAAGCTAATAAACTGATACCAACACAAAAGGTTTAAGCATAAATAAGCCTATAAGCAATTTTTATCAAAGGAGTGAGTAATATGAATATCAGTTTTACTTAGAAAAGTGTTTATAACAATTAACATTTTCTATAGCTTAATAATGCCTTGTAATGTTGGCTATGTTTTATTGGCTATAGTATATTTATGTTCATACTAAATATTTGTTGTACCACATGGTACAACCACCACTACCACACTCATAAATCCAGTTTTCCGGTTTTTTTTTTTTTATGATAGAAGTTGGCAAACAAGCATACGGCCCACCTGATGGTAAGTGGCTACCGCAGCCTATGAGCGCTTGCAGCACCATTAGTAGGTGCCACTCACGCGTTGCCAACCTCGAGATATTAGTTCTTAAATCTCGTTCGCCCAGTAATTTCACTAGCGTACAATGCCCTTCCAACCGGAACACAGTAGTGCCTAAACACTACTATTTGGCGGCAGAATATTGGACACTGCGGTGGTACCTACCTAGCCGGCCTCTTGCAACAAAAGACCTACCACCAGTGTGACTGATTGCACTGGTGGAATAATCTCTGTTGTGACAGAGGTTATCCCAACAGCGGGCGATGAGGTCGTCACATCCCGACGCCTTTTAACTTTTAGTAAAAATACTATACCATTTTTTACAGTAAATCGATTAAAATTTTATATGAGCATGACATAAAAATAAATATGTCACTAGCGGGCCCAGCAGACGTTGTCCTGCCCCGAAAAAATCTGGGACCCGATAGCAGCGCCCTCTACCCGGTGAAAGTTTTTGATTGACTAATAAGACTATTAAAAAGCAGAGGTTGGTGATAGAAAAGTGAAAATTCAGGGTCGTATGTATTTTTCTATGCCACATAATAAAAAAATAAAAAATAAAATTTTTATACAAAAAATAATAAAAAACTTGAGAGGTGTCTAGGGACACCCGGATGGAACGAAGTTCCTTTCGATTAATTAGTAAAGGAATTGTAATATTTTTTTAAAAAAGTTATAATAATATTTTTTAATTTATTATTTATTATGTACAAAAAACAAATCAACAAAAATAATCGTCGCGACACCACACTGTTCAAAACAAATAGAAAGACGAAACGAAAATAACTGGTTTGCTTTCTATGAGAGAGAGAGACAGACAGAGAAACACGCGCACGCCGCACGGCTTACAACTATAGCAAAAAGTGTCGTGACAACTTTTCGTAAGAATTTTTCCGTCTAGCCCCCTTTCACAACGCGCGATAAGGAACTTCTTTCCAAAAATTTTGGGGTGGTCCCTTATCACTGAGGGGTTTGAAAAATAGATAGTAGCCGATTCTCAGATTTACTGAATATGCATAAAAATTCATAAGAATCGGTCAAGCCGTTTCGGAGGAGTATGGGAACGAACATTGTGACACGAGAATTTTATATATTAGAAGAAGAAGATGATACTAAATAACGATGTAACTCAAATTTTGGCATATTTATGGTCGTCATTTGAATCGCAACAAGAGTTAACGGTAATCCCCTAGGTAACACTATCTATGTACTAAGGTTTGTGTGACTTAACATTACATATATGTTTTGTGGGATTAGAGTTTTGTAAGTTGTGAGATTTTATTTTCAGTTTCCGCGATATTTTTTATTTAAGTTAATCTTTATGTCAATACAAAAATAATGTTTTTAGATTAAAATGTTATCATATTTATAGTAAGTGGAGTTTTATGAACACTGTCGTGAATATAATTGTGATTTAGTTTTAATATAAGTGGCTGAAGTGGCAAAGCAGCGACGAGCAACTCCCATTTAGTGGATAGATTTCATATTTTTTTATGTGACTTATATGGCAAGTAAGAACACGGTCGATGTGATGGTAAGTTATCTTAGCCTATGAGCACTTGCAACACGTTCATTTGAAGATGTCGTTCATGGTCAACCTCGAGATTGGTTTTTAAATCTCCTTTGCCCACTTATTTCACTAGCTACAGTATCCTGCAAACCGAAATAGTAATATAAAATACACTACTGCTTTACGGTAGAATATCTGACACTGCGGGGGTACCTACCTAACCAGCCTCTTGGAATACAAAGCCCTACCACCAATCTAAACCAATATTATAAAGCTAAAGTGTTTGTTTGTTTGGTTGAACGCACTAATCTCTGCAACTACTGATCGGATTAAAAAAAGTCTTTTTGCATTTGATAGCTCATTTCTTGAGGAAGGCTATAGGCTATATAACATCACGATACGATAATAAGAAGCCGAGCAATAAGAAAGAAAGTGCGGGCGGGCGATAAGATACGATAGTTGGTGAACAAGGCCGTCTCACTCGACGGGAGATAAGCCAGGCATAGCTAGTAAATTCATAAAAAACGTTCGATAAAGCCGCTAAATACTTAAAGAATTTATTGCATGATCAGTGGATTTATCCTAAATCCCACGTCTAAATATCAAAAGAAATATTTTATGTATCGAAAAAAGTAATCAGGTACCGGGATTCATATGTATACTCAATACATGCCAACTATCCTAACTCACGGTAGATTAGGTTTATAGTATCCTACAATCTAGGCTCTTAAAACATCAAAGTCAGCGTCCTCATAGAATATTATTTATCGAATATTTCATTTTACTTTTTAAAACGTGTTTTTGATGATCATACTTTAGAGATATTATATTTTGTGCGCACGTAACCCTTAATAGTGATTGATGGCAAAAGACTTTTCTCTCTTGATAGAACCTTCCATGACAGACGATTCGTATATTTACGCCTTTACACCTTTTTTATAACGAAGTCTCTGATATTTTTTTTCGAAAGTACGTATTCGTTTATCTTTTCAGAATCCATATAATGTATTTCTCATCTTGAAAAAAAATGTTCTATGAAAAATAAAGGCTTGTTTTATTAAATAATTATAATGAATGCATTTATATATATTATACAATGAATGAAAAATATTAAAAAAAGGTTATCTCTTGTTTAATAATACCATTGTAAAAAAACTGCACTTTGTTATGTGGATAAAGCACCAAATCTTTTACAGGAATGTTACTATTTGACACCAAGTTGGTTCTCGTAAATCGCACAGTCAGCGCTGAAAACGTGATTCTCGTCTCTCGGTATTGAAAGCAATGTAACATCGTAAAATAAAGAACTTCAACAAAACTGTGGAAAATTTACGAAAAAATGTTTTCTGTATCACTTGTAATGAAGGTTTTTAAATTTTCTGTAAGATAGTACTTGATAAATATAACTTGGTAAAGATACCTCTGATAATAAGCATCTGGTAACTATAAGCATATGTAACACAAATAATAGGAGCTTAGTGTTTAAAGTATAGCTGTTTCAGGGTTTTCATAATTTTAGGTTTGGTATTTGTATTATGGCAGAGTAAATTGTTAAGAATAAATAGATGGACTAGGTTAGAGAAGGCATTGCTTACTCCAGATATCAAAAACAAATTGAGCCTATAGTAAGCAAATGCACTTCGTTGCTATTCAGTATGAGCAATGTAAAATTTCAAACAAGATCCCCAAACTATTTCGTACAAAACGCCTCAACTGCTTATAATATACAGTTCTCAAACTTGTAATATAAGTGCTCCAATCTCGAGCGGTCGTCCAGTACCAAACTTCCTGGAACTTTAAACAACTTCTAACATTCCCGAATAGTTTCCCTACAACCACATCTGTCTGGATAACAACTTTATTCGTTATTCGTCTATACTACAATTTATTGTGGAATACTTTATTTTTATATGTATAAGTTTTATTTTGAAAGTTAAATTATGCTATAGGTGTTGCTCATTGGTTTTCATTAGCGTTCATTGGTTGCGGTGACGGCTTAGACGGATCTTCTGCTTGTTTGCCAACCGTCATGAAATAAAAAAAGGTCATGTCAGATCAGGTCATAATCAGGTGTCTTCTGAGATTATTTGGTGGCCAGTTAAATTTTGCTATTTGTAAAGTGATAGAATTAGCGACTTTGGAAATAATTTTAATTTCTGGATATAAAATGTTTTTTTCGCGTAAGTTTTGTTCGTGTTAAAATATTATTTAAAAGAATATAGAGAAACAGTTTTTGTGCCTAATATTGGAGTCCAAAGGCCCATTCTTGTAAATTTATTCTTCAAGAAATATTCTTCGAAAATAAATAGATAGATAGATAGATAAAAAGCTTTATTGCACATAATAAAAAACAAAGTAATGTAAACAATTGAACTTAGGCTAGTTTCTGGTGCGCAAAGGCGGTCTTATTGCTACAAGCAATCTCTTACAGACAACCTTTTGTCGTGAGGAACTGTTACAGTTAGAGAAATGGGTCAAGTGCAAAAAAATAAAATAAACATGTATCTAAATAGTAGAAGTAGAAGAGTAAAAAAAAACAAAGTTTGGACAGCACACATTTAGCCTTATCACGTGTTGGTAATGGATATTATATCTATTTTTCATCGTTATTTATTTTTACTAAAACCGGCTAGGGACGTACCACAGCACTGTCGGTTATTTTACCGCAAAGCAGTAGTGTCTTTGGCATAACTGTGTTTCGGTTTGAAGTGCACTGTAGCTAGTGAAGTTACTGAGCAAAAGAGATTTAAAACCTTCCTCCTCCACAAAGGAAACTTTAATTTAATTTTAATTTTAGTTTTTGTTATTATAGCAGCAGGAAAACCAAATTCTGTGACAATTTCAATGTTATATCTAATACGATTCGTGAGATAAAACCTACTGACGATGATGGGCGGAGACCAGACTTAAAAATATTTAGAGTTCCATCGGCACCCTTTGGTAACGGAACCCTAAAAATAAAATGAAATCGATAAAACACCCAACCTATAATCTCATTTCATTGACCGATATTTATGTATGTCGCTAATCCGGTTAGCATTTAGGCTAAATTAGTATCTCGGTTAAACCCTTTAACTCATAAAGCCTTTTCATAAGAACCTATAAACGATATTATATTTGGGACGGATCTGTCCCACTTAACCGTCTGTCGCTTGTCCCAAAATATTTTAATTACGAAATTGGTATTTGAAGCCGAGGTCGTTTTAGTTATTATATTTATGCGAATTAAGTCCTTTTGATAAATGTTATAATAGGCTTAAATACCTTCTTTTTTCTAGAATTATTTTCGGTATTAGAAGTATATTTTCCTAGGGTCTGCTTAATACTGTCATTCTGATTTGACAGGATTGATCTCCGAAACACTAAGGGCGCACTAGTAAGTCATTGGATAAGTGCAAATTACTTATAAAGAGTTAAAATAACCGGGATCGTTCGATTAACGTGCTCTGCGAGGCACGGTGAGGAGATCCACAAGGACAACGCTCAGACCGAAACAGATATTTGTTTGATCAAAGCAAACATCTTCCCGAGGGAATCGAAACCGCAACCGTTGGTACCATGATGATCTGTTAAATCCGGATAAGTGTCGGTTCTTGTCCCTGGGTAAATATACCGGGTATTATGTTAGCACAAAGAGGAACTTTACACATATGTAATTTGCTCATAATAAAAATTGACGTAAAGAAAAAGTATCTTAAAACACAAGCAAAAGTTGTAATGTAAAGTTTTCTTTTACGATAAAAGCATTCATTAATATGAAGAACGTTTTGACGCTACTTTATAACGCCTATTTATCTTTATAAAAACATCCTTATATTTTATAAGAAGAATTTAAAAATTGAAGGCTTTCAGGTTACATTAATACTGAATGATTTTAATAAATATATAACGCAGTTATTAAATTTTACAAAAGATATCGTAGATTAATTTGTGTGTGTGTGTGTGTGTGTGTGGTTTTTAATAAATTCATCTTCCCCTCCTTCATATTAGTGGTGAACTTAATTAGGATTTACTAACAGAATATCTTTTTAAGGAAGTACTTACAGAATATCCATTGAAGGAAGTATTTACAGAATATTGACTTAAGAAACGCCTTACAGAATATCAAAGTGAAGCATCAGTATCCATTTCGTTTGATGAGTAATACCGCCAGAGGCCCAAACTAGCCCCCGTCCCCCCCACTCACCCACTCTCCCTTACATTACATTGGTCAAACTCTTCCTTAATCTTCTTTACTTTCTAATGTAATCACATTGCACTTACTGTGTTATAAAAAAAATCTCACCTTTGTTCACAGCTTACGCGCTACTTTATAATTAAATTCGTAATACAATTTTCATATCTCAGAGAGCACGTAAATGAATTCCGAAAGTGTTTTACAAATTGATATTCAGGCTAATAAAATTTTATCGGCACAAAAGATGTTCCGACTTAAGAGGATTAAGAGAGAGTTGTAATGAACTCAGCTGATCTTGTTATAAGTCATCAACGGCCACGAATTACAAGTTAATCTGAAACTGGGCTAAAAGGTCCCGCGTCAGCCTGTTCGTTGAGAAAAATTAGAAAAGTTCTTTCGCATTATTCAAAAGCGTACATTTGACCGTAAGGCTGATGCTCGATTGTAATATTATACAGTGCTACGGTATACTATGGGATGGAATGACTGAATTGAAAATGTATATATTTCACTTTTTTAACGAATTTTGGAGTGAATTTTCATGAGTCACTTATTAATAAAAAATAATACAATACCAAAAATATTTTTTGCTTATGAGCTAATTATGTACGACGGCAGCGGAGGGTTAAAAAAAAAACAAAATTACTTAATATTAATTTAATTTATTAAAAATAAGATTACATGGCTAAATTTAAAACTAGTACTACTTGCTCGATGTGAGACACAAGAGTGAATATAAAATTAAACCAATATCTTAAATAAAAATTTAACATTTACAACGAATTAAACTAATACGGTGAACTCTGATTAAACACTTTTGAACTTTTCGATAAAATGATTATTACGGCGAAAACCCGGTGGTCTGTTATTTCCTTGAATCCGCGAGACGTGAGAACGTTACAAGCTTATTACGTTATTTATTGTTGGAGAATGACCCTTGTATTTGACCAATATTTTTTTTAATGATGAAAATCAGGAGTGAAGTAATATAGGAATTGCTAGTGCTAGAGCTTAAAGGCCTGCTCGGCTTGCTACTACATTACGTTGGAGAAGTGATTGGTCATCAGTCGCGTTTCAAGGTCCCTCAGCGTATAGCTAGTTGCATTTTAAAAGCTCTGCAGACTGCAACGGACCTGAATGCTTCCTGCCCGATTGTCTCCTAACATAAAAAAAGTTATCAATACTGTTGTAGTCTTCACGTAGACGACGTTGTAACGCAGATGGAATAGACACCGCGACACGGGTGGGTAGCGAACTGCCTGCATTAAGTATCGCAGGTCGCGGGATAGATTCCTGCTCTGGTTTTTTTTTTAATATATATATATATATATATATATTTGTTGATGGGGACGAAATCTGCGATCAGATACCCGGCCTCCTGGCCTAACTCGAAGCCGAAGGCTCTCCGACTCCGACGTCTCCTTCTCCGCGCGGGATCTAGCCGCTCTCGATCTCGCTAACTGGCCTCCTTTTTAACCATTACGGTTTCACAAAAGGAGACCACTGTCTTCCAGGAGTTATCATTTGTCAGCATAGTCGCAATGACTAGAGGCGGAGAAAGGTCTCTCCCGATTTGATCAACCAAGACGCGCCGCTCTAATTCCCATGCGGGGCACTCTTCGAGTGTATGTTGAGCGTCGTCTTGTACCCCTCCACAATGATGACATCGTGGCGTCATCTCACGTCCAATTCTAAAAAGATATGCACTAAAGCAGCCATGCCCAGTCAGAATCTGTGTCAATCTAAACGTGATGCTACCTTTCTTTCTGTTAAGCCAGGGCTCAAAATTCGGTAGTATTGCCGTGACGATGCGTTGCCTAACGCTTCGTGTCTCTTCGAGACGCTCTCGCCGTTCATCAAGGGATTCTTGGTGTGCCACCAGTCGTATTTTTCGCAACTCCCCTGGATCGAGGTCACCTCTCCGACGCAAAATACGAGTTTGGTCATAGACCCTAGCATCCCTTGTTGCCAATATGTCTAATGGCGGAAATCGCGCTAGAAGCGTAGCCGCCTCAAAAGAAATCGTACGGTAACCTCTCGCCACCCTTATAGCAGTCAGGCGCTGCACACTATTCATTTTAGCTCTATAGCGTTGTAGCGACAATCTGTGAGCCCAGACGGGTGCACCATAGAGAGCTATGGATTGTATGACCCGTGCGTAGAGGCGACGAACCCCTTCTTGCGGACTCTCAAGGTTCGGCAGTATTTGGTGCATTGCTCCTGCAATCTTTCGTATACGGGGAACTATCTGCTCAAATTGGTTCTCAAAACTCCAATGGTTGTCTATGATGAGACCTAGATATCTCATGAATGGGCCAACCTGGACGTTCAGGTCGGCTACACATATTTCCATGCTAGGTGGTTCCAATCTTTTAGGTATCTTATGAAACCATAACGCCTCAGTTTTATGGGGCGCTACTCTAAGACCCATTTCGTGTATTTTTGAAATAACTCTTGCCACCCCGAGTTCAGCGAGCCTTTTTCTCTCTCAAATTTTTCACTTTTTACTAACACTAGGGTGTCGTCTGCATAGCACACCAAGTGGGCCCCAATGGGGAGGCTGCATACAGAACTGCATCATAGGCCAGGTTCCACAAAAGAGGTCCAAGTACAGAACCCTGTGGCATTCCACAATCTATCTCCCTTCTATACAATACCCCGTTCTGAGCCGTGTATTGTATTGCTCTGTCCTGCAAATACGCCTGTACTATATTGCGTAGATATATTGATACATTAAAGTACCTAAGTGCTTCTCTAATAGCGGTCCAAGGAAGAGAATTGAAAGCGTTGACAATGTCTAAGCCTATATCGTAATGGGGGCCCTTGAGTGTCTAGCATTTACTTATATCAGACGAATGATGAAGTAACCTTATATCGTTCATAAGCATAAATAATAAACTCATCGTACGACGAAGGATGCCTTATGAATAAAGAAACCGTTTGCCAAAAATTTAGATGAATTATAGGGCGAAAGTTTAATAATGTTCTCAACGCAGGATTATTTTGTCCACACGTCGATAAAACATAAGTAGTCTTGCCATAATTCTAGTTTTTTTATCTTAATATTATAATAATAACTCTTGTTTAGTATTACAAAAATTATATAAAAAAGAGAGCTGTCCAATGTTTAAATAGTTTCCTAAACCTTAGAAGAGGAGCCAAGAGACACTTAGCACAGGGCAACCTAGTTTGGGCTCCTGCCTCCCACATACATACATAATAATTGTATGTACATTTACGGCGCTTAAAAATGTATATGAAAAGAGGGAGAGAAATAAACATTATTTATTTTACGAAAGATATTTATTACTTTCGAGCTCATTGTATCAATACTTGACTTTTTCATTACGTTGTAATATTAGAATATCTCAATAGTAATAATTGTTATTTCAATAATGGTAAAAAAGGGTGATGATGCTGGTAAAAGTATTTCATTATTATTATAACTATATTTTATATAGCTATTATATAGTAGATAACATATTTTCGTAGATATTTAAGTTCAATTTATTTAAGAAATTAATAGAACAATATTTTGATAATACCAATAAAATTTGCTAAAACAGAACAATTACAATTAATATACAAATCAAAGTCATTATGGCAGAATATTTAACAAGAAACATAATGAAGATTGAAATAGCCCTTTACGCTTACGAACAATGAAATTCCAAGACTCATCTTAAGGCCAGATCTAAAATTTGATTTAGGTTTAAGTAAGATTAAAGAATAATACATTTCGCTCGACGACGTCACTGCGGCATCAGGTCACCTTGTATCTTGGAACGAGTTGTGGGAATTTAATGATTGAAAAAGCTTACTTTCAATAAATTTAATTGTTATCTTTACTATATAATTCTACTATACATTTGTATGTCAACTAAACTCCTATATACGACTACGAGCTTGAATTTTTTTATGAAATTTATTTTCAGGGCAGGACAGTGATTTCTTAACCGGATATTTATGTTTTAAAATTATTATTAATCTAAATACTTTTACTAATTAATCCAAATATACGTTTTCTGTGTCGTAATCTAATAGTGAAAATATTCGAATTTAAAAATGAAGATTGACTTGACTTTTAATTTTGAAAATGCATACAAACATTGAAGCCCTATATCACCCATAAAACACTTGTTATCTCTAATTGCCAGCTTGGAACTTAAGTTTCGTGACTCTCGTTTCAAAAATGACGGTTTTCCATATAAACTATTCATCCCCTCTTTCACCCACCTGAGGATTGAGTGTCAAAAAATCCTTCCTTAGTCTTCGACTATGTCTTAAACAATCTTCTTCATCCTAGCATTATTCCCGGTATTTTTATGTACCCAGGGTCTGCTTATTACTCTTATCCGGATTTGACAGGTTACTAGTTTTTACACAGAGCGATTGCCATCTGACCTCCGCAACCCTAAGGGCGAACCAGTAACTCATTGGATAAGAGCAATTTACTTATCAAGAGTTAACGATTATTATCAGATGTTATTGATAATAACCGGGACCGACAGCTTAACGTGCTCTCCGAGGCACGGTGGGGAGACCCACACGGACAAACGCCCAGACCGAGACAGAAATTTTAACAAACATCTGCCCGAGCGGGAATCGAACCCGCAACCGTCGAGACTAAAGGCAGACTCGCTACCCACGACGCCACAACGGTGTCACTATGTCTTAAACAATCTCCTGTGATAAAAAGCAACTTTTTCCCATCCGTCTTCTATAGATATTTATGAAAATCTATATGAGGTAAAAATAAAATAATAAGTTCTTATTACTATTTACAACAAGTATAAGTTAACTAAGCTTTACGTGTAGTACTTATAACACCTTGTAAGTCCTAAAAGTGGTATTAAGGAGACAATGTCGGGATTACCGCAACTCAAGTCCGGTGTTAATTGTTAATGGTTTAACCGTTTAAAATGTTCTGTTTATTGTGTATTTGATTCAAAAATTATATCAAAGGTTTTTTGTGATAATAGTAAATAAAATTATTTATTTACTTAATTTTCTGAAAACAAAGTAGAAAATAGAAGCCTCAATAGCTCAACGGTAGAAGGGTCGACTGCGCTCCGTTAACGCGAGAGTCAATGTTTCGATCCTGACCCCCTGGGGCTATTGTTGTAGCCACTCCCAGCGCAAGCTTCGAGCTTATATGGAGGGGCAAAAGGAATATTAGTAATGCCTTGAAAAAGCATTGCTAATATTAAAAAAAAAAAAGTAAATATATAAAAAAAAGAAAAGAAAGTAAAGGTTTAAAAAAACGATAAATAAAAAAAAATAAAACTTACAGCCTTAAATGACTACAGCATTTAGAATACAGTGGACACAATTGTATCAAGAATTTTCGGTCTGTCTGTCAAAAATAACTATCTGTTACGCTTACATCTGTGGGTTTACGTCTAAATCGCTGAACCAATTCTGACGAATTTTATTTGACAAATAGGAAGAACCTTGGAGAAGGGCATAATTACTTTTGTTGCAAAAAAAAAGTAAAGGTGATGAAAGTTTTTATGGCGAATCAATCAATTATTTTGTAAAACAAGTAGACTGTAGCTATTTCTGCGGTAAAGCCGCAACCACTGTCATTGAATTTGAATAGAATGTAATAGACTTTATTGTAAACCACTTTATATAACATGAATTGAGTATATTCAAGTACTTATTGAATTTCTGCCAGCGGCTTTGCCCGCGTGAATAAAGATTTTAAAACAAACTTCGAATACCCATTGTAACCTTTCGAGGGTGGACTTAAAAAATATTAAAACTTCTTTTTTTTAATTGGTTACCAAATCGCAAAGTTTCATGTCATGTTTCAAAAATTACTAACATCCTATAGAAACTTTTAAACCCCTTTTCACACCTTCAAAGGCGAAGGGTTAGAATATGGTAATACATTACTATTAAGTATTTACTGGCGTCGGGATGTGACGACCCCATCGCCCGCTGTTGGGATAACCTCTGTCACAGCAGAGATTATTCCACCAGTGCAATCAGTCACACTGGTGGTAGGTCTTTTGTTGCAAGAGGCCGGCTAGGTAGGTACCACCGCAGTGTCCAATATTCTGCCGCCAAATAGTAGTGCTTAGGCACTACTGTGTTCCAGTTTGAAGGGCATTGTACGCTAGCGAAATTACTGGGCGAACGAGATTTAAGAACTAATATCTCGAGGTTGGCAACGCGCGAGTGGCACCTACTAATGGTGCTGCAAGCGCTCACAGGCTGCGGCAGCCACTTACCATCAGGTGGGCCGTATGCTTGTTTGCCAACTTCTAACATAAAAAAAAAAAAAAAAACATGTTTATTCATCTCTAATTTTTAACCCAAACAAATAAGTTTGCTTCTTGTTTTATAAATGACGGATTTCCGTACAACCTTTCAATAGTTTTTTCACCGCTTTAAGGGTTGAATCAAAAAATCTGTTAAAAAAACAACTGTGAAGAAATTCAGCATTCTAGGTGTAAGGGCTTAGGCTGGGCGTTTATAAGATAGTCAGGTCTTCTCCGTTCATATATTATGTATAGGTATTATCTCTTAATAGCGATTTCTTTTTTAAATCTCGCATACTACACAAAGACGACGTTACGTAAAAATATTAAATAATAATAATGTTTTTTTATAATATTGTAAAATTATATTTAATTCAACCAATGCTAGGAATATATCATAATAAAGATGAATAGAAATGAGTTAATGTCGCAGTAAATTCTTTCATAAACCGTTTTACATCCTCGCTTGGTAGTTAAGATGTTGGAAAAAGCGGATTTTTAAAAAGAATATTTATTTTTTTGATTTAATGTTCCCGATCCCGCCTTGTCTGTATACATCGTTAAAATTATTTGTGATATATATAGGTGTAGAAACATCTTAAAATCAAGTTATTTTCGAGTACATAATCCATCCTAATATGAAAGTTTGTATGTTTGGATGTTTGTTACTCAATGAAGCCTCAATAGCTCAACGGTGGAAGGGCCGACTTCGCTCCGTTAACGCGAGAGTCGCAGGTTCGATCCTGACCACCTTGGGCTATTGTCGTACCCACTCCTAGCGCAAGCTTCGAGCTTATTTGGAGGGGCAATAGGAATATTAGTAATGCCATTAAAAAGCATTGCTAGTATTCTTTTATAAAAAAACGGCTGAATGGATTTAGATGATTTTTTCTTTGTCAAAATCATGCTACTAGAACTTTTCAATTGAAATTTGGTATATATTTGTTTTATGCAACATTATTTACTTAACAGTGATCCCTTTCTCTCTAGACCGAGTTCTATTTTTATTCAAGTACACTTTTAAAAAGTACTTTTGAATAGTCAAACGCTACCGACGGTTCGGAAGGTTGATTCTATCGAGAAGAACCGACAAGAAACTCGACAGTTACTCTTTTCAGTACTACTACAACTTTGAGATGCGGATGACAGATTGCAATCGCTCTGTGTAAAAACTAGTAAGCCGTCAATTCACGATGAGAGTATAAGGTGAGCCTGGGCAAAGCGACAATAATGCTAGAAAGAACAAGACTACTTCACATGGACAGAGCAAGAATGAATCCAGATCATATAATAAGTAAAATAAAAAAAATATATTTATAAAACAAAACTGTGTCGTATCCGAAGCAATCAATTCCCGAAAGCTATTACAATATTTGCTAAGCAAATGCTTTACATTACATTATTTCGTCCTTTCTAGTTTATTTTCTTTGGTCGATTTGGCTGTCGTCCCATACAGAGACATATTTCATGTATATCTTCAAATTCACTATAACTGCGGCGTCTATTTGTCGTGTCTTTATCAGGGCCCGATCTCGAGATAGGCTATGAATATTTGTTTAGGATATGTTGAGCTATACGTTGATACTTCGCTTGACTTTTTTAAGAGTAAGAAGTTTTTTTCGTTTGGTTATGGTTAACATTGTTATAGTTAGTTTAGCGGCCTGTTTTCTTGTTTTCGCTAAGGAATGCTTTTACGCATAATACCTGTTAATCAAGCGGTGAAAGCGGTAAAAATTATCCACTAAAACTTAGCGAACCCGAAAGAGTGCCCCAGATAGCGCAGAGTAATAGAGGCCTAGAGGAGGACATCGGTCTGAGTGGCACTGGTTGTGGTGCTTCTCGCTAACACGAGGTGGCTCGTAGGGACAAATCAGTTAATCCCCCCAGCTCTCTCGAGAATAGACTCAGTTGAACGATGCACTTGAGAGGCCTCAGAGTGCGTTTCGCAAGCACTGACGTCGGTCACCAAAAAGGTTTTAGTATAGTTAGTTTGTACTGCAGTATAAAAAGCCTAAAAGAGCTTTCAAATATAAAAAAAAAAAAAAAAAAAATTTATATTTGTGGCGCTAAGTGGCTAACATATGTGATACAGGCATATTTTCCGATCTGAGTGTATTTGTCCTTGTCCTTATATGTCCGTATCCCCGATACAGGATACCACTATCCTAATGGGGGCCGTTTAGTGTGTACTGTTTATTTATTTTATTTAGTTACCGAAATTAAACTATATTGCTGTATTAATGACTGTTCAATGCGATAATATTTTATCTGAGCTAAAGTTTCAAAACAAAGCGAGATTAAATAATAAAATATTTTTATTTACTTAAATAAAGTCTTGGCAAGAGTTCTGAAATCGTAGACAATTGAAAAAAAATATAAAGGAAGTTTTTTCGTTTTCTATAATCATAAAAATAGTTTCTAAACATTCGTTTTGATGATTATTAATATATTTTCTATTTGACTATAAAATTACCAATCATTTGCCAATGTCAAATGTCAAAAGTCAATCGATAAAGCCAATCTTTAAGAATAATGATATACTGTTATATAAGAAGAAGTTAAAAATATATGTCGGAGAATCCGCTAAATTAGGATCTGCGTGGTTGACGACGTTGTGGCGCAGCGGTAGCGAACCTGCCTTAAACGCCACAGGTCGCGGGTTCGATTCCCGCTCGGAGCATAATATGTTTGTATTGACCATGCAAGCATATTTTCCGGTCTGGGTGTATTTGTCCTTGTCATTGTGAATGTTTCCGGACCCCGACACAGGATATTAGTATCCTAATGGGGGCCGTTGAGTGTGTAGCGTTTATTTATTTATTATAATATTTATTTGTTGTTCGTGTCTGCCTTAATAATTTTATCAATCAGCACTGATTCAGTCGCCATAGGCGCTGCCTCAAAATACCCAAAATCTTTCGTAGATGTCAATAGCAACCAGCTCTACTTTATATTAAGACAACAGCCTCTTTCGTTTATATTGTAATATCACTACATAGTATAAAACAAAGCCGCTTTCTCTGTCCCTATATCCCTATGTATGCTTAAATCTTTAAAACTACACAACGGATTTTGATGCGGTTTTTTTAATAGATAGAGTGATTGAAGAGGAAGGTTTATATGTATAATAACATCACTTAAATAGTGGAGAAAAAATATTTTTGAGTTTTCTAATGTGATGTCGTAAATAATTACATTAACGCGTGCGGGCCAGGGGCAGTGATGAATAAATCAAAACGATTTTAATCATTTTTTCAGTAAATGACATTGGCTATATATTTTATACCCGTGCGAAGACGGAGCGGGCCGTTAGTGATAAATAAATCAAACTCCCACATATATATTTTAAAAAAGCGTGTATTTTTAAATATCTTAAGAAGTCTTTATATTGAAAAATTATCAAATACACATTTACGTTTAGCGAGTATATGAAAATTTTATAAGCAGGTTGAATACCAATGAGCCGATGTCATAGTAAATTTTTCCATAAAACGTTTTACAGGCCTCGCTCGAAATTAACATGCCTTGAGAAAGCGGCATGTTTATAAAGGATATTTTATGATTTAATGTGGTAGATTCTGTCTACTTCATTTATCTTTACATCATTTTCCCTGTCTTTCTTTTTGATGCTGTTTTATAAATTTAACCGTTTTTATTTCTTCTTTTACCATATTATTCACTGATAAAAATGATCCCATCAAAACCATAAAATGTAAAAAATCCAAGTCTCACAAAGCAGTTCTTCTACTAAAAAAGTGAAGACACAACGAAGTTATAGGGCGTCGAAAATAGCCAGAACTGGTTCAAGAAAAAAATGGTACGGCCGTGCCGCTTTTTTGCTCGACTTGGCGGGGGCACTGCCATGCCTCCAGATAGGATTTTGTATAGAGTTTTACTTTTAATATCGCCAAGTCGAGCAAAAAAGCGGCACGGCCGTACTATCCTTTCTTCTAGTAAAAGTCTTTTTCTAGTACCAAATCATGATGCAAATACTTGCTAACAACAATAATAATTGTCTTCGTCGAAGTACTTAGTCTTATTAATAAATATGCACTTCAAAATCGATAAAAAAATTCAATTTAATAATAACAATGACGAAAAAACAATATTTTTGTCCAAATATATGAAACTTAGTAATACAATTGTTATAATGAATTTTCAGATTAATCAATACAAGCAGATTTTCCGTTTAAAAACACTATGAAATCACATTTTAAAAGAATATTTTTATGACTAGCATTGATAGCAGGGCTGCTAGCGATGCATTCTGAAACGTAATTTAAGGATGACTATTGTCCGGAATAGAGAATTGAAAGATTGCCAACCTCAGATAAGGGCTAAAAAGGGTGTAAAATAAATTATCTTTCAATGTATCAGTTTCCTCTCAATATTACTGTTTTGAATACAGTCATCTGAATGTGCAGTTGTATTAGACCGGCACGACTACAGACCGGCTTACTACGTAGAGACGGTCCTATCTTTCAATATAATGTTTATATTATCCAAACTTAAGTCTGTTATACTAACAGTAAAAATTAAAAGGCGGTTTCTAAAACGTCATATTGCTTCGCTTTCAAACACTTTACATAATAGGTTTTTGCAAGTAGAATAAGAATTGCAATCATTATTCGTTTCAAAAATACAATTGTAGCCCAAGTTTTGCCTGAAAACTCAATTGATAACCTAAACCTAAGATTGTGATAGTAAAATCACTGGTATTGGTTCTTCTTTTTCTTATCGAGTGGTTAGTGGCCAACCTAGTGTCAGCGTTGTTCACTGTTCAGGTCGTCCGTATAGGCCTCTGACTTGACTTATTGACTGATTACTTGACTGTCATCAAATTGATAACAGCAGGGATAGACTTTTTACATGCCCTTCGAAGCACGGAAACGCTCAGTTGAAATACTATGCGATCACCCATCTCGTAACTGGCCGCGCCTAAAGTTGCTTTACCCAAAGATCGCTTACCAATCAATGAGCGCACCCGGCTATAAGCGTCCCAAGTCTGGTATTGGTGATAGGCAATAGCACGTATTTAAATATTTGTTCCTAATGTTAATATAAATAAACAGAAATCTTAAATAACAAAGCCTTGTCACTAGATTACTCCCACCCATGCTGTCACTACTACACACTCAAAGCACGACGATATCGTAAGTTTCGCATTAGATTGCTACTTGTGCTTGTACCACTCTGGATATTAAATATCTTATTCAGCAACGGTAAGCAAAGTCAAGAAAAGAAACAAATGCATGTTCACACTGCTCGTGACTCATAAGTCATAATTGCAAGAGAAGGTCACACGGATATGCGACTTCTAGTACCTTATTATTGAGATTTTTATAGGTAGAATGCTCTGCAAAGCAACCATTGACATTAATAATTTTTTTTTGCTTTACAAAACTGGTATTAAAAGTAAATTTAAAACAGATAATTTATGTTATACGGAAAGAGGGAAGAACATAAAAAACACACGTTTCTACCCTAATATATTCAAGTAACCCAAGAGCTTATCCGTGACCATAATTTCAAACCGAATCCCATTTTAACGGTGAACGATGACATTTTTTTAAATTTTATTATCCCAAACAGATGAGACTCATTTGTATTCAAGCTCCGAAGCCACCCCCATCGGTTCCGAAGTATTTTTATCGAACTCTTCCTTTATCCAACCAGGGTTTTAAGTGAGTTATAAAAATTGCTCTCAAAACACCATTGTTACTTTTATGATTTTGTTTATGAAGTCTTATCATACCTTATGCGATATTTAGGAAACAAAATATCGATTTTTTATTAAAAATCCAACTTACTTCTGTACGCAGCGAGCGATTTTCTTAGGTTTTTTAAAAGAAACGGCAGAGAAACGTAGCATGTGTTTATTGTTTCGTAACACAATTTCAACTCACCCAATTACACGATTACAAGCCCTTTTATACTTTTCAAACATCAGTATAATTATCAACTACCCACAAAATATCAGGATTGGTAATAAGCTACATACAAAGTTATATCTAATATCTAACAATCGGCCATCCTGCCAATAGTTTGTCCTCAAACTATAATTACTCAAATAATCATGTTACTGAGATTCTCAACTAATATTTTGAAACAAAATAGTAATATCTTCTAAAAAAATACATTTAGAACAAAAAAAAAATGTAAATACATAATCAATATTGATCTGGAACTACGTCAGACCAAAAAATTAAATACATGATATTGATCTGGAACTACGTCAGACCAAAAAAAAATTAAATACATAATGTTGATCTGGAACTACGTCAGACCAAGCAAAAACATGAAATTGATCTGGAACTACGTCAGACCAAAAAAATAAAAATTGACATGATATTGATCTGGAACTACGTCAGACCTTAAACAAACATTTTCCCGGAACTACATCGGGCTCTATTAATTATTATATGTGACCGGAACAACGTCGGTTCACACTTTAAATTTGACTGGAACAACGTCAGTCTAAATCAACACACTTATGATAAACTACATCAGACAAACACCTTACTCATAACTTAAAGAGGTAATAAAATATTTAGGCCTACTTTATTTTGAGATTCTCAGTTATCACTTTCACTTTTTGACGATTCCGAATCATTATCGTCCATATGTGCGCTAATCCATGGCTGGATTTGATCTACTGCCCAAATATTTATATAATTTTTCTTACCTAAAGAACTACCGGGTATACTAGATACCTCGTATCTATCATTATCTAAAACTTTTGTTATTCTGTAGGGACCTGAGTAAATTGGTAATAGTTTTTTACTTTTCCCTTCATTATAACCATGTTGTTTCATTATTTTCACTAAATCACCGATAGCATATGTTCTTGGTTTCTTACGATTTTTATCAAAATTTTGTTTTTGTTTAACTTGATCGACTTCTATATAACTAGCTATGTCTGACCTTATGTCACCCACTTCGCTTATCTTTGATCGTGTATTTATAAAAATATTGTTCATTATATTTTCCCCCCCATGCGTGAGATTCCTACCAAACAAAGCTTCAGATGGTGTTTTACCAATACCTTTATTAAGGGTGTTGTTAAGACCCCATTGAATATTTCCCAATTCCAAATCCCATTTATTTTCACCATTTTTATTTGTATATGTAGAAAGGGCGCCTAATACTGTTCTATTGTACCTCTCTACTTGACCGTTTGTTCGTGGTGAGGATACTGCGTTTAATACATGTTTAATATTTGAATTTGCGCAAAACTTTTTAAATTCATCCGATGTAAATGAAGTGCCTTGATCGGAGATTAATCTCATTGGGTAACCGAAAGTTGTAAAAATGTCAGTAAGAGCTCTTATTGTAGGCGTAGATTTTAAATTTCGAAGTGGTTTTAAAACACAAAATTTTGTAAATCCATCTACTAGCAATAATAGATAGCAATTACCACGACTACTTCTAACAAAGGGTCCTCGATGGTCAATATGAACAGTTTCAAATGGTACTGTAGATTTAGGAATAGGATGTAAATAGCCTTCTTTTTTACCAGCAGGTGCTTTACTATAAGCGCAACTGATACAAGATTTAACGTATTTTGTAATAAACTTTTTCATTTTAGGGAACCAGAAATCCTTTTTTATTTTTGATAAAGTTTTCTCTACGGAAAAATGACCAATTTCATCATGATTCTTTTGACATATCTGCCATCTAGCACCCTTTGGGACAACCCATCTTAATTCATTATTTCCTATTTTACGAAATAGCTTATTATCTTTAATAACAAAATTTTTGTTTTATATCTACAACTTCATTATATTTTGGATCATTTAGAACTTCACGAATATGACATAATTTAGGATCAGTTAACTGTAAACTTAATAGCCAATCTTCATTAGAAATAATAAGCGCACGTAACGGTTCCGAATCAGTATTAGTAACATTTGGTGGATTGCGACTTAATGCATCCACGTGCATCATATTGCGATTAGGGCGGTAAACTATATTGCAATCGTACTCTTGGAGTACGAGCCACCAACGAGCTACTCTGGGCAAAATATCTCTTTTAGAGAAAGTAGCTCTTAGTGCATCACAATCACTAACAATTGTAAATTTTACGCCCAACAAATAAACGCGAAACTTGTTTAATGAAGTAACTACGGCTAATGTTTCTAAATCATAACCATGAAATTTTTGTTCATCAATTGTAGTTTTTCTACTATAATAAGCAATTGGTTTTAACGGCGCGATATCATTTTGTTTTTGTAGTAAAATACCAGCTAATCCAACTTTACTTGCATCTGTATGCAATTCAGTAATAAAATTTGGGTCATATATGGCTAAAATAGGTCGTTCAATAAGTTTCTCTTTTAAAGTTGAAAATGCAGCATTTTCAATATCACCCCATTTCCACGTAATGTTCTTTCTAGTTAAATCTGTCAATGGTCTTACTATTATAGAAAAGTCTTTTATGAACTTCCTAAAATAGCTACACAAACCAACGAATTGTCTAACTTCATGGATATTTTAGACCTACCCGGCTTAATACCTTCACACGATATTTCATAACCTAAGTAATCTATTGTAGTCATAAAGAAATGGCATTTATTAACATTGAGCGTTAATTTTGCGTGATTTAGTAATTTAAAAGTTTCTTCTAATTTACTTAGACCCTCTTCAACAGTTTTTGAAATTATTATTAAATCATCCATGTAAGCTAACGCGGGTTTTTCAGACTTAAAGACGTTAGAACCAAGCCCGCCTAAATTTAGAGCTTTAGATATTGTACGTTGAAAAACGGCTGGGGCATTTGCCAGACCAAAAGGCATTCTTTTAAACTGGTAAAGCCCGTCTGGTGTTATAAACGAAGTAAGGTGTCTACAATCTTTTTGAATAGGTATTTGATAATATCCACTCATCATATCAAGAGAGGTAAAATATTTGCTACCGCTTAAACGATCAATTTGATCTTCTATTCGTGGTAAAGTGATCCTTAATAGTACGACTATTCAGTTTACGATAATCAACGCACAACCGCTGATCACCGGTCTTTTTGGACACAAGTAAAATAGGACTAGCGTATTCAGAATTTGATTCTTCAACAATATCATTTTTAATTAATTCATGAATCATTCCCTGAACTACTTCTCTCTCTTTATAGCTTAATCTGTATGGTCGGTATACAACCGGTGTATTATCAGACAATTTGATTTCCATCTCATTTAAAGTAGTACAGCCTAATTCGGATAAATTTTGAGCAAAAGTGTTTCGATAGTTTTGTATCAGATGTAGTACTTTATTAATATCGTTTTCGTTAAGTTCCCTATTAATGTTAATGCATTCTTTATCTATCGGTGTAAGGGTAGAGGTAGCTCGGTATGCATGTTCGTAAATTCTACTAGAATTATTCTGACAAAATTTTTCGGCTCTCGATACTAGAGAATCTTTAATAAATGTGACAGGCTTAGAAATTGCAACTATAAGTATTGAGCAATACCCATCGTTGGAATTATATATTCCTTCTTCTACCCAATATTCATTATTATTGAATTTTCGATAACTTCCCGGAACGAACAATGAAAAATTACCTTTATCAGAGACTTTGTATGGAATTAAACCGACGCCATTAATATTAATATTTTCTGTGCAATATAATTTTATTGAAGAATTACAATTATTTATTACATCTGGAACATTGAAAGGAAACTCGCGATCAACAAAATTAAGGGAACTATTCGTTTTAATAACTAATACATTTAAGAGCTCTGTAAAATTTTGTCCTACCAGCAAGGGAACGTGCAATACTTCGTCCGCTACTACATACGCATTAATTTTTGCCGAAACTGAATCTATACTAATTTTGAAACTAGATTTGCCCAGAAGGCTTATCGGCATTTCTCCTAAGCCTCGTACTATCGGTAATGATAAGTTATCACAACACATAGGCAATTTGAAATCATTTAAAACACTCTTTCGTATTAATGTACAATTACTTCCGAGGTCAACATAACAGTCTCCTAAATTAGCATCATTTAATATTGCTTTTTTATGAAACTTATTGTCCCTACGTAAGACATAAGAATCGGATATTATCATTACTCGTTTATCAGAAGTATTTTTTACATTTCTATTAGAAAAACAATCCTCAGTCTTATGACCAAGTTTTTGACACTTATCACACCTAATAACTGGCTTTGGACACTGATTAACACGGTGTCCATATTGTTTACAATTATAACACATTGTGGTTCTACAATATTTTGCTATATGCCCTGGTTGTTTACAAAGAGAACATAAATAATTATTATGGCATTTACGATTAATTTATTTTTTGAAGTCTTCATATCTTGGTATTCCCGGCAAATGTCTTTAAGATATTTAAATAAATCTTCGGGGTTAACGAAACGTGCAGAAGATGCACTAGCTCTTATTGTGCGGTCATCAAGGCCATATAAAATACAATCAACAGCTTTCTTTCCGGAAATTTCGCAACTACTTAGAAGGACCATTTTATCATAATAATACTCATCTAATGATTCTCCTATTCTATAACGTCTTTCTAACATATCGCTTAAAAGTGCTGCATAATTTGTTTCTGAAGGAAACAACTTTTTAAGAATGGCTTGCCACTCTGCCCAAGTTTTATTTATGGTTTGTAACCCTTCATACCATTTCTTAGCATGGCCTACTAAACGTGGCAAAGCGAAGTGCGAAGATTGTTGTTCAGACCAGCCATATATAAGTGCACACTCATTAACTTTAGATATCCAACTTTCAATTTTTGATTTTTATCGATGGGTTAAATTCAGGTATAATGTTTTTATCGTAATACAGTTTTTGTACTCTCAGGTTTAGCGAATTTAGTTATATATTCCATAAAGTCAGAAAAATTTAAATTCATAATAAAATCGGACATACCTTTGTTTGTTGTCGGTGGTGTGGCTTCTCTGCGAGCCGACTCGTCCGGACCACCGTTTTGATATTCTTCCAACGTAGGTCTCTCAGCATTGCACGTAGCGGAAGCTTCTTTATTTGTAGTCTCCGAGATGGCATCCCTGTGAGCCGACTCGTCCGGACCACCATCTTGAAATTTTTCGCACAATTGTCTCTCAGCAACGCACACAGTAGGTGTCTTAGATCGAGCTGTATTTTTTGGTTGTGGGGTAGTTGTTCTTTTTCTCGTTTCAGTCGTTGGTTCCAATCTCCCTCTAATGGAATGGTTTTCAGAGTAATCACGACGCCTTCTTTTAGATCTTCTATTAGAACGGGAACGCCTTCTCACTACTCGAAAAGAATCATTCGAAGATCTACCATGACTCGATGATGATCTTCTTCTGTTGCGCTGTCGTCTATTTTTTCTATTTTCTCTTGTGACACGATTTCTACTTCTGTTACTTTCTTCATTTTTGTTCCTTGGGGAGCGACTGTGACTCCGTAAACGACGACGTGAACTGCGGGTTGTGTCTTTTCGACGGTCCATCCCACTTCTGATGTACGCAGCGAGCGATTTTCTTAGGTTTTTTAAAAGAAACGGCAGAGAAACGTAGCATGTGTTTATTGTTTCGTAACACAATTTCAACTCACCCAATTACACGATTACAAGCCCTTTTATACTTTTCAAACATCAGTATAATTATCAACTACCCACAAAATATCAGGATTGGTAATAAGCTACATACAAAGTTATATCTAATATCTAACACTTCCCACTAATATTATAAGTTTGTGAGGATGGATGGATGCTTGTTACGCTTTCACGCAAACTACTGGACAGATTTTGATGAAATTGGATACACACATAGCTTATTACTATACTATACTTTTTATGCATGAATGTTTGGTACCCGTGGGTCATCAACATTAAAAATAAGATATACAATTTTCTGCCTACAAACTTCCCGATCTCTTTGATACAAAATCTTTTCATAATAATTACAAACACAACAAAATCAATAAATAAATATATAAATAACGCTGCACACTCAACGACCCCCATTAGGATAGTGATGTCCTGTGTCGAGGGTCCGGCAACATATGCAAAGACAAGGACAAATACACCCAGACCGGAAAATATGCGTGCATGGTCAATACAAACATATTATGCTCCGTGCGGGAATCGAACCCGCGACCTGTGGCGTTTAAGGCAGGTTCGCTACCGCTGCGCCACAACGTCATCGTCGAATTGTATGTATGGGCATAACTACAGAAGGACTGCATCAAATAGCAACATTTTTTGACGACGTTGTGGCGCAGCGGTAGCGTTTGCCTTAAACGCCACAGGTCGCGGGTTCAATTCCCGCTCGGAGCATAATATGTTTGTATTGACCATGCACGCATATTTTCCGGTCTGGGTGTATTTGTCCTTGTCCTTGTATGTTTCCGGTCCCCCGACACAGGATATAACTATCCTAATGGGGGACGTTGAGTGTGTAGCGTTTATTTGTTATTTGTTGTCATTTTTAGTTATATAAAACGTAATTAATTGGAAATTGATACCAAAATATTGCTGCTTTTTTAAATTATTAATGATTTCAAATTTACTTAAAACTCTTACAAGAAAAAATTGTTATGTATGCATATGTCGTGTCCACAATATTTTTGGATCAACGGAATAAAATTTTACAATGCACTCGGACGAAGTCGGGGCGGGCCGCCACTTTAATATACAATTATGTTAAAAGTACATTCGGATTTATACACACCGCTACTGAAAGCGAATCCCTACTGATTTACACCTTCCGTCCGTTTCACTCAATAATTCATGAATCCATCGCGAGAAATCCTTTATTACCTCCTTTCTATTATATTGTTTCTGATTCTGCGGATAAAGTTGAGTCTATGAGATTTATGGTTGCTGCGAAAAATAAATACTTTAACGAGCTACAAAAGATTTCTGATTTTAGACATTCTTTTGGGTGGCCGGAAATATAAGTCTTCTATATATTAAATAAATTTATCACATCAATAGCCTCCGTTAGGATAGTGATATCCTGTGTCAGGGGTTCGGACACATAAAATACAACCAGAACAAACACACCCAGACCGGAGACATGCCTTGTTCATACGGTCAATACAAAATTTGCTGCGAGCGGGAATCGAAGCCCCTACCTGTGTCACAATTTTAAATATAATAAAGAGTAAGATTACGATCTATAAGTTGATTTTTGTGTTCAATATGTTAAACGAAAACTTTATTGCTCGGGAACAGATTTTGATGATTATTTTTTTATAGTGTTATATTTGTATACGGGAATATATTATTAATACACTAAAGACTTGAAAGTATTGATTATCTGTTTTTAAACTTACACTTAGATTTAGATATAGCGTACAAATTAAGAGTCATTATACTTAAGTAAGAGAAATATTAATTGTATTTATGCTATATAGTATAAAATACCTGAATATTAAATTGAGATAAAACGTAATAACAATTCTATAAATATTTATATCACTGCCAAGAATAAGTAATTTTTTAACACTTTTCAATATTAATTGAAACGAAAAGATTGACGATGGTTTTAATTTTATTTCATTTTGTGACAGCTTGTTACTGTTATAAGTATCCGTGTTTTGGGAATAAAATTCTTTCAAATACTAATTCTCCTTGTAGAAAATACATTGCTGCTTACTTTGTGTATAAAATAAATATAAAAACGATAAAGTTGGTAGTGAAAGTTGATCAAATATTTTGTATCGAGGTTAACTTATTTTCAACGTGACCTCGTGAAGCCCGGGACGTTTTTTAATATCACTTCAGAGGCTCGAGAGTTTTCCATCTAATTGCTAAAAGTTTTACTTTCCGTCGCGACTGGCGTACTTTTGTTTTTCGCAATTTTTCGGAAGTCACTTTTAAAAGTAATTTGAAATTTTGAACACAAAGACCCCAGAAAAGTTTTTGATTTGCGCGATTTAAATTATTCACTTCTGTCTATCGTCTGTTTCGAATATTTTGAGTTTTTGACAAATAAAACAATTCATTGTTTTATTTCACAAAATAATTATACTTTACAATCGGTTTTTTTGTTATCGTTGCTTTTCAGGGTTTCGTAAACAAAACCAAACTAAACGGAATTCTATAATTAATCCTCCTCTCTCCGTCTTTCCTTCCGTCTATCAGCAGTCTGTATCTCACGATGGATAAAGAGTAGAAATTTTCACAGAATACGACGTATTTCTGTTGCCGCTTTAACAACAAATACTATAAATAAAATTAAAATTAAAAGTATAGTTGGTCCCATACAAGCAAATCTAGATGCCATTAGCTTCAAAGATTAAGGACTTTCATACAAACTTTCAACCCCTTTTTTGTCTGTCTTTAGTCTCGATGGTTGCGGGTTCGATTCCCGCTCGGGCAGATGTTTGTTAAATTTCTGTCTCGGTCTGGGCGTTTGTCTGTGGGTCTCCCCACCGTGCCTTGGAGAGCACGTTAAGCTGTCGGTCCCGGTTGTTATCACAAAACATCTGATAATAATCGTTAACTCTTGATAAGTAAATTGCTCTTATCCAATGAGTTACTGGTTCGCCCTTAAGGTCACGGAGGTCAGATGGCAACCCTCTGTGTAAAAACTAGTAACCTTTCAAATCCGGATAAGAGTAATAAGCAGACCCTGGGTAAAATAAAATACCGCTAGCTAAAATAAATAATGCTAGGACGAAGAATTATTATAATAGTTATTATGCAAATGTTGAATAAGAATTGGTGCCTCGAAACTGGATATCTTGTTGCCTATATTTATAACCTCTTTGCCTGTATATTATAATGCAGACAATAATAATCTGCCTTATCTAGATCATGCCCAAAGATACTACGCGGAAGTAAGAAACTCGATAATTTAATAAAAAGGAAACGCTACACAAAAAGGTTACTGAATTTTAAGCATTTCAAATTAAAATTTAAAAATACAAAAAAACGCATAATAAGACACGGTCGACCTCATTAAATCGGAAAATAAAAACCCTTTATAATAAAAACATTTACGAATGGAATCCTTTGTTTAGATACATAACTAGCTGTTGCTCGCGTCTCTGTCCAAACGACATTTGAAATTCGTAATATTTTTTTATTTGGAAAAATCTAAAAATTTCAATCTTTTATCTTATAAATGGTATGAGGCCATTTACAAGTTTTCTATATTGGGTGAAGAGTTTATTTGCTTGGACGAGCTAATACCAGGCACTGACAGCTAAAGCTTTCTTGTTTTTCCCTTTTATGTTAAAAGTTGGCGAACAAGAATACGGCCTACCTGATGGTAAGTGGTAGCCTATGAGCGCTTGCAGCACCATTAGTAGGTGCCACTCACGCGTTGCCAACCTCGAGATGTTGGTTCTTAAATCTCCTCTGCCCAGTTATTTTACTAGCGTACAGTGCCCTTCCAACCGGAACACAGTAATGCCTTAGCACTACTATTTGGCGGCAGAATATTTGACACTGCGGTGTTACCTACCTAGCCGGCCTCTTGCAACAAAAGACCTACCACCAGTGTGACTGACTGCACTGGTGCAATAGTCTCTGCTGTGACAGAGGTTATCCCAACTGCGGGCGATGGGGTCGTCACATCCCGACGCCCTTCTCATCCCTTCCCTCCTATCCCTTGGGTTGGCAACGCGCATACTTGAAGTATCACAGGCGCGTTAATAGGTTGCTTACCATCAGGAATTAAAAAAGTAAACAAAGTAGTAACTTAAAGATTAACTAAAAATTTGAGTTACGTTTCATACAAATTTGTCCAGTCTGATTTATCACTACATAGTATAAAACAAAGTCGCTTTCTCTGTCCCTATGTATGCTTAAATCTTTAAAACTACGCAACGGATTTTGATGCGATTTTTTTAATAGTGATTGAAGAGGAAGGTTCATATGTATGATAACATCCATTAAATAGTGGAGAAAAAAATATTTTTGAGGTTTCTAATGTGATGTCGTAAATAATTACATTTAACGCGTGCGGGCCACGGGCAGTAATGAATAAATCAAAACATTTTTTTCAGTGAATGACATAGGCTATAAATTTTATACCCGTGCGAAGCCGGAGCGGGCCGCTAGTCTGTAATAAAACTTTAGATTAAGATTTTCAGTAAAGAGTGTTTGATTTCTTCATGGAAGGTCATCATCAATCAATTCTATTCAATTTGTGCCGGAGCAGAACGTGCCAGCATACATAAACTTCAGAAAGTTTTCATTTCGATCGGTTAATTTTTTTAAAAATTATATTATTGGAATTTTTTGAATTGAGACAACTTTGGGTACTATCAGACCACATTGGAATCAGTATATTTTATATCTATAACAATATTATACAGCTGAAGAGTTTGTTTGTTTGGTCTTCTTCTTCTCATCGATTGGTTAGTGGTCAACCTATTGTCAGAGTTATTCAGGTCGCCCGTAGGCCTCTGACTTGACTTATCGACTGTTGTCTAATTGTCAACAGCCGGGACCGACTTTTACGTGCCCTCCGAAGCACGGAGTCGCTCGGTGTAAATACCACTATGCGATCACCCATCTAGTGACTGACCGCGCCTAAAGTTGCTTAACCTACCGATCGTTTACCGATCAGCGGGTGCACTCGGCTATGAGCGTCTCGTTTGTTTGGTTAAACGTGCTGATCTCTGGGACCACTGGTCGGATTGTCGGTACCAATACTAGCTTGACAAAACGGAATGCAAACGCGATCTATGTTTCTGCCTTCAATTATTTTTTGACTCAATATTCTTATACTCATAGACTATGGATAGGCCTTTTTATACAGACAAAATAGTACAGTCGTTGGTGCCCTTCATTCAACACTAACGTAATGGACCGAAGTTAGTCACACGCTTCACTCGACAAAACTCTAAATTCCATCCATACCACCTTGATGTCTGGAAATCTACAATAGCGCGATTTAGAAGACATTTCCTTCCTCGCACAACCACTCTGAGGAATCAACTTCCGCCGGCGGCCTTCCCGAACCGATACGACTTGGGAACCTTCAAGAGAAGAGCGTATTCTTTCCTTAAAGGTCGGCAACGCGCCTGCATGCCTTCTGGTGTTGCAGATGTTCATAGGCGGCGGTGATTGCTGAACATCAGGTGAGCTTCCTGCCCGTTTGCCCCCTCTTACATAAAAAAAAAACATAACTAAATGAAGTTAGCGTGCATTTGTGTTGAATCATTATAGGGGCACCAATAAGTCTATTACATTTGGAAAGGCCGCCACACTAATTCATAGTCTCATATCTTTATCAAAGCATTATTATGAGATAAAAACTCCGGAAGGAGATTTATATAAGGGCAATCAATTTGTCGGTCTGTTTATGTTGGGTCAGCTTATCTTAGACGTGCTCCGATTATCTTACTCAGTAAACTCGGGAACGTCAACATATCTAATTACTTCCCGTTCTGTCTGTGTGCATTCAATACAGAGGATCTATGATGTTTCTATTCAATATAAAACCACGGCTGTGCTTTTATGATTATTATAGGTTGACGATGTTGTGGCGCAGCGGTAGCGAACCTGCCTTAAAGTCTAGGTGTGTTGTCAATGTGTGTGTTTCCAGACCCCCGACACAGGATAAACCTATCCTAATAGGAACCGTTGAGTGTGTCCCGTTTATTTATTAGTATACAAAGTTAGAAAAAGGACATTGAAAGCGGTAAAAAACGAGGTGAGAATTTAAATTGAGAACCATTTACTTCTATGGAATGTATGTAATTTAATCGTTATTCTAGAGATAAAGCCGCGGGCACATCATGTATATAATAATAACATTATATGCGTAAAGTCATGGATAGAATGGCGGGTTAACTACTTTTATTACTAAACGTAGACGTTGGCAAAGTCCTTTCTTATAGCAGTTACAACAATTTGTAAGTCCTAAAAGTAATAAGACCACAAATGTGGGATTACGACCTACTACTGTTTTAATTATTATTATACTTCCATACAGTTGAGCTTACATTGGAAGAAATTATTAAATAAAATCATTATATAATACATAAGCTACTTATGGATGTGATGATCAACTAGTGCCGTAATTAAATTATTATGGCGCTGCACTGATGTACTCTATGAAAATGACACGTGCGTTGTTTTACGTGGTCGGTTTGTTACGATAAGTTGACCAACAAAAATCTCCTAGAAACGGTAGTCTTCTCATCGATTGGTTATTGGTCAACCTAGTGTCTGACTTGACTTATCGACTGTTGTCGATTTTTTACGTGCCCTCCGAAGCACCGTGACGCTCGGTTGCAATAGATGGTAAATCTACAAATATTTTGCCTTTCTTTACTGATCGTATTCACCTAGTCAAAGAAAACTGCTACCAATTATGGAAAGCGCATTTCGATGAAAGATCAGTGAAAAAAGGCATTTGGTATAGGACTTTACAAAATGAACCTTGGAAATCACCGTGGTTTGATGATATCTCGTTAAATAGAAATATTGTAATTATAGCATTTAGAGCTCGATCTGGACACATCCCACTAAATAAGTTTGCGTATTTAATGAAAAAAGTTCCTTCTCCGCTTTGCGCGGAGTGTGGAATAATAGAAGACGTTTTCCATATTGTGATGGAATGTGTCCGGAATGAGGACTACAGATTTAATTTGATAAGAAAGTGTAAAGATTTTAAAAATAATGGAGCCTGCAATAATATTTTGACATACCCACTTTCGGAAATGGCTAAATTAGTGTTTAAAATGGTTGAGGACGACGTTGAAACTGTTTATTTTATATTATTTTATTGTATGTTAGTGAAGTTCTGATGGAGCGGCATAGTCAAAGCTGTCTAAGCTCCTTAAATAAAGATTAAAAAAAAAAAACCTACCGATCGTTTACCGATCAGCGGGTGCACTCGGCTATGAGCGTCTTAAAACAGTAACGGTAGTGAAATGATTTACTTCAATAAAACAAATACTAAGAGATAAAAACAAGTTGTAACATCTTATGTAAGTTAAAACATAAGGTAAAATAACTATATTTATACAATAGAACCGTATCATATTCCTAGAGATCAATCCGAAATACTGTTACAATATTTGCTTAGCAAATGTTGTATTATTTCGTCTAGTAAATTTTCGTAGGTCGATTTGGCCATCCTCTCATATAGGGACATATTTCATATATATCTTCAAATTCAATATAATAGTGGCGTCTCTTTGCCGTGCCTTTATCGGGTCCCAATCTCTATATAGTCTATGAATATTTATTTAGGATTCGGTAAAATATTTGCTTCGATAAAACATCAATTCAATTGAGGCGTTTTTTCTATGAGAACATAAAACCACTTATTTTAAAGGCGTCGGGATGTGAAGACCCCATCGCCCGCTTTTGGGATAACCTCTGTCACAACAGAGATTATTTCACCAGTGCAATCAGTCACACTGGTGGTAGGTTTTGTTGCAAGAGGCCGGCTAGGTAGGTACCACCGCATTGTCCAATATTCTGCCGCCAAATAGTAGTGCTTAGGCACTACTGTGTTCCGGCTTGAAAGGCATTGTACGCTAGTGAAATTACTGGGCGAACGAGATTTAAGAACTAATATCTCGAGGTTGGCAACGCGTGAGTGGCACCTACTAATGATGCTGCAAGCGCTCATAGACTGCGGCAGCCACTTACCATCAGGTGGGCCGTATGCTTGTTTGCCAACTTCTAACATAAAAAAATATATATTTGAACATAAGGAAACACATACGTCATGGTGGTTATGCTAGCACATAGTTATGCTTAAAAGTTGTAGTAAGTTAAGAGAGACTTTAAAGGACGCTTGCAAATATAACTGGCAAACACTACTAAGTTCAGCCTCAATAGCTCAACGGTAGCTCAACGGTAGAAGGGCCGACTTCGCTCCGTTACGCGTCCCCCTTGGGTTATTGTCGTATCCACTCCTAGCGCAAGCTTCGAGCTTATTTGGAGGGGCAATAGGAATATTAGTAATGCCTTGAAAAGTATTACTAGTATTCTTAAATGGAATTAGTCTTGTACAAGAAAGATCCTTCTAAAACTGGGAGCATAAGAAAGCTGTTAAATCTTTGAAAGATTTCACGACTACTGTGGTGTAAAGATGGTGGTGATTGCCTTAAGTGCTTATAGTCGAGGACTGATTTTTTTAAAGATGTTTGTATGTTTTTTGACGACTTGGTGGCGCAGCGGTGCCTTAAGCGCCACAGGCCGCGGGTTCGATTCTCGCTCGGAGCAAACGTTTGTATTCACCATACAGCCATGTTTTCCGGTCTGGGTGTGTGATATAGAATAGACAATTTTTGATGGTCGTTTGAAAACAATTCATTTCGTTTGATATAATTTCCGTTCATAATAAACCTTTTAATTTTATCATTGTAATTAATTTCAACGCATTTCTCGCGATCATACTAGGCGTGCATTCAACATTTAGCATTTTTGTAACATTTATTAAACAATGTACAACAATTTTAATAGTAACGTTTTACATCTATACACAAAAGGAGTTTACACACCAACACACTCTCTAATAATTTTTTTACATTAACACTACAACTTTTCAAAGTTAACAATAATTGACATCAAGAAAACAGTCAATTTCTATGGAAATTTGTCGCAATATAATGAGGATATTCAAGGATTACGTACAGTTAAAACATAAATTTCCTCAATAAAAGACTTTTTTATATAAGTAACATTGATAGCAACGTTGCCGGCGATGCATTGTGAATCGTAATTTATATAAGACTATTGTCCGTAATAGAGAATTGGAATTGAGCCAGCATTCAGATAAGGACTAACACACATTGTATAAATGTTGATTAAAATGGATGAAATAAAAAACTAAGTTTTCCTACTGATTGTATCTGGCTGTGATACATATATAAAGAGGCTATGTATTTCATTTTTACGGTTCCAAAGCTGACAGCAAAAACGGAACCCTTTTTTTATGTTACAAGTTGGCAAACAAGCATACGGCCCACCTGATCGTAGGTGGTTGCCGTAGCCTATGAGCACTACACGCAACACCATTAGTAGGTGCCACTCACTCGATGCCAACCTCGAGATATTAGTTCTTAAATCTCCTCTGCCCAGTAATTTCACTAGCGTACAGTGCCCTTCAAACCGGAACACAGTAATGCCTAAGAATATTTGACACTGCGGTGGTACCTACCTAGCCGGCCTCTTGCAACACCCTTATAATTTTGTCATGTCCGTATGTATGTCACAGTAATTTTACTCGGAGACTATTGGTTCTATATATATATAAAATTTAGTAAATACTGATGGGTGTATTCTACGTAATGAAAACTTTTGTTTTATCTTTTATCTGGACCTCTGTTTGAGTCATACAAAAGCTGTTAGATGGATTAGTTTCTAGTTTAAGCAATTATTGATTTACGTTTTCACAAGAAAATCAAGTCATATTTCGGATACAGAATGATTTATTCGTAGTAAGCTTCACGCGAACTAAGTAGCAAGAAAATGACAGTTTAATACACGGCATTATATCTAGAAATTTGATAAAGCCTGAGATAAATTACTGAGACATTCACGTAAATTCGTATTCAAAGATCGGAGTATTGCTTACATTAATTAAAATGGATTGTTGTTTCATTTGTCAACTTTGACATTACTGCGTACAAATTTGAAATTTATTGGATAAGTTTGTGTAGTTTAGCTAAATTATCATTACCACATTACTCAAGATATGGTACAAGTGTGCCTTTTTGCTAAACTCAATTATCTTATTCATTCATATTAAAGCCGGCTTTTTTATGACTGCTGGCAAATAAAAAGCAATCGGTCTACCTTATGGTAAATTATCACTGCAACCTATGAACACTAGCGATACTTGAAGAGACGTACTGTTACTTTACGCAGATTTTCTTTGTGAGGGTAGTAATTTCCCGGTCGAGCCGAGCCGAGGTCAGAGTCTCTACTAATACTAAACTGGCTATACTAATCCTAATTTTTGCCAATATAATGGCGAACAAGCCTACGTAGGCGGATCCTTGATGCTAAGGCATCAAGGTAGTGTTTGTACACTTGAAACTTCAGAGGCATCACATGCGTGGGGCTAATTCAAAGAGTGCAGAGCTGGTATGATTCCAGAGGTTCACTGATTTGACAATAGTTTAAATACATACAGAGTACATTACTTCGACAAACTCTAGATTGTTTTGGGTGTAACAATTATATAAAATACAAAATAATACTTCATGTAAAATTAAACGGCTAAAACTCACTTACAATCGGTTCAGGTACGACACGGTCATCAGGGTCAGTGGGTTATGTTAGCGGGTGCGACCCGTCTCGCACCGACAAGAACCGAAACTAGTGGGTACCTAAACCGATTGAACGTGAGTTTTAGCCGTTTAATTTGACAAAAGTTTAATAATGTCTCCCGATATTTTTAATAATTTAATTACAAAATTATTATTAATTTTAATCACCATATGAAATTGCCTTAAACGCATTGGAGGATTAAATGGTTTTAAACGTGCGAAATGTTTGAATCATGGTGCCAGCAAAGGTACGGTCTGAACATATAGATTATTCTCAAAATCCTCTTTATTTGCCCACTAGCATCTGCCCGCGACTATGTCCATGGTTACTTTAGATTTAGCTCCTAAATTGCAAGTAAATAAAACACACCTACCCCACACATACCAAATATAAATTGAATGCAGCATATTTTTTTGTAACACAGAAGCCGAACATTTTTCGGGATAAGAAGTATCATATGCATTTATGTAGGTAGTAAGCTATTTATGTGCTGAATTTCATCCCATTCCGCTCAGCGGTTTTTGCATCATCAAGTAAGTAGTAACATCCAAATGTAATTGGATAAGCCCTGCAGGGGTTGTTTGGCAATCCCATAGAAACCTAATTTTTTTTTTTCGGGATAAAAAGTAATGTACACGTTAATCCAGGTAATAATGTATATCTGTATCAAATGTCACCCAATTCCGTGCAGCCATTCTTGAATAATTTAGTAACAAACAACCAAATGTAATTGGATAAGCCCTGCAAGGGTTGTTTGGCAATCCCACAGAAACCTAAAATTTTCTCGGGATAAAAAGTATTGTACACTTAATAATCTATATCTCTATCAAATTTCATCAAAACTCCTGTAACCGTTTTTGAAATATTAGTATATGAGTAACAGACATCCAAATATCCCAACATACAAACATACAAGCCCGTAACATTTATTATATTACGTAGAATACCTGTAGTTGTAAAACTACCCCATATGAATAATTGAAATAGTTTTAAGTGTTCGGTAGCAAAATGACAAAAAGGGTATTCTTATAATTTCTTGTTGGAATATAAATGATGGATTTTGAAACCTTTTATCAAAAACTTATATTATTCACAAACCAATCTTCACTACATAGTATAAAACAAAGTCGCTTTCTCTGTCCCTATGTATGCTTAAATCTTTAATAGATAGAGTGATTGAAGAAGAAGGTTTATATGTATAATAACATCCATTAAATAGCGGAGAAAAAAATATTTTTTGAGGTTTCTAATGTGATGTCGTAAATAATTACATTTAACACGTGCGGGCCACGGGCATTAATGAATAAATCAAAACTGGATCGATTTTAATTTTTTTTTCGGACAAGAATAATAAGAACCCGGGTGAAAATACTCGTATGGTACCGGGATTTTGTGGAAAAGATTTGTGAAAGAAAAACGTAATACTAGCACATTATTGTTCTTGACAATTGGAGTGGCTATACAATTTATCAACTGTGATTTCACTTAACGCCAACGACTGCAGGAAATGGATGCTACTAATGATATTGATACGTATTGTCATTGACTCTCCTTTTTTGAAGTCAATTAAAAGCGCGAAATTTGCAAACAAAAATCAAGTTATATAGAGGCAAGTTATCAAACAACTCAAATCTCCGAGAACGTGCGAACAATTTCAAACAAATAAGTACGCTGTTACCGGAATAAGACTAAGTTTTGGTTGTTACCGAAAATTTAGGAAGCATCCGATCAACACCTAACTTTAGTTGAAACTGTAGAAGACAACATAATTGGCGACATAATATTATGTAGTTTATTTAAACTTAGACTAAAGTATAGATTTGATAAACGTTTATTTTGTGAGAAAATAAACGTTGTGTTGGCGTGTTGATATTTACCATTACCTACAGTGACCATATTTTGGTAACAGTAAGCTATGGAAGCTTTTAAAACGCGATCTTATGCGTGTTGCTATCTTAAGGAGTATAAATAGGAGTAGTAAATAAATAAATGCTACAAGTTCAATGGCCCCATTAGAATAGTGATACCCTGTGTCGAGATCTGCAGACAGACACAACGATAAGGACAAACAAACCCAGACCGGAAAACGTGCTTGTATGGTTGTGTAGCGGCATCTTCATCTAACACGACGTAACTCGATAGAAAGACAAGATTGTCACATCTCGCATCAAGCTACAACGACAACTACAGGGCATACTACGCAACGATTTGGACGACAAACGAACGTCACGATCCTAAATCGCGTTATCAGAGTTTCCTACGATTTTGACCTATATATACAACTTTCCAACGTAAGTCTTTGGGCTTCGGCCCAGGGATTCGACTCGCCAGGCAATATCACCCGCCTGGTCGGAGGATCCTCCCGTTGTGTTGAGGGCATTTTTCACATCGTCACCTCGGCAGTCGAATCGAACCCGCGACCTGTGAAGCTTAAGGCAGTCTCGCTACCGCTGCGTGAGGTAGGAAGTATGAATAGGAGGGGGGATAAATGGAGAAAGAATATGAGAAGGGGGAAATTGATATGAGAGTGATTGGGAGCCCTCTTACTTGTGGAACGAAAAGCAGCAGTTTAGATACTGCTATTTCATGTTCCTTGGTCACAAGTTGTGTGTCCTACTATCCCTCTAGTTCTATCTAAAACAACAAAGCTTTACAACTCACCACAAACTATATTTGTTTCAAGCAATTTTCGGGTGCTCGTTATTTCATACGTATGGAGTGCTAAAATAAAAATAAATGTCAAACAAACTCGTTATCATAAAGTTGTAGTACCAAAGTAAATATTATTATTCGAATAGGGTCTTGAATATTTATTACTTACATAACCCTTTCAGATGAGGTGAAACAGATATCAGTAAATAAAAACTAGGGTTACGGTAGTAGAGCCTTCGGAGGCCCAATCTCATCGTCTATTCCGTACCTTTTTCCCTTTTCATCCGTCCCTTCTTGTTCCTTGGGTTGGCAACGCACATGTGATAAAATAAAAAAAGGCTTGAAAGAATTGTAATACATGTTGATATTATTATAAGGCTCTTCAAAAAGCGTATGGTTACTATTATTTCTTCTGATTTTTCATTCAATTTTTTTACGTCATTACGGTTGATAACCTGATGGTAAGCAGTAACCGCAACCTATGAACGCTTGCGATAGTTGAATGATAACTTGCGCGTTGTCAGCGTACAGTGCCCTTCAAACCGGAACACAGTAATGCCTAAGCACTACTATTTGGCGGCAGAATATTGGACACTGCGGTGGTACCTACCTAGCCGGCCTCTTGCAACAAAAGACCTACCAGCAGTGAAATATTTTCCGAATTGCTATGAGAATTTATCTGTGTTTGCTAAATTTATTTAAAGTTATTGCCTTTAAGACAAAACGAGTAGAAATTACATGAATAAGGCTCTGAATATTAATTAACATTACTATGACTTATATAAGAGACGCCTCTGCTAAGAAATATATTTAAATTAACCAGCGTAGAAATAATTCGCAGTACCTATTCTTGATACTAATTGGCTTGATACGAAAATTTAGACGCTTATTTCGCTTTGTTTAGGGATCTTAGTGTAATATAGTATTACGTAAAAGTAGGTAGCGTATTTTTTTTTTTTTTTATGTTAGAAGTTGGCAAACAAGCATACGGCCCACCCGATGGCAAGTGGCTGCCGTAGCCTATGAGCGCTTGCAGCACCATTAGTAGGTGCCACTCACGCGTTGCCAACCTCGAGATATTAGTTCTTAAATCTCGTTCACCCAGTAATTTCACTAGCGTACAATGCCCTTCAAACCGGAACACAGTAGTGCCTAAGCACTACTATTTGGCAACAGAATATTGGACACTGCGGTGGTACCTACCTAGCCGGCCTCTTGCAACAAAGACCTACCACCAGTGTGACTGATTGCACTGGTGGAATAATCTCTGTTGTGACAGAGGTTATCCCAACAGCGGGCGATGGGGTCGTCACATCCCGACGCCTTTAAAAGTATTTACGCCTTTGTATTAAGGAAAGTTAGAAATGTTATAAGTCGTATTGAATATAGTATCTGTTGCAAGTTTGGGTTATAAATTAATAAAAGTAGAAGACCTGACTGACATATCAACGCTCAGCCTAAGCCTTTGGACATAGAAAGCAGAATGTTTTCACATGTTTTGTTTTTAAAACGTTAACGACTAAGAATTTTTCGAAATTCAACTTAAAGGGGCGAAAAATGGGTTGAAAGTTTGTTTGGTAGTCAGTTATTTCTTAAACAAGAAGCATGAAACTTTGATTTTAGGCGGACAGTTAAACCTGAAACTTGGCAGTTTACGACACTAAAGTATTTGAAAGAGTAGAATATGTTGCTGTACAACTGCCAAATTTCAGTCGTAGTTATACATGTGATCTCACCACTTTTTGTAGTAGAAGAAGTGCTTTGCGAGACTTGGTTTTTTTTTACATTTTATGTTTTTATTTTACCTAACAATAATACTGTTAAAGAATCTAACCTTAAAAGTACTTCGGGCAATTCGAAAGAATTCTCGCAAGAGAATGCAATAACTTTATTTCTTCCTCAAGTAATTATTGGGGCATGTGGGAAAAGTACACTTCGATTTATTTGTTAACTTGTATTGTTTGCGGTTAAAACTCTATTATAGAACAGTCTACATTCATGTAGGTTACGATATTAGTTGTAATTCGAAATAGTGGGTAATGAAATAAAAATTGCTTTTTAATTTTAACTATCCACACTGCAACATCTTCTTCCTAGCATTAAAGACGGTACTTTGTTACTAGGTTTTACACACCCTAAAGGCGAATCGCTAAACTAAAGTGGCAGTGGGCGGGGCACATTGCACGTAGAACCGATGGCCGTTGGGGCGGAAAGGTTCTCGAATGGCGACCACATACCGGAAGGCGCAGAGTAGGTAGACCCCCGACAAGGTGGACTGATGACCTGGTAAAGGTCGCGGGACTCCGCTGGATGCAGGTGGCGCAGGACCGGTCATTGTGGCACTCTTTGGGGGAGGCCTATGTCCAGCAGTGGACGTCTTTCGGCTGACATGATGAAAGGCGAACCAGTAACTTTTTTTTAAAATAAATAAATACTGCACACTTAACAGCCCCCATTAGGATAGTGATATCCTGTGTTGTGGGTCCGGAAACACATACAAGGCTAAGGAAAAATTCACCCAGACCAGAAAATATGCTTGCATGATCAATACAAACATATTATGCTCCGAGCGGGAATCGAACCCGCGACCAGTGGCGTTTAAGACAGGTTCGCTACAGCTTCGCCACAACGTCAAAATCTAATTAGTAACTCATTTAATAACAGCAAATTACCTATCTAGAGTTAGCGATTATTGTCAGATGTTATGTAATAACAATCGGGACCGACAGCCTACGGTGCTCTTTGAGGCATTGTTGGGAGACCCACAAGGACAAACACCTATACCGAAACAGTATTTGTAAAATCGAAACATCTGCCCGAGCAGGAATCGAGCTCGCAACCGTCGAGGCTAAAGGCAGACTCGCTATAACGCCACAACGGTGTCAATTTCAAACACTGGTATTAAAATACAAATGACATGACTTTGTTTCGGCACGACGAATTTCGTTTGATCTGTTGAGGGTACGTCATTATAAATGCCCTCCAACACTAAGGGAGGATCCTCCGACCAGGCGGGTGATATTGGCTGGCGGATCGAAACCCTGGGCCGAAGCCCAACGACTTACGTTGGAAAGTTGTACATATAGTCGTTTCGCGTAGGAAACTTTGATAGTGCGATTTAGGATCGTGACGTTTGTTGGTCGTCCATATCGTTGCGTAGTATGCCCTGTAGGTGTCGTTGTAGCTTGATGCGACAATCTTGTCTTTCTATCACGTTACGTCATGTTGCGTGTAGATGTCGCTACAGATCCATTAAATATCATTATAATATGTTTTAAATGCATGTAATAAAACTAGATTTACTATTGTTATCACATATTGACTTTCTGTGTTTAGGGCAAAGCAGCAGTATTTAATTTTTTTTAATGTTAATAATTATGTTGGCAAGCACGCATACAACCCACCTGATGGTAAGCGGTTCCCGTAGCCTATGAGCGTTTGCAACACCATTGGTAGGTGTCACTCACGCGTTGCCACCCTCGAGATATTGGTTATTAAATCTCCTTTGCCCAGTAATTTCACTAGCCTACAGTGCCCTTCAAACCGGAACACAGTATTGCCTAAACACTACGGCTTTGCGGTAGAATATTTGACACGGTGCCTACCTCGCTAGCCTCTTACAACAAATTAAGACCTACCACCAGTGTGGCTGATTCCACTGTTGGAATGATCTCTGCTGTGACGGACATTATCCTAACAGCGGGCGATGGGATCGTCACGTCCCGGCTTCGGAACAGTGTACATTTGCTATTATCAATTGTAAATAATATAGTTAATATTGAATTGTAATTATATTTAAATTTCTGTACGCACAAAAATATTCTTACCTTAACATATATTTTATTGGTTTTAAAGCCTTTGATATTTCTCTCGTAAATAGCATTCTAGAAAAAAATCTGAAAGTTTTATTTTTAGACAAAGCCTTTTTATTCGAAAGTGACTTTAACTTTACGTAGAGACAGACGTATCAGTGATAAAGTATAGAATTACTCCATTGTACCATTTTACGAGTGTAATGAATCCGCCGTTTGAAGGGGAATCATTACCGATTGTTTTTCTAAGAAATCTGAAATGTTTTACATTTTATTTATTACTTAGATTGATTTCAATGTTGAATATTTATTACAGCAATGGAATTTTTAATATATATTTATTAATTTTTTTTTTAAATATAAATTAAAATTTTGTATGTTTGGATCTTTGCTTACTTTTTACTCATTCACGCAGAATAGCTGAACGGATTTGGATGAAATTTGGCACAGGTGTAGATTGATACCTGGATTAAGACATGTGATACTTATTATCACGGAAAATTATTAAGTTATGTTAAGTGGTTTTATCAAAAAGTCTACTACAGGGCGTATCCCCTTGATATTATGATCGGATGTTTGTTACTCAATCACGCATAAATGGCTTCATTGATTGGGGATGAAAATTGGTGATCTGACAGCTTATTATTAGGATTAGCACATGGGATACTTTTTATCCCGGAAAAATGTTCCGTTCCTGTGGGATTATCCAAAAAAAAACATGCAACAGGACGTACTTAATTGAAGTTCGAGATGCGTCTTACGGAACATTATTTGATTTCAAATTCTTCATTTCTCTTTGGAGCCCATTATGAGGTCACCGCTGACGAAGTTGCGGGCAGATGCTAGTTGTTTTTTATTTTATTTTTTACTTCCGTAGTAGTGGAGCAAGGCGTTCAATCAGACTCTCGAGAAACACGATATATATATATATATATATATATATATATATATATTATAAGAAATAAGTCTCTTAATTTATTCCTTTGCCTTTTTATTTTTAAAAAGGGGATGGTAGTTATCATTCAATTGGCGGGAAAACCAAAATGTCAGTCTGAGCGGTTATATACTCGGTTGGGTCGTGAAACATTTTATTCCTTGATTATTGTTATTTACTAGTTATGTGCTAGAAAGGCCAGTAATTATTAAGCAATATTAAGATTGTTACTTTCAAAAAGTCTACTTACTTCTGATTCCTAAAAATATATACATATAAATGGTTTAAAAAAGGTAAAAATATACAAAACAAAAATTGCAATGTACTTAACTATCATAAGCAAATGAAAATTCAACTTTAAGCAATGCTTTTTTAAAAACGTTACTAATATTCCTATAAGCTCGTAGCTTGAGCTAGGAGTGGGCACGACAATAGCCCAAAGGGTTAGAATCAAACCTACAACGATCGCTTTAAAATGTCGCCCCTTTTACCATTGAGCTGTTGAGGCTTCGAAATGACTTAAATGAATACAAATATTTCTGTTCCTGGCCATAAACAGGACAAAGAAATAATAATTTATGCATCATAAGCGATTTATTCATGAGAATATTTCTCCTCGGTGAAAACTGTACTAACAGGAAAAAAATGCTCTTTTAAGGGAACGATTGACGAATAATAATAATGGATGAAATTTCGTTGTAGTGACATTGTTAGAAATAACCTAAAATTATGAGGCTTTTGGACAATTGTAGAAAAAAACTGAAGCAAAAATATGTTTTTTTGCTTTTACATCAATTTGGTAATGAAGGCGTAGCGTACTATACAAATAATGTAAAAATAGCATTTACGGATTGAAATTTATATAGAACCATGTCGGTTGTCTTTAAAAAAAAAAAATTTCAAAATCCTCCTACAAATAATAGTGTAATGCTTCGAGCATAAAACACTATAAATATCCTATTTTATTTTATTTTATGATGGTTCGGAAATAGGAATACGGTCCGCCTAATACTTGTGATACTTGAAGTATCACATGCTCATAACCCAAGGCATAGGAGGCACGGAATGAGAAGGAGGACAAAGAGGTAGTGGGAGATAGGGCTCTGACACTCTCAGTCATCTCTTTAAAATATACACATAGTCTGCATAGTATTGTGTCTAATAAATAATTCTATTCTATTCTCATATAAAACTTTAAGATGTAAAACTTGGTGACATGCGTTATACTTTTGGGACCCAGCGATGCTTCTTAACTAATAATTTTCCCGATATAAAACTGTGCCAATACGCTTGTACATCGGTAGGGCACACAAAACAGCGTAGCATTCATCTATGTTTTGTGTAAAATCTATAGATAATATTAAGCCTCTCATATTTTAGCCTAGAAAACACTGGAAAGTTACGAAAATTCCCTGTCATAATTCTATTCCACAGATTTATACCTCCTCTGAACAACTTCCTGCGGTCGGAGCGGCCAGGGTAATGACGTCACTTCCGCCGTGTATTGCCCGCAATTTGCTTTAATAAATCAACCTGCATTGTAACGATGTACCTTGTTTATGATACAATTTTCACGATAACGTTATTCCCGATGTACTTATCGTAAAATATGATGAAACGTAATTCAACTTAATAATAATTTCAAGTATTTATGTATTGCTATTAATAGAAGTAATTGTTCTAACTATTTATAATTACTGTGTACTTTAACTTACGTTGCAATTGGAATAAAATACTGAGAAAGCAACACGAATACCCTATACTTAATTTAAGGCACCTAAATAATAATTATTCCATACTAGTTTGTGTTTGCCAGTAAGCCCTTATTTCACCCCTACAGGGATGAAATTTAAAAAAATGCTAAACCGCGTGTTTCTTTATCTTTAATTATTCACCAGAAAACTAAGTTTCACTCTCCTAGTTTCAAAAATAACGAACATCCTATTTTCAAACCCTTTTTCAGCTTTCTGGGTCCAAGGGTTCAGGCTGGGCGTTAATATGTCAGTCAGGTCTTCTCATTTTATCTGTCTGTCTGTCGCGCTTTACCGCCAAAACTACAAAACGGTTTAAATGAAATTGGGTATACAGATAGCCTCGAGGGTGCGACAGGACTTAGACATATTTTTTAGTGTGAAAAAAGGATTGTAAGGGGTTGAAAAATGGGGGATGAAAAGTTGTGTGGAAGTATCGTCATTTTTAAAGCTAAAAGCTTGAAACTTATTTATAGGCTGTTGATTCGATATAATTTTTTTTTTTATGTTACAAGTTGGCAAACAAGCATACGGCCCACCTGATGGTAAGTGGTTGCCGTAGCCTATGAGCGCTTGCAGCACCATTAGTAGGTGCCACTCACGCGTTGCCAACCTCGAGATATTAGTTCTTAAATCTCCTCTGCCCAGTAATTTCACTAGCGTACAGTGCCCTTCAAACCGGAACACAGTAATGCCTAAGCACTACTATTTGGTGGCAGAATATTGGACACTGCGGTGGTACCTACCTAGCCGGCCTCTTGCAACAAAAGACCTACCACCAGTGAAAAATATGACATTCAAAGTTTGTAAATGGGGCGGGGTGCTTCAGAGTTTTATTAAAATCGTTATTCACGCGGGCGAAACTGCGGGTAGATGCTAGTAATTATTTAGATGTAAGATCTTTATCTAATCTATTGGAACAGGTACCTTAATGAAGTACGGTTTCCCTTGTATCTTTGGAAATGCTGACTATACGCTTCCAGTAAATCCTTACTAGCTTACAAGGATGCTACTAATTTCGCAAGTACAAGATACATTTCTGACTTGATATTGGATAATTATGTTGGTGAACATGTAATGAAAATATTAATTAATTTTCACAGCTAATCTTGAAACTTGTAATTGATCGTGGCTTTGCTTGTACTGGTTAAAAATGTTTACAGTTTTAAGTGTTCAGACCTGATATTAAATAGTAAATTACGTATCAAGAGTTAACGATTATCATCAGATGTTATAGTAACAACCGAGACTGACAGCTTAACTTGCCTTCTAGGCATGGTGAGGTGACTCACACAGACAAACGTGCACAAAGAGACAGATATTTATAGCAAACATCTTCTTCGAGCGGGAATCGAACGATGATCGTCGTCTTTAATAACCGATTCGCTAGTACTGTAATGGTTACCAAATACCAGAATGGTTGTCGAAGTGTTATAATATAAAGGACAGTAAAATAATAATGATTTTTTTGGTATAAAATAATATTGATATCTATTGTTGAAAAAAAAATTACAGTAAAACTTGCAGCTTTGGAATAACAATATTATTTTATAAATTAATTATAGTATGATTGATTAAAATTTCATAACTTGCAAGTTGTAATCAAATTATTCAAATTATTAAAATCCAGTTACTTCCAAAAGCCTTGTAGGATCGCGCGTCGCCAGTCTGACGTAGCACCTTACAACAAGCACGTCGGTGACGCGAACTCATATGTTTTTCCCATATCAAAAATCAATGTTCAACGTGGCTTAATAAATTTTCACTTTAAGAAGCGCAATAGGTCACCAGCATGTCAAGATCAAGAGTAACGGGAATCTAGATATGTCCTACCAAAAATCGCTCATCGTGAGCAAAAAGTTTTCATTTAACTAAAGTTAATATGCTGTAAAAGTCTGTTTTTTTTTTTTTTTTTTTTTTTTTTTTTTTATGTTACAAGTTGGCAAACAAGCATACGGCCCACCTGATGGTAAGTGGTTGCCGTAGCCTATGAGCGCTTGTACCACCATTAGTAGGTGCCACTCACGCGTTGCCAACCTCGAGATATTAGTTCTTAAATCTCGTTCGCCCAGTAATTTCACTAGCGTACAGTGCCCTTCAAACCGGAACACAGTAGTGCCTAAGCACTACTATTTGGCGGCAGAATATTGGACACTGCGGTGGTACCTACCTAGCCGGCCTCTTGCAACAAAAGACCTACCACCAGTCTGACTGATTGCACTGGTGGAATAATCTCTGTTGTGACAGAGGTTATCCCAACAGTCTAATCATATCCAAATGTCTAATTTTTATCTCCTAAAACTTTTAAAGTCTAAATCAATACGGTTCGTGAAAGGCTTCGAAAAATGAACTTGTTTTTCTTAATACGAGCAACCGAGAAAATGTAGTTGTTATATATTACAATACACATTCAATTACATTCTTTACTTTATACTAAATAAAGCGTTATTTAAAAAACAACCTTATTAACTAAACGTAAGGTACAATCTTGATAAAATAATATTCATATATACAGCAAAACCAGTGACAGAGTTATAAACAACCGCGTTCAAATACCGACTCGGCTTCGTGGCCTTTTTATGGCGTGTCGGAAATAAAGCCAGGAGGCACTTCCGCGCCGATGATGTTGTCTGTGGTCCAAGAATGTCGTGTATTTCTTTAGAGTTCGTATTATGACGTCACAATTCTAATATGGCGTCACAATTTCAATATAAAACTGTGTAAGCTTTGGTTGTTTTTTATTATAGATAAATTACAATAGGATGGGAAACATTTTTCAATGTATCACATCCTTACGAAAGAGTTTGTATGCAGTTGTAAGTATTCTTCTTCAATGTAAATTCCATCCATACCACCTCGATGTCTGGAAATCCACAACAGCGCGATTTAGAAGACATTTTCTTCCTCGCACAACCACTCTGTGGAATCAGCTTCCGCCGGCGGTCTTTCCGAACCGATACGACTTGGGAACCTTCAAGAGAAGAGCGTATTCTTTCCTTAAAGGTCGGCAACGCGCCTGCATGCCTTCTGGTGTTGCAGATGTTCATGGGCGGTGGTGATCGCTTAACATCAGGTGAGCCTCCTGCCCGTTTGCCCCTCTTACATAAAAAGAAAAAAGTTAGGCCGGCAGTTTTATTGGTCAACTAATCATAACTAGCCGACCGCGTGAGACCAAGGATCTGTCATTTTCAAAGAGTACGTCAGCGCTGTACTAATAATAATTTTAGTTTAAAATGAGAGGAGAGGCAGAGGAGATTTTAGAATCAATATCTCTAGGTTTGCAACGCGTGAGTAGCACCTACTAATGGTTCTGCAAGCGCTCATAGGCTACGGCAACCACTTATCAGGTGGGCCGTATGTCTGTTTGTCAACTTGTAACATAAAAAAAAAATTGTTAATAGCCGGACTTGTCAAGCAACAAATCGATTGTTCGTCCAATTTTAAATTTCACATGTCCATGAGGAAATAAATATTTTTCGTATTTCATGGCTGTCTTGCCCAATAGGTTCAGGTAGGCTTTGCCGCTCCAATCTTGTCGAGGCGATGGTAAGAGACTATCTCGTATTATTTTGCTATAAATATAACTTTAAAAACTCTTCTTCCTAGGATTATTCCCGGCATTTACCCGAGGTCCATTTAGTTCTCTTATTTTGATTTGACGGGTTACTAGTTTTTGCACAGAGCGATTGCCATCTGATCTCCATAACTCAAAGGGCGTAAGAGCAAATTACAAATTATTAGATTTAACGATTATTATCAGATGCTATCATAAACACCGGGACCGACAGCGTGACGTGTTCTCGGAGGCACGATGGGGAGACCCAAATGGACAAACGCCCAGACCAAATCAGATATTTGTATGAACTCGCGACCGCTGTGGCTCAAAGCAGGCTCGCTACTAGCTCGCCACAACATCGTCATAACTTAAATACACAATAGTAGCTATTATGTTCTTTAAAGAATGGATATTACAATTTAAATGGGTTAACGGAAAACGTGTCAAGGGTAAGTCGTAAGCTTTTGGTTTCAGTGCCAAAGTAGGCTATGTAATATTGGCCAATTTGGCAGAATCAAAAGTGGATTCATGTCTTTTCTTCATAGCTTTAATGTACTCAAGCCTGCATTTTTAGCAATGTTATACAATAATGGACTGTTTCACCTATTTTTAAAACTCTCTTTTATTGAAATTTGGAATAGATTGTACGTAACTGTAAGTCCAGTTCGAAAATCAGTCGTTTGGTAAGATATTTTTTGCACATTTTGTGTCTATTTTCAAGTATAGAAACAATAAAAATAAATTTATGATTGGTTGATTTGGCTTGTTAAATTTAAATATTTATGGCGATTTTTATAATTAATATAAATTCATTAGTAATATGGTTTAATGAGCGTATTTATACAAATATATATAATTAACAGCTTTTCACTAAATGCATATGAAAGTATGTACGGTACTTACTTTAAAAACAATTCCTGCTAGATGCAGATGTTTGTTATAAATATCTTTTTCGGTTTGGGCGTTTGACCTTGTGGGTATCCTCACCGTACCTCAAACAGTACGTTTGTCTATCGGTCCCGTTTCTTATCGTAACATCTAATAATAATCGCTATCTCTTGATAGGTAATTTGCTCTTATCCAATGAGTTACTGGTTCAACCTTTAGGTTGCGGAGTTTAGATAGCAATCAATCTGTGTAAAAACTAGTATCCCGTCAAATCAGGATAAGTCTATGAGCTGACTGTGGTTAAATACTGGGAATAATGCTAAGAAGAAGAAGTTTTTAACTTGTACCAAAAATAAACATCTCCAGAATCGCTATCGAAATCACGATGTTTCCGTATCTATGGTAAAAGACGTGATTGTTTACCGAAATCTAAATCATAATATCGAAATTCATAAGAGAGACCTTCATTATTTTCGTTTATCGCGTCGGTCGCTCTTATAAGAAATTGGATTAAAGTTTATAAGCGTTGATGGAAAAATGTTAATAAATTGGTTGCCTTAGCTGGTCACGACGTTATCTTAAATAATCGCATCGGTTAGAAAAGAACAGATCGTACCGGCGTCGGGATGTGACGACCCCATCGCCCGCTGTTGGGATAACCTCTGTCACATCAGAGATTATTCCACCAGTGCAATCAGTCAAACTGGTGGTAGGTCTTTTGTTGCAAAAGGCCGGCTAGGTAGGTACCACCGCAGTGTCAAATATTCTGCCGCCAAATAGTAATGCTTAGGCATTACTGTGTTCCGGTTTGAAGGGCACTGTACGCTAGTGAAATTACTGGGCGGACGAGATTTAAGAACTAATATCTCGAGGTTGGCAACGCGTGAGTGACACCTACTAATGGTGCTGCAAGCGCTCATAGGCTACGGCAACCACTTACCATCAGGTGGTCCGTATGCTTGTTTGCCAACTTCTAACATAAATAAAAAAAAAAAGAAATTTTCAATCACCTAAGGCTTAGTACACAAATTCACAAACGTTTTATTTTATTTTATTTTATAAGGGATAACAAACAGCTACAACATACAATATAAATACAACTAAGCTGCATAACAGAGGTAACAATGTTGCAGCCCACAACATTATCCACATATTAATTAGAAAAAAAATTTACGCAGAAGGCACAGAAAGATTAAATATACTCGTAATAAAAAAAAAAAAGTAAGAAGTTAAAAATAATTATCAAATAATTAAACAATCATGCAAATTAATTTAAATAAGCTATGAAATATCACTATGATTACATTGAATTATTCAAGAAAGTTATCACTAGATTTTTATATTTCCATCTGGTGAATGCAAAAATATCTATATCCATAAATGAAGAATTATAAGTTTCAACCATGCGTCGTAATGGGGCGCGCAGGCCAGAATTCGTGCGGCATGTGTTGGTAGCAAAGAGTATACCCGGTCGAACTTTACGTTTATAAACAGTACGTGGTACTACATAGCAAAGCTTTGATGTTAGTTCCATGCAGTCAAAATTATTGTGAACAATTTTATATAATACATTAGCCTCAAGGTATTTACGTCTTGCCTCAAGTGATAAGAGTTTAAAATTAAGTAATAGTTGAGAATATGGTAAATAATTCTTATCGAACCTGTATTGCACCGAGCGAAGGAACTTTTGCTGGACTTTCTCAATCTCGTCTACGTACTTTTGATAGTAGGGGTTCCAGATTGGTACCGCATATTCAAGTTGAGAACGTATAAGTGTTTTAAAGAGAAAAATGTAAGAGGAAATATTTTTAAATTCGGAGGCGGATCTCATTACAAAGCCGTACATTTTAAAAGCCTTGTTAACGATTGTCTCGACATGCTGATCGAGTAGTAATTTGCTATCAAAGTGTACACCCAAATCTTTAACCAAAGACACATTACTAAGAACAGAGCCGCATAAGGTGTAATCGAAATTAATTATATTTTTATTCTTTGTGAAATGAATATAACTACACTTAGGAATACTAAGTTGCAATTTATTCCTTTCACAGTAATTCGTGAGCCTGTCCAAGTCTTCCTGAAACATCTTACAGTCTTCCACAGAACCAATTGGTTTATATGCTTTTAAGTCATCAGCATACAGAACAAATTTAGAATTTTTAAAGCAGGATTTAATGTCGTTTATATATAAATTGAATAGGAGTGGACCCAGAATTGATCCCTGTGGAACACCGGAAGAAATGCGCACGATTCTAGACTGATGTCCATGAATTATAACCTTTTGTGTACGGTTTGTGATATACGAAGCAAACCACCGCAGAAGGTTTCCCCTTATGCCGTTGAAGGCAATTTTGTTTAAGAGTATGTCGTGATCAACCTTGTCGAATGCCTTTTTAAAGTCGGTGTATACAGCATCCACTTGTACGCGCTTATCAATATTTTCAAAAAGATCATTGGCAAAAATTAAAAGATTAGTGGAAGTAGAACGGCGTTTGACAAATCCATGCTGTTCAAGAATGATGGCGCTGTGCAACGACGGGTATATTTCATTGTGCACTAATCTTTCAAAGAGTTTTGAAAGTGTAGGCAATATTGAGATAGGTCGATATTGTTCAACTGATTGCTTCGAACCTCCCTTGTGTATTGGTGTTATATTAGCAGTTTTCCATCTATCAGGGAATACACCTTCCTTTAAACATTTATTATAAATAATATGCAAAGGCTTGACAATGCTGGTGGCAGTTGACTTAAAGAACAATGGCGGAAAGCCATCGCGGCCGGCTCCTTTCTTAATATCTAGCTTTTGTAACTCTGTTAGTATTTTAAGTTCATCAATGTATAGGTCACAAATAATATCATTCCTACAATTAGGAGTAGGATTCAAGATTGGAGGTGAAAGAGAAGTTGGTTCAAATACCGAAAAGAAAAATTCAGAAAACATCTCACAGACAACCACCGGATCACTCGACTTGTGATTTTGGTATTTCATTGTGGCTGGAATACCAGTTTTAGACTTACGGTTAGAGATATATGATAACGTTAAATTACTAATGAAGAGTTAATGATTATTATCAGATGTTATGATAGCAACCGGGATCGAGCTTAACGTACTCTCCGAGGGACGGTGGTGGAACCCCAAAGACAAACGCCAAAACCGATAAGAAAAATCTACTCCAAGCGGGAATCGAACCCGTGACTGTTGAGGCTCAAAACAGACTTGCCAATAGCACGCAAAAAAGGTCGTCAGCTTAAGCTTCGTTTTCTTCTTCCCAATAGTAAGTTTTTGAACTTGAACAAGCTTAGTAATTTCTCGTATGGCTCACCAATGTCAAGAAGTTACCGCCGTCCATAAACATTTGCAGCACCAGAGGGTATGCAGATGCGATGCCGACCTTCGGATAGCTGGCTATACGCTGACCTCAATACGTGACTGACAGTGGTAGATCACCAGTCGGGTATTTAAGCCCTACCTATTATACTATTTAAAATATAGATGAGAATTTTATTAAAGCACTTACAATCAAACTAAATGGAATGAAAAACTCGTACTGCCCATAAAAGTACAAAGGACAAACCAATTCTTTAAAAGGTCCCTCTAACAATCATGTCTAGATTTTACGATGATCCTTAAAATGTTGAGATGTATGTTGGGATAGAATGTTGGCGCAAGCGTATATTTGGCAAAAGAAAGCGTCGACACACTTTATGTTATAATGAAAATACATTTGGATCTGTGCCTAATTTTATTAGCACAAGCCTTCAGGGTCGATGTGTATAGTTGACAATTCGTAATGTCTGATACAGATATTGTCTTCATGTTAGCCGGTCTATACACGTTCAATATTATTGCACAATACTATCAATGTTGCTATGAAATAACGTTTAATAATATTGAGAAAATTAAGCCATTAGTAAATATTGGGCTGTATTAAGTCTATAAGGTGATAAATAATCTAATATATAAAATTCTCGTGTCACAATGTTCGTTCCCATACTCCTCCAAAACGGCGTGACCGATTCTTATGATTTTTTTATGCATATTCAGTAAGTCTGAGAATCGGCTACTATCTATTCTTCAAACCCCTCAGTGATAACAGGTGTCCACCCCAAATTTTTATTTTTTATTTTATTATTATGTGGCATTGAAAAATTCATGCGACCCTAAATTTTCACTTTTTTATCACCAACTCCTGCTTTTTAATAGCCTTATTAGTCAATTAAAAACTTTCACCGGGTAGAGGGCGCTGCTATCGGGTCCCAGATTTTTTCGGGGCAGGACAATGTCTGCCGGGCCCGCTAGTATTTTATACAATTAAATGTACAATCTTTCAATGCTGCCCAAACGTTCAACATTATTGTGCAATTATTATCAATATTATTGATGATGTATAGACCAGCTAAGGGTACAATCAAAAAAGTTCATATCTAAACTGAGTTAAAATAAATTTATATTAATAAACGCGATTTACCAAAAAAAATGAGAAAATCTCGCTCATTCAGGCACTTTTACGTTAAATTAATATAATCAGTTTAAACGTAAACATTTTGCTATATTGTTTGCAGTTAAAATTATTACAGTCATTTTATTGGTGACATAAGCCGTAATTTTATAAGCATTTTAATTTAAAACCGATTCGTATCGAAGTAATCATAATGATTTATACATAAATTTAATTCATATTTCACCCGTAACAATGTACATTGTTAATACAATGAGCATTGTGAAATTTATGTAAATGCCTTATCAATAAAATGCGATTTTTCACTTTCATTTATTACTGCTATCTCAGATCGCTATTGAACTATTGAGACGAATAGCTTGGTGATGACTCCGTTGTGTCGTTGTGAGTAGCGAGTCTGCCTTTATCCTCGACGGTTGCGGGTTCGATACCCAGACAGATGTTTACATTCATCTTACAAATATCTGTTTCGGTCTGGGTGTTTGTCCTTGTGGGTTTCCACGCCGTGCCTCGGAGAGCACGTTAAACTGTCGGTCCCGGTTGCTATCACATAGCATTCGATAATAATCGTTAACTCTTGATAGGTAATTTGCTCTTATCCAATGAGTTACTGGTTCGCCCATAGGGTTACAGAGGTCAGATGCCTATCGCTCTGTCTAAAAACTAGTAACCTGTCAAATCTGGACAAGAGTAATAAGCAGATCCTGGCTAAATACTCGTATAGTACCAGGAATAATGCTAGAAATTTATATTGGTTTTTTAGTAGTAGAGCCATGGTCCTCCTAGTATAAATTAGCGTTACAGTATAAGTAATATTTTTATGCGATGAGTGAGAGTGCCGGAGGCCCAATCTTCCTTCTGTTACTTTCCTCTTTTCCTTTCTCACTCCTCCCCTCTTATCCCTTGGGTTGGCAACGGGCATATGATACTTCAAGTATCGCAAGCGTTTATAGTTTGCATCCTTGTTTGCCAACTATCATGACATAAATCCTACCATTACGTTCCGTAGCCAAATGGCAAAAACAGAAATAGTAGAACTACAGTTCATTGACCTTTGAAGGCCTCTCACTTAATTTATTCAAGGGTACAGATTGTTCAAAGATATCGTGTTACCCTAAGATCCTTATAGTTTACTTTGGGTGTTATCTGACAGCGGTTATAGTCTCCCAAAATCTCTGACGCTTCGTAATTTGCTTGTGATTTTCCTTTTACTCTATAAAAAGTAATTACTCTATAAATAGTATTTTACTCTATAAATCTCAAAGATATTATTATAATAGCTTAAGATCTCTCAAAGATATTATTATAATAGCAAAGATATTATTATAATAGATTAAATCTATAAGATATTATTATAATCTTCGACAACATTGTGGCGCAACGGTAGCGAACCTGCCCTAAGCGCCACTGGTCGAGGTTTCTATTACCACTCGCAGATGTTTGTATTTACCATACATGCATGTGTTCCGGTCGGGTGTGTTTATCCTTTTCATTTTGTATGTTTCCGGACCCCTGACCTAATGCTGGCCCTAATGGGGGCCATTGATTGTAAAGCGTTTCAAAAAATCTTAATATCTTTTGCATATTGTATTTAGAATTCTATTTGGGAATTTTTGCTTTATAAGTGTCAGGGCTCTTTTATGGAGATGCAACACGTTGCAGACATAATTATTATAACAAGCAAAGCTACTGCATAAAGACTTTCTTGGCCATAATAATATTATGTTTGAATTAACAGCGCAACGCCAACCGCGACGTGAAACGCGCCAACTCTGCATAAAAGAACCTTTAAGTCTAGTCATTAAATAGATTTTACTATATGTAATAATATTTAATAAATACTTATTTTTTTCAAATTTATTCATTCATTATTCAAAATAAAAAAGGATTTTGCATAACCAAAAGTCCATTTCACGAGCACGGTACTTTAAAAAAAGCAAAATAAATTACATTTCTTTAAATTAGCCGGACGGAACGAGGACGGGGCTAAAACCCACCCATATCACACTGTAACGCAATGATTAATTACAAACGGATGCTAAAATTTAAAATATATATAACAAAATCTGCAAGGCTTGTCTATGAGTACGATTATAAGTTATTTAATCTACTTCTAACTAATATTATTAATGTGAATGTTTGGATGGATGGACGGATGAATGTTTACAACTCCTTCACGCAAAAACTGCTAGATAGATTTGGTATACATATAGTTTATTGCCTGGATTATCATATAGGGCACTTTTATCACAAAAAAATGTGAGGTTCCCGTGGGATCATCAAAAAACTACATAACGCGAGTGGAGCGGCGGACTCAGCTAGTAATGATCTATTTAATGACATACCAAACTTACACATCTCGAGGTCGACAAAACTAACGATATGATCAATGCCTTCTACACAGAGTAGCGTACACACAATGCCGATAGCGGAAATAAGGTCCCTGCTTTTACAGGTTGTGACTTCCACCTGTCATGACACATTATTCAAATACTCTATTATCGACTAGAAGTGTTCCCTCCATACCCAATGACAGGAACTGTACTTAGTATTTACCTCCACAAACAAATATGCCAAAACAATTGTATAATAAGGTAAGAATGTTGAAGCTTAGACTTCAGCCTTGCGTTGCATAGCATACATGTCATGATCATGAAAAATCCAGGTTATCTTGGAATAAAAATATATATTTGACCTTTATTAAAAAAAAGGTCTGATTGGAGCACAGCCTTTCAGGAAAGCAGATCCCTATGCTTTTCATCAAGTACGAATGAAATTCGAAAAAAATATATATGAAAAAATAAAGGCCCGTAAACACGCAACATATATCAAAAATTTAAATGTTTAAGTAAACCCCTTACCCATCATCATAGTTCTAAAATCGCTACCAAATCTAACAAAACAAAGAATAACCTTGAAACGCCTATAAAGATGTTCGTAAATTGTAGCTAACGTAAACAAAAAAACGCATCAAGTAAGGTTCATCCGTTTGGGAGCTATGATGCCATAGGTAGTCATTCACACACAAACATGTCAAATTTATAGCATAAACAGACACACAACAGATAACTTAGGCGATGATTTTCACAATTTTGCTGTTAGCATACTAGAACTTGTTTCAAATAAAAAAATCAAACAAAAATGCGTCTGAATGTAGTATCGTATAAAAATTAAAATATTTTTTTATCTTTCCATATCTAAACGAATTTAACCACTTTAATGATGTGACGTTTTGAGGCTAAGCCGTATTTAAATAAATCCAACCTTATATTCATATAATTTTATCTCTAGTGAAAAATAAACAGGCTTTTCATTTTAAAAAGCGTTCGTTGAATTTTATATTATAGTTCTATTCTCATTGGACGCTTAAGCATACTTTGTTTAATTTTTGCGAAACCAGGTTTGAAACGCTTAGAGCTGTTTGTTAAAGGTTTTATAATATAAATACTGGAATTGCTCTAGAACCCTCATGCGTAGACTGTGTACTTATTAATTTCTAGTTATGACCAATGCCCTCGGCCTTGCTCGCGTTATTATACAAGTTAGTAGATGTTATTGAGACTATCATAGCCGGATGTGCTCACTGATAAGCAACTTTAGGCGCGGTCTGTCACTGATGGGTGATCGCATAGTGGCATTTCAACTGAGCGTCTCCGTGATTCAGAGGGAACATAAAAAGTCAAGTCAGAGACCTATATAGGCGACCTGAACAACTCTGATACTAGGCTGGCCACTAACCACTCCATAAGAAGAAGAAAAAGTTGTTATAATCTCACGACAACATTTTTCCGAGATTAAAAAGAGAGCTGATGAAATTTTATTTAAATCTGTTCAGTTTTAAGGCGTCGGGATGTGACGACCCCATCGCCCGCTGTTGGGATAACCTCTGTCACAACAGACATTATTCCACCAGTGCAATCAGTCAAACTGGTGGTAGGTCTTTTGTTGCAAGAGGCCGGCTAGGTAGGTACCACCACAGTGTCCAATATTCTGCCGCCAAATAGTAGTGCTTAGGCACTACTGTGTTCCGGTTTGAAGGGCATTGTACGCTAGTGAAATTACTGGGCGAACGAGATTTAAGAACTAATATCTCGAGGTTGGCAACGCGTGAGTGGCACCTATTAATGGTGCTGCAAGCGCTCATAGGCTGCGGCAGCCACTTACCATCAGGTGGGCCGTATGCTTGTTTGCCAACTTCTAACATAAAAAAATACATATATATTATTTTATGAAAGAGTATCAAACAACCATCAATTCTCACTAGGTTTCACATTAATAACATTACAAGGATATTAGTTTAAATAACTAAATATAATATACCGAAATTACATATATATTTTATAGATATAAATACTCACGTCATTAAGGCTAAGCTAACAGCAGCAATTTATTTAATCATGAATACATTTAATTCCATGAATACAAAAAAAGTCGGACAAACTCATAACTACCTCGCTTCAAAGTGTCAAACAAATGTTTATCTTCTCAACGTCAAAACAATTGTAAATACTCAAAATCCCCGTTGTTTTCCAATATGTTTAAAGTTGTGTGACAAGAAATAGGATACAACTACAATGAAATTGGTTCTGTCGGCTGCAAGTCCGCTTTGCAGATTTACTTACAGCTTTTACGAGAAATACAACGTAGATAGCGTCCTTTTGAACAAAATGGTTTCTAATATATTGTGAAATTTTGTCAATAAAAACATTTAATATCAATATGTGATATTTAATTTTAAATTTTTCACTCTACATACATTAAAATCACAGTAATAACTAGAAGTGACATATCCGCATAACCTTTGTCACCGCAATTATGACTTATAAGCCACAAGCGGTGCGAGCATGAATTAAGAGTATAATTCACTTTGATTACCATAGCTGTATAGGATTTATAATATCCTGAGCGGTACAAGCGCAAATAGCAATGTAATGTATAACTTACAATATCGTCGTGCTCTGCGCATGTAGTAGTGACAGCATGGGTGAGGAGAAATCTAGCGCCAAGGCAGGGTCTCGTGTTTCGTAAGTAATAATTGACTTTTACTGATAGTAATTAATATTAAGACTTCTAGTATATTATATTAACTCTTTTAGTTGAAATAAATAGACTTTGGAAGTCAAGGACAACTATAATTCCCATAGTAATCGGTTCAACAGGTGTAATAAATAAAAATCTCAAAAGGTATTGTGACATGCTAAATTCCAATATAAACATCAATTCTTCAGAAACAAACAGTGATACACACCGTAACAATATTATTTAAAGTTTGAGGGGACAACGTATTTGTAAATGGGGATGGTAAGACGCCGTTTCTTTGAAGGACTAACACTTCTAGTATATTATTATTAAGATCGTTGTCACTACAAAATATATCTGTTTGATCCCGCCGGTAGAATTTCACCATCGGACATCGCGATAAAACTCTAAATTCCACCCATACCACCTCGATGTCTAGAAATCCATAAACAGCGCGATTTAGAAGACATTTTCTTACTCGCACACCCACTCTGTGGAATCAACTTCCGCCGGCGGTCTTTCCGAACCGCTACGACTTGTGAACCTTCAAGAGAAGAACGTATTCTTTCCTTAAAGGTCGGCAACGCGCCTGCATGCCTTCTGGTGTTGCAGATGTTCATGGGCGGCGGTGATCGCTTAACATCAGGTGAGCCTCCTGCCCGTTTGCCTCCTCTTACATAAAAAAATATATATATATATATTATTAAATGTACAAAAAAGAGATGAACGGCTACGACACTTGACTAACATGCCTATGTTTAAAGTGCCTAGATATCAGAACAAATACGGGACTAGAACTTGTAATTTCATGTTACCTGACATAATAAATGATCTCCCTCCTGATATACAAAATAAATATCTTAATTGCCCTAAGCATCATCATAACATACTAAAAAAATACTTTACAAACCTAAGTGTTTGATTGAAATAATTATAATATTAACTTCGAATATTTTTGTTGCATGGAACTCACTATCCACATTAAAACCAAATTAGGTTTAAGTCGGATAGGCATAAGTTGTTATATGTATTGTTATTCTTGTTTTGGTCAATAAATAAAAAAAAAAAAAAAAAAAAATATGCTTCTATTATATGATTACTTTTAAAACAAAGGCTTAGCTATTTTTTATGTTACAAATAATAATAAATACAAAAAGGCCCCTATAAAATAGGTTTTCTTGTTATTTCTCAATCGTAAAAACCGGTAACACATGCAATACTCAAACTTGTGATTATAGTGCGAGTCCTAAAGTAGAACAATAAAATTATTCTTCTTATATTATACATGATGTGAAAGTTTTCGAGAATGGATGGATGGATCGACGTTTGCATGTTACTTTTTCATGCAAAAACTAGTTAACTGATTTACGAGAAACATAGATAGATAGCCTAATGAAATAGATACATTTTAATATTGTTTAATTTTTTTTGAAAATATAATCTTTACAATATTAAAAGTTCATAAGATTTTGGGATTTTTTTTTTGGCATGACAATTTTTATGTTATAAGATACGGCTAGTTCTTAATTTTAGCGTGGAATTAGTCAGTGGATTTTTATAGATGAAAGTAAAACGTAGTAGTGATATACTTAATGAAATAATACGGATATATTATATACTATTTATTTGAATTTGATTACAGATATAACTCAAAATATTGACGACATTGTGGTGCAGCTGCAGTAAGCGAGCCTTAAGCGTCACAGGTCGCAGATTCGATTCAAGCTTGGAGCAGATGTTTGTATTAACGAAACAAATGTAATCCAGTCGAGGTATATTTGTCACTATTTATGATTACTTTTTATTGAGGGATTAATGGGGAGCGTCCAGGTGTAGCCTTTATTATTACTTATTTCTATCACTGTATGCCAGGACGTCGCGAAACAAAATGCTTATGTAACTACAAGCGTGTGATTAGCAATTTGAAGAATTGTACCAAATTCTATGAGATATGATAAAAATGGCTGGTGGTAAGTCTTTTATTGTAAGAGGCCGGCTAGGTAGGCACCATCGCAGTGTTTATTCTACCAGGGATCAGTATACTATGTTTGGTTTGAATGACAATGTAGCTAGTGAAATTACTGCAAAAGAGATTTAAGAACCTTATTGGCTTCAAATCGCTTACCATCAGGTGGGTCATACGCTTGTTTGCCAACTTAATCACATAAATAAAAACAAGCTATATATAGACATTTCATTTTGTACCTTTGATAAGCTTTAGTATTAAGATTGGGAACTCCCACTGTATGCAAGAGCACACAATAATAAATAGGTGAGATTGTGTCCTACTGAGACTGATTGGAGCTCACCCTAAGGAATTAATTTATCGACCCAAGGTGTTATTAAGCTGGCTTTAATGCTTTGCGGTACTTGAATGATGTAATCACTCAACAGTCAGCGCGGGATCCGTCGTCTTTGAACGGAGATAATTAATATGCATTTAAAATGTATTACAGAATTTGATAAAGACTTACTACATAATATATAAAATAGACAGGCCATTTCACACAAAAAAAATGTCCAAATACTGGCTGGTGCTCCTTAATCACAAGCGTGTGACACTAACTTCATTCGGTTATAATACAAGCTTGTGACTAACTTCTTTACTGAGCACCAGCGAGTCGTTGACTTTTGTCTGTATGAAAGGGACCGTCTATAGTATAAAGTAAGTCTATGGTTAAAGGTGATTATATGTTTAGGCCGCATGTTAAGAACTCAAGGGAAGTTTGTAAAAGATAGGCATCTTTTTTAGGAGAACTGGTCTCCGGTACTCACAGTCATAGAATGAGTCCCAAAAAAACAGATTGTATGCAATTCTTCATGGAAAAATATCATTTTGCGTAAGGGACATGACTGTGGGGGTTTCGTATGGAAAACAGTATATTGTTCTGAATTTTTAAAGTATGTTAAGTCAAGTTTAAGCTTTAAAAAAGAAAGTATTCTTCTTATCATTATCTTATCGGTATCTTATCGGGTCTGCTTATTACTCTTATCTGGATTTGACAGACTACTAGTTTTTTCACAAAGCGATTGCCATATTACCTCCGCAACCTAAGGGCGAACTAATAACTCATAAGATAAGAGCATTTTACCTTTCTAGAATCAACAATTATTATCAGATGTTATGATATATGTAATACCGGCGTCGGGATGTGACGACCCCATCGCCCGCTGTTGGGATAACCTCTGTCACAGCAGAGATTATTCCACCAGTGCAATCAGTCATAATGGTGGTAGGTCTTTTGTTGCAAGAGGCCGGCTAGGTAGGTATCACCGCAGTGTCAAATATTCTGCCGCCAAATAGTAGTGCTTAGGCATTACTATGCTCCGGTTTGAAGGGCAATGTACGCTAGTGAAATTACTGGGCAGAGGGGATTTAAGAACCAATATCTCGAGGTTGGCAACGCATGAGTGGCACCTACTAATGGTGCTTCAAGCGCTCATAGGCTATGGCGCCCACTTACCATCAGGTGGGCCGAATGCTTGCTTGCCAACTTGTAACACAAAAAAAAATGATGATATCAACTGGGACCAACAGCTTAAGGTGCTCTCCGAGGCACGGTGGGATGACCCAACCCAAGGACAAACTTCATCCTCCCCAAGTACCAATCGAACCCGTGATCGTTAAGGCAGCCTCGGTACCAACACACCACAACGGTCGTCCTTTAATAAAAGCGTGTAGAAATGAAAAGCATTTTCATTAAAAACAGCCAGTTCTAATATGAAATTTACACTAGAAGAGGCAATTGCGTTCGGCTAACAAGTAACGAAGACATTTAAAATTTCACTATTAGGCACAAGTTTAGGAATAGTCTTTGAAATGCAATCGCTAGGAAATTGGGAGTGTCAGCTGTTGCTGTACATTCAGGGCTATCAGAACTAAGAAATTCTATAATCGTTATACTTCACTATAGTTTGTTTAAGTAAAATATAATAAACTGACGACGTTGTGGCGCAGCGGTAACGAATAAATATTCATAATTATTCAGCGTGGTGTTGGTATTACTATTATTTGCATATGCTAATCTTTATAGATAATGGGTTTATGGGTATTACTTTGTTGGTTTTTTAATGTGTGTATTGGATATTTTTTATGACGTTTGGCAAATAAGCATACAGTCTGCCTGATGGTAAGCAGTCACTACAACTTAAGAACGCATGCACTACTTGTAAGCATAACATAACATAACATAACATAACATAACATAACATAACATAACATAACATAACATAACATAACATAACATAACATAACATAACATAACATAACATAACATAACATAACAAAAGCATAACATAACATAACATAACAAAAGCATAACATGACGACGTTGTGGCGCAGCGGTAACAAACCTGCCTTAAGCGCCACAGGTCGCGGGTTTGATTCTCGCTTGGAGTATAATATGTTTGTATTGACCACGCAAGCATGTTTTCCGGTCTGGGTGTATTTGTCATTGTCTTTGTATGTGTTTCCGGAACCCCGACACAGGATATCACTATATCTATCCTAATGGGGGTCGTCGAGTGTGTAGCGTTTATTGATTTATTTATAAATTATATTTTTTTAGTATCTCTTTGTTATGAACAACCATATGACAAATACACTACGGGAAATGAAATCGTTTGAGGCTCAAACGCTCTGGTACAATTATTTGTTATATTTGTTTGCATCTTTATAATAACTGCATGTGCCATAGAATAATAAAAAAATGTTCTAATAAATTCAGAAGTGTCAGAGTTATGACATACAACATTGAAAAACATAGGCACAAAAATGAAAAATAAATCCCTATTTTTACGACTTAAATTTTTTTTTTCATTTTTTTAATAAAAAAATTATAACAATAAATTGAATTTAGACGTATATATTATAACTTATATATATTTTAATATCATCGGCAACCCTAACAACTATATAGTGAATTCCGTTTCGTTTTATTCTGTACAGCTTATTCGTGAAATATTCACGATGAAAGCCTCTGAGCCAAAAGGAGTGATTTAATTTTAAATAGACTTTTTATATTTGTTTCATTAAATTGTCAATGTTAATTTAATAAAGAGCGTTAAATGCTTAGTTTTGGTTTTTAATAACTTTATATGAGCTTCGTTATCTGAATTCTCTTCTAAAGTTCTTATATGTTAAGATCGATTTTGAGAGTAACTACTATTATCTTTTAAATTATATTTATTTATATTATTAAAATTATATTGACGACGTTGTGGCGCAGCGGTAGCGAACCTGCCTTAAACGCCACAGGTCGCGGGTTCGATTCCCGCTCGGAGCATAATATGTTTGTATTGTCCATGCAAGCATATTTTCCGGTCTGGGTGTATTTGTCCTTGTCATTGTGAATGTTTCCGGACCCCGACACAGGATATTACTATCCTAATGGGGGCCGTTGATTGTGCAGCGTTTATTTATTTATTTATTTATTTTATTTATTTTCACGAACGCGAGAGGGTAACCACGTGTTTTAAAGAATATTTAGACACGTTTGCTCCATTGCGGCACTCTAGAGACAAAACGCGTGAGCTGGTTTTGATGATTCTTACGTTAATCGATTTGTATTAATTTTACGAGTATTATTAGATATAAAAGTAATCAAATTTAAATTAAGCAGCAACAACCAGATTCCACAATTATTGTAAAAATGAAAAAAAAAAACGACGAAATATGTCAAATGGGGTAGCGTTGAATAGGTATTTAAAAATCATTTTTAGGTTTCTTTCATAATTTTTCATTCAGTATAACAGTTTGCGGTATATAGTCATAAGGAAAGTATACATGTTAATTTTTACTAGATTTATGATGTTGTTTTATTGAAAAACCATGCTCTGTAGGTTTTTTTTTCAAAGTGGTACATTTTTTATTTTCAAATCTTTTGAAATGAAATCTTTTCCGCAGAAAACAAAACGATCCATTAGGGTTAGGGAATCCATTATCAGTAACTTCGAGGATAAATAAGGAAAAGTATTAATAAATCTATTTTACGTTTCCTTCTAACCTCGTAACATGAATTTTTTCGGAAGACAAATAATATTTCATAAACGGGAGAGCGCGTCGCAAACACAGAAGAGTTTCCGGAAGTTTTAAGATTTAAGGAAATTATTTAGCAGAATCATCTCATTATCGCTTTTATAATTTATAGCACTATTTTTGTGAAAACAAAAGGTTTTTTTTCTAACAAATTTTCTTTGAATTCTTCGTAAAAATTCCAACAATAAAATACATAGCAACCAGTTATCCCAAATAAATAAGAGGAATTGTTCTATATACTATTTACTATATGTATATAAGTAAAAGATAAAACTTTATTGCAGTTACAAGATTGAAAGGCCCATCTTTATTTCGGACTTGCGCGTTCCGTAGAGCGACGTAGCAGTCACTTGCGCTACACCGAGCACTACGCACGCTACGTACCGCTACAAATGCTACGAACGGTCTACGTACGAACTTTGTCAGTATCAAAACTGAGTGAGTGATAGTGAGTTTGAAATATTGTGTAAGAACTCTTTGTGAATTATGATGTGTTTGTGCTTCAAAAATGATTATTTGTACGCCTCGTTCAATTTACACAACGGGCCAGCGATGACCTTTTCATTTTACAGGTTAGTTGTGTATTTTTAATTAGGATTCTGGATTCGGCTGTTTATTCTTTGGCCGGGCGTAGTTTATAAATAATTTTAAGGTTTTAGTGTAGTAAAATATATTTTATGGACTAATATAATATTAAAGTGATCGTGTTTGTTTTTGATTTTATATAAAATTTAGCAATTACTTTAACTTTTTTTATATTATTATAGTATTGACTCTTAAATTACATTTAATACGTAAAATAAATATTTGAGATACTTTTTTACGCAAAGTTTACAATTTATTTAATATTCAGTAAATACATACATATATCATATTTTTAATAAATCACATACAGAGAGATTGATTTAATTTCAATTACATAATTATATACTATTTTAATACATTTATCGAAAAAAATCTCAATTTTTAACCGACTTCAACAAAGAAGAAAGTTCTATGTATGTATGTTTTTTTATTGAAATTGGTCGCGGTCTGATTTTGTAATCAAGATATGAATATTTTCAACAGATTATTTCATAAATACCTACAGTTAAACTTTATAATCTTATCTTAAATGTATCCCTGAGTATAAATATAAAATATTTAATTAAATCTTACCCGCTCGCACTCAGTTCACTTGGGTGGTCGGGCGTTTAAAGTTAAGTCTCATTCTCAGATAAAACTCTCTAAGTCCTACCAACTCTTTTGAACTCCTAAACAAGAAAATAATCTCGCAAAAAACTTAAGTTCGCAAGAAAAGTACAAGCATAACACTAAAACTCCTGCCTAAAAAATAAAATATATTTGAGTTATTCATAGCGTATGTTTGGGTGTAATACTTCTTATCTATATTCGGTAACTTATTTTACTACATCTCTTACTTTTACGTGAGAAATTCTCAGGGAATTTTCAACTTTTATTCTTGTGTGTATCTAAACTGTAATGTATATATTTATAATTTTTAAAACTGAACTCAAAAGGGTCAACTTAACTCCATGAACACGAAAGTTGCGGGTTCCAATCTGACTCCTTTAAGCCACTCCTAGAGCAACCTACGAACTTATTTAAAGGGGGAATAGAAGTAGTAGTAATCACTTGAAAAAGTATTTCTAATATTCTTTAAAATAAAATAAGGAGAGCATTATAGATTTAGGTGAGCTTAATTGATCTGATTTATTTTATGCGATATCTTTTTCGGATATTTTGATATGTTTTCAGCGTTATGTCAGGTATTTTCCCAATATTTTTGTGTAGTTTAAATTATTAATTGTATCTTTATTTTACAATCATTTTCTTAAATGTAACTTTCATTTTCTTTTATTTTATGAAATTGGTGAAGCTGTACTATAATTTATTTGAATAAAATAATAGAAGACTATTTATAACATGACTTCATGATTCTCTATTTTAAATTTACAAATTAGTATTAACTTTAGCGCGGTGATGAGCATAGGCTTGTAATAGTTGTGAGAAAAATGTTTTCTCTTTTTAATCTTTTTTCATCTTTTTCTTTATTTTAGATAATAAGTTTATAAGATAAAAAAGATAGAACATAAAATTATTAGTAATAGTAATTATAACAGTATACAAAAATACAATATGAGGATTTCTACTTCAAATTTAACAAAATTCACTTGTAAATTTTCTCTTTATTACGATCCAGAATCAAGCAAAAAGAAATTTGCTTCAAAGAATTCAATAAGCACTGGACATTTAAATCTTTTTACCATCTCATTAGTCTCGAGTTCAAAGGCACTTAAATAAACAAGGATCAAGGGTCTGGTCTATTATCTGATGTAGACACATTTGATTTAATTGAGTATAAAAATGCTACTAGTATTTTAGATGTAATGCTAAAGGAATGATATTGTTTTAAGGAAAAAGATTGGAGCTACAAACGCACATAAAAATAAGCCAACTACCCGAAATCGGAAATCATATCTATATGTATGTATTTTTTAAAGAATACAAGTAACGCTTTTTCAAGTCATTACCTATTGCCTCTCTAAATAAGTTCGTAGTTTGCGCTGGGAGTGGGTACGACCATAACCTAAGGGCTTCAGGATCAAACCCGCGACCTTCTTCTTAACGGAGTGGAGTCGGCCCTTCTACTCTTGAGCTATTGGGGCTTCAAATATATGTATGTATGGACTAAATAAAACTTTTAACTGGCATTTACGGTAGATTTGATACAATTGCAATACAACCATTATCCTAACTAATATGAATCAATGCAAAAGTTCTAATTTCAAGCCTACACTGTTGAAACTATTATAATGAATTTTGATTAAGATAATTAAAGAAGTTCCTTCTGTCATAGCGACTAAAATAGACATTTTGGTCACAAAAACAAAACTAGAAGGATGATATATATAGCATTAAAGGTGTCTCATTCATCCTAGCATTATTCCCGGTATTTTGATGTACCCAGGATCTGCTTATTACTCTTATCTGGATTTGACAGGTTACAAGTTTTTACACAGAGCGATTGCCATCTGATCTCCGCAACCCTAAGGGCGAACCAGTAACTCATTGGATAAGAGCAATTTACTTATCAAGAGCTAACGATTATTATCAGATGTTATTGATAATAACCGGGACCGACAGCTTAACGTGCTCTCTGAGGCACGGTGGGAGACCCACACGGACAAACGCCCAGACCGAGACAGAAATTTTGACAAACATCTGCCCGAGCGGGAATCGAATCCGCAACCGTCGAGACTAAAGGCAGACTCGCTACCCTTCCGCTTAACGCGTACGAACTAACTATATATAGCTTTGCGAAGTCAAATTTTAAAATTTTTACCGCTTTGGATGCCCTGATCGTTGAACAAAGTTATATAGTTTACATTATAATATCACGATTCGACCCTTAGGATTAGAGCAGTAACTATAAGCGTCAATCAATCTGCTCTACTGCGGGAAAGTTAGAAAGTTACATGAGAATAGCGCAATGCCCCGGTAACTCGGAGTGTAAAACAGACATAATAAGAAGCCAGTATTTTTTTATAATATGGCTGATATAAAAATACTAGCTGTGCCCACGGTTTCGCTCGCGTTTATGGTTACGGTGTCGTCGCGGTCAAATAACAAATTTGATTATCATAAAAATTATAGTGAGCTAACCTTGTAAGATAGACATATGCTATCATGGAATTCTTTTTAGAACTGTTGAAGCTCTCAAAAGAAATATTTTTTTGCCATTTCTGCCAGATTTGTATTTTGTGCTCCGCTTCTATTGGTCAGAGCGTCATGCTATGTAGCCTTTCTCGTTAAATGAACTATCCATCACAAAAAGATTTTTTCAATTCAAAGTACTTCCTGAGACTAGGTCGTTCAAGCAAACAAATACTTCAGCTTTATGATATTGGTAGATACTCGTGGCATTTTGATAACTTCACTGGAAGCAAACTAGTTTCCGGTTACAAGTACTGATAAGGGAAAATAATTTAGTGATTTGTACATTATGTGGTGCGATTGAAGATATTCAACATTTACTATCGGAGTGTGCCCGATCAACCAACGCTGCACACACAACAGCCTCCATTAGGATAACGATATCCTGTGTCGGGGGTCCGGAAACACATACATGGACAAGGACAAATACACCCAGACCGGAAAATATGCCTTCGTGGTCAATAGAGACATATTATGCTCCGAGCGGCAATCGAACGCATGACCTGTGGCGTTTAAGGCTGGTTCATAAACATTATTTAAAAACGCAAAGTGGTCATAAACATAATTTTATTTTACTGAAATATTATTGTTACAATTGTTAATACCATTAACAATAATATTTCAATAAAATAAAATTATGTTTATGACCACTTTACGTTTTTCGATTATATATTTATATTATATATTCGATTATATATATATATATATATATATATATATATATATATATATATATATATATATATATATATATATATATATGGACAAGGACAAATACACCCAGACCGGAAAATATGTCTTCATGGTCAATAGAAACATATTATGCTCCGAGCGGCAATCGAACCCATGACCTGTGGCGTTTAAGGCTGGTTCATAAACATTATTTAAAAACGCACCGTGGTCATAAACATTATTTTAATTTATTGAAATATTATTGTTACAATTGTTAATACCATTAACAATAATATTTCAATAAAATAAAATTATGTTTATGACCACTTTACGTTTTTCGATTATATATTTATATTATATATTATATATTCGATTATATATATATAGATATATAGATATATATATATATATATATATATATATATATATATATATATATATATATATATATATATATATATATATATATGGACAAGGACAAATACACCCAGACCGGAAAATATGTCTTCATGGTCAATAGAAACATATTATGCTCCGAGCGGCAATCGAACCCATGACCTGTGGCGTTTAAGGCTGGTTCATAAACATTATTTAAAAACGCACCGTGGTCATAAACATTATTTTAATTTATTGAAATATTATTGTTACAATTGTTAATACCATTAACAATAATATTTCAATAAAATAAAATTATGTTTATGACCACTTTACGTTTTTCGATCATATATTTATATTATATATTATATATTCGATTATATATATATATATATATATATATATATCGTATTTTTAGAAAAGGGAAGTAGGAAGCCATTCCCGTTTACGTCAAAGCAATCGATCACCATATAACAATGTCGTAGCCTAGTAATAAATCGCTCTGGAAATGATTCAAGACTTTTACGTATAAAATAAACGAAAAAGTTAAGTTATATTTTCAACCGACTTGTACAAAGAAGTAGGCTCTTTGTAAGTAGGTTTTATATACTAGCTTGTGCCAGCGGCTTCGCCTGCGTGAATCACTAATTTAATAAAATCTTTGATCCCATCTTTGATACCGGTGTCGGGATGTGACGACCCCATCGTCCGCTGTTGGGATAATCTCTGGCACAGCAGAGATTATTCCACCAGTGCAATCAGCCACACTGGTGGTAGGTCTTTTGTTACAAGAGGCCGGTTACGTATGTATCACCGCAATGTCAAATATTCTGCCACGAAATAGTATTGCTTAGGCATTACTATGTTCCGGTTGGAAGGGCACTGTACGCTAGCGAAATTACTGGGAAGAGGAGATTTATTAACCAATATCTCCAGGTTGGCAACGCGTGAGTGGCACTTACTAATGGTGCTGCAAGCGCTCATAGGCTACGGCAACCACTTACCATCAGGTGGGCCTTATGCTTGTTTGCCAACTTGTAACATAAAAAAACCCTCATTTTACCCCTTCAGAGCGTGGAATTAAATAAAATGTTATAGCACTTGTTTCTTTATTAAACAACACCTGTAAAAAAACAGAAAAAAATCTTTCTAGATCTAAGGATTTAGGCATTGATAAGCCATTCAGGTCTTCTGCTTCTATATGTATTAACAAAATTGTTTTTGAATGGTCTATGATAAAATCGGATTGATTTTTCAAACATACGTCAAAATAAAATGTCATATAAACCAAAAGCACTAAGGAGTATTGACATCAACTTCGAAGCAAATCACAGCCAAAATAACTTTCTACGCATTTTTAACCCCGTTAGGAGATTAATTTCAAAAAATACGAAGCACGTCTCCTATAAATTTTGTTGAAACAGCTTTATGCCAAATTTGAAGTAGATTGGACCAAGGAATGGCTTTGTTCCATATAAAGTTTAGCACCCTTTTTCAACGTGTTTGGGGTAGAATTTTAGAATATCCTTTCCTATTGGATGCCTGTGCCATACAAAGAACATACCCTCCAAGTTTCAGGTCTCTACGATCAGCGGTTTAGGTTGTGCGTTGATCCGTCAGTCATTCAGAACAAAGCCTTTTATATATATAGAAGATTTAAGTGACAGCGATCGCTATAACTGATTGGTAGTTAGGTGTAAGTTTGTATGTATTACTAAATCACAATGAAACATATAATAATAAAAAAATATTTCAAAATTTAGTGGCCCTATATTTTTATATGAAACTAGATATTTTCATTCTACGTTGAGTACTCTTTATATACGATTCCAACACGAACTTGGCCGGTGCTTAAGGATTATTAAAATTTTAATAAGTGCTTTATAACTTTGATATACCAGTGTTTATAGATTAAATTATTTTACTTATATAATCCACTAGCCATAACACGCTACAGTAATTTTATATGCGTAACCTAATCATTTCATAGGAAGATAAGCGGTAATTAGTTTCTTTATTGAAAATTATTAAAGTATTAATATGATTAGGATTTGTTTATTTATTTGTTAAGTAAATTACAATTTACTGACAACAGATATTAAAACATAATTATTGATTTATTATATTGTTTATTTATTATATCATATAAAAAATAGGAGGAATAGTTTTTCATTTATATTATGTATTATAATATACGAGCTTTTATATATTATATAATACAATGGGAAAGTAAATTTTTTCCCGGATAAAAAGTATCCTATGTATTCTTTCAGGTAATAAGGTATCTCTGTGCCAAATTTTATCCAAATCCCATCAAAAATTTTTACGTGAAAGAATAACAAACTTCCATCCATCTATCAAAACATGCAACAATTTTCACAAACTTTAACGTATCTACCAGTTAAGCCATATGCATTTGGCCCCGTGTGGTTTAAAAATATTTAATTTTTTGAAAAAGGAATTTGCGAAATTCGACCAAGAACAACGTAAAATAATGTTTTTTTTTGTGTCAAAGATAGTTTTACATAACTTGAATTTTTAATTAAAATGTAGCTATCAATAAAATAATGTTGTTGTCAAAGTTGTCAGCTTAACGAGATATGAACAACGAAACAGTCGTAAAACAATTGCGAGTTGTTATATTTCGGTATTTATTTTATAAAGTTCCGAACTTTGAGTCTGTTACTTTGGCAAACACGATTTAGGACTTAAAACCATTTTAATAACTAAAACTCATATGAATACTGTAGCTCATTATGACTATATTAGCATATAAACGTATATAAAACGATTATATATTTTCCATAGACTTCAGTTTCAGTGTTTTGAGGTGATTAGCATACTTCTCGCGTGCATTACTATTAAACCACATTTTAATAAATCCCGTGCTAAATCTATCTATATTTATACTTATTTCATACCCTAATGTGGTTTTTATCTGCACACAACTAATATACAGCATATGTACAATTCAATACTAACTATATTTACAAATTCATAAAAATATTATATGTAGTTATAAACGTAAATAAGTATAGTAACTCTCTCATTCTGTTTCTCATGCCTAAGCCGCTGGACCAATTTTGATAAATTTTGACATGACTTGAACAAAACTAAAGGGCGTGACATAGGGGGCGGAAGCTTGTATAACCTATACCTGCTATATAACCAATCATTTCTATAGCAATTAAGGTGTATCATAAGTTTTCATGAGTTTTTTACTAACATACGGTGGTGGCTAACCAGAAGGAAGTTTAAGTCCTACTCAGCAATCAAGCCTCAATAGCTAAACGGTAGAAGGGTCGTTCTGCTCCCTTGACGCGAGAGTTGTGGGTTCGACCCTGACCCCTTGGGCTATTGTCCAACCCACTCCAAGCGTAAACTACAAGCTTATTTGGAGGGGCAATAGAAATATGAGTAATGCCTTGAAAAGCAATCCTAATATTCTTAAGAAAAAAATACTTTGCACACAAAATAAAAAATATTAAAATATACATATTTAACTGAGGAACTCTCAAAAAGATGAGATACTTACTTTTATGTTTATATTTGCTTTAATCTACTGCCTTAATTTGGCGCACGTCCTTAGTGCTTCGTTTTATGACTTCAAAACGTGATATTGAGGCTCAGAAAATCTAATTCAAACTTGGATATATTTGGTACTGTCTCGGATTTTTGTCACGCATTTATATAACTGTCGTCAAAATAAGGCAGACGAAATGAGATGTGTACTATATAAATAATGATTGAATCAATAGTGAAATAATTATTTTATACAGATGTATATTTCTACAGAGTAATGGTCAATCAAAAATTATTTGGTTCTTTGATTTTCAAATTTGATTTCACCTAAAATATAATTAAATATTCATAACATTAGTAACATTATTTGTATTCGTGATCTTCCGCTTCCTAGCAATATTCCCGGTATTTTCTCCACAAGCCTAAGGGCGAACCAGTAACTCATTCGATACAAGCAAATTACTTATCAAGAGTTAACGTTATTACCAGATGTTATGATAACAACCGGGACCGACAGCTTAACGTGCTCTCCGACGCACGGTGAGGTGACCCACTAGGAAAAACGCCCAGACCGAAACAGATATTTGTAAGCCCTATACAAACACCCGCCCGAGCTGGAAACGAATCCACCACTGTTATTTAATCTAACTACTTTAGCAACAAATAAGTATACATTATCACATTTCGTAGACTATTAATGGACGCAAATAAGCAATACCATGTCAACCCACAAAATTGAAAAAACTGAGTTTTATATGTAGAAGTGTTGGTAAATGGCTGAAGAACATTTTTCCTTAATATTTGTAGGGTTTTAAGCTTTAAAACTTCTAAAAAATCAACTTTTTCAATCATACAATTTATGTATTTTTAAACGTTTTGGGTTATATTATATACGAAATATGCAGTTTGTATACTTATTTTTTGTGAAAACAAGTAAAATAACTTATATAAATCTGAAATTGCCAAAAACTTGACAAATAAATATAAAAAAAATCATATAAAGCAAGTTGTTCAAAATTTTCAAACGCGTTTTTCTCGAAATGACATTCGTGTGGGTTGACTTGGTATTGCTTATTTGGGTCCATTTATGCCTTATTATAATAATTAATTTGTGGCAACATGGGATTTATTGGACTATTATTTTATTTTATTTTATTTACTGTATTTATTATATATGTATACATAAATTTTAACTTCCTGTACTCCTTTTTAATAAAGGTATTAAGTATGCCAAACCTATAATACTACCCGTGCGAAATATGCTTAAATAATCCCCGCGTAAAATGACTGTGTCATACGGACAACCAGATCGACAGCGAAATTATAAGGGTTCCGTTTTTCCAATGTCTACGGAACCCTAAAAAGGGTTGTGCAGGTTCCTCCTCACTTTTTGTTTCTTATTAATATGTTGGTGTATGGCGATGGAACCTATTTAATACATTGTATTAGAAATACAATATTTAAAAAGATGTCATTCTAACGAAGCGTCACATTGATGGTCACTTCAATATTTCAACATGCAAAAAATTATTATCGTACCGCACATAAAAGGACGAATCGTTGAAATCCGACGTAGTACTTACAGTGCTGTGCAATTTATTGTGTTATTTAGTAAGAGGATTAAAAGTATTGTTGGTTACAAAAAGTTATTCATAATATTCTTCTTGGTTATTGGCCAACCTAGTGTCACAGTTGTTCAGGTCGCCCATATACGAGTAGGCCTCTGACTTGACTTTTCGACTACAACACGACAAATTGATAGCAGCCGGACTGACTTTTTATGTACCCTCCGAAGCACGGAGACGCTCAGTTGAAATACCACTATGCGTTCACCCATCTACTGATTGATCGCGCCTAAAGTTGCTTAACCCATAGTTTACCAATCAGCGAGTGCACTCGGCTATGAGCGTCTCATAATGTTAACCTACTTGGATAAAATTGATAAAGGCTCAAGGCTAGCTTTATTTTATTCAAAAAGAATACTGATAAAACCACGCCTGTGGTTTTAAATATAATGATTTCAGTTGTCAAAGTCAAATGTTAACGAAATAGTTGTTCCTGTGGCTTCGAGAGTATTTCAGCAATGTAGGAGAACACTTGAGAGTCTTTGAGATATTCCCGTGCGCATTCTTGGCACGACCCTAAGAAACTTAGATATAGATTAAATTTCTTAAAATTATTACAATTAGTTATTTAATATAATTATAGCGGTGACGACGTTGTGTCGCAGTGGTAGCGATCGTGTCTTAAGCGCCAAAGTTTGTGGGTTCGATTGACGCTCGAGACAGATTTTTGTACATAGCATACATGTGTTCTAGTCTTGGTGCGTTTGTTCTTGTCCTTGTGTATGTTTTCGGACCCCCGACACAGGATAATTATCACTATCCCAATAGGGGCCGTTGTGTTTGTAGCGCTTGGTTATTTATTTAAAGTTTATTTATTTTCAAGTTACTTCAGCATCTATAACCTGGCTAGACTGACAGCTAGATCTCATAAAATAGCACCAATCATTTGCACTGCCAGTAATGTTACACTGAATTAATAGTAGCATCACAGAAACTTTAATAAACATGTAATAATAATTAGTTTGCGTATCATAAAAATACACTGTAATCATTTTTCCAAAACAATCTTTAAGAAGTATAACTTCAGAAACAAAAGCTTTTATAGTAAAAAAAGATATCGGATGCTATAAGATGCTATATGTCATTAGATTCGCTGACAACGATACACACACTTAGCTTCTATTTATGAGAAATCAATAACTAATGACGACACGCTATTTCGACATAGCGCTCACATGGTCTTTCCCATGATTTTGTATAGACCAATATAATATTATATTTGACGACGTTGTGGCGCAGCGGTAGTCAACCTGCCTTAAGCACCGCAGGTCGCGGGTTCGATTCTCGTTCGGGGCAGATGTTCGCATTGACCATAAAGGCATGTGTTCCGGTCTGGGTGTGTTTGTCCTTATCCTTCGGAGTGGACCTTATCCGGACCCCCGACACAGGACTTAACTCTCCTAATGGGGGCCGTTGTGTAGAGTTTTATTTATTTATTTCTGTCCGAAAAAAGATAGTAGCAATAAATACAACACTCATTCTTCCATCAAACTCGTACATTACAAGGTTAGACCCTGATAGATCACCCACTTAGCTATAAGGGCTTAGACTCGACAAATGAGATATGAAACGTGAAGCGGGCATTAACGAGATTGTTCTGTGGAAAACTATAAATATATATAATATATTGTCTATTGCCACTAGTTTGTGAATAGAACTTAGTTCTTTTTATGTCTTTGATATTTATATCATAAGTTTTATAAAATATTTTCCTACCTGATGTAGGTACCATTTTGTTTTCATTGAGAAATGCATCTACGCACATAACTGCAGGTAGTACACTCTTCACTAAGCAGCGGTAGTGTGGGACTCGGCCGGCTGTTAGTCCAGCGGAAATTCCACTAATGGTCAGCGGAAGCACCATCGCTATAGTGGGACGTCAAGTACCCTTTAACAACCTTAAGTAGAATTTATTTTCAATTGAAGCATTAATAATTTGAAATTATTCACACTCGATCAAGCTCTGAATCATGCAAATACTGAGCCGATTACACAGAGTTAAATCGTGCGGAGATTACGCATTTAAATGCGTGTAGACATAGGTAGATTTAGGGCAAATCATATTCCCTTAGCTTTTTTTAGACAGCACATATTTTAAAACCTTATATAGATATAATAATTCATGCTTTTGAATTATACAAATATATATTTTTTTAATATTATACTGAGACGCTCATAGCCGAGTGCACCCAGTGATTGCTAAACGATCAGTGGGTTAAGCAACTTTTGGCCCGGTCAGCCACAAGATGGGTTGATCGCAATGTCGGTCCTGGCTGCTATTAATCAATTTGACAATAGTTGAAAAGTCAAGTCAGAGGCCGAGCGACCTGAACAATTCTGACACTAGGTTGGCCACTAACCACTCGACAAGATGAAGAAGATATTATGTGGTTACAAACTAAGGTTTGTTGCACTTGATGGCAAGTGGCCTCTTCGCCCTTGGACTTTTATAATGTAGCATACTGATATAAGTTCGTAAAACTTATAACTTATTAGGTTCCCTAATGCTACACATGTACCCATTGCTCATTTACATAAAATTTTATTTAAAAAAAAGAACTCGTCTCTTCTTATTATTTCACCTTCTTAAGTCGCATTCTTGAAGTTATATTGAAAAAAATATTTTCACTACTAATGTTAACGGACTGTAATTATATGTGTCAAATAACATTTATTATTGTTGAAATTTGTATACACATATTCATGCAAAATTATGTCCCGAATTTTATATGAAGAAATATGTGTAAGGTAATAAATTTAGACTGCCTAAAGTAAACAAAGAACACTAAATCAACTCAAGCTCTGTACAGCTAAGCACTTAAGGTAAAGTACTACGTACAACGGCACGTCTCACCTGTACATGGCCGTGTCAACACAATTAGACATCAAACGAAACGCTGTCTACGTGTAACTTTTTTTTTTTTTTTTTATGTTAGAAGTTGGCAAACAAGCATACGGCCCACCTGATGGTAAGTGGCTGCCGCAGCCTATGAGCGCTTGCAGCACCATTAGTAGGTGCCACTCGCGCGTTGCCAACCTCGAGATATTAGTTCTTAAATCTCGTTCGCCCAGTAATTTCACTAGCGTACAATGCCCTTCAAACTGGAACACAGTAGTGCCTAAGCACTACTATTTGGCGGCAGAATATTGGACACTGCGGTGGTACCTACCTAGCCGGCCTCTTGCAACAAAAGACCTACCACCAGTGTGACTGATTGCACTGGTGGAATAATCTCTGCTGTGACAGAGGTTATCCCAACAGCGGGCGATGGGGTCGTCATCCCGACGCCGGTAACTTTATGGCAATGGTGACATATGATGTTCAAATGGCATTCAATGTGGCACTTGCAAACGCAGGGCAGATAAGCGAATGAGGACGGAAATTGTTGGTACCAGTCATAAGACTGTAGCGGATAATGTGCGACGCTCATAGCCGGGTGCACTCACGGTAAACGATCGGTGGTTAAAGCAACTTTAGGCGCGGTCAGTCACTAGATGGGTGATCCCATAGTGGTATTTCCACTGAGCGTCTCAGAGCTTCGGACGGCACGTAAAAAGTATGTCCCGGCTGTTATCAATTTGATGAAAGTCGATAAGTCAAGTCAGATGCCTATACGGGCGACCTGAACATCTCTGACACTAGGTTGGCCACTAATTACTCGATAAGGAGAAGAGGCGGATAGTGTAGTTTCGGTAGTAGACCCATGCTCCTCCCAGCATAAATGGGCCACAGAAAATCGGTGTAAAGTAAGAGTATCAGTACCAGTTGCATGTCGCGCGATGAGAGCGCCGGAGGCCTCATTTTCCACCCCCTCTGTTCCCTTTCTTTCATCATCCCTTCCCTCTTGTTCCTTGGGTGGGTATGACGTGCATGTGATACTTCAAGTATCGCGCGTTCTCAGGTTGCGGTGACTCCTTACCACCAGGCAAACGATAAGCTTGTTTGCCAACCATCATGAAGTACAAAAAAAAATGTAGTTTCGTTCATTGTTACTGTGGATTTCGAGTGTGGGAGATTTATAGGAATATATAAAATAATAAATTATTTTAATATATTATTAAATAAATAGAAATACCTTTATTATTACTATATTTATTAGGAGTGTGTACCACAATAGCTAAAGGGTGTCAGGATCGAAGTCACGACTCTCGTGTTAGCGGAGCAAAGTCAGCCCTTCTACAGATGAGCTATTGAGGCTGGTAAGTTCTCTTTCTTTCTTCACTTGTACCATAGAGCACATTATAAAATAATGGCACAAGCATAACTACAGATGCCTACTGAGATGTAATTGCGTATTCCATTGTGAAAAGTTCACTGTTTCACCAAACAATATGCACGAGAATGAATTTTAAATATAAGTAGTTTGCTAGTAGCAACACTATTATTATAACGTTAATAGCTCTCAGTACAATGAATTCCCTGTTTTTAATATGTATAGAAAACATTGCGTAAATTCAAAATCAGGGTTTAGAATTTTGGTGATAGAAAAATTCGAGAATTTACTGTTACAGATTTTTAAAATGTTAAAAGTTGGCAAACAAACATACGGCCCACCAGATGGTCAGTGGGCGCCGTAGCCTATGAGCACTTGCAGCACCATTATTAGGTGCCATTAACGCGTTGCCAACCACGAGATATTAGTTCTTAAATCTCTCCTGCCCAGTAATTTCACTAGCGTCCAGTGCCCTTCAAACCGGAACACAGTAATATTTGACACTGCGGTGGTACCAACCTAGCCGGCCTCTTGCAACAAAATACCTACTACCAGTATGACTGATTGTACTGGTGGAATAATCTTTGCTGTGACAGAAGTTATCCCAACAGCGGCCGATGGGGTCGTCACATCCCGACGCCGGGAAAATAAGATAATATGATAAAAAATAAAACAAACGTTAAAAAGATTTAAAAAAAGAAACCACTTACAAAATACAAAGTTTTGAATAAAACTTTTGCATTATACCCTAAAATGGCGATACCTTTTATATTTTTAGGAGTTGACTACAAACTCCGGACTTGAGTTGAAGTCTAATATATAACCCGGATAAAGTTCCAAAAAGCCTAAACAACTTTTTTTCCCTGAAATTTTGCATACTGAGGTAATTTGACTTGCTCATCACGAATATGATATTTAAAATTGGCGCAACCTACAGCTGTTGGTTCTCAAATCATCTTTTCCCAGTAATTTTACTACCTACAATGTCCTTTAAACCGAAACACAGTATACTTTTTATGTTGTAATAACTGACACTGCGGTAGTATCTACCTAGCCGGCCTCTTCCAATAAAAGGCGTACCACCAATAAACTATCAAGTACCTGAAACTTTCATCTTATTAAATATGAAGAACTACAACATATTATTTTCACGTCTCAGAATATCTTTAAAAATATATAATTTAATTATAATATTTAGCTTTTTACACTTGGCTTATTTGGGTCAAAATATTTTAATATCCTAAATCGTAGTGAAGAACTTGGACAATTAGTTTGGCGCAATGGTAGTATTCAGGTATTAAAGTTACACCTTTAGAATCGACGCCACAATGGTTTCTTCATTACAGAGAAGGTATTTGAAGTATGGTCCCTTTAAGACTGCTATAGTAACATGTACAGCTTCATAAATGTTGGGGAAATTGTCGTAAAATTTGAGCCGACGATCCTCAGTTAGTGACAGTTCTATTTACATCTTTAAAAAAAGAATATTAGTGTTGGTTTTTCAAGGCATTACTAATATTCCTATTGCTCCTCCAAATAAGCTCGTAGATTGCGCTATGATGGGGTACCACAATATCCCAAGGGGTAACGATCGAACTCACAACTCTCGCTCTAAGGGAGCAGAGTTTGGCCGTCTATTGTTGATTTATTGCTTGAATCATAAACAAATTAACATATATAAACTAGACGATATATTAAGATACAGATAGATTTGTATAACTACAACACTCGCTACCAAAAAAAGTGCATAAAAATACACCCGATTTTTATTACAATGAATAATAAGGAGAAATAATTCCGAAAAGCGAAGCAATTTATTTTATTGCCCATTATTTTCTCTTCTGTGGCCTTGAACTTCTTATCCTATATCTTTATTAGTATTTATGTGAATCTTATTTCCTTTTCTCAGAGAAAAAGTGCTCGACAAAGACCAATCGCAATTTTTTTGCGCACTTTCGTTAATAATTAAAGGAGTGTAAGTGAAAACGTTAGCAACACCGTGCTGACGTATAACCACAAGATATCTGGCCGCCATTTTGATTCGCATTTTCGGATTTGTTACTTAGATATTACGGCAATTCTTACTACATGGCTGGGTACTTAATTAGTCAAAACGTAGTCATAAACTTTATGGTTTCATAAGGACCATCTGTATTTTTCTTTCTGTGACCTTGAACCTGTTATCTAATATCTTTATTTGTATTATCTAGTGTGTGGAACTTGCTAACTGTTTGATTGATAACATTTCTTCAAATAACATTTTTTCTTTATCTTGGAAATTGAGTACAGCCTGTTGATGTGCTTTAGTGCGGCAACCAACAGTTCCAACAGTGCAAGCAGCTGGTAGTAGGTCTTAATTTGTTGCAAGAGGGTAGCGAGGTAGGCACTGTGTCAAATATTCTGCCGCAAAGCCGTAGTGTCTTAGGTAATACTGTGTTCCGGTTTGAAGGGCACTGTGGACTAGTGAAATTATTGGGCAAAGGAGATTTAAGAACCAATATCTCGAGGTTGGCAACGCGTGAGTGGCACCTACTTATGGTGCTGCAAGCGCTCATAGGCTACGGCAACCACTTACCATCAGGTGGGCCATATGCTTGCTTGCCAACTTTTAACATAAAAAAAAAACTTAGATATTACGGCAATTCTTACTACATGGCTGGGTACTTAATTACTCAAAACGTAGTCATAAACTCCCTTCTGTGGACTTGAACCTTTTATCTAATATCTTTATTTGTATTATCTAGTGTGTGGAACTTGCTAACTGTTTGATTGATAACATTTCTTTGACTAATATTTTTATTTATCTTGGAAATTGTAGTAACGCCAAAGTTTTCTTACCCTGTTAGTAAGAGAAACATTCATCACGCTGCTTTTCTGTAGATTGGGTGATACAAACAATACATCTTCCAAGACATGCAGATTACCCTACGATGTTTTCCTTTATCATAAAACATGAGACGAATTTGAAACATAAAATTAAAATCTTGAATATCCATTCATTACAATTTTTGAATTGCTGTTGGCTCTATTGGCCTTGAAAGCGTCAGGAGTCAGATTATGAATAAATTGGGAACAAGAGTGACCTCAATACCTAATAGTCCTAATTATAAAATTAGCTTGATTATACATATAATTCCATTTCGTCCCTTGAACGTCCGACTACACGGCTTATTTTAAGCCACCATCAATTTTCCAGTTTCCTCATATACGAAGCTAAAAGTGCATTGAGGTGATCTATTGAGATCATTTTAGTAGATAACAGCTTCACGTTAAGATATTTATAATGTTTGCAGTTTGTTAAATGTTTAATGTGAAAGAGCGCTGGAGATACAGATTTATTTCTATCCCATAATTTGTAATCACCATCTTCTTCATCCTAGCATTATTCCCGGTATTTTATGTACCCAGGGTCTGCTTATTACTCTTATCCGGATTTGACAGGTTACTAGTTTTTACACGGAGCGATTGCCATCTGACCTTCGCAACCCTAAGGGCGAACCAGTAACTCATTGAATAAGAGCACTTTATTTATTAAGAGTTAACGATTATTATCAGATGTTATTGATAATAACCGGGACCGACAGCTTAACGTGCTCTCCGAGGCACGGTGGGGAGACCCACACGGACAAACGCCCAGACCGAGACAGAAATTTTAACAAACATCTGCCCGAGCGGGAATCGAACCCGCAACCGTCGAGACTAAAGGCAGACTCGCTACCCACAACGCCACAACGGTGTCAAATTTGTAATCACCATCACAGTATGTATTTTTTGTTACTGTTCTTGTTATAAATAAATAAATATTTTGAAATAGCTCAATAAATAAATGGTTCGAAATAGCTCAAGTGTAAGTATTGATTGATTGATTCAAAAAACTCAAACAAATAAATAAACGATACACACTCAACGGTTTACGATACTTGTATCCCGTGTCGGGGGTCCGGAAATGTGTATGTGTTGTATTGGTATGACAAGGACAAACACAACTAGGCCGGTATAAACATGCCTGTATGGACAATACAAACATCAGCTCCGAGCGAGAATCGAACCCGCGACCTAAGCGCTTAAGGCAGGTTCGCTACCGCTGCGCCAGTTACTTAGTTCCAAAAATATTTTCTTTGCTACCGTCTTCAATATTATTATAATATAAATGAAACAATTTCATCAATCGAAATATATATAAAGCGAGCAACACTTAAGAGAAATGTCTGGAAGGAAAAAAGATAACTTACAGTAAAGATTCCTAAATCATGCCCAATTCTTCCTATCGTTGGGCACAAATTGTAATTGCGGTCGAAATGACCAGTCATCTATAGGCGAAAGACTCCTGTTATATAAAGTTTGAGTTACACTGATTTACGTTACAGACAAAGCAAAAACTTTTATTTTTCTAAGCATTTATATTAGTATGCGTCAGTATTTACTTTTAGTATGCGTCATCGCATAAAATTATTCAATTTTTTTTTTTGATGTATGAGTGTGCGTATGACAGGAATCTCGCCTGATCTTTAGCACCAGAGAGAGGGCTCTAGGAAAGAAAAGACTCTTCTCTTGAAGATTCCCAAGTTTTATCGGTCCAGAAAGTGGTAGTTGGTTCCATAGGTTGTGTGAGAAAGAAAATGTCTTCTAAGTCGCTGTTGTGGATTTCTAAATCGTGCTGTTGTAGATTTCCACATAATTAGGTGATAATATTAAAATTACGGCAAATACCAAGTTTTCTTTATTACTATAAACTTTTCGGCGGTCTTCCCGAACCGATACGACTTCAAGGACCTTCAAGAGAAGAGCGTATTCTTTCCTTAAAGGTCGGCAACGCGCCTGCATGCCTTCTGATGTTGCAGATGTTCATGGGCGGCGGTGATTGCTTAACATCAGGTGAGCCTCCTGCCCGTTTGCCCCTCTTACATAAAAAAAAAAAAATAATAATAATAATAAAAATAAGATTATATTATCAAATCTTAGTTATACTTATTAAATTGATTCATTATCTATAACTTAAGGTCACCGTTAAACCAGACATATTACATTTCACACACTAAAGTATTAAAGAGGCAACATCAAATATTAGATAATCTATAGAAGTACCTAATTTAAAAAGTGGTCACACCTCCAAAATATCGAAATGAAAATAAAATCTTTTTTTATATGGCTGCAATAGAGTTTTAACCTTAAAAAGTCTTTAACTTAAGGTTTCCCTTGCTCAGTGTATCACAGAATTAACAAATCGCGCTGAAAGCATCTCACTAATTATTCCATATAACTGGCTAATGGTCAGATATCTTTCTAGCAATTACAAGATTGGAAATAAATTCACTGAATTCGTTCCTTTGCTTGTAATTTTTGTGTTGAAAAACACATCTTCTTCTTCTTCTTATCAAGTGGTGATGGCCAACCTAGTGTCAGAGTTGGTCAGGTCGCCAGTATAAGCATCTGATTTAACTTTTCGACTATTTTGAAATGCCACTACGCGGTCACCCATCTAATGACTGACCCTAAAGTTGCCTAACCCACTGATCGTTTACCGATCAGTGATTGGACCCGTCTATGAGTGTCTCAAAAAGAAAACACATTCATATATATATCACTATATAACGAAATTCAATTGCTAAAGAATGCGCTCGGAGCGCTGCCTCCATCTCCGATGACGTCCTTAGCCGTGGTTCGGCTTCGCAGGAGGCACCCTAAGGACGGAAATAAATTTGAGCCCCCGTGAGGGCTGCCCCTTTATCACGGCTGAGTCTCTGTACTCGCCCTCCGCCCGGTGATGCTGTCAAGGCCAGTAGGGCCAACAGCAATACACATTCCGAAAAAAAAAGCTAACGCTTATCATTTCTACTCGAACGAGTCCAATAGTATTCTAAGTGTGCTTTTTTACAGAAAGGAACTCATGCGAACGAACAAATACAATAAACACTGGGCTTTCCAAGCTGATAATGTGATTTCGCTTTACTTTTAATTTTAAACACTCTTCTTCTTTCTCAGCCTTAATCCCAGTATTTTAATCCTAGGTTTGCTTATTACTCTTACCTGGATTTGACAGGTTACTAGTTTTTACACATATTGCCACCTGACCTCCGCAACCTTAAGGGCGAACCAGTAACTAGGTGAGAGCAAAGTACCTATGAAGAGTTAAAGATTATTATCAGATGCTATGATAACCGAGGTTGATAGCTTGACGTGCTCTCCGAGGCACGGTGGGGAGACCCGTAAGGACAAACGCCCCGGGCGAGACAGATATTTATAAATGCAAATATCTGCCCCAAACGGGAATCGAACAATTGAGCAACACGGCACAACGATCAGCATTATTTTAAACACTATAATTATAATACGTAGATTTTATAGGTTTTAGTATTGTTTACTAAATTAAATCATGTAACCACTAGAGCCTGCATTGAACGTGAAATTAACGGAAGTGTCATTAATTAATACTTCATTTATTATTCGCGTACATTATAAACATTAATTGCGGTATGCAGCGTGAGAATTAATTAAATTTCTCATTTTGATTAAAAAGTAACTCCTTTTTAGTTTTAGACAACCTCATTCACATTTTGAGATCATAAATTAATGAAATAGGCCTAATCCATAGTAGTTGATGACGGTGTGGCGTAGCGGTAGCGAAGCTTAAACGCTACAGGTCGCGGGTTCGATGCCCGCTCAGAGCAAAATGTTTGTATTGGCCATGCAGGCATGTTTTCCGGTCTGAGTGTGTTTGTCCTTGTTGTTGTGTATGTTTCCAGACCTCCGACACAGGATATTAGTATCCTGGGGGCCGTTGAGTGTGTAGTGGCCGTTTGTTTATTATAGTTTGTTTAGTATTTGTGCATTTCTAATGCACCCAAAATATGAAGATATATTTATCTATTTTTGAAGGAGTTCCTTATATTTCCTATATACAGTAGCGCTCAAAAGTACTTTTTTTTTTAAAGAATATTAGCAATGCTTTGCCAACACATTACTAATATTCCTATTGCCCCTCCAAATAAACTTGAAGCTTGCGCTGGGAGTGGGTGCGACAATAGCCCAAGGGGGACAGGATCGAACCCACGATTCTCACGCTAACCGAGCGAAGGCGGCCCTTTTACCGTTGAGGCTTCATTTTGACAAGTATAATTTATAAAATATTGAATAGATAAAAAATATATATTATAAATTTATTTATAGAAGATTTATTTATAGTAAGGCTATGATTAACAGATTTGCACCTATAAATGTTGAGAATTATTAAACAATAAGAAAACTCTCATAAAAAAATAATAACGATCTACAATAAAAAAATTAGATACAATAATTATTCAAAAGAAAATGTAATTATAAAATAATAATAATAAATAAAGGCCACACACTCAACGGCCCCATTAGGACACTAATATCCTGTGTCGGGGGTCCGGAAACATTCACGATGACAAGGATAAATACACCCGGAAAATATGCTTGCATGGTCAATACAAACATATTATGCTCCGAGTGGGATTTAAACCCGGGACCTGTGGCGTTTAAGGCAGGTTCGCTACCGCTGCGCCACAACGTCGTCATATAATTCTAAACATTAATAGCACACTTTATCCGATATTGACTTTTGCAAAAACACTTCGTCGATAAATGGAGACATGTCACCTAAATTAACATAACAAAAAGACATGATAAGGCAACTTTACCTTTTTGCAAATTCATCGGTCGACTTGCAAAGATTTCTAAAGATTTACGAGGAAAAATACCCGACGATCTAATTATATCGCTTTTTAAAGTCACGCATGACATTACAAATTTTGTATCGAGGTTCTCTATTCAAGTGGTATTTTAACCAAAGTAAGTCAAATAATACGCGGAATATTATGAACCCATAACTATGTTAATTTTACTGTTATATTTTATGAAAGTCATTAAAAAAAAAAAAAAACTTAAAAGTTTTTTTTGGAACGAAATCACGTTACGAAATGACGAATGCTGTGTATGTGTGCGTGTGTATCGAGCCTACCACAAGCAAATAGACACACGAGCAAGTGAGTGCACGGCCGGGTGCGCAACTCTGTATATCTCCCTTTCTCTCTCTCTCTGTCCTTGTCTCTTTTATCATATAACCTACTGAAATATACAGATTTCATTTAATTATTTTTTTACTCTAATCCACCTGATGGTAAGTGGAAGTGGAGTCCACACGCAAAGATGGCTAATATAGTTGCAGAAGGCCAACTGTGCTAGAAAGAAGGCTTAAGAGAAGCTGTACTAGATTACAATTACATTACATTTTTTTAATAATTAATTATTGAAGCTCTTTTCAAAAGTGGCTTAAAGAATAAGAAGTATATTGTTAGCTACCTGTATAAACGAACTGTTTAAAAGTATCTTCTTCTTCCTAGCACTATCCCGGTATATTGGCCAGAGTATACTTATTACTCTTATCCAGATTTGACATATTACTAGTTTTTACACAGATCACCATCTGACCTCCGCAACCCTAAGGGCGAACCAGTAAATCATTGGATTTGAGCAAATTATGTACGAAGTGTTAAAGATTATTATCAGATGTCATGACAACAACATGCTTAAATGCTCTTTGATTCTCGGTGGGGAAACACCGAGGAAACACGGGTGTGTTTCCTTTGTGGGTACAAAGCCAAACGACCTGATCGAAACAGATATTTATAACAGATGTTTCGAGTGGGAACTGAACCCTCGACCGTCAACGGTCAAGTCATAACTGTTCAAAAGTGTAAGTGACATTTTAAACGGACGGTATGCTGGAGTTTTAATTTATAAATTTTACAAATAAAAATTGCCATCTTCCGCAAAAAAATCTAAGAGTAACTCGTTGGATAAGAATAAATTACCTATCAAGTATTAAAGATTATTATCAGATCATTATCAGAACAGCCGGGACTGACAGCTTAGCGCACTTTCCAATGTACGGTGTGAAGATTTCCACAAATTTCCACCGAATTCCCAAAACAGGTATTTGTAAGATCATTACGAAAATCTGCCCCGAGCGGAACTCGAATCCGTGACAAACCCCGTCGAGGCTTAAGGCAAACTCCCTCCCAACACGCAACAAAGGCCGTCAAAATAAGATACAATATTATGTAATTAAAAATAGTGTGTAATTAATAAAATTAAATGACACAAATGTATAAGCAAGATGGATGTTAATTTAATATTCACCAATTAATTATTTCACCATTCATCAACATTATGTACTTATAATGTTGTCGGTGGTAATTAATTGATGTTACATACTTTGATGCCTTCGATATGAGGGAAGGTTTGAAGTCAGAGGATTTTATATATTATTTTTATCCTTCTTTATGTGTTACATTTTAAAATAGTTTTCTATTATCTTTTAGTAGTTCGGCGTCGAGAGGTGACGACCCCATCGCCCAAAGCTGGGATAATCTCGGTCACAGCAGAGATTATTCCACCAGTGCAATCAGTCACTCTGGTGGTAGGTCTTATGTTGCAAGAGGCCAGCTAGGTAGGTACCACCGCAGTGTCAAATATTCTACCGCTAAATAGTAGTGCTTAGGCATTACTGTGTTCCAGTTTGAAGGGCACTGTAGGCTAGTAAAATTACTGGGCAGAGGAGATTTAAGAACTACTATCTCTAGGCTGGCAACGCGTGAGTGGCACCTAATAATGGTGCTGCAAGCCCTCGTAGGGTACGGCAACAACTTATCATCAGGTGGGCCGTATGCTTGTTTGCCAACTTGTAACATAAAAAAAGTAGAGTCATGCTCTTCCAAAATGACCGCGACCGGTGACCCTGACCCTGTAACATACTGGAAATAATGGTAGGAAGATGACGATATGAGATCTAATTTGCATTACAATTTGTATATTCGTAGAGAATACTAGATTCTCTCTAACAAACTGTTATATTTTATAATGAAACTATAAAATAAATAAAAGCTACACACTCAACGTCACCAATAAGGATAGTTATATCCTTTATCGGGGTCCAGAAATATACACAAGGACAAGGACAAACACACCCAGACTGAAAAAAATGCCTATTTGGTCCATACAAATTTATGCTCCGAAGGGGAATCGAACCCGCGACCTGTTGCGCTTAAGGCAGGTTCGATATCACTGCGCCACAACGTCGTCATGGTATGAAAGTCTATGGAATGTTACATTCAGTTTCATTCTTCTTATCATATGTTATCTAAGTACCTACGTCACTCACACGAACCTTTAAAAGACTAAAGAACCTTATCTAAGTAACTGACATGGGGTTAAAGGATTTTTACGAGTCCTTGTGAAATAAATTCGGTCCAGTGTAATATTGGATGTAAAAGCGTTAATGGCCATTTTTATTTTACAATAGTCCTTTAGCATTCCTTCACTTTAATAATAATGAAATGATGCTAGAAATGGTTACTTTAAAATACAATTAAATTAAAAAATACGATAAAACGTTTTCTTCATTCTAAATAAATAAAATCAACATACTCAACGGCTCCACTTAAAGTTGTACTATAATGTGTCGGGGATGCAGAAACATACAAACAATAATGACCTAACATACAAACCATGAAAACTAAATCTTTAAATTTGTGAAATGTTCATACTTTATAACATATACTTGTCAGTAATAATATTAAAGATTATTTTCATTTCATGAACGACAATAATTATTGTCAGTAATATATTGTGTAGTTATAATCATTTTCTTAAACTTAAGTTTTATATTATTTTAACATACTAACATTTTACTACTAATAAAAATTATAAAGCATTCGACATGTACCTACACCCAATATTACAAACATTTTTACAATTCAATACTAACTATATTTACAAATAATTAAAACGGTACAAATCATGTCCACGGGGAATGGTGGCAAGAATGTAAGTTGTATTTCCCGTTGAATAGCAATGCCGATTATTTGGACGAAAAGTGAACCACTCCTCTTGCCAACTGTATTCGATATATGAATAGCTATTTTACATATTCAAATAAAATAATAAATCAAAATAATATTCAAAATGTAGAGCTAAACTGATAATAACCAAAACTCTAGATTTGCATTTTATACATGTAGAGGTTCTTTGATAACCGTGTAAGAGCTGTCGCACCTCAGCACTTGTCCGTTGAGGATAGAGACGGTCGGTGACGATCGATAAGGTACTGTATTCATTCTATAACTTATTCACGAACTATCATACAGGCACATCGCTTTTTCGGTATAAGACTTGGCGAAGAAACTCTTTAAGTATTTTTACTTCAAAGAGTTCAAATAATTCATCATGTTTCGTCGTTGATTTTTTTTCTAAAACTTCACTGATAATATAATAGATTTTTTGTAAAATAATTTATAATATCTTCTTTGATTTTTACAACAAAGGCGGCAAAAAAGGATTGTTTTTTCTTGACGGTGTTCGGTTACGGTAGCCATGCAGCATCGATAGAAAAAAGTGAAAATAGAAGAAAACAAAGGGAATAGAAGCTTGGGCCATCGATGTTTATATTCATGAACGAAATACCGTTTTATGACTTACGATATTGCATGTAAAAGTTATAGTTGGCCTGGTTGGACAGGCCTATAGATGCTGAAAACAAAAACATCATTCCACGAAATACATTTTTAAACAATAAAATAATAAACTAAAAAAAAAACGTGTAGTTTAACTAAGTGTTGATTATTTTTTGACCCATGACAATGTTTTCGAAAATATGACATATTTTAACGAACACACGTACAGTCGTATAATATCATAGTAAATACCAAATATTATTTAAAAAGGTTACATTTTATTAAAATATTATTCAGCTCATCATTATAATACTGCGTAATATAAAATATACTTCAATTTATTCTGTACTTTAATAATCTTTCGACGCTTACTTTTTTTAATCAAAAAATTAAAGCTAACAAGTTTTTGTTACGGAGTACCAGGGACATAAGGTTTGAAATCGCTCGCTACTCTCTCTATTTCCTTCGTAACGTGTAGATTTTAGAACGATGTGTTCTCGAGAAGTGGCGTATAACATTCCATGGATGGAACTTCCTCGAACCCGTGTTCCGTGCTATATAATTCGCGGCACGTCGACTGAGCCAAGTCATGAGCGAAACCTAGAAACCTTGGCTATCATTCCTGACTACGATTAACTACTATTCTGTAACCTTGAAGATTTCATTACAGTCTCACTTCGAGCCATTAGGTGTTTTAATCCAAATTTTCGAATTCACGTAACACTATAAACATTTGATGGCACTTTAATATAGATGTTTAGACTAATTAAAAGAGTCAATGTTATTAAATATATATATATATATTATATTGATGACGTTGTGGCGCAGTAGCGAACATGCCGTAAGCGCCACAGGTCACGGGTTCGATATCCGCTCGGAGCAGATGTTTGTACAGACCACCTGTGTGGTCCGGTCCGGTCTCGATGTTTGTCCTTGTCATTATGTATGTTTCTGGACCCCCGACACATGATATAACTATCCTAATGGGGGCCATTGAGTGTGTACAAGGTTATTTACAAGGTTTATATATCAAAAAAAGTATTTCGTCTTTGTCGCAGATAAATACAACAAATTCACGGAGATTGCGGTACTAAAAGTAATCTGTATAATAGCACATCTTTCAAGCCGAATTTTATTCAGCGAACGTGACTGGAGGTTTTTGTTTCTGTGTAATAAATGATTGTGTCACGATACTTAAGTATCAGAACCAGGTGAGGAAAGTAATGTGAGTCTCGAGGTGAAATATTGGGCTGTGTTTGCGGTAATTTTTTACATTCACACTTCAAATTGCCACTTTTGTGCAGCAAATGAGATAATAAGGTTCTGTCGTCAAGCCAGTTATAAATAATAAATTTATTGAACAATGTTAATATTAAACGCTACACACGGGAATCTGAAAAGACGAAGTCTAAATCAAATATTTTCAACCGACTTCTATAAAGGAGGAGGTTATTTTTCAATTCGACTGTATTTTTCAGAACTGTCGACTCGGAGACCCGATTTTGATGGTTCATTTTTTGAAAGCTGGTCCTTCCTTTTTTGACACCGTTGTGGCGTTGTGGGTAGCGAGTCTGCCTTAAGCCTCGACGGTTGCGGGTTCGATTCCCGCTCGGAGCAGATGTTTGTATTCATCGTACAGGCATGTTTTCCGGTCTGGTTGTGTTTGTCCTTGTCATTGTGAATGTTTCCGGACCCCCGACACAGGATATAATTATCCTAATGGGGGCCGTTGAGTGTGTAGCGTTTATTTATTATAGTTTTATCTTCGCGTGTCCCATTTCAATTTGGTTTAGTTCCGAAAATGGCATCCATGAAAAAACCATTTTTAAAATCTTAGAAATCGGTGCCATATGTGGCGATGTTTTACTTAGCACCAACTTCCGTTGTAGAAAATATTTATTTTTTGCTTTCTAGTTTTTTACTCAACATAGCACATATTTGGTTAACGCTATTGATTTTGCGTTAACGTGTAATCAATTCTGGTTTGCTACCGTAGTAGTAGGTAAAATAGTATTCTTTGCCACTACGTCACAACGGTCGCATTCATTTAGATCACATTAGTTGTACCCGCGTCTGCGCTCGCGTTATGTCGTTGATAATCCCACGGGAACCCAGCATTTTTCCAGGATAAAATATCCGGGTATCCTAAATGTTAATAGGTAATAATAACCCAGGTAATAATTTTTGCGTGGAAGAGTAACAAACATTCATTCAAACTTTGACATTATGAATTTTGAAAAAAAAAATAAAGGTTATTCCAAATTGCAAAGCTTATATTTAACAGCAATGGAGATAAGGTTTGGCTGACGGCGAATTGGACGTAACAAAAATAATTATAAAGGAACCGTGTTTGTCCATGGGGCCTTAATAAAAAATGATTATTGTATGAATAATGTCGCAGTGGTTACTCTGTCAATGTTTTTGGAAAAATTGCGGACAATATTTTCGTTGTTATTTTGCGCAGCGGTTACTGTTTTGACCGTGTGTTCGTTTATGTTCCACGTCTGTCAATTTTTACATAGTAATTGTAAATTATGCTGAATGAACCTTTTTATTAATGCTTCAGAGATCAACTTTTTAAAAAATTTTTAGAGATCTTGGAGAAAATTTTAAGCCTACACCTAGACATGACTATTACGGTTCTTTAATATTAGTCAATATCATAAGCAGTATCTTTCGGTTTGAAGGACTGTGGACTAGTGAAACTACTGGGCAAAGGAGTTTTAAAAAATAATATCTCGAGGTTGGAAACGCACAAGTGACCCCTACAAATGGTGTTGCAACCAGCTGTTACTACCAGGTGGGTCGTATGCTTGTGTGCCAACTTAGCATCATAAAAAAAATTATGCGTTACTTTTCAGTTGATTAACTTGCTTTAGTATTAGAGATTTCAATAATGGGTTCAATTCCCGTTCGGAACAAATGTTTGTGTTAACCATACAGGCAGTTGCTCCGGTCTGGATGTGTCTATCCTTGTCCTAGTGTTTGCTTCACGATAGCCCGAGACAGGATCGCTAATTTATATATCTGTTTTACCGGCGTCGGGATGTGACGACTCCATCGCCCGCTGTTGGGATAACCTCTGTCACAGCAGAGATTATTCCACCAGTGCAATCAGTCACACTGGTGGTAGGTCTTTTGTTGCAAGAGGCCGGCTAGGTAGGTACCACCGCAGTGTCCAATATTCTGCCGCCTAATAGTAGTGCTTAGGCACTACTGTGTTCAGTTTGAAGGGCATTGTACGCTAGTGAAATTACTGGGCGAACGAGATTTAAGAACTAATATCTCGAGGTTGGCAACGCGCGAGTGGCACCTACTAATGGTGCTGCAAGCGCTCATAGGCTGCGGCAGCCACTTACCATCAGGTGGGCCGTATGCTTGTTTGCCAACTTCCAACATAAAAAAAAAAATAATCTTATATAATCTAGTTGCTCCAGAAATATTAAGAACATTATATAACATATATAATATATCTGTTATATAATGTATAATTGCCCGCCCACTCACAAAAAGTGATAAACAAATAATAAGTTAAGATCACATAGGTATACTTTAAATGGCTGATGGCACTAATATAGTATAAACGTCTTTAAGATAAATGAAAATTAGAGCATTCCATCATCCCGAAATTCCTTCCTCTGCTCGTAAGTCAGGCTCGTTAATCCATTCAAAGCGGCACGTAACATAATTATCTAACGGTGATGGTGCGTAAGAAAACGCCTTGTCAGATCAAAATGTTCGTTGAGCTGGTAAACCCTTAATTATTCAGTGTGGTGTTGGTATTATTATAATTTGCATATGCTAATCTTCATAGATAATGGGTTTATGGGTATTACTTTGTTGGTTTTTTTATATGTGTATTGGATTTTTTTTTATGACGTTTGGCAAATAAGCATACGGTCTGCCTGATGGTAAGCAGTCACAACTTAAGAACGCATGCACTACTTGTAAGCATAACATAACATAACATAAGCATAACATGACGACGTTGTGGCGCAGCGGTAGCGAACCTGCCTTAAACGCCACAGGTCGTGGGTTCGATTCCCGCTCGAAGCATAATATGTTTGTATTGACCATGCAAGCATATTTTCCGGTCTGGGTGTATTTGTCCTTGTCATTGTGTATGTTTCCGGACCCTGTGATATTAGTATCCTAATGGGGGCCGTTGAGTGTGTAGCGTTTATTTATTTATTTATATATACTTATTAACTACATGTACTTGTAGTTCAGAGGGAAGGGATGTGAATGCGAAAAATTGAGGGAATGGTAGGAGTAGTAGATTGGGCCTCCAGTGCTATCACTCATCGTACAAAACGCAACATTACCTACTGGTACTGTTACTTTACGTCCCCGAGTTGTACTTCCCCGTTTGAGCCGGCCCAGTTGTTCTGGGCGGGGCATGGCTTTATTACCACTGATTTACTTGACTTGAAAGATTGCCGACTAAACGTGTATTAATTTTTCTTTCCGAGGCAGGCAGTTTCCTTAATAACAATTTTATTTCCCGTAAATTATTCGAAAATTAAGCTCTTGAAATACACAGCTATAATTTTATAAACAATATTATTATGAATGCTATTTCAAGGAATTACTAATATTCCTATTGCCCCTATAAATAAGCTCGAATCTTGCTCTGGGAGGGTAATGGGTAATGCTCTGCTAATACGACAATAGCCCAATGATCAGGATCGAACCCGCGACTGTCGCGATAACAGAGCGAGGTTGGCCCTTCTACCGTTGAGCTATATATATGTAAATCTTGGCCGGATTTGAGCTATGGGTCTTTGGTTAAATTCTACAATTTGTATTCATCGCACTGTCACGACTTCAATTATATATTTTCGTAAATTTAGACGTATTTATTTTATAACCACCGTTGTGGCGTTGTGGGTAGCGAGTCTACCTAAAGCCTCGACGGTTGCGGGTTGGATTCCCGCTCGGAGCAGATGTTTGTATTAATCGTACAGGCATGTTTTCCGGTCTGGTTGTGTTTGTCCTTGTCATTGTGAATGTTTCCGGACCCCCGACACAGGATATAATTATCCTAATGGGGGCCCCTGAATGTGTTAGCGTTTATTTATTTATTATTTTATGTATCGTTTGTGTGTGTGTGATATTTCTTATAGTAAATTTCATTCAATAAACATGAAAATGACAAATTATTAAAGATGAGATACATTATATAGAGCCAGTTAACATTACTATAATATAAATACGAGAAATTTTTAACTACTAAAATTACCCTTGAACTTTATATTTTTAGCTTAAAATAATAAGTATCAAATTACGCTATGTTAAAATATTTTTCAGAAACACTTTACAAGCCAAGTTTTTGTAAGGCTACCCAACAAAATAACATAATTTTAAATCCGAAACTTTAATAAAGGTCGTCCTTCCCCGAAAAATATTTAGTCCAATTACACTTTGCTTTAATATGAAAATATTTTGTAAACTAATTAATCCATAAAGATCGTATGAAAAGAAAATATTGAGATTTAGGCTTTTATATTCATAAACGGATTATACGAAAAAAGGTTGTAGTCTTTTGTTAAATATTTTTAAATTAGGCAGCGTAGGTTCAAAAAAATACTGAAATTACTTTAATGAAGAAACATTACATTAATAATCTTATAATTAAAATGATGTGCTACTTGCTGGATATGAGAAACAAAAGTCGCAATTATATTTAAATGCTACTTACCGTTAAGCTTTTTAAATTTATTTCCGAAAACTCATAATTTTTGTTTTGATTTCTGATTAAAACACGTCACCATTACACATTAACTGTAACTACTCGGCGGCCGGTATTTATAGAAAATATAAACATCGCTATTATAAAAAAATCTAACTAAAACTGAAAAATAAATAATAGTTTCAATAGTGTAAATAAGAAAAAAATGTTATAGTAAAGAAAAGCATTTTCGACCCAAAACCTATGAAGTACCCTTTGATTGATCTAGAACTGACAATTTTGGTTAAAAGCAAGGTCTTACAGCACACGTAAACAGCAAAATTCAAAAAATAAAAAGTTGAAAATTAAGGTAAATTTGGGTACCTAAAAATTTTCTCGAAAATCTCAATTTAGCCATACCTCTTTGTCATATTAAAACACAACCTTGATCTTTACACATCTAATAAGAACTATAAACCTAAGTATGTGGTATAAATTTCCACTTGATAGGTGCACCCATCCCTGAGAAAATTGGTGGTGACACAGAATGGCAAGAGAATAGGGGTTCTCTTTTAACCTTTTTTTTTTATATTAGAAGTTGGCAAACAAGCATACGGCCCACCTGATGGTAAGTGGCTGCCGCAGCCTATGAGCGCTTGCAGCACCATTAGTAGGTGCCACTCACGCGTTGTCAACCTCGAGATATTAGTTCTTAAATCTCGTTCGCCCAGTAATTTCACTAGCGTACAATGCCCTTCAAACCGGAACACAGTAGTGCCTAAGCACTACTATTTGGCGGCAGAATATTGGACACTGCGGTGGTACCTACCTAGCCGGCCTCTTGCAACAAAAGACCTACCACCAGTGTGACTGATTGCACTGGTGGAATAATCTCTGTTGTGACAGAGGTTATCCCAACAGCGGGCGATGGGGTCGTCACATCCCGACACCTTTAACGTTTTGGGGTACGAAATCCTAAAAACAATATCACTAACTAATATCTTAACTTAGTCAGACCATATTAAGCACTCAACGATATCGTCACAGCATAAAAAATGTATATTGTGTAAAACTGATATATTTTATTTGCTTTCATTTTAAAAATACCTTAAAACCTACATTGTATATAGGTCAGTAAATTCAGATGTTCCCAACAATATCTAGATTACGTTCTAGCGGTCGATGTGGGCTCTGCCGTAATCTGGTATGGCTTATCGGCCTATCGACATGTCTGTAAGTAAAACTAGTTTCAGTCCGGACTTAGTGTGCGTTCAAACTTTTGTAATTTGTAAACTATTTTATGGTACTAAATGCGAATAAAGTAGTTTTATATTAAATTATTTTATACTAGCTTCTGAAACGATTTTAAAAAATTTGAGTGTCATATTTATTTATATCGAATCAACAGCCTTAAAAATAAGTTTCAAGCTTCTAGCTCTAAAAATAACGATACTTCCATACAACTTATCATCTCGTTTCAACCCCGTTTATCGCTTTAAAAAGTAGACTATGTCCTTTCTCAGGTTCTAGACTATCTGTGTACCAAATTTCATTAAAATCGGCTCAGTAGTTTTTGACGTGTAAGCGCGATAGACAGACAGTGAGGCAGAGCTACCTTCGCATTTATAAGTTTTAATGAGGATAACAAAGTAAATCTATTAATCAAAACTTCAAGCGCTATAGTATGAGCGTATCGTAAAATTTTTGTTTATTTTATTTATTTAAAGTAACAGTTGACGTATATACATGCTACTAATATTATAAATGTGATCGTTCATAAGTTTGGATCTGTGTTACTCAATGGATTAGTTTGAAATATATCACACAAATCTGGATCAGCTCATAGAATACTTTATCCCGGACAAATGTTCGATTCCTGTGGGAATATCAAAACGTACTGCATGGCGTATCCACTTACAGGTATGTTTACATGTTTGTTTCTCAATCAAGTACAAGTAGCTTAATGGATTGGGAATAGATTAAAATTTAATTACTATTCATCTGGTTTAAAGCAGAATACGGGAAAATGTTGGATTTCCGTATAATTATTAAAAAAAGCATGCTATCATAGATATGTCGCACAGAACATTAATTTACTTCATTTCCCTTTGAGCCAATTCTTAAAAACGAAGTCGGGGGAAGAAGTTAATTCAAAATAATTTGAGACCCATGAGATTCTAGACAATTTCATCATTCATCTATCCTATAAAAGGTCACTTCAGAAGTTGTGAGAATTTAATTAGAATTTCAATTTTGATTCAAAATCGTTAGTAGCTGGCATTGATTGCAATCAACACTATATTACTGCTAGGTTATTTTTTCGAGCTAACCTAAAAAGATTATTGCAGCGAAGAATACAGAGCATTCTCCGAGTATTTCTTTAATTATTATTGTTCGAAGTTAAAGCAATACCAGCAGACGCTTAATTGAAAACATAACTTGAAATTTTTATCCAGACGGTTTTTAATTTTAAGTGACATTGTATTATAGATTGTTGAGTGGTTCTTAGTTTGATTTATACTTACTTATTTACTTACTTACTTACTTACTTACTTACTTTAGTCCCATTACATTTGTTTTTTCTTAAAAATCTAAAATAGATGAGATATATTTAAATTTGTAATAAGCATATGTCTCCATATACTGCCTCAAAAACGACAAACAACTGTTTTTCTTTTAGAGAGAGCAAACTGGTAGGAGGCTCAACTGATGTTAAGTGATTACTGCTGCCCATGAACATCTGCAACACCGGAGTGCATGTAGGTGCGTTGCGGACTATTTAGGAAGGAATAGGCTCTTGAAGTTTCCTTGGGAACCTCAGTACGGAAAGATGGCAAAAGCTGGTTTTACAGTGTGATTTGGTGAAGAAAGTAATGCTTTCTAAATCGAGCTGTTTTGGATTTCCAGACATCGAGTTGGTGACGGTAGGGTTGCCAATCTCGATATATTGATTCTCAAATCTCTTTTGCCCAATAATTCACAGCTACAATGTCCTTCAAACAGAAGCTGGTCATGCAAAATGCACTACTAATGCGGTAGAATATGTGACACTACGGTCGTACCTACCAATTGAAATTAAACACTTACCTAAATCATCGTTAAGTATATTTAATTTCAAATACATTGAAATAAATATACAGGATATAAAGCCATTAAAACAAGGACTATAAAAACTTTCAAAGAATTTGTATTCATAACAGAAGTCCCCGCAAAACGTGCTACCTCCATTAAACTTCATCTTACGTGGATAAAACTTTTCAGCCTAAGTATAAAACCTGGGTACATTCTAAAGTTTGAGTTTGAGATACCTCCAAACGACTATACTGAATATAGGGCTGCTTCTTACTGAATTTAATAAATCGTATAAAAAAATCGATTTTTATTCTGAAAACACAAACAAAATGTGCGGTCGGGGTACCCCGATCAGGAACGACGTTCCTTACGTTTTATCTTCAACACCGAACGTAATTCCAAATGAAGTCTTTATATTTCAATAGGTTACATGGTAAAAAGAGACAGGGACAGCGACAGAGGGAGATAGTTGCGCACTCGGCTGCCCACTCACTTATTCGTGTGCTCATTTGCTTGTATAGGCTCGATACACACACCCACACAAACACACCAAGGCATTTAAAGAAATTCGTTCCAATCGTCTCACTAATACAATGCTTGATTTAATTATGGTGCTATCAAAACCACTAAAAGTATTTAACTCATCGGTAAACAAAGAGACTAAACCTGTGCTGGTGACTAAAATTGGGCTTAACAAATAGATCACTCTGATTTTGATCAGCGTGTCTTTCTATATAAGATTTAAAAAAAACTACTGAAATGTCAACCCTATCAAGAACACTTTAAAATTTTTATTCGTAGAACGTTCTAGTGTTGTTACGGTAACTGCTTTAACTAAAACGACCTGTGTCTTAAGTATCACAGGTGATATGTAGAATTTAAAATTAGGTATAAACTTATATTAGACGCTTATTCTTTATAGCGTATAAAATTATATTTCTCAAGAAACTTGATTTCTTTCAGCACAGAGAACTCATATAATCTTAAATTATTTCGTTTCTTTTATTAATAGAGCCTTAATAGCTCAACGATTAAAGGGCCGAATCCGCTCCGTCAACGTGAGAGTTCCGGGTTCGATCTTGACCATCTTGGGCTACTGTCGTAACCAATCCTAGTGCAAGCTAGAAGCATATTTGGAGGGGAAACAGGAATCTGTCGGGGGGCACGGCAGTGCCTCCGCCAAGTCGAGCGTCGAGTCGAGTACTGGTGTCATGGAGCACCTGGTTTTGTACTCTTGTGTACCCTTCAACGGCCAAGTCACACAACATTAACTATAATAATAAAGAAATCGCAGTACCTAACCTTAGACTTGGCACGACTTTGTCTAGATTTCATTACTTTTTAAAGATAAACAAGCAGCTCCATCGAGACTTGGCTAGTTTTTTACAGAATGTTCTTGGTGGGATGTTATTGACTTAAAAAAGCAATGTTAATATTCTAAATAAAATTGAAGTTATCATTTCATTTTAAGTTTTTTTTAAAGCTTTATAATAATAAAGGTATCTCCGGGATCCTACATTCAGTAAGTTTTTTTTTTACACGGATAATATTAAAAAAATACTACGCACCCAACGCGCATTAGGATAGTTACATCAACATGGACAAACACACCCAGACCAAAACAGATACCTGTATGGTCAATACAAACAATTGCTCTGAGCGGAAGTCGAGCCCGAGGCCTGTGGCGCTTAAGGCCGGACCGCTCTTGCGGCGCCACAATGTCGTCTGTTGATCACAACGATCTTTCAATACGGTTGTGATGCTATTTATACTAATATTTAATGACGAAGATTTTGACGTATTTGTAGCGTGCCAGCCTTTACCCTCGACGGTTGCGGGTTTGATTCCCGCTCGTGCCAGCTATTTGTATTTGTATTACAAATATCTGTTTCGGTCTGGGCGGATCTTCATGTGCCCCATAAATAGGAGAGCATTATCACATAACATCGGATGATAGTCATTAACTTTGCAAGAGGCCGGCTAGGTAGGTACCACCGCAGTGTCCAATATTCTGCCGCCAAATAGTAGTGCTCAGGCACTACTGTGTTCCGGTTTGAAGGGCATTGTACGCTAGTGAAATTACTGGGCGAACGAGATTTAAGAACTAATATCTACTAATGGTGCTGCAAGCGCTTATAGGCTACGGCATCCACTTACCATCAGGTGGGCCGTATGCTTGTTTGCCAACTTGTAACATAAAAAAAGAAAACTTTTAATAAATCATAAGAATAAACGAGTTATTGATTCGGCTTTAGGGAGAGCAGATTTCAATCGCTCTGTGTATTATACTATTAGATTATTAGACAATAGTAAAACATTGATATTTTTTACAATAAAAACCTTAAGCAAATAGAAAATGTTAGAAAGAAAATAATAAAACTTTTTATTGCATCGTTCTGTTGTTGTCCTTTTTACAAATACATTAAAACTCTGAATGTAAGAGTAAGATAGCTATATTATGATACGCCTGACTTTAAATGGATAGTTCACTAAGCGGACATCGTCGAAGTTGTAAGACCACCTCGTTAAAGTAATGCGTCCAGTGAATTGCCAAATGCTTGGACCTCTAACTAACCGCACTGGTTTCAAGCGGATATAATGACCTGTAGTTCCGGGTCATTTAATTATACTAACTTTTCTCGTATTAAAGTTTTTCAAGTTTTTACTACTGTTGTTACAAATAGTTTTATTTGGTAAAACTAATTAATGACTAAAGAACCGCAAGACCCTGACGATAGTTTATTTTTTTTAAAGAATATTAGAAATGTTTTGTCAAGGCATTACTAATATTCCTATTGCCCTCCAAATAAGCTCGAAGCTTGCGCTAGGAGTGGGTACGACAATAGCCCAAGGGTGTCAGAATCGAACCCTCTACTCTCCCGTTAAGCCATTCTACCGTTGAGCTATTGAGGCTACGAATTATATTAGATAACGCCCTTTACACCGCACGATACGTGCTCAGTACCAACTTCGCTGGTGAGAACGGGTCCTTTGTTTCGCACGTCGCTTCGGGTGAGTCCATCGTGTAAAATGGACTCGGAGTGCTACCCCATATCCGTGATTCGGCCTTTTCTGTTTTTTGTTTTTACTTGGAGAAATACAGTTACACACTCCATCGCCGGGACGGGTGCAATAATGGCGCAGGTGGTCTGTGGACTCGGAGCCGAGCTCCCATACCCACTAAAACTCCAAGGTCTAGCGCCATAATGGGACGTCGCGAGATCACCGAAGTATTCAACCGCGACGCCCCGGCGCTTGCCCCGAGGGCCCACCGGTGGCGGCAACCTACTGCCGCCACATATACATATAAATACATACTAATACGTATATACCAATACATAAGTCCGCGCGCGAACATAGTGTCGCCATAAATACATATAATACATAATTATACATATATACAGATACGTGATTTAGCCGTGATTCGGCCTCACAGGAGGCACCTTAAGAACAAAATCAAATTTGAGCCCCCGTGAGGTCTGTCCTTTTTTTACAATCTCTGTTCTTAGACTCTACCAAAGCCTGTAGGGCCAACAATAATAATAATATAAGCATTCCGAAGAAAAAAAAAGTATATTTCGTAATTTTATCAACTTTAAATTTTTCCCGGTATCTACCCAGAGTCTGCTTATGACTGTTATCCGGATTTGACAGGTTACTAGTTTTAATATAAAGCGATTGCTATCTGACCTCAGCAAACCTAAGGCCGAACAAGTAATTTGACCGGGTTCAACAGGTTAACGTGCTTTACGAGGCACGTTAGGGAGACCCAGAAGAACAAGCGCACAGACCGACAAGACAGACCGAAAATTTGTAACATCAAAACAAACATCTGCGTATGAGAATCGAACCAGCCACAACGGTGGTCTTTGAATTCCTGTACTAATAACGTATATATAAGATTTCTTTATTCTTCATTCTACACATTTCTAGTCCCTTTATGGGTGTCATGTCAGTGACATTCAGTATCGTGACGAAGGAAATTTTGCTTTGTTGAAAATTCTTTTCTTTTATTGAGTTTTCAAGTGAACTGGGAAACTATTCCAACATTTTTATATCAGGTTCCCTTATGTAAAATTTCATCTATGCTATGAAGGATATTTTATAAATAAAAAGATTTTTACTAGGCTACATAATATATTTGAAAAATTTAATTAAAGCATGTGATATATGGCCATATACATCTATATTAATATTATTAAGCTGAAGAATTATTTGTTTTTTTGGTTGAACGAGCTAATCTCTTGACAGATTTGAAAATTCTTTTTGTATTTGATAGTGAATTTCTTAATGAAGTCTACAGGCTATATAACATCACGATAAATAGAAACCGAGCAATAAAAAAAGCGCTTTCGTCTGATGCGATACGGTGAGTTGTTTGAAAAGCAACATAATAATAAAGTGCGAAAATTGTCATTTTAACTAAATAATAACTATTTAGATAACTATAGCGAAGCGTCTGTTAAGCGATTACCTTATGAATAAATTCCTCAAAATATATCCCATAATTTGAAAGTTTGTGTCACAAGTTAGTAGGCAAAAACATTATTATTATTTTTTTTTTTTTTATGTTAGAAGTTGACAAACAAGCATACCACCACCTGATGGTAAGTGGCTGCCGCAGCCTATGAGCGCTTGCAGCACCATTAGTAGGTGCCACTCGCGCGTTGCCAACATCGAGATATTAGTTCTTAAATCTCGTTCGCCCAGAAATTTCACTAGCGTACAATGCCCTTCAAACCGGAACACAGTAGTGCCTAAGCACTACTATTTGGCGGCAGAATATTGGACACTGCGGTGGTACCTACCTAGCCGGCCTCTTGCAACAAAAGACCTACCACCAGTGTGACTGATTGCACTGGTGGAATAATCTCTGTTGTGACAGAGGTTATCCCAACAGTGGGCGATGGGGTCGTCACATCCCGACGCCTTATTATGTATTGTGATTATAACAGTGAACGGTTAAGTTTCTTCTCAATGGTTTAAGCAAACAGGACTTCCTTATTTACCATGTACAGTAAATACCATAGACGTCACCCTAACAATTATTAAGTAACACATTGAATTTATAACACAATTAATCACAGTAAGTTGCTAACTTGTATGTGCTTAGGAAATTCTGTTGCGAAGTTAAGGGTTAAGTTAAGCAAACTCTGCCCTTAGTGAGACTAATGTAATGTGATTCTAATGAAAATACTAAGCCGTTTGTCCATCGCAAAGTACGCCTCGATAAATAAAGTTTGAAATTTGTCCTTTAAAGTTCTATCTTTCAATGGAGCTCTAGACTAAGTTTTGTCAACATTAACAAACGAACCTGCGAAGATGTTTGAAGACTTATAAATATTTTGAAAGCTTAGACTTTGACCGAAGGTCACAGGTTAAAAATCTTATGTTACGTCTAAGTTTTAGTGTTTAATTTGTGTTTAAAATGTATGCATATGATGGAATAAATTACAGGAAATGTTTATATAATAATTCGTTGTGGAGCAGCGTGGTAGATTCAACTTTATTAAGGCGCAGTGATCCAAAGAGGATCTTAATCTCCAACACTAGAAGACGCCACTTATCACGCCAATCACTTCCTATGGCGTTTAGGTCTTTCGTGACTAAATCGTTACAGCCTGGACAACTGACCGACGCTAATCTATAGATAGTCCCAAATATGCTCTTTTAGTGGCACGATCATCCTCCATTCCTGCGACCGTAACTCTTTTATAATAAAACATTTGAATTTTGAGGAATGCACGACCATCTTTCATTTTGAACGATATAACTTATAACTATTAAAGAAATTAGTCATTTTCACCTTTCACACCCCAAATTAGTATTTGGATCAAATGCTGGGTGCGCTAATATAATAGAGCTTTAGTACTGTGTCGATTAATGTGTGTGTAATAATGTGTCAACTCGTTTGGGAAGATGCATTCATCCCATTCTATCGACGAAAAATGGCAGTGTTCATACTCTTGCGTTTCCCCCTCTCAATTCTTTATCTTAGAAAAATAAGGCCACAGTAAAATGTTTTCGCATGGGAGGCTGTATTTATGTTTGACACGATGCTTAGAAAAAAATGAGTTTCGACTTCTTTATCTTATAAAGTCAACAACAAAATCCAATCAACATGTAAAATAGCCCAAGACAAATGAAATTAATCTTTCCCTCGGGAGATAAATTATTTAAAAAAAGCAAACAAGATTATGCATAAAATTGGCACGCTAGTATTCACCTTAAAAGCTTATCCCGCAGACTTTCTTGCTTCTTCAAATTATTCATAGCGTTAAATATGTAACGACCTTTGAACAAAAGTTGAGATAATTCTGAATCCAAACCTATTTCTTAGCTCCATAGTTAATTTTGCTTTCCAAATAGGAGTAAAGATTTGAGTATTACCAACAACACCTAATCACATTGAGGAAATTAGTTTATTAGCAATAAATTAATTTACTTAAGAGTATGCATAGCTTTTGCCCGTGGCTACGACTGCGTGATTTTTATAGAGGCATCTTTATTAAAGAGTAATATACAGTTTCGTATTTGTAACATGCTACAATAGTCTGTAAATCACCGTTGTGGCATTGTTATTTATTCCAATACAATAGTTATCTCTCCAGTCCAAAGGTCCATCTATTTCTAGCCAAAATTCATTCAATCGTTCAGTAATTTAGGCATGAAAAGGTAATGTAAGTACCTATAGTTTAACCACTTTACAGGTGTGGTTAATTATTTATTGAGGATTCGTAAATTATAAGTAAACTCTCCGGTGGAATGTAGTGGAATGATTTATTGATTTTTTTTTTTTTTTCGGAGTGTCCATTGCTGTTGGCCCTAGTGGCCTTGACAGCGTCACCGGTGGGGGCCGGGTCTGGAGACCTCGGCCGGTAAAGATGGACTGCCACGCGGGGCACAAGTTGAATCCGTCCCAAGGCCCCTCCTGCGAGGTCGAGCCTAGGCTTGGGACGTCATCGGGAGGGAGGAGCGCTCCGGGCGCAGTCTAGCGACCGTACGCGGCGCGGTGCTCACCGTCCGGGGTGAGCGGTCGAGTTGGCGTTGTGTCGGGCTGTGCGAAACAAAGGTCCTCGTCTCCGCCGGCGGAGACGCTGCAGCATGTGTGACTGATGTCGTGTTCTGTTCGTGTATGGGGCGTTAGCTGTTGTGATGCTATCGTCTGGGTCTTGCAGGACGTGCTTGGGACGCCTGAGTCGTGTCGGTATGTCACCTCTACTTGTGTAAGTGGTGGCCTGTCTGACGAGGGGGTTCGGGTGGGATAGGGCTTTCTCGAAAAAGCTCTTGGAGAGCTTTTTCATGAATTTCGCTATTGAATCGAGATCGAAGTCTCTGTGGAGATCTACGTTGCGCATGTACCACGGACAGCCCGTGGCCATGCGCAGAAACCTATTCTGAATGACTTGGAATTTCGCTAATTGCGAAGAACTGACATGAGCGAAGACGGGACTCGCGTACGTTAGTATAGGACGAACGACGGTTTTGTAAAGTGTTCGCTTATTTCTGGCGACAATTTACTCCGTCCGCCTATCATCATGTAAGCCTTCCGAGCACGAAGGCGGCTCTGTTCCTAACTTTCGATATGTGGGACTGGAAATTTAGCTTGGCGTCGAGCGTGACGCCTCGGTATTTGGCCTCCTTTTTCCAAGGAATAGGTTGGCCGAAGAGCAGGATGTCTCCCGGTTGACCGAGCCTCCAGTAGTTTCTGACGGCGTGTCTGGTGAAGTGCACCGCTGCACTTTTGTCGGGATTGACTTCGATCCTCCATTTCCTAAACCAATCGCCTAAGGCGTTGACCGCGGTCTGGAGGCGGCTAGTCAGAAGGTCGGGTCTGTTGGATGTGGTATAGAGGGCTGTGTCGTCAGCGAAGAGAGCTAAGCCTACGCGATCGTTGGGATTCGACTTTGGTATGTCGTTGGTGTACAGATTGTACAGAACGGGTGAGAGCACGGAGCCCTGGGGACTCCGGCGCGTAGGGTGCGTCGGGAAGACAGCGTACCCTCGACTCGGTAGCGGAAGGAGCGGTTGGACAGGTAGTCTCGTATGATGAGCACGAGTCTGTCTGGCAGGCCGTAATCGAACAGCTTGTATATCAAGCCGTCGTGCCAGACTTTGTCGAACGCCTTTGCGACGTCGAAGAAGAGAGCCACCGTTGCGGTGGAGCGCGATTGGGTGAAGCCCTGGAGGATGTGTTCCGTTAGGCGGTACACTTGATCGGTGCATGAATGACGGGCTCGAAAGCCGAACTGTTCGTTGATCATTATGTTTTTGGCCTCAACGACGGCCTTGATCCTAATGAGTAAGATCCTCTCGTAGATCTTACCGAGACAGCTGATCAACGATATGGGTCGGTAGCTGGTGGGAAGGTTTTTAGGTTTCCCGGGCTTCGGGATCCCTATGACTATCGCTTCCTTCCACTGATCCGGGAAGGAGCATCCTGCCAGAAGGGCGTTGAAAATGAGCACTAATAGCTCGATGATCTGAGTCGGGAGGAGCTTCAGAGTCCTATTGGAGATTCGGTCGGGTCCGGGAGATTTTTGACCTTGAGGGCCTTAATAATGGATTCGACCTCGTCCGCTGTCGTCGGCGACAGCGGCTCGTCCGTCGGGGCCAGGAGATCCTACGTTCGACCTCCGAGTTCACCTTCGGAGGAGGTGCTCGGGGTCGACTGGTTGGGAGCTGGGGAGCATTGGGATTCGAGGCTGTCAGCCAAGCACTCGGCCTTATCAGAGTCGTCGGATGCGAGGGGTCGGTTCGGACGCAAGAGGGGCGGCATCGTGGAGACGGTCGGATCTTTCAGAGTTCGCGCCATCGCCCAGTAGGCCAGGTGAGAGGGCGCTAGCTCTTGGAGATACCTGCCGAGTCGGTCGTCCCTGAGTTGGGCAAAGCGAGCTTTGACCTTCCTCTGTAAGGGCCAGGTCGCCTCCGGTTGTCGTCGGTCGGATAGGAGTCATGGGCTCTGGTGAACGCGTTTTTACGTCTGAGGAGATCCTCAGGTCCTCCGGAGCTCCCAGCGCCCGTCGGGCGGATTGGAACCTCCTGGAGCAACTGTCTATTTTTGTCGCGGATGTTGTCGGTGAGTTTAGACGCGGCCGCTTTCGCAGTCTCGACGGAGTCGATTTCGTCAGGTATTCCGTCTAGGGGGTCGATTCTACCGACCGGAGTTGCTCGTGGAGCTTCCTCCAGTCCACTAGGGTCTTAGTCGGGGGGTGGAATGCACGACGGGTCCTAGCTGGATTAGGACCGGCCTATGGTCGGAGTCTAGCTCGGATAGCGTCTCGATCGAGCGCAACTGGAGCGTTACGTCTTTCAAGATGGCTATGTCGAGCACGTCGGGTCTGTCGTTCGTTCCTCTGTTGGGGTATCTAGTGAACGTCATGGAGCGGCTATGACCTCAAAGTTGAGAGTCGGCAGTGAAGTCAGTCTGTCGAGAATTAGTCCGTTACTATTGGATACGCTAGAGTGCCAGCGGGGGTGCTTACTGTTGAGGTCGCCGGCCAGAAGGACCGCGCCTCCCATCGATAGGAGCGACCTAAGGTCGCTCTCGAGTAGGGTTTTGTTGGGCGATAGGTAGACGGAAGCGAGTACGATAGGCTGATGGCCCGTCATACTGATCTGACAAATCGACGCCTCGATATTCGAAAGCGGTGGAGGATCCAGCGGCACGCAGTGCAGGGACCTTTTGTAATAGATCAGAGTTCCGCCGAAGCGGGTGGCTCTGTCGTCGCGGATGGATCGGTAATTTGAAACTTTGGGGTCGCGCATGCTCGGTTTTAAGAAGGTCTCTTGCACTAGCATGACGTCGGATTGGTGGGATTTTAAAAACTCGCGAACAAGGTCGATCTGTTGGATAAGGCCGTTTGCGTTGAACGTGACGAGGCTCAGGGACCGTGGTTTTACCCTACTAGTCGCTGCCATTGAAGTTGATGATTACCGACACAAGGTCGATGTGCTGCGTCAGCGCATCGACGTTGCAGATGGCCGGGTCGCGGAGCTTGCCGGCGAACGTGTTGAGTTCCTTCATGTCGAAGGACTTCAGGAACTTTGACACGAGTGCGAAGTCTGAGGAGGACGAGGGGTGAGGCCGGGAGCGGCCTGGGAGGGCTTGGGCTGAGGGGTTTAGCGACGGCCGTTGTGGGTGTCGTCGCTGGTCTGGGGCTGGGAGTTTCCTCCAGACGGAGTCCGCGGGAGGTTCGTGTTCACGAACGAGGCCGCGGGGGCCGAAAGTGGTGGCCTGAGGGCCGGGGCTTTCGCCTGAGGGCTGAATTTTGGGGCGGGATATGGCCCGCTTGACGGAGTGCCGTCCTCGCGGCGGCCCGGTGCCGCCGCGGGAACTTTGCTGCAGCCCTGTAGCTCGCAGGGTGTCCCTGCGTTCTACAGAGGATGCAGCTGGGGGTGACTTCCGGGTCTGGGACCTTTCTGGGACAGTCGGGCGTCCCGTGATCGTCCAGGCACTTGACGCACCTGGGGCGGATCTCGCAATTCTTGGCCGAGTGGCCGTAGTATTGGCAGTTGTGACACTGCCCGGGGAGTCCCCTGTGGTGGGGACCTCTACTCTAAGACCGGACAGTTGAGCCACGGTCTTGACGTTAAAGATGGCCTTACCCTCGGGAGTGAGGTCGAGGATGACCAAGATAGTATTGAACAGCGTCGTGCTGTCAGTGTTTTTCCGGTACATTCGGTGTACCTGCCGTACGGGAAAGCCCTGGGACACTAAGTCCTCTTTAATAAATTCGGAGCTAATCTCCTTTGGCATCCCTCTGATGACCACGCGTAGTTCGCGGTCCTCGTCGAGGGTGTAGGAATGAAAGTCGACTTTGTCGACTCTCAGCAGCAGAAGTGAACCTGCGGTGGGTCTCGGAATTCTGCGCTTGGACGCGGATGCCTTGTGCAGTGGGGCGGGCGCTTGTGAAATGTATCTTTTTCGCCGCGAGGGCGGCGGATACTCTCATCCAGCACGATTTGTCCCGGATGAAGATGGGGGGAGGGGCCTTGGCGGCTGGGTCCGCGTTCGGTGCGGGGGCAGCGACGGTCGGGCTGGGTGAGGGGGGTCGGCCTTGCGGGCGACCGGGGGCGAGCGGCGACGATTGGGGCAGTCGCCTTTTTAGGGGCGGTGGGGCCTTAGGGCTTTGCCTTCCGCTTTTGCCGCCGACGGTCTGAAAACCGTCGTTCTCCTCGCTGTCCGATGAGGTCGGAGAGGAGGAGGCGGAAGAGGTTGAGGAGGTCGACTCGGTCGGCGAGGGCGGAGGCGAGGGGACCTCAGGAGTCGGTGTCCATGGGGGACACCGTGCTGCTGCAGGGGCCACTGGGGGGCCGGCGCGGGGCGGGGGCGGGGAGGGTTTTTCGGTCAGCCTTGAGGAGGCTTGGGCCGAGCGGAACTCCGCAATAGATTCAGGGTGCTTTGCCACCAAGAACCTCAAAAAGGCCTTGAGCTCGGCCGGGGAAAGGGCGTCCATGGTGGAGCCGGTTGTGAGGTCGTTCGTTCCTCCCTGCCTGGGGCGGCAGGGAGATGAGTGCCTACGGTGTGTTTTCCCTGCGGAATCCCTGTCCGTAGGTGACGGGGGTGTGTGCCTAAACTAATAAGTGTGAGTACTTACGGCTCCGGGAACCGGCTGCACTTACTACACTACACTATCGGTCCTGTTCTTCACCACTCACTGGCACTTGCACGTAGTCCGTTAGCACTATTCTGCGAACGCAACGGGCGTACACGACACAGAATCACTTAAGGTCCGAAGAGCACTTGGTCCTGGCGGAGGCGGGCGTGCGGGGCACGCGGCTGGGCGTGCGGAGCACGCAGCGGGGCCTCGAGTGCGGGGCACTCAAGGCGGCGGCGGAGTGCGCAAGGAGCGCACGGGGTGCACGCGGCAAGGAGCGCGTGCTGGGGCGAGCACAACAAGGAGCTGTGCTCAAGAGGTCCGTCCGAGTCGGCTGACTGCGGAGGACTCTGATTTATTGAAAAAAGGCACGGGTATATATACAAAAATGAAAAAATAAATAACCAATGAGAAAACAGTAAACAAAATAAAATATAAAATTATAAATGAAATTCAATAAAAATGGCTACTTTAATACGCGGGCTTCTCATAGGTGGCGTCCTGCGCCCCGCACGCCGCTGTCTGAAGCAGGAGGGCGCGCGGGAGGGACGCGCGCGAATTAATAAAATTGACCGCTGCGACCCGGCGTCGCCTTAGAATCGTCGAGCGCCGAGTGCAGCGAGGTCGTCTTGTCCGTGTTCGGTTCCCGCGTCGCGTGTTGCTTGAAGTAGTATTGTGTGAAGATTCTTATTGGAAGCTTGAAGAAAGAAGAAACTGTAGATCTTCGGATCTGCATCTTAAAAACGCTCTTTTCAGAGCGACGCTGTTTCGCATACCAACCACGCCTTATAAGGCATATAAAAACAGTTCTTTTCAGAGCTATCTACGTTCATCTATTCCGAACGATGACGTAGAGAATAAAGATAAATAAAAGATGTGTAGCGTACAATTATTTCCTGACTGCATGTAGAGTGATGCTGCTACAGTAATCCCCCTCAAGTGAAACGTACCGGCAACTTGATGGTACGGCCTAATCGTGTTTGCTTGAGATTAGGTTGTGACGTCATGTTGTTCGCTTGCTCTGGTAATGAGGTTTTTCTGGTAATGGTTTCTGGTTGGTATGGTATGGTAATCTTGGTAACAGGTTCTGAAGGTAAAAGGTAATCGGTATCTTGAAGTACATATGCAGGTTTCAATCGGTCGATTGATATGTTTGTTTGACGATCGGGTAATTGAATTGTAAAAACTTTATCCGTTCGTTTTACAACTCGATAGGGACCTTCATATGGTGCTTTTAAAGTTGACTTTGCTGCGTCGATTCTAATAAATACGTGCGTGCATGTGTGGAGGTCTTCATGTACGAATATGTGTTTATTGTTTCGGTGTGCGTTCATTGGCTTCGGCTTGTTATTTGCTATGTTCGCGCGTAATTTTTCGACATAACTGTAGTCCATTGATGAAGTAACGGGAGTATTTACATCAAAGAAGTCGCTAGGTAGTCGCAAGTTGTATCCGTAGGTAAGTTCGGCGGCGCTTACGCCGGTGTCGGTGCGTAAGGCGGCTCGTAGTCCTAGTAGTACGGTTGGGAGTTCATTCATCCATGAATTTGTATTTGATAGTTTCGCTCGTAATGCAGTCTTCAATGAACGATGCCAACGTTCTACGATTCCGTTACTTTGCGGATGGTAGGGCGTAGTACGTATTTTTTCTATACCGAGTATTTTTGTTAGATGAATGAATAGGTTACTCTCGAACTGTCGTCCTTGATCGGTCGTTATCGTGGCGGGCATCCAAAACGAGTAATCCAGTGCGTGTATATGGAGTCGGCGACTGTTTCTGCGGATATGTCAATGATCGGGATCGCTTCGGGCCATTTCGTGTGACGATCAATCATTGTTACTATGTAGCGGTGTCCTTGCGCAGTTGTAGGTAACGGTCCGACTATATCGATGTGTATATGTTGAAAACGTTCGGTTGGCGGGAATGTTGCGATCTTGCTGTGCGTGTGACGTAGTATTTTACTTTTTTGACACGATAAACAGGTTTTAGTCCACTGACCTATATCGGTATTCATTGAAGGCCAAAAGTATTTTCTTGTTATTAATTTTCGAGTAGTTCTTGTTCCGGGATGACTTATATTATGAACGCTGTTAAAAATTTTTCTTCGGTATTCGTTAGGTATATACGGTCTTATGTATGAAGTTGATGTTTCGCAGTATAATTCGATGTTTGTGTTAGGTATGTTGATCTTCTTGAAGGATAAATTATTTTGATGACGTAATTGATGTATAGTGCTGTCTTTGTCTTGCGCGCGGGCGATTTCTTCGTAGTCGATCGGTGAAGGACAAGTTATTGTCGCTATGTGGCTCGATTCCGCGGATCTTGTTGCGATGTCGCTTGTTTCTATGCGGCTGAGAGCGTCGGCAACTGTGTTTTGTTTGCCGCTTACGTGACGTATGTCGGTAGTAAATTCGCTAATGAATAATAATTGTCGCGTTCTGCGCGGAGTTTCGTTTGATGTTGTAATCTTGTTCATAGCGAATGTAAGCGGTTTGTGATCCGTAAATATGATGAGTTCACGTCCTTCAAATATTTTTCGAAAGTGTTTTACTGCCATATAAATAGCTAATAATTCACGATCGTATGTTGAATATTTTTGTTGCGCGTCGGAGAATTTCTTTGAGAAGTATCCTAATGGTTGCCATGTATTATTGATATATTGTTGTAGGACGGCACCGGCTGCTGTCTCTGAGGCGTCACTGAAGATTGCGAGGGTGGCTTGGTGTGAAGGGTGGGCGAGTAAAGCTGCGTTTGTGATGCTGGCTTTACATGCCTCGAATGCTTCTAGCGCTTCGTTGTTCCACTCGATGATTGTTTTATCTCGCTTCTTGACGTTGTGTAGGTATGCGTTCAATGGAGCTTGTAGCGTCGCGGCGTTAGGTATGTGATCGCGGTAGAAATTTAACATACCGAGAAAACGTCTTAATTCTTCAATGGTTTTCGGTTGTGTGTACTCAGTGATAGCCTTGACCTTCTCGAGTGGCGGTTTGATTCCTTCTTGTGAAACGATGTAACCGAGAAATTTTACTTCCGACTGGCCTAGGTTGCATTTGGCTGGGTTAATAGTGATTCCATTTTCTTCTAGGCGTTTTAAAACACATTTGAGATGTTCGCGGTGTTCGGCTTCGTTTGATGAGGCGATGAGTACATCATCGATAAATGGAAACACGTAGTCGAGTCCACGGAGTACTTCGTGTATGTATCGTTGAAATGTTTGTCCGGCATTTTTCAAACCGGGACACATGCGCGGGAACTCGAATAAGCCGAATGGAGTAATAATAGCGGTTTTTTCTATGTCTTCGTTTCTTACGTTGATTTGTTGATATGCGCGGTTGAGATCGATAGTTGAAAATATTCTTTTTCCGATAAGTGATGTGTGAAGTCTTTTACTCGTGTACTGGGTAGCGATCGGGCTTCGTTATCGCGTTGAGCCTGCGATAGTCACCACACACTCGTATATCTCCGTTCTTCTTGGGTACTATATGCAGTGGTGATGACCATGGGCTTTTGCTGGGTCTGCAGAGTCCTTGTTGCATCATGTTTTCAAATTCTTTTTTGACTGTTTCGTAACGATGTGGCGGTATTGGACGAGAACGGCAGTGTATAGGTTGACCTTCTGTTTCTATGTAGTGTTCGACGTGGATCTTCGGTTCGAGTTGCATTGCGGTGAGACGTGTGATTCCGGGAAATTCGGCTAGGATGTCGTGGTACGTGCTATGTATGTCGATACTGCGGACTGTAGGGATGTTAGTTGACATCATCGGAGCTTTAACGTTGAGATTTGTGACAGCATCAATTAATCTTCGATTTTTGACATCTACGATAAGTTGATGGTGGTTTAAGAAATCGGCTCCTAGTATCGGTTTTGAGACATCAGCGACTATGAACTTCCATTTGTAGGGACGTCGTAAGTTGAGATCCAGTTCAAGTGTTTTCTCGCCGTAGGTAGATATTGTTGTATTGTTTGCGGCGTATAGTTTGAATGGTAGCGGCGTTGCTTTCTGGCCTGGTTTTCGAGGTAAAACGGATATATTGGCTCCCGTGTCTACCAAGAAAGAGTAGCATGTCCTTTTGTCCTTGACGAACAGGCGGTAGGACTTGTTATGAACGCCGGATTCCGCCTCTGCCAACGTTCGATCTAGTTTTCCGACTGTTGTTTCTTAAAACTGCAAGGAGTAGTGCAGCGTCTTGCTTCATTGCCGAATCGCCGATGGTAGTAGCAGAGCGGTGAAGGTGAATTTGAATGCGAGCGAGATCGATGTTGCGAAGTGCTTCTGTGACGAGATCGGAAGCGCTGACGGTTATTATAATTATTGTTATTGTAATTATTACGTGTCGATCTTGCTTTTAACTCTGCGATCTCGAGTGATAATTTTCTTAACTCGTTGGCAAGGAATTGAGTGTCGGTTTGGCTCGTGGTTGGTATCGAAGCTGGTTGTAAGGAGACGGCTGCCACCTCTTGAGTCTGCTCTATCATTTTATCTGCGAGGAGTGCAAGTTCTTCGAGCGTAGTTTTGGAGCTGAAGGTTTCGCTAACAGCTAGGACAGAGCGAACGTGAGCCGGTAATAGCTTGACCCACATCATCCGAAGCGTTGAGTCGGAGACCTTGTCTCTAGCGAGATTTCTCATTCGTCTGAGTAGTTGAGTCGGCTTCTGATCACCGAGCTCCATCTCAGCGAGTAGCTTTTGAAATTGACGGCTGTCGGACTCTTCGTAGACCGATATGAGTCGCTCCTTGATGGCTTGATACTGCTGCTCTTTAGGTACGTTGAATAATATATCGGAGATTTGTTCGATATCGGGTTTCTCTAGTTGAACGAGAACCATCTGCGTAAGCTGAGCCGGGCTTCGTTTTAATTCGTCGGTTGCGGCTTCGAAACTGAGATACCAGAGTCGTGGATTTTCGCGCCAAAACGGGGGTATACGCATAGATAGCGCAATGCTTGAGACTTCTGATGCAGTTGGCTTGGTAGGCATGGCTTGCGGTTGAGGTTCCATTTTGAAGTCGGGCAGCGATTCGTCTCAGCGGAGGAGTGGCAGAGATTTTCCTCGTAGTCGTCGAGCAGCGATTCCTTATAACAGCGGTCGAGCAGGGATTCCACCGTAGGGAGGTTCTTCTCCAGAAGGGTCTTCTGTTGTTCGGTCGGGTCACCACTTTAACCACTTTACAGGTGTGGTTAATTATTTATTGAGGATTCGTAAATTATAAGTAAACTCTCCGGTGGAATGTAGTGGAATGATTTATTGAAAAAAGGCACGGGTATATATACAAAAAATGAAAAAGTAAATAACCAATGAGAAAACAGTAAACAAAATAAAATATAAAATTATAAAATGAAATTCCAATAAAAATGGCTACTTTAATACGCGGGCTTCTCATAGGTGGCGTCCTGCGCCCCGCACGCCGCTGTCTGAAGCGGGAGGGGCGCGCGGGAGGGACGCGCGCGAATTAATAAAATTGACCGCTGCGACCCGGCGTCGCCTTAGAATCGTCGAGCGCCGAGTGCAGCGAAGTCGTCTTGTCCGTGTTCGGTTCCCGCGTCGCGTGTTGCTTGAAGTAGTATTGTGTGAAGATTCTTATTGGAAGCTTGAAGAAAGAAGAAACTGTAGATCTTCGGATCTGCATCTTAAAAACGCTCTTTTCAGAGCGACGCTGTTTCGCATACCAACCACGCCTTATAAGGCATATAAAAACAGTTCTTTTCAGAGCTATCTACGTTCATCTATTCCGAACGATGACGTAGAGAATAAAGATAAATAAAAGATGTGTAGCGTACAATTATTTCCTGACTGCATGTAGAGTGATGCTGCTACATATAGGATAAATAGAGCTACTTTCATATTTTAATACAGTAGGCTAAATAAACAAATAATTAGCCTTGATTCCATAGGACCTGCATGGAAATTCAAATCTTGTAATTTGTTTTTCATTTATCTCACGGGAACTTAACATTTTTTCGGGATAAAAAGTATCATAAATGTCAATCCAGGTAACAGTCTATATATTCCAAATGTCGTTCAAATAATTTGAGCCGTTTTGTGTGATTGAGTAACAAACATCCAAACACCCAAACACACAATCTTTCACATTTATTATATTAGTAGGATTACCCTATTTTAATTAAATCCATAACAGCGCGATTAAGAAGACATTTTCTTCCTCGCACAACCACTTTGTGGAACCAACTTCCGCCGGCGGTCTTTCCGAACCCATACGACCTGGGAACCTTCAAGAGAAAAGCGTATTCTTTCCGTAAAGTCAGCAACGCTCCTGTATGCCCTCTGATATTGCAGATGTTCATGGGCGGCGGTGATCGCTTAACATCAGGTGAGCCCCCGCCCGTTTTACATAAAATAATTATCAATCAAGTGCGTTGTGGACCACGCACAGTCGAAACTAAAGGGTTCCGGAGCTTGATGTTGAAGAATCTAAGGACTAAAAATAATAACGAATTAAAAGTGATCGCAAAATAAGTTGGTAATAGTCATTATTAAAAGTAATATTAAAAACTTATATATCTCTTAAATTTGTAGACCTATCTTCTTCAAACCAAATGTGGTTGGAAGTTCATTTGATGTTCTGTAACCTGAAATTTTTCTACAATTTTGAATCCCATACATTAAAAGTTAGAGGGGTGACACAATTTTTATAACTTTAGGACAAATGTAGGAGCTCATATCTCAACAACTACTGACTTGATGAAAAAAGGCAAAATCAAATCGCACGTTGGCATACGTTGAATTTTTTTTCTATCCTCAGTTACATTTATGGAATCCTCAACTAATTTGACCAATTAATGAAATATCCACGTCCGTCACAATACTTGTAATTGTTTATCATTAGACGATACACAGTTAGAATCATATACGTTAGTGCAAGACATCATTAATCAGTCCCTATTGCAGATGACAGTACATTTGCAATGTTCAGACTTCGTACATCAATCATTAGTACACATACCATAAACGTATTATGTTAACAAATAACAAATGAATGTCAATTTTTCTAAAATGGCGTCAATTTTAATATGGTCGAAAGTCTTAATGAAAGTAAAATTTCAAAGGAGCTTCGATAGAGTGTAGATTAAAGAGCTCTCATATTTTGTGTTGTAACGTAATATTTTTATTTCAATTACTAGCGGCCCGCTCCGGCTTCGCACGGGTATAAAATATATAACCTAGGTCATTGATTGAAAAAATGATTAAAATCAATCCAGTAGTTTTGATTTATTCATTACTGCCCGTGGCCTGTAATTATTTACGACATCACATTAGAAACCTCAAAAAAAAATTTTTTTTCCACTATTTAATGTATGTTATTATACATATAAACCTTCCTCTTCAATCACTCTATCTATTTAAAAACCGCATCAAAATCCGTTGCGTAGTTTTAAAGATTTAAGCATACTTAGGGACAGAGAAAGCGACTTTGTTTTATACTATGTAGTGAAGACCCTTTTCCTCATGTTTGACACCACTGTCTTTAGCCTGGACGGTTGTGGGTTCGATGCCTTATTCCGTCATCGTCGGTCCCGTGTTAATACTAGTAATTCATTCCTAATAAGAGTAATAAGCAGACTCTGTGTAAATACCGGGAATAATGCTAATAAGAAGAAGAATTCGCCGCGTGTATAGAGATAGTTTTGATTACTACGACTTAGTGTATAATCAGTTGTAGTTTGACACTGTTGTGGCGTTGTGGGTAGCGAGTCTGCCTTTAGTCTCGACGGTTGCGGGTTCGATTCCCGCTCGGGCAGATGTTTGTTAAAATTTCTGGCTCGGTCTGGGCGTTTGTCCGTGTGGGTCTCCCCACCGTGGCTCGGAGAGCACGTTAAGCTGTCGGTCCCGGTTATTATCAATAGCATCTGATAATAATCGTTAACTCTTGATAAGTGAATTGCTCTTATCCAATGAGTTACTGGTTCGCCCTTAGGGTTGCGGAGGTCAGATGGCAATCGCTCTGTGTAAAAACTAGAAACCTGTCAAATCCGGATAAGAGTAATAAGCAGACTCTGGGTACATAAAAATACCGGGAATAATGCTAGGATAAAGTAGTGTATAATCAGTTGCATCTTAAAGGCAACGCACGAGTATGCCCTCCGGTGGTGCAGGTGTTCATGGGCAGCGGTAATCACTTAACATCAGGCAAGCCTCCACATACTCTATGTTTTTTTAAGCTTTATACAAATTACTTTCTTCCCTATCATTTGTCCTTTCTATTCACAGCATTTTTTTTTATTTTTTTTATGTTACAAGTTGGCAAACAAGCATACGGCCCACCTGATGGTAAGTGGCTGCCGTAGCCTATGAGCGCTTGCAGTACCATTAGTAGATGCCACTCACGCGTTGCCAACCTCGAGATATTGGTTCTTAAATCTCACCTGCCCAGTAATTTCACTAGCGTACAGTGCCCTTCAAACCAGAACACAGTAATGCCTAAGCACTACTATTTGGCGGCAGAATATTTGACACTGCGGTGGTACCTACCTAGCCGGCCTCTTGCAACAAAAGATCTACCACCAGTGTGACTGATTGCACTAGTGGAATAATCTCTGCTGTAACAGAGGTTATCCCAACAGCGGGAAATGGGGTCGTCACAACCCGACGCCGGGAAAATTTATATTTGTCAAACTAAATGTTATATAAAAAAACTTACTATATAAGATTTTCTTTTAATCTGTCAAATATGACAACCAAGCAAAACGCCTTATGAAAAGCAATAACTATAATCTGTCACTGCTAAATCGAAGACACACATTACACCTGAGGCACCATGCGTTGTCAACTGTGATGAGGGTAGGAGGGAGGAGACTACACCCTCGACCAGGAAAAGAACGGAAGAGGCTTGAGTTATTGGCTCTGGTGGGTACACTTGGACGCAAATAAGCAATACCATGTCAACCCACAAAATTGAAAAAACTGAGTTATATATGTAGACGTGTTGGTAAATGGGTGAAGAACATTTTTCTTTAGTATTTGTAGGGTTTTTCACTTTTTCTAAAAAAGCCATTTTTTCAATCATGCAATTTATGTATTTTTAAACTTTTTGGGTTATATTATATACGAAATATGCAGTTTGTATACTTATTTTTGTGAAAATATGTAAAATAACTTAAATAAATCTGAAATTGTCAAAAACTTGACCAATATATAAAAAAAAATCATATAAAGAAAGTTGTTCAAAATTTTCAAACGCGTTTTTCTCGAAATGACATTCGTGTGGGTTGACATGGTATTGCTTATTTGCGTCCACTTATCAATAATACTAATAACCCAGGTCTATACTTTTATTAAGAAATGTGATATGCTTCCATAGGTCCAAAAGCCAAAGACTCGCTGGTGCAAAATTCATTCACACGCTAACTTCATTCTCTCATGTTGCAAGTTTGTGACTAACTTCGTTTCGTTACATTTGTGTTGTATTTACGTAGGAGCACTAGCGATTCTTACACATTTAGTTTCTATAGAAAGGCCAGTCCATATCTAATAAGTCTAGTATGTATTTTTTGTTTTAAATGTAAATAATAATAAACGTCTACTTGTTACATATTTATTTCTGTTATTTATAGTACCTGGATGACCTACCTAGCTTTGCTCCGTAGCCTCTTTTTGTAAATCTTGTTTTTAAATAATCGAACTGAAGACATATGAACTCGAACCCGGGTTTTTATTGCCTGAAAACACGGATATAAGGTCATTTTCTAAATATTAATCCTGGCTAGATCCATTTATCGCACTTGAAAATTGTAGAACCCGTTTCCAACATTCAGATTCTATGTATATATATATACATGAATTGTTCGTTTAAAGGTATCGAATAATAAATAAATAAACGCTGCACACTCGACGGCCCCCATTAGGATAGTGATATCCTGTGTCGGAGGTCCGGAAACACATACAAGGACAAGTACAATACGCCCAGACCGGAAAATATGCTTGCATGGTCAATACAAACATATTATGCTCCAAGCGGGAATCTAATCCGCGACCTGTGGCGTTTAAGGCCGGTTCGCTGCGCCACAATGTCGTCTAATATAATTAGTCTAATGCTTTTCAAGTTAATTTTACAAATTCAATCCGATATTTATGCTAAGTTTGATTTCTATTTAGTCAGGAAACTGTCAGTGGAGGTCAGTAACGGTTATTGGATTTTACTCAATATCTGTCCTAATTTATAAGCTTACTGACCATCAAAGGACACCCAAATTGGGTTAGCAAACTCAATCACAGGATACATTTTATACGTATACACGTTTAACCTTGATTTCATCTAAGATTTTCTAGTCTTATAGGGTTTATTTAGTGTAGTTAAGTGATAAAATAAAATGACGTAGACAACGGATTGTACAATCACTTAAACAATGATCTTCTTATCAATGGCTTTTTGTAAAATGACTTTATTTTTTACAATGTATTTTGATGAGTTGCGGTCTATATCTTTGGAATTATCGATCAGATCATCACAAAAGTTTTTTTAATTTTTTTACTATATGTCTATACATTTTTTTGCACGCCTACCCACACTCTTTCTTCCACGTCTAGGGTTGGCTGGTAGAGAATGCTTTTAGCATTAAGCCCGCCTTTTGTGCCATAAAGTATAAATAAATAAATAAATAAATAAATAAATAAATAAAAGTTATATGAAACCACCCCTGAAATAAATCCCATACAACAAAAAAAATTTGAAGTAACAGAGTGATAACCTTTCCTTTTTGAATTTCAGTTGAAAGTAAATAGACCTACCCTCTACCTACCTACCCTCTATAGTAAAAAACGAAAAAAAAAATCAACAACTCACAACTTTCATAATTTTATTGCTGGACCCATTAAGGGTGGTATCAGACTGGCGTTGGTTTAAGCGTATATGATTGTTTCGGCATTCGAGCTTACACTCTTTTTTTTTTTCGGAATGTGTATTGCTGTTGGCCCTACTGGCCTTGACAGCGTCAGCCGTGATAAAGGGGCAGCTCTCACGGGGGCTCAAATTTGATTCCGTTCTTGGGTGCCTCCTGCGAAGCCGAACCACGGCTAAGGACGTCATCGGAGATGAAGGCAGCGCTCCGAGCACATTCTTTAGCAATTGAATTTCGTTCTATAGTGATATATATATATATATGGATGTGTTTTCTTTTCACTGATCGCTAAACGATCAGTGGGTTAGGAAACTTTAGGGTCAGTCATTAGATGGGTGACCGCGTAGTGGCATTTCAAAATAGTCGAAATGTCAAATCAGATGGGTATATTGCCGGACTGAACAAATCTGACACTTGGTTGGCCATCACCACTCGATAACGGCATTCTATACGGTAGACTCACCCGACGGTGTTAGCGCGACGCGACGTGCGAAACAAAGGACCTCATCCTCGCCGGCGAGGACGGTGCTGTGCTATGTAAGGGCATTTTCTAATGTTATCCCATCGTCAGGGTCTTGCAGGACGTGCTTAGGACGCCTTACTTTTGTCGGTTGGTTACATCGGTCTGTGTAGTAGCTTACACTCAAATCGATACACTCAATAAGGGATTAAAAAATTATTACGTGTTTATACGAGCTTATATACGCTTTAACTCTGTTTTAAGTAGTAGCAGAGCTATTTACCTTTCAGCACAAATGGCTTGACACCGTAAAATCAGCGTAAATTAGCAGTATCATTACTGTTGCTTTTTGTGCGACAGTTGCGTCGGAGGCCTACTTTACCTTTTTTACCTTTTACCTTTTTCTCTTCTCATCCCTTCCCTCTCATCCTATTTGCAACGAGCATGTAATACTTCAAGTATCACACGTTTTTAACTATCATGACGTAAGAAAAGACTCGTACGTCTGCACGTGCGACATAAAGCGCGACTATAGGCACTTCGAAGAACGAGCTTATACGCTCGTGAAAAGCTCGTTTGAAAGCGCTCTAAGGAAAATATTATTATTTCATAGCAATGCGTATACCTAAGGATGCTTTATCGATGTAAGGGTGGGCTTGTATCTGTCTGTACCAAGCACTGATTATACGATATTCATAAATCACTCGATTTCGGTCGTCACACGAAGAAAAAATAAGGTTATATGACAATACGTTTCTATGATCTCGATATAACCCGATTTATTCGGTTTATGGCTGAAGAGGGTTTTATATATTGAATATTCGGTATCAAAGGGTGTTATAGGTGATCCTCGATGCTAGTTTTTCAAAGCGATGTATAATATTTACGAACATGAATACATTAAACGTTTTTGTATTGGTAAAAAAAGGACTCATGAATATTTTAAAATAGGACTCACTGAATCAATAAATAAACGCTGTACATGTGTAGGTTAGCTGTGTTGATTGCTTAAAAATACTAAGAAATATATGCACAATCACCCAGATCTTAAAAAATAAATCCCTATGTTTATGAATAGTTCGCTCTTAGTCCCTGGTACGAGGGAGAAACGGGGCCGATTCTCTCCCGGCAAGATGACTCACTTTATCTCCGGGTAACATAGCAACCGTATTTTTGATCCTCGTACCAGGAACTAAAAGCAAACTTTTCATCGTAGGAAAAAAATCGTATACGCAACACGGGAGAAAATAATTATAATAAACGCTACACACTCAACGGCCCCCATTAGGATAGATCCTGTGTCGGGAGTCCGGAAACATATACAATGACAAGGACAAACACACCCAGACCGAAAAACATGCCTTTATGGTCAATACAAACATCCGCTCGCGATTGTCAATTGTCACAATTGATTTTCACAATAATCCGCGGGTGAAAATATCATACTTTTTTCCCTAGGTGCGCAATATACTATTATGTAATCAAAAATTAAACTGGTAAATATTAGTTGTCCAGTATTTTCTTTTGTAAAATATTATTTAAATTAAAAACAGATTAACAAAGTGCTTTTAAAATAGTTGTGACTGGAAATGAGAAATGGTTTCGACGCCATGATTGATTCCTAAAGTTAATAGCAATGACGTTATCATAAATCAATTCGGCTGAATCCAGAAAAAAATGGCGTTTATTTTTCGGATATCTAAAATTCTAGTGTTAGTAGTAAAGCCTTGCTATTGACTGACATGAATAGGCGTGATTATGAAAATAGTAACACATGTATGTAACAGTATTTTTTTTTGACACCGTTGTGGCGTTGTGGGTAGCATGTCTGCCTTAAGTCTCGACGGTTGCGGGTTCGATTCCCGCTCGGGCAGATGTTTGTTAAAATTTCTGTCTCGGTCTGGGCGTTTATCTGTGGGTATCCCCACCGTGCCTCGGAGAGCACGTTAAGCTGTCGGTCCCGGTTGTTATCACATAACATCTGATAATAATCGTTAACTCTTGATAAGTAAATTGCTCTTATCCAATGAGTTGCTAGTTAGCCCTTAGGGTTGCGGAGGTCAGATGGCAATCGCTCTGTGTAAAAACTAGTAACCTGTCAAATCCGGATAAGAGTAATAAAGCAGACCCTGGGTAAAATAAAATACCGGGAATAATGCTAGGATGAAGAAGAAGAAGTATGTAACAGTATTTTTACTGTAGTTTTTCATTAGATAATAGTTGTGGCACAACCAGCCCTAAGCGCCATTGACTTAGCTCGATTCTTGCTCCAGGTCACCAGATGAAGGACATGTAGATGGAAAACTAAGCCGAGTTAAATATAAACTCTCAACGGCCCACATTAGAATAGTGATATCTGGTTTCAGGGTCCAGAAACACAAGGACAAAGACAAACATTCTTAAACCGGAACACGTGCATATATGGTTAAAACAAACACCTGCTTTGAGCGACCACTGCCAGTGACCAGCCCACTTTTATTTATTAAAAGGTATAACCCGTTATTAACCAATGATGGACCCATATAACTTTAGCAATTTTTCTTTGATTACGCCATAACCGTAATGGTTTAGTTTCATGGTATATGGCGATGAAAGAGTTATTGTTTGTTTGAGCTTTGAAAATGGCCTATAAAAGCTGCAAATTTAAGTTAGTAAGGGTCAGGTGGAATAGTTTTATGGCTTAAGTTTAAATTAGTGTGTGTGTCTCTATCTTTTTCCCTCTCTTTCTCTTTATCTCCCTCTCCCTCTATCTATCTCTCTCTCTTACGTTCAGAGAGTGAGTGAGTAAAACGAGGTTTTAGAATCTACTTAGAGATTCTGATATTAATATAATCAAATATATAAGAAAATAATATGTGAGTATTCCTAAGGAATACTTTAATTATAGCTAAAGCGTTAGTCAAAACACATAACACTTTTCTTGTTCTGTGACCAAAAATATACTATATATAATTATATATGTCGGAGTTGGATGTTAAACGAGTTTTTCTTTAATAATTTTACTGATATTTGTTTATTTTAAATCATAAATTAATTTAATTTGATCTGTTATCACCTTTTAATATTGTATAAGTTTTTATTAAGTTGTTATAATACTGGCCATATCGAGTAGAGGGAAACCTCTAGTGGGATCGAGACACCATCTGTCAATGAGAATGAAAAAAAATACAAAAGTTATGTTGTTTTACGGGAATAAGATATATTGTGAAGTTGTGGTTGGATCGAGTTGGATCACTCTTAGATTGTTGGGAGGTGAAGTCAGATCGGTGCGCCGAACCCACTGCTCGAATATAATGATACTATTTTTTTTTTTTTTAACTATGATTTGTTAAAAGGAGTAAATCGACAATAAATATTGTATATCTTATTTTGTGCTTGCATTTTACCCACACGACGCCCACAAGAGTTGTAACCACTGATGACGATGTCTGTGAGAATCTCCATTCTCATACATATCTTCTTCCGATAACTTCGAATTTAATGGCAGAGGGTTTTCAAATAAGGAGTTATAGAGGTATCAGACAATACTAAGGCAATCAAGGCAAGCGGTGAAAGGGAAAAAAATAAGCAGAAAAGGATTATTTTTGTTAAAAATACCCTCCATTGTGTTAAAAAGTGAAAACTCTTAAAGAAATACATTAAAATGTATATGTTACAATCTGTAAAGATAAGTCAACCGTGTTATTAAATCGAGCGAGCGGGGTTTTTCAATTAATAAAACTCAAAACTAAGCCTCGAGCTACATTTAATATTATAACAAAATGACAGTGTAATTTTGCAACGCAGAGAATTATACACGTCTTTTGATAAGACGTCGCTTCGAGCGTGATTAGGATGTCAGTTAACTGGGACTATAAGATAAGATAAATTTAATGAAAACATGTATTCAATTAAATATAAATAAATTTAAATATTTCGTTTGAATATTTATTAATGTGGTTATTGTTCGTGCTGCGCTAACAACTGTCTCGGCGCTCGCTGAAAATCAGTGTTGAGGCGTTGACGTCTCTGCGTCTCATCGTTCACTGAGCGAGGCTCCATTTGGTGGCATTTACACTGCTGCACTACGTGATTATATATTTTAAATTATTTTGCTTTTAATTTTAGGATTATTTCAAGGTTTTTTTTTTAATTTGTATTTTGTTAATTCAGTGTTTTGTTTATTTTATGTACGTTTTCTGTTTTTTCTTTTGTTCTCTTATTATTAGCAGTGTAAATAGTGATCAATAAAGTTTATTATTATTATTATTATTAAATATCTATGTTATTAATCTATTTTATATCAAGATTATGGTCAAAAACTTTACGACCTGCATGATCGTGGTCAGTCATTCTAGCAGTTGGACTCCAACTCTTGTTAAAAGCTGCAAACATTATTTTAGATTATTCAAAGCATCCCGAAGCGTTTATATCGCGATTAACGGTGAAGAAAATAATATGAGAGAACTAGCATGTGGTAAATACAATTTTAATTCATATATATTCAACAATACTAGCGGTGGTAATTTACAAGTGGTAGGGTTGAAATGCCCGCCTAGTTAGCAGTCACCGTAACTCAAAACTCGTAAAGTGAATGCTCGTCAGCCGCATTTCGAGGTAAGCCAGCTTTTTTTTATGTTAAAAGTTGGCAAACAAACATACGGCCCACCTGATGGTAAGTGGTTGCCGTAGCCTATGAGCGCTTGCAGTACCGTTAGTAGATCCCACTCACGCGAGGCCAACCTCGAGATATTGGTTCTTAAATCTCCTCTGCCCAGTAATTTCACAAGCATACAGTGCCCTTCAAACTGGAACACTGTGTTGCCCAAGCACTACTATTTGGCGGCAGAATATTTGACACTGCGGTGATACCTACCTAGCCGGCCTCTTGCAACAAAAGACCTACCACCAGTGTCACTGATTGCACTGGTGGAATAATCTCTGCTGTGACAGAGGTTATTCCACCAATGCAACAATGGGCGATGGGGTCGTCACATCCCGACGCCAATGACAAGTTGCACGCTCATGACCAGTTGCATCTTGAGAATAGGCAGAGTAAGGGCGGCTAGTGCAGATTGTCTTCTGCAACGGTATTAGCTGCTTTTGAATTTGGGCTTCCATGTACGTAAGCGTACTTGGCAATCCTAAGTCTTTAGTCCGTCGTGCCTCGTATCAGTACATCTACATTAAATGAGCTGAATTATCTGTCCTTCTTTAATGTAGCTCCTACACAAAAGACTATCCAAAACGTATTTGCTGACTGGAGAGCTACCTGTGTTGAGCCCTATGGTGATATAATATAATTTTACAACTCCGAAGTAAACATTGTCTCTTATTTTCCTTAGCTTGACATAATAATAATAATAATAATAATATTTTATTCAGGAGTAAAAACCACAAAAATATACCTTAAGACCTACATAGCCAAAATAACAGGAAAAATTACGATCATCTGTGTCTGAACTAGATTAAGAAAATCTGTATTTCAGACCAACAGAGCTCTTCACTTTGAAGTATTTAACATAATGATAGTTTAGCGAATAGCGTGGTACAAAAATATATAAAAAAGTTACAGCAGCTAAAAAGCTATAAAATAATCACAAATACAATGGATACAAGTTCTTTACTATTCTATAACTATAAGTTGTTTTTTAAATATTAATTTAAATATAAAGTGTTTATTCAAGTGTATAATATTATATTTAATGCTTCGAAGCTCAATAATAGAAAGACTGACTATTAATTACAGCTACAATTTTCACCTAATTGACTCATAGTTTTTACTCACTTCTAAGCACAAGCTGTATGCTTAGATTGATAAAAGATGAGAATATTCGTTAACATAATATAGATCGTCGTCATAATAAAACATGTTTTTTTTTTGTATTTTTCAGTTTAAATAAAGAGGCCGTTAATTTTAAATGGTATAGGAGGATTTATAGGTTTATTAGTTAACCTTTTGAAGCTTACGAAATCATAAGGGTTCAGTGAACTCGTAGTAAATTTTCACATGTTCATAAATTACATTAGACACAACAAATATTTGTTAGCACACAAGTATTTATCTTACACTGAATTAGTATGTTTGTGTGTCCTCATTGCTAAGTGAATTATGAAAGCGCGTTCCAAGTCTTAGAGAGACATCCTTTGATAAGGCAACATGGCTTCAGGCTCAGTTGCTTTGTCATTTAATATAGAATACCTGTTCCAAGATTACAAGAACAAATTGAAGGAGCTAGGTACTTAAAGGAGAAGGTGGTTTCGTGGAACTTTAATTATGGTGATATTTTCGTTTTGGGTGGTTAAATTTTTTTTTTTTTTTGTTGGCATGAGCCATGCTTCTCCCAGCAGAAATAGGTTGGCTCGTCCGTGAAAGTAGATAGATAGATAGATAGAGTATCTATCTGCTTTATTGCTTATGACACAGAAAGAAACAACACACTTAAAATATAAAAGAAAAAATAATAAAACATGATTTTACAATAAGGCGATCTTATCGCTTACCAGACAACCTTTGTGTTTCTTCCTGACAACCTTTGTGTTGAAGATATTGGGAAAGGAGATTAAGAAATGACGCTAAAAGAGTATTTAATACAAGTATTACCTTCTCTAGGTACCGTTGCCTTTCCTACGATGAGTGAGAGCGAAGGAGGCCCAATCTGCCACCCTCTCTGATCCTTTCCTTTTTCCCTTCCCACCGCGTCCCTCTTATCCTTTGGATTGTCAACGCGCATGCGATACTTCAAGTATCCCAAAGGTATGAACGTTTGTGATGGTTACGGCGGTTGCTTACCATGCGGACCGTTTACTTGTTTGCCAATCGTCATGAAAAAAATCTAAAACCCTAAATGACGTTTTACTTTTGTATGCAAGACGGCGGATCGGCAGAAGGCTGACCCAAAAGTGATCACCTTTGCCTATGGATATCTGCAACATACTTCACTTGCAACGACATAGCTGGCCTTTAAAATGTTATATATTGATGTCGCCATACCGGATGAGAATCTAAAGATATTTTTCTATTCAGTATTAATAATGTTATAAGAATTTAGATATTATATCTATACTACGTTCAAGTTGATATGCCTGGTAATTTAATGTTACTTTTTCAATGAAAAAGTATCCAACGTGTTAATCTCGGTAATAAGTTATCTGTTTGCGAAATTTCATCAAAATCCCTTCAGCCGTTTTTGCGTGTTTAGTAGAACATCCAAATCCAAAAATCCAAACATTCAAACATTTCACATTTATAATATTAATAAAATAATAAATAAATATTAATCAACGCTACACACTCCACGCCCCCTTAGGATAGTTAAATCCTGTATCGGGGTCCGAAAACACATACAATGACTACGAATTACACCGTTGTGGCGTTGTGGGTAGCGAGTCTGCCTTAAGCCTCGACGGTTGCGGGTTCGATTCCCGCTCGGAGCAGATGTTTGTATTATTCGTACAGACATGTTTCCCGGTCTGGTTGTGTTTGTCCTTGTCATTGTGAATGTTTCCGGACCCCGACACAGGATATAATTATCCTAATGGGGCCGTTGAGTGTGTAGCGTTTAGCGTTTAATGACCGGAACACATGCCTGTATGGTCAATATACATACATATGCCCCGTGCGGGAATTGTAACCGCGACTTGTAGCGTTGAAGGCAGATTCGCTATGCGCCACAACGTCGTCTAATATTAGTAATATTAGGAATATTGTTATTTTTATTTTTTATGTTAGAAGTTGGCAAACAAGCATACGGCCCACCTGATGGTAAGTGATTGCAGTAACCTATGAGCGCTTGCAGCACCATTAGTAGGTGCCACTCACGCGTTGCCTCGAGATATTAGTTCTTAAATCTCGTTCGCCCAGTAATTTCAACTAGCGTACAGTGCCCTTCAAACCGGAACACAGTGTTGCCTAAGCACTACTATTTGGCGGCAGAATATTTGACACTGCAGTGGTACCTACCTAGCCAGCCTCTTGCAACAAAGACCTACCACCAGTGTGACTGATTGCACTGGTGGAATAGTATCTGCTGCGACAGAGGTTATCCCAACAGCGGGCGATGGGGTCGTCACATCCCGACGCCGGTAAAATATTATTTGAATATTTCTTTAGATGTATATTAAAAACAAGCATGCTTTGGCTGATGTAGTAGTATTTATTATTTAGGTAACATTCCACTTTATAATTAAGCAATTTTGAAAGATCTTAGAATATCTTAGACGAGGATTTTGACGTTGCGGTAACGCGGTTTAAGACTAAATTCAAGTTCTAGTTTAAGATAGGATTTACTTCAAACAAGAGATGAGCTAAGATAATATGGTTATACAACATGTAGCTGTAGTAATTGCAAAATATACTAAGCAAAATAAATAGGTTATAAAAAATACTTTATTTAAATATATTTACGATATTAATAAATACTAAGAAGCTGTAGAGCCTCACGGTTTTCAAGATGAATAGACCGGTTCGAATAGTTTTTTCCGATCATTCAGAGCGCCAAAGGCACAAACCTTCAACCTCAGTTTCTTACTCTTTGTATCTACTTTAAATCAACTTTTTTTCACTGATGGTAGGCCTTTTATTACAAGAGATCCGCTAGGTAGGTACCACTGCAGTGTCAGTTATTTCAACCAAAAGCAGTGTGTTTCGGTTTAAAGGCCACTGTATCTAGTGAAATTACGGGGCAAAGGGATTTAAAAACCAATATCGCGAGGTTGGCAGCGCGTAAGTGACACCTACAAACGACTGGTGTTGCAAGCGCTCATAGGCTCACTATTTGGTGGGTCATTATGGTTGCTTGCCAACTTAGTCATATAAAAACTGTAGGCGCGGTCAGTCTATAGATGGCTGATCGCATAGTGGTATTTCAACTGCTGAGCGCTTCGGAGGGTACGTAAATGTTGATAAGTAATGTAGGCCTATAGAGACCCCAAGTTGGCTACTAAATACACGAAAAGAAGAACTGTACAAATGTTATGACAGCCTAAGCAGATAACACAACATGAGGATAAATATTTATAGACTTTCGATCAACTGAATATCACCTGCGGTGATAAAAATCAATTCACTGAAACGAAATAGCAAAAGAGTTACCAGTAATAAATAATTTCCCGCGGGATAGAAACAAATTAATCATTCGAAGCGAGGGAAATCAACCGAATCATAATAAAGTGACGTCAACATACAAGTGGCAGAGTATAACTGAACTGTTATAACTGTGTTCCGGTTTGAAGGGCATTGTACGCTAGTGAAATTACTGGGCGAACGAGATTTAAGAACTAATATCTCGAGGTTGGCAACGCGTGAGTGGCACCTACTAATGGTGCTGCAAGCGCTCATAGGCTGCGGCAGCCACTTACCATCAGGTGGGCCGTATGCTTGTTTGCCAACTTCTAACATAAAAAAAAAAAAAAAAAACTACATTATCACTACATAGTATAAAACAAAGTCGCTTTCTCTGTGTATGCTTAAATCTTTAAAACTACGCAACGGATTTTGATGCGGTTTTTAACAGATAGAGTGATTGAGGAGGAAGGCTTATATGTATAATAAGATCCATTAAATAATGGAGAATTTTTTTTTTGAGATTTCTAATGTAATGTCATAAATAATTACATTTAACGCGTGCGAGCCACGGGCAGTGAAGAATTAATCAAAACTACTGGATCGATTTTAATCATTTTTTCAGTGAATGACATAGGCTATATATTTTATACCCGTGCGAAGTCGGAACGGGCCGCTAGTTTCTATTATTCTTTATTTTTAGAACCTTACTGTTAAGAGGAAACATATAGTTCATATTTATAAAGTTTATAAAACTAAAAGTTATAAAATATGCTTTTGAAACAAATTGAACAAGACAGCTTTTACTTTATTACTATAAGTGCCACGTGTGAAAACACGTGCCGGTTGCCGGGTATCCGGTGTCGATTGTCCGGTAACTAAGTTCGCTTTCTAACGATCCAATTTTGAATCTAGTAGCTCGTACGCACAGTGGTCCAGCGGTCAATCCGGCGTGGAGCCGGCAACTGCCGAGCAAAATACGCCGGTACGTATGTAAGTTGCCAAACATGCCCATACACTTCGCTACCGGATATCCAGCGCCGACTACCCGGAAAACGGAACGTGTGAAAAGGGCAGTAAGCCTACGCTGTCCATTCGTCCATCTCTTTGTCGAATTTAAAATACGCATTGGAATCAAATTGATCTAGAAAGAGTTTATTTCTTATTACATTAACATTATGATTTCAAGCTTAATTTCTATACATTTGCTGGCTCACTCATCAGAACCTCCTTCCTAAGCCCAATCTTTGGACTCATTGAAATATGATTGTATTATCATTTATATTACATCACAAATTAAAAAATGTAATTTATCGATACCGTTGTATTGAAACGTAAGTAAATAAAAGCGTGTTGAAATGATGACGCGTTTAAAAGATGAGAATGAATGAATGAATAAATGAGAATTATATTCCGAAAGTTTCAGCCTTTTGCTTTCACAATTATAAAGCAAAACTCAATATTACAGATAATAAACGCCACATATCCAACAGCCCCCATTAGGATAGTTATATCATGCGTTGGGAGTCCAGAAATACACAACGACAAGGATAAACACACCCATACCGGAAAACATGCATGTATGGTTAATACAAACATCTGTTCTATATCACTGCGTTACAACGTCGTCAGAACAAATACTAAAGCTTCTTATACTAGTCTTACTTGTAAAAAAGTATATTAAACATAGAAATAATAAACATTTATTGGTTTGAGTTTAAATTTCTTAGATAACTTTATTACACGAAAATTCAATTTAACAATCAATACCTAACAATTTTGGAGAGATAATACAAAGTTCGGATAAAAGAACATGCACCAGCTTTCAGAGGTTTTTCGTTTTCTTTTAAATTGAACGCGACCACGAGAACGTTTTTACGAAATTGATCCAGGGGTTGACAACCTTTTTTATCTATTTAAAGATTTATTTGTTACAATTTCGAGACATTCCTTAGATGTCGCATGGTGCTTAAAATCTTTTAGCTTCAAACGTGAACACATTCCTATTATAAAGGTAACATTTGTAATTATTTTAAAGACAGAACTAAATAAAAATATATCTCGGGTATGTAATCCACCTTGAGCACTCACTGAATGATCTGAATTCGCGACGCTTTTAATATTAAACTCTAAGCATTTTGTCTTGTAATATAAGAAATATTATTTAGTATGTAACCATTTTGTTTTTGTAATATTTATACAAAAGATAATATTACTAAACTTAATTCAAATAAAATAAAATCTAAAACATGTGTCAATAAATAAAATGTAGGTTAATAATGTCCTCACACTGTTGTATAAATAAATAAAATCGAATTGTCTATTTGTAATTCTAAATTAACAGCATTTTACTAAGTACGTATGAAAGTTTATACGGTACTTAAAAAAAAGTAACTTTAAAAAAAAATTCTGTCTCACTGTTTGTTCCGCCTAATCTCTGAAACGGGTGGACTGATTTTAACTTGAATTTCACTGGCAGATAGGAAAATAATAACGGTTTCTGTGCAATAAAGAAAAATCGGTACACCACACGAGTGATACCGCGAGCGTAGTTAGTCTATACATAACATAAAATACAACATTAATATATTTATAAGTAACATGCGTGATGTCACATAAGCAGTACACGTTCAACCCTGGAGGACTAGAGAGAGAGGATATATATGTTCTTATTCATAATACGTGTTTTATCTAACATCATTTCTAATTCAAAGATCGTGTGACCTGTGACTTTCTGAGTATCATAAATTGATCATAAATTCACCAATGTTACATACATAATATGATCTAGTGTTACTATATAACGATAGATGGCGCTGGGGATTTTGTCTGATATCACGTATCTGAATGATTGATGGAAAAAATTGAATATTTTTGTTTCATATTTCTCGTTATATCGTTGATATATCACTTTGATATGACAAATAGAAGTGATGGAGGGATTATTATATTAGATGATTCAAGAAAGAATGTAATGGCACTTCTGACTAAAATATTAATGACATTACTAATTTTATTTGACGACGTTGTGGCGCAGTGTAGCGGACTTGCATTAAGCGCCATAGGTTGCGGGTTCGATTCCTGCTCGCAGCATAATATGTTTGTATTGACCATCCAAGCATATTTTCGGGTCTGGGTGTAATTGTCCTTTTATGTATTTCCGGACCCTCGACACAGGATATCACTATTCTAATGGGTGCCGTTGAGTGTGCAGCGTTTATTTATTTATTATTATTATTAATAGAATACATAAAAAAATTACGATAGAGTACCATTGTGCTTGGCTGATTTTAAAAATGTTTCGCACTTCTGATTTCACGTTAACCGAATGAAGTTCCAGTCGCCAACATGCGCTCGCCTCATTTATTTAATAGACAATGACAATTCCAAATCCCGGTATGTTGTAATTTACTGCTCTGGACACATTCTCTTCTATTTTGTTCTTATAGGTTTGAGTTGGTATTATAAAATGTTTTGCGCTTCTGACTTCCAAAAAAAAGGTCACCATATTTATTGTTTTTTTTTTGTTACGTTTTGGAATGCTTAATAAAAAGTTATCATCGGTTATGTTAATAGTTTCTAATCTGATAATTTTTAAATTCTGATTTTTCCCGCGTCGGGATGTGACCACACGGGATGTGTCACAGCAGAGATTATTTCACCAGTGCAATCAATCACACTGGTGGTAGGTCTTTTGTTGCAAGAGGCCGGCTAGGTAGGTACCACCGCAGTGTCAAATATTCTGCCGCCAAATAGTAATGCTTAGGCATTACTATGTTCCGGTTTGAAGGGCACTGTACGCTGGTGAAATTACTGGGCAGAGGAGATTTAAGAACCAATATCTCGAGGTTGGCAACGCGTGAGTGGCACCTACTAATGGTGCTGCAAGCGCTCATAGACTATGGCAACCACTTACCATCAGGTGGGCCGTATGCTTGTTTGCCAACTTATAACATTAAAAAAATTTGAAGTAGGAGGAAAGGGAAGGAAGAAATCGGAGTTTGCTCAGTGAATGAAACATAGTATTTGTGCTTAGTTTTCAAGATAAATTCTTATTATTTTACGGTTACGGTGATTCGGTTCTTAAAGGATCTAGATCTGAAATCACAATTTATTACCAGACGGCCTGAGACAATAAAATATAAAAAGAGTATTCTAAGCTTGGAATAAATTCTAGTTTCACAAGAGCTTGATAAATATTTGTGATCCTTTTAATTTTGATTAATGATAATATTTGATAGAAAAATCATTAAAAATTTAAATTAAATGTCGACGTTGTGGCGCAGCGGTAGCGAACTTGCCGTAAGCACCACAGGTCGCGGGTTCGATTCCCGCTCGGAGCATAATATGTTTGTATTGACCATGCAAGCATATTTTCCGGTCTGGGTATATTTGGTATATCCTTGTATGTATTTCCGGACCCCCGACACAGGATATCACTATCCTAATGGGGGCCGTTGAGTGTGCAGCGTTTATTTTACAGAAGTTTTAAATAGCATAATATATTTCATGCTAATCCCAGAATTCTCGCCCATTATGTAAATTGCTAAAATCAGTATTGCGTTATTGCACGCGTCACATATATATTTTTTTTTTTTTTTTAGATTAAGCCTTTATTCGCTGACTAACATTTTTCAATCAATTTTTTTTTTTTTTTACAGTAAAATGCCATAATAACAAAATAATAACAAGTGTCTAAAAAATTTTTCAGCAACCAGTTTGCATGTCAGGTTGTCCTTCGACATAGGCCTCCCCTAGTTCCTTCCACGCTTTTCTATCGCGAGCAAATCTTCTCCATCCTTTTGGTAGATCATCTTCCCATCTTTTTATTTGGCGTCCTCTTTGTCTTTTCCCGTTTCTTGGGTACCATTCCATTATGTCTTTCGTCCATTTTTCTATGTTTGTCCGCATTATGTGTCCCGTCCAGAACCATTTTAATTTTTTAATTTTTTCGAAACGTCACTTACTTTTGTTCTTTTCCTTATTCTTGATATAGTCCACCGGTCTTTTACCCTTATATTTAACATATTTCGTTCCATATGGCGTTGGCAAATTGTAAGTTTTTGGTTGTTTTTGTTCGTACTAGGCCAAGTTTGTCACATATATACATACAAATAAATAAAATTGATGTTTCTGTTTGTAATTCCAAATTGTTTGTTCAGGCAAATCTCTAAAATGGCTGGACCGATTTTAACGTGTTATCAACCGCTATAGCTGATGTTATAAGGAGTAGCTTAGGTTACTTTTCTTTTTTTTAAATAATTGGGGTTCCGTGCTATGGGCGCAGCTAGTGTTTAAATAAAAGTAATGTATATAAAATATGTTTTTTTTAAACAATAATTAACTAAGGAATTATTCAACAGTTGACTGTAATAATATTATGTGCAAGTCTCGCTATACAACTAAGAAATAGTGTTTTGTTTTTAAATTATAAAGACGACGACGCACACACGACATTAAACATTTTATCAATTTATCTATAAAACATTTTTATCTATATAGATATATATTAAAAAAAACTTATATATAAACTTATATATATTAAAAATTACTGATAAAATTAATTTTAGTATTTATTATAATATCTTTGAGACGCTCATAGCTGAGTGCATCCACTAATCGGTAAACGATTGGCAGATTAAGCAACTCTAGGCGCGGTCAGTCACTAGATGGGTGAACGCATGGTGGTATTTCAACCGAGCATTTCCGTGCTTCGGAGGGCACGTAAAAATGTCGGTCCCGGCTGTTGACAATTTGACAACAGTCGATAAGTCAAGTCAGAGGCCTACGGGCGACCTGAACAACTCTGACACTAGGTCCGCCACCAGTCGATAAGAAGATATCTTCACTGAAAAATATTTCATTCTTCAAGTAAAATAAAATTCCGCATTGCGTTGCTTCGAACGATCTTAAAATAAAAATCACGACCCTATCGGCAATTTGGGTGATAGTTTAAAATTCAAAGGGAGTAGAATCGAGACGGTTTGATCCTCTAAGAATAATGATGACTTCAAACGACACGATGTTTTATTGTTATGACTTGCTTTACTTTACCACGGAATAAGTACTGTATAAAGACGCTATTTAACATGATTCGACGATTTACATGACAAGTCATGTACATTATACAAGTATATATCGTACAATACATAAGACCACATTTTAGATGATTTCAAAAATGAGAACTTTTTAGAGTAGTTAACACAGCACATCATAATGAGGGGGTTTTTAGGAATGTGTATTATTGTTGGCACTACTGGCCTTGACAGCGTCACGGGAGAGGATATTGTAGGGACGCAGCAGTGTGTGTGTTAACAACAAGTTACTAGAAATGTTAAAATCCACTCAATTACTTACTACTACTTACATTTCTCCTAGTCCTTAATACGCACGGCACGACACTATCGTAAGTTTTACATTACATCGCTACATGCTCTCGTACCACTGCAGATATTGAATAGCTTACACAGCGTTGGTTAGCAAAGTGAATAAATGACACTAATATATACTCACACCGCTCGTGACTCATAAGTCACATTCGCGGTGACAAGGTCGCCTGAATATGCAACCATAAATAATAAAAAAAAAAGTTAAAGAATATTAATTCAAAGGTTAAATTGAGGACATTAACATCATTTGTCACAAATGAAAACACACTTCATTGTAACGGAAAAAGCTTAAGAATATAGCGTTTTTTGTAAAAATATTTTATCCTGCTTAAGTTGTTAACAAAAACATTTCTTATATCCTTAAATGTATTTACAGCAATAATATACTGAAATACATTTTCTTAAGGTCTCGCAGATACCCGTCTGTCATTTGTCAGATTAGTTTGGCGTCTTTATTTCACAAAGCATAATGGACTTGTACTTACATGTTTGTCGTTGCATGTGATAAGCAATTATAATGCTTTTAATGAGAAAGACATTATAATGCTTTTGTAGTATAAAACGGCAAATGGACTGGCTCGACCATTGAAGTACTACCATTTCACAGAAAATCGGCGTAAAGTAAGAGTATCAGTAGGAACTATTGTTTATGATGCAAAGAAAACAAAATACTATAATGATTAATCAGTTTTTGAAAGAAGAACAACTAACCGACTTCAATCTCTGATAAGGCTAGATAATACTAAAATTTAATATGCTCCTCACATGTCTTTTGACTAGGAAATAGCTCATAGATTACCCTTCAAACGCCCGAACCAATTTTTGAATATTACCTAAGAACATTCTCAATGACCACCATCTCACCTTTCAAACAAAAAAACTTAATCAAAATTGGCTCTGCTGTTATGTTGCCAGAAGCTACAATACGATAAACAGACGCATAGATACACACATTAATCTTAGCTTCAAACTATAGATAGCTTTAAACTATAGACTCCGAGGTTTTTTGTATGCTATACTATACATATAAAGGGGGCAAACGGGAAAGAGGCTCACCTAAACGATTATCGTTCAACACCGGAAGGCATGAGGGTACACATCTAACTAGCATTCCCAGGCCCAATCTCCCATCCCCTCTGTTCCCTTCCTTCTTTCATTTCTCATCCCTTCCCTCCTGTTCCTTGGGTTGGCAATGCTCTTGTGATATTTCAAGTATCGCAAGCGTTGATAGGTTGCGGTGACTGCCTACCACCAGGTAGAGCGTATGCTTATTTGCCAACCTTCGTAATATAAAAAGAAAACACTTTAAGAGTTTTTCACCAATAGTAGGTAACCAAACGAGCGTTCAAGCCCAACCACTACTAATTACCAAGAATTATATTAAAAAAATAAAAACAACTAAATTAATATACCTTTTTGGTAAATCTAGCAACAACAGAGATAATTAAATACAAAAGAAGTTTACCAGCCAATTTAATATCAATACACCTCAGCGAGTAGGAAGTATTGGAACCACCCAGTCGTTTGTACCTAATAGAGGTCCTAATAGCGGGCCGATACGTGACCAAAATATATAAACAGTTGAAGAAGTTTTGTCAATAGCTTGACTTTTCTTTGCAACAACCCTACGTATTAAGTCGTCTTTTTTCCTCGATTACTTGAATATAATTTTATTTAGTACTAGCTGTGACTTCCTTCTACTACTTAATTTTCTTTTCTCATTAATTTCGTTAAATATATGTAATAAAAGATACTGATCGTTTACCTTGTACTTTAATGTTATAAAAGAAAGCTATCGTGAAAGTAAAATTAAAAAATTAACTTAATTTTAACTATCATGACTACATTAAAATAATATGCAGGTCGTGGTCATGGGTTTCGTTCTGGAATTCATTGATGAAATCATCACAAATCGAAAGCAAGCCACGAAAAAAAAGTCAAAAACGGTTTAAAAGAAGAATTTATAGCATCGGCTTTTTTAAAGCGGGTCTGTGGTTTGGACACAATAACTAACATTTAAACAAAACTTAACGTTTTAATACTATAAATAATAATATAGCAATTGCAACAGATATTTAGTATATTCTATCTCATGATCCAAATGTTTCTTAAATGGTCTGAAACGAGCGTCTCGCGTGATTACAAAGGCTATGCAATTTGGCTTAAATCTTTCTATGCTTTTAGACGTTGAAACTTATCCGAGCTAACGTTTTATTTTATAAAATAATTCTTGAACACAATTGTTTGGAACAGTTACAAAATTGTATTAAAATATAAGCTATGCTACATATTATCGTTGATACTATCACACGTACAGAATTATATTACTTACTCGTACACTGCTTGTTGAGTAGTTATACGGGGTTGCCTTTGTTGTTTTCTGCATTAATGGAAAGTATCTGCTTTTCATAGAATATCGAGTTATAGTAGTATCTGTACTGCTGTGTTTTGTTTGATGATTGAAAACGCTCTCTCTTTTTCTTTAACTGTTTATGATCAGCCGGACCGTACGCTTGTTTTAAACCATTGCAGTATAAAAACCTATACTATAATCTACAATCTATACAAATATTCAAAACGGATGACTTACTCATACTTATATTTACTAAATTAAAATGATAACAACTAAAATTAAAGCTAACTATGGCCGACGCAAGACTCAAAGTCTATTAATAATTAATCTACATTCTAAATGCTACCCTTCGTCGAAGCTAATTCTGGTGATACAAAAATCAATGCTATACGATCGATGGCTACTTTTAAACAATAATAAATAGATAATCAATGATGAATATTCGAGGTCAAGGGACACCAGTAATGTTGAGTCAGTAGTCAAAAGGAGGTCAGACAATGATGCTAAACAGCGACAATCAAGTCGGCAAAAAGATATTTCACAATAGAAATAAATACTTAACACTACATTTCAATTGTGTCAATATTTAGCGGATTTCATGTAAATTAAACCAATAATTTCATCAAGAATAGCATTGTATTCGATTGAGTCGCACAAGGCCTATGCATCGTAAAGTAGGAAAAGACAAGATCCCCCGGATTGAGAAGGTAGTGGGTGCAATGCACAGACTACTGCCTAATCTCGGGAGACCGAGGGAGGAAGTCCGCCGCCTCTATGCGGGGATCGTACGGTCCATGGCCCTCTACAGGGCGCCCGTGCGGTCACACAGATTGGGCATCCGCCGTTGCAGAACTAAGCTCTTTAGTCTGCAGCGAAGAGTGGCCATCCGGATCGTACGGGGATATCGTACGATATCGTATGAGGCGGCGACCGTACTAGCACGCTTTCCACCGCTAGACTTATTGGCGAAGATGGACGCGAAGGTATATGACCGGATCCGCGTCCTCCGCCAGAGCGGCGAAAGTGCACCTCCAAGAGCGCTCGAAGCAATAAAACTAAACGAAGGCAGGAGAGGCTATATATGTTCTACGAGAGTTCCCGTAACCTGACAATCGCACTGAGGTCGGCCACCGAGGAGGTTTTAGTGGGTCCTCATGACGTTACCATCTTGTCATGGAACCCCACATAACCTGGTTCTGCTCCCCAGGAAGGGTACTACCTGATAGCAGACCTGCTACCGGATAGCAGACCGTTAACAAAAAAAAAAGACAAGATAAAAAACCACTGTGCTTGTTAAAACTCTTGTTAACATGTCACATTGATTTTATATAAAACGAGTCCCTTATGCAATAACTGCTACATGAGAAAAGCCTTACTGTTTTTGACATGAATGAGCTGGGTAGTATCCTGTATACTGATGTGAAGTAGCAGTAATTGTACTATTGAATTTAGTCTCACTAGACAGGAAGTGGGAGCGGGGAGGGAAGGTGCTTCTAGCACTCTTAATCATTAGTAATTACTCCTCCGTCAGAATGTCAGGTGCCAAAATTGCCAAGTCCTATTTGCCTTCATTTTCTTCATCATCATTTTATCAGCTTCATCATTTTGTTAGCTTCTCTCCTTTAGCTCACAACCTGTTTCCTTAGCAAATGGGAGCGTTTCCTTCATTCAAAAGGCTTCAGTTACTGTGTTTCAGTAGGCGAGTGGTATTTGTCATATTTTTATAAAAAAGACATTGCTATAATCATGCAAAGTAAACCAATATCCAACTTACGCATTTTACTTGGTAAATATTTACGTAATATAATTTACTATTTTCATTATTAGAATATACCTATAATAAACTATGTAATATGTACTCCAGCCATCTCTAATATCAACAAAATAAATATAATTCAACCTCAAATAGCCCTCTTATTAATATCGCTCCTATCTAAATATCACGCTGTCCATTCCAAAGGCTTGACTTGGAGAGCAGCGAAGATGGCATTTAGGGTCTGCGAAAATATGAATTTCTCGTCCATTCAACCTTTTATTTTTCTATTATAGCCTCTCATGCGGGCCGGTTTGTTTGTTTGATAGTGGCTTTTGTGTAAGCTAATAATTGCAAGAAAATTTTATCTCGACCTTTTTTTGTTCTATTTATATTTTTCTCAATGCTATTAAGATAAGGTTTATCTTAAGACGACACCAAACGCAGGACTACATAATAAATTTTCGTGTTTGTTTTGGGTTGGGTATCTAATTTTAATGATTTCTTAGGTGATTAGGTATGCTGCCAAAAACAATGTGATTTACACACTCTGAAGTCGTTTGCTTTACACTATACTAAAAGCGGAAAAAGCTGAATTCTGTAAACGGTAGAAGTATCCTCAGTTATTCCAAATAACATCTTTGTATCGTTTGCACTAGAAGCACTTGGGCCATGGCGCGTTAGTAATAGACAACTTATAAAAGATATTATATTCCGACTCATTGTCTCCACAGGTGACTGTGGCAGGGGGCCTGTTAATTTTTCGCCCAAAGAATCGAGATTGCAATTCCACGGGGAAATGCAGCTAGCATTCTTGCCACCATTATCCATGTGGACATTATTTGTACAGTTGTGATTATATGTAAATATAGTTAGTATGGATGTGTAAATATGTTGTAATATAGGTAGTTAATTTATAATATTTCTAACGAACTTTCAAATTCTATAAGCCTTCAACTAAGATTAATAATACAAAAAATAGAACCCTAAGTGAAAGGTATTTAACACTCGATGTTCCAATAAACTACGTAAACCTACAACTCCACAGTGAGATTATTGGTTTCCTTAACTCAAAAGAACATACGCCTAAGGGCGTTTAGAAACATAATCTTGTAAGAAAAAAATATTACTTTCAATACCCCTAATGAATTGCTGACTGCTTATATAATATTGATACGTAGTTTGCGAACAGCATAGTTAGATTTCATACATATACAGGTAACTAGTTTTTACACAGCGGGCTAGCTACGAACAGTCCACAATTGTAGTCTTGTCCACAGTCTAAGCCCTTTCCGATCGGCTTGATCCTTTGGCAGTGCGTAGAGATGTTGGATCACTCTGCATCTTCTATTGCATCTATCACGGAAAATGTTCTGAGTAATTGTTTGGATGAATCCCGCCGGTGGAATTTCACCATCGGACATCGCGACAAAACTCCAAATTCCATCCTTACCACCTCGATGACTAATAGATGTAGAAGGTGTAGAAGAATCTTCCTCGCACAACCACTCTTTGGAATCAACTCATGCCGACGGTCTTTCCGAACCGATTCGACCTTCAAGAGAAGAGTGTATTCTATCCTTAAAGGTCGGCAGCGCACCTGCTTGGCCTCGGGTGTTGCAGATGTTCATGGGCACCCGTGATCGCATAACATCAGGTGAGTCTCCTGCCCGTTTGCCCCCTCTCACATAAATTCCTCTCCTCTCATATAGTAATTAGGCTACTGACAAATATTTTCATAACTCAAATATGAACCGTAAGCTGTTTTGTATTGACTATTTTACGCATGTAGATATTAAATGTACATATGCCCCGTACATTTTTCGTCGAAGCGTTGATGAAGTTTTAAATAAATAAAAGCCTTGTATTAACTTTGCCCCTGGGCCTCTAAATAACCTTGAAAATAAGTTAGCATCGTATTACGAACTTCTAACGATCGTGAAGTTGGTCCAGATGACTAGTCTTTAAAGCAAATCGGTCATTGAAGAGAAAAAGAGTCATTCATTTTCATTCTATGAAATGTACCGTATTTTCTTTTTGAAACTGATAAATAATGGTTGTTTTGTTATAAATATTTGATATTGTAATTAATCAAAAATTAAAAGAACTCGTTCGTGACAGGGTTTTCACTAAAATTCAATTTTGTTTACTTTAAATTTGTTATCAAAGGCATAAATTTGAATTTATTAATAAATAATCTACTTTAAAACTACGTGCCACTTATATTTACGCTTAGTAAAATCCTTAATTATTTAAGGTACAAAAGAAGTATTATAGCACATATTTATTTCCTTGAATTATATTATTATAGTACACACAACTATAATCACAATTTTACAGGCGTCGGGATGTGACGACCCCATCGCCCGCTGTTGGGATAACCTCTGTCACAACAGAGATTATTCCACCAGTGCAATCAGTCACACTGGTGGTAGGTCTTTTGTGGCAAGAGGCCGGCTAGGTAGGTACCACCGCAGTGTCCAATATTCTGCCGCCAAATAGTATTGCTTAGGCACTACTGTGTTCCGGTTTGAAGGGCATTGTACGCTAGTGAAATTACTGGGCGAACGAGATTTAAGAACTAATATCTCGAGGTTGGCAACGCGCAAGTGGCACCTACTAATGGTGCTGCAAGCGCTCATAGGCTGCGGCAGCCACTTACCATCAGGTGTGCCGTATGCTTGTTTGCCAACTTCTAACATAAAAAAAAATCTTTTCTCTATTTACAATGTTATAGAAAAGCAGAGTCCCCTGGCACAAGCATTGCCATGCTTAAAAAGCGCCACTATAACTGAGCCACTAGTTTTATTCTTTATTTCTTAACGAAAAATAAGGAATATAAACAAAGAAAGAAAGTATATATTATAAGCTGTTACATAAGAAAAAAAACAATTAAAAGATTGCAAAGTAAAACCTTAAAAATACTTTAATTTGTACAATTTTGTACCAACAATAAAAACCATACTAATTAGTAGCGAAAAGAACAAAAGTACGCGTACATTCGCTACGTAAAAGATAAAGTTATACTGTGTTAAACCGAACTTAAGTAACGATATTTTTAATCAAGAAAATGGATAAGTACATAGGACTTATTGTTAATTGAAACGTTAGTAAGCGGTTAAATATCGAGCGGATAAATAGATTTCAATTTAGTTCATTTTTTGTTTTAAAGGTGACTTCTTGATCGAGAGTTTTCTGACCTATGATTTCAATAAATCTGTGCGTCCGTTTAAAGTATATGACAAATATTCTATTTTTAGGGTTCCGTAGCCAAATGGCAAAAACGGAACCGTTATAGTTTCGTCATGTCCGTCTTTCCGTCCGTCCGTCCATATGTAACAGTCATTTTACTCGGAGACTACTGGCTCTATTTATTATAAAAAATACCCGTTTTGTTATTGTTACGAAAAGAAGTAACTTATGTGACGATGGTCATGAGTTACTTCTCACGATATTTTTCTTAGCAATTTTTTTTATGTCATGACAGTTGCCAAATAAGAATACCGCCTGATCGTAAAGCAGCCACCGCAACCTAAGTACGCTTGCGATAATTGAAGTATCACAAGCGCGTTGCCAATCCAAGGAGCAGGAGGGACGGAATGAGAAGGGGAAAAAAGGGAACAGAGGGGTGAGAGGGGAGGAGGTTAGGTCTCCGGCACTCTCACTCATCGCACGAAACGCAACAGTACCTAATGATACTGATACTTGATGCCGATTTTCTGTGAGAGGGTATGTACTTCCACAGTCTAGCCGGCCCTTTTGTGCTGGGAGAAGCATGGCTCTACTACCGAAGAAATTTTAAATATAGCATTTATTAAGTCAATCGATTAAAACATAAGCTCATAAGTATTTACGACTTCAAAAAGTATGCTACGGAAAATATTCCAAAACGAAAAATCAAACAAGTTCAACCCATTAAAAACCGTTGTCTGAATCTGAAAACCGCTTTGAAGTCAAGCGATTCCAGTCGCTGGAACAAAAAACATACGAAGCCTAAAATTTACTTGCCTCTGGACACGAGAACGTAATTGAGATAGGAGTTTTTAACGATACGGAGAGAAATGTACGGTTTTATTCAACCGATAAACTTGTGAATGACAGGGAGACTGGTTTAGCGATAAATAAATCCAATGAAAGAAATATTCGATAATTAATACTTATTACGTAATTTTGATATACAATATTGGAATAATAGTATTACGGGCTGGGGTTCTCTAATTTGGAAACAAACACCTGATGGCTCTAAACAAGACTTTATTGTAGGTCTAGATTAAACAACAGAACTTCAGAAACAACAGGTCCAAATCACACGTCAATCACAGTCCAAAAGAATAGCCGAGGTCACTAATTATCTCACTTGTTCACTGGTATCACTTGTAGTTTCTTCGCTTGTTGCTCAGAACTGAATGACTCAGTCGACGCGCCGGGCCGCTTATATAACGCGGAACACGGGATCGAGTAAGTTCCGTCCGCGAAACTACTACACGTTTCGAGAATAAATCTCTCTAGAACCCACGCGACGGTCGAGGAAGTAAACAAAGAGAGTAGCATGAGATTTTGAACCTTATTCCCTTGTGATAAGGTCATCCGTAACAATCGTTAATGTGCTATGCTATAGTACCGTTGTGGCGTGTTGGCAGAGACTTTCTCGGTGTGAGCGTTTATCCTTTTGGATCTCTCCACAATGCCTCAGAGAGCACGTTAAGTTAAGGCTAGGTAATTTGCTCTTATCTAATGAGTCACTGGTACGGCCTCAGGGTTGTAGAAGTCGGATGGTAATCGCTTTGTGTAAAAACTAGTGACCTATCAAATACGGATAGCAATAAGCAGACCTTGGTTAAAATACCAAGATTAATGCTAGGAAGAAGAAGAAGTACTTCTTTCCATGGCTTTGCCCGCTTGAAAACCTATTTTAATAACGCACATTTCATGCAGTATATAAATAATTGGCTGCCCATACAAAAATTGCATTTGAATATTGTATGTGTAGAAGCCCTGTTGCTTTGACTACGATGAGTTTAGTCAACCATCAAGTATTAAAAATTTAGAGTAGGCTAGATACCGTAAGCCGCCTAAAGTGTAGTAGTTACTTTGTGCTCGCTGGTACTCTGAGAATATTGACGTGAAGTAGCTGTTTTTTTTATGTTACAAGCATACGGCCCACCTGATGGTAAGTGGTTGCCGTAGCCTACGAGCGCTTGCAGCACCATTAGTAGGTGCCACTCAAGCGTTGCCAACCTCGAGATATTAGTTCTTAAATCTCTTCTGCCCAGTAATTTTGACTAGCCTACAGTGCCCTTCAAATCAGAACACAGTAATGCCTAAGCACTACTATTTGGCGGCAGAATATTTGACACTGCAGTGGTACCTACCTAGCCAGCCTCTTCAACAAAAGACCTACCACCAGTGTGACTGATTGTACTGGTGGAATAATCTCTGCTATGATGGAGATTATCCCAACAGCGGGCGATGGGGTCGTCACGTCCCGACGCCGGTATCCGCCGCCGGTAGCTGTATCCATACTGCTGCGATTCTTTACCTTAGTAAAAAGGGAGAGTGCTACAAGCTCAAAGTATCATTACCTTATTTAATATTTCTCTTCCTCCTTGTAATTACACTACACATTAATTGAAAAAATGAAATGATAAAATTACTATTGGTAAATCACAGTATTGGTGACCTCTATGTCTGACCAAAATTTAAGGTGATTTATTACGAGTAAAATGCTCTTAAGGTCATACTTAATTATATTGAGAGACACATACGCAAACACATTAAAAGAACTTTATTTTAAATACAAAATTATTTTTATAAATAATAGCAAGAAATTAATACAAAAATATACATAGAACGAATTACATTTTCCGACACAACGTTGTAAAAGCTTCCGTTTGCTTATTTTAGTATAATACTTAGTCCGTTACAAAACAGTGACCCCAAACAATTATTTTATTTTCTACCGAAATTATTGTTTCCTCGAAACAGCCCCGGTCTTCGACAATTGCTTTTAGAATTTAAAATCCGAATAATTTAAAAACACGGTCGAGTGACACTTCGCAAATGACTTCAGAGTTTGACAGCGCATTCGGAACTATGGAAAAGTAAAAAAAAATTGAGTACCCTCCAATTACATGAACCGTTAAAGCATAGCCCGTCGCCGTTCGACTTCCTTTTATTTGACAAGGTTTTATTTTCTAATAAAAAGTTTTACCAAATTCTATGTTTGGTGTATTTCATGACGGTTGGCAAACAAGCATATGACCCGCCTCATAGTAAGCAGTCACCGCAAACGCTTATCAACGCTTATCAACGCTTACGATACTTGAAGTATTATATGCGCGTTGCCAACCCAAGAAAGAGGAGGGATGAGAAGGGAAAAAAGGATGGGAACTAAGGGGTGAGAGATTGAGCCTGGTGCTCTCACCCATCGCCCGAATCATAACAGTCTCTACTCCGCTCTGCTCTACATTACCCAATTAATTTATTAATACAATTTTCTGTGAGATGATGATAGTTCTTCCCCAATCGAGCCGACTCATTTGTGCTGGGAGAAGCGTGGCTCAAAAGAAATACAATTTAATTAATGTGCTTTGATACTAAATTTGGATAGCAACAATAATTGTCTGTCAGACATCAATACAATTACAATGTACAACTTTTGCCAGTTGGTTACATATTTCTGTATTTATAGTGTGTGTATATAGAATTATAGATAGATATATAGATAGATAGATACAAGCTTATCTAATCTAGTCTAGTCAATGCTATATAAAAGGAAGTCAAACAAAGCATCGGTGATTCATTTACATACTATGCGGTTAAGTATTTTTCGGTTAAATATTTTGCGGTTAAATATTTCTACCCTAAATAATTCAATAACTAAACAGTTAATAAGATCAAACTGAACGTAGTCCTAATTTCGTGGATGGAGGATTCGTAACGAAATTTATTTGTTTCTATCAGTCAATATTAAATTGGATACGTCCGAAAAAGTTAGTGCTGATTAGTGAGGGATACTTGTATCGTAACATGAGACCCAGGCGCCCATTAATCGCAGTGCGTGTATGGCTTAAGTAATTCACATTTTTGTCTCTTTCAAACCATCGAAGTTTTGGTGAAATAGCAATAGCATGTAATATTTATAAGTATTGTATTTTATGTCCCTGTAATATTTAGATCCCAAGCTTATGATCCAATTGGAATTATTTTATCCAATAAAGATGAGTACGAAAACACTTAATCCATTAAGTTTTATTTTGTTAATATCACAAGCTACCGAAAATGAGGTTGCCTATTATTTTAAAGCGTTAAAGACACGTCTTTGATGGGAACTATAACAGTACCCTAAAACTTAGCTTTTTCAGATGACTTCACAGTTAACGCTTATTATACTTATCTAGTTTTATGCAGATCAGAGTAGGGTGTAATGGAGCTGAGCGAAACTAATTTAATTGAAGCAACTTTTAGCATCTGTCTACACTCTATATTAAAGCGTTTTTTGAAGTAACAACTTGTATAGCCACGTAGAGTGATTTTTGGTAAGAGTAGATGGAGTGGAACAGAGCGAAGAGAAGCGACACGAAACTAAATTAAATGAAACAAGTTTACACTCTTGTCGGCAGTTCCTTACTTACTTCCTATGGTGCTCCGACCCTTCGTGGGTCGTAGCCTCTTTCATTATGGCTCTCCACTTCGTTCCCCCTGTTCTCCAAGTTGTTAATTTACCCATTGCTCTCAGTTCTTCTTCAAAATAATCTTTCCAACATTCTGTGGGCCGTCCTTTTGGTTTCTTTTGCTGGGGTATCCACTTAAGAACCGTTTATACGCCCAATTGTCATCTATCCTTTTTAAATGTCCTGCCCACCTGAGCTGCTGTCACTTTCAGAACTTTACAGTGGTTTCATTATTCATAATATGTTTCAGCTCATGATTCGTTCGTGGCCGATAGACCCCGTTGTTATCTCTCGTCTGCCAAGGATAGACCTCATTACACTCTATTTTTTTTGCTGGCCCTACTGGCCATGACAGCGTCACCGGGCGGGGGCCGAGTACAGAGACTCAGCCGTGATAAAGGGCAGCCCTCACGGGGGCTCAAATTTGATTCCGTCCATAGGGTGCCTCCTGCGAAGCCGAACCACGGCTAAGGACGTCATCGGAGATGGAGGGAGGCATCATTCTATACGATAGACTCACCCGACGGTGTGAGCGCGACGCGACGTGCGAAACAAAGGACCTCGTCCTCGCCGGCGAGGACGGTGTTGTGTGCGTGTCTGTGCTGTGTAAGGGGCATTTTCTAATGTAATCCTATCGTCAGGGTCTTGCAGGACGTGCTTAGGACGCCTTACTTTTGTCGGTTGGTTACATCGATCTGTGTAGATACAAGCATGTCTAATCAAAGGATTTGGATGGAAAGTAGTTTGATTGAAATAGTTTTGCGAAGTTCTCCTTTCAAAGAAAGCTCGCCTTTCTGAGTTAGCGTGCGCTTATTTTGTATAATTTTCAAAAATACATTATCTAACAATTCTAAAAAATTATGAATATCTATAAAACCGAAATATTATATCAGAACATTGTGAAAGATTGGAACATTTTGAAAGTTTTATGCAAGCGGGAATTGAAGTGCGAACTTGTTCTGTAAACAATAGTTGTCTGTTTTAGTCTTAATCCCTCAGCTATTCTGTCTTCGAGCTCCGCTGATTGAGCTGAAACAAAAAGCAGTTTAATTGTTGAAGTTTTCGAAATTAAAGTTAAAACAGAATTGTTGCGAAATATAATTCAAATTTGAGTTTTTACCTTAAATTCTTAACACATGGTTGACGATATAAAGGTATATATCAGATGAAATATAAGTCCTCCATAGACTGACCGCGCTTAATGTTGCTTTACCGCCGATCGCTTGCCAAGGACTGATCGCACCTGATAACGAGCGACTCGTGTTCTCTTATAGTATTATACATAATTGTATACAAACTGCGCTGTTGAAATAGACTCAAATTTTCGACGACGTTGTGGCGCAGCGGTAGTAAGCCTGCCTGAAGCGTCACCAGTCGCGGGTTCGATTCCCGTTCGGGGCATATTCTTGTATTGACCATAGAGGCATGTTTTCCGGTCTAATGGGGGCCGTTGAGTGTGTAGTGTTTATTAATTTAAATATATATCACTTTGTTAATGGTTTGTTATAAAAAAGTGTGAGTTAAAAATATAAATTTCAATAAATGCCTCGGCATGTTTTTGATAAAAGAAATAAAATATGTAAGAGAGAATGGTATTTCGAGAATTAAGTCCGAAGGAAGTATAAGTACAAAAATATTAAGAATTTTCGTTCTAGAATTTTGGAAGGTAATTTGGGTGTTATCGTGAGAATGTTAGAATATAAAATAAATGAAACCTGAACTCCTCTGAAGGAATTAGCTGTACATAATTAACAGTATGGTACAGTTGTAGTACTGAAGCGTTTAAATTAAAGTCTAATCGTATTTTTTGACCTCTGTATTACTCTTTTGAACCTTCTCTGTATTTAGATTTTAATATATTTCATACAAGTCTGTGTTTCTTCAATTAAAATTGTATAATGCTCATAATACGACATATTGCTCACTTAGATTATTGTGTGAACTTTCTGGATAGTTAATGGTTTAAGGGGTGTAAAATTTTATCCCACTAATAAATAACAAAATAAAAAATAATAAATGCTACACACTCAACCGCCCCCATTAGGATAGGTTTATCCTGTGTCGGGGGTCCGGAAATATACACAATGACAGGAAAACATGGATGTATGTTCAAAACAAACATGTGCTCCGAGCGGGAATCGAACCCGTGACCTGTGGGGGCTTAAGGCAGGTTCGATACCGCGCACCGCGTTTAATCAATCACGCTGTCGGTTTGCACTTTACTGGTTCTTCTTGAACGGTCTGGCTCTGGCAGGAAATAAATACTTTCACTATTGTAAGAAGTTTCATTTCTATCAACGAGTGGGCTCTCCGAAGGCTCAAATCTCCATTCCCTTTAAACACTTCATTTTCCATCCCATATCTAAGGAAAGTATCTTTCTATAGGTAACAAGCATATGACCTTGCTGGTTTTAAAGTAATCATAATTTTAATGAGGCAAAATCTTCTCTTATTCAAAACTCGTTCAATGCTTTTCTATTACGTTACTGTCGTACCCACTCCATGCGCAAGCTACGTACTTATTTGGAGGGGTAAGAGTGTAAGTAATAATTTGAAAAAGGGATTATTAATATTCTTAAAAAAAAATGCTTGTAAACCAATGCAATCAGTCACACTGGTTGTAAGTCTTTTGTTGCAAGAGGCCGGCTAAGTAACCGCCACCCGAATATTTGACCACAGCAGTGTCAAATACTTTATCGCAAAGCAGTAGTTTTTTTGGCATTACTGTGATTTGGTTTGAAGGGCATTGTAGACTATTGAAATTATTGGGCAAATGATATTAAAGTACCAGCTACTTCCAATTGACCGCATCCAACGTAGAGCGGCTCGAATTGTCGACGATCTAGCCCTTTCCGATCGGCTTGATCCTTTGGCATTGCGTAGAGATGTCGGATCACTCTGCATCTTCTATCGCATATATCATGGGGAATGTTCTGAGGAATTGTTTGAATTGATCCCACCGGTAGAATTTCACCATCGGACATCGCGACTAAACTCTAAATTCCATCCATACCACCTTGATGTCTGGAAATCCACAACAGCGCGATTTAGAAAACATTTTCTTCCTCGCACAACCACTCTGTGGAATTAGCTTCCGCCGGCGGTCTTTCCGAACCGATAAGACTTGGGAACCTTCAAGAGAAGAGCGTATTCTTTCCTTAAAGGTCGGCAACGCACCTGCATGCCTTCTGGTGTTGCAGATGTTCATGGGCGGCGGTGATCGCTTAACATCAGGTGAGCCTCCTGCCCGCTTGCCCCCTCTTACATAAAAAAAAAAAATTAAAGAACCAATATGTAGAGGTTGACAAGGCGTCAGTGGTCCTGCTAATGGTGTTGCAAGCACTCATAGGCTAAGGCAACCGCTTGCCAACTTAAAAAAAAGAATATACTTATGTGGTTCAAATGAGAAAATTTGTGGTACGTTACGACATACATAGACATAAAACAATATACGACGTACATCTTTAGGATAACCCAATAGGTGCTGGAGAACGGTCGGTGTTGAAGCTGCAGCGGTTGGAGTCGAGCCATACTACGAATTTCAAATCGTATTTCCTTTAAATTAAGGTTCAGCACAAATCCATCTTCTTCAGACTTTTGGCCAGCAGGAGTTGTGTCCCGAAAATATAGGGAAGCAAAGACTAAAAGTTCCCATAAATAGGGATAAGTGTAGTGTTGTAGTATTTAGTAATATTTTACTTTATATAATTATTAATGGTAGGTATTTAATGTATATCTATATATTATGTATTTTATCTATGGGCCTTGATGCCTGATAATAAAGGATTAAATAAAAAATTAAAATAAATAAACATACCGTTTGTTATAATATAAGACAAAAGACCCAATATTATAACAAAGAAAAAATTAACAAATATTATCTTTCGTAAATTTGAAATAATGTCAAAAGGCCATGGGACAAATCTGCGCTTATCCGCTTAGCGGTTGAAATTAGACGCAATTAGAAGCGTAATCCGCGATACTCGTGTCCCACCAGATAATACCAGGTTCTTAACCCTTGACGACAGGAGTCTGAAAAGTTGCTGAGGTACGAATAAATTTAAATAAATACATACATAATTAATTCGGTGGCGGCAGGGACGTATAAAAATAAACTTTTCAAACAATTGCGTTTCTCGAATTATTCCATCTTTTTAGGGTTCAACTTCAAAAGTTAGTAAAAGGAAACCTTATAAGAGCACTCTGTTGTCCGTCTGTGTGTCACCACCGATTTCCTCAGGAACGGGTGGACCTAGCAAGTTGAAATTTATACCAGATACTAAGGTATATAGACTGGGGGACTATAGTCCTAATTGGGTGTATAAAAATCAAGATCCTGAGTCAACACGATAAAGAGATATGGGCCAACTTAGATTTTTGTGAAAATTCTGTCTGTCTGCCTTTCTTTATGTCTGCTTTTCCCTTAACTTATACTGTAAGACCTGGCTTTTAACCAAAATTGCCAATTCTAGGTCTAATGAAAGTACCCTATAGGTGTTGGGTCGAAAACCTATATACTAGGTCCCGTTGACCTTGCTATAGAAAATGGTATAGTTACGGAACCCTTCGTACGCGAGTCCGACTTGCACTTGGCCGTTTTTTTATTTTTTATTTTAAAGAAACTGCGAAATTATTAAAACCGTGGCTCAGGAATTGTATGTTTTATTATGAGCCTCTTCAATGTCAGTTTCGTTTGATTTCTGCTTTATTTATTCACTGGCTCCATTATCTAATATACTTTGATTTGGGAGAAGTCTCTTTGTGTAATAAAGTATCTTTTTTTGTTTATATGAAATTAGATTTTGACTTACTACCACCTATAAGGCTTAACAACTGTAGATTACCTATCAAGAATTCGGTGAAAAATCTTGGCCTTATTATTGATTCTTCACTCTCGTGGGTACCGCAAGTAAATGAAGTAAGTAAAAAACTCTTTGCTGCGGTAAGGTCATTAAAACGATTTAGTAATTTCCTTCCTTTAAAAACGAAAATCTCCTTAGCAGAGTCACTTCTACTGCCTATCTTAGACTACGCTGATGTTTGTTACGTTGATCTCTCGGAAGAGTTACTAAACAAGCTTGAACGCTTACAAAATGTATGTATTCGATTTGTGTTTGGTCTCCGTAAGTTTGACCACGTCTCCGAATATCGAAAGCAGCTTAAATGGCTCCCTATCAGACTGCGGCGAAATCTCCATACTCTCACTTTACTTTTTTCTGTCCTCTATAGTCCCAACACTCCATCCTACCTCAAAAACCGTTTTACCTTCCTTGACGCAAGCGAGACTCTCCATCTTAGTCTTCGATCCTCTTCCGACAACCACCTTAAATTTCCTATCAGTCTATCCCATACATTTAACAACTCCTTTTCTTTTAAATCTGTGAAACTGTGGAATGATTTACCCCCGCAAATCCGAAATTCGAAATCCCTGGACACTTTTAAACGTCGTTTGAAACAGCATTACCTTAACAATGTTTAATATTTGCATAACTTATACAATGTCAATGGTTATATATACATATTTATATTCTAATATTTGTGTACTTGTTTATTATATATTTATATATATATATATACATATATACATTTATATAAATATTTAAATATACATATTCGTATTGTTTAGTATATTAATATTGTTTAGTACATGTAATATAGTATTATATATTTTGCCATATTTGAGATTAATTTTAGTTTTGATAGTTATTGTATGATGTTTGTTTGCTTAGTAGATACTTGTTTATTTTTTATTTTTTATTTTTTGCACTTGACCCATTTCTCTAACTGTAACAGTTCCTCACGACAAAAGGTTGTCTGTAAGAGATTGCTTGTAGCAATAAGACCGCCTTTGCACACCAGAAACTAGCCTAAGTTCAATTGTTTACATTACTTTGTTTTTTATTATGTGCAATAAAGCTTTTTATCTATCTATCTATCTATCTATCTACTTTCTTTTTAGAATTTCATTTTTTAATCTTTTTATTAACAAGTAAATTTTACATTCAAAATCATGATTTCTTTATCCAACGTAACGTAGTGTAAATGATAGCAAACCGCCTTTCATTGTTATCAATTTTATAGTTATTTTTAGAAATGACCAATTAAAAGATAAATAAAAGAAAAATGTATGTATAAAATATTCAAATAAAAGTACGTTATTTTTAATTAAAACACTAAAACAGTGTTATTTAACTATAGTAGTAATATTACTACTATAGTTCAAGGTTTACAATTTTAATCTGTATTTGTTTATGTCGGATTAACTAAGCCATAATTGTTTAATTTATTAATATAATATTATTGTTTACAGATTATGAACCCCCTTGTTGGGCGCAGCCTTGTTCAGGCGCTATGTGGTGTGTGGGCGTGTTTCTTTTTACTCAAATAGTTGTATGTCAAATAAGTACAGGTAATTTTTTTATAAAAATAAAAGTATTAAATTTCTATAACAACAATTCAATCTTAAATACAAATATTTAATCTACAGAAAATCTAACTACTATAGAAGAAGATCAAACGGTGACACCATATTACGCGCTCAGTACAGGTATCGTACCAGCTCCCGTTATGCTAAGACTTGGAAACTCAACGATCGATAGCACGAAAGCATTTAAAGTACCTCAAGCCACACATGAACCCGACACAGGGACACTCACTGTTCAACCTAATGTGGTAAACTTGGATATGGTACCACACGTTGTAAACGTAAAGAATATTTATTTCGACCACGATAGAAAATACGGTCCAACTTTTGAAGATACTCCAGATGGTAATATAACAAAGATAACAGTTCAACTAGGTGAAGACGCACACCTTAATTGCAGGATTAGTCTCCTCCAAGATAAGACGGTAAGTAACCAAATATTCATGTTTAAAATGGCTTTGGGGCTATAAAGATCTAAGGGAAGTACCCATTTAAATCCAATTGAATCCTGAATTGTTAGCTGTCTTGAGGAACTAAATTCTTGCATCATTTGTGAATAAGTGCTATTTGAAATTTTCTTTACACATAATAATAGAAGTAGCTTGATCGCCTCCTCACTTTACGGATGCTTGGAATGCCAAATGCATCAAATACATCTTTCTTTTTTAAAAAATTGGAAAGAAAAAAAAGCGCCCAACAGAGACGAGAGCTTGAAAAAAAGATTCTAAAAGAGAGGCTAAGTAGCTGTTCAGTCAAACTGGGCTCTATATATCGATGGCAAAGGTTTTACAAACTACAATGGCTTTTTTATATTATGAACAACCCAATTTTATACTGAGTTAATTCTCTTCCGTACTAATACTTTATAAAATAAAAGCAGGACAAGAAAGCCAAGTAACAGCTACTGAGTAGTGCTTGTACGAAACCAACTTACACTTGACCGGTTTCTTTTGTTTCCACAATAGCAACGGCTCCCGGTATCTATTTATAAAACAACACTTATATCTTGACGAAATTTGTCTTTGTTATACTGTTGCAACTTCTATTCTATAAAGTTAATTTTACGAAAATACTTATGTTTCATTGTATACACTTCTACAGCAGTCAGTTTGTTCAGGATTGCAGAGTATTTTAAATTAACATTGTGGCTTTTCTCAATTTCATTTGACAATTTTCTTACCAAGAATATAAAAATTACTTCTTTACCGTATACTTATGTGTACTTAAACACGACAGATCGCGGGTGCGATTCCCGCTCACAGCTAATATGTTTGTATTGACCATGCAATCATTTTCCGGTCTGGGTGTATTTTTCCTTGTCCTTCTATGTGTTTCTGGACCTCCTACACAGGGTATTACTATCATAATGGGAGTCGTTGAGTGTGCAGCGTTTAAAAAAACTTTAATTTAATATTCTAAGTAATCGGTATAATAATTTTAAGACACTCTAGAAGACTCATTATTTTTTTTGATACCACACAGATTACTCTTGTCTCTTTCGAGCTTTATTAATGTTTGTTGTTCGTACAAGAATGTTCAAGATAAATTTTTATTATTTTAAGATTAATTTTATTTATTTTTGTTATTTAATTAATATATAATTTTATTTTTAAGTGGTAGAGAATCAATCTTAAACGCAATGCTAAATTTCGGTTCCCACTACTGGCTGATGTTTGTATTGACCATACAGGCATGTTGTCGTTGATCCGGTCTCGGTGGTTTTGTCTTTGTCTGTACTTCTGGACCTAAACACAAGATATTATTAATACTAATATAGAAAATGGATTACATATTTAGTGATAGTATTATTGGTTCTTCCATCACTTTCTGACACATCTTAGTAATTTTGGACATCGCGTCAGTCTAGCATGGTCATGATTTGGCCGAAAAGTAATTGTTGCTACTAGAAATATTATAATCTTAAAGATAAAATGGAATTTATCAAATATAAAATAAATTTAATTGGAGAGAAGGATTATTATCATTGTAAATAAGCATTACCAAAGAAGCCCCATAAATGACGCTCCTAATGCCAATCTGCGATTCCCTTTAATTATTACTCTAATTAAAATTGCGAAATCCACAATAACGTTAAAAAACTTCATTGTTTCTGATCTTCTTAAGATAATTACCGAAATTGTTACGATCTACGTTAAATTGGCCAAAACAAAACTCTTGAGGCCAATTACAGAAGGATCCAGTAAATTTATTGGGATAAGAAAGAGATGTTATTTAAGCGCACAATACGGTTTTCACTCGGCCGCTTTGTAACGAACTGAATAATTCCAATCCAGATTTATTAGGGTAGAGCAAAAGAAAATATGAAGCGGGCCAAGAGAAATCAGAAATTATTTATCTTTTCATATTTATATATCTATGCTTAGAACATTTGATTTGTTCTTCAAATGTTGCTTCTGATTATATTCAAATGTTGCTATCAGATCAGCTGCGTCTGTAAATAACCAATATTCACGATACAATTCGTTGCTAAGTAAAACATCGCCACATATGGCATCGGCTTCTGTTGTAGCAAACGTTTTAGTTACAAATATACTTACCATAGTATTTAATGATTAATGTAAATTTAAGACTTATATAGTTTTCTCATGGATACCATTGTCAGAACTGAACGTTATAAATCCACCACACCACCACTACATGGGACCACACGGGAAGCACCAGTTTTAAATAAAAAAAGAATCATCTAAATCGGTTCACACAGTTAAAAAAGTTGACGTAACAAATATAAAAAAAATACTCTCTAATTGAGAACCTCCTCCTTTTTTTAAGTTGGTTAAAATATCCCACTGTTATATTCGGCTTATACCAAACAAGTTGATAGCAGTGATAAATGAAAGTTTTGTGATATATCTAAAACTCTCTGCCAGTCATGTGTCTCGACTAGTCTAGCCACTATAACTTGGTTGCCAGACTGCGATATCAAAGCACTCGAAGTTCAAAAGCCGATTAGAGTCATGTCTTCGTTAGTATATTTCGTTACTCTGTTGACCTCCCATTAAGAGTCACTTTGACTTTGCAAGATATGATAGATGTTTGTTTCCACTAATAAAAGTTATTAATACTAAATATATTATTTGTATTTATTTTTGTTGCATTATAATAAGTATACAGCCTACATGCTGGAACAATAAAGCTTTTACCATAGCCTATGTCGCGAAGCAACTCTAAAACATCTTTATGCTGTAATCTTAGACGAGAGTGGGATAAAATAATAAAAAATTGAATAGGAGGGTAGAATCCGAATCCACCATCAAAAGAAATATGGCAGAGCCAATCGAGCCAGCCCAGTTATGAAAATATAAGAGCAAATACAAGGTCTGACCATATGCAATATCTTATTTAAGGACCACGACGGTCCTTAAATTTGGACCATGTGAGACCAAAGGGGAAGGCATAACAGATTACGTCTTTAGATGCTGAGCATTTCATATATGCTGTCAACCTAGTTATCCATGTTTCTGCATCTTGTAATTCCTATTCTGTCTCATTCACTCTTTTAACTGCGTTATACCAAGTTAAATCGCGGACGTTTTTGTGGTAAAATATAATTATGGGATGACATAACTTTTCATTAATTCTCTTAATTTATTTGAAGGTATCGTGGGTGCGACGAAGAGGGAGAGATGAAATGCCAGAACTTCTAACAGTAGGAGCTGTTACATACGCAGCTGATAATAGAGTATCAGTTGGGAAAAGATATCCTGGCAATTGGAGGTTGCTTATTAGGGAGGTAAAACCTGATGATGAAGGAGTCTATGAATGTCAAATATCCACACACCCTCCTAGAGTTAGCAAAACTTATCTACATATAAACAGTAAGTATTTTTTTTACTTCAATCTTCATATATATACACAAACAATTATGAATGGAATGATAAAGTATAATTAGCTCTTATAATATTAGGGGGTTTTGTTCTATATATGCCTACGCTTCTTTGATCACATCATCCCAAAATGGACACCCTCGAAAGCGTAAACTATCTAAACGGAAAAGTAATCATCAAAATTGGGACGGAACAGCAGACGCCATTAAAAGCCTGATCGCATAATTCTTGAAGTTAACTAAAAATGTAGTTTTGTTGTATGATAAACCTTAAATGATTTCATTCTATATTTTTTAAAGTATATTTTATTTAAACTATAGCTCCGCAAGTATGGGTAGTTGATGAAGCAGGTGGTCCACTTCAAGAAAAGTACTACGAAGCTGAGTCTACACTAGCTTTGGTGTGCAGAGCACGTCACGTCGAGACACCAGCCGTACTCACTTGGCTACACGAAGGAAGGGCTCTCAACGCTGACACTACTAGAGGTGGAATAAGGTAAAATAAATGATAATAAAATATTAAAAAAACATTTCATAACTAAACTATAACATTATTAACTTTCTATATATTTTTTTCATGACGGTTGTTAAGCATACGATCCGCCTGTTGCTAAGCAATCACCGCAACCAATGAACTCCTGCATACTTGAAGTATAATATGAGCCTTGCTAACCCAGGGGATAAGAGGGAAGGGTTAAGAGTGGAAAAAAGGAAGAGAGCAGACTTGATGGGAGATTGAGCCTTCAGTGCTCTCACTCATTACACGAAACGCAAAAGTACTCTGTTCCTTCACGCCTATTTTCTCGTAGAAGGTAGAACTTCCCCGGTCGAGGCGCCTTATTTGTGCTTGGAGTACAAGATTACCTCATGCGCAAAATTAATTAATTTCATATACTATCCTATTCCCACTACTTTTATAAAAGCGATACGTATGTTTACATGTTAAAAGTTCTGGATGTTTAGATGTTTGTATGTTTGTTACTCAATCAGACATAAACGGCATAGAACACTTTTTATCCTCAAAAAATTTCAGATGTCTGTTGGGTTATCAAAAGATGGCAGCCGTGACTAGATGTTAGTTTTAAATATTGTTTGAAAGTTACGACATCAAAATTTAATGTTTCAATCTATTTAAAATAAAATTTCATTCATCACAAGGTAATATAAAGGAAAATATCTCGACATGACATTTAACCCCGACTGAAAAGCGAAATCTGTTTATAGCGCTATTTCTGGTTCAATGTGTTTCAACGTTGATAGATGATCCGCATTTACCCTTCAAAAGAAGCCAAAATACATTTTCATAGTATACCAGGTACCTACTTTGAAATACGATATGACATCGCTAAACCTTTTCGCACGTGCACAGAATAAATGAGTTTATAAATAAATAATGGTTTCACTGCTGCTTTTATGTGCCTCTGTATGATAAGTTATATGTATATTATCTTTAAAACCGCATATGTAAAGTATATGTCTGCAGGGATTTATATTCCAAAATAAAAGGTTTTATCTATATAATATATAAAAGGAGAAGACCTGACTAAATAGAAAGCTGAATTTTTTCACAGGTATTGTTTTTAAACTTAAGGCGGTTTGTATGTCCGTCATTTTTGAAACTGGAAGCATGAAACTTTGTTTTTAGGCGAACAATTAAAGATAAATAAACAGGTGTTTTAAAATTTTCTAAAATTCAATTTTTGAAGCGGATTGGTGTTGAAAGTCTGTATCAAAGTCTGTCATTTTTTAAACTAGTAGCATGAAACTTTGTTTATTGGCGAACGATTAAAAATAAAGAAATATTTGTTTTAACATCTCCTTAAATTCTAACACTGAATCGGAGTTAGTTCGAAATATGTATCCCAATTAATTTTGGTTTTTTTTCCCTCCAATGTTGGCTTTTCGTTGTGCCCTATAGGCACTTATTATCTCGCCAATGACACGTAGGACGGAGACATTAATTTTGTTAAGTATTTGAATTACACTGTGTTCCCACATGTTGGGTGTCAGATTTGACAGAAAATCGGCTCTTCTAGTGACAGATCATTTTATATGAAGCTGTTACACTTATCCGACACAGTTTTTTGTCGGCGTCGACAAAAATGGTTGGTTTTGCCAGTTCTCTACGTCAGTAAAAACCATGTCCGATTTTGTTTGCCTGTGAAAAACTATTTTATGATTTATGCCCTTGATATTCGTTCCAATTGATCGTTGAATTTAGCTATCACCATTTAAAAAAAATTTAAAAATGTTGACACAATTTTTAGTTATTAAGTCCTCCATGCTCGTCCCAACACAAATGGGTTGGCTCGACCGGGAAAGTACGATCCTCATAGAATTTCAGCGTAGAGTTACATTGACGGTACTGCTGCGTTTCGTGGAAAGATTTAGAGCGCCAGTAACCCAATCTCCCACATCTTATGTTCCATTCATTTTTTCTCTTAGGCAACGTGCAGCGTGCATGTGATACAAGTATCGCAAGCGTTCATAGTTGTCGGCAACTACAACAGGATGACCGTATACTTGCTTGCGAACTGTTATAATATAAAAAAGCTTAAAATTAATAATGATATTTCTCCGCAGTGTTAAAACAGAGCAAGTGCCTGGGGGTGCTGACAGCGTGCTCAGATTAGCACGTGTAAATAGCAGCGACGCTGGCAATTACACGTGCGCGGTGCGAGGAGCACGCCCTCACACCGTCTCCGTTCACGTACTCAACGGTAATTTTGTCTCATAATATCAAACTATGTAATAATGCAAATTGATTAAAGTAATCATTAAAATCGGCCCACGCGTTTGGTCTCTAGAGTGCCACAAAGGAACAAAATACTAAACTGTTACTTTAAATACATAGATAGATACATAGTTAAAAAGCTTTATTCCACATAAAACAAAACAAAATAAATAATTAAACTTAGGATACTTTCTATCGGCGGTCTTAATGCTACAAGTAATCTCTTACAGACAATCTTTTGCGTAGAGAACTGTTACACTTAGAGAGACAAGTCAAGTGCAAAAAATTAACATGTATGATTAACAATTGGATATAGTTGGTCGATTTTTTAAACTTTATATAACTTTAGTATAGTTTGATTTAAAAACAAAACCCTCTATATTTTTTTATGAATTCTAAAGTAAATACCGGTAAATATGGGAAATTTCACTGCAATTTTTTATAAAATAGACAACCAATTTTTGCAGACAATCCTGGTTATGTTATCTTTATGTCATTAATAGCATGATAGCTTCCGATCCAAACGTTTGCATAGCAGTAAAATAGCACTATCAGCATGCGCTAATTTACATTTTTAGTATACAATAGTGTAGTGAACTCGGATTATTTGATAATATTTATACACATATTACTTAATTAAGCAATATTTAAATGTACTAATTAACAATTTATTTTACGTAGTTAATTTATTTCGATACTTAAGCATACAAATCATTAGCCTCGAAATGTTATTAGTACTACAAATTTTGAATTAATTTTATATTCGCTTCCTTTATATAATTTGAAATGAATATTTAAAGCTTATTGAACGGTCCGCTCGTAGTATCATTGACCATACATACCTGTGGCCGGACCACCTTGCGTGTGTTTGCCCTTGTCATTGTGTATGTTTCCGGATCCCCGACACACGATATCAATATCCTAAGGGGAACCGTCAAGTAGGGTTCTCAAAAAAGTTTTTTATAAACGTTATAATTTTTTATTAACATAATCAATATATGGAAAACGTATTTTTGATCTGTCTTTTTAAGAAAACTAATACAATATCTTTTGTTTCAGCAGAAAGCTTGGCAGAGCTGCACGCTGGAGTCACGACTGTTCAACCATCACTTAAAACGGTGACAGTGTTATATTTTTTAACATTAATCATTTCACAAACGACGTTATTATCAATCGTTACCTCGTTCCCGACTTTAGCTCGTAGAATTAGCGCCAAAGGCGAAATAAAAGAACATGATAACGTTATATTATTGCCTACGTGATAAATATAATATGTAAATAAATATAAATTAATGATTTTAAAGAGATAATTATAATAGTTATTTGGAAATAAAATTTCATTACTAACCTCCTTTGTTTTATTTGTAAGTTGACATGCTATTTTTAGCATCGGCGATCGGCGATTCTGACGCGAAATGCGGCGATCGAGTCGCATTGAGATCGCAATGCAGCATTGATTTTGATACGCAGAAAGTAGCCAAAACGTGATACAGCATCAACGCAGTCGCAAAATCATCAATCGCTGACGCTAAAAATAGCATGTCTGCTAGAACCATGCAATACTAAGTCTTACAAATATTCTGCTTGAATGATATGTAATTTCATTCTGTTCGAACAACATCTTACCTCTTTGGGTTTATTTTATCACTCTTTACAAAATCGAAAACAAGGTCCACTCTCAATAACAGTAAGTATACAGTAACTCTCAAGTACCAGTATCAGTAGGTACTGTTGCGTTTCGTGCGATGAGTGAGAGTGACGGAGGCCCAATATCCCACCCTCTCTGCTCACTTCCTTTTGCCCTTTCTATCTCTTGGGTTGGCAACGCGCATACGATACTTCAAGTATCGACCGCGTTCATAAGTTGCGGTGACTGCTTAACCATCAGGCGGACTGTATGCTTGTTTGACAACTTGTCTTGATAAAAAAAACGAAAAGAAAATGTACACTATCACAATTATAATTTTATACATTCTTCAGAGTCCTTGATCAAAATACAATCATAAATTTTAAAACACCCCGACAGCTGATCAACAAAATATAATCATCAAAATTGTTATAAAGTCGAAACTATTGAGTAACATACACAACCACAGAAAAGCGAGACAAAGTAATAATATGGATATTAAAGTCTAGCGTTAAAAGAAGTGTTATCATAATTGTAATATAATGTTGAGTAGTTATTCAAATATAACCAGTTAAAATTCCCAAAAACACGACCAGGGTTAACCCCATTCTGGAAAATGGCTCCCAAATCGCACATTCCATTTTTCGACTGAAATAAATTTCAATGATACGCCTCGAAAGTTTACGCTTAACTTTTAAAACTTTTTTTTTGGAATTTTGATTATGTAAACATAATAATTATTATACGTTTCTTTCTCTGAAGCATACAATTAAATTAACACAACATCAAATCTCTTCAGGGACGGCAATGATATTGCGCTAGATAAAATTATAAACAGCCTAATTAAGAATCTCCTCGTTGATAAATTCAGCTAAAATATTTCTTTAATAATAATAATAATAATAATATTTATTGGACCAAAACTACATGCAATAGTAATGCTACGTAAATGTACGGTATACAGAAATTTTACATATAAAATCATATAACAAATGAATCTCTGTCCCTAAACTGGGTAAAAACCCGTATCTTAGGCGACAGTGCCCTCCTTTATGCAGTACAGATAATATGTAATAAAAAAAAAACACAAAATAAAAGTTATTACATTGCCTGTTGGTTAAGTATAATTAATATTAAAAATAGACTGGAGACAAGTACTGTTACAATATAATCAACAAAGTGAGCGTAAGCGTGTGTGTGTTTGTGTGTGTGTGTGTGTGTGTGTGTGTGTGTGTGTGATTATGTGAATAATATGTGTGTGAGAATTAACAGTTTACAGAGAAACTTCCAACAACTTTTCAGTGGCGGCGTAGGTTAAAACTTGTAACCATTGTTTTAAAGTTTTTTTCCATTTTGCTTTGGGAAGAGAATATATAAGTATATTTTTACTAATTTTATTATAAATTCTAGAGCCAACAATGTAAAAATGTCTACCAGCAAGCTTAGTTCTATATTTTTCAACATGGCAGACAAAGTTTACTCTCCTTTTTCCCCTGTCCTGCCCTGTCTTCCCTCAACCTCATATTCCTTACCAGGGTTTCACTTGATAAGAAATGATAGGGTAGGAAAAGGTGACGGTGGTGTTTGTATATACCTTCGCAGTCACATTCCTTTTTCCATTCTAAATAAATCACCTTGTGTATACTCAGAAACTTCTGAACACATTTTTCTCGAGGTATCTTTTGGTAATATCAAATTACTACTGGGTGTACTCTATAGTCCCTCTTTACAAATCAATTACTTTCCAACGTTTGAAAATCTCTTGGAACAGTATGCTCCTGGTGCTGACCACATCATTATTATGGGGGATTTCAACACATGTCTGCTGAAAAATGACACACGTGCAAAGCGTCTCAAGGATATCGTCACTGGCTCCAACCTACATATACTCCCTTCGAATGCCACTCATTTTTTCCCGAATTGCACTCCTTCGCAATTAGACTTGATCATAGTTTCTTCACTGGGACACGTACATACTCATGGGCAATCTCCCGCTGAAGCATTTTCGTACCATGACCTCATATACCTTTCGTATAAAATCCGTCCACCAAAGGTCAAGCCAACCATCGTCATGCGAAGGAATTTCCGCAATTTTGATGATACCGCTTTCATGCAAGACTGCAATGATATTGACTGGAACACAATTTTCGATGCCACCGATATTGACGAAAAAATTAACACATTTAACTCGCTACTTGGACAATTATTCGACATACATGCACCGTTAAGACCAGTTAAACTAAAACGTTTGCCAGCTCCCTGGTTAACCGACGAAATTCGCCTTCTCATGACTCAAAGAAACGCAGCTAAATCGAGGTATAAAACAAGACCCTCGGATGATAACCACGCAAAGTATAAAGCACTTCGAAACAGATGCAGCAAGGTCTGCAGGGATGCTCAACGTCGTTTCATTCACAACAAAATTGAAAACAATAATACCACGGTCGTTTGGAAGTTTTTGAGATCCCTCGGTATCGGTCGACAGCAAAAACAGCATCAACCCAACTTAAATATTGATGATCTTAACAGGCATTTTACGAATCATAACGCTATGGATATGCAAACAAAGCAACAAACTTTAAGCATTATAAATGGTCTTCCAAAACCTACCTGTGTCCCATTTCATTTTTGCCCAATTTCGATAGATGATATTAAAAAACATACTAATGCTATTAAGTCTGATGCTAGTGGTGTTGATGGTATGAGCCGCAGAATGATACTTTTGGTACTCGATAGTCTTGCGCCCACTATTTCTCATATTTTTAATTTCTCCTTGACAACCTCTTCTTTTCCCAGTGCTTGGAAAACAGCTCAAGTCATTCCTGTTCCTAAGGTTACAAGCCCGACGTGCTACTCTGATTATCGCCCTATTTCAATTCTTCCTTTCTTATCCAAAGTTTTTGAACGCTGTATCTTTTCCCAACTCAGTTTCTACCTAAAAAATAATAATCTTCTTTCCCCCTACCAATCAGGGTTTCGCACAGGTCATAGTACGGTCACTGCTCTTATAAATATTAGTGATGACATAAGAGCTGGAATCGATAAACGCCTTATAACATTAATTGCACTGCTAGATTTTAGCAGTGCGTTTAATACTGTGAACTTCGAGATACTGCTGGCTACTTTAAAATCCATAAACTTTTCTGAGGACGTAGTTGATTGGTTCCATGCCTATTTGTGGGATCGCAAACAACACATTTTCATAGAAAATAACTTCTCTTCGCTTGCTCATCTGAAGTCTGGTGTCCCCCAGGGTAGTGTTCTCTCTCCTCTCCTCTTCGCCATCTATATCAACTCTGTCTCCCAACTATTATCATCTTCTTTTCATTTATATGCTGACGATTTGCAGGTATACGTCACGACGCCCACGACTGATATAATAAGTGGTATCGAACGATTAAATAGGGAACTAAGCAAGATTAACTCTTGGAGCCAATCTTATGGGTTAGAAATAAATGCTAGTAAATCACAAGTATCTATTATAGGCAGTTCCCGACAAATTTCGAAATTAGATTTTGATTTACTACCACCTATAATGCTTAACAACTGTAGATTACCTATCAAGAATTCGGTGAAAAACCTTGGCCTTATTATTGATTCTTCACTCTCGTGGGTACCGCAAGTAAATGAAGTAAGTAAAAAACTCTTTGCTGCGGTAAGGTCATTAAAACGCTTTAGTAATTTCCTTCCTTTAAAAACGAAAATCTCCTTAGCAGAGTCACTTCTACTGCCTATCTTAGACTACGCTGATGTTTGTTACGTTGATCTATCGGAAGAGTTACTAAACAAGCTTGAACGGTTACAAAATGTATGTATTCGATTTGTGTTTGGTCTCCGTAAGTTTGACCACGTCTCCGAATATCGAAAGCAGCTTAAATGGCTCCCTATCAGACTGCGGCGAAATCTCCATACTCTCACTTTACTTTTTTCTGTCCTCTATAGTCCCAACACTCCATCCTACCTCAAAAACCGTTTTACCTTCCTTGACGCAAGCGAGACTCTCCATCTTAGTCTTCGATCCTCTTCCGACAACCGCCTTAAATTTCCTATCAGTCTATCCCATACATTTAACAACTCCTTTTCTTTTAAATCTGTGAAACTGTGGAATGATTTACCCCCGCAAATCCGAAATTCGAAATCCCTGGACACTTTTAAACGTCGTTTGAAACAGCATTACCTTAACAATGTTTAATATTTGCATAACTTATACAATGTCAATGGTTATATATACATATTTATATTCAAATATTTGTGTACTTGTTTATTATATATTTATATATATATATACATATATATATATATACATTTATATAAATATTTAAATATACATATTCGTATTGTTTAGTATATTAATATTGTTTAGTACATGTAATATAGTATTATATATTTTGCCATATTTGATATTAATTTTAGTTTTGATAGTTATTGTATGATGTTTGTTTGCTTAGTAGATACATGTTTATTTGTTTTATTTTTTATTTTTTGCACTTGACCCATTTCTCTAACTGTAACAGTTCCTTACGACAAAAGGTTGTCTGTAAGAGATTGCTTGTAGCAATAAGACCGCCTTTGCACACCAGAAACTAGCCTAAGTTCAATTGTTTACATTACTTTGTTTTTATTATGTGCAATAAAGCTTTTTATCTATCTATCTATCTATCTTTTTAACAGATCTTTGTTATATGTCAGCAAACTGTGCTTACGAAGCGTACTTTGCAAGATAAATAGTTGGCGAACTGTTAAAACTTTACATTCATGATATAACTGGACTGTAGAAAACCTAAAGGGTTTTTTCGTCATCACCTTTAAAATTGCTCTTTGTGCCCTTTCTAGTTGTAGCAAACGCGTTTTATTAATACCACCCCACACAGAAATACAATATTGAATTAGTGACTGAACTAATGCATGATAAACTATTAATAGAGTAGAATAATTAGCCGACGATCTAAGTTTTTTAAATATATATATGAGCTTTCGAACCCTAGATGTAACATTAGCTACATGTTGATGCCAAGAAAGAGTATTGTCAATTTGCACACCCAGATATTTGATATCAGTGGCACATTCAACAGTGGGACAGTTACAGGAATTGTTATGGACGTTGGCATTACATCTATGCAGTTTGACGGTGACATCTTTAATGTTGGGTTGAGAATTAGTTGATGGGGAGAAAGTTAAAAATTTAGTTTTGTCTATGTTAAGACTTAATAAGTTTGTCGATAACCAGTCGGACACTTCTCGTAGAGTATATTCAGCATTGAGGACGGCATTGGCCCATGAATTACCTGTAACTAGTATAACTGTGTCATCAGCATATTAAGTTAACGAGCAGTTATCAAATGATTTAAGACAGAGTTGGTTGATATAAATGAGGAAAAGTGTCGGCCCAAGAATACTTCCTTGAGGGGCTCCATAAGAGAGAACCTTCTCGTCACTAAGTAAATCATTTATTTTAGTACGCTGAGTACGATTAGAAAGGTAGTCAGTGAATATTTTTAAAGGCAGTCCTCGAATACCAATGTGCTCAAGTCTGGCAATTAATATGGGGATAGAAACAGTATCAAAAGCTTTAGATAAATCTAAGAATATACCAATGCACTTATATTTCTTATCAAGAGACCTAACAATATTTTCTGTTAATTTAAGTACAGCATCTTCGGTCGATTTTTGCTTTCTAAACCCATATTGATTATTAGATAAGATGTTCTGTGTTTCTAAATAACTTATTAGCCTGTGATTTAAAACTTTTTCTATAATTTTTGATAAAGATGTTAAAATAGATATGGGTCTATAATTATTGATACTGCTTCTATCACCGCTTTTGTAGATAGGAACAACCAATGCCTTCTTGAACACATTGGGAAACACACCAGTCGATATGGCCAAGTTGCATACGTGAGTTATATATGGTGCAAGAACTGTACAACTAGATTTAAGAACTATAGACGGTATACAATCATAACCAGTAGCACTGTTACTCTTGAGTGACATTATAATAGATTTGTTTTCGATTTGGGTTACCGGTACGAGTGCAAAAGAGTTAGAGGGTGATCTATTTTCCGAGTTTTTAAAGGGAACGTAATTTGGAAGAGATTGAATGCGAGTTGCTAGATGGTTGCCAACTCCAACAAAGTAATTATTAATAGTGTTAAGAGATGTAATAGGATCAGTATGTAAGTTAAGTAATTCTGTTGGAGAAGAAGACTGGGTATTCAAGTCAGTGACTTTCTTAATAACTTCCCAAGTAGCTTTAACGTTATTCTTAGCTTTGTCAAATTCTGATTTCTCATAATCACGTTTTAGTTTTTTTAGGAGATTATTACAGAAGTTTCTGTAGCGGTAATAAACAAGTTTTAATTCTTCATTATCGGGACACATTTTTTGTTTATGATGCAATCGATCACGGTGCCTAATACACCGTAAAAGACCCTGTGTAATCCATGGCTTCGAAATTTTATTTTTACGGGAGATTCTAACCGATGTTGAATTGGTCTTGATGATTGCGCTCACAGTATTAACTAATAATTCGGCAGCAGTGTTAGCATTTTGCGAATTTATAACATTAGAAAAGTCAGTGGTAGCAATATCTTTTTTAATTGAATTGTAATTATATTTGATCCTAGTACTATATGCTTGCTGTCTAGATATTGCCATGCCAAGACTTACAATTATTGGCGAGTGGTCGGTAACAGAAGGCTCCAGAACGAGTGTAGTGCTTTTATAAGGACTTTTTATAAAGACGTGGTCTAAGCAATTATCTTGGTGGGTTGGGAAAAAATGGGAAGATAAAAGACCATGAGAATATAAAAGCTACACAAACATTTATAAAATGTACTTGTTATAGTAACTTGTTCTCTGATTAAAAAAATAATTATAATGTTGGTTTGTAAATATTCTTTTTCGACCAAGATTTAAAATATGTGACAGTGTGATGTTGTTTTGTGAAGTTTAGTTTCGCTGGTTAAAGGCGGAGACAATACAATAATAATTAATATTTGTAATCAACAAAAAAACTGTGCTAATATGGCAACAAGGTGATTTTTAATCAAAATTATACAGGTGCAATCATTTTTGATAATTATAAATAATTGTATCGATAGCTGAAAGAGTTTTATTTATTTATTTATTAAGGAGTTACGTAGGCTACAGCCCCCGGTTGCAAAAGAAACTCCATTTTACTTAAATTAAATTTATTATTAAAAGAATACATTTTTAACCTAACTAGCCTAATGATTCCCGGTCGAAGTGGGACCAAAGAATGCTTTCTCACGGCCCGCACCCGGCGGGTGTCGGTTCCTCCTTTTGAGGCTTGCGACGCTGATACGGCGGTTCATATGTCTTATGTAAGAATATGGACTTATGCACTCTAGACGATTTATGTAGAATTGGTATACGTAACTAAGGTCTACCAACAATTGTTTACACATAATCACACTCATTACAGCGGACAAATAAATTAGCTGAGTACAACAACTGCTTATAGGTAAACACCACATGCATATTAAAATGAAAAAAGTACAATATTTTTTGTGATTTTGTTGCCTACGTCTTGCTTATACTTTTGCTGAGTTAAATTCTTTAGTTAGATTCCCTGTTTTAAATTCTGAATGGTTTTAAATGTAAGCATTTATGAGCATTTAAATTATTTAATAATGAAAAGAATTAAAATTCAATCCAATTTTGTGCTTTAACTGCTGTTAAGTCAAACGATAAAACTGAAAATATTTAGTAATTTCATTAGTGAAATAGCTGTTGTAAAACAAAAAGCAAGAATTGCAGTCGTTATTGCATTATTTTTTAATTTAACCAAATTGAAAACAGTACTTCATGCTACGAAAACAATAAACGTAGCTAAGGAACCGTATAGTTTGTTATTTATGAGTTTAAATTATAAGCATTATTATTACGAAACCCATTGCATTTTATATAGCAAAAAAATATGAATATATTATATATTTTGATAGCTTAGATAGGAAGATTTAATTTCTTTAGAGATACCCATTAACATAGTAAAGGCAGCATTAAGATAGAAAATAAAAAATATTCACAAGAATTTGTTGCTCAGACTGATTGTCATAAAATTTAATAAAAAGGCAATTTAGCACTTTTTTGTGTAATAATTTTCAATACGTAATTTTTTTTAAGTTTATTGAAATCGATTTTGATGGTGATTTTTTAAATAGGAATCTAAAAATGTTTTAGGTAATTTTTAAATTTTTGTCACTTCAAAAACCCGAACGCGCGTATACGAGGTTATTCTGACGCGTACGCTCGAACCGATGATGGCATCATACGTATATGGCTTCATAAGCGCTTCAATGCTCATAGGAGTGTCAAGACTGCCTGTTATAATTACTTAATTTAAAAACTATTGAACGTTTTATGATTCAGTCCGCGGTTTGAAAACAAAAACTGCAACACCTCTTTTATAAAAAAAAACGGTTTAACAAGTAAACTTACAACGAAATAGCTTTTATAAAAGTACTGTGAATAATATGTACTAAAATATTTCATCACAGCGCTAAAATATAAGTATAGTGAATTTCGTCTAGAAATGAAAAACTACAATTTCTGTCAACAGAAAATACACTCTGTATTTTTAGCAAAGTTTCTCAATTACGTGAGACATGGACGGGTCGCTTGGTAGGGACCGGATCCCGTGATATTTTTCATATTTCCTAAATCCAGGCTTAAGATCGGATATAGGGTATGTCCAGTAAGATAAAAGTTAAAATTGATGGTGACCAGACCTTTTTATTAGACACAGATACAGATTTTTCTTTTTATTTGGACAAACGTCTATTTGAGATTTTGTTTATTGTAATATTAATTATCAAGAGTAAAATGAGTCTGTTACAAATTGTAATTGTGTATATTCATAATTTAGACCTTAATGGACCTTGGGCCTCCAACGTCCTGTCATCAACTTCATGCCGACATTCTATAACAGCATAATAAAAGTACTTTTTTTTATGTTAGAAGTTGGCAAACAAGCATACGGCCCACCTGATGGTAAGTGGCTGCCGCAGCCTATGAGCGCTTGCAACACCATTAGTAGGTGCCACTCACGCGTTGCCAACCTCGAGATATTAGTTCTTAAATCTCGTTCGCCCAGTAATTTCACTAGCGTACAATGCCCTTCAAACCGGAACACAGTAGTGCCTAAACACTACTATTTGGCGGCAGAATATTGGACACTGTGGTGGTACCTACCTAGCCGGCCTCTTGCAACAAAAGACCTATCACCGGTGTGACTGATTGCACTGGTGGAATAATCTCTGTTGTGACAGAGGTTATTCCAACAGCGGGCGATGGGGTCGTCACATCCCGACGCACAAAATTTTATATTGAGGGTGTACTACACAGAGAATACTGATATGAAGTACCAGCATTCCCACTGCTAAGTTTCGTCTGGTAAGTTTAAGTGCCAGAAGCCCAAACCTTAACCTTTTCCCAGCCTTAACATTCCTTCTCTCTCCCATCATATCCTTGGCTCGAAACTATCTACAATCTAGTCATACTTTTTGAAATTCAATCGTAGTGACCGCTTTCATTGGGCATAACTTTCGACTGCTGCCTCCTTGTTGGTATGAAAAAATTAATGACAGCTAAGACATTAAATTCTAAAGCTTTAATACTAAAAATCCTTAACCTACAGACATAACCTTCTGTAGCATGACGAGAAATTTCACGACAAAGGCTTTCGTGTATTACAGCCGACAAAAGCATATGACTCAAGTTTACTCTAACACATTCCGTTCACATGCACGCTTCGTGAAAACATACTGTCAGATATTAGTAGCGTTGCCGTTCATGTTTTGTGTGTTGTTATTTTGGTGCTATTTTTATTCATAAAGTCGTCTTATTTTCTTAGCTTCACTTTAATTTATAATATATAATTTTTTTTTATGTGACTAAGTTAGCAGGCAAGCAACCTGATGCTAAGAGGTTGTCGTAGCGTACGAGCGCTTGCAACACCATTCATTTGTAGGTGTCACTCAAGCGTTGCTCACTTCGAGACTTTGTTCTTAAATCTGCACTGCCCATTAATTTCACGAGTTGAAAGTGTCTTTCAAACCCAAACAAAGTAATGCAAAACACGCGACTGCTTTGCGGTAGAATATTTGACCCTGCGGTTGTATTTATTCTAGCCGGCCTCTTGCAATAAAAGGCCTACCACCAGTAATTAGTATATGATTTGTTGTATTTATTATCATAAAATTTTAATAAAAAATCGAAACGATATTGTAATGAAATAATAATATCTTGACAACCGCTGTGGCGCCATGAACGACCTGTTTAAAACGACGGATATCGTGAATTTGATTCTCGAATGTGACATTGCTTGCATTGACCATACAGGTACGTAATATGAATGTAATATTATACTATAATATGTTTCGGTCGGAGTGGAGTGGAGTGGAGTGGTGGAGTGTTTGTGTTTGTGTTTACGTACCCCCGACATAGGATGTAACAGCTATCCTTATGGGAGCCGTAAATTATGTTTCGTGCTTAGTGTTTATAAGCGTTTATAAGGTGTATATGTGTAAATTAATAAAATAAACACTTCACACTCAACGGCCCTCATTATGATAGTGATAGCCTGTGTCGGGGGTCCGGAAACACAGACCGGAAAATATGTTTGCATGGTCAATACAAAATATTTATGCTCCGAGCGGGAATCGAACCCGCGACCTGTGGCGTTTAAGGCAGATTCGCTACCGCTGCACCACAACGTCGTCAAAAAGTTAGCAAGATAAAAAGTCAGTTAACGCGCAATAATTAAGTCAGTATGTTTTCAATATGTGGAACGTTTAGCGAGGGTCACGTGAATGCTTAGCGTTATTGAAGTGGCACAATAAAGCGTCCATACGCATGGAACTTTTGATATGTGAAGTTTTCGAATTATGAAATATGGCTTAGAAAGATATATTTTACATTAAATTATCTGAAACAATAATGTTTGATATACACAACAAAATATTAGGTAGCCAAGCTTCTTTGATCATTTTATCACAATTATTATTCTTGAAAACATTATCTTCAATTATAAATGCTTATTTCACACATCTTTTTGAATAACATTAAGTATTCGGAGGGCACGTAAAAAGTCGGTTCCGGCTGTTATCAATTTGATGGTCAGGGCTATACGAGTGACCTACACAACTTTGACACTAGGTTGGCCATTAACCACTCTATAAGAAGAGGAAAAAGAAGGAGTGTAATAACAAAAGCTCAAGATTATTACGGCACTAATTCAATGTCAAGAGTCTGCGTTCAGGGTACGTATATATTATGGCTAGACTTTTACCTCGCAGACTCGCCGAAAAGACGTAGATTAGTTATTCATAATGACGAACTCCTTAGAATTATTATGTAAGTAGCAAGCAGAATTAAATTTCATTTTCTTGCTTCTTATATAAACATATATTCATGTGAAAAGACTTTCTTTATATTCTTTTTATATAAAAAGCAACAAAAAGTAGATATTAGTCGTTACGGGTTAGAAAAATATTATAACAAAAATGCCTTAATTTATATTGTTATTATGATGCAGAAATGGACTACCAAGCATAATAATATATTATAAAAAAACTGTGTTGATAAAATATGTCGAACTTCCTAAAAAGTTGTCGTCATCTGGGAGGCTACCGTGAACTTTTACTACACCATTCTGTTGCGATGCAATTCAGTTCAGGTCATGTTTAGGTAGTAAATGCGTGACGTAACGTTCTAAAATATATTGAAAGTAAGTGTCTGTAACTTCATATTAACTTTATCGCTTCTAGGATGTCATGGTACGAACTACGAAATCGCGATGCGGCTCCGTTTAGGTTGTCCTTGAAATCGCAATAAGAGTTCATGGTAGACCCCCAGGTAGCAAATTATGTAAAGGCCTCAGCAATTGGATCACCGCTTACTTAATTTTCCTGGAAAGAATAAGTGTGCTCCAGAATACCCTCAATAGCCCGCATACCTTATTTTCCACTTTGTCTATGAATGAAATTCGGGAGAAATATATTATGACTTAGTAGTAAATAAATGATTTTGAAGGTAATCTGCATCTAGATCTATAATTTTTTTTTTTTTTTTTTTTTTTTTTTTTTTTTTTTTTTTTTTATGTTAGAAGTTGGCAAACAAGCATACGGCCCACCTGATGGTAGGTGGCTGCCGCAGCCTATGAGCGCTTGCAGCACCATTAGTAGGTGCCACTCACGCGTTGCCAACCTTGAGATATTAGTTCTTAAATCTCGTTCGCCCAGTAATTTCACTAGCGTACAATGCCCTTCAAACTGAACACAGTAGTGCCTAAACACTACTATTTGGCGGCAGAATATTGGACACTGCGGTGGTACTCTACCAGCCGGCCTCTTGCAACAAAAGACCTACCACCAGTGTGACTTATTGCACTGGTGGAATAATCTCTGCTGTGACAGAGGTTATCCCAACAGCGGGCGATGGGGTCGTCACGTCCCGACGCCTGTAAAATTTTATTTTACTATACAAGCCTTACAATTTGATAAATACATTTTGTATAATACATTGTCATTTTGAATATTCATTCAAATCTATAAGCCTCAAAGTTTCATAAATACATAAGATTAAAATCCAATTAAAGATATACATTGGCAAAATACCAACCAAAAGTGGTAAAAACTATAAGCAATAACCACCGATGTAAGAAGAAAAATACAAAATATGATTTGGCATTGGATATAGAAATTTTAAAACCAAGAGAAGTATAAAACCAGTTCATGGATGAATGCCAACAATTTGTAAATACTTACGACCAGCCAAGAATATCTAATATATAAAATTCTCGTGTCACAATGTTCGTTCCCATACTCCTTCAAAACGGCTTGACCGATTCTTATGAATTTTTTTATGCATATTCAGTAAGTATGAGAATCGGCTACTATCTATTTTTCAAACCCCTCAGTGATGAGGGCTGTCCACCCCAAATTATTTTTTTTTTTGTTAATATTTTTATTTTTTCATTATGTGGCATTGAAAAATACATACGACCCTAAATTTTCACTATTTTATCGCCAACCCCGGCTTTTTAATAGCCTTATTAGTCAATCAAAAACTTTCACCGGGTAGAGGGCGTTGCTATCGGGTCCCAGATTTTTTCGGGGCAGGACAACGTCTGCCGGGCCCGCTAGTTTTTCTATACAATTTACTTTAAGAATCGAATTTCTTACACTCCCGACGCAAAAATGGCGGGGTGTTATAATTTTGACGTGTCTGTGTGTGTGGGCTGTGGCTAGTGGCTCCCGAACGGATGAACTGATTTAGGTTTTGGTTTTTTTTTTGAAAGGTGAATTAATCAGGAGTGTCATTAGTTATATTTTATGAATATCGATCCAAAATAGCCGCCACCACAATTACAATTTTTTTAACACCCTGCCCCCACAACACTTCCTCAATATGGGTATCATAAAGAAAGGCTTGACAAGTAGAATACTATATATTAAGATAAATGTCAAATCCAAGATGGCCGCTATCATAAAATGGCGACGTTTTTGTTTTTCGGGGGCTACTAAAAATTTTTAATATTAATTTTCATTTAAATGTGACCCTAAAGTACAGTTCCGAAAGCACAATAATTACCCCCTGTCTTCTTCTTTTTTCTTCTTAACAAAATACTTGCTTATAAAATACTTGAAAACTACACGGTTTATTTTACTGTAAATGTAGGCTGTTGTAATTGTAAATAACCAGTCATATCGTACAAGAGTAAGGTTAAAAGATCTGTCATAAAAGATTCATTTTTCATTTCAATACCCAACGAATTCTCAAATTTCACATGACAAGAAACTCGACAAATCCACTAACAAACGCAGCGCAAAGTCGAAAGAATGACATACGACTGCTATCATATCAAGAGTTTTTTCATCTTGAGATAAAAAGGTGTTTTCCTAAATGGGAGGGGAACGTGATTTATACGAGTAGAAAAAATTGTTTTATGTTACGGCAAGGCGGCGCTTTGCCTGATTGCGGTTTAGTTTGTTACAAAATCGAGTTTTACATATTCCTATTTGTTACAATTTTGAAATAAGTTTTGCTTATACTTAAAGTTACGAATTTATTATATGTTTTTAATTGTGTTGCAGTCATTTTATGAACTTAAGATTACCTACTTGAAATGCAGAATGTCGTTATTATATTTATCGTTGAACTTTTAGTTGGTTTTGACAATATGCTTATTAAAATATGAATAGCAGCCTATTGGTAATTTAAAATATAAACGTAGTTAAAAAGCAAAAATATAAATATTTACGATTTGCGTGTATGCGACACAATTTTTTCTGAATTTCTCATTTGTATTATTTTTGTATCACGACGGTTGAAAAAAAAGCATACGGTCCGTCTGATGGTCAGCAGTCACCAGAACCTATGATCGCGCGCGGTACTTGAATTATCACATGCGTGTTGCCAACCCAAAGGATATGAAGGAAGGGATGAGAAGGGAAAAAGGAAAGGAACAGAGGTGGGAGATTGGGCCTCTGCTCTCACTCATCGCACGAAACGTAACAGAAGCTACTATAGAACAACAGAAGATACTGTTACTTTACACCGATATTCTGTTAGAGGGTAATACTTCCCCGGGCGATCCATTTGTGCTGAGAGGAGTATGGCTCTACAACTATAAAATACTTAATTTAATTGATCAACAAACACAGTCTTGTATTGCAGAATCAGATCTTAACAAATGTTACACCATTTAACATAGGAATAAGAAATGTATGTAAAATACTAATAAGAATAAAAGTTTCATAAAATGAACACTATTTCGATTTTAAATGAGCTATCTTTTCCCCAAAACAATGCATACGACATATACACCAATTAAGCAAACACAGGAATTCGAAAATATTCTTTATTGTAAGATAAATAGGAGTGGAAATCGTTTGGACTTTTTCTGGACAGAATTTTTAATTAAATCACAGGGTGCTTGAATCACTCAGAACATAAGACTCTACATAGTAGTAATGAATATCTGTTAGACATTTTTTCAAGATCGTAAAACATATTTTAGAATATTTATTACATCATTGTTACACATCAAAGATTTTTTCTTGTTTTTTAATAAAAAGCAATACATTAAACACAAGAAAAGAAAATATAGCGACTACGAAAATAATCTACGCAAAAATAATACATTTTTACAACAGGTGACCGAAATGTTGCTTTTTAAATGGAAAATAATAATAATAAACGCTACGCACTCACCCGGGGTTCCTGAAACGTACACAATGATAAAGGCATCATTACGATTTCAAGGAACTTAATTTGTAAAAAAAAATTATAGTGCCTTGATTCTCAAAACTACCTTATTAATTGATATTTAAACCCAAGAACATTTTTATGTTAGAAGTTGGCAAACAAGCATACGGCCCACCCTATGGTAAGTGGTTGCCGTAGCCTATGAGCGCTTGCAGCACCATTAATAGGTGCCACTCACGCGTTGCCAACCTCGAGATATTAGTTCTTAAATCTCGTCCGCCCAGTAATTTCACTAGCGTACAGTGCCCTTCAAACCGGAACACAGTAGTGCCTAAGCACTACTATTTGGCGGCAGAATATTTGACACTGCGGTGGTACCCACCCAGCCGGCCTCCTGCAACAAAAGACCTACCACCAGTGTGACTGATTGCACTGGTGCAATAATCTCTGCTGTGACAGAGGTTATCCCAACAGCGGGCGATGGGGTCGTCACATCCCGACGCCGGAAAAGCATTTAATTACATTTCAAAAAAGAAGAAACAAATATCATAATTTGTTAAAATGTCGCGCCTATTCGAAAGAATAATTTGAGTTTTTCATTAAAACGATGTTCTTACATTTTAAATCAGTTTCAAACTTTTACAATAGAACGCCTGCGGATAAAGCCGCGTATCTCGTAACTGCGACAAAGAAATTTAAAATTAGTTGTATCGTTAATCCAAACACAGAAATTGTAGGTAAATTAAAAATACTGTTGAGATACTGATACTTCAAAAAATGTTAAAGATATATTTATAAATTTTCATATAAATATATAATTTTTTAAATATTTGTATCAATCTCTGTTACACAAAATATTACGATAATTACCAATATGGCTTAAATTTTTCGTTTTTTCCGTAACTCGTAATCTGGGTGCTAAGAAAAATATTTTTCAGAACAGAATTTTCAGAAGCTCACCAAAAAAGACTTCATCATCATGTGAACGTCGAGGCTATCCAGCTCCTCGACAACACGGACATAGTGAGAAGACTTAAAAGAACAAAACCTTTTGAGTTAGTGTATTAAAATAGTGTAAATGATAGTTTAGTGAGTGCTACATATATATAAAGACGCAAGAACAAAGTGCCTTCCCTTAATAGAGACAGTAAGAAAAGTGTTGATGGACACATTCTTAGATTTACTCTACTTAGCAATTTATGTTAGATTTAAATTACTTATTAGTCTTTCTAGGCTAGATCGTAGTATCAATGAAGTGTCTTTAAATAATTAAAGGGCACGTCATTAAAAGCAAAAAAAAAAAAATCAGAACAGTGAATAAATATACCACGAAGAATATTGTATTCAGTTGTTATTAAAAACTCTTTACAAAAAGAAAAATATAAATGAATTATGAAAAAGAAGAACACTCAAATGAATCGCTCAAGAGTTAAATTATATATAAGATTGAAAGAAAAATAAAAAATAAATATACGTCAGAACAGGCTGTGTGGTCATCGATCTTTGCATGAACTTAAAAACAAAATTTAAAAAAAAATTAATACCTTAAAGTATCTTTACTATTGTATCAGTGAAACTGTTCCTTAAACCGTATCCGTTGAAATCTTGCAGGCTTTTAAAACTCGTACACATTGTTTCACGATGTATTTCGTACTTTGAAACACTTGTGACTTACTGTAATTATTTCAACGTGTTTATTGTTCGCTAAACTTAAGCTTGAATGTGTTATATTTTGACTTTAAAAATAATTAAATTTCTTGCTAAACTTCGAGTTTAATCTTGTTTTATGAATGTGTTGATTATTAAAATAACCTCGGGGTGCACAATTTATGTAAGATATTTGAGGTATGAGGTATTTACGGGTGTTAGGCCTTTTATTGCAAGAGGCCGGCTAGGTAGGTTACCGCTTTAGCTTCTCCGCACGTCATCAGGGCGAGAGAGGTTGCTCTGCGATATCCGGGGAGTCCTTATGGCAACGGTGGCCCGCATAGTCTGGCCTTTCCGCCGGGATGTCATGGTTGTTTCTGCAAGCAACTGGATGCTTTGGACTCGGTGGAGCGCCGAGCGAAGAGGATCATAGGTAGTAACTCACTCGTGGAGGCAAATCTTTTGAGCCTCGAACACCGTAGACGAGTGGCCTGCCGGTTTTTTATCGGTTACATTTCGGAGAGTGTGCGGAGGTTTTGCAAAAACTGATACCCTCTTCCCCGTTCCATCACCGAACAACTAGGCACGGCGAGGGGTTTCACCCTTATGTCGTAGACATTCCTCCTTTACGCACGAAGCGGTTTGCCTCTTCTTTCATTATACGGACGGCTAAGAAGTGGAACTCTTTGCCACGGTCAGTTTTTCCAGAATGTTATAACCTGGACATCTTTAAGGCCAGAGTGAACAGACACCTTCTAGGCATACGTGCTCCATCTTAAACCTCATCTTCGCCTTCCACCAAGCGAGATTGAGGTCAAACGTAAGCCTATTTTGCATTAAAAAAAGCGACCCCATGACGTCTCACTCTGGCGATGAGGGTTCCACTGAGTTTTAGTGGGTATTGCTGCTTGTCTAACGGGCGGCCGAGTCCCACACTACCACTGCCTAGTATACTTGACGAGTACACTACGTGCAGTGGTGTGCTTAAATGCATTTCTCAGTAAGCCGTAGAGCAGTATACTCTGTTTCGGTTTGAAGGACACTAGCTAGTGGGCAAATTTACTGTGCAAAGATGTAAGAACCAATATCTCGAGGTATCTCTGTCATCAGGTAGGCATTATGTTTGCCTGCTAACTTAGTCACATACAAAAACAAAGACGAAGCCATAGAAAGATCTTCCTTAAAATATAATTTACTTAAAAATATCTAAATTTAATCAAATTTTCATCATTTATCAAGATTACATGCGTCACGGATCAGGAGGGCTTAAAGGTCGGTACGGAAAGAAATAATCTACAATTATAAGGATTTCCTGTGCTCTTGGATTTTTTCATTCATAAAATTAAATCCCGCATTATCGTAGATAACGTTTAAAATAAAAAGAAATGTTAATTTTAATATTCTATACTGGCTGCGCCCGCAGCTTTGCTTGCGTGGTGTATTCAAATAAAAATAGCTTAAGTTACTCGTTAAAGTCTCGTTAATCGTCTCGTATCGGTCCAGCCGTTTCAGAAATGAACCGGAACAAACAGACACACACAATATTATAATTTTTTTAATGTAACTACCGTATAGTTTATACCATTTAGTAGAAAGCTGTTAAATTGGAATAACAAACAGACCCTTCAATTTCAATTATTTTTAATGGAAAGGATCTAAAGAACAATTACGTTACAAATAAACCCATTATCAAAAATTTTATAACAATCAAAATCCTGAAGCAAATTACTCACTAAAATACTTGATCCATCTGATCTCTGAGATTTGTTATCGTCATGCAATCTTGTTAAATTAGAATCAAATTGACAGTCAGATTTAACGCGAAGAATCGTTTTGATGGATTTTTTATTGTTTCTAACGATTTTAATTAAATGTTGTGCTGGTGGCAAAATAAAACTGGTAATTTATTTGGTGATTTTATTGGAAAAATATTGTTAAAACTTAATGTGTGTAAGATTGAGGGAAAAGCAGACATACTACTGCTGATGCTTTGAGTCACATTGAGATCGCGATGCGGCATCGATTTTATTACGCAGAGAGTCGCAAAATCGTCGACGCTAAAAGTAACATGTCAGCTAGAACCTTAAATGGAAGAAAGACATGAACATTATGAGCTATTTAGGCTGAGACATATTTACTGAACATACTATACTGTACTTAAAAGTTAAGTGGCAGCCTTTTAAGAATCTTCCCAACATATGCCGGTTTCCTTACAATGTTTTTCTTCACTGGAATGTACCATAACAGCAAGACCAATTTGAAACACAAGTCTATGTTTAATATCTATTGGTCCATACCTGGATTTACGAGAAATCATATAGCTGTATGAAGTAGGAATGCGTGTGACAAGCAAGCCCACGTCTTTCTGCTACCGCAAAAGCCATAGATAATAGACTGGTTGCAAAAACTGCCAAATATTATTAGAAAGGGGGCTAGACGGAAAATTCTTACGAAAAGTTGTCACGACACTTTTTGCTATAGTAAGCTATTGTAACCTGTGCGGCGTCGCATGTTTCTCTGTCTGTCTCTCTCTCTTATAGAAAGCAAGCCAGATATTTTCATTTCTATTTCGCATTGAACAGTGTGGTGTCGCGACAATTATTTTTGTTGAGTGTGTAGCATACATTAATTTAGTTTTATATAATTATATAAACTATATTAATATACTACATAAACAAGTACACAAATAAATATATACATAAACATACACAAATATATAATACACAAAAATATACACATATTATCATCCACACATTAACTCAGGCAAATTCTATATAATAAATAATTAAATAATATAGTAATTTATAGTATCGCACCGCGCGATCTTATCTTACACTGGAAAGCATCGCTTAGCTGCATTGCTGTTGTTATTATTCTTACGGCCGGGCCGGTGCACCGGCGCTCGCGCAGGTAGCAAGACCATCAGTCATAACTCGTATCCGACCCTGAACGTATGTTGCTTGTTATCGCGCTGTGCTTACTCGTAATTACGCTAACCGCTTTGTCTTTATTATTTCGTCTTATATTTCTTCTACTGTATCTATACTTTAGTCTTCGCTGTACTCTTTCTAAAACTTATATGTGTGGACTTTCGTGTGTGTTTAATAAACGTTATTAAAAGTGATTTGGACTTTGAACTTTTTCTCCGTAATATAATTATTCAATATTGATTTAAATATTTGAATAAAGTAAATTAGTTTACACACCGCAACCCGCAATACTGGTGACCCGTGAAGAACATTTAAAATGTTAAGCGAAGATTTCGAAGACGCGACCAGTGACGGTCAAAAGGTCAAAGCAGGGCGTTGTTCCACGGAAGTTTTTAAAGTGGGTATACGAGTACCACCTTTTTATCCAGATGAACCCGAAATTTGGTTTGCTCAATTAGAAGGTCAGTTTGCACTCGCAAATATTACAAGTGACGTGACAAAATTTTATTACGTGATCGGTCACCTCGAACATCAATTTGCCAAAGAGATCAAAGATATTATTGTCAAGCCGCCCGCGACTGACAAGTACAGTAAATTGAAATCTGAATTAATTAGTAGACTCACAGCATCGAAAGCTACTAAGATTAAGCAGTTGCTGACTCACGAAGAGCTCGGAGACCGGAAACCTTCACAGTTCTACCGACACCTTCGTAGCCTAGCTGGACCAGAGTTTCCAGACGAATTTTTACAGACCATTTGGATTAGTCGTCTACCCTTAAACGTCCAGACAGTTCTAGCAGCTCAGACATCAGCGCCGCTTGACATCCAAGCTGAACTTGCGGATCGGATAATGGATATTGCAGTCCCTACGCCGCAAATCCACGCGACAGCTTCAACATCCAAGGCTCCAGAAAGTTCTTTGCAAATGGAAGTGGCAGAGTTAAGGAAGCAGGTCAGATCACTCACTCTACAACTCAATAGAAGAGCTCGTTCACGCAGCAGGCCATCTAGCAGCAAACGCTCACGAAGTCGTTCTCAGAGCAATTACAAGAAGTACCCGGTTTGTTTCTATCACTCCAAGTACGGCAACAAAGCCCATAAGTGCGTTCGTCCGTGTGACTACAAGCCGGAAAACTACAAGGGCGGTCGGTAATGGCGACTGACGATTGCCCTCGTGTTCCTGGTCGCCTGTTCGTCACTGACCGAAGAACGAAGACCCAGTTTCTGGTCGACACCGGAAGCGACCTCTGTGTCTTCCCCCGGTCTTTGCTTCGTGATCGCCGTGTTCCAGCCAACTACCAACTTCGCGCTGCCAATGGTTCATCAATAGAAACTTACGGTTACGTTAGTCTTAATATTGATTTAGGCTTACGCCGAGATTTTGTGTGGCGCTTTGTAGTGGCTAATGTAACCAAGCCAATAATAGGCGTAGATTTTTTATCATATTTTAATTTAATTGTAGATTGTCGTAGTAAATGTCTCATAGATAAAACCACTAATGTTACTGCTAATGCTTCAAAAGCTTCTTGTTTAGACTATGTTTTGTCGATAAAAGTTATAACTGGTGATTCATGCTACCATAAAATTCTCGATGACTTTCCAGAGATTACTCGACCAGCCGGCACACTACGCACTACACTACACAACACGGTACACCACATACGAACAACACCAGGCCCTCCAGTTTCCTGCCAACCCCGGCGATTAGCGCCAGATAAATTAAAAATTGCTCAACACGAGTTCCAGGCAATGCTAGCTAATGGTACTGCCAGACCATCGGAAAGCCCCTGGTCATCGCCTCTTCACCTCGCACCGAACAAAAACAACGGATGGCGTCCTTGTGGGGATTACAGGAGACTTAACGCTCGAACCATCCCCGACAGGTACCCGATTAGGCATATACACGATTTTGCTCACAGCATTGCTGGGTGTAAAATTTTTAGCACCATCGATCTTGTAAAGGCCTACAACCAGATACCTGTCAGTCCTGAGGATATCCCGAAAACGGCAATAACCACACCTTTTGGTTTATACGAGTTTCCGTATATGACCTTTGGTTTGCGGAATGCGGGACAAACCTTCCAGCGTTTCGTGGATGAGGTAACTCGAGGTCTCGACTTCTGTTATTGTTACTTAGATGATTTTTTAATATTCAGCAGGAACGAGAACGAGCATAAGGAGCATCTTCGTAAGTTATTTGGCAGGTTAAAAGAATATGGCATGCTTATTAATACTTCAAAATGTGTTTTCGGCGTGCCTAATGTAAAATTTTTAGGCCATAGTATATCAGCGAGTGGCACAAAAGCACTCGATACTAAAGTTCAGGCCATCGTAGATTTCCCGCAGCCCAAGAATATTAAGGAGTTAAGGAGGTTCTTGAGCATGATAAATTTTTATAGGCGATTTTTGCCCAAAGCAGCACAGACTCAAGCCGCTTTACATGCTTTGCTGACAGGCGTCGTCAAAGGATCTCAGCCTATCCCTTGGACTGAGACTTCTTTAAAAAGTTTTAAAGAGTGCAAGGAAAGTTTGGTCAAAGCCGTTTTACTGGCTCATCCAGACTTCCAGGCTAAGCTCGCACTCTTGACTGACGGGTCAGATACCGCTATTGGAGCAGTTCTGCAGCAGCACAATGGTGAGAATTGGCAGCCGTTAGCTTTCTTTTCTAAGAAGTTAACGCCTGCTCAGCAAAAATACTCGCCTTATGACCGAGAACTTTTGGCCATTTATGAAGCCATAAAGTACTTCAGGCACATGCTTGAAGCTCGACACTTCGTCATTTACACGGATCATAAGCCGATCAGTTTTGCGTTTCATGAACGGAAAACCAACTGCTCACCGAGACAATTCAGACATCTAGATTATATAGCTCAATTCACCACCAACATAAGGCATATTTCTGGCAAGGACAATGTCGTAGCCGACGCCTTATCTCGAGTGGATGAATTACAAGCTCCAGTCAGTCTAGATACTTTGGCTGAACAGCAAGCATCGGATCCAGAGCTGGCAAACTTCCTCTGTGAAAAATCTTCACTCAGGCTCGTTAAAATGGAAGTACCGGGGAGCCGTACTTTCGCGTACTGTGATATCAGTACATCGACCCCCCGGCCGTTTGTTCCCAAATTGCTTAGAAAGCAAGTTTTTGACAGTTTGCATTCTTTGAGTCATCCTGGTGTCAGCGCAACTGCCAAACTTGTATCTGAACGTTTTGTTTGGCCTGGCATCAGGAAAGATTGCCGAGCATGGGCACAATCATGCTTGTCATGCCAACGTGCAAAGGTTAGCCGTCATGTGTCTGCACCTTTGGGCACTTTCGGATTACCACGCGCACGCTTTAGGCACATCCACATAGATATTGTGGGTCCCTTGTCGTCGTCGGAAGGCTTTCGTTACTGTTTGACGGCCATAGACCGATTTACAAGATGGACGGAAGTCATTCCAATGCTTGACATCACGGCCGAAACAACGGCAAAGGCTTTATTATCAGGCTGGATAAGCCGGTTTGGCTGTCCAGAGACCATTATTACGGACAGAGGCCGCCAGTTCAAGTCCGCTCTGTTCAACTATCTATCTAAGATAGCTGGATTTGAGCACAGAAGGACTACGGCATACCATCCTGCCTGTAATGGACTGATAGAACGCTTCCATAGACAGCTCAAAGCTTCTATCGTCTGTCATGCTCATGAGAAGTGGACGGAATCCTTGCCTTGGGTGCTTCTCGGAATAAGAAGTGCATTTAAGGAAGATTTACAAGCTTCGTCTGCTGAATTAGTGTATGGCGAACCTCTAAGACTTCCTGGAGAATTTTTCCACTCCAGCACAAGCTCCGTGACGGACATAGCTGATTTCACAGCTCGCCTACGATCATTCGCACAAAAATTACAACCAGTACCCGCCTCTCGTCACAATAGAGAAAAGATTTTTGTTTTTAAAGATCTGAAAACAACTAATCACGTTTTTCTGAGAGAGGACGCAGTGCGAAGTTCGTTACAGCCCGTTTACTCTGGCCCCCACAAGGTGTTGTCACGTAACGATAAAGTTTTTACGCTATTGGTCAATGGGAAGGAAGTGACGGTTTCAATTGACCGCTTAAAACCAGCCTACTTACTGGCTGACAAATATGACCCAGTTCTTGCCTCGAGAGACAATGACCAGCTTACTGATAGTCCTAAGCCCTATCAGACTCGATCAGGACGTCATGTTAAATTTCCTGATTTTTATCGCCCTTGACGGTCTCTGGAGGGGGGTGATGTAGCATACATTAATTTAGTTTTATATAATTATATAAACTATATTAATATACTACATAAACAAGTACACAAATAAATATATACATAAACATACACAAATATATAATACACAAAAATATACACATATTATCATCCACACATTAACTCAGGCAAATTCTATATAATAAATAATTAAATAATATAGTAATTTATAGTATCGCACCGCGCGATCTTATCTTACACTGGAAAGCATCGCTTAGCTGCATTGCTGTTGTTATTATTCTTACGGCCGGGCCGGTGCACCGGCGCTCGCGCAGGTAGCAAGACCATCAGTCATAACTCGTATCCGACCCTGAACGTATGTTGCTTGTTATCGCGCTGTGCTTACTCGTAATTACGCTAACCGCTTTGTCTTTATTATTTCGTCTTATATTTCTTCTACTGTATCTATACTTTAGTCTTCGCTGTACTCCTTCTAAAACTTATATGTGTGGACTTTCGTGTGTGTTTAATAAACGTTATTAAAAGTGATTTGGACTTTGAACTTTTTCTCCGTAATATAATTATTCAATATCGATTTAAATATTTGAATAAAGTAAATTAGTTTACACACCGCAACCCGCTATAAGTGTATACAGGTTTTTTGTAAATAATAAATAATGTTAATAATAAAAAAATATTATTATAACTTAAAAAAATAAAATTTTATTACAATTCCTTCACTAATTAATCGAAAGGAACTTCGTTCCATCCGGGTGTTCCTTGACACCTCTCAAGTTTTTTTATCTTTCTAGCTCAGCTACTATTATTTAAGTCTCTTCTTTCTAGCATTATTCCCGGTATTTTTATTTTACCCAGGGTCATCAGGATCAGATGGCAATCACTCTGTGTAAAAACTAGTAACCTGTCAAATCCGGATAAGAGTAATAAGCAGACCCTAGGTAAAATAAAAATACCGGGAATAATGCTAGGACGAAGAAGACTTTCATATGCATTTAGTGAAAAGTTGTTGCTTTGTAATTACAAAGAGACATTTCAATTTTATTTAGATTATCTATAGATTTCTCATAAAAAAATTACAATATTAAATTGGATGAAAGAAATATTTCTTTAAGAAGTAGATACTTTAATACTTTTCGTAATGTCAGATTGTGATAAAAAGGTTATTACTGTCTTTATAAGAACTTTGTAACTTACCCGAACTTTATCTCTTTAAGTCCCTTTATGAATTAAAAAATCGTAAAAGAAATTGTTGGATAGACTTATGAATAATTTATTTGGAATTGAAATGATTTTTAGTAGCGTTTATAAGCCATTTGCCTCGAATATTCTTTTAATAATAAATACAAGATATTATACTTTTTAATAGGACGGGCTTTACAGAAATTTATTAAATATTACCAGTCAAGTGCGTTGTGGACCATGCACAGTTGAAACTAAAGGGTTCCGCAGCTTGGTTATGAAGAATCTTATTTAGAGGAAATTAAAAATAATAACGAATTAAAATGTGTTGGGAAACATAGAGCAATAGAGTCATTTTTAATATTTTTATATTTATGTATATTTTAATTATTTATGTACTAGTATATATATCTATATATATATATATATATATATATATATATATATATTTTTTTATTTATTTATTTATATATGTATGTATGTTAAATCTATTTATTTTGTATTTATTTATCTTATCAATATATAAATGTATTTATTTATTTTATCATATATAATTATTATATATTATATTATAATTAATTTTAAGCCTTCTCACTGTACACCTCCTCCACCGCTTCTCATGTTCATCTCCTCCATCTAAGGGTTGCCTGGAAGAGATCGCTGACTTAGCGATAAGGCCGCCTTTTGTACATTTTAGAAATTTGTAATTTACTTTTTGTTTATCTTTGTGGTGTGCAAATAAAGTATATTTTATTATTATTATTATTATTATACATTTTTTTATCTCGGAGTGCTTAAGACACTTCGGTAAATATCATGAAATCACGGGCCTAAGCCAAGTGAATTCCATGTTCTCTAATGGGTCAGTGATTTAAATCTTCTTGAAGAAATTTACGGACAATGCGACATGTATTTAATATTGCGGCTTTTTGCATCGTTATATATGTGTTTTCAGGTATGTTGATGACTCTGAGAGATTGTAGAAGGTGTTTAGGAATAACTCCCGTACTGGATAATACCAGCGGAACAATGTAAACTTTATTCATTTTCCAGATTCTAATAATTTCTTCTTTTAATTCTGTGTATTTATTTATTTTTTCTGTAATCGTTTTATGTATGTTGTGGGTCTTGGGTACTGAAATATCAATTAGGAAAACTGTTTGATTTTGCTTATCGATCAATGTAATATCGGGTCTATTGTAGTGAACTGTTTTATCTGTTAGTATTGCTCTGTCAAAGTATAGTTTGTGGGTGGTATTCTCCAGTACAGGTTTTGGCGAATACTGATAGTATGGGGTAAGTTTGCTAGGTAGTAGCTTATGATTAATGGCTAGTTTTTGGTGTATTCTATTCATTGACGTTTTGTCTCCTTTGTCAAACTTCTCTTAATTAATCAATGGGTCAGCAATGTTTGAACTAATTACTTAGTGAATGTTATCGGACCGAGATACGAAGGCTCAATCTACTTAATGTGCGAAATGAAACACTATTACATCCAAATAGTACAAAGGCAATTTTCTTTGTTTTCCAATGTAAAATTCTTTTTGTGTTGTACCAATTATATAAATTATTTGTTACATTAATCATGAAAATGTTTTTTTTTATATAAGAATAGTAATTTTATAGTTGTATTTTGAGATCAACACTTAAATAACACTAAAAAACAGTAGTAGACACTGTTGTGGCGTTGTGCGTATCTTGTCAACCTTTAGTCTCGACGGTTGCGGGTTCGATGCCCGCTCGGGCAGATGTTTGTTAAATTTCGGTCTCGGTCTGGGCGTTTGTCTGTGGGTCTCCCCATCGTGCCTCGGAGAGCACGTTAAGCCGTCGGTCCCGGTTGTTATCACATAACATCTGATATTGATCGTTAACTCTTGATGAATAAATTGCTCTTATCCAATTTACTGCATATGAAAGTATATTAATTTAAGTAATTACATAAAACTAAAATGTCTGTCTGTCTGTTTGTTCCATCAATCTTCGTAATGGCTGGACCCATTTCGACGGTACTTTCTGCTGATGCTGCTAAAGCTACACATAAAGATAACAACCAGGACCAACAGTTTAACTTGCCCTCTGAGGCACGGTGGGGAGACCTACCAGGACAAACGTCCTGACCGAAACAGATATTCGTGAGATTAATGCTAAGATCTGCCCGAGCGGGAATCGAACCCGCAACCATCGAGGCTAAACCTTTCACTGTGCTTGTGCTCTTTTGTACCCCATTGTATCATTGTGTGTTTTGTTGATAATGTTATTTATATATAAATAAATATGTTGAAAAATAAATTAGATACAGAATATAAAAAATATATAATATTTTTTTTTCCAATATAAGATTTGATTCAATAACCGCCACCACGTTGTCCATCTCTCAAAACCTCAAAAAATTCCCATCGTTTTTAATAAAATATATAAGTCAATCTCAGTTACTAATTTTGTATTAATTTAGAAGATATAAATAAGATTTAATACTATACGACTAACAACTTTTACGAGATAATAAAGTGTTACTTATTTTATATTATATATTTATTTCATAGAAAATATCAGAATATAAGTTTTGCCTTAGAAAATTTTCTGTCAAGATATTGAAAAAGGAAAAACAAAAGACTCGTAACTTCTAGACTCTTTTTATTCACATTCTTTTATTATAATGTCATTCATAAACTATGAAATAGCAATATTATATTCAATTTATATTTATACGAATGTTATATAGTCAGATGGACTTATTGCTTCTGACATATAACATGGGTTTTATTATAATAAAAAATCACGTCAATCCAATCTGAAGTCTTACTAACGTATTATTTATTATTATTAAATTAATTTTTATTATTTAAAAAATACGAAAAAATCGTATTAATGTATCACATTGGGTTAGTAGTATGGGGTCTAGAACACAAGCAAAACCTGAAAATATATCTGTATGGTCAATAAAAACATTCGAACCACTGAATCATAACGTCATATAGATTATCGACATGTTTTATTTGTGACGTTTGTGTTATATGCATTTCTGGAGTTATTTTTTATGCCTTTTATGTCTTGACGTTTGACAAACAAGCATATGGTCCGCCTGATAGTAAACAGTTACCGCAACCTATGAATGCTTGCGATACTTGAAGTATCACAAGCGCGTTGCCAACCCAAAAAGAGGACGAGAACAGAAAAAAGGAAGGGAACAAAGGGGGTGGGAGATTGGGCCTCTGGCGCTCTCACTCATCGCACGAAACCAGAAGATACTGAAACGCAAATGACACTGTTACTTGACGCCTATATTCTGTGAGAGGGTAGTACTTTCGTGGTTGTGACGGCCCTTTTTATGCTGATAGAAGCTTGGCTCTACTACCGCAAAAATGTAATGTATATCATATCGTAATGCAAAATGTAACGCAGTCGCGTCCGCAAAATTAACCCACTCATTCTGAGGAAGGACCTCCGATGGCTGCGAAATTACTAATTAAACTTGAGTTTTAGCCATTAAATTCTACATTAAGTTAAATAATATCTCATGATAGGAATAATAAGCACATGCTCTACATGTCTTTAAAGAGAATCTGAGACGAGCTTATCACAGAGGAGCAGCGAAGTCGAGTTATCTACTAATCCGTCTCTTTAACTAAAGAGGAGTTACCCGACAGTCGAATGCTAACAAGCTTACTATTACATACTTACTTTCAACACATAAATGGAAAACTTGGTAAAAGAAAAAGCAGTATTCTGCACTAAGACTTAAATTTTTAATGAAAGGTAGTTTCTTTAAAGAATCTTTCACAAACCAATTATTTCTTTGCTCGAATGTTGTTTTCTTTTGTCTCTATCTTTGTGCTTACATATAATTTTATTTTAAAATTGTGTCGTCAGAGAGACGAGACGAACTACTTAGCATCCATGGAACCACCATGCGGACGCCGGGTCCATCGTGTGGTTGAGGGAGAAACTCCGAGCAGTTACCGGGACTTGCAACCCGTGTATAGGCTTAAAGAGGCCTCCTTTCAGATACGTATCAACGCTCACCTTCACCGCTCGCGTTGGTCCCCCTGCCCAGCCAAATTTGAAAGGAGCCTGTCATAGTTGCTTTAGATGCTCGTTCTAAAATAGAACTCACGCCAAGGCCAAGGCCTTTCAGTAGGCTATAGAGAAATTTTGCTGATTTACCTCTCGCCCCTACTTCGACTGCATACAAATACATAAATAGCCATTTTTAGTATCATCTGTAAGTTCGTAATATATATGTTTTTTATATTATATATAACAATTAAAAATATGACTTTTCGCTAGCAAACCTCTCTTTGTTTCTATATTTTAGTAAAGTCGATCATTTTCATTTTGAAATAACTGTTTTTGTAATATAACCGAATTTTTGTTTTTTTTTTTTCCATGTACACTTTTAATTGGATATTCAAGTATCACTCATTCATTCGACAAAAGCCTCACATTGTTAAGGGGAAGTAAAATTGTTTGCTTAATTATTTCGTGTTTTGAATGGTATTGTCATCCCATTGTCTTCATTTTTCACGTTGTATAGTGACTAATTGTGCAATTAAATTTTCTCAAATTATTATTTTACCTTCCAATTTTACGGGAATATACCTTACTGAATTTATTCTTTTATAGGTTATTAAAAATGAACTTTGTTAATTGTTAACTCACTGAATTGAATCGAATGCAGAAACAATGTGGTTTTCTTTTATATAAGAGGAAGAAAACGGACCGCAGGCACACCTGATGTTAAGCGCCACCCATGAACATTTGCAACACTGGAGGCCATGCAGATGCGTTGCTCATCTTATCGTACAGAATAAGCTCTTTTTTTTTTAATGTTAGAAGTTGGCAAACAAGCATACGGCCCACCTGATGGTAAGTGGTTGCCGTAGCCTATGAGCGCTTGCAGCACCATTAGTAGGTGCCACTCACGCGTTGCCAACCTCGAGATATTAGTTCTTAAATCTCGTTCGCCCAGTAATTTCACTCAGCCTACAATGCCCTTCAAACCGGAACACAGTAGTGCCTAAGCACTACTATTTGACGGCAGAATATTGGACACTGCGGTGGTACCTACCTAGCCGGCCTCTTGCAACAAAAGACCTACCAACAGTGTGACTGATTGCACTGGTGGAATAATCTCTGTTGTGACAGAGGTTATCCCAACAGCGGGCGATGGGGTCGTCACATCCCGACGCCTTTAAAGGTCTTCTCTTGAAGGTCCTCAAATCGTATGGGTTCAGAAAGATCTTCAGCCTTCAGCCTTATGGAGGTCAAGAGCACATCGACATTTTTGAATAAAGAAAAAAAAAAGCCTTATGGATTTCAAATGAATTGATGATGGTTCTTGAATTAATCAATCAATTAGTATAACAAGGCGAACTTAACCGGTCACATAACTTTCTTTATAAGGATAGTACTTCTCCGAACGATTGAGCCCAATCATTTTTTTATATCATGACGGTCCGCCTGATGGTGAGCAGACACCGCAACCTATGTTCGCTTGCGATACTTGAAATAACACAAGCGCGTTGCCAACCCAAAGGATAGAAGTGAAGGGATGAGAAGGCAAAAAAGGAAGGGACCAGATGGAGTGAACTTTACGCCGATTTTCTGTGAGACTAGAGAGTACTTCCCTAGTCGAGGCGGCCATTTTGTGCTGAGAAAATCATGGCTCTACTACCGTACAAAAATTAATTATAATAATAATGCAAACTTTATCGGTCACATTATTTATAAGGATAGTACTCCGATCGAGTGGATCCATTCATTTCAAAAGTAGAAATGCTGCGCAACATTTCATTTAAGTCTGGCCTTTAATTAACTGTAGCAGAGTATGTTTGCTCAAGAGTATATTTATACGAGAACGTTATAATATTGTGTTTTGTTTTAACCTACATTTTCATCTGGCGGCATAACCTCTTCAATTCACAAGTTTACGATCAACGACGTCTGTCATATCTTCTTCTTCATCCTAGCATTATTCCCGGTATTTTATTTTACCCAGGGTCTGCTTATTGCTCTTATCCGGATTTGACGGGTTGCTAGTTTTTACACAGAGCGATTGCCATCTGACCTCCGCAACCCTAAGGGCGAACCAGTAACTGATTGGATAAGAGCAATTTACTTATCAAGAGTTAACGATTATTATCAGATGTTATGTGACAACAACCGGGACCGACAGCTTAACGTGCTCTCCGAGGCACGGTGGGGAGACCCACAGACAAACGCCCAGACCGAGACAGAAATTTTAACAAACATCTGCCCGAGCGGGAATCGAACCCGCAACCGTCGAGACTTAAGGCAAACACGCTACCCACAACGCCACAACGGTGTCTGTCATATCTATATCCATTTAATTAGAATTGAGGTATCTGTTTGTAAAAAGAGTCAAAGCCTCAATAGTTTAACGGTATAAAGGCCTACTTCGCTCCGTTAACGCGAGAATCGAGGGTTCGATCCTGACCCCCTTAAGCTATTGTCGTACCCACTCCTAGCGCAAGCTTCGAGCTTATTTGGAGGTGCAATAGGAATATTAGTAATGCCTTGAAAAAGCATTGCTAATATTCTTTAAAAAAGACAATAAAGAAAGAGTCGGAGGCCCAATGCCCCATCCTCTCTACACCCTTTCTTTTTCCTTCTCATCCCTTCCGTCCTATACCTAGGGTTGGTGCGCATGTGATACTTCAAGTATCGCTAGGGTTTTATAGCTTGTTTGCCCAACCCTAATTAAAAAAAACATACATACAGTGGAACATAAAACTTCCTCTTTTTTTGATGTTGGTTAATATTATAACAAAGTACATATACATATCTTGACGAATCTTGAAAATTTTTAGTGTCAACTAATTAATAATACTTGGGAGAGCAAATTATTCAGAGCGGTTTCACTCGGAATTTCGACGATCGTTGTCAGAACTGTCTACAGTAAATTGAATTCTCCAGGACTCAATTAACATTTCAAACGAATTTCTCTTTCTATAACACTTACATGTTAAAATCTTTTATAAACTGTATTTAAGCAAATCGCTTTCTATAGAACTGTTAAAGTTATTATGATTATTTATATAAGGAGACTCATCTGATATTAAGCGATCACCGCCGTCCATGAACATCTGCAACACCAGAGGACATACAGTTGCGTTGCCGACCTTTACGAAAAGGATAGGCTTCTCTTGGAGGTTCCCATGTCGTATCGTTTCGGAAAGACCGCCGGTGGAAGTTAGTTCCACAGAGTGGTTGTGCGATGAAGAAAATCTGTGCTTTTTGTCTGTTAAATCGCGTTGTTGTGGATATCTTGACATTGAGGTGGTAAGGATAGAATTTTGATTTTTGTCGTAATGAAGGTGAAAATCTACCTGCGGGATCAGTCCCAACAATCAGTCAGTTTTTTTTTTTTTTGAAACAAGCTGTTTTCTCTTCTTATCTTTTTTTATGTTTGTCCAAATACAGGCAATTATATTTTCTTTCTTTCTTTCAGGAAATTTTGTTGTTCGGCGAGTAATGAAAGATAAAAAAAACATGTTTTAACATTTTCTAAAATTTCACCTCTGAATGGATGAAACGGGGCTTTGAAGTTTGTATAAGGAACTCCAAATAAATAATTTGAACAGAAGAAAAATAAAATAAACATTTCATTGTGTACAGAATATTATTGACAAAGGTTTTTATAGTTAAATAATAATGGCTTTGAAGTGTTAATTTATCGCAACAAATTTACTCGTAAATCCGTCAGAATAATACCTGTGGGACAGTCGTTGTTGGGACTGTCCACCGTAAATTGAATTATTTCAGGCTCGATTATTTTCAAACGAATCCCATTTGTTATATCGCGTTCGAATTTAAGTTTACAGTTGACTTAGGAAAGAATTTATACAAATAAATAAAATTTAAGCATCTGTTTGTTCAAATCAACAGCTTTTCACTACATGCATATGAAAGTATTTACGCTGCTTACATAGAAAACCAATTTTTACATTTCTTGTCTCTCTGTCTATTCGTTTCAGCTGATCTCTGAAAGGGTTAGACCGATTTTAATAGAACTACTTTTAATTTAGGGTTCCGTGCAATAAAGAAAAATCCTTACACCACGCGAGAGAAACCGCGGACGCAGCTAGTTTTTACTAAATAGCTTTAGAGGTCATTGTTTCTCTTGACCTTAGAGTATATACTATTTTAGATACCACTTAATTCATAGAAATATATGAACATATTTGAATTTGTTTAATTTGAATTGTATTCAGTATTAAAGGCTTTCATTTAAACAGTTTCATCGAAAGAATTGAGAAAAGGCTTAATACAAAATTCACAGTAACTTTTTTCTTTTTAATACAATAAAATATTTCATCGCGAAATTCGCGGCATTACTCTTTTCCAAAGGATACCATGAGTATGACAGAATTATACCTGAAACGGACGGATAAATGTATGTGGCAAAAATATGAAAAATTTCATTTCAATTTAGCCATTTTAAATTTACTTGTATTTAAATTAAAGATAAATTAAAATTGCTTTTGCATATCTTTACGCTTATACCGCCAATTGGTTTTTTTATACATGTTACAAATAGACACATTTATTTATTTTTATGTACGTATTTTGAAGTAGGTATTGAACTCAATAATTTGAGTTCTTCTTCTTCCTAGCATTATTTCCGGTATTATACGAGTATTTACCCAGGTTCTGCTTACTCCTCTTGTCCGAATTTGAAAAGTTTTACACTGAGAGATTGCCATCTGACCTCAGCAACCAGTAACTCATTGGATGAGAGCAGGTTACTTATCAAGAGCTGACGATTATTATCAGATGTTATGTGATAATAACCAGGACTGACAGCTTAACGTGCTCTCCGAGGCAGGGTGGGGAGACCCATAAGGACAAACGCCCAGACCGAAACAGATATTTGTAAGATCATTGCAAGCATCTGCCCTAATCGGAATCGAACTCTCAACCATTAATAGAATACTTTAACAAGAACTTATACTACACAACAACACTACTTGTACAAAAAAGTTAATATTATAACATTGAAACATTATGTGCTCACAACAAAAGTTCAAAAGTTGCAAAAGTTTTCATATTCCGCATACAAAGTAGTTAGTCTTGAATTGAGCTGCTTTACATTTCCTTCAACAAAAACGTTACTTGGTTAGGAATTTAAAAGATATTTATCCTGTTAGTGTATTCATTATTTTTTGGTGCGTTGATGCAAAACAATTTTGAAAAGATATTGAACTCTGGCTCATTGCCTTCACATGTGACAGGCTGTTTAATTTTTCGTCCAAAATCGGGATGGCGATTCAGCGGTGAAGTCTAGCTAGCATTCTTACCGTAATCGACAAACTTTTATATTTTAGCCATAAATTGATAGCTTGATACAATTTAAAATGATTTTTTCTTTTAGAGCATTTAAATAAAAGCTTGGTCTTAAAAATATTTTTAATAAGTATTATTTATTTATTTTTAAGCGCATTTTACAGAGATTTCGCTCGTAAATACTCTAAGCAGATAATCTAATTACATACATCTAAATACATACTCGTAAAAGCAGAAGTGTAGTTTGGTTTGAAGTAGACCGTAGCTAGTGAAATTACTGGGCAAAAGAGATTTAACAAACACAATATGGAGGAACGGTGTTGAAAACGCGGTGTTGACACCGTTGTGGCGTTGTGGGTAGCGAGTCTGCCTTTAGTCTTGACGATTGCGGGTTCGATTCCCGCTTGGGCAGATGTTTGTTAAAAATTTCTGTCTCGGTCTGGGCGTTTGTCCGTGTGGGTCTCCAGACCGTGTCTCGGAGAGCACGTTAAGCTGTCGGTCCCGGTTATTATCGATAACATCTGATAATAATCGTTGACTCATGATAAGTAAATTGCTCTTATCCAATGATTTACTGGTTCGCCCTTAGGGTTGCGGAGGTCAGATGGCAATCGCTCTGTGTAAAAACTAGTAACCTGTCAAATCCGGATAAGAGTAATAAGCAGACCCTGGGTACATAAAAACACCGGGAATAATGCTATGATGAAGAAGGTATTGCAAACGCGCATAGGCTACAATAACTTACCATCAGATTGACCGTAAGGCTAAGTAACATAAAAAATATTAATTTGTCATGAGACCATGATTATTTTATATATATTTTGACTATTTTGTGGCGCAGAGGTAGCGAACCTGCTTTAAGTAACACAGGTTGCGGGTTCGATTCCTGCTCGGAGGAGATGTTTGTAGGAGACGTGTGACCATACACGCTTGTTTTCCGGTCTGGGTGTGTTTGTCCTTGTCATTGTGTATTTCTCCGGACCCCCGATAAAAGATGTAACTATCGTAATGGGGGCCGTTGAATGTGTAGCATTTATTTATTTATTATTTTTATTTTGCTGTTAAAAGATTATCGGATACAGCTATATTTTTTATATTCAAACATTTATTTTGTATTTTTGTCGCCGATACAAAATTGCTTCTCTGACAAGAATTCAAATATGTCACCATACAAAAGCTGTCGTACCGTGCATTTGCAGGTAAAATTTTGTATCCGATATTGTGCCACGGATATAGAAGCAGGCGTTCGTTTCAAATGGCTTTGAGCTCCATGACTATGTAAAAAAAGAAAAACTGGGTTATACGACTGTACATATTTGTTATTTTTTTTTGGAACGAAGTTCCTTATCGCGCGTTGTGAAAGGGGCCTAGAAGGAAAAAATTCTTACGAAAAGTTGTCACGACACTTTTTGCTATAGTAAGCTATTGTAAGCTGTGCGGCGTCGCATGTTTCTCTGTCTGTCTCTCTCTCTTATAGAAAGCAAGCCAGATATTTTCATTTCTATTTCGCATTGAACAGTGTGGAGTCGCGACGATTATTTTTGTTGAGTGTATACAGGTTTTTTGTAAATAATAAATAATGTTAATATTAAAAAAATATTATTATAACTTAAAAAATAAAATTTTATTACAATTCCTTCACTAATTAATCGAAAGGAACTTCGTTCCATCCGGGTGTCCCTTGACACCTCTCAAGTTTTTATATTTTTAAAATGAATAGTGTCAGAAGTAACATCGAAAGGAAAACCAAAAAGCAGTGGTGGATGCAGACTGGAGACGGTCAGCCAAGCTCTCCCGGCGTCGGGATGTGACGACCCCATCGCCCGCCGTTGGGATAACCTCTGTCACAGCAGAGATTATTCCACCAGTGCAATCAGTCACACTGGTGGTAGGTCTTTTGTTGCAAGAGGCCGGCTAGGTAGGTACCACCGCAGTGTCAAATATTCTGCTGCCAAGTAGTAGTGTTTAGGCATTATTGCGTTCCGGTTTGAAGGGCACTGTATTGGCAACGCGTGAGTGCTACCTACTAATGGTTCTGCAAGTGCTCATAGGCTACGGCAACCACTTACCATCAGGTGGGCCGTATGCTTGTTTGCCAACTTGTAACATAAAAAAAGCTTCACAACAACAGGAGAAAGGTTGTAGAGGAGGCCAAGACCCACAGAGGGTTGTAGCGCTAACGGAAGTAAGTAAAAGTAAGTAAGTGTCAGAAGTAATATAACTATATTTTTCTGTTGAAATTAACATTAGCATTAATTTCAATAATGTTTTTAAAAATATTATTAAATAAAGGTTCCGTATTTTATTCTATATTAGGTAGACTAAAATATTAAGTATCTTTTAGGTTTCCTATATGATAAGACATAAGTCAAAGTGGTGGTTAATTTCATAAAAGTGAAGTACTTCGAAAGTCTCCTTCTTATAATCTGGGCACATTCTAGAGTGACGTGAAGAGGCATGTTGCGAGTATGCAGGGCGAAGCTGGCTGACGCAGTTGCCTTCCGTAGCTATATTAGTCGCCTTCGCGTCTAGACATTACTGCCACTTACCATCAGGTGGTGTAAAGTCATTTGCCTTCCGTTTCATGTAAAAAGAATCTTTGTTTATATTCTTATTAGTAACGATGGTGCTGTCATCACATTTTTATTGAAAGTTTTTTTCACGACATTAATGATATTCATATTTCTCCTCCAAATAAGCAGAAAGCTTGCACTAGAAGTATTTACAATATTCCAAGAGGATCAGGATCAAACCCACAACTCTCACGTTCATGGAAACGGCTCTTCTACTGGGGAGCTATTTTGGCTTCAATTATATTTGCATACTTATTAAAATATAAAATTTGCTACAGTAAGAATTACAATTATAAAAACGTGTCTCGTGTTTCATCTTGAATTTCATAAGCATTTGTATTCAGAGCGAGAGAAACTGCCATTTGCATATGAAAGTAGCTGTAATTAATATGAATAAGAAGGATTATTTTTTTGTAACTTAAATTTCTGATGTTGTAACGTAAATATATTAAGTCTTCTTATCGATTGGTTAGTGGCCAACCTAGTGTCAGAGTTGTTCAGGTCGCCCGTAGGCCTCTGACTTGACTTATCGACTGTTGTCAAATTGTCAACAGCCGGGACCGACTTTTTACGTGCCCTCCGAAGCACGGAGACGCTCGGTTGAAATACCACTATGCGATCACCCATCTATTGACTGACCGCGCCTATAGTTGCTTAACCTACCGATCGTTTACCGATCAGCGGGTATATATTAAGTAATTATTTGATAGTGTAGAGCTTCAATGCCCGCCTAGTTAGCTACTACCGTGCTTGTTAAAAACTCGTGAAGTGCCGCCTAGTTAGCTACTACCGTGCTTGTTAAAAACTCTTGTCAGCCATGTTTCGAGACCAACCAGTGCAGTTCGCCTTCTGCAACGGTTATAGCCGATGTCGCCTTCACCTATAGGGCTATATAATTAAATAATTAGCAGTCAAGTGCGTTGTGGACCTCGCACAGTTGAAACTAAAGGGATCCGCAGCTTGGTTATGAAGAATCTTTATACCTTTTTGACATACGTTGAAATTATTTTTTTGTGTATTACTTAGAACTTTGCCAACTAATAAACGTTTATTACACTATAAAATTATTGATAAATATTTTAAAAACTCAACATTTCTCGGCCACATAACATATGAAACGTGAAAGGTCTGATAAATCAATTTTCCGCACGTATCTTGAAAACTTGTAAGAAACCACTTGGAATATGACGATAAAAGAAGCTTTATACTACAACCTGTAACAGCAAAGGACTCGATTTTACTTTAACGCATACCTTTCACATGAGCGCTTCGTGAAAACACAATGCCAAATACGGTAGGTTTCCGTTGATATTTACTCGGAGTACTTTTAAAACATTTAGTTAAAACGTAAAACGAGCGGACTTTATAACAATTGGAGAAAGATTTTATTGCACTATTAGGTGAGCTTGCGGCTTCGCTCGTATGGTGTACAAATTTTCCTTTATTGATTAAAAACCTATTTCTTTTTTAAAATAAAATTAGCCTAAGTTACTCCTTATTACATTAGCTATTCTGCTAATTATAGCCCTGTTAATATCTATAACAACAAAAGTATCAAATTTCTTCATTTATGTTTAAATTTTATTTTTTAGCATTACAGGCAACAGTTATACATATTTTGTTATAATTTAAACTTCCTACTTGCTTCGATTCATGAGAAACAGAGTGGAAGAGTGGCGGACGGACGGATTAGTGGAGGCTTAGTTATACTATGCAATATTATGTTTCCGTGGTTCTGGGTTCCGTTGGCACCATTTTGTTACGGAATTCCTAAAAAGGAAAGGTATAAACCATGTTAATTCACATTAAACAGAGATTAGATTATTTGACTTTTTTACAAGTATCACACACGAACAAAGATCGTTTCACTCATGTATCACAGTTAGAAATGCGAGACGACCATAGTCCTGTGCATTTAGTAGATTTAGGTCAGGAAGTTTGTGAACGTGTGTCTCAAAATTATATAAATTCAAAGAACTATTTGTATTTAAGTAATTTGAATTTTATGAAGAGAATGCCATTTCTATTATATGTGCGTGAAAATATTTATAAGTTCGATAGGAGATTTTTTTTCAAGCCTCAATTTATTCACATTTTATGAAAAGCACGTAGGGGTATAAATTTTTTTGTGTAACTAATTTTTATGACTTATATTTTATTTGAATAAATAGCACAATTATATTATTAACTACCACTTTATAACAATTTTACTGGTGGTAGGTCTTTTGTTGCAAGAGGCCGGCTAGGTAGGTACCACCGCAGTGTCAAATATTCTGCCGCCAAATAGTAGTGCTTAGGCATTACTGTGTTCCGGTTTGAAGGGCACTGTACGCTATTGAAATTACTAGGCAGAGGGTATTTAAGAACCAATATCTCGAGGTTGGCAAAGCGTAAGTAGCACCTACTAATGGTACTGCAAGCGCTCATAGGCTACGGCAACTTACCATCAAGTGGGGAGTATGCTTGTTTGCCAACTTATAACATAAAAAAAAACCAATTGCCCGTGACTTCATCCGTAGTGACCTAAGATTTGGTCCCAGAGATATGTGATTAATTCGTAAGTAAATAATTTTGGCTACGACACATACATTCTATACATAATTTACTTCTGTAAACAGTATTTTAATGACGTATGGTATAAGGTACACCTAATTGTAAAGCAGTCACCGCTACCTATGAACGCTGGCGAAAGTAACGCATATGTTTTATAGTACGATTCTCTGGTAATAGCCAATATGAGAGCCATAAGATATGACATTCATATCAGTCCTACCTAAGTTTGGTCCCTTGTGCATCTCTTGTATTACAAGTTTGAGCATGTAGTTTTGAACAGTAATATTTCATAGATATAGATATACTATTTATTATAGACATATAGACCGTTGTGGCGGATGGACGGGTTCGATTCCCGCTTGGAGCAGATGTTTGTTATAAATGTCTATTACGGTTGACGTTTGTTCTTGTGAGTCTCCCCACCGTGCCTTGGAGAGCACGCTAAGCTGTCGGTCTCGGTTGTTATAATAACATCTGATAGTAATAGTCAATTCTTGATAAATAATTTGCGCCTATCCAATGAGTTACTGGTTCACCTTTTGGGTAGCGGAGGTCAGATGGCAATAGTTCTGTTTAAAATCTGTAACCTGTCAAATCTGGTCAAGAGTAATAAGCAGATCTTGGGCAAAATATCGGGATAGTACTAGGAAGAACAAGAATATAATATAATATAATATGTATTTATATCATAACCACTGGTATAACGGAGATTTGTTACAATTAATTATTTAAAAGAAAAATATTCCGAGTTCAAATAGCTTTAGAGTTACAAAAAGTTATAAAAAGAATCATAAATCCTTATGAAATATCAGGCAAAAGTCTTTAGTTACAAATTTATTCAAGACGGTAAGACTTTTCAAAGTAATTTACCGTCATTTGATATTAATAAGGAACTTTTACAAAATCTGGACTCATGTAGAGCTCTTTTAGATTTGTTTACTTTAATTTTAATTCAAAATTATATTAGTCTTACAAGTGAAAACCTACTATATTTTCTTTTAATGCGACTGGCAAGCAAGTCCACCAAAGTGGTTGTCGTACCATAAGAGCGTTTGGAACACTATTCATTTCAAAGATATCACTCACACGTTGCCAACCTTAAGATAATAATAATAATAATAATAATAAACATTACACACTCAACGGCCCCCATTAGGATAGTAATATCCTGTGTCGGGGGTCCGGAAACATTCACAATGACAAGGACAAATACACCCAGACCGGAAAATATGCTTGCATGTTCAATACAAACATATTATGCTCCGAGCGGGAATCGAACCCGCGACCTGTGGCGTTTAAGGCAGGTTCGCTACCGCTGCGCCACAACGTCGTCAACGTTTTCTAACCTCAATATATGGTATTAAATCTCCGTTGCCCAATAATTTCACTGGCTACAGTGTCCTTCAAACCGAAACACAGCAATGCCTAAAGACACTACTGCTTTATGGAAGAATATCTGACACTGAGGGCACCTACATTACCGGCCGTTTCCAACATACAATACAAATCATGTCCACGGGGAATGATGGTAAGGTCTTACATGTTATCTTTATATATATAATTCTACTGTACGTGTGTATGTCACTGAACTCCTCCTAAACGGCTGGAGCGATTTTGATGTTTTTTTTTGTGTATTCCGGTGGATTCGAGAATGGTTTAGATTGACAATTGGATTGGGGGTGCTGCTATCGGGTCTCACTACTTTTTCATTTTCGTGGCAGGACAACGTCTGCCAGGCCCGCTAGTACTATATACTATAATAATAATACTAAAGATATTTATTATCAGGCAAGTATAGTCAAGTGTTGCATTGCTTTTGAACTAACATTAAACATTAAGTACTGCTCGTAAAAAGGCCATCGACTCAGCTTACAGGTGCTTTTCAGTCGACGCCACTACAAATGCTGCTAGCATGATGTGTGGATGAATTTAATGTATAGTATGCACATTTGGGGCACGGCAGTGCCCCCGCCAAGTCGAGCAAAAAAGTGGCACGGCCGCACTATCCTTTTCTCGAAGAAGTTCAGGCCATTTTCAACCTTATTTCGTTGTTGATAAAATTCATAGCCTGAATTTTTAGTAACCAAGCAGGCATTGTATAAAAAAGGTATGTGTCAAATTACCTTGAATTTTTACATTTTATGGTTTTGATGGGATACAATTAGCTTGTAAGCGTATAAATTATACCACTCAAATTACGTCTCTATTCTGAGGCCAAGACTATATATATGTTATAAAACTAATATAAAATACATCCATTTGGAATCCTCAGTGCCGGCACTTTATCTACGAGTAATAATACTCCATGATCAACGCGTGGGCTGAAAGCCGACACCCTGATACCAAGTAACTAATGGACACCCGAAAATTGTAAGGTAAATGTGTATATACATGGCTCATTTGAAATTCTCTACCTATTTTATTATTTAATTGAATGTAATGTTTATTATTATTTATATTCATTTAAAAGAAATTTGAGTTTCTGTCTATTAGTGTGAGATAATTGCCAGAACGATAAAGTAAATTTTGACATGACTTTATTTGAATTATTGGATATTTAAGCATAGATATTAGGATAACAGTAATTTCAGTCAGGTAAATACTTCTATCTATTTCTTCCTGGCATTATTCCCGGTATTATAGCCATCAGCTTACTACTCTCATCCGGAATTGACAGGTTGCTAATTTTTACACAGAGCGACTGCTATCTGACCTCAGCAACCCTCAGGGTGAACTAGTAACTCATTAGATAAGAGAAAATTACCTATCAAAAGCTAACGGTTTTTGTCAGATGTTATGCGATAACAGTCGGGACCGACAGCTTGACGAGCTCTCCGAGGTACGGTAAGGAGACCCGCAAGAACAAACACCTAGACGAAATAGATATTTACAAGATAAATACAAACATCTGACCCACGCAGGAATCGAACAAGCAACCTTCTAGGCTAAAGGCAGACTCTACTTCTGTATTTTAGGTAATTTATTAAAAAGTGAAGCAAGGACAGGAGGGATCGCTAGTCTTAACAAATATATTTTATAGAAGATATTGAGGAAAGCAATAAATAATGATTTTACGAAATCCAATGTAATGGTAAAAAATAAGGGTAGTGCGGGAGTGTTGCGGTGACACGAAGTTAGAGGTAACTGATATGTCAACTTTAGACAATTTTCGTTCCTCCCGCACCGCGGAGTTAACTCAGAAAGTGTCTCGGTCAGTCGCGGTCGGGCTTTAGTGTTTGTAGACAAATTATGGTAACACGACGTGTCCAGCTAAATTACTATTTGAATGTGCGTTGTCACATCCTTACGAATGGGTTTCTATGTGGTTGTAAGTATTTGTCTTCAGCAGCAGGCAGTTTAGTTGTCACAAATCATAAATACAACAATGCCCGTGCTATTTTCATAGAGGACGTCAGTGGACAACAAATTCGTGGACTTATTTTTGTTTAAAGACCGTATCAGTACGTACACATGCGTTCTGAGACTAGCACAAAATATACATTGAATCTTTTCGACTTTTGGAGGAGCATACCTTTTTATCGTTGTATTTCTATACATAAGTGTTTTCTTTCTGTTCGAGTATCAGGTTATAATAATGTATTCTTTGCGAAATCCAATAATAGTTTTTATTGGTATTGCCAGTGACATGTTCACATCAGTAGGTAACTGTTAATCATCAGGCGGACCGTATATTTGAGATTTGAGTTTTGTTGTCCCATTCTATAATCACCTGAAAATATATATGTATATATATTTTAATTGATTAATTTCTGCTATTTTCTGTTTAGTTTCAATATTTGTTAATGTGGTTATTGTTTTTGCTGCGCTAACAACTGTCTCGGCGCTCGCTGAGAATCAGTGTTGAGGCGTTGACGTCTCATCTTTCACTGAGCGAGGCTCCGTTTGGTGGCGTTTACACTGCTGCACTACGTGTATATTTATATTATTTTTTTGCTTTTAATTTTAGGATTATTACTAGGTTTTTTTTTTTAATTTTTTAATTTTTATTTGTATGTTGTTAAGTCAGTGTTTTGTTTATTTTATGTACTTTTTCTGATGTTTTTTTTGTTATCTTATTGTTAGCAGTGTAAATAGTCATCAATAAAGTTTATTATTATTATTATTATTTGTTTGCCAACAGAAATCTCATTTTTATTTGGAATTAAATATCATAAAATTATAAAAATATATATGTTGTGGTGATTGCTTACCATCAGGTGGGCCGTAAGCTTTTTTATATAACAGGAGACAAACGGGCAGGAGGCTCACATGATATTAAGTGATCACCGCCGCCCATGAACATCTGCAACACCAGGAGGCATTCAGGTGCGTTGCCGACCTTTAAAGAAAGGATAGGCTCTTCTCTTGAAGGTTCCCAAGTCGTATCGGTTCGGAAAGACCGCCAAAGGAAATTGGTTACACAAAGTGGTTTTGCAAGGAAGAAAATGTCTTCTAAATCGCGCTGTTGTGGATTTCCAGACATCAAGGCGGTAAGGGTGAAGTTTCGAGTTTTATCACAATTCCACAAAATATTTCCCGCGATAGATTTTTTTTTTTTTTTTATAAGTTGGCAAACAAGCATACGGCCCACCTGATGGTAAGTGGCTGCCGCAGCCTATGAGCGCTTGCAGCACCAGTAGTAGGTGCCACTCGCGCGTTGCCACCCTCGAGATATTAGTTCTTAAATCTCGTTCGCCCAGTAATTTCACTAGCGTACAATGCCCTTCAAACCGGAACACAGTAGTGCCTAAACACTACTATTTGGCGGCAGAATATTGGACACTGCGGTGGTACCTACCTAGCCGGCCTCTTGCAACAAAAGACCTACCACCAGTGTGACTGATTGCACTGGTGGAATAATCTCTGCTGTGACAGAGATTATCCCAACAGCGGGCGATGGGGTCGTCACATCCCGACGCCGGGAATAGATGCGATAGAAGATCCAGAGTGATCCATCATCTCTACGCAGCTCGTTTGCCAACTGACATAACATAAAATAAACGTAATGTAAATACATAATCACATTAACACAAACAAGTCAGTAGCCATATAAAAGTTCCAAACGCTGTCTCACTTTTAATTTTACAGGCAAAATTTTGTATCTGATATCGCCTAAGGGAAATCGAAATGGACTATGTTTCAAACAGCTTTGAGCCACGCGACACCCATTGAATGTTAAAAAAGATGAAAATTGTATGATTGTGTATATTCTGTTAACGTTTATTTGTTGAAAATTTTTGCCTTTTAATCTTTATTACAACGATATAATTGTTATTGTTTCCATTAAGGGCTTTTTTAATTAAAAATACACAGAACTTAGTCGCGTCAGGTAATCATTTTTTTTAATAAAATCTAACCAATATTTGAAGCCTCAATAGCTCAACGGCAGACGGGCCCACTTCGCTCCGTTAACGCGAGAGCCGAGGGTTCGATCCTGACCCCCTTGGGCTATTGTCGTACCCACTCCTAGTAGTATGTATATACGTAAACTGTTACTTTAAATAAATAAAAAAAATATATATATACGATACGCTCATTCTATAGCGCTTGAAATTTTGATTAATAGGTTTACTGTGTAATGCTCATTAATACTTATAAATGCGAAAGTAACTCTGTCGCGCTTTCACGTCAAAACTACTGATCCGATTTAAATGAAATTTGGTACACAGATAGTCTAGAACCTGAGAAAGGACGTAGTCTACTTTTTAAAGCTGGGCTGTATGCTCGTTTGCCAACTTGTAACATAAAAAAAAAAATTACACACGAGTCGCAACGGTTAACGGTTAAATTCTGCCTTCGCGATCCATTGGGTCATCTCTCTCTTTATTTAATTTCTCTCTCTCTCTATATTGTTCTTAATCTCTCCCTTTGAAATTTAAGCAATATTTTTAATAGTTAAAACTCAAAAAGCTATTAACCATATGGTACACGAATTTCTAAAACACTCGAGTGCTTTTCACCATGAAATTAATCGCACGTGTTGTTGAGAATATCGTCTTATTCAACACATCAATCTCCCTCCTCACGTCTAAGCGATGAGGATAAATGCGAATGTAATTTGGAAATTCGCCCTTCCTAGCTAATAGCGGATATTACGTTGCGAGTACCTAAAGCCACCCGATTAGTATGTATTGCTTAAACGTGCTGAAGTACTGATATAGGTATCAAAATAAGTACCCCTATAAACAACGATCAACTCGATGTTTTTACATACGTTTAATATTTAAAAAAGCATAAGTGATTGGGTACTTGAAATCCAGTTAAATCTATATATGTGAGAGTTTGTTTGATTTATTTAATACCATGTTACAATACAGACAAAAGAAGTACAGTCTGTAATTTAAAACTAAGGCTGTTTTTTGGCCGTTAACATCTGTTGTATCTGTCATGGTGCGTTTTTATTTGAGAGATCATGGACGGTCGCTTATCTATAAATTGATAAAATTATTATGGCAGGTACATATAATATACAATATTCTATTTTTTTCTTTTCTTTGTATGTGAAAACTTTTTGATAATTTTTGGTCTTGATATAGATGGAACCTTGAAGAAGGACATGTGCAATTTTTTCGTTAAAAAAAACTTGAAGGGGATCAATAGGGAATGAAAGTTTTTAAGAGGAATCAACATAGAAATATCTAATACCTTGTTAAAGCGAGCAAGACCGCTAACAAAAGCGGATTGTACCCGGATTGTATTTGTGCTCCTGCGCGTTAGTGCCTTTTCACACGTGCCGGTTGCCGGGTATCCGGCGCCGACTGTCCGGTAACTCATTTCGCTTTCACACGGCCCAATTTTGCATCTAGTAGCTCGTACGCACAGTGGTGAATCCAGCGTGCACTCGGCGATTGCTTGCCGAGCAAACTTCGCTTGTGCGTGTGAAAACTGCCATATACATGCCCATACACTTCGCTACCGGATACCCAGCGCCGGTTACCCAGCAAACGGCACGTGTGCAAAGGCACTTTTTATGTCATGACGATTGGCAAATAAGCATACGGTCCGCCTGATGGTAAGCAGTTACCGCAACCTATGAACGCGCGAGATACTTGAAATACTTGCGAGTATCACATGCGTGATGCCAACCCAAAGAATACGAGGGAAGGGATGAGAAGGGAAAAAGGAAGGAAACCAAGGGGCCGGAGATTGGGCCTCCGGCCTGGTAGTACTTTCCCGGTCGAACCGGTCCATTTGTGCTGGTAAAAGCATGGTTTTACAACTACATACTTCCTGCGTGTACTTTTTTCAAAATTGTAAAACTCTAAAAAAAGTTATATGTTAACAGGTTATTCCATTCTTCTATCGCCAAGGAACAGGAGAGACGGGATGAGAAGGGAAAAAAGGAAGGGAACAGAGGGGTGGGAGATTGGGCCTCCGGCGCTCTCACTCATCGCACGATACGCAACAGTACATAATGATACTGTTACTTGACGCCGATTTTCTGTGAGAGGGTAGTACTTCCCCGGTCGAGCCGGCCCTTTTGTACTGTGAGAAGCATGGGTCTACTAACGTAGAAAACTTAGAGTTGAAGTCTACTGTTATCTTTTTATTACTATAGAATTAATATAAAATTGAGCCTTTGAAAACCAAAAACACATTAGTATTTCCAGCAAATCCCCCAATTACGCGGGTCATGGACGGGTCGCTTGAAAGAGGTCTTATATTTTTCATAGTATTTCCTTAAATCTCAGCTTATCATTGGATTCACTTTATCCTTCTTACTTATTGTTAACATTTTTAATTCAGAAACTTATTTGTGTCACTAAAATATAGTTCGGTGACAATTATTTTTGTGAAAAATGGAATCTATCAGAAACAATTGTAGGCAATATAATGTCATTTATAAATATAGCACAGCATGGCATATTATAAGTGTAAACATTGCATAGTAAAAAGAATATTTTTATGACAGCGGGGGCTTAGTATAAACTCTTATTGCAATTGAAATGACGACAAAAAACATGTCAAAAACTGAGTTACATCGTTGACATATATGGACCCAAATAAGCAATACCAAGTCAACCCACAAAATTGAAAAAACTGAGTTATAAAAGCAGAAGTGTTGGTAAATGGCTGAAGAACATTTTTCTTTAATATTTGTAGGGTTTTAAGCTTTAAAAGTTCTAAAAAATCAATTTTTAAACCATGCAATTTATGTATTATGTTAAACGTTTTGGGTTATATTATATGCGAAATATGCAGTTTGTATACTTAATTTTTGTGAAAAAGTAAGTTAACTTACATAAATCTGAAATTGCCAAAAACTTGACCAATACATAAAAAAATTCATATAAAGCAAGTTGTTCAAAATTTTCAAACGCGTTTTCCTCGAAATGACATTCGTGTGGGTCGACATGGTATTGCTTATTTGCGTCCATATATTTATACGTCATGCTCATATAAAATTGGAAACTATTTACTCCGTTACTTTTTTTTATTCACAATTGAATAAACTTGAGAAGGAGGCCCAAATCCAACTTCAATATCCTCTTTTTTTACCTTCCTGTCTCACAACTCAAGTAGCGACGAATCTAACACTATTTAATTTAACATATCATGGTATATACTTTCAATCAGACATGTTTCGGTGGCAAAAAATTAATACCGTAAACCCAATATGAAAAGTGCCAGAAACGCAATCCCCGAAACCTGAGGGCACACAAAACACTTTTTTAATATGACGAGAAATTTTTGCTACAAAGCGATTGTATCCAACAGCCCACAGAAGCATATGGCTTAAGTTTACTTTAACATATTCCTTTCACATGCACACTTCTTGAAAACATTCGGTATAATATTAGTAACTTTAACGTTCACTAATGTACATAATATGACACCGTTGTGGCGTTGTGGGTAGCGAGTCTGCCTTAAGCCTCGACGGTTGCGGGCTCGATTCCCGCTCGGAGCAGATGTTTGTATTAATCGTACAGGCATGTTTTCCGGTCTGGTTGTGTTTGTCCTTGTCATTGTGAATGCTTCCGGACCCCCGACACAGGATATAATTATCCTACTGGGGGCCGTTGAGTGTGTAGCGTTTATTTATTTATTATTTATTTATAAAATATGTACATAAAAAAATAAGTATTTCTATGATATATATAAAGCCTCAATAGTTCAACGGCAGAAGCACCGACTTCGCTCCGTTAACGCGAGAGTCGAGGGTTCGATCCTGACCCCTTTGGCTATTGTCGTACCCACTCCTAGCGCAAGCTTCGAGCTTACAGTACAGTAACAGTCACCACTAACATATGTACGATAGAGATAGTTAAAGTATCACATGGGCGTTGCCAACCCTTGGAATAGGAGGAAAGGGATGTGAAGAAATTAAAAGAAAGAGTAGGAGATTGGGCTTCCAGCACTCTCACTCGTTGCTTTTTTTTTTTTTTTTATAAGTTGGCAAACAAGCATACGGCCCACCTGATGGTAAGTGGCTGCCGCAGCCTATGAGCGCTTGCAGCACCATTAGTAGGTGCCACTCACGCGTTGCCAACCTCGAGATATTAGTTCTTAAATCTCGTTCGCCCAGTAATTTCACTAGCGTACAATGCCCTTCAAACCGGAACACAGTAGTGCCTAAACACTACTATTTGGCGGCAGAATATTAGACACTCGTTGCATGAAATGCAATAGTATTGATACTGTTACTTTGCACTGATTTACTGTAAGAAGATAGTACTTCCCCGGAGCTGGCTCATTTGTGTTGGGAGGAACATGGCTCTTCGATCAATTGGACATAGGCCTCCTCTAGAAATTCTACGCCAATCTTTAAGTAGATCATTCTGCCCTCATCTATACTGTCTAATGTAATATACATTAGTATGAATTAAATTGCCTTCATTGATTTATTCAAGACGCCAAGCTTTGAAACTATTATCACCTTACAGGAATAAACTAGAAAATTTTAGACTTTTACTGTAAGACGGGAAGATAAAAATAAAAGTTGAGAAATATCTTTATATATACATATATAATTCTACTGTACGTGTGTATGTCACTGAACTCCTAAACGGCTGGACCGATTTTGATGATTTTTTGTGTGTATTCCGGTGGATTCGAGAATGGTTGAGATTAACAATTGGACCCAGTAGGGGTTTTGCTATCGGTGTCACTTTTATTTCATTTTCGAGGCGCGGCAACGTCTGCCTGGCCCGCTAGTAGAATAATAAAACTTGAGATAAAATCCAAATTATTTTTAGCCTACCAGCGGCTTATTACGGGAGTCTACCGGCGGCTAATAAATCGAACAGTCATATGCAATATTTGTTTCTGTATATTTTCAATATATGGAACATTTGGCGTGCCTCTCGTGAATACTTAGCTATATTGAAATGCCACAATATCGTACTTAAATCTCAGGCCGTGACATATAGAGCCTCTGACGTGCCAAGTTTTCAACTAAATATTTACAAACATTACGTGTATATAAGATGGCATAATAAATAATAAATAAACACACTCATTAGCCTCCATTCGGATGGTGATATCCTGTGTCGGGGGTACAACATACACAACGACAAGGACAAACACACCCAGAGCGGAAAATATGCTTTCCAGGTAAATACAAAGCTCCATGCGGGAACCGAATTTGCGACCTGTGGCGTTTAAGGCAGGTTCGCTACCACTGCACCACAACGTCGTCAATAATCTTCTTCAATATAATACCTATATATACTGGAATTACTCTCGGTTGCTTATCAGAATTTACTTTATTACTTTAACCCTGAACTAAAGATTTTATAGCTAGTAATTTATTTATTTATTTATTTATTTATTAACACAACCACATCATACATATCTATTCTTACATAACTAAAGGTACAAAGTATTTTATCTGATATATATGGCAATTATGGTGTACATAGCATTGATGATAATGTAGGAAGTGAAGTTTAACTACCAAGCCAATAATAAAAATAAAACAAAATTACAACAAAACAGAAAAAAACATGCAATAAATAATAATAAAAAAATAAACGCTACACACTCAACGGCCCCCATTAGGATAGTAATATCCTGTGTCGGAGGTCCGGAAACATTCACAATGACAAGGACAAATACACCCAGACCGGAAAATATGCTTGCATGGTCAATACAAACGTATTATGCTCCGAGCGGGAATCGAACCCGTGACCTGTGGCGTTTAAGGCTGGTTCGCTACCGCTGCGCCACAACGTCGTCAATTAAGTTATCTTAAACAAAACAATCTAAGTTAAATAAAAAAGATACAAAAATAAATTAATACACATTTATGACTGAGAATCTGATTTTATGCTAAATAATTTACGCAGTCTTGTTCTAAATTCACTAAGCGAATCATGAAAGATGTCAATGTCCGGATCGCGAACCTGAATAGTATTGTACAGATCGAGGATTCTATATACCGGTGAGTTGTTTTATAGGCGTCGGGATGTGACGACCCCATCACCCGCTGTTGGGATAACCTCTGTCACAACAGAGATTATTCCACCAGTGCAATCAGTCATACTGGTGGTAGGTCTTTTGTTGCAATAGGCCGGCTAGGCAGGTACCACCGCAGTGTCCAATATTCTGCCGCCAAATAGTAGTGCTTAGGCACTACTGTGTTCCGGTTTGAAGGGCATTGTACGCTAGTGAGATTTAAGAACTAATATCTCGAGGTTGGCAACTCGTGAGTGGGACCTACTAATGGTGCTGCAAGCGCTCATAGGCTACGGCAACCACTTACCATCAGGTGGGCCGTATGCTTGTTTGCCAACTTCTAACATAAAAAAAAAGTTGTGGCCTAAGTTGGTTCGAGAAAAGTGTGTATAGAATATTTAAGCAATTTTATGTCTGCGATATGAGTGAGGGATAGCTAAAGGCACCTTACCTAATAGACGAGTGCACTGTATTTCTATGTACTATTCATTCATTCTACTGTATTATTCATTAACTTGTATAGGAAGCAAAGATCCAAAAAGCGTCTGCGATTATAAAGGTGGTCATGTTAAATTTAAATAGTTGTTGATCATATGGACTCCTATGTGAAAAACCACTTCAGTAGAATGCAAGATTTCTGGTAAAGGCTCGTTGAATGCTTTCAATCCGTTGCAAATGGATTGCGTAATCAGTAATTATAGCATTGAGATAATAATATTATGTTTTGTGCTTATAGCGTTTGTCCAATAAATAGTAAAATTTTTAGGATATTGCTTTTTGAATTCATATAATTATAGTAATATCTTAAATATAAAGACGCTCTGCTGGAAATAGGTCTCTCCTAAATGATGCCACCGGAAAAGATCCTTCGCCACTTGCATCCAGCGGCTCCCACCGACTCGCTTTATGTCATCCGACCACCTTGTGAGAGGTCTGCCAACGCCGCGACTTCCGGTGTATGTCATCCGAAAACCTTGTGAGAGGTCCGCCGACGCCGCGACTTCCGGTGTATGGTCGCCATTTTAATATATGTCGGTGTTAGCAATAATCTTCTCACTTCAACCATTTTTTTTACATTATAGTGGTCTTCTTCTCTTTGGACACCGTTGTGGCGCTGTGGGGCTGCCTTTAGCCTCGACGGTTGCGAGTTCGATTCCCGCTCGGGCAGATGTTTGTTAAAATTTCTTTCCGGTCTAGGCGTTTGTCCATGTGGGTCTCCCCACCGTGTCTCGGAAAGCACGTTAAGCTGTCGGTCGCGGTTGTTGTCACATAGCATCTCATAATAATTGGTAATGCTCATACTGAAGCAAAAATAAAAATATTTCCTAAATGTTTTATTAAAATCATACGACATGCTAACGACCCCAGGTAGTGCATAGATTACACATATTTAATCATCTTATAACGAACTGCTACTTCACAGAATTCACCTATTGCTATTAGAGATTTTCTAGAATTCGATTTAGCCAGCAAACGTTCTTATTTTCCGCTCTGTTGATGAGTGAAACTCGTGAGAAAATTTTATATACAACCATTTAAGCTTTTCTAGATATTCTAAAATAGTATTTTAAAGTCAAATCTGTCTATACATCTATACAAATAAATAAAATTTAATGGTCTGTATTTCCAAAAATTCTGTTGTAATTCCAAATGAACAGCTTTTCACTGAAGGCATGTAAAAGTTTTATACTGTACTTACAAAAAAAAATCAATTTTAATAATTCGTGTCCGCTAAAGAAATGGCTGGACCGATTTTAACAGGACTTTCACTGACAGATAGCTGATGCTATAAGAAGTAACTTAAGCTCCTTTTATTTTGGAAAAAGAATTAGGGTTCCATGCAATAAAGAAAAATCGGTGGACAACATGAGCGAACCCGTGGACGTTGCTTGTAAAGATTATTATCTTAATTTTAGCGCATTTAATGTATATTTTACTCCAAATTTACTACGACAAATACATTGAATCAAATTTATACAGTGAGTGTGTGAGATGACTAAAAGAATTCAAAATGTTTGCAAATTTCATACAAATTGTTTATTTTGATTATATATTCTGAAATGTGATTTTTTTTTTTAAATAATTTAAGCAAGGCTCTTCTTTCAACAATACTAGTATTCTTAATGCCTCTCCAAATAAGCTCGAAGCTTGCGCTAGGAGTGGGTACGACAACAGTCCAAGGTCAGGATCAAATCCACATCTCTCGCGTTAACGGACTCGGCCTTTCTACCGTTGAACTATTGAGGCTTCAAATTATCATTAATAATACCACCTATAGGTAACCGTACAAAAGTTTATTACGGCTACAATTCCAATTCAAAAGTACGCTAAAGCTTACATAACATCAAAAATAATACCTCCATTCATATAAATTTACCCACTCAACTCCAAAAGCCGTAATAAATTTCACTCACGTATGTTAATATTTTATTCACATTAACCCAACGTTTTAAAATCTTTTCAGGTTTCGCTTTTACGGTCCAACTGAGATGCTACCGTATATACTTACTTCTCCGAACTCCTGTATATCACAAATATAATTCACTAGCTTCTGCCGCTATCTTCAACCGCGTGAATAACGATTTTAATACAAACTTTGAAGCCTTCAACCCTTCTGAGACCAATTATTGTAGAAAAGAATTTTACATAATCTTTAAACAAAGTTACATGCTTCTAGTTTCATAAACGACATCTCATACAAATAATACTAGCAGTCCAGTACATGTTGGACCACGTACACTGGAATATAAAGGATTCCGCAGCTTGATGATGAAGAATCTTTAGGATATTAACGATATAGGCGACCGCAAATATAATTTTGTAATGTCAGAGTAAGTAAGTAAGTTTTAATAAAACTAACATGAAAAAGCAAAATTATGGGAAAACCTATATATTTCTGAAATTTAGTAACGTCTCGTCTTCAAAAGATTTATTGAAAGTTCTTATGATGTTATACAATTTTAACGAGAATTTCAAATCCCATAGTTCAAAAGTTAGAGGGGAGGACGCAAATTTTATGACTTTAGGAACAAGGACAGGATGGACTGGAAAAACGTCATAAAGACCGTGGCCCAGAGCCTGGACCAGAGTGGACACAACCTTCAGTAATGAAGAAAACGACCGAGAAGAAACAGAAGGTTTTTTTCTTCGGAATGTGTTTGCTGTTGGCCTAACTGTTGGGATAACCTCTGTCACAGCAGAGATTATTCCACCAGTGCAATCAGTCACACTGGAGGTAGGTCTTTTGTTGCAAGAGGCCGGCTAGGTAGGTACCACCGCAGTGTCCAATATTCTGCCGCCAAAGAGTAGTGCTTAGGCACTACTGTGTTCCGGTTTGAAGGGCATTGTACGCTAGTGAAATTACTGGGCGAACGAGATTTAAAAACTAATATCTCGAGGTTGGCAACGCGCGAGTGGCACCTACTAATGGTGCTGCAAGCGCTCATAAGCTGCGGCAGCCACTTACCATCACGTGGGCCGTATGCTTGTTTGCCAACTTCTAACATAAAAAAAAAAAAAAAAAAAAAAAAAAAAAAAAAAATGGCGTTGACAGCGTCACCGGGCGGGGGAACCGAGTACAGAGACTCAGCCGTGATAAAGGGCAGCCCTCACGGGGGCTCAAATTTGATTCCGTCCTTAGGATGCCTCCTTCGAAGCCGAACCACGGCTAAGGGCGTCATCGCAGATGGAGGCAGCGCTCCGAGCGCATTCTATACGATCACAGAAGTCAATCGTTGACACACTTATATGTACAAAACAATCCAAATATACCTCCTATATACTTATTTTTTATCAGTAGTATTCACGTTCTAAGCCGACGGTACACTTAAGCCGCCTTAACAGACATTTTATGTGACGTAAACGCTTGTAAAGCCTACCTGAACAAAGAATATTTAAAGTAAGTCTTCACATTGTATTTACACAAGGGATATGTACACAAGAAAACACATTTTGCTCTTTTGATATATCAAACAAGACATCCTTTTTACTAAATATTAGCAGTTGTAAGTCATTCAATAAAATAATCGACTTGAAACCATTACAAGTTAAAAAGTAATAGATAGGACTATACGGTTGGCAAACAAGCATGCGGTCCGCCTGATGGTAAACAATCACAGCAACCTTTCAAACCTTGCGATATTTGAAGTATCACATGCGCGTTGTCACCCCAAGCAGTAGGAGGGAAGAGTGAGAAGGAAAAATGAAGGCAACAGAGGGGGTGAGAGAGAGCGCCGGGCTCTCACTTACGAAACGCAACGATAGCTACTGATACTGTTTCTTAACACCGATTTTCTGTGAGAGGGTCGTACTTCACCGGTCGGTCCAGCCAACTTGTGCTGAGAGAAGCATGGCCTCATTTCCACTACTCCTAGTGTTTAATTGAAAAGTTTGTATAATTCACTGAAAACAAATAAATAAATAAACGCTACACACTCAACGGCCCCCATTAGGATAATTATATCCTGTGTCGGGGTCCGGAAACATTCACAATGACAAGGACAAACACAACCAGACCGGAAAACATGCCTGTACGATTAATACAAACATCTGCTCGGAGCGGGAATCGAACCCGCAACCGTCGAGGCTTAAGGCAGACTCGCTACAAACCTTCAGTCCTTCATGGTTCACTTGTTAGCTATCATGATTGAGTACAAGTTTTTGGTACACGGCTAATGTACGCTATGTAGATCTGGCTTTGTAAATGTCGCCACATTGTCTCGCAGCGGCTTCGGCTCGCCGGATATGAATGATTAACAAGCGTACAGTTTAAGTGAAATAGCAAATTCTGCTTGTTTAATTAAGCTAATAATAATAGTATACTTAATGCATTAGTTCACTCACGCAACAGTAACTTATACATAATAAATGTATTAGTTTGATAAATAAATAAACGGCGCACACTCAACGCCCCCCATTAGGATAGCTATATCCTGTGTTGGCAGTCCGGAAACACATACAAGGCCAAGGACAAATAAACCCAGACCGGAAAAAATACTAGCAAGGTCAATACAAACATATTATGATACGAGTGGGAATCGAACACAAGACCTGTGGCGTTTGTGTCAAACTGGTCGATTACACTGGTCGGCTATAAATAAATAGCTGTTCATTAATTATTTCTTGCTAATATTTTGGATACCAAACTTAAAGAGCTAGTTCAAAAAAAAAAATAACATGTACTAATAATGACTGTCAGAATATTGCAATTTTCAATTGGAATAAAAAAATAATTACCAGTCAAGTGTGTTGTGGACCACGCACAGTTGAAACTAAAGGTTTTCGCAGCTTGGTTATGAAGAATCTTAAGGCCTTGAAAAATTATAACTAATTAAAATTGACTGCAAAAAGAGGTAGGTAATTTCATGGTAATTATTAAAAGTTAAATGAAAAACAAAGTTATGGGAAAAACTTATATAACTCTTAAATTTGTAGACCTATCTTCTTCAAACCATTCTTGAAATTTTATTTGATGTTCTCAACAACAAGCTCAATTTTTTTCAGAATTTTAAATCCGATAGTTGAAAAGTTAGAGGGGGGGCACAATTTTTATGTATTTAGGAGCTAAAATCTCAACAACTACTGAATTAATGAAAAAAATCAAAATTAAACCTCCTTATCATTTTGAAAGACCTATCATATATATTGAAAGATATCACACACGTTGACATACGTTGAAATTTTTTTTCAGCACTCAGTTCCTATAGGCTATATGGACTGCTACCCTTAATTCTTATATATTTTAAGATTTCATTACAGAATCGTTGTGCGGTTCATAGAATACACCTATTTTATAAATTTCGTATAGATAGAGCCAATGGTCTCCGAGTAAAATGACTGTGACATACGGACGGACGGACGGACAGACAGACATGACGAAACTATAAGGGTTCCGTTTTTGCCATTTGGCTACGGAACCCTAATAAAATACGTCACTTGTAAGTTATGACACCGTACAAAAAAACTAGCAACCTGTCAAATCCGGTTAAGAGTAATAAGCAGGAAGCCCTGGGTAAATGAAATACTCCCAGTAATAATGCTAATATCATATAATGCTAGGACGAAGAACGTCACTTGTAAGCTGTAACCTCCTTTTCGATGTATCTAACTGAAAACTGTACATTCATGTTTCGTTTTAAAATAAAATTTCATGCTTGAATTGGACTGCTTTAAAGATATTCCACTCACAGCGTTTTCTATAATATCGGAACTTTATTTTCAAAATATTCCACTGATACAGGAAGCGCTTGGAGAGAATTTCAAAATACTCTATTTCAAGTTGCATTTTATATATTATTGTGAAATTATTTTTGTAATATATATTGTTATGGGCTGGGGTTCAAGGATTGTTAAGAAAACACCTGATGGCGCTAAATGAGACTTTAATCAGAAATTCTATATCACACAACAGAACTTCACAAATCACAGGTCAATCGTAGTCCAAAAGAATAGCCGAGGTCTCTAATTATCGCACTAGGTCACTTGTATCACTTGTAGTTTCTTCATTGGTTGCTCAGAACTGAACGCCTCAGTCGACGTGCCGGGCCGCTTATATAGTGCGGAACACGAGTTCGAGAAAGTTCCGTCCATGGAATGTTATACGGCACTTTTGAGAACTTATCTTTGTAGAACTAACGCGAACGAAGAAAATTGGCAGAAATGGCAGCAAGCGATTCTGAAGCTTTTTCCCCGGTGATAAGGTTCACCGTAGCCATATGTTGACGCATGGCGAAGTGTCGTGTGATAACAGCTATAGGACCTATTTAATACATTGGATTAGAATAACAATTGAAAAGCTGTCATTCTAACGAAACGTCATATTGATGGTAGCGCTATGGTTAATTCAATATTCATAATCATCGTACCGCATAAAAGTCGAATCGTTAAAATCGTACGCAGTAGTTAAACTGCTATGCAATTTATTGTGTTATCTAGTAGTGATTAAAGGCATTGTTGTTCATAAAGATAACCTGCAGAAATGATGGATGAAATTGATAAAGGCTCAAGGCTATCCTTAGCTTAGTTCTATTCAAAATGAATACTAATAAAACCACAGACTTGGTTTAATATAATTGTTATAAAATATACCCTGATATTGGAGGCGTATAGACATATAGAGCCTTGATGTTTGCAGAGTGAATGGTATTTTGCTTTAAAGATATCTTGGTACGTTTTTATTGCAAGAGGCCGCCTAGGTAGGTACAAACACAGTGTCAGATATTCTACCGCAAAGCAGTGCGTTTTTTAATTACTGTGTATCGGTTTAAAGGATACTGTAGCCAGTAATAAGTAAACAACGAGTGAGTGACACCTACAAATGGTGTTTAAAGTGCTCATAGACTACGGCAACCACCCACCATCGTGAGCCGTGTAATAGCTTAACAAATGAATAACGTAAAAACGTATTGTTATTATATAGACTATACCACGGCGAGTGTTCAGAGGAATTATTTTCCCTCATCCCTCCCTCCCCTTTCCATTCAAGAACTACGCGTGCCGGTCCCCGATGTCACCGACTAACTGTGGCATCAATGCCATCGCGAACTAAGAAGTTTGCCAACTCTTTTCTTTGTCGCACTTCAAAATAATGGAATGCTTTACCGGCACACGTGTTCCCTCATTCTTACAACCTGGGGTCCTTCAAACGAGGCGTGAAGAGGCACCTTGCGGGCGAGGATGGCTAGTACAGTTCGCCTTCTGCAACCATATTAGCCACCTTCGCGTGTGGACTCCACTTCCACTTACCATCAGGTGGAGTGGAGTTATTTGCCCTCCGGTGTTTATATAAAAAAAAAATACTGTTATTAATCATATAGCAAAGTAAAAATATGTTTATCAAGCTTAACTAGAATTAAGTTAACAGGATTCATTGCGTTAAGAAGATTACGTGCTTTTTTTTCGGAATGTGTATTGCTGTTGGCCCTACTGGCCTTGACAGCATCACCGGGCGAGGGGGCCGAGTACAGAGACTCAGCAGTGATAAAGGGGCAGCTCTCACGGGGGCTCAAATTTGATTCCGTCCTTAGGGTGCGTCCTGCGAAGCCGAACCACGGCTAAGGACGTCATCGGAGATGGTGGCAGCGCTCCGAGAGAATCTTTTCAGCTACTAGCAAAATTTGCTACTTATATTTACCTTTATATGTCACAGGCATCATCAAGTATTTATTACCATTTGTAAAGAAAATGAGGAAAAAGAATTGAACACACCGAAGAAATACAATTAAACGAATACCTACTGCTACTTTGCGTCGACTTTCTGTATTCTCTGTATGAGCTGCCTTATTTATACTTGTTTATTAGCTAGATTGTAAAATATGAGTTAATAAAAAAAAATACAGTATGCTTTAGACCACACGATTGATGTAAAACTTCTTTAGATAAAATTAGGCAGCGTGTAAAGGCTTAATCTGTCTGTCTATCCGTCCGTCCGTCCGTCCATTTTTACCGTTGCATCCGGTTTGAAATCACAACGATTCTAAAGAAGTTTCACTTCAAAAATAAAAATAAAGAGATAAACAAAAAAATAGCGTAAAATTCACGAGTTTTATCTTTTATTGCTGGAAATGTACTTTATACTATATTGATAGAAACTTTTACCAATCAAGTTGTTCTTCAAATATTATGATACCATCAACGACCTTTAGCGACTGTGAGGTAAATAAACCAACCCGGCAGCAAACAAACGAAAACCCAAATAAATAACCGCACAAACCGTGAAACCTTGCATTTGATACTAAATATTGGATTTTCTTAAATACATTTTTAATTATTGTTATAACATGGGAAATCGGTATTAATTTATAGGCAAATACTGAAATTACGTAAAAAAATATATTAATACTAGCTTCTGCCAGCGCTTCCGCTCGCGGGAATGACGATTTTAATACAAACATTGATCTCCCATTTCACCCCTATACTTGTTTCTTAATCTTTAATTATTCGCCAAGAAACAAATTTTCAAAAAAGACGGTTTTTAATAGTAACTTTCAAACCCTTTTTCACCCCTAAATTTTTTCTTATTCGAAGAATGCTTTCTTAGTGCTCATATTACGTTTTAAAACCTGTGAAAAAAAACAGCTTTCGAGGTCCATGGGCTTAAGCCGGGTGTTGATATGTCAGTCAGGTCTTTTCTTTTTGTATTTGAATAGATAAAACAGATGAAGCTAATTATATAAGAGAATTTATTTTCAATGGTGATCTTTTGTTGCAAGTGGCTGGATAGGTAGGTACCACCGGAGTGTCAAATATTCTGCCGCCAAATAGTAGCTTAGGCATTACTGTGTTCCGGTTTGAAGGGCACTGGTTATTAAAGGGATGTTCCAATGAATTTATATAAAATTCCATTTTTTATTTCAAAATCTACTTTAAAAATATAAGTCTTATATATTTTATAACAGGATTAAAAGTCCTTTAAAAATCGGTCATGTCAACCATATCCGATGGGTATTATACTAAAATGTGATCGCTTTTATTATAATGTGGTCGTAAAAAATTAGATTATCATTATTATCTTTGTAATATCATAGTCGCTTGAACCGTTATGACCCCGAGGGAAAACCTTAAGCATAAAAATTGGATTTTTTATTCTATTAAATTGACGCTTATCCACGCTCGTTACATCAGTATGAACAAAGAAAGAGACGACGGGTATAAAAAAGGAGACGGAGATACTCCCCGCTCATCTAACTTTTTATGCTTTAAGACCTATATATATTTAACTACAAAACCCTACTTGCATAACCTTTCCAGTCACTCTTTTTTTTTCGGAACGTGTATTGCTGTGGGCCCTACTGGCCTTGACAGCGTCACCAAGGCAGGGCCAGTCACTCTGTCTATTTCTTTATATATGAAACTTTATTTGCACACTTAGTTTGTGACAAAAACAAACCAACACACATATTTTTATTTGTCTTTTTATTTGTACAAACTAATAATTTTAATTTGATGTATTATTTATTTTAGTATTTTTCACGATTTTGTTTTTTTATACTCACTAATAGTTTCTATTAAAAAAATTTAAAATATGATTTAATATGACTGTATTAATATGGAGGTGGAAAGCTGGTGGCTGCAATACAGGTTTCTTTGAAACACCTACCACAGCAACCAGCGAAATTTCCAGGTTACACTATCTTTACATAATAAAATTACATAATCCAAATCCATCTGCCAAACCCAACCATTTTTAACAAAAATAACGCTTTCACCGTCCAAATAGTAGACACAGAGTTAGTGTATTTCTTTTATTCAAATGCTAATATCATACATAATTCATTACTCAGTTTCAACACACTGAACCATAATAAACGCAAGTATGGTTATTAATGATCGGTGTAACAGATTCATCATACAGCATTCAAAGTCATACATTCATTAACTTGTTATCTCCAAAGAGATAGGCTGTGGCGTTTAGTCATTATAATACGCGATATGGGGATTTATTCATAATGAACACGGGTTGTTAGGATAGCGGCCATGAATGCTTATAGAATACAGACATAAATACTAAAGGCACACAACCTACACTTATATTAGGTGAATCTTACTGTATACGTGACTTTATGATCTGGTTTATGGTGGTAGGCTTTTTATTGCAAGAGATTGGATAGATTTGAAGGCGTCGGGATGTGACGATCCCATCGCCCGCTGTTGGGATAACCTCTGTCACAACAGAGGTTATTCCACCAGTGCAATCAGTCACACTGGTGGTAGGTCTTTTGTTGCAAGAGGCCGGCTAGGTAGGTACCACCGCAGTGTCCAATATTCTGCCGCCAAATAGTAGTGTTTAGGCACTACTGTGTTCCGGTTTGAAGGGCATTGTATGCTAGTGAAATTACTGGGCGAACGAGATTTAAGAACTAATATCTCGAGGTTGGCAACGCGTGAGTGGCACCTACTAATGGTGCTGCAAGCGCTCATAGGCTGCGGCAGCCACTTACCATCAGGTGGGCCGTATGCTTGTTTGCCAACTTCTAACATAAAAAAAAAAAAAAAAAGGTAGGTACCACCGCAAAGTCAGTTATTTTACCGGAAAGCAGTATACTGTGTTTCAGTTTGTAGGATACTGTATCTAGTGAAATTATTGAGTAAAGGAGATTTGAGAACCAATATCTGGAGATTAGTAATACGCGAGTTACACGAATGAAATGTGTTGCAAGCACTCATAGGCTACGGCAACCGCTTACCATTTGGTTTGCCGTATGCTTGCGTGCCAACTTAGTAACAAAAATGGTAAAGACAATAATTTTTTTTTTTTTATGGTAGAAGTTGGCAAACAAGCATACGGCTCACCTGATGGTAAGTGACTGCCGCAGCCTATGAGCGCTTGCAGCACCATTAGTGGAACACAGTAGTGCCTAAGCACTACTATTTGGCGGCAGAATATTGGACACTGCGGTGGTACCTACCTAGCCGGCCTCTTGCAACAAAAGACCTACCACCAGTGTGACTGATTGCACTGGTGGAATAATCTCTGTTGTGACAGAGGTTATCCCAACAGCGGGCGATGGGGTCGTCACATCCCGACGCCTTAAAATTGTTTATGTTTCTTCCGCACAGCCTCTGTATTTAACTGATAAATGTCATGAAGCTTATAGCTTAGTAAAAACAAATGAAACTATACTCATAAAAGAATTTTCAATCTAATCGCTCTTCTAAAGCGCTGCAAAAGGCTTCCACAGTGTCGGGGCATATTTTAAAATTCAAATCCACATTTTCGTACAATGTGTTACTTCAGTGTTGCGACGTGAGGGTTTTTAAAATGAGAATCAATATTATATAAATGTTTCTATAAATAATGTTTCTATAAATTTAAATATTTAACCCGAATTCTGAGTTTTTTTTTTTATGTTAGAAGTTGGCAAACAAGCATACGGCCCACCTGATGGTAAGTGGCTGCCGCAGCCTATGAGCGCTTGCAGCACTATTAGTAGGTGCCACTCGCGCGTTGCCAACCTCGAGATATTAGTTCTTAAATCTCGTTCGCCCAGTAATTTCACTAGCGTACAATGCCCTTCAAACCGGAACACAGTAGTGCCTAAGCACTACTATTTGGCGGCAGAATATTGGACACTGCGGTGGTACCTACCTAGCCGGCCTCTTGCAACAAAAGACCTACCACCAGTGTGACTGATTGCACTGGTGGAATAATCTCTGTTGTGACAGAGGTTATCCCAACAGCGGGCGATGGGGTCGTCACATCCCGACGCCTTTAAAATATAAATATAAATGTTTCTATCTCAATTTAAATATTTATCCGAATTCTGAGTTAAATTTAAAAATATTTTAGTGTGAGAAGATAGGACTGGCCTGTTTGAGCTGGCGCATTTATGAGAAACTGGAAATCAAAGAGTATTTAAAGTCTTATGATTTAAGCTACCCACGTTAACTGAACCTTATTTTCTATGTACGACAAAATTGCATCGCAGTTGCGGGCAAAAGGCTAGTTTTTTTTTTATGTAAGAGGAGGCATATGGGCAGGAGGCTCACCTGAAGTTAAGCGATCACCGCTACCCATGAACATCTTCAACACCACAGGGGCTGGTGCGTTGCTGACTTTTAAGGAAAGAATAGGCTCTTTCCATGAAGGTTTCCAGGTCGTATTGGTTCGGGAGGACCGCCGGCGGAAGTTGGTTCCACAGAGTGGTTGTGCGAGGAAGAAAATGTCTTCTAAATCGCGCTGTTGTAGAATTCCAAATATGCGGCCTGTGTAACGCTTCCATTAAGATACAAATTACCCTAATTACATTCGCTAAAGCGCTTTGTGTTTCGACACAGGCGAGCTCGGTTTTCATGTTGCATTCTTGTCCACTCTTCTATGATTACATTAATTATGTAGTTCTCATGCTCGAGAGCTCTTAATAAAAAACCTTCTGGGTTCTATAGCCAAATGGCAAAAATGGAACCTTTATAAAAGGGTAGTCCATCCATATATCTGATCTGAAACCCAATAGTCTAAGTACTGCTAATAATACACTGTTAATTATTATTATTAGGTAATGCTTGTTTTATATTGACCACACAGTGTGAGTGTTTAAAGTGGTCTGTGTGAGTTTTTTCCCCGACGAATATAATTAATAATTAAGTTACATAAATAAAAAAATATAATACAAATGATTAACGGCCCCCGTTGTGCGTATAACGTTGACTTATATTTATTTTATTTAGTTAATTTCGTTACTTATTTTATTTACTGTCGTGGTCGGACGGTTCATTAAAAATAACAAAATTGTACTATAAAATACAATATAATAATATAATTTGACGACGTTGTGGCGCAGCGGTAGCGAACCTGCCTTAAACGCCACAGGTCGCGGGTTCGATTCCCGCTCGGAGCATAATATGTTTGTATTGACCATGCAAGCATATTTTCCGGTCTGGGTGTATTTGTCCATGTCATTGTGAATGTTTCCGGACTCCCGACACCGGATATTACTATCCTAATGGGGGCCGTTGAGTGTGTAGCGTTTGTGTAGCGTTTTATAATATATCGAAAAGGTAATATATTATTAACGAAGATTGCACTGAACTAATGCTAAACTTGAAAGGAGCTAGATAAATTTTGAAGAAACTTTAAAAGATAATATGGATAAGTTTTAATCTTGACTGCACTGTGGACTTTTTATAAAACTAACTGTATTAATTCAGACTTAGATTTACTTGGAAAGTGTCAGTTCGTTGAGAAGTCATTTATTTAGTAAACGTAAAAATAACCTATATAACTTCGTCATAATTATGCGTCTGTCCGTAGTCCGTATTTTACTCGGCTATTGCAGCTATCTATACGAAATTACTTAAATAGGTGTATTCTATGAACCGCTGTACAGCAGAAGTTTGGTATACATTCCTTGAGGAAGGCTATAGACTATATAACATCACAACAAACAGAAGTCGAGCAATAAGAAAGAAAGTGCGGGAGGGCGATAAGATGCGATTGGTTGGTGAAACATGGCGGATAGTGAAGCCCCGTGGCTTCACGATAGTGAAGCCACGGGCATATATTTATAATATAAGTATAAAGATTTCAATCTAAAATGTTAATTTTGTACATGTAAATTGTAAAGGTATTCACAAGTAAGCAAAATAAATTCAGGTTCAGGGCTAAGACTCATTGCTCCGGGCTGGATTGTAATTACCTAAACAAACAGAACAGCGCTCTTTTCTAACATAATCTTGCAGATAACTGAGGTTGGAAATTAATTACATCGAAAAATTCCTTATGTTTTATGAGGTTAACATTCCTCTACATCATACAGGGATTAAAATGTTAATAAGTGTTTTTTTTATAGAAATATGCCTATTGTTTATAGGAAGATCTGAATATGAATTGTGTTTTATCCTTAAAAGTAATAAAAATTAATTGCATGTTAAATGTCTATTTGACCATATCAACATAACTTCGACTCAAAAAATAACTCCGACTTCAAAAATTATCTTTTTCGTACCTAATTCAAGCTGAAGCCGCTATTTTGAAAACTTTTATGTTGCAGTATTTTTTAATAAATAAACTCTACACTCAATGGCTGTCATTAGGAAAGCGAAATCCTGTGCCGGCACACAGAACAGAATAAGTCCCGATAGCATTAGTACTAAAATCTGCCTCAAGTGAGAATCGATCCTGCGACTTGTGTCGCTTAAGGCAGGTTAACTATCACTGCGCCACAATGTCGTCGAAAAGGCGATTCTAAAAGCGATAAATACTAAACTTCGATAGCATCTATCTTCTATACAAATAAATAAAATTGAAGAGTCTGTTTGGAGTTCCAAACTAACTTTTTACTGTAAAAAAAACCATTATTAAAATTCTTGTCTGTCTGTCCAGCTGTCTACTTTCCGGCTCCGGACAGATCTCTGATTTAATAACGAGTAACTAAGGACAATTATTTTAGAAAAAGAAGTAGCGTTTCTTGCAATCAAGAAAAATCGGCACACCATGCGAGAGGAACCACGGGGGCAGCTAGTAAAGAATTAAATAAATACTGTACAATTTTGTGGCCACGTCCGTAATGCAAGCGTTCCCGCAAGTATTCGAGCAAAAATATAAAGAAAAAATATAAAGTTTTAAAACAGAATTTTCAACAGTGTCTTTCCGCTTAGCATTCATACTTACAGTGTTTCAAAACGATAACTCTTTCTTATTGTAATTGGATAAGGAGACAAGACAAACCTTACTGCATTATTCATATGCACCGCTTACTCTTCAAGTTCTAGATAAAATTTTTCAAACTCTAAACTTAAAATATATCTTTTACTATTCTACAGCAACTATATTGTCGTATCTATTCTTTATCTTTTCTAAGTCTCGCGACATATAATTTTGTTACTTCATTGTTGTTAATTTTTCTTGGCCAAGATGCTGCAACATTATTCCAATGACGGAATTAATTTTGAGCCTCCGTGAGGACTGTCACTTTTTCACATGGTCTAGTCTCTGTATTCGGCCTCGGCCTGGTGACACTGTTAAAGCCAGTAGCAATCCACATTCCAAAAAAAAAATTAAAATCCTGTTTTATAAAATTGTTTAAAATAAAAAATAGCAGTAATTTTCTTTTAAATAAGACAATAATCTATAAATAGTGCGGTAATCTTATCTGTTTTTATGTTTAAAACTTGTTTTTTTATGTCTTTTCACTTTTGGTGGTAATAATGTCTGGCTAAGGTGTTGTTTTATATGATAGGTTTTCTAAGTTGGGCTTAGCATCTTTACTCCGCTGCAATATAAAAGTTGTCTCCATAATCTGTCTCATTCAGTTATAAAAATATATATGTTGGCGCATGGCGAAGTATATAACCTATTTAATACGTTGGATTAGAAGACAATATTTGAAAAAGATGTCATTCGAACGTCACAAGGATGGTTACTTCAATATTTTAGAATACAGAAAATTTTTGTCGTACTGCATATTAAGGGACGAATCGTTGAAATCCGACGTAGTAGTTACAGTGCTGTGTAATTTATTGTGTTATCTTGTAAAGGGATTAAAAGCATTGTTGGTTACAATAATTTGTTCATAATGTTAACCTACTTGGCTGAATATGATAAAGGCTCTAGCTCTAGGCTATCCTTAGCTTAGGGTAATTCAAAATGTATACATATAAAACCACAGGCGTGGTTTTATATATATTTTTGTTTAATATTGCACAAGTAATACGAAAACTAAACGCTGGTCGTCAGAAAGTTAAAATGGAGAGTAATATTTACAGTACTACAAAATGTGCTTTGGAATTTAAAATAATAGCGTGTAACAAACCAAACCTAATGGTTAATGGGTAGACACTATTGCTGGAGGCCGGCTAAGTAGGGACCGGGCAAAGCAGATTTAAGAACAAATATCTTGACGATGGCAACGCATGAGTGACACATCAGGTGGGCCGTATGCTTGCTTCCCAACTTAGTTACATAAAAAAGATGACAAAGTTATAATTTATGTACAAAGTTAAACGAACTAAAATTCTTTAAAGTACGCTGTCATTTTGTAAGACAAGAATTTCTAATTAAAATCCCATGAGCGCAGTAATTACACTGGGGTGAAAGACTCCTGTATTAGATAAACAAAGAATTTGATTTTATAAAATGTGACATTGAAAATCTAGCTTACATTTTGTTTTGTTTTTTTTTGTGTTGAATATCAATTTTTGTGAAAAAAAAAGTGAGACCCGATAGCAGCACCCTCTACTGGGTCCGATTGTTAATGTAAAACATTCAAGACTTCACCAATTAGATTAGATTTGATTTATAGTTAGGGTCTGGGGTCTGACATGATCTTTAAAAACACCAAGACCCTTTAAAAATAAAGTGAGAGAAAAATTATTTTACAACAACAAAACTTCAAAAAGAAAAACTATTTATATGAAACTCAACGTTGGCTGTATCATATTTGTAATATGTCTCAATAATGACGACGTTGTGGCGCAGCGGTAGCGAACCTGCCTTAAACGCCACAGGTCACGGGTTCGATTCCCGCTCGGAGCATAATATGTTTGTATTGACCATGCAAGCATATTTTCCGGTCTGGGTGTATTTGTCCTTGGACCCCCGACACAGGATATTACTATCGTAATGGGGGCCGTTGAGTGTGTAGCGTTTATAGCGTTTATAATACACTTTAGTAATATAATTACACCCAAGGTTCATAAGCCGGTATATTAATTTACCTTTGCCTTTAAACTTTGGTGTTGGTTTCGATATAATTTTACGGTAATTTTAATGATTAAAGTTTGTTGAGTTTGTTTCTAACTACAAATTGAACAATTATCGTACCAAAACTTTAATTAATTCAAATAACAGATGTGAACTATATCAATGATCTTCTCATACTAAGACACCGTTGTGGCGTTGTGGGTAGCGAGTCTGCCTTAAGCCTCGACGGTTGCGGGTTCGATTCCCGCTCGGAGCAGATGTTTGTATTAATCGTACAGGCATGTTTTCCGGTCTGGTTGTGTTTGTCCTTGTCATTGTGAATGTTTCCGGACCCCGACACAGGATATAATTATCCTAATGGGGGCCGTAGAGTGTGTAGCGTTTATTTAATTTATTTATTTATATACTCTCTCTCTCATACTTCTCTCTCATACTCATAATACTCAGAGTTGTAATTCGATCGAATGATCTACTCATTTCGATCGAATTACAACTTTCATAATAATTTCTATAACTTTTTTACATTTTCATAAATGGTAAACTACCATACGGACTGTCTGATGCCTTTAGATATCACTACGGAGTATAAAACAAAGTCGCTTTCTCTGTCCCTATGTATGCTTAAATCTTTAAAACTACGCAACGGATTTTGGTTTGTGATTGAAAAGGAAGGTTTATATGTATAAAAATAGTGGAGAAAAAAAATCATTTTTGAGGTTTCTAATGTGATGTCGTAATAATTACATTTAACGCGTGCGGGCCACGGGAAGTAATGAATAAATCAAAACTACTGGATCGATTTTAATCAATTTTTTCAGTGAATGACATAGGCTATATATTTTATACCCGTGCGAAGCCGGAGCGGGCCGCTAGTTATTTATATTTACATTATTAAGTAGCACAAATACAACTAAAAAGTTGGAATTACGTTTAAACATATTATTACACTTCAATATCAGTATTATATACGTCACTGTAATGGATGTTGTGGCGTGTTTGTAGCGACCCTGCCTTAAGTGTCGACGGTCGCGGGTTCGATTGCCACATTTGTAATCTTATAAATGTCTGTCTCGGTCTGGGCGTTTGTCCTTGTGTGTGGAGAGATTGTAAAGCTGTCAGTCCCGGTTGTTATCATAACATCGATAATAATTGTTAAGTCTTGTTAGATAATTTGCTCTTATCCAATGAGTTACTGGGTCGCTCAGTTACAGGGTTACAGAGGTCAGATGACAATCGCTCTGTCTAAAAACTAGTACCCTGTCAAATCCGGATAAGAGTGATAAGCAGACTCGGAGCAAAAATACCACCATTAATGCTGCGAAGAAGATACGTCAATCTCATATATTGTATTGTAATCTAAGGAAAAATTCAGATACACGCGTTTCATTATGCACTAATAAAAAGGAACGCGCGTACAAGGGCTTATTTCGGCGTAAGCACTTGAATCGAGTGTCATTAGCACATTTATTATAGCGCTTTATATTACGCGCTTGTACGAGTTCATAAGCGCGTCAACGCTCATACGAGTGTCTATACGCACCTTAACACGCTTAGAAAAACGAAGTTATACGCTCATATAAAAGGTTGGTCTGAAACCACATTGAGTCAATCTTATTTCATAAAATATGTCCATGCCTCGTGAAGTAATTACCGAAAGTGTTTCCTGGTCATCATAAATCACTGTCAGTTCTATCACACTCAGTAGTAGCGTTGATTACTTTATCAACTTAGTATCAGAGTGCGCTGTATTTGAATGAAGGGACACACACGGTCCCTATTAGTAACTAGCTAGTAGCTAGCTCGCTGCTTTTCCAGCATTGTGTACTGATTTTTCTTTTTGCACGGAACCCTAATTTTTTTTCTAAAATAAAAATAATTATTAGTTAGTTAAATCAGCCGGACCAAACAGACAGACAGAAAAAATTAACAGTTGTTTTATTTTTTATATAAGTACCGTATATACTTTCATATGCATTTAGAGAAAAGTTGTTAATTTGGAAATTGGCGTCGGGATGTGACGACCCCATCGCCCACTGTTGGGAGATTATTCCACCAGTGCAATCAGTCATACTGGTGGTAGGTGTTTTGTCACATGAGGCCGGCTAGGTAGGTATCACCGCAGTGTCAAATATTCTGCCGCCAAATAATAGTGCTTAGGCATTACTGTGTTCCGGTTTGAAGGGCACGCTAGTAAAATTTTAGGGCAGAGGAGATTTAAGAACCAATATCCTGAAGTTGGCAACGCGTGAGTGGCACCTACTTATGGTGCTGCAAGCACTCATAGGCTACGGCAACCATTTACCATCACGTGGGCCGTATGCTTCTTTGCCAACTTATAACATAAAAAAATAAATAAAGAGACACTTGAATTTTATTTATTTATAGATATACACACAAATGAAAGCGCCAACACATAGACCCGAAATACACGCTTTAAGTAATGACTGGTTAATACAAACATCTGCTCAGAGGCGAACCAGCAACCTTCTTCTTCCTAGCATTATTCCTGGTATTTAGACCTGCTTATACTCTTACCCTGATTTGAGGGGTTACTAGTTTTTACACAGAGAGCAACCAGTGACTCGTTGGATGAGGGCAAATTTTTTATCAAGAATTAACGATTATTATCAGATGTTATGATAACAACCGGGACCCACAGCTTAATGTTCTTTCCATGGCATGGTGGGGAGACCCACAAGGATAAACGGTCAGACCGTAACAAATATTATTAACAAACATCTGCTTCGAATGGAATCAAACCAGCGACTAAATGCAGGCTACCAGCACGGTACAAGATGACAAAAGATGAACCAGCGACCATTACCTTTTTAAGGTTGATCGTCAAATCTTTATAATCTTTTATTTCAAAAAAGAAATAATATTTTCTAAATTGAATAATAAATTGTTTTCGTTTCTTGATAAACGTTTTCACATTTCAATAACACTTAATAATCTTTAGAATAAAATATGTAAATCATTTCATTTCTCTAAGCCTTTTAAAGGTACAAAGGATTCAAATGAATGATCGTAAAAATCGTTTCCACTGAATGAGTCTCCGGGCGATAAAGAGGTTTTAATTTTTTCTAGAATCCGGATCGACCCTTGGGAATAAATTTAGGATCAATAAAATTAGGGACTTTTGAATAATAATAATAAACACTGCACACTCAACGGCCCCCATTAGGATAGTAATATCCTGTGTCGGGGGTCCGGAAACATTCACAAAGACAAGGACAAATACACCCAGACCGGAAAATATGCTTGCATGGTCAATACAAACATATTATGCTACGAGCGGGAATCGAACCCGCGACCTGTGGCGCTTAAGGCAGGTTCGCTACCGCTGCGCCACAACGTCGTCGTAAAACCTGTAAGTAAGTGTAAGTCGTAATAAAGTATGCATTAAAAATTAAAGAGATGACTGATTTGAAAAAGTAACAGCTGATTTTTACCGCCTAAGACGTACATTTTTTTTAACAACAGGTTTAGCTCTTATGATTTTATGTGTTCTGTTCTTTATTTATTGCCATGCTATATATCACACACCATCAAAAATATTAATGTGGGACCATAGAGTAAGCATCGGGTACTATTTAACAAAAGTAATCATTAAAATTGGCTAGCAGACGCCTTAGTTAATGTTCTATATTAAATAATCCTAAAAAACACATAATTAATTCGAAAGACTTACAAAAGGATAAGAGATTTTCAAAAACATATTAAAATAAATGAAATAAAATTCCTCTTTCAACTTCAATAAAACTCAAATCATTACAAAAATTCACCACAACTGACAGTCAAGTTCAGAAACTAAATTAATATTTACTGAATACTTCAAAAGGCTAACCGCGACTTCTCATCTCACTCCTGACATCCTTTTACGAATTCTCTTTTTAAATGGAACTTCCAATCGGTTCTTGAGTTGAAAAGTGTCGGAAAACATGTCGACTTCTGGAAAGCAGTTATAGATTTACTGGCGACAAAAAGGTGTATCTACTGATTGTACATTTATCTGAAAAATTATTTTAACTATAGGGTTTAAAATTCAAACCCAATAAATATATCCGTGACAGATTTTACCGTTGTCTAGTCGTTTTTGTTTAGTTCGCGGGGTCATTTTCAATGAATGGAAAATAATCAGGCAATAAAAAGTACATCTTTTTTTATGTTACAAGTTGGCAAACAAGCGTACGGTCCACCTGATGGTAAGTAGTTGCCGTAGCCTATCAGCGCTTGCAGCATCATTGGTAGGTGCCACTCACGCGTTTGTAACGAACGACATGTAAAAATCAAAAGTCATCGCTAAAGACGTGTCTTTTGACGACGTTGTGGGGCAGCGGTAGCAAACCTGCCTTAAACGCCACAGGTCGCGGGTTCGATTCCCGCTCTGAGCTTAATATGTTTGCATTGACCATGCAAGCATATTTTCCGGTCTGGGTGTATTTGTCCTTGTCATTGTAAATGTTTCCGGACCCCCGATACAGGATATTACTATCCAAATGGGGGCCGTTGAGTGTGTAGCGTTTATTTATTTATTTATTATTTATTAAAGACGTGCAGTCGAAGCCAACCTGCCAGATCTTGAAGACAATAATCGGAGAGAGCCGAGAAGTAGGGAAGTTCCAAGGCCAAGTGTCCAAGGTATGGGTCTGTATCACTAAATCAGCAATGTAAGTCAATCGTAGGATCATCTTTTATATCAGTAGCGATCGGGTAGAGGTAAATAATTTAGGATATTAATATCCGGAAACATATACAACCACGAGGACAAACCCCCAGGCCGAAATACAAACCTGTATGGTCAATAAAACATACGCTCTGAGAGGAAATCGAAACCATTACCACTGCACCACAATGTCGTCAAAAATCTACACTCTTTTCCTACACACAATAAAAAAAACCACAGAAAAAAACGTAGTTCATGTGAGTGGAGCGAGAGACAAACGATAGTCTTTAATAGGAATCCGAATACCATTGAAAATTATTATTTTCCATACCGAATAGTTTGCAAAGATATTACAGAATTCATGAAAAGATCTTACCGAAGTTATTTATCTTGTCGCTTTATCAAAACGACTCAATGATTCTTGTGACTTGTGAAATTGGCGCTTAACTTGAGATCGTTATCCGTAAGACGTGTGTTTAATGAACTTCAAAGATATTAACTATCGGAAATAGTAAAGTTTTTTTTTAATCACAGATTTTCAAGACCACTAGCAATTATATATATCTTAAAGTAATAAATTCCTATTGTGATTGTGGTGTGATATATTATTCGTGATGTCATGATAGCTTTATTCGCAGTGCCGAAGTTTCGCTCTAGTCAGTCCATCGGATCTGTCATATTACAGTTAACTTGAAAATAATCTATCTATATGTATATATAATAAGAGACGACCTGAGTTATTAACGTCCATCTTGAGCCCGTAGCTCTGGAAAATTAAAAAATTTCACAGATGTTTTTAAAACTTAAACGCGAACTAGGTAATATTTTTTTTTAATTAAAACCCTAAAGGGGTTGAAAAAGTCGTTGAAAATATGTATGGGATGAAACTAGATACCTGAAACTAAGTTTTATGGGGAACAATTAAAAATAAAATAACACGTATGTTAACATTTTCACCGCTGGAAATGGGAGTTCAAAATATGTATTAAAATCATTATTTACACGGGCTGGCAGAAGCTAATGTGATAATTATCGCGATGTATATAGCTTTGTTTAAATTTTATCGCGTTTGCCCTTGTATGTCAGTCTATCGGTTCTCACATATTGCAACAGCTAATTTTTTTTTTTTTTTTTCGGAATGTCCATTGCTGTTGGCCCTAGTGGCCTTGACAGCGTCACCGGTGGGGGCCGGGTCTGGAGACCTCGGCCGGTAAAAGATGGACTGCCACGCGGGGCACAAGTTGAATCCGTCCCAAGGGCGATCCTGCGAGGTCGAGCCTAGACTTGGGACGTCATCGGGAGGGAATTAGGACATAATAATTGATATAAACAATACTTAGGTAGAATGATTCGTTATTAAACTAGAAATGATTGTAAATTTGAATATCAAATAGCATTAGAACTCGTATTACCATTTTATGGTAATTCTGAATTAGTAATTAGTACAGCTTTTGAGATGAAAGGACTGTAAAAGTTTCGTGTTTGTTATACCAATAAGAATTAGCATAGCAAAGGAATTATAATATCGTTATAAATTAGTCATCTGTTTATTAAATAAATGTATAATATTATAAGTGTGTCATTAGGTACATTTTAATAGAACTTCTAGTAAAAGTTTTTTTATGTTACAAGTTGGCAAACAAGCATACGGCCCACCCAATTTTAAGTTCTCGTGGGATAAACAAAAAACGAAATACATGATTTGAAGCAATAGATAAGATAGGTCTTATGGATTCCAGACTAATTATTATTATTGAATCTACCGTTATATCTTATCAAACAACTATTAAACTTATCACACCTTAATCGCTGAGCAGTTTTTAATTAATTTTGATACAGAAATAGATAGAATTTTGGACAAGAACATAGGCGTCGGGATGTGACTACCCCATCGCCCGCTGTTGGGATAACCTCTGTCACAACAGAGATTATTCCACCAGTGCAATCAGTCACACTGGTGGTAGGTCTTTTGTTGCAAGAGGCCGGCTAGGTAGGTACCACCGCAGTGTCCAATATTCTGCCGCCAAATAGTAGTGTTTAGGCACTTCTGTGTTCCGGTTTGAAGGGCATTGTACGCTAGTGAAATTACTGGGCGAACGAGATTTAAGAACTAATATCTCTCGTTGGCAACGCGTGAGTGGCACCTACTAATGGTGCTGCAAGCGCTCATAGGCTGCGGCAGCCACTTACCATCAGGTGGGCCGTATGCTTGTTTGCCAACTTCTAACATAAAAAAAAAAAACAGTTTTTGTCACAAAAAAAACGTGAAGACGTTGAAATTAATAAGGTATGAAAAGGCAAAAGGCAAAAAATCATATCATATAATTAATTTTATCTAATTATATGAATATAATAATTATATATTATATGAATCTATTTAATTGTTTCATTATTATTATTATTAAGTAACTTATTAAGTTCTCAAGGAAAGACTAAAATTCACGTTTGTTGTATGTCCCCCTTAAATAATTGTTTTGTTTTAATTATAGTATTGTTATTATAGCGCAACATCATCTTTGATAATTTCAACTATCTAACCATCACGGATCATGAGATACAACCTGATGACAGACGGACGTACAGACGGTACCCTTATAATAGCCATTGGGAATTTATGAAAAAAATGAATATATTATTAATTGAATTTCTAAATTTCTAGAAGCAACTTTTATTAACGACTAATTAAGGAATTTTTCTCCCAACCTTTTTTTATTATAATTGATATCGTAATAGCCTCCTTGTATTCTTAACAAAAAAAAATCTATTGTAATTAATTTCTTTTCTTCCTCGAGAACATTTTCCGCTCCGTGGCTCGAAAGTATTTCGGCGTTTCAATTAATTTGGTACATTATTGCTCCAATTTCAAAGTACGATATAATTAACAGTTTTTTTTACTGTATTGGAAACAACAGAATTTAAAATAATTCATTAAAACATGAAAGAGGCGTACATTATCCATTTGTAGTTAAAAAATAATAACGGCCCTCATTAGGATAGTTGTATCCTGTGTCGGGTGTCCGGATACGTACACATGGACAAGAACAAGCACACCCAGATAGGAAAACATGCCTGTATGTTCAATACAAACATCTGCTCCGAGCGGAAATCGATACCGTAATCTGTGGCGCTTAAGGCAGGTTCACTACTACTTAACAACCTCATTAAAAAGTTAGTTTCGGCGGGGGGAACCCTAGGACCCAGGGCTCCCTTGGTTGGGTTTGCCGGGGCCTTTTGGTCCCGGTCGATGGTGAGGATAACAACCTCGTTAAAAAATCACGTATGTGTATATATGTATTATTATGTATTATATGTATTTATGGCGGCACTATGTTGCCGCCGCAGGCGGAGGCCGAAAGGCCTGGACGCGTAAGCGTCGTGGAGTATTATTTATTTTATATATGTATAGTATGTATTATTATGTATGTATGGCGGCAGTAGGTTGCCACCACCGGTAGGCCCCTCGGGGCAAGCGCCGAGGCGTCGCGGTGGTATGCTTCGGTGATCCCGCGACGTCCCACTATGGCGCTAGATGGGACCTTAGAGTTTTAGTGGGTAGGGGAGCTCGGCTCCGAGTCCACACACCTCCTGCGCCATTGCACTCGTCCCGGCGCTCGAGTGCGTAACTGCATTTCTCCTCAAGTAAAAAAGGTTCACTACTACTTCCCCTAGCTGCAGAGGTAAAACTCTGCTGTACTTTGAGTTTGTCGTGCCGAGGGGACTGCCCGGTGAAGCAAACCGCAGGTTGGGCGTGGGGCGTTTGATGTCACACCGCGTCCAGGAAGGTGGTGTCGTATGGGCCGCTCCTGTATTTAACTGTTTATCAGAATGAACTGTGAGCGGCTCCTGCGACACCGGTGTTTTAACCGGCTAGGCGGCAGAGGAAGAAAACCTTTTTATAAAATAACGACGGTCGGTCGTAAAGGGAAACAACCTCATTAAAAAGTTAGTCTCGGAGGCAAAGGCACCCTGCCTTAGGGCGCCCTACTTTGACGTTTGCCAGGGCCTTCAGGTCCTGATCGGTAGGCCGTAAGGGGCAAGTGCCGGAGCGTCGCGGTTAAATGCGTCAGCAATCCCGCCCACGTCCCACTATGACGCTAGATGGGACCATGGTTTTAGTGGGTAGGGGGCCAGACTCCGATTCCCACACCGCCTGTGCCCTTGCATCCCGGCACTCGAGTGCGTAACCTTTTAGATTCCTAAAAAAAAAGTCGTCAATTTCGTTTATTACATAATGTACATTATGTTGCTCAAATAATAAATGTAAAAGGAATTACAAAACTTCAACACAGTGAGAGCATGTTAAAATTGCAAATGATTAATGAGAATTACTATATAATATACTACAAAATGTTAGCAAATGAAATACTGAGAACGAAGTTTCAACAAGCGTAGCTCACACAATTAGTCAGCTACAAATTAGACAAGCTGTTATTAAAATAATCATATAATATATTTATATACGGTAGTACTAATCTTGTGAATATTAAAGTACCATTTTTTTATCAAATAGGAAGGCAACGTTGTATACAAATTTGTTCCTTAATTGTATAGCACATTCTAATGTATCTATGACAAAATTGTAAACGACAATTATAGGCTAACTTAACATGCATTTCATACCTTTTTTAGTAATCTAATATATAAAATTCTCGTGTCACAATGTTCGTTCCCATACTCCTCCGAAACGGCTTGACCGATTCTTATGAATTTTTATGCATATTCAGTAAGTCTGAGAATCGGCTACTATCTATTTTTCAAACCCTCAGTGATAAGGGTGTCCACTCCAAATTTTTATTAATTTTTTTTTATTATGTGGCATTGCAAAATACATATGACCCTAAATTTTCACTTTTTTATCACCAACCCCTGCTTCTTAATAGCCTTATTAGTCAATCAAAAACTTTCACCAGGTAGAGGGCGCTGCTATCGGCTCCCAGATTTTTTCGGGGCAGGACAAGGTCTGCCGGGCCCGCTAGTTCATTTATAACAATGGAAAATATAACATTCTTGTCCAATATATGTGAAAATACTGGGCCGCTGTTGGTAAGCAGTCATCACAACTGTACGCGCGCAGTACTTAAAATATCACTTGCACGTTGGAAACCCAACGGCTAAGAGGTCAGGAATGATTAGGAAAAAAGAAAGGGAACAGATGGGTAGGAGATTGGGCCTCCGGCAATTTCACTATTCAAATGGGAACCCTGTAGAGTGTGTAGCGTTTATTATTATTTTTTACAACACATTATTACAACATTTAAATCTGGAATACTAAACTAGTTATAACTAACAGTCTCATCATGTCAGTCAGATAAGCAGTATATATAAATACTTCATGGATCAACTAGATTACAACCATGTCTACGCTGTGTTTATGGCATGCGGCTGGCGTATATTATGTAGATCCGGCTTCAGGCTTTGTGAGTAGCGCGCATTCGAATCTCTCGGCTCTTGGCGAATAGGATGGATTTTCTATAATATATAATATTTAAAAAAATCTCAAGTCTCGCAACGCAGTTTTTCTACTACAGCAAGTTCTGAGATCTCATTTAAAACCATGACTGAAACTTTGCCTTTACACGATACTTACGTATTTCAATTAGAAGAATATGTTAGCGTAACCGTATGTTAAGTTACCAAGTTTCAATTCAAACTTCTTCCTTTATCTACAACAAACTATAGTTCAAACAATAGGTACTATAGGTCAAAAGGTCCTTGAGTCGCCTCGAGGTTGTGCTCTTTGCTCGACTTGATATCTTTTTTACATACCGCAAAGAGCGTTGGTAGGGAGGGCACCATAGAGGTAACTTTTAGTAACAATTCTAAAGCGAACCAATTCATATGTACATAAATATACATGTCATGGTACCAAATAGCGATGTAGCTCGTTTAGGTTGTCATTTGAATCGCAATAAGATTTCATGGTAGGCCCCTTGGTAAAGAGTCCAATCAAAAATTCAAAGTCCTAACAGTTGAAATATCCTTTGTCTTGTTACAAAACCTGATAAATGCTTAAAGATGATTCATATCATTTTAAAGTTTTAATACACATATTTTTAAGGAAATTTTTATATTTTTTATCAGTGGGGGCAAACGGGTAGGAGGTTCACCTGATGTTAAGCGATCACAGCCGCCCATGATCTGCAACACCAGAGATCATGCTGGTGCGATGCCGACCTTTGAGTAAGGCAGAGTCTTCTTTTGAAGGCTCTCAAGTTAAACCTCGAAATAAATTTAATATTTTTTTGTATAGAAACAGACGGGATTTTGGAGAAGGACTCTTGTCGCTATAAAAAAAAACTTTAAAAAGGTGGAATAAGACATGGTATTATATGCCTATCGTTATAACACGAGCCAAGCTACGGGCAAAAGCTAATACCCTATAAATTAAAAATATCGTGAAACAAAAAAATTCAATTTCCTCCTTTTGATGTTAGCTAAAACGTATCAAGTAAACAAATTAAAATAAGTCGAAAGCAAAGGCCCACAGCACAATTCCCTAAACAAACACGGTATTTGTTGAACAAGCCTACAGATAAAAGGAAGGCAAAAAAATCCCTTTATTAGATTAATAAAAATACGTATTGTTTTATGAAGTTGAAGTCTTTTCTCATTGAACCTTAATTAAATTCTGTTTTTTCCTAACAAATTATGGATGTATTTATTTATTAGAAGCTACAAATTACTTGTGCCTCAATTGCTGTTTTTTATTTCATGACGGTGGCAAAAGACCATACATTCACCGCAACCTATAAACGCTTGCGATACTTGAAGTATTACATACGCATTGTCATTGATCAGAGGGGGTGAGAGATTGGGCCTCCAGTGATCTCACATATCGCACGAAACTCAACAGTACCTACTGATACTGTTACTTTATACGGCCCATTTGTGCTTGGACTACTACTACTAAAACATATCTAGTAATTATTAATAGTAAAAGTAACCGTTTTCGAACGAGACGGTGCTTACCACATTCACCGTATGATAAAAAGTAAAATACATCTATTTTAGTGAAGATTCCTCTAATTGGTGCCATCATATTTGTACTTTATCGGTTATTACAAGCCCATATAAGCCTTAAGGCTTAATGGTCGTCGTTTCCATGTCAGCCCATCCCCATTACGGATAAATACCCATATCGCGTAACATAAACGATAACTGCTTACATCAGTTTATCCTTGGGGAGATAGCACGGTAATTAATGTATGGTTTTGAATGAGTAAATGCTATGTATGTAGAACCATGTCACCGATCATTAATAGCTTTGTGTTAGCGCTATATTATGTTATACCCTACAAGCCTAAATATAGAAACGCCAAAAAAGTGATAGAAATATAAAGTTCTTAAAAAAAAAAATAGAAGGTTCTCTTTAAAATGAAAAACAAATTTACAAAACAATTTTAGTGAAATATTGTTAAATAAAATTTAATGATTCATATGCCACATCTTTCATTGTATATGCTACTTAAAATCAGATAGTTTATTTTACAAGGTGTAGTTCGCGACAAAGTTAAAATGTGCATATTAAAACTAAAACTAACTTTGTATAATTCTGTAACACGCTTATGATATTATTAACAATTATTTGACCTGTAACTTTGTTTAAGGGTCAACGGTAGCATGCTAGAAAGGGCCGACTCCGTTAACGCTGGAACTACTGGTTTATATTGAAGGGGCAGTAGGATTATTAAAGACTTGATAAAAGCATTGCTAATTTTTTTTTATTATTCAGGACGATAATAATATTTGGTTGTTAACAAAATGAAATAAACGATTTTGTCTGCATGAATGGGTCGGTCAGTAGCATGTAGTATATCTATGGTCGTTGTAATATTGATTCAATTTATCTGTACAAACAATCAACAGACTAAAAAGTAAATTCAATATAAATTTGTTTGCATAGAATTCAAATAGAAGTGCTGAAAATGTACTCAAACGTTTTTGCCAACAAAAATACGTATCAGTGAATATATTTCAAGCAACCGGACATTTATAAACAGACGAAATTCATCAAAAACAATGGACCCAACAAACAAACAGTACAATTGGAAAATCCGGAAAACCCACTCATAGGAAGGGTACTCCACTTTCTATAGCATCCTAACAAATATTGAGGGAAGGCTTGAATAACATAATTTATTCGTTTGTTCGTTTGTCGAGATCGTTATTGTTATTCGTTTCATTTAACATTGTGTTATGAATGTGATAAAGGATTTTAAATAAGAGAGAGTTGACTTAATATTATGTAAACACAAGTATACAAAAGTTTACATAGTCCCGGCGTCAGGATGTGACGACCCCATCGCCCGCTGTTGGGATAACCTATGTCACAGCAGAGATTATTCCACCAGTGCAATCAGTCACACTGGTGATAGGTCTTTTATTGCAAGAGGCCGGCTAGTTAGGTACCACCGCACTTTAAAATATTTTGGCGCCAAATAGTAGTGCTTAGGCATTACTGTGTTCTGGTTTCAAGGGCACTGTACGCTAGTGAAATTACTGGACAGAGGAGATTTAAGAACCAATATCTCGAGGTTGGCAACGCGTAGTGGCACCTACTAATGGTGCTGCAAGCGCTCATAGGCTACGGCAACCACTTACCATCAGGTGGGCCGTATGCTTGTATGCCAACTTCTAACATAAAAAAATAAAATAAAGAATGATGATTAATTTATGCTGTAGCGTCATCTACATGCAACACGACGTAACTCGATAAAAAGACAAGATTGTCACAATCTCGCATCAAGCTACAGCGATACCTACATGGCATACTACGCAACGATATTGACGACCAATGATCGACTGATCGTCACGATCCTAAATCGCGCTATCAGAGCTTCCTACGCTCGTAACCTATATATACAACTTGTCAACATAAGTCATTGGGCTTCGGCCCTGCTTCGACCCGCCAGGCAATATCACCCGCCTGGTCTGAGGATCCTCCCTATTGAGTTGGAGGGCACATGTACCCTCCACAGGGCTACTAAGTTGGCAAGTATACGTCCCACCTGATGGTAAGCGATTACTTACATATTAGCGCTTTCATGACCATTTGTAGGCGGCACTCACTCGTTGCGAACCTCGAGATATTGATTCTTGAATCTCCTTTTCCCAGTTACTAGTTTCACTAGGTACAGCGTCCTTAAAACTGAAGCACAGTAATGCCAAAGACACTAATGCTTTGCGATAGCATATTTGAAATTGCGGTGGTACCTACCTAGACAGCCCCTTGCAACAAAAGACCTACCAGTGTGACTTATTGCACTGGTGGAAGTTGAGTCGTGGTCGTCACGTCCCGACACCTAAACTACTAAGTTGGTAAGCATACGACTCAACTGATGGTAAGCGATTGCCGTAGTCTATGAGCGCTTGGAATACAATTCTTTGGTGTCATTCACGCTTTGCTAACCTCGACATATTGATACTTGAATCTCCTATGCCCAGTACTTTCACTAGCTATAGCGCTCCTTAAACCGAAACAGTAATGAAAAATGCACTACCGCTTTGCGGTAGAATACCTGTTACTGTGGTAAATAAAGTAAAACTGCAAGATTAAATAGCAACAAAAAATAATCCAATCATAAAGCTAACTGTCTTCTTATCGAGTAGTTAGTGGCCAACCTAGTGTCAGAGTTGTTCAGGTCGCCCGTAGGCCTCTGAATTGACTTATCGACTGTTGTCAAATTGTCAACAGCCGGGACCGACTTTTACGTGCCCTCCGAAGCACGGAGACGCTCGGTTGAAATACCACTATGCGATCACCCCATCTAGTGACTGACCGCGCCTAAAGTTGCTTAACCTACCGAGCCTTTACCGATCAGTGGGTGCACTCGGCTATGAGCGTCTCCGTAAGTAAACTGTAAAAACATATCAAGTAAACAAAGAAAATAAATAAATAAAATAAATAAACACTACACACTCAAAATAAAGATTGAATTTCCATACTTGTCACTAAACATTTTCATATCAATAGCAAAAACTTTGTCTCATTTTTCGTCGCGAATTTTTCGAATCGGATCTCCAACATTTGATTTGTCAGCGACCTTCACAAGTTCGCGGATATTGTTAAAAACTTACTAAGAGATTTCCCCAAGGAATAAATACCGCGGTGCCATGAATAATACTATCCACATTTTTTTGTTTTAAAATATACGAATGGGGCCAAAATATTCCCTGTACATTGTTTTTCTTGAATATTTAATAAAATTTGTATATCTTCACTTTTACTCACTTCATTTCACTTTTAAAATAAAATTTATATCATTTATATCGCACTTCTGGTTACACAACAAACTTTAATAACCATTACCTTGTACCTTTTTTTATATCAGAGCTAGCAAACGTTGAGGAAGCTCACCTGTTGTTAAGCGATTACACCGGCCATGAACATCTGTAACACCAGAGGGCACGCAGGTTCGTTGCTACCCTTTAGGATACAACAAGTTATACACTAGCTGACCTTGAAACGCGGCTGACGTGCAGTCACTTTCCGAGTTTTTCACCAAAGTATGGTGGTAGCTAGCTATCACCAGCATAAAAATCAGTAACTTAAATATTTACTATAATAGGTAACTTTTTTTTAGTGGCAGTAAAATCCAAACACGACTAATACGGTTGCGGAAGGAAACCGCATTAGCCACTTTCGCCCTGCCTACCCGTAAGATGCCTCTTATTTGAAACATATTTTATCGCATAATCATTTTTCAAAAACATTATCTACGTGCGTAGCAATTAATTTACTTTTTGTCAACAACAACACATACTACTACTCTACTAAAAACATGTAATTACATCAGAACATAATTATTATTTTCGTTCTAGCTGTTGTTCTGTGTAGTTTAATGACTCGCCGTTAATAGGTTTTACAATTATTAATAATTTTACAGTTTTAATGTTGTCACTGTGTTGAAATCTTGTAATAAGTTTAAATAACAATTATTCTAGCACTACATTTTTTTTTCAAAGAATATTAGCAATGTTTTTTCACGGCATTACTAAAATTATTAGAATGTGACTGTGTACCACCAGTGTGACTGATTGCACTGGTGGAATAATCTTTGCTGTGATAGAGATTACCCCAACAGCGGGCGATGGTGTCGTCTCGTCTCGACGCCTAAACTACTAAGTTGGCAAGCATACGACCCACCTGATGCCAAGCGGGTGTCATGGTCTACGAGAGCTTGCAACACTATTGAACTATTACAATCTATTGGCCCTTCAAAAAAATCGCAGCTTGCGCTAGGAGTACCCGCAACTTCGTTGAGCTGATGAGGCTTGATAGTCCTTATACTGTGAACTGTAATTATTTTATCAAGGCACTTTTATTATTTTCACACATAATATAATGGTGATTTTTTTCTATTATAATTTTTTCTTACTTATCAAAAATTATGTTTATAATCAGGCGTACCACGTTAGAAAAATAGAAAATTTTATTTTATTTGTCACAAAATCTTCGACCGTGCCTTGCCGCCATTGGCCTTAAGCTCTAAGTGGCTTTTCACACGTGCTGGTTGCCGAGTATCCAGCGCCGATTGCCCGGCAACTAATTTCGCTTTCACATGACCCGCTTTTGTATCTAGTAGCGTCTCGTACAGATGTGCACGTGCTCTCTCTTTTGATGTACCTGGGCGACCGGTTGTCGGTATGAAAGCATGACACGTCTTTCATACACCACTATGACCGGTGGTGGTGAATCGGGCGTGCAACGGGAGACCACTTCCCGGACAAATTACACCGCCATACACATCGCTACCGGATACCCAGTAACCGGCACGTATGAAAAGGCACTTATTCTATGTCAGACTTTTTATATTATTCATTTTTATTAAAAATGGAGGACGAAATTGTAATGTAGTGAACATTATGATATCTGCTATGCTAATTTTAGGTTTTGTAAAAAACACGAACCTTTTACAGTGCTTTCATCTCAAAAGCTGTTCTAATTACTAGTTAAAATAATCATAAAATGGTATTCCAAGCTTTAACCTTATATGACAACACCGTTATGGCGAATTGGTAACTAGTTTGTCTTTACCCTCGAAGGTTCGGTTTTGATTTCCGCAAGAGATGTTTCTATTGACATATGTTCAAACCTGCGTGTGTTTGTCCTTGTAGTTGTGCATGTTTCCGTACCCCCGACACAGGATATCACTATCCTAATGGGGTCCGTTGAGTGTGTAGTAGTTATTTTTACTTTATTCCAAAAAAAAAAAAAATAATAAGGAACGTGAAATTAATGTATTACTTTTATTTATAAATGTAATTAAATTAATGGTAAAATAGAAATACAAAAAAAAACTGAACTCAGTACAGACAGTATGATAATAAACTTGCTTATATGTGTATTATGTATTTATAATGTGGTACAGTGAACGTAATTTATTTATAGTACGATATAACAAGATTAGTACGTGAGCATCAAATCATAAGTAACAGAATCCAACAATGTATCATTAAAAATTCATCTTACGTTCTGATTAATGTACTTCAATATCCGGCCCTAACAAATATTCATAAGGCAAAGAGAAAATAATCAAATTTATTCACAAATATTGTATGTGAGCTTGATATTAATAATATAATTGAATTTTTTGATATCAATGTTTGAAGTATGATTTTTTTACGAGGTACGTTCTGTTCTGTTCAGCGTCCATAGATTCAACGTGCCAGGTCCATAGATTCAACGTGCGGTAGGGCGAGAAACTCCGAGCAGTTCCCGGGACTTGCGATCTGGGCGTATTTTTAAGGAGGCCTCCTTGACTTTCAGATTTTTGTATTTGAGACGGAGAATTACCTTACTACAATTGATGGTAAGTGGCAATAAAGGCCAAATGCGAAGGCCGCTAGTATAGTTATAGGAGGCAACTGCGTTTGGCACCATCGCCTTGCCTACCCGCAAGATGCCTCTTTACGCCTCGTTTGTGAAGCCCAGACTATACGAAGAATGGAACACGTGTGGCGGCATTGAGTTCCTCTTTTTAGCAGTACGGACAAGAAAAAAATTGGAAAATGTCTTTGTTCGCCAAGAAATCTATGCCACCGTTAGTCGGTGACATCGGAAACCGGCACGCGTAGCTTGTGAATGGAAAGAGGAGGGAGCTATAACGGAGAATAATTACTCCGATCACTCGCCGTGATACAGTCGGTAGAAGACGCTTAGGGCGGCAATCTCACGACGGAAGTTCGAAGGGTTGGAGATCTCTCCGTCGCCAATGATGCGAATCGCTCGTAGCTGTAACCGATCCAGGGCTTCGAACAAGTACTTAGCATACCCATCCACGCTCACCTTAATGCTCTGGTTGCTCTCTCTAGCTAAATTTGAAGGCAGCCTATCAGAGCTGCTTTAGATACTCGTTCTTAAATAGAACTCACAGCGCTAGACTAGACAAGCTATATATTTTTCCGTATTTTGCAATGTTCCTTTACACTATCGACAGCTGACCAATTGAACGTGTATCTTGTCCCCAACTATTTGTGTTGTGTGCTTACGAACACCAGACGCAAGTGGGGCTCATTATATACATTTTAATTGAAAAACTAAGCTCTACACGACGATATACGCGACGGTTATTATATACAATTCAATATTAGGAAATTCACAATTTCGGTAACAAATGTCAATGGCGCTACAGAAACACGTGACACCTCGGACGCCAGTGATAAATGACATGCGATTGTGCACTTTCCGATCCCCTCTTATTGTAGTTTCCATCATCTATCATTCTGAACCATTGGCACTTCCTTTGTTACTTTTACTCATGTTAATATTGCAAAAAAAAAATAGCACATCGTTGAAGCTCCACAAAATGTAACTTAAGGTGTTAATTTCTGGATTAATTCCCCTATGTTGTCAGTGGCGTGTTTTAGAAGATTTTTTTAATGTTTTTATATGTCATGACGGTTGGCAAACAAGCATACGGTCCGCCTGATGGTAGTAGTCACCGCAATTTATGAACGCTTGCGATACTTAAAGTATCACAAGCGCGTTGCCAACCAAAGAACGAGGGACGGAATGAGAAGGGAAAAGAAGGAAGGGAACAGAGGGGCTGGGATATTGGGCCTCCGGCGCTCTCACTCATCGCATGAAACACAACAGTAACTAATGATACTGATGATGATGACGATGACGACGAAGATTCTAATGATGATGGAGATGGTGATGATGGTTTCATATTATGGTGGAGTGTGTTCAGAAAGAAGATCTCAGAAATGAAATGCTCCAAGCCGCCCAAGACTAAAATACCAGGAGGCTGAATTTAGTCCTACCATAATCTCTTTCTGAAGCGGCCAAAATGATATATAAAGTGGTCAGAGTGTGTATGTTAAGATGACGCACTTAATTAGTTTTATTAAAATTACCCTTTTTGTGATTTGTAATTTTTTTTTGTTAATTTTGTTTTGTATTGTGTGTTGTTTCTATGGACATAGTCCTGTTGGGCTAAAACTTAATACAGTATTTTATCACGTGATGTTATGATACTTCTTAGTAATGTCACAAGAAAAGTAATTCAGAAATATATTCGAAATTAGAGTCCCCACAACTCTTTGTCTGGGACGGCGCTTAATCAAAACAAAAGGTGTGGGTGAAATTGCCTAAGGCTTATCCGAGATTATATTAAGAAATACTAATAAAAAGTAAAAAAGGTAAAAAACGGAACCCTTATAAGATCATTCTCTTGTCCGTCTGTCCGTATGTCTATCCGTGTGCCACCACCGATTTTCTCAGGAATGGGTGGACCTGGACCTAGGTCTATAGTCCCTATTAGGTGTATAAAAATCAAGGTTCTGATTCGACGCGATAAAAATAAATAGGCAAATTTAGATTTTCGCAAAAACTTGTCAGTACCAAAATTTACCTTAATTATCAACTTTTTTTATTTTAGAAATTTACCGTTACTTATTTTATTTGTGCTATAAGTCTTTGCTTTTAACTAAAATAATAGATTTTTTATGTTTTGTAAATTTTTTACTGTTTTTCTAAATACAGCTTGTATAACAGAAAATTATAGAATACAGCATTACCTGCAGTACAACAGTAAATGTTTGTACGTTACTGAATGTAACATTTAGCATGTACGTTTCTGTCTTTTGGCATTTCACAGACCCGTTGCAGGTGTAAATGTCCTAATGGAAGCATATGAAACAGGTACTGTGTCTGAGTTCATTTTATTATGCAAACTAAACGAGAATGTATATCTTGTTTAGTGCATAAGTAAAATTTGTTATATTATCTACTCACTAGATGGACAAGAAGATGTTAATTAAATATCAATTAAGAATACAGTTTTCAGTGAACTAAAAGGCGTCGGGATGTGACGACCCCATCGCCCGCTGTTGGGATAACCTCTGTCACAACAGAGATTATTCCACCAGTGCAATAAGTCACACTGGTGGTAGGTCTTTTGTTGCAAGAGGCCGGCTAGGTAGGTACCACCGCAGTGTCCAATATTCTGCCGCCAAATAGTAGTGCTTAGGCACTACTGTGTTCCGGTTTGAAGGGCATTGTACGCTAGTGAAATTACTGGGCGAACGAGATTTAAGAACTAATATCTCGAGGTTGGCAACGCGTGAGTGGCACCTACTAATGGTGCTGCAAGCGCTCATAGGCTACGGCAACCACTTACCATCAGGTGGGCCGTATGCTTGTTTGTCAACTTCTAACATAAAAAAAAAAAAACTACACATTCATGATTGGTGATTCGGTCCGGCTCATCCGAAGTACCTCTCACAGAAAAACGGCGTAAAGTAAAAGAGGTAAAAGAGTACTGTTGCGTTTAATGCGATGACTGAGAGCGCCGGAGGTCTATTCTCTCGCCCTCTTGAAGTATCACATGCACGTTGCTAAGCAGCAACAGATACTTAGTACGTTGATAGCCCCCGTGAGGGCTGTCCCTTTATCACGGCTGAGTCTCTGTACTCGCCCCCACCCCCACCCCGGTGACGCTGTCAAGGCCAGTAGGGCCAACAGCAATACACATTCCCAAAAAAAAAAAAAGATTGTACGTTGTGGTGAAGTATCGCAAGCGTTCATAGGTTTCGATGACTGCTTATTTTTATGAAATTTCAGAAATAACAATTCGGACGTATTTTGAAAAAAAAAATAGCTTCGAAAACTTAGAAAGGAATATATGCTGGTTATAAAAAATAATATTTATGAAGAAATGAAAAGTAAACATGCTTACCCTTTTCAGTATTCGAAATTTTCCGATGTTATTATGAAAAAGGTGTCATTGTGTGTACAACGGGGTCGCATAAAAAAACCGATTCTTTTCATGCCAGCGTCCGTCGCGCTGTTACCCTCAAAATTCATTAGCTTTGGTACCGACTTCGTGATATTTTGTTGAAAGCCTAAAACATTAGAAAAATATTCGTATGTGAATGTCGAAAGTTTTTATTTTGTTGTTTTAAACTTTCTTTTTGATAAATTATTATTATGAAAATTATATTGTCATTTTCATGATTCGTAACACGTTGAAATAAATTACTTCGACAGAAACGATCTTTGATTTAATTAAAATGAAAAGAAGTATAAATAACTATACAATAGACTTGTAATATTAATGTCTGTAATTAAAGAAAATGCTGTCTACGTTTTATCTTTTTTTTTGATAATTTCTAATCTCTATCTAATTCATTTTAGGGTTCCGTAGCCAAACGGCTGATACGGAACCTTTATAGTTTCGTCATGTCCGTCTGTCCATCCGTATATCACATTCATTTTACCCGGAACCTATTGGCACTTTCTATTAGAAATTTGGTAAAGTATTCTGTGAACTGCTACAGGGTTTTGTAGTGAAATAATAAAATATTTAAAAATTAGCAATCCATACATTTAACTGAGGATTGAAAAAAATCAGAGCACGGCAACATATGATGTATCTTTGAATAGGTCTTTAAAAATAATAAAGAGGTTTCATTTTGACTTTTTTTTCTCCTCTATCCTCTCCTCTTCTATATTCTCATAAACACACAGGCGCCACGTGAATATAGGCTACGGTTTATTTGGTATCTTGTGGTAAGTGGCCATTGTGGTATATTAAATAAATAAACGCTACATTCTATTAGGATACTTATTAGTTTGTTAGATAACCTGTGTCTGGGGTCCAGAAACATACACAATGGCAAGAACAAGCACACCCAGACCAGAAAACATGCCTGTATGGTCAATACAAACATCTGCTTCGAGCAGGAATCAAACCCGCGACCTGTAGCGTTTAAGGCAAGTTTGCTACTGTTGCGCCACAACGTCGTCAATAATATTTCAAAACACAAATCGTCACAAATATTTAATGGTGGCAATATACATACCATATTTATTATGGTATCACTATATTTGGGCCAAATGTTGGTATATTTGGTAACGCATAAGAGAGAAACTGAACCAAGAAAACACTCGATATGTGACTCTTTAGATTGTGATAGAAACCGTCAAGGGGACGGAAACGCAATTTTACTATTTATGTTGTTTTCGAAATAATAAATAATCGTCCCCTGCCGATAACAAAGTACTAAAATACGTTTATATGAGAAATATATATGGCTTTAACAATATAAAATATTATGAAGTGTACTATTACATCCGCATGGTTACATAAAGGGACTGAATTAGGAAAATTTCCTTTTTAAGTTGAGTTTTTCAGTTACACATCAAAAGGTAAAGGTTAGCAAAATATCCACTCAAACTTTAGTACTCTATAAAAAATTGGTACACATTCAATGATCCTCAATAGTATTGTTATATTTTGTGTCGGGGGTTCGGAAAAATCCGAACACAAGCAATACAACCCGGACCGGAGTTCATATGTTTCTGGTCAAAACAAAAATCTGCTTCTAGTGCTATCGAAATGACGCTCACTGGTGCTTACGACAGACTACCGCGCTAATAGAATTCAGTATGTTTTAGCTTGGATTAAAATGCGGAGGTTAGTTTTATGTGAGGTACTAAGGGTCAAAAGGATTGACGAAGCTTAACCTAAAAGCCTAACTATTTTCGGACAAGATTGATTACTCTTGATAGAGTTTGGGGTTAATACGAGACTTTGATAGATTGGTATGAAATTTTGTTTAGTCTAAATGTCTTCATCCAAGAAGTGTCTAATTAAAGTGCTAAAAAGGTCAGCTGATCTAACCAACCTTTCTGTCATTTGATGTAAATCACTAATAATCCTATAGGAAAAATGTGTTCCGATTTGGGTGTGTTTGTTCTTGTACTTGTGTATGTTTCTGGACCCCCAACACAGGATATCACTACCCTAACGGGTGTGTAACGTTTATTTGTATAGAAATATTGCAAATAATTATATGTGACCTGCAGAATTCAAAAAGGACAAGTTCGTGCTAAATTTCGTCTAAAAAATCTAATTTTTTCTAAAAATTGCTCCTAAGTAGTCGCTACATTTGACGTCCCCATTTCACAGCGTGTGAATGATATTACACTCATAAACTCCTGAAAACTGAGTGTGACGCTTTCATAAAGGCACTTAGGAATCACACAAAGAAGGGAAAAAAAACAGAAATGTGTTTTAACTTTATGCTCAGTGCTTGTGAACGGTGAACATTCATTTCTATGCATTAATTCTTCAGGTAAATGCTACTTACTAATATAATAATGTGAACGTTTGTATGTTTAGATGTTTATTACCCATTCAGACGTTGAACAATACAATTCAATAGTTGAATGGATTTGTGGAATTTTACCTGAATTAACACAGGATACTTTTTATCCCGAAAAAAGTTAATCTATCATTTCATCCCGTTGGATAAACAAAAACCTAACTACAAGATCTTAATTTCAATAAGATGGGTCTTATGGAATCCAGACTAACTATTATTATTGATTTTTTTTTTTTTTATGTTAGAAGTTGGCAAACAGCCTATGAGCGCTTGCAGCACCATTAGTAGGTGCTACTCACGCGTTGCCAACCTCGAGGTATTAGTTTTTAAATCTCGTTCGCCCAGTAATTTCACTAGCGTACAATGCCCTTCATACCGGAACACAGTAGTGCCTAAACACTACTATTTGGCGGCAGAATATTGGACACTGCGGTGGTACCTACCTAGCCGGCCTCTTGCAACAAAGACCTACCACCAGTGTGACTGATTGCACTGGTGGAATAATCTCTGTTGTGACAGAGGTTATCCCAACAGCGGGCGATGGGGTCGTCACATCACGACGCCTTGAAAATCTTATATTATAGCTTAAATATATAAATACCTAATCACACCTTAATCGCTGGACTTGATGAGTTTTGGTATAGAAAGATGGAATCTTGAACATGAACGTAGTCCACTTTTTTAAAAGTTTGTATCAGAAATTTTGTAGTTGTATTGCTATAAAGATGTATCATTATAAAACGTATTTCATGTGGTCCAAGACTTTGGCAGATAGTAGTTTAGTATAATGTTTCTATAATTTTTTATACGTTAACTAGTAACATTAACATATGTGATATATAAACAACATATTAATTATAATAAATTCTTCGAAAAGTAGTATTGGAGGCTGTACTGCTGCCTCCATCTCCGATGACGTCCTTAGCCGTGGTTCGGCTTCGCAGGAGGCACCCTAAGGACGGAATCAAATTTGAGCCCCCGTGAGGGCTGTCCCTTTATCACGGCTGAGTCTCAGTACTCGGCCCCCGCCCGGTGACACTGTTAAGGCCAGTAGGGCCAACAGCAATACACATTCTTAAAAAAAAAGTATTGGAGGAGGTAATCTTATTGAAGGCCTTTAGCGTTTTTATAAGCAGTCAATTTACAATACTTATCGCTAACCACCCTAAAATAACTGAGATGACGTTTTCGTGTGAATACAATAAAATAATTCTTCTTATTTTCTTATCGAGTGGTTCGTGGCCAACCTAGTGTCAGAGTTGTTCAGGTCGCCCGTAGGCCTCTGACTTGACTTATCGACTGTTGTCAAATTGTCAACAGCCGGGACCGACTTTACGTGCCCTCTGAAGCACGGAGACGCTCGGTTGAAATACCACTATGCGATCACCCATCTAGTGACTGACCGCGCCTAAAGTTGGTTAACCTACCGATCGTTTACCGATCAGCGGGTGCACTCGGCTATGAGCGTCTCAAAAAAAAAAAATAATAACTGTAGGATACAAGAAGTCATCACGCCAGGGTATTCTCAGTCGATGAAAATTTTTATACTTTCATCTTGGATAACTACTCGCCCAGTGGTCCTCAGATAATTGATCGGGCAGCGTCGGAAAGGGTGATATTTTATTGATATTGCCGTCCATCACATTTTGCTGATGCGACTGATCGGAACTTTCAAATAATAATAATGCTAAATTTATTTCAGATCCATATTATATTGTTAATAACAATTTTCTTATAATGTATGTTATTAAAAAACGCTATATACCTAGTCAATGGCCCCCATTAAGATATTGTTACCCTGTGTCGGGGATCCGGCAACATACACAGTGACAAGGACAAACACACCCAGACCGGATCACACTCCTGTAAGGTCAATACAAACATCTGTTCCGAGCGGGAATTGAACCTGCGACCTGTGACGCTTAAAGGAGTAGGTATCCTACCGCTGCGCCACAATGTCGTCTTTCAATAAAATTAATTTATTAAATTACATCATTTTTTTCTACTAAAGTCGTGTAAGATTTTCACTAAAATTGTGTATCACATTGAAATTCTTTTTTTAAATAATTAAAATACAAGACTTAAATTGTATACTGATTCAAAACTTTAAGTAAATCGTTATTAAAAGTTATATGTTTCTTATATTAGGTTATACTTGGGTAATAGCAATATTAATTCACAATATTGGTTCCAAGAGGCCGGCTAGGTAGGTACCTACCCTACCGCAGTGTCAAATATTCTATCGCTAAATAGTAGTGCTTAGCCATTACCGTGTTCCGGTTTGTAGGGCACTCACCGTAGGTTAGTGAAATTACTGGGCAAAGGATATTCAAGAACCAATCTTGAGGTCGGCAACGCGTGAGTGGCACGTACTAATGGTGTTGCGCGCGCTCATAGGCTAAAGCAACCGCTTACCATCAGGTGGGCCGTATGCTTGCTTGTTGACTTGTAACAAAATTAAATGTACAGATGAAATTAATGGTCTACTTTCCCGACATTAGTTTTAGTCCCACTGTAAACCTTTGAGGTTTTTTGTCGTAAAAGCAAATGAGAAAATATCTTACCTAAACAGTAAATGCATGGTTTCAGCAAAGCTAAAGTTACGAGTTCATTTATAAACAAAGCAAACATTAGCAAAGCTTTCAGATTCTTAAAGTGAGAAAAAGGAAATGTAGTATATTGATAAGTAGTCATCATTACCTAATTCATACAGTGGGTAAGGATTTATCTATAACTAGCTTCTACCAGCGTCTTCGAATAACGATTTTAATACAAACTCTGAACTCCAACCCTCCCCTTCACAAACTTTCATCCATCTTTATTTATATCGAATCAACAGCCAAAAAAATAAGTTTCAAGTTTTTAACTCTAAAAATGACGATCCTTCCGTAAAACTTTTCACCTCCCCCCTTTCAAACAGAGAGACAGACAGACACGGAGAGAATAAGGATTTAATCATTACCATGGGCTCAACAAAATAATACACCGCATTGTTAATAGATAATGCAATTACCAAGTAGCAAACGATTGCTAAGCATCTTTGGGCACCGTCAGTTTATGGTGAACTAAATAGTAGTTATTCAGATAACCGTTACACCGTAAAAAAATTTAAAAATTGTTTTTACGTACATATTACGTATATACTTTCATAATTATGCATATAGTGTTAATTTGGAATTACAAACAGACACTTCAATTTTATTTATTTGTATAGATTTGTTTTACTTTACTACAATTAATTTTGTATTGATAAATTAAAGCAAAATCTATACAGCTATAGTAGGCATAAGACGTCGTAATAAAGCTTAAAATCGGTTGTCAGAAATGTAAAGGGTTTGTGGTAATAAAAACTGGCGAAGTGTGGGAGTAATGTTTGTTGTAATACTCTATTTAAATATTTGAAAGGATGTGAGAGCTCATTTCCGTTGCGAGGTGTAACTTGATCCTGTTTAGTGAACCGCTGGGGAAACTTATGCCTCCATAAAATAAGGACTATGCTAATTCTATTAAAATGTAAAACAGGTTATTAGCATATTGGCTAATTCATTAAACTATTTTATTTAACAATCCTACTAATATAAAAGTTTGTTTGGATGGATGGATGTTTCTTACTCTTTCATGCACAAACTACTGAACAGATTTGTATGAAATGGAACACACATAGCTGGACTATAATTAGGATAAATTAGGAATTATAAAATTTTATTCGAAATTGTAATTTATTAGTTTATAATCAAATTATTGTGTTTAAAATCGTTTATATACGTGCAATAAGTGTTTGTGTGGAATTAGAATCGCTCAAACCCGAATTACTAAGAAGAAATACAAACGAGTGTCAAACTTCAACGGGCGCGACGGTTGCAACTTCAAATTTTTACAAAAACCGGGGAGTATTTTACTTAAGCAATTTACAATCATACAGCAAACACTTTACAAAGTTCACATAACGTGAACTACGTCAATCCTCACATTTGGCTCTGTTACAGTCTCTCTTTGCTTGACAAGTTGGAAGCAAAGTTGCAGAAGTAAACTTTTCTCTGCCACAGACATTATACTATTTACACTGTACATACGCTAATTGAATTTAATTTAATTTTATTTAGTAATATTAAATAAAATAAAATATATAATATCCCAAACTACTAGTACTACTAAAATACAACTACTGACTTTTGTATTCCCTTTTGCAACTTATACCTAGGTCTGTAATTTCATAAACTATTTATTATACCAATAGTCCTATAAAAGTAAAATATTTTTTCAGTTTAAACAAAATGGAAAATACTGTGATGACCCGTAAAGCATCTTTGAAGGATACCGAGTCAAAACTGAAGGTAGCTCTTCAAGAATTAAAAAAGTCAAAGGAATTATGTAACCAACTTCTACAGGAGCGTGAGGAAAGCGAAATAGAAATTAAAGAAATTATTAGTAAAAACTCAGAATTAAAGAATGAGCTCGCCGGTCTGTTTCAAAAATTTTCAGAGGTTACAGCTCAGCGAGATCAACTTAATGAAATTGTTAACTCATTCAATAATTGTAGCAATGAGCATGAAAGAGCACTGAGTCACATTACACACCTGGAACTTAGTCTCAACGAGGCGAGAAAATCAATTATTGAATTAGAAAAAGTCAAGGAGACTCAGGGTAATAATGAGACTCAGAGCTTATATAATGAATTGGTGAATTGTAATTCCGATTTCGTTGCCAACCAGATTAAGCCTATTACAATTGATCTTACTAAAGATGACTCATGTCATAGTAATTATGTTTATTTTAGTTCTCATAATAAATTGAAAAAATATATTAAAATAAATAGGTATATCAATAAAACTAAAAAATTAATTAAATCTAAATTCAGTTACAAATATGTGAATGACAAGAGGCAGGAACGTAAATCTTTAATAAATAAAATTAAAATATGTAATAAAGAATTAGAAAATAATAGAATAAAATATGTCAAGGACGTTGATCAACTCCATGCAGAAATTACTGGTTTAGAAAGGTCACTTCAATACATAACGGAGAGGTATGACATGGCTCAAAAGCAAATACAAGAGCATATAATTGCTACAAATCATTTAATTGAGCTATCGAATAACAATTTGGAAAGGTTTGAATCTCTGTCAAATAAAAATATGTGTGATTGTTTGCAACCAAAACAGTCAAGTGATGCCTCTCTAAGCACTGAACCAGTATTTCTGCTCAACTCTTTGAATCAAAAAGATGAAAATAGTTCAGTTGCCAAAAATAATGAATTGCTCAACCCTAAACACAAATTTATAAATAATAAGAAAATATTTGTATTAAGTGACAGCTTGGGTCAAGGGTTTGGTTCCCTCCTAAATAACCATGCAAATAATGTTTTTAACACATGTACACCTGGAGCATCTTACCAGTATCATATAAATAAAATAAATTCTATGCATCTAGATGACAGCAGTGTGATTTTCATAATGCACGGTGACAGTCTATCATTAACAAAAACACAATTAATAAAGAATATAGAAAACTTAACAGTTATACAGAATAAAACAAATTGTAAATTTATAATTAGTGCATTTCCTTATTCACACAGTTTTTCAGATGCACAGAATAAAAAAATATATAATTTAAATTTATGTTTATATAACATGACATTCCATCATAGTGATGGCTTTTTATTTTTTGACATTAATAAGTTTATATATAGATTTAAGTTGACAAAGGATACAATGTACCTGCCCTTAAAATATAAAAAACAAATTGCTACTTTAGTAGCATATAATATATTAAACCCCGTTATATGCAATATAACGCAGGTAAACTCTGTAATTATAAATAATAATAATAATAATATTGACATTATTAATAATTTAAACTAGTCGATAAGACAAAACCTAAGCTCCCTAACATTACTATTGTACACCAAAATATTCAGGGCTTAGGTGGCAAAGAATGTGAACTAGAATTGTTTCTTGAACATTTTAATGTGCACATATTATGTGTGACTGAGCATTGGTTGAGAAAAGATGACTCTCTTAGTATTCAAAATTACAGTTTGTCAAGTTCGTTCGTAAGAGTGAATTCTATTCGTGGAGGCTCACTAATTTTAGTAAGAAATGACATTGTAAATAAATGTAGATCTGATATTGTTTCCCTCTCTATCGAGCGCACTATTGAATTATCCTGCGTGGAACTTCAACGTTATATTATAATAAGCGTATACCGCCCCCCTCTGGGGACTTTAAATTATTCGAATCTGTGATGGAAGATACCCTCAAACTGGCTTGTAAGAGTAATAAATCTGTGATCGTTTGTGGTGACTTCAATGTCGACTTATTACAAGTGACATCAATAGGTGTTAGGCTAATAAATTTATTCAAATCTTTTGATCTGTCAAACATATTCACTGAAGCCACTCGAATTACAAAAACGTCCGCGACATGTATAGATAATGTTTTTTGTCGCTGTCAGGTGTCCGACAAGTCAATAATTAATAATATAAGCTCAGATCATAGTGGCCTCAAATTCATTATCAATGATAATATTATTAAAAATAAACAAAAAATCATATATAGGCCTATAACAAGTAATAAGGTCAGTTGCTTTAAGGGTACTGTGGCTCAAGGATTGTCTGGGTTAAACTTGACGGTGCATGATCCAGATGTTCTTTATACTTCATTTTTTAAATTAATTGTAAATGAATTTGAAAAGTCTTTTAAAACTAAAAGTACATTTAAGGACATAAAAATAAAATTTTCTGATTGGGCAACGGATGGTATATATAAAAGCAGAAATAGATTATATGAATTATATAGTATGAGGCAATGGAATCAGAGCTCAAGTTTTTTGGAATACGTTAAGAAATATTCAAGGGTTTTTAAGGCAGTGTGTGTCTGTGCTAAATCCAAATTTATTAAATATAAGATCATGAAGTCAGAAAATAAGGTTAAGGCAACATGGGACATTATCAATGGTGTATGTGGAAGAACAAAACAAAAAGAGACAATTGAATTAAATATAAATAACGCTATTGTGAATACGGAACTAGAAATAGCAAATGAATTTGAATTATTTTTCTCCAAAATACCATCACAGATAACTTGTAATTTAAGATCAACTCCTTCTGAGGCCTTGAAAATATTACAAAATAATGTCTCTGAATGCCATGCAAAATTTTCCTTTGAACGTATTAATGCAATAGATATTATTAAAACATTTAAAACATTAAATATTAAAAACACTCATGACCTTTGGGGTATCTCAGTTCACTTAATAAACAATATAATATACCGCATTGCTCCATATTTAGCTTTTATATTTAATAAATGTATAGATGCGGGCTGTTTTCCTGACCTTATGAAATGCAGTAAAATCTTACCACTTTATAAAAATGGCGATAAAACTAATCCCGGTAACTATAGGCCAATTTCCATACTCCCGTCATTAAGTAAAATATTTGAAAAAATTTTACTTAACCAACTTCTATCTCATTTCAATTTAAATAGCCTTTTTCACAACCAACAATATGGCTTTAGCAAGGGACGCTCTACATTGGATGCCGGAGTGACGCTCATAAAACATGTCTATGACGCTTGGGAGAAGTCACAGAATGCGATTGGTGTGTTTTGTGACTTGTCTAAGGCTTTTGACTGTGTTGTACACGAGACGCTTTTAAATAAATTGAACCATTACGGTGTCACTGATAAAGCTCTTAAAATCATTGCCTCATACTTATCTAATAGATTACAACAGGTATCAATTAATGGAATAAAGTCTTCTGGATCTGTACTAAAAATGGGCGTTCCACAAGGTTCAATTCTAGGCCCTTTTCTATTTTTGATTTACATTAATGATTTGCCTTTCTATGTAAACAGTATATGTGATATCGTATTGTTTGCTGATGATACTTCCCTAATATTTAAGGTTGACAGGAATAAGCATAATTATGACGATGTAAACAATTCTTTATCGCTTGTACAACAATGGTTTACTGTAAATAACCTAGTTTTGAATGCGGCGAAGACAAAATGTGTAGAATTTTCAATGCCAAATGTTAAGAAACAAGATTTTATTTTAAGTATGAATAATACAAATCTTGATATAATTGATAATACAGTATTTTTAGGAATAACACTGGATTCAAAACTTCAGTGGAACTCTCATTTAACATCCCTTGCAGGAAGACTCAGCTCTGCTGCTTACGCGGTTAGGAAAGTTAGACAATTAAGTGATACCGATACTGCTCGATTAGTTTACTTCAGTTATTTTCACAGTATTATGTCTTATGGCCTATTACTTTGGGGTAATGCTACAGACATTGAGACTGTATTTATTCTTCAAAAAGAGCTGTTCGGGCGATTTATAATTTGCAAGCTAGAGACTCTCTTCGGGATGTGTTTACTAAGGCAGGCATACTGACGGTTGCTTCGCAGTATATCCTTAGCAATATCCTTTATATTCATAAAAATGTTGATTTGTTTGACACAAACAGTGACAGACACTGCTTTAATACAAGAAGAAAAGATAAACTTGTTACACCAAGTTTTCGGCTTCACAAAGTGAGTATGTCTTTTTGGGGCAAGGTGTTCGCTTCTATAATAAAATTCCGCAGACAATTTTGAATCTACCACTTATGAAATTTAAATCTTATATCAAGCGGTGTTTACTAAATAAAGCTTATTATTCCGTTAATGAATATATTGCAGATAATGTGGCATGGAATTAATATACGTTGAGTTTCATGCGGGATATATATCTTAATTGTACATTTGACAAATGTAATGTGATTATTTTTGAAAAGAGTAACTGTAGAGTTTCTTGCCGTTTCTTCTCTGCAGAATCTACCTTCCGAATCGGCAGTAGCTTCACTTAGGCGGACATAACAGACTGTATATTTGACGATTCAAAAGCGCTTAAAAGCCTATTTGAATAAAGAATATTTTGAGTTTGAGTTTGAGTTTGATACTTTTCATCTCGGAAAAATGTTGGGTTCCCGTGGTGTGACGATCTCAACATTACACTTTATTTAAATCTCTAAAACAATGTATTTTCTATAATATAAACCTATTTATGGACGGTCACCCATCCATTTACTGACCGCACCCAAAGTTGCTTAACCTAAAAGTCGTTTGCCGACCACGTGACTATGTGCAACGTAATACTAAGTATGGACATACCCCGAAAACAATATTTTTACAAAATCAAAAATTTATAAAATTTTGTATGAAAATTTCCATAGAAAAAGGAAAATGTATGGAAATTCACGGAGTCAGGTGCCGAATGTCATTGCAGCTGTTTCACATATATAAGGGGTGTGGTGTCGGCGAAGGTGTCTCCGAGCGTATGCTTTGTGAGTGCCCGTCTGACGTCTCTACCCCCGCGTATATGTGGACGGTTTACCAAGGCGGTGCGTTCGGGCGGCCATGCTGCTAGAATGCTAGTTAAGGTTTCCGATCTTCGTATATGGTTTTTAATACATATTATTAATGGTGATTGGTGATGCATGGCAAAGAATATATATAAAGCATATATTAAATATATATACAATAATTAATAAATAATGGCGGTATGGCGGTCCGTCTATGATTACTAGTGAAGAGATCTAATATGAATAATATGATCTATACATATTAAAGGCAAATTTATATCGTTGAAATATATTTCACATAATTTATTATTATAAATTAAATATTTAATGACGGTTTGTGGGTCCGTCAATTATGAATGTATATATGTTTGATACATATTAAGAAACGAAGTTTACTTTGTTTCTGTAATATTATGTGATATTGTAATTGTGAATATAATAGTGAAAGTAATGCTTCGGCGCAGATGTTGTTTATGTTTCAGAATCTAATGGATTATTTGAAACCTAAGAAGAAGCGAATTCAATGAAGATTTAAAAGTATGTGTTGGGAAGAATTTATGCGTCATAACTAATAAATAATTATATTTCAGCTGTATACGTGTATAATGTTTTGGCGAGTTGTAGTTGACCCGATACTTGAGTTTGAGGCTCTGATGTGGCCTGAGTCATGTCTATAGTGTCCTTAAGCGAGGCCCGAGGATTTTTAATCTTAGTTGACCCGATGCTTAAGTATGAGGCTCCGATATGATTTTGGTCATGTCTATAGTGTCCTCGAGTGAGGTCCTTCGACTTTGCTGATGTGATGATGACATGGGGTTGACTCTGTGGTGCGATTTATATCGATGCAGTAGTTTCCTCAGGCCCATTGCTGAAGCGGCCCCAGTGATACAGTTTTATATATTAGAATTGCTGCGGTGGTGCGACTTAGGTCGATGCCGTGATGTAATTCGGTTTGTTGCTGAGGCGCTGGAATGTTATATATCGTTTGTAGCAAAATGACTCGTCTTCTTATTAGAGACGCCCCCTTAGCTTAGCAATAAGGATTTTTATAACTGACATTGTAGCATGTAATACTATTAGGGCAACTGGTTGCTTCTCACTTCGAGATAGCTAACTAGTATTAGACAGTGTGGCCTGCTTAACTCTTATCATGCGTGTTTATCACGTCTTAAATAATGAACTGGATTCGGATGTATGTTTGAGTATTGAGCCAAAGGGTACTTTGCGTGAGCAAGTGCTATGGTTTTTATGATATAAAGCTATAATATGAAAATGACATAAATCAAAGAATATTAGTTGTAAGACAATGCGATTACGAATACGATATAAACCAACGAATATTCATTATAAGACAATGCGATTATTTAAATAACAATTAGGTAGGGTTAGGTAGGACTTAGTTTTAAGGAATTGCGGTTGTGATATTATAAAGAATTGAATATTATCAATACTATATGACCCATATATAGTGATAATAGAAATATACGTTATAAATATAATTATTAATGAATTTGCCTACACTTCGGTGAGGTTATTATAAATACTATATTACACATATATAGTGATAAAAGAAATATACGCTATAAATAGCATTATTGATGAAAATACCTTAACAAAGGTGAAGTTTATGATAAATATAAACTCTATATTAACCACATATAGTGGTATGACAAATATACGTTATAAATGATATTATTTATTATTATTGATGAATTTTACTTCACTAAGGTGAGGTTGACGATTATAGCATTGTGCTTACGGAATGCCGCCTGGCGGTTTAATGTTCGAATACATATCTGAACCAGGGATTTATTCCCTTATATATAATGACCAGGGCTTGTCCTCATTTATTATGGCGTTTTGCCTTCTCATACAAAGATGAATAAGAAATATAATGCGACTTCGGTCTTAATCGATACTATTACTAAATATCAGGGCTTGATCCCTTTCTATGCTATGAAAATAAGAACAATATAGAAGAATAAATCTTGCGTCCCGATAACGAAATCACTATAAATATAAATTACCAGGACTATGTCCTTTTACGTTATAACAATCAAATTGTGTGTCGCAGGCGCACTATAAATAGCCTATCCCTTACCCGGGAGGGCTCGTATATATGGTTGGAGCCCACAGTCGGTGGCGTGTGCGGGGCCATGGACCTTCTCCCGTCCTTTATAGTTTTCCCAGAAAGGGTTAAGTATATAAGGATTGGAGGAGCGGACTGCTTTCAGCTACTCGTAAGAGGTGTTGAAAGTATAGGGATATATTTATAATCTCACCATTTAGCCTTTACAGGCTTATATAAATATTTTATTTTGATAATCATATTACACTAATATAATGAAACTATATAATAAATAAGATATTATTGTTTTCCATTGTCGAATTGAACCTGTTGCCTCTGATGCTCTAAAAGAACACGGGTTATTACGATCACAACGTAACAAGGGTCCTGGCCGCTAGACGATACACGTGCCAATTTCGTAGTTTTATGCTATTTGTTTTCGTGCATTTTAATTAGTATTCATTTAAATATATCTTATTTCTATATTATATATAAAAAGTAAGGTAGGTTTAGTCACAATTGGATCATCAAAAAACTACATATCGCGAGTGGAGTCGCGTTCATAGCTAGTATTTATATTGTCACATTTCTTTCGATGAGTTTTTTTTTTTTTTTTTATGTAAGAGGGGCAAACGGGCAGGAGGCTCACCTGATGTTAAGCGATCACCGCCGCCCATGAACATCTGCAACACCAGAAGGCATGCAGGCTCGTTGCCGACCTTTAAGGAAAGAATACGCTCTTCTCTTGAAGGTTCCCAAGTCGTATCGGTTCGGGAAGACCGCCGACTAAAATCATAACTGTTCCTTCTTTAACTTCTTCTTTATCATGCTCTTCTCTTCTTCTCTCTTCTTAAGTGGTAATGTACAGTGATATTTTTGGTAATGCCAAGTTAGAATAACTACTTACAATTAGGTAGACCGGATAGTATAAAACTACTGCTATACAAGGCGTAAATTCGACCGCACGTAGAGTACTGCTCTCACCTCTGGGCGGTACCCCAGTACCAGCTACTTCCAATTGACCGCATCCAACGTAGAGCGGCTCGAATTATCGATGATCAAGCTCTTTCCGATCGGCTTCATCCTTTGGCATTGCGTAGATATGTCGGATCACTCTGCATCTTCTATCGCATATATCACGGGAATGTTCTGACATTTTCTTCCTCGCACAACTACTCTGTGGAATCAACTTCCGCCGGCGGTCTTTCCGAACCTGCATGCCTTCTGGTGTTGCAGATGTTCATGGGTGGCGGTGATCGCTTAACACCAGATGAGACTCCTGCCCGTTTGCCACTCTCTCATAAAAAAAAACTACCATACTACTACTATATTATTTTTTGCTGAATTTTATTTTGCCTTCTAATCTATTATATAAAATTGTTTTACACTAATTACGTTCCACATCAATACACCGAAACGAAGCTAGTCACACGCTAAAGTTGTGCCAATATATTGCAAGCTTGTGACTAAATTCATTTCGTTACGTTGATGCTGAATTTACAAAGGAGCATCAGCTAGTCTTTGGACATATTGAATATGGAAAGGGCCTGTCTATAGTATATAAGTTTATCTATTCAGAATAATAATAACAAGTGGAACCAAGCTTCAGACGTCTAGCGGCGAGATGGATTGATGACATCGCAAAAGTAATGGGTCGAACCTGATGAGGCGGACACAGGACCGCGTCGAATGGCGACATCAAAGAGAGGCCTGTCCCAGTCCCTGACCCAGCAGTGGGTAAGTCAGGTTGCGGATGCTGATGATGGTGATTCAGAATAGTAAATAATATAATAAATTTATAGTTTTAGAAGAAAATACATACAAAAATAGCACAGATTAATATTCATAATACTTCCTGTGTTGTAATTTTTTTTAAAGTACTTGCTTCGAAACTGTAGTAAAAATTTAATCAAGACGAGAAAGATGGAGTGATGGCAATTAATTCAAGGAAAGTGAATTTTATATTTTACAACGTCCGCCATTTTTCAGTTACAATCTTAATAAAGGACGGATTTTATTAAACAAAATTCAATCTTATACTGTTTAAATTAAGGAATAAGATTTTTAATGATTTTGTGGAACTGACAGGTATAATGAAGAAGGATTTTTGTCACATACCACAAAAGTACGAAAATGTTAATATCTTTCTAGATTAGATTGCTTAAAGAGACGACGTTGTCGCTCAGCGGTAGCGAACCTGCCTTAAACGCCACCGGTCGCGGGTTCGATTCACGCTCGGAACATAATATGTTCGTATTGACCATGCAAGCATATTTTTCGGTTTGGGTGTATTTGTCCCTGTCCTTGTATGTGTTTCCGGAACCCCCACAACGGATACCACTATCCTAATGGGGGCCGTTGAGTGTGCAGCGTTTATTATTATTATTATTAAAATAATCATCTTTTTTATAGCACTATCCCTGTGTATTACTCAGGGTCTACTTATTATTCTTATCCGAATTTGACGGGTTACTAGTTTTTACACAGAGCGATTGCATCTGACTTCCGCAACCCTAAGAGCGAACCAGCACATTGGATAGGAGCATATTATATAACAAGAGTTAACGCTTATTATCAGATGTTATGATAACAACCGGGACCGACAGCCCAATGTGCTCTCTGTTACGGTGGGAAGACAAGTAACCAGACCGAAAGAGATATTTATAGCAAACATCTGCTACGAGCGAAAGTCGAAGCCACGACCACCGAGGCTCAAAGCAGGCTCGGTACCAGCACACCATAACGGTACTTAAAATAATGCATATAATAAAATAATAATAAATAATAAACGCTAAACCCTAAACAAAATTGGTCCCTAGTAGAATATTAATATAATAACGGTCCTGTGACCCCAATGGGGTTCATAGTAATTAAACTATTATGTCTAATGTCGGGACTGTGAATGTAGTTACAGAATACTACGTCGGAAGGCTAAAACTTTTTCTAAATCGTCTAATCTTTAGGATACTCCTACTGCGGCGTGGTAATACTCGTGGAATTTTAGGCCTTATATCTTTAATCAATGTAAACAAATATGCTATATATTAATTATAAAACAAGTATAGTTTCTTTATAAGTATATATATAAAAACTTGAGAGGTGTCAAGGGACATCCGGATGGAACGAAGTTCCTTTCGATTAATTAGTGAAGGAATTGTAATAAAATTTTACTTTTTTAAGTTATAATATTTTTTATATTTTTTTATTATTAACATTATTTATTATTTACAAAAAACCTGTATACACTCAACAAAAATAATCGTCGCGACACCACACTGTTCAATGCGAAATAGAAATGAAAATATCTGGCTTGCTTTCTATAAGAGAGAGAGACAGACAGAGAAACATGCGACGCCGCACAGCTTACAATAGCTTACTATAGCAAAAGTGTCGTGACAACTTTTCGTAAGAATTTTTTCCGTCTAGCCCCCTTTCACAACGCGCGATAAGGAACTTCGTTCCAACTGGCATCACTCCGCGGCTCCACCTGCGTGAAGATATTATCAACTCTGATGTTTTGTATGTGTTTGTGTTACGCAATGTTTAAGGTGCATAAGATGGTTTAATAATTCTTGATGACCTAATCAAGGAAGGAGTTACAGAACGGAATGGATATAGTTTTTTTTACCAGCGATCAGCACTATGAAAATGCTTTGCCTTAGCTTAGTTGATAAACTCAAGGTGTCATGATTGTTTACGGTTCCGCTGAGTTTTAGTGGGATTTGCCGCTTGAATAACAGGCGGCCGAGTCCCACACTACCACTGCCTAATGTACTTGACGAGTTCAATACGTATACTGGTGTGTAAATGCATTTCTAAGCGCAAAAAAAAGTATCCTGCTGAGAACTGTGTCGATTTACAGAAGATTTATTTTAGGAGAAAAAATATCATGCCTCGTTAAGTGATTATCAAACGGTTTTCTTGGACATCATCAATCTTTGTCGGAAAAGTCATACTGTCTATGGTGTTTTTACTATGCTATATAATTTTATTATTTATGGTTAAAATTATATTTACATTTTATCTGGTTGCCCAAAAAAGGAGCTTATTTTGTCAGGATTAATATTTAATTGCTATAAAATATATCTAATATATAAAATTCTCGTGTCACAATGTTCGTTCCCATACTCCTCCGAAACGGCTTGACCGATTCTTATGAATTTTTATGCACTTTTCAAATGCCTAAGTGATAGTTCGGTGTCCACCGCAAATTTTTTTTTTTATTCTTTGGATAAAATTTTATTTTTTTATTGTGTACCATTGAAAAATACATACGACCCTAAATTTTCACCAACCCCTGCTTTTTAATAGCCATATTAGTCAATTAAAAACTTTCACCGGGTAGAGGGCGCTGCTATCGGGTCGCAGATTTTTTCGGGGCAGGACAACGTCTGCCGGGCCCACTAGTAATGAATAAAATTTTTAATTACATGCTTCACCATTAAACTGGATGTAGCTATTACCAAAAAACCTATTATAACGCTATAGCTGCCGCGTCTTCGCTCGCATGGTGTACCGATTTTTCTGTACTGCCCGGAAACCTAATCCTTTTTCTAAAATAAAAGTAGCCTAATTTACTCCTTACAACATCAGCTATCTGCCAGGTAAAGTCTTCTCAAAACGGTCCAGCCGTTTTAGAAACTAGCCGAAACAGACAGACACACAGGCAATAATTTTAAAGATTGATATTTTATGTAAGTACTTTTATAAGCATTTATTGAAAAGCTGTTAATTTGGAATTACAAAGAGACACTTAAATTTTATTTATTTATATAGATATAGATAGGGAATATAATTTATAACGTAGTATTTCTTAATTTAATCTTGGTTAAGCCTTAAGCATTTTCATCACACGTAATCTTGGTAAGCAATTTTACCCACACCTTTTGTTTTGATTAAGCGCCGTCGAGACAAAGAGTCATAGAGACTCTATTTTATTATAATTGCGAATATATTTCTGAATTACTTTTCTTGTGACATTACTAAGAAGTATATCAATATCACGTGATAGAATACTTTTTTTGTTAATAAGGTAGCAAGCAAGTATACGGCCCACCTGATGGTAAGGGGTTGTCGTATCTTATAAGAGCTTGCAACACTATTAGTCACTCGTTGCCAACCTCGAGATATTAGTTCTTCAAACTCCTTTGCCCAGCAATGTCACTACCCTACAGTACCCTTCAAACCGGAACACAGTAATGCCAAAGACACTACTGCTTTGCGGTAGAATATTTTACACTGCGGTGGTACCTACCTAGTCCTCTTGCAACAAAAGACCTACCAGAAGTGAAACTGTATTAAGTTTAAAGGCTTGATGCAGAAATAAACATCTCATCCGTTCAATCGTCTCTCCCTCTTTGCCAACCCCTGGTCTCCTTCCTCCTTACTTTTGATAGTCACATGTATATGACTACCAAGGTTTCCGAAGACCACTTTAATATCTATAGTCGTCTGTCACCAAAGCTATATACATTTTTAACTTACTTCAAAAAAAGACAAGGTTCTCGATTAATCCGTTTTTTTTTAGGTTTTTTATCTCATAACTTTCAACTGGTTGAACCGATTTTGATGATTCTGTTGAAAGCTGGTGCTTCCCGTATGGTCCCATTTTAATTTGGTCCAGTTCTGATAATAGCATCCATGAGAAAAATATATAAGTCTTAAATTTGCATTAATGATTAGGTACTAAGATGAAAAAAAAAATATTATTTTTTTTAAATAGAATTCGGTGCCAAAATTATATATGTGACGATGACTTATTTACCATCCTGATAATCAACAGATTATTAATAACAGGAGATTCGGGAATCTTTAAGATATTAAGAAAATCGGCAAACGAAAGAGTCTCCACACATTTTTTAGTGCAATTATGATATTTTTAGCACTGTATTTTTCGGCAGTTAAATTTATAATATCCGTAATGGGTATGAAATGGATATGATCGCGGAAAAGAAACGATAATTGAGACTAAGATTGAGTCCACTTTGCTCAATTTCCGCTGATTGTCTCCAAATTTTTTTATAGCTAATTGACCTAGTATGTAGTTGAATAAAGGAATCCACTAATGTTCTCAGTGTTAATAAAAGGCTTGGCCTTCTTTGTAAAGTGAAATAAATTTCATTATAAAGGCGTGTTAATAACTTTATTTCTATTATTCGTAGAGCTGTCTATTTCGACGACGTTGTAGCGCAGTGGTAGAGAACCTGCCTTAGGCGCCACAGGTCGCGGGTTCGACTCTCGCTCAAAGTAGATGTTTGTATTGACCATGCAAGTGTTCTGGTCTGGGTGTGTTTTTCCTTGTCTTTGTATCTGTTTCCAGATCCCCGACACAGGATATAACTATCCTACCGAGGCCGCTGAGCGTGTAGCGTTTATTTTTTTATTGTAGTGAAAAATATAATATTGAACTTGTGTTTATAAATATTAACAATTTCGATGAACAAATATAGTTTATATATTAAACAGAATCGCTTAGGATAATCTGTGTTTTAAACTGGGCCGGCGATGAGCGGCGTCGGAATTGATTGACCAATAAGGTTTCTATAAAATAATATTTATTTTACAAAAATATAAGAACATTTAATAGCCTGGGCCCTCGTTGTGAACCAGTGATATTATGATTTAAATACGCCTATGATAATACTTTTATCCGTAGTAATAGAGTACAGCTTTCAATGAACCCCGCATTGAAATTCCTTGAATAAAGTTTTGAGGAAGGTGAAGTCTCAGACATACAGATTTGATTTGAACGAAACGAAAGCCATTAGAAAACTTAGATCAATTTTTATGGTTCTGTATCCAAAAGGGTGCCAACGGAACTCTATTATTAAGCGTCCGCTGTCCATCCGTCTCTCAACGGCCTATGTCAGCCTATATCTTACGATCCTTTGATAGGTGGAGACTTGAAATTGTCACAGAATGTGTATTTCTATTGCTGCTACAATAACAAATACTAAAAATAATAAATTAATTTATTTAGTAGTGTAGCCATGCTTGTCTTATCATAAATGGGCCGGCTCGACCGAGGAAGTACTACTCTCTCCCATAAAATCGGCTTAAAGTAACAGAATACTCGTGTAGTGAGTAGAGTGCGTTTTATGCAATGAGTGGGAGCACCGGAGGACCAATCTCCCACCTTCTCTGCTTCCTTCCCTTTTGTCTTTCATTTCCCTTCTTTCCTATTTATAGTTACGGTGACTGCTTACCATCAGGCGGACCCCATACTTATTTGCCAACTGTCATTAAATAAATAAGATGATACAAAATATTTATGTGCGAGTGCGAGACTTTGCCGATTTTTGAAGTAATAAAGGTTATAATATCAAAGAAATATCTTTGTTTCTAAAAACATTACATTTTAGAGCGAATTTGTAACGGTAAGAAATCGAATTAAGATTGTGTTCTGAAATTAGCAATGCATTGGCGTGATGATCTCGCGTCTAGCTTCAACCTGACCTATATTCCGAGTACGCTTTTTGATTACGGACCGCCATCTAAAACGAACTGTTGTTTTTACCTGGAGCGCTGTTTTATCATTTTTAGTAGGCTGCATTAACACGGTCACAATCCAAACTTGCTGTAATATTTAAATGCCCGCATGGTTATCTACCATCGTACGTTTGTGAAAAACTCGTGAAATGACAGCTCATCAACCGCGGTTCCAAGTCAGCCTGCGTATAACCAGTTGCATCTTGCGGGTTTGGACTTCCACTTACTATCAGGTGAAGTAATTGTTAATCATTTGCCACCCACCCACGGAATATAAAAAATAAATTTTAAAGATTCCTTATCTCCATATTGTTTTTCTGAGATATGCGTACTCAAGCCATGTTGTTTATGTGAATTAGTGTATCCGTACTTTAGTGTTATGTCTGAAGTGTGAGTGACTAGAAATGAAATCTTCATTTCAATATATGGAAGAATTTACATAAAAATACAGACCTTAAAAGTACAAGTTGGCTTTTTGTTAAAAAGTCATACTTACCAAAATTATCGAATCGGAAGAATCGGTGCAGCTGTAAAATATGGATTTGATATTTTTACTTGCCTAACCTATAGTTATAAATTTAATATATGTATATATAATATTACCTTAATATATTATCATCATCAGCATCTTTCTGTCCACTCCTGGATATAGGCTTCTACAGCTTTACTAATAATATTAATTTTACTATTAATATAAATTTAAATAAACGCTACACGCTCGTTTGTTAATATAAATTGTATTTAAAATATAATTATAGAAGTTGTTGCGGGTACAATTACCGCTCGGAGCACGTGTTTGTATTAACCATACACGCATGTGTTCTGGACTGGGTTTTTGTCCTTGTCCATGTGTGTGATTCCACTAAAACTCCAAGGTCCCATCTAGCGCCATAGTGGGACGTCGCGGGATCACCGAAGCATTACACTGCGAAGCCCCGGCGCTCGCCCCGAAGGGCCCATCGGTGGCGGCCGTGGAGTGTGTAGCGTTTTATAATAATATAATTATAATATTGCTACGATGATCGCTTGGCATTGTTTGCCGCTCTTTTGGTATGAAAAAAATTGCAAAGCTAATATAGCTGATGAACATAATACAATACACTATACGCTGCGGAGACAGTGTTTACGCGGTGACAAATTCAATTATGAGATGAAGTGCGGGCAAACCTTAACGAAATATGGTTAATAGGAAAAAAAATTAAAAAGGTATTCTTTACTTTGCCCTGCTAATCCAAATTAAGTGGCAGCAGGTTGTTATGTAAATTAAATATTTTTTAGGTTCAAACTCAATTATCTACTTCAAATTTCGTTTTATAAATACTCTTGGAGTTTTAGGCCTTATTTCTTTAATTTATGTAAACACCTGTGTGAAGATATTATCAACTCTGATATTTTGTATGTGTTTGTCTGTGTTACGCTATATTTAAGGTGCATAAGATGGTTTTATAATCCCTGATGACCTAATCAACGACGGAGTTATAGAACGGAACGGATACCTCCAGCAATCACCGCTTTTAAACAGCTTTTCTATGGCTATTATATATCTATATTAGCTTTTATATATCGAGAGAGTGCCGATCCTGCTAGACACCAACGGTGGTGGAGGCGTCGACCACCTGATGCCGCTAGCCGCCCCGGCCCCTCAGCCCTGTTACCCGGGGCTATATAAATAGGGCTCACCCTCGGGCCGTGAACGCGCAGAGTGGGGTACCTGTGCGTTCGTCATGAGCGGCCCTAAGAAGGACGGCAGTGGTTGTGGTCAAGACTGCCATATGCGCTTGCATGGGAAGCGCTGGGGGGCTTACCATCTCGCCCCCCCGGGACCGAGCTCCGCTACCAATCGGAGCACTGTGATTGTCAGGTCGCGTTGGTTTGTTCTACGAGAGTTCCCGTAACGTGACAAAAACACTGAGGTCGGCCACCGAGGATGCTTTAGTGGGTGACGTGTCCACCTTGTCATGGCACCCCACATAACTCGGTTGTCCCTCGCCAGGACGCCGGGTATCTGGTAGTAGATTTCCTCCCGGACACCAAAAAAGGTGATCGACTCAAAGAGTCATGGTTGTTTACGTAAGCGACGTCCAACTATGGCGATGAGGGTATCGCTGAGTTTTAGTGGGTGTTGCTGCTTGCCCAACCGGTGGCCGAGTCCCACACTACCACTGCCTAGTGTACTTGACAAGTACACTACGTGCAGTGGTGTGCGTAAATGTATGTCTCAGGGATAAAAATGGACTCGCTTGGTTGTTCTTAATATGCAATCCTATCAGAAAAGGTTATTATCTTTAATATTTATTATTTTCCCGTAAGCCGAGACTTTAAGCCTTATTGAGCCTTTGATCTGCTTACATAATGTTATATTTCCTCGGCTGAACCCTCAGGAGATTTGTTTTATAACAACACGTCGGTATTGTAGGTAACATAAATTTGTAACAAAGGTAGTATAATTGCTCGATGGTTCGAACCCTACTTAAATTACCCCAATAAAAGTGACTTATAAACAGAAAGCCATAATAATATTTAATTCATTTTTCAAATATATATTAAAAATTATTATTTATATCAAAATCAATAAAGGAGAAAATATAACGAAAAGAGTTATTTAAAGTAAAAATCCAAACTTTTATTTATATTTTGTATTTAAATAACAAAGCTTTAAGTATTCTTTCATTTTCACTTTTTGTGACCCTTTTACGCCAAAATCGCTGAACCGATTATGATGAACTTTGTTGTAAATGTAGATGGAACAAAGGAGACGTTTATAGGCCACTTTTTATTGCAAAAACGTACTTTAAAGGGGGTGACATACTGGATGAAAATTTGTGTATGGAAGCAATTATTCCCTTATTAAAAATGTTATTGACGTAGGCGGAACCGCGGGCAGAAGTTAGTAAAATATAAATAAGCCGTTACAGCATCATCCCATCATTGGTCTCTCTCCTTTGAGGGTGACAGTGGTGAGTAATCACGACAATCCATCACGTTACTCCATTAAAGATTGGCGGATGAATCTTATATTTTCTTCAAAGACGACGTTTGACGACGTAGCGAAGTAGCGAACCTGCCTTAAACGCCACAGGTCGTGGGTTCGATTCCCGCTCGGAGCATAATATGTTTGTATTAACCATGCAAGCATATTTTCCGGTCTGGGTGTATTTGTCCTTGTCTTTCCATGTGTTTCCGGACCCCCGACACAGGATATCAGTATCCTAATGGGGGCCGTTGAGTGTGCTGCGTTATTATTATTAATGTTATAAAGACATTCGACAACGAAATAACGAAGGCTTATTTCTCATTTATATAAAGAACTCTAGAAGCGTAACGAATACTGGTATCAGTGGTGGTAAGTCTTTTGTAGCAAGAGGCCGGATAGGTAGGTACCACCGCAATGTCAAATATTCTACTGCCAAATAGCATTGGTGGTAGATATTTTGCATTACTGTGTTCCGGTTTGAAGGGCACTGTAGGCTAGTGAAATCACTAGGCAAAATAGATTCCAGAACCAATATATCGAGGTTGGCAACGCGTGAGTGGCACCTACTAATGGTGCGCTAACCTTGCGTGCACTCATAGGCTACGGCAGCCGCTTGGCATGAGGTGGGCTGTATGCTTGTTTGCCAACTTGTAACATAAAAAATAACGTGACGGTATACTGAATTTGTATTGTAAAAGAATGACATAATGAAGAGAATTTGGGACGTCAAAGTTTTAATGAAAAACCGATAAACACGACGCCGCATATTAGAATTTTTACAAAGAATAAATTTGTCGAAAGTTCTTAAGTATTACAAAAGTACCCTTTGGATCTTATCGTATACCTGTAATCGAAGTAAAGGAAGTTTTTATACACAAAAACATATACTCAGTAAATTAGGAAGCGTGTTGAGTAAAGTTTCGAATCTCGGTAACTTCAATAAATTCAAATAAGTCTTTCGCGTTTGGAATGAAAAAACTTTCAACCCTTATTAGTTAATAAAACAGTATATATATAAATGTCGTTTTGCATTTTATATACGTACACAATGATAAAGGGACACCGACCCAGACCGGAACACATAACTTTATTTCCGTACCACCACACGTGGAGTACCGCTCTCATCTCTGGGCGGAGCTCCCCGTACCAGCTGTTTCCAATTGAACGTATCCAACGTAGAGCGGTTCGAATTGTCGACGATTGAGCCCTTTCCGATCGGCATGATCCTTTGGAACTGCGTAGGGATGTTGGATCGCTCTGCATCTTCTACCACATTTTTTTTTTATACCACGATGGTGGCAAAAGCGTACGGCCCGCCTGATGGTAAGCGGTCACCGTAGCCTATGGACGCCTGCAACCCCAGAGCGCATGCGTGTTGCCGACCCCTTAAAAACTTTTTCAACCTTCCCTTGAAGAAACCCATACTGTAGCGTGTTGGGAAAACCTCAGCAGGGAGCTCATTCCACAGCCGGAGGGTTCGCGGAAGGAAATTCCTTTGGAACCGCACTGTTCGTGACTTTATGGGTTCCAGTGTGTGTGGATGAATACCCTGCCGATGGCGAGCGGTGCGGTGGTGGAAAGTTGCTGTAGGCATCATATCAAACAATTCTTCGGAACACATCCACATGTATCACGGGGAATGTTCTGAGGAATTGTTTGGACTGATCCCGCCGGTACAATTTCATCATCGGACATCGCGTCAAAATGCCAAATTCCACCCTCACCACCTCGATGTCTGGAAATCCACTACAGCGCGATTCAGAAGGCATTTTCTCCCGCGCACAACCACTCTGTGGAATCAGCTTCCGCCGGCGGTCTTTTCGAACCGATACGACTTGGGAACCTTCAAGTGTAGAGCCATGCATGATTGTTCATGGGTGGCGGTAATCACTTAAAGTCAGGTGAGGCCTCCTGCTCGTTTGCCCCCTCTGATATAAGAAAAAAAAAACAAACTATAAACTTGCAAATATCAACATTATGCAAAGTAAATGTTGCAGACTACGTGTGATTTTATGATTAAATCTGTCAACACAAAAAATTTACAAAATTTTAAGTTACAGAGCAAATTAAATTACCAGACATTGACATTTGACAAACATCCAAACCACTGGTTAAGCTTTGCATTGTAAGATATCGGCTAGGTAGGTACTACCGCAGTGTCAGTTATTCTACCGCAAAACAACAGTGTATTTTGCATTGATGTGTTTTGGTTTGAAGGAAGCTAGTGAAATTACTGGGCAAATAAGATTATCTCGTAGTAAGATTAACGCGTGAGTGACACATACCAATGAACGGTGTTGCCAGCAGTCACAGGATACAACCGCTTACCATCAGGTGGGTCATATGTTTGCTTGCCAACTTAGTAATAAATAAATAAACGCTACACACTCAACGGCCCCCATTAGGATATGATATCCTGTGTCGGGGGTCCGGAAACATACCCAAGGACAAGGACAAGCCTGCAAGGTCAATACAAACACCCACACCGAGCGGCAGGTCGCTACCCCTGCGCCACAACAACACAATTCAAACTTCCATAAAAACAAACTTTAACATTTTATAATATTAGTAGTTCACATACAGTATTGCATAAGTGTAGTAAGCCACACTACTACTACTATCTAGACTCTAGCTTCAAGCTGACCTAAATTCCGACTACGTTCTTTGATAATGGACCACTGTCTAAGAACCATTGTTCTACCTCCATCGTGTTTTTTTTTCTTTAGCAGGCTATATCATAAATATGATCACGGTAAAAACTAAGGTGCTATAGTTTGACCCGTTTTTACGTTAATGAAGATTGTAAATTATCTATCTAAACTTATGAATAATAATTTAATAAAAAGTTTTGTTTTTTTTTCTGGCATTTTGAAGGCTTTATTCTATAATCTAAGGTTTTATCGATGTCCTCAATGTGTTTATGTTATTTATAAATTTTTAGGAAGTTACATTGTTAAAAAAAATGGGCATTTTATACACAATTTATAGACGTTTACAAATAAAAAAATAATAAAAAATAAGTAAAATCTATTAATTCCTATCCCTGTGAAACATATTTTTTTATAATTATATGAGTGTCTTCTGAAACTCACATCTGGGACAATGTTATGAGCTATAGTGTTTAGCTTAAGCTTGACCTGAATTGGAAGAAACGACTAATGTTCATTAAATGTAAAACGCTGTATTTAATTTTCATTTTAGCCTCAATAGCTCAACGGTATAGGGGCAGACTCCGTTATTCCTAGCGCAAGATAATATATTTGGATGGGATGAATATTTTTAATGAGTTTAAGAAGCAAAAATAAAATTCTTTAAAAATAAAAACAATAAAAAAAGACAGCAGCATAATATATAAGATTATTTGATTTAAAATTGTTATTAGCACATCATGATTATATACGGCAATTGAAAGGTAGAACAAAAAAAACGCATGATACGACAATGCTTGGTACGATATACGATGTCATATCCTGTAAATCCACATGGTGAGGTACGATGTCGTACCGTGTGAATCCACAACGTACACGACACGATTTGTATCGTGATACGATGCACGTCACGACGTCGTGTAAGCATCTTGAAATTTTTGTCGATCTGTATCCTTAGCCCTGTCAATACGTACCAGTGCAAAAGAACATAAAAATATTTTAAATTTAACGTAAATATTTATTTAGGATATTAATTTTCTCCAAACAAAATAAAATATGAGAATTACTTAAGCGTAAAAAATATAATAATATTAATAACCTTAATTTCATATCGAAAGGAATAATTAACGTACAAGGGTAACGCATATTTATTATTCTATACAAAATTTTTAATTAAATACAATTTGAAAATAACCTTTTTAACCAAAGGCAAAACCATTTGTTTTAACTTATGTAATAACACTGAATTTTATAATGTTTTGCTTTGGGCTTCTATCGAGAAGTATTTGCATTAAAAAATCCTTCCAAGTATCCTTTTATTTATTCAGTCTGTGACGACAAACGACGCTATTTACCCGCGATCGTCCTCAATGTGCTTCGACCCACAGTAGATTGCTTTGTAATGAGGGTCGTTGTGGCGCGTCACGCTGATACACTTAGCTGGCTCTTAATCTGCAAGTCCTTGGACAATTTAAAAGAAATCACTTCCTTTCTAACAACCCCTAATGATCTTTGAAGTTGTTCTTAATCTAGATTGTAGTTGTATTGAATATAAATAGTTTTTTGGGATCTTTTTCCGCACTTAGCTTTCTTTTACTACGTAAAGAAAAAAAAGCGTACGTCAAAATCGTTGGAAAGGAATATAACGAGGTAGGGAACAGGGGATTTGTGGTAGCAGGTGATACTTTTGACCCCTGGTTTTCAAAATGATTAGTTTTGACATTATGGTTATTTTATAATCTTAGATTTTCAAGCAAAACAAAGAGCAAACGGAAAAAACATTTTGTAGCCGACTTTAATCAATCAATTAATCTATACTAAATATTATCAATGTGATAGTTTGGATGGATGGATGGATGGATGGATGGATGGATGGATGGATGGATGGATGGATGGATGTTTGTTATACTTTCACGCAAAAACTAATACACGGATTTGGATGGAATTTGCTATAAAAATAGCTTAGTACCTGATTACACAAAGGATACTTTTATCACGGAAAATGTTGGGTTCCCTTGGGATAGTAAAAACTATAATACTAAATAAATAATAAGGAAAAAATTTAATTGGATCTCATCTAGACAAAAAGAAAACCTTAAAAATTTGAAAAGTAGTTTGTTTAATTCACTCCTAATTAAATAAATATATTAATATAATATATATATATATAATGTAGCTCTGGAAATAATATTTATTCACATTGCGACTTATTATTGTTCTTTATAAACACAGATGAACTACTGCAAGAGTGTAATTTTTAAACACAGAAGCACAACCTATTTGTTAAGACTAACAGTCTGTATCTGTCGTGTGGCAGACCACGTTAATAAAAAAAAGATTTATAAAGAAAAGATCCGTATTTATTTTAAGCTTTAAGAAGGAGGACGATCATTACAGACAATTACATAAAGCAGCGATTTACTTTGAATTCTTAGTGAACTTGAAGATTAGGAATCAGCTAAGTATATTAGCGCCACGCACCACAGCGGCCTCTTTATAAAGTAATCTTCTGAAGGTTTTAGCGAAGCGTCGTTTTCTGACACAGATTTGAATATCAGACAATTAGATACTCTTAAAATCTGGCTGAAGAGAATGTATTGTCATGATGAAACAGATGGGGATTTGATTTAGAAGTATAAGAATATTTTGGGCTCTTCATGATTTCAAAATTTAAATAGAATTTTTTTATTAAAATTTCGAAGTTTCACCGGAGCTTTAATAACTTGGATTGGAGTATATTTTTATGGTTTCATAGTCTACTCCGAAAGCATCTAAAAAGGAATCCTCAAAATGCCTCAACAAACGGAGAGAATAGTGCACGGTGCATACAAAACAACAATTGACACGAATAAATAATCTCTTCTTTTTCGGTTAGAATCAAAAACCTGCCATTATTAAGCTATAATTATATTGTATTTTGCTTTTGATATAAAAGCATATTAATATTACAAAATACTACATAATAAAATGGTTTTGCTTATGACGTAAAAAATACGACGCTGCAAAAATTGTGCCGAGTCATAAAAGTCATTTCAGTTTTGATCGAGACTCGGTTACCGGGCTATTTTGTTTTTGAAAAACGTTTAAAGGGAAATTGATGTAATCTTGGTGTATACTTATTCTTATTATATTACGTGATGAGCGCAAAATCAAAAAATGGAGCCAAATTCAAATTTCAAACAAGGATTTGGTATTGCAAACATAATAATAATTATTCTGTAATTGCTGGAACGTAAGTGAGTGATATTTAATGTAATAGTATTGTATTCTAAAATACTAATTACATAAACTCTTTTTTGTTTTGTGAAATTCTGTAAAAACATTGTTTGAAAAATGTTGACATTACTTATTTTAAATTACGTTTTTTTTAAAAAATAATAATATTTCTATACAATTAAAACAAATTCCTCGCTTCATAAGTGATATTTTCGGATTATGGTAAAAGTATTTATCTGATTTTCCATGAATACATCAAAAAATTCAAAGTTGATTTCTCAAAACATAACCAAAAATAATATTAATTGTAAACTTTTTCTTTAAATTGCTACAAAGCCGGCGAAGTCTAAAATACATAGTATTATAATCTTAGTGATATAAATTCTACCGTTTTAGGTTTTGAGGTTAAAATAAGGAAACGCTAACGAATTGTTTGCTTTATACGATTAAATTCAAGCGAACTTTATTTAGTTTGTGCAGACACTGAGTATGATTCAGATATGGTGAAGTCTTAAGAACTAGATTCATAAGAATGATTCTAGATTGCTAATTGGAATAATTTTAAGGAGTTACGTGGAGTAGAGCGAAATGAAGTGAAGAGAAACGAAACTAAAGAAGTTTTCACTTCTGTTGGCAGTATAAAAAATTATAATTATGTAAGCATAGACTTGAGAGTTTTTTTCAAGCCTGTTGGCAAACAAGCATCTGATCTGCCTGATGATAAGCTGTCACCACAATCTATAAACGCTTCCGATACTTGAAGCATCACATGCGCGTTGCCCACCTGAGGTATATGAAAAAGGGGATGAAAAGGGAAAAAAGAAGGGAATAGAGGGATGCTCCTCCCAACACAAGTGGGCTGGCTGGACCGGGAAAGTACTACCCTCTCAAAGATAATAATCGGCGTAAAGTAATAATATCCGTAGATACTGTTGAGTTTCATGCGATGACTCAGAGCACTGGAGGCCCAATCTCTCATCCACTCTGTTCCCTTCCTTTTTCCCTTTCTCTGCTATCCGTTAGGTTGGCAACGCGCTTGTGATACTTCAAGTATCACAAGCCTTTATAAGTTGCGGTGAGTGCTTACCATCAGGCAGACCGTATGCTTGTTTGCCAAAAGTCATGACTTAAAAATAAAAAAATTATACCAGTACAGGTATTCGCAGAGTATATGTATAAAACTATTATTTTAACTGTTACAGAACAGTACATAGAAGTAATTATTCATTACGGGTCGTATTTTGCGTATATTGAATTGTAATTTTTAATTATTTATTCTATTTGTAATTTAAAACGTTTTGTAATTTAAATTTGATGCGCTAACCGCGAGTTTTATTACTGGTTATTTCTATAATCGGAAAGCGCTATTGTTTTTACTACACAATAATAAAGTGAACTCACATACACTTTGTCTGTCTAACGCATCTATCACAGGGAATGTTCTGGCAACACCGTTCATTGGTATGTGTCAGTCGTATTGCCAACATCGAGATGATCTTATTTTCGTAGTATTTTCACTACCTATAGTATCTTTAACTCTATCCTTCAAACTAAAACACACTAATGCAAAATACACTACTGTTTTGCGGTAACACTATTGTCCTTGGAAACTAAATAAACGCTCAACAAATTAAGTCGGAGAATAAATAAATACTGTGTTTAAATAAAAATACGCTAGATGTCGCTGATCGTAGTTGAATCGCGCTAACGGAGTGCTATCCGGCGACTTCATAGTAAAAATAATATCCAACGACGACGAATACAACATAAGACGATTACAAAATTTTTTTGAAGCGCTTTGGAAGAAAATGTCTTCTAAATCGCTTTGTTATAAATTTCCAGATATCGAGATGGTAAGGATGGAATTTCGAGTTTTGCCGCGATGTCTTAAATACTTTTTAGCAGAAATTGTTTCATCTCGAATACTGAAGACTAAAAGGCTTAACAGACATACTGAAATGGCTCGTTCCGATAATGTTTGTTGAGTTTCGTCTGTAACGCCAATGTTTGGCTATCACATGTGCAAACACTAGTCGCGGTTTGCAGGCAAACTATACTAAAGGTAAAACTTGAGTCTATCCTTTTTTATCTTAAACTATCTGCGGTATATGAAAATATATTTTTAAAGTTATTTATATGTTACTCACGTGACAATTTATAATGCGTACTAGATTCCAAACGAAAGTAACGTTCTCTCGTTTGTCAGGGATAGCTTATACATCGAAACGCTATTAGTATTACATGAACACAAATAAGCAATACCATGTCAACCCACAAAATTGAAAAAACTGAGTTATATATGCAGGAGTGTTGGTAAATGACTGCAGAATATTTTTCTTTAATATTTGTTGGGTTTTAAGCTATAAAACTGCTAAAAAAGCCATTTTTTAATAATCGCATTTATGTATTATGTTAAACATTTTGGGTTATATTGTATACGAAATATGCAGTTTGTATACAATTTTTTTGTGAAAATAAGTAAAATAACACATAAATCTGAAATTGCCAAAAATCAATCGACCAATACATAAAAAAATATCATACAAAACAAGTTGTTCAAAATTTTCAAACGCGTTTTTCTCGAAATAACATTCGTGTGGGTTGCCATGGTATTGCTTATTTGCGTCCAAATGCGAACTGCTGATGCCAGGGCAAGAGAGGAGGATGATAACGTAGAAGGGTAAAGCGGAGATGAGGGTTGGGCTTCCTCCAGTCACGCTCGTCATACTATATACAATGCTCAATATTAACTGCATACAATCATGAATGAATTAAGGAATTAATACCGTAGGGCTGGTTTATTACTGTCAAAATCACCAATGCTTTGAATTGTTGCTTGTTTCCCACCTATGCTATGTACACACACTAAAGTACACAAAGTATTGTTTCACGATACTCACACGCACCCATACACAGCATACGGAATTTCGTTACGTTACGATTGTACTAAATCGCACTACCCGGAAGCCGCTGAGGAACTTCGTTCCAAAAGGAACAAATCATATTTATTTTCCTTTATAATAATTATTTTAATGTTAATACATCAAGACTAATATTAATAAATAGCAGTCAAGTGCGTTGTAGACCGCGCACAGTTGAAACTAAAGGGTTCCGCAGCTTGGTTATGAACAATCTTAAGGCCTTTAAAATAATAACGAATTAAAATCGACTGCAAAAATAAGTTTGTAATTTCATAGTAATTATTAAAAGTTATATGAAAAACAAAGTTATGGGAAAAACTTATATATCTCTTAAATTTGAAGACCTATCTTCTTCAAACCAAATGTGGTTGAAATTTTATTTGATGTCCTACAAGCTCAAATTTTTCCAGAATTTTAAATCCCATAGTTTAAAAGTTAGAGGGGACACAATTTTTATTACTTTAAGAGCTAATATCTCAACAACTACTGACGTAATGAAAAAAGTCAAAATCAAACCTCCTTATCATTTTGAAAGACCTACCCAAAGATATCTCACACGTGGACAGACGTTGAAATTTTTTTTTCAACACTCAGTTATATGTATGGATTGCTACCCTTAATTCTTATATATTTTGAGATTTCATTACAGAATCGTTGTGCGGTTCATAGAATACACCTATCTAGTAAATTTCGTATACATAGAGCCAATGGTCTGCAAGTAAAAGGACTGTGACATACGGACGGACGGACGCACAGACGGACAGACGGACAGCAGACGGGTTACATAGCCTTCTTCATAATCATAAAACAATATGGCTTTAGCAAAGGACGCTCTACATTAGATGCTGGAGTGACGCTCATAAAACATGTATATGACGCTTGGGAGAAGTCACAGAATGCGATTAGTGTATTTTGTGACTTATCTAAAGAGACACTTCTTATACGGGACACTTTTAAATAAATTGAACCATTATGGCGTCTCAGATAAAGGTCTTAAAGTCATTGCCTCATTCTTATCTAATAGGTTACAACGGGTACCAATTAATGAAATAATGTCTTCTGGATCTGTACTAAAAATGGGCGTTTCACAAGGTTTAATTCTAGGTCCTTTTCTGTTTTTGATTTACATTAATTAATTGCCCATCTATGTAAACAGTATATGTGATATCGTATTGTTTGCTGATGATACTTCCCTAATATTTAAGGTTGACAGGAATAAGCATAATTATGACGATGTAAACAATTCTTTATCGCTTGTACAACATTGGTTTACTGTAAATAACCTAGTTTTGAATAAATAAAATAAATAAACGCTGCACACTCAACGGCCCCCATTAGGATAGTAATATCCTGTGTCGGGGTCCGGAAACATTCACAATGACAAGGACAAATACACCCAGACCGGAAACTATGCTTGCATGGTCAATACAAACATATTATGCTCCGTGCGGGAATTGAACCCGCGACCTGTGGCGTTTAAGGCAGGTTCGCTACCGCTGCGCCACAACGTCGTCAATGCGGGGAAAACGAAATGTGTAGAATTTTTAATGCCAAATGTTAAGAAACAAGATTTTATTTTAAGTATGAATAATACAAATCTTGATAATACAGTATTATTAGCAATAACACTGGATTCAAAACTTCAGTGGCACTCTCATTTAACATCCCTTGCAGGAAGACAGCTCTGCTGCCTATGCGTTTAAGAAAGTTAGACAATTAAGTGATGTCGATACTGCTCGATTAGTTTACGTCTTATGGCATACTGCTTTGGGGTAATGCTACAGACATTGAGACTATTTTTATTCTTCAAAAAAGAGCTGTTGGGGCGATTTATAATCTTCAAGCTAGAGACTCTCTTCGGGATGTGTTTAATAAGGCAGGCATACTGACGTTTATTTCGCAGTCATTCTTAGCAAAAAGATAAACTTGCTACACCAAGTTTTCGGCTTCATAAAGTGAATATATCCTTTTTGCGGCAAGGTATTCGCTTCTATAATAAAATTCCGCAGACAAATTTTTAGTCTGCCACTTTTGAAATTCAAATCTTATATTAAACGGAGTTTACTAAAAAAGCTTATTATTCCGTTAATAAATATATTGCAGATAATGTGGCATGGATTAATATACATTGAATTTACTTCGGGATATATAACTTGATTGTTGTACATTTGACAAATGTAATGTGATTATATTTGAAGAGAGTAACTGTAGAGTTTCTTGCCGTTTCTTCTCCGCAGAATGTACCTTCCGAATCAGCGGTAGCTTTTGACGATTTTTCGATTCGAAAGTGCTTAAAAGCCTATTTGAATAAAGAATATTTTGAGTTTTAGTTTGAGTTTGGTTCCTTCTTATCCCTTTTTAAAAACGATTTAAGAACGATTTGTAATGGGATTGAACCAAAACTAATACAGAACTTAGCTGAGAAGAATATTATTTGCGACAATCAACTGTTATGTCATGAAAGTACCAGTTCCAGTCAAGAAGTACACACGTACAAGCCACAAGAAGCAAGCACCTACAATCAAGTATCTATAAACCCATTTCAGAATATCAAACAAGTAATAACACATCGGGCACCATTAGGAAATAACTGTGCTAATAAAAAATATTCGAAAATTATAATATTAGGAGATCAAGTCGTCAAAGGTTTGTCGTCTGAAATTTTAAAAAAGCGCCAAAATAGTTGGAATAATGTCTATGATGTCAGTTCTATTGTGAAACCGCAAGCAACTGCTGCGAATGTACTAAGCAGCTGCGATAATATAACTAAAACTCTAAATAAGGGTGATATTGTCATCTTAGGAATAGGATCAAATGAGAAAAGTTCATTTTCTTTATTAACGGAATTAAGTTATGCTCTGTACAAGCTTAAAAACTATCAAGTGTTTGTACTTAATGTTTATAATAATGATAATTTAAACGTAAGAATGTTAAATAATCGTATTAAGTCTCTAACCTTAAGCTATACTAATTGTTTGTTTATAGAAACAATAGATAACTATCACCATTATATTTCAACACATAGAATTTTGCAACAGATATGTTTTAAAATAAATATTGAAATAGACTACCTGCAATACAATAAACTATATATCGTTAAAAAATATAAAACAACTCCTGGTATGATTAAAAATTATACTAGTGTAAAAAATAATGATGACACTTTATTAATGTCAAAAAAAAAATCTTTAAAAATGCGTACAATACCGTTTTACTTTAAAGAAAAAGTCAAATCATGTAAAAAATCACTAAGACAAAGTATAATTCCCGATTATTTTAAAAAAAGTAATGGCGATAACCTTCACACAGTGCTTGACACCGAAAACCAGTTTTTTCCCTAATTACATCAATAGCATTAAAAAAATTAATTTAATGCATCAAAACATAGCCGGTGTTTTAAACAAACAGGACATAATTCAGCTAGCTCTGGATGATCTTAAACAAACAATAGGAAACATTGACATAATTTGCTTAACTGAAACTTTCATGAAGCGTGGTTCTGAATCAAATTTAAATATCAGAAACTATAAATTAGTAGCGTTTTATTCGAGAATTTCAGAACGCAGAGGTGGAAGCTGTATTCTAATAAAAATTATTTGAATTTTAAGCCCTTGTCACTGTCTGTCATACCAATACCATATATATTTGAATATTGTGCTATAGAAGTCACCACAATCAATACTATTATTGTCTGCATATATCGAACACCTAATTCTAACATAAACGAATTTCTTAAAAATCTTACGTCGATAACTAAAGTATTAATGAAAAAAAATAAAAAGCGAATTATACTATGTGGCGATTGGAATATAGACTTGCTTACAAAAAGTCATGCATCACAGAATTTAGAATCACTTTTAAATAGTTGTAATTTAAATCAGCATATTTTGAAACCCACAAGAAAAAAATCCTGCTTAGATATTATTGCAAGTAATATTTCTGACGTCAGAGCTGATCTTATTAATTTATGTCTTTCAGACCATGAAACCTGTCAGATAATAAGCTTTAAATCTGATGTAGGGGAAAATGAGAAACAAAACCATTCATATTGGTTTGAATTTAGACGAGATTTTAGTAAAGACAACGTCAGAAAATTCTGTATGTATATAGCATCGTTATCATTTCATGAGGTTTTGACTAGTAATGATACTAATAATTCTTTTAATTCATTCCATGACACCCTTATTCTCTTCTATAAATTATGTTTTCCGCTTATTAAAGTCAAAATAACAAACACGCCGGCAAATACTTGGATTACTAAAGGCCTAAAAAAAGTAGCATTCGAAAGAGAACATTATACTTATCTTATCGTTTATCTTCTGGCAACAAAAAACTAAACAAAAATAGATATAAGTCATATAATAAAATATTTAAGAAATGTATATCACATGCACAACGTCTCACTAACTCTAGACACATTATAAATTCTAAAAATAAATGTAGAGCAGCATGGAACGTTATAAAAAAATATACTGAACCAGATAAAATTAATAATACTAAGGAAATTCGTAGCATTGAAATTGACAATATTGAATATAGTGACGCCCAAGGGATAGCCGAAAAATTTAACGAATATTTTATAAAATTGACTAACAAATCACAGAATATATCTTCTTTACCTAATAATAATCTATCAAATATTAAAGACAGCATTTACTTATATCCAACTGACAATTATGAAATATATAAAATAATTTTGGGACTTAGCAATACAAATTCTACTGGATACGATGAAATAAATACAAAATCTATTAAAATTTGTGCGAAGTATTTATCATTGCCTCTAAGTCACATAGTTAACTTGTCTTTTTTACAAGGACAATTTCCATCTCGTCTCAAATATTCGATCGTAAAGCCAGTACATAAAAAAGGATCTACAAAGAGTCTTAATAACTATAGACCAATAACGCTTATACCCATTATAGCAAAAATATTTGAAAAAGCTATGTATAAAAGAACCTATCAGTTTATTACAAAACATTCCATACTGAAACAAAATCAATATGGCTTCACTAAAAACAAATCAACCTCATTAGCTTGTTTTACTCTTGTAAAATTAATCACTGAGAGCTTGAATAATAAAATTCCTATAGCATGTATATTTCTAGACATGACAAAAGCGTTTGATCTTGTTTGTCACGAAACTTTATTAAATAAGCTAGAGAAATATGGTATAAGAGGTAATGCATATCAATGGTTTCAGAGTTACTTATATAATAGACAACAATGTGTGCAAATAAGTAAAGTCTGCGGAAACATAAAGCTGTCACATGAATCCAAATATCAAATAAATAGCTACGGCGTGCCACAGGGGAGCATTTTGGGGCCATTACTATTTCTTATGTACGCAAATGACCTAGCTGACTCATTAAAATGCGAATGTGTTCAATTTGCCGATGATACGACTCTTGTAGTACAATGTAAAAACAGAGAAACATTTGAAAGTGAGGTCAACGACGATTTAAATAACATAGGACAGTGGTTAAGTCAAAATAATCTTAAGCTAAATATACAAAAAACTAAATATATACAGTTTCAAACTTATAATACTTTTCCTATAAATACTAACATCACTTATAATAATATAAATATCGAGCATACAGACCACGCTACGTTTCTCGGTGTTGTGTTAGATAAATTTTGCAATTGGAAACTACATATCGACTCTCTGTGTAAAAAATTAGATAAGTTTTTTTATGTCCTATATAAACTAAAAAATGTGTCATCTAAAGAGGTAGCACTTTGCGCATACCATGGATACGTTTCATCACTTCTACGTTATGGTCTAATAATATGGGGCAATTCAGTAGATGCAATAAAAGTATTTCGAGTCCAAAAAAATGTATTCGCTTAATATGCGGAGCTAAACCTCTGGAAACATGTAAGCCACAATTTCAAAATTTGAACATTCTACCCTTACCCTGCCTCTATATTCTCGAGGTGTCTATCTTTGTGCACAAAAATAGACACTTATTTCAAAGTAAGGCAGAAGAAGCAACAAAATCAAATAGATTTAACAATAAATTAATTGTACCAAGACAAAAAGTCAGCTTATATAAAAATAATATTTTCTGTATGTCAATAAAAATATATAACAAAATACCAGAGTGCATAAAAATTCTAAATATACAGTCATTTAAGACAAAAATTTTTAAACTATTGCTAGACAAATGCTACTACACCATTAACGAATTCTTGCAGGACAATTGTATCGTATAATATTTTTTTTTTTTTTTTTTTGCAGTTTTATTATTATGAAATGTTTTATAATGTTTTTTTTTTTTGACTATGATATATAACTTTTGACATAATTATTTTGTATTGTGACGGTATATTTTATTCTTCTCTAATGTTTTCTTTTGTAATTCTAGTATTATAATAATTATACTGTGATTTTTGCATGCCATTAGGTAGAATGTGTCTATGGACTTTTCAAGTTTAACACCAAGGTTGTACCACATTTTAGCAAATAAAGGAATTTGAATTTGAATTTGAATTTGAACGAACTACAACAATTGTGTTTCAATAAGATATGTGTTATATATGAATATAATATGAACTATTATTATTTAATCTAATATTATACCTTAACATACATAAATATCTACATTATCATGCCAAAATCGCTGAACCAATTTAAATAAATTTCGGTATAGATATAGATGGTGTTTCGAACAAGAAAGTAGGTCACTTTCTGTTACGTGAAAAAAAAAGTGAAGAGGTTAAAATAAGGGATGAAAGTTTGAATCCGAAACCATATTGCATTAAATAATTGAATTGGAAATCATTGCATTGAATTGCCTAATGACAAATCGTTATTCACATGAGCGAAACCACGAGCAGAGGCTAGCATAAAATAAAATTGTAGACTTTTTTATTTTTCTATAAGCTGTACTATGAAGTGAGAGTACAAGGAAATGTAAAGGGACAGAAAAAGGTGAAGTTGGACCTCAAGTTGTCACACTCACTGAATAAAACGTAACAGAACGGAAACTTCTACTTTACGCAAATATTCTCTGAGAGTAGTATTTCCGGTCCAGCAGACCCATTTGTGCTAAACGACAAAGCTTTATTACGCATAAAACTTCATATTGCATTAAGGATTTACGCATTATGTCATGGGTTTTTACTTCTTTAGTATGGATCTGTGTAGCTCTTAGGTATAAGGTTTTGAAAGCTTATGAGTTTTACAGGTCATGACCTCAATGCCTCTTACATTGACTTCTATTCTTGAAAAGGCATGTTAATTTAGAAGCTATATCAAGTGAAAATCCGCGTAAAATAACAGAGCTGTGGCGTGTTGTGTGACGAATCAGAGCGCTGGAGGCCTAGTCTCCCACCCCTTCTGTTCCCTTTCTTCTTTATTTTCTCGTTCTGTCCCTTTTATCTTTCGTTTGGCAACGTGCATGTGATACTTCAAGTATCGCAAGCGTTCATAGGTTACGGTGACTGCTTGCCATCAGGCAGACCGTATTGTTTTCTAACCGTCATGATATAAAAAAAAACTTTTCAAACCTAAACCTTGAAATCTCACACGGTCTATTAGATCTCTGTTTTATTTAAATTAAATATTACAAAAAAAAAACTTTTGTGGATATTTTTGCTCTGTTTTTAGAATATTCGCAATGCATTTTTAATTCATTACTAATATTCCTATTGCGCCACCAAATAAGATTGAAGCTTGCGCTAGGAGTAGGTACAGCAATAGACCAAGGGGGCTAGGATCGAACCCGATCGAATCGAACTGTGGCTCTTATTATATTATAAATGTAAACTACTAACTAACTTTTCAAAACAAATTAAAATTATAAAATTTTAAGTTATTAAGGGAAATTGAAATAAGAAAAACTAAATATTTAATTCACTCAGAAGGAAGGATAAAAATTAACAGCGATAGAAATGAAGAATTATTATTTAGATAGAATATTATAGACTTTATTAAATAGGCAACAATTACGTAAAATACAAAATGATAAACAAAGCAAGCGCGTGATAAATTATTTTTATTTTTATTCAAGTAGACTTTTAAAAAGTACTTTTGATACATAGGCGAGAGGCGTAAAGTGAGTATCGGTCTTGTGTCGTAGCGGGCGCGCAGGAGCGGCGCGGAAACCGGTCTTCTAAGCCGCTGGCGCAATTTTAATCGAACGATGCGTTTTATTATAAAATATAAGGTTGTGGTCCAAGTACGCCACAGAACTGAAGTTGCGCTATTGAAGCTCCGCTATTTTTCTACTAAAGTTGAATTACTATAGAATATTAACTCTCAATACATAAGCTTTACATCCGAATTATTGTCATTTTATTCACATGAACTTGAACCTGTAGCCACGTCTAAGTCAATAACTGAAAGAGTAACTTCAGGGTGCTGCGTTTCGTTTAACTTCATGGATTAGTTCAGAGCTAGTTTCTGAAACAAGACTTCATTAGAATTTGTGGAAAAGGTGTAACCTGTGCAACTTTTTCTACGTTACATAGATTACACCTTTTAAGTTTTTACACGTTATTTTGGCGTAGCTTAGGGTATAGGCCGTCATTTTTTTAATATTCTATTGTCTTCGTCTTCTTTTTTTTAAAAATATTTTTTAGTTTTTTTTCTTCATATTACTAAGTTGGTAAGCAAGCATACGGCCCACCTGGTAAGCAGTAGCCTATGAGAGCTTGCAACACCATTAGTAGGTGTCACTCACGCGTTGCAAACTTTATTTTAAAACCTCTTTTGCACAGTAATTTCACTAGAATATAATGTCTTCCGAACCGAAATCAACACTACTGCTTTGCGGTAGAATATTTTACAATACGGTTGTATCTACCCAGAAGACCTCTTGGAACCAGAGAAAGAGCTACCATCAGTGTGACTGATAGCACTGGTTGAATAAATAATCTCTGCTGTGTCAGAGATTATCCCAACAGTGGGCGATAGGGACGTCACGTCCCGACGCCTGAAGTTATATTATGTTGAAGTTTCAAACAACAAAGATAATAACGTTTTCTTTCGATTTAGATTAATATTATCTTACACAAACAAACGATCTAATATTATTATATATTTTGTATAATTATTCGAAGCCCCATATTTAACAAAGAGGCACAAATTGCCTCTCTGAATCGTTCACTGCCGACTGTCGCCGTAAATAATGCTATCATTTACAATTTCGGTACAAAATTGTAATAAATTGCTGTTAGAGTGAGGGTGATTTTCATTTTGATTAGGCTTCAATTAATATGCTTTTACGGGATCCGGTTTCGCTAAATTGTTATATAGATAATTATTTGCTAAAAGATGTTTCATTTTAATATTAAAGCACATTTAATGAGACGAAATACTTTAATTACTATACAGAGTATACATGTTTTTAATACGGCCGAAATAATTAATAACCGGAAGCTTTTAAGCTTGTTAAGCTGTAACCATAGTCTAGAGAATCAGCAACATCACCTTGCTTCGTATTGCAAGTGGAGGAAGGAGATGGAGAAATAAGTGAAAAAGGAACTTTTATCGAACGAAATCGGCAACGCAATATGCTACCCACAGGCTGACAATGGCGAAATAATCTTTGCCATCTAGTACATTACAAAACAAAAAAACACCAACATAAAATTAATAAATATCGCTTTTAGTCACTGCATTTTATTATAACGATGATGAATGAAATATGCTGATATAATGTGTGACGATCTCAACATTACACTTTATTTAAATCTCTAAAACAATGTATTTTCTAAAATATGTTCATAATTCTAAAATATGAACCTATTTTTCGACGATCACCCATCCATTTAATGACCGCACCCAAAGTTGCTTAACCTAAAAATCGTTAGTCGACCACGTGACTATGTGCAACGTAATACTAAGTATGGACATACCCCGAAAATAATATTTTTACAAAATCAAAAATTTATAAAATTTTGTATGAAAGTTTCCATAGAAAAAGGAAAATGTAAGGAAATTCACGGAGTCAGGTGCCGAATGTCATTGCAGCTGTTTCACATATATAAGGGGTGAGGTGTCGGCGAAGGTGTCTCCGAGCGTATGCTTTGTGAGTGCCCGTCAGACGTCGCTACCCCCGCGTATATGTGGACGGCTTACCAAGGCGGTGCGTTCGGGCGGCCATGCTGCTAGAATGCTAGTTAAGGTTTCCGATCTTCGTATATTGTTTTTATACATATTATTAATGGTGATTGGTGATGCATGGCAAAGAATATATATAAAGTATATATTAAATATATATACAATAATTAATAAATAATGGCGGTATGGTGGTCCGTCTATGATTACTGGCAAAGAGATCTAATATGAATAATATGATCTATACATGTTAAAGGCAAATTTATATCGTTGAAATATATTGAAAATAATTTATTATTATAAATTAAATATTTAATGATGGTTTGTGGGTCCGTCAATTATGAATGTATATATGTTTGATATATATTAAGAAACGAAGTTTACTTCGTTTCTGTAATATTATGTGATATTGTAATTGTGAATATAATAGTGAAAGTAATGCTTCGGCGCAAATATTGTTTATGTTTCAGAATCTAGTGGATTATTTGAAACCTAAGAAAAACCGAATTCAATGAAGATTTAAAAGTATGCGTTGGGAAGAATTTATGCGTCATAACTAATAACGTTTTGGCGAGTTTTAGTTGACCCGATACTTGAGTTTGAGGCTCTGATGTGACCTGAGTCATGTCTAAATGTGTTAAGTGTCCTTAAGCGAGGCCCGAGGATTTTTAATCTTAGTTGACCCGATGCTTAAGTATGAGGCTCCATATGATTTTGGTCATGTCTATAGTGTCCTCGAGTGAGGTCCTTTGACTTTGCTGATGTGATGTTGACATGGGGTTGACTCTGTGGTGCGATTTATATCGATGCAGTAGTTTCCTCAGGTCCATTGCTGAAGCGGCCTTAGTGATACAGATTAGAATTGCTGCGGGGGTGCGACTTAGGTCGATGCCGTGATGTAATTCGGTTTGTTGCTGAGGCGCTGGAATGTTATATATCGTTTGTAGCAAAATGACTCGTCTTCTTATTAGAGACGCCCCTTAGCTTAGCAATAGAGATTTTTATAATTGACATTGTAGCATGTCATACTATTGGGGCAACTGGTTGCTTCTCACTTCGAGATAGCTAACTAGTATTAGACAGTGTGGCCTGCTTAACTCTTATCATGCGTGTTTATCACGTCTTAAATAATGAACTGGATTCGGATGTATGTATTGAGCCAAAGGGTACCTAGCGTGAGCAAGTGCTATGGTTTTAATGATGCAAAACTATAATAAGAAAAAGACATAAATCAAAGAATATTAGTTGTAAGACAATGCGATTACGAATACGATATAAGCCCACGAATATTAATTATAAGACAGTGCGATAATTTGAATAACAATAAGGTAGGGTTAGGTAGGACTTAGTTTTGAGGAATTGCGGTTTTGATATTATAAAGAATTGAATATTATCAATACTATATGACCCATATATAGTGGTAAAAGAAATATAGGTTATAAATATAATTATTAATGAATTTGCCTACACTAAGGTGAGGTTATTATAAATACTATATTACACATATATAGTGATAAAAGAAATATACGTTCTAAATAGCATTATTGATGAAAATACCTTAACAAAGGTGAAGTTTATGATAAATATAAACTCTATATTAACCACATATAGTGGTATGACGAATATACGTTATAAATGTTATTATTTATTATTATTGATGAATTTTACTTCACTAAGGTGAGGTTGACGATTACAGCGTTGTGCTTACGGAATGCCGCCTGGCGGTTTAATCTGAACCAGGGATTTATTCCTTTATATATAATGACCAGGGCTTGTCCCTCAATTATTATGGCGTTTTGCCTTCTCATACGAAGATGAATATGAAATATTATGTGACTTCGGTCTTAATTGATACTATTAACAAATATCAGGGCTTGATCCCTTTCTATGCAATGAAAATAATAACAATATAAAAGAATGAATCTTTCGTCCCGATAACGAAATCACTATAAATATAAATTACCAGGACTATGTCCTTTTACGTTATAACTATCAAATTGTGTGTCGCAGGCGCACTATAAATAGCCTATCCCTTACCCGGGAGGGCTCGTATATATGGTTGGAGCCCACACTCGATGGCGTGTGTGGGGCCATGGACCTTCTTCCGTCTTTTATAGTTTTCCTAGAAAGGGTAAGGGTAAAAGGTATATAAGAATTGGAGGAGCGGACTACTTTCAGCTTCAGCTACTCGTAAGAGGTGTTGAAACTGTTGAAAGTATAGGGATATATTTATTATCTCACCATTTTGCCTTTATTGGCTTATAATAATATTTTATTATTATAATCATATGACACTAAAATAATTAAACAAAACATAAATATTATTGTTTTCCATTGTCGAATTGAACCTGTTGCCTCTGATGCTCTAAAAGAACTCGGGTTATTACGATCACAACGTAACAAGGGTCTTGGCCGCTAGACAATACACGTGCCAATTTAGTAGTTCTATTATAGCTATATATATATGCTATTTATTTTCGTGCATTTTAATTAGTATTCATTTAAATATATATTATTTCTATATTATATATATAAAGCAAGGTAGGTTCAGTTACAAATGCAATTTATTATATCTAGAGGACACAAAAAAAAATTCGTTAGATAATGCCCCTAACATTGCACAGAGACGCACATAGCACCGTCTTCGCCAGCCGAGGTCTCTTGTTTCGCAATGCCCTCAGAGCGTCGTCTCCATCTCCGATGACGTCATAGCCGTGGATCGGCCTCGCATGTGACACCCTAATTTACGAAATTAACTTTGAGCCTTTTTCTCGGCCAGGAGGTGGGCATGTACTGAGAGTACTTGCCCACCTCCGATGGGTGACGCTGTCGAGGCCAGTAAAGCGAACAGCAATCATCAGCAAGTAATCACCGCCGCCCATTAACTTCTGCAACCAGACGGCATGCAGGTGCGTTGCCGACCTTTAAGGATGGAATAGGCTCTTCTCTTAAATTCCCAGGTCATATCGGTTCGGAAAAACCACCGGTGAAAGGTGGTTCTACGGACTGGTTGTGCGCGGAAGAAAATATGTTCTAAATCGCGTTGTTGTGGATTTCCAGACATGGAGGTGGTATGAGTGGAATTTCGAGTTTTGTTGCAATGTCTGATAGTAAAATTCCACCGGCGGGATCAGTCTAAGTCCTCAGAAGATTCACTGTATCCAATAGCTGCGATAGACAGACAAAGTGTAAGTGTTAAAAGTTCACTTTATTATTGTATAATAAAAACAATAACGCTTTCTAATTATAGAAATAACCATTAATAAAACTCGCGGTTAGCGCATCAAATTGAAATTACAAAACGTTTTAAATTACAAATAGAATAAATAAACGGCTAGGACAAATAATTACAATTCAATATATGCAAAATACGACCCGTAATGAATAATTACTCATATATACTGTTCTGTAACAGTTAAAATAATAGTTTTATACATATACTCTGCGAATACCTGTACTGGTATAATTTTTTTAATTTTTAAGTCATGACTTTTGGCAAACAAGCATACGGTCTGCCTGATGGTAAGCACTCACCGCAACTTATAAAGGCTTGTGATACTTGAAGTATCACAAACGCGTTGCCAACCTAACGGATAGCAGAGAAAGGGAAAAAAGAAGGGAACAGAGTGGATGAGAGATTGGGCCTCCAGTGCTCTGAGTCATCGCATGAAACTCAACAGTATCTACGGATATTATTACTTTACGCCGAGTATTATCTTTGAGAGGGTAGTACTTTCCCGGTCCAGCCAGCCCACTTGTGTTGGGAGGAGCATCCCTCTATTCCCTTCTTTTTTCCCTTTTCATCCCCTTTTTCATATACCTCAGGTGGGCAACGCGCATGTGATGCTTCAAGTATGGGAAGCGTTTATAGATTGTGGTGACAGCTTATCATCAGGCAGATCGGATGCTTATTTGCCAACCAGCTTGAAAAAAAAACTCTCAAGTCTATGCTTACATAATTATAATTTTTTATACTGCCAACAGAAGTGAAGACTTCTTGAGTTTCGTTTCTCTTCAATTCACTTCGCTCTACTCCACATAACTCCTTAAAATTATTCCAACTAGCAATCTAGAATCATTCGTATGAATCCAGTTCTTAAGACTTAACCATATTTGAATCATACTCAGTGTGCACAAACTAAATAAAGTTCGCTTGAACTTAATCGTATAAAGCAAACAATTCGTTAGCGTTTCCTTATTTTAACCTCAAAACCTAAAACGGTAGAATGTATATCACTAAGATTATAACACTATGTATTTTAGACTTCGCCGGCTTTGTAGCCATTTAAAGAAAAAGTTTAGAATTAACATTATTTTTGGTTATGCTTTGAGAAATCAACTTTGAATTTTTTGATGTATTAATGCAAAATCAGATAAATACTTTTACCAGAATGGGAAAATATCTCTTATAAACCGAGGAATCTGTATTAATTGTACAGAAATATTATTATTTTTTTATAAAAAACGTAATTTAACCGATAAACCGAGTCTCGATCAAACCTGAAATCACTTTTATGACTCGGCACAATTTTCGCAGCGTCGTATTTTTTACGTCATAAACAAAACAATTTTATTATGTAGTATTTTGTAATATTAATTTGCTTTTATATTAAAAACAAAATATAATATAATTATAGCTTAATAATGGCAGGTTTTTGATTCTAACCGAAAAAGAAGAGATTATTTATTCGTCTTAACTGTTGTTTTGTGTGCACTATTCTCTCCGTATGTTGAGTCATTTTGAGTATTCTTTTTAGATCCTTTCGGAGTAGACTATGAAACCACAAAAATACTCCAATCCAAGTTATTAAAGCTCCGGTGAAACTTCGAAATTTTAATAAAAAATGTCTATTTAAATTTTGAAATCATGAAGAGTCCAAAATATTCTTATACTTTTAAATCAAATCCCCATCTGTTTCATCATGACAATACTTTATCTACAGCCAGATTATAAGAGTATCTAATTGTCTGATATTCAAATCTGTGACAGAAAACGAGGCTTCGCTAAATCCTTCAGAAGATTACTTTATAAAGAGGCCGCTGTGGTGCGTGGCGCTAATATACTTAGCTGATTCTTAATCTTCAAGTTCACTAAGAATTCAAAGTAAATCGCTTCTTTATGTAATTGTCTGTAATGATCGTCCTCCTTCTTAAAGATTAAAATAAATACGGATCTTTTCTTTATAAATCTTTTTTAATTAACGTGGTCTGTTTTATTTGTATTAATCCAACTTCCTAAAATCGTAAAAATAACATAGATACATTAAGGACATCGATAAAATCTTAGATTATTTATTTTATTTATTATTTATTACAAAAACTTTTATACAATATTTCACTATCTATTGGAACCCACACTAGGCAAGCCTGTACCGTGGGAATCCTTTAATAATTACAACATAGATATTTCGGCTGGTTAACAATTGAACTTAAGACTAACAAATGTTTATAAAATTTAAAAGTAATGCAAATAAATGAACAAAAACAAAAATGAGATTAGATTATAGGATAAAACCCTCAAAATGGAATAAAAAAATCTTTTATTAAATTAGTATTCATAAGTTTAGATAATTTTCAATCTGATCACGGGTCAAACTATAGCACCTTACTTTTTACCGTGATCATTTTTATGATATAGCCTGGTAAAGAAAAAAAACACGATGGAGGTAGAACAATGATTCTTAGCCAGTGGTTCTTTATCAAAGAACGTAGTCAGAATTTAGGTCAGCTTGAAGCTAGAGTCTAGACAGTAGTAGTGGTGTTGTCTCACTAATGCAATTCTAAATGTATGCTACTAATATTATAAAATGTGAAAGTTGATGTTTTTGGAAGTTTGGATTTTGTTGTTGTGGCGCAGTGGTAGCAAACTTGCCTTAAGCACCACAGGTCGCGGGTTCGATTCCCACTCGATGCGGGTTCAATTTCAGGCAGGCATATGTTCCGGTCTGGGTGTGTTTGTCCTTGTCCTTGTGTATGTTTCCGGACCCCCGACACAGGATATCATATCCTAATGGGGGCCGTTGAGTGTGTAGCGTTAATTATTTATTTATTACAAAGTTGACAAGCAAACATATGACCCACCTGATGGTAAGCGGTTGTATCCTGTGACTGCTGGCAACACCGTTCATTGGTATGTGTCACTCACGCGTTGCCAACCTCGAGATAATCTTATTTACCCAGTAATTTCACTAGCTTCCTTCAAACTAAAACACATTAATACAAAATACACTGTTGTTTCGCGGTAGAATAACTGACACTGCGGTAGTACCTACCTAGCTGGCGTCTTGCAATGCAAAGCTTAACCAGTACTTAGTATGTTTGTCAAATGTTAATGACTGGTAATTTAATTCGGTATGCATTTTCCAATTTATTTTAAAAATAATTTTTTCGACAGATTTATTTATAAAATTACACGAATTCTGCTATTTGCAAGTTTACATTGTGGTGCACGGGTGGCGAACCTGCCTTAAGCGCCATAGGTCACGGATTCGATCCCACTAGGAACAGATATCTGTCTTCCCGTTTGATGCGGATGCTTGTGAAAACATAAAGTCATGTGTTCCGGTTGTGTATGTAACACAAAGACAAAGTCATATACACCTAGATATTCTAGAATTAAGGTGGACCTGTTCTAAAGAAAGTGAAGGATTAAAGTACACCTAATCTAGGATTAAAATGTAAAAAAATATCAGTATTCTAATTGATATTAAGAAATTTCTGGGCCATTATGCTAATGAAATACTTAAAAATTTAATATTATCTATAGAAAAGCCAATGGCTGTAAGATGCCCGTTTTTTTGCAAAAGAGTTAATACACTGTTTAAATAACAAAATTAAAGTTTAAGGGTTGAAGTTTTTTTATTCCAAACGCGAAAGTCTTATTTGAATTTATTGAAGTTACCGAGATTCAAAACTTTACTCAACACGCTTCCTAAATTGCTGAGTATATGTTTTTGTGTATAAAAACTTCCTTTACTTCAATTACAGGTACGCATAAGATCCAAAGGGTACTTTTGTAATACTTTGGAACTTTCAACAAATTTATTCTCCGTAAAAATTCTAATATGCGGCTTCGTGTTTATCGGTTTTTCATTAAAACTTTGACGCCCCGATTCTCTTCATTATGTCGTTGTTTTACAATACAACTTCCATATACCGTCACGTTATTCGTTACACATGACAGTTGTGGCACAGTGGTAGCAAATCTGCTTTAAGCGCCATAGGTCGCGGTTGTGATTCCTGCTCAACACACATACACGAAAAAAAAATGAATTCATGTTAATTCATTAATATGGTTAATAAAATTAAGTCAAGGTCAGAAAGTTAATAAAAATTTGGTGATATTTTTGTATGTTAAAAAATAACTATCTAATGTAACTATAAAGGCAAGCTTCTTCACTTTTCGAATGCTTAGTTTTAGAATTTGTCTAGTTCCTTACGGTGAAGAAAAAATTAATGTCTTTGAAGAAAATATAAGATTCATCCGCCAATCTTTAATGGAGTAACGTGATGGATTATCGTGATTACTCACCTTCAAAGGAGAGAGACCAGTGATGAGATGATGCTGTGACGGCTTATTTATATTTTACTACCTTCTGCCCGCGGTTCCGCCTACGTAAATAACATTTTTAATAAGGGAATAATTGCTTCGATACACAAATTTTCATTCAGTATGTCACCCCCTTTAAAATACGTTTTTGCAATAAAAAGTGGCCTATAAACGTCTCCTTTATTTTTTTTTATGTTAGAAGTTGGCAAACAAGCATACGGCCCACCTGATGGTAAGTGGCTGCCGCAGCCTATGAGCGCTTGCAGCACCATTAGTAGGTGCCACTCACGCGTTGCCAACCTCGAGATATTAGTTCTTAAATCTCGTTCGCCCAGTAATTTCACTCAGCGTACAATGCCCTTCAAACTGAACACAGTAGTGCCTAAGCACTACTATTTGGCGGCAGAATATTGGACACTGCGGTGGTACCTACCTAGCCGGACTCTTGCAACAAAAGACCTACCACCAGTGTGACTGATTGCACTGGTGGAATAATCTCTGTTGTAACAGAGGTTATCCCAACAGTTATTCCATCTACATTTACAACAAAGTTCATCATAATCGGTTCAGCGATTTTGGCGTGAAAGGGTCACAAAAAGAGAAACTGAAAGAATACATAAAGCACATAGCTTTATGTATTATATATTTAATACAAAATATAAATAAAAGTTTAGATTTTTACTTTAAAGAACTGTTTTCGCTATATTTTCTCCTTTATTGATTTTGATATAAATAATAATTTTAAATATATGGACGCAATACCATGTCAACTCACACGAATGTCATTTCGAGAAAAGCGCGTTCGAAAATTTTGAACAACTTGCTTTATATGAATTTTTTTATGTATTGGTCAAGTGTTTGGCAAATTCAGATTTATGTAAGTAATTTTACTTATTTTCACAAAAAATAAGTATACAAACTGCACATTTCGTATATAATATAACCCAAAACGTTTAACATAATACATAAATTGCATGATTAAAAATGGCTTTTTAGAAGTTTTAAAGCTTGAAACCCTACAAATATAAAAGAAAAATGTTCTTCAGCCATTTACCAACACTTCTGCGTATAAAACTCAGTTTTTTCAATTTTGTGGGTTAACATGGTATTGCTTATTTGCGTCCATATATTTGAAAAATTAATTAAATATTATTATGGCTTTCCGTTTATAACTCACTTTTATTGGTGTAATTTAAGTAGGGTTCGAACCATAGAGCAATTATACTACCTTTGTTACAAATTTATGTTACCTACAATACCGACGTGTTGTTATAAAACAAATCTCCTGAGGGTTCAGCCGAGGAAATATAACATTATGTAAGCAGATCAAAGGCTCAATAAGGCTTAAGGTCTCGGCTTACGGGAAAATAATAAATATTAAAGATAATAACCTTTTGTGATAGGATTGCATATTAAGAACAACCAACCAAGTCCATTTTTTTCGCTGAGAAATACAGTTACGCACACCACTGCACGTAGTGTACTTGTCAAGTACACCAGGTAGTGGTAGTGTGGGACTCGGCCGCCAATTAGACGAGCGGCAATACCCACTAAAACTCAGCGGAACCCTCAACGCCATAGTTGGACGTCGCTTACGTAAACAACCATGACGCCTTGAGTCGATCACATGAGCTAAGGAAAGCTATAGAAAAACAAAAAAGCGGTGATCGCTGGAGGTAACCTCTTATATCCGTTCCGTTCTCTAGCTTTATCCTTGATAAGGTCATCAGGGATTATTAAACCATCTTATGCACTGTAAATATCGCGTAGCATAGACACACACATGCAAAATATCAGAGTATATAATATCTACACATAGGTGAAGTCGCGGACAGACATTATATATATTTATAAATAAATAAATAAATAAATAAACGCTACACACTCAACGGCCCCCATTAGGATAGTGATATCCTGTGTCGGGGGTCCGGAAACATTCACAATGACATGGACAAATACACCCAGACCGGAAAATATGCTTGTATGGTCAATACAAACATATTTATAAGGAAACTATAAGTCCTTTAAAATTAAAACATAGCACAATTCTTTACATACATTAAAGAAATAAGGCTTAAAATTCTAAAAGTATTTATAAATACAAATTTGAAGTAGAAAATTGAGTTTGAAACAAAAAAATATATTGAATTTATAAAACAACCTGCCGCCACTTAATTTGTATTAGCAGGGCAAAGTAAAGAATACCTTTTTAACATTTTTTTCCTATTAACCATATTCCGTTAACGTTTTCTCGCACTTCATCTCATAATTGAGTTTGCAACCGCGTAAACACTGTCTTCATAGCGAATAGTCTTATTATTTTCTTTGCAATTTTTTTAAATCACAAAAGTGTGGCAAACTATGACAAGCGCTCACCGAAGCAATATTAAAATAAAACGCTACACACTATACGGTCTTCATTAGAATAGTGACACCCTGTGTCGCATTTGGAAAAACAAAACCCAGACCCAGACTCCAGACAGACGGAAAACATGCTTTTACGGTTTATAAAATGTGTTCCGAGAGGGAATTGTACCCGCGATGTGCGGTGATCACTTTAGGCAGCTTCGCTACCGCTGTGCCACAACGTCTATATTAAGCTAATATTATATACATATCGGAGAATGGAGATTCTCACAGACATCGTCATCAGTGGTTACAGCTCTTGTGGGCGTCGTGTGGGTAAAATGGAAGCACAAAAGATGCTGTATGATATTTATTGTGGATTTAATCCTTTTAACAAATCATAGTATCAGATATATTCGAGCAGTGGGTTCGGCGCACCGATCTGACTTCACCTCCCAACGATCTAAGAGTGATCCAACTCGATCCAAACACAATTTCACAATATATCTTGTTCCCGTAAAACGACATAACTTTTGTATTATCTCATTCCCATTGACAGCATCCAGATGGTGTCTCGACCCCACTACAGGTTTCCCTCTACTCGATATGGCCAGCATTATAACAACTTATAAAAACTTGTACAATATTAAAAGGTGATAACAAATCAAATTAAATTAATTTATGATTTAAAATAAACAAATATCAGTAAAATTATTGTGAGATGTGAGACGCTCATAGCCGAGTGCACCCACTGATTGGTAAACGATCGGTAGGTTAAGCAACTTTAGGCGCGGTCAGTCACTAGATGGGTGATCGCATAGTGGTATTTCAACCGAGCGTCTCCGTGCTTCGGAGGGCAGGAGGGTAAGATACTGATATAGCCCACTGACAGACGGACGGACGGAGTAATAGAGTTCCGTGGGCACCCTTTGGGTACAGAACTCTAAAAACTGATCTAGGTTCTCTAATGGCTTTGTTTCTTTCAGGTCGACCCGTTTCAAACTCCATGTCTGAGACTTCACCTTCCTCGAAACTTTATTCAAAGAATTTCAATGTGGGGTTCATTGAATGCTGTACACTTTATTAAGACGGATAAAAGTATTACCGTAGGCATATTTAAATTATAATATCACTGGTTCCCAAAGGGGAACCAGGTTATTAAATATTCTTATATTTTTGTAAAATAAATGTTATTTTATAGAAACCTTATTGCCCAATCAATTCCGACGCCGCTCATCGGCGGCCCAGTTTAAAACTCAAATTAGCGTAAACGATTCCGTTTAATATATAAACTATATTTATTTATCAAATTGTTAATATTTATAAACAAACATAAGTTCATTATTTTATTTTTATTATAAATACATAAATCAACGCAACACACTCAACGGGCTGTAGATAGTTATTATATATTCTGCGTCAGAGTTCCGGAAATATACAAACAGACAAGGACAAACACACCCAGACCGGAACACATGCATGGTCAATACAAACATCTGTTCCGAGCGGGAGTTGAACCCGCAACCTGTGGCGTGTAAGGCAGGTTCGCTACCTCTGCTCCACAACGTCGTCGAAATAGACAGCTCTATGAATAATAGAAATAAAGTTATAAAACACGCCTTCATAATGAAATTTATTTCACTCCACAAAGAAGGCCAAGCCTTTTATTAACACTGAGAACATTAGTGGATTCCTTTATTCTGAGTGCTGACTAGGTACTAGGTCAATTAGCTATAAAAAAATTTGGAGACAATCAGCGGAAATTGTGCAAAGTGGACTCAATCATAGTCCCGATTATCGTTTCCTTTCCTTGAACTTATCCATTTCATATCCATTACAGATATTATAAATTTAACTGCTGCAAAACTCAGTATTAAAAATATCATAATGCGGCTATAAGATGTATGGTATGGATATTCTATAGTTTGGCGATACTACTAATAGACTTCAGATTGATAATCCTTTGGCTTTGTGTGTCTTGAGTGGAGACAGTGGACGGGTGAACGTAGAGTAGGACGTCCTCAGACTAGGTGGAGCGATGATCTTCTCAGGGTTGCTGGCAAGAACTAGATGAGAGTGGCCGAGGATCGTGCTCAATGGCATACATTTGGAGAGGTCTATGTCCAGTAGTGAACAGTGAAGGGCTGATGACGATGAAATAGATTTAGATTTAAGATCCCGCGACAATAAGATCTTCGTCAATATCTTAAAGACTCCTTCATCTTGTGTTATTAATATATTGATGACCAGGATGCGGCCGTCCGAACAAAAGGTATATAGGTTTGTTGATAGACGACTTTAGATATTGAGTGGTCCTCGGAAACATTAATAGTCACATATCTATGCCCATAAAAAGTAGGAAAGGAAAGGGTAGAAAAGAGTCTCTCTCTTTTAAATGAATGTCAAATAAATAAACGCTAAATAAGGGTAGTGATATGCTGTGTCGGTGGCCGGATACATACACAAACACACCCAGACCGAACACATGCCTCTATGGCTAATACAAATATCTGCAAAAATCGAACCCTGCGGCTTTTAAGGCCGGTTCGCTACCGCTGCGCCTCAACATCGTCATCAATAGCTGAGGTGTGAACACAAAGAATGAATAAGGTGTTAATTTCTGAATTAACTTAAGCCTTTAAATTTAATACAGTATTATATCACGTGATATTGAGATACTTCTTAGTAATGTCACAAGAAAAGTAATTTAGAAATATATTCGCAATTAGAGTCCCTACGACTCTTTGTCTCGACGCTGCTTAATCAAAACAAAAGGTGTGGGTGAAATTGCTTCCCGAGATTACGTGTGATGTAAATGCTTAAGGCTTGGCCAAGATTAAATTAAGAAATACTACGTAATAAATTATATTCACTATCTATATCTATATGTCGGAGGAAGCTATGAGTGAAGTTGATTGTTGTTTGCATACGTAAAACATAACATTGCTTTTTGTACATTGTGTAATTACTTTTAAAATTCTTAATTTAATTTGTTACCTTTTTTTTTAGATTGTTAAATCTTAATAATTATTAAAAGTCATGATTTGATTGTAATACTACGTAACGACCAATCAGAGCAGAGCGCGTGCCTCGAGTGGGGTCGAGGCACCATCTTAGTAGTTTTTAGTGGGCTCGGTTAACGGGGAGTGTTACTCGAGACTTTGGAGTGAGAGCTAGCGATCGAGTTGGATCGTTTTAAGTGATTAAAATAAGAAGTAAGATCGGTGCCCCGAATCCGCTGCTCGGTCTTAACCGTTAATAAATTATTGTTAATAAACTGCTGTGAACTTGTGATCGTTGTGTTTTGTGCTCGCATTTTACCCTGATGACGCCCACGAAGCCCGCAACCACCAATAACGATGTCGGCGGGAATGTTTCTCCGACATCAGAAGTGGGATCGGTGCAGGCACAAAACGTGAGCGAACCAACAGTGGCAAATGAAGGATGGCGTGCGTTATTCGAAGCGCAGCAAACCAGCATGAGGTTACTCGTGGAGGCGCTAACCAACCCACCGAAAATCGAGGATAAGAGCATCACGCTGCCTGAATTTCAACCGGAAGATGCTGACAGTGATGCCCGGGCCTGGCTAGCAACAGCGGATATCTGCTTGTCGGATCGCGATATACAGGGAAGTAAATTAATTCTCATACTTAGTAAGGCTATGAAGGGTTCGGCTGCAACATGGTTTTCTCAAATAGCTTTTCCCAATATGAAGTGGGTAGAATTTAAAGAAATTTTCCTTTCTCGCTTTGATACATTGGAAACATGTGCTGCAACGATGTTAAAAATGATTACTGGCAAACCACGAGAAGGAGAATCTCTTGCTGCTTATGCAAGCCGTTTATTCACTTTACTGATGTCACGATGGGGTAGTCTGGGCAAGGAAGAAATGGCGGTATCTTTAATACTCGCACACATGGGGCAAATCGAGCCACGGTTGCAACGCAATATTTTTTCTGAAGAAATAACTACCCGCAGTAAAATGCAACGTGAACTAATGGCGTTTTCTTATCGCAAGCGCAGTTACCAAGAGATTTCAAAGGCCGTCGCAAGTACTACACAAGACAATAAACGTCCTAGGTTAAGTGCTATTTCAACAAAATGTTACGCGTGTGGAAAGTTAGGTCATAAATCTTTCGAATGTTTCAGCCGATCGCATGACAAGCAGCAACCAACTCTGACTTCTGAGCGCTCCGACACGGCCTTCACTACGCGGCCCGTTGTGACTTGCTACAAGTGTGGTGCTGAGGGTCACGTGGCTTCGCGGTGCTCAAAAACTTGGCCAGTTGCAAGCGGCAGCGCACAGCCCGCCGCCACTGCACCCAGCGTTGTGAAGCGAGTGGACGTATGCGGCCTGAGACCTGTCACTGGAACCATTACGCAATTCGGTGAGCAGTTCCCATTTTGTTTCGATTCCGGTGCTGATTGTTCCTTAATTAAACAGAGCGTCTCTCGTAGGCTTGTTGGTACATTGCAGCGCACAATTGTTACTTTGACTGGGGTAGGAAAATCTAGTGTACTATGCGACTCGCAAATTTTATCTAGGGTCTTTCTTAGTGGTCATGATGTAGAAATTTTATTTCACATTATACCTGATGATTACTTAAATAACGACATTCTGATTGGACGCGATTTGTTGGCCCTAGGGTTGTCAGTATACATATCAAGTGATCAGCTTACTATAGTCGAGAAGCCCTCTACAGTTAATATTTGCGATGTTGATAACGGGATAGCTGACTTTCAAGACGCGAATACCGATATACCCGATGACCTTAAACCACAACTGGTAGAGCTTCTTAGCAGTTTTAAGAACTCATTCGTTGAAGGCACACCTACTAGGAGAGTAAAGACAGGTGAATTGGAGATTAATTTAGTAGATCCTAGCAAAACCGTACAACGGCGACCGTATCACTTGAGCCCCGAAGAGCGGGAAACGGTACGGAATAAGTGTAGCGAACTCTTGTCTGCCGGGGTTATTAGACCTAGCAAATCGCCCTTCTCCAGCCCAATACTTTTAGTAAAGAAGCGCGATGGCACTGACCGAATGTGCATAGATTACCGAGAATTAAATTCTAATACAGTTCCTGACCGGTACCCCTTGCCTCTAATCGGCGACCAAGTTCAGAGGTTATCAGGTGCGCGATTTTACACGTGTCTTGACATGGCTAGTGGATTTTATCAAGTTCCTATAAATGTAGAGTCAAATTCGATAGAGAAAACCGCTTTTGTTACTCCGGACGCTCATTATGAGTTTACTGCCATGCCGTTTGGCCTACGAAATGCCCCCTCCGTATATCAGAGAGCTATTAACACGGCTCTAGGTGACTTAGCGCACTCTTATGCGATTGTCTACATGGATGATCTCGTCATACCTGCGAGTACTATAGAACAAGGGCTGGAACGGTTAGGCGTTGTACTTAAAACTCTTAGCGACGCCGGGTTTTCGTTCAATATGAAGAAATGTGCCTTTCTAAAGAAGCAAGTCCAGTTTTTGGGGTATGAAATATCAGAGGGTGAAATCAGGCCTAACCCCCGTAAAATAACCGCATTAACTAGTTCCCAGCCACCTCAGACCGTCACTCAGCTCAGACAATTTTTGGGGTTAGCATCCTACTTTAGGCAATTTATCAATAACTTCTCGCTTAAAATGGCACCACTCTACCGTCTGTTAGCTAACAATAATTCTAAAATAACTTGGACCGCTGAACATGAATCAATTAGACAAGACATAATATCGCTATTGACGTCGTCTCCGGTTTTGATGCTTTTCGACCCAGAATTACCTATAGAGTTACATACGGACGCCAGTAGCGAAGGTTACGGCGCAATTCTTTTCCAAAGAGCGGGTTCAAAATTACATCCAGTAGAGTACTACAGCAAACGCACTATACCCGCGGAGTCTCGATACCACTCTTATGAGTTGGAGACACTAGCAGTTGTTAATTCAGTTAAGCATTTCCGCCATTATTTGTATGGTAGAACTTTCACAGTCGTTACTGACTGCAATTCGTTAAAAGCCTCTAGAACTAAAGTTGACCTGACACCTAGAGTGCACCGGTGGTGGGCTTTCCTCCAGGCTTTTGATTTCGATATCCAGTACAGGGAGGGTAAGAAAATGGCCCATGTTGATTTTTTCTCGAGAAACCATTTATCCGAAGGGAACACCGCCGTTAGCGATACCCATAGCTTAGGTAGAGAAAATTATGTGGCAGAAAAACGCGTCAATATAGCTGAGTTATCTTCGAATTGGTTACAAGCGGAACAACGACGAGATCCCGAATTAAATGAAATTATTACTAAACTTGAAACCGATGATCTAGACTTGGAGAGTTGTAGAATCTATGAATTGCGATCTAATGTGCTCTACAGAAAAATTCAAAGAAACAATCGCAACATTTGGCTACCAATTGTACCGAGAGCTTTTCGTTGGTCAGTTATAAATCATATTCACGAAGCAATTCTCCATTTGGGATGGGATAAAACTTTAGAAAAAGCATATCAACATTATTGGTTTCCTAATATGTCAAAATACGTTAGAAAATTCGTTGAAAATTGCATAACGTGTAGAGTAGCTAAGTCGCGTAGTGGTAAACAACAGATAGAGTTACACCCCATACCGAAAACAAATATTCCTTGGCATACGATCCACATCGACGCTACCGGTAAGCTCAGTGGCAAAAATGATCAAAAGGAATACGTGTTCGTGCTCGTAGACGCTTTTACGAAGTATGTGTTACTAAGGCATTCCACAAGAATTAACACTGACAGTGCTATAAATGCCCTCAAAGCAACTATATCTCTTTTCGGTACCCCAGTGCGTCTTATTGCAGATCAGGGTAGATGTTTTGCGAACAAAGATTTTAAAGATTTTTGTTCCAATCACAATATCGAGTTACATTTAATAGCGACTGGTTCTTGTCGCGCTAATGGCCAAGTAGAGCGCATAATGAGTACACTCAAAAACATGTTAACTGTCGTAGAAACAAGCCCTAATAGGTCCTGGCAAGATGCGTTAGATGATATCCAACTCTGCATAAATAGTACAATCCATAGAGTTACTAAAGCCAGCCCCCTAGAGTTGTTAATAGGTAGAGTAGCTAGACCGTTAAATCTATTATCCATTAATGATCACGAGGTTGAGGTAAATGTAGAAGAAATTAGAGAACAGGCTGATAGATTAATGAAAAGTAATGCATGCCTTGATAAAGCACGGTTTGATAAGGGTAAGGCAAAAGTCACTTCGTTTTCTGTAGGAGATTACGTTTTGATCGAAAATCACGAAAGGAATCAAACAAAATTGGATCCTAAATATAAAGGACCGTTTGAGGTCATTGAAGTATTGGACGGTGACAGGTATCATCTCAAGAGTTTGACTTGTAATCGTGCATACAAGTATGCGAGAGACCGCTTACGTCCACTCCCCCAATCCTATGTCCCAGCTGAGCTGGATCCGTGCCTGTCAGATGAGAGTGATGGTATGATCTTTGCGCAATATTTATTTTGTTTAAAGTCTTTAGTTATCTGACTGTGTGTGGCGAATTTAAGTGGCGCAAGGCGTGGTGGCTGTTTAGGTGTAGCGTTTGTGTAAGGCGAGGAGGCCATTGTAAGGCGAGGAGGCCATTGTAAGGCGAGGAGGCCATTGTAAGGCGAGGAGGCCATTGTAAGGCGAGGAGGCCATTGTAAGGCGAGGAGGCCATTGTAAGGCGTGGAGGCCATTTAATTAGATATTGTAAACAGCAAAACGTGTAATGCTAAAAACCAACTACAGACGTTTCCTTGGTCAGGAGTGGCCGAACTTTACAAGACTTTCTTTCTTTTCTGCAGATGATGCGCGGCCTTCAACATCACACGAGGACGTGTAATACGTCAGGACGGCCGTGTCGGAGGAAGCTATGAGTGAAGTTGATTGTTGTTTGCATACGTAAAACATAACATTGCTTTTTGTACATTGTGTAATTACTTTTAAAATTCTTAATTTAATTTGTTACCTTTTTTTTAGATTGTTAAATCTTAATAATTATTAAAAGTCATGATTTGATTGTAATACTACGTAACGACCAATCAGAGCAGAGCGCGTGCCTCGAGTGGGGTCGAGGCACCATCTTAGTAGTTTTTAGTGGGCTCGGTTAACGGGGAGTGTTACTCGAGACTTTGGAGTGAGAGCTAGCGATCGAGTTGGATCGTTTTAAGTGATTAAAATAAGAAGTAAGATCGGTGCCCCGAATCCGCTGCTCGGTCTTAACCGTTAATAAATTATTGTTAATAAACTGCTGTGAACTTGTGATCGTTGTGTTTTGTGCTCGCATTTTACCCTGATGACGCCCACGAAGCCCGCAACCACCAATAACGATGTCGGCGGGAATGTTTCTCCGACATATACAAATAAATAAAATTGTAGTGTCTGTTTGTAATTTCAAATTAACAGCTTTTCAATAAATGCGTATGAATGTAGATTCATAGAAATCTATTTTTAAAATTTTTGTTTGTATATCCGATTTTAACGAGACTGACCGATTTTAACGAGACTCACTCGCAGACAGCTGATGTTATAAGGAGTAAATATAGATGTTACGAGTTTATAGCGCGAGAGCCGCGCCACCTTGAAATGTTAAATGCTATAACCACTATATATAACTGGAGGCTGCCCAGGCAAAAGTTGCAATAGAAAAGAAATTAGGCACAGACTTTGCCACCCTAGAAAGTAGAAAATTACGTCATAGTAGTCCTGTCATTAGTAGTAGCGGAAGATACTCTAAGAGAGATGAGATTTGTTTAGAATGTCTACTTGAATATATATAATTTTGATATTTGATTTACCAAAAAGAAAAAAATACATCATCACAGTGTGCTTAAAATTACAGTTTTTATTTTTTTGTTTTTATAAAGAATATTAGCATTGCTTTTTTGAATCGTTACTCCTACTCATAGTTCCCCTCCAAAATAGGATTCCCTAATAAGGATGAAATAAAAAATGTCTTCATAATTTTTAAATAATCATCAAAATAAATGTAATTGCATTCTTAATCTTTACTTAATAATTGGATGGTGGGAATAATAATGGGAAATCAATAGTAGACGATATATTCAATTGTATATTTTAATTTCATTTTGTATTGACTGTTTTAAGGTCACAACTCATTAGAGCCACCCGGCATCCACCCAGCACGCCTGGTCGCTCGTCAAACGAGTGAACGCGGTATTGTCAACGAATGGACGTCGCTTGATCCTCGAATTTTCATGTAGTCTAATAACAATTGCCACTAGTGTTAGGTAATGTCACTACCGCGCGTGAAGGGCTTACGAGCGAGGCGATTCAGTGACGCTACGACGATGACGTAGTAAGTGCATACCCATAAAAATAAAGAATACTAACTGTACGAGGCGAGGTGGTGCGGAGTGGGTGCCGGGTAGCTCTAATGAGCTCAGACCTTTATATGACTTACTAGCTTTATCCTTATCCATCACGATCAAGTGAATAAGAGGATTTACATCAAAACACACAAATGCCGCGGATTTGCCTGAATAAGTGAGAATTTAAATCAGTCATGTTGGCCTTGGCTACTCTGCCGAGCGCCTTTCAGTCTCAATAGCTTAACGGTAGAAGGGCCGAATTCGCTTCGTTAACACGAGAGTCGCAGGCTCGATCCTGACCCTCTTGGGTTATTGTCGTACCCACTCCTAGCGCAAGCTAAGAGCTTATTTGGAGGGTCAATGGGAATATTAGTTAAACCACCTTAAAAAAGTAATGCTAATATTCTTTAAAAAAATGTACAATGAATTTGCTATCATTTTAAAACTCTAAATGCAATTATTAACTCCTAAAACTAGATAATAATATAACTATGATAATGGAGTTGAAATATGCAAACTAGGAGTAGCAATCCTTCATCTCTAAGCATATGCATAGACACGTATGACGCTAGCTGGTCACTTAATCCATTTACACAATTCAAATATACATTAGCATCTAAATATAGTATAATGTTTTGAATATTAATTTTATGATGATATAATATATATGATATATTAATATAATTATTTGGCAGAGGAGATTTAAGAACTAATATCTCAAGGTTGGCAACGCGTGAGTGGCGCCTACTAATGGTGCTGCAAACGCTCATGGACTACGGCAACCACTTACCATCAGGTGGCCCGTGGTTTATTTTACGATCCTTACCGGCTCCATGTTCCTCCAATGCTTCAGACAGTCTGCAAGCCGTTCGTTGAAGCCAGGCGCGAAGCAACCGGGGCCTACAGCCACGAAGCATTGATCTAGGTCAGGAGATTCCACTTGGTTGTGTGACCATTGTGGGACATTGTGCGTCGCTCGAGAACCTATTAGAAATACTAACACAATAAGAATAACACAATAAGTATTTCTCAATTTAAAATAAATAAACGCTGCATACTAAACGGCCCCCATTAGGATAGTGATATCCTGTATCGGGGGTCCGGAAACATATAAAAGGACAAAGACAAATACACCCAGACTGGAAAATATGCTTGCATTTTCAATACAATGGCCATGTTTGCTAACTTGTAACATAAAAAAAGTATTTGTTTCAAATTACATTTAAACTAGTACATATATTGAGTAAATAAACTCATTTACAATAAATCAACTTACGAAAATATATATTGTCTTTGAAAGCGTAGTCTCCAAATACACAATGACAACGAAAAGATTTGAATTCCGCATAGCCCAATACAAGACCATCACCATATATTGTGGGATAACAACAAAATGTCACAGTTTTACAATGAGACAAAGAAAATCCTACCTGATACGAAGATCTTTTGAATATTTGCTCGGAATCCTTTACCAATATGCAATATAAAGGATGTAAAATGGAATTCGCAGTATGTACGTTAGTAAATCCTTCCCGTCTGTCGTTACGTGCCAGCCGCTACGAAACAATGTAGTATGCTCGGAAAGCTGGAACGTGGAGCACGTTATGTAAGCAAACCGCATGACATTAACATGTCCAGTAATGAAGTTGTTAGATCTTTCGTAATATTTGATCATATTTATATTTAATTGAGTCTTAAGCATTTTGACAAAATCATCAATCTTGTATTATATATGTTTTTTGGCTTTGACCTGAATGACTGACGGATCAACGCACAGCCTAGGCCACTGAAACTTGGCATCCGATAAGAAAGAAATTTTCGAAATATTACCCCTAGGGGGTTAAAAAGGAGGGCAAAGTTTATATGGGACACCGCGATTCCTTAGTTCAATCTACTTCAAAAATTACCATTAACCTTTTTTATCAGAATTGATGAAAGAAGTGTTTCATATTTTATTGAAATTCATCCCCTAACGGAGTTAAAAACGGGTGGAAAATTATTTTGCTTCGAAGTTCATTTCAATACTCTTTAGTAGTTTGATTTAAATTACATTTTATTTTGAAACAATCATGTTTAAAAACTGAATCCCATACATGGCATATCAACGTCTAGTCTAAACTTGAAATAATTTTTTCAGATTTTTGACAGGTGTTTTTTTAAACATAAACGAGCACAAGGAAAAAATTTTTCAAAATTCAACCAATAGGTAATCAAATAGGTGAAAAGGATTTTGTAGACGCATAAAACTCTGCCTTTTGAGGAACGATTAAAACGTGTTTTAACATTTTCTGAAATTCCACAACTGAAGGTGTTAAATGAAGGTTCAAAGTTTGTATTTAAATCGTTATTCAAGTGGGTGAAGCCGCTGGCAGAAAGTCCTAATGGATATATTGAATAAATAAGTTAAGCTGCTATGAGTGTATAAGGTAGTTTATAGTTTTTGAATATCCATTGAAATTACTAAAATATTAAAAAAATCGCGTGACTAATTTATCGGAACGAAGTTCACTCACTAGCCGGGTGAGCAACTATCTTTCTCTCTCTCTCTGTCCCTACCTCTTTTTATTATATAACCTATTGAAATATACAGATTTCATTTCGAATTACAATGAAGAAAAAACATAAAGAATTTCGTTCCTTTTTTTTTTTTTAATTGGAGAAATGCAGTTACGCACTCGAGCGCCGGGACGGGTGCAATGGTGCAAGAGGTGTGTGGACTCGGAGCCGGGCTCCCCTACCCACTAAAACTCCAAGGTCCCATCTGGCGCCATAGTGGGACGTCGCGGGATCACCGAAGCATTCAACCGCGACGCCCCGGCGCTTGTCCCGAAGGGCCCGTCTGGGGCGGCAACATAGTGCCGCCATACATACATATCATTACATACTAATACATATATACTATATCAATACACCTTGGTGCGCGAACGCACCCAGGCCTTTTGGCCCCCGTCTGGGGCGGCAAGATACTGCCGCCATATATACATAGAATACATATAATACATATAAAGAATTTCGTTCCTGACCGAGATCGCCTGACCACAGTTTTTTATTAATATTATATCTTCCGAGATTATAGTATTCATTATATAACTAGTAAGAGAAACGAAAAAATGACTGGCGGGCCCGTAGCTTCAAAAATATTACTTACTAACCGTTTTATTACAGACATGGGGACTAAGGACACATTTAAAACAGATATATGAAATGCCTACAACATTGTCCCTATGCCACACATTAAAGAAATAGCTAACATTAATCTTCACGAGTCATTACACACGTCGTCAGTATGTCTAAGTACTTGTATAACATTAAATGCGTGCCATTATTAAAATGTTCTCTTAGGTCGTAAATATTTGACGACGTTGTGGCGCAGCGGTAGCGAACCTGCCTTAAACGCCACAGTCGCAGGTTCGATTCCCGCTCGGAGCATAATATGTTTGTATTGACCATGCAAGCATATTTTCCGGTCTGGGTGTATTTGTCCTTGTCATTGTGAATTTTTCCGGACCCCGACACAGGATATTACTATCCTAATGGGGGCCGTTGAGTGTGTAATGTTTATTTATTAAAAAAAAAAAAAAAAAGAGTAGAGCCTCACAGTTGTAAGTACGATCCAGGAAATACTCTCACAATGATTATTACTGTATAGTATTTTGCTTCATTTTATAAATGTGGTTGTTGGAGACGACACAATTTTTATCAATTTAACCAAAAACTCCAAAATCAAAGTTTATTATTTTTAGACACTTATTTAAATTTAAAGATTATCAATTGAATTTTTTTACATCCACAGTTACATGACTGTATATTATGTTGCCCTTTATTTTGCATACAAATTTTACTACAAAATTGTGTAGCGGTTCATACACTACTCCTGTTTTCTAAGTCTTTCAGTAAAATGACTAACATACAAAAGGAAACATGGTAGACGGACAGACGAAAAGACGGACAAACAGACAGATGGATGGACAGACGAACATGAAAAAATTATAAGATTTTCTATTTGACATTTTGCTACGGAACCCAAAAAAATTAACGCTTTTTGCTTCCGTATTCACAAATGAAGTGAATCATGTATTTTATTTTTTTCAAAAGTTTTCATGTGATGTCCGTGAGTATGAAACTTTGTTTTTTTTTTGGGTACAATTGAAAATAAAGAAACACGTGTTTCAACATTTTCGAAAATTCTTCCCTTGATGGAGTGAAATGGGAGTAGAAAGCTTGTATTAAAATTATAACTAAATATAATACAATAAGTTTTATATAACTTGCGCTTAGCAATTATACTTAATAGGAAGGAAGTAGTTCCTTACTTTGTTTAAGTGTAATGCTATAAAATTTTCTTACTTTTATATTTATTTCATTAAAATGTTTCTTGTGTATTGTTAAAATTGACACCGTTGTGGCGTTGTGGGTAGCGAGTCTGCCTTAAGCCTCGACGGTTGCGGGTTCGATTCCCGCTCGGAGCAGATGTTTGTATTAATCGTACAGGCATGTTTTCCGGTCTGGTTGTGTTTGTCCTTGTCATTGTGAATGTTTCCGGACCCCCGACACAGGATATAATTATCCTAATGGGGGCCGTTGAGTGTGTAGGCGTTTATTTATTATTATTATAAAATGGTAATGGAGGAATAAATAACGGTTTCCTCTTACCGGCTGTCACTAGAATATCCTATTCCGGAGCCGGAAACTTACATAAGGTTTTTTCAACCGACTTCAAAAAGAGGCTATCAATTCGAACGCATGATTTTTGTGTTTTTTTTTTGTTTTTGTGGGCGTGTATGTTTTTTGTGTGTATATTTAATTACTTCAAGAGACTGACTTCATTTGGATAATTATTTTTTGAGGAGTCTTATCTAATTCAATGAACGGATTGTTTTGTTCTTTAGCAAGGCTTTAATAAATATCAACAGTGAGAGAAATTTTGACAACCTAAGATTGGTAAATTTTTTAATTATTTTTTATGTAAGAGGGGCAAGCTTCACACAACATGAGCATCTGCAACACCAGAGGGCATGCAGGTATGTTGCCTACATTAAAAGGAAGGAATAGGCCCTTCTCTTGAAGGTTCGGCTTAAATTAAAATACGCTAGATGTCGCTGATCGTAGTTGAATTGCGCTAACGGAGTGCCTTTCAGATAACTTCAATATCCGACGACAATCTACGAAATCAGTTGTAAATAATTTTAAATATTTCCTTGAATTTTTGAAGCGCTTATATTTATAACGCGCTTGTTATTTTTTTTTATGTTACAAGTTAGCAAACAAGCATACGGCGCACCTGATGGTAAGTGGTTGCCGTAGCCTATGAGCGCTTGCAGCACCATTAGTAGGTGCCACTCACGCGTTGCCAACCTCGAAATATTAGTTCTTAAATCTCTTCTGCCCAGTAATTTCACTAGCGTACAGTGCCCTTCAAACCGGAACACAGTAATGCCTAAGCACTACTATTTGGCGGCAGAATATTTGACACTGTGGTGGTACCTACCTAGCCGGCCTCTTGCAATAAAAGACCTACCACTAGTGATGAAATTGTTGTAATTATAATCTTGTTTTAAATATAAATATTTATAAACATACTTATTGGATCGAAATTTCTTAACGGCGCTTAGGGGTAGTGAGATTTAGTGGAATTCGTCACGCAAGCACTACAAGCAAATGAGCACACGATCAAGTAAGTGTGCAGACGGGAACGCAGCTCTCTCTCTCTTTCTTTCTCACTCGAGAGAGATCTGTCTCTGTCTCTTTTTAGCATATAACATATTGAACTATATATATTACATTCGGAGTTGAAGAAAAAACGTAAGGAACTTCGTTACTGACGGGGTCCTCCGGCCGCACAATTTTTTCACACAAAGTTCAATTTTCTCACGCTTCGTGGTTTCATATAGAACCACACAGTTTGTTTTTACCCGACTGCCGGAGGGTAATGTTTTTCGAGCGTATGTATGTATGTATGTATGTATGTATGTATGTATGTATGTATGTATGTATGTATGTATGTATGTATGTATGTATGTATGTATGTATGTATGTATGTATGTATGTATGTATGTCTATTTCTTTGTGACGCTCTACAGGCTAAACCCTTGGACGTACATCGACTTATAGGGTATCATTCGATTCGTCTCAGTTGTGAGAGTGACATAGGCTACATTAATTTAACATAGGTTCCGCAGAAACAAAGATATTCAAAGCGGAATATCACAGTTTGCACAGAGCTAAAATCTGATATTGGTTCCTTGTAGAACTCGATAAAATAAGACGAAAAGTAAAAATAAAATTTTTCGATATATTGCTTAGTTTCCGAGATATCGATGATTAAAGTTTGATTTTTTTTTTTTGGTTATATTTAAGCCTTCTATAACAACATAGTATACAGTAAAATTATAACTAAACTAATAGCGAAAGTAATAAATCTATACACTTTTTTTTTTTTTACAATTTAACAAATTGATATAAAAAGCATGACAAAAACAATAATGTCTAGTTAATTACTAAGAAAAACTATTTTGCTTATTTTCTAGTTTGTGTAGGATAGAAAAGTATTTATATATTGACTAAAAATTATAAGCTTTATTTTTCTAATTATAGAATCAGTGTTAGTATAAAATATCGTAAATAATATAATATCGTAAACTATTTAGAAGTATGTATTTTTATTAAATATTAACTTTATACTAATTAATTATATTTAAAAAACTACATTTTAACTTTATACTTATTTAATAAATTTATAAAACTATAATTATTTTATCTTATATCTATCTTATCTTATATATGTTATAGATCATCCCATTGCTGGGCAAAGGCCTCCCCCCTTATTTTCCATGCGGTTTTGTCTCTGGCCAGTCTAGTCCATAGAACTCCAAGCCCTTGGAATTGTTCCATATCTGAGCGCCATCGCAGGCGCGGTCTTCCGCGGCTTCGCAGTGCGTATCGTGGACACCACACTGTACATTCTCTCGCCCATTTGTCCTGTCTGTCTCTTATTATATGTCCTGCCCAATTCCATTTTAATTTCATGCAATGTTTAATTACATCTGTTGTTTCTGTAATCCGTCGTATCTCTTTATTAGGCACCCTGTCTATCAGTCTGATGTTTAACAGGCTTCGTTCGATTTTCCTTTGTGTCACTTTTAGCCTTTTAGCATCTTGTTTCGTTAAAGTCCAGGTTTGAGCCCCATAAGTCAAAATTGGTAAAATGCAAGTGTCGAATACTTTTGCTTTTGACTTTATTGAGACTCGCTTGTTTTTTAAAATATATTGGAGTTGGCGGTAGCGTCTCCAAGCACTGGATATCCTTTTGTCAATGTCTAAATTTTTAGGCTCATGTGATATAATTTTTCCTAGGTATGTAAAGTGGTCTACTGTCTCAAGTTTTTCATCGCCTAGACTGATGTTGAGTTTTGATTTTGTATTGGACATTACTTTAGTTTTGGTTTTATTTATTTGAAGACCCACTCTGTTGCAACATGTATTGAGCTCTAAGATCATGGTTTGAAGTTGCATTTCGGAGTTACTAAGTATAGTGATGTCATCGGCGAAACGTATATTAGATAGATACCGACCATTTATATTTAAGGCTTTCCTACTCCAGTCTAGCTGTCTGAAGACGTATTCCAGCAATGAGTTAAAAAATTTTGGTGATAGGCAATCTCCCTGCTTAACTCCTCTACCTATATTGAAATATGGGCCAAACTGATCTAATTTAATTCTTGCTGTGCTGTTGTCATATATATATTTCATAATCCTTATGTATTTATCTGGTACTCCGTCCATCTTCAGTGCTTGCCACAGATAACAGTACTCTATGCAGTCAAATGCTTTGGTGAAGTCTATAAACGCTATATAGAGCGGTTGTTTGTATTCGTGCATTTTTTCTATTATCTGCTGCATAACGTGTAGATGGTCGCATGTGCTAAACCCTTTACGGAAACCAGCTTGCTCTACCGGTTGTTGAGAATCAAGAAGTGGTGTCAATCTTAACAGCATCAGCTTTGAGAATATTTTATACGTATAGCTTGTTAATGTGATTGGCCTGTAGTTGTTAATATCGTATAAGTTTCCTTTTTTGAATAATAATGTGATTGTAGAGGCTAACCATTCTTGAGGGACGACTTCCTCTTTTAATATCTCATTAAATAATTTTGTGAATGGATTGAGTAGTTTTCCAGAGCCTATTTTGATGAGTTCACATGTTATACCTTCTGGTCCAGAAGATTTATCATTTTTGAGTGCATTGATAGCTCTTGCGACTTCGGTGGGTAGAATTTCAGGAATTTCTTCAGTGCTGTCTAGTTTGGGTGTAAGCTTCTCTATTTCACTTTGTGTAAGGTGACTTTGGTAAAGATTTTTGTAAAAAACAGTAGCTTCTTTTGATATTTGTCTTCTTTTTATTATTTTATGAGAACTGTTTATTTTTCGTAGTTTTGGGATCCAGTGCTTCTCTGAATTCAAATGGCGTTCTAGTTTTGTTATTGAAGAATTATTTTTTATAAAAAGATCTATTGCTTTATTTTCTTGTAATTTAAGATCTCTTCGTATTAACTTTTTTACAATAATGTTTAAATTTCTTAATTCGTCTTGTTCTATTTTGGAACGGTTCGGTTTTCGATTCAATTGACTTCTTTCATTTATTTTTATTTTTGTATCGTCTGCGAAATGTGAAATTTTATTATTTCCATACTTTTTTATGTATTTATGTGCTGATAATTTTATTCCTCCCGATATTAGGTTATATATGTCTTGAACTAAACTCTTTTCTTTTAATTTTATATCGATTAAAGACAATTCTTGTTTATAGAGCTCATTTTGTTCCTCATTTGTATATGTAAAAAAGTGGTTTTGTTTTGCTGTAAATTTTCTTTTAACCTTATCCCTAATTTTTAATATGCATCTAATTACACGGTGATCTGTAAAGAATGAGAAATTGTTTATAACATCGACATTTTCGAATCTCGCAACATTTTTATAAAGAGCGAAGTCTATTTCCACCTTTGTTTTAGAATCAGGAGAAAGCCATGTCCATTTTCTATTTAAACGTTTCTTGAAAAAAGTGTTCATAATTTTAAAATTATTTTCTATACAAAAGTTAATCAATGTTTGTCCGTTTTTTGTTCGTTTCCCTGTTGAAAATTTTCCTATAACATGTTGTTCAAAATCTCTACTTTTTCCAATTCTGGCGTTAAAATCACCTATAATTAATATGTTGTTTCTTGAATTATTTAAATTATTTATGGTTTTTTCTAATGTATTATAAAAGTTTTGTTTATCTTCTTCCGTGGCTACTTCTGTAGGGGCATAAATTTGTATTATGTGGAGGTTTTCTGTGCCAATATCGATTGTGAGTATCGCTATTCTCTCTGATATCCCTATACATTGTATTATATGGTTTTTCCATAATTTGTGTACACAAAATCCCACTCCATAGAGCCCCTTTGTTTCCCCATAATAATAGAAAATTAGATCTTCGTATTCAATTATTTCTTCTCCTATTCTTCTTACTTCGCAGAGACCAAGTATATCCCATTTAATTTTATCGAGAGCTTGTTTTAACTCTTCCATGCGCTCTTGCGTCTGTAATGTTCTAACGTTTAATGTGAGTATTTTTAATTTATTCGCTCTATCTTGCAACTTTTCTTGTATATTGTTTTGTAATTTGGGGGGGTTGTAGTCGAAAACTTCCTCGGTGACTAGCCGTCGTGGAAGCTTATGAATATTGTTTATAATATTGTATTCATCATAATGTTTATTTATTTCTGGGACGTCCGTGTGGAAAATTTGGTGTTGGCTAAGTGGTTGCTATTGTTGTTTGGTTGAATTAGTTATTCTTGACTCAAATTCTTTATTAGCGGGTTGAAGGAATTGCCGTAAACTAGAGGTAGAGGCAGTTTTATTCTTTTTGCTTGTCTGTGTATCAGTTCTTTGGCGTTGGTAGTTTCCGGTGACGTTGGGCTCGATTTGATTACTATGTGGAGGAGATATGTAGAGAGGCCTTTTGTTGGTACTTGTTTCACCGTTATCATCTTTGTTGCTATTGCTTTTCGTACTTGATTTTAATATTAAGATCTTATCATATTTCAAAATTGCATTTTTTCCGTCTTCCCGTTCTTTTTTCAGTGTCTCTTGCAACTCTTTCCTTTTTTCTAGAACTTTTGGTGGAAAATCTTCTTTTAAATAAATATTTGACCCTTCTAATTTTTTCTTGTTTTTCAAAATTTTTATTTTTAGTCCTAGAGTTGAAAATGTAACATTTATGGGTCTCGTGTTTCCTGTTTTCTTCCTCCCTAATCTTCTTACAACCTCGATATCCCGCTCCGTACATTCAATTTTTAGCAGTTCTCTTACGACCCTGGAAACCATTTTTTCTAGCTGATCATATGACTTTTCTTCTTCTTCAATTCCAAAAAATAAAAGATTTTTTATTCGTATTTGTCTCTCTATAGATGCGATTCTTTTCTCTTGTTCATCATTTCTGATTTTTATGCATAAAAGTTCGCGTTGTAAGTAGGCAAATTTAATATCTATATTGTTGTTGATATTTGTAGTTATTCTGGATTCCATTTCTCTCATGGCCTCTAATATGCTATCCATTTCGCCTGACATGTATACTTAGAAAAGCTCAATACGTGCGTGCGTGCTTTATATGATTCAATTTTGTTTAAAAATGTATTAAAAAATATTATTTAATATTGTGTAGTGTAGTGTAGTGTACGCCCTCTATGAGAATTCCGCAAAACAATTTCTTCATATGCAGATGTTAATTATTGATGATCTTTTGCATTTTTGCCAACTCCCGACAGATGGTGCTACCGTAGTCCATCAGTGTTAATAGTTATATTGTTCTAAGTCTTTGTCACCACTACCGATAGAGGGCACTAGCACTCTTAGTTTATATGTTCACTTATTAACGGTTATTTAGCAGTCAATTATTAGGTTATTATTTTTAATGTCACAGTACCTTAGCAAATGTATGTCCTCGCACTTGCACTTGATTTCTCACTTGTTTCATACTGTCTATGCACTTTTTTATACTTTATTTCAAACAAAACACTTGATGAACATGACAAGTCTTTTTACCGAGTATAGTTTACTTTCTCACTGTTACAGCGATCTTGGCGACAGGATTTCAACTACGACCCGAAGTTTAGATAGTCTAATCACTTTTTATGAATAGTACTTTTACAACCAGTTGATTTATTTATTTTAAAACAATTAATTACTGAGGAGCTTTCCGATAGTGTTGTTATCCACACAGCGCCCTCTCGCCCTTTTTTTTGGTTAGTGATTGCCAATTCCACTCCCAATGTCTAGAATAATTAATTAAAGCATTTTCTATAAATAAAAATACGGCATAGTTATATAAATAGGTAGATTAATAAAATAATTAAACTTCTAAAACGCAAACTATAATAATATATAATGTTATTCAATGTATTGTACAATTAATAAATAATTAAGTAATAAAATATAGGAATAAGCATAATATATTATAATAAAAGTATTTTTCGATTCCTAGTCATGTAATTTCTTTAATGTAAGAAAAATATAAATTTTAAGTGTCTGTACCTACATCTCAGATTCTTATAAGAAATGTTACTCGGTACTAAAAACTAAATGATGAAATATCATATATTTATATTTTTTGCAACTGTCTGCCTGTTTGTCGGCTCTCCGCACTCCTTATCCTCTGACGCAATGCTGCAAAATTGCAATTTTCAACTTCAAAGTCAGCAAAGAAATGATAAAGCGTATTTTTGAGTAACATTCAGTTTTGTTTCGTAAAAATGCGTTCACTCCATCAATAGTTATTGCAATCTTGATGACAACGTGAGCCAAGTATGAGAGAGGAGTAAGAAAGAAGATTAGCCTTTTCACGCAAAAGCTGCTGATCGAATTTGGCTGAAATTTAGCACACAGACAGCTTACATTGAATTAACACACCCTGAATTAACACATTTGATACCAGAAAAAATGTTAGGTTCCCCCGGCATTATCAAAAACGTACTGCAAAAATGTTTAGATGCTTGTTACTCAATCACACATCACATTAACGATTTAACGGATTGGAATGTAACTTAGCACATACAAAGATTGTAACCTGGATTAAGACATAAAATACTTTTTATTCCTAAAAATGTTAGGTTCTCATGGGATTATCAAAAAACACTCTACAGAACTTTTTTATCTTTGTCTTATGAAATATTAGCGGCCCGCTCCGGCTTCGCATGAGTATAAAATATATAGCCTATGTCATTCACTAAAAAAATGATTTAAATCGATCCCGTAGTTTTGATTTATTCATTACTGTCCGTGGCTCGCACGCGTTAAATGTAATTATTTACGACATCACATTAGAAACCTCAAAAATAACAGTTTTTTCTCCACTATTTAATGGATGTTATAATACATATAAACCTTCCTCTTCAATCACTCTATCTATTAAAAAGACCGCATCAAAATCTGTTGGGTAGTTTTAAAGATTTAAGCATACATAGGAACAGAGAGAGCGACTTTGTTTTATACTACGTAGTGATTATTTACTTACAAATGGTTCATTTGTCTCTAGAGCCAATTCTAAAGTCACCGAGGACGAAGTCGCGGGCAGATGCCAGTTCGAAATAAGTTGCAAGCTTGTGGGATAGAACTTGCTAAAAATATAATCGACATTCTAGTTAGACCTGCATAGTGCAGATAGCTAAGTTATATTACTTATAACTAGCTTCTGCCCACGGCTTCGTTGCGTTAAATTTGGAGGAACAAATCCTTTCTTTTTCATATTAAGCTTTACACCTTCAGGGGCGGCATTGAAAGAAATGTGTTAATAGTTCCCCAAAAACAATGTTACATGATTTTAATTTCAAAAATGATGAACTTCTAACAAAACTTTTAACTCCTTTATAACCCCTTGAGGGTTGAATTTCAAAAAATACTTTCTTAGTTTAAAAACAACACCAAAAAAAATAGCTTTTTAGGGTGAAGGGCTTAGGCTTCGCGTTTAAAAGTAATTCAGGTCTTCTCCTTGTATATATATATATATATATATATATATATATATATATATATATACCTAATCAATTATTAATTATATAACTAAAAGGTTTGAAATAAAATAAATTATTAAATTAAACAAAAAACCCAACTGCATTAATAATAATTCCTAAAAAGCTAAAAACAAGCTCTATAATGACTACTATAATATAAATAGTACTTTAATGTTAGTAAAGGTACTGCAGACGGGGACAAGCTGATCAATCAATTTGTAAATTGATGATGGAGTTTAAAGGGAAGTGCTTAAATTACGGAAAAATATAATAATTATGTTTTATTTCAATGCTTGTCCCCGTCTGCAGTACCTTTACTAACATTAAAGTACTATTTATATTATAGTAGTCATTATAGAGCTTGTTTTTAGCTTTTTAGGAATTATTATTAATGCAGTTGGTTTTTTGTTTCATTTAATAATTTATTTTATTAATTAATTTATTTTGATAATTATTTAAAATTATGAATTCTTATTTAGGAGCAAAATATGAGACGACTTAAAAAAACATTGCTAACGTTCTTTATAAAAAATATAAGAATAAAATTGTAATTTTAGCCAAATTTATACTTAATAATACATACATATATTTATTTCCAGCTACTTATCGCAGGGATGGGAATGGTTTCACTTTTTTTTCATATGTTCATATTGTTTCGTGCTGAGGTTCGAGATCACAGAACAGAACTAAACAAATCACAGGTCAATCGTAGTCCAGAAGGATAGCCGAAGTCACTAGTTTTCGCACTTGATCACTTGTATCGTTTGTAGTATCTTCGGTCGTCACAACTGAAAGTGAAGGAAAGACAGACAGACAGAGAGAGTCGCGAGCGAACCTTATATCCCTGGTAATAAATTTCTCCGTAACTATTTTCCTTGGAAACTAAATAAACACCCTACAAATTAAGTCGGAGAATAAATAAATACTGTGTTTAAATAAAAATACGCTAGATGTCGTTGATCGTAGTTGCATCGCGCTAACGGAGTGCTTATCAGGCGACTTCATATTAATAATAATGTCCGACATAGATATTGATATTTACATGTATATATTGTATTGTCAATAATTATTGAATTGGTAAATTTTTGAAGCGCCTATATTGATAATGCGCTAATTAAATTATTGTAATTATAATCTTTAAATTTTAAATATAAATATTGATAAAAATCCTTATTGGAACGAAGTTTCTTAACAGCCACTTACGGCTAGTGGGATTTACTAAAAATCATCACGTAACAAAATGCCGTATGATTTTTATGTGTTCGTGTGTGTGGGTTCCTCCGACCGCACAATTCCATTCCATTTCATATAAACCACACGATTTGTTTTCAATTTATTTCTTTTGATGATTATTTAAAATTGTGAATTCTTAATTTGGAGCGAAATATGAGTATCAGTAACGACTTTAAAAACATTGCTAATATTCTTTATAGAAAAATATAACAATAAAATTGAATTTTAGCCAAATTCATACATATAATTTTTCCCAGTTACTTATGGGAAGGGAATGGTTTCACTCTTTTAATATTTCGTATTGTTTTTGGTAACTAATTAAACACCCTAGAAATTAAGTCGGAGATAAATAAATACAGTGTTTAAATAAAAATACGCTAGATGTCGCTGATCGTAATTGAATCGCGCCAACGGAGTGCTTATCCGCCTACTAGTTAATAATATCCGACGACGATAAAGTTTTAACATATGAAATTGATTTTAAATATAGATAGTCGTTGTTAAATTTTTGAAGCGCTATGTTTATAATGCGCTAGTTAAATTATTATAATCATTATAATCTTGTTTTAAATATATTACCCGTTTGTTTCAGAATGCCCTTAGCTACCGCCGTGGATCCCACACCACGCCGCAAGCTGGACCAGTTTAGTACCGATAGCATTGCTAGCATGTAAATATGTCTTTATATGATTTATGTCTTTTTTTAACATATATAGGGAAGCGCTTGGCTGTTGTTAACACCCGATACTAAATGTTGATACAGCCTAAGGTGGAGCGCGCTTACCAAGAAGATGCCTATTCATTCTTGATTGGAAAGTACGTACACTGTGGGTGGTGGGAAAGACAGATGTCGGGAGGGTATTCCAGACTACTAACTAACTAGGAAGCAAAGCGTTTCGTACGAGTCTTGGGTACATCAACTATATATGCGATGCCTCGCATTTCTGTGGTAAAAAGGTGACGGGAGAACCTAATTAAATAGTTCCTGAGCACACTGTATATTTATAAAATATCAACAGACAGGCAACCTTACGACGATGTTCTAGACTGAGTCCTCTGGCACGACGATCAACTGAATCCAAACCGTCCAGCTGGTATTTGGCAGAGCCATCCCATAAATGGCTGCAGTACTCCATGCATGATCTGACCTGGGTTTGATATAAATTTAGGAGTTGTTGTGGTGTGAAGTATTGCTTAACCTTGTTGATTCAATGGATTGTCCAAAATTGAGTTTGTATGATAAGGCAATTCCTAGAAGCTCAATAATGTCAGAGAGAGGTACTGATACATTTCGGAAGGTCGGGGTCATGGGGAACGGACACTTTTTGGTGGTAAACACTCACGCTTGGGGTTTGGTTGTATTAAATTTGACTAGGTTGTCGTACACCTAATCGGACACCTTGTCTAATGTCAAATTAATGCGGCTTACCAAGTCTACTGTGTGCTCGAAAATTTCGGCTCCACTAGCCCGGGCACTGGACATATATCTCTCCGTTACAGTGCTGTCATCTGCGTACCCAAAGATACCGGGCTTTAGCAGGTCATTTATGTGCAGCAGGAAGAGTGTAGGGGTGAGAACTGTTGTGACATCGTATTGTTTGCTGATGATACTTCCCTAATATTTAAGGTTGACAGGAATAAGCATAATTATGACGATGTAAACAATTCTTTATCGCTTGTACAACAATGGTTTACTGTAAATAACCTAGTTTTGAATGCGGCGAAGACAAAATGTGTAGAATTTTCAATGCCAAATGTTAAGAAACAAGATTTTATTTTAAGTATGAATAATACAAATCTTAATATAATTGATAATACAGTATTTTTAGGAATAACACTGGATTCAAAACTTCAGTGGAACTCTCATTTAACATCCCTTGCAGGACTCAGGACAGACTCAGCTCTGCTGCTTACGCGGTTAGGAAAGTTAGACAATTAAGTGATATCGATGCTGCTCGATTAGTTTACTTCAGTTATTTTCACAGTATTATGTCTTATGGCCTATTACTTTGGGGTAATGCTACAGACATTGAGACTGTATTTATTCTTCAAAAAGAGCTGTTCGGGCGATTTATAATCTTCAAGCTAGAGACTCTCTTCGGGATGTGTATACTAAGGCAGGCATACTGACGGTTGCTTCGCAGTATATCCTTAGCAATATCCTTTATATTCATAAAAATATTGATTTGTATGACACAAACAGTGACAGACACTGCTTTAATACAAGAAGAAAAGATAAACTTGTTACACCAACTTTTCGGCTTCACAAAGTGAGTATGTCTTTTTGGGGCAAGGTGTTCGCTTCTATAATAAAATTCCGCAGACAATTTTGAATCTACCACTTATGAAATTTAAATCTTATATTAAGCGGTGTTTACTAAATAAAGCTTATTATTCCGTTAATGAATATATTGCAGATAATGTGGCATGGAATTAATATACGTTGAGTTTCATGCGGGATATATAGCTTAATTGTACATTTGACAAATGTAATGTGATTATTTTTGAAAAGAGTAACTGTAGAGTTTCTTGCCGTTTCTTCTCTGCAGAATCTACCTTCCGAATCGGCGGTAGCTTCACTTAGGCGGACATAACAGACTGTATATTTGACGATTCAAAAGCGCTTAAAAGCCTATTTGAATAAAGAATATTTTGAGTTTGAGTTTTAGAACTAATCCCTGAGGGACACCGACATTAATTGCCCAGAGACGAGAAGCCATCTCGAATTGGTCGACCGCTCAGGAAATCAGATATCTAATTACATAAGCCAGGGGATATCCCGTAAGCAGGAAGCTTGCGTAGAAGGCCCTCATGCCAGACTCGGTCGAAATATCTGCCAATAAAAAAATTTAAATCATCTTGAAATATACTTTTTTGCTATCAGTACTAGTTGTTGTCACTGTGACGTCATTTTGTAACGTCATACACATTCTTATTTTATTATAGTCTGTTAAATGTAAGTTGAACTATGCGCAGTAACACGTTTTTGGGTCTCAACCACATGCGGTATGAAGTAACCCAGCAACGCGGCGACGCTAGAACCGATTATTACAGTCGCTCACGGTTCTTTTAGTTCTTTAAAAATAAATTATTAAATATTAAATTTAAATATAGTTTATTTTTGTCAGATGTGTAAACATTTAATTTTATTTGAGAAGATAAGGTGTCATCAATAAGTGACAGTGATTAAAAATGTACATTAACTTTTTTGTATGTAGGTACCTTTTTTCTATACTATTTATTTGTTTTATTCTATTTCAGTAATTAATAATGAATTGAATTTAGAAGAAATAATAAGTATATTATATAATTTATTCCGTTTTCCCACTTTATAAAAAATCTATTTAAATAAGACAAAATCAATATTTTTGTCTAACATTTTTGTCCATGATTGTACCTGCGTAAAAGCGGCTATTTTGGTTCCTGGAGGGGAGCCCACAATATGGTGGGAATCCTAATTTAGGCACCAGAGACTCATTGCAACTAGCTTGTTACTATTTGCATCTTGTATATTCTGAAAACCTTTTATACATAAAAGTTTATTCATTATAATAAAGTTTGATTTGATTATGTTTTGCATTAAAACTTATTATTCTATGAAGAAATATATTCTGAATTTAAACTTAATTTTTTAATATCGGTGAAAAAGTTAAAGGTCAAATTGGCCTTTAACAAGCTTGGTGTGCTAAGCAAGTCGGGACACTACTTCACGACGGCTCATCGCCTACAGTTAGTTAGTTATACAAGGCGCAAATTCGACTGCACGTGGAGTACTGCTCTCATCTCTGGACGGTAGCTCACCCGTACCAGCTTCTTCTAATTGACCACATCTAACGTAGAGCGGCTCGAATTGTCGATGATCGAGACCTTTCCGATCGGCTTGATCTATTGGCACTGCGTAGAGATGTTGGATCAGTCTGCATCTTATATTGCATCTATCACTTTCCTTAAAGGTCGCTAACGCATCTGCATGCCTTCTGGTGTTGCAGATGTTCATGGAGCGCGGTGATCGCTTAACATCAGGTGCGCCCCCTGTCCGTTTGTCCCCTCTTACATAAAAAAACAAAAGTTTTTTCTTAAAAAAAATATACAAATGCATTAATTTATTACTTATTATTTTTTCGTCAAATGATGTATAAAATAAACTAGCCATATTATTTCTGTAAAAAAGATAATTTCAGGAACGAAAAGGTATAATAAAATAATTGAAATTAATGAGGTTGAAATAATGTTGCTGAAGGCCTAAAGCATAATTACCTAAATAAACACGCTACAACGCGCCTTTGTAGTGAAATCCTTCAGATAACCAGAGTCGAAAATTTTCCTTCATTAGATTGGAAAAAAATACCTCGTTTTAGGAGTTTGAATATTCCCGTTACATGTTAATTACATTTGGCTTCTTTAGTAACGAAAATATACCAGCCTTGTGATGCTTTTAGTGAAATATTTTGCTTATTTCATTTATAATGCCCGATATAGATTATCTTTCCAAGTTTTTTAGTTTAATCGCAGTAACGGGAAAGTTCATTCATAGGAATGGTCTATTAAAGTGGTTTTTATAAGATTTTATTGTTCTTTTAAATGTAGAACGTAAGAAATAACTGATAAAATAACACGCACGAAATGCTTTGCTTCCTAAATTCTGATACCCACCACTAAGGTCTGGAATACAGTCCCGACCCCTCTCTTTCTCACCACCACAGTGTAGGTACCACCTTCAAATCAATAGTGAATAGACGTCTTCTAGATAAACGCGCCCGACCTTAGGCTGTGTCAACATACAGAGATTTGTAATTGAATAGCGCGAGCTTTGAACTATGAGATGCTTTGAATGATATAATATGTATAGGTATTGTTTCATAATGACAACCGTTGTGGCGTATTTACAGCTTTGGTATCAACGGTCGCAGCATCGATTCCCGCATGAGGCAGACATTTGTTTATAATTTACAAATATCTGTTTCGGTCTGGGCGTTTGTTCTTGTGGGTCTCCCCATCGTGCCTCGGAGAGCACATTAAGCTTTTGGTCTCTGTTGTTATCATATAGAGATAGCTGCTTTTAATTAATTTTTTAAATATATTTTTGAATGAAATACCAAAGCATTTTATAGATTTTGATGGAATTATTTCCTTTTCCTTGCCTTATACCAAGGGTCTGCTTATTGCTCTTATTCGGGTTTGTCAGGCTACTAGTTTTTACACAGAGCGATAACCAGTAACTCATTGAATATGAACAAGTTACCTATCAAGAGATAATGATTATTACTAGATGCTATGATAACTACCAAGACCGACTGCTTAACGTGTTGTCCGAGGCGCGGTGGCCACGCACACGCCCAGGCTGAAATGTAAGATGAATACAAAAATCCACCCCGAATGGGAATCAGAACCGCGACAGTTACGGCTACAGGCAGCCTCGCTACCAACACAACCTCGCAACCAGCCTACTAGGGCCTTTCTAATGTCCATACTATATAACTATTATTAAGTCCATGCATGACAATGTTAATACCTATATTGTAAATGTAATTAGTACTCAGACCGTAATTAGTAGAAGCTTTAATGTTACCCAAAAAACCTTCATTTAGACCCTAAATGTTTTAGGAGGTAAGGTAAATACTAAAACGTTCAAGTAATTATACCTAATGACACAACATAAGGGCAACTATGTCGTGTAACATCGTCACTATCATTAATATTATATTATTGATAAACAAAAATAAGATATATATTATATTAGCAGATGCAGATCACAAAACCTTCATCCATACTAGAACAAAAAAAGATTGTGGTACGGTAAGTCCGAGGTGTCAGTCAGGAACGAAGTTCCTTACGTTTTTATTCAACTCCGAATTTAATCGAATACATGATAAAAAGAGACAGAGACAGAGAAAGAAAGAGAAAAAGAGAGTCCCGAATACAGCTGCGCAGTCACTTGGTCATGTCATCATTTGCTTGCAGTAGACTTGATACAGTTACGCGTACACACAGAGCATACGGCATTTCGTTACGTGACGGTTTCTGCTCAATCGCACTACAAACATATCTTTTAATTCTTAACCGTTAAACGTTATCGCCATAAAACAGATTCAAGAGACGTCCATTTGGTATTTAATTGAAATTGGTCAACACTATCTGTCGCCATTTTACAAAGAGTTTCAAAGACAAAGCACCAAAATCCACGCTTCAAAAGACATTTATGTAGATAAATTGCTACTAGTCGACGAAATCTTTTATTGTGTGCCAGCGGAAAACTAACTTATATGGAAATTTTTAAACCTTCAAAATCTTTCGTTTAATTTTTGAAGTGTGAATTATTTAAAAAGAAGCGTGTGAATCTGGTCAGGGATAGTGGTAGATAGTCATCATATTGGTGAAGCGATGAAAATAAAAATTTGATAGACAACCATTGTCGCGTGGTGATAGCGAACCTGCTTTAGCCTCGACTCTCATACAGGGCAGACCTTGTATTTATCTTATAAATCTGTTTCAGTCTGGGTCTTTATCTTTGTAGATCTCCCCATCCCTCGAAGAACACTTTAAGCCTCGGTGCCGGTTGTTATTATAACATTTCATTATAACCGTTAACTCTTGGTAATTTTATCTTAACCAATGCGTTACTAGTTCAGATGGCTCTGTGGAAAACTTGGAACCTGTCAAATACATAAATACCGGGATTAATGCTAGGAAGAAGAGAGACTAAAACTATGATGATGATAATCATGACACATGAGTGTTTTTATTTGTATCAGTTCATACCAAAATAACAGTAATAAATCATAATATATATGTATATGTCGGCGCGAATACGAATTATTTGATCATGTTACTGGCAGCCTTTAATTGTATTTTCGAAAAAATTGTTTAAAAATCGAAGCAATTTTGAAATATTGTTTCGTAATGAGATTATTCAAAAACGAATGTAAGGAATAGGCTTAGATAATGGTTACTATTGTTTGGTTATTTTAAAATATGTTGTAACATCAAGTTTCGTTGAACGCCTTTAAATGCTAGTGATTGTGTTGTGAACTCACTTTGCTCCTGCGTCTTCGGCCACAAACTTTTTAAGTAGTCTTTATGTCACTATTATTAAATATTGTAATATTATTTTACTTGTTTTTCATTCCTAAAATTTTCTTGTTTAAATGTGTAAATATGTAAATTTAGTATCAAATTACCTTACTTAATCTCATAATAATAAAAATCAAAATGTGATACGCAGCGTATTGCTATTATTGTGTTTAAAAGCCAGCAGAACCGATGACCTACATAGGTTCAGCGGTTCTGCATATTTTTTTAAATAACCTCACTTGTGGTATGCGGCATATATTTATATAGTATATTGTAGGGGCTGTTTCAGAGTAGTTTTTATACGAGCGTATAAGCTCGTTTTCCGAAGCACATATTTATATGCGCAACTTGTAAAAGCGTTGACGCGCTCATAAACTCGTAATACAGGTTTGAGCGTAAATATCGGAATAAATCTGAAGCACACAAGGGCGTACTCCCAAACGTATACGCTCGAAAAAAAAACCGGTAGTCTGAAACCTCCCTAAAAGAATACTCATTTAGACTGGTGTTGATATTATACCTTTCTCAGTCGGTCTATCTGCGAAGGCTAAAACAAAGAAGTCTGAGAAATTGCTTGCGAGATTTCATCTTGTCGGAAGTCAGCTATAAGAGAATTTAATCTTTGTATGTTTGTTTGTACATCATTTTTTTGGTTATCTATGTAATAGCATAGTTTAAAAACGTCTGATTTGTTGATTTTATCAAATTTCGTCAAAAAATCTATAAATCTCCAATCCGAATTATTTAAAACGTACCGTTATTATCTCCCTTATAAGATTTCCGACGGTAAAATTTTGAAAAGGTTAACCTTTTTATTACAATTTGTCGTAATGATAATACTTTTTTTCGTAATCAGATTGAAATAAATGACGTGAAATTTAATACCTGCGGACCATAAAATGTTCAATTTGTACACCAAAGACTTTTCATTATATATAGCTGTGCCCGCAGCTTCGCTCACGTACTTAAAAAAATATTGTTACATTATATACTTTTGTAAAAATATATAATACTAGCGACCCGGCCCGACTTCGTCCGGGTGCATAATAAATTGTACCGTTATGGGAGTTTAAATTCCGTTCTTTATTCTTCCACTTATAAACTATCTAACTGTATGTATGGCAAAAACGGAACCCTTATAGTTTCGTCATGTCCGTCTGTCCGTACGTCCGTCTGTCCGTCTGTCCTTCTGTCCGTCTGTCCTTCTGTCCGTCTGTCCGTCTGTCCGTCTGTCCGTCTGTCCGTCTGTCCGTCTGTCCGTCTGTCCGTCTGTCCGTCTGTCCGTCTGTCCGTCTGTCCGTCTGTCCGTCTGTCCGTCTGTCCGTCTGTCCGTCTGTCCGTCTGTCCGTCTGTCCGTCTGTCCGTCTGTCCGTCTGTCCGTCTGTCCGTCTGTCCGTCTGTCCGTCTGTCCGTCTGTCCGTCTGTCCGTCTGTCCGTCTGTCCGTCTGTCCGTCTGTCCGTCTGTCCGTCTGTCCGTCTGTCCGTCTGTCCGTCTGTCCGTCTGTCCGTCTGTCCGTCTGTCCGTCTGTCCGTCTGTCCGTCTGTCCGTCTGTCCGTCTGTCCGTCTGTCCGTCTGTCCGTCTGTCCGTCTGTCCGTCTGTCCGTCTGTCCGTCCGTATGTCATAGTCATTTTACTTGGAGACCATTGGCTCTATCTATACGAATTTTACTAAATAGGTGAATTCTGTGAACCGAACAACGATTCTGTAATAAAATCCTAAAATATATAAGGTTTAAAGGTAGCAGCAGTCCATACATGTAACTGAGTGTTGAAAAAAAATTTCAACGTATGTCAACGTGTGAGGTATCTTTGAATAGGTCTTTCAAAATGATAAGGAGGTTTGATTTTGACTTTTTCATTAAGTCAGTAGTTGTTGAGATATTAGCTCCTAAAGTCGTAAAAATTGTGACCTAACTTTTGAACTATGGGATTTAAAATTCTGAAAAAATTTCATACCTTATAGGACATCAAATTAAATATCAACCACATTTGGTTTGAAGAAGATAGGTCTACAAATTTAAAAGATATATAAGTTTTTTGTTTTTCATATAACTTTTAATAAACTCTATGAAATTACCAACTTATTTTTGCGGTCGATTTTAATTCGTTATTATTTTTAAAGGCCTTAAGATTCTTCATAACCAAGCTGCGGAACCCTTTAGTTTCAACTGTGCGTGGTCCACAACGCACTTGACTGCTAATTATTTTCCATACTATCTTCCCGACCCGTCGATTCCATACAAACCTTGTTTTGACAATTACAAACGAAACAACAAAAATCTGATTTGATAAAGACCTACTGAATTTATTTATAATGTACTTTTAACGTGGCGCCATCTAATGGATACTTACTCAACCCAGTCAACAAATTACCTTATACTGCTATCTCTTAGAATCTTATTAAACTAACAGAGATAATCATGACCTTTTGTTAATAAACAAATAATTTGCAATAAAATAATATTTCGATTATAAATTGAGATATAAATTATCCTATCTTTCAAGTTGGATGAAACTACTCACAGAGTGCAAGATTTTATTAAAATTGGGTCAGTAGTTTAGGAGTCCATCGCGGACAAACAACGCGACACGTAATTTATACATATTAAGAAGATTAATATAATATGTTTTAATACGCAGTCGTCACCTGATAACCATAATAATTATTTAAGGGTTTAATTTAGAATAAAATCAAAATGCTATATGCATCTGACAACGTTGTGACGCAGCGGCAGGCGAACCTGCCTTAACCACCACGGGTCGCGTGTTCGATATCAGGCAATGCTTTTCCAAGTTTATATTAATATTAATAACTCTAATACTTATATTCTTATTGCCTCTTCAAATAAGCGTTTAGCTTGAACCAGGAGTAGGTACGACATTAGCTCAAGGACTTCAGGATCGGACCTGCAACTCCCGCGCTAACCGAGTTGGCCCTTCTACCGTTGAGCTATAGAGGCTTCAATTTTGTGTGTGGCATCAAACACAGTTTAACCATTTCCTGTCCCTTTACATTGAAACTCTTAATAATAACACATTAGTAAAATTGTTATACATAGAAATAATTTCACAATGAAAGATCTGTCAATGGACGCGGGAATGATGGATGGCCCGAATTACAACAAGGTGTCGGGAAAAGCACAATTGCGAACAATTTATCACGAGAGTCCATCTCCAAGATCCCGACCTCGAGAGAATGCTCCTGAGTTCCATTGTCATGTTAAAGATGTTTAAATCGCAAGGGACCGAAAATACAATAATAGTTCCTGTACACGGTTTTACTTGCCTAAAATTAGGATGTATAATAAAAAACGCTACACACTCAACGACCCCATTACGATAGTTATATTCTGTGTCACCCAGATCGGAAAACATGCCTGTTTCGTCAGTACAAACATCTGCTCCGAGCGGGTATCGAACCCGTGATCTGTGGCGCTTAAGGTAGGTTTGCTACCGCTGCGTCAAAACGTCCTCAAATCGTATATAAATCTAATACATACGCGAAGTAAGAACTCGTTCCGACTTATCGGGTGTCGTGTCCTTATAATAATCGAGGGTCTGTTCACACTAGTTGGTTGTCGGACCCCATCGAATCTAGTGTCAGTAATTTAAGCAGGCTGTGCAAAGTCACTATACATGATTGGACGTCGACAAAGTTTTTGTTGTGATGTATTACTTGAGAAGAAAGCAAGGTTTTTTCTTGTCGGCGCCAACACAAAAATGATGTCGGGTATATAAAAGGTTATGCCAATTAGCACCGAATTTTCTGTCAAGCCTGACATGCGATAAGTCATCTTTTACTAAATCTATGCGCCAAGAGGATACGCTCTGCACCACCTAAACTTAAAAGAACATTGAAATAAAAAATGCTATGTCACTCGTTTGTATTTCGTTAGTACCTGTAACATTACTAAATAAATAAAATGTACACACTCAACGGCCTCCATTGCGATAATGACATACTGTCATCCGGAGACCTAGACCGGAACACCACATGCCTGCATGGTAAATACAAAAATCTGCGCCGAGCGAATGGGAACACAAGACCTGTGACACTTAGAGCAAGTTCGCTAATGCTGCGCCACAAGGTCTTATAACGTCGTTAACATGAACATTTAAATAAGAAATACTCATTAGATTTAATTAATAATAATAAAAATAATTATCAGTCAAATTGTCCAGCGTGTTCCACTCACAGTCAAAACTAAAGAATTCAGCAGCTTGATGATGAAGAATCTTAAGGACTTTAAAAATAATAAATATTAAGGAAAAAACTTTCATTTCAATTCAGACAATCGTCGGTAACAATATTGTCAAAGTAATAAAAATCTGCTGAACTGAAGGTCTCTTTTATTGTAACTGTCAGTAATTGAGTCCTTTATTCTGAGCGGAATTTAAGCGGTGGTCAAAATAGAAATTTCGAAGACAACCAAACAATTTACTCGCTTAAATTAATTATTGCTGTAACTTTCTTCTATTTTTTTATATCACGACGGTTGGCAAACAAGCATACGGTCAGCCTGACGGTAAGCAGTCACCGCAACCCATGAACGATTGCCCTATTTGAAGTATAACAAATGCGTTGCCAACCCAAGGAAGTTCCTCCTGGGAAGAGATGAGAAGGAAAAAAAGGAAGGGAACATATAGGGTGGGCATTAGGCCTCCGGCGCTCTCATTCATCGAACAAAACGCTAAAGTACCTACTGATACTGTTACTTTACGCCGATTTTCTGTGAGAGGGTAGAACTTCCTGGTCGAACCGGCCTTTTTGTGTTGAGAAAAGCATGGCTCTATTACTCTGTTATTGAAAATTATATTATTAAAACATTATTAGGAACGATAGAAAGTAATAAATTAATATGCATTATTATGTAAATATTGTTTTTGTTTTGTTTAATATCCGAAGAAGATTAATAAGTTAAAAGTATAAACATATTGTTATTGGAGCAATATTTTATAGTATACAGTAACAAAAAAGTGCGGTCGGGGACCCACGTCAGGAACAAAGTTCCTTACGTTTTTCTTCAACTCCGAATGTAATTCAAATTACATGTACATTTCAATAGCTCATAATTATGATAGACACAAAGACACAGATGGGAAACTTGCTCCTTTGCTCATTTGTTTTAGTTTCGATACACACACACATACATCTACACACAGCATACGGCATTTCATTCTGTGACGATTTCTACTAAATCGCACTACCTGTAAGTCACGTTAAGGAAATTTGTTCCAAAATGCACCACTACAACAGTAAATATATTTAATATTCAAATACTAAATTTATTTATTGATCGTTAAAATTAAGTAATCACCTAATATATAAAAACTTAGAAAAACAAAAAAGTTATAGGCTTAAGCCTATAATGTTTTAATATTATAGGCATAAGCCTATAATGTTAAAACAAAGTGACGACGTGGAAAATGTGCCAAATCACGAAAGCCATTTTCTTTTGATCGACACTCGGTTACCGGCTTGTTTTCTTTTTGAAATCTTCATATTATGCTTTGTATTTTTTTCGATCAGAAAGGCTTCAAACAGGCAATTTGCCTGATTGAACAATTAACGATTAATGTAGTCAATATTAGCAATAAAAATAAAAAAATACCTCATCACGTCATGGTGCCTTTTTCGTAACCACAAAAAGTCTCAAAATTGTCAGTAAAATTTCATGAAAAAGTTTTTTTTTTTAAATAATAAACGACATTCAAGGGCCCCAATTTGGATAGTTATATTCTGTGCCGGGACTCCGGAAAAATACACCATGACAAGGACAAACACACCCAGAACAAAAAACATGCCTGTATGGTCAATACAGACATCTGCTCCGAGTAAGAATCGCACCTATGCGCGCTTAAAAAACCGCTCGTAAAACGCTATACTGAAACCGCCGAAAATAATGATATATTTTATGTGAGGACTTTTACATTGTGGTCACATTCAGTGTTGCAAAATAGGTCGCATTTGTTCTCTTGGAAATATATTCTTGTTGTACGAGTACAGATAGTGTTGAATGGAGATATTACTTAACGTTACCTTATATAATGATATTATGTCAAAATATTATATCATACGTTCCACAAATTCTGTTCTCACTAAAAAAGCTTTTAACTTGAGAGTCACCTGCGCTCAAAATATGATAAGCGATCAGTTTTGTCTTTAAAAATGTATGATTTAATGACGACTAAAAGGTTGTTTTTCGTGTACATTTTCTCAAATATTTATTAACCCAATATGGCAAAAGAATCTTCTCTTCTAAAGGCTTCTACATTTTTTTAATGTATAGATTGGCGCTTGACTGCTATCACGCTTGGTACAAATTGATGATACAACCTAAGGTGGACGACGCTTACCTACACGCTCATATTCGGGTGCGATCACTGATCGGTAAACGATCGGAGTTAAGCAACTTAAGGCGTAGTCAGTCATTAGATGGGTTATGGCATAGTAACATTTCAACTGAGTGCCTCAGTGTTTCGAAGGGTGTAAAAAGTCGGTCCCGGCTATTATCAATTTGACAATAGTTGAAAACTCGAGTCAGAGGCTTATAAGGGCGACCTGAATAACTCTGACACTAGGTTGGGCACTAACCACTCGATAAGACTACCTAGAATATGCCTTTTTACTCTTAGTTTTTTAATTTTATCACTCAGTTTGATCAATTCTTCACAGTCACACAAACTCAAATTTTGAAGCTAGCATTCAGACAATAAAGAAACAGGAATGACCTACAAAACATACTATGCGATCCCATAAAATTAAAAAAAATTAAAGTCGCAGTTCTTCTATTACAAAAAGTTATGCTTTTGTATGTTTTTTTAATGAAAAACAGTTATTGATTAATTTAATTTAAAAATAGCACTCTTTTTATAATACTTATAACACAAATTAAAAAGTAAACTCCAGCAAAAGAAACGACTATCTTGCAAGGCTAAGAAACATAACTCAAAAAGTTAGTATTTTATAATTTAGTTCACTTCTTTTTCTTCTTATTTTATTAAATAGAAGATGCATTAATAGCTGGCACGCTATATTGTTTAACTCAATTAAATCTTTCTTATAGTTCAGAGACAAGCTCTTAGTGAACTATGAAACTTTTCCTCACTTATTTTTATTTATATAATAAATCTAAAGGCGTCGGGATGTGACGACTCCATCGCCCGCTGTTGGGATAACCTCTGTCCCAGCAGAGATTATTCCACCAGTGCAATCAGTCACACTGGTGGAAGGTCTTTTGTTGCAAGAGGCCGGCTAGGTAGGTACCACCGCAGTGTCCAATATTCTGCCGCCAAATAGTAGTGCTTAGGCACTACTGTGTTCCGGTTTGAAGGGCACTGTACGCTGGTGAAATTACTGGGCGAACGAATTTAAGAACTAATATCTCGAGATTGGCAACGCGCGAGTGGCACCTACTAATGGTGCTGCAAGCGCTCATAGGCTGCGGCAGCCACTTACCATCAGGTGGGCCGTATGCTTTTTGCCAACTTCTAACATAAAAAGTCGTGTTTCACTTTTCCTTTCAGAACCATTTATTATTGTGAATAATTGTTTTAATAGAAATGGCATAAGTAGCGATTTCAATTAAAATGACACCCAAATTTTCGTCACGCAAAATATACACGAAAATAAATACATTGCTCGAAACAATCAGAGAAACAACAACAAAAATTGTTAGTAACAACATAAATTACACCAGAACTTTGGTTCACAAATGGTAAATATAAAAAACAAACAATCAATCAGACTGTGAACCTTTTCCGTGGAGTATCGTGCAGAAAATCGGCTGTTGTGTCGTGCGATGAGTGAGAGCGCCGGAGGCCCAGTCTCCCACTCCCTCTTTTCATTCCTTTTTCCTTTCTCATCCCTTCCTTCCTATCTCCGTTATTTTATCTGATAAATCTTATTAAATAGAACTAGAAAATGCTCTCAATAATATATTACTAACAAAGTTTAGCTCTTAGAAACAAGCATATTAATATACCTGTACGTCTGAACTTCCAAGTAAGTTTCCATTTAGTTTAACATTAATTTTAACGATTTAACTTCGAAGCAATAGTACCGAACATAAACTTTATATACTAATGAGTTGGAATTATTGGAATTAGGTTTTTTTTATGTCATGACAGTTGAGCAGCCAGCATATGGTCCGCCTGATGGTAACCAGTCACCGCAACCTATGAACGCGCGCGGCACTTGAAGTATCACATGCGCGCTGTCAACTCAAGGGATAAGAAGGAACGGTTAAGAAGAGATTTTTTTTTTATTATGTAAGAGGGGGCAAACGAGCAGGAGGCTCACCTGATGTTAAGTGATCACCGCCGCCCATGAACATCTGCAACACCAGAAGGCATGCAGGCGCGTTGCCGACCTTTAAGGAAAGAATAGGCTCTTCTCTTGAAGGTTCACAAGTCGTATCGGTTCCGAAAGACCACCGGCGGAAATTGATTCCACAGAGTGGTTGTGCGAGGAAGAAAATGTCTTCTAAATCGCGCTGTTGTGGATTTCCAGACATCGATAAAGAAAAACACAGGGAACAGGGGGAATGGGAGATTGGGCCTCTGGCGCTCTCATTCATACCCCGATTTACGTCGATTTTCTGTGAGAAGGTAGTAGTACTTCAACGGATGAGTCGGCCCATTTGTGAATTGTTAGTTATATTGTATTTGTTGTAGTTGTAACCTTATAGCCAGTGTAATTGAGACATGGTGTATGGTAACTATTATAAACAGGATGGTTAATAATTAAACATTGCTTATAATAAGTAGTTAATACTACGTTGGAATATTAATTAAATTATTCATAGGGCACTAAATAGCGTATTATAGCTTACAATTTCAGTTAAGATATCATTTACGCTCTACCATCAGGTATATAAGAAACCTTGGTGTAAAGTTCCTATGCGTCCTACTAATTGAATTAATTTAAATAAACCATTCCTACTAATATAATAAATGTGAAAGTTGGGAATTTTGTTACTCAGTCACGCAAAAAACGGCTAAACGGATTTGTATGAAATTTGGCACAGATATAAAATGTTACCCAGGGAAGCACATAGAATAATTTATATCCTTAAGAAATGGTAATTTCTCGTTGGATTGCCAAAAAACGAAACGCATTTGAACTTTGATATAGATATAACTTTTGTTAGAAATGTTAAATAAGTCTAGCTACCTACTACGTTTTTACTTTACCGTTGTACCGATTTTGATTAATTTTGCTATAGAAATACTCACAGATAGGGTAAGTTACTTGGTAACACCGAAAGAGAAACTAGTGCCTAGTCGTCAGCCACCAGTATCCGTTGTAGCACTCGTAGATGCGTAGAGTCTTCATCCTAGCATTATTCCCGGTATTTTTATGTACCCAGGGTCTGCTTATTACTCTTATCCGGATTTGACAGGTTACTAGTTTACTAGTTTTTACACGGAGCGATTGCCATCTGACCTCCGCAACCCTAAGGGTGAATAAGTAACTCATTGGATAAGAGCAATTACAATACTTATCAAGAGTTAACGATTATTATTATCAGATGTTATTGATAATAACCGGGACCGACAGCTTAACGTGCTCTCCGAGGCACGGTGGGGAGACCCACACGGACAAACGCCCAGACCGAGACAGAAATTTTAACAAACTTCTGCCCGAACAGGAATCGAACCGGCAACCGTCGAGACTAAAGGCAGACTCGCTATCCACAACGCTACAACGGTGTCGTAGATGCGTAGAGTAATAGTGCTATTGCTGTAGCAATAGCGCAGGAATGCCACGTAATTTTCTAGACCGAGAATAAAGGAGTATGAAAAGTTAGTATGGATGTGTATAACTAAAACATGCAACCGATTTAAAAGATAAAACCTATCCATTATTCTACGGCTAAACAGTACACTGCGTTTCTGTTTTAAGGGCAAAAGCTAGTCAAATTACTGGCAAAGGAGATTTGGACGCAAATAAGCAATACCATGTCAACCCACACGAATGTCATTTCGAGAAAATTGCGTTTGAAAATTTTGAACAACTTGCTTTATATGATTTTTTTATGTATTTGTCAAGTTTTTGGCAATTTCAGATTTATGTAAGTTATTTTACTTATTTTCACAAAAAATAAGTATACAAAATGCATATTTCGTATTTAATATAACCCAAAACGTTTAATATAACATGACATAAATTGCATGATTAAAAAATTGGTTTCTTTAGAAATTTTAAAGCTTAAAACCCTACAAATATTAAAGAAAAATGTTCTTCAGCCATTTACCAACACTTCTGCATATATAACTCAGCTTTTTCAATTTTGTGGATTGACATGGTGTTGCTTATTTTCGCCCATTTAAGAACTTTTCACTGGTGGTAGGTCTTTTATTGCAAGAGGCCGGCTAGGTGGGTACCACCGCAGTGTCCAATATTCTGCCGCCAAATAGTAGTGCTTAGGCACTACTGTGTTCCGGTTTGAAGGGCACTGTACGCTAGTGAAATTACTGGGCGAACGAGATTTAAGAACTAATATCTCGAGGTTGGCAACGCGCGAGTGGCACCTACTAATGGTGCTGCAAGCGCTCATAGGCTGCGGCAGCCGCTTGCCATCAGGTGGGCCGTATGCTTGATTGCCAACTTCTAACATAAAAAAAAAACATATATATCTAGGTTGACAGCGAGTGAGTGACACCTAAAATTGTATGGTGTTGCAAGCGGTCATAGGGTACAACAATCGCTTGGTCGGTCGTATGCTTGCTTGCCAACTCAGTCACAAAAAATAACAACCATCAGGTCGGTCGTATGCTTGCTTGCCAACTTAGTCACAAAAAATAATAATATATTAAGTTTATTCATATAATTCCATTTCATATCTTTTTGAGATTTTTATTTCATGGCTGGCCACAAATGAAACTTTAATATTAACGAAATTACTCTCGAGGCCCGGTCGTCCAATTTATGTTGATTATTTCCTACAATTGTATTTTTTTATATTTTTATTCTCATAGGACCTCCGCGAATAAATATTCTATGTAAAAAAATCATTCACATAATTTCTCAAACAACAATGATATCTCGTAAGATACAAACAATTTTTCCCCAAAATCATATTATCTTTTTCCTTCGTGATCTTGATGAGGTTAAATCGTGTCTTCAATTTTCTTTTAATTCTAACTATATTTATTTTAAAAAAAATACAATTCTACAAATGATGTCCACGGGGAATTAATGCAAGAATACTAGGTGTATTCCCCCGCTGAATTGCAATCCAGATTATTTGGGCGAAAAGTCAACCAGCCCTGTCAGTTTTCTTTTATCTGTTAAAACTATAGTAAAAGTTTATTTCACAAAGTACCGTAATTACATTAGCTTAGAGTGCTCTGTACACGCCGACTCGTTTCAAGTATGGCATTTCCAGAAACCTGACTGATAAGTGGAAACTATTGGTACAGACATTAATTTTATTAAAATGGCTACTTCATTGTAATATTTATACACAATTATTAAAGTCCAATGAAGTATCAATTACTTAAATACACACAAGCGAGCCATATTTGTAAAAGAATAGAGCTATAACTTTTCTCTTTACTTAAACTTCTGATGTTTGATTTGAATATATTGAACCTAGCTTCTGCCTGCGGTTTCATACGCGTGCATAACATCTTTAAAATCATGATTTTTAATGCAATAAAATAATGGCCCTCCATACAACCTCTTATGCCCCTTCCTTTTTCTGTTGGAGAAATCATCATGGATGCGTCTGTTAAGGGGGCAAGAGAGTATGTCGTACCGAATAAAACCCCACGCACTTTGGGCGCGCTTTCACATTCTTTTCGCGGTTTCTACAGCAGAAGCCTGCATTCGAGGGCACAGTCTTATATAACAGCGTGTCTCCTTGGGTTTTAGTATCATCCCCTATTTTAACCCCTTCAATCCTTTTTCGCCATAGAAGGTATGCTATGCCCTTTTCTATGGTCTATCTCTGTACTAAATTTCATCAAAATCGATGAACTAATTTAAGCGTAAATGCACCACACAAACAGACAGCTAATTTCGCATTTACAATATTAAGTAGGTATTATATAATAATTAGTTATATTACATTACATTTTGTAAATAATCGTTGTAAAAATATTTTAAGCTCACTACTAACCCGGTTTCTTTATAACAGTGATATTGTATATAGTACCAGAACTCGGAAGGTGTCTGTTGTCTTTGATCTGAAAGTTGGTTAATGGGTAATTATATAAGATTTATCTCGAGAAAACCTCTCAATCTGGTCTCGGCTATAAATCTTTTTCCACGTTAAATTGTCTCATAAACTTCCTGAACACCTTCATAGGTGTGTTCATTGTCTCTATCGTCTTTACTGTTCATTAATAAAATAGTTAATGGTTCTATGTGTAATAAAACTGAAATATTGCAACCTGTATAAAACTTAAAAAAGAAAACCTTTAACTTCTTCTTACCAGCATTATTGTGTATTTACTCTTATACGGATTTGACGTGCTGCTAGGTTTTACATAGAGCGATTGCTATCTGACCTCTAAATATCTACAGGTGCGGTACGGAGGCCAACAAGGTCAACTGTCGCTTAAATCTGCGCCGAGCGGGAATCCAACCCGAGATCGTCGAGGTTCAAAGCAGGCTCGCTACCAGCACGCCACAATGGTCTTCGGCAACGATGAGGCAAAAAACAAATTTACAGGCGTCGGGACGTGACGACCCCATCGCCCGGTGTTGGGATAACCTCTGTCACAGCAGAGATTATTCAACCAGTGCAATAAGTCACACTGGTGGTGGGTCTTTTGTTGCAAGAAGCCGGCTAGGTAGCGCACCACCGCAGCGTCCAATATTCTGCCGCCAAATAGTAGTGTTTAGGCACTACTGTGTTCCGGTTTGAAGGGCACTGTACGCTAGTGAAATTACTGGGCGAACGAGATTTAAGAACTAATATCTCGAGGTTGGCAACGCGTGAGTGGTACCTACTAATGGTGCTGCAAGCGCTCATAGGCTGCGGCAGCCACTTACCATCAGGTGGGCCATATGCTTGTTTGCCAACTTCTAACATAAAAAATAAAAATAAAATAAAAAAAACTGTAGATTGAAGATGACCACGGTGAGGATAAAATTAATTTGATAAAGCAATCCACTACTAAATAAATAAAAACCAGACATATTTATTCAGGTTTTTCGCTATTAACTTTTTGAAGTAAAATGCTTGTTTTAAATAATTTTAAAAAGCATCGTTACATTTTAATGAAGTGCATTCTAACGGCGGTGATTTCCGTACCTAATTTGCTTGGTTTCACGAATCGTAAAATCTCTTTTTCAGTTCATTCCGTTAAGTTTATTTCATGCTAATTTTATACCCGGACTATTACACTGTTATCATCATAAAAATAACTATCTTATCACAAACATAAAATGTATAATTCCAAGTCTCGCAACGCAGTTCTTCTACAAAAAGTGGTGAGATCTCATGTATGACTGAAAATTGGCAGTTGTACGGCAACTTATTCCACTCATTCAAATACTTTAGTGTCGTTTGCGTTTAGTGTTTCGAAAGGAGCAAACAGAGAAGGAAAGTAACTTGAAATGTTAAGAAAGGTTTAGGGTATGGGCCTCAATGCTCTCATCGAACAAAACTTGACATAAGTTACTTTAAACTAAGTTAAAGGTCTCGTACTAAAAGATCATAATATTACTTAACCTTACTGAGTTATGTTACATAAATCACGTTTTGTTGGGGTATGGGCCTCTAGTGCTCTCTCATCGAACGACCCTTGACATAAGTAACTTGAAACTAAGTTAAAGGACTCGTACTAAAAGATCATAATATTACCCAGCCAAAACTAAGTTATGTTACATAAATCACGTTTTTTTGTGAAAGTATAAATATCTCAATCTAAGTAAAAACTCTTGTACGTAAGGAACATGGCACAGCTCGGCGGGAGCTTAGTTCTACGATATGGAAGTTACTTGTAAGAACTGAGCAACCTATATACAAAAAGAAACTCAGAAAGTCCTACGTTTATATGTACTCATGATAACTGTTGAATCGAGTATTCAATTCTTGTGATATTCAATTCTTGTGTTATAATACGGCAAGTAGGTTGATTCATTGGTTGAATGCAGTTTTTTTAATTTCAATATTAATCTACGATTTGTTTTGCATATATTGACCGGCTCGACCGGTAAAGTACCCTTTAAAATAATATCTATAACAGTTTATAGTGTTATTCATGTCTGAATACTGTCACGATTCGCATTTTATTTCATGCTTTTATACCTAACTAAGTTGATAAACAAACATATGAGCCATCGAATGGTAAGCGGTTGTCGTAGCCTATGAGCGCTTGCAGCACCATACATTTGTAGGTGTCAGTCGCGCGTTGCCAATCTCGAGATATTGGTTCTTAAATATCCTGTTTTCAGTAACTTCACTTTGTATACTCCTTCAAACCGAAACAGAGTATTGCTAACGGTAGTAGAATAACTGACACTGCGGTGGTTGCTACCTAGACGGCCTCTTACAATAAAAGGTCTACCACCAGTTTTTGTTTGGGTTCTTTCTTGTCAGGTGGTACATAATTATGTACAGTGATGCTTCTGGTTTTTTTGATCAACAAAGTTTATGGTAGCTTTCTCTTATACAATGATCCAACGCGAGGTACTTGATATTTGTTAAAAAGATTTCATAATCGATTATTCAAATATTCGACGGACAAAATATTGCTGTAAAATTACATATGCCATAAAATAAAGGGCAGCGAACAGTACTTTAGTCAGAAAAATATTTTATGAAACTAAAACAATGGTAAATAATAAAATAAGAATGAACATTGGTCAAAACAGACTGCTAAGATAAACCTTTTATAAATAGCGGTAAAAACTACAATTCTTTAAATATGCTTTCATTTTGTAGAACGAGAACTTCTAATTAAAATACTACCGGTTCAATTAAACAAGTAAAAAACCTCATTTATTTGATGGACAACGAATTTTATTTGCGAAAACCTGAAGATTAAAATCTCTTGAGTTTTTTTCTCATATTTTTGGTAAGCGGCTTTGCTTGCAAAAATAGACAGGATTTAAAGTCTTTTTTTTTCAACAAAGTCGCGCTCTGGTAGAGAATAAAGTAATAATCCATAAACGTCCAGCTACAGAGTAAAAATTATATTTAATGCTCGCAATCGTAAAATATGCGTTTTCCTGTAACTTTCATTAAATCTTTTGAAGAAATTGAAGTTACTCTTATAATTAAGACGACGTTGTGACGCAGGGATAGCGAACCTGCCTTAAACGCCACAGGTCGCGGGATTGATTCCCGCTCGGAGCATAATATGTTTGTATTGACCATGCAAGCATATTTTCCGGTCTGGGTGTATTTATCCTTGTCCTTGTACGTGTTTCCGGACCCCCGACACAGGATACCACTATCCTAATGGGAGCCGTTGTGTATGTAGCGTTTATTTATTTCAATAAGGGCGACGACCCCATCGCCCGCTGTTGGGATAACCTCTGTCGCAGCAGAGATTATTCCACCAGTGCAATCAGTCACACTGGTGGTAGGTCTTTTGTTGCAAGAGGCCGGCTAGGTGGTTACCACCGCAGTGTCAAATATTCTGCCGCCATATTGTAGTGCTTAGGCATTACTGTGTTCCGGTCTGAAGGGCACTGTACGCTAGTGAAATTACTGGGCAGAGGAGATTTATGAGCCATACTTCTTCCAGCACAAATGGGCTGGCTCAACCGGAGAAGTACTACCCTCTCAAAGAAAATCGGTGTAAAGTAACAGTTCTGTTACATTTCGTGCGATGAGTGAGAGCGCCGGAGGCCCAATCTCCCAGCACCTCGGTTCCCTTCCTTTTTCCCCTTTTTACCCCTTCCCTCTTGCAGCTTGGATTGGCAACGCGCATCTGATATTTCAAGTATCACAAGCGTATGGACGGTTGCGATGACTGCTTGCTATTACGCAGACCGTGTGATTGATCATCATTAAAAATAATAAGCTTGTAGCTAGCCCCAGAAGTGGGTACGATAACCTGCTAACCTCGCGTTACGAGGTCTGCCTTTATACTGTTGATTTATTGAGAATAATTAATCAATACACGGAAAATTTTACCTCTAACAAAGATTATTAACAAGAAAATGGTGTTCTAACTAAGATAACAGACAGACTTGATTGATGTCATCTAACAAAGTATTAGTCACTTCGACGCTCAAGGACCATTAATTAAATTTGGTACAATGATTGACTGGGTATAGATTGTGAGCCATTATCACTTCAATAAAGGATCTTTATATTCTAAAATTAATGAATTTTTAACAATAGAATAGTAATTAGTAGCAGAACTGATATGTAAAATTAACAGGTTCAACGTCCCATGAATAATGTATGAACATTTTAACTATTTAAGTGTTATGTGAAACAAAATTCGCCGGCGGCGTTCCAAGCCGATACGACTTGGGAACCTTCAAGACAAGAGCGTATTCTTTCCTTAAATGTAAGCAAACACACCTACATGTTATATCTGTCTAAACTCAACAATAGCTGTCTCAACTCAACACATCCAGATTGCAATGGTCTGTATGGTCGGTAAAAATATTTACGTCGAGTGGATACCACTATGCGATCACCCATCTAAAGACCGCGCTTCGGTTGCTTTACCTAATGATCGTTTACCGATCAGTCAGAGCACCTGGCTATGAGCTGAATCAAACAAATAACTGAAAACTTCTTATCGAGTTAATTGATAATTTTTTTTATATAAACTGGACATAGAAAGTTGCCACTGCAATGATGTACTTATTAGTTTCGAGTAGATCGACCATCGAGCAGCTGTTTGGGCACCGTGAACGATTCAAAAGATGGGACATTTTCTAGACAGAGGCACCAAAGACGCATGATTTCGGTAGGTCTCAAATTCCCCACCTACATAAGTCTGTCCTGCACCGGACTACCTGAGAGTGGAGTCTATTGAAATAAGTGAAGCTGATAACAATATATTCATTATGATTAAAAAAGATTCAACGCTATACAAACGGTTAACAATGGTTGTTAATATAGAAACATTTAACTAAGCGGTACAAATCGCTGGTTGAATTCCACAACGGGCTTTGTCGCCGGAACAAATGATATCATTTGGAGTTTCGACTCGAAATTTAGAATAAACGTCCTGTGAAATCGTTTGTGATTTTTTTATGTCTTATAGTTCAGTTTATTATAATTTTAAAAAACCATGAGTCTTACCACATATTTTTATTTAAAACAATATTTTATAAATTAAGTTTTTCTACAGTCTTCTTCTTCTTATCGAGTGGTTATTGGCCAACTTAGTGTCAGAGTAGTTCAGGTCGCCCGTATAGGCCTCTGACTTGACTTATTGTCAACAGCCGGGACTGAGTTTTTACACGCCCTCCGAAGCACAGAGACGCCTAATTGATACCACGATGCGATCACCCATCTAGTGACTGAACGCGCCTAAAGTTGCTTAACCCATCGAACGTTTATCAGTGAGCGCATCCGGCTATAAGCGTCTCTACTACAGTCATAAACGTAAAATAACCTGTTGGTAAAATAACTACTATTTATAGTAATTACATACATTTCTTCTTCTACTATATTTATAGGATAGTAAAGAAAATCGAATATTCTTTAAGCGCAGAAAACTTTATTGAGATGATAATGCAAATATTACTACACTGAACGAATTCCTACTCAATGTCGCATAAAACGGTACTAAATTTAAATAAAGCGCAATAGATTTGCAGTAAAATTAGTTTAGTTATCTAAGTATATTCCCATGTTTTTGGTTCTTTATCCTCTCTAATCTATACATCTATACAAATAAATAAAATTGAAGTGTCTGTTTGTAATTTCAAATTAACAGCTTTTCAATAAATTAATTTTTTTTTAATAAGTGGGGGCAAATAGGCAGGAGGCTCACCTGATGTTAAGCGATCACCACCACCCACGAACATCTGCAACAACACCAGAGGGCCTGCAGGTGCATTGCCGATTTTTTGTCTCTTGTATATCTAGTTCCGACTAAAACGGCTAGACCGATTTTAATGCAACTTTCAGTGGCAAATAACTGATTCTAAAAAGTAACTCGGACTACTTTGCAGCTAGTATATCTTAAAGTTTTATGTATAAGAACTATATTTCTATAGTAGAAATAGTGCCGAATTAAAATACAGACATTCTGTTTAGACAATACTTGAATTTCGTAGAGCACAGGCGAAGTAGACACTTGGCAACCACTTCACATAATTTCTTAGCAATGTAGAAGATTGATAGAGTTTATTTTAGTAATGTAGGATAACAATTTTATTATGGAGTATATGTTTATACAAGGTGTACTGATGACCTGGTAAAGGTCGCGGCAGGCCGTTGGATGCGGGTGGCGCAGGACCGGTTATTGTGGCACTCTTTGGGGCAGGCCTATGTCCAGCAGTAGACGTCCATTGGCTGACATGATGATAATGATAATGATACTGATGATGATGTTGATGATGATGTTGATGATGATGATGATGCTGATGGTGATGATGATGATGATATGTTTATTTGAATTTAGATATGTTAAAAGTTATACGTTTTTGTTTTATATAATTACAGAGTAAATAAACATATAGCCTACCTACAAGCAATAGTAACTCCACAGGAAATATGGTGCGTTGTCAACTGGAATTTGGTTTTTTTAATGTTAGAGAGAGCAAACAGAGGGCTCGTCTGATGTTAAGCGATTACTGCCGCTTATAAACATCTGCAATACGAGAGAGTATGCAAGTGCGTTGCGAACTTTTAAGGAAAGTCAAAAGAAAAAATAGGCTTCTCTTAAAGGCTCTTAGGTAGTATCGGTTCGGAAAAATGGTTTCCGAAAAACGATATAATTGTTATCATGGACGCCGCTGAGCGTGTAACAGTTATTTTTAAATTTTCACAAAACAAATGATTTGAGAACATCTTTTTGACGACGTTGTAGCGCAGTGGCAGCTAACCTGCTTTAAAAGCCACAGGTCGTAGGGTCGATTCCCGCTCGGAGCATTATATGTTTGTATTGACTATGCAATCATATGTTTCGGTCTGGGTGTATTTTTCCTTGTCTTGTGTAAGTGTTTCCGGACCCCGACATAGGATATCACTATCCTAATGATCCGTTGAATGTGCAGCGTTTATTATTTTTTACGTCAAAATTTTAAGTTTTAAAATTGACCAAAAAATATTAAAATGTAATATTATAATATCGAGTGTCTGTTTATAAGAACCCAAAACAATCCCTCACTAATTACATCAGTTTTACTTTCAGGATTTCGTTCAGAGAAATCGCTTTTTCATCCGCATTTTGTAATTTTGCACTCGACCTTATTTCGGCTAAATAATGCTTAAGTTTATTATAGTCAGTTAACAATCTTTGAGAGGAATTAATTTAATTCATTCTTTGATGCTTCATTATACAGGTAATTTAAAGATAATGAAAAATGTAAGAATTCAGTATTAATAAAGCTTTAAAACGGTCAAAACAACATTATAATCGTTTAAGTATACTTCGTGTGAAGTCCTAAATAGAAACAGATTGAAAAAAAATCTATAAATAATTTTAAGATTCAATTAAAAGTCAATTCAAAACAGCTTTTCGAATACAAATTTGTACTACCTACCTACTTATTTTTGGATGTTTGTTAATCAATCACGCATAAACGGCTTATTATCTTGATTAAGAAAAAAGGAACCTTTTTCCCGGAAAAGTTTTGGGTTCATTTAGGATTATTAAAAACAAGCAGTATTCCATTGTTGTAAATTTTTTAAATATAATGATAGGCTTGCGCTTGACCACAATCATGGCTCGTGGAAAGCAGTGATGCGGTCTAAGTTAGACCGCGCTTACCTAGAAGATGCCTATTCACTTTAGACTTAAAGGTATTTTATACTTGGCAGGCAACACGGAAGCTGGGAGAGCGTCCATAACTTTGCGGTTCGTATCAGAAACGTTGAGCAAAAACGCTTCATGCGAGTGGACGGAATGTCATGATGCCAACGCTCACGGTATTCAGTATTCGGTATAGATGTACTATAAAACATAATAATAATAATAAATAATAAATAAACGCTGCACACTCAACTATACACACTATAAAACACTACAAAACATCACTTACAAATGATTCATGTTCATTTTGAGCCAATTCTAAGGTCACCGTGGACGATATCGTTGGCAGGTGCTAGTAGATAATAATTAGAACACAATACAGCATTATTACTGCTTAGACTTATTTAAATTATTGAATTCTAATAAATAAATGTGAATCCTAATTAAACGAGGTCCCAGCTGTGGACTAAGAGGCAATTGGACCTCCCCTCGTTTTATTTATATAGACGTTTATTTACAAGTGGAAGTAATAATTTAAAATCGTATCGATTTTATTAATATTTTTGAAGTTATACTTCTTTTGGCGCGTTAGGGAATATGATGAGAGTAATTTTTTACGATGCGCGCGCACACCGTCACAAAAAGCCGACACCCTGAAGTTAGGTAGTCAACACTTTTTTGTGACAGTGACGTTCATTTTGACATTGACAGATCATTTTTACAGATTATTTGTGATATTTAAATAAACTTTATTTAACTAGATAATGCGTTATAATAAAACTTTCAATGTATTAAATACCTTGATTCTATTGTTAGTGTCGTTGTTTCTACAAACTTAGAATAAGCGAAAGATAATTTTTTTATAGATTTTTATCTTGTTACGCCAAAGAAGTAATATAGTAGAATAAAAATTTTTTTTCCCAAAAAAAATAATAAATTAGGTGGAGCACCCTTAACATTTAGGGTGTGAAAAATAGATGTTGACCTATTCTCTTAAACACAGCTACACTAGGTTTTTTTTTTTTTTTTTTTTTTTTTTTTTATGTTAGAAGTTGGCAAACAAGCATACGGCCCACCTGATGGTAAGTGGCTGCCGCAGCCTATGAGCGCTTGCAGCACCATTAGTAGGTGCCACTCGCGCGTTGCCAACCTCGAGATATTAGTTCTTAAATCTCGTTCGCCCAGTAATTTCACTAGCGTACAATGCCCTTCAAACCGGAACACAGTAATGCCTAAACACTACTATTTGGCGGCAGAATAATGGACACTGCGGTGGTACCTACCTAGCCGGCCTCTTGCAACAAAAGACCTACCACCAGTGTGACTGATTGCACTGGTGGAATAATCTCTGCTGTGACAGAGGTTATCCCAACAGTTTTTATATATTAAAATATGACCTTAAGAATTAGGCAGATAGGCGCTCTAAATATATAATTTAATTAATTTCGTATTGCTATTTTCTACTGCTCTTTAAATCTTAATATAGTAATTACAAACCAAATTAATTTAGTTTCCTGATTAATTCAAACTGCGGTGTCAAATGAAGCGGTTTACTTGTCTCTGTTTGTGAAATTGCCTTGAAATGAGACTCACTGTAGATGTCGGCTAGTTACTTGCTAATTAATACATGCCGATGTATTTAATCTTATTAAAACAAAAAAGGTATATTTAATAACTCGGTTTTCTTCGTAATAACTTCGGGTTTTAATGAAGAAACAATAATATAAATATTGTTACGAACTTAGGTTCGCTGATTTGGAAGAAAACACCCGATGGCTCTAAATGAGACTTTAATGAGATTTTCTAAATGACACAACCGAACTTCACAAATCACAGATCAATAGTTGTCCAAAAGAATAGCCAAGGTCACTAATTATCGCTCTTGTTCACTTCTATCGCTAGGAGTTTCTTCGACCGTTGCTCAGAACTGAATGACTCGGTCAACTTGGGGTTCATCTCGTAGACCCCTTAGGGTCTCGGGGTAACCAAACAAGGCAACGGCCTTTTATGGTGGTTTCGACGCCGCCTGCTAAGACAGGCGGGTCACGGGGATGGGCCCTGCGGGCCCGCGTATATCCGGGCGTCATGTCCGGTGGGTGGCGCCGCTAACGAGGTCAAGCCCGCTTGGGGTAAGACCTCGCAGGCGACCAGCATGCTAGCGACGCACAAGTCAAATCCATGGCTACCTCCTGTTTCTGGCGAGGTTCAGCTCCACGGGAGAGCGTTCCCAAGGAACTCCTACTAGCCATCTTCAGGAGGGATTGTGGTAAGTCCGGTAGTGGCGGCTATGGAGACGAGGTCTCTTGGCAAGGCTTTCTTGTCCGGAGGGCGCCGATGGTATGGCGCAAGTTCCCGCAGATGGCGGAAACGCGATCCGTCAGCGCGCTTGAACAGGGATGTACTCAGGCGTCTAATAAAGTCGTCCAGGCTCTCCATGTGCAGGTCTCGGGAGATCGTCGAGTTCCGCACGAAGCGAGGGGCGTCTGTGATGGTGCGTAGCGCGAGCGACTGCTGCGCACGCAGTCGTTGCCGGTTCGTCTCCGCCACCAAGGCATACCATGCCGGGGCGGCGTAGGTAAGGCGGGAGCGGATGTACAGTTTGTAGACGCCGAGCATCGCACGGAGAGGCAAATTGGACTTCAGCACGGGGCGCAGAAGGGCGCGCGCGGTGCGTGTCTGGGCGACAACGTTGTTGACGTGTGTGTTCATGGACAAGGAGTGGTCGATGGTCACCCCGAGGTATTTAACCTTCGGCGACCAAGCGACACTCTCGCCCATGAGCATCAGCACGGGTGGTGTCCTGCTTCCAAAGCAGATCGCCTGAGTCTTAGCCACATTGACCGTCAGTCTCCAGTCCTTTAGCCAATCGGGGAGGGAGTTGAGTGTGCGCTGCATCTTAGTCACCGCGTGTGCGGCTGACAGTGACGTCGCGATGTACGCGGCGTCGTCGGCGTAGAGCGCCAGCTTTACGCCACTGGTGACAGGGATGTCGTCCGTGTACCGACTGTAGCACACGGGTGACAAGCAGCTTCCTTGGGGCACGCCGGCATGGATGGGACGCTCCGTTGAAAGAGCGCTTTCAACTGCCACTTGAAAGCGTCTGTCTTGCAGAAAGGTGGCCACAATCCTAACTATTCGACGGGGAATAGTGGATGTGGCCAGCTTGTAGAGCAGGCCGGCGTGCCATACGCGGTCAAACGCTTTCTCTATGTCGAGGAGTACTGCGACGGCGCGCTCGCGTTTGTTGCGAGCGACTGCAAGGTCGTGCAGTACCCTCGCGAGCTGGTGCGTTGTGGAATGTTCGGGGCGGAACCCGAACTGTTCGTCGCGAGGCTGGAGGTGAGGCGTCATGTGCAGCAGTAGCAGTTTCTCGAACAATTTCGAGATGGTCGAGAGCAGCGTAATAGGCCGATAGCTTCCGGGCAGCAGGATGTTTTTACCTGGTTTAGGTAGCATGATGACCCTGCCGAGCCTCCATGCGGTGGGAAAGTGTCCGGTCCGGAGGATTCCGTTCGAGAGCCGCGTCAGCGTCGCGATTGCTCGCCGAGGAAGGTGACGCAGAGCTTCGTTGGTGATACGGTCGGGTCCTGGGGCTTTCCGGAGTGGAGTTCGGCGAATCATCCGCTGGATTTGGCCAGGTGAGACGACGATGGCATCCTCTGCCGGAGCCATCGGTGGTTTAAAATAGTTCTCGAGGTGATGTTCGATTGCTGCTACATGCTGCACGTTGTGGGCAGGGTTGGGCTGAAATTGGGTCTCCAGGAAGTCGGCAAATATCTCCGCTCGGTCCTCGGCACGGTAACGAGGGCTCCCGTCACCGGCCAGCAGGGGCCTAATCGGAGCTGGCTTCCCGGAGAGTTGGCGGCATAGGCGGTGAATGCCCGACCAGTCCTCACCGGCTCGCTCAATGGTGCGTTGCCAGGACTCAGCCGCGTTTGAAGCTACCGCGGCGGAGATCTTCGCAGCCAGAGCGTTGAGCTGGGACTTCATGGTCGGGCATCGAGAGCGCTGCCATTGCCGGCGCAGTTTTCTTTTTCTCTCTATCATCGCCAGGATGAAAGTGGGGAGCTGGGGCGGTCTTCTTGCGGTAGCGGCGTTGAGCTTGGATTCTCGAAGCGCAGCCTGGATGGTCGCGCTGAAGTCCACCGCGAGTCGGTCGACGTCGGCAGGTGTTTCGACACGGAAGGAGGGCGAGTGTTCAGCCATATAGTCGGCGAAGATCTGCCAGTCCTGCCGTGATCGAGGAGGAAGTATTGGCGTCTTGCTAGGGATGTCATCTAGGATCAGACTAACTGGCTGGTGGTCTGAGATGAGATGATCGTCCAGGACGTCTAGATGGACCGTTGCGACGATGCCGCGGATAATGGCTATATCTAGAACGTCAGGTGTTAGGGCTGCGCAGTACGGATAATGCGTCGGGACCTCTGGTCCAAGCACCTCGTACCCATTACGGTCTGCATCGTCGAGCAGGCGGCGGCCGTCAGGGCTGATCAGATTTGATCCCCACGCCGTGTGCTTCGCATTGAAGTCGCCGGCAATAATCGTGGGCAGTGGCGAGTTCAACAAGGTGTGGACGTCAGCCACTGCGAGTCGATTTTGCGGCGGCTTGTAGAAGGCGTACACACGGGTGGGTTGGCGATCGATGCAGACCTCGACGCCGAGGGCGTACGACGTCTGGAGCTTCGGTACTGGCAGCATTTGGTGGACGATTCTTCGTTTGACCAGGACTGCTAAGCCCCTGTAAGCAGTCCCCACTGGTGAGCACTGGTCCTCCCGGTAAACGTGGTATCCACTAATCTTCCACTTGTTTACCGGTCTAAGGTGAGTCTCGTTTAGCAGGGCTATGTCAACTTGCCGCTGTGCTAGCAGCAACTTCAATAGCCTAGTCTTCTCTGGTGACATCCCGTCGGCATTCCAGAATAGGACGCGTAGACTACGTGGGTCCATATTGGCACAACTCCGTCAGGCACTTCAGGATCAACGGGATAGGGTCCCGTTGTTCCTGTAGAGCCACCAGCACCTGTTGCAAAGTGCCAATGACGTTGGTGAGTCTGGGGTCCAGTTGAACCTTAGCCGATTGCGGTATCGGCTTCGGTTGAGTCGACCGCTTCGCCTTTGTCCCCTCCTCCTGAGGGGCAGCGACCACAGTAATTTTGCTGGACTCGTCCATGCGCGGCTCGGCAGAGTGCTCGGCCTCTCGCAGCTTCGGCTTCTTCTTGTGCTTTCTGTTGCGCTTCTTCTTTTGGCGCCCGCTCTCCCGAGGTTCATTGGCGGCTGCCATTAGTGAACCGGGGGCATTACCGTCTACAACGGTGGCGGGCTGCGGTTTCGCTGCGGATTGCGGTTTCGTTGCGGAGGTGCGTGCAACAGTGCCGGCCTTCTTATTCCTGGTCTCCTTCCTGAAGACCGGGCAGTTGGCGTTGTTGGCAGTATGCGCACCTCCGCAGTTAGCACAAGTAGGCGGCTGCTCTAAAGGACGCGGGCAATCTTTGGCGGCGTACCCTTCACCACATCGCACACACGAAATAGGCCTGTGGCAGTTGTGCGACGAATGCCTAAATTGTTGGCAGCGGTGGCATTGCGCGGGCCCTTTTTTCCCGCGCCATGCTTCGATGATGACGCCGGGCATGCACAGAAGCTCGGAGACTTCATAGATTCCCGGCGTGAGGTTTGCTGTTCTCGCTAGTTGCGCGAAGAACAGGCATCCGGGGCGGCCCTGGCGCGCATTGATCGGCCGTACGTGCTCGGGCGTATACCCGAGCTCAATGAGCTCCCGCTCAATGGCTTCCGGTGGTGTATTTACTGGAAGCCCCCGTATGGCAATCTTGAGGCTTCGCTCAGAGGGAAGGGAGTATGAAAACCAGGAGATGTTTTCACTGGCTTCCAGCGCATAGAGATATCGCTGGATAGTGCGATACTCCTCATCCGTTTTGGGCAAGAAACGGACTCCTTTCCCAAAAGGGCGTCCGTTGGGTGAGTGTCCGAGAAGCTTTTTAAGCTCTCGGAAATGCGTAGGCCAATCCGGTAACGTCTCGACCACTAGGGGAGGGTAGCGGATGGCTGCGGGCTTCTTTGCAGGGGCAGCGTCGGAGGTAGCATCGGCAATGGTAGTGGCCGATGTTTTTGTTTGTGGCGCTGATGGCGCAGTGGTGGTGGAAGTGGTGTTGTTGGCCACGTCGGCATACGAGGGGCCTGCAACTTCCATGGGTGAGTCACTCGCTTGGAGGGGCTGAGTGAGGGGCGGCGTCGTGAACGTAGCACGTCGCTTTCCTTGCACCTGTGAAGGGGACGGAAACCGCTCTGGTGCAATAGTGGTTGGCAGGGCGGGAAAGCGCGGAGGGGTCGCAAGCGCCATTTTTCCCTTCTGTGGGAGTGGCGGTGGTGGTAGCGGCAGATGGGATACGATGCTAGGCGTCACTTCAGCGGTCAATGTGTTTTGAGACACAGTCGGCCGGACTGCATCGGGAGCCATGGCGGCGGCGGTGCTCGGTCCGGAGATTTGTTCCGAGGCGGAGGTCGTCAACGTGAGCGGCACTGAAAGCGAGGGGAGAGCAAAACGCTCCTCACCCGCGTCTAGTGTCGGCGACGGCAACGGAGATGGTGACGCGCTTATGAATGCGCGGGTAGCTTGGTCCGCTGCCAGGACGCGGTCCAGCGCGGCCTGCGCTGCCCCGCGGGACCGGACAAAGACGCGTTTCGCCACGCCAGATGTTTGGGGTGGAGGCGGGCGCGTGGCCCGACGAGCGGGGGGGTAGCGGGGTGGCGGAGGTGGCATCACGTGCCTACTTATTCCACGGCTGCATTGATCACTATCAGCGCACCTCTCCAGCACAAGCGCCTACTGAACCGAACCCCCGGAGCTATATAGCACGCGGGGATCGAGGGCACCAGACTAACTTGTGAAACTCGGAGAGGGCCGATAGATATGCAGCGATCGCAAGCTTACACGTTGAGCGCGCAAGCAACAAGTAGGAATCAGAACCTAATCGATATCTTGAAAGCGAACGATAGTCATCACCCGAATTTTACTAGGAATCTAGTGAGTGAGTCGAATACGTATCTGTCATGCTTGACTCGGTCGACGTGCCGGGCCGCTTATATAGTGCGGAGCACGGATTCGAGAAAGTTCCGTCCACGGCATGCTAAACGGTGCATGTATTCGAGAATACATCTTTCTAAAACCTACGCGAACGATACAAATACACCGAAACGGTATCAAGCGATTTTGAGCCTTATTCCCTGTGATAAGATACCCGTAACAATATATAATATTGTTCTCATGCAAATTAATTCTAGTTTTTATGGAATAAAAAGTTCAGCAGTATTGCATTTTCATTTGAAAATTTTAAGGAAATTCTTCGTTAAAAATACAATTCTATCTGATCTACAAAACGTATACAGAAAACATCTCAATTATCAGGTTTTCAAAACAATAACAAAAAAGCAAGTTTTATAATCACGGTATTTACAGCACAGGCAAAAAAGATGTTGCAAAATGCACTGTACACAATTTTGATTAACAAAATATATATCATTTACATCAGCTTTCAGACCTTAGCGATATGAAAATAGAGTCGAAATTACCACAGAACTGAGAATTACACGCGACTACTGTGACCTACATAATCTGGCACGCGGTCAGGAGACAGAGATCGAGCGACAAAAAGAAATGAGTGAAGGTATCGCATATTGTTGACCCTCGTCATCAGCGTCGTTGAGGACACTTTGTTCCACGTCAATTTCGTAACGCTATTTGTCTCGTCCGTGCCGCATGAATCGGCTAAAGAGATTTCTTATACCGACTATGACATTTTTGGGACATACCAGATATTAATATGGGATAAGGTGGTATTTTTTGCTTTATTCTTGCCACGACGCTTAGTGATGTGAATGTATAACGTTCTTTGTTTGAAAGAATGTAAGTTTTATAGCCCATTTTTTCATTAACAATAAGTACTAAAGCCTTTTTTAAACTATTATAAAATAAGTAATCAGAGTGATTGATCAGGAAGGTTTTGGTATATAATATAATATATATTGTTTAATGTTGCAAATTCGAGCCGAATTCTTTGTTGCTACAGCAACGTGTGGCTGGGTCTCTATGTATGTATATAAAACTAGGCTTAGAAGTAGCATTAAATTAAATTAAGAAAAAGTTACAAAATATTCTTTAATTTTTGCTATTTTAATTTGATTAATATCCTAGTAGTAGTGCCATTCCCCAACCAGCACAAATGGGTCGGCTCGACCGAGGAAGTAATACCCTCTTACAGAAAATCGGGTTTAAGTTACAGTACTTTTGCGATCGTGTGACGAGTGAGCGCCGACAGCCCAATCTCCCACTCTCGTCTATTACGTATTTTCCCTTCTCAGCCTTCCTCCTATCTCTTGAGTTGGCAACACGCATGTAACACTTCAAGTATAGCAAACATTCTTCGGTTGCGGTGACTGTTTACCATAAGGCGGACCGTATGCTTGTTTGCCAATCATGTTAAAGTAAAAAATATGTGCTTGCTTATTTCATTTTATTATTACTATTACTTGCTTATAACAAATAAAAATTTTATTTATTTTTTGATACACTTATTTTTCGATGTTCGACAACACTGGTTTAATGTCTGTACTGTCTGTAGTGGTGTACTGACAATCTATTTATAAGACGCGTTAGTGATGGAGGGATAGTCATCCTCACGTGGACGGAAGTAATAATATTGAAATAATATATTTTGTACAAAGTAAACAAGACAGATCTACATTTCAGCATTAGGCCTTTGCTAGCTCTTATCTCACGAGTATATTATATACATAGTGTACATAGTGACATTGCACACGAGTCACATATTACCCCAGAGTAAATATACACTACATTCTCGATATAATATTTGTATACTGTAATAAACTATTTGGGTGTTTACGTCTGATTGTATCGTATTTATTAGATACTAGATTTTAATATGCGGCTACACTCGCCTGAATGCGAGTTTTAATTAGGCATCTTTATTACAATAGAAATAAATAGTTCTCGATACAAACTTTTTCCCTATTTAACGTTTCAACCACCACCGCAGTGACAAATATTCTTCCGCCAAATACTAGTGTTTAGGCATTGCTGTGTGAGTGGCACCAACTAATGATGTTGCACGCGCTCATAGGCTACGGAAAAACTCTTCAAATTTTTGTCCCAAGGTGTTAAACTCTTCAAATTTTTTGGGTAGGTGTTAAACGATAATAGACAAATCAATAATGTTATTTGAAATATATAATAATAGTCAGACTGAGAAACGGAAATTATAAGGGTTTCGTTTTTGCCATTTGGCTACGGAAACCTAAAAACGATCTATTTATGGTCTATAAAAATTTTAAATTTAAATATAGATACATAGAAACTAATTCAAGTACACAAATCAGCAAAAATCTTTTACTTTTCTAACATAAAAGTAAACTTATAATTCTATTGTCCTTGTCATTGTGAATGTTTCCGGACCCCCGACACAGGATATTAGTATCCTAAGGGGGCCGTTGAGTGTGTAGCGTTTATTATTATTATTATTATTATTATTATCAGATTTTTTCTTCTTAAATCTCAATCCTTTTTACAGGCTAAGCACTCTGCGATTTGAAGAACCCTTTTGGAGATTCATCATTCGATAGTGTATTTATTGAAGTGAATAAATGGTTCGAAAAATTATTTCTATTCAATAGTTCTGTAAGCGTCGACGGGAACCTTTTATTTTTTATCACTGGACACAAGTGGAAATTCGTTTGCACATTTTGAAAGTACTCTCGAATATTGATTTATTGTCTACCAGTACTACTGCCTTTTTTGTAAATTCTTCCCTGTACCATGTACCATACACCATAGTATCGTATCAGTATAAAATCAAAAATACCAAGAATAAAAATAATAATGAATGATATAAGCAACAAACTCAACGGCCCTTATTCGGATAGTTATATCCCGTGTCAAGACATACACACCCAAACCGAAAAACAAGGCTTAATGAATGTTCTCCTTGCCATAGAATAGAAGAAGCAGTATTAATACCACGTTTCTTGGTACCGCACCCCATAGGTCTGATCTGTGACTAATATCAGCTGTTATGTTTCGTTCTATGAGTGATAGTAGTGAAAACCCTCTATGTCGTCTACCGTAAACTGTTCTTCTTCTCCTTATCACAGATGCATCTGGCGTTGCTAGTGAAAACAGTCAAATTTAGTATTTAAAAATAATGAATGCTTTCATATGGGTTTCATACAAAAGTACCATTTAACTAAATAAACGTTCAACACTCAACCACACACAACGGAACCTACTTTACTTTCTGCAGCGTTACAACCTTTTGTGGGTCTTGTCCACCTGAACGATGCTTTACAATTCATTCCGATGCTTGACTTTTCTTTTCCAGACGGTAAACTTTCCCATGGCCCTGAGATCTTCCTCGATGCTGTCGCACCATCTTATCTTCTGCCTCCCCCTTGGTCTTGCACACACATTGGAATACATGCTTAAATATGGTGATCCAAATGCATATGGTCAATACCCAAAACCGCCCCAAGTGAAAATCGAACCATCGACCATTTGACACTTAAGACACGTTTGCTACTACGTCCCCCAACCGCAGAGGTCAAACTCTGCGGTACCCTAGGCTTGTCGTGCCGGGGGGCTCAGTAGCCGGGAGTCGATTGTGCAGGTGGCACCTTCGACTGCCCGGTGAAGCTAACAGGGTCAGGCGGTTCGGGCGTGGGGCGTTTTACGTCAGACCGCGCCTAGGAGGGTGGTGTCGTATGGGTCGCTCCGGTACTTTTCTGCTTATCAGAATGGACTGCGAGCGGCTCCTGCGACACCGGTGGTGTGCTTAACCAGGCCTTCAGCCCCGGTCAGGCGGTAGAGGAAGAAAACCTCTTTAAAAATAACGACGGTCGGTCGTAGAGGGAAACAACCTCATTAAAAAGTTAGTCTCGGCGGGGAGAGCCCTAGGACCCAGGGCTCCCTTGGTTGGGTTTGCCGGGGCCTTCCGGTCCCGGTCGGTGGCGAGGATGACAACCTCGTTAAAAATCACTTATTTGTATATAAGTATTATATGTATTAGTATGTATATATGGCGGCAGTATGGTGCCGCCCAAGGTGGAGGCCGAAGGCCTGGCGCGTTCACGCGCGGAGGTATGTATTTGTATATATGTATTAGTATGTATTTATATGTATGTATGGCGGCAGTAGGTTGCCGCCACCTGTGGGCCCCTCGGGGCAAGCGCCGGGGCGTCGCGGTTGTATGCTACAGCGACCCCGCGGCGTCCCACTATGGCGCAAGATGGGACCTTGGAGTTTTAGTGGGTAGGGGAGCTCGGCTCCGAGTCCTCACACCTCCTGCGCCATTGCACCCGTCCCGGCGCTCGAGTGCGTAACTGCATTTCTCCAAGTAAAAAAAAAAAAAAAAAAAAGGTTCGCTACTACTAATTAACTTATCTTTACATTAATATACGTTCGCTACTACTAATTAAATTATCTTTACATTAATATAATACAAGTAATGTAGATTGAATAACTTATGAAGGCTGTAATTATGGAAACGGAACGGCTGACACGCTGAATGTTAATGATGTAAGCGGCATGTGTGTCAAACTTAATACTATATGCAGTGACACGTTTCCTTTGAAACTGGGGTTCATCTATTTATGAGTTCTTATTACATCATTAATTAGAGAGGCTTAATTCTTCCTGGTATTTTCACTGAGTCTGCTTATTAATTTTATCAGGAATTGACAGGATTTCCCTGCCCCTGCAACCCTAAGACCCTGGCTGGTGTCCCCCGCATGGAATACATAAATTACCCATAAAGAACTTGGCTCTTCGTGTGTTATCAAATTGTAAACAGCCGAGACGCTGACGCTCAGTTGCAAAAACAATATGCTGTCACCCATCTATTGACAGACCTCGCCTAAAGTTGCTTACCCCACCGTTTTTACCGATCAGTGAACGCACGCATGAAATACTAAATTCAAAAAATAAACACACACGCCTTAATTTAAAATTAAATAATTACCAGTCAAGTGCGTTGTGGACCACGCACAGTTGAAACTAAAGGGTTTCGCAGCTTGGTTATGAAGAATTCTAAAGGCTTTAAAAATAATAACAAATTAAAATCGACCGCAAAGATAAGTTGGTAATATCATAGTAATTATTAAAAGTAATATGAAAAACAAAGATACGAGAACAGTTTATATATCCCTAAAATATGTAGACCTATCTTCTTCAAACCAAATGTGGTTGAATTTTTATTTGATGTCCTACAAGCTCAAATTTTTTCAGAATTTTAATTCCCATAGTTCAAAAGTTATAGGGGGACACAATTTTTATGACTTTAGGAGCTAATATCTCAACAACTACTGACTTAATGACAAAGTCCAAATCAAACCTCCTTATCATTTTGAAAGGCCTATCCAAAGATATCTCACACGTTGACATACGTTGAGTTATTTTTTTTCAAAACACAGTTACATGTATGGACTGCTGTCCTTAATTCTTATATATTTTAAGATTTAATTACAAAATCGTTGTGCGGTTCATAGAACACACCTATTTAGTAAATTGCGTCTATATAGAGCTAATAGTCTCCGAGTAAAATTACTGTGACATACGGACGGACGGACAGACGGACAGACGGACATGACGATGAAATATAAGGGTTCCGTGTTTGCCATTTGTCTACGGAACCCTAAATCGCCACATATTTTAAGATCAAAGTAGCCAGTACAGAAGAACGGCAATCTTATAATTTAAAAAGTATAATAATCCGGGAGATACTAAGCATATGAGTATATGTAACAAAAATCCGCATTTTGAAATCCGGGCAAGGATAAATGAATTTCCCAAGTGCTTAATATATGTCTTAAATTCATCTCATGTCCTGCATGTCTTGGAAGATTTGTGACATGCATATCTCCAGCACACAGGGGAACAGCGTAGTAGAATGCCTTCCTAATCGTAAAAACCTTGTAAAAGGTAAAAGCGGTATTCTACACCGGAAGACTGTTTAAACATTAATGCACTTTAGTTTCTTTATACAAACTTTTAGGAAGCAATTATTACTTTGCGTGAATGTTGTTTTTCCTATTTCGATTCTGTTGCTAGCCCTATACATAACTTGCGTCGGGCCGCGGCTACGCCTCGCAAATATACAGTTCCCGTTCAAATTTATAATATGCTAGAATAGACTGTTGCCATTTATACGGAAATTCAACTCTTATAGTGCGTTTTTTAATAGGTATTAATACCTCAGGAACCTAACATTTTTCTGAGATAAAGAGTATCCTATGTATTAAGATATCCAGGTTATAAAGTATCTGTTTTTATTGTGGTTTATTTGTAGCTCACATTCTTTTAGTTTTTTAGGGTTCCGTAGCCAAATGGCAAAAACAGAACCCTTATAGTTTCGTCATGTCCGTTTGTCCGTCCGTCTGTCAGTCCGTCCGCCCGTCTGTCCGTCTGTCCGTCCGTATGTCACAGTCATTTTACTCGGAGACCAGTGACTCTATCGATATGAAATTTACTAAATAGGTGTATTCTATGAACCACACCACGATTTTGTAATAAAATATTAAAATATATAAGAATTAATGGTAGCAGTCAATACATGTAACTGACGATTGAAAAAAAAAATTTCAACGTATGGGAATGTGTGAGATATCTTTGGACAGGCCTTTCAAAATAGTAAGGAGGTTTGATTTTGGCTTTTTTCATTAAGCCAGTAGTTGTTGAGATATTAGCTCCTAAAGTCGTAAAAACGGTGTCCCTCTAACTTTTGAACAATGGGATTTAAAATTCTGGAAAAATTAGAGCTTGCAGAATACCGCACGAACTTTCATCCACATTTGGTTTGAAGAAGATAGATCTATAAATTTAAGGGATATATAAGTTTTTCCCATAACTTTGTTTTTCATATTACTTTTAATAATTACTATGAAATTACCAACTTATTTTTGCGGTCGGTTTTAATTCGTTATTACTTTTAAAGCCGTTAAGATTCTTCATAACCATGCTGCGGAACCCTTTAGTTTCAACTATGCGTGGTCCACAACGCACTTGACTGGTAATTATTTATGTATATGTATGTATAGTATCAGATATTATTTTTATTGGAAATATTGTTTGTACAGCCGATTTTTTTACTATATCAGAGAAAATTTTTAATTGAATAAAGTATCACTCATTGATTCGACAAAAGCCTCACATCGTTAAGGCGAAGTAAAATTGTTTGCTTAATTATTTCGTGTTTTGAATGGTATTGTCATCCCATTGTCTTCATTTTTGACGTTGTATAGCGACTAATTGTGCAATTTATTTTACCCACATTATCTTTTCATTCAAATTTAACGGGGCAATGCCTAACTAACTTTTTCTTCAGTTATTGAAAATGAACTCAGTTACATGTCATTGAAATGAATAGAAAGAAATAAGAAAATATTGTTTTTCTTCGTTATTATGTTTTTATTATTATTCGTTACTAGCGACCTGCTCCGACTTCGTCCGGGTGCATAGTAAATTGTTCCGTTTATCCCGTTACCGTCGGACTTTTAACTCCGTTCTTGGTTCTTTCACTTATAAACTATCTACCCGTATACAAACATTAAGTAATACAATTTTTTCCATACGAACTTCCCTACCCGTCGATTCCATACAAACCTTTTTTTGACAATTACAAACGAAACAACAAAAATCCGATTTGGTACAGGCCTTCTGAATTTAATTATAATGTACTTTTAACGTAGCGCCTCTATTCTATATAATCTATCGGATACTTACTCAACCCAGTCAACGAATTACCTTATACCGCCATCTATTCGAGTCTTACTAAACTAACGAGATAATCATGACCTTTTGTTATTAAACAAATAATATGCAATAAAATAATATTTCGATTATAAATTGAGATATAAATTATCCTATCTTTCAAGTTGAATGAAACTGCACTGTAGAAGTCCATCGCGGACAAATAACGTGACACGTGATTTATTAATTTTTTCTGTCATAAGAACCTTCTCCTGACAATAACAAACACAACAAAAAAATAAATAGTGAAATCGGTCCAGCCGTTCACGCGTGATGGCGTGACCAAGGGATGTAGGGAATTTATTTATATATATTTAGATTATCGGTGTTGTGGGTAGCGAGTCTACCTTTAGTCTCGACGGTTGCTGGTTCGATTACCGCTCGGGCAGATGTTTGTTAAAATGTCTGTCTTGGTCTGGGCGTTTGTCCGTGGGTCTCCCCACCGTGCCTCGGAGAGCACGTTAAGCTGTCGGTCCCGGTTGTTATCACATAACATCTGATAATAATCGTTAACTCTTGATAAGTAAATTGCTCTTATCCAATGAGTTATTGGTTCGCCCTTAGGGTTGCGGAGGTCGGATGGAGTAAAAACTAGTAGCCTGTCAAATCCGGATAAAATAAAATACCGGGTGTAGTGCTAGGACGAAGAAGATTATGTTTTTATTAAATTAAATTGTATTAATAGTTTTTTTATATGATCAAGTTGGCAAGTATACGTTCCTCCTGATGGTAAGTGATCGTTGTAATCTATGAGCGCTATATGCAACATCATTCATTTTTAGGTGTCACTCAAACATTGCCAACATCGAGATATTCGTCCTTAATATCCTTTGCCCAGCAAATTCACTAACAACACTGTTCTTTAAACCAAAACAAGCTGCGGTAGTACCTTCCTAGCCGACCTCGTGCAATAAAAAGCCAACCACCATTTTTAATAATTTAATACTGACTACTTCACAAGCATCTTAGTTTTTGCGCTCACACATAATATCAAAGTAATGCATATATATCGTTAAATTCGATAAGTGTAAGGTTAAAGGCCCAAACTCACCGTCTCTAATACTTCCTTTTCTCCCCCCTTCACTTCCCTTCATCCCTTCTTCCCTTAGGTCGGTGGTAGGTTTTGATAGGCAATATACTATGTCTTATCTTGCTTGATAAAGTATTCAATATTGGTTGTGAAATAAATAAATTAAGGGTACATAAACAACGTCCCCCATTATAATTGTTATAGAAACAAATTCCAAAACGAGCTATCCTGACCAAAAATGTCCATAATTATGGTTAATGTACACATGTAATCCAGTTGGGAATCAAACCGGAACCACCGGTGCTTATGACAGGCTCGCTACTTACCAAAAAACTTCTTGTAATAGCTTAGTAAGTATAAGCATTCTTTGACAGTTACGAAATGAATAAAGTATGTAAAATAATTATGTCGTAAAAACTTTTTCCACTTTCCCGAACTCTCTCACATTATGAATTTAAAAGACGTAAGAATACAGTTAGCTTATGAATTGGTTATAACAAAATGAAAATACTCATTATTAACGTTTCAATAAAATTTAAATTATACTATCATCGGCCCGCGACTTCGTCTATGGTCACCTTAGAATTAGCTTCAGAGGAGAGGATGAATCATTTGTAAGCAAATAATGATATGACAAATCTATATCGAATTTGAATTAAATACGTCCTGTAGCATGTTTTTGTAATTCACAACCACACTGTGGAATCAACTTCCGCCGGCGGTCTTTCCGAACCGATACGACTTGGGAACCTTCAAGAGAAGAGCCTATTCTTTCCTTAAAGGTCGGCAACGCGCCTGCATGCCTTCTGGTGTTGCAGATGTTCATGGGCGGTGGTGATCACTTAACATCAGGTGAGCCTCCTGCCCGTTTGCCCACTCTTACATAAAAAAAAAAATCCACAGAAATCGAAGATATTACCAAAATAAAAAATATCCCAACTGTTAATCCATAAAATAAGCTATATGTGTGCTAAATTTCATAAAAATCAGGAAAGCCGTTTTTGCTTGATTTCATAACATCCAAACATAATTTATAAAGCTAAGAATAAACGAACTAATTTATTACAACATTATGACAATATTTAAACAGCAGTTTAGAGGCGTCGGGATGTGACGACCCCATCGCCCGCTGTTGGGATAACCTCTGTCACAACAGAGATTATTCCACCAGTGCAATCAGTCACACTGGTGGTAGGTCTTTTGTTGCAAGAGGCCGGCTAGGTAGGTACCACCGCAGTGTCAAATATTCTGCCGCCAAATAGTAGTGTTTAGGCACTACTGTGTTCCGGTTTGAAGGGCATTGTACGCTAGTGAAATTACGGGGCGAACGAGATTTAAGAACTAATATCTCGAGGTTGGCAACGCGCGAGTGGCACCCACTAATGGTGCTGCAAGCGCTCATAGGCTGCGGCAGCCACTTACCATCAGGTGGGCCGTATGCTTGTTTGCCAATACATAAAATACAATACTATATAATACAATACATAAAAAAAAAAAGCTAAAATTTGGAATGGATACGCATAGGGATCTTCCAGTACATATTTATAACTATGACTAACATCCAAATCCTTTTTTTTTTTTTTTCGGAATGTGTATTACTGTTGGCCTTACTGGCCTTGACAGCGTCACCGGGCGGGGGGGGCGAGTACAGAGATTCAGCCGTGAAAAAGGGGCAGCCCTCACGGGGCTCAAATTTCATTCCTTCCTTAGGGTGCCTCCTGCAAAGCCGAACCACGACTAAGGACGTCATCGGAGGTGGAGGCAGCGCTCCGAGCGCATTCTATACGATTGACTCACCCGACGGTGTGAGCGCGACGCGACGTGCGAAACAAAGGACCTCGTCCTCGCCGACGTGGACGGTGTTATGTGCGTGTCTGTGCTGTGTAATATAATCCATTTAATATAATCCTATCGTCACGGTCTTGCAGGACGTGCTTAGGACGCCTTACTTTTGTCCAAATCCATTGAGCCGTTTTTGCTTCACCGAGCAACACACATACAATGCGTTTTTTCTTTTTTTTTTGTTTCTTGCGGCAACCTTGGGTTGCCACAGGTTGTCATTTTTACTTCTCCCAATTTAAAATTAATTTAAGAATATTTGTTATATATTAATTAAGCTATTTATAATAAATACTAAAAGTATATACCAATATACTGTGTTATTAAATAATTAGTTATGGGAGTGCATAAGTATTTGTGAAAGTGTTGTGTTATTTATTTGATTTGATTTTAGCAAACATTTAAACATATAATTTTTTACATTTATTACTTTACCAGGATTATCACAAGAAACCCTTTGGAAAAAATAAAAGGTACACTTGCGATAAGACCCTGAAGAATAAGATTGCCGCTGTATTTGAATACAAATAAAATATATTACATAGCTCATCATACCAGAAGAGGATAAATCATTACCTCAAACAAATGTTCGAATGATATACCAAAAAAGATTTCAGCTTTCTTCACAATAGTAGAGGCGTATTTCTAAACGAGTTCTCATGAAAAGACAAAGACCTATTAGGGTTCCGTAGCCAAATAGCAAAAACGGAACCCTTATATCCTTGTCCGTCTGTGTGTCTGTCCGTCCGTCCGTATGTCACAGTCATTTTACTCAAAGACCATTGGCTCTATCTATACGAAATTTACTAAATAGGTGTATTCTATGACCCGCACAATGATTTTGTAATAAAATCTTAAAATATATAAGAATTAAGGGTAGCAGTCCATACATGTAACTGAGGGCTGAAAAAAATGTTCAACGTATGTTAACATGTGATATATTTTTGGATAGGTCTTTTAAAATAATAATGGGGTTTCATTTTGACTTTTTTCATTAAGTCAGTAGTTGTTGAGATATTAGCTCCTAAAGTCATAAAAATTGTGTCCATCCCCCTCTAACTTTTGAACTATGAGATTTAAAATTCTAGAAAAATTTGAGCTTGTAGGACATCAAATGAAATTTCAACCACATTTGGTTTCAAGAAGATAGGTCTACAAATTTTAGAGATATATCTATTCGATCTTTGTTTTTCATATTAATTTTAATAATTACTATGAAATTTCTTTTTGCGGTCGATTTTAATTCGTTATATTTTTAAAGTCAACAAGATTCTTCATAATCTAGCTGCGGAACCCTTTAGTTTCAACTGTGCGTGGTCCACAACGCACTTGACTGGTAATTATTTTTGCTTTGCTTCGTTTTTAAGATTTCAAAAAAAGATGGAATTTCTCAATTCGATTTAATTTTTGTTAATGTTTGTTACCCCATAACTTTCGGCTACGTGAACCGATTTTGGGGCTTCTATTTTCATTCAAAAGCGGGTGCTTCCCAAGTAGTCCAATTTCAATTCCAGTTCTGTAATTTTTTATCTAAAAATTATTTTATCTATAAACAAAATTATATTACTTAATTAATTATCCACATAGTTATTCTGAGATAGTGCTAAAAGGACTCGAATTAGTTAATGTCTTAAAGAAACACTTTTCTTATACAATAGCTTGAAAGACCTTTATATCTTTTGTTCTTTGTCCTTTGGGTGCCTCCGACCCGAACCACAGTTTATGATATTATCTAGAATAGAGGCAGCGCTCCGAGCGTATACTTAACGACGGACCCGCCGTTGTAAGCTTAGAACAAGAGATCTCATTTCCGCTGACAATAACAAGAAAAACTTGACAGCAACAATGGACATTAAAAAATGTGTGCGTGTACTTATGTACGCGCGTCAGAAGTTTTACTTCTTTGGCATCATTAAAAAACAATATTTAGTTGCATGAAAATAATCATCACTACATAGTATAAAACAAAGTTGATTTCTCTGTCCCTATATCCCTATGTTTGCTTAAATCTTTAAAACTACGCAACTGATTTTGATGCGTTTTTTTATTAGATAGGGTGATTAAAGAGGAAGGTTTATATGTATAATAAAATCCATTAAATAGTGGAGAAATGCTGTTATTTTTGAGGTTTCTAATGTGATGTCGTAAATAATTACATTCTTTCCGCTTACATTGCAACAAACGCGGGCTGAACCTTTCGAGATTTATCAAAATAATATATTTTATACCCGTGTGAAGCCAGAGCGGGCCGCTAGTTAATAACAATAAAATAATGAAATGACTTGAGACGGATAGTCAACACAGTCAATAAAGCTCAGTTTAAATTAAAAAAAAAAAAAAAGTACATATATAATGTGCACTTTCATGAAACTAAAATAGGTGTGAATATAGAAACTAGAAACGTGGGGATAAATATTATAAATATGAAAACAGTGATCAGAGGTGACGAGCGTGCGAACATGCGCGACCAATAGAGTTTCTGCTTTTAAGGCTTATATTTTGTTTGTAGCTTTGACAGCTTCAACCTGTGAATTTTGTGTGACGCTCATGCGCGCTCATCTTAAAATTTCACTCACATCGTTGTTTTATAACGCGCCTAAAGTAGTATAACTTCAAAAATCAAGAAACACTTGAAAATAAAAGCTAGCTTAAAGATCAATCAGGTAACGAACCTGCGTTAAGCGCCACAGGTCGTGGACTTGATTCCCGCTCGGAGCAGATGTTCGTAATAAACACCCAGGCATGTTTCTGGTCTAGGTGTGTTTGTCCTTGTGATTGTGTATGTTTTTGGACCCCCGACACAAGATATAACCATCCTAATGGGGGCCGTTATGTGTGATTACCGCCGCCCATGAACATTTGAAATACCAGAGGGGATGCAGGTGCGTTGCTAACTTTTAACATGCACCTGGCTATACGCTGGCTGGCCGCAAAGCGCGAATTTTATTTCATCATCATTACCCAGCCGTATTCTAAAGAATTGTTTCACTGGTGGTAGGTCTTTTGTTGCAAGAGACCGGTTAGGTAGGTACCACCGCAGTGTCCAATATTCTGCCGCCAAATAGTAGTGCTTAGGCGCTACTGTGTTCCGGTTTGAAGGGCACTGTACGCTAGTGAAATTACTGGGCAGACGAGATTTAAGAACCAATATCTCGAGGTGGCAACGCGTGAGTGGCACCTACTAAAGGTGCTGCAGGCGCTCATAGGCTACGGCAACCACTTACCATCAGGTGGGCCGTATGCTTGTTTGCCAACTTCTAACATAAAAAAAAAAAAATCTGTCTAAATTTTAATAAATCCTAAATATAAAATAATAAATCCTATCAAAAAAAATGTAAAAATCCAAGTGTAGCAACGCAGTTCTTCTACTACAAAAAGTGATGAGATCTTATTTATAACTAGACTGAAACTGTTGTTGTACGGCAACATATTCTACTCATTCAAATACTTCAGTGCCTTAATGTGTTTATACAATCTTGCTTGGTTAAAGAAAAGTCAGGCATTTTTTCTCCACTACGAAGTTATAAGAATCGAAAATGTTCGAACTCTCTCGAGAAAAATAAAATAATAATAATAATAATAAATAAATAAATAAACGCTGCACACTCAACGGCCCCCATTAGGATAGTGGTATCCTGTTTAAGGGGGTCCGAAAACACATACAAGGACATGGACAGGACGATACAGCCGTGCCTCTCTTTTTAAATTTAAGAACAATCGTAACGTAACGTAGGTACCTTAGTCGTTATTTCAAAATATATTTTATTATAAAGCAGAATACCGCCTGCATTCAGTAATTCAGACTTCTCATTAAATTCCGAACAACTCGAGTATTGGCCAAGAATGGAAATCATTTGTTACTTGTAATGTATTTGCCAGACAATGTTATGTAATGAATTTTAATTGAGCTATTTGTATTTTTCATAATGAAATATTTCAATACTAAAACCATTTTAACTAAATAATAATATAGGTGATATTTTTTAAAACAATATAAAATTTTAAAATAAAATAAAATAGTAGTAGAGCCATGCCAACAAAAATGCATAGATGCGACATGGGGAAGTACGACCCTCTCACAAAGAATCGACTTAAACTAACAGCACTATTACGTACGCTAAATTGTTAGGGAAAGCAATCAGAACCTGTACGATTCATAAGCGCCCATTTGAATAAAGAATATTTTGAGTTTGAGTTTGAGGTCCTTTTTGGCTTTCCATCCCAAGACTATGTCGTAGGGCTAATGATAATGATAATGTTAATAATAAGAATTCTAAAACTAAATGGGTCGATTTTGCTTTTACATAGCACAATTAGCTTCAAAACACTAACGCAACACAAACACACACACACACACACTTTCAAACTCTCATACATACTTATACCACATTAATATTATATAGTTTTTGCCTTTTACATTTCTGTATTCTCTAATAGTTTTTGTTCTTCTCAATCATTGTACACTTTTATGTCACTCACTATTTGTATTTTAGTCTAAATAATTATAATAAATAAATAAACGCAACACACTCAACGGCCCCCATTAGGATAGTGATATCCTGTGTCGGGGTCCGGAAACATTCACAATGACAAGGACAAATACACCCAGACCGGAAAATATGCTTGCATGGTCAATACAAACATATTATGCTCCGAGCGGGAATCGAACCCGCGACCTGTGGCGTTTAAGGCAGGTTCGCTACCGCTGCGCCACAACGTCGTCAAATATAATTATAACGGAAGAGCGGAGTTTTCCTAGCACAAGCAAATTCTCTTAATCTTTGCTTAAAAGGAAACTCCAACCACAACTATGTGTAGACTAAGTTTACGAAATAAAGATTATTTTTATTTATTTATTTATTATTACGTTTCGTACGTAGAGTGAGAGCGCCAAAGGCACAATCTCCCACACCCTCTATTCCCTTCCCGTTTTCCCACCTCATCCCTTCCCTTCTATACTTTGGATTAGCAAAACTCCTGTGATACTTCCTTCTGTTACTGTACGTACTTCCTGTGTTACCAGTATCGCAAGATTTCATAGGTGACGGTGATTGCTTACGACTACGCGGATCGTGTGCCTGTTTGGCAAACGTCATGAACACTGGCATGGCTTGGAGGTTGCATGGTTTATATGTTTAAAGGTCTACTATCGAAATAGTACCATTTCATCATTGAAATATTTATTAATTAATCTAGACATTGAGAGTGGAATGGGCAATCACTGGCCAAAAAAATCAAACTTCAATCATCGATATCTCGAAAACTAAGCAATATATCGAAAATTTTTATTTTTACTTTTCGTCTTATTTTATCGAGTTCTACAAGGAAACATCATCAGATTTTAGCTCTGAGTGAATTGTGATATTCCGCTTTGAATATCTTTGCTTCTGCGGAACCCATGTTAAAATAATATAGCCTATGTCACTCTCACAACTGAGACGAATCTAATAATTCGATGTACGTCCAAGGGTTTAGCCTGTAGAGCGTCACAAAGAAATAGACATACGTACATACATACGCTCGAAAAACATTACCCTCCGGCAGTCGGCTAAAAATTTTCTAATATTATAATATCTATAATGCAAGACAATCGGAAATATTTCTCTGATTTAGATCTGAACCTCCAAGATAATATTACTCTTATTAAGGAGATTACTTGTTTTTGTATAGGACAACGTTGTGGCGTTGTGGGTAGCGAGTCTGCCTTTAGTCTCGACGGTTGCGGGTTCGATTCCCGCTCGGGCAGATGTTTGTTAAAATTTCTGTCTCGGTCTGGACGTTTTTCCGTGTGGGTCACCCCACCGTGCCTCGGAGAGCACGTTAAGCTGTCGGTCCCGGCTATTATCAATAACATCTGATAATAATCGTTAACTCTTGATAAGTAAATTGCTCTTATCCAATGAGTTAATGGTTCGCCCTTAGGGTCGCGGAGGTCAGATGGCAATCGCTCCGTGTAAAAACTAGTAACCTGTCAAATCCGGATAAGAGTAATAAGCTGACCCTGGGTACATAAAAAAGACCGGGATTAATGCTAGGATGAAGAAGAAGACTTGTTTTTGTATAGAAAGATCAAGAGAGCTACATCAAGTGTTATAGGAAAAGCAATAGTTTAAGATTAAGTTTTTATGGTTTCTCAAAATATTATATTTTCAGATAATTTTAATGAAATGAATATATCGAATTATTGATTAAAAAGTAATCTTAGGTTCCACCGAGACTTGAACTCGGATCGCTGGATTCAGAGTCCAGAGTGCTAACCATTACACCATAGAACCTCTTTATGTTCAGGATAAATTTGCTATTCATATTCGCCCGAAACATTTGCATTTTTCACTGAAATAATAGGCAGAAAATCCTTTTAATATTTTTTTATTATTTTTACTTTTAAGGTGTTACGGTGTCCCTATTCGCGAGTCCAACATGCACTTGACTGGTTTTTGAAGTCGGTTAGAACAGGATTGAAGTCCATAAAAAGTTTTCATGTCAAGCATATCCAACGAGTATCATACTAAAATATCATGACATTATATTCTAATGTGGTCGTAAAAAATTATATTACATTAATGCTTGTAATATAAGAGTTGCTACACTGTTATATCCTCGAGGGAAAAGCTTATACATGAAAATGTATTTTATATCCATTGAAGGATAAATATATTTTAACTCATGACGATGTCAAACAATGTTACGACGAGCGTTTTAGCTTGTTAGTAGCGAGCCTGCCTTTAGCCTCGTCGGTCGCGGGTTCGATTCCCATACGAAGCAGATGTTTGTATCTTATATATCGATGAGTTACTGGTTCACCCTTAGGGATGCGGAGGTCAGATGGTCTTCACTCTGTCTAAAAACTCGTAAGCGGTCAGATCCGAATAAGAGTATAAGCAGACCCTGGGTAAATACCGTGAAGTTAGGAAGAAGATGTACAAAAAGCTTACGGCTGGACTGATGGTAGGTGGTAACGAATGCTAATGAATCCAGTAATCCAGTAAATATTTTTTTTTTTTTTTTTATGTTAGAAGTTGGCAAACAAGCATACGGCCCACCTGATGGTAAGTGGCTGCTGCAGCCTATGAGCGCTTGCAGCACCATTAGTAGGTGCCACTCACGCGTTGCCAACCTCGAGATATTAGTTCTTAAATCTCGTTCGCCCAGTAATTTCACTAGCGTACAATGCCCTTCAAACCGGAACACAGTGGTGCCTAAGCACTACTATTTGGCGGCAGAATATTGGACACTGCGGTAGTACCTACCTAGGCGGCCTCTTGCAACAAAAGACCTACCACCAGTGTGACTGATTGCACTGGTGGAATAAACTCTGTTGTGACAGAGGTTATCCCAACAGCGGGCGATGGGGTCGTCACATCCCGACGCCTTTCGCTAATAATCCAGCGTATAACCAGTTGAAACTTGTGGGTAGGGTAAAAAGAACAAATATAATACATTTTGAACTGTTTAACCAATAGATGTATTAGATTCTACTTCCACTTAACATCAGATGAAGTAGGTCACCTGCCTCCAGGGATCCTGCCTGCTGGGTGGAAAAAAATTAGTTGAAACTCAGAATAAACGTAATCTAAAAGTAGTATGTATAAAAATAAATACTTTCATTTATAAATAAGTAATTGGCAAGCCGACTGTACGCTCTACTTACAGGTCTTTAATTCATAATGCGAGGGAGTTGGGAAAAGTTTTTAGGAGTCCCCTAATATATATTTTATCACGTAAACATTCTTAAATTGTCATTTGTATTAAATCGTCCATTTCCTAAAGAATTTTTTTCCTTTCGATGTTCTTTACTATAGTAAAAATATATGAGAAATCATTCAGTTTTATTACCTCGTACTGGTATTGGGGAAATGGAAGTAAGTTTATGTTGATGACGTTACAGAATTTAATATTTTAGTACTATTTTACTGTTCACTAGCCATTGCACTTTGGAGAATTATCAAGATTAGAAATGGGCTCAAATAAACCTTGGTTTCGTGTGGTATTTACCCTAGTTTCAAAGTAGATAGATAGATAGATAGATAAACTATTTATTTGTATAAACTGAAACATACATCGATCTTAGTAAATACAAATATGACTTATAACTAAAAGAAATAAAATTAAAAGTAATTACTATCACTAACATTACTGTCAGTGTGGCGGTCGTATGTCACAGTGATACAAATGGGTAATATCTCAGTATATTTTACTCAAAAGAGCAAAACACTGATATTCTGATACTACCCGAGGGCAAACGGAGAATATAATTCATTCTAAACTCGTATTAGGAAATTACCAAAAGTACAACTGAATGAAAATAAAAATAAATAAAAATAAGAATAAAACATATATAATTATAGTCGTTATGACTTAAATGATGGAAGAGACAACATTATGTACCTATATAGACATAAGTATAAAAGTTTGCTTTACTTTTTGTCCGTTCGAACAACTTATTAGCGAATCATGACACATGCAAATTCCAATACCACGCAACTACTGCAAACCCTCTTTTTGATTTTCTAGTAATAAGTACTTGAGTTGTTTTTTGAAAGTAATCCTGGATGTGAGAGATCTTATTGGAGGAGGTATGTTGTTCCAACATTTAGTCGCTTGGTATCGGAAACTACCAGTAAAAGCAACAGTTCTGAACTTATGATTCGCTAAAGGTGGACGTGCTGAGCGGGGAACACCAGGACCATACTGATTTCGAAGTACAGCCTGCTTAGTTTAATACTATTATACCTTATTGTTATTACTCTTTGTACGACCGTTGTGGCGTGCTGGTAGCGAGCCTGCTTTAAAATTGAAAAAATTAAAATAATATTTTCTTCAGAAGTCGAGGCCTTCTGTACCCATATTTCACTTAGAACTTCTGATGAAAATATTGTGTAGATAATATTGTTTTTATTTTTTTCTTTTCAGTTTTTTTATAGGTCAGTAATAAATTCTTTAGACGCTCATAGACGAGTGCGCTTACTAATCGGTAAACGATCGAAGGATTAAGCAACTTTAAGGGCGGTCAGTCAATGGATGGGTGGTCGCAGTGGTATTTCAACTGAGCGTCTCTGTGTTTCGAGGGGCACGTAAAAAGTCGTTCCCCACTGTTAAAATTTGAAAATTAAACGGGTGACCTTAACAACTCTGACACTAGGTTGGCCACTAACCACTCGATAAGAAGAAGAAGTAATAATTTTGAGCCCTAAACTAAATCTTTATATTATAACGTATAAAAAGTTATTGAGACTAAATGAAATTGACACATAAAACTTAATACCAAAACAAGTAAAAAATTTGCAAGTATAAAATAAGGCATCATATATGGCAAACCCTAAAACTCTCACGTTCCTTGACTTCCGTCCTATTTTCTCTACACTGAACCACTAACTTAAGTACATCGGAACTAGACTTCCCTCGACAGTAAAAAGAACAAGCAAAGAATGAGCGAAGAACTTTACACTCGACGACAAATCGTAAATGGCCTTTTTTATGGTAATAAAACATTCATAAACTGAACTAGTGATGCATCCAGAGGAACGTAGCTGTATTTTGTTTTAAATTACCTGAAATTCTACTTGTATCTTTTTCCAATACATGTCTAACAGTATATATTTTTGAAATCGGTGATAATTAAAATATCGGCACACAGGGCCAAAACTTCTGTAGAAAATATTATTTTTATTTTTTTGCTTTTTAGTTTTGAAGTCGGTATTTTTTTTTTCCAAAAATAATTTTACTTAACATTTTAGTTACGAATTTAACCATCGTACTTAATGCAAATTTAAACTTGTATGGTTTTCTCAAACTGACCAAACTGCATTGGGAAAAGAATAGTCAAAATCAGTTCACAAATTCTGAGGTAACAAACATAAAAAAATACAGTCCTCAACAACAACTGAAAACGTCCTCTTTTTTGAAGTCACTTAAAAATCTACGCATTACATGTGTTAAACTAAAATAACGAGAAGCAATTACTAAAAACAATTTTTCTATTTCTTAAATATATAATTTAAGATTATAGTGTCGTATTCACTAAATGGATTATCACAACAGCTCCCAAGACTATCTTTCTAAACACGCTCAGTGCCTCAGTTAGCTGACTCAGTTCTTCCTATAGACACGCAATTCCACATATTCTGAGCGTTATTACAAGTCTGTTTTTTAAATAAAGTTAATGTATGTGACCTCCATAAAATCGTACATGGGCTACTAGATTCAAACACCTTATTATGTGCAATTAATTTAAATACTAATTACATACTTAGAAACCCCGAAACTTTCGTTCATATATATATTGCTGTATAAATAAATAATGTCTGTTATTTTAGCGCATGTGTCGTACCTATAATGATTTTGTTGACGGTGATGATTCCATTGACATTTTTGATAATAGGACTAATCATTTTAAGAAAAGCCTAGTGAATATATGTTTGAAGAGATCATAGTATGTTTATAATTATATTGACATTAACACTGGTATTTTATTAACAACTAGCGGCCCGCTCCGGCTTTGTACGGGTATAAGCTATGTCATTCACTGAAAAAATGTTTAAAATCGATCCAGTAGTTTTAATTTATTCATTACTACCAGTGGCCCGCACGCGTTAAATGTAATTATTTACGACATCACATTAGAAACCTCAAATTTTTTTTTCACTATCTTTATACATATAAACCTTCCTCGTCAATCACTCTTATCTATTAAAAAAAACCGCATCAATATCCGTTGCGTACTTTTAAAGATTTAAGCATACATAGGGATATAGGGACAGAGAAAGCGACTTTGTTTTTACCCGACTGCCGGAGGGTAATGTTTTTCGAGCGTATGTATGTATGTATGTATGTATGTATGTATGTATGTATGTCTATTTCTTTGTGACGCTCTACAGGCTAAACCCTTGGACGTACATCGACTTATAGGGTATCATTAGATTCGTCTCAGTTGTGAGAGTGACATAGGCTACATTATTTTAACATGGGTTCCGCAGAAGCAAAGATATTCAAAGCGGAACATCACAGTTCGCTCAGAGCTAAAATCTGATGATGTTTCCTTGTAAAACTCGATAAAATAAGACGAAAAGTATAAATAAAATTTTTCGATATATTGCTTAGTTTTCGAGATATCGATGATTGAAGTTTGATATTTTTTTGGCCAGTGATTGCCAATTCCACTCCCAATTTCTAGAATAATTAATTAAAGCATTTTCTATAAATAAAAAATACGGCATAGTTATATAAATAGGTAGATTAATAAAATAATTAAACTTCTAAAACGCAAACTATTATAATATATAATGTTATTCAATGTACTGTACAATTAATAAATAATTAAGTAATAAAATATAGGAATAAGCACAATATATTATAATAAAAGTATTGTTCGAATTACATGACTAGGAATCATGTAATTTGTTTAATGTAAGAAAAATATAAATTTTAAGTGTCTGTACCTACATCTCAGATTCTTATAAAAAATGTTACTCGGAACTAAAAACTAAATGATGAAATATCATAAATTTATATTTTTTGCAAATGTCTGCCTGTTTGTCGGCTCTCCGCACTCCTTATCCTCTGACGCAATGCTGCAAAACTGCAATTTTCATCTTCAAAGTCAGCAAAGAAATGATAAAGCGTATTTTCGAGTAACATTCAGTTTTGTTTCGTAAAAATGCGTTCACTCCATCAATAGTTATTGCAATCTTGATGACAACGTGAGCCAAGTATGAGAGAGGAGTAAGAAAGTAGTTTAGCCTTTTCACGCAAAAGCTGCTGATCGAATTTGATTATATATAATTTGATATATTGAATTAACACACCCTGAATTAACACATTTGATACCAGAAAAAATGTTAGGTTCCCTCGGCATTATCAAAAACGTACTGCAAAAATGTTTAGATGCTTGTTACTCAATCACACATCGCATTAACGATTCAACGGATTGGAAAGTAACTTAACACATACAAAGATTGTAACCTGGATTAAGACATATAAACACTTTTAATCCTAAAAATGTTAGGTTCTCATGGGATTATCAAAAATCACTCTACAGAACTTTTTTATCTTTGTCTTATGAAATATTAGCGGCCCGCTCCGGCTTCGCATGGGTATAAAATATATAGCCTGTGTCATTCACTAAAAAAATGATTAAAATCGATCCAGTAGTTTTGATTTATTCATTACTGTCCGTGGCTCGCACGCGTTAAATGTAATTATTTACGACATCACATTATATACTCAAAAGACACCGTTGTGGCGTTGTGGGTAGCGAGTCTGCCTTTAGTCTCGATGGTTGCGGGTTCGATTCCCGCTCGGGCAGATGTTTGTTAAAATTTCTGTCTCGGTCTGGGCGTTTGTCCGTGTGGGTCTCCCCACCGTGCCTCGGAGAGCACGTTAAGCTGTCGGTCCCGGTTATTATCAATAACATCTGATAATAATCGTTAACTCTTGATAAGTAAATTGCTCTTATCCAATGAGTTACTGGTTCGCCCTTAGGGTTGCGGAGGTCAGATGGCAATCGCTCCGTGTAAAACTAGTAACCTGTCAAATCCGGATAAGAGTAATAAGCAGACCCTGGGTACATAAAAAATACCGGGAATAATGCTAGGATGAAGAAGATTAGAAACCTCAAAAATACCAGTTTTTTTTCTCCACTATTCAATGGATGTTATAATACATATAAACCTTCCTCTTCAATCACTCTATCTATTAAAAAAACCGCATCAAAATCCGTTGGGTAGTTTTAAAGATTTAAGCATACATAGGGACAGAGAGAGCGACTTTGTTTTATACTATGAAGTGATTATTTACTTACAAATGGTTCATTTGTCTCTAGAGCCAATTCTAAAGTCACCGCGGACGAAGTCGCGGGCAGATGCCAGCTCGAAATAAGTTACAAGCTTGTGGGTTAGAACTTGCCAAAAATATAATCGACATGCTAGTTAGACCCGCATAGTGCAGAGAGCTAAATTATATTACTTATAAGTAGCTTCTGCCCACGGCTTCGCTGCGTTAAATTTGGAGGAACAAATCCTTTCTTTTTCATATAAAGCTTTACACCTTCAGGGACAGGATTGAAGGAAATGTGTTAATAGTTCCCCAAAAACAATGTTACATGATTTTAATTTCAAAAATGATGAACTTCCAACAAAACTTTAACCTCCTTTTTAACCCCTTGACGGTTGAATTTCAAAAAATACTTTCTTAGTGCCCGTTTACGTTTTAAAAACAACACCAAAAAATAGCTTTTTAGGGTGCTAAGGCTTCACGTTTATAAGTAATTCAGGTCTTCTCCTTGTATATATATATCTAATCAATTATTAATTATATAACTAAAAAGTTTGAAATAAAATAAATTATTAAATGAAACAAAAAACCCAACTGCATTAATAATAATTCCTAAAAGCTAAAAACAAGCTCTATAATGACTACTATAATATAAATATTTCTTTAATGTTAGTAAAGGTACTGCAGACGGGGACAAGCTGATCAATCAATTTGTAAATTGATGATGGAGTTTAAAGGGAAGTGCTTAAATTACGGAAATATATAATAATTATGTTTTATTTCAATGCTTGTCCCCGTATGCAGTACCTTTACTAACATTAAAGAAATATTTATATTATAGTAGTCATTATAGAGCTTGTTTTTAGCTTTTTTAGGAATTATTATTAATGCAGTTGGGTTTTTGTTTCATTTAATAATTTATTTTATATACTATGTAGTGATCTATAAAAGTTCTTAAAATATTAATTATTTTTATCTTTATTCTCATATACATTTTAATTTTTTGTTTCTTTATTTCTGTTTTTTTTTTTATAATTTATAATTATATTATTTATTGGCCTACGTTTTCCTAACTTATTATTATCATATCTGTAATCTATCATACGTTGTGGCGCAGTGGTAGCGAACCTGCCTTAAACGCCACAGGTCGCGGGTTCGATTCCCGCTCGGAGCATAATATGTTTGTATATTTGTCTTTGTCATTGTGAATGTTTCCGGACCCCCGACACAGGATATTACTATCCTAATGGGGGCCGTTGAGTGTGCAGCGTTTATTTATTTATCATAAGTAGGGGTCTTAGCTTAGTGTATAAATGTTCGTAATTTTTATTTTAAACATTGTATTACCTACCTTGGCTAAATTCATCAAAGTCTATTCGGTCTTCTAATAATGATAAATTTTAACATTTAGTAAGAGGCTGGAACTCCCACTCTAGGCCGAAACTCCCACTCTAGCCTTGTTGTTTTTCTCTTTATTTTTGTTGTTGTTCTCTTTATTTTCACTTTATCTTTCCCCTTGGATTATATAGTGTTCAGGAGTCTCCACACCGCGCTTATCATCATTTGACGACGTTGTGACTTAAGCGCCACATGTCGCGAGTTCGTGTCCCGCTCGGTGCCGATGCTTGTATTGAACATACAGGCATGTTTTGGGTGTGTTTGTCATTGTCATTGTGTATGTTTCTGGACCACCAACATAGAACATATTTATCGTAATGGCGGCTGTTGAGTGTGCAGCTTTTATAATTATGTATTATTATTATTGTGTTATATGTCTTACAGCGTTTAACACGTATACGTAAATTGATAAAAAGCTTAAATTCTATTTTCTATTTTCATGTTTGAGTTTTATTATGTCGTTTGCAGAGAAATTCGAGATCGGAGGGTATATATTTTATTTACCTATCGGTACGCTTAAACAAGCAGTAATCCTATACAAGACAGATGGAAGTTGAATAGAAAGGAAAATAACGTAGACAAATACGTCTCGCCGAGACAGGCTTATTTCTTTATTTTATACTATACAGTATTGTTTGTACCTACACCGTTGTCTCGTCGTGGGTAGTGGGTCTGTCTTTAGTCTCGACGGTTGCGCGTTCGACTCCCACTTGGGCAGATGCTTGTTATAAATATATCTGTTTCGGTCTGGGTGTTTGTCCTTGTGGATCTCCCCATCGTGCCTCGTAGAGCACATTAAGCTGTTGGTCCCCGTTGTTATCACATAACATAATAATCGTTAGCTGTTGATAAGTAAATTGCTCTTATCCAATAAGTTACTGGTTCGTCATTGGGGTTACGGAGATCAGATAGCAATCGTTCTGTGTAAAAACTAGTAACCTGTCAAATCCGGACAAGAGTAATAAGCAGACCCTGAGTAAAATACTCTTATAATATGCTAGGAATATAATATGCTAGAAGATTTATTCAAAATTCCATTAAATATGAAACAAACAGAAGTACAGACCCAAATAGTTCACGTACAAATATTGTATCGCGATTGTCAAATATTTACTCACGGGTTATATGTGACTAGTAATGTCAATATATACATTATTTACTCCCGAGATAAGAGCTATTCACTTCCTTAATAGAAACGCCAAGGCCTAAACTTACGAGAGGAGAGGTTAGATATTCGCACTGGCGGATTTACAAATTTTCAAGATATAGGCTGTTAGGTTTTTACCGCCCTTGCCTCTACAATTGTCATGTCCCAGATTACTTTTACATATTCAAATTCAATAATTCAACGTAAAAAGCATAACTTATTTGTTGAAAGTCAAGTTGCTGCCACCGGCTCCAAAATTAAACCTCTATTAAACTTTTATTTGTTGATATTTATTTATGGCTGTAGCGACATCTACACACAACATGACGTAACTCGATAGAAAGACAAGATTGTCACAATGTCGCATCAAGCTACAACGACACCTACAGGGCATACTACGCAATGATATGGATGACCAATGATCGTCACGATCCTAAATCGCGCTATCAAAGTTTCCTACGCTCTTGAGCTATATGTACAACTTTCCAATGTAAGTCGTCGGGCTTCGGCCCAGGGCTTCGATCCGCCAGGCAATATCACCCGCCTGGTCGGAGGATCCTCCTGCATGTTGAGACACATTTCTCACGCCGTCACCTCCACAATGGCATATCTTTATGTTTATTAATGTATTTCATTTTTTAATGTTATTTCATTTGTAATTATTTAGTATGCCGCCTACCTCTTGTGTTTATCTTGTTTCCTCCTCTCCCAGGTTGTCTGGCAGAGATTGCTTTTTAGCAATAAGGCCGCCTGGTTGTACATGTTTAAATTAAATTACCTGTATTGTGTTACTTTGATGGTGTACAATAAAGGATATATTATTATTATAATTATTGCCCGAGAAGAGCCGGCGAAACAAACTCGGGATAGATCCAACAAAAGGCAGATAACTGGTTGGGGGGCGGCGAACTAGCTGTTTTACTCTAGAATACGGAAGTTTGCTACTAGGAATGTAGAATGACAAGTGATTTGGGAAAGTCATCGGCAATTTTTTTACAGATTTTCATCTGTAAAACCTCAGAAAACCGTCATGCAGAAATCTTTTTGATTTCTATGAGATAACAAAAAAATCGGTCTCCAAATGTGTAGCCCCAAAAATCTGCCGCCCTAAGCTCAGGCCTACTCAGCCTGCTGGTAAATCCGCCAGTAGATATTCGAAGTCAACTAGATCAAGACAGTGACAATGACGGTAGTAAGACGACGACCGTTGTGGGGTGCTGGTGGTTCGACTCCCAGGAGCAGAAGTTTATTATAAATATCTGTTTCGATCTTGGCGTTTGTCCTTGTACTCCCCACCGTACCTTGAAGAGAACGTTAAGCTGTCAGTCCCGATTGTTATCATAACATCTGATGATAATTTTTAACTCTAGATAGACAATTTGCTCTTCTACAATGAGTTACTGGTTCACCCTTTGGGTTGTGAAGGTCCGATGGCATTGGTTCTGTGTAAAAACTAGTAACCCGACAAATCAGGATAAGAGTATAAGCAGACCCTGGATAAATACCAGGAATAATGGTAACAAGAAGAAGTAGTTAGTTTTTAGTTAGACATTCGATATTAATAAGTCTTTCTAAGACCGTAGTCTTATTGTTATTCTCTTGGCATTGAAATTTTGTCACGGCCTATTATTTATTGTCATATGTTCGAGAGTGACAATCCAACACACTATTAAGACTACCATATCCTACTTATTTTGATTTCTTATCACTACATAGTATAAAACAAAGTCGCTTTCTCTGTCCCTATGTATGCTTAAATCTTTAAAACTACGCAACGGATTTTGGTGTGGTTTTTTTTAATAGATAGAGCGATTGAAGAGGAACGTTTATATGTATAATAACATCCATGAAATAGTGGAGAAATACTGTTATTTTGAAGTTTCTAATGTGATGTCGTAAATAATTACATTTAACGCGTGTGGGCCACGGGCAGTAATGAATAAATTAAAACTACTGGATCGATTTTAATCATTTTTTCAGTGAATAACATAGGCTATATAATTTATACCCGTGCGACGCCGGAGCGGACCGCTAGTTTATAATATATCGATATTATTGATAGATTGTCACTGTACGTTATTTGCAATTATCAAACAATCAATCAATGTATACTACATATGTAATAGGTGTGTACAACAAAACATCAAAATAGTATACATATGTATAGGTCCTATAGTCACATTTCACAATATCGCGTCCCGAAATTCAGAGAATGACTGAAATTTCCGAACGGGAAATGTAATGTTAGTCACGATACTAGGTAGTTGTTGCATAAAACTGAACAGGCAATTAGCAGCATATGGCTTTGAATAGCTTTCAACATGTAAGTAACTAATATCAGTAGTTTTTTTTTTTTTTTATGTTAGAAGTTGGCAAACAAGCATACGGCCCACCTGATGGTAAGTGGCTGCCGCAGCCTATGAGCGCTTGCAGCACCATTAGTAGGAGCCACTCGCGCGTTGCCAACCTCGAGATATTACTTCTTAAATCTCGTTCGCCCAGAAATTTCACTAGCGTACAATGCCCTTCAAACCGAACACAGTAGTGCCTAAGCACTACTATTTGGCGGCAGAATATTGGACACTGCGGTGGTACCTACCTAGCCGGCCTCTTGCAACAAAAGACCTACCACCAGTGTGACTGATTGCACTGGTGGAATAATCTCTGCTGTGACAGAGGTTATCCCAACAGCGGGCGATGGGGTCGTCACATCCCGACACCGGTAAATATGTCATAGTAGTAGCGTAAATTAACATTATCAGTACGGTTGCGTTTCATGCGATGAGTGAGAGCGTCTGAGACCCAATCTCCCACCTCCTCTGTTCGCTTCTCTTTTCCCTTCTCATCCCTTCCCTCATAACTCTTGGGCTAGCAAAGCGCAAGGAAGGCTTCAACTATCGCAAGCGTTTTAAGGTTGGGCTGCTTACCGTCATGCGGACCGTATGCTTGCTTTCCAACCATCCAGACATTTTTTTTTTATTGTAGATTATAAATTGTTAGCTTTTGCTCACGGCTTTGCCCACCTATTTTTAATGAGGCACCTTCTTATGTCGAAACGCTAAGAAGAAGAAGTTAAAAAAATCCTGATACCTATCATAATTTTTATATAAGATAATTTATTATATACGTTAAGCCTCATTCAAGAAACTATTATTATTTCTGTATCTTATATAAAAATTAGCTACAAAACGTACACACTATCCAGACAAAGAACGTTTTTCATGTACATCATGACAAGTATAAAGCAAAAAATACCACCTTATCCCATATTAATATCTGGTATGTCCCAAAAATGTCATAGTCGGTATAAGAAATCTCTTTAGCCGATTCATGCGGCACGGACGAGACAAATAGCGTTGCGAAATTGACGTGGAACAAAGTGTCCTCAACGACGCTGATGACGAGGGTCAACAATATGCGATACCTTCACTCATTTCTTATTGTCGCTCGATCTCTGTCTCCTGACCGCGTGCCAGATTATATAGGTCACAGTAGTCGCGGGTAATTTCACAGCTCTGTGGTAACTTACACTCTATTTTCATTACACCAAGGTTTGAAAGCTGATGTAAATATGTATATTGTTTAATCGAAATAGTAGTCTGATTTTATATATTGCATAAACTTCCCTGATACATATTAATATGACTGTTTTGTGGCTTAAAAGTATATATTACACTATTTAATCTAATACATAAAGTTCTAGTGTTGCGATGTTTCTTACCAAACTCCTCCGAAAAGGCTGGACCGATTTTTATGAAATTTTGTGTGCATGTCGGGTAGGTTTGTGAATCGGTTGGCGTCTATTTTTATAGACGTATCTTTAAGTTTTGTAAAACAAAATATGATGTGGTATTTTTTGCGAAGAATATACTTAAAGTTTTTTTTTTTTAATTACTATTTTATAAATAATGTAAATCACACGCGTAGGTTCTTGAATGGAAGGATCAGCATAGATTCCTGTCTCTGCTTAAGTTATCGAACCCTTTAAACTTTTATCCCTAAATATATTTCATCAACCTTTTCGGTATCCATTTTGTTACATTTTTGTCCAGTGTGATTTTCTAAAAACAAATGTGTCAAGCTCAGCTCCAATTAAATAACCTGGTTCCTTTAATGAAATCTGCCAATCTTTTTCGTTAATCATTTTATACTTTATTCTGTCATTTAAAGTGATTCAAAACGGGATTTGTTCCATTTCCCGTTGATAAATAAGTAACTTATTTTGAACTTTTTCGGGAACCAAGCTTAGTGCTGATTGTATCAGAATTCTAATTGCATATAGTTTCTTCTTTATAGGTAGTTTGATTGCTTTATTATTCACAATAACTCATTGTTAACTCATATTTTTTAAATGATAAAAATACATACAATAATTCATTACATATTATAAGAATTAATAAATATACGTCAACTCATTAATTATTTCTAGGCAATTTCACAAACAGAGACAAGCAAACCGCTTCATTTGACACCGCAGTTTGAATTAATCAGGAAACTACAACTTGTAATTACGTGATTGATATTTGAAGAGGATGAGATAATATAAAAAGTCGCTTCATAAAATTTGTATTATTAACTACACGCAAAGAAAGATTTTGATCCTAAAGCTCTTTACAAATTGGCTTTCTATTTCATTTTAATTTATTTAGTATGAACCAAGATTTAGACCCTGTCTAGAGAGGATGAGTTCGCCGTGAACCCCCCCATTTTATGGCAGTTCATACGGCGGTATACGGTTATTTATGGCGGTGGTATACGGGGTTTTCGCATACGCATAAGCCCCTGTACGCGCGCTTCGAAAAGCGGAACGCGCGTACAAGGGCTTTTTTGTGAGTATTTTAATTTATATTATGAAAAGTTCCATCTTTAATTATTAGAAAATGTATTCGTAAATATTTACGGGGTCACTATTTATTAAGTATGATTAAAATCGGTTGCTGAATATATTAAACTTCCTGAAAACAATTAAAAGAAAACCCTGCCAATGTAGGTCTATATATAAGTGTAATGCTTATTTTAATTCACGAGCTTCTAGTATACGTAAAACCATTTACAAGTCGTCAAACATAGAAGCAATACTATTGCTTCAATACTAGTTACGGCTAGTAAATATACATAAATAAATTGATTAACTTCAATTATTGATCTCTTGAAATTGTATTCTTAAATTACCTACATAATAAAGCATCCATTATGTAATGTTCTCTTTAATTCCTCTCAAAGATTCTTAACGGACTATTATAAATTAAAGCCTAATTTCGTCGAGAGAAGACCGAGCCCATAATTACAAGTCACGGACGAAAAAGTGATTTGGCAGAACGAAAACCTAACTTAGACTAATACTAGCGGCCCGCTCCGGCTTCGCACGGGTATAAAATATATAGCCTATGTCATTCACTGAAAAAATGATTAAAATCGTAGTTTTAAAGATTTAAGCATACATAGGGACAGAGAAAGCGACTTTATTTTATACTATGTATTGATAATTAACGAGAGATTGTTTCGTTTCCTTAAAGAATTTCGATATTTAATTTTAATATTTTTAGTCTATCTTTAAAAAAAGGTGTTCCACAACTCACTTTTACATATAACGTCACTTTTACATATTTTACAAGATGTATTCACATACAAAGCATTAAGCAGCATGCAGCAGGAATTCCCGTCTAGTTAGCTACTGACGTATGTTTTCACCAGGAAACCTCGTGGAGCGACTGCTCCTCTGTCGCTTTTCAAGGTCAGCCAGCGTATGTGTATATTATAAACATTTGCATCTTGCAGGGCAATGGTGGGTAGTGGGTGGGTAGTATGGGTAGTGCACTTTGTCTTCTACAACGGTATTCGGTAACGGAATCTATTTCCACTTACTATCAAGTGGAGTAAAGCCTTTTGTTTCGCACGTCGCGTCGCGCTCACACCGTCGGGTGAGTCTATCGTATAGAATCTCGGAGCGCTGCCTCCATCTCCGATGACGTCCGCCGCCGTGGTTCGGCTTCGCAGGAGGCACCCTGAAGACGGAATCAAATTTGAGCCCCCGTGAGGGCTGCCCCTTTATCACAGCTGAGTCTCTGTACTCGGCCCCTCCGCCCGTTGACGCTATCAAGGCCAGTAGGGCCAATAGCAATACACATTCCGAAAAACAAAAAAAAAAAGGAGTAGAGCCATCAGTACCACAGACTACATAAAAAATATACATATATCCTAATATCTTAATGGATGATTTTATAATATTTAAATAATATGTAATACAGTAAACGTAGACTCTAAATGAAAACAATTTCTTTAAATAAATTATATGTGTAATATTTAACATTTATTCAAAATATCTTTAACAATAAAGTTCCTTTCATTGAAGTACAGAATACGTGTCTCAATTGAAATTAAATTCCAGAGATAGAGAAACTAATGAAAATGCGGTTTAAAATCTCAGTATACACACTATGGCTCGTGTTTGCTCTTGTGATTGCGCAAATAAAGGCGCTGCGGACGAGGCTCTCGCGCTGACGTGGATACCAACCATTACTTTAAACCCTTCCAATTTCTGATATCACAGTTATTTAAGCAATGAAGGATTTCTTTAAAAGTTTATAGCAGCAGTTTATAATTTCTTATTTATTTAAATTAATGTTGGTATGGAGCGTCCTAATTCTTCAATATTATAAAATTTAAGCCTACCTATATAAAGTCTTTAACTTTACTTGGTAATTGAAGCTGTTTTCGAAAAATATTAAGTCACTGATAGCTCAAAATGTCGCAACATTGCAGTGAGGATTAGACGGTTAACTTAACTTAATGATCAATAGGTGTCAAATTTTAATTCAAATTCTAATTCTAATTTATTTATTTCAGGCATAAAAATATCTACAATTGAAACACAGTTGGCATAAATTATAAATACATAATTCAAAAATACAAAATGTAAGAATATTTAAAGTTAAAATTAAATTAATATCAAAATTCTTTAAAATTAAATTACTATTTAAAATTACATATTTTATTGTTATTCTAGGTTATACTTGGGTGACAATAATGCATAAATAACTGGGTCGTACTATTCTCTCAGAGAAAATCGAAATAAAGCAACAGTGTCAGTATTGTGATATCGGTATACTTGTTTGTCAAGCATCACGTCTTAAAAGAAATTAGTGAGTCCATGTTAGATTGAACTACAATATAGATTTCGACCCAAAACCTATAAGGTATTTCCAACCGACCTAAAATTGACAATTTTGGTTAAAAGCAAGGTATTTCAGCACAAGTAAAGGGGATCTTCCGAAAAATAAAAAAAGTTGAAAATTAAGGTAAATTGTGGTGCTTAAAGTTTTCGCGAAAATATAAATTTGCCCATATATTTTTATCGTGTTGACTTGATTGACAGGACCTTGATTTTTATACACCTAATAGGGACTATAGACCTCAGTATCTGGTAGAAATTCCAACTTGCTAGGTCTACGTGGTCCTGAGAAAATCGGTGGTGACACACGGACGGACAAGGTCTTAATTAAGACAACAAGTACGGACGGACAGACGGACAAGAAAGTGATCTTATTTTATCTTTTGAGGTACGAAACCCTAAAAATGATGTCAAAACAAACATAAGCAAATTATTATTTAAAACGGAAATTATTATGTACTGAACTATAGACATTCAAAATCACAAACGATTTCACAGGACGTTTATTCTAAATTTCGAGTCGAAACTCCAAATGATATCATTTGTTCCGGCGACAAAGCCCGTTGTAGAATTCAACCAGCGATTTGTACCGCTTAGTTAAATGTTTCTATATTAACATTCGTCGTTAACGGTCTGGAAATGTTTATCATGTTTTTAATTAACGAATATATTATTTTTTATAATATCTGTGCCTGCGGCTTCTCTTGTGTGTTTCTATATAATTATTGTTAAGTTTTTGTTTCATTGTAAAATTCTTGTTATAATAAGGAATATTTCGTTGAAGCATTTATTTCTATTGCAATAAAAACTCATTAAAAATCATTATGCACGTGAGAGAAGCCGCTGGCAAAAACTAGGCTATTTATTATTATATACGATAAGTTAAAAAGTCATCTTAGGTTCTTATTAATTAAATACTGTTTTTTTATAATTTCATTGCCTATATTTCGATTGGTATAATCGAACCCAAAAATATACCAACAAAAATATTTTTTTAAAAATACCGGCATCAAAACTGAAAACTAAGTAAAACATATGGCAACGACTTCTGTAGTATAAAAAAATTTTTTGCTTTTAGTTTTAAAGTCGGATTTTTCTAATTTTTGTCTTACATTTTAATGACCCTAAATTTCGATTCATAAATATTGTAGTTCTAAGCTAACAAATAAAAAATACAACCGAAATCAGAACCTTCTTTTTTATAATCGGTTAAAAATGCAAGAGATTTTAATCTTCAGAATATTTTGTAAATAAAATTCACTGTCTATCTAATAAAGGAAGTTTCATACTTGACTAATTGAACCGGTGGTATTTTAATTAGGAATTCTCGTACAAAATGGAAGCATATTTGAGGAATTTTAGTTCATATTACTATATGTTTAAGGTATATCTTAGTCGTCTTTTTTAAACAATGTTCATCCTGGGTTTATTTTGTATTGTTTTATGATAAAAGCAGTTTGTTTAGTGATGGAAATAATATTTGCTACTGGTTGTCCTTATTGCTAATGTAGTTTTATAACATTATTTCGAAATCAAAATGTTTTTCGTTGGTTACGAAATAAATTAAACGCAACACACTCAACGGCCCCCATTAGGATAGTTATATCCTGTGTCAGGGGTCCGTAAAAAAAATAATTTCAAGGACAAACACACCCAGACCGGAAAAAATGCTCGACCTGTGGCGCTTAAGGCAGATTCGCTACCGTTGCGGCACAACGTCGTCACGTCGGTTATTACATTTGAATTTCATGAACAACACTGACAAATTTCTTTCATGCAACTTAGTTGGCTAGAATACCCACCTGGTCATCAGCTAATTACATCACAGTACTTTATGGCAAAAGGATATTTTTTTTTAGTTTTAACTGATAAAAGAAATTTTAACTCAAAACTAACATTAGCTATGCCCGTGGCTTCGCTCGCGTGGTCTACTTAGTTATCGTTAAGTTAAACAAACAAACAAACGAACAATTATTGTTCTTTAGTATTGTGTTGCTGTTCTAACAACTCACCTTATCACATATATAATATTAGTATAGATTTAAGTTATCATTTTAAAAGCAGTTTTTTTTACAAAGCATTGATAATATAAATTACTAAAAAAAAAACAGAAATTAAGTTTTATAAAAAAAAATGTAATGATAAAAAAATATTATTGTAGGATATACCAGCATAAATTTAACGACCGTGGCTCGAGAATAACTTCGTTAATATTAAAGTTTCATTTGGGGCCTGCAGCTATGAAAAAAAAAATTACAAAATGAAATTAAATGCAATTGTAGCATGACCTTCAGATGTTGCATTGCATATTTTATAACTTTGAATAATACCTGCGGGCTTACGATTAACTTTAATTGTGATTCAAATGACGACCAATACACATTATGACATTATGACATTATGACATTATGACATTATGACATTATGACATTATGACATTATGACATCATGACATCATGACATCATGACATCATGACATTATGACATCATGACATTATGACATTATGACATTATGACATTATGACATTATGACATTATGACATTATGACATTATGACATTATGACATTATTTACGACATTACGACATTACGACATTATGACATTATGACATTATTACATTATATATATGCATATGTAACGTAACGTATATATATATATATATATATATATACGTCAAGCTCATTATAATCCGAATGTCAGAATTGAATTGGATTGATTTGGTCGTCTTTGAATCGCTATAAGAGTTAATGTTAAGCCTTCTATGCTCTGATTTTTTCTTATCTATCTGTCGTTTTCAATTCTTTTTAAAAAATCTTGAGGCATTCTTACAAAAGTAAATAGTTGTAGTGAATTATCAGAATTTTATTGTTTTCGAGTTTTTTTTTTTTATAAAGAATATTAGCAATGCTTTGTCAAGGCATTACTAATATACCTATTGCCCCTCCAAATAAGCTCGAAGCTTGCACTAGAAGTGGGTACGACAATAGCCCAAGGGGTCAGGATCGAACCCTCGACTCGCGTTAACGGAGCGAAGTCAGCCCTTCTACCGTTGAGCTATTGAGGCTTCGTATTCAATTTATCTTAAGTAACTGTATTCACATATACATATATATGTATATATGGTTACTGGAAGCCAAAACTCCCACAAGTACGGTGTGATTGCTCCGTAATACTACTATAAAACTTCTCGTTAAAACATTTTCGGTTACTTCTGTAACATGACCTTTATAATCGACCCTTTTATTCCGTCCTTTGGTCCGAGCTTGAAGAAAGACCTTTTTTAAATCATATCCTATAAGGGAAAGGAATATTAACGATGAACACCATTCGTTATTATTCTTGGAAGGCTTGTCGCTTTTCCTATATTGTTGTACTCAACTTTCGACTTTGTTTTATACTAGCTTCTGGCAGCGGATTCTCTAACGATTTTTGATGAGGCACCTTTAATGGAATATAGAAATAACACAAACTTTCATCTCCTATTTCACACTTTCAAGTTTTTGTTTTTGCAAAAAAAATAAGTCTATAACCACTTCCATGGTCCTTCTATATTGATATTAAAATTCATCATAATCGGTTCATAATCAGCATCAAATCACTATTGCATTTATTTTATTAGTTAGAACTATGATAAAAATAGCCATTTCCCGTTGATGCTCTCTGTATGGAAGTAAATTGCGAAAATGCCATACTTAATATGTATAAACATCCATAATGAATATGTACGTAAAAATCTATGTATATTAAAATTATAATTTTACGTGTTTATACACTTCAGATTATCAAAAAATTTGCATAGAGGTTTTTTTTTCGGAATGTGTATTGCTGTTTACCCTACTGGCCTTGACAGCGTCACCTGGGGGGCCGAGTACAGAGACTCAGCCGTGATAAAGGGGCAGCCCTCACGGGGCTCAAATTTGATTCCGTCCTTAGGGTGCCTCCTGCAGAGCCGAACTACGGCTAAGGACGTCATCGGAGATGGAGGCAGCGCTCCGAGCGCAGGCAGCGCTCCGAGCGCAATGCATAGACGTAAGTGATTAAATATATACATAGATTTTTATAAATGTCTCTCTTTCTGTCCATTTGTTTAGGCACGCGTTGATGATGAACTAAAAGGTTTCTACGAAAAAGTCAAAGCTTCTTGAGTAATAGTCTTTATTGTTGTCTAAGTATAAGGGTACGAAAGTATTTTAGTTTTGTCAAGCAAAAACTACACAACGGATTTTGGATGAAATACATCATTAATATGTTTTTATAAGTTACAGTTACTTTAAATCTATTCAATTACTTAGCAGAAACTGAAGTAAGTTTTGAAAAGGAAGTCGTAATACCGAGTTGGGAGTAGTTCAAGCAATGTTTGTTAAGCAATTTATTTAATATTTAATCATTTCAAAAAGCAACGTAAAATTTATAATCGATGTCTTAGTCTTAATATTAATTTGTAACTTTTTAGATTCTTGGATTAGTTTGTGTTTAATTAATTAATTTTTATAAAAATCGCTCAAGTGCTCGTCGAACTCGCACATAATAGGTTCCGTACCACCGTAGAATCACAACATCAAGTTTCTTATATGGGGACACTTTATTTTAATTTTTTTTTATTTTATTTATTTGTTATATAGCGGCAACAGAAATATAATATTTGTTATACATTCTATGAAAATTTCAACCTATTCCAGTTCTTGAGATATGTACTACCTACCCGTTATCAGACGGACTAAGATCAGTTCAATATTACAGTTGAATTAAATAACATGATATAATATTTATTTTGCTTTTTAAGGTTCCGTACCCAAGTGGCAAAAAAGGAACCCGTGTAGTTTCGTCATGCTTGTCTGTCTATCATAATATAGAACATTGAATGAAATTTCATCCACATTTGGTTTGGAGAAGATAGCTCTACAAATTTTTAGAAATATATAAGTTTCCCATAACTTTGTTTTTCATATCACTTTTAATAATTACTATCAAATTAACAACTTAATTTTGCGGTCACTTTTAATTCGTTACTATTTCTAAGTTCTTCAGATTCTTCAGTTCATTTTTTCAACAAGCTGCGCAACCCTTTTAGTTTCGATTGTGCGTGGTCCACAACACACTTGACTGATAATTCCTATTTAGCTTAGCAAATCTGTAGCAATTACACAATGCATTTAATCAACGTACGAGAAACCGAGGCTAAGTGTAACAATATTGATGTTGAATAAATATATTTAATTCCACTACACAATCTATTACTTTATATAATAAATAGCAGGTCCGGCAGACGCTGTTCTGCCACAAAAATGAAAAAAAAATGAGACCCGATAGCAGCGCCCTCTACTGGGTCCAATTGTTAATCTAAACCATTCTCGAATCCACCGGAATACACACAAAAAATCATCAAAATCGGTCCAGCCGAAGAGGAGTTCAGTGACATACACACGTACAGTAGAATTATATATATAAAGATAGTTGCGATAATGGTTAAACCTTAATTGTCTGTTATAACGGCGTCGGGATGTGACGTGACGATATTAAATGTATACTTTAAGGCGTCGGGATGTGACGACCCCATCGCCCGCTGTTGGGATAACCTCTGTCACAGCAGAGATTATTTCACCAGTGCAATCAGTCACACTGGTGGTAGGTCTTTTGTTGCAAGAGGCCGGCTAGGTAGCTACCGCCGCAGTGTCAAATATTCTGCTGCCAAATAGTAGTGCTTAGGCATTACTGTGTTCCGGTTTGAAGGGCACTATACGCTAGTGAAATTACTGGGCGGATGAGATTTAAGAACTAATATCTCGAGGTTGGCAACGCGTGAGTGGCACCTACTAATGGTGCTGCAAGCGCTCATAGGCTACGGCAACCACTTACCATCGGGTGGGCCGTATGCTTATTTGCCAACTTCTAACATAAAAAATAAGGTATTTTCTGCATGTATTGTAATGTCTCAAACACAAGCAGAAGCGAGTATTATTTTAATGATATAATCTTTAATATTAGAAGAAACAAAGAAAGGTCAACGTTCAGTTGTTTTTCTTTGTGTTATATCTTTGTTTGCCCACAGGGAGGTAAGCTTTGTAAACATTAAACTTGTATCGAAATAATGGTCCATTTAATTAATTAAATTGAATAAGATAAAGTAAAATGAAATGAATAAATATTCTTTGAAAGTAAAACTGCTTCTGATTTCACAGAAAATACTAATTATATATTATATTTATCTAAAACAGTACCATCCGTGCCTCGATGAGGACGTTAAGCTGATGGTCCTGGTTATTATCATAGTATAACATCTGATAAATAATAGTCATTAATATTTGGTAAGTAATTTGCTCTTATCCAATAAGTTATTGGTCAGATGGCATTCGCTATATGTAAAAACTAGTAATCTGTCAGATAAAGTTAAGAGTACCAAATCATCTCACCCCCGGAACCGAGCTCCGTAGCCATCGGACCACAGTGAATGTCAGGTCGCGTTAGTTTGTCCTGTGAGAGTTTCCGTAACTTTACAAAAGCACTGAGGTCGGCCACCGAGGAGGTTTAGTGGTTTCTCATGACGTTCACATTTCCTCACCGGCACAAAAAACCCTAAATAATAAACTTGAGTAATAAACCTGGATAAAAGTACCGTGAAAAATGCTAAGAAGAAGATCTTAAATATTTTCACATAAACGGTTTGATGTTGAATCATCTACAAAACATAACAAATGCTTACACGGTCAATATTTTGTTTCCCTAAACATTAATCTTACGAGATTTCCAAACAATTGCTCAGGTTTTTATTAAAAGTAATTTTACACAGCCATGAGCTTGAGAGTTACGAAGATTAAATTATACGAAAATAAGTGACAATGATGACCCTTGACCTGGTATTTTGAAGCCAGAAAAACCGGAACAAAAATAATTACTTTTTGGAGCTTAGAAGTTACGGTGCGTCGTCAATCACGACAAGAGATCTTGAAAAGTTACACAATCAACAAAACCACTCTTATTTTGAAAATTACGAATATAAAAGTATCAGTTGTTTGATATAAATATCTTTTAAGGTCTGTGCGATTGTATTTTTGGGTCCCCACACCGTGAGCCTCCGAGAGCAACTTAAGTTGTCGGTCCAGGCTTATATCTATAACTCTTGAAAGGTAATTTGCTCTTATCCAATGAGTTACTAGTTAGCACTTTGGGTAGCGGAGATCCGATGACAATCGCTCTGTGTAAAAAATTAACAAACAATGAGCATAAAAGTGTAAGCAGACCCTGGGTTAATACCGGGAATACAGCTGTATTGTATGGTATTGTATAAATGTATAAATAACAAACATACCAACCTCCCATTGCTATTTAAACATGAAAATAGAACTCGATGTTGGGATCTTGGCGATGGACCGTCATGATAAATTGTTCGCAATTGTGCTTTTCCTGACACCTTGTTGTAATTCGGGCCTTCCATCATTCCCTAGTCCATTGACAGATCTTTCATTGTCAACTTATTTGAATCCTATAATTTAGTTAGAGCCGTTATCTGCCCAGCAGAAATGGGTAGACTCGACATGGAAAGTACTACCCTCTAGTAAATTAGCAGTATCAATGCTGTTGCGTTTCGTGCGATAAGTGAGATCGCCAGAGGCACAATCTCCCACCTCACTCTGTTCCCCTCATTTCTTCCCGTCTCATCTTTTCCCTCCTATCCCTTAGGTTGATAACGCGCATATACTTCAAGATACTTCAACGCTTGAGATACTTCAAGTATCGCAGGCGTTCATAGTTTGCGGTGACTGCTTCTCATCACGCATATCGTACGCTTGTATGCCAACCATCATGAGAACAAAAAACAATTATACTCCAAAAGAATTTTAATTACTGCAACGGATATTTAATATAATACTTTATTGTAATAATGGCAAGATATGAAATACTACATATGTACAATATTTCAATAGCTTTTGTTAAAATAAAATCCATTTCATCGTTTGACGACCTAATGGAATGATAGCAAATGTTATTCCATTATTCGAGTCTGGAAAAGATTTTAGCACTTTTATTTTACGCCTCAATTCCTCTGATCGCACTCCGCAATTCCCTAACAGTTTGATTAGTAAGCGACCTCAGAGGATATCGTTGAAAACTTACTGGGAAATTGCCTATTCGTACAGTTCTGTCGCAATAATTTCTTAATGGAAATAAATATAAGGAACTACTGTACACCATTACTTAAAATCATCATAATAAGATGTGTATTTTAATTGAAAAGGTTTTGACATTGTTAGTATGCATGCTATGCTATGCATATTTCATGAGAATTGGCAACCTAGCATATGGTCCGTCTGATGGTAAGCAAATGCAAAAAAATCAATGCAAATTATGAACGCTTGCAATAGTTGAAGTATTACAGTCACTCTGCCCTCCGAAGGAAGGGGTGGAAACGAATGAGAAGGGTTAAAAGGAGATAGAAGAGATAATAGGAGAAGGAGGAGGAAAAGGAGGAGGGATAAGAGGAGCAGGGAGGTTGGGAGATTGGGCCTCCGATGCTCTCAAGAAACGCAACAGTACTGTTACTTTACGCCGATTTTCTGTGCGATGGTAGTACTTCCCCGGTCAAGCCGGCTTATTTGTACCCGAAGAAGATGGCTCTACTACTTCTACGGTTTCTACTTATTTATATCTACCATAGCGCTACTCATCATCAGTAAGGAGAAAGAACTCGCACAATCAGTATGGTAGCGGAAAGTACGGCTTTAGACAAACATCCTCATGCGATTGCTATAGACCTATAGCTTTCCAAAGAAATTACAAATTTAAATTCATTTTTAAAAACCACTAAAGACACAGCATATCCGCATTTGAATTCGTGAGTCCTCGACTACGAAATTGGTATTACATTCCTACATCTTGCATAAGAGAAAATATTAGGAACATCAAATGACAATATCACAAGAGGGTGGATTGTACGTGAGACGAAAGGCGTATCCATTCGTCGCGATGCATGCACGATTCTGGAGATATTCCAATCGTGTGTTATGAACTGAAAAGGATATAAAATTGAAATAACTTTAAATAGAATCACATTCCTATCCTACTACTTGTAAATGTAACAGTTTTTAGGATAATGGGATATATGGATGCTTTTGGTTTGTTACTCAATCACACATCTACGGCTCATTGGGTTGGGAAGAAATTTAGCACACAGATAGCTTATTATCTGGATTTAAATAATTATAAGTTACTTTTCTATCCCGGAAAATGTCAGGTTTCTGTGGGATTATAAAAAAACTGCGAAGTGTATTCATTATTCCACTCCAAGCCTCAAATCCAAGAGCTTTCAAAACAAATTACTTATCGAGAGTTAACAATTATTATCAAATGTTATAATACCAACCGGAAACGATAGCTTAACGTGCTTTTCCAGGCACGGTGAGGAGACACACAAGGTGAAACGCCCAGATTAAAATTAGATATTTATACAAACATTCCAAATCGGGAATCAAAACCTCAAAAACCGAAGCTCGCTAGTACCACGCCAGTTAGTTTTCAAATAATTCTTACCCAAGGATTTATTGACATGGCAACAAAAGACACATTTAAAACAGATATATGAAATGCCTACAACATTGTCCCTATGCCACACATTCAAGAAATAGCTAACATTAATCACGAGTCATTACACACGTCGTCAGTATGTCTAAGTACTTCTATAACATTAAATGCGTGCCATTATTAAAATGTTCTCTTAGCTCGTAAATATCAGGAGTAGAGCCTTAACCTTGTCTACACGGTAGAGGAAGTACTAACCTCACAACGATTATAACCTTGCAGTATTATATATACTATTGCGTTTCATTTTATGAATTTAGTTGTTGGAGAAATTCCCGCTCTCACTCTTCTTTGTCCCATCTTCCTTTTTTATATCAGAGATGGCAAACGGGCAAGAGGCTCATCTGATGTTAAGTGATCACCGCCGCTCAAGCACATTTGAAGCACAACGCACCTGGCGTTGTCGACCTTTGCACAAGGAATAGGTTCTTCTCTTGAACGTTCCCCTTTTACCTTTTTTTTTTTTCCTCTCTTTCGATCCCCTTCTTCTCTTTCTCAATTTTTTCTTTCCAGTCCACAGGACAGGCATGATGATAATATCCGTGTAAACATAGACTACTAACTGCTTTTTATAAAATATATAACCAAGAGTGCATTAAGTTTCATTCAACATTTAGCGAAACTGGATCCCGTAAAAGCATATTAATTGAAGCCTAATCAAAATGAAAATCACCCTCACTCTAACAGCAATTTATTACAATTTTAGAGCGAAATTGTAAATGATAGCATTATTTACGGCGACAGTCGGCTGTGAACGATTCAGAGAGGCAATTTTGTGGATCTTTGTTTAATGTGAAGGATTCAAATAATTATTCAGGAGATTCTAAATATCAGATTATTTGTTTTTGTTTTTGTTTTAATGAGGAAAAAACTAGTAAATACTCGTATTAGAAGTGTTATTAATTTTACAGTTTTCAAAGTATAGACCTTATTTAGGTCTAAAATTATTATAAATCTGTACAAATAAATAAAATTGTAGTATCTCTGTGTAATTCCGAAGTTTTCACCAAATGCATATGAATGTATATGGTAAGTACATAAAAAGCAATTTTGAAAATTTGTAGTTGTTCCGTATTCCGTTCCGTAGAGTTCCGTAGCCGAATGGCAAAAACGAAACCCTAATAATTTCGTAATCTCCGCCTGTCCGTCTTATGTAACCGATATTTTACTAGGAGACTATTGTGGTATAGCTAATTTCTCAAAACTGGTATAAAATTGTCCCTCCTCTTTTGATCTGTACGATTTAAAACTATGGAAAAACTTGTGGTAGTGGAACATACAATAAACTTTCTACGAAAACTATCTCAAAGACGTTTAATAATTTTATAGATTATAATTTTAGAGAGAGAAGCTTTTCACATATCTTATTTTTTTATATAATTTTATAAATTACTATTAATTTACCAATTGTTTGCGGTCAATGCCAGTTCGTTAATATTTAATGTCCTCAAGATTCTTTCCCATCAAGTTGCGGAAACCTCAGTTTCCACCATGCGGGGTCGACCACCAATTATGTGCAGGATACGTGAAATGGTGGAGATAATTCAAAATAAAAGAAGTTCGATTTTTATTCAAATAGAGTAAATAAGCATTCGTTCACACATTAATACCTACGGCACACTTGAATTCGTTTTACAAAACAATTGTAAGTAACAATAATATTACTCTAAAAATATACGTATTGAATTGTAAATTGCTTAACTATTCACTGTTTTACATTTACATTGTAAATGTAGTATCGAACTTACAAATGGAAATTCGTTCCGGTGACAGCGTGAATTTAACATTTCTACCAGCGATTTGTACCACATAATTAAGTGTTTCAGTAAGCACATTATTTTATCTATAAAAGTATTGATAAAACAGTAATTACTAAGCACGCTTGGAAGAGATTTGTGATCTCGTTCCTTTTCGTTGTGGAAGCAATAACGCGTCTCTTCTCTCCACTCGTCATAATGATCTTAAATAAAAATATCTCAAGAGTATATTAATCAAAATCCTGGTAGTTTTTAAATAACGTGACGACTGATGGCAATATAAAAACAATTGTACCCTTTAAACAGTATTGCAGAGCACTAAACTATACTTAAAGGTTTTTAGGTTGACACTGAACTTAATATAAATGTTAAAACTCACGTTCAATACCGGCGTCGGGATGTCATCGCCTGCTGTTGGGGTAACCTCTGTCACAGCAGAGATTATTCTACCAGTGCAATCAGTCACACTGGTGGAAGGTCTTTTGTTTCAAGAGGCCGGCTAGGTAGGTACCACCGCAGTGTCAAATATTCTGCCACCAAATAGTAGTGCTTAGGCATTACTGTGTTCCGGTTTGAAGGGCACTGGGCGCTAGTGAAATTACTGGGCAGAAGAGATTTAAAAACCAATATCTCGAGGTTGACAACGCGTGAGTGGCACCTACTAATGGTGCTGCAAGCGCTCATAGGCTACGGCAACCACTTACCATCAGATGGGCCGTATGCTTCTTTGCCAACTTGTAACATAAAAAAAAGTTAAATAATGTCTCACGATAATTTTAATAATTTAAATGATATTTTAACTTACATTATAATGAAAAGGTAAGTACATATAATTGTCAGATATTCAATCTGTGACGGTAAAGACGCTATTTTGCCGCGCCCGCGCTCATAATGCGTCCTCAAAAGATTACTTTATAAAGAGGTTACTGTGGTACGTGGCGCTAATATACTTAGCTGGCTCTTAATCTTCAAGTTCTCTAACAATTTAAAGTAAATCGCTTCTTTATCTAATTGTCCCTAATGGTCTTTGAAGCTGTTCTCAGCCCAGTTCCATCAAGTGCTTCAGTATTATAAAATACTTTGAAGGTGAAATGGCTTAGTGATTTCTTTTAAAACAAGAGTTTAAAACTCTTTTTTAAATATTCAAATTTTTTAGCCATAATTATGACGTATGTGAAGTTGGCAACCGAGTATGCAATAAAAAAAATTATGTTCACCATTCGATTGTACCACGTTTGTACCGGATTGTACCACTTTTACAAATGTGTTTCTTAACTTTTTTTTTATTTCTGCTGGTGGTACAATCCGGTACAAACGATACTCTTTTAGATGCCATCATCAAAAATCCTGAAATCGAAAATTCGTTTCCTACTATAATTTCGGACCCCATAACTTTTACACCTTTGAGGTACAAACGATTTTAAAAGTGGTACAATCCGGTACAAACGTGGTACAATCGAATGGTGAACATAATTTTTTTTATTGCATACTCGGTTGCCAACTTCACATAGGTATAATTATGTCCTCAGTTACCAGTTGATATTACGTTGTGGCTAGGGCGAAACCCTTCACTGTAAAAGGGACCATGAAGATTATATTAAGGGAACATAGTCTACCTTTAAATGCATAAAAATATTTGCACTTTTTTATTGGACTAGGTTGGCAATATGGTAAGCAGATGTCGTAGCCTATGAGCGCTTGCAACGCCATACATTTGTAGATGTCATTCATGCATCGCCTTTGCCCAGTAATTTCACTAGCTACAGTGTCTTTCAAACCGAAACACAATGTGCTTTACGATAGAATAACTGACACTGCGATAGTAGCCGGCATTGCGTACTAAAAGACCTACCACCAGAAAACCAGCAGCAGTAAGTTGGCCCTACTGGCCTTGACAGCGTCACCGGGCGGGGGCCGAAACAGCGACTCAGCCTTGATAAAGGGGCAGCCCTCACGGGGGCTCAAATTTGATTCCGTCATTAGGGTGCCTCCTGCGAAGCAGAACCACGGCTCAGGACGTCATCGGAGATGGAGGCAGCCGACGGTGTGAGCCCGACGCGACGTGCGAAACAAAGGACCTCGTCCTCGCCGGCGAGGGCAGTGTTGTGTGCGTGTCTGTGCTGTGTAAGGGGCATTATCTAATGTAATCGTATCGTCAGGGTCTTGCAGGACGTGCTTAGGACGCCTTACTTTTGTCGGTTGGTTACATTGGTCTGTGTAGATACAAGCATGTCTAATCAAAGGAATTGGATGGAAAGTAGTTTGATCGAAATAGTTTTGCGATTAGCGCTTCAAATATTTGGGGATCGAATCGATTTCAAAGTCTCTATGGAGATCTACATTGCGTACGTACCACGGACAGCCCGAGGCCATGCGTAAGAAACGGTTCTGAATTATTTGTAATTGATTAATTCTTCTAGCAGCAAGAAGAAAGTTCTATATTATACTGTTTTTTGTGTTTTATATATCTAGATAGATAAATAGATAGATAGATAGATAGTACAATGTCAGTCGCCTTTACGAACCAAGATTGCTTTGAATATTCGTTCAAAATCCTTTACCAATATGTGACGCTATAAAACTGTATACTGGGTCTGTATTCCAGTAAATCCATAGTATCCGTTAAGACCCTTGGCTGCTGAGAAACAGTGTGGCTGTACTCACAAAGCCGGATCAACATGATGTATGCCATTCACGTGCCATAAACATGTACGAAATTATGGTTGTAAAAGAATTTAGTAGTATTATAAATAAAGGTATTTGTTTGCTTTCTAGTAGAGCCATGTTCATTCCAGGCCAAATGGGCCTATATAATTTAACTCGCTGGTTGATACAAAGATATCAATCTATGATCTTTAATGAAATTTAATTAACAAACGGCTATGAAACCCTCATAGCCGAGTGCACCCACTGATCGGTAAACGATCAGTATGTTAAGCAACTTTAGGCACGGTCAGTGACTAGATAGGTGATCGCATAGTGGTGTTTCAACCGAGCGTCTCCGTGCTTCGGAGGGCACGTAAAAAGTCGGTCCCGGCTGTTGACAATTTGACAACAGTCGATAAGTCAAGTCAGAGGCTTACGAGCGACCTAAACAACTCTGACACTAGGTTGACCACTAACCACTCCATAAGAAGAATTAACAAAGTTCTACGTTTTCTATCTATTGAGCTATTTTTACCCCTTAGAAATAAAGAAATATAAATAAATAAACGCTACACATCAAACGGCTCTCATTAGGATAATAAAATCTTTTATTGGGTGTCCGAAAACATACCCGGGATAAGAACAAACACACACAGACCGGAACACATACCTGTGTGGTCAATACATGAATCGAACCGCGACCTGTGGCACTTAGGCTGGTTCGTCACCGTTGCGCCACAACATCAACAAAAGAGATGTTTTCGCCTCAAAACAAAGCCATTCTTAAATTATATCAACAAATAAATTTTAAGTAATAAATGAAGGTTTACGATTCGTAAAAACCTCGAAACAAATTACCTTCACCGAAACGAGATCTGATAGATAGGGCATCATTAAAATGTAACAAAACCTCTTTGTACGTAATTATACAAAGGTTTTCAAGCATTTAAGATAACAATGAAAATGCTTCCGAGCTTTTTATTTCCTAAATTAAATTAAATTTATTTTTATTATTTAATTTGTTTTATTCAATACCATTTAACATTGCGTAGATAATACGGAGATAGAGTTGAGTTCGATCTTATTTTTAGCCTTTCCTTGTGTTAAGACTTTTATTGCAAGAGGCCGGCCGGGTAGGTACCACCGCTGTGTCAGTTATTCTACCATAAAGCTGTATACTGTGTTTCTGTTTGAAAGACACTGTAGGTAGTGATATTACTTGTCTAATGAGAATTAAGAACCAATATACCGAGGTTGGCAACGAGTGAGTGACTTGCAAATGTATGTTGTTGAATTATAACAACCGCTCACCATCAGATGGGTCGTATGTTTGCTTGCCGACTTATTGACATAAAAAGTCAATACATTTTAACGAATACTACACGAAGAAACAAATCAACAGACGAAAAATGGTACGTTGAAATGTAGTTCCGTTGACCAAAAGTGAAAAAAGTAGTAGGTACAATATAATACCGTGTATATAACTTTCAACGTGCGCTTTAATTGATTATGTCCATTTAGAGTCATGCTCATGCTGCACAAATGTATTGATTCGAAAGGGGAAGCACTACCATCTCACAGAAAATCCGAGGTAATTAACAGTACTATTGCATTTAAAGGCGTCGGGATGTGACGACCCCATCGCCCGCTGTTGGGATAACCTCTGTCACAACAGAGATTATTCCACCAGTGCAATCAGTCACACTGGTGGTAGGTCTTTTGTTGCAAGAGGCCGGCTAGGTAGGTACCACCGCAGTGTCCAATATTCTGCCGCCAAATAGTAGTGTTTAGGCACTACTGTGTTCCGGTTTGAAGGGCATTGTACGCTAGTGAAATTACTGGGCGAACGAGATTTAAGGACTAATATCTCGAGGTTGGCAACGCGTGAGTGGCACCTACTAATGGTGCTGCAAGCGCTCATAGGTTGCGGCAGCCACTTACCATCAGGTGGGCCGTATGCTTGTTTGCCAACTTCTAACATAAAAAAAAAAAAAAAAATCGTTCAATGAGTGAGAGCCCCGGAGGCCCAGACTCTCGACCCTCTCTTCGATTCCTTCTTATCCCTTCCCTTCTACTCCCTGGGTTGGCGACGTGCATATAACACTCCAAGTAATTCGTTCATAGGTTGCGGTGAATTCTTATCATCAGGCAAACCGTAAGCTTGTTTGCCAGTAGTCATGACATAAAAATATACTTCTTTTTAGATATATTTATTTCATATACTAAATATGCACAACGTGCATATGTGTATGACTCATGAAAGCATGACTTACACATCTACACACTATAAAAACACACACCTTTTTAAGTTTTGATAAACTATATGAACTATGTATTGTAACTATTTAAGGCAGTTAAGGAAATGTTAACTCATATTGGAGTAATTTAAACTTTATGTCACTAGTGTATGAGGGCGATCGAGGGTCAAAAAGGATTAATATAGACCTAAATGTTAAGTATTTTCGGACAAGATTGATTACAGGGCCAGGGATTGAGGCTAACAGGACTTTGATGGATTACTACATAAGTTTGTTTCATTTTGAAAAGTGCGTGCAATGACGTGTTACGTTTATCAAAAGATTTTAAAATTATTTTTGAAGCAAACGATTCTACCCAACCTGATAGCAAGTAATGAGTAATGAGACGCTCATAGCCGAGTGCGCTCACTGATCGGTAAACGATCGGTAGGTTAAGTAACTTTAGGCGCGGTCAGTCACTAGATGGATGATCGCATAGTGGTATTTACACCGAGCGTATCCGTGTTTCGGAAGGCACGTAAAAAGTCGGTCCCGGCGGTCAACAGTCGAAAAGTCAAATCAGAGGCCTACGTCCGACCTGAACAACTCTGACACTAGGTTGGCCACTAACCACTCGATAAGAAGAAAAAGCAAGTAAGTAAAATCCTAATAGCTAATACAGTTGCAAAAGGTGAACTGCACTAGCGACCCTCGGCCTGCCTACAATAAGCCTCTTTACGCCTCGTTTGAAGGAGCTTAGCTCGTAAGAAAGAGTGAAATGTAGATGAAATAAGCTTTAACGGCTACCTCAAAAGCTTCCTTACTAAAATACAAACCATCCAAATCACCCATAAATCTATCTTGACTAATCAACTATTATCGAAATGCTTTGTACTAGGCTATCACCTATCCATGACTAACCGTCTAAAGTACCTTTAACCATTAAGTGTTCACAGAGCAGTGATTATAATTATAATATGTGATAATCAACGCTACGCGCTCAACGGCTCCCATTAGAATGGTTATGTCCTGTGTCGAAGTCTAGAAACATGCACAACAACAAGGATAAACACCCACATACCGGAACACATGCCTGTATGGTCAATACAAACATCCTGCGGTAGGTTTGCTACCGCTGCGCAACAACGTCGTATTTAATATTTATTCAATCAAAACATATATATATATATATGTTTAACAATCAAAGTTATAATCGTAAATTAAGGTTTAACAATTTAATAAAAATATTATTAAAGATAGGAACTAAAGTAATTTTGCTTTAAATTGAATTATTTTGGACACATTTTATTTGGCTATTATCTAGTAGAGTAATGCACGAATAACATCCTACTTTATACTACTACGCTCAGCGCTGACAACACTTACAAAAAGACACTCAAATACATATAAAAAAGCACACTAGTTTTTCAGCGGCACACTTGCTCTGTGTTCTGTGTTCTGTATTTTGTTTTTTTTTTTTGTGAAAAGTCTTGTTTTACTATGTAGAGATAAAATCTTGTCGGGAAATTTAGTTTTTTGTTAGATTTACTTACGACAAAATCAAGTTCGATTTTTATTATGTATGTGTTCTTGTATAGTGTGTGTGTGTGTGTGATTACGAGTTATAAAATAAAATATTAAGCTTTTCTCATAATTCAGAAAATATTATTTAAACAAGAAACTATTATAACTTTTAACATTATCTACATTAATAACATAATTATATAATTGTGTTCTTAGTTAGATCTACAAAAGGCATTTTTTTTTTTTTATGTAAGAGGGCAAACGGGCAGGAGGCTCACCTGATGTTAAGTGATCACCGCCGCCCATGAACATCTGCAACACCAGAAGACATGCAGGCGCGTTGCCGACCTTTAAGGAAAGAATAGGCTCTACTCTTGAAGGTTCCCAAGTCGTATCGGTTCGGAAAGACCGCCGGCGGAAGTTGATTCCACAGAGTGGTTGTGCGAGGAAGAAAATGCCTTCTAAATCGCGCTGTTGTGGATTTCCAGACATCGAGGTGGTATGGATGGAACTTTTTACGATTTGACACAGTATCCATACCTATATTAATAACGCTATCTATCCATTATAATTGTGAATGTGCAGAACTCTCCCGAGTCCCACCATAACGTATTACTGGCTCCACCATAAAGGGGTCAGGATCGAACCCTCGACTCTCGCGTTAACAGAGCGAATTCGGCCCTTTTACCCATGAGCTAATGATTCTACGAAAATTGTTAACTTAGTTATAATGAATAAATCAAAACTTTAATGAAGTGATAATTTAAACCTCGATTCTTATCTCCCGTTCCCTACTCTAATGACGATAACGTTTCACGTCCCTTAATTACTTGTTTTGGTAAATTTTCGAAATATAATAACAAGATAATGATCAAAGGCATAATTAAAGAAACATTACATAAGATTATATGCTTTAATTAAAATGTTCGCATATTACAACAATTATCTACATATTTGTGAGAGTTTGTTTGATTTAGTAATTTTTAATACCATCTTTCAGACGAAAGTTGTTGTAGTCTGTAATATAAAGTAAAGGTGTCTGATTTTGGCATCCCTCGTAACTGACATGGTCCGTTTTTATACTGATTGATAAAATTATCATGGCAGACTCTAACATCAACCTCGCAATCCTATTTTTTTTAAATGTTACAAGTTGACAAACAAGCATACGGCCCACCTGATGGTAAGTGGTTGTCGTAGCCTATGAGCGTTTGCAGCACCATTAGTAGGGGCCACTCACGCGTTGCCAACCTGGAAATTTTAGTTCTTAAATCTCCTCTGCCCAGCAATTTCGCTATCCCTTCAAACCGGAACACAGTAATGCCCAAGCACTACTATTTGGCGGCAGAATATTTGACACTGCGGTAGTACCTACCTAGCCGGCATCTTGCAACAAAAGACTTACCACCAGTGTGACTGATTGCACTGGTGGAATAATGGTGACAGAGGTTATCCCAACAGCGGGCGATGGGGTCGTCACATCCCGACGACGGGAAAAACTGATTTTTTATACAGGTTTGGTTTTAAAAACGTAAGCACTTCCTATGAAATCCGTCATTTTTTTTTTTAAAACTCCCTATAAAAATATAGACTTATTAATCTAGAAATTTTGAATTGAGTAGCTTTCTACTCAATTCAAAATTTAAAATGTTTATTAAATATTAAATTATACAAATGTATTTTCGTCCCGTCATATGGTTAGATGCTGTCAACCGCAGTATAACGAATCAAGAGGCAGCTGTGAGTTCGCGACACGAAGTTGCTACAAGTTAGTCAACGCTTGGAAGATCGGCTTAACGGAATGTGGATTCGTGACGAGCAATAGCGACTTACATATAACATTTAAATTGAATTATTTTTCTCACGAATTTAGTTGTGTCCTAATATCATAATAGTGCTTCTTCCTAGCGTTATTCCCGATATGTCACCAGGGTCTGCTATCCAGATTCGACCGGTTAATAGTTTTACTCAGAGCGATTGCCATCCACAACCCTGAGGGCACAGCAGTGACTCATTGGATAAGAGTAAATTAGGTATAAAGAGTTAAGAATTATTATCAGATGCTATGATAACAACCGGTAACTATAGACTCCGAGGAACGAGGAGACCCACAGAGGCAAAAGCCCAGACTAAAACAGATATTTATACCAATAATCTGTTCCGAGGTGGAATCGAATTCACAGTGATATATTTAATTTGAAATATAAGTTTGAAATCGCTTTTTCATCATTAATGTATGGTATATCGTTCCTTTCTACGAACTTAAGTTTACAGTAGAGTTTGAAACTTATTTGATGCGTATTAATTCCTTTTGAAGGCTAACCACACCTCACGATTCTCTGACACCTTTTTGTCATTTTTTTTATGGTATTTTGATTTTTTTTTAAACTTCAAACAGTAAATCCTCGTCTATGTGTGATATTGATTGATACTTAATTCTCATTTATACATGCAATTTAAATGTTCCAAATAATAATTTCCAATGACATAGTTTAAAAATTGATTTTTATTTGTATTTGTAAAGATCGAAAATTTAATCCAAACAAAACATCCATTTCATGTCAAAAGTTGGGGTATCTAGTGAGTTATTCTATATTGATGGTTCGATATAAAAACTAAACAGAATTTTCATTACAAACGCTAAAACATGCACAAAACAAAACAAACAATTTTTTTTATTATTATTCTTCAATGTATCAAAATCAAAATCAAAATCAAAATTATTTTTATTCAAGTAGACTTTTAAAAAGTACTTTTGAATAGTCAAGCGCTACCGACGGTTCGGAAGGTAGATTCTATCGAGAAGAACCGACAAGAAACTCGACAGTTACTCTTTTCAAATATATGTTTTTTACAATTGTATTTTAATATAAAATTTGGTTCTTGAATGAGATCCAGCAATATTAAGAGTCCCAAGCATTTTTATCAGAAAAATATTCTTCTAACGAGTAATAGGCTTTATTGATAAGTTTATTTTTTATGTACATTTGGAACTTGCTTACTGGCAGTTCCAATAAGCAATCCGGAATTTTGTTAAAAATGCGAATACCTAGCCCCTTAAAAGAATTACTGACTTTACGCAGACGAAAGCTAGGATTACAAAGTTTATTTTTGTTTCTAGTGTTAACTGAATGTATATCACTATTTTTGCTAAAAGACTTTAAATATCGATTTTATTACTTAATATTTAATATAAATTACAATAATTAATAATTTTAAATTTGAAATATTCAAATGATTAGCATTTATGCAAATTGGTAGTGCTAATTTCAACCGATTCAAAATTTTATTTGCTATAAAACTTAGCCTATTTTCTTTCCCAAGGTCTTGTCTACGTATCTCTGTACAAAATTTAATCAAAATCGGTTCAATGCTTTAGGTGTGAAAGCATTGTTTTTAAATGTTTCATTGAAATTACCGAGATCCAAAACTTTACGTAACTCGCTTCATAAATTGCTTAGTGTAATATGTTATTGTGTATAAAAACTTCTTTTACTTCGATTACAGGTACGTGATAAGATCCAAAGGTACTTTTGTAATACTTTAGAACTTTCAGGCGATACATTTATTATTCGTTCGTAAATATTCTAACACGCGGCTTCGTTTTTTATCGGTTTTTCATTAAAACTTTGACGCCCCAATTCACTTCATTCTGTCATTCTTTTACAGTACAAATTCAATTTATTGTCATGTTATTCGTTTTACCTTTAGGGTTCCGTAGTTAAATTGATAAAAAAACGCACACAGTTGTCCATTCTGTCAGTATATTATAACAATTTTATTTCATATCGCAGATTATTATGCGTATTCTTTCCTTAAAGGTAGGCAAAGCACCTGCATGCCTTCTGGTGTTGCAGATGTTCATGGGCGGCGGTGATCGCTTAACATCAGGTGAGCCTCCTGCCCGTTTGCCCCCTCTCACATAAAAAAAAAGATATAAAATATATAAAGATATTTCCATGTATAATTCATTTATATTTCCAATTATTTTGTCACTTGATACTTTAAGGCAATCATATAGTTCTTCTGCTTGCGACTTAATAACGCCGCTTGCAGCTCAATAACGATTTTAAATGCCCTTAAATGCAATACAGAAATAATAAGTTCCCCATACATTATCTCATCATACTACTAGCCCATAACTGCCTCCAAGGTCGCCTCTGTATATCTTTATAATCGGTTCAGCAACTTAGACGTGAAAGTGTCACAAAAAAAACCAACTCACTTTCGTATTTATAATATTAGAAAGATATAGCAATCGAATATATCATAATTTATACCGTTGAAGTTGCATTGTTTATGGAAGCTGTTAAGTGTGTAGTGATGATCATAATTTACAGTAGTAAACGCGTAATGTAATGTACATTACGCGTTTACTAATTCTATATTTCGTCAAAACAAAGTGACAACTGGAATCCGGGCAACGTCAAGTAATTTGCATCGCATCGCATCGCATAAATAGTAGTAGAACCATGCTCTTCCCAGCACAAATGGGTGGCATCCACCGACGAAGTAGACTCTCTCACAGAAACTCGGCGTAAAATAACAGTATCAGTAGGTACTGTTGCGTTTCGTGCGACAAGCGAGCGCTGGAGACCCAATATCCCACCTCTTCTGTTCCCGTCCTTTTCTATCTCATCTCTTCCCACCTCCTACCCTTGGGTTGGCAACGCGCGTGTGATAATTTAAATATCGCAAGCATTCATATGTTACGGGGACTGCTTACCATCAGGCGGGCCGTATGCTTGTTTGCCAACCGTCATGAAATAAAAAAAAAATTAGTGAGAGTGGTTCAGCAGAAATGTAGGTACATAGTACTAATTTTTCTTCTGTGTGTATATGAAGTACAATGTATACTATAAGTTTGTGTAAGTTATATAAGTTTGATACAAATAAAGTTTTCTCGTTAATAAAACTTGCGATAGAAATACAAACTTACTATTATATTCAATTCCGGATTAAGCGAACTGTTAGGGATCCTTGTAAAAGTCGGTTTCCTTTAAAAGAAAGTTTTTTATTGCACATAGATTGATTAAACTTTATCAAGGATAATATATGTCGGAGTTTAATTTATTTATCATATTAAAATATAGACGAGAGAGGTTATAGTTTTAATATAAAGTAGAGCTGGTTGCCATTGACATTTGTCGTATCTGTCATGGTGCGTTTTTTATTAAAAGGAATCATAGATGGACGTATTTTTGAGGCACTGATTGATAAAATTACTAAGCCACGAACATCAACCACATATATCCTAATTTAGCGGATTCTCCGACATATATGTAATAAATGTGAGTTTGGAACTTTGGTAAAGAGAAAGAAGTTTCATGGATGAGAGCTAGGACTGAACTGAGGAGCATGGTGGTCTACTTGACTGGGAAAGGAAAACGGAGCTACGTAATTATTTAGGCTTCTAGGGACTGCTGAGGAAAGGAGTGTGTCATCAATAACGAGTCCAAGTTAGGGTTGTAACAGAACTCAGGATCCGTAGAAAATCATAAAAAACGGCTCTCGGTTTTACGAAATGGTCATGTCATAAACAATACCCGACCCAGGAATATTATATGAAGATCAATGAACTTTATATGAATAATATAAAATGTTTACATTGTAGGGATCCGTACCCAAAGTACGGATCCCTACAATACTAACGGAACCCTATAAGGGAGCCTCGGTTGTCCGTCCGTCCGTCAGTCAGCAGGCTGTATCGTAAAAATAATAAATACCAAATAGAGCCAAACAACAAATAGTAAGAATAAAATAAATTTTCATTTTTAATTCTAGGGCCGGAATGAAAATCCTTTATGCGCGAGTCTTACACACTTGTCTGTTTTTTTAATACGATTTCGTTTCCAAATCTAGAATATGCTTTTCTGATATGAATTTTTTATGATTTTTTTAAGTTCTAGAATTCATAGTGTTGCATCCCATTGCATATGAAGCAGAAGAAGTTATATTAACCACAATAGCTATGTTAAAGTAAAGTTATAATCAGTATGTTGAAATAAAGCTCGTCAGGGTTAAGCCAAGGAAATATATTAGAGTAAGCAGATAAATGGCTTAATAAGGCTTAACGAAGAAAATAATTAATATTAAAGACAATACCCTGGCATGATTCAATAAAGACAATACCCTTTTTTATGTTAGAAGTTGGCAAACAAGCATACGGCCCACCTGATGGTAAGTGGCTGCCGCAGCCTATGAAACCCTTCCTGGCATAATTCAATAACCGACTAGATTCGTCTGAGCTGAGGTAAAATTATACGAAAATAATGTAATAGCCGTGAATGCGGAATTAGCTCTTATATTTGGAGAAGTAAATCTATTGGAATGGCAACATTTAATTTATTCTTATTATTTGCAGTAGTTGATTTAATCAGATTAGTTCACATGTAGTTAGTACAGTTGAGAACGTAGACGAAGTCGTGCCTGTCCCACTCCCGTGAAAGCTGTCATTATACATTGTTGTGAAGATAGATAGCTCGGTCAGCCGTGAGCCGCAGATCGCCGGTAGCCATTCCCAGTCCCCAGTCACGGTGCAGCACTACTAGCAAGCACACGCCTACACCATATATCGGCGCGCGTAATCGACATATTCTTCAACGAAATCACATCAGGCTCATCACTCCAAACAGCAAACCCTTTTGCAATGAAAATATTCCTGTTTTTAGACTAGGTTAAAAGTCCAGTCAAAACTTTCATTTAAAAATTATTTTCTGAATTTTTTATAACCATATTTTAATAAGGTAATTGAATTTGAGCCACAAGATAATTCCATTTATAAAACAACCTGCCGCCACTTAATTTGGATTAGCAGGGTAAAGTAAAGAATACCTTTTTAACATTTTTTTCCTATTAACCAGATTTCGTTAAGGTTTTCCCGCACTTCATCTCATAATTGAATTTGCCACCGCGTAAACACTGCTCTAGAAGCGAATTGAATATATGGACGTAAATAAGCAATACCATGTCAACCCACACGAATGTAATTTCGAGAAAAACGCGTTTGAAAGCTTTGAACTTGCTTTATATGAATTTTTTTATGTATTAGTCACGTTTTTGGCAATATCAGATTTATGTAAGTTATTTTACTTATTTTCACAAAAAATAAGTATACAAAATGCATATTTCGTATGTAATAAAACCCAAAACGTTTAACATAATACATAAAGTGCATGATTAAAAATTGGCTTTTTTAGAAGTTTTAAAGCTTAAAACCCTTCAAATATTAAAAAAAAATGTTCTTCAGCCATTTATCAACACTTCTCCATATATAACTCAGTTTTTTCAATTTTGTTGGTTAACATGGTATTGCTTATTTGCGTCCATTTATATTATATTATTTTCTTAAGCATAGAATTGTGACACAACAGGCAAGAAGCTTACTTGATGTTAAGCGATTACCACTGCGCCGCCCATGAACATCTGCATCGCCAGAGGCAGGTGTGTTGCCGACTCTTAAGATGCAACTGGTTATACGGTGAGTGGCCTCGAAACACTGCTGTTGACCAGTTATATCACGAGTTAACCAGGTGGGCATTTAAGCTTTACCATATAGGATTGGCGGATATATGATCATGTAATAGAATTTCTTCTACAATATGCAGGTTTTCCTTCACCGAGATAAATTTAAAACACTAATAGGACACCTGAAGACTCAGAGAGGGTTGCCGTGATTGGAATCCGTAACCTTTGGTTGAAGTGTACATTTTCACAATCAAAAAGCAAAGAAATGCTTTTAGTTGCCGAGATGCCCAATCTCAATCGAGATCCATTCATTTTAATAAAATGTTCTGTGAGATACTCATTTTATTTACTTTTATAGTTGTAACTGGCTAACTCACAAAATAATAAAGGCTGTGGCTAGGTATCTGAGTATGCGACTCAGATACCTTTTTCATTTTGTCACTTTGTGATATCGTCGTGGCGTTGTGGGTAGCGAGTATTCCTTTAGCCTCCGTGGGTGCGGATTCGATTCCCACTCGGGCAGATGTTTGCATTTATCTTCCAAATATCTGTTTCGGTCTGGACTTGTCCTTGCGGGTCTCCCCGCCATGCCTCGGAGAGCACGTTAAGATGGTCAGGTCGTTCCCGGGTGTTGTTGCATAACGTAGCCGTAGCCTATGAGCACTTGCAGCACCATTAGTAGGTGCCACTCACGCGTTGCCAACCTCGAGATATTAGTTCTCAAATCTTCTCTGCCCAGTAATTTCAATAGCGTACAGTGCCCTTCAAACCGGAACACAGGAATGTCTTAGCACTACTATTTGGCGGCAGAATATTTGACACTGCGGTGGTACCTACCTAGCCAGCCTCTTGCAACAAAAGACCTACCACCAGTGTGACTGATTGCACTGGTGGAATAATCTCTGCTGTGACAGAGGTTATCCCAACAGCGGGAGATGGGGTCGTCACATCCCGACGCCGGGATGAACTAGTAACCTGTCAAATTCGGCCAAAAGTAATAACCCCAAACCCTTGGTAAATACTCGTATAGTACCGAGAATACACATACTCAGATAGCATTACAAAGATCCCTGTTAAGAAATATAGTACGTTGGCGTATTTGTAAATAGTAAAGCAGTTTTGACCGTGACCGTGTTACTGCTACAGCCTACTAAAAAATGAAAAAACATCGAGCCAGGTAAAAACAAAAGTTCGTTTCAGATGGCGGTCCGTAATCAAAGAGCATACTTGGAATATAGGTCAGGTTGAAGTTACACGCGAGCTCATCACACGAATGCGATGCTAATTTTAGAACACATGATTCGATATCTTGCCATTGTGAATTGTTCTCCCTGAACTGAGATGTATTTGTTTTAGGAGTGAAACTTCTTTAGAATCGTTGTGATTTCAAAACGGATGCAACGGAAAAAACGACAGGTAAGAGACAGAAATACAAAAATGTGTAGGATGAAGCCGGCAATGAATGAGACAGAAATATACATCCTATTTGATATTATATATTTTTATTATATTTGATATTCTGACGACGTTGTGGCGCAGCGGTAGCGAACCTGCCTTAAACGCCACAGGTCGCGGGTTCGATTCCCGCTCGGAGCACAATATGTTTGTATTGACCATGCAAGCATATTTTCCGGTCTGGGTGTATTTGTCCTTGTTATTGTGAATGTTTCCGGACCCCGACACAGGATATTACTGTGGGGGCCGTTGAGTGTGCAGCGTTTATTTATGTTTATTATATATATTCATCTCATTCTTTTGTCGAACGACGGACGAACGGACAGACAGACAGACAGACAGATTAAGCTTTTTCTCGCTGTCTAATTTTAGCTAAAGAAGTTTTACTTCAATTGTATGGTCTAAAGCACACTGTTTTTTTATACCTTCATATACCAGCTACCCAAGTTGTAAACTTACCTGGTAAGATCACCGATACAGACCCCAAAGTAGGACTATGGAATGTTGTGCAGTCAGTGAGGATACAAAAATAAGACATAATTAAAATCACAATATTTATATTATTATAATTTTTTTTTACAAAAATATTATTTAAGTTAAAAGTTATTTTTAAGTTAAAAGGACGAGGAAAAAAATACTTTTTGGAATTTTGTCTATGTAGGGTTTTACTTAAATTTTTTAATTTTATATTTAATATATATCTGATAGTTGATAGTCTTTTGTCGCTAGGTAGGTACCACCGCATTGTCAAATATTCAACCGCAAAGCAGTAGTGTCTTTGGCATTACTGTGTTTCGCATAAGTCTTTGGCGTAAGAGATTTAAGAACCAATATCTTGAGGTTGGCAACGCCTGAGTGACACTTACTAATGGTTTTGAGAGCGCTCATAGGCTACGGCTACTGTTTATCATAAGACGGGCCGTGTGCTTGCTAAAAAAAATAACTTAATCAGACACTTCACAGCAAAATTCTGTGAATCATAATCTTATAAACAGCTTTCAACTTTAGTTTGTGTAAGACTCAGAAACGCTCAGAGCGCTTTGTATATTTGCTAATTAAAAAGTAGTACAAAACTTCAGTTTGTACAAACTTTGCAAGTATAACTCGGACACTGCAGTCTCGAAGACCTTTGATAGAACAAAAGATTTCAGATTATAAATTGGATTAATTTAGTTGAAAAAGAGAAACAAAGCGAAGTTCAATAGCTTAATGAGGCAATATTATATATATATATAATATTATGTTGGCGCAAATTTAACAGTTCAGCTAAACATTAGTTCATAAATCATCAACAATAAATAATAAATAATAAATAAACGGTGCACACTCAACGGCCCCCATTAGGATAGTAATATCCTGTGTCGGGGGTCCGGAAACATTCACAATGACAAGGACAAATACACCCAGACCGGAAACTATGTTTGCATGGTCAATACAAACATATTATGCTCCGAGCGGCAATCGAACCCGCGACCTGTGGCGTTTAAGGATATATAATAGGACGGAATGGATGATAAGGGAAAAATGGTTGGGAACAGTGGGAGTGGAAGAAAAAACGCAACAGTACCTACTGACACTGTTACTTTACGCAGATTTTCTGTACGAGGGTAGTACTTCTCCGGTCCAGCCGGCTCTTTTGTGCTGGAAGAACTATGGCTCTACTGTATACGTGAAAAGTATATACACACTTACTATTGGAACTATTACTTTACTTTTTGATAAATTATTAATATTATTAGTGATAATAACAATAATCATAATTGTCATGAGTTTTCATATATTTGTGTGTTAATGTTAAAACTCTTACCACATAAGTGTGATATTAAAGAGTAAACCGAGCACAGCTTACTCGTTCATGTAAAGTACTAACACAATGGTTTTCTTCATTCATGCTCCGTTTAACTTCATTTCCTTTACGAAACATAATAATGAAAACGGTAATACTTTGAAACTTTCCTGGAAAATTTTGTGAAGTCTTTTTAGGGTTATAATGAAAGTGATATTCAGCAAAAAGACTTTTTAGTCTTCGACTGCCTGTTCAAAAGCAGTTAAAGTAGCTTGTGGTTATGAAGACGAGTGGTTTCAGTGTGCGTTATCACTTGATTTTTGATGGTTAGAATGACAGGAGGAAGATCCTGGGTACTTTGCTGCTCGTCGAACGAAATCCAGTGTACAAATTGTACTATACTGTACAAGAGTTTCACGTCGATAATATAATCTTTATGGCGCAGTCTCACTACCGCAACGCTACGCACGGTCACGCCATGCATGTTACTTGCATGAAGTCGTTTGTTTAACCACTCGGTTCTACGTTTCCCACTACAGCACACGCAACACCTCCCGCACTAAAGCTAAGCACGCTTTCGTATACCGCGTGTATAGCGTTGACAGGCTAAGGTGCGAGGGCAATACATTTGACCGAGCCACGCGTGTAGCACTGACGTCGATTCATGCGTAGCCATTGCGTAGCATATTCGTGGCTTGTAGTGGACAGTGTAAAGCGTAGACACGAACGACAGGAACGTAGCCTCTACGTGCGCAGCGGTGAGCCCGCGCCCTTATACGGGATTTGGACTTTCTCAGCCTATTCATGCTAAAAACAGCAGTATTGTAAAATAAATCCTCTTGAAAAATTTATAAGTTCTATAGTCTCATTTATTAATTTATAATGATGGATGAATGGATGTTTTTGAGTCTATCACGAAAAAACTATTGTACGGATTTCGATGAACGATCAACGCGAGCGAAGCGCAAGCACTGCATCTTATTTATAAAAAGTTTACTAAGCAAGGCAATATGCTAATAAGCTGTTTTACATTTTACATTTTAGAAGAAGCATAGTCCTTATTTTATGGAGGTATAAGTTTCCCCCGCGGTTCACTAAACAGGATCAAGTTACACCTCGCAGCGGAAATGAGCTCTCATATCCTTTCAAATATTTAAATAGAGTATTACAACCGGCATTACTCCCACACTTCGGCAGTTTTTATTACCATAAACCTTTTACGTTTCTAACAACCGATTTTGAGCTTTATTACAACATCTTATGTCTATTACAGCAGTAAAGATATTTGCTTTTAACGCATCAATATCAAATTTTACCAAAAAACACAAATGTATAGCACTACTAAAATACTTCTATATTATTATTGGATGTGGAATTTCTTTTAGGACGGTGTGAATTGGATTTGATCTCCCTCTCTCTCTTTCACTAAGACACTAGCTTCAGTCTTATCAAGTGAATAAATAGGCGGTTATCCATCCTTGTACTATCGATACCTGAAGGTACATAATCAGTCTATTTTATTATCACTCTCTCTCTCTCACTCTCTCTCTCACTCACTCTCTCTCTCCCTCTCTCTCTCTCTTTCTATCTGCTACTACCACCGTAGTGTATTCATCACGTTCTCTTACAAATTAACTAGACTACAAATTTTTACTTCTACCTCGTGTGAACCTCACACTCACTTTTTGTATTTAATGGGAACTGGAGCACCAAATTGTTGTTTCAACTACAAGCTTTTACTTACATTAAAAGTGTACTTTCCCGAGTTTCGTGTTAGTCCCACTGCGTCTTAAAATGTTTTAATGCAAACCACTGTAAGGTACCTTTGAGGTGTTTTTGTCGTACAAAGCGAATGAGAAAATTTCTTACTTCAAGTTGTGCAAATGCGAGGTTTCAGCAAAGCGTTTTCAAAGCTACTAGTGTATTAATACAAAGCAAACATTAGCATTGCTTTAAGATTTTCATAGTGAGATCAAGACAAACGCTATAAAAATGAAGTGCAGCAGTCAATATTAGTCATCATACTCAAAAACAATTCTCTTTCTTACTAATATTATAATGGCAAAGTAGCTCTCTCTGTCTGTCGCGCTTTCACGCCAAAACTACTGAACCGATTGAAATGAAATTTGGCACACAGATAGTCTAGAGCCTGAGATAGGCTAAAGCTAATAGGACGGTTGATAAGGGTTGAAAGAGGGAGATGCAAATTTGTATGGAAGTATCTTCATCTTTAAGGCCAGAAGCTTGAAAATTATTATTTAAACTGTCGATTCGATGTAAATAAATATGAAATTCAAAGTTTGTAAAAATTTTACCCTCAAGGGTGTAAAATAATAATAGGCAATAAATGATGAAATAACGACGTTATTCACTAGTTAAGTTAACGCAACTAGTTAAACGCTGACCGAGGCGCTATGGTTCCATGGACTGCCGAGAAGTAGGGAACCTCCCATCTCGCACATAAGAGTGGGTGACTCAGAGATCCAAGTTGGACGGTACCTCAAGTATCTGGGACTCACCTTGGATGGTCGCTTGGGCTTCGTGGAACACTTCGAGCGTCAAGTCCCCCGGATCGAGAAGGTAGTAGGTGCCATGCACAGATTGCTGCCTAATCTCGGGGAACCGAGGGAGGAAGTTCGCCGCCTCTATGCGGGGGTCGTACGGTTCATGGCCCTCTACGGGGCGCCTGTGTGGTCACACAGGCTTGGCGTCCGGCACTGCAGGACTAAGCTCCTTGCCCTGCAACGCAGAGTGGCCATTCGGATCGTACGAGGATATCGTACGATATCGTACGAGGCGGCGTTCGTTCTAGCACGATTTTCGCCACTAGACGTGCTGGCAGAGATGGATGCGAGGATCTATGACCGGATTCGCACCCTCCGCCAGGGTAAAGTGCACCTCCAAGTGCGCTCGAAGCCATCAAACGGCAGGAGAAGTTCCGCGCTTTAATTACGTGGAGGGCCCGCCTCCGCGAAGAGCGGTACGCGCGCAAACGCGTCTTCGGAGCCTTGATGGAGAGGTGGCAACGGGTTACCTACCGTCTAACGCAGATGCTAACCGGAGACGGGTGCTTTGGCGAGTACCTGTGCAAGATCGGTAGAGAGTCGACGCCGATGTGCCATCAGTGTGGCGGTGACCAGGACTCCGCACAGCACACCCTTGAGGTGTGCCCCGCGTGGAACGCGGAGCGTAGAGTCCTGGTCGAAGAGATTGGAAGGAAACTCTCCCTGCCAGCAGTCGTATCGGCGATGCTAGGCAGGGAATCGGCATGGGAGGCCGTTGTCTCCTTCTGTGAGAACGTTATGGTCCAGAAGGAGACGGCCGAGCGGGATCGAGAGAGGGCCGATCCTGCTGAACGCCAACGACGGCGAAGACGTCGACCACCTGATGCCGCTAGCCGTCCCGGCCCCTCAGCCCCATTACCCGGGGCTATATAAATAGGGCTCAACCTCGGGCCGTCGACGTGGAGAGTGGGGTATCTGTGCGGCCGTGATGAGCGGCCCTAAGGAGGACGGCAGTCGGTGTGATCCCGACTGCCATGTGCGCTTGCATGGGAAGCGCTGGGGGGCTTACCATCTCGCCCCCCGGGACCGAGCTCCGCTACCAATCGGAGCCATGTGATTGTCAGGTCGCGTTGGTTTGTTCTCCAAGAGTTCCCGTAACCTGACAAAAACATTGAGGTTGGCCACCGAGGAGGTTTTAATGGGTCCCCATGACGTTTCCATCTAGTCATGGAACCCCACATAACCCGGTTGTTCCTCGCTGGTTGGCTAGTTAAACGCTGGCTGACCTCGAAACGCGGTTGACGAGCAGATATTTTACGAGATTTTTATCAAGATACGGTCGTAGCTAGCCAGGCCCCATTTCTGCCTTACCACCAACACAAGAATGGTTTTTCGTGGTTTGATTGCTTACGTTTGTTAAACGAAAAGTAAGACATTCTCACCCGCGGATTGACAATCTCAACAATCGCGGGTGGCAATGTCCTACATTTCTCCCCTGATGAGAAGTTCGCTTTTAGTCCTTGGTACGGGTGATAAACATATGGTTGCTAGGTTACTGTATGGTAAAGTGAGTTAATTACTGTCATCTTGCTGTGAGAAAATCGGACACTTCTCTCCCTTGTTTCAGTCCCTAGTAAAAGCGAACTTTTCATGAAGGTAGAAATAAAAACACTATTAGTGCCACTATTCTTAATCTTAATTTATTATTATTTATTAGTCAAGTATAGTTTTAGTGATGATATTTTCTGGTCCTACACGACTATCTTCACAATTACTTAGTGTGATCAATCAAATAATCATTCGCCTGAATAGTCTGAGCCGATGATCGAAACACATTCAGATTCCATGCATAATCTATATTCCATGTCTACTGGGAATCAAGGTTCGAAATACAGATGACATATTTGGATAGGATTGTTTGGAGCGTTATAATTACGTTTTCCATTCAAAATAGTCCTTCTTTCGAATCAAATCTATATTGCAATGATATCCAGCCCAAGTGTTTTGGTACTATTTTGACATTAAAATAATCTTCGTCCGTAAATGGCCGTCTTCAATTTCAAATCTTGTGACTGAGTTTAGTATCAGTCGATCAGGAGATAGCATTTTTGGATTAATGAATAAGGTATGGAAACGCTTTTTCGTAATTTTAGATCACAAATGAAATCTCAGACCAGTAAAAATGGACTGAAATTACTTATTCAAACCGGCAGATACTGGCATGCAATTATATATGCATGACAGTATCTGCCGGTTTCAATAAGTAATTTCTATAGATGATTCTATATCATGTCTTGTCCGTTCGTCAGCATGCAACAGTAATTTTAAATAAAAAAAGCTAAAGAAATAATCGCTACTAACTCAAAGGCCCTCATTAGGGTAATGGCATCCTGTGTCGGAGGTCCGGGGACATCGCACATACAGCCTCTGAACCTGAAATTTAAAACTACAACTAGAACTAAAATATGCTAAAATAGATTTAAGTTAAGAATAGATGAATTGATATTTTATTACATGATCACTTTTTATATTAAATAAATAATAGAAATAAATAAACACTACACACTCAACGGCCCCATTAGGATAGTTATATGCTGTGTCGGGGGTCCGGTAACATACACGACGACAAGAACAAACACACCCAAACCGGAAAACATGCCTGTATGGTCAATACAAACATCTATTATTCATCTATCCTATCATACACCTAACTAAAACCGTATATTTCTCAATCTATCGTCAAAATGCAACTATCTCTATTACTTTTTCATGTCCAGAGCAAGTAAATTTTAAGCTCCATTGGTTTTTTCCTCCAAAGAGACTTAAATCGTTCGACTGTAAAGCTGTTTTTAGATTTAGAAAACGATTTTACTGGTTTGAACTAGCTTTTTGTTGAACTTTTTAACTATAAATCCGGCCAGCTTGAAAGGAAGTTAAGAAATTAGGACCTTTAGAAAATCTTTTTATTTTTATATTTTTTTTATGTCAGAAGGGCAAACGGGCTGGAGACTCACCTGATGTTAAGTGATTACCGCCACCCATGAATATCTGCAACACCAGAGGGAATGCAGATGCGTTACAACTGATTAAACACTGGCTGACCTCGAAAGGCGGCTTACGAGCAGTCAATTCATATTTTTTTTTTTTTGTCATGTTAGTGAATATTTTTAAGATATCAAATTTTTCATTACACTATATTAACACTACCATTGTACAAACTATGTAACAGCTGAAGTAGCTGTTGGCTATTCTAGTTTAACAAACCAAATAATTACAAGAAAGTATCGGGATTGCGATTCAGCGGCGAAATGCAGCTAGCATTCTTGCCACCATTACCCGTGGACATGATCTGTACAATTGTAATTATTTGTAAATATAGTTAGCATCGAAGTGTAAATATATTATAATATTAGTTGTAAATAAAAGGATGTAGATAGTAAAATAAGAAAGTATAAACGTAATCAAATTATATTAATTTATTATTATTAATATTTTAAGCTATTTAAAAAATCTTTAATTTAGAAGTCATTAACAATTTAAAGTAGTAATACATACAGTATAACACATATTTACAACTAAAAATAAACCGAACCAAAACCCGAGGTAGACGAACCAAGAGTATATCTAAATATCTTCGCCCTACCATTATCCCAGTTATTTTATTTTACCCAGGGTCTGCTTATTACCCTTATCCGGATTTGACAGGTTACTAGTTTTTACAAGAAGCGATTGCCATTTGACCTCCGCAACCCAAAAGGCGAACCAGTAATTCATTGGATAAGAGCAATTTACTTATCAAGAGTAAACGATTCATTCAGATGGTATGTGATAACAACCGGGACCGACAGCTTAACGTGTTCTCCCAAGCACGGTGGGGACACCAACACGGACAAACGCTCAGACCGGGACAGAAATTTTAAAAAACATCTGCCCGAACGGGATACAATAGTATATCTAAATACTTCATTACTAAACACACTACAGCCATGATTACACGGATGTTTATGGCATGCGGCTGCCGTACATTATGTAGATCCGGCCTTGTGAGTTGCGACACATTATAGCGCAGGTTGGGGCTGTTACCAAATACTATAGTCCTCTATAACTATATCTATACAAATAGATAAAATTGAAGCGTCTGTTTGTAATTCCAAATTAACAGCTTTTCACTAAATACATATAGTATATACGGTACTATCTGTCTGTCTGTTTGTTCCGGTTAATCTCTCAAACGGCTGGACCGATTTTAGCGGAACTTTCACTGGCAGATAACTGATTTTATAACTTTTTTTATTTTAGAAAACACACACGCGAACTGCACACTGCAGGGTACTATCGATATCTCGTCGATATAACCAACATTCGCACTATGCGTTTTAGATCATCTTGTATAATCCGCACGGCCAGGGATTGGATTGGTCTTCCGGCGTTTGTATTCCGGAACACATACAACCTGAACCTCTTCAAGGTGCAAGTACACAGGCTTCTCATGAGTAACCGAGAGTACGCTCCACCGTAGACCTCATCTATGCCTTCGCACTCCATGGAGGTCAGGAGTTTACCCTTTTTTAGATAAAAAGAAAAGAATAATGGTTCTGTGCACAAAGAAAAATCGGTACTCACGCAAGCAGAGCCACGGCTTTAGCTAGTATAACGAAAACTCACTGGCAATGAGTGCAAGTCGAATATCCAAAGTGAGTTCTTGTGAAGTGGAATTACTATGTCTCAGTAGAATTTTTAGTTATATTATTATTTGCTGAAGATTTTCTTTTGACAATAAGAAAATAGAGTTCTATGTTTGACACAAAAGTTGGTGAAAAAACTAAGTTTGAGGACGTTATGGCGAGTTTTCCGGTCTGGGAGTTTGTCCTTATCATTGTGCATGTTTCCGGACCCCCCATACAGGATATAACTATCCTAATGTGGGCAGTTGAGTGTGTAACGTTTATTATTAAAAATTCATTAATATTTGACGCGAAATATAAATTTCATTTAAAAAGTTCAACTGTAGGAAGTAGGTGTAAATTTGATTTATGACAAAATTTCTTATTAAAAATCTAAAGAAATCTGCGGGGAATATCCTATGCCTCGTTTGTATCTTAAAAAAAAATATTTATAGTATTATTCATGGCACCGTGGTATTTCTTCCTTGGGGAAATCTCTTAGTAAGTTTTCAACGATATCCGCGGAGGCCGCTGACAAATCAAATTGTTGGGGATCCGATCCGAAAAGTTCCTGAGAAAAATAAAAGTGAGACAACTTTTTTTGCATCGAAATGAAAATGTTTAGTCGCAAGTATATAAATATAACATGTCTCTTTCTTACGAAAATATGATGGAACTGAAAAATATTTTAATCAATATATGGACACAAATAAGCAATACCATGTCAACCCACAAAATTGTAAAACTGAGTTATATATGCAGAAGTGTTGGTTAATGGCTGAAGAACATTTTTCTTTAATATTTTTAGGGTTTTAAGCTTTAAAACTTCTAAAAAGCCATTTTTTAATCATGCAATTTATGTATTATGTTAAACGTTTTGGGTTATATTATATACTAAATATGTAGTTTGTATACTTATTTTTTTCTCTGAAATTGCCAAAAACTTGACCAATACATTAAAAAAATCATATAAAGCAACACGTTTTTCTCGAAATGACATTCGTGTGGGTTGACATGGTATTGCTTATTTGCGTCCATATATTGATAAAAAGTATGATTTAAATTAAATTTAAATGTTAAAAGACTTGTGTCTCTGTCGACTCCAGCTCGACCGGGGAAGTACCCTCTTACAGAAACCCTCTTACGTAAAGTAACGTGTCACTAGGTATTGTTGTGTCTCGTGCGATGAGTGAGAGCGCCGGAGGCCCAATCTTTTTTTTTTTTTTTTATGTAAGAGGGGGCAAACGGGCAGGAGGCTCACCTGATGTTAAGCAATCACCGCCGCCCATGAACATCTGCAACACCAGAAGGCATGCAGGCGCGTTGCCGACCTTTAAGGAAAAAATAGGCTCTTCTCTTGAAGGTTCCCAAGTCGTATCGGTTCGGAAAGACCGCCGGCGGAAGTTGATTCCACAGAGTGGTTGTGCGAGGAAGAAAATGTCTTCTAAATCGCGCTGTTGTCGATATCCAGACATCGAGGTCTCTTACCCCGTCTGATCGTTTTCATTTTTCTCTTCTCATCCCTCCTCCCAGCCCTTGGGTTGGCAACGCGCACGTGATTCTTCAAGTATCGCAAGCGTTCATAGGTCGCGGTGCCTGCTTACCTACTTACCGTATGTTTGCCAACCATCCTGAAAAAACACAAATCTTAGAAGAATTTAGTACTTCAAGAACGCTTTTTTTATATAAAGAATATTAACTAAGCAATGCTTTTCAAAGGCATTACTAACATTCCCATTGCCCCTCTAAATGAGCTCGAAGCTTGCGATGGGAGTGGGTATTACAATAGCCCAAGGGGGTCAGGATCGAACCCTTGACTCTCGCGTTAACGGAGCGAAGTCGGCCCTTCTACCGTTGAGCTGTTGTTGTAATTGCAGAATCCACTTTAAAGCCAAAGACTGTTTTTGATGACAATGCAACACTAGTTTTTACTGGTTTTGCCATTTGACTACGGAACCATAATAAAAATTTGGCACTTATCATAATATATTACGATATAGTCCTCCAAAGAATTTGGCGTTATATTAACCCCCGACATGATGCTATAAAGACACCGTTGTGGCGTTGTGGGTAGCATGTCTGCCTTAAGTCTCGACGGTTGCGGGTTCGATTCCCGCTCGGGCTGATGTTTGTTAAAATTTCTGTCTCGGTCTGGGCGTTTGTCTGTGGTTATCCCCACCGTGCCTCGGAGAGCACGTTAAACTGTCGGTCCCGGTTGTTATCACATAACATCTGATAATAATCGTTAACTCTTGATAAGTAAATTGCTCTTATCCAATGAGTTGCTAGTTAGCCCTTAGGGTTGTGGAGGTCAGATGGCAATCGCTCTGTGTAAAAACTAGTAACCTGTCAAATCCGGATAAGAGTAATAAAGCAGACCCTGGGTAAAATAAAATACCGGGAATAATGCTAGGATGAAGAAGATGATACTATAAAGAAACTTATACTCAAAATTTTTTTTAATGTTCTTATTATTTTTATCGAAGATGAAAAAAAGAAAGTCTGTTTGTAATTCCAAAACAACTTTTCACTAAATGCATATGAAAATATAAATAAATAAATAAACGTTACACACTCAACGGCCCCCATTAGGATAGTAATATCCTGTGTCGGGGTCCGGAAACATTCACAATGACAAGGACAAATACACCCAGACCGGAAAATATGCTTGCATGGTCAATACAAACATATTATGCCCAGAGCGGGAATCGAACCCGTGACCTGTGGCGTTTAAGGTAGGTTCGCTACCGCTGCGGCACAACGTCGTCAAAATAAATAATCATTTTTTTAAACTTTTTTCCATCTGTCTTTTTATTCCGGCTAGTCTCAGACATGGCTGTACGATTTTGACAGCTAATGTTATAATAATAATAATAAAGACATTTATTCATCAAGCAAGCATAATTATAAATTGTTACATCAATTAGAACTAACATTAACCATTAAGTACTGCTTGTGAAAAGGCCATCGACTCAGCTTACAGCTGCTTTTCAGTCAAAGCCTGTACGAATGCTGCCCGCACGATGTGTAGATGCTTAGGTACAAAATAAAGCTTAAGTAGAAAAAGAAAAATTAAAAAATAAAAATAAAATGAAAATCTAAAAAAATAAGGAGTAACTTTGGCCTCTTTACTATAATTAAGAATAAATATTAGGTTTCTTTGAAATAAAGAAAAATCGATATACCACGAGTGCAGCTAGATTAGCATAATTTTAAATTAATTAGATTAGAATGAAAAGAACTACTACTATGCAAACCAAATCTTGATAAGTTTTTAATCTTATCTCCGCTGCAGACTTTCTATAGCTCTACATGCAAATTTAGGATTATTCGTACAGTTTTAATCTCAACTTTTAGAGTTAAAGTGCACATAACTTCATTTCAAAAAATTAAATTCAATTACGCTTAAAGTGTTAAAACTGAATAAAAGTTATTTTTCAAGATACAAATCTTGATTATCATATAAAGTGAAGTAAAATAACTTTTATTCAGTTTTAACACTTTAAGCGTAATTGTTATAAGCTATTCCTTGGGTTGGCAAGGGACATATATATGGCATACTTCATACTTTAAGTATCGCAAACGTTCATAGGCTGCGGTAACTGCTTACCATCAGGCAGACCGTTTGTTGTTTGCCAACCGCCATGAAATAAAGAAATCGTACAAAAAATACGTAATAAGAAAAATAAAATATTTAGCAACTTCACGTTTCCAAAAAATTCACAAACCTTACGATTAATTAGTTAATAATTATATTCAAAAAGATTTTTATGTACCTAAAAACAAATAAGCAACGTTATTAATTTCTTACAAAACAATACAACTACCATGATTTGTTACAAAAGAAAACTTAATTAACTTTCAATGAGAAAAGTCTAAATACGTATTTTTATTAATCTAATGAAGGGAAATTTGCCTTCGGATATCTGTAGGCTTGTTCAACAAAGACCTTACCGTGTTTGTTTAGGGATTTGTGCTCTAGGCCTTTGACTTATTTTAATTTGTTTTCTTGAAAAAATATTTTAGTAAACATCATAAAGAGAATTCACACGACCCTAGTCTGTCCCCTTTATTTTCGTCTCTCTACCATCGCTTCTTACTCCTCACCTTTTATTTTTTTGCTTGCAGAAATGCAGTTACGCACTCGAGCGCCGGGACGGGTGCAATGGCGCAGGAGGTGTGTGGAGTCGGAGCCGGGCTCCCCTACCCACTAAAACTCCAAGGTCCCATCTGGCGCCATAGTGGGACGTCGCGGGATCACCGAAGCATACCACCGCGACGCCCCGGCCCTTGTCCCGAGAGGCCCACCGGTGGCGCCAACCTACTGCCGCCATATACTCTTCACCTCAGGTGACTCAAAGTGACGTGCCTAGTGAGATCACTATTGTTTTACCCATGGGCGAGATAGGAGAAACAGGGGCCAGCTGCGTCTCCTGAACCTTGCTAAAAACTGAGAAATACATGAATTGAATGATTTAAGTAATAATTGAATTAAATTTTAGTAGAAGAAAATACTCATTTGACCCTCTGTGGACCCTAAATTAAGATTTTGGTCTCCTCTAGGCCCAATGTTGGCTACGCCCATGGACTTAACGCCCATGGCTACCTTACATTAAAACAAATTACCACTTTGTATCTATAAGCATCTACCAATTATTTATAACATTCAAAAAATAATAATACAAATAAACAATTATTTATGTTTCGTAATAAACTCGGACTGGCAGGATTTTTCTTAAAAACTCGAAATTGAATAGAAATTTGAAAAGGGGTCATTTGTTCCGGCATTGAGTAATTCTGCGAACGATTTGTAACGCTTTGTTAAATTTTTCTTTTATTAATAAAATCGCATTTATTAGTAAAATTTCCCGTTTTCGACATGAATGAGCGGGTAGGACTCTTGGTACTACGAGAGTTCTTAGACTACGGCAACTCTCAATCAGGCGGGCCGTACGCAGTTTTACCACTTTACTTTATAGTGTCAAAAATATTTCACGCAATAAGGCAATACAATGGCAACGGTAACTGTGTAAAAATTATAATCTAAACTTTGTGGAACAATTGCTTAAAAAATGTGTTAATTTAATTTAATAGCTTTATTTTATTTCGTGTCCTCATTTCATCACCATCCCTATCTCCAAAGTGTTTTATAAAACAATTAAAATTGGTTTCATAACATTGATCTATAATTTTCTTAAGAATTAAAATGATAGAGAAACTTATAACATTTTTAAGGATAATATTTTAATAATCTTAAAACATCCATATATCTTTCTCAATAAAGAATCTTCCTGAACCTATATCTTATTGCCGACAGAAAATCTTTAGTTTATACAGCGGGATGTAAAACCTTCCAGCTTAATAACGAGACAAAGGATATACGAATAAAGTTTGAATATTTGATTGGAAGTCTTTGCCAATACGCTGTGCGGGATATAAAAACGGATATGTAGCCTATTCTATAGTCTATTCGTTAGTAAATCCGTCGTATTCGCTAAGAGCAGACTGCGCGGCGATGTGTCGCTCCTACCAAAGCCGGATCTACATAATATACGCCCGCCGCATGCCGTAAACATACACGCAATAATGGCTGGTTAAGCAATGGAGTATTTACTATACGATATATAACATAGCTTAGTATTCCGTATTAGAATGTTGTTTTTGATAATGCAATTTTTAAATTGTCAAAAATGATTCTAGTTTTTTTTCAACTCTTACGTACATTTTAATCTGTTACACTTTTTTGAGTTACGGTTAGACCTATATTTCACAAGATACCAATCTACCTAGCTGGCCGTAGTGTCAATTATTCTACCGTAACGCAGTATAATGTGTTTCGGTTTGGAGCTAGTAACACTCCTGCTACTGTACTGGGCAAAGGAGATTTAAAAACCAATATCTCGAGGTTGATAGCCTTTGTTCGTATCGTTTGTACCCATAGTTATCTCGTTGACACCTACATATTTTATGGTGTAGCAAACGCTTATAGGCTACGACATCCGCTTATCATCTGTTGGGCCTCATGCCCATTTGTGTGCTAACTTAGTCACTTAGCGTATAACCAAGCTGTAATACAATTTGTTGCTAAAATACGAAAATAGTTTGAGGGCGGGATAAAGTTTTGGGGATTTAAAAAATATCTTATTTACTATTTATAATTACCATGCCTAATCCACTCTAAGTAAAAGAAACAATAAATTCATTATACCTATCTAAACTATAGTATGAATGTTGATATTTCATAATAGATAGATGTATCTACATATGGGTGCAAATAAGCAATACCATGTCCAATAACTGAGTTATATATGCAGAAGTGTTGGTAAATTGCTGAAAAACATTTTTCTTTAATATTTGTAGGGTTTTAAGCTTTAAAACTTCTAAAACAGCCATTTTTTAATCATGCACTTTATGATTTATGTTAAACGTTTTGGGTTATATTATATACGAAATATGCAGTTTGTATACTTATTTTTGTGAAAATAAGTAAAATAACTTACATCAATCTGAAATTGCCAAAAACGAGACCAATACATAAAAAAAATCATATAAAGCAAGTTCTTCAAAATTTTCAAACGCGTTTTTCTCGAAATGACATTCGTGTGGGTTGACATGGTATTGCTTATTTGCGTCCATATAGGCATCTGACTTGATTTATTCACCATTTTAAAATTACTCAATAGTTCATCGTTAGAAGAGCCGACTCCGCTCCGATAACGCAAGAGTAGCGTGTTCGATCCTGCCCCCTTGGGCTATTGTCGAGCCCACTAATAGCGCAAGCTAAGAGCTTATTTGGAGGGGCAATAGGAATATTAGTAATACCTTGAAAAATAATTGCTAATATTCTTTATAAAAATTGTTTATTTGGAACGATGTACGTACCTCGCAAGAAGACGATCACGATGAAAAATCAAATTGCACCAACCATCCACTGACTGACCGGATCTTAAACAGTTTAGCTCACTGATTGCACCTGGCTATGAACCTCTTAATCTTGAAGCAAAGTGATAATGTGGACAATGTATTATGTCTTCATCCAGCCAGATTTCTACAGGCTTTGCAGGCAGATACCAACTGGGAGCAATCTTCAAGCAATAAATATCCATTATTTTCGCATAAGCTCTTACATGTCGTTTGGCTAAATCTTCTTATTATTTGGGAATTTGTCGAGAGGAACGGTTTTTAAGCCAAGACTAAAAACGAGAACTTGAGTGAGTTGAAAAAATGTCAATGATTATCTTTAACTTCCCGTGTAAAGTTGATGTTGCATGTTGTTTGTGGAAAGTATTGCGGTATTTTATAGTTTAGGTACTTTGCAATTGTAAGAAAGGTTAGTTGTCACGTGTGCTCTCTGTATGGTATAGGTTCACTGAGTTCAACAGGCCTACCATCTTATTGTGATGCAAATGACAACCTTAACTGAGCTACATCGTCACCTCGTACCGTGACGTATATATTTATACGTCATGCTGATATAAAAACTGAATCGTTTTACTAACTGTATTGAATTTGATTACAATTGAATTTTTACTAATTTTTCACGGGAGACCAGATTCAAGTTTTAGGCACGATCAGTGGACGACTGCGTTACAATAATAAACAAAAAACGCTACACACTCAACGGCCCCATTAGCATAGTTATATCCTGTGTCGGGGATCAGGAAACATTCACAATGACAAGGGCATCAACCAGACCGGAAAACAAGTCTGTATAGGCAATACAAACATCTACTCCAAGCGGGAATCAAATGCGCAACCTATGGCGCTTAGGGCAAGTTCGCTACCGATGGTCGACAACATCGATGTGGTAGCTCTCTTCCAGAAGGAAGGTATATGGTAACAAGTTTCCTCCCCGTCAACAACAAAACACAGTACATTTACTATCGGACTCGTCAACGAAATGAAAACAGTACTTTTACCATCAGACATATCGTAAAAGTATTTGCCACCTTAGTAATGTAAAAAGTAATTTTAATGACATAAATAAAATGTTTATAAATTTTCTTTAATGAAAAACTTCAAAGTGGTTTTCAATATAATACAAAAATTGTTAATAATAAATATTAGAAAATGGAAGAATAACAAAGTACCAAATTAATTGAAACGCCGAATTACCTTCGAGCCACGGAGCGGAAAATGTTCTCGAGGAAAAGAAATCAATTATATACAATAGATTTTGTTTTGTTAAGATCTTCAAACAGGCTATTACGATATCAATTATTATTACAATAAAAAAATGGCAGGAAAAAATTCTATATTAATAATGGAACTTAACGGTGAAGGAAAACAGCGTAAGGAAACCTACATGTTGTGGAAGAAATTCTAAGACGTGTATATACTGGTGGTAGGACTTAAAAAATGTCCGCTTGTGACTGCTCGTCAGCCGCGTTTCGAGGTCCGCCAGCGTATTCCTGCTTCCTGCCAGTTTGTCCCCGTCCTACTAAAAAAAAAATTGCTACAATACCATTTCTACATTGTTGTTCCCTAAACACGGAATTTTAAAAAAGACTAGTTGTAGGTCGCGACTTAGCTCGCGTGGCGTACTGTTTTTTCGATTTTTCGCATTAACCTATTATGCATTTCAAATAAATCACCTACTTCTGTAATTATATAATACGCAATGAGCGAGATCACATGGCCATAGATTGAGACGCTCATAGCCGAGCGCACCCATTGATCGGTAAACGATCGGTCGGTTAAGCAACTTTAGGCGCGGTCAGTCACTAGATAGGTGATCGCATAGTGGTATTACAACTGAGCGTCTCCGTGCTTCGTAGGGCACGTAAAAAGTCGGTCGGTCGTAAAATTTGATACAATTTGACAACAGGCGATAAGTCAGGTCAGAGGCCTACGAGCGACCTGAACAACTCTGACACTAGGTTGGCCACTATACACTCGATAAAAAGAAGAAGCGAGATCATACTTCTGGCTAATTTACTAGTTGAAAAATAAAGAATATAAAATAATACCATGGTTTTTAAAGGAAACTTTATTATTTCCGATAGTTTCAAGTATCTACAAGTGCACTTACACGTTTCACGGACAACGATCTCAAGTTAAACGCCAATAACACAAGTTACAAGAAGCATCGAGTCGTTTTGATAAAGCGACAAAATAAATAGCTTCTGTAAGATCTTTCCGAGAATTCTGTTGTATTTTGTTAACTTTTGACAAATAAAACTCAATTTTTAACGTTATTCTAATTTAATTAAAATTTAACGGCTAAAACTTACGTTGATCAGTTTAGGTGTCTGCTTGGGCGTAGCCAGAATTTGACCCAGGGGAGGGAAAAATCTTAGTTTAGGCCCTAGAGGGGGGCAAAAAGACAAGTCTGACCAATATTTATTGGTTAAATAGTTCAAAATGTATTATATTCTTCCATTACTTAGTATTTTACAAGGTACAGGGGAGGCAGGTGCCCCCCCTTGGTCCTACCTGGCTACGCGCATGGGCTTTGGCTGCATTTCTCTGTATTTTTAGATCTCGTCATGTTCACCGTCATCGCCGGCACAATCCTTGCGCAGCACCGCCTCGCCTAGCCACGCGATGCGAGCACAAGCGCGCATTGCGAGACGGGTAAAGACGGGTCGCGAACGCGAACATTACCTACTCACCCAAATGAAGGACCTCCGATGAGTCCGAAACTAGTCGGTACCTAAACCGATTGAACGTGAGTTTTAGCCATTAAATGTTCATTAAGGTAAATAATGTCTCACGATAGTTTAATTTAATAGTTATTCTGATTGATATTTAAGACTAACGCTATATCCATGACTTCACTCACATGAAATAAATTTTCTACATCTGTAGTCGACGAGCGATGAACATAGCTAGAACATTAATAAAGTAACAATTCTATACAACTTGACAGTCTAAAAGGACCTGCCAATGATTCAGAATGATGGATGATAGGAACTACAATAAGAAGGGATCGGGAAGTGCACAATTGTGTGCCATTTATCACTAGCGTCCGAGGTGTCCCTACTGTGGGTATAGATAAACGACGATAACATGGCAGGCCCCTCCAAATTTTTATTTCAATGTATGTAGTCACATCCTTATGAAAGAGTGTCTACATAATCCTTACTTAATATTATAAATGCGAAAGTAACTCTGTCGCCCTGTCTGTCGCGCTTTCACGCCAAACCAACAAAACTGGTTTAAATTAAATTCGGTACACAGATAGTCTAGATCCTGAGACAGGACGTAGGCTACTTCTAATGCGATAAAAGGGTTGTAAACGTTGAAACGAAGCTTGAAACTTATTTTTAGGCTGTTGATTCGATATAAATAAATATGACATTCAAAGTTTTTAAAAGTTTTATCCCCAAAGGTATACGGAAATATGTAAGGTTCATGTGAATGTTTTACACCCGGGCATTATAATAATGAACTAACTGCGCCCGTGACATCGCTCGCGTGGTGTACCGATTTTTCTTTATTGTACGAAACTCTAATTCTTTTTCATAATATCACATATCTCCCTGTGAAAGTCCCGTTAAAATCGGTCCAGCCGTAATATGCTTTCATATAGCATTATGACAGCCCTCACGGGGGCTCAAATTTGATTCCGTCCTTAGGGTGCCTCCTGCGAAGCCGAATACATATTCAGAGGTGCTTCGCAGGAGGCACCCTAAGGACGGAATCAAATTTGAGCCCCGTGAGGGCTGTCCCTTTATCACGGCTGAGTCTCAGTACTCGGCCCCCGCCCGGTGACGCTGTCAAGGCCAGTAGGGCCAACAGCAATACACATTCCGAAAAAAAAAAATATAGCATTATTAAGTAACAGCTATGGTTTTCTACAATAACAACTCAACACTGTAACTACAATATTTGCTGCAAAAAAAACAAAATGTTGCACGTTACTGCATATTACCCAATGAGGTCACGCGTTACGTTTTACAGTTCTTAGTGAAATGGAAGCCGGTATGGCACGTACTTTATGTGAGTACATTTTATAGTTCCAAGCAAAAGAGAATCTTATAATAGTAGAGTAATTTGGTTTTTGAAATGGGAATTTTTAAATTTGATAAAAAAAAATCGATAAAATTAGATTAGATAATTAAGATGGTAATTATTGTCCGCGTTGTTTTTCCGATTTTTTTTATGTTACTAAGTTGACAAGCACGCATACGGTCCATAAGATGGTAAGAGATTGCCGTAGCTTAGAAGCGCTTGCAACACCATTAGTACTCACGCGTTGCCAACCTCGAGAACTTGGTTCTTAAATCTCCTTTGCCCAGAATTTCACTAGCCTATAGTGCACTTCAAACCGTAACACAATGACGCCAAAGACACTAACGCTTTGCGCTAGAACATTTGACACTGCCGTGGTACCTACTTAACTAAACATAAGACCTACCGCCCGTGTGACTGATTGTACTTGTGGAATAATTACATCTGTGACAGAGATTATCCCAACAGCGGGCACTGTGGTCGTCATGCCCCGACGCATATAAACGCTTGCACGGAAAACGTGTTAACTGCTATCTAAAATAAAGAAAAATGTTTACTTTTCTAAAAATAATCTCTTTATGATATTCAACACACATTTTTAACAGGAGTGCAACTATATTTAAAATTTTAAACATTTAAATTATAGAACAAAAGTAACATTTTCAGGCGAAAATTTATTAAATGGTGAGAAAGATTTATACAGCGTCGGCTTTGTAATCTTGTGCTTTTATTATGAAAAAGGTGTCATTGTACAACAGCGTCGCGTAAAAAACTCGATTCTTTTAATTCCACCGCCCGTCGTTACTTTTAAAATTCATTAGCTGTGGTCGAGATTTTTTTTCTTAACAGTTTAAAAAATGTTTCAAAAATGTAAAAATGTTTTATTATAAATTTTTTTTTTTCACGACGGTTGGCAAACAATCATACGGTTCGCTTGATGGTAAGCAATCACCGCAACTTATGAAGGCGTGTGATACTTGAAGTACCACATGCACGTTGCCAACCCAAGGAACAAGAAGGGATGAGAAGGGAAAGGGGAGAGTGGGAGCTTGGGCCTCCGGCACTCCCACTCATCGCACGAAACGCAACAATACAGTTACTTTCAGTGAGAGGGCACTACTTTTCTGGTCGAGCCGGTCCATTTGTGCTGGAAAAAGTATATCTCAATTTTTTTTGGTCAAATTACATTTAAGGTATAATAAAAACCGAAGTAGCTATGCTTATTTCACCAGCAAAATATAGCCTAATTAACGTAACAGAAGTCGTTATTTATTTTAAAAAAAACTATATGTGATGCGTTTCATATTAAAAGAAACGACACTGCTTTGTATAATAAGTAGAGTTTGTAAAACGCTCACGCTGAGACGCTCATAGCCGAGTACACCCACTGATCGATAAACAATCGGTAGGTTAAGCAACTTTAGGCACGGTCAGTCACTAAATGGGTGATCGCATAGTGGTATTTCAACCGAGCGTCTCCGTGCTTCAGAGGGCACGTAAAAAGTCGGTCCCGGCTGTTGACAATTTGACAAGTAGATAAGTCAAGTCAGAGGACTACGGGCGACCTAAACAACTCTGACACTAGGTTGGCCACTAACCACTCGATAAGAAAATTTATTTACTACCTAAAGTGGCAAACAATCATACTATCAACCGTAGTGGTGTCTGTTTCAACTGGTGGTAGGGTTTAATGAATAGTGCTCGACACTTTACCGAGCCCTCGCCGGGTTTCGGGATCAGTAATCGTATAATCATTTACATTTTGCTGGTAGGCAAGCCAAGGGCGGCTTGTGCATTTCTCCTTCATCCTTCGCGTTTGGACTTACGAGCTATATAAAAAAATCTGCCTGATGCTAAGTTATATTTTTTTATTACTTTAGTTTACAGTAATCGCCATAGATCCCTAATACTTTTTTTAAATAAAAGTAATATAATATACTTAATTATTTCTTATATCGTCAGTTCCTTATAGCCTGTCAAAATCGGTCTGTTTCCCAAAAAAAGAAATTGTAGTTATTTTACTTTGAATTTCATTTATTACTAGATATAGAGATATTCTTTTAAATATTAATTCATGTTTGAAGGGTTGAATTGATGAAACATAAAAAGGAGAAATCTTTTAATAGCTAAGAAATGTAAAAGTTTTTCAACAAATCTACAAGTTTTCTGACACAAATTTTCAACTCGAGTACCGATTGGAAGTCCCATTTAAAAGAGAATTCTTAAAAGGATGTCAGGAGTGAGATGCGAAGTCGCGGTTAGCCTTTCCAAGTATTCAATAAATATTAATTTAGTTCCTGAACTCGACTGACAGCGGGAATGTTGAATTTTTATAAAGTTGTGAGTATTAGTGAAGTTGAGAAAGGATTTACTTATTCATTTATTCATTAATTTAAGTTTCATCCATTTTAAAAGTTTTAACGGCAGTAGAGCCTTGCACCTTCCAGCAAAAATCAGCTCGGCCAGGAAAGTAAAGTCTTACGGAAAATCGTCTTACGTAAAGTAACAGTATTTCGTACGATGAGTGAGAGTGCCGGAGGCCCAATCTCCCACCCCCGCTGCTCACTTTATTTTTTTCCTTCTCGTCCTTTCCTCCTATCCCTCAGGTTGGCAATGAGCATGTTATACCGCGCGCCTCCATAGGTTTCGGTGACTGCTTGCCATGAGGCGGACCATATGCTTGTTTGCCAACCATCATGATATAAAAAAACTATTATTAAATTTGTCCCATAGATTATGTACAAATAATTCTTTATACAATAAAAACTTAAAAACGTTAAACAACAAAATGTAAATTATCGCATAAATAAACATTATAATATTTTGTTACAAATGCGCCTTTTTTTTTATGTTAGAAATTGGCAAACAAGCATACGGCCCACCTGATGGTAAGTGGCTGCCGCAGCCTATGAGTACTTGCAGCATCATTAGTAGGTGCCACTCACGCGTTGCCAACCTCGAGATATTAGTTCTTAAATCTCGTTCGCCCAGTAATTTCACTAGCGTACAATGCCCTTCAAACTGGAACACAGTAGTGCCTAAGCACTACTATTTGGCGGCAGAATATTGGACACTGCGGTGGTACCTACCTAGCCGGCCTCTTGCAACAAAAGACCTACCACCAGTGTGACTGATTGCACTGGTGGAATAATCTCTGTTGTGACAGAGGTTATCCCAACAGCGGGCGATGGGGTCGTAACATCCCGACGCCTTTGAACTACTGCGACAATGTCTTTCCATATGGCTTTTACAAAATTATATTGTATTAAATCTAAATGGTTAAAGTTGCGTAAGTTTTTAACACGTTCACTGTTGCCTAAACCACATATAGCTTACTCCAATACTTTAATTATTGTGTCTACCGTATGGACTGTAAATGGGTTAGTTATTGATCTGTAAATTTATTCCCACAAGGCCATCCGTAGGATTCTGGAAAAAAAATGAAAACGCCTTTTATCACCCCGAGACCCATTCAGCGGAAACGATTTTTACGATCATTCATTCGAATAAATACATTATCCAATCTTTTGTGCCTTTAAAAGGCTTAGAGAACTAAAACGATTTACATATTTTTATACGAAAGACTATTTATTATACATGCCGTATTATAGGTATGTTTTCTGGTCTGGGTTTTTGTCTTAGTCCTAGTGTATGTTTCCAGAACCCCGAGATTTAGACAAAATATAACTATCCTAATCCGTTGAGTTTTTTTGTACATATCTCTGTCTGTTTGTTCCGGCTAATCTCTGAAAAAGCTGGATCGATTTTAATGGGATTTATTTATTTATTTTCACGGATTATAAGGAGTAACTTAGTCTACTTTTATTTTAGAACAATAATAAGGGTTATGTGCAATAAAGAGAAGTCGGTACACGACAGCGCCATCGCGGCGGACGCAGTTTGTTTTTCATAAGATAATCCGTTCTAAATCGAATCGAAACGATACTATGATATACTAACGCTAGATGATAATTAAAGCAATTTAAAAAATGAGAACAATTAAAATCCTTCTCAATTTTGAATCAATTTCAAGAAACAAAAGATAATCAAATCAAAACACATTATCAACGTCACATTTTTTGAAAATTAAATTCTTTGTCTATCTAACACAGGAGTCTTTCATACCAGTCTAATTGTTCCCATGGCATTTTAATTAGAAATTCTTGTCCTACAAAATGAAAGCGTGCCTTAAGGAATTTTAGATCGTATAGATATATGTATAAGGCACAACCTAGCAACCAGTTTTGTTTGCTACACGCTATTGTTTTATATTCAACAGATTTTGTAATGACGAAAATATCGCTTCAACTTCTGACGACCAACGATCTAGTTTTCGTGTAACTTTGTGAAATTATTCTTTATAGTCAGGGATAAGATCAAAATCTATCACAATACATCACATACTAGTATCAGCCCACGGCTTCGCCTGCGTTAATAACGGTTTGCTTTCATTCTCTTGAGGGTAACAAACGAATGTCGTATATATTTATATCGAATACAGCCTCAAAATAAGTTTCAAGTTTCTAGCTTTAAAATTGACGATACTTCCGTACAACTTTTACTAGTTTTAACACAGGCCGATTGCCATCTGACCTCCACAACTCTAGGGGCGAACCCGTAACTCATTGGATATGATCATATTACTTATCAAGAGTTAGCGATTATTGTCAGATGTTATGTAATAACAATCGGGACTGACAGCTTATGGTGCTCTTTGAGGCATGGTGGGTAGACCCACAAGTACAAACGCCCAGACCAAAACACATATTTGTAAGATCTGCCCGAGCATCGACTCTCAATGATGCTCAAGGCGAACTCGCTTTTAAAACGCACAACGGTTTCTATATAAAGACACATTAGTATAATAATTTTACAAAAATACAGATAAAATTCGAAAGAAAGCGAGTTCATACTGTGAAAATGCGTCACGTATGTGTAAAAATTTAAACAAAATTAGCTGAATAAAACATGTTCTAACACGTTTTTTATAAAGCACTCGAGCACGTGAACTAATTAAAATTTAATCATAGAAGAGTGGACAAGAATGCAACATGAAAGCCGAGCCCGCCTGTGTCGAAACACAAAGCGCTTTAGCGAATGTAATTAGGGTAATTTGTATCCTAATGAAAGCGTTACACAGGCCGCATATTGGGGACTTTAATTCTAACTAGCATTTTACACGCAACTTCAGTCTTGGTGTCCTGTTAAAAATAAAAGACAAAACACAGACAACGTACTTAGTTTAGATTTTAAGTTGAACTGCAGCCTATTAGACAGCGAAAAATAGTTTTTAGGGAGCGTTCATCTGTCGTCTGGCTGTATATCAAACCGTTTTAGGTATTAGGTATTTAGGTTTTCACAGAATGAGTATAAATGGGCGTAGCAAGATAGGAGCAAGGCTGGGGCACGTGCTCCCCTTCCCTAGACCTTACTAAATAATAAATAAATAAATAAACGCTACACACTCAACGGCTCCCATTAGGATCGTTATATTCTATGTCGGGGGTCCGGAACATGATGACACAATGATAGGGACTAACACCCAGACCGGAACACATGTCTGTATGGTCAATACAAACATCTGCACCGAGCGGGAATCGAACCCGCTATCTGTAGCGCTTAAGGCAGGTTCGCTACCAATGCGCCACAACGTCCTCAAATACTGTGAAATACAGGAATATAATGCAATTTGAACTTTTTAACTAATAACTATTGAAGGAAACGTCATTTTGCACCCCTTTTTTTGACCCAGAATAAGATTTTTCCCTCCATGAGTCAAATGCTGGCTACGCCCATGTGTGTATTTCTTTTGTCGGTAGAAAAATACAAAACAAATTTAATATCAAATGAATTACAAGAAAGCAGAATTGAGTGTTGCAAACGTGAACATTATAATTTCTAGTTAACGACATGGAAGTTTTAATTATTCTACTACCCCACTCGAGAATTCTACGTGACAATTAAAAAATTCCACGCACTGAGCACGTTCCGTCTCTACTTCGTATGAATAAACGCGGTGCCCGCGGCCTCGCTCGCGTGGTGTAGAGATTTTTCTTTATGGCACGGAACCCTAATTCTTTTCCTAAAATATATGTAGCTTAAGTTACTCCTTATAACATCAGCTATCTGACAGTGTAAATGCCGTTAAAATCGGTCCAACCGTTTTATAGATTAGCCGGAACAAACATACAGACGGAAAGAGAAAAATTAAAAATAGATAAATAAAAGTTTTATTATTTTTATTTTAGAAAAAGAATTAGGGTTCCGGGCATTAAAAAGAATCTGTAGACCACACCAACAGAGCCGCTGCCGCAGTTAGTAATCTAAATTTAACATTTTATATACATATACAATTATGATATATTTAAAATAATATGTTATTACTACAGTAATGTATTATTTCGATATGAAAGTTAAATTAGTTTCAGATTGCACATGAAACCGCAATACATGACTAACATAACTATTAATATCTTCCAATCAACTTTTACATAAATACGTTATATGTATAGATTATGAATTAAATATAATTATAAAACTATAAGCACTCGGCTTTGCTTGTGTAAAATAAGTTTTAATTCGTTTTTTACAAATTTTCGGCTTAATAATTGTACCCTAAAACAATTAATTAATTGATATAAAGCGAGATAATGAAAAAAAAATCCTATTTCATTAATTGCTTACATTAACCGATTTTCGATTGTATTAGTACTTAATGCGAGTACGTGTTTCTGCATTGATCTACTGGTTAATAGCTTTTGAGTATATAGAATAAAATTCCGCAGACAATTTTGAATCTACCACTTATGAAATTTAAATCTTATATCAAGCGGTGTTTACTAAATAAAGCTTATTATTCCGTTAATGAATATATTGCAGATAATGTGGCATGGAATTAATATGCGTTGAGTTTCATGCGGGATATATATCTTAATTGTACATTTGACAAATGTAATGTGATTATTTTTGAAAAGAGTAACTGTAGAGTTTCTTGCCGTTTCTTCTCTGCAGAATCTACCTTCCGAATCGGCGGTAGCTTCACTTAGGCGGACATAACAGACTGTATATTTGACGATTCAAAAGCGCTTAAAAGCCTATTTGAATAAAGAATATTTTGAGTTTGAGTTTGAGTTTGAGTTTGAGTATACAATAACAGTCAATATTGTGTGGCGTTATCGCCACACTACCGCTTTGACAGTTCTGTCGTGACAAATATATGTTAATCGACTTTAACCATTTAGACGCCATTTTGCCCATTTTTCTAAGCTCATTCATTCCACAGTGACAGATAATTTCATAAAAATTAATAGACTGAAATAAAAATATGTATATATTTTTGTAGTTAAGCTTATACGTGTGGCGCGTTGTAGACCTCTGCACCCTAGGCTGCTGCCCGGGCTGAAACCACAACCGAACCAACCACCCCACCTCCGTCAAAGCCCACACAATTTGTGTGTATATGTATGTATTTCTTTTTTGACGTGTCTATTGCTGTTTGTCCTGATGTCTAAACAGCGTCACCGGTGTAAGGGTCGGGTCGGTAGACCTCGGTCGGAAAAAGATTGACAGCCCGCGCGGGTTTCAAGTTAAATGCCTCCCAAGGGCTCTGCGAGGTCGAGCCTAGGATAGGAGCTATGGAGGACATCATAATGTACCATGTGTGAGTGTAGCAAAACATAAGTGTCTGTTTTTCCGATTGTGTATTGCTGTTGACCCTACTGGCGTCGACAGCGGCACTGTGGACGGGTGGGTCATAACGGTGTCGTGTTGTGTTAGTGTATGGGCGTTAGCTGTTGTGATGCTATGCGCCTGGATATTGCAGGACGCTAGGTACGACTGAGTCTTGTCTGTATTATGTAAATTTAAATTATGATACGATGTGTTGAACGATATTTTAGTTGAGCGCGTCGACGTCCGGCGTAGGCGTCTGCTCGCCTCTGGCGCTGCGCGGTGACTGTGCGGGGGAACGGGATGGGAGATCGATTATCGGCTATCTATCGGCGAAGCTTCGTGCGTCTGCGGCTCGCAGCCGACCGAGCGCCATCTAGCTTTATCAGTGCAACTTCGTACAGCTACGTCACTCACGTACATTGACAGCTGTCACGGGAGCGAGACACGCACGCCCTTACCTACGGTCTAGACAGTACTAACTATTTGAGAACACGAACTAATCAACGACTACAAATAACAAGACTTGCTTTTTATCATAGACAATATATTTAACAAATTAAATGTTGCTATTCCAATACGATGACTGGAAGCCATGCCCAAACTCCTATCCCTATTATACCTCCCATCCTCTTACTTGTTTTACTATTACACTTTTGTTACAAATGTCTATGGCAAAAGATACCGCTACCATCAAACGAGCCAAAAGCTTGCTTACCACTAAAATAAGAATCAAATGATAAGCGCAGCGGTAGCACACCTGCCATAAGCGCTAAAGGTCGCGGGTTCGATTCCCGCACGGAACAGATTTTTGAAACCACCTGGGTTTATTTATCCTTGTCATTGTGTATGTTTCCGGACCCCCGACAAAGGATATAGCTATCCTAATGGGGCCGTTGAGTGTGTTGCGTTTATTATTTATTTATATACTAACTATAACTTCTTAGTACTGAAAACTTTCATTTATATTTCATACATATTAAAATATATTGAGCAAATAATGTAAAAAGTTTATGGTGTATTTAACAGTGAAGATTTTGGAATACTGAAATATAAATTAAATTACCTTCGATGTTAATTATGAAAAACTGCGTTTACTCAGTATTAACTGAATGCGAGTGAGGTGACCTATTTATTAATTTAAATCCACACGAATGTAAATAAAATAAATGTAAATCAATTCTGAAGTCCAACGAATATTAAATAAATAAATAAATAAACGCTGCACACTCAACGTCATTCTATCCTAATGGGGGCACTCACATTACTATCCTAATGGGGCCCCCATTAGAATAGTAATATCCTGTGTCGGGGTCCGGAAACATTCACAATGACAAGAACAAATACACCCAGATCAGAAAATATGCTTGCATGGATAATACAAACATATTTTGCTCCGAGCGGGAATCGAACCCGCGAACTGTGGCGTTTAAGGTAGGTCAGAATATAAAACAAAGTATAAAATATGGGTACAATCCTAAATAATAATATAAATGCGAATTTGTTGTTCTCTTTTTAGAACGAAATTCCTTATCGAGGCTTACGGGTAATGCGATTTAGTAGAAATCGTCACGTAACGAAATGCCGTATGCTGTGTGTGTGTGTGCCTATAATTGTAGCTTGTACATTTAGCTAAACCTTCTATGATCGAGAATAGCGCGAGGTCACTGATTGTTGTGATGTGTACCTACTTGGTTTTTTATTTATCATGACCGTTGGCAAACTGGCATACGGTCCTCCTGATTGTAAGTGGTCACCGTAACCTATGAACACTTGCGATACTTGAAGCATCACATGCGCGTTGCCAACCCAAGGAATAGGAGGAAAGGATGAATGTAAAAAGGAAGGGAACAGAGGGGGTGAGAGATTGTGCCTCCGACTGCACTGGTGGAATAATTTCTGCTGTGACAGAGATTATCCCATCATTGGGCGATGGGTTCGTCACATCCCGACGCCGGAAAAGCTTTTTTGGTTCAGATTGTTTTAATTTCGAATTTTTTGGGTAGCGAGTCTGCCTTTAGCAACGACGGTTGCGGGTTCGATTCCCGCTCGGAGCAGATGTTTGTATTAATCATACAGACGTGTTTTCCGGTCTGGGTGTGTTTGTCCTTGTCATTGTGAATGTTTCCGGACCCCCGACACAGGATATAATTATCCTAATGGGGGCCGTTGAGTGTGTAGCGTTTATTATTTATTATTATTATATATACGATATTGAAAATCACTACATAATATTTCCGAGTTACCTCCAATTAAAACTTTGTCACAGCAAAAACTACGTAGTTGTGTGTAGTTATCGTTTTGTTATAGAGAGCACGGGGTATTAATCGTAAACTTCGTAGTTAATAGAGGGAATCAAAGTTAATGATGCAAAACTGTTTATGTACCAAGTATATTGCTTATACTTAGTAAAAATCGCACCTTTTGAACGAAAACGACGTAACTCAAAAAGCAATTTTTTATTGGGAATCAAAACAAAATAAGTTTTAAAATATTTACTTACACCTTCACAATCTTTCAAATATTATATTTTCTTGTTTATTAAACGTCAGTTATTTACGCTTGAATATGTTTCGACTATTGTTACATTGAGAATTTTGTTTTTGTTATATTTTCCGCTGATCAACTACATTTGTGGCATTTTCGTTCTAAAGGTGCGAAATATTGACCAGGGGCTTACCATTAACTCTTATAGCGATTCAAATGAACAGGAAATCAATCCAATTCAATTCTGACATTCAGATTATATATATGTCATAATACATATTGATCGTCATTTGTATCGCAATAAGAGTTGATGGTAAGCCCCTTGAACTGAGCTACATCGCTATTTTGTACCATGACATCAACAATCGATTTACTGTCAAAATTTAAATTGAATTTAATTTAGTTAATGGTAAGCTCGCATTACTTTGTTTTAAAGTATCGAGAATACAACAATTAAAGACTAGTAATTACATTAAGCTCCTAAATATTTCCAAAATACAAGTAAGTCTTTTTATGCTTTTAATAAACATTCTTTTTGGCGTCGTTGTGGCGCACTTGTAGCGAACCTGCCATATGCTGCTTCTTATGGCAGTAGATAATTGGATAATTGGCAGTAGATAATGGCAGTAGATAATTGGATAAGTAGATAATAGCAAATTAACTATTGTAGCACCACCATGCAGTTATTAGGAAATAATTGTACGCAGCACATCTTTAATTTATATTTATTTTCTTTTTTTTTTTTTATGTTAGAAGTTGGCAAACAAGCATACGGCCCACCTGATGGTAAGTGGTTGCCGTAGCCTATGAGCGCTTGCAGCACCATTAGTAGGTGCCACTTACGCGTTGCCAACCTCGAGATATTAGTTCTTAAATCTCGTTCGCCCAGTAATTTCACTAGCGTACAATGCCCTTCAAACTGGAACACAGTAGTGCCTAAGCACTACTATTTGGCGGCAGAATATTGGACACTGCGGTGGTACCTACCTAGCCGGCCTCTAGCAACAAAAGACCTACCACCAGTGTGACTGATTGCACTGGTGGAATAATCTCTGTTGTGACAGAGGTTATCCCAACAGCGGGCGATGGGGTCGTCACATCCCGACGCCTTTAAAATCGTCGCCGTCATCGTTCGGAATAGATGAACGTAGATAGCTCTGAAAAGAACTGTTTTATAGACGTCTTCTTCAGTTGGAATTGGGAAACAGCGTCGCTCTGAAAAGAGCGGTTTTAAGATATAGATCCGAAGATCCACAGTTTCTTCTTTCTTCAAGCTTCCAATAAGAATCTTCACAGTACTACTTCAAGCAATACGCGACGCGTAAACGTAGACGCGGACAAGACGACCTCGCGGTACTGAGAGGCCCGCGTATTAAAGTACCTTGTAATTTTTTTTGGGAATTAATTTTGTAATTTTATATTTGATTTTGTTTTTTCTATTGGCTGTTTACTTTTTAATTTTTTGTATATATAGTCGTGCATTTTATCAATAAAATATTCCACTACATTCCACTGGAGAGTTTACTTTTAACTACGAGTCCTCAACAATTAATTAACCACAACCGTCGTGGCGTTGTGGGTAGCGAGTCTGCCTTTAGCCTCGACGGTTGCGGGTTCGATTCTCGCACGGCGCAGATGTTTGTATTAATTGTACAGACATGTTTTCCGGTCTGGGTGTGTTCGTCCTTGTCATTGTGAATGTTACCGGACCCCCGACACAGGATATAATTATCCTAATGAGGGGCCGTTGAGTGTGTAGCGTTTATTTATTTATTTATTTACAACGGCACAGTGGTTAAATTATCAAGAGTGAACGATTATTATCAGATGTTATGTCAACAACCGGAACGCCCAGACCGAAAGAGTTTAGAAATATGTGAACTCTCGACTCAGACATCTTCTCCGAGCGAGAATCGAGCCCACGACCGTGAAAGCTCAAAGCAGGCTCACTACCAGCACGCCACAACGGTCATAAAGTAACATGTATTTCGATCGCTAAATCTAATTGAATATCCTAATATTATGCATAGAATGTCGAATGGAAATCACACGAATTGACCTCTATCGAAATTTTCGCTATGTAGTATTTTAGGAAATCACATATAAGTGGTGAAAATTGAATTCAAATTAAGTACTACGGCTCTGACTCTGCTCCATCTCCGATGACGTCTTTAGCCGTGGTTTGGTTTCGCAGGAGACACTCTAAGAGTCTCACTCTCTTTTAAAGGCGTCGGGATGTGACGACCCAATCGCCCGCTGTTGGGATAACCTCTGTCACAGCAGAGATTATTCCACCAGTGCAATCAGTCACACTGGTGGTAGGTCTTTTGTTGCAAGAGGCCGGCTAGGTAGGTACCACCGCAGTGTCCAATATTCTGCCGCCAAATAGTAGTGCTTAGGTACTACTGTGTTCCGGTTTGAAGGGCATTGTACGCTAGTGAAATTACTGGGCGAACGAGATTTAAGAACTAATATCTCGAGGTTGGCAACGCGTGAGTGGCACCTACTAATGGTGCTGCAAGCGCTCATAGGCTACGGCAACCACTTACCATCAGGTGGGCCGTATGCTTGTTTGCCAACTTCTAAGATAAAAAAATAAAAAAAATAAGAACGGAATCGGACGGAAATTTGAGACCACGTTATCATTTTTTCACAGCCGGGTCTCTGTTCTCGGCTGCCTCGCTCGTGACTCTATCAAACACAGTAAAGCCAACAGCAATACACATTCCAAAAAAAAAGATCAGTCACAGAAAAGATTCATTATAGTCATTACAATTATACCTGTGTAACGGAGCCATGCTCCTCCTAGCACAAATGGGCCAACTCGACCGGGAAGTACTACCATCTCACAGAAAATCGGCGTAAAGTAACAGTATCTGTAGGTGTTTTTGTGTCTCGTGCGAAGAGTGAGAGCGCCAGAGACCCAATCTCCCACCCCCTCTGTTTAATCTTTTTGCCTTCTCATCCCTTCCCTCCTGTTCTTTGGGCTGGCAACGCCCATGTGATACTTCATGTATCGCAAGCACTCATTGGTTGCGGTGACTGCTTACCATCAGGCGGACCGTATGGTTTTTTGCCAACCGTCATGAAATATACGCAACCATCAATAACCGAATGTCATGGGTTCAATTTTTGGCAAGCACTTCTGTAGTTTTAATTTGTGCTCGTAATTAATCTCGTGCGTAACGGTGGAGGAAAACATGCTATGATGGTAAGGAACAATGCAGGTTGCATATCGTAGAGGAAATTCTAAGACTGGTTTTTAATATTAAAATAAAAAACTCTTATTATGAGACAACATTTATTCTTAATAGTAACGCTACAACCTGGACCATTGTTTAATAGTACTGATAAAATAATATAATTAATATATAACACATAAAAATAACTTAATAAATAACAAAGCTTAAATAATAAATGCCTTCATAAGGAATTATTAAAATAAGGATATAATAATTTACACGTCAAATTAAACTTTAGGAAAACTTAAACAAAATATGCTTTAGCGTAAAAAAAATTACAAACTATCATAAGATCTATTTTCAAAGGAACTTAGTACTACTTATTTATCACTACAACAATTATAAGTTGAAAACTACGTCATCATTTTTTTTATAATCAACAAAAAACAATTGTCATTTGTGTAGTATGAATTATGTCACAAATTCTTATGCCACTGGACGCAAAAAATAAAAGTACTTCCAGACAAACCGAGATAAGCATTTTTTTTAGTTTACCGAATTTTCTTGCAAGAAAAATTATATGCAGACTTAAAATTATTGTTTGTAAATTCACGTTAATTTAGTTACCCATACTAATTTTTTTCTTAGAACCTAACATTCAATGTTACACATTAATGATTAATATATTTTTTTTTTTATGTAAGAGGGGGCAAACGGGCAGGAGGCTCACCTGATGTTAAGTGATCACCGCCGCCCATGAACATCTGCAACACCAGAAGGCATGCAGGCGCGTTGCCGACCTTTAAGGAAAGAATAATAGTTTGAAACGGCTATATAATAAGACAAATATTCGTGGCAGTCTTCGTAGTTATTCAAGAAACTACGCCACATTCTTCAGCAAGTCCCGATAAGTTGTATGAAACTCTCTACTCGGGAGAGAAGAATATTAGATAACTTTTTAGCATTCCTGTTTGTGCAATTCTTTAAGTCGTAATTACATACTATACGGGAATCAATATTTTCCAAACCACGCTTACATAGCCGTAGCATTTGAATATTTTCCGTTTTTCAGGAAGTACGGTTTTTTTGGTCTCATTAGAAACCTCAGTCACTCTACGCGATAAAATCAGAAATGACGAGATCCATAGAGGTTCTAAAATCACCGAAAAAAGGTTGCAGAGTAGAACATTTGTGCCCCAAATCGAGTTTTGGGGTCCAAAGATGTTATGTGACACCGGCTGATGTAAACGGCGCAAGATCTTTCCTTCTCAGTGGTCGTCTATAGACGCGGGCGTCTAATAAGTCGACGACGAAAATTTTTTTTAAGAGTTATTTTAAAATAGGATATATTATGTTTATACAGCTTCCTGTATATGCAACCTGTATACGTTCTACGATTAACATCTAAAACACAGAGAGAGTTATCTTAATCTTAATTTTTATTTTAAAATACTTAAATAATTCTTTACGTCTATTTAAAACTAAGTCACATTCAATGAGATAAATATATTTCCTTAATTTTTATGTAATCGGGGATAATATGTTAAGAGTTCATTTCAGTTACATCGAGGTTCGAGTAAAGGGTTGCTAATTAGTAGCAATCGACAATATGAGACAACATTTTACATTATTAAATGTAAATCACGTTTCAATATATTATGTCGACGCTTGGCAAGAGTGTGGCTCCACCATTATGGTTTTGTCAATTTGACATTGACAGTTTATGTCATTGTGCAAGACCCGAAAATAGCCGAGTGCACCCACGCACATAGACGAGTGTACCCACTGATCGGTAAACGATCGTTAGGTTAAGCAACTTTAGGCGCGGTCAGTCACTAGATGGGTAATCGCATAATGGTATTTCAACCGAGCGTATCCGTGTTTCAGAGGGCACGTAAAAAATAGGCTGTTAACAATTTGACAACATTCGATAAGTCAAGTCAGAGGCCTACGAGCCACCTGAACAACTCTGACACAAGGTTGGCCACTAACCACTCGATAAGAAGAAGACCCGAAAATATCGTGTATTCTTCACCCAACGTAATATTGGCGAAGTAATATGTGCACCATTGACACAAATAAAAACCATTAATCTAAAAATTCAATTGAATAATGATATTTTGACAAATTGGCACAGTTTGAAGTCGGTATCCTTACGCAAGACCCAGTATAATTACGGGACTGTTACTATCCTAATTATATTTTATTAATTTATCACACGTTTTATGTAAAAATCCTGAGAGATACATGTTGGTGATTATTAATAACAGAATGATTATGTATCATTCTGTTATATGCCTTTAGTAATACTTATGGGAAAAATTATAAGTAGATTAGTCAGGGTTGTTACTAAATAGTTTATATTAATATTACTTATATTAACCATATGTTAAACCCCGTATAGGGCGTACAGCTTATATTTTAGAAAGTTTTTATTTTAGAAGAGATTATCTAAATGTGAAAAATCTTATGAAAATACTTTTCGTTCTCCAATCCTATATCATTTACCGTAGATATATGCATATATACATATATCTTAAAACTGCCTCGCATTCCTTATTTTACGACTAGAATATAATCAGACACATACTTAATTTTACCTTAGTACAACCTTATATTTAAAATACTTCTAATGCATATTGAATATTATAGTCTACAAAGTCCATATTAAAAAACCAAAATCAATTTTGAGATCCTTACGGAATAATAAAGACGCATTTTCTTACTAAATAAATGAAAATAATTACCAACTAAATAACGAATACAAAAACAAAAAACTTAATATATAATATTACTTATTTTTATTTTATAATAATATATAATAGTAATATATATATATTTGCTCTTCATTTTGTATAGATACAAATATTCATTCATTTGTACACTTACTATAGGCTGATTGTTACTGTTGTTTTTATTGTTATATAATTTCTGCTATTTCTACCCTTGGTATACATATTCCTTTAGTAACTCAAAGGTTGGCTGGAAGAGATCCCTTATTGGGATAAGCCCGCCTTTGTACATATAATTTTGTTATAAAACCTTTTGTAATTTTTGTTATATTTGTACAATAAAGTTATATACAACAACAACAACAACAAAAAATATTAAGTTTTCAACACAATATAACATTTCCCATGCTAAAGATGAAATTACTCGCTGGCCGTCGAAAAAATTAAATCCTGACACTATTACGATTATTATTATTGACGATAGTATTGAACGGCTGAGGTGACTTTGTAATTGCGTATAAAATTCAAAATGTTATTAAAATGATATATTAAAAAAACTAATACATTTTAAATTGCGTACTTCTGTTTTATTAATAAATAAATACATAGTATGATAGTAAATAGCCAAAGTCATGTACAATGGAGAAAACGTGGAAAATATTATTTTTGCAGTGTTTAGCAATTTATAAGTACTATGTAGTAGTTTCATAATCACAGAAGTCAAGTTAGCATTCTTCGAGCGACCAGAAAATAAATCCTTCATCAATAAGAATTAGTTATGACAGTCATTACAAAATATTATATACTTAAATTTAAAGATTATATTTAAGGATAATTAGTATAGTTAGCGTAAGTGTAAGACTAATCCGATAGAAAAATGACGTGTAGCACAACAACAATTTTGAGTAATTATTATAAACACAAATTTAATTATAATATTATATAATGTATAAAATTTTATTGGTAATAAAACATCAACAAATGTCAAAAGCCAGCCATTTTGTCTAAAAATTATCAAAACACCGATTTCGATCGTATAAAGCAATTTATTTACAATTGTTTAGAATATCAATAATCAATAACGCAATTTTTTAAGTGAACACAAATAAACACAAAATAGTTAATTGGTGAAATTGACTTTATTCGGTTACGATTTAGATTTAAATTCCCATGTCGCTTAATATTTCAAAACCAGCAAAATAAAATAAACGCTGTTTTAGTAAACCACGTCCACCGCAGCGCCATTTTGCGCTGACAGACATGATCATTACCAGCACGCAAGCATGCTATTTATGAGCAATTGCTACTTAGTAGTATGTGTGTCTAAGCGTTGCTAGTAATGGGCACTCTTATTTCGAGCTTGCTCAAAAATCAAGTCGTTTTTTATCGAGCATGCTACTTAAGGTGCGGGTGGAAGAGGGCGTACTCGAGCGCGTCTGAATAGGTTTGCTTATGAGGATTCTAGTAAGTAGTAGGTAGTATAGATTTTATCAATTTGTATTGTAGTGTGTATGCCTCCCACCAACAATTGTATTAGAGAACAGTAATAATAAAGACCTCAACGTAACAAGTCGTCTCCTTCAACGTCTCTACAGTATTCTGAGCACACTAGATGCTTATGTGAACAGATGCACAGCATGCCAGTTTTAAGCATACTTACAAGCATACCATGTAAATAAGCACGCAAATAAGCAATACCATGTCAACCCACACGAATATCATTTCAAGAAAAACGCGTTTGAAAATTTTGAAGAACTTGCTTTATATGATTTTTTTATGTATTGGTCTCTGTTTTTGGCAATTTCAGATTTAGGTAGTTATTTTACTTATTTTCACAAAAATAAGTATACAAACTGCATATTTCGTATATAATATAACCCAAAACGTTTAACATAAAACATAATGTACATGATTAAAAATGGCTTTTTAGAAGTTGTAAAGCTTAAAACCCTACAAATAATAAAGAAAAATGTCGTTCAGCCATTATATATAACTCAATTTTTTCAATTTTGTGGGTTGACATGATATTGCTTATTTGCGTCCAATTATGTCAGTACCTTAAGCCACGCCCACCGCAGCGCTATTTTGCGCTGACAGACATGATCATTACCAGCCCGAAAGCATGCTATTAATAAGCAATTGCTACTTGGTAGCAAGTGTAGTAAGTAGTAGGTAGTGTCGATTTTATCAATGGGCGGAGGAGTTAAATTTCAAAACTAGTAAGCTTATTGCACAGCATGCTAGTTTCAAGCATACTTACAAGCACGCTTAAATATGAGCATGTCTGTCAGTACCTTTAGTCAATTTCTATAACTAATTATCATGTTTATTTGTATTTACTGTATCTATCCAATTTTTATGCCTGTAAAAGTACAAAATATGGAATTCTAGACTATATGTATGCCTCAAAAGCTTAAGGGAACATTATGAAAATTATTAAAAAGTTATTTTTAAAGCAGTAGCAGACTCAAAGACGATATCAGGCGAAATTTATTATTACACATAAATTGGGGCCATCGATAAATTACGTCACACGGATTTTATGAATGATATCTTCACGGTTACAGAACAGAAGTTGAGCAAACAGAACTGAGCGATGAACGAAGAAATTACAAGCGATACATGTGCGAAATCTCCGATTTCATTCTGGACTACAATTGACCTGTAATTTGTGAAGTTCTGTTCTGTGATCTAAAAGATCTCATTAAAATCTCATTTACAGCCATCAGGTGTTTTATTCCGAAACAGCGAACCCCAACACGTAACAATATATGTGACGTCACGAAGCTTAAAACCCCTGACACTTCCTTCCCCTAATCACATAATAATATTACGTGTGACGTAATAAATAAATGGCCCCATGAATCGAATTAGTTACACGATCATTTACAATTACATAAGACGATTTTGTTTTAAATACACAAATATCTCAAACATAAGATATGTGAATGCGCACATGAAATATAATATAACATAAAAACCAGTAATTTTTACCAGAATGGAGAAGAACTCGGTTATTCCTCGCTGAAAAACCAAAAATATATCTATTAATAAAGACCTTTGCTACATTGTCGATTTTTCCAAAAATATTTTCAACAAAAAATGTAGCGAAAATTAATTATATCTGACTATAAAGGACCATCAAAATCTGTTCAGCCTTTTCGGAAAGTAGAATAGATAAATAAAAGGACAAACCCTCCTTAATAACCCGGAATAATATAATATAATATAAAGGTTTCCAATGTTTTTTACGCAATATAAAAATGGCTCCTTATCTGTTGGCTGTGATTTTTGGAATTCTTATAATTTTTTCTATCAACCCTGATTCTATCAACATGACTACTCCGCGTGATAGTATGTGGAAGTGGAGTCCACATCAGGTGGCAAATATGGTTGCAGAAGGCGATCTGTATATGGATAGTGATATCCTGTGTCGGGGGTCCGGAAACACGTGCAAGGACCAAACACCCCAGACCGGAAAATATGCCTGCATGGTGAATACCAACATATGCTTCGAGCGGGAATCGAACCCGCGACCAGTGGCGCTTATGGCAGGTTCATTACCGCTGCGACAAAACGTCGTCATAAATATTTATGTATCATTATGGCTGGTTTTAAAGGAGGCTTTGCTATATAATCTTCTCGGGTAGAAGTTTAAATTTGGAGCCGTTGGTATGGTCTGACTTTCAACAAATAAGTGATATGCTTTTACGTTTAATAATAATATTTGAATTGACTTGAATACTTTGAAATAAGACCACAGGTTGTAAGGTGTTCGTGCTCCCTACATGTGTGCTGGTAAGGAATTAATTTTTTTTAAATTTTCCATTTTATGTACATACAAAATGATGTAATAATAAACTCACCACTAAACCATGCGGTAACATTAATTTTCATCCCTGAGCTTGACGAAAGTTTTCTGTATATATTGTTGAGGAATCATCGCATAACTTCAATTTTTTTTATGTCATGACGGTTGGCAAACATACGGTTCGCCTGGTGGTAAGCAGTCACCGCAACCTATGAACGCTTGCGATACTTGAAGTATCACAAGCGCGTTGCCAACCCGAGGAACAAGGGGGATGAGAAGGGATCAAAAAGGAAGGGAACAGAGTGGGTGGGAGACTGGGCCTCTAGCGCTTTCACTCGCACGAAACGCAACAGTACTGATAATGTTACGTGACGCCGATTTTCTATGAGAGGGTAGTACTTCCCCGGTCGAGCCCGCCCATTTGTGCTGAAAGAAGTGTGGCTCTACCACCGTAACAAAAAGAAGAATTAGAAAAAAACTTCCAACACGTCTGAATTAGTTGTTTGGGTTCCGTAATTATTATGGGTCACAAAGTTATAAAAATTAGGCTTAGAATACAGATGTCTAAAGGCAATACGCATGATAATAAAAAATCCGGCCAAGTGCGAATCGGACTCGCAAATAAAGGGTTCCGTACCACCGTGGAATAAAAATAGCCCAGTTTAAATTTCACTTGACTTTTTATAGCGGCAACAACACAAGCGTCAACTATCACGGTATTTACGGTAGTAGAGCCATGCTTCTCTCAGCACAAAAGGGCCGGCTCGACCGGGGAAGTACTACCCTCTCACAGAAAATCGGCGTCAAGTAACAGTATCCGCTGGTACTGTTGGGTTTCGTGCGATGAGTGAGAGCGCCGGAGGCCCAATCTCCCACCCCCTCTGTTACCTTCCTTTTTTCCCTTCTCATCCCGTCCCTCCTGATCCTTGGGTTGGCAACGCACTTGTGATACTTCAAATATCGCAAGCGTTCACAGGTTGCGGTGACTGTTTACCATCAGGCGGACCGTATGCTTGTTTGCCAACCATCATGAAATAAAAAAATTAAAAAAATCAAGGTTCATGAGATACAACCTGGTGACGGACGAACAGACAGACAAACAGATAGACAGTCCTTTTTTTTTTTTTTTTTATTTTAGAAGTTGGCAAACAAGCATACGGCCCACCTGATGGTAAGTGGCTGCCGCAGCCTATGAGCGCTTGCAGCACCATTAGTAGGTGCCACTCACGCGTTGCCAACCTCGAGATATTAGTTCTTAAATCTCTTTCGCCCAGTAATTTCACTAGCGTACAATGCCCTTCAAACCGGAACACAGTAGTGCCTAAGCACTACTATTTGGCGGCAGAATATTGGACACTGCGGTGGTACCTACCTAGCCGGCCTCTTGCAACAAAAGACCTACCACCAGTGTGACTTACTAATAGGGTCTTACTAATAGGGTTTCTTTGGGTACGGAACCATAAGAAAGTTGATGAGAAAAGGATACGAATGCAATTGTCAGCGTCGTTCGCGTCCGCGAAGCGAGCGACCGCGCAGCCCGGCGTCGTCAGCTCCAGCGAGAGCACGCGACCGAACCCCGACAGCTCCGATAGCTTCTGGCAGAGATTACCGAAGGTCGTCGATGATGGGAGCTGGGGAAAAAATAAACAACCCTTTTAATACAAACTCTGAAGCAAAACACCCCCTTTTTACAAACTTTCAATGTGAAATAAATAAATTTTAAAAAGTCTGGAACATACAAGGACAACGATAAATACACCCAGACCGGTATATGGACGCAAATAAGCAATACCATGTCAACTCACAAAATTGAAAAAACTGAGTTATATATGTAGACGTGTTGGTAAATGGCTGAAGAACATTTTTCTTTAATATTTGTAGGGTTTTAAGCTTTAAAACTTCTAAAACAGCCATATTTTAATCATGCCATTTATGTATTATTTTAAACGTTTTGAGTTATATTTTATACGAAATATGCAGTTTGTATGCTTATTTTATGTGAAAATAAGTAAAATAACTTACATACATCTTGAAATTGCCAAAAACTTGACCAATATATTAAAAAAATCATATAAAGCAAGTTGTTCAAAATTTTCAAACGCGTTTTTCTCGAAATGACATTCGTGTGGGTTGACATGGTAATGCTTATTTGTGTCCATTAATATGCTTACATGGTCAATACAAACATTATTCTCCGAGCGGAAATCGAACCCACGACTTGTGGCGTGTGTGACTTGTGGCTTCTATCTCTAAAATTGCTACTTCCATACAACTTTTCATCCCCCCCAATTTAACCCCTTACAACACTTTTCTCGCATAAAAAAGTAGCCTCTGTCCTCGTGTGTGTCCTGTCCTTGTGTACAAAATTTCATTTTAACCGGTTCAGTTGTTTTGGTGTTAAAGCGCGACAGACAGACAGAGACTTTTAGCTTTTATAATGTTAGTAAGATAACAAACATTTAAAAAAATTAAACCTTACATTACTCATATATATCATGACTGGATCCTGAGTTCCTTGGAACATTTGGACATTCGTCAGATTCAATGACTGCACCCTGCTATACGGTCTCAATGGAGGTACCGCTGGCCCATTGTGACTTACAGTACCTTGGACGTTGGGATTATGTCCTCGAGGACCATGACTCATTGTTGGCCCAACATTTGGACTAGGGAAACGATTCGGTGAACCAATTCCAACTGGGCCTCTAATCTGACCAACTGGACCCCTAATTTGACCAACCGGACTATTCGATTGAGGTCTTATCTGTGGGACATAAGGCCCGGGGACAGAACTGGATGAACGGGAATATGAAACTGGGCTCGGTGGTGGCATCTGTCTCGAAGCTTCCATGACAGGGTTAGATAACGGTGCCCTAGGGACAACCGTGGGCCCATTTGTCCCATGTACAACAGGTTGGTTTGACATAATATAGTTGATTGGATTATTTTGGTACATCGGCTGAGGGGGGTTTGCTGGTGTTGTGACGAATATTCTCGAAGTAAAGGACACATTCCTTTCTGAATTCCCTTCACTGGGTACATCACTAAGTTCTGAAGCATCATCATTATGATTACTTGAAGTACTCATTGGAGAGGATCGAGTGAATGTCCTATGTTCAACTGGAATCCCAAATTTCCCAAGCAATTCTGGTTGGAATAATTGTGTATCGATTGTAGACTTCTTTCCATTAATGAAGCGCTTGAACTGATAGGAGACATCGGGGAGACTCTTCCCATACTTCCCAAGACCGGCACCGACATCAGCTAAGCCTTTTGGTAGTAGCATGTGAATATCTCTTGAATTGTTCATGGTTAATTTTAACGGTTGTCCATATAACTTCTGGCCATTAAGCATTGATATTGCCTGAAAAAAAAAAACATTTAATCTATAGAAAAAACAAAACAGTTCAGTACTGATTTCTTCATCGGTTTTAATAGGAGAAAGAAGAAGAATAAGAAAAGGACAAGAGAAATTAAAAAAATACATAAATTCGAACACTAGGCGTTTCAAACTCAAACTCAAACTCAAACTCAAAATATTCTTTATTCAAATAGGCTTTTAAGCGCTTTTGAATCGTCAAATATACAGTCTGTTATGTCCGCCTAAGTGAAGCTACCGCCGATTCGGAAGGTAGATTCTGCAGAGAAGAAACGGCAAGAAACTCTACAGTTACTCTTTTCAAAAATAATCACTTTACATTTGTCCTATGTACAATTAAGATATATATCCCGCATGAAACTCAACGTATATTAATTCCATGACACATTATCTGCAATATATTCATTAACGGAATAATAAGCTTTATTTAGTAAACACCGCTTGATATAAGAATTGTTTAGTAATGTAACTGGCGACTGTCAATGACTAGCAATACTGACAGCTGTCAGGGAACGGAAAGCATTCCCCGGCTCCCATTTAAGACATTCTCAACACAAAAGATCGACCGGGGAAGTACTACCTTCTCACAAAAAATGGGCGTAAAGTAACATTAGGTACTGTTGCGTTTCGCGTGATGAGTGAGAGCGCCAGAGGCCCAATCTCCCACTCCCTCTGTTCCCTTCCTTTTTTTCCTTCCGTCGCTTGGGTTGCCAACGCGCTTGTGATGTGTATCGCAAGCCTTCATAGGTTGCGGTGACTGCGTGCCATCAGGCGGACCGTATACTTGTTTGCGAACCGTCATGACATAAAAAAAGAAAAAATGAATAAACCTCAAAATTTTTAAAATTTATTTATTTATTTTAAAAATTACTTTAAAAATCGCGACAACTGTCAGTGTTGACATTCACTGACAGTTGCCAGTTATATTACTACAAGGCGAATTTTAGTAGTTATAAAGTTAGTCGACAACAACTCAATCAATTAATCTATTTTGAAATGCGAAGTTCCATTACATTTTCAAACTCCTTTATCAATTGGAAAAAATATGACATACACTCATCAAGTATGTAAGCGAAAACGCTTAGCAATAATAATATAAATTGTTGACAGAATTTGCTATAAGAAAAGTTACTGGGCTGCCTTTAAAAGTACAGAGATAAAAATAAGCAGACCTAGTAAAAATGTTATTAACATAAAGCGTTCCGTCCCACTATAAAAGAAAATTTTGAAATTAAAGTATCTTCTGTTACTGCTCATGAGATACAGTCCCCTGCTTAGGAATAGGATTCCGTTGCCCCCTTGAGAACCCTCACAATTATTTATTCTAGAATATTCCTTACCTGGATTGCTTCAAGGGGATGACTGTACATAACTTTAGCATATTTCTTGTTTATTGCAATCACGGAACAGACAAGAACTTTGCCAGCAAGTTCCAAAACCTCCTTCAATTCAGCTTTGTCACATCTGAACTGTAAAGTAAGTACTACATAAATGATGATGTTGAGCAGTCACCGCAACCTATGACTACTTGTGATACTTAAAGTATCACGTGCCCGTTGTCAACCCAAGGAATAGGCGACGGGATAAAAGGGGAAAGTAAGGCAGCAGAGGGGTGGGAGATTGGGCCTGCGGTGCTCTCATTTGTCGCACGAAACGCATCCCTACTCTGTTACTTTAGGCCGTTGTTCTGTGAGAGGGTACCGAGGAAGTGGAATTCCCGTTCTTACTAGAACTTCCCGGTTGGACTATTTGTGCTGGTAGAAGCATCTTCTACTACAACCTCATAGCATTATCCCCAGTATTTATTCAGGGTCTGCTTGATACTGTTACTAGTTTTTATAGTGATTTCCATCTGACCTCTGCAACCCTAAGGGTGAACCATTAAATCATTGAATAGGGAAAATTACCTATCAAGTGTTAACGGAACAGACAAAATTTGACACTTACATTTGTTTTTGTTTCATCTTGTTGACTCAGGACTCAGGACCTTTATTTTTATACACCTAATAAGGACTTAAACTTGCTAAGTCAAAGTATACGCAATTCCAGAAAATATTAACTACAGAAAATTCCAGCAAAAATAAATGACAAAAAAAATCTGAAGTAATGACAAAAATTCTTAAAACAATATTACTTACATTTGTGACAGTTACCCAGTTGGTTATAGGCATTTCTATGCCGAGTGATTCCAAGAAATCTTCCCTTAGGTAGAAAGCATTTTCATCTGCCGCAGAGTCTAAATCTGGACTTTGTGGAATCTCATCTCTATTTTGTTCCCTATTAAAAATATAAAGTAGGCATTGGGATGATAATATCCTGTGTCTAGGTTCCGAAAACTAACAATCACAGGCACACAAACCAGAAGACATAATTGTGTCAATAGAAACAGGAAAACATGCCTCAAGCTGGGCCACAATTACAACTATAGTCTTTTTAAATTTCATCATAATTCATATATACGAATTATGTAAAAATGTATGAAATGCTGGTTTTGTTTTATAATACTAATCTGAATTAATTAAATATTTAGGCTGTACAATAAAGCCGGCTAATTATCTTTTAGCTAATAGCTAAGCTAAGCCAGGTTAGCCGACTAAGCTGGCTAAGACACCAGATAATTAGCCAGGCTTATCTAACTAAATGGTTAAATTAGCTAAGCTGATCAGGTAGCCAGTTAATTTTGTTAACTTTTTTAGCGTGCTTAGGCGGCTTAATTTTAGAGCTCTAAAGGGGCTGTAAATATGAATAAATTAGGAACAAAACTCAGAACAAGAAAAAAATCTATATACTTACATGTTCTCCACTTGCATTACATTGGTTTCTGTATCATCTTCATTGATATCTTAATGCGAAACAAAAAAAAACTTTATAAATATAATATAATAACCTGTATATTCAATAATGAAAGGATATTGTTCCTATTTTTCTGACATTTTGTAAGGTTCTACATATTACTATTCGACAGGTTACTATTTTCTTATATCTAAAAATCTAAATAGTGGTATCTCAATACATAAGAGACATTCATAGCCTGATGCACTCACTGATGGATAAACAGTCTATGGGTTTAGTAACTTAAGGCGCATGACCCCATTGTGGTATTTCAACTCAAATGCCCACCAAATGTTGCTTTGGAGGTCACATAAAAAGTCAATCCCGGCTGTATATCAATGTTGATAATTCCTGTCAGAGTTTCAAAGACTCCTCAAAAAGCTTATCTTTACAAAATCTTATGATGATTTTGAAACTCAGCACTTGGAATATTAGTATGTTTTATATACAGTTTGTTACTGATTGTATTGTAAAATTTAGTTTTCACTGTAGCATACAAAATCTATGTACTTAGTACTACACAAGCTGCATTGATGAAAATTTGTCATACTATAAATGAATGTTTCTAATTATTCACATATAATTTCATTAGCACAATTTTTTTTACTACTGTATGTATTTAACCTTCGCAAAACAGTTATACCTATAAACAAAATTACAAGAAAACAAGAAATATACACTAATATTGCCCAAAATAGGTAAAATATATTTAGTCATTTAACTGTTGATTGACAACAATTTGATTGAGAGTTACATGAAGAAATATGTAAATATTATTACCATCTGATGCTACCCTGAGTTTTGCTTCAGACTCTAATTTCTTCAGTTTATTAAAAACTCCTTCCAATTGCCCTTTTTCAGAAAATTTAAGTTTTATTTGTATATTCGTCTCAGTATCTGAGTTCCTGTTATCATTGATGCATGAATAATTCATGTTGCACTAAAAATAAGAAGAAAATAACATAATTAGCTAAATATACTGATATTTATGTAGTTTATTTTAAAATTGTAATTTAAAGTTTAATTAGTTAGAAAAGATTAAGTTTATGTGCCTGCATACTATATGTCTAGTTAGGTGTAAGTTGATGAATTATATTAACTGAGATTGTCTTATGGTTAGCTGTATTTGTACTTAGTAGTTGGTACCATAATCAAAATATTTTTACAAGTTTCTTATAAAAACAAATCCTCTTTCCCCAAACAATGGTTGCCAATATGATATACCATTTTAAGAAAGAGTCATAACTTACAACCATTTAATAGACTGTAAAATTGTCACGTGGAACAATAGCTCTTCTTTGCTCACTTCACCCATATGAATACCCATTGGGTCCGTATACAATCTTTCATCCCCTATTTCAGACTTTTTGCACTAAAAGTAGCCTTTGTCATATCCCAAGATCTAATCTATCTCTGTACCAAATTTCATTAAAATTTATTAATTGTTTTGTAAATGAAATCATGACAGACAAATTTATTTTCGAATTTATAATATTAGTAAGGAATAACATGATGTAGGTATCATCTCATTGTATAATATTGAAAATAATTACAACTTACTTCTGCCACAAGAAAATCAATAATCTGTTGCGATGTCCATTTTCCAGATATAGTGGAAACAATCATAGTGTATTTTAAATTTTCTGCCTGTAGTTCTGATTGATTATTTGTATTATCATTAGAATGAATAACTGGTTCATTGCATTCAGAATCGGAAAACCTCAGTCTTTTAGCTGCAATATCGGTAGAATCATCACCACCATCACATATCGTTGCCTGCATATTCGGTTCTTCGGAACTTCTACGTTTTATACCTCCCAGCCCTCCCATAGGGAAGTCGCTGGAAGCAATTTCGACAGGATGTACAAGTTGTATCATTCCTGAATTGTTGCTTGTTTCGCTTGCTGTATCCTCTAACAGCTCCCTTTTAACGTTTTTTATTTCTGATAAGTTTGAATTGTTGTTGTCATTTGCATCCATTTTCAATTTCCAGAATGATATCCGAAAACTGATTTCGCGAAAACAAACATCCGGAAAATGTTATCTTTTCTTTATTTATGAAACGGAACGGCTAATCTAGTATAAAATTAGAACGTTACATAGAAAATTAGGATATTCACCTATGTAATTCCTCTTTTATTCGGCGTTCGGCAAAATGAATAAAGAAATTATCTTCATTACTGTCACTTAAATAATCAATAACATAAAAATTAGGGATGGCAATCAGGTTGATAATCAACAATGTCATTATTATACTGACTTTAGTCAAGAATCGATCTTTTACTAAAAGTAATCGATTTATTAGAATCGAGTTTAGCCGCCTCAAAATAACTAGATTCGACTCTCACTCGATGATTTTTTCTAAATTTTTTTAATTAAACTATCCTTATGTATCCTTTTGTAATATAATTTTCCAAACTTTTATCTTTTCGTTTTTTTATTTAATAAAGATTTGATCAGAAAGTACCAATAAAGAATTTCCATTTTAATAAATTTATATTGAAATAGTTAGAATTGATAAAAGTTAACGTCAGAAAAACGTTAAATAGAAAAGTCTCTGCTATTTTTTTAACTTGTGTTAGTTAGTTCGAATATTAATGGCATAAAACTTATTTATATTCGACCAGTAAATTGCCTCATATTTGAATTAAAAATTTAGTGTTTATCATTGGAAAAAATATACATGAAATATGAGTCACCACCATTAATGCCTGACGAGGACATTATAAATTTGTTGTTTTCATTTTGATTTAAGGACTTTGTATAACTAAGAAAATTTACAAAAAAAATCCTTTCATCATCCAACCATTTTATAATCAGTACGTATTCGTTAAGTTTATGTTTTTGGTACAGTGTAAATTTCAAAATATCTATTACCTATTCTATGGAATTAATAATCGAATTTATTAACGATGTTCACTACTCATCCCTAAATCTTTGCTGTCAAAATTAATACTTTATCGTCAACAATAATTATTGTCATTTATACCATTGTCAAACTCAACACATTATTATACTCAATTCAAGACTCACATTCAAAATTCTTTTCTCTTTTTCAAAAATTGAAATCAAGTTAAAGTTTCCAAAGCAACAAGAGTATAATAATAAGTGTTCTTTAGAAATCCAAATTCTTTCGTAATTCATAGTTCATATACTTAAACAAATTAACGAAAAAGCTTTAAAATGTCGAAATCTAGTGTTTTATACGTCAAGGGGATGAATATGGTAAATATTTAAATTAATATTCCATTGATTGAAACGGTAGTTCCAAAGACGCTATTCTTCAAATCGCTAATGTTTCTAAAGGTTAAAAGCTCAAAACAAAAAGCACTAAGTACCACATTTCAAAACTTAAACGTTATTCACGATGTGCAAGGAAACACATGCCAAGAAATAATTCTAGTTCGAAATTCGGAATAAAAATAAAGTTGACGACTGTTGTGGCGTATTGGTAGCGAGCCTGCTTTTTTTTTTTTTTTTTTTTTAGAATGTGTATTGCTGTTGGCCCTACTGGCCTTGACAGCGTCACCGGGCGGGGGCCGAGTACTGAGACTCAGCCGTGATAAAGGGACAGCCCTCACGGGGGCCCAAATTTGATTCCGTCCTTAGGGTGCCTCCTGCGAAGCCAAACCCCGGCTAAGATGCCTGCCTAGATTCTCGGTGGCCTCGATTCCCACTCGGGACTGATATTTGTATTATTCCCATAAATATCTGTTTCTGCCTGGGTGGTAGACCTACAAGGACAAATGCTATGTGATTCTGAGAGCATGATAAGCTGTTTGTCCCACTTGTTGTCATGTCCCACTGCTGAGCAAAGACCTCCTCTCTTGTTAAGGAGATTGATAAGGAGTTTAATCCACCATGCTGCTCCACTGTGGATTGGTATTGTGGATAAATGTTTCAGAATTTCTATTGAGACATATAGGTTTTCTTCACAATACAAAGTACAAGACAAACTTGAAATGCAAATGAAGCACTTGAAAACTCAGAGAGATGCTTGCCCGGTTTGGATCTCATGACATTTGGTTGTTCTACTCTATTTTTCAAAAATCAGTATAATTAAAATAATTCTGTAATACTAATATATTCAATTAATTTAATAGGGCAAAAAGTAAAATCATGTTGTATCAATTTCAGTCGGAATCAGAGAGGGATGAAGATGAGGAAGATATTTGGGATGACAGTAAACTTAATGACGCTTACGACAAAGCTTTAAGAATAGCCAATGCGGAGGTCGCTAAAAGGGTGGCCATGTCCACTAACACACAAAGCACAAAAGAGGGTGAGATTTTTATTTTATGACCTGAACTATTGTGATAATTAATTAAGATGTTTCTTTCTGAAATCGATTGTTTCAAGTGAGGTTATGTTTTAAAAATTTTGTTTAGCCTTGACTTGACTGATCGATAAACGATTGATGGGCTAAGCAACTTTAGACACTGTTAGTCACTAGATGGGTGATGGCATAGTGGTATTTCAGCTGAGCATTTCCGTACTTCGGAGGGCATGTGAAGTCGGTCCCGGCTGTTATCAATTTGATGATAATCGAAAAGTCAAGTCAGATGCCTATACAGGCGACCTGAACAATTCTGACACTAGGTTGTCCATAACCACTCATTAAGAAGAAGACGACTTGAATCAGATTGTGCTAGTTTTGTATTGCCCAATTATTGTCCTCTACAATTTAGTATCTAAAAATTAATATTATATAATATAGCAACAAATGACAACATAGACATTTTTGATAATAACATTGCCCGATTTAAGAAAACTGTTCAGCAATACATATCCTCGTCGTGACGATTAATGTACAACTTTTGTTTCCTTTTTAAATTGTACCCAACTTAATAATAAATTTACTCTACTTTTCTTTTTCAGCAACATTTAATTTAAGCTATTTTATATATTATTATGATTGTATATAAAAACAAGCAGTATATTAATAATCTTAGTATAAATAATTATGGAATCTTCAATTTCATTCGATTATAAGTAACTGTAGCTAGCTCAGTATTTAGTTAAGATGTGTACACATGTTCTTGGGTGCCAACTTTGTCTAAAACTTTTAACTCATGTTTATGTTAAATTATTTGTAGTTGTTACCTGTTTTGTGTGCCATACGAAATAAATAAATATTGCATTTATTTTTATGAACAATACTTATATTTTTTATGTATAATATAAATCAGAATATACGTTTTCTATTACTAAAAATAATAATTATCTATAAGTTACTATTTATTTTGAAAATAAATATAATAGTACACAATTTTCATTTTCTCTCTACAATTAAATAAAAAATTGTTACAGATTCCAAAACTAAAAGTAAAACAACATCTCACAAAGTTCAACAAAAATTCCCAGAAGAAAGTATTGAAGAATATATGGAAAGCTGGGATGCATTGTCGTGCTTTGTATGAGGGTGACGGTGTTGAGTATGAAGCACTATTGTTGAGAGTTATCAATGATAAAGAATGCATTGTTCGGTTTTTAGGTAACAAAAATATTTTTAGTACAAATTTTCATGTAAGGTGCTTTTACAGATTTAGAATTTAAATTTTTTATCTTTAATGTATTAATCAGGGCTGGATTTAGAGGTCTGGAGCCACAAAGTGGCCCCAAATTGTTTTCCAAATAACATAAAAAATTTCAGTTGAGTTTTTCAATTAATAATTTATTGTGAAACCAAGTAGATTGTTTTAGTATTTAACAATAATATGTTTATTAGTCGGAATTTGAAATTTTTTTTCCCATTTTTTTAATTCGTGAAACATACAGTATTTAGGTACTTTTACAAGAAAACATGAAAAATGGCACATACACCAATTGGTTCCACTGACGTCTTTCACATATGACGAGCAGTAACAATTGCAGAAAAACATTTAAAAAAAAACTAAGTTATTACAATATTTTAAAAAAAAAAAAACAAAATGATATAAGAAAAACGAAATAAAAACAATTAAAACAAATTTAAAACTGTTCTTTCCCAAAGTCTATTGTGTTTCCCTGTTTTGTGCCTTTAACTTTAGTACTAACTACTACATTTAGTTCCTAACATGTTGGTGATCTACTTACTCGTACTTACAACTTCTATTTTTTTTAAATGTATAATGCTCTGTCGTATACTATGTCGTATTAGGTCCGACTTCAAGAATATTTTTGTTTACTTTTTTTATAACAAAACTTTCTCTCTTATATTAAATCTATCCAAATGAAATTCTAACTGCGGTAAACATTTATTTTCTTTAAAAAAGCAAAAATATCCATGTTTTCAGGTTATGAAAACTCTGGAATTGTGCCAATGTCTGAACAAGAAATCTTCATTATCCATCTTACACTTTTGAATTATTAGTCTATCCAAATCAAATTCTAAGTGCATTAAAGCTTTATTTTCTTAAAAGAAATCAAAAATAATGTCCATTTTTCAGGCTATGAAAACTCAGAGATTGTGCCAATGTCTGAACTAAAACCTTCATTGGGTAAAACAGAGAGGACTCGGCAGATTGAAGAGTCAGTAGCTGATAAAATAGATGACGATACAACAAATCACTCGTTCAACGTTGAAAAAATGGAGTGCAGTGATAGACCAATCAGTCCCGGTAGCACTGGTACGTATAATTTCCATGAGTTTTTTAAATAGAATATTAGCAATTCTTTTTTTAAGGCATTATTAATATTCGTCCCCTCCAAATAGGCTCGCTTGCGCTTAGAGTGGGTACGACCATAGCTCAAGGGGGTCGGGATCGAACCAAAGACTCTTGTTAACGGAGCGAAATCGGTCCTTCTACCGTAATAATGAAATTAAAATAAATAAATAAATGCTGCACACTCAACGTCCCCATTAGGATAGTTATATCCTGTGTCGGAGGTCCGGAGACATACACAATGACAAGGACAAATACACCCAGACCGGAAAATATGCTTGCATGGTCGATACAAACATATTATGCTCCGAGCGGGAATCGAACCCGCGACCTGTGGCGTTTGAGGCAGGTTCGCTACCGCTGCGCCACAATGTCGTGTGCGCCAAAATGATGTTATACTAGCTTTGCTTGTAACTTTGCTCGTGTTATTGAAGTTTATTGATAATCTCTTAGGAACCAAACACTCTACCATGTTGAAATGTGTCCTTTATGCTCCAGGTCATAAGCTATCTATCTATCTATCTATCTATCTATCTATCTATCTATCTATCTATCTATCTATCTATCTATCTATCTATCTATCTATTCCAAATGTCATCCTTACAAACATCCACATTTATAATTTTTACCTTTACGGCGCCGAAGGCCGCGGGTTCGATTCCCGCCCGTGGCATATTTTTATATTGACCCTACAGGCATGTGTTCCGATCTGAGTCTGTTTCTCCTTGTCATTGTTTTTTTTAAAACAAAATCAGCAATCCTTTTTTAAGGCATTCCTAATATTCCTATGGCACCCTATCAGTGGGTACGACAATAGCCCAAGTGGTCAGGATCGAACCCGTGACACTCGCGTTAACGTAGCGGAATCGGCCCTCCTATCGTTGAGCTTATTATAACTATCCTAATGGGGCCGTTGAGAGTGTAGCGTTTATTATTATTATAATACTAGCGGGCCCGGCAGACGTTGTCCTGCCCCGAAAAAATATGGGACCCGATAGCAGCGCCCTCTACCCGGTGAAAGATTTTGATTGATTAATATGGCTATTAAAAAGCAGGGGTTGGTGATAACAAAGTGAAAATTTAGGGTCGTATGTATTTTTCAATGACACATAATAAAAAAATAAATATTTGGGGTGGACACCCCTTATTACTTAGGAGTTTGAAAAATAGATAGCCGATTCTCAGACTTACTGAATATGCATAAAAAAATTCATTAGAATCAGTCAAGCCGTTTCGGAGGAGTATGGGAACGAACATTGTGACACGAGAATTTTATATATTAGATTATCTGGGTTGAGAGTTACGATATACATGTATATAAATTATAATGACCGGCTGAGTAGTTACACGCCAAAACGTAATAAACAAACTCACATTAATATTTAATTTTAGTAATTATTCTTTGCACTTCTTCCTTTATAGTGTCCTTCGGGAGAAAAAAGAAGTGTGGCAATAAGAAAAATAGGCAAAAAAAAACAAATTGCTTTGATCTGCCCGACATACCAATGCCTAACTTCGCACAGTTAATAAATGTAAGTAAATAAAATAATTTATGAGACGCTCATAGCCGAGTGCACCCGCTGATCGGTAAACGATCGGTAGGTTAAGCAACTTTAGGCGCGGTCAGTCACTAGATGGGTGATCGCATAGTGGTATTTCAACCGACCGTCTCCGTGCTTCGGAGGGCACGTGAAAAGTCGGTCCCGGCTGTTGACAATTTGACAACAGTCGATAAGTCAAGTCAGAGGCCTACGGGCGACCTGAACAACTCTGACACTAGGTTGACCACTAACCAATCGAAAAGTAAGTAAGTATTTCTAATTATTATTTTTTTATGTTATAAGTTGGCAAACAAGAATACACCTGATGGTAAGTGGTTGCCGTAGCCTATGAGCGCTTGCAGCACCATTAGTAGCCACCCACGCGTTGCCAACGAGAGATATTGGTTCTTGAATTTCCTTTGCCCAGTAATTTCACTAGCCTACAGTGCCCTTTAAACTGGAACACAGTAATGCCTAATCACTACTATTTGGCGGTAGAATATTTCACACTGCAGAGGTACCTACCTAACCGGCCGCTTGCAACAAAAGACCTACCAGTGTGACTGATTGCACTGATGGAATAATCTCTGCTGTGACAGAGATGATCCTCTCTTGGAGATCAGAGCACATGTTTGTATTGACCATACAGGTATGTTTTCCGATCTGGGTCTGATTATCCTTGTCATTGTGTTTTTTTTTTTTTTTAAAGAATATTAGCAATGTTCTTTCAAGGCATTACTAATATTCCTATTGCCCTCCAAATAAGCTCGAAGCTTGCGCTAGGAGTGGGTACGACAATAGCCCAAGGGGTCGGGATCGAACCCTCGACTCTCGCGTTAACGGAGCGAAGTCGACCCTTCTACCGTTGAGCTAATAGGCTTTTTTTTTATGTTAGAAGTTGGCAAACAAGCATACGGCCCACCTGATGGTAAGTGGCTGCCGCAGCCTATGAGCGCTTGCAGCACCATTAGTAGGTGCCACTCGCGCGTTGCCAACCTCGAGATATTAGTTCTTAAATCTCGTCCGCCCAGTAATTTCACTAGCGTACAATGCCCTTCAAACCGGAACACAGTAGTGCCTAAGCACTACTATTTGGCAACAGAATATTGGACACTGCGGTGGTACCTACCTAGCCGGCCTCTTGCAACAAAAGACCTACCACCAGTGTGACTGATTGCACTGGTGGAATAATCTCTGCTGTGACAGAGGTTATCTCAACAGCGGGCGATGGGGTCGTCACATCCCGACGCCGATAAAATTATTGTGTATGTTTCCGAACCCCCGACACAAGATATAATTATCCTAATGAGGGTCGTTGAATGTGTAGCGTTTATTTATTTATAATTGTAGCTGGACCCGTCCGATATGCCGATCCCCTCCCCGCCGATGAACCTCGCCCGCAGCGGGATCGACTCCGAGGACCAGGCGGTGTCTTCAATGCTCCTCAGTTGGTACATGAGCGGTTATTACACGGGACTGTATCAAGGGATGAAACGGTAAGGCATTTGTAAAGTAAAAAAAAAAAATTGTCTAAAGACTCTTATCCCTGATTTTTTTTTAAGTACTCAATATGACGAAACTTGCAGTTTATTTTTGCAATGACTTTTTTTTTTGCCGGTTAATATTTTTTGGGTAGTCCTGACACTATTTTGATTAAAGTTATGTTTGGAAAATACTAGCTTCTGCCACCTGCTTCGCCCGCGTGAATAACGATTTTAGTACCAACCTCGCCACAACAATTACAAACGTTGACTGTCATGTTTATTTATATCGAATCAACAGCCTAAAAATAAATTTCAAGCTTCTAGCTCTAAAAATGACGATACTTCCATACAACTTTTCATCCCCCGTTTCAACTCTTGACAACCTTTTTTTCGCATAAAAAGTAGCCTATTTCCTTTTTCAGGCTCTAATCTGTGTACAAAATTTGGTTCAAATCGGTTCAGTAGTTTAGGCGTGAAAGCACGTCAGACAGACAGAGAGATAGAGTTACTTTCGCATTTATAATATAAGTAAGGAATTAAATTTTACTTAAACATTTCCTTGTTGCAATAAAATGTCATTTCATTTTGCCGCTCAGATAAAGCTATCAGCAACTTGGGAGTTGCTTATAAATTAATATTTAAAAAAAACATTTTTAATTATTTTACATACTTAGCTCTTGTCCCCGTGATTGTGATTTTTAACACGACATCTATATATATATATATATAATATGGCGTTATATTTGATGTGATTACAAACTTTCACATTTGTAATATTAATAGGCTTTTTATAAGAATAAGTAAAATTTATATTATAATAGTTTTTTTTTTATTTCAGGGCAAAACAGGGACGAAGGAATCAATAAAATTATTTCGCTCTATAAATAAATTTTATTTTTTAAGTCACATAACATAAACTAGAAATAAAAATAGAAAATGTTATTATTTTTTAATAATAAATTAAATTATGCCTCCAGTTTCTGTTTAACTATGTACAAAATATACATTTTGATACTTTGAATCGTGTTTTCATGTCTTATTGGTGGGTTCAAAAAAAAGGTTGACCAAAAGTGTCAGAAATTCCACAGACTAAAAAATTTCAATGACATCTTTTGACAACCATAGATTTCTATAATAATGGGTATAAAAAAATTATATTCTTTCCATTAAATTATTTCTGAATATTATAGTTTACACAATATTAATGTTTTTGATAACATTAAAAAATGTTATAAATTTAGTTACACCAAAATTTCAATAAAGAAGAATAGACTAAAAAACTTAAATAATTAAAACATGGCAGAGATATCCTATATTAAAATAAAACAAGAAACAATATTTACATTCAATATCCTAATTTACAAATAATAAAATGCATGTATAGTACATTTCAATTAAAATTCATTTACAAGCAACTAGATGGATTAAACCTTTCTATAACTGTAAGGCGGCCCATACACTTGCTATGATATTGCTCATTACTGGTGATTACACAATACTATTGATCCTGTAAGGTAAGTTTTAAAATATTGTGCAATGATTGAATAAAGGAAAGAGCAATATAAAATATTATGACGGCGGCTGCTAATACTACGTCGTCGTCGGAAATATTGACGAGAATTCGATTTTTAATTTAACGCAGACATTCAATATTATTGAGCAATAAAATTAAAGCTTTCTTAAACCATGCAATCATTGCACTATCTTTCAATGCGGATAGCATTGAAAGATAGTGCAATATATACAGATACATAATCAATAATATTGGGAAATCACTAGTGCTGCCAATATTATTAAAACGAGTTTCCCTAAATCCATAAATTGTGAAGACTCATTCAACTAGATTTTTAATTAAATATTTTAGAATAGAAATTAATCGTTTTATTTTAATATTTAGTGATAATAAATGAAAATATAAACACATAACATAATAAAATAGTGACCGTTATGTTTATTATGAATACAGTAAATAATCATTTTATTAATAAAAGTCTTTAAAAATCGTTAATAAATCTTGTAGAATAGATTTCATTATGTAGGGCTTTCTAAATTAATTGACTGATTTTTTCATATTTCGACTTTTAATTGAAATGTACCATAGAATCATTGACTTACTATAAACTAATGACCAGCCCTTCTATACAGACAAAAATTCCAAAGATTCGTTGGTCCTCCTTTGTAAATTAAACAAAGATAACTTAGTCACACATTAAATTAATTCTATTATGTTGCAAGCTTGTGACTAACTTCGTCTCGTTGCAAAGGAACACCAGCGAATGTTTGATCATTTTTGTTAGTATGGAAGGGCATGTCTATATAATTATATTAAGTCTCTGCATAGGATATATAAGTTTTTCACGATCTCCAGTACTAACTGTAATATAATTCTGTTAATTCTTTGTAAATATTCGGAATTTTTCAAATAATTTTAGTTACACAATCAAAAGTTATTTCGTTGTTAAAATTTATCACAATGTTCACAGATGTTTTTTTAAACAAATTAAACCCATTTTGACATAGCTTTAATTTACTTTGATATTATTTAAAAATTAAATAAATCAAAGAAATTACACAGTATTTTCTTTTTGAGATAAATTCTTATATCATAAGTGATTTAATTTAGCCCGTACTCTACCGTATACTTTCCGAGATGTTAAGTGAAACCTAAGGTCTGTAACTCTGAATAATTTTAGGCGTCACTTAATTGTGGATAAGAGGGCTTTAAATATGGGCGATGTTGGTGAAAATGGGTTTCATAATTTTAAACTATCTTGAAAGTGTGTAACGTATAGAATGCATACTCCAACCAGACTAACTGCGTATGTTTTCAATAAATTGTCAAAGAAGAATTTTGTTTAATTTGAAGTTTTTCTATTAAGTTTTGGTGACTTTAGAAGTAATTTGCCCAGTTTTAATGGCGTCAACATAGACGAATAGACGTTGTATAGACGTGATATCGGGGAAGACGGTGGACGGAATTTTGTTTATCATTAATTTAGTTTTTTTTTATTTGTAAAGTAAAGCAGATGACTTTACTTCAGCTGATGGTAAGTGGCAGTATAGTTCAAACGCGAAGGCGGCTACTACAGAAGCGGAAAGCACCCGCGTTTGCCATTAAATTACAGACATATAGGTAAGTTCATCATTAAAGCGTCTTTCACTTGCACAGAGCGGTGTTAGTGTGATCTTTATAGGAGTGTTTATAAGAAAGTGACCTATTATCGTGTTATATACAATTCTTATGAATATACGAAGTGAGTTACATATCTTGTCTGTGCACAGTTGGACGTGTCAAACTATTGTGTTTAATCAACCCGTGTCAAACGAGCGTGTAGGGACGGCGTGTCACACGAGCGTACTGAGTTCGTGCGCATCGTGGCTCAGGTCGACAGTGGCGGCGGGCACGCCTGGTGTGGCCTCGGCAGTTGCACCCGGTGGAGTGCTAGTTGGTGGCCTGTAATTAAAAACCCGAATTAATATTACCGCTATTACATTTTGTATTCAGCATAAATAAAACTGATCAATTACAATTGACAATTGTTACGTGATTGATACTTGATAATCAGCGATATGACGATATTGAATTTTGAGGGCACTTTTTGAAACTTGTATCTTGATTAAAGCTCAATTAACAGCAACTAAATTTTATAAATTAATGTAACACACTGGCAAGAGTTAATTTGTGTTTAGACTTCATCTCTGTCTTTTCTGGGAAGGAAAATTTCTTGAGGTTTCCATGTGTTGGAAAAACTTTGGGACATGTATATTATATCACCGATTATTCGAAGTGAAATACCGTGGCTTTTGCAAAACAATTTTATACAACTTATAAAAATAAGTTTTAAATAGATATTTATAGTACCTACCTATTCTATTCATATAACATATACACATATATTCAAAATTAAATAAACGTTATAAATATATTATTGAGAACTATAATATCATGATACAGTAGCCAAATGCCTTGGTCAAGTATCTAAAAATATCGATACGATATTTTTTTAATGCGGTGGCATTCAAATGAAAGTAAAAAAAACTACTCTAATGCGGTTTCAATCCACTAACAGGTTACGAAGCATTAAAGTATGTAAAATGAGACGTAATTATGTTCATGTTTTACAAAAAAGTTATTGCGTAGCTAGCATGTTTTTATATGAAATAATTAATTTTAAATGATTCTTAGTTGCAAGAAATACAGTTGCAATAAATATGTTTTTTGGAATGTAAATAATAACCAAGTTTACTTCCTAAAAACTAAGGACTGGCCCTACAATACAGAAAAATAGTCCCAAGAATCGCTGGTGTTCATTCGTAAATTAGCATAAACACAACGAAGCGAAGTAAGTCACACATTATCTTTATACGATTATGTTGCAAGCTTGTGTTTAACTTCGTTTCGTTTTGTGCGAATTTAAAATATATCTTATTTATATGGTCCAATATTTTTTTAAGCGGACTAGAAATTTCTAAGAGTAGTACGTTTAAGAAATGGACCCAAATAAGCAATATCCATGTCAACCCACACGAATGTCACTTCGAGAAAAACGCGTTTGAAAATTTTGAACAACTTGTTTTATATGATTTTTTTATGTATTGGTCAAGTTTTTGGCAATTTCAACATGTATGTAAGTTATTTTACTTATTTTTACATAAAATAAGTAAACAAACTGCATATTTCGTATATAATATAACCCAAAACCTTTAAAATAATACATAAATTAAAATAAATGTTTAATATATTGTAAATTCTTCTTTTGTAACTGTGAAAGATGAAATAAAAAAAAAAATTGCATGATTAAAAAATGGCTTTTTAGAAGTTTGAAAGCTTAAAAGCCTACAAATATTAAAGAAAATTGTTCTTCAGCCATTTACCAACACTTCTGCATATATAACTCAGTTTTTTCAATTTTGTGGGTTGACATGGTAGCAATACCAATTATTTTAATAAGAGTTTAGTTTAATGACAACTTACCTAATAATATAAGGCCCGCCCTGCTGCAGTAGTGTTATCGGGTGGGTGTACGGCGCAGTCATGCTATGGAAACTTAAATTCCCTCCCACACCCGTGTTATTCAAATGTCCATTTCCCATTATCACACCATTCGACGTATTCATATTCGTCGTATTTAAGTCTGGTGTTCGTAATGCTTTGACTAAGTTTGTCTTCTCCTTCTGCCATACGAATACGTTGTGCACCATAGCACAGCCGCAGAAGACGATTCCAACTCCTATGAATACCGATGTAACGATGGCTGGTGTTGAGTGGAATTGAATAAACGTGTAGAGGATTATACCTGAAATGAGAGAAAAATGACGTAAATAATTTACAAAATCAAAATCATCAAAATCATCATCATCATCGTTATCATCATCAATGGGTAATTTATTTTCAATATCTAGGTGCAAAATAAGTTAAATAAGCTTAAATATGTGGCCATAAAATTTCAATATACACAGACGGGCTATGCTTAGAGTTGCCATCCGTACTTTATAATAAAGCATTGTATATTATTTCAGGTATTGTACTCTACACTCTACGAAAACAATATATTACGCTAAAATACTTTATTTTGCGTTATATTTTGTGTTTTTTTAATATAATGCTAAAGAAAAATCAATGATACTTTATTTTGACACTGTGGCCTTTTTTCTTGCTTGTAATCACCAATGTACTTTAATTTAAAGAAAAAAGTGGCATCCCTAGTTATGCTCTACATTAAAAACAGAGTTTGATCATTAAAATCTAAATAAATGCATCTTAAATGTGATACATCGAAGCCATTCAGTTTAACATACATTTATCTCGTGCGAAATTTAATAAGAAACGAGCAACCTTATCTCACAATTGACAGGTTACCATTTGTCGAAGCCATTTTGAACTTGTTAAAGCGTGTTAGACACCTGAACTCGGGTCTTGAAGTTATTTAAAAAAAACGGTTTAACTTGTATTTCATTTTTTTTTAAAGGTCATTCATTAACAGAAAATGTTTTGCTGTGGACAGGACCGGATTAAACATGTCGATCCTTAAGATAATGCAATTTCGGGGGCCCATTTTCAGTTGTTTGAAGAATACCCGTTTAAAGATCATTTGATCCTGCCCTGTACTATAATTTCAATATGTAAAGTGTTATGGGCTATCAATTTTTATTGTGTGCGTGCGGGGCCTCCAGCTGATGCAGGGCCCTAGGCAGTTGCCTGCTCTGCCTAAAAGATAATACGGCCCTGGCTGTCCAGATACAGTAGAAAAATTATTGTCTTCAAATTATGGAATACAATTTGTAATTTTTATCACACTTTCCTTATTTCAACATAAATGTAACGCTGCAGAAAGTGAAGCATTTAGGTATTAACTTCCTTAAGTATATAGTAAGTGTAAAGTGTAAAATAAGGTATTGTAAAATTAATTATTCATACCCGTCAAAAACACTGGAATCGATATAAAGAAGCCCCCAACGGCGCAGACTCTTGTTATTGCTGACTTTTGCAAATATTTATTTGACCTGAAAACAAAAAATGAAAATTAACATTTTTAGCACCTGGATAAAGGGATAACAATATTATTAAAACCTTTTATAGGGAATTAAATATAACGACTGTTTTCACGTAGCTCTAGCGAACCTATCTTATGCGTCAGAGATCGCCGTTTTGATTTCTTCTCTGAGAAGATGTTACGTATACGGTATGTGTCTATGTCTGCGCGGTTGTGTTTGCACAAACCATCGACCGTCGACATGTCATTCCGCGATTTTTTTTTTATATTTCATGACGCTTGGCAAACAAGCATACGGTCCGCCTGATGGTAAGTCGTCACCACAACCTATGAACGCGCGCGATACTTGAAATACTTGCGAGTATCACATGTGTGATGCCAACCCAAAGAATAGGAGGGAAGGGATGAGAAGGGAAAAAGGAAGGAAACCAAGGGGTTGAGATTGGGCCTCCGGCCTGGTAGTACTTTCCCGGACGAACCGGCCGATTTGTGCGGGTAAAAGCATGGTTTTACAACTACATAGTTCTTGCGTGTACTTTTTTCAAAATTGTAAAACTCTAAAAACAGTTATATTTTAATAGGTTGTTCCATTCTTGCTAAAAAAACAACGGTTCTACTACTGAACTATAAATATCGGATTTTTATCAAACTTCGTATTTAAGTGTCCTGTGACACTAATATGATTCTTCCTAGCATTATTCAAGGTATTTATCCAGGGTCTGCTTATATTCTTATCCGGATTTGACAAGTTACTAGTTTTTACCCAGAGCTATCGCCATCTGACCTCCGCAAACCTAAAGGCCAACCAGTAACTCATTGGATGAGAGCAAATTCCTTTCATCAGATGTTAGGATGACAACTGGGGTCGACAGCTTAACGTGCTCTCCGAAGGACGGTGGAAGACCCACAAGTGCAACGCCCATACCGAAACAGATATTTATAACAAACATCTACTCCGAGCGAGTCGTCAGGACACTAAAATGATTAACAGTTATTATCAAGCACCCGCAGAGTATCGCTTAATTTTATACAACACACAAATTATCTTAATATGTGATAACGATCAAATGACCTGGGTCACTATGCAAACACGTTTGAGCACTTAACGGTTTCGCACCTGTTTATAAAATAACGTTAAAAATAGCAGTCCGACGTACTAACGTCAAGGGCTGCTATTTTTGATAATTAATGATATTGATGATTTTTATATAATTTAATTTTCATTTAACAGCGTTATAAATAGCAGTTTTTTAAGGTTATAGTAAATACCTGCATGACAATACATTGATCTGTACCTTCGTCCGTGTCTATCCGATAAATATCTTATTTTCTTGATAAAATTTTCAATTTACTTTTTTTAAAGAATATCAGCATCGTCTTTTCAAGGCATTACTAATATATCTAGTGCTCTTCCAAATAGATAGCTCGTAGCTAGGAGCGACATTAGCCTAAGGGGTCAGGATCAAACCCGCAACTCTCTCTCCTCTGTTATTGCATTAAGAATATCGATTATTGACTATTCCACAAGATTTTGACCTGCCCTTAGTCAGTATTAAAAACAAGTAAACTTATTAATATTAGCAAAAAGTTTAAGCCGTATTACACTCGAAGCCTACTCTATGACATAACCCAACGTAGCGTAACCCTTGTCAACTGCCAACATGCACATGGCGTGTAACCGCTTTAAACGGTTACAAAACGGATTGCCTTATGGCTAATTATTATTTCCTACACACTTTATGTAACTTAGAGTACTTTATGTCGTAAGAAGTAATTATTAATTTTCTCGACGTTTCTTCTTAGTGTAGTCTTTTCCTACCGGTGATAGAGCTTGACGATTCAATTGGAAAATTACGTATTAATTTATTTAAAGAAATATTCACCAACAATTTGCGATCAAAATAAAACTATTCTATAATTTCTTCTTCTTATCGTGGTAAGGGGCCAACCTAGTGTCAGAGTTTTTCTGACCGATGATAGGTCTCTGACTTAATTTTTCGACGATAGCAGCCGATCATTTACCGATCAGTGAGCGCACCCGACTATCAATGTCTAATTTAATATTATAACTAAAGTTAATCACCAACGAATAATTAAATTATAATTATTTAATATTTGTTTTCAAAGGCAGATAAAAATTAGTCATTGCACGAAATTAGAAAAAAACAAAAAAATTACTGCTTTAGGTAACCATTACCGAATTTCAATATTTAATCTAAGCCTGTTACCGATTATGGTAATGTTTACTGAATCACCGTTCACGGCGACGCAAACGATATGTTAATAAGTGGCTTCTAGGCCGACGCCTCCTTTAATAGGCTTATACATTGATGTGTTACATGTATCCTAGTCCATGTTGTGTTTACAAAGCAATAATCCATTAAGAGTTTATAGTAGTACTAGCGGCCCGCTTCGGCTTCGCACGGGTATAAAATATAATTTTTAATAGGCTACCGAATGACAAAACAATTCAAAAACTTAAATTGTTTTAAGCGAAAACTAAAACAGTGGTTAGTTAATGCATGTTACTATAACATAAAAGAATATTTAGATTAAGGGTAGTCCACTATAATTCAGAGTAAAAATTTGTATTTGATTGATTGTTAAAAGTTTTAAAATATTTTATATAAATGTAATTATTTCAATTATTTTAATAATATGTACATTTGCATGCCAACTTATGGTTGTTGTGGAGGAATTTTAAATACTGCAATATCAAATAATGTACCTACAACTTTGCAAATAAATGATTTTGATTTGATTTATATAACCTATGTCATTCACTGAAAAATAATTAAAATCGATCCAGTAGTTTTGATTTATTCATTACTGCCCGTGGCCTGCACGCGTTAAATGTGATTAATGACGACATCACATTAGAAATCTCAAAAAAAAAATTTTTTCTCCACTATTTTTATACATATAACCCTTCCTCTTCAATCACTCTATCTATTAAAAAAACGCATCAAAATCCGTTGCGTAGTTTTAAAGACTTAAGCATACATAGGGACAGAGAAAGCGACTTTGTTTTATACTATGTAGTGATTATTAGTACAGCCATCCTCCTCCCAGCACAAATGGGCCGGCTGGACCGGAGAAGTACTACCCTCTCACAGAAAATCGGCGTAAATTACCAATACTGTTGTGTTTCGTGCGATGAGTGAGAGCGCTGAAGGCCCAATCTCCCACCCCCTCTGTTCCCTTCCTTTTTATTCCTTCTCATCCCTTCCGTCCTGTTCCTTGGGTTGGCAACGCGCATATGATACTTCAAGTATTGCAAGCGTTCATAGGTTGCTGTGACGGCTTACTATCAGGCGGACAGTATGCTTGTCATGACATAAAAAAATAAATATGCTGTAAGCGTGTTTAAAACAGTCTCTTTAATTTTAGATTTTAAGAAAAAAACATAACACGAACAGAAAATTCAGACGCAGTATGATATGTTAATAAAGAGTTAAATAGGTCTCTAGGCCACCTTATTTATTTAATAGGTTTAAATATCTATGCAACGGCGTGACCGTTTAAAAATAAGGTCATTAAATTTTCAAATATGTCAGTTTATATTGTTAATACAACGCTTTGTGTGTGGCTCAAAAACAAAAATCTCTATTCGTATTGAAAACATTATATTTACAATTTAATAAGTTACATAAAATCAATGTTGTATGAGGTCTTCATCTTCTTCATCCTAGCATTATTTCCCATATGTATTTGCTCAAGACCTTCTACACTAACAAAATATTTCCAAATAATCTAAAGATTCGCCAGTCCTCCTTCGTAAATCAACATTAACTCAACAAAACGAAATTAGTCATACGCTTTTAACATAATCGAATAAAATAGTGTAGTAGTAACGTAGAGTGCTTTAATTTGTATTAGGTTAATGCGTAAACAAAAATAACGAAATTAAAATCCATAGGCCCATTCTTCGTCTTCTTTCTGCCTTTATCCCAATTTATTTGTGGTCACGCCTCCTTGTGCATCCGCGCCAAGCTGCTCTATCCTGGGTTGTCCCTGGTGAAATATTCTGTGCATTCAGTTAATTTTCCACAGTGGTCCACCAAGAAGCTGGTAATCTGCCTCGTGATCTCGGCTTTGTGTTAATATTGAGTAAAGTACTCACTACTTTACAGAGTAGCTGTCGTCTCGCCTTATTTTTTTATTATTTTTTTTTATGTAAGAGGGGCAAACGGGCAGGAGGCTCACCTGATGTTAAGTGATCACCGCCGCCCATGAACATCTGCAACACCAGAAGGCATGCAGGCGCGTTGCCGACCTTTAAGGAAAGAATAGGCTCTTCTCTTGAAGGTTCCTAAGTCGTATCGGTTCGGAAAGACCGCCGGCGGAAGTTGGTTCCACAGAGTGGTTGTGCGTATTATGTGTCCGTATCACCTCAGCCTAGATTCTCTAAGTTTTTCATTTATTGGGATTACTTTAAAAGATTCCCTGATGTATTCATTTCGCATTTTGTCCATTGGATAGGCCTATTCATACAGGACAAAAAAGTCAGGACTTTCTAGCTGTTCGTAAATGCGACACCAACGCAATGAAACGAAATTAGTCTTACTCTAACTCTATTCAGAGTTGAAAGCTCGTTGATTCTGTTATTTGCAAGCCGGTGATTACCTTTGCTCTGTTGCGTTGATGTTGAATTTATGTATGTATTACACTGGTGGTAGGTCTTTTGTTGCAAGAGGCCGGCTAGGTGGGTGCCACCGCAGTGTCAAACATTCTACCGTCATATAGTAGTGCTTAGGCATTACTGTGTTCCGGTTTGAAGGCCACTGTAGTCTGGTGAAGTGAATGAGTGGCATCTACTAATGGTGTTGCGCGCGCTCATAGGCTACGGCAACCGCTTCCCATCAGGTGGGCCGTATGCTTGCTTGCCAACTTGTAACATAAAAAAGCACCAGTGAGTCTGGCATTTTGTCTGTATGGAAAGGCCTGTCCATAAAGTCTGGAAGCGTGCACAAAATCTAATAATACATTTCATACAAATAGAGGCACCTCTATTATATCTAGAATGACTAAACACAACATTTTATTATCTTATTATCATTTATTATCTACATGATAACATAACAATGTAGTATGAATTAATATAAACACATGTAAGACAATGCAGAGATTAACATCTCTATCCATTGTTTTGTTTGCAATACAAATAATAGAATAGCAGAAAGTAAACAATAATAGTAATATGGCTATAATAGAAATAAAACTTAAGGATAATCTTATTATAATTTAACATATAATTAATTATTTTATATAAGCTGTGGGATAAGATTAGGTTATCAGTATCGTTTCGAGTGTTCCCGCCGCTAGACTTACCGCCGACGCCATATTTGTAATTCAGTTTTGTCAGCTGACTGGACCGGTTTCCTATATATCTACAACGAATTCCAAGTAACAGGTACGTATATTATACACGCTAAAGTAATCGTGAACATTCTTCTCGTTTGCGTTCGTTTGATTTTATTTTCGGTTTTGTTTGTAATGTTATGGCGAACGAAACTGGCGGGAAAGGGCTTCGCCGCCATTCCATTACTCCGTTCGGAAATAGTTACAATTATTGTACATGCAATACTGTAGAATTTTGTTTGTTTATTTTGTTGCTAAAATTGCTATTATTATTCTTAATATTAATAATCATGTAGAAGGTCATATATATTTTTAGACGGATTTTTAGACTCTACATAGTATAATTAATTAGTTTTTTTTTTTTTACATTTTTAAACACTAAGAATTGGTTTTTGAAATTCTCTATCAACTAGATGTAGATTAATAATAAATGTTATTTGGTAACAAACGAGATTGACGATGTAAAATGCTCCTCGAGAAACAGTTAAAAATACGATTATCTGTCGATGTTTTTAATGCCCTAAAGGCAAGTTTCATCATAAATGTACAATTGTAGTATGAAAGTAATTCCACTTACATTAAAGGTTCTTGGTTAATTCAACTTTTAAGCGATAAGGTATCTCGTGAAAGTAAACTGTTCCGTAATTGGATTTGTTCCAAACAGTTTTATTTCGTGTAACTAAAGTGCTTTAAAATTTATACTATAATAAATTTTAATGCTATGACTATTTTTCAATCTTCAGTAATAACAGAACGGAGAAGTTAGCTTCGTTTATTTGTTACGCTACGCGTTAATTAAGACTAGGTTTTTTTTTTCAAAACATATATGGTATTTTTTATATAGAAGTAATAGATACTGTTATTTATATCATATTAAAAATCTGCCGCTAATTAAAAAAAATCACCCAGAATAATTTGTAGAGTCAATACAAGGTATGGGGGGAGGACTCGAATAATAATAACTCAAATTCTGTTGTATTACGTTAATGGAGTACTCCAAAGAACCTAATTTACTTCTCTTTCCTTTTTTTTAATTGCTGGAATTGTGAATTTATTTAGACTTGCAATTTCGGATTTAGATCTTTTTCAAATCTATAGACATTGCAGATTTTTTTAAATTTCTTAAATACATCTTAAGTCTTAACAATACATCTTAATTGGACGCAAATAAGCAATACCAGGTCAAACCACAAAATTGAAAAAATTGAGTTATATATGCAGAAGTGTTGGTAAATGGCTGAAGAACATTTTTTTAAATATTTGTAGGGTTTTAAGCTTTAAAACTTCTAAAAAAGCCATTTTTATTCATGCAATTTATGTATTATGTTAAACGTTTTGGGCTATATTATATACGAAATATGCAGTTTGTATACTTATTTTTTGTTAAAATAAGTAAAATAAATCTTACATAAATCTGAAATTGCCAAAAACTTGACCGATAACCTAAAAATTCATATAAAGCCAGTAGTTCAAAATTTTTTGACAAGGTATTGCTTATTTGCGTCCTATTAAATAGCTATTTTAAAAACGTTTCACCAAAAAGAAACATTAAAAAAAGACATAAAACATAATTAATAAAAATCCTATCAAATTATAATGCAAAATAGATGTGGACGGTAAAAAAAATGTGTGAGATAATTGAAGTGTCTAATACTCGTAAAAACGCTTGCCTCACTACCGGAAGGCCAATCATAATAAACAAATATATACAAAGTAAAGAAGTTGCCGAAATTCGGTAACTATGAAATTTCTCACCACACCTTTTAGCAATAAAAATAGTTGTAAATTTTATAGGGAAGCCATACTTTTATTAGTAAATTCAGGACTGATGTACTTATAACTCTTTTTGAGATCATGAATACACTACATGGTGGTAAACAGAGACAGAGAGAAAAAGAGAGAAAGAGAGAAAGAGAGAGCGATTGATTGATAATTAATTTGAAATTGAAGTAGGAAAGAACGAAAGAGATGGATATAAATATACATACATAGTTCTTTCTTACTTTAAAATTTTGAGACGCTCATAGCCGAGTGCACCCGCTGATCGGTAAACGATCGGTAGGTTAAGCAACTTTAGGCGCAGTCAGTCACTAGATGAGTGATCTCATAGTGGTATTTCAACTGAGCGTCTCCGTGCTTCGGAGGGCACGTTAAAAGTCGGTCCCGGCTGTTGACAATTAGATAACAGTCGATAAGTCAAGTCAGAGGCCTACGGGCGACCTGAACAACTCTGACACTAGGTTGACCACTAACCAATCGATAAGAAGAGACTTTAAAATTAGAATTTTCGCAACCATAATATATAAATTACCTCTAATGAATTTATAATTTTGAATGTAAATAGGGAACAATGATAATAAATTTAATATATTTTACATATTAGTAATGTTCATTTAATAATATACTTTATTACATAAGGGAAGAAGTTTGATAATTGAATAATATTCTATGATACAAAACGTAATTTTCTATTACTACCTGCAACATTTACAAGGCTTTATGTTGTAATAGGTACTAAGAACTTTTACTCGTATATTGTTTTGAAGTACTTAAAACATTAGCATAAAGTCTACTTTCCAATAACACTAATTTTCTTATATTTCCATCTATGAGTACAAGTTTTTTTATAAACAACTGAGGCAATAAAATAAATAATGTTTAACGGATATATAATATAATATAATAGCTTCTGGTAAAGATAATATATTTCTTTCTTTTTTTATTTCATGACGGTTGGCAAACAAGCATACGATCCGCCTGCGTCACCGCAACCTATTAAAGCGATATTTGAAGTATCACATGCGCATAGCCACCCCAATGGATAGAAAGGAAGGAAACAGAGGGTGTGACAGAGATAGCGACTCCGGCGCTCTTACTCACCGAACGAATCGCAACAGTTCGGATATGGTTACTTGACATCTATATTCTGACTGACGATATTTAGTCTGACTTACCGACTGACTGACTAACTGACTGACTGACTGACTGAGGGTAGTACTTTCCCGGTCAAGACAGCCCATTCATGCTGAAGATAGCAAGGCTCTATTCCTTACTATTTTTATGATTTTTGGTTTGTGTACCTTTAGAGTGTACCATTAATGTAACCTCATTTCTTTTGCTCCATTTTAAATCATTCGTATAGATTATTACATCTCTGAAAAATGAACCTGTTGTATAGAAAGATAGCGAATGCCTGAAGCACATAAGTTTATACACAATGCCCGTGATATATGATAAAAAACAGACAGGAATGCTTTTGTAATGATAACAATGCCTTTGAGATCACTACTATAACGTATTCATTATAATTGATTTGTTTAAAAGATTCCATTCTAACAGATGAACTCATTCAACGAAGTCATTCATTCGAAGTCTGACGTCATCTTCAACACCTCATCTTAAGTAAACGCTACAAAATCAACCCTCAATAAGACAGCTACCTGTGTTAGGGGTTTCTAAGCAAAAGCACAGTCGACCAAACCAGAACACATGCATGTATGCTCAATACAAGCTTATGGGACTGGGACTTAGTATGGGACATTTTCTAAATACTAAAGAATTGATATATTCGTCAAAGTTTTTCAATATGTGCTTAAGGTGGTTACAGACCGCTTCATTTCGCGCTTGAAGAGGGCGAACGCGCGTACACGGTGCTTATTCTGATCACGAAGATTGTAGCAACAGCGCGGGATTAAGCTTTTGGCGAGCCCAAGGCTTATCGTCATTTACTTGTAGGACTTCTTGATCACGAAGCCAAATATTCTAGTACTTGAGCTTTCATGGGAGTTCTTTTAAACCCAAAATTTGCTAGGATAGCGGTTCGTGAGTCCTTTTTAAATTTAATAAATTAATTAAAAATTTCGTTACCAGGACTTAGACTGTCTTGACTGCTGAATAATTGAGATAAATTTAGTTATGAAAACGTTTGAAGTGTCTGAACTGACTACAACATTTTTGACTATACTATATACATTTACATAAGTAGGGCAGAAAGGCGATGGGGATTATCGCTTATGTAGCAAAATTATTTATAACAGCTCAAACCGTTGGTGAGGAATCTCTGTCCATATTTATAGCGCTTTATAATACGGGCTTATAAGCGCGTCAACGCTCGTACGAGTTGCCCGTGTGGTTAAAAGCGCGTCTATATGTACCTTATGCGCTTCGAAAAACGTGCATATACGCGCGTATAAAACGCTGGTCAGTAACCGCCTTTAATACGCCTTTGACCGATTGATCACTTGACTGTGTATGAATAATAGCTCAAACAGATAATTAATATAAATATTATTACTAAGCGGAATCTGAAAATCCAGATACAGCTAGAAATAATAAGATATAACGACCTTTAAAGGTATAATTAATCGTATTACTGTTACCTTATTTGTGTCAATGTATGATATTAACGTATTTGTAGGTCTTCTCCATGCATTTAGCGATTAACCCACTTTGTATGAAAGTTAATAGCTACCTTAGACATGGTTACATCAAAGTGTTATTATCTGTAATACGAAAGGGTTTTTTTAGACACCGTTGTGGCGTTGTGGGTAGCGAGTCTGCCTTTAGTCTCGACGGTTGCGGGTTCGATTCCCGCTCGGGCAGATGTTTGATAAAATTTCTGTCTCGGTCTGGACGTTTGTCCTTGTGGGTCTCCCCACCGTGCCTCGGAGAGCACGTTAAGTTGTCGGTCCCGGTTATTATCAATAACATCTAATAATAATCGTTTACTCTTGATATGTAAATTGCTCTTATCCAATGAGTTACTGGTTCGCCCTTAGGGTTCCGGGGGTCAGATGGCAATCGCTCTGTGTAAAAACTAGTAACCTGTCAAATCCGGATAAGAGTAATAATCAGACCCTGGGTACATAAAATACCGGGAATAATGCTAGGATGAAGAAGACGAAAGGGTTTTTTAAGCATATATTTTCCAAGAATATTAAAAGTTATTTGATTATAGAAGTTTATCTCTGCAAAAATCACTTAATTTATTTTTTAATAAATCCAAAGCAAGGAAATTCTTTCCAAACCAATTAATCGAAGCAACTAAAGGTGATTTTAGAGAAACTGAATCCTCGATGCTTTTTTAAAACTACATCCATTTGTACATCTTTTACAATCACATTATTTTGATAATCTAGGTCTAAGGAAAGTATATGACCAAGACAGGTAACAGTCACTCATTACTAATAGTCTTAAGAATCCAATCTTGTCAAGTCAAGATTTTTTTTTTATGTTAGAAGTTGGCAAACAAGCATACGGCCCACCTGATGGTAAGTGGTTGCCGTAGCCTATGAGCGCTTGCAGCACCATTAGTAGGTGCCACTCACGCGTTGCCAACCTCGAGATATTAGTTCTTAAATCAGATCGGCCAGTAATTTCACTAGCGTACAATGCCCTTCAAACTGGAACACAGTAGTGCCTAAGCACTACTATTTGGCGGCAGAATATTGGCCACTGCGGTGGTACCTACCTAGCCGGCCTCTTGCAACAAAAGACCTACCACCAGTGTGACTGATTGCACTGGTGGAATAATCTCTGCTGTGACAGAGGTTATCCCAACAGGGGGCGATGGGGTCGTCACATCCCGACGCCTTTATTAAGATTCCAGAATACTGCGAAATATTGTTGTCTTGGATATATCTAAATATTTACAAAATCATCATTCCATTTATGTGACCTAACCTTTTATAAAAAAAATATAAATACAATTAAATTATGTTTATAAGATACACTCAACGGCCCCCTGTTAGGATAGTAATATCCTGTGTCGGGGTTCCGGAAACACATACAAAGACAAGGACAAACACACCCAGATAGGAACACATGCCTCTATGGTCAATACAAACATCTGCTCCAAGCGGGAATCGAACCCGCGACCTATGGCGCTTAAGGCAGAATCGCTACCGCTGTGTCACAAAGTCGTCGAAAGAATGAACCTTTTTATGATTTTTTATTTAATAAATTAATCTTTTGCACGAGAATGTTTGAAATTCGTTCATGATATGATACACAACCTACCTTTTTACAAAAAAATTAATGAATGAATCTTTTGCTTGAGAATGTTTGAGATTGGTTCATGGTTGTAAACTCAATGACATTTTGACCCACCCACGGTAACCGGCTTTGCGGAGTTCAAAGTTCGTATACATGAATTCCATACCTACGGGTTTTCTAGATAATAATTTTCTACGTCATAAGTTTTAATGTGTACAGTGTACATGTTGTAGAATTCTTTTGTATTTTATTTCTAAAATATTATACACAGATAATCATAATTTACTTATCTGTCAATGAGACAATTATTCGAATTCGAATTTTAAATTATAAACAAATATATATCGGGTTTTGACGCCATGTTGTTGAAATTGAATGTCAAAGTTTATTTGACAAAATATATACATGATCAAATTGAAGTGAAAATGCAATTTAATCAAGCAATTAAAAAATATGCGTCATCGACGTTTTAGACGTCATCCACGTTTTATATAACGCTTTCCACTTATTTTAAATGTAGTTTTTAAATACAACCAATATTACAACATATTTACAATTCAGTAACTATATTTACAAATAATTACAACTGTATAAATCATGTTCACGGAGAATGGTGGCAAAAATTCTAGCTAGATCCCTGAATTGCAATCCTGATAAATGTAACAATTTCGATAATGACATTAATATAATTACATCCTCTTTTTGAAGTCAGTTATAATATAGATCATTTTTATTAATTTTTAGTTTCGACTAAACTAAAAAATCATGCAAATTTGTTATATTGTTTTTTTTTTTTCTTTCATAACTATTTAACGTGCATTTAATATTTATTACCAGAAGATATTTAGAACTAGTTGATAAGTTCGTTTATTATTAATATTAATGTACTTTTAACGGGTTAAGTAATAAAGCTCAGAAACCCATTACGTTCTTGCTTCACTAAATCATAGCTCCTTAGCTCATTACAAGCTAAACATTTACGCTTTACAAAACCAGCCCTAACGGCGAATCCATTATATTTTCTTGAAGAGTTTAACTTTTACTATATATATATATATATATATATATATATATATATATATATATATATATATATATATATATATATATATATATATATATATATACGGTATTTTATGGTGGTAGGTTAAACAAAAAGGTTTGTTAGAGGCTGGCTAGATAGGTGCCACCGTGTTGGTGGTCAGATAGTTTACCGCAATTTTTTTTTTTTTGCATTACTATGACTTTTTAATGACACTGTAGGTAGCTAGTGAATTTTTTATATAAACGCTGCACACTCAGCGGCGACATTAGGATAGTGATGTCCTGTGTTCGGGGGTACGGAAACACATACAAAGACAATGACAAATACACCCGCACCCTTGTTTAAGGTAGATTCGCTGCCACTGCGCCACAACGTCGTAATTACTTGGCTAAGGAAATTTAAAAACCACCATCTCGGAGTTTGCAACGCGTGAGTGTCACCTACAAATGAATGGTGTTGTAAGCGTTGCTTACCATCAGATGAGTCGTATGCTTGCTTGCCAACGTAGTTTACATAAAAGAAATACAATTTCGTTAAAACCGAGATTACTAGTGGAGAATAAAAAGACTTTAACCGAAAGTCAAATCCAGGGCAGCCCCTGAATTTTCAAGTTCTTAATTTTCGTATTCATCTCGTACTTTATGAGGAAATCATTGTTAGGGACCCTGCATGGTAAAAAAAATCTGAGCCTTGTAATTTCTTGTACAATTGCACATCCACCAATCCGCAGTGGCACAGCGTGGAAAACATAAATAACAGGGCGGTTAGAACTATCACTGATATATTAATTATGAAGTCTTTTTTAAATGTATAACTTCCCGCCTCAAAGTATACTAGTTGATCTAAATCTGTATACAATATAATATTAACCTTTACAAGTAAAGGTAAATGATAAAACACCGTATATGCTTAGTATTATGTATTCATAAAGAAATGCATAGAAAGACATTTGTCACATAATACTCAGGAATTCCGTTGTGAAGCCTTATAACGTGACGTAACAAGATACCTTCGACCGCGCTTTTCCGCGGATTAAGGAAATTAATGATACCTTCCGATCTTTGAAAATTTACTTCTATATTATATTGAATATAATATATTATATGTGATATATTGTATGGTACGGAATTTAAACCGCGACCATGGCATTAAAGGCAGGTTCGCTACCGCTGTGCTACAACGTCGTCAGATATTATTAATTAATTTAAACGTGAAAGTTGAATGAGCAAATATGCACTCGAAAGAATGAACGACACCCCAAAGAATTCATGTTATGACTATTGCCTTGAGAGATTTTCATTAAAAAACTTTCCATTTTATTATATACTAGCGGCCCGCTCCGGCTTCGCACGGGTATAAAATATATAGCCTATGTCATTCACTGAAAAAATGATTAAAATCAATCCAGTAGCTTTGATTTATTCATTACTGCCCGTGTCCCGCACGCGTTAAATGTAATTATTTACGACATCACATTAGAAACCTCAAATTTTTTTCTCCACTATTTAATGGATGTTATTATATACATATAAACCTCCTCTTCAATCACTTTATCTAACAAAAAAACCGCATCAAAATCCGTTGCGTAGTTTTAAAGATTTAAGCATACATGGGGACAGAGAAAGCGACTTTGTTTTATACTATGTAATGAAGTTAAAAACATTTGTAGTTATGCTTAAACGTTATTGTCTTTGCACATAAATACAATGCAATTACAATAATCAGAGTGTAACAATCTAACACAATAAGAGATCCGTCACGCTTTAACTCAGAGACGCCTAACAGATTAGGTTACCTAAGTCCGAAACACTAGAACTCTTATGTATTCAAACGGTCATTGCCCTTGTAACAATGCGATTTATATGTAATGCATGTACTTTAGAGAAACATATGTCTTTTGACCTGTAGTTCGACGGTGAGTTTTACGATTGATAGTGGTAAGTGGTACAACGACACCGTTGTTGCGTTGTGGGTAGCGAGTCTGCCTTTAGTCTCGACGGTTGCAGGTTCGATTCCCGCTCGGGCAGCTTGTTAAAAATTCTGTCTCGGTCTGGGCGTTTGTCCGTGTGGGTCTCCCCACCGTGGCTCGGAGAGCACGTTAAGCTGTCGGTCCCGATTATTATCAATAACATCTGATAATAATCGTTAACTCTTGATAATTAAATTGCTCTTATCCAATGAGTTACTGGTTCGCCCTTAGGGTTGCGGAGGTCAGATGGCAATCGCTCCGTGTAAATCTAGTAACCTGTCAAATCCGGATAAGAGTAATAAGCAGACCCTGGGTACATAAAAATACCGAGAATAATGCTAGGATGAAGAAGTGGTAAGTGGTAACGAATCTGTTGGTAATATCGATGATCTTTTTATCTTACGACGGTGGCAAACAAAAGTACGCACCCTTTCTCCTCCCTAATGTTAAAGAGTCACCGTAGCCTACGAAAACTTTACATGGAGTCAGGATTCGGTAATGCGCCACAATTATAGTCTTCACAATGTTATCGACACAAAGGCCCTTGACAAATTTCTTAGTTTGGTCTAATGAAAAGAAGCATAATGACTAATTTCTTGAATCATAAGAAATTGACTGACTATTATTAACATATTTTTTTTTATGTTACAAGTTGGCAAACAAACATACGGCCCACTTGATGGTAAGTGGCTTCCGTAGCCTATGAGCGCTTGCAGCACCATTAGTAGGTGCCACTCACGCGTTGCCAACCTCGAGATATTAGTTCTTAAATCTCCTCTGCCCAATAATTTCACTAGCGTACAGTGCCCTTCAAACCGGAACACAGTAATGCCTAAGCACTACTATTTGGCGGCAGAATATTTGACACTGCTGTGGTACCTACCTAGCCGGCCTCTTGCAACAAAAGACCTACCAAATTACAACTACAGGCAAATTTTAAAGGGCTTGCGTACTTCTTAATTCCCAGGCACTGTTATTTAAACGTTTTATGTCTTTTTGAGCCATACACACATTTTATAGATCAGTAATTAATACTAAAAACAACGCTTGACTCATTTTACAAGTACATATTGTTTTATTAATGCAGTAATTTATCTGTAATCGTTCATAAGTTATGTTTTAATCGTAGGCCCATTTTTTGTAATGACATTAACAATATGAGCCGACGGACTTGATATAAAACACGTGTCTGTTGAAGTACTTAACTCGTGAATCATGTGTTTAAAATAACAGTGACTTTAAAATTGCTTTAAACATTACATAAGGTATTGGTTTATATTTTAAAATATTTGATTATTTTTTGCGTACTTATATATAGTATTAGTAGAGCCATGCCCTCCCAGCACAAATTGGGCGGCCCAACCTGCGAGATACTACATTCTCACCAAAATCGGCGTTAAGTAACATAGTACTGTTGAGTCGGTTCTAAGCCTATGGTGAGTAAATATCGGCACACAAGGCCATGACTTCTGAAGAAAATATTCTGTAGAAAATATTATTTTTATTTTTTGCTTTTTAGTTTTGAAGTCGGTACTTTCTTCTAAAAATGTGTTTATTTTAAACTTTTTAAGACTTACATGGTTTTCTCATGGATATCCTTGTCAGAACTACACCAAATTGTAATAAGACCAAATAAAAAAACTCATAATCGATTCACCCAGTCGAAAATTCTGAGGTGAACAAAAAAATAAAATCGAATTGAGAAGCTGGTCCTTTTTTGAAGTCAGTTAAAACGGAAGACCGAAATTAAGAACAAATGAACAGCGAAGTTTGTATAAAAATCCAGTTATTTTAAAAACGTTTATTGAAATTCCCAATTGGTAAATTCATATATTATATTTAAAAAGTCAAATTCATGAAAGAGCTGTGAGTACAATTTAAATTCTTTTAATATGCACTTCAGTCGAAAGGTACTATAACCTCATCTTCAAGTAACTACAAACCTAACAAACAAGTTTTTGAGAGAATGAAATACAAGAGGCCTTGGACAAGGCCGTGATCGAGTATCCCAACTATTTCCGGCCACCATGCCTAATCTCTTCTTAGAATTCTTTTAAGTCTTCCAAATTATTACGATACTTTCTAGAAATGATTCGAAAACCTACTTATTACCTATATTATTAAATTAAATCAGGTAAAATTTAATATGAAATTAAGAATTTAATATTTTTAAAGTAACATATTTGACTTTTTATTTTTACTTTTTATTATTACCTAAAATCTAAGCTATAGAAACTCTGTCAACATTAATTATCCTCTTGTTGATTAAAAATCATTCAGCCCGTCTGGTGGTAAGCGGTCACCTGGAACTATTGATGCTTTTGCTTGAAAACTATGATTGTCACGTCATGTGTCACACTTTGTTCAGAAATGGCGTCGTTTAACTATCGGGCTTACGAGGATAAATTAAAAAAATCTCAGCTCTCGTGACTCGACGTGAGGCGTCTACTGTCAGAGCAATACAAGAAATAAAATAATAATAAACTGACCTTTTATCAATCCAGAAAAAATCCAGATTTTACATAAGTAAATAAAAAATCCATCGCGCTAATATGATTATAATTCGTGACGCATTATCGTTAAAAATAAATGTAAACGGTTCCTGTAAATCGTTCATCTCCTTTCCTCGTATAGGATGAAAAGGGATGGATTCATTGAATTTTAGTGACAAAAGATTGAAGTATTGATATTTTCTCGTGAGAACTTGAGAAGTATTCATTTGTAATGATTTCTTTACAATATTTTTTAAATATTGAACGTGTCTTTTAAAATAATTTTACCGGTTTCTTTCATAACACAACGTTTAAGAAAGTAAGTAGTTTTTAGCACAATATCATTATCTTAAAAAAAAAAAAAGATTTGTGTTCTTATTGGAACGAAGTTCCTTATTATATAAGCATTTTGGGTTTACGAGTCTTTCAATATAATAATATCTTTAATATAATATGTACCAAATACCCAATAACCGTTAAATTGGAAGTTCTTTTTGTAACGGCAAAATAACAACTTTTTACATTTAGTAATACATATAAAAGTTTATGCCGTACAACGTATGCATATTATACAAAAAAAAATCTGTCTAAATATTTTTATCTGTCTATTTTTTCAGACTAATCTCCAGAAACTTAAGACTGTTTTTTTGGAATTTTATTAGGACTTTTACTGGGAGACTTTTAACTATTGTTAAAGAGCGTAACTTGGGGTACTTGTATTATAGAAAAGAAATTGGTTTTCTATGCAATATAAAAAAATTATTCTGCAGGCAAGGCGAGCGATCCCGTGGGCTCAGCCACTGCTATATATATATATACTTAATAATATCATAACGATAAGTTCAAATATAATTTTTCTATTCAATTACGACTTTTAACTACGTATATTTTACTAACAATGAAGATATTAAAATTATCCCATGGTTTGTATTGCTTCAATTAGTTTAGGCCTCGGCTTTAATATATTCAGTTTTGTTACCGTGGGAACAACAAGTTTATTTAGAATGATATTATATCGCATGCTGACTTTAAAAATAAAAACCAAACAATAAATACTTTCTCCAACTAAAATCGGTGTCTATGTATTTAGTAAAAAAAAGAATGAGTTTCAAAAATAGTGCCTATAGCCGGTAGAATAGACTTTTATCTACGTTTTAAGGGTTCCGTACGCAAAGAGTGCCAATGCAAACTTATTAGCCTCTGCTTTCCGTGTGTCTGTTATGTATTTCACGAACCATAGACGAAAACTTGAAATTTTCACAGGAAATTTATATTTTTAGTTAAAAAATAATTAAATAAATTAAAAAAATATAGTTTTTAAACTGTAATAGATAAAGTTATTGTTACGTTAATTCGATTACGGTACGAAACCCTTTATCTGCGAGTCCGACATACACCGTTGTGGCGTTGAGGGTAGCGAGTCTGCCTTAAGCCTCGACGGTTGCAGGTTCGATTCCCGCTCGGAGCATATGTTTGTATTAATCGTACAGGCATGTTTTCCGGTCTGGTTGTGTTTGTCCTTGTCATTGTGTATGTTTCCGGACCCCCGACACAGGATATAATTATCCTAATGGGGGCCGTTGAGTGTGTAGCGTTTATTTATTTTATTTATTTATTTATTTATACACTTGGCCGGTATTTCTGTGTGAAAACCATATTTTGAATCAAATAAATCGAATGAAATCGTAATCGAATAGCATTACTAATGCATCTCAAATATCGACATGGAAGCCATTCTTTCCGCTGATTCTCTTTATAATAACATTACGCTCCGCCGACCTCATTTTGATAAAGTTTACATCGAATCGTTAAAATGTTTACGTGAACTGGTTTCCGTTATGCAGGTTTTGAGATATTTAACGAAAACTTTTAAGTTATAACGATACAATTGTATTATTTGACGACTTTGTAAAGCAGCGGTAGCGAACCTGCCTTAAGCGTCACAGTACGCGGATTGGATTCCCACTCGGAGTAGATATTTGTATTGACCATACAGTCATTTTTCTCGGTCTGGGTGTGTTTGTCCTTGTCATTGTATATGTTTCCGGATCCCCGACACAGGATATAACTATCGTAATGGGGGCCGTTGAGTGTGTACCGTTTATTTTTATTTTTATATAATTAATTAAAACAAGTCGAGTTTCAATTCATTTAGAATCAGCCTTATATTGTAGCGTGATTTGAATATTTATATTAATTACTTATTTTATATGCTTATATCGTAGACGAAATATCGAGCAATGCATACAAATTGTACTATCGTTCCGCCTTTATACTTTACCCAGGTATTTTATTTATGTATAGTCTGGTTAAGAAAGTAAAAAAAGGATGTAATAACATTAATTCTTGCACTTTTTAGGGTATGATCAATACAAACATCTGGTCCGAGCGGGAATCGAGGCTTAAGGCAGGTTCGCTACCACTGCGTTTTACGCTAGACCGCGCCTAGGAGGGTGGTGTCGTATGAAAAAAAAAAAGGTTCGCTACCACTACGCCACAACGTCGTCAAACTCGTTCTTTATTTAGTCTTTACTGGTATTATGCTAATGAAGTATTATTTATTGTTTATAATCTATAACACGAATTGGGGAATGGTACCCTAAAGATGGAATCAAATAAGAGACAGCCCTCAAGGGAGGGCGAAGGCTGTCTTTGTCACGACTGGGTCTCAGTACTTGCAAAAACAATACAACAGCAATACACACTAATGTATGTTCTGACCGCTTGTGGCTCGTAAGACACAATTGCGGCGACGAAGTCATGCGAAGATACCACTTCCAGTATCTTATTATTAATATTTCTATAGACATAACCCTTTTTAAGTGAACTCACTGTTTTAGTGGAATTTATCGTAATAATCGGAACGAACACCTTGCTCTTCGGTAAAAGTGGGACCCAGAATAGCAATACATGGGTCACATTTGCATGTATATTGTCTACATGGTTAATTCAATCATCTCATTCGAACGAGGAAGTCTATTTCAACACCAAGAATGTTTATCTTAAAAACATTTAAAAAATAAGACTATTAATATGACAACCTTGGTACTATACACTATGTTACATAAACCTGTCCTCTTATTAAACAATCATATTATATTAATAATAAAAAAGTATTTATTATAATTTAAAATGGAACAAGTAACCGTAAACGTTTTTCACTCGTGGTAGGTCTTTTGTTGCAAGAGGCCGGCTAGGTAGGTACCACCGCAGTGTCCAATATTCTGCCGCCAAATAGTAGTGCTTAGGGACTACTGTTCCGGTTTGAAGGGCATTGTACGCTAGTGAAATTACTGGGCGAACGAGATTTAAGAACTAATATCTCGAGGTTAGCAACGCGCGAGTGGCACCTACTAATGGTGCTGCAAGCGCTCATAGGCTGCGGCAGCCACTTACCATCAGGTGGGCCGTATGCTTGTTTGCCAACTTCTAACATAAAAAAAAAAACTCAAATCGAAAATTTAATAAAAGAATTCTCGAATACATTTCAAAAATCGTACGAAAGCGCCTTAACAACAAAGTTGCATGTGAAATCTGTAATAAATCTCGTTGATTAAGTTCATTGGATGTTCACAAGGGCAGTAACCTCATCCAGTCTTTACATAAGAGGTAATGGTTTACGTCACACTTTTTCTTCTCAAGCAGTGCACCTGGCTAGCCACGGGGTACTCTCCGTTCTGGTTCAACTAGTTATGCGACCTGTTTGATTATTGCAATTAAAAACATGTCCATAGTGCAAGTCTATATTAAGAATGGCTTTGATTTCTCACGGTAAGAATACAAATGAACGTTTTTTAAATACATTGTTTTTTGTTAAAGTTTATGTCAACAGGTTCTGACTAATACTATAGTAAAAAACTTTTATAATATCGTCGTCTTACTTTTATATAGTTCGTGCCATATGTGGCGATGTTTTACTTAGCACCGACTTCTGTGGTAGAAAATATATATTTTTTTCTAAAATGTATTTTCAGGCAACGAAAACCCGGGTTAGAGTCTAGATGTCTCCAATCCGATTATATTTTTCCCTTCTATTCTTTGAAAATAATAAAATATATTATCCATATTTCATAATTACGCAATCGTATATTATTTTATTTCTAAAAAACACGATTTACAAAATCTAAAAAATCATCCAGATACACATTTAGTCAATAGAAGCTGTTTCAAGCAGGAATCGTTTCCATAGCGTTAAAGACAAAACATTGCAATGGCGAAACGGTCGTCAAGTGTATAACAATTTATTTATAGCCTATTCAAAACTGTTAACTGCTTGTGTTGTTTGTCTGAATATAGAAACTGCTGAACAGATTTTAATGTGATTTTCACTTGATGCAACCTGCCTAACAAAGCATTGGACACCGTTGTGGCGTTGTGGGTAGCGAGTCTGCCTTAAACCTCGACGGTTGCGGGTTCGATTCCCGCTCGGAGCAGATGTTTGTATTATTCGTACAGGCATGTTTTCCGGTCTGGTTGTGTTTGTCCTTGTCATTGTGAATGTTTCCGGACCCCCGACACAGGATATAATTATCCTAATGGGGGCCGTTGAGTGTGTAGCGTTTATTTAATTATTTATTATTTATATTTAATCATTTCTAACGAATATGTTAGATATTATAAAAGCTGCACACTATCGAACCCGCGACCTGTGGTGTTTAAGGCAGGTTCGCTACCGCTGAAACCACAACGCTCTCTGAATGTATTATAATATTAGCTTTAACTAGCTTTTGTTAATCTGTTAAAGGTGAAATAGGGGATGAAATTAGGTATTTGGAATCTTTTGTTTTTATTACAACCTATCCGCATTAAAAAGCACCATTCACGCGGGCAAAGCAGCGTACAGATGCAAGTTTATATTAATAGGATTCTATAAAACGTTGTAAAGAACGCACCTGTCTTTAATAATCTTGGGAGAAGGTATTTTATTTAAACTGTAAGAACTCAAGGCATAAGAAAGAAAACTTAATTTAGAACGCGTCTCCGATGACGTCGGTAGCCGTGGCTTCGCAGGAGGCACCCTGAGGACGGAATCAAATTTGAGCCCCCGTGAGGGCTGCCCATTATCACGGCTGAGTCTCTGTACTCGCCCGGTGACGCTGTCAAGGCCAGTAGGGCCAACAGCAATACACATTCCGAAAAAATGCTTGCTTTCTTGTTTTCCTCGAAATATATAAATACAGCTAATCATCAAAATAATTTAAACGTGAGCAAATACTTCATTAATGAATAACGTGATTGTTTCATTGATTTTGCAATAATTGTTTAAAAATTTCGTTTACGATATTTAAAATTGATTTTGAATTGCACTTTCGAATTATTAAACAATAAAATGTTGCATTGTCTTTTGTTTCTGCAGTGACAGCAATATTAATTATTTCTCGTTTCGATTTAAGTATATTTATTATTTGGAATGTTTTAAACAAAATTGACAACTAACATCGGCTCAGGCAAAGGTTAATAGGACGCAAATAAGCAATACCATGTCAACCCACAAAATTGAAAACACTGAGTTATATATGCAGAAGTGTTGGTAAATGGCTGAAGAACATTTTTCTTATAATATTTGTAGGTAGCTTAAAACAGCTTTAAAACTTCTAAAAAAGCCATTTTTAATCATGCAATTTATTTATTATTTTAAGCGTTTTGGGTTATATTATATACGAAATATGCAGTTTGTATACTTATTTTTTGTGAAAATAAGTAAAATAACTGACATAAATCTGAAATTGCCAAAAACTTGACCAATACAAAAAAATCATATAAAGCAAGTTGTTCAAAATTTTCAAACGCGTTTTTCTCGAAATGACATTCGTGTGGGTTGACATGGTATTGCCTATTAGCGTCCAATAGTAATGCAGTTTTTTTTGGGATCTGTTATTGTTGGCCCTTGTGGCTTCGACTGTGTCACCGGTGCAGGGACAGAATGCAGTGATCGCGATTTTGCTCTCACAATTATAACTTTTCATTTACATAATTTTTACTACGTCATATCATAATTATTATAACTTTTTAAAGCTATTTTACCATACACACTTTGTCAGGTTAAAGTTAAATGTTTTTTTTATGTACTTTTAATTTATTTATTATGAACAACTCAATATTATTGCTAAAACTAACTGATTAAGCTATTTGTAGGAAGAGCTCTGTAGTCTGAAATACAGATTTGCTAAAAATCTAGTTTAGACACAGAGGATCGCAAGATATGTGTACAGATTGCATTGTTATTTTAAGTGTTAAAAGTTTTAATACCTTTTCATGAATAAATATTATTATTATTATATTATTTACTACTAAATGTTTCAGTCTGAGGTTTGCCTTGGGCCCATCGTACCTCGGAGAGAACATTAAGCTGTCGGTCCCGGTTGTTATCATAACATGTGATACGTATTTTGCTCTTATCCAATGAGGTACTGGTTCGCTTTAGTTCGATGGCAATCGCTCAATTTAAAAACTAGTAACTCGCCAAATTAGGATAAGATTAACAGCAGCCCTGGGTAAATACCGGGAATAATGTTGGGAAGAAGAACAGTACAGTTCCATTCATCGATCCATCCTATCCATAGATAAAATCAAAAAGGAAAGTACCAAGTACTTTATAAAATTTATGAGTCCGCATAGTATCTAAATTGGGAAAAACTATACAATGTACATTGTGTGAGTGTGTGTACATAAAGATCTTCATCCTAGCATTATTCCCGATATTTTTATGTACCCAGGGTTTGCTTATTACTCTTATCCGGATTTGACAGGTTACTAGTTTTTACACAGAGCGACTGCCATCTGACCTCCGCAACCCTAAGGGCGAACCAGTAACTAATTGGATAAGAGCAATTTACTTAGCAAGAGTTAACGATTATTATCAGATGTTATTGATAATAACCGGGACCGACAGCTTAACGTGCTCTCCGAGGCACGGTGGGGAGACCCACACGGACAAACGCCCAGACCGAGACAGAAATTTAACAAACATCTGCCCGAGCGGGTATTGAACCCGCAACCGTCGAAACTAAAGGCAGACTCGCTACCCACAACGCCACAACGGTGTCAACAACGGTGTCAACGGTGTCAACAGTGTGTACATAAAGATATTTATGTTAAATAGGCATCCTGTGGATCTTCTAAAGTTCTTAAGGCCTTTTTTTACATTTTATGACGGTTGGTAAACAAGCATACAAGCCTACGGTCCGCCTGATGGTAAGCAGCCACCGCAACCTATGAACGCGCGCGATACTTGTAGTAGGTATCACGTGTGCGTTGCCAACCCAAAGGGTAGGAGGGAAGGATTGAGAAAAGAAAAAAGGAAGGCAACAGAGGGAGTAGGAGATTGGGCCTCCGGCGTTCTCACTCATGGAATGAAACGCAACAGTACTTTATGCCGGTTTTCTCCGAGGGGGTAGGTCTTACGGTCGAGCCGGCCCATTTGTGCTGGAAGCAGTATGGCTCTACTACTAAAAAAGATAAAGAGGCGGTTAAAATTTACCAATATAAATAACAAAATACAAGCGATAATATCTATATAATATATTGGTGAATGCTCAATCATGACAACAAGTTTATAAGGTCACATAAGACTCGCGGAAGACGACCGGTTACCTACCTGTTATTGACTTGCAAACTGGATTCCAACAATCACTTGTTCGCAAGGTAACGTAAACGACGTGTTAGGCTTTTTAGGGTTCCGTAGCCAAATGGCAAAAACGGAACCCTTATAGTTTCGTCATGTCCGTCTGTCCGTCCGTCCGTCTTTCCGTCTGTCCGTATGTCACAGTCATTTTACTTGGAGACCATTGGCTCTATCTATACGAAATTTACTAAATAGGTGTATTCTGTGAACCGCACAACGATTCTGTAATAAAATCTTAAAATATATAAGAATTAAGAACAGCAGTCCATACATCTAAGTGTTGAAAAAAAAAATTCAACAAATGTCAACGTGTGAGATATCTTTGGATAGGTCTTTCAAAATGATAAGGAGGTTTGATTTTGACTTTTTTCATTAAGTAGTTATTGAGATATAGCTAAAGTCGTAAAAATTATGTTCTCCCCCCCTCTAACTTTTGAACTATGGTATTTAAAATTCTGGAAAAATTTGAGCTTATACGACATCAGATACAATTTCAACCACTTTTTGTTTGAAGAAGATAGGTCTACAAACTTAAGAGATATATAAGTTCTTCTCATAACTTTGTTTTTCATATAACTTTTAATAATCACTATGAAATTACCAACTTATTTTTGCAGTCGATTTTAATTCGTTATTATTTTTAAAGGCCTTAAAATTCTTCATAACCAAGCTGCGGATCCCTTTAGTTTCAACTGCGCATGGTCCACAACGCACTTGACTGCTAATTTTTATTTTATGTCATAAAGATATTACTGCTGACAAACGGTACAAACCCATATGGGATTATTCAAAACATTTTAACCTTAATTTGCTGTATAAGAATCCACAGTTTCCCAAAGTGAGAGACGTCATTGAAGTTTGACACCTAATAGTTAAGTGAGACGTGAACCACTAATTTCGTTTCGATTTGAAAATGGAGTGGATTGAAGTTTGTTTTCGTCTTCCGATTGTAGTGAGCTCACGACAGGCTAGGCTGAGAGGCTTACTTGAAATAAGAATCATTAATCGCTTAGTGTTAATTAATTGATTCAATAGAAATTATTTTTTTTTTTTTTTTTTTATGTAAAAGGGGGCAAACGGGCAGGAGGCTTACCTGATGTTAAGCAATCACCGCCGCCCATTAACATCTGCAACACCAGAAGGCATGCAGGCGCGTTGCCGACCTTTAAGGAAAGAATACGCTCTTCTCTTGAAGGTTCCCAAGTCGTATCGGTTCGGGAAGACCGCCGGCGGAAGTTGATTCCACAGAGTGGTTGTGCGAGGAAGAAAATGTCTTCTAAATCGCGCTGTTGTGGATTTCCAGACATCGAGGTGGTAGGGATGGAATTTAGAGTTTTGTCGCGATGTCCGATGGTGAAATTCAGCCGGCGGGATCAATCCAAACAATTCCTCAGAACATTCCCCGTGATATATGCGATAGAAGATGCAGAGTGATCCGACATCTCTACGCAATGCCAAAGGATCAAGCCGATCGGAAAGGGCTTGATCGTCGACAATTCGAGCCGCTCTACGTTGGATGCGGTCAATTGGAAGTAGCTGGTACTGGGAGCTCCCGCCCAGAGGTGAGAGCAGTACTCCACGTGCGGTCGAATTTGCGCCTTGTAGAGCTTCAGGCGATGAGCCGATGTGAAGTAGTGCCTCGCCTTGCTGAGCACACCAAGCTTTTTAGAGGCCAATTTGACCCTTCCTTCCCATTGATCGCGGAACTGAACGACGCTCGAAATGTCGACACCAAGTATTCCGATAGTAGCTGTGGCAGCCAGGGGAGTGTTCTCAAAACGAGGAGATACGACAAATGGTGATTTTTTAGCGGTTAACGCGCAAACTTGTGTCTTCTTGGGGTTGAATTGGACTAAATTTAGTCGGCCCCAGTCCGAGACTTTGGTCAATGTAGTCTCGACTTCAGACACAAGTTTGTTCCGGCACTCAATGACGTTTTCCCGAGAAATATTAGCGCGGCCGGTGTATAAAGCGTCTACAGTGCTGTCGTCCGCATAGCAATGAATGTTGGAAATTTCCAACATGTCATTGATATGCAGAAGAAACAAAGTAGGGGACAGTACGCAGCCTTGCGGGACACCAGCATTAATGGGTTTTAAGTCAGAGCATGCACCGTCGACAACGACCTTGATGCTCCGATCTGCCAAAAAGCTGGTGACCCACTCGCATAATTTCTCAGGAAGCCCATAGGAAGGAAGCTTCGAAAGAAGCGCCTTGTGCCATACCCGATCGAAGGCCTTCGCTATGTCCAGACTGGCCGCTAATGCCTCCCCTTTGGACTCAACTGCTTCCGCCCATCTATGTGTCAGGTAAACTAGAAGATCACCAGCTGAACGACCACGACGAAAACCGTACTGGCGGTCGCTAATCAGCTGGTGCTCCTCTAGATACCGCAGGAGCTGGCAGTTGATAATGGACTCCATTATCTTTGAGAACAAGGAGGTAATGGCAATTGGCCTATAATTGGACGGATCCGAGCGGTTGCCTTTTTAGGGATCGGGTGCACTACAGCCGTCTTCCATGAGTTCGGGACGACGCCTGATGAGTAGGAGTACCGGAAAAGACGCGTTAAAACCGGCGCCAACTCAGGAGCACATGTCCGCAACACGATCGGGGAGATTCCATCAGGCCCACTCGACTTATGAATGTCCAAGGAAAGAAGTGCTCTGCGAACTACACTTTGCCGAAATTTAACCTCCGGCATCGTGGTATCACACCGCTGGATTGCCGGTGGTGACTTTCCTTGGTCATCCACAGTCGAGTTGGACGCGAAGAGAGAGCACAGAAGATCAGCTTTCTCTTTCGCGGCATGGGCCACCGAATCATCGTCCCTATGCAGAGGTGGAAATGATGGCTTACAGAAATTCCCTAAGACAGACTTGGCGAGGTACCAGAATGCACGTGTACCCGAAGGAAGACGCACTAGTCTCTCGCCAATTCTGCCGATGTGCTCCGACTTTGCTTTGGCAATAACTCTTTTGAAGGACCTGGAAGCAGAGTTGTACTCCTTTCTAAGTGCGCTGGTATTTACATCACGAGACGTCGACGCCTTAGCCCAGGCTTGGTAGCATTCCTGTTTTCGGCGAAGCGCCGTTTTACAGGAGTGACCAAACCAAGGCTGTGACTTGCCTCCGATGGGCACTGCAGAAGCTGGAACAAAGAGTTCCATGCCCTGGAGTACCACATCGGCGACAGAGTTGGCCACGACGTCCGGATCATCCGGCGAGAAGCAAATCTGTCCCCATGGGTAGGACGCAAAGAAAGAACGCATCCCATCCCAGTCCGCCGACCTGTAGTGCCAAACGCGCCGGTAGCCCACGAAGCGGGGCCGTGCTGGGCGCGAGACCGGCACTGTACTCCGAACAAGGCAGTGGTCCGACGAGCCTAGAGGAGGATCGACGGAAACCAAATAGTTGTCCGGATGAGAGGTCAGCAGAAGATCCAACAGTGAAGGTGTATGATCCTCTACATCTGGGATTCGCGTAGGCGAGGTTACCAGTTGTGTCAGATCATATGCCAAAGCAAAGTCGAGAACAGATCTCCCCGCGTGATCGGTGGTACGTGAACCAAGCCATTCGGCGTGGTGGGCGTTAAAATCGCCAAGAATCACGATCTCAGCGGATGGGATCTGTTGCAGCACGGAATCTGTAGCCATTTGGATGTGCTCAATGAGTCGGTCAGTTTCGGCATTTCCGCTATGGGACCTATAAAGGCACGCGTAGATTCGCGGATGGTCATCGCAGTCTACGCGCAGCCAAAGAATCGATAGGTCCCCTACTTCAAGGCTGCCGAGGCGACGAGAGCAGATATCTTCTCTGACGTACACGCACACACCAGCCCGGGGTACAAAGGAATGTTCCAAATTGTATCCCGGGTAGGAGAGGAAAGAAGTATCAGCCGGAGAAGATATCTGTGTCTCTGTTAGGAAAAGCAAGGCCGGCTTCGCCGTCTCAAGATGGTGGTGGACGGCGTTCAGGTTGGAATTTAGCCCCCTTATGTTGCAGAAGTCCACAGTAAGCGTGACAGGGGTAGCCTTAGGTAGCCTGCTTTGTTTGCCCCGAACAGTTCCAGAGCGCGCAAAATTGCCCCCCCAGAATTCGGAGGGCAGCCTGGGCATTCATTCTCAGGTGGAGTTCTTCCTGAGCATGGACGCCCAGAGAGGGATTCTCCACCGCGAACGCAAGTGGTACCCTCCTGGGGTACACAAACCAAATTCTGCACGTCCATTGAAGTGAGGGGGTTAAGTAGGCCTCCGGGACTCTCACTTACCGTACGAAACGCGACAATTGTCACTTTACGCCGGTTTTCTGTGAGAGAGTGGTGTTTCCCGGTCGTGCCGGCCCAATTCGGCTGCAGCAGAAAGAGCTGTGCAGCGTGGCACTACCACTAGTTGAATTGAATTATGAAAAATCAAAGAGGAACTTGGTCATTACAAGTGTCTTGGAGTTGTTCTGTGAATTTAATAGAGATGCTTGGAGTTATAAGTATGAGAAACTCTGTCTTAACATTATTGTAATATAATAATAATAATAATAAAGCCTTTATTATTCTTTATCATACAGTTATTGTTCTTATTACTAATGTGCTTATTTTTTTTAAATACAATTTTGTGACTTTTTGTTATACATTTTAAAATAAATAAATGTAAGTTATTATGCTGTGGTTTTATTTATTAAATTTAATGATTTATTTGTGAGTTATTATTTTATTTTTATTTTTTTAAATTTACTTTTGTATATTATAAACCTAAATGATAGTAGTATAATTATTAAATATTAGTAGTATAATAATTAATCTAAATATACATTATTTTATTTTAAACTGATAAAGACCCCTTTCGGGTATAGGCCTCCTCCAGCTATTATTGAATATAAGTATATCTAATTTGAAAAATCTCAAATTTTCATTATATTAAGTAAGTACGTAGCCGTACTATTACTATTAAATAGTAGTACCTAGTAGAGCTATGCTCCCGCACAAATAGCACAAATGGGTCGTCTCGAATGGAAAAGTACTATCCTCTCACATAAAATCGGCGTAAAGTAAAAGTATCAGTATTTAATTGCGATTCGATGTATGCGAAACGCAACATTATCGGAGGCCTTATATCTCACCCACGCTGTTCTTGGGTCCCCTTGGGTCGGCAACGGTAGGTTGCGATGACTACTTAATAACCACTGATAGCTCAAAATAGACTACGGTTTTTTTTTCTGGCTGTATTACTTAAACCATAGTTTTAAAGCAAGCGTTGTTGTTGCCACGTTTTACATAAATAATAATCCTAATAGAATTGAATTTTTGACTTGACGACGTTGTGGCGCAGCGGTAGCGAACCTGCCTTAAACGCCACAAGTCGCGGGTTCGATTCCCGCTCGGAGCATAATATGTTTGTATGACCATGCAAGCATATTTTCCGGTCTGGGTGTATTTGTCCTTGTCATTGTGAATGTTTCCGGACCCCTGATACAGGATATTACTATCCTAATATCCGTTGAGTGTGCAGCGTTTAAAAAAAAATAATAATTATGTATGATATGACGTTTAACAATTATCGATAAAAAAATCGTTTTACGAATTTCGGTGGAACAGCCAAATAATACAAATTATATATTTAAAGTAGTTTTTTAAATAATTCATTAAATCGAATTGTTCTATTTAAAACTAGTTTTTGCTGTGGTTTTGTTCGCGTGGTGTGGTAAATACTAATGTTTATTGGGGCCAATAACAACAACAGAACTAGTAGCAGTCATTCAACAAACCAAGTTTCTATATCATTTGAATTAATATTGTCCATCAGCGATTTGGCACGAAAAAGAAATTCTTTCTATACAAGAATATATAATTTATATATTATCATTCAGAAAGCTTCACGGTCTTTCATCTAATAACCCAAAATAACAAATAAATAAACGCTACATACTCAACAGCTTATGGAGCCGGATGATTATATCCTGTGTCGGGGGTCCAGAAACATACATAATGACAAGGACAATCCCACCCAAACCGGAAAACATGCCTGTATGGTCAATACAAAAGTCTTCGCTACCGCTTCTGTGCTCTCCGAGGCACGGTAAGGAGGACATACGCCTAGACCGAAACAGATATTTATAACAATCATCTACTCCGAGCAGGAATCGAACCCGCGATCGTCGAGGCTCAAAGCAGGCTAAAAACAATTTTAATAAAACATATACCATTACATATACGGTACATTTAAAAAAATCACGTTTAACAAATTGATTGCTTTATTACGGTAATTTCAAATGATGAATATGAAGTATTTGAGAAATGATTTTATCGGTTTCGGATTATAAAGCCAAATATTTTTTTGCTTAGCAGTTTTAGGGTTCCGTGGTTAGAGAACCCTATTCCTAAGGTTCCGGTATCCTTCCCGCCTCCGACTGTCAGATGGCTATATTAAACTGTAATCGGTAGACAGTTGAAATTTTCACAGAATGTGTATATCCTTTGCTGTTATAAGAACAAATATGTCCATACAATTAACATGATATTTTTGATGTTTATTCTTATATATTCTACGGTGGTACGGAACCCTATACGCGCAAGTCAAATGGCCGGTTTTTTTGCTTTGATTTGGTATCATTATTTAAAAAAGTAATCTAAGTTGTTTGTATATTTGAATTTTATGGCATAGGCCTCAATTAACACGAATGATTCATGATGATCATAATCATCAAACGAAACGCGACAGTATAGATACTGTTACTCTGTTGCAGGACATATACTCATAAAATATAGTCAAAATATAGGTATTTTGACCCTCCTCTGGACCCCTTAATTAAGATTTCGGCATTCCCTAGGCCAAATGCTGGTTACGCCCTTAGGGTACACTAAGGACAAAATTAAAAAATTCTATCATGTGAGATGACCCTTTGTCACGCTACAGAACCCTAAACAGAGCCCCCAAAAGCCAAAAAATATCAAGGCTCTATTTCTACGATATATTGATAGTCAAATAATTATAATTCATTATATATTCTACGCACCACCCACGCGAATAAAACTTGTTAGCCTACGTAAATTGTATCTAATTATATAAAGATAACGATAACATTATTTATAATATATGTATGTATGATGTATATGTTAATCCAAATTATTACTTTCAAATTAAAGTAGGCTTCACAAGCAATGGAGTCATGACAATGTCATTTGAATCTAGTTACTGTATCTTTATACTGATAAACATCACCTGTTATTCTTTTCAAATACTAGCTGCGCCCGCGTCTTTTTTTTTTTAATGTTACAAGTTGGTAAACAAGCATACGGTCTACCTGCTGGTAAGTGGTTACCGTAGCCTACGAGCGCTTTCAGCACCATTAGTAGGTGCCACTCACGCGTTGCCAACCTCGAGATATTGGTTGTTAAATCTCCTCTGCCCAGTAATTTCACTACCCTACAATGCCCTTCAAACCGGAACACAGTAATGCCTAAGCACTACTATTTGGCGGCAGAATATTTGACACTGCGGTGGTACCTATCTAGCCGGCCTCTTGCAACAAAAGACCTACCACCAGTATGACTGATTACACTGGTGGAGTAATCTCTGTGACCGAGGTTATCCCAAAAGCGATGGGGTCGTCATATCCCGACGCAGGGAAAAATTAACAGCTTTTCACTAAATGCATATGAAATGTCTTCGCTCGCGTAGGGTACCGATTTATAGTACGTAACGTAGTAGCCTAAGTTACTCCTTACAACATCAGATATCTACCAGTGAGAGATCCCGTTAAAATCATGCAACACCAAACAAACAGACAATGTTTGTCTTTCTGTCTTGATTTTTTTATGTCATTTGATCATTTTAATTTTTCTGTGAAAAGCTGTTAATTTGGAATTACAAAAAGACACTTGGATTATTTATTTGTATAGATATTTCTTGAAAATAAAATAAATTGCTCTTATACATTTTTATTTATTATGAAAATAAAAATACGGATTTCAGTACAATTTGACTTAATTGTAATAACGTATGAATTTAGCTACTACAAATTATTAAATAATATAAACGACAAGTCGTTATAAACTACTTATTAAAAACACTATTTTATTAAACAATAGAGTTCAGTATATGTTTAAAATCAACATTGACTCTCAGTTTTTGTAGGTTTATTATAAAATAAAACAACAAATTAAAGACCTATATGAATAAATATCATAATTGACCAAAATTACTATAGCGAAGAAACAATTCGTTACTAGAACCAAGTATTTTGTTAAACTTGGCGTAATCTAAAATTCTCTAACTCTTCGCTATGCAGTCAAAATACACAGCTATAATCAGTACGGAAGTCGAGCAGCGGTACTCCGTCCGTTCGTCTTTCTATAGCGCGAAATATCTTGGCTTGATTCCTTTAAAGAAAAAGATAAACTGTCGAGATTCGCTTGAAATAAAAACATTTATTATTACCTGCCCAGTTCCGTACTTAAGGGCACTGTGGGGCTCGTAATGAGAACCCTGGCCCCGGAAGGCCCCTAAGTTATAAAATATGATTCATTTATTAGGGAACTAAGGAAAACTTGTATAACAAATTATTTGTTATTTGTATAACTTCGTGATTATTATTAATAATAAACTAGCTTCTGGGAGCGGCTTCGCTCGCGTGAGTAACGATTTTAAAACAAACTTTAAGCCTCCATTTCAACCCTTCTGAGGTGTAATTTAAAGGCCCTAAACGACATATCCTAGAAAAGCATATGCGCTTACATCAAAAATAGAGAAAGTCATAATGGTATATTTTAATAAAGGGGCCCCAAGTTTTTGTATTTAAGGGCCCCAGCTTGGCTTGAGATGTCTCTGTTCCTGTCCATTTAGAGTTATGTCAAGTTTGGGTATCAATACTAATGCCTAAATAAAGAAATTGACCCGATTTGTCCATGGTATTTATCGCTGTGGATAGACATAACCCATATAGAGACCCAGGGCTGATAAACATCACAATTGCTATTATTAATTCATGATAATAAGAGACATAATTTAGACTCTATTATTTAAGGCATTAAACTGTATTCTTTTAAATCGGGTCGCCCTTTAAAAATGGAATATTTGACTTGTAATTTTTTTTTAAATGGCGTTATAATTATTATCCATAGCAAGATCCAGCTTAAAATGTCTACATTTTTTATTTTAAATTTTATTACTATTTTTAAAATAAGATATATTTAAATTTTAATGTCATATTAAAAAAGTCAAATGTAATCTTCAGAACTTGTCTTCTTCCTTGTTTAAAAATAAAATATTTATACTGCGCATAATTTTTTTTGACATTGAAAATGAGTACAGAACAGTGTAGTGCGTATATTTCACAATATAATAAAAGACTATCTAAAAGAGTAACACTGGTCGTCTTATTAAAAGCCCTACATAAATATTTACGTTTTCATTTTAATTAAGATTCCTATATTAATTTACGACATAGTTACAAACAAATGCTTATAATTAATAAATAAATACGCAATATTTAATTTCATCAATAAAATCAACACATTTATTCTTTCAAAAAATTTCTATATGCTTGTTTGCCAACCGTCATATGAAATAAAATATTATTCCCTAGATAGGGAAGAATCTCAGAATTGAATTGGATTGGATCGAAATAGAAGTTTTACTAAAAGTTCATGGTAAGTCCGCTGTTCGTAATATCACAAAACAGCAATATCAAACGCGTGCTAGTAAATTATTATCAACCGTTGAACACGGAAGATTTTTTATCGGACCATTCACAAATAACTGCCACTAGGGACCGTTAACACCTGCCTACCGAACTTATCTCAGATAGAGCATCGATTCGACCAATATAGAAAAAATGTTGTATTATTAATAAAACCGGTAATTTAAAATTTGAATTTCATATACACGATGATCAACGACGCTGCATCGCAAACAGGTATGAACTGTTATTATTTATTAATGTGAATAAATCAGATTCGTTCTCAAAATGATTCCCGGTATAAGCCGTTACATAGTGTAGCGCGTTGTGTAAGATAACCTGAATTACAAAACTTTCATCACACCGACCGAGATAAAACTTAATAATGTTAAACAAAATTATATTTTAATGTACGAAATTCCACGAGCTGTGTAATTTTATTGTATCCTAACATACTGGTACGTAATCAGCGAAACCGGTTTTATGGTATTTTAACGGATAATACTCGATGTCGGCTCTAGAGAGCATGGATTGATTGATGTGCAAATACCAACTCACCGGCCGTTAGGTGCTGATGGGGAATGCACCAACTTCACCGCAAACAGGAACTGGATAGCACACACTAGCAGACAGCATAAGTTCAAGGATAGTGTCAAAGCGCACAGAGCTAACGTCACTTCATATACCACTGCGAATTCCTCCGGAGCACTTGTCGCTGGCGCGGATATCTTCAATAGAAATAGTAAAGCTAATAACGCTAGAAGTAAACTAACAAGGCACAGTAAGGCTAATGACGTTAAAGCTTCCTCGGTCGCAGCCCGCGTGCTCCTCGCTCTCGTGGTAGCCGATCTGGTAGATGGCACACCGGTAGCGGTACCATTGGCGAGTTTCGGAGGCGAGGCAACAGGTATTGGAGTAACAACAGGTACGGGCGCGGCGGTAGTGGGTGGTTGGGCACCAGGGCTCACGCTGGCGGATGTACCACCAACGGAATGCTTGGACGAGTCTAGAGTTGATACATTGAGCGGTAAATGGTGGTGCGGCCGCCGCGGCATGTTCTGGTAGCGGTGGTCGGCATCGTTCGCCGCTGGCGGCCGCTGTGCATGCTTCAACATATCGCAGTTATCACGCCGCGAACCGCCATCTCTCCGACTGGTTTCCCGGCATTCGGGCCGGTTCCGATTTTACGTTCGCTTAAAACACGGCCACAGCGTGCGGCGTACGCGGCTCGACTGAATCCCCCCGACTCACTACCTGCCTGCCCGTAATTATGTCAATCAAACCGGTGCAGGGTGCATAGTGAAACCAACCACCAGCTTCGACCATACCAAACCTCCCCTTACAATGAATAATGCTTTAAAACACAATTGTCCTAATGCTAAGCAAACACGTCAATCTTTTGTATTTGATATATACAATAATATGTTTTGTTTATATTAGACGCGCGACTGAGTTTGTTTGTAAACTTGAACAATCTAGTCAACATTCCGTTTTAAATGATCTTATATGTTTTAAATAAATACTTTCAAAATACTTATTATTCTTACTAATATTATAAATGCGAAAGTAACTCTTTCTCTCTGTCTGTCGCGCTTTGACGGCAAAACGACTAAACCGATTTAAATGAAATTTGGTACACAGAAGGTCTAGAGCCTGAGAAAAAACATAGGCTACGTTTTAATGTGAAAAAAGGGTTGTAAAGGCAACCCTTTACAACCCTTTTAAGGGGGTGATGAAAAATTGTAGGGAAGCATCGTCATTTTTAGGCTATTGATTCGACATAAACAAATATGACATTCAAAGTTTGTAAAAGGGGTGAGGAAGGGGGTTTCAGAGTTTGTATTAAATTCGTATAAATATAATCGCTGGCAGAAGCTAGTAAAACCTATATTTTGTAAATATATAATTATGGAAAATCTATAAAACAAAAAACAATCATTTGTAAATGCTAATAAAATCACTTTGTAAATGCCCAAATTATCGCATAACATGCACACAAATGCAATTCATAGGCCACTCTCTTTTAAATCGGTCAAAAATGAAAATACATTCTTATGGTTTAAAGACTCATGGGTCTATAACCTGTTCCGTGTAAACAGGGTCAAGGTATACTTAGCATTGGAGAATTCCGAAATATATTAAAGGCCAAGATAAATCTAAACAAGTGGGTTGTGATTAGATCACCCATCATTGATAAATACTAGCAGAATTTAGTAATATTGAATAAGTAGTTATTTTTTAACATCAGCAATGCTTTTTCAAGCCCTTATTACTATACATCGCGCAATTTCAGGAAGATTACATTGTAATGGAAATTTAACATGTTTTACAGAGGAATGTCTTTTAATTACTGATTTTAAAGTATTTAATAATATATAGTATGATATTTTCTTGAGTTTTTTGTTTTTTTTTTCATGAAATTTTATTTACGTAACTACTCATTTATAATATTATTTTTAGTTCATTGATCCAACGGTTACATTAAAAAGACAATGTTGAGATTTATGGCGCTTACGAGGTTTTGATCGACATACATATATTATTTCCCCTCCAATGAAATGTGCTTAGGAGTGGATACGACAACTGTCCCAGTGGAGCAGAATTGAACCTGCAATTCTTACGTTAACAGTCCCGTGGTATATCCCGCTGAATGACGGACGGACAGCGGAGGCTCAGAATACGTTTCCCTTAGCATGCAACCCTAAAAAAGCAAAAAACTCTATATGTTCTACAACAGAAGTCGTGCCTAATGTGCCGATGCTTCACTTATGCTTTTGCTCATGATAAACTGGAGTCTACGCTGACGTAATTGTAGAGATTATACATAGATCACTCCACTGATGACAGGCTGGTTCATTTTTCGCCCAAAGAATCGGGATTGCGATACAACGGTGAAATGCAGCTACCATTTTTGCCACTATTCCCGGTAGACGGAATTTGTACAATTGTATTATAATTATTTGTAAATATAATTAGTATTGAATTGTTAATATGTTGTAATAAATGTCTTAAATTAAAACTGCAATTTGCCGGTTCAAAGCCATGTGTTAGGATTATAGAAATATTATACGGTAAGTTTAATCATATGTACGTCCTCCGGCGCGTGGACAACACCTGCATAGCAGATGTTTCGATATAAAATGCCTTCCAAAAAATTACCAAGACGATGCTTTATTAATTTATTATGTTTGATTAAGAAGTTGATTAACAGAGTCTTTTATTCGTAAAGAACATTATCAATGCTTTTTTCAAGACATTAATCCTATTGTCCCTCCAAATAACTTCGAAGCTTGCGCTAGGAGTGGGTACGACAATAGCACAAAATAATTACCCGTCAAGTGCGTTGTGGACCACGCACTGTTGAAACTAAAAGGTTCCGCAGCTTGGTTATGAAGGGAATCTTAAGGGCTTTAAAAAAATAACTAATTAAAATCGACCGCAAATATAAGTTGGTAATTTCATAGTAATTATTAAAATTAATATGAAAAACAAAGATCCCCTATCAGCTTATATATCTCTAAAATTTATAGACCTATCATCTTCAAACCAAATGTGGTTGAAATTTTATTTGATGTCCTACAAGCTCCAATTTTTCCAGAATTTTAAATCCTATAGTTCAAAAGTTAGAGGAGGGGGACACAATTTTTATGACTTTAGGAGCTAATATCTCAACAACTACTGACTTAATGAAAAACTGAAAAATGACTGTGACATACGGACGGACGGGCGGACAGACGGACGGACGGACAGACGGACATGACGAAACTATAAGGGTTCCGTTTTTGCCATTTGGATACGGAACCCTAAAAAGCTACTGCAGAACGTATCTACTTCGAATTATGTTAGGATGTTTGTTACTCATTCACGCATAAATGGCTTGATAGATTATGATACAATTCAACGCACAGATAGCTTATTATCTAGAATTAACACATATTATAATTTTTATCACGGAAATATGTTCTTTTTGTTTATGTTAGAAGTTGGCAAACAAGCATACGGCCCACCTGATGGTAAGTTGCCGTAGCCTATGAGCGCTTGCAGCACCATTAGTAGGCGCCACTCACGCGTTGCCAACCTCGAGATATTAGTTCTTAAATCTCGTCCGCCCAGTAATTTCACTAGCGTACAGTGCCCTTTAAACCGGAACATAGTAATGCCTAAGCACTACTATTTGGCGGCAGAATATTTGACACTGCGGTGGTACCTACTTAGCCGGCCTCTTGCAACAAGAGACCTATCACCAGTGTGACTGATTGCATTGGTGGAATAATCTCTGCCGTGACAGAGGTTATCCCAACAACGGGCGATGGGGTCGTCACATCCCGACGCCGGTAAAAATGTTCGATTCCTGTTGAATTACGAAATAACATTGTACAGAATTCGATACAATTTTTATATGATTTTTACTTCTTAACGGGGTCAAAGAACTAATAATATAAATAAATATTATTTTATTTCAATATTGTCGGCTATGTTTGTGGTATTCATGACTGAATTGTAAAATGCTTTCTTGAAAAATACATAATTGTGTAGTTAGTACTTTTGGTGAGCTAAGCCATTGATATAAGAATGAAACTCATGCAGTTCAATGACCCCTCTAACCTCCAACACCTATGAACATATTTACATATAAACAATACATATACAAATTCGGTATGTAAATAAATAAGACACATAGCGAGCGAGTCCGCTTTTAGCCTTGACGGTTGCGGGTTCGATTCCCGCTCGGGCACATGTTTGCACTGATCTAAAAAAAAACTGTTTCGGTCTGGGCGCTTATCTTTGTGGATCTCCCCACCGTGCCTCGGAGAGCACGTTAAGCTGTCGGTCCCGGTTGTTATCACATAACGTCTGATAATAATCGTTAGCTCTTGATAAGTAAATTGCTCTTATCCAATGAGTTACTGGTTCGCTTAGGGTTGCGGAGGTCAGATGGCGGATAAGAGTAATAAGCAGACCCTAGGTAGATCTATTGATATTACTAGAAAAATGTAAAACGTGTTCAGTCCGTGTTAACCTTTTATTAATAGAAATAAGCATAGATATAAACATATAATAGAACTGAGTATGAGCATAGACAACAGTATCCCATTTACGCAGTATATACTATAATTATATCTTCCTCCTCGCTTCGGTTTCCTCAATGCTGAGGGTCGTGACCACCACGGCGCAGTAATAGTTTGTCTCGGATTACTCGTCGCCATCTACTTCTGTCTGCTGCCGAGTGTGCATCGTATACTGTGCTTTCAAGAGTGGTGTGGATCTGGTCCGTCCAGCGTGTCGGGCTTCTACCTCGTGGTCTTTTTCCATCTACTTTACCAGTTACCATCAACTTTTCCAGGTTGCCGTCATCCTTTCTGGCAATGTGGCCAAAGTATTCAAGGATTCTACTAGATGGTAGAAAGCCTTGTCTGTATCTTTAGTTCTTGCAAGATTGACACGATTAATATAATTATATAAACCACCAAAAAAAAAACCGAGAAAATACTAAGAAAAAGAAGAACCTGCTCATGTTTCTAAGCATTTGTTATTCATTTCATAAGACTATTTAAATCCATATCGTGAAATATCAATCACTTATATTGTTACCTTACTCTGAGAGGATAGTACTTCCCTGTCGAGCAGGCCCATATTTGCTGAGGGTTCGATTCCCTCTCGGAGCAGATGTTTGTATTGACCATACAGGCATGTTTTCCAGTCTGGGTGTGTTTGTCCTTGTCATTGTGTTTATTTCCGGACCCCCGACACAGATATAACTATCTTAATGGGGGCAGTTTGTAGCGTTTATTATTATTTGTTTATAATATAAAGTATCAATCGTAATGAAGAATAACAGGTCCCTTCCCCTTCTGTTAGCAATAAATCAAGTACGATGTACATTGAAGGTCCGATGTCCGCACTAGCTCTATAAGGCTGCATCAGTATTGGTTGCATCTTTTGTAGGGTTTCCAATTATGTTATTACTGTTAAGACTAAAAAGGATTTATACGCCGGGCATATAATATGCATATTTATTAAAAATATAACACAGTCACTTTACAATTTTTATTATTTCATGACGGTTGGTAAGCAAGCATACGGTCCGCCTGATCGTAAGCACCACATCGAAATATGAACGCTCGCGATACTTGAAGTATGGCGTCCTAAGCACGTCCTGACACAAGAGAGAAAATGCCCCTTACACAGCACAGACACGCACACAAAACCGTCTTCGCCGGCGCGGACGAGGTCCTTAGTTTCGCACGTCGCGTCGCGCTCACACCGTCGGGTGAGTCTATCGTACTCTGGCACCCCGCTCGGTGACGCTGTCAAGACATGTATCAGAGACACGTTTTTTTTATTTTTTTATTCATAAAAAGGGCTTTGTCGCATACGCGATAATGTCGCCCTGGTATAATAATTATAGATTACATTTAATAGAATACTAAGCAACTATATATATATCTAGGAATATTCCGCTCGCTTAGCTACTAATTTGTATAATGACCGAGCTTTATCTGACAGAGGCTCAGCCATATACTATTACAGCTACCCACCACCCTTAAATTAAAATCTAAACTATTTCTTACATTAGAGAGGGACACGTTGCCAACCCAAAGGATAAGAAGGTAGGAATTAAGTAAAAATGTTACTTTACTTCGATTTCCTGTGAGAGTGTAGTATTTTGTCTGGTCGAGCGGGCCGATCTGTGCTGAGAAGAGCATAGAAATAAGTACATTAAGATTTTAAAGTTTTTCGTTTTGTGGTATAGTTTCTGTTTCCACTAAATACTGTTGGCTTTTGAGAAGTTCATGAAAACGTGCCTCAACCTTAATATAATGAAGGTTAAATCCAATTTTTTACGGAGATTGTCATCTCGAGATTTGTAGCTAATTTCCTCTTCTATATAAATATAAGCTTTATAAATTTTCTCGAGGTTAAAGATCCGCTTAATGGCATCTAACAGATATACAAACCGTAAATGATTTTGCAATTACCTAACATTTTAGGATGTAAAACACTAACATAATAAAAAATAAATCAATCGCAACTTTCGCTTAACAACTTTTCTATCTAAATAAGTCGAAATCTCACTAAAACTAGATTTATAGACTTCCTATCGAGTTTGATGTCGCCTCGCGGTTCAGAACTGGTGGTCTGTCAAAGAATGCAGCTCGTCTAGTTTAGCGGCAAACCTGACAACTTTTGTTTTGCCGTACGTTTCAGAAAAACTTTATAATTTTATAATAGCTATATCTTTATAATAACAATAGCGTCTCCGCTCACGTTAATTTTCCGGGGTAAAAAGTGTCCTGTGTTAATCCAAGTAATAAGCTATGTGTGTAGCAAATTTCAACTAAATCCATGCGATAGTTTTTGTGTAAAAGAGTAACAAACATCCAAACTTTCACATTTATAACACAAGTAAGAAAATGCGTTAGAAGTCATTATATTCGTCGAAGACGTAACAAGATAAAAATCTTTTGAAAAATTTTATGTTTCACCTTATTATACGTTTGTAGAAAAAACGACACTATCAATAGAAATAATTACCAGTCAAGTGCGTTGTGGACCACGCATAGTTGAATCTAAAGGGTTCCGCAGCATGGTTATATAATAATAACTTTATTTCGACCAACAATGGATCATATGTTGTTAGTAATACAAGTATCTTACGCCTATTTGTTAGTAATTTCTAAAACTTATTTAACCTAAGACAGGATTAATTTGCTAGCACGTGAATCCGATAGCAGTGATTCACATACAAACAACTTCTATTAACAAATGCTCTCAGGACGCCACTTGAGCTGGAAAGAATCCTGCGCAACAACGATGTGCACCGCTTTCGCATAATGGTATAAAAACAGTCCACATACGCCTCGGCAAACATCTCCGATGCACTAAAAAAACGAGGCATACTCATTAGCATCCTGAAAGCATTGTTATATTGTACACGCAGGGCGTTGTAATGTTTCCGCGTATAGTCTGCCCACAGGCTGCTAGGGTAAAATGTGGTGCAATGAGCTCTGAAAAGCGTTATTTTGACTGGCATTGAGCAACGAGCAAACCTGCGAACAATCATATTTGCCCTAACAGACAAAGCCCTGCGTTCTCTCTCAATATCTGCATTGTCTTTCAAGTCATAGAATACTACATGGCCAAGATATTTAAAGCATTCAACTCTCTTTAGTGGAACCCCGTGTAACTTGATAGCAGGTACAATAGATGGAATCGATTTTCCCCTGGCCTGAAAGACCATGCATTCGCTTTTCTTACAGTTATAGACTAAGCCATGACGTTTGATATAGTTCTCACAAAGACTTAGCAGTTTTGCTAACCCACAGACAGATGCACTCAGCTGAACCATGTCGTTTGCGTAACTAATGTTATTAAGACAGACTCCATCAATATGACATCCGACACGAGTGCTACTGAGCGTCTGTATTAGGGCATTCACATACAGATTAAACAACTTGGGTGAGGTCAGGCCACCCTGCCTCACCCCACATTCCAACCTGTAAGACCTTGAGTAGCTCTCTGACCATCGCACAACAGTAATCTGATTTTTATACCAAAACTTAAAAATCCTGTTGATCTCTTCAGGCATTCCAGTGAGTTTTAATTTCTGTCATAAGATATCGTAATTCACCAGGTCAAATGCCTTGGATAAATCGAGAAAACAGGCGTAAATGGGTGATGGTAAGGTTATGAAGAATCTTAACGGTTTTAAAAATAATAACGAATTAAAACCGACCGCAAAAATAAGTTGGTAATTTCATAGTAATTATTAAAAGTAATATGAAAAACAAAGTTATGGGAAAAACTTATATATCTCTTAAATTTATAGACCTATCTTCTTCAAACTAAATGTGGATGAAAGTTCATGTGGTACTCTACAAGCTCAAATTTTTCCAGAATTTTAAATCCCATAGTTCAAAAGTTAGAGACACGATTTTTACGAATTTAGGAGCTAATATCTCAACAACTACTGGCTTAATGAAAAAACTCAAAATCAAACCTCCTTATCATTTTAAAAGAACTATCCAAAGATATCTCACACGTTGCCATACGTTGAAATTTTTTTCAATCGTCAGTTACATGTATGGACTGCTACCCTTAATTCATATATATATTAAGATTTTATTACAAAATCCTTGTGCGGTTCATGGAATACACCTAATTAGTAAATTTCGTATAGATAGAGTCAATGGTCTCCGACTAAAATGACTGTGACATACGGACGGACAGACGGACAGACGGACGGACGGACAGACGGACATGACGAACCTATAAGGGTTCCGTTTTTGCCATTTGGCTACGGAACCCTAAAAAGGTATTTAATGCATTGAAAGTTTTATTATAACGCATTATCTAGTTAAATAAAGTTTATTTGAAATATATATTACAAACAAAAAAATTATCAGTCAATGTCAAAATAAACGTCACTTTCACAAAAAAATGTTGACTCTAGCTAACTTCAGGGTGTCTATTTTTTGTGACGGTGTGCGCGCGCATCGTAGAAATTTACTCTCATCATTTTTCCCAACGCGCCAAAAGAAGTGTAACTTCAAAAAGTATTAGTATAGAAAAGTATAGATTATTATTAAGCCTATCGCCACCGTTGTGGCGTTGTGGGTAGCGAGTCTGCCTTAAGCCTCTACGGTTGCGGGTTCGATTCCCGCTCGGAGCAGATGTTTGTATTATTCGTACAGGCATGTTTTCCGGTCTGGTTGTGTTTGTCCTTGTCATTGTGAATGTTTCCGGACCCCCGACACAGGATATAATTATCCTAATGGGGGCCGTTGAGTGTGTAGCGTTTATTTATTTATTTATTTATTTATTGGAACGCACTACTTTCCTAATTTATACCAATATATTAAAGGTTAAGAAGAAGCCGAGTTCGTTTGTTTCTTAGGTTGAACGCACTAATCTCTGGAACTACTGATTGGATTTGAAAAATTCTCTTTACATTTGAGAGACATTTCTTGAGGCTATAACGCTATATAACATCACGATAGGATACTTAGAAGCGGAGCAATATGAGCGAAAGTGCTGGCGGGCGATAAGATGCGGTTAGTTGGTGGAACGTGGTTTTAAAGGCGTCGGGATGTGACGACCCCATCGCCCGCTGTTGGGATAACCTCTGTCACAACAGAGATTATTCCACCAGTGCAATCAGTCACACTGGTGGTAGGTCTTTTGTTGCAAGAGGCTGGCTAGGTAGGTACCACCGCAGTGTCCAATATTCTGCCGCCAAATAGTAGTGCTTAGGCACTACTGTGTTCCGGTTTGAAGGGCATTGTACGCTAGTGAAATTACTGGGCAAACGAGATTTAAGAACTAATATCTCGAGGTTGGCAACGCGTGAGTGGCACCTACTAATGGTGCTGCAAGCGCTCATAGGCTGCGGCAGCCACTTACCATCAGGTGGGCCGTATGCTTGTTTGCCAACTTCTAACATAAAAAAAAAAAAAACGTGGCGTTTTCATCCGAAGGGAGCGAAGACGTGGCCACAGCTAGTTTTAACATAATTATGAATGAAGATTTTTTTAGATAGAATACATAAATACGTTTATATACCAGCGGCTTCCACCAAGTTTTTTTCATTTATTATTCAAGCTTTTTCGCAATCGAAATATTTTTGCACAACAAAATGTATCCTTTTTCTTCTTCAAGGCGCCATCTATATCTATACCAAAATTGAACAGAATTTGTTGTGTGGTCTTCACGTGATTGACGCACAAACGAAATTACAATAATTATATTATATATACACAAACAAAAAATAAACGTCTAAAAACTTCTAATTAGTATTTAAGTACATTCAATATAGAGTTCATAGACACATACTTCTGTTACATAATAACAAAGATTAAAAAAAAAAATCTTGAAGCTTGTTATTGGTAATTTTCAACTAAACTAAAATATAACCAACACATCGATAACTCATTATCATGTGCGTAATAAATTTGTGACTTAAGAAGAGGTCAGTCGTCTAGATAAAGTTGTGATTTCCTCAGTTTCACAACACCGCTAATTGAGAACAAAATGATGACGTGAGTGTATTTTAATTTTATAAAACAAAATCATGTATAATTGTTATTAAAGAATGCGTTAGCTTATTTTGTCTTAGCTGAAGAAATTGGTATTTTATATAATTTGTCCAAACTGGAATATTATAAAATAAATGTTTTTTTAAATGAATAAGTCCGCCTCTATTTGAATTATAATCTAAATTTTCTCATATCTATATCTATATTTGGACGCAAATAAGCAATACCATGTCAACCCACACGAATGTCATTTCGAGAAAAACGCGTTTGAAAATTTTGAACACCTTGCTTTATATAATTTTTTAAAAGTATTGGTCAAGTTTTTGGCAATTTCAGATTTATGCAAGTTATTTTACTTTTTTTCATTTCATTTTCACAAAAAATAAGTATACAAATTGCATATTTCGTATATAATATAACCCAAAACGTTTAACATAATACATAAATTGCATGATTAAAAAATGGCTTTTTTAGAAGTTTTAAAGCTTAAAACCCTACATATATTAAAGAAAAATGTTCTTCAGCCATTTACCAACACTTCTGCATATATAACTCAGTTTTTTCAATTTTGTAGGTTGACATGGTATTGCTTATTTGCGTCCATTTAATTATTATCATTGTTATTAATCAATACTAGTTCCAGAGCCCTCACAAGGTTCCATTATAACTATATAATATTATAGAATATAAGATTGGCATTTATTTTGTGCTATATAACATAATTATTTTAATGGATATGTAACTTAAATTAATGAATAAATGAATATTTCATAGTAGATTATGGTGGATGACTGTTGATATTATTTGTAATGTTATGAGCTGTATATATAAAGTATAACGTTAGCGATATTAGGAAAATTTTTGAAAATATTTTACCAGTGTATATAAATTGTTCTTTAACCAAAATTAGCTGGTTTAATGCCAAACACCTCTAAATTTTTAAGTCTAATCTCCCGGTAACTAGATGTATTATTTAAAAAAATTAAACGAGCCCCGCGTAACCTTTTTTTTTTTTTATGTTAGAATTTGGCAAACAAGCATACGGCCCACCTGATGGTAAGTGGCTGCCGCAGCCTATGAGCGCTTGCAGCACCATTAGTAGGTGCCACTCACGCGTTGCCAACCTCGAGATATTAGTTCTTAAATCTCGTTCGCCCAGTAATTTCACTAGCGTACAATGCCCTTCAAACCGGAACACAGTAGTGCCTAAGCACTACTATTTGGCGGCAGAATATTGGACACTGCGGTGGTACCTACCTAGCCGGCCTCTTGCAACAAAAGACCTACCACCAGTGTGACTTAGTTTTAGGATAAAATCAATTTTTGTTGTATTTAAAATATACTTTAATTAGGTTAAAATCGCCTTTGGGAGCAAATGTTTATACTGATCATAAAGGCTTGTGTTCCGGTCTGAGTGTGTTTTTTTTTGTCCTTGTGTGGTTCCGGACCTCGACACAGCAGGATATCACTATCCTAATGGGGGCCGTCGAGTGTCTAGCGTTTATTTATTATTATTTAGTACTAGAGTATCGGTTATAGGATATGAAACGTAGATTTTAGCGGCGCAGATTAAAAGTAAACAGCTCACAAGGATTGAAATGATAAACGTACCGGTGAGGACTAGTGACGAAACTTATGTGTTTCGAATTCGGCTGTTGCCATACGGCGGTAATGAACATCATGAAGAAACCTTCATGAAATTTTGAGACACCATTTATGATTGTAGTCCCTAAATAAGGGGTTTTTTTTTAATGCCGGAGGGCAAATGACTCCACTCCACCTGATGGTAAATGGAAGTGGAGTCCACACGCGAAGGTGGCTAATATGGTTGCAGAAGGCGAACTGTACTAGCCATCCTCGCCCTGCCTACCCGCAAGGTGCCTCTTCACGCCTCGCTTGAAGGACCCCAGGTTGTAAGAATGAGGGAACACGTGTGCCGGTAAAGCATTACATTTTTTTGAAGTGCGACAAAGAAAAGAGTTGGCAAACTTCTTTGTTCGTGATGGTATTGATGCCACAGTTAGTCGGTGACATCGGAGACCGGCACGCGTAGTTCTTGAATGGAAGGGGAAGGGAGGGATAAGGGAAAATAATTCCTCAGAACACTCGCAATATATATATAAACAGTAAATAAAGGTATATTAACAGTGTAAAGTAGCCTACACAGATTTAGAGTAAGCTAGATACCGCATGTTCATTAGACAGTATGAAAACCGAGCGTCTTCTTTTTTTATGCCGATGACGTCATTCTAACCATTTATTGATGTAGTCAACGTAAACTGTATTGTTTCAATCGCTTAGCGTCAGTAGTACTGTCGTGTTTATGACGAAGCTGCGGCGCACCGGTAGCGAACCTGCCTTAAGTGCCACAGGTTGTGCGATCGATTCCCAGCAGATGTTTGTATTGACCATACAAGCATGTGTTCCAGTCTGGGTGTGTTTGTCTTTGTCTTCTGTATGTTTCCGGACCACCGATATCGGAAATCACTATAATAAAGAAGACCGTTGACTGTGAAGCTTTTATTGTTATTATTTTTAAAAAGGATTTTCGATATATAGATTATATATAAGCTTGTCAAGTTTGTGCCAAGATATTGTGCATAGTACAAACTTCGGGCACGCTTGGACGGACGGTTTGCGGCATCTAGCCTACTATAAATCTATAATGCTACTAAGCTAATATTAATTTGTGATGAAAAGTCACTACCGAAAAATGTTTGGTTTAAAAAACCTACAATATTTATTAATATTTTTTTCAGATCTGTAATGGACGTGATTGTGATAGGTTGTGGAGCGTCTGGTATTGCTGCGTTAAGGAAACTCTATGACGCTGGTTTGAAAGTGCTCGGTTTAGAAGCAGCTGACAGAATTGGTGGTAGGATACGGACTATTGAATATGGCGACTGTTTTCTCGATTTGGGAGCTGCTTGGTAAGCTTCTTTAGAAATATTTAATATTACTTCATTAACTATTGTAATTATTAAAAGATTAGATCATGGTTTGATCACTTTAATTGCTAAAAATGAGTTTTTGGCCTCCCACACCAAAGAGCGGTACCTAGGTATGTTTCGTGGTCTCGTACGTCTGAAACGTCTAAAACGGCTATGGTTTCGATTTTTTTTTATCTGACTCAGTGCATCATTTTTTAATCTGACTCAATGAATTCAAGAGTAACTGTCCAGCCGTTCGTTTGAAGATTATCATTATTGATAAATATTAAGAAATATCGCGGTATTACAAATTTTAATTTTAGTGGTTACTTTTTTGCTGACCCTATTGGCCTTAATCTAGTGGTGACGCCGAATACGTAGACCTCGCCGTTAGCCCTTGCTCAATGTTGATTTTGTCTTTGTTTGGGGGCCCTCTTAGAGGCTTCCTCTCGTAGGTTTATATGTAAAAAGTCATCCGTACTTTAAAACTAACAATAATTCCAGTAAAATAAACGTCGAGTTTAACTTTCTTTAGTTATGTACTTTCCCTCTATAAAAATCTACTAGGTAGCCATGGTTTCACAACAAATTTATTTAAACTTCTATTAATAATATAATATTATTTATTTCAGGTGTCACGGGGAGAAAGATAATGTAGTCTTTGAATTAGCGAACCCATTAGGTCTTCTAGGTAGACCAAAACCCGATCATAAATATTTTGTCTTATCCAATGGCGAATTATTACTCAATGAAGTAAGTGAAGAAATCGTTCAGGCTTTGAATGATGAAGTAGCTAATGCTGATAAAGATGGTACGGGGTCAATATCTGAATGCGTACGAAATGCGTAAGTAAATAAAATAATTGCGTATATGGTTCTTATAGCAGTCAAGCCTCAACAGCTCAACTAGATCTGGATCTAGAAAAGGGGGTTGTTGTTTGGGCCTTAAACAGAAACTCTTGCTCCGGTGAAAAAATGGTAGCTCGACGGTAGAATGGTCTTGAAGAAACCATTGATACAATATTTGGTCCTTAAAAAAAGAAATACTGCAAGTCGTAATAATACATTTGACGACGTTGTAGCACAGTGGTAGCGAACCTGCATTAAGAGCCACAGGTCGCGAGTTCGATTCCCGCTGGGAACAAATGTTTGTATTGACCATACAGGCATGTATTCCGGTTTGGGTGTATTTGTCCTTGTCATTGTGTACGTTTCCGGACCCCCGACATAAGATATAACTATCCTGATGGGGTTAAGTGTGTAGCATTAATTTATTTCATTTAATTTTGATAATCGTTAGAAACTTCTTACATAACTAGTTTTTAATAAAAATAGCCTTTATTAACATTAATATATTTCAACTTTAAATTTTCTTACTGATTTTAAATAATTGCAGTTTTCTTGTTGACATAATTACAATTTGTGTCAATAAACTTTGCATGATAGTCATTAGAAAATATGCTGAACACCGATTTGCCAATCCATACATGATCCATAAATACTGTAGACGACGTTGGGGCGCAGCGGTAGCGAACCTGCCTTAAACGCCACAGGTCGCGGGTTCGATTCCCGCTCGGAGCATAATATGTTTGTATTGACCATGCAAGCATATTTTCCGGTCTGGGTGTATTTGTCCTTGTCATTGTGAATGTTTCCGGACCCCCGACACAGAATATTACTATCCTAATGGGGGCCGTTGAGTGTGCAGCGTTTATTTATTATTATTATTACTGTTCCAGATATTTCTTATTTTAACAAAATGTCATACAATATTCAAGAAATATTCTTACAAGTTCTCATACGTCTCAAAAAAACTAATTTCTAAAGTATCCTCATAAACTTGAAAGAAAGCAACTGAACGGCGGAAATCGAATCAATAAATAATATCCAAGTGCATTAACTTGGGAGGCCCTATCTCCCACCCCCTCTGCTTCCTTCTCCTCCCAACAGTGGAACCCTGTACCTTGGGTTGGCAACGCGCATGTGATACTTCAAGTATCGCGCGCGTTCATAGGTTGCGGTGACTGCTTGCCATCAGTCATCACTAAAACTTGATTTCTAACAACGAAGATGTACATTTACAATAGTTTTCAATATTAAGTATAACTCTATTTTTCAGAGTGAAAACTAACCAGAGTCTTCAAAAAGACGCCACATTAGTTCAGTCTTTTATAGAATGGTATGAAAAAAACAACCACGTCGGTGGTCAAGAGGACCCAAAGAAGGGGAAATCTTTGAAAGGATTACAAGAGTTTTGGGGTTGCGAAGGAGAGTTTATGCTCAACTGGAAAGGAAGAGGTTATAGGACAATATTGGATTATTTATTGGTAAATATTTTCAAATGCATATAAACTGTAGACACAACTAATATTCTAAAAATATCCGTATAAAAATAAATCAATCAGAGTACTGAAAAAGTTTGAAAAATTAACTAGGTAACCATTTTTAGACGAGTTTGTATGCAATATTAATAATATTTTCAGTTTCACATGTATAGAGTCTATGCTTGTATTTTTTTTTATTCATAGCATTTTATATACACACTAGTTGTGCCCACGGCTTTGCTCGCGTGGTCTACAGAATTATTGTTTAGTTTTTTTTTTTTTAGGGGATAATATTGCCCTAATAAAATAATTACACGATTTATTATAACGACAAACACTCATTATATTATTTCCTTTATTTAGCGTTTAGATTTTTCATTTTATTTTTAGAATAAATATCCAGATCCTTCAAGGCAACTTCCAATAGATATTCATCTAAATAAAGAAGTAGAAAGCATAAAATGGCGGACAAGCAAACCAGGATTAGACGCGGGAAATCCTTTGGTACAAATTAAATGCAAAGATGGCAGTTTGTACGCAGCAAAGAGCGTCATTATCACCGTTTCTATTGAGGTTTTAAAAGAAAGGTAGACTGAAGATATTGTTTGAAAATATTTTATGTTTTCAACCACGTTTTATCTACCAATTCAAAACAATATTATCTTCTTGTTGTAAAAATATAAAGTAAATTCATGAAGCTGTTCGGAGCCAGTCCCGGCGTTGGGATGTGACGACCCTATCGTCCCCTGTTGGGATAATCTCTGTCATAGATTATTCCACCAGTGCAGTCAGTCACACAGGTGGTAGGTCTTTTGTTGCAAGAGGCCGGCTAGGTAGGTAACACCGCAGTGTCAAATATTCTGCCGCCACATAGTAGTGCTTAGGCTTTACTGTATTTCGGTTTGAAGGGCACTGTAGGCTAGTGAAATTACTGGGCAGAGGAGATTTAAGACCCAATATCTCTCGTTGGCAACGCGTGAGTGGCACCTACTAATGGTGCTGCAAGCAGTCATAGGCAACAACTTACCAGTGGGCTGTATTTGCCGTGCCGTGGGTTGTTCGCCAACTTGTAACATAAAAAACATAATTTCTATGAGCGCCGGAGGCCTAAATACTCACTCTCCCATTTTGTCCACCTTCTCCTGTCTCTATCTATGTTTTGGGTTGAAAACATGATTGTTGCAAGTGTTCACAAATTACGGCGACTGGTAACTTCGGTTACCATCAAGTGGAACGTACCACCATAGAATAAAAGAAACAAAACAGAGCCTTTCTATTATTATTATTTTTATACAAATTAGCAAGACGGAAATTAAGCCTATATAATCATCCTTTAATGACTCAATCATTATATGTCTAGAAGTAAGGGTTCATTATATATTAATTAAGATTTGTTTTTAAATTTCTTTTGAAGAAACATTTTAATTATTTCCAGACACAACCAATTATTTAACCCAAATTTACCATCTGAAAAATCACAGCTATAAACACTCTCCAACTGTGTGTACTTGACAAAATCTATATAGAATTCACTAAACCATGGTGGCCAAAAACACCGGCTTGTTTCAATATTATATGGAGGAAAGAAGATAAGGCCAAATTTTCAGCGGAAGAACAATGGGTTACTGAAATAACTGGATTCAATACTGTTGAATATCATCCTAATTTACTCTTGGCGTGGATATACGGAGAAGGCGCGAAAAAAATGGAATTGACTAGTGAGGAACATGTCAAAAGTTGTGTCGTGAAATTGTTGGATATTTTCTTCAAAAAGGAATTTTATGTGACACCGGTGAAGTCTATTTTAAGGTATGCAACTTTTATTGGAAAGTTTTATTTATGTATACTCTGACATTGTGGTTGTGGTGGTTTTTAGTAGACTTTAAGAGATTATTAGTAAATGATGATTCAGCCATTGTACATCAATTATTTTGTTTGGAATGATCAAGGACTACAAAAAATACGGACGGATGGACAGACGGACATAACGAAGTTTTAAGTGTTCCTTTTGGCCATTTGGCTACGGAACCCTAAAAACTACATTCCTCAAAGAAATTAATATTTAGAATCGGCGGTAATAAGTTAAATATTTAGTTAAGTATATATAGGTTTGTTCATTATACTCCTCTTTTTAGTCTCCTTTAAAAAAAAAGGTTATCATAAAGTGTTTTAATTTTATTTTTTACGCTAGACGTCTTGAGCCCTTCCGGAACTATCAGAAAAAAGATTATTTTAAAGCTTAGTTACAAATTGCCTTTGCGTTGTTATTAAATAATAACTTTTTTTTTCTAGATCACAATGGGCGTCAAATCCGCTCGCTCGTGGCGCATACTCATACCGCAGTGTTGCTACAGAAGAAAACGGCGGAAGTGCTATTATTTTATCAGAACCACTTTATCATGGCAACAATTTCCCGGTAGTCTGTTTCGCGGGTGAAGCGTCTTCACACCATAGACACTCGGCTGTCCATGGTGCCATAGAAGCCGGGTTTAGAGAGGCCGATAGATTGATTGCAAAATTTAAAAAATAAAAAAAAATTATACTTTTTAATGTATATTTCATTATGGGTGGTGGCTATTATTTATATAAGCTTAAAATAATTTTATGTATTTGTCAAAGTTTGTTAAATGTTAAATAAAAATACGTTTCAATTTAAAATGGAATTTATTTTTGAAGACAAAATATTTTTATAGAACATTAGCAATGCTTTTTCAAGGCATTACTAATATTCCTATTGCCCTCCAAATAAGCTCGAAGCTTGCGCTAGGAGTGGGTACGACAATAGGCCAAGGGGGTCAGGATCAAACCCTCGACTCTCACATTAATGGAGCGAAGTCAGCCCTTCTCCCGTTGAGCTATTGAGGCTTCAAAAAATATATACATAATAATATTATAAATTCAATAATACAAAATATAAGAATAATAATAAGTTAATAACACATATAATTATTGACAGAATTTCATCTATAATTAAATTAATTACAACAAAAAATATCGGATATGAACTTATACAATACAATAATAATAATTATTCCGATTGTATTTATGTATATTTCTTTAATACATTTTATTGTGACAAAAATTGTATATTGACATGTGACAGAAATTAAGTATCAAAATAACTTTGACTTATAGGATTTGTACATATTTAAAAATTAAGTGTATGACAAAGAAAAGAATTTGCAAAATTTCTTTGTTCGAGAAGGAATTGATGCCACGGTTGGTCGGTGACATCAGAGACCGCCATGCGTAGTTCAATATATTTATACCTTCACTACATAGTATAAAACAAAGTCGCTTTCTCTGTCCCTATGTATGCTTAAATCTTTAAAACTACGCAACGGATTTTGATGCGGTTTTTATAAATAGATAGAGTGTTTGAAGAGGAAGTTTTATATGTATAATAACATCCATTACATAGTGGAGAAATACTGTTATTTTTGAGGTTTCTAATGTGATATCGTAAATAATTACATATAACGCTTGCGGGCCACGGGCAGTAATGAATAAATCAAAACTACTGGATCGATTTTAATCATTTTTTCAGTGAATGACATAGGCTATATATTTTAGATCCGCGCGAAGCCGGAGTGGGCTGCTAGTTATAAATATAATTCTATTGTACGTGTGTATATCATTGAATTCTTACTAAACGGCTGGACCGATTTTGATGATTTTTTTGGTGTATAACAATTCGACCCAGTAAGCGCTGCTATCGGGTCTCACATTTCATTTTCGTGGCAAACAACGTCTGCCGGGCTTTCTAGTATATTATATATTGGACGGCAACATATTCTACTAATAATGTAATGCCATTAAATTTATTACATTTTATGTTTTTAATACGGTCTTCTTCTTCGTTGCATTATTCCCGGTATATACGAGTATTTACCCAGGGTCTGCTTATTACTCTTGTCCGGATTTGACAGGCTACTAGTTTTTACATAGAGCGATTGTCAACTGACCTCCGTAACCCTAAGGGCGAACCAGTAACCCATTGGATAAGAGCAATTTACTTATCAAGAGTTAACGATTATTATCAGATGTTATGTGATGTTATAACAACTAGGACAGCTTAAGGCAGACTCGCTACCCACAACGCCACACCAGTATCAATGTTTTCAATGGGGTATTTGTATAAAATAAAATAAACGCTACACACTTAACGGCACCCATTAGGATAGTGATATCCTGTGTCGGGGTCCGGAAACATACAAGGACAAGGACAAATACACCCAGACCGGAAAATATGCTTGCATGGCGTCGGGATGTGACGACCCCATCGCCCGCTGTTGGGATAACCTCTGTCACAGCAGAGATTATTCCACCAGTGGAATCAGTCACACTGGTGGTAGGTCTTTTGTTGCAAAAGGCCGGCTAGGTAGGTACCACCGCAGTGTCCAATATTCTGCCGCCAAATAGTAGTGCTTAGGCATTACTGTGTTCCGGTTTGAAGGGCATTGTACGCTAGTGAAATTACTGGGCGAACGAGATTTAAGAACTAATATCTCGAGGTTGGCAACGCTCGAGTGGCACCTACTAATGGTGCTGCAAGCGCTCGTAGGCTGCGGCAGCCACTTACCATCAGGTGGGCCGAATGCTTGTTTGCCAACTTCTAACATAAAAAAATAAAAAAATAAAAAAATGGTCAACACAAACATATTATGCTCTGAGCGGGAATCGAATCCGCGACCTGTGGCGTTCAAGGCAGGTTCGCTACCGCTGCGCCACAACGTCGTCAAAAATATTTATTTAATATAATTTTTATTATGTAAACACATCGCTACATGTTATTGTCGCTGAACTAATAATGTTGCCATGTTCATCCACATCACACATAGTTATTTCTACTGAATTATTTTCTTTTTTAACATCATCAGCCTTAATTTCCATATCATTATTCTTAAGTGTAATTTCGAATCTTTGAGGCGTTGTTTCAGTAGCGTCCGCTGTACGTTTGAAATCAAACTCAAATTCATTAGTAAGCGACTCTTTCGGCCAACTGTATCCATCGACGATTTTCTTTGAAACATCCTCGAATTCAAATCTCGTTGTAGTTAAACGATACATACCATCATCGCTTATTTGATACCTGTAATGTATACAAAACAATTTTTTATCTCCTTCTTCCTAGCATTATTACCCAGGGTCTGCTTGTACTCTTATCCCGTTTGGACGGGTTACTTGTTTTTACAGAGAGCGATTGACATCTGACCTCCGCAACCCAAAGGTTTTTTTTTTTTAAGAATATTATCAATGGTTTATTTAATTACTAATATTCCTATTGCTCCTCCAAATAAGGGGGTAGGATCGAACCCGCGACCTTCACTTAACGGAAGGAAATCAGTCCTTCTACCGTTGAGCTATTGACACTTCTATACAGTTAAAACACTCATTGGATAAGAGCAAATTACTTATTAAAAGTTAACGATTATTATTAATGTTATGATAGCAACCGGGACCGAACTTGACGTACTCTCCGAGGTACGGAAGACCCACAAAGACATATGCATAAACCGAAACAAACATTTGTAAAATCAATACAAACATCTGCCCACTTCTGGGTTAAAAAGTGCCCAATATTATTCAGATAATAAGCTAAACTTCATCACAATCCATTAATCCGTCACGTGATTGAGAAACATTCATCCAAACATAGAAACATTCAAATTTATAATATTAGTAGTCGGGGCGTAGCTACAGCCGTATCAGTCGTATCGAAAGTCCTAGGCCCCCTAACTACAGGGGCCCCGAACCCGTGTAACCAAAAATTTGTAAAATGCTATCTACAATCTCACTCAAACTCTGGGGGTACGCTAAGGTACGCGTTCCATGCCTACAGATACGTAGCTTCTCCTAGAGGCCCTGTATCAATTTTTTTGGGGCCCTGTATACAAAAATAACTAAACACGGTTGTACTTTACAACTTCTTTTTAAACCGGAGCGATTAGCCATTAAGTTATACTCATTATATAATGAAAACATTTTAATGTTTTTGTTTCTTTAGTGATTTTTTTATTGTATTCTCTATAGGGCTTCGGTAGAAGGCCCCAAAAAATTTTGATACAGGGCCCCCTCTGGGTAAGCTACGTCACTGATTAGTAGGATTACTCACCTAAATCTACTGTGTCCAGAGGGCCATTGAGCTCCGTGGACTTTAACTAAATGGGAAGTCAATCGAGTCCCCCTTGAGAATACTTTGACATTATTGACCGGACATATGTGACAGGCGTATTTTTTAATGGTTTTCGTCTTCGTTGCCTTTTCTGAATCATCGGAGGTGTCACTTTCACTACTGTCATCTTTTTTACGTTTCCTCGATTTCTTTTTCTTTGTGTGAGTCGGTATGTGTTTTCGGAGATCGCTTTTTGTCACGGCTCTGTAAAGAATAATTTAATCAGCTTAATATAAATAATAGTGTCTCTTTATATAAAACTAGCGGCCCGCTCCGGCTTCGCACGGTTATAAAATATATAGCATAAGTAATTCACTGAAAAAATTATTAAAATCGATCCAGTAGTTTTGATTTATTCATTACTGCCCGTGGCCCGCACGCGTTAAATGCAATTATTTACGACATCACATTAGAAACCTGAAAAATTTTTTTTTCTCCACTATTTTTATACATATAAACCTTCCTCTTAAATCACTCTATCTATTAAAAAAACCACATCAAAATCCGGTGCGTAGTTTTAAAGATTTAAGCATACATAGGGACAGAGAAAGCGACTTTGTTTTATACTATGTAGTGATAAGTGGTACTTAATACAAAAAACAATTTCTAAAATTATTGTCTTTCTGTCTTTACCACCTAATCTCAATAGCTCAGCGGTTAAAGGGCTACGCTTCTTTAACGATAGAGTTGCGGGTTCGATCCTGACCCACAAGTTACGAGCTTATTTGGAGGGGCAATAGGAGTATTATTAATGACTTGAAAAATGCATTGCTTGTTAGGATAGTAATTATATTATAACAAAGACAGTTTTTATGGAATAAAGTTTTTTTATGCAGTTTATAGTATAGTGGACTAGCAAAAATCGCTACGCAACGTTAATAAGTTATTTCCACTCCAGCCGATGATTATGATGTATGTTTGCATGTCCGTTTGCGTTTTCACGATTATTCGTTTTACGTTAGTAAAGTCATGCATCTCCCAGCACAAACCACAACTGTTGCGTTTCGTGCGACGAGTGAGAGCGCCGAGCGCCCAATCTTCCATAGGTGATATGGTTAAAAGAGAGAGAGAGAGACACACACAGCATAGGGCATTCGTTATGTGACGATTTCTACTAAATGATACTTACTAGCAGTAATCTGCGTTAAGAATCTTCATTCCAAAAAATGTCAGTGTCAGTGTCAGATTCAGTGTCAGTGTCATTGTCAGTGTCAGTGTCAGTTTCAGTGTCAGTGTCAGAGTCAGTGTCATTGTCAGTGTCAGTGTCAGTGTCAGTGTCAGTGTCAGTGTCAGTGTCAGTGTCAGTGTCTGTGTCAGTGCGTACCTGTAGTCGCAGTGCGGGCAGGCGTGCGTGCGCGTGTGCGCCGCGAGGTGGCGGTAGCGCACGTGGTGCGCGAGCGCGGCGGGCGACGGCGCCGACATGTCGCACAGCGCGCACGCGTACGCCGACACGTGCTGGCGCTCGTGCTCGCGCATGAGGTACTCGCTCGCGCACGCGATCCCGCATATGCTGCACGGGAATCCGGCCCCGGCCTCCACGTTCTACGATATATACTTCCGGTGCACTTAATAGTCCAAAATGTATATGTGACATTTTTCTTCCTAGCATTATCCCGGTATATCGAACAGAGTCTACTTATTACTCTTATTATTTACCAGCTTTGACAGGTTACTAGTTTTTACACAGAGCGATTGTCATCTGACCTTCGTAGTTTAATGGATAAGAGCAAATTACTAATCAAGGGCTAGCGATTATGATCAGATGCTATGTGATAACAATCGGGACTAATAGGTGGACGTGCTCTCCGGAGCATGGAGGGAGGCGCACGAAGACAAACATTTGCTCCGAGCGGGAATCGAACCCACAACCGTCGAGGCTCAGAGCAGGCTAACTACTACCACCAGTGACAATGACTCAAGCCAAAAATTACAGTAATTTATAATATATAATATATATAATATAAATAGTTCTAAGTACAAACTCACCTGTCTAAGAGTATGATCGATTATTGTACTGTTACATGAAAAGTGTTGCCCGCAATGGAAGCACGCGATCAGTTTTTCCCTTGTGTGTGTACGCAAGTGCATAGTGAGGAGGGTTCTTCTCGAGAACACTGTACCACATCCAGCCCACGAACAGATGAATGAATCGTTCTCATCATAACAATTCACATGTTGTTTCATATGGTTAAAAAATGCCTGAAATTGTAGCAAAACATGCATATAGTGCTTGTTCTTCTTTCTAGCATTATTCCCTGTATATACCCATGGTCTACTTTTTTTTTTTTTTTTTTTATGTTAGAAGTTGGCAAACAAGCATACGGCCCACCTGATGGTAAGTGGCTGCCGCAGCCTATGAGCGCTTGCAGCACCATTAGTAGGTGCCACTCACGCGTTGCCAACCTCGAGATATTAGTTCTTAAATCTCGTTCGCCCAGTAATTTCACTAGCGTACAATGCCCTTCAAACCGGAACACAGTAGTGCCTAAACACTACTATTTGGCGGCAGAGTATTGGACACTGCGGTGGTACCTACCTAGCCGGCCTCTTGCAACAAAGACCTACCACCAGTGTGACTGATTGCACTGGTGGAATAATCTCTGTTGTGACAGAGGTTATCCCAACAGCGGGCGATGGGGTCGTCACATCCCGACGCCTTTAAAACTTATTTTCTTATCCTGATTTGACGGGTTCTTACTAAAGAACGAAACAGTAACTCGTTGGATATCAGCTTAATATGCTCTCCGAGACACGGTGGGGACGCAAAGACAAACGCCCAGAACGAAACAATAGAGATATTTAAAACAAACATCTGTTCTCTTACCACCGGTCAGACCATATGCTTGTTTGCCAACCGTCATGATATACAAAAAAACTATTTCTTCGGCATAACCTGTACTGTTTTTTTTTACTGTGCCCAGTAACAATGGCACATAGGGGTAACATTCTTTATCATAAAAAAGAGAGGGTCATTTTTACTATATTTTTATACATTCCATTAATGTAGTCTATTTTTATACATGTATTTAAAAAAACTAATAATTTATTTTCATCTGCTGGGGAATCGAATACGCGAAAATAGGTGTTATAGAGTGGCTAACATAGCCAGAAAGGTCATAAACAAATAACTTTTGTTTTAAAAAAGATAAAAAAGAGGCCATATTACCTGAATGGAATTATAAGTCTCCGAACACCCAACCCACATACAACAGTGTTTATTCTTCAAGAATGGCAAATGGTTTCTTTTAGTTGAGTCTTTCTTGCACTTCTCCAGTTTCAATGTAGCTCTACCGTTGAAACCGATAGCTAATAAGCGTGCATGATACGCGTGGTAATTTATATGACGTAACATTTCATCGAAATCTGAGGTTTTATGACCACATACATCCCATAAACATATGTAGTCCACTGCAAATAATGATTTGATTACATGATTAGTCACATTTAAATCTCATCATATTGTAACTGACTTCTTCATCTTCCTAGCCTTGTCCCGGTGTATTACCCAGGGTCTGCTTATTAATCTTTTGGACGGGTTTTTACACAGAGCGATTGCCATCTGACCTCTGCAACCTTAAGGGCAAACCAGTAACTCACTGGGTACAACTGGGACCGACAGCTTAACATGCTATCCAAGACACAGTAGGCCACATCGGTAGTCATATTGTAACTGACAATTAACATTTTGTACTGTACTTGAAGTATCACATGTGGGTTGACAACCCAAGGGTTAGGAGGGAATGAATGATAAGGGAAAAAAGGAAGAGGAGGCATGTTGCGTCTGTGCTCTCACTCATCGCACGAAACACAACAGTACTTGTTACTAACGTTGATTTATATTAATTTTCAACTCATTACTTTAAACTTGCAAATAAATTCAATTATGGAAAATTTACTTTAAAACTTTTTTTTGTATGTTTTAACTTACCTTTGCCTCCAACATCTATAGCATGCAAGTCAGATGTATGGTTGGCTACATGCTTTTGATAAAGTTCATAGTCTGTGAAATTAGTCTTGCATGACTGCCATTCACATAGCATGACTAGGTTGTCCTCTCGTAGCCGACGTAAAGGCTGTCAAAAGAAACAAATATTTTGTCACTACAAAGAAATTTACAGGAGGTAAGCCTTTTAATGTGCGAGGCTGGCTAGGTTGGTACCACCGGAGTGTCAGCTATTCTACCATAAAGCAGTATACTGTGTTTCAGTTAGAAAGACATGGTAGCTAATGAAACTACTATGCAAAGATTTTTATTTATTTATTGCAAAATCTGATAACGATAAGATCTTATAAATTGTACATTATAAGATCTTATTGTTTAGATTTAGTTCTAACAGTTTGCCAATTATGGTGTGCAACATACATAATATTTACTACACATTTATTAATGCTAATACTGAAGCATAACGGTTTTACAGAATATAATTTTTACACAATGATTTAAAAACAATATCTCAACATTAGCATTATGTGTATGACACCTACAAATTAATAGTGCTACAAGCACTCATAGGCTACGACTACTGCTTACCATCAGTTAGACTGTATGCTTGCTTGCTGCTTGCTTGTATGAAAATTACATATAGAGTTTATGATTATAATCAGATGTTATGTCATAACAACCTCACTAAGCTTAACATGCTTTCCAAGGCACAGTGAGATCCACAAGGACAACAGCCCGACAGAAACAGATAGATGTATGATTAATAGAACATCTGTCCTAAGCAAGAATTAGAAATACAACTGTCGAAGCGTGCCTAAGAGAGTTTATAAACAACTGTGAGTGAATTTGGACTCTATCATAAATTCAGTTTGACCAACAGCTAGTAGACCTCATTACAGCCAAAAATCTGCAAAGCCTTATTAAAAAAAAGTATAGCATGGTATTAAAATAATGACAATATGTTAAAAAACAACTAAGAAAATTCAATTACTCAGGCTTTTAAATAGAGTCAATACACTAAATAGAGTCAATACACTTGTAGTGATCACAGATTATTATTAAAAATCTTATGAGGCAATTCAACACCACAAAAACAATAAATATGGGACTCTCATTGGCCCATGTGAAAAATCTACCACAATTTGATTATTTAAAAAAATTTATTACATCAGAATATATGAAAGCAAATATATGAAAAAAATATTTGTAAAAAAATAGCACATGCTGACTCGTCAGCAATAGTATCATGTGCTACTTTTCGATTTTTTTTGTGAATTTGATGTTAAAGATAGAGATGCAAAGTAAATGCTGGGCAAATCTTGTCAAATTTTGAGTTAACCATTATTTATATAATAAATAAACTTTAATATTTACCACGGCCTTGGGCTCTAAAGTTGGTTCATCAATTCCAGCAGGAACAGTAACATCGTCTGCGTAGGACAAGAAAAACTTTTTGCTGTGGGCATTAGTCTCAATTATAAACTGTATATCATTCTTGTTCTGTTGTGACAACTTTTTTGGATCGTTCTGATTTTGTAGCCATTCCAAACACCGTACAAATTTCAGTTTTGAATTATCAGATTCTTCTGTCTTTTCCTCCATAATTCTTTTTTCCTATACACTTTATCTCACTAACTCAAAATCATTGTCCAATGTTCATTTTGTATATAAATATTATAACATATCTTATATGATAACGAAAAATTCACACGAATTCAAAATTATTTTCAAAAATTTGACATTGACAGACTAGAATTGTTGATGTTGATTGTTGAATGAATACTAGACAACTTGATTGCTGGTCTGTAAGCAGTGTGTCTAACTTCAAATGAGAGATCATACCACACTTCGGCGGAAAAGCTGAGGAATCCTACTAAACTGTTACGCAAAAAATGCCAAAATATTAAAATAAATACAGACAAGTTTTTTTACAATTTTATATATTACAATTAAAAGTTTAAAATGTAAGTAAATTCGTATTATAGTTCCATAAATGTAACTTGAACCAAAATGGCCGCTTCTGCGCAGGTACAATAATGGACAAAAATTTTAGACAAAAATATTGGTTTCGTCTTATTTAAGTCGATTCTTTATAAAGTGGGAAAACGGAATTAAGTATATTATTTCTTCAAAATTCAATTAATTATATATTTATTATCGTTATTAATTACTTAAATAGAAGAAAACAAATAAATAGTATAGAAAAAATGTACCTATATACAAAAAAAAGTTAATGTACATTATTAATAGTGAGACAGACTTCTTCGTATCTTTCGCAGTATTATTCAGAGAATTAGTTATATTATTTTCTTTTAAAAATAACTATAAACGTCAAATACCATCCTTCTCTCCCGTCTCCTTAAAGTTGATTGTGGTCGAGGTGTATCTTGAAATGAATGTTAACACACTTGACAAAACTAATTTATTTTTTAATAATTGATTATTAAAGAACTAAAACAACCGTGAGCGAGTGTACTAAACGCGACCCCCTTCATACCGCATACGGTTGGGACCCAAAAACGTTTTACTGCGCAGGGTTCAACTTACATTTAACAGACTATAACATCATATTTTTCTTCATCAGACTATACGCGACGTATATGTTATCGTTTTTTAAATAATTTCGATCGTGGTTGACCGTCGTTCGTCGTGCCGAATTACTGTATTAAACTGTTTAGGAATTTACTTTATATGTATATAAAAGTGTATGGGGTTATGTTTCATATGTAATTGTTTTTGTATAATTAACACTTTTAATAAATAAACATCGTCGATTTACTTGTATGGAAATAAAGTATATCTATACTCTGTCCCTTAACATGTTTTCTGAATGTGTGTTGAGCTTCATCCCAATGCGTCCATTTTAGCAAGCCGTCCATGTCTACAATTCTAGAAGGCGCAAATTTGACCGCACGTGAGGTACCTACTGTTCTCATTTTTAGACGGGAGCTCCTCAGTACCAGCTGCTTCCAATTGACCGCATCCACCGTAGAGCGGTTCGAATTGTCGACGATCGAGCCTTTTCCGATTGGCTTGATCCTTTAGAACTGCGTAGAGATATTAGGTCGCTCTGCATCTTCTACCGCATCTATCGGGGGCAACGATCTGAGGAATTGTTTGGACTGATACCGCCAGTAGAATTTCATTATTAGACGTCGCGTCAAAATGTCAAATTCTACCCTCACCACTTCACTCTGTGGAAACAGTTTCCGCCAGCGGTCTTTCACCGTCTTTTCGACCCGATGCGACTTGGGAACCTAAAAAAAGAGCCTATTCCTTTCTCAAATGTCGATAACACACCTGCATGCCCTCTAGTGTTGCAGATGTTCATGGGTGGTAAACACTTAGCCTCAGGTGAGTCTCCTGCCCGTTTGACTGCTCTGATATACAAAAAAAGACTGTTCCTTATTCCTAATTCTCTTACTTATATTTAGCAATATTAATATATAATTTGATTATTGATATAATTATTATAAATTGGTCGCACCGCGTCTTTAATCTATTATCTATAAATTGTCCTTGCTCAATGCTCATTTACTGTCTTTCTTGACAATTCATTCCAATTCATTCAATAAAATATAAAAACGTGCGTGCGAGGTACCGAGCGCGTAAAGTTCGGCGTATTTGCGGCTCGGCAAGTAGCCCCACGTTGCATTGAATATTCCTTATCATTAGATAAAAAGTCGTAAATAATTCATATTTCATAGCGTTCATTCGGTCATTTAATAGCGGTCGACCGACCGAAGATATATTAACTCCGGGGCTGATGAAATCAACTATAACTCTAGAAGAAGTAGTGAATAAATTAGATCACGTCGCTTCACCTTTAGCAACAAGAATGCCGAACATCAAAGTTTTTAGTGGAAGCTCCCATCCCGATTTGGCGCAAAAGATCGTCGATCGTCTCGGAATTGATCTTGGCAAAGTGGTAACCAAAAAATTTAGTAACATGGAAACATGTGTGGAAATTGGTGAGTCTGTCCGTGGGGAAGATGTTTACATTGTACAGAGTGGTAGTGGTGAAATTAATGATAATCTCATGGAATTGCTTATTATGATCAACGCTTGTAAAATAGCGTCCGCGTCTCGTGTGACCGCCGTCATACCTTGTTTCCCGTACGCTAGGCAGGATAAAAAAGATAAAAGCAGGGCTCCAATCACTGCTAAACTTGTCGCAAATATCTTATCTGTTTCTGGGGCTGATCATATAATAACAATGGATCTTCATGCGTCACAGATTCAAGGTTTCTTCGATATACCCGTGGACAATCTCTTTGCGGAACCGGCGGTTTTGAAATGGATTAAGGAGAATATTCCTGACTGGAAAACTAGCATTGTCGTCTCACCTGACGCTGGAGGTGCTAAAAGAGTGACATCTATCGCGGATCGATTGAATGTTGAGTTTGCCCTCATCCACAAAGAAAGAAAAAAGGCTAATGAAGTTGCTTCAATGGTGTTGGTAGGTGATGTGAAGGACCGCACTGCAATATTGGTTGATGACATGGCAGACACTTGTGGAACCATCTGCCATGCTGCAGAAAAATTAATCGAGGCTGGGGCCATTAAGGTATATGCTATTCTTACTCATGGTATTTTCTCTGGTCCCGCAATCACACGTATCAACAATGCATGCTTAGAAGCTGTTGTAGTAACTAATACTATACCACAAGAGAGACACATGCAAGATTGTCCTAAAATACAATGTATCGATGTGTCAATGATGTTAGCGGAGGCTGTAAGACGTACGCATAATGGTGAATCCGTTTCGTACCTATTTTCTAATGTTCCATATTAGTTTATAATTTCTTTATAATTAAGTTAAGGTGTCCAACATATACATGGTAACTGCTTGTTATCGAGTAAGCTTTTACGAATTGGTAGTGTCAGCATTTAAAATATTGCCTATTCAGCTAAAACTGGTGACACATTTATTCAGTAAAATATATAGAATGTTGGAAACCAGCTAATTTAGGTTTAGCTTTAATCTCATTAAGTTAATGTAAGAGTTTGCATTGTTTCATGAATATAGTTGGTCAATGTAATGTTTTTGAAAGAAAAATAATGTTTTATACAAAAAAAAAACATATTTTAATACAATTTTTCATGACACGTATAGGTATTTTTCATCTAGAGTAGAATTACCCATACCTGCCATATACATAGTGAGATACATTTGTGCATTTACATGAATTAGTTTAAGCGCTTCAGTAAAAGGTTATCCAATATATAAATACATTTATTTTATACAGCGGGATATAATTTACAGATAAAAATTATTTGGTCTAATTTATGGAGTTCAAAGATTTACGAACAAGTAATGCATAATGAATTAAAAGGATTTTTCTTTGTATTTTATTATTTAAAATGATTTATGTTCGTCAAAAGCTATCTACATTGGTTTTACAACAAATGTATGACTTAATGATGCACTAGGACAAAATTATGTTTGTATGTAAAAATTTGTATGAATGCTAATAGTAAAAAAAATATATTTTTTGGCAATTATGTTGCCATTAGTTGTATACAGTAAGAGATTTTTTTCTAAATTTATAAATCTAAAATAACCTATGTATATTTGGTCCATAAACATAAGACATTAATAAAAAAAACAAAGTAATTTGCTGTTTTATTGCAGAGATCTTTTTTATATTAAATGTATATATACAATTATATTATAGAGTAGTTCATTCAGACACCATTGTAGCATTGTGGGTGGCGAGTTTGCCTTTAGTCTCGACGGTTGTGGGTTTGATTCCCGCTCAGGCAGATGTTATAAATATCTGTTTCGGTCTGGGCGTTTGCTCTTGTAGGTCTCCCGACCTTGCCTCGGATAGCACGTTAAGCTGTCGGTCCCGGTTGTTATCACATAACATCTGATAATTGCTAACTATTGAGAAGAAAATTGCTCTTATCCAATGAGTTACTGGTTGGCCTTTAGTAAAAACTAGTAACCTGTCAAATCCGGATAAGAGTAATATGACCATGAGTAAATAAAATTCCAGAAATAATAAGACAAAGAAGAATGTAAGAGGAGATAATAAAAAATCTTGAATTATAATAAAGCCCATTTGTTATTGAATCATGAAAGATAGTATCAAATTGTTAAAGACTTGACCTAAGGTCGGTCGATAGTGATGTAAACGAATATATGGGCGCGTCTTGTTTGGATAATAATCTAAAGAAAACAAAATGCGGTTCAGATGTCACGACGTGTTACCTTGAGCGCAATATCTGTATTAAATCAATCATATTACAGTAACATTACGCTATAGTATAGAACAAATAGGGATGTATTTAGATTATATAATGTGTATACAGAGTATACATAAATTGACGACCGTTGTGACGTGCTATGTAGCGAAGCTGCTTTGATACTCGACGGTCGCGGTTTCGATTCCCGCTCGGAGCAGATATTTTGTATAAATATTTTCCGGTCTGGGCGTTTGTGTGGCTCTTGTGGGTGTCTCTTCTAGAATTAATTCTGGTATTTACTCAGGGTCTGCATAGACTGTTATCCTGAATTGACAGGTTACTAGATTTTACAAAGAACAATTGCTATCTGACCTTCGCAACCCTAAGGGCGAACCAATCATTTGTTAAATAAGAGTAAATTACATACCAAGAAGTCTGTTGATAATATTAACACATTAAATCAATTGATTTTTACAAAATGTCAAACCTCAAAAGTGGTTACGTCATCAATTATTTCAAATTCATATTTTCTTCAGAATTTTGGGTCTTCTGTTTCGAGCTTTTACTTACTACTATTTTTTGTAATCGTACGGGAACCTAACATTTTTCCGGTAGGTATCCTATGTGTCCAGGTAATATAATATCCGTGTACTTTGTTTCGAAATTGTTCAGCCTTTTTTGCGTGATTGGGTAACATACTAACTCACATTTATTATAATAAATAATTATTGTAAGTAAAACTTTTATACAGATTTAATAGGTTGTTTTTTGATTAACTGAAGAGCGGAAGCACATACATCCAACAAAAACAATAAAAATTGGTTTAGACACGACCAATGAAAGGTTCCAATCTTGTGTAGACGGATGTGTTCATCGCGATGTTTCTATTCGGATTGAACAAAAGTTTAAAAATAATTAAATTCAATTTTTAATATACCTACGAGTTCTCGCTTGATCGAGTTTTTTTGTTATAGATGTAGTCAAGCCAAGATACTAAGCTATTTCCAAATAATGTTGGCAAGAGTGAAATTCGTAGAAATCTCAACGCTGTTCGTTTTGTAATATTTAATGTTGTGATGTATTCACGAATCTTAGCTTTTAGTATAAAAATAATCGGTCAAGTGCGTGTCGGACTCACGTCTAAAAGGTTACGTACAGCTTCTTCGTCCTAGCATTATTCCCGGTATTTTATTTTAAACAGGTTTTGCTTATTACTCTTATCCGGATTTGACAGGTTACTAGTTTTTACACGGAGTTATTGCCCTCTGACCTCCGCAACCCTAAGGGCGAACCCGTAACTCAATGGAGAAGAGCAATTAACTTATTAAGAGTTAACGATTATTATCACATGTTATGTAATAACTACCGGGACCGACAGCTTAACGTGCTCTCCGAGGCGCGGTAGGGGGACCCTCACGGACAAACGCCCAGACCGAGACAGAAATTTTAACAAACATCTGTCCGAACGGGAATCGAACCCGCAACCGTCGAGGCTAAAGGCAGACTCGCTACTCACAACGCCACAATGGTGTCAAAAGGTTTAGAATAAAAGCCAGTACAGCCTTAGAATAAAAATATCAAGTTTTGCGAAAAAAATCCTCAAGGGGAAATTTATGAATTAAGTCTATTGCTAGCTTGAGAGTTTATAAATCTGAAATATAGACTACTTGCTTTGCTGTTTTTACTTTTTTCTCTACAAATAACAGCTACTTAGATAACGGAACTTTCTTCGAACATTGTAGACATGCTATAAAAGCAACAAAGATTGAGGTTTTCAATGCGTATGAATTTAGGTCTGTGAGTATTTTACTCAAGCCAGACCTTCACCGATCTGCTTTCGTTTTGTTCCAGTATAAATTCTATGATCATCTAATTTGAAAATAAGCCAACGGTAGAATGGCCGACTCCAATTCGAGAGAGTTGTGGTTCAATCCTGGCCCCCTTAGCCTATATTCGTACCCACTTCTAGCTCAAGCTACGACCTTATTTTCAGGGGCAATGGGACTGTTCGTAATTACTTGGCTTGGCTTTGCTAATATTCTTAAATAAAAAAAAAAACAAAATAAAAAGGAAATTAACTACTCTAACGTGGTTCGGCTTCGCAGGAGGCACCCTAAGGACGGAATCAAATTTGAGCCCCCGTGAGGGCTGCCCCTTTATCACGGCTGAGTCTCTGTACTCGGTCCCCCGCCCGGTGACGCTGTCAAGGCCAGTAGGGCCAACAGCAATACACATTCCGAAAAAAAAGAAAAAACTACTCTAAGCATACCTGTACGTTAATTACCTTTGATTTTTGCATACGATTTTTTACCTGCTTAGTTTTGAAGTCGGTAACAGTCGGTTGTCGTTTTTATTCTACGATCAAAAACACTAACTTGACACGCGGCTCCGTTCGCATTATTGTATTTTATTTCATTTCCAACTGAAACTTACTTTTTTCGGGATAAAAAGTATAGGTAGGTACTATACGTTACTGTAATAGTAACAAACATCGATACAACTTCATAAATTTTAAAATTAATTAATAATTAATTTATAGTAGTTTTTTGATAACATCACGGGAACCTAAGATTTTTCCGGAATAAAAAGTATCTTTTGTGTTAATCCAGGTAATAAACTATCTCCGTGCCAAATTCCATTAAAATCCGTTTAGTAGTTTTTGCGTGAAAGAGTAACAGACATCCATCCATGACAAACTTTATTAGGATTCTCAATTTCTATAAATAAAAAAAAGCTTAGAGAGCAACGCTCGAATAGGTGTCTGTATATTTAATTGCTCTATTTATCTCTTGATAGCGACACTAGATACTAATTTCTGTCATTCGTCTTGTGTTGTCTTCCTATCTAGATTATAAATAAAGTCTCGTTAAATGACACGTACTGAATACATTTTGATATGCAGTTGTATTACAATTATTATATTCTCGGGCGCACGAGAATATAATTATTTAGTTTAAAAGACTAAATATATATTAAAGTTTAAAGCTTATAGGTTCATACTTAATATATATTAAATGGGTATGGGATAAATTAAGCTAAGTCTTTTTACTTCTTACATAAGGAATTGAAAATATTTTAATCAAAAATCACGGTATTTAAAATAGAACGTTCCAAAATTGATAAGTATTCGATAACAGTACAGAAAAAGATATTTTTATGATAACAATGCATTTTTATTTTTTGGCATGACGACGAGACGATGTACCTACTTAGTATAAAAAAATGCTGAATAAAGGTATAAAGATATTAGATTATTAAAATAAAAATTACTAGTAAAGTGCGTTGTGGACGTTGTGCACCATAAAAAAAAACAAAGTTATGGTAAAAACTGATATACATATCTCTAAAATTTGTAGACCTATCTTCTTCAAAACAAATGTGTTGTGTTTTATTTCCAAAGACGTTTTTGAATTTAAGGGTTGTATTTTAATACAGATATCAAGATAGTAGGTAATAAGGAGACTAATTAGGTTGGCCCTACTTGGGTAGTTACCTCTAAAGTTCTCGGTTAGTTTTTGTAGAACTATAAATGGAATAAGTTGCTTATAACATTTGCACATGGCTTACGAGTTTTTATATAACAAATTACGTTTTAATGCTTCCGCTTTAATGAAGGTCGAAAATAATTTGAATTACGTATTGATTTATATAACAGACTTAGAACAACGAAAATTTGTCGTAAACAAAGTTCATGAAGTTAAAGATAAGTTACCGGTCAAGTGCGTGATGGACCATGCACAGTGGAAATTTAAGGGCTCCGTAGCTTGATGATGAAGAATTTTTAAATATTAAGGAACTAAAACCAGCCGTAAAAATCAGTTGCTAATTTTATAGCGATTATTAAATTATATGGAAAAACTAAGTTATGGGAAAAAGTTATCTATTTCTTAAGTTTGCAGACCTATTTTCAAAATAAAATAATTATAGTTGAAAGTTCTTTTGATGTTCTACTACCTCAAATTAGGATCCTAAAAAGCGCATAGCGCAATCAATAATTAATTTTCCTTTACAATTATCTAATGTTGTGAACCAAAGCTTATAACTATATTTTTGAAACGCAACGGCTGGTTAGTTCTATGGACCTCAATATCAATTTACATATAAAAAGCACCTATAATTTTACAGACTATGTAACACTTTTTACTTCTCGCCGGTAAGTAAATTTAATATAAGTAAATAAAGTCACTTATTCAGTAAAAATATTGTCATTTTAACCCAATTAACCAATATTTTAGATAATAATATAATAGCCAATTAGTATGGTTAATATGCGGAAATAAGTTCGCTGTAAAAATTACAAATACTTAAGTATATTACTTTTTGTCAGATTGTTTGCAAATCGACATAAGACGAAATTTTGATTGTTTGCTTTTTATCATAAGATAGATATTTTAAAAATAGCTCAAAATGATAACGACTTTGCAAAAAAATACCTACAAAATAAGTTTGAGCATAAAAACCAAAAAGATGCCAAAAAATACCTAGTCGCTATTACAAACGTTATTGGGACCTTCTTTTATTAGGGTACCTCACTTTAAAGGTGCTAAAGGAATTAAAAATTCACAGAATGTGTATTTCTGTAGCCACTACAACAAATATTAAAAATAAAATAAAATTAAACAATATAGTTTACTTCCAAAATTAAATGGGATTCCCATACAAGACATTTTTTATTTAACGGTGCAGTGGTACGGAATCCTTTATGTGCGCGTCCGACACACACCATCCCACTTGGGAAAATTTACTATTTTCTTGAATAGTTCAAAATGTATTAGATTTGTAGTTCTCATTAATTAGCAAGGTCCAGGGGTAATGGCGGGTCTACCTCGCTACGCCCATGCTTCAATGATTAACCGTGCTTAATCACTACGAATAATAAATTCAAAATAGATTTTGTAAGAGGAGGACACCATATGGTCAACATACCTACACGTACGTGCGTTTTGTTTGGGCTGTGTAATCGCGAAATAGAAGGGACTTTCAGAAGATCCCGACACAAATAAACGCTTTATTTTTTTTTAGAAACGCTACACACTCAACGGCCCCCATTAGGATAGTTACATCCTGTGTCGGCCGTCAGGGCTCCGGAAACATACTATGTATAGGTACTATTAAAAATTTTATGATCTAGTTTTTATCTGGATTTTCCGACTATAAAGGAGACCCATATTTTGTCTCCAGTGGCGTTTAACGTGTTAAGTATTTTTAAATGAAATTTTGTATTGCTTTAAGATTTGAATTAAAATTTTTACAAATAATAAGACGCGTGATGCAATTTTGTTCGTAGATAGATACTTGACCTCTTCGACACCCAGTTGTTATATTAAAAACAGATAAGATTATTCGCTTAGTAGCTTATTTACGTAAACAATTCGAAAAATATTTTGTACCCACATATTATTTACGTATATAAATAATTGACGTCATACTTAATAGAACTTGCATAGATCAACACCTCTTAAGATATTATACTAGTATAGATATTATACTCTGTTTGGACTAAAATTACGTTTGTCTTTTTAAATTAAATCGCTGCTACAAGAATCTCTCTTAAATTATACTAGTGCAGTATTTTTTTATTAAAATTATATTTGCCTTCTTTATTTAAATGAATCTCTTAAGTTCTGATCTATATTCATAATTATCTTTTTCGCTTGTTTAACGGCTATACTGAAGAATAAACATATACAATAGTCCATTGAAATGTGTCATTTTTTCCGCCTTACCTTGCTTTTTTTACAGGACGCAATTTTATTTTTTTGATGTGTAGGTGGGGTCAGTGTAAAGCTAAAACCAAGTTTCTGGGGTCGCCACCCTTGTCCCACGGCCGCCATCTTGAAAATAGGGGTTGAAATGGTTTTTACGATATATCTCTTAAACTATTTATCTAATAAAAAAATGTTCCCATTTTTTGTTGCAATAAATTCTCTACAACTTTGGTCCAGTAACTTTTGTCGTAGAACTATAAATAAAAAGTTATAAATGAAAATGTTCAGCACTTCGAGAAAAATATTTTTCGATATAACTTTTATTATCATTTTACGAAAAAATGATATCAGATCATTTTTGTACATCGTTTTTTTTATAAACTTTTATAAAGTTGTTTCTCAACATTTTTTCATTGAGTCAATAGCTAAGGTTTTACAGTGCTCCGAAGTGAGTACATTTTTCAGTACTCTTACTATTTACTCGTATTTGTTTTATTCTGTTTAAGTAATCAATAACGATAACGAATAATTAATTGAATTTAGAAGAAACAATAACTAAATTATATACTTAATTTCGTGTTCCCACTTTATAAAAAATCTATTTAAATAAGACGATATCAATATTTTTGCCCAACATTCTTGTCCGTGATTTTACCTGCACAGAAGCAGTCATTTTGGTTCGTTTTAAATTTAAAGAAGTATACTAAGATACTATGATGTATTTGGAAGAATTTGCTATTGTAATAACTCCATAGAAATTACTAGAAAAAACTAGATTAAACTTTAGAGTCATTTAAAGTTATTAACTATTCCAGTTGCTGTCTTAAATTGTTTAATTAAGAATTCTTTAAATTTTAAAGGCACACCTATTGTTATTTAGGAATTTTATAAAAGTTTCTATATTTACTCTGGATAACCACAATTTGTTCGGTGGAACTGTTTATGAAATGCATTAGACAGTATCACAATTACAGAAAAATTCAATTATAAAACAAAAATTTGATACCATACGGAAAATTATTTTTCTATTCTATTCCAATAGAGCATTTTAAAGGATAAGCTTTCTAGAAAAAAATAAAACAACAAAATATCTTAAGCATAGTTTATAACAGATTAGTGGGCGTGTGTGGTGGCGTGGTGTGCCTGTGCGGCCGCCTTCCTCATCTGTACGAGAACATTGCTCATCTCCTCACGCTTCCTCTTAGCACGGATGTGTGTGCCGAGACGACGCTTCAGGAACTTTAGAGCGCGCTTATCCTTTGACACCTAGAATATAATCATTAGATCTATTAGCCTCCAGCTGTAAACTGATAAAAATTATCCAATTAATGTCACTGCTGTGACCTCTAAAACATATTTTAGAACTTATACTACTTTAGACACGTTTTGGAAAATTAATGATGATGAATATGTACAAAATGCCTTAATTTCTTTACAACATTTTGTCAATATTGTTACATAATTAGCATTGGAGATTTTTCGTTCTTGATCCACAGATCGATTCAATATCAATTAGATAGATAGATAGAATAATCTTTATTGTACACCACTTTAAATATAGCATGACTTACAATAACTTATTATAATTACGTTATGTACAGGTAGGCGGTCTTATCACTATGTAGCAATGTCTTCCAGATATAATTATCCAGATCCAGATCCAATTATTAGCATATAAGATCATAATACACAATAGATAACAGTAACTATGTTCCAGTAAGGAAGCTATGATTTTTGCTACTATAATGTATAAAAATTTGAATATTTTTGGAGGGAAGGACTTTTATTGCAAGAGGGCGGGCAGCTAGGTACCACTGCAGTGTTACCTATTATACTGCCGTATACTGTGTTACTGGGCAAAACAGATTTAAGAACCAATATCTCAAAGTTGGCAATGTGGGAGTGACACCAATCTATGTTGCAGGCAGTCATAGGCTACTATAACTGCTCACCATTAGCCAAGTCGTCAGCTTGCTTGCCAACTTTGCCAACTTGTTTACATTGAAAATATATATATCTATATAATTACCTTCAGCAATTCCATAGCTCTCTTTTCATAAGGAGCATGTCCTACCACTTCGCGGACTAAATCACGAACAAACTTCGAGTGCTTTGTTTGTAACTGTAAAATAAATACAACTTTCATCAGTACTAATGTGGATAAAATTGACTTAAAAAGACAACATCAACATGTTGAATGAAAAATATGAGCAGTTCTTGAATGAAACTATATAATGAATTACTGTTGTTTGTTGTCAAATAATGTATCTTAAATATTTTTTTTATTGTGATTTTCAATGGGTATGTTGTTCTTTAGTTCTTTTTTAACGTCAATAACTATATACATAGAAAAATTGAAGTGCTACAAATTTAACATATGTCTAATGGCTCGAAATTTTAAAAAACGATTTTCCAAAATTACCAATATTGATAATTTTTTTATTTTACTAGACGAAAACTTCGTAATTTTTACGATAAACCTACGTCCTTTAGATTATTTAGTTAAGTATATATTTTGATATGACTACTCTAACAATAAATTATTTACTAAAGATAATATAAGTAATAAATTGATCAGTAAATAATTTCAAGACGGCAAACATGAAATTCAAGGAGTTGAAATTTTAAATATTTAGACTTTAATTCATATAATAACTTACACCCTTTAGTCTGGCAGGTCTGATCCTAATAGCTTTGTCTGTAATACCCTTTTTGCCAGCGGATATTTTAGTAGTTTTATGGCCTTTTCGCAGACCCACTGCGATCTCAAACCGGGGCGCCATGCTGAAATATACAAATACTTAACGCCTAGGAACAAAATATATCGTCACAATTATCACTTATTGCAATAGAGCACTAAATTTCACATAGATTTTTAATTATGAGTAACGATTAAATGGATGAAAACGAGTAAGAAATTATTTCACATACATTTCGGACTGACAGTACGTTCCAAAAAGAATGTTTTTTGACAATTGACAGTGACATATAAACAAGCTATAGACAATAGAGTGTAAACTTATAACTTTTTTAATCAATACTGATACAAACTTACAAAGTTAATAGAACCAGATGTTGCTCTGACTTATATTTTTAAATCCAATTTATAGGTAGGTATTTCGGTTATTTGATTATATATATAAATATATACATTATTTTAGTAATTGCTAACAAGTAACATGGATTGCTTTATCACATATTTTTGTCCTTGGAATTTTTAATATTTTTTTGTTTCTTTTCTATGTCTATATAATACATTTTTAGATTTTTATTTTAAAATAAAGCAGTCTATCGTTCATTAAAACACAATGTGTTGTATGCATAGAATTATTATAAGTTACTATATGGACGCAAATAAGCAATACCTACTACATAGCTAAATTATATCTGTGTTGTGAGTTCTTTAACACTGCTATTGTGGCAGAACTGAGTTTACTTCAAAAAGACGAAAATCGAAGTGTCATATTTCGCATTATCGCATATGATATTGACGTTTTGTAAATTTTGAGGTTACATCTCTTAATATATTTTTGAATAACTTTGTGGACAAAAATGGAAGTTGGCGCAGTTAAACAAGCTTTTAATAATGAGGTAATTAAAATTTATCTTGTATTTTGTTAAAATGTAAAATTAAGGTAATTATTCGAGAGATCAACATATCATTTTTTTTAAATATCTAAATAAAAAAATTTCAGATCATACAGCTTAAAAAGAATTTAAATCAAGCAAAAATACAAATCATACACAAGTTAACGAGAAAAGCCAAGACATTAGCCGAAAAGAAAGCACCAGAAGCACTCAAAGACAAATTAAAACGTAAAGCAGAGTCTGCAGTCAAGGAAGTATTGATTATTAAGGTATAAATGAAATAGTATTGAAATCTTTTATTTCCTGGTCTTTTATGGTATATATAGATCAGTATACAATCCCCCCTGCCACTTATTTGTTCAATATTTATCAACAAACTTGCTGTTCCCGTTGTTCCCTGTTGAACCGCTTAATTTAGTATTGATAATCCCATGGGAACCTTACGTATTTCCGAAATAAACTGTATCTCCGAAATAAACTGTATCTCATCTGTTAATCCAGCTAATAAGCTATCTGTGTGCCAAATTTCATCCAAATACATTCAGTACTTTTGTGTGAAAAAGTAACAAACATCCATTCATCCAAACATACATCCATTCTCACAAACTTTCATGTTCATTATAATATAAGCTTTTTGAAGAGAGAGTTGCATGACAATGATGAATAAAAAAAACAGGAACTCATTAAAAATGAATGAAATATTAAATTTGTAAACTAACTGATTAGGAAAGATTAAGGCATTTAGGCATCGATAGCCATTGTGGCACAGAAGTATTGAACGTGCCGTAAACACCAAAGGTGGCAGGTTTTATTACGGGGTAGAAGTTTTGGCTGGTCATTACAAAGGAATCTTTAAAATTTTGTGTTATTTGGTAATACATCATGTAGATCCTACTTACCTCTCTCTGAGAATACCACTTAAAAAGTTATGAATCACTTATTAATTGAAGAAATTTAATTTTAAAATTAAAAACGTAAACATTAGAATACAGTTAAATAACATACTTTTGGCGGAATTAGTACTGAAATGACGTAGAGGGTTATTACGCGATTTTAAAACTATCACATTCATGCCCAGAAGACACTTAGTTGTTTTTAAAAACTAATTTGAAAATTAAAAATTAAAATGTAAACAAAATTTGGATGTCATTACTAATTTTGACAAGTAAGTATGACTGGATATGAAACATGAATATCTAATTATCTACTACAGATAACGTAACTTTCGCGTTTTAAAATTTATCTTTTTTTGTCATTTTTTATTTTATCATATATATATATTTTGTTTTATATAAATATTAGTATAATTTATTAATAATATTTTATTTACATTTTTTAACTTTTTGCCATTTTTTTTTATTGCTTTATATAGCTTTGCATAATATTATTAATTTGCATGGCATTGCGTAATCTGTGGTGTCTCATTCTGTTTCTGTAAATACATTGTAATATTTCCTATATAGTTAGTAATTATTTTTCTAATAAACATCATTGTAATTTAATAACAATGTTTCATTTTAAGTAGTAAATTGTTGGTTAGGTCTGAGCTTATGTCATATGCCGTAATCTGCTGGTTTGGTTAGGTTAGGTTAGAACATGACCATCGACTAGTCCTTAAAGAATTTTCCTTTTTTTGTTAGGTTTAAATTTTATTTAAATTTTCATTATGCAATTTTAATAAAAAATATTAAAAATTGTTGTAAAAATAAATTAAATAATAAATATTTTATGAAAATTTTTTTCGCTTGTTATTATTTTTGAACGAAACTTTAGTGTAATATTAATAATCTGTAGCTGTAGTATTTTGTATCTGTGTTCTGTGATCGTCGTCGTATTATTTACTGTTTACGTTAAATATTTCAAAGTTATTTATTATTTTTGTTATTAATATTTTTGTGTTTAAAGAAAAATGAGTGATATTTTATAGATAAAAAATATTCTATTTATTATTCTAACCTCTGATTATGTCAAAAGTTTGTGAAATTAAAAGAAAAAGTGATAATTAAGATGTTCATAGTATATATTTTAAAATTGTTTTTTTTAGTTATTTATTTTAATTATAGGTTTTTAAATGGTTTTCTCTTGGTGACGTAAGTGGTATCTCTTAAAATTATTGCAAAATAACATCAAAATAATAATATTGTTTTGGAAAGAAGTACCGTTTTAGCGTATCATAGATGCTTAGAATAAATATATTTTGTACAGTTGTTCAAGTTTATGCATTTAAGTACAATATATATAAATACTTAAATATTCATGGCTTTTAATTGCAGTTCTATCTATTTTAATTGTTTACACCAGTAGCAACTATTTTTATTTAGTCTTGTATGTCAAATTAAATATATATAACATACATACGTACATACATACATACATACATACATACATACATACATACATACATACATACATACAATCACCATAATGTCTAATAATTGCCTTGACATAAAGTTTAAAATTAGTTTTAAAATTAATTTAAATATTTTTTCTTTTACAGAAAATTAAAGCAAGAGACATAGCAAGGTTTATTGTAACGCATACGGGGAAGCTAAATGACTATTTAAATAAACCGGAAATAGATAACAATAAAGCATGCGCTCGATTACTTCTTCACAAAGCATTACAAGTGAAATATAAACATATCAGAGGGAAGTTTTCAAATGTATCAATAAAAGATTTGTTCATGTCAAGACAAGAAAGAAGGAATCTTAAGAAAGAGGAGAAAGAAAAACGGAAGAATAAAAAGAAGAAAAAAGAAAATTCTTCCACTGTTAATGTGGAAGGTGAGTGGGATGTAGAAAATAATGATAATAGTATAGTTAATACAAAAGAAAAGGAGCTTTCTGGTGATAAAATAATATCTGATGATGAAATGTTAGGTGATGATGATAATGATGAGACAAGTTTTAATGACGCTTCGAGTGAGAAATCCGATATCAATGACAGCAATGAAGAGAGTGAAGAGGTTGATGATGATTTAAATAGTAATGATCAATCGGATAATGAAATTAATGAATTGGATAATAAAATTACTAAAAGTGATTCCGATGGCAATAAAGATATAGATAACATCAAGTTAAATAAAATTACAAAGAAAAATAATAAAAGTGTAATGGAATCAAAAAAATCAACACAAAGCGAGACTTTTGATGTAAATATAAATAAAAGTAAAAAAGATAAAAAAGTCAAAGAAAATAAGAATAAGAATTTAAATGAAAAATTACTCAAGCGTAATTTTACTAAAGAATCTGATGATATACCAATGAAGGCAGTAAAAGTCGTTGACCCTTTCTTCATTACTTCAAGCGGAGATAATTATATGTCACTCGTAGAACCGCGGCAACCAGATGAAGTAAAAGAATTTCACAGAGAAGGGAACAGACAGTACAGGAGAGCTGTTATGTTTGGACATGTACCAAAAATGAAACCCAAGAAAAATATTAAATATAATAACAACTATAATAATAATTTCAATAATGACAAATCAGAAAACGGCGAGAAAAGAAATAATTTTAATAGGAAAGAAAAAATTAGTAAAGAAGCAGACAAACCGGAAAAATTACATCCCTCGTGGGAAGCAAAGAAGAAGCAATCAGGTATTTTACCTTTTCAGGGTAAAAAAATTGTATTTGATTAATATTACGATTAATAATAAATATGTTTTATGTAAACTTTTCTTTTATTGTTAAAAAATTACTAGAAGAAGACATAATATAATTAATTTTAAGAGACAATTATTTCTCTTATTTTTTCATAATGATCCCTTAATCTATTGTTTTTTAAATTCTTATAATTAATATATGCTATTAATTTCAATCTTTTATTTTATTCATTTTCTTATCATTTATTTTGAATATTATTATAATATTAAATTTTAACGAACAATTTTTCCTATAGAATGAGTAAAATGATTTGTTTGTAAATCATTTTATTGAAAAAATTGTATTTGTTTAATAATAAATAATAAACGCTGCACACTCAACGGCCCCCATTAGGATAGTAATATCCTGTGTCGGGGGTCCGGAAACATTCACAATGACAAGGACAAATACACCCAGACCGGAAAATATGCTTGCATGGTCAATACAAACATATTATGCTCCGAGCGGGAATCGAACCCGCGACCTGTGGCGTTTAAGGCAGGTTCGCTACCGCTGCGCCACAACGTCGTCAAAATTCGTCGTCGTCGTCGTATTTATAATATTTATTAACATTATTGGTAAATTGTGTTCACATAGTTTTGGATTTTACCTTAGTCAATTTGTATTGTTTAATTATTTATTGATTGTAGTTATGATCTGTTTTGTGAAGCATAAATAAATAAAATCCCGAAATAATACTTGAAAAAATTTGAAAGAGAATTCGCGCATTTCTCGGTGACTTTGTGTTTTGTTACAGAAATTCCGATGTTATTGCAACGCTCGCTGCCTAGTTGATTGTTTGCCAGTAAAAAACCATCTCTTCCTGGTTTGCGCTACTTTTTAATTTAGCATAGGTTGTTCTATCATTCGCCAGAGGATTGTGAATAACTTTTTGGGGATTGCAATATTCGAGGATAAATTCTGTTTCTACGTTTCTGTGAATTTAAAAAATGATTATAATCTAAATGGCACCAATATTATATGTTTGAGTGCATATTCTATCTCAACTTCAAGTAATTTTTTTGGTAACGGGGACGAAATCTGTTACCAGATACCCGGCATCCTGGGGAGGAGAATCGGGTTATGTGGGGTTCCACGACAAGATGGTAACGTCATGGTGAGCCACTAAAACCTCCTCGGTGCCCAACCTCAGTGCGTTTGTCAGGTCACGGGAACTCTTGCAGAACGAACCAACAAGACCTGTCAAGTCCTGTGCCCCGCTTGTAGCTAGCGGAGCTCGGTCCCGGGGGGGTGTCTAGATGGTACATCACCAGCGTTTCCCACGCAAGCGCGCACGGCTATTATATATAGGGACCACGACGACTGCCGTCCTCGTCACTTACATAAATCTGAAATTGTCAAAAACTTGTCCAATACATAAAAAAAATCATATAAAGCAAGTTGTTAAAAATTTTCTAACGCGTTTTTCTCGAAATGATATTCGTGTGGGTTGACATGGTATTGCTTATTTGCGTCCACATATAACTAACATATAAACACATACATATATTACAGTGATATAGACAGATGATAATCTTGTAGTCTACGCTTGAATGCATTTAGTTGTAAATGTAAATACAATCACAGTAAATAAGCGCTTTTGCATTATTTATAGAGTAGTTTTTAATAAATTAAGAACTTAACTCCATATATGACATGTCTTTAATCTTTCATCTATAGAAGCAAACCAGATAAAGAACTTGGCAACGACCTACCACAAGATTAATATCAAGACAAAGTGGCACCTAAAATGTCATCTAAACCAAATATATTATGTCCAAATCCGTAGTTATCGCCGTTCAGGTCCGGGCACAATATAGCTGAACGTAATGTTACATTCCTCACGTGCGGTACGATTTATCGTTACATCTAAATTGCGAATGCCACTTGCGAATGCCACTTGCATATACGACTTGTGAATTTCGCTTGTGTTACACTTGCTTAAGATTTGACCTAACAAACGGCGTGTTTAATATCTTAATTGTTATTGCCGTGTAAACTAGAACAATGTTATGATTTGTTTGTGTGTATAAATTTTACTACATACCATTGTACACATGATATAAGGGAACTAATTACTCAAGGTAAATAGTTCCTTTATAACATGTGTTATTGTGGACTTTGCAGACCAGAAGTAGAGTAACTTTAAATGTAGAATTTTTAGTTTTGTAGCAATATTTTTGATTAATAATAACCTGAGTAAGAGATCCGTTGGACACACATCAGGAGAAACAGCCGGATCAGAAAACATGCCTGTGTTGTTAATACAAATATCTACTCCGAGCGGTAATTGAACTCGTGATCTGTGGCGCTTAACCAGGTTCGCTATCGTTGCGTCACAACGTCGTCAATTAATGCTTTTATTTATTTTTAAGTCACGTTACTATGTCTGATTATTTTTTCCTTTTGCATGTTTGTTGGTTTATAAATCGAGCACTGATCTGATATATCTTTTAGAAACATATAAACTTTTCTTTTTAAAATTATTCGTATATACCTGAATAAAACTATTATTAATAACTCTATGTGTTAATTCAGGTTATATATTATATATATTTTTTCTGTTATGAGGGTTGGCAAACAAGCATACATTCCGCCTGATGGTAAGCATTCACCGTAACCTATCAATGCATTACTTGAAGTATCACATGCGCGTGTCTAACCAAAAGGATAGGAGGAAAGGGATATGAAAGGAAAAAAACTAAGGGAACAGAGGGGGTGGGAGGTGGTTCCTCCGGCGTTCTCACTCATAGCACGAAACGCAACAGTAACTTTACTGTAACAAGCGTTCACAGTTAGCAGATCATAATTTAGTTACCTACATAGCGTTTAATTTCCAGGTATCAACATAATCAATAATATCACACGTCAGTAATCTGACGTGGTTCTCTACTGCTGACGCTGCATATGTTAGATTATTGTGACATAATATATTAAACCTATTTGAGGCATGTCAATGACTCGGGTTCCATTTCCGCTCGGAGTACATTTTTGTGAATTAGAAATCTGTTTCGGTCTCAGCGTTTATAATTGTGGAGCACGTTAAAGTATACCTGGTTGTTAACACATATTAATATTCAATAATAATCGTTGACTCTGTATAGGTAAGTTCATATTTTGTTCTTATCCAATGAGTTGCTGGTACGCCCTTAAGGTTACGGTGGTGATATGCCAATTGCTGTAAACTAGTAACAAAACAATTGCTGTAAAATAGTAAGACCCTGGGATAAGTACCGGGAATAATGGTAGAAGAAGAAGACAACATTACACGTATAGTAACTAAAACTGTCCCTTAGGCGGAGTAAACTGTCCCTTAGAAATAAGGTGACATTATACAAAGCTTGTATACGTCCCATACTGACCTACCCGAGCCCTGTTTTTTCTCATGTCCACGCCAGAAGAATTAATCAATTACAAATAATTCAGAACCGTTTCTTACGCATGGCCTCGGGCTGTCCGTGGTACGTTCGCAACGTAGATAACTCCATAGAGACTTTGAAATCGATTCGATGCCCAAACATTTGAAGCGCTTATCGCAAAACTATTTCGATCAAACTACTTTCCATCCAAATCCTTTGATTAGACATGCTTGTATCTACACAGACCGATGTAACCAACCGACAAAAGTAAGGCGTCCTAAGCACGTCCTGCAAGACCCTGACAATAGGATTACATTAGAAAATGCCCTTACACAGCACAGACACGCACACAACACCGTCCTCGCCGGCGAGGACGAGGTCCTTTGTTTCGCACGTCGCGTCGCGCTCACACCGTCCGGTGAGTCTATCGTATAGAATGCGCTCGGAGCGCTGCCTCCATCTCCGATGACGTCCTTAGCCGTGGTTCGGCTTCGCAGGAGGCACCCTAAGGACGGAATCAAATTTGAGCACCCGTGAGGGCTGCCCCTTTATCACGGCTGAGTCTCTGTACTCGGTCCCCGCCCGGTGACGCTGTCAAGGCCAGTAGGACCAACAACAAAAACATTCCGAAAAAAAAAACACGTATATATATTATGAAATAACCATCAATGTAGCGCAGGGGTAGTGATAGCATGCGTTAATTAAACGCCAAAGATCGCGGAGTTGATTTTCGCTCAACGGTGATGTTTGTATTGATCATACAAGCATTTTTTGTGTTAGTGTGTTTTCGGACACAATATATTACTCGCCTAATGGATCGTTAGATGTGTAGCGATTGAAAAAATATATGTATATATATGTTAACTCCAGCTAAAATATTTTATTATTTATGGTGCTTGAATTAATTGTTCAGAGACGTCATGTCAGCAGTAACATGCGTGGATCGTCGTGTAGTCAAACACGAAAATTAATAGCGGGTCACCGCATCGTCTCGTATGAGAAATTACGAATTCCATCTGAGCTTAATTATTGCTCCTTGTTGACGTAACATTCAACAATGTATAACATAGTTTACTTTGAACATTGTAAGATTATAAACAAATACTTCAAATAAATACAATCCCCATCTTGTGTAAGCGATCTGAAATTTTATTTAAAGGTTTTGTAGCACCGTACGGGTATAAATAAGATTGACGTCAAAAAAGTTAGTTATATATTACCTTTTATGAGATACATATATAAAAACGTAAAAGAATATCAAGTTTGTAAAGTCCCCCTTAATTTTGAAATTAAATTTCTTTTTAATGAAATTCAATTTCAACTCACTTCCTTACGGTTCGTAAGATACAGACCGCTGAGAGGCGGATGGACGGACTGTCAGTACGGGGGAACTCTTTGGGTACGGAACTCTAAAAAATGCGACTGTAAAATTTGTTAAGATTTTCGTAGCAGAATGCACTTGCTGGTTGTTAATCAGTAAGTCAAGCACCTGTAGAAAGACTAAAAGGTAAAAAGCGTTTTCACTTCTTATTAATATGATAACCCTGACATTTATAATGCGCCAAAAAGATGAAATTGAAAAAAGATAATTAAAGGAAAGAGCGAAACAGAAAGGTTTTCGGTATAAAATTAATTAAAGTAATGGAATGAATATATTATCTGAGGTATCGTTTAGGTAAATGAACCGTTGCCTGACCTAGATCTAGTTGGTTAATTAGTATTTTTGTTAGATTGGATTTCAAACTCAAAACTTCACTGGTGGTAGGTCTTTTGTTGCAAGAGGCCGGCTAGGTAGGTACCACCGCAGTGTCCAATATTCTGCCGCCAAATGGTAGTGCTTAGGCACTACTGTGTTCCGGTTTGAAGGGCATTGTACGCTAGTGAAATTACTGGGCGAACGAGATTTAAGAACTAATATCTCGAGGTTGGCAACGCGTGAGTGGCACCTACTAATGGTGCTGCAAGCGCTCATAGGCTGCGGCAGCCACTTACCATCAGGTGGGCCGTATGCTTGTTTGCCAGATTCTAACATAAAAAAAAAAAAAAAAAAACTGAGCTTATCGCACATTTTTATGAGATAGGGGGAGATGACTACTTTTAGTAGTAGCAGAGCTATGCTCCTTCCAGCACAAATGGGCCGGCTCGACCGGGGAAGTACTACCCTCACAGAAAATCGGAGTAAAGTAACAGTATCACTAGCTACTGTTGCGTTTCGGGCGATGAGTTTGAGCGCCGCAGGACCAATCTCTCTCCTCCTCTGTTCCCTTCCTTTTTCCTTTCTCATCAGTCCCGTCCTGTCCCTCTGGTTGGCAATGCGCATGTGATACTCATATATCACAAGCGTTCATAGGTTCAAGCATGCCCTCCGGTGTTGCAGTTGTTCACTCGGCGGTGATCACTTAACATCAGGTGAGGCCTCCTGCTCGTTTGCCCCCTGCTATAAAAAAAAGGTTGCGATGACTGCTTACTATCATAAAAAAAAATATATATATCAGATGTTAATTGGACATAGAGTTCAGACGGCGAACTACACTAGCTATTTCCCGGCCTACCCGCAAGATGCGGAGATAAGATGCAACTGGTTATATGCTGGGTCACTTCGAAACACGACTGACGAGGAATCACTTCAAGAGTTTTTACCATACACTGATATTTAACCAGGCCAGCATTTTTTGCGTGGAAGAGTGCAAACTAAAGCAACTCGCAGCGGCAGCTCTTGATGATGGTGTCAATTGCCTTCATCTCGGACTCGCTGAGCTAAAGTTAGATTTGAATAGCGATTTGTAATAGATCTGGAATTAGGATATTGCTAACAATTTATTGTCAGGCGTTTACATTTAGCTATTATATTATAACCGGCGTCGGGATGTGACGACTCCATCGCCCGCTGTTGGGATAACCTCTGTCACAGCAGAGATTATTCCACCAGTGCAATCAGTCACACTGGTGGTAGGTCTTTTGTTGCAACAGGCCGGCTAGGTAGGTACCACCGCAGTGTCAAATATTCTGCCGCCAAATAGTAGTGCTTAGGCATTACTGTGTTCCGGTTTGAAGGGCACTGTACGCTAGTGAAATTACTGGGCGGACGAGATTTAAGAACTAATATCTCGAGGTTGGTAACGCGTGAGTGGCACCTACTAATGGTGCTGCAAGCGCTCATAGGCTACGGCAACCACTTACCATCAGGTGGTCCGTATGCTTGTTTGCCAACTTCTAAAATAAAAAAATAAAAAATAACCTCTAAAGAGAAAAAGTAAAAAGTTTTCTTCTTCCTAGCATTTAGCTTCCCGGTATTATATTCACCCGGGGTCTGCTTATTACTATAATCCAGATTTGACAGGTGACTAGTTTTTACACAGAGCAATTGCCATCTGACATCCGCAACCCAAAAAGCGAACCAGTAACTCATTGAATAGGAACAAAGTACCTATCAAGAGTTAACGATTATTATCACATGTTATTATAACAACCGGGAAGCACGTGTTCTCCAAAGCACGGTATGGAGACCCACTAGGACAAACGCTCGGTCGAAATAACATCAAAGATGGAGAAGATGTCTCCAAACGGAAATCGAGCCTTCAACCATCGGTACCAACATGCCACAATGATGTCATGAAAAAAAAGGTTTTCACAATAAACGATTTTATGTTGCAGTAGATATTAAATATGGATAATTTTAGAGTGAATACGGTAGGATTAATTTAATATTCATGTATTCCGTCAAAGTACGGAGCCATCGCAAAAACATCTAAATCGTTTTTGTACGTATCGTTCACCCTTTGGGATCGCCTACTGTTTTTAGAGGACATTCTAGCGTATATGGGTTTGATATAAGTAGGGTTGCCACCTTTTTTCTTGGAATTAAACTACATTGTTGATTAAAACTTAACATAGAAACGAGACTGTCAAGTATTTGCTACCAGCGTATCCTTCGTTATTTTGGTCACATAGCACGAAGGCAGCCCAACAGTCTAGACAAGTTGATGGTGCTTGGGAAAGTAGAGGGGAAACGACCACGTGGCCGCTTCCCCACGCGGAGGTCGGACCAAGTTACCAACCTCACTGGTCTCCAAGGGACCACAGCCTTGAGGAAAGCCGAGGACAGGACGGACTGGAAAAACATCATACACACCGTGGCCATACCCTGGACCAGAGTGGACACGACCTTCAGTGAAGAAAACGACCGAGAAGAAGTTGATTAAAGGCAAAAAAAAGTACATAATGTCAAAATAAAGTAGATTTTTCTATAGCATTATATTAAAAAACATATTTTTTATTAATTTCTAATAAGGTTCAGAGAAGCTTTGTTTCATTCTTCTCGGCATTTCTTCACAGAGAAAGCTATATGTGTATGCTGATGTCGCAGGAATAGAATAAAATAACATAAGAGTAATGTTACTTTATACAAGTATTGTCAGTGCTGTTGCCTCTATTTTTATATATTAAATAATTCCGAAAACCCCAGAGAAATAAAATGAAGCAGTATAAAATGTGTTTGCGTACTTTTTCGTTTTGGTAAAGTATAGAGATACCTCATCATAAAGTACGGGTGGCAACCCTAGACATTAGTGCCTACCTACAGAATTGTACATTTAAAATATCAAATGATTGATATTATGTTACAAAATTGTTTTCATTACAAGATTATCATTAGGATTATCGTCTGTTGGGTTGAAAATAACAATGAAGTATTATTTTTAATCAAAATAAGTTTCGACTTTAATATATTTTTGAACGTAACTCGTTATTATTATTTACAGTATAATTTAGAAGAATTGAAGTTCCCTAAATCATAAAGCTGCTATGTTAAAGATTCTTTGTTTTTATTTAAACGCTTATGAATCGGAAAACAAAAATAATATAGATGCAGGAAATGGTTATATATTTACTTTTATATTAGGGTTCTAGATTATATTTTTATTAAGAAGATTATACGTTATCACGGAAACTATGAAAATATTAATAGAAATAATGAAAATCATTACCAAAATATAAACAAATATAAAGTTATATTTAAAAAATAAGTTTTAGAGATTTCTCATTGATTATTTCCACTTTTTTGTTTTTGTTTTTAAAGTCCAATTAACTTAACATTAATAAAATAACTTAATTTTGTCGTGAACGGGGTACATCCGTTGATTTCTGATATAATATAGTTACAATTTGTCTATTCTTAAATTCTCTTTATTATTCGGGTGAAATATAGAAAAATCGAAAGCTCTGATATAAGGATTTTTCTTAAGATAAATTTAAGGTAGAGTACCTATATTTAATTCTAATCAGTCTTTGCCTTCCCTTTCACAGTATTTGCCGCTAAGACACGTGCGCTGCCTACCGGCAGCTAACTCTACTATGTCCATTCTATTATAACCTTCGTTCAAGTTAATGAAATATTAGTTGCCGAAGTTTTGTCGCAGTCGGATGGACGGAAACGTATGAAATAAGAACAAACTCATTCATTTTAAAGTATTAGATAATTTTTTAAAATTAAATTGTTAAAAAGAACCACAAATATAACCTGATCAAGAGCACCTGAAATGCCACTAATCAAAATAATTTTCGTATACTGTTACAGTTTAGACGTTTAAAATCGTCTATAGTCAAAGTCAAAACCAATTATTATCATTTAATTAAATATATTTTCATAAATTTAATTATTGTGCGCTAACCTTTACATTTGCATTTTTGTTTTATTTTTAATTCAAAGTCCACTCCGTCACGTAGCTCGGAATGGGATCACGTCCTGACGAATAATTATGATCGCGAAAATGCCAGTTAGACGAAAAAAAAAAATCGTTTAAAATATATCGTTCTAAATCTAATCCCGTTACAAAATTGAATGCGAAACGTGAGGGGCTTTTTCGCTTTAAGAAGGGAAGAAAACCTCGGTTAATTATGACAAATGAAATTTCCGACTGCACAAGGAGCGTAGTTTTTTCGAGGGTATATATGTCTGTGTATATGTATGTATGTTATATACTTATGTGTGTGACATTCACACTGCCTAGGTGAAACAACTAGATCAAGGGACATGGCAGATTCGAGCACTTTTGACCCGCCTGTAACTTTGTTGTGGATAATGTTTTCTTATAGTTTACGAATTATAATCAAAGTTCTTTAATTTTGTTGCTCACTCTTATATCATAAATTAAAATAAATTTCATTTCAATTTCATTTTAAAATTATTTTTTTATTTTTAATTTTTTTATTTTATTAAATTTATCTTAACCGGGAATTGATTTGGGCTACTTCGATCAATAAACTTTACTATTAAGCGACGCAAAACGAGTGGCGGTCTAGACTTAATGAATTAAAAATGTATAGTGTGTTGTTCAGTTGGAGGGACATTGTTTAAAAGTTAAATAGTAACTGTTGGTTATTAAAAAAGTTGGGGGCATTTTTTGTAACAAATCGTTTGAACAATGTTATTTTGCAAAGAGTGGTATAGAGTATTCTTAGCTTAAAATAAGAAATTAGTCTGTAGTAGTATGGTTTTTTTTTATTATAAATATTTTTGAGATAAATTCTTAAATACAACATCAAAACCGATAATCATTTTACATCAAATAATCATGTATCTACGGGACAATATAATTTATTTTACCAGTAATTTACCGAATGAAATTATTTTAAAGGAACAACTTATTTCTAAATAAACAATTCTCGTATATTATTGTTCATCTTGTTTTTAGAGATGGTTTTACTTTTAAGTTTATCTGTATAAGTTTTTTCTGATAAAGACCAATTTTTCAAATTCTCTTTGGTACACTAGTGAGTCATCCATAAGATCACCAATACCCAGTAATGGTTATAAAACTATCAGCTTCAAAAGTTCGTGACATAGCATCTTACCTACCGGTAAGATTGGAAAACTTTTTAAAACAAACACTATTATAAAATCTTATAATATCAATGAATCACAGCCTTATATTTCAGTAATAGACTGCTTATAATTTTTCTGTATCACACAGACAGACATAAATTACCAATAGTGTTGAAATACGTACAATCGTGCTGGGTATGTGTATTTAATTAAAGTAAGAAACTTAATTATCCTAACATAATATAACATTAATTACAAAAAAACACTAATATTGCTAACTAACATTATTATTGCCCTCCCAAATGGATGCAAATAAGCAATACCATGTCAACCCACACGAATGTCATTTCGAGAAAAAAGCGTTTAAAAATTTTGAATAACTTGCTTTATATGATTTTTTAATGTATTGGTCAAGTTTTTAGCAATTTCAAAATGTATGTAAAAATGTTTATATTTTAAACATTTTTATACATAAATTATCTGATTAAAAAATGGCTTTTTAGAAGTTTTAAAGCTTAAAACCCTACAAATATTAAAGAAAAATGTTCTTCAGCCATTTACCAACATTTCTACATATATAACTCAGTTTTTTCAATTTTGTGGGTTGACATGATATTGCTTATTTGCGTCCAAATAAGCTCGTAACTTGCGCTAGGAGTGGGTACGAAAAGAGCTCAGGGGTGTCAGGACCGAACGCACAAGCGCAACTCTAGCGTTCCTTCTACTGTTGAGCTATTAAGGCTTTTAAATTAATTAATTGTTTAAACAATGCCCATCAGTCTTTTAAAACACTGTTTATACACTATTCACAGTCTTGTTTTCGTATCATCTCTCCTCGCTGTCTCTCCTAAGTCTACGTTGTCGCCAGTCTCTCTTCTATCTTGATCTTGAGCCTCCTTCAGAGAGTCTGGTAGCTTTTGATTATTGGTTTCCGGTAATGTAAGTACGAGGAGTCCCGATATGGATGACATGATACCAAATATTAATGTTGGCAGGTATTCGTAGAATCTTGACTGAAAATGAGGAAAGAAAATTTTCATATACATGTTGGTATTAGGAGAGCGAGATACTTAAAACACTATACAAACATTAGAATAGTCTATGGTATGTAGTATTAGTAATATCTTGTGTCGGGTCTGGAGACACACACAAACACAACCCAGACCGGAACACGCCTGGATGATTAATACCCGCAACCCTAGGGCACTTATTGGGCGCGTAAAACGGTCGTTATGGTAAGAAATCAATTTGAAGATATTAGATGTCGTTGTTATCTTTACAATAAAGAGACCAATTGAAATCTGGACTAAAGGCTCATCTCTTGTAGGATCCTTACGGTGTAGGATTAAGTCCTTCATTCACTACACTGTCCTGCTGCCGATTGTCAAAATATATCACATCACATCTGAGGCTTTACAAGTACTGTGGCCTAATTCGTTTAACTTATGAGTTACTGAAAGATCTCAGCTTTGACTTCTTTTCATCTTAACAATATATAAATCTTTTCTGGAATTTTCGCTTGTATTTATAAGTTTCTTTATGTGTTTATCGTTCCGCTTCAGAATGGTTAAATTAAGTAAGGTTTAAGGAAAATGGTTTACTAAAAAAACTTACCAGTAATGGTGTTTGAGGTGCGACCGCAGAACCAATTCTTCCAATGGTGGAACAAATCGCCAGTAACGTGGTTCTGTAATTAGTTGGGAAAACCTCGGCTGCGAAAATGTACAACGAGTTGTAAGCCAATGTTATAAAGAATTTGCCACCCAAGTAAAACGCCGTTGACCAGTTACCACCTAAAAAATAAACAAAAATATTAATTTTCGTACTTAGCACGCACGTTATTTTTCAAAATTTAAGCAAATACTTTTTATATTTTTTTTCAAACCAGCCTAAAGCTTGTGTGATGCAAAGCTTTTGCCATATGATGGCATTATCGTAAGCCACCATTTGTAATGGAAGGAGATGAGACGAAGGAGAAGGGAGGAAATTGAGCAGTACGAATACCACTACTTCATGTAGATAATATTTCAAAAACAGCTAGACTCTACTAATACTTTAGTAAATTAAATCAATAGCAGCAATAATCAGAAAAACCCTATATAAAGATCAAATTACCTGGTACAAATCCATATGTGATAAGAATAATGCCAGTCATAATAAAAGCACAAGCTATGACACGTTTCCTACCAAATCTGTCTAAACAAACTAATTTGCAAACATTGGCTGGTGCTTCAATAATAATGACAACGATGTAATTTAAGTAACTATTCCCTGATAATTCAATGGCATTAATCGAAAGACCGTAGTAGACCAATGTAGAAGAAGTCCAAAGGAATGAACATGTGAATAGTCGTTTCCAAATCATCGGTGATAAAAGAAGTTGCTTGAATGTGGATTGGTTTGTCGCCAAAACTTCACACTTTCTTGCATCACGTTGCTTCATAGCGTGTTTTTCTACTTGATCGTAATGATTTTTGGGCACAGTGACCTTGTTAACCTTCTCACACTTCATAAGTACGTTCAAACCTTCTTCATAGCGACCTTTGCTGAAAAACCATCGGAAGCTCTCAGTGAGTGCCCATAAGTAGAAAAAGACTAGGATGGCTGGTATATAGATGACCAAGAGTAAGTATCGCCAACTCTGTAGCCACCATGAGAGTATCGTAACAGTAACTCCACCGAGGATAAACATAGTGTTGAATAATAGACTGGCGAAAACTCTCCCTTTTGGTCCCACCAGCTCCAAAGCTGTGAACAAAGGTAAATTGTCTTATATAATTTAAAATATTTAAATTATATCAGTTAGAAATGTAATATTTTTAATAGATAATTCACATTATTGTGTTCCGGTTTGAAAGGCACTGTAGGCTAGTGAAATTACTGGACAAAAGAAATTTAAGAACCAATATCTCGAGGTGGCAACGCGTCAGTGACACCGACAAATGGTGTTGCAAGCGCTTATAGGCTACGGCAACCACTTACCATAAGGTAGGCTGTATGCTTGCTTGCCAACTTAGTAACTTAAAAAAATTCAATAAGCAGTTGTCTGGAATAAAATACATACAAATTGATAAAATTGAGGAAAAAATCTACTATTTAAATAAATATTCGTTTTTGTTTAGAAATACCCCTTTTTTGGTCAAGTCATGCGTTGTTAAGATATTCAGGGACGAGTATGAAAGTTAAACTAAGACCACCGGAAATTGTGCGTGAGCAAAAAGTGTAATTAGTCACAAATAACTGGCGAGCCGTTAAGGTGACGGTTGAACGCCTATGACATCCTAAAACATGATTAAACTGAGTTATTGTACTTTAAATACTATGGCGAATAATGGTTAATCATTAGTTTTCTTGTATGTAAACTTTAGTGTAAGTCATTTCCGTCCTATTAAGTTAATTCCCAATCCGCGGATCAGAAGGAACTGTTGTCCAAAATTGAAAATTATCCTGAACAAAGCAGATACAAAAACATACAATACAATTTTTTTTTATGAATTATTTGTAGCGTAAAAAATACCGTCTCATTTTTCAATGACACTTATTTTTTGCTTGTATTTCATAATTGTTTGAAATATTTATCAAGAAGAAAAAATTCTTTACTTGATTACAATCACAATACAAACGAGGCATAGATACAAAAATAATGTTTTTATTGTATAGTGCTGTTGCTTTAACAGCGTTACCTTGGTCGAGTGAAAGTGATGCTGTTCTTAGACCCTTATTTTATGCGAATAAGTTGGCAAGCAAGCATACGACCCACCTAATGATAAGTGGTTATCACAGCCTGTGACTTCTTTCAAAACCACACATTAATTGTAGGTTTCACTCATGCATTTCCAACCTCGAGATTTGGTTTTTAAATCTTCTTTGCCCAGTAATTTCACTATCTACAGTGTCGTACATAGCGAAGCAGTTACGCAGTGTACTGTTTTGCGGTAGAATAACTCTAGGTTTCTACCTAGCCGGCCTCTTGTAATAAAAAGCTTATCCTCCTGCGAAGCTGTACTACTGCTTAGGACATAAACGGGAATTGAGGAATAGCAACGAAACAAGGTAACTCGTCTTCATCGAAAAAATCCATGAAGTATGCGCGTCGGTGCCATGTGTGGCACATTTTCCAACGAAATCGTAACCTCAGGGTCTTGTAGGGCCCTTTACTTTGGTCGGTAAAATAACCTAGAGGAGCTACGGCCGTAGGTTCATTTAGCTCCTCCGCACGTCATCAGGGCGGGTCATCATTTCGCGCGTATTTTGTTAAAATAATTACGGGCTCAACGCTCCCAATCGGGATAGTTTATAAAATCAAAGATTAAGTCTTAGTGGTTTTTATATATTTATAAGTTGGCAAGCAAGTATACGTCCCACCTGATGGTAAGCGGTTGTTGCGGTAGCATATGAGATGCAACACCATTTGTAGGCGTCACTCACACGTTGCCAACCTCGAGATATTAATCCCTAAATCTCTTTTGCCTAGTAATTTTACTAGCGTACAGTGCTTTTCAAACCGAAACACAGTAATGCCAAAGACACTACTGTTTTGCGGTAGAGTATTTGACACTGCGGTGGTACCTACCTAGCCGGCCTCTTGCAAAAAAACTACCACCAGTGGTACAAATATGTTATAAAAACCACTTTTATTCTGAATTAAGTAGAGTTTTTTTTTACTGAAGGAAAAAATCAATGAGCAAATTATAAACTATTTTCATTGAGATATTTATAAACAGCACACTTAAAGTAGGAAGTGAGTGTGTTTCAGACGTTTTTCTATTGTTTATTTTACTACGAGTAAATCGAGCGTAAAACTAAAAACAATTCAATAAAACTTTTAGTTCAATAGTGTTTGTTGTTTTTTTTCTATTCTAAAATGTAGTTTGCCGTCGAAAGTCACTCGAGTATTTGAGAATGATCAAATAAAAACTAAGAATAAAAAGGTTTTATTGAACACATGGCAAATTTGTCAAACTAATTTTTTCTTCCGAAATTTTAATCTTTATTTATATTTTTGTATATCTATAGCGATAAATTAAAAATCCTTCGATTTAATCTCAAAATAACAAGAATGGGGGTCTAGGATGAACTTAGTAATAATTCTATTTTTTTATAGCTCCGGAAGGCAAATGTCTCTTCTGCACCTGATGTTAAGTGGCTCACACGCAAAGGTGGCTAATATGGTTGCACAAGACGAACTCCGCAAGCCATCTCCGCCCTGCCTAACCGAAACATACCTCTTTGGGCCTCATTTGAGGGGTAGATTGTAAGAAGGAGGGAACAAGTTTTTTTGTGATGCAATTCAATTCAGTACTCTACTACTATTAGTAGTGAGTAATTATTTATATGTGTCGTCATTTAAGTCGTAATAAGAGATAATGAAAGACTCAGAAGTCCGGTGTGAGTTTCGAATCTACAGATTAGACTGTGGCGGGCGTGAGTGCAAATCGCTCTGTGACTTCCTTAGCCTTAGTCGGAGTGAAATTTAGAAAATTAGGAATTACTTTAAATGTATAGTAATACATACTTAACAGATTCTATCTATATATCTATATATCTACATATACATATAAGTTATATTGTCGTCTGTCCAGTCATAAAGCGTTGACCTCAGCGACTTCCTGTTACGAGTATCATGAACGAGATCATAGGAAACGCTTTGGAGGAATTCTAGCTATGAAGGTATTGTGATTAAAATACTCCTTTTGACATTGTTAGTTTACATTCGGGTAGAAATTACGTGAAACTCGTCCGCCACTCCTACTGGCGGCACTGGGTGGGAGAGCTTTGAAACTACTATATATTTAGTAGTCACTGACTAATATTAAATTGTTACTATCTAAGCGTAAAATGTTAATAAGTAAAATGAAAATTATCATAGCGACATTGTCTTTGATCCCAAGAGGGCGTAGTGATATATAATATAATTTTATGACCTCAGAAACATGAGATATTGTTCCCGGAAGAACGTTTTCTTGAACTACATATTTTAATCTAGATTTTAAATTATAAATGCTATGCCATGATAATAATTTTAACACTATAATACATACACTTATTATACAATTGCTGGTACAAATATTTGGCGTAGTTAATTAATAAATAATAATAAATAAACAACACATACTGAACAGTCTCTATTAAGACAGTGTTATCCTGTGTCGGGGGTCTGGAAACACACACACAAAAACAAGCACAAACACACCCAGACCCATGTCTGTATGGTTCTGGCCCGAGCGTGAATAGATCCCACGAACTGGTCGGTCGGTTAAGTTATTAAGTCAAAAAACACATGGTTTTCTTTGTTAGTAAGTAAGTTTTAAGACTACACCCATACTGTAATCAGGTCTATTATTTTATGCGATAAAAATAATGGATTTGCAACACTGTATTATGGCATGTGATATAAAATGTAAGATAAAAAACTAACCCGACTATTAAAAATTGTGCTCTAAAAAGTATAAAACAAAATATTCTCATTTGAAATTGCTTTATACAATAATTTAATATTTACCGCCTATTAAATAAACCTCTTACAGGTTATATTATATATAATATAATATATGTATTCATAGTGATAATTTTAAAGGCGTCGGGATGTCACGACCCCATCGCCCGCTGTTGGGATAACCTCTGTCGCAGCAGAGATTATTCCACCAGTGCAATCAGTCACACTGGTGGTAGGTCTTTTGTTGCAAGACGCCGGCTAGGTAGGTACCAACGCAGTGTCAAATATTCTGCCGCCAAATAGTATTGCTTAGACATTACTGTGTTCCGGTTTGAAGGGCACTGTACTCCAGTGAAATTACAGTGAATTACTCTTGCAACAAAAGACCTACCACCAGTGTGATTGAGTGCACTGGTGGAATAATCTCTGCTGTGACAGAGGTTATCCCAACAGTTTCTCCTGTCAGAATTGAATGGGATCGAAATCGAATTTTTAATAAAAGTTCATGGTAGGCCCGCAGTATAGATTTGATTCTTACTACATCCCTAAAATTAATTTAAAAAAATAGGTAAAAAATGCTAATATGCATCCGAAGCCGCAGTATAAACTTTTATTAAATAAACAATAATTACCAACGTAGTTTAGTTGTTACAATTGCTTATTCTATTTCCTACATCACTATATCTTATTCCAGAAACGTCCAATGCGTATACATTTCATTAATTATATTATGCATTCTAGGAAATAGTTGCCTTTGTGGTTCCGTGTTTGTCATTTTCTATGATATTATATAAAAAAAGCGGCCAAGTGCGAGTCAGACTATCGCACGAAGTGTTCCGTACCATTATATATAACTAGGTCAACGGGAACTACCTATAGGGTGCTTCATGTTGACTTAGAATTGTAAATTTTAGTACAAAAGCAAGGGAAAATTCCGAAAAATAAAAAAGTTGAAAATTAAGGTAAATTTTGGTGCAAGTTAGTTTAAATTTGCCAATATCTTTTCATTAGCTCAGGACCTTGATTTTTATACAACTAATAGGAACTATAGACCTCAGTATCTGGTAGAAATTTCAACTTGTTAGTTGGCACAGGAAAAGACGGAAAAAAGATTGATCTGATAAGGGTTCCTTTTTACCTTCTTTTGTATTGTTTATTATGTTTTACGGAACCCTAAAAACGCAATGAACCAGTTGAGCTGCGCACACCACGTTCGACGCAGTGACTTTGAATGTTTTGTGCGTTAGAGGTTATCTGACTTCCGATGTCAACAATAGCGCTTATTGATAAGATTTCTACGTTTTAAGTTGGTTAAATGATGGCTTGTAATCGACCTTTAAATTACCTTTAGTAGGTCTTGAAACTTAAAATATAAATAAATAAACGCTACACATTAAACGGCCCCCATTAGGATAGTTATATCCTTTGCCAGGGGGTCCGAAAACATACACAATGACAAGGACATACACACCCAGACCGGAATGTATTAACCATACAGAAATGTTGCCTGTATGGTTAATACATTCCTGTGGCGCTTAAGGCAGGATCGCTATAGCTGCGCCAAAATGTTTATAAAGGGTAAAACGTCATTAACAACATCAGGCTGTATCTCATGACACGTTAGACCGTGTATGTATTTCTATTGCCGGTATAAAGAACATGATTTTTTTAGTCGATTTTGGTCCATATGGGCAACAACAACGCTTGAAATATTCAGAGGATATTTAGTTATATATTCAGTTTAAAATTAACATAACACAAATATTTAAGGGGGGCAAACAACAAACGTGTTTTTTTTGCCGTTTTTATAGATAATGGTCCAACTCGCACTTGACCGTTTTTTTAATCATTTTAATTTACTTACCAAGAACGAAACAAGCAGTATACACCCCTCCACCCAGCGCTGGTTCCAAAAACTCCAGTACAATAAACATTTCGTAATTCAACGAGAATGCCCGAATCACACCAAAGACGCCATTTGCAACACTGGCGAATACGAGAGCGAGCCTCCTCCCGTATCTGTCCGAGATCAAACCAGTCAACGGGATTGATATGAAAAAACCAGCATTGTGGACAGTACCCACCAATGAACGCTTCCAATCTTGACAGCCGAGGTTGAACTGAAAAGAATAATTTTTAATCTGTATTTTAATTTGACATTTGATCATAGGTTAAAAAACTGCCTGTAAAATATTAAAAATGCGATGTACATTTGGAACGAAGTCATACGCTAACTTCACTCGGTTATGATTTGTACAAAAAATTTAATGAAGTTAGCGTATCACTAAGCTCCATTGGGTTGGTTTTGAATGTGAATAGGCACCAAGCCTCCGATAAGTCTTTAAACCTGCTTAAAGCACCACAGGTCGCGTTCGGAGCAGATGTTTGTATTGACCATACAGGCATGTATTCCAGTCTGGGTGTGTTTGTTATTGTCTTTGTGTATGTTTCCGGAGCCCCGACACAGGATACCACTATCCTAATGGGGGCTGTTGTATGTGAATGAATGAATAAATGATTTATTTGCATGTGTAGCGTTTATTTATTTTGTCTGTATGAATGCGCCGGTCCAAAGTATATAGTAACTTAGTAAGTCTATGGAGTCATTTTGTTTCTAAATTAAAACAAGCATATTTACAAACGAGGTAGAATTTTATCATTTAAATAATCAAAGCGATTATTTTAACGACAAAACTATATAATTATATACGCATTAAAATTTTCATTGTTTCCGGCTGTATACATATTTATCGCATTATTTATAACTATGCCAAATGTCATTAATTTTCTAAATGTCAAAGTTGCGCTTATCGAAGCACAAAACAAAACACAATCTCATTAATTATTATCACTATCACTACATAATATAAAACAAAGTCGCTTTCCCTGTTCCTATATATGCTTAAATCTTTAAAACTACGCAACGGATTTTGATTTTGATGTGGTTTTTTTTATTACTTACTATCATTTCTTAGCCGATGAACCGATTATGATGAATTTTGGAGTAGACACAGAATGACTATGGAGATAGTTATAGGTGACTTTTTGTCGCGAGAATAAAATTAGAAGGGGATGAAATACGGAGTGAAAGGTTATGTGGCGAATCAAATATTTCTACTAATACATTAAAAGCGCTTCATTCAAATCGTTATTCACGCGGACGAACCTGCGGGCAAAAGCTAGTAGCAACAATATTATAACTTAAAGAATTGCACTGCCTCGCCGTTATTATAATCAATTAAAGTCTGAAGTCTAACATGTTTCAGAAATGTTTCTGTAACATCTTCCAAGTCTAGAACAAAGTGGAGCCGCAGCATAGAAAAGCTTTCATTCTTATGACAGGTTACCTTCCAAACTTTTCCATAATGTACTTCATTAACTTATAATTTATACTAATTAGTTTCTGTACCTCCACCACACCTGTTTTGACCTCAGAAAAAGGCCAAACGGATGGTGGAATAGGAGAAAGCAACGGAAGGCACATAGATGACGAAGTAGCGTAGGCCTCCAATTTACTCACTTATGAAATGAAACTCAAAAGTACGGATACTGCTAATCAACGTTAATTGTTCTACTTCTTCGTCTTCTTGCCCTTATACCACGCTAAGTGGGGTTGGCCCAAGATATCTTCTTTTTCCATTCTGTTCTATCATTCGTCTTCTCTGCAATCCCTCCCTTTCTACGCGTATCCTCTTTTTTATATCATGGTCCGCATGTTTTTTTTTTTTATATATAAACGCCGGAAGGCATGTAACTCCACTCCACCTGATGGTAAGTGGAAGTGGAGTCCACACGCGAAGGTGGCTAATATGGTTGCAGAAGGCGAACTGTACTGGCCATCCTCGCCCTGCCTACCCGCAAGGTGCCTCTTCACGCCTCGTTTGAAGGACTCCAGGTTGTAAGACAAAAAAAAAAAAAAAACCTATGACGCCTGCGATACACACATATATAACAAGTATCACAAGCGCGTTGCCTATCCAAGGAACATGAGGGACGGGATGAGAAGGAAAAAAAGGAAGGAACAGACGGGGTGGGATTGTGGGCCTCCGGCGCTCTCACTCATCGCACGGAACGTAACAGTACCTAAAAATACTGTTACTTGACGCCGATTTAAAACACACATCCACGTCTTTTTCGGGCGCCCTTTCTTCACACTACCATTCACTTTCAAACTCATCGTTCTCTTGGCCTTATAAGGTTAATTGTTATTGATTTATTTCTTATGGTAGGCCTTTTCATACAGACAAAATCAGACATACTCGCTAGTGCTTGGTAAATTCAATTCCGTAACGCAACGAAATTAGTCACAAGTCACACGCTTACGGGGCGAAATAATCTTGCCGAAAACATCAAGACTTTAACATAAAGAATACTCCGTTTAAATAAGTTTCCTAATCTAAGATCAATGTTATTTTCATTTGTAAAACGTATCTAAACGGTTTAGTCGCGCTACAGAATATTCTGCAAGGTGATTCATACGTTACTTGACAATGGACGTTAAATTATGATTACTATTCATCTTTTCAATAAAAGTTGCGGATTTCCTTGCAAAGAAGTTCTATGAATGAAGGGGCATCGCTTATCGCTAAGGGATTTTTGAACGAGTATAACTTTGATGTTGTATGTTGGTAGTTCAAGAACCGGTCAAATGCGTGTCGAACTTGTACAAACAAGGTTTCGTACCACCGGAGAATCAAAATGTCAACTTTCAAGCCCTATAACAGAAGGACGGACAGCGGAATGGTAGGGTTCCGTTAACACCCATTGAGTGTGGAACCAAAAAATAATACCTAAATGACTATAACATCTTCTAACACAAATTTAGTGTATTCTTAATTATTATATTAATTACCATTTTATATTTCCGTTATGTCTATTTGAATACATCATTTGTTTGTTGTAGCCAAACGGGATCTATCTTAGTATAATTATTACACTTTAAATCAATCAAATCCAGCAAATCCGACTCTCTGAGGAATTCTTAAGGCGTCGGGATGTGACGACCCCATCGCCCGCTGTTGGGATAACCTCTGTCACAACAGAGATTATTCCACCAGTGCAATCAGTCAGTCACACTGGTGGTAGGTCTTTTGTTGCAAGAGGCCGGCTAGGTAGGTACCACCGCAGTGTCCAATATTCTGCCGCCAAATAGTAGTGCTTAGGCACTACTGTGTTCCGGTTTGAAGGGCATTGTACGCTAGTGAAATTACTGGGCGAACGAGATTTAAGAACTAATATCTCGAGGTTGGCAACGCGCGAGTGGCACCTACTAATGGTGCTGCAAGCGCTCATAGGACGCGGCAGCCACTTACCATCAGGTGGGCTGTATGCTTGTTTGCCAACTTCTAACATAAAAAAAAATCGGAAATATATTGTAAAAAATACGCATCAAATACAGTTAAACCTTTTCTTGGAAACATTGTATGACTGATTTCATGTTAGAGATAGTCATTTGCAAATGTTTATTCATATCTTTTCGACAATATTAATAATTTACAAAGGTATATATTTCTTTCTGAACTAAATGGTGCATCTCAAGCTAATTATTATTATTGCCTACCTGGAGTCTTACCATGAACTTTTAGTAACAATTCTATTTTGATCCAATTTAATTTATGACGTATAAATATGTATTTCATGGTACGAAGCAGCGATGTAGCTCAGTTTAGATCGTCATTTTGAATCGCAATAAGAGTACATAGTAAGCCCTTACTGCCCTTTTAATTAATTGCAGTTTGTGATAAAAAGGCCTTATCGTCAATTGCGTCATTCAAGTTCGTGGTCGCAGCGTAAAGAAAGCGTTACTAAATTTACACGTGTTTTTATTAGGGTTCCGGAGTGAAATACCAAAAACGATGTCCGTATAATTTCATACTGCCTTTAGTGTGTTGTTGAAAAAATCAAGTTTTTTTAATGTATAGGCCAGCGCTTGGCTGTTGTTAACACCTGTTACATGTTATGTTAAATGTTAATACAGCCTAAGGTGGAGCACGCTTACGTAGAAGATGCCTATTCACTCTGATTTGAAGGTACCTACACTAGGTGGTGGGAAAGACAGAGGTCGGGAGGGTATTCCAGACCTTAGCGGTGCGTATCAGAAACGAGGAACGTTTACATATTTGTGTGCAATATTGTTTCTCAATGACTTTTTTATTTAGGTTCGTTAACGAGACCAAAAATTCTGAAACCTCAAAATATATTTTCAATGTCATTTAATATAAACAAAATATGTTAGGCTATTTTTGTTTGTATTATTATCATTAATTATTAGGAATGTTTTGTGTTACTAAGGTCCATCTGATGGTAATGCAACCGTTTTAGTATGTGCCACTCACGCGTTGCCAACCTCGAGATATTGGTTCTTAAATCTCCTTCGCCTAAATTTTACTAGCATGCAGTGCCCTTCAAACCGGAACACAGTAATGTCACAGATACTACTGCTTTGCGGTAGAATATTTGACACTACGGTGGCACCTACCTGGCCGGCCTCTTGCAACAAAAGACCTACCACCAGTGTGACTGATTGCACTGGTGGAATAATCTCTGCTATGACAGAGGTTATCCCAACAGCGGGCGTTGAGGTCGTCACATCCCGACGCCGGGATGTCTATATCTTTGTGTGTGTTTCCGAACCCCCGACACAGGATATTACTATCCTAATGGCGACCGATGAGTGTGTACCGTTTATAAGAATGATTTGATCTTTGTAAATTGTGGGCTGTATATTTACTTAAACTAGATGTTAATAATTCGTGCAAATAGCTGATCAGTAACCTTAAACTATTACAATTGACAGCTAAGCCGAAAATAAATAAACGTCATCAAGGCCAAATAGGGAGAATAGACTGAAATGACAAAAAATCTTTGAAGGTCAAGGAAATGTCGCAAGTATCGTCCGAGCAGGCTCTTTACTCACTGTGCACAATGATTCTTACTAAAAATATCGTCGAGAAGTAACAGTATTTATTCTGTTGCATTTCATTCGATAAGGTGCTTCCAGCACCCACCGGCGGGCCAGGATTTGGCCCAGGGGAGGACAAAATCTTAATTAAGACCATAGAGGGGAGACGGGCTATAGAGATGAGAATTTGCCCAGGGAGGGTAAAAATCTTAATTTAGGCCCTAGAGGGGGCAAAATGACTATTCTCTCTAATAGTTAGTGGTTAAATAGTTCGAAATGGATTGTATTCTTTTTTAACAGTTCTCCTTTCCCAGGTTGCCTGGGAGAAATCGCTTTCAAGCGATAAGGCCGCCATTTTTATATTTATGTCATTGTTTTATATTTTTTTGTGTATTTTTGTGCTGTACAAAGAAGTGTATAAATAAAAATAAATATATTCTTCCATTTCTAAGGATTTAACAAGGTCAAGGGTGGGGTCAGCTGCACCTTCTTGGTCTTACTTCGCTACGTCCATGCATACCAGAGGCCGCAACCCAAATCTTTATCACCTTTATCCTTCTTTTCTCTTTTATCCTTCCCTTGGGTTTGCAACACAACTACTCATATTGCAAGCAATTAAAGCCTTTTTTTTTACTTGGAGAAATGCAGTTACGCACTCGAGCGCCGGGACGGGTGCAATGGCACAGGAGGTGTGTGGACTCGGAGCCGAGGTCCCCTACCCACTAAAACTCCAAGGTCCCAGCTAGCCCCATAGTGGGTCGTCGCGAGATCACCGAAGCATTCAACCGCGACGCCCCGGCGCTTGCCCCGAAGGGCCCACCGGTGGCTGCAACCAAGCAATTATAGCCTAGGGTGACCGCTGACCAGTAGGCAGTACGTTTGTTTCTTTTGTGATACAAAAAAATGCTATTTAAAATTTAAAATTTTCTGCTGATGCAGTGGATTATCTATGAAATCTGATCAAGCTCGTGTGAATAATATGACATTAAAATTATTATATTAATAGAATTCACAGAACAGATTAGTTCGAGCATGTGTCGTGACAGTAACTTAAGCACAGTAATCGTTTTAAAATATAGTAATTTTTTTTTTCTACATACGACAATGATAAATTATAAATAATTTGAGATAAATCAAGCTGACTCATTATATATGAATTTATAATAACATGAGTTTTTATTATTGTCGTTATTAACTTTAATATGAGTATTTAAAGAAATGAATGGAATGGCTTGAATTCGATTTTATGTATGGATGTATATTTGCCGACTCTCGTAATAAAGAAGTAAGCGTTATACACTCAACGGTCCCCATTAGGATAACTATATGCTATGTCAATGCCGGGAAATACTCAAACTCAACTCAAACTCAAATCCCGAAAGGGAATAAAATGCGGATTATTTAAGATAAATATACTTCTGTCAAAATAGCTATCCCAATTTTAATCCAGGTCAGTTTTTCTGATTTTATCAGATACATATATTTGGAATTAATTTCTTGCTACCTTATCAAAACAATACTGTTGGGAGACCTGGATGTTTTGTGAGATTTGGAACAGATTCAGCTCAGCTGATGTAGCTCCTAAATTTTTACAGAAGAGAAAGAGTTTGGCCCAGCGTTACAATAGTAAGATTATTGTTTCAAAATATCGGAAGCAATAATGTGTCTAAAGATGTTAATACTAAATCAAAGTACATTGGAATGATTGAAAGTGTTGTAGAAGTTTCTTCTACAATTATTATTCCTCTATACCTAATGAGCCAAATTAGATGACATCAAATAAAATATTTAAAATATCACCCGACCAAGTAAAATTGCTAATTAGTGTGGCCAAGTAACGTATTATATTTGGAAGTTCTTTATTTACAAAATTTATAGCTTTTGACGGGATCTATAGTATAAGGTTCCTTAGTTGAATCTACAAATTAATTGGTTGATATTATTGTTGACATTGAGATTAGATATATAGTGGTCATATGCACATATGTATAGTTGTGACAATTAAAGTTAATTCATAGTGATAACTTCTCATTACATTCGCAAGACTAGATTTTGATAAGGAATTCATTGTAAATTTCACACAAATCAAGACTTTGTTTTTTTAATTGTTTGAATATTGTAGTCGGCTTTAAAGTTAAGCGGTAGCAATTGTTAACTCTTGTAAATTGTTCTCCGGTTCACCCATAAAAGTTTTAAGTAAATTGGCAATTATTCCTCCGTGTGAAAATAAATAAACGCCACACACTCAACAAAATAAATAAATAAACGCTACACACTCAACAAAATAAATAAATAAACGCTACACACTCAACAAAATAAATAAATAAACGCTACACACTCAACAAAATAAATAAATAAACGCTACACACTGAACAAAATAAATAAATAAACGCTACACACTCACCGGCCCCCATTAGGATAATTATATCCTGTGTCGGGGTCCGGAAACATTCACAATGACAAGGACAAACACAACCAGACCGGAAAACATGCCTGTACGATTAATACAAACATCTGCTCTGAGCGGGAATCGAACCCGCAACCGTCGAGGCTTAAGGCAGACTCGCTACCCACAACGCCACAACGGTGTCAAAACAAATAACTTCTTATATATAATTTATTGTAACATGACAAAACATATTATAAAAAAAATATGGTCAATTTTGCGATATACACTATGTGTTATAATACTGACGTAAGAATCTTTACTAATATTATAAATGCGAAAGTTACTCTGTCTGTCTGTCACGCTTTCACGCCAAAACTGCAGATTTAAATGAAATTTTGGTAGACAGATGCAATCAGTCACACTGGTCAAATATTCTACCCCAAAGCAGTAGCGTCTTTGGCATTACTGTGTGTCGGTGCGAAGGGTACTGTAGGCTAGTGAAATAACCGAGCCAAGGAGATTCAAGAACCAATATCTCAAGGTTGGCAACGCGTGGTTGGCACCTACTACTGGTTTTGCAAGCGCTCAGGGGCAATGGCCACCACTTACCATAAGGTTGGCCGTATGCTTGCTTGCCAACTTAGTAACTTAAAAAATGTACTTGTGAGTAAAAACTTACCTCTTTCACAATAGAATGTTCCTCAAAATACACGTATGACTCGCACTTGATTTCTGTTGATGTGTCAAAATAATGTGGCGAGCACGTGTCGTTGTACAGTGTGAAGTTGAGATTGGTATCATTGAAGGGAGCGTACCGATGACATTTTGATGGTGAGCCGTCTTCTAAATAGGGAATTGTGAAATTCGCTTCTGGGTCTTCACATTCTGGTGTTGAGCATCTGTAGAAAAAAGAAGATCAAAATATAATCTTGTGTGTGTGTTGCATGCATGTTTGTGAACTTGTGTGTATTATTTTTTTAAATTTTTTTATGTTTATTGATAATCCAACAGCGTTACATAATATAAAGATAGTGCTTAAGTAATGTAGATTTACAAAATAAGGCCAGTTATGGATTACACAGTTAGACAAAAATATTATAAAATAACAGATTTACAGAAAGAAGTACCTATAAACTACTAATAGACATTCAAGGTAGTGTGTTGTAATGGCGTGTTCAGATGTGTGTGTGTGTGTGTGTGTGTTTGCGTCTGTGTATGTGTGTGCGTGTGGATGTATAAGTATGTGTTATGTATGTGTTTTTCTTTTATTGGCAAACTTATGTATGTGGTGTACTTAAAAGTAGTTGCTATATCTAGTGTTTCAAGGGTTTTTTTTTATAAATAAATAAACGCTGCACACTCAACGGCTCCTAATAGGATAGTAATATCCTGTGTCGGGGCTCCGAAAACACATACAAGGACAAAGACAAATACACCCAGACTGGAAAATATGCTTGCATAGTCATTACAAACATATTATGCTCAGAGTGAAAATCGAACTCGCGACATGTGGCGTTTAAGGCAGGTTCGCTAACGCTGCACCACAACGTCGTCAAAGGGTTCACACCCTTGGGAGGGATTTGGAATTACCGATCGAAAATTAACAATACAAGTACTATTACTTCACAACAGTATTCTGTCATAATATATTCCTTTATCGAATCGACCGCCGGCCATTTATGTCGGTAGCAACAAAGCTAGAAGGCACGTAAGCGTGTGTGTGTCTGTATGATTGTTGGTATGCAGTATCATGTAAGCATGTGTGTATCTCTACGATTGTTGGTGTACATAATGAAAGTAAATAATCCGGTGCAGCTGCCGCGATTTATATATACTCTGAATCTCGGAAACGGCTCCAACGATTTTCATGAAATTCAGGATGCTGGAGTTTCGAATTAATTTTTAGAAAATGTCATTTTACCCGTGTTTTCAGACAATGGAAACCCCGGTTCAGGTCCAGATGTCTCCAGACCGTTTTTTTGCTTTTTCAAGTTCCTTCTTTTATGATAAAGATTATTATTTTCCAAAAACACGATTTACCAAAAAAAGTACCAGGAAAAGCTTAGTCATCCCGGTACTACACTCATGGAAAGATTTAGAGGAACACAAAAAGAAAGGAATCAAAAAAATATGATAACATATATATATGTTTATAGAATAGAAGGTTTTAAATTTATTGAATACAATTGATTAATCATCATAACACTTTTGAACATAAAGGTTTTTGGAATGTATACTACTGTTGGTTTTAATGTAAAAGACGACGAAGTTTAAACACACAATAATATAGGTTGTGTTACTGAAAACAAAACACGGTTAACCAGTTGCTAGGTAATGGAGTATTTCAAAGGCAGTTTTATAATAATTTCTTGACCGTCATAGTACAATTGCAAAGAAACTGTTTTAACATGGATATATAATATTTGTATTGACCATTCAGATATTTGATTCAGTCTATGTTGTTGTGATTATTTGTGTGTGTGTGTGTGTGTGTTCTTGCACTGCTGACCTAGTATATAATTTTTTTTTAATAAAATGGCAATAGTCCATAATTAACTGAACATAACTCGCGGTTTTTCATGTGGACACTGGGAAAATCGTCGATTGATATAACTATACATTTTTTTCTTTCCATTAAAAATATCCATGTTGTTATAACCGCATTTCGTTAAAATCAATAAATTAATTCGAAGAAATTAATTAAATTAGCTATGAAAAGGCAAAAAACAGAGTCCGAACATTTAATTGTATATATAATATATTACTTATATTTATTACTACATGCCAGTTGCTTAAAATGTAAATACGTACATTATCTACGTATTATTATCACTATCAATTACATTTCTTCACGTTTTGTTACGCTACGCAAGAATATTTTTTTTTTAATTAATTTTATCAATATCTCTTAAAGTTACGAAATTAAAGAATATGTTTTATTAATTAATTTGTATAATGACCCGTCCACGCGTTGCTATGGCAACGACGGATTCAATTTGGCTTTTTAATACCAGTTTACAAAAAGTCCTAACGAATGATACACATAAGCCTTCATCATGAATGACTCTATCTTTTAATGAAAACCGAATAAAAGTTTAGTAGTTTATCTTGAAGACAGACTCGGCAGGGGACTTTGTTTTAGAAATATAGTGATGATAAAGTTAGTTTTCGCCCACGGCTTTATCCGTGTTAGTAATTTTTATTGTAGCAATTTACGATATTGTACTGACTTTTTAGGTTTTTTTTTTCGAAAATTTTTATTTTTTAAAATTATGCTCGCAGCTTATATTAAATGATGTGTTTGTTGAGTTCTTTTCTATAATATAGCTAGCGCTTGACCTATATCACACCTGATGTGTACACTCTTTATTTGAAGGTGGAACAAACACTCTAGGTGGAGGGGGAGAAGGGGGTTGGGAGGTTATTCTACCTCACGCTGCCTCCATCTCCGATGACGTCCTTAGCCGTGGTTCGGCTTCGCAGGAGGCACCCTAAGGACGCAATCAAATTTGAGGCCCCGTGAGGGCTGCCCTTTTATCACGGCTGTGTCTCTGTACTCGCCCCCCCACCCGGTGACGCTGTCAAGGCCAGTAGGGCCAACAGTAATACAAATTCCGAAAAAAAAAATTGTCGATACGTTTTACGAACTAGGAAGCAAAGCGTTTCTTAGGCTCCACAACTATGTAAGGGCGCAGACCTTACGTTTCTTGGTGTTGTATGGCGACAGCTAAGTGGGACATAGCCTTATTATAATATATTTTTAATTTTAATATATAAAAGGCTGATAATTTTATTCATTTTTATGATTAAAATAAACTTTAATATTGTTAGAACATTAGAAATATTTTTTAGTCACGCTTAATAAAGTATATTATTCTTACTTGTATCTGAGATCCATTGCTTCAAAATTGAACACAGACGAATACATTCCCGCCAACAGCACAGGAAACAATATTAACAAATAATTATATATATTAAATCGACCAAACGGTCCTAATATTTGTAAAATATCATCCACAGTCACTTCGTTCTCCTTACTCTTCTCGGGATCCATTTTTATATATTATAATATTAAATAGTTTTAGCACATCACTATTGATCGTAAAAATTACGTTTGATATTTTAACGCGACGCGGTTTGTCCGATCGTCGGGGTTATAGTGCGCGCGAGTTGTTCGATTCAAGACTTTTATTATAGTAGTTTTTTCTTCATTGCATTCGCTTATCGAATCAAGGAGCAATTTCTTTAGCTGTACAAACTTTAGTCCCGTTTATAAGTCACTTGTAATTGAATAAAATTATCAGTCAAGAGCGTTGTGGACCACGCACAGTCGGAACTAAATGGTTCCGCAGCTTGATGATGAATCTCAATTTTTATTTTTAAGAGCTAATACCTCAAATACTACTTATTAATGGAAAAAATCAAAATTAAACCTCCTTATCATTTTAAAAGAGTTTGCCATACCTTGAATTTTTTTTTCAATTATCAGTTACATGTATGAACTGCTACCCTTAATTTGTATATATTTTAGGATTTCACTACAAAATCATGTAGCAGGTCATAGAATACATCTTTTTACTTAATTCTGAAGAGATAGAGCCAACACTCTCCGAGTAAAATGACTGTGAAATACGGACGGACGGACAGGCAGACAGACGGACAGAATATTAGATCTTAATGATCCTTTTAAATTTTTTTTTATGACGGTTAGCAAACAAGCATACGGTCGCCTAATAGTCACCGCAACCCACGAAGTTTGCAACTCTTCAAATATCACATATGCGGTGCCAATGAAGCGGTCGAGAGAACAGGGATTTTTTTTTTTTCGGTATGTGTATTGCTGCTGGCCTTGACAGCGTCACCGGGCGGGGGGTGGCCGAATACAGAGACTCAACCGTGATAAACGGGCAGCCCTCACGGGGGCTCAAATTTGATTCCGTCCTTAGGGTGCTTCCTGCAAAGCCGAACCACGGCTAAGGACGTCATCGGAGATGGAGGCAGCGCTCCGAGCGCATTCTATACGATAGACTCACCCGACGATGTGAGCGCGACGCGACGTGCGAAACAAAGGACCTCGTCTTCGCCGGCGAGGACGGTGTTGTGTGCGTGTCTGGGCTGTGTAAGGGGCATTCTAATGTAAGAACAAAGAGTCGGGCTCTTTGTACTAAGAGGAGCATGTCTCTACTGATACTAAATCTCTTGAATCAAACCCTGAGTACTAAGTTTGCGGACAGATGGCCGAAAGTATTGTCGCGGGTATGAAGTTTCGTGAGAATGTCTGAATAATAATAATAAACGTCACTCAACAGCCTCCATTAGAATAGTTATACTATGTGTTGGGGGTCCAGACAATAAACATACACAATGACAAGAACAAACACACCCAGACCGGAAACTGCCTGGTCAAGCATCTGCTCCGAGCAGGAATCCACTTGTGGTTCTTAAGGCAGGTTGCCTGAATGTAAATTGTTTATTGTCCTTTGTGTTTCTTAATTAATTTTATTATTTATTATCATTTTCTGAGTTTTTATCTTTTGATTTTAATGGGTTTAAGTAATTATAAGTTTTAAGTATTATAAGTAATTTTTTTTTTTGAGGTTTCTAATGTGATGTCGTAAATAATTACATTTACCGCGTGCGGGCCATGGGCAGTAATGAATAAATCAAAACTACTGGATCGATTTAAATCATTTTTTCAGTGAATGACATAGGCTATATATTTTATACCCATGCGAAGCCGGAGCGGGCCGCTAGTAAATAAATATGTCATGGTACGAAATAGCAATGTAGCTCTGTTTAGGTCATCATTTTAATCGCAATAAGAGTTAATGGTAAGCACCCACGTAAAGGTTAAAATCAATATTTCAAACTTATTATTAAAGATTTATTTATGTACAACATTAACGGAGTAAAAATAATTTTATATGAAACAATTTCTCAAAATAAGATTTTTAATTGTAGAAGCGTCATACATCACTGTCATGTACCGATTGGGTTTCTCGGAAGAATTGTATGCATTTAATACACGAGTTACAAGTTTCTTTGACTTATTTCTTGTGATGCGAAAGCTAATTGTTCTTAGAACACGTCATGTTTTATTGGAAGTATATTTTTCAACCGACTTCAAAAAGGTACCAATTCGACCTTCTGTTTTTTGTAAGTTGGTTACCTGATTACTCAAAAATGGCTAGACCGATTTGGATTTTTTTTAATTATAACAACGTGTCTTTTTACAGACTTCAATAAGGATGAGGTTATTAATTTGATTGGTATTTTGTTTATGTATGTACACCAATTACGCTGAGATTTATGATCTGATTTACGCAATTCTTCTTTAGTTTGATGCAGAATAGTTGCCATTTGGTCTTATAAGCATTTAACACAGTTTGGCTTAGTAGTTTTTATTTTATGAACATTTAGGTTTACGTGGATGATGTCATTTTAGTTTCAGTACATCTTTTTTAGGGGTTTCTATTTAGTTTGATTATATGTTTTTAAAGTATTATTCGTAACTAAACGTATAAAATAAAATAAGTTTGTAAGAAAAAATACCGACTTTAAAACAAAAAATCAAAAAATAAAATAATCAATAAAGGAATATTTCCTCGAAAGTCGCAAAGTAAATTATCGGCATAGAAGACATCGACTTTTAAAGAAGTTTTCCGACAGATTATTTTATTTTTTGAGTTTCAAAATCGGTATAATTTTTCTTAAACACTTATTTTATAATTATTTAAAGAAACTTCGCTGATATTTCGATCTAGCTTAGAAAGACTAATAAGTAATTTAAATCTAATATAAATTGCAAACCTAAGAATGTGTCCGTCAATAATTTACTTCCCGTCTCTATTAAGGGGAAGAATTTGTTCTTGCATCTGTATATGTGCATAATTATGCAGTAATCACTGAAGTATCATTTACACTAATTTAATACACTCAAAAGGTTTTGTTCTTTGAAGTCTTCTCACTATGTCCGAGCTGGATAACCTCGACGTTCACATGATTACCGGCGTCGGGACGTGACGACCCCATCGCTCGCTGTTGGAATAATCTCTGTCATAGCAGAGATTATTCCACCAGTACAATCAGTCACACTTGTGGTAGATCTTTTATTGCAAGAGGCCAGCTAGGTAGATACCATTGCAGCGATAAATATTCTACCGCAAAACTAAATGAATGTTTTTAGTATTACTGTGTTTCGGTTTGAAGGGCACTGTAGGCTAGTGGGCAAAGGAGATTTTAGAACCAATATCTAGAAGTTGGCAACGCGTGAGTGGCATCTACTAATGGTGTTTCAAGCTCTTAGGCTTAACAGGTGGGCCGCTTGCTTGTCAATTTAGTAACATAAAAAAGTTACACTCACTGAAAAAGCACTATTTGATCCAAAACAGCTCGTAGTTTGCATAAGGATAGGATACCATAATAGCTCAATGGGGTCAGGATTGAACCCGCAACTCTCGCGTTAACGGAACGGAGGTGTTGAGAAATTATTATTTAGTTCCATTAACTTTATTATAGATCATGAAGATATTTTATTATTTTACTTTATTAAGTAACAATGCTTATTTATTGAGGAAACCACAGATAAACTCATCAGAACTCATCTTGGAAACCATTTGTAACTAACCGCTGGATTGTTGATAATTTTAACCACAACAATATGTAATATTTAGGTTAATAATATGATCTCAAACTAAAATTATTATATTTTCTTCAATAAAATGATAAATTTATGTACTTATTTCTTTTTCGAGTTACATTGTGTGTTTTATACTGGTGTAAAAATAGTTCTTTTAATGAAAGTGTACAAGATAAATTATTTCATATGTTTATTATATAAAATATTTAGATATGGTGCTCTGCGATACCTGAGGCACCTTGAGGTTCTACTGAGTTTTGCTGGCTAACAATGCTCCATACAACGCATACACAAAAAACATCGTCTTCGCCGGTGAAGATGATCCCTTCTTTCGGTAGCTCGCACCGTCGGGTGAGTAAATCCACTAGAATGAATTTAGAGCATGGAATTGATGAAAAGTTGTATGCAAGTATCACCATTATTAGAGCTAAAAGCTTCATATTTGTCTTATTTGTGAAATAATTAGCTTAAATAATTTAAAATAATACCGAAACACACTATTCCCCGCGGACGAAGTCGCGGCCACGGCTAAGATATAATTATATTTTTAAAATCTCTTAAAAAGTTAGTGACAGTATCCTAAGAACATTTCCCTGTAGCAACAACGGTTTCAGTAGCAGCACTTAGTGCCCGTCGAACCATCATTTTTAATCAAGTTAAAAGGTTATTCTTGTAGTTGGAAATTCTGGCCAGAAACGTAAGAAATAATATTCAAAGTATTCCGGAACAAGACCTTTGACAATAAACTTGTATAAATATTTCAATCCATGTGGTATTGTGTTAAGATTTCCGTATTTATTTCTTTGTCGTGAACCCTGTATTCGATATTGCACTTCCGTCCGAGATTATAGTGATTTCTAAACGTCTATCGATAGTTTTGAAATTATTTTTAAGAAGTTGTACTACAAATCTACTATCAATTTGTATACTACAAATTGATAGTTATTCGTTTAAACCAAAAAACTAAAACTATCTAATTTTTTTCTTTTTTAATTTGGTAATCTTCCTGTATATAAAGGTGAAGAGACTATGTATAAACGCGCAAATTTGAGGAACTATTCGTATCTTTTTAAAGGTAGAGCCATGCTTCTCTCAGCACAAAAGGACCCGCTCGACCCGGGAAGTACCACCCTCTCACAGAAAATCGGCTTCAACTAACAGTATCATTAGGTACTGTTGCGTTTCGTCCGATGCAAGAGAGCACCGGAGGCCCAATCTCTCCTACCTCCTCTGTTCCCTTCCTTTTTTCCTTGTCATCCTCATTTTTTCCAGTCTCCATCTCATTCTTTGGATTGGCAATGCGCTTGTGCCAACCCAAGTTCTAGTGATACTTCAAGTATCGCAAGCGTTCGTAGGTTGCGGAGACTGCTTACCATATGCTTGCTTGCCAACCGTCATGAGATAATAAAAAACAGTGTTGTTTAATCATAGCCTGTATATTATCGCAGCAAAATAATAAGCAGGTATATAAGTATCAGAAAAGTAATTAGATTTAGAAGAAGAAAAGAAGATTAATTAGAAATATCATTGTTTTATTCTAAGCATCTAATATATAAAACTTTCTCTTTCGTGTAACAGTTTTAGTTACCATGCTTCTCCGAAACAGCTTGACCGATTTTGATGAAATTTTATATGTATATTCAGTAAGTCTGAGAATAATTTTTTTATAAGATAAGGGTGGTCCAACCAAAATTTTTACTTTTGGATCTTTTATTAATTTTTTTTTAAGATCGTATATTTCATAACTAAATTGGTGTCGATTTTCCTTTATCGATATTTTTACTACAACTATCATAGACATCACTAGTTTCTGTGTTTCCAAGTAAAGCTCTTTGTGGGATTGAAACTTTTTGACTCTGAGGGATTGTTATCTGCGAGTAACGTCTAACATCTAACATATGCGCTCTCAAATAGGTAAAGTGGGGTTCCAGATAAAACTGTACTGCTTTATTCACATTGTCCCGGAATGCTTTGGAATTGTGGTATGTTTTCTTTATAAAATGTAGGTATCTATTAGATAAGAATTTTTCCTGTTTAAACGATCTTTAAAAAGAAGAAGCTTGTTTACTAGAAATTTTGTTGACTAGATTTGACTTTCATTTTTGTTATTGGATAGGATCGGTTTCCGAAGTGGAGTTTAAGTTTTCAATCTTCTGATCAAGAATTTCGATGACTTCTTCATATTTCTTTCTTAACGCTTTATGTTTCCGTTGTCTTGTAACGTATCCGTGGTCTAAAACATACAAACCCAGACTGGAACACATTTGTATAGTCTATGTCTATATCAACATCTGCCTCGAGCGACAATCGATCCCGCGGCCGGTCATCACACTTAAGAGCTAACTAACCGCGATCACAGCACAGTTCGGCAACGTATGATATAATTAAAACTGAATTGAAGTATCAGTGTCCTTAAATTGCAAAGGATTTACATGATCACAACCTTTTGTCGCACAAGAACTGCGTTACGAGATTTGAGTTTTCTACATTTTATGTTTTTGTTGGGATTATATTATTTACAAGCGCAGCTTGAAATGTTAATAGTGAATCGAACCGAGCACATTCCATCAGACTATGTTGCAGACCCTCTGCAATAATTATTAAATATAAATCTCCATTAGTAAGTAAAGCAAATTATTATATCACTATCCCTATAATGTTTAATTTATTCTGTAATTATCAAAGCCTTTTTGTATAACCAATATTTAATTTATTTATATCATGTATTTTAAAGTTGTGGGCGTGTAATATAAGGATGTGTGATTCTTGTAAGAAAGAGTGATGTAATTCTTCATTTGTTGTGTAAATAATTGTAGATGACGAGTTACAAAAATAAGTACTAAGTAATAAGTAGTAAGTTGATAATTTGATGAAAAATATTTATTCTTTATGAAGTCGTTAGTGGGAAGTGTAAAACGTGACATTTATATTTTTACTAGTTTCTGCCAATATAGAAATAAGTCGTTTCCAATACAATCTTTGATTCCCTATTTCACTCCAAGTTTTATTTTCAAGTTGAAAAGTAACCTATAACCGTCTTCATGATGCCCTCGACATCTATAACAATTCTTAAATCTCCTCCGCCCAGTAACTTCACTAGCCTACAGTGCCCTTCAAACTGGAACACAGTAATGCTTAAACCCTACTAATTTACGGCAAAATATTTGACACTGCGGTGGTACTTACCTAGCCGGCCTCTTGCAACAAAAGACTACCACCAGTGTGACTGATTGCACTGGTGGAATAATCTCTGCTGTGACAGAGATTATCCCAACTGCGGCGTTGGGGTTGTCACATCCCGACGCCAATAAAAATGTTTTAAAGAGTAATTTTATTTCATTATAAAATACATCAAAAATTTAACGAAACTTGCTCACATTTTCAACTAAGTTTCCATTTCTAATTGAACTTACGTTAAAACTTAAAATTTAGTAAAACTAAGTGAAGCTAAAATTTCATTACCAAGTCTGTGATTACACTTATATGACTTTGCTATTAAAATAATTTTAGGAGTTTTCGACTTTTAGTGAATGAGAAATGTTTACTTATGTAAAATGTAGTTTGTATTAATAATTAAAACCTTTTTTTACCACGAACCCGATATAAATACACAAATAATATTATCCTTATAAAGTTCAAGTATTACTTACATATGTTAACGACAATAACTGTTTTTCTGTTCTCTTTAAACACGAGAGTAAAACCGTAGGCAATAGCTAGCGTTCATATAAAAATTATGAAATATTAATAAAGTTGGTGATACATTAATAAGAAACCGCGTATTTGCTTAATGACTGTCCCAGGCGGTCAATAAATCTGTACGTGCCGTAGAATAACTTTAAAACAGAATTTTATGGATTACTAGTCCTTTGCATATGACTCTGTCTGCGCACATTTTATAGAGCTAGTCTCAATTGAAAAAAAAAACAGCATTATTCTTTGTTTGTTTTCGAGCTCACGACACATATAAACATCTTAAAAATTCAAGTCCAGAGATTTTTTCATCAAGTCTTACATCTCATGAAAAACTACATGACCATTATCCACATTTGACAGGTTACTAGTTTTACACAGAGCGATTGTTATCTAAGCTTGGCAACCCTAAGAGCGAACAAATAACTCGTTCGAAATGAGAAAATTACTTATTAAGAGTTAACGATTATTTTTAGATATTAGATAATAATAGGGACCGATAGCTTAATGTGGTCCCTGAGGCACGGTGGGGAAACTCACAAGGGTAACGAAGCTAACGGCACGGTCAAGGCTAATGGCAGACTTCTTTTATATCTTTCGCCTTAAAATTAATAAATTTAAAAAGTCTATATTATTATTAATCTGTGCAATGTTCAAAACGGCGAAAGTGCGGCGCCATGTTAAACATTAAACACGTCTCTAATTTCACAGTATGCTCGCTCCCTAACTGCTCTCAGATGAACGCTAAATTCGCTCGAACTCGCTTTTTTGTCAGTTTAATAAGCGACCGTGCTTGTTTTACGCTCAGACGTGCGAAGCGAACGGTCTGATTTTGTTTTTATTTAATGTATATGTTTATATTTGTCCTCATAAAATAAATATGAAATTTTTTATGAATTCATATACATATATACATATTATTTAACGATATAACAGTGTTATTGCATCTGTTTAGACAATTTTATTTATGTACAAATATAATAAATGCGGTAGTAAATCTGTCTGCTGTTTTTCACTTTAAGTAGCTCAATCTATTTTGATGAGATCCACCAAAGTGATTGGTTCATGACAGAAGTCTTATATGAACTTTAGGTCATCGTTTAGTATAAAAATAAATAAACGGTACACGAGGGCCACATTAGGACAGTAATATCCTGTGTCAGGGCTCCCAAAACACATACAAGGTACAAAAACACCCTGAACAGTGACCTGTGACGCTTAAGGTTTCTTCGTTCTGCGGCCTGGGGTGTCATGGTTGTGTGCCATGACATGACATCCATGACATCCCTTGACATCCCACTATCCCCAAAACTACCACTACATAGTATACTTGACGACTACACTACGTGCAGTGGTGTACGTAATTGCATTTCTCAGCGTCGCTACCGCTGCGCCACAAAGATCATAGTTAATGGTCGCAGAGAAGGATAAATAATTATATAATTAATTCTTCGGACGATTCCACAGGCAGAAGCTAGTATTATATAATTATTAAACAGAATATTTTGTCAAAGACGTGTAGGCTCGTTCAACGCTTGGTACTTATTCAAAGTAATTTTAATACAAGAATTTGATACATGACGATATTTGCTCAAGTTAAATAGACGTCGAATGGAAATCTTTTGAAGAGGGATGATGAGAGGTTTATTTAGCTGTTCTTTAGACAGGTTATTAGATGTGTATTTTATCTTAAATCATAAGACAGATTTCGAATATTAGAAATACAATTTTCTATTGAAGAATTTTTAAAACGTAAAAAACTTTGTCATTACGCAACAATAAAATTAGAAAAAACGTAAACCGACTTCAAAACTAATAAGCGAAGACCGGCACTTACTTTTAAAACTTAAACTTAAAGCATAAAAAAACTATTGTACAGTTTATACGCCATACGACCCATCTGATGGCAAGCGGTTGTCGTAGGGTATGAGCGCTTGCAACACCATACATTTGTAGGCACTCACGGATTGCCAACCTTGCGATATTGGTTCTAAAATCCTCTTTCCCCAGTAATTTCACTAGCAACAGTGTTCTTTAAACCGAAACACAATATACTTTTTTACGGTAAAGACTGAGAATAAATTACAAATTGAATTTTTTGTAGTGATACCCTGTTGACATTACCCTCCGCCAGTCGGGTAAAAACATGTAATAATTATACCATCGTTATAAATCCAATTATTACATAAGATAAAAAGAAAATTGATCAAGATTTCATATAAATTTAGCTACGTTTTTAAGAAGGAAACCAAACACGCCTTTAATGGCGCTATTCTTTACTAGGAACAAGTTAGCTTGTTTGCTGTAAATCGCTGTTTCTCAATCTTTGATTTATGATATATTTTATTTGTTACTATAGTTTTGCGACTATAAATTTTTATTTTTTACAAGAAGCTTTATTTAATATAATGCTATATTTTCATGTTTGTATACGATTTAGGCTTTTTTTTATGTCACAAGTTGGCAAACAAGCAGACGGCCCACCAAGTCCCACCAAGATGGTAAGTGGTTGCCGTAGCCTATGAGCGCTTGCAGCACCATTAGTAGGTGCCCTCACGCGTTGCCAACCTCGAGATATTAGTTCTTAAATCTCGTTCGCCCAGTAATTTCACTAGCGTACAATGCCCTTCAAACCGGAACACAGTAGTACCTAAGCACTACTATTTGGCGGCAGAATATTGGACACTGCGGTGGTACCTACCTAGCCGGCCTCTTGCAACAAAAGACCTACCACCAGTGTGACTGATTGCACTGGTGGGATAATCTCAGCTGTGACAGAGGTTATCCCAACAGTGGGCGATGAGGTCGTCACATCCCGACTTCTTCGACATCACATAGTACTTTGTATAACATGTAGTAGGGTCCGACCGAAACTGGTTTTTCAGCCGAAACCGAAACCGAAACCGAACTTTCGGCCTCCCTCTCAGTTTCGGCCGAAACCGAAACCGAAACCGAAACTTTTTAAAAATATTTAAAATTACGTTTTTTTTACTGAAATTTGAATTTCAAGTTTTTAAACATTTATTTGCATGTATACATTCGTAGTCAACTAATTAGGAACGGATAATAATTTGGTTAAATATTTTAAAAGTAACTTTTATGAGATACTACTTGTTATAAAGTATACTGTTCAATGGTGTGTACTTTTTTGAAGCTAAGAATATTTAATGGTGGTTTATTTAAAAAGAAATCTCTCGCATCGGAGTTGCTCATTTACTGGCTGACCATCTAATTTGGGACAGCAAGAGTTAGTGTTTTAGTTATTTTTGATTTTTAAAAAATAAACCAGAAATTCAAAGGCTGCAATTTTAGATTAGTCTGCCAATAGCCTAGACATGAATTCTTGGGAACATTTGTGGTACAACAAACTGGAAATTTAAACCAACTCTATAGTAGTTCCAAAGACGCTTGGAAGAACTTCACTAACGAAACTTGTCATTATTCGATCGAGTCGATGCCGCGCCGATGTCGATATGGCTATAGCCAATAATTGCAATCACATTTAATGTTAATTTTTAATTGAAAACGTTGCTTTTTAGATAAATTTTGATAATAAATGTAGATTTTTCTCTTCCATTACATTTCGCGTTCATTATTTCTAATGTTTTCTTAAGTGTCCCTAATTACTTGTCCAGTTATATTAGCACGAAGGAGAAGTAAAGTTGAATTTTAATTGTTGTTATTTTTAATTACAATCGATTTCAAAATTTAATAATTCTATAAAGAAAACATTGGTTAAATGATCAAGATCAGATTAACGTTAAAAAACGTAATGAAGACTTCATGTAAAGTGAAATTACGGAAAATATAAATAAATGTTACTCGTATTATACCAATGTCCCTAATTAGTTGACCACTTTTACTGTATATGATATAGACAGTTAAATAGAGTTAAATAAAATAAAAACTAAAAACTCATTAAAGTCATAACCATTTTTTTGTCATGAATATACAGGACCATTGGGAGTAAAGAGACTATTGGGAGTAAACTTTAAAAAACTTGTAGTTATATATTCTAGATACATAATTAACTAGTAATACGTTGTGTTCACTATATTTTAAAGACCAATCTAATACTTATTTCTGGAGATTTTTTGGCCGCGTCAGCGAGCGGTCACTAGTTGGCTGCGAAGTTTACCGGACAACTCACAAACAACCGAGTTTCGGCGGGGCCGAAAGTTTCGGCTGTATTTTGGCCGAAACCGAAACTAAAGCCGAAACTAAGTTTTTTGGCCGAAACTGGCCGAAACCGAAACCGAAACCGAAATTTCGGTCGGTCACTAACATGTAGTAAATAGCCAGTCCTCTGTACCTTCTCATTAGTCTCATAAAAGTAGCATTACGAGTGTCATCCAATTTGACTTTGTATACATATACGTATATTGAATATGGATATTACAGTGCTACAAACGCAAAAACGTTTTCAATTTGATTTCACAGTAGTATCTTGATCCGAGAAAATGCTAATCTTGCTGTACTTTGTAAACTTGTTTTATTTCAACAATAAATAAACGCTACACACTCAACGGCCCCCATTAGGATAGTGATATCTTGTGTCGGGGTTCCGAAAACAGATACAAGGACAAGAACAAACACACCCAAACCGGAACATATGCCTGCATGGTCAATACAAAAACATCTGCTCCAAACCAAACACGCGACCTGTGGCGTTTAAGGTAGGTTCTTATGTATAAATTGAAGTTTTACAAAAATACGTACTTCCAAAAATCCTTGTTACCAAAAACGTTGCGTAATTTGCGCCATCAGTTGTAAAAACCAACAGTTTGAGAATAGCTGCTCCTAAGTGGTATCAATACGCCATCTCGATAAATTTCCTATCAGGGAAATCTTTTTCTAATATCATCTTATAGCGCTTTATGAAACAGCTACTAGCGTTGTTCTCACGGATCGAAGAATGGGAGCTTTTAGATTCTGCTTAAGTATATTTCCAATATTAAGTCTTTTGTAATTTTCAATTATTAAATCGTTTAAAATTTAAAACGTTATCTAATACTATGTACAACGATTTTCTAATTTAGTATGTTGGGTTTCGGGGGCGATAAATCGATCCAGCTAGGATTCATTTTTAAAAAATGTCGTTTTATCAGTGTTTTCAGGCAATGAAAACTCCAGTTCGAGAAAATATGACATTTCCTGATATCTATTGGCGAGTAATAATAATATTATTGCTTTAACGACCAAGCAAGTAAATCAGCAAGCTTTAGAAGCTACTTCAATAGATAGCGTTGTCAAATTTTATTTATATTTCATTATTATGTAATTCATATCTATTTTATTATAATTTTCAAAAAACACGTTAAAATTTTCAAAATCCAGGTACTTTAATATTATCTGTATCGCTAAGTTAGTAGTGGTTTAGCATTGTTATTCTCTTTTCGCAGTGACGACGACGTGATGACGACGTTGTGGCACAGTGGTAGCAAGCCTGCCTAAAACGCCACAGGCCGCGGGTTTGATTGCCGCTCGGAGAATATATGTTTGCATTGACCATGCAAGCATATTTTCCGGTCTGGGTGTATTTGTCCTTGTCATTGTATTTGTTTCCGGACCCCCGACACAGGATATCAATATCCTAATGGGGCGTTGAGTGTGCAGCGGTTATTTATTAATTATTTATATTTCTTGATATTACTAGACAGCACTGGATTTAACTTTTTGTGTCCTAGATCTTAATTTTTTGTGCCACATAGTACATTTTATAATGTTTTTGTTATTTGGAGTTAAATAGTTACAATTTCAAAAGGAATATTTTACTTGCTAAAATAATGTCTTCGTGACTTTTTAATGAAATATAAAATATGATAAATAACATTTTTAAAATTGATATACACAACGGAACACAAAATTTTAATTGTTACACAATAAATCCATTTAGTGCATAAGTTGTAGAGATTCGTTTTAATTTCGATTTCATCACTGCGAATTTTTTTTTTCCCTTTTTTAATGTCATTACGTTTGGCAAATAAGCGTACGATCCACTTGATGGTAAGCAGTCTCCGCAACCTATGAACCTATGATATAAAATTGAAGTATCACATGCGCGTTGACAGCCCAAGGGATAGGAGGAAAGGGACGAGAAGGGAAAACAGAAAGGGCAGAAAAGGGATGGGAGAATTGGCCTTGGATTTATTTTTTATGTAAGAGGGGGAAACGGATAGGAGGCTCACCTGATGTTAAGTGATCACTGCCGCCCATGAACATCTGCAACACCAGAAGGCATGCAGGCGCGTTGCCGACCTTTAAGGAAAGAATACGCTCTTCTCTTGAAGGTTCCCAAGTCGTATCGGTTCGGAAAGACCGCCGGCGGAAGTTGATTCCACAGAGTGGTTGTGCGAGGAAGAAAATGTCTTCTAAATCGCGCTGTTGTGGATTTCCAGACATCGATTGAGTGCGCTCTCATCCTACGCACGAAGCGCAACAATACTTACTAATACTGTAACTTTACACCGATTTTCTGTGAGAGGAACGTACTTAATACGAGCTTATTATTTATTTTACTTTATTTGCCTTCACTGTAACAAGAAATAAATTAGTATTACAGCATATAATATATCATGCATCACGACGCAGTCGACTTAATAATAGAATGTTATCAAAATACATGGGCTTCGTTGTAACATAGTCTGTGGTTACCCTCAACAGCTAATAAGGGTTCTCAGTATTACAACCTTACATCCCTAAGAATATTTTATGGGGGTTCGTTATTACACGGTTAAATAAATATACGGGATTTCTTGCGGTAAACTAGGCCGCTATTATAGTTTTCTTATGTGATGGTAAATTCTTAACGGAAAATGAGGTAGTAAGACATTGTATTGGAGTATACATAATAATCTAGTTTAGCTTAATCAAAATTTGTACAGCAATAAATGATGTATTAGGTGGTACCTATATATACAAAGACTTTATTTGTGCACAAATTTCAGTACATTGTTCGACATGTTAATTATCTAAAGTGCATAACAATAGTAATTTTTTTTTTTCAGTAATTGTGTTAATTATCTCAGTTTAGTAATAGTAAAAGAGTTAATTAACATAACTAGGAAAAGGTACAAAACAATAATCATGGGCATACCTAAACAAACAAAATATATATGACGACGTTGTGGCGCAGAGGTAGCGAACCTGCCTTAAACGCCACAGGTCGCGGGTTCGATTCCCGCTCGGAGCATAATATGTTTGTATTGACTATGCAAGCATATTTTCCGGTCTGGGTGTATTTGTCCTTGCCCTTGTACATGTTTCCGGACCCCCGACACAGGATATCATTGTCCTAATGGGGGCCGTTGAGTGTGCAGCGTTTATTTATAAAAAAATGAAAAAATATAAAAACAATTATACAATAAAAAAACCATGTTGGAACCATAAAACAGATAAAATAACATTAAAAAGATTAACCCTTTTCTTAATGCAAGCATTTATTTTATAAATTAATTTATGTACTAAAAGCCGTGCACAAAAGGGCACACCACTCAGCTATTGTTAAGTTATCCTCAACGCTGTTTTTCAGGGGTAGCCGGACCACCATATATATATATATATATGTATTAAAAATGTATAATATTATTATGAAATTTGAGTAATCGTTTGTTTAATTGATTGTTTGGTTTGAGTGTTAGTTTGAGTAATTTGAAGTCTATAATTCTTCTTTCGTCGGTTGTGTTAAAGTAATGAACACAAAATAATGAAACAATATAAATTTTATTACTGGCACATTGTTATATGTACCATGGCGAACTAGCGTACTGTACGTTTCATAGGAATCAAAATTGCACTGCCCATAGACTTAGGATGTACAGCTGCCGCCTTTAATTACTAAGAGTAATCTTCAGTGTGCAGTTTTAAATAAATAATAAATAAACGCTGCACACTCAACGGCCCCCATTAGGATAGTGATACCTTGCGTCGGGGTCCGGAAACACACCCAGCACCAGTCAAATACACCCAGACCAAAAAATATGCGCGTATGGTCAATACAAACATATTATGCTCCGAGCGGCAATCAAACCCGCGACCTGTGGAGTTTAAGGCAGATTCGCTACCGCTGCGCCGCAACCTCGGCAAAATCATCAAGTTTTCAGCATGGTAGTCCAGCTCGTTCGGAAAGTCCTACCCTTACACCGTAGATGATTTGATTACTATTATACCGAGGTTATGGTAAAACTGTTTGTTTTAGCAATGGCGGCACGTAGAGTCGTAATGGAGAGTCAGCATTGTGTCAGTCGGAGTCGGAATGAGAGAGATCACTGCAATTCGGGATACCGACCGCGTTACGCCTTCAAAGCGAAAGTGTCAGTTTTATAAAGTACAAAAAGATGTGTCTCAACTGTGGTTATCTTGGGATTGCTGCTTTTAATAATACAAAGAGTCTTCACAGTCGCAATAAGATAGAGTTGAGTTATATGTCGATAGAAACTATCGATAAACCTTTATTATACTTCTCAGGTATAGAGTTTAAATTATTGGCTACTTAAAAGCAGAAGTAAAGGTATAATAAAGTAATGTAAGGGTTCAAAAATAATTATGTCTTCTAATTAATTTCTGTTGTTCTTTATTTAGCAACTGCAGATTTTTACTTAGTGGACAATTCTAAAATTCAAGTCGCTACACCAAATTTTATTGAGATCAGTAAAACAGTATTCATAGTTTAGACATGAAAAGGTTACAAATAGAACAAGCTAATTTCGCTTTATAATATTATTTAATTCTGCAAATGTTCCATCACTGTTTTTGTACTATAGTAAAAGCCATAAAAATAGTAACAATTGTTAATGAAGTTAATTAAGGTAATATAATAAATTTCTATTATCATATTATTCTATGGAATTCTTTAATAAGTAATAACTATAAATTAAAACATCGCAAATAACTTCGCAAGTATCGATATTTTAAAAATCCCATCTCTAGTAGGCGTTTAGGAAAGTGCAATATTTCGGCCTCGACCTGAGTTGTTTGAACAAAGAGTACAGCTTAGCATCTTCCAAGGTAAGTTCTAGTCGACAATTGTGAGTTTGATGTAAAGAACATTTTTAAAACTTTCTGATTCTTCATTTGTCCTTACATAACCTTAAAAAATAAAATATAACATAGGTAAATTTATCAACTCGTCAGACAATGTTGGTGTAAAATGGCTGAGCGAAGTAAGGCCGAACTGTCTCCTGGCTGTATCCTTGCTTACGTCATCACTAATGTCAGGCGATATCTCTACTGTTGCTGTATACATAATTAATGGCGCAGCCCCACTGCTGGGCACGCTGTGAGCGTGCAAGGCCATGTCGAGCATAATAACTGCATATGTTCGATTTTTTGACAGCGTGGGCCTACTTTCCACAGAAGGACGCGCTATACTCAAATAACAATAACGTTGCACAAACAAAAACTCGGCTAGAGTTCGTGGGTTGCAGTAGACGCTATTACGTACATACATTCTCTTGCAAAGCGAAGCTACACATGTGCATAGTATAACCGTGCGCAGCGGTGGAATCGCGCCTTTATGGTTACATCATTCTATTGTGTTGATCGTAGACTGCCTTGCCACCTTGTGTATAGTAAAGTTTATGATAATGATTTAGGAAACAAAAATTGTGGAGTTTTACAACATATAACTAAAGATTTCTAGACCATCATATCAATATATATGATTATATATAGGTAGATGAGACCATATGGGAAAGCCAATTTTATACGTCTTGCAGTATAACTACAGCTGAAACAGATATTTTCATACATATGTTATAGTCGTGCTCACGTACATCGGTTTCACACTTCGTAAAACACACCTGCATTTTTAAATGAGAGCGTAGAAAGCAGTTTAAGCTACCTACATACTAAAATATTAATTGATATTATCTAGTTTCATATATTAAACTTTCTTTATATGGTTTTAAAGAATAATATTCGTGTAAGATTTTCATAAAAGATTTTTCGTAAGACAAAACAAATACTATCTTTATAGATTTTTTTTTGTTTACTAAGTTGGCAATACAAAATATCGCCCACTTGATGGCAAGCGGTTGCCGTAGCCTAAGAGCGCTTGCAACATCATTTGTAGGTGTCACTCACGCGTTAGAAACCTCGAGATAACGGTACTTAAATCTCCTTTGCCCGGTAATTTTTACCGCAACTTAGTATTGCCAAAGTCTACTACTTTGTGGTATCTGGCACTGTAGTGGCCTACCTACCCGGTAAAATACGACATCAAAATTTAAACACGTGTGTGATTAGCCTTAATGTCTAGGAGCTGGTATTATTTTCGCGTCGTTTTTAAAAATTCTCAGTTGGTGGAACACGTATGATTCTTCATGGCTATAATTTCCATGTATTTTTGTATAGAAATAATGGTAAATTAAAAATTATTCATACTTTTTTAACTGAATGCAGTGATTAATTAGACTTGCTTACAGCTCTGGATTCAAGAATTGCAATTCACGAATTAAGTAGCTAACATTCTTGCTATACTTTTTACGGATAAATAACGAAAACGGAACGTTTATAATTGTTTGTCCTGTCGCATGTTTTAACCATTTCGGTATATGAATCGCTATAAAAAATTGTTGTAGAATTATAATTATCCATTATAGTTCGCAAAACCCCTTTCATTTTTAAAGAATATTATACATGCTTTTATGCTCCAAGGCATTACTAATATTGCCCTTCCAAATAAGCTCGAAGCTTGCGCTAGGAGTGGGTACGACAATAGCCCAAGGGGTCAGGATCGAACCCGCAACTCTCGCGTTAATGGAGCGGAGTCTAGGCTCTTCTACCGTTGAGCTGATGCTTCAAATGTTTAGTTTTAAATTTTATTTTATTTTTAGTAATCTTTGTTATAATGGTATTTAAACTCAAAATATTTCAATTCTCAACCAATTACGGTTCGTGAAATATATCCCTGACAAAGGGACGGTCGGACAGCGGAATCTAGGAATGGGGTTCATTTGGCATCCTTTCGTTATGGAACTGTAAGAAATTAAAAATTTAAGAAAATACATGTAACTTAGTTGAAAAAAAGTAGACGTAAAAACTAGGCGACAATAATAATACCATTATAACTTTTGAATATTTTCATTAATATAATAAGTTTTTTTTTATTGAAGATACTTAAAATGTAAAATGAATTTGAACAAGAAAAATGCGTATCTATTAATTTACAGCGTATCATATTTTTCGTAAACATAAATCGTGAAGCCTTCCGTCAAAGTAGGCGATTCGTGATACAAAATAGAGATAACGAGGCTATTATTATAAAAGTAGTGACGTTCTTCAAATCTAAGAGAACCCACGGCCACTCTCGGACATAATTATGAAGGTTATTCAAATCTATTGCACAATTGACTTGACAGTTATCTATCTACCTAATACGTTTAAACGAGCGATTCTTGTATCATCACTACATAGTATAAAACAAAGTCACTTTCTCTATATCCCTATGTATGCTTTAATGTTTAAAACTACGCAACGGATTTTGATGCAGTTTTTTTTAATAAAAAGAGTGAAGAGGAAGGTTTATATGTATAACATCCATTAAATAGTAGAGAAATACTGACATTTTTGAGGTTTCTAATGTGATGTCGTAAATAATAACATTTTTTCCGCTTACATTACAACAAACGCAGGCTGAACCCTATCAAAATAACAGTAATTAATAAATCAAAACTACTGGATCGATTTTAATCAATTTTTCAGTGAATGACATAGGCTATATATTTTATACCCGTGCGAAGCCGGAGCGGGCCGCTAGTATATAATATACATATAAGCTGAATCTCGGAAACGGCGCCAACGATTTTCATTAAATGCAATCGTTTCGGGGGGATAAATCGATCGAGCTAAGATTAATTTTTAGAAAAAAATGATGTTTTATCTGGTTATTCAAGCAATGAAAATGCCGGTTTGAGTCCAGATGTCTCCAGTCCGATTATATTTTACTTTTTTTTTTGAGAAGAATAAAAAGAAATTATCCATATTTCATCATTCGTATGTAAATATAATTTCTCAAAAACACGATTAATCAAACAAAAATACCGATTTGATCTTTCATAGTTTTCGATACGAAATTTTTAGTGAGTGTCGTCCAAAACAACTAATATTATAATTTGACGACGTTGTGGCGCAGCGGTAGTGAACCTGCCTTAAACGCCACAGGTCGCGGGTTCGATTCCCGCTCGGAGCATAATATGTTTGTATTGACCATGCAAGCATATTTTCCGGTCTGGGTGTATTTATCCTTGTCATTGTGAATGTTTCTGGACCCCCGACACAGGATATAACTATCCTAATGTGGGCCGTTGAGTGTGCAGCGTTTATTTATATATTTATTTATATTATAACAATTTTCATATTATGCAATGCTTTTAAACATTTACAAATTTACTAGATGTAAGTGACTATTAGAAACATAATAACGTCATACTACTTACTATACTACAAATAAAAACTTTTTCTACAAAAGTTAGTGTAAGTGTTCAAAGAAAATGTTCGAATGTAGGAGAAACCTCACTGTAGCGAGTTTATCCACATTTTATTGAGTCTCTGGACTTTTTTGCTGGTCGGAGTGTTTCAATGCTTTAGTAAAAGTTGTTAAGAGGTAAGTGTGTACTGAAAGTAATAAAGCATTTGTCTCGTAAAATAAAATGAGTAATTCGGGTACAGTACTTATAATAAATAAAATAAGGGCTTTGGTCAATTTGTTACTATTTAAAAGATTTAGTGCAAGAAAACAGTTCAGTTTATTGGTTTTAGAAAATTAATTAAGATATTGTTCCATTGAGGTAAATTAAGTACATTGGAAATGTGGACTTTATAAAGTTAATTATCCTATGTCTGAAATCCGAAAACATAGACAAAGCAGGTATCCAATATCTGTATGGTCAATCTGCCCTGAGTGGAAATCGAATCTGTGACCATCAGTGATAAAAGCAGGTACTCCATCATTGTGTAATACTAATGCCCTGCGAGCAGTATTCGTACTAATTCGTACGTTCGCGTACGTTTGTCTTATATAAGCTTGTAATATCCAAATTTAAAGCTTCAATAATTCAACGGTATATTCTGCCGCCAAATAGTAGTGCTTAGGCATTACTGTGTTCCGGTTTGAAGGGCACTGTACGCTAGTGAAATTACTGGGCAGACGAGATTTAAGAACCAATATCTTGAGGTTGGCAACGCGTGTGTGGCAACTACTAATGGTTCTGCAAGCGTTCATAGGCTACGGTAACCACTTACCATCAGGTGGGCCGTATGCTTGTTTGCCAACTTTTAACATAAAAAAAAAAAAAAAACGGTAGAAGGGATGACTCCGCTCCGTTAACACGAGAGTTGCGGGTTTGACTATTGTCGTACCCACTCCTAGCGCAAGCTTCGAGGTTATTTGAGGTGAGGAGCAATAGAAATACCTTGTAATAATAATAGTAATACCTTGAAAAAGGCATTGCTAATATTCTTATGTAAAAAAAAACTATTATTATTAGTTATTTTTTTAAATTTTAATAATAGCTACATTAATTTGTTTATTAACATAACACATTGCTATGATATTCAAATATTGTTGAATAATGCAACAGTGCCTTGAACATGAAGATTACCTCTAAGATACGTAGCATCGTTACCTTGACGCCACTTGTGCATACTTAACTAATTACTTAAGCATAGTTAAATATTAAGGGATGTGTACAACCAAGGTAACTAGCAGCATGTCTTTTCATAATTTGATATTTTAATCTTTTAATTTGATATTTTAATCATAATTTGATATTTTAATATTTTAGTCTTATCATAATTTGATATTTTAATCTTCTTCTTTCTAACATTATTCCCGGTAAAAATAAATATCCAGGGTCTCTTTATCCTATTATTATTGCCATCTGACCTCGACAACCCTAAGGGCGAACCAGTAACACACTGGATAAGAGCAAACTACCTTTTAGGAGTTAACGATTATGATCAGATATTGAAATAACTGGGACCGACAGCTTGACACTTCTCCGCGGCACGGTGAGGAGACCCCAAGGACAAATGCCTACAATGAAACAATTATTGGGAACACAAATATCTTCTTCGAGTGGGAATTGAAACCGCAGTCGCCAAGCCTAAATTCAGACTCGCTACCATCAATTTGAAATTGCAATGAAATTCTAATTTTAGGAAATTATCTTAATATTTTAAATGCAAAAGTGTGTGTTTTTTGTGACGCTTTGACGCCTAAATCGCTGTACTGATTATTTTGAATTTCGTTATGGATATTGATGGAGGCAATTATAGGCTACATTTTGTCGCGAAAACAAAAATTGAAGGGTGCTTAATAAGGTACGACAGTTTGTATTACGAACAAATTATTTATATATTATTTCTACAATATTAAAGGTGCCTCATTACAATTCGTTATTCATATGGGCAAAAGCTAATAAGGTTATAAGAATAATGATTATTTTATGTTCGCATGCTGACATTTTAATACATAATGTGTAATTATATACTTGAAAAATAAAAACAACAAATTAGTTTGTAAAAAATTTATTGTGAAAAATCTGTAATGTGATTTATAGTATTAACAATTTTTACAGACGTACGCAGATACAGGTAAGGTTAGTTGGTCGCTCTCAAGACATCCTCCATCTTTGTAAAACTTAAAGACATGATCATTTTGGATGGACATTTTGCAAAGAGTCAGAGTTAATATTTTGGAAATGCTTATATTGAACTTAAATAAGGACACCAGAGGGAGGATGTGTGTGAGATATTTGTATTTCATTCTTATGGTATGTACTGTTCCTAAATCAAAGACGAGATAGACCAAGACACAAAAGTTGGGAGGGTAAAAGGTGTATTTTTGACTGTTTTTTCAATCAGCTGTTTTGTGTAGCACATGTCATTGTGGTAGAGAATGTTAAGTATGTTTTTAAGAATGTGAGTTACAGTTAAATAAATAAATATATAAACGGGTGATAAGTGACTGTGCCCATCGGTGGTACGGTACAGCAGCGATCTTTAAATGACAAAAGAGAAATATAAGTATGACAACAAATTTGAAATTTCACCGACGTTTTGTTTTGATACCTACGCTTGTCATTATTCCTCTGTCGTGCCGTCCTGAAAAGAGGCGTCGGCCCATAGGGTTTAAATCATTACATTATTAATGCATTTGTCAAGTGAGCACGGGTAGTATGCGGAGGGATACTAAGATTGTTTTGGATTTGTTATTAAATTCGGATTGCTCCTACTGGTCTTATCAGCGTCATTTTTGCAAATATTGAAACACGGCTAAGTAAATGACAGCCTTCGCGTAACTCAAAGTTGATCTGTTTCCGTCTAGGGTTATCTCGTCTGTACCATAATTAAAAAAAACACATTCAAACCACCATTGGGTATAATCCTAAATACGATCGTGATTACACAATGATAGTATTTTAATTATAAGTTATTTCTTACAATTAAAAACATTAGTTTATTTAATTTTATTAAAATCATCGTAATCATTTTGGTCCCATTTCTTTTAAGAACACAAATCTTTTTTATACTAAAAATACTGTTTATAAATGTCAATAATCAATTATAAGATTATATTTTAAATGCTAATTATTCGATATTTAGTAGCTATAATTAGTAGTAGTCAGTGCCGGATTAAGCAAGCGCAGGGCCCGTAGCAATTGTTATCCCCGGGTCCTTGATCCGCTATGGGTCTGGATCTTAGAAATATGGGTACGAACAATCACTACTTAATAGGTTTATTTGCACACTGTGCCATTAAAAATAGGACGTATTTAATTTTTTTTCCGTAACTGTGTTAATATACTTTTGATACTTGGCGGGCTTGGATACGCGGGGCCCCTTTTCGTGCGGGGCCCATAGCAATTGCTACTTTTGCTACTATAGTTAATCCGGCACTAGTAGTAGTATAATTACTGTGATTACAGACAGTACATAAAGCAGTCAGATTTTATATTTATTTTCTAAGAAACGATGTGATTTTAATTTCCTTTAACAAAATTAAGTAGTTTATAAGTACATTTGATAAGAAAAATTAATCGAAAAATTCGTACTTTTTTTAAAACTATTTTTTGTAGATCAGCTTAAGGTTTAATTGTAAGAGATTATTACGTTAATTTGATATTATAAATATACAAATACAGTTAAAATAATTATGCACGAGATAATGCAGATAAAATACAATTTAGGCAGAAATCATTGGAAATTGTATAATAATATTATATTAAATTTTAAACATAGTTTTTAGAAGGACGAAATAACTTTCGTTCTTTCAACGTTTTTACAAGCATTGTGTATAGTAGTAGTAATACAGGATAAATCACACATAGAACTTTATTAATTATTTAATAAGCCGGTGTGGAATGATTTACATAAAAAAGTGTTAGTTTTCGATTACTTTCGAAACCTGTTAACTGGTTTTTGGAATAATACGGTTTAGGGTTTTCAGTTTCATTGCCTTTAAAGTACTAAAAAGTTTATTTCATAAAGTCATACGCGATTAAATTACCAAAAGCTATTGTTTTCGATGAATTGAGTTCCGTTCATTATCAAAGGGTGAAACATTGTCCGTTTAATAAAGGCGACAAAACATTGTTGTCACAATGGGACAATATTAATGCTGGGTTTACATTCAGCGTGTTTTTTTTAAATCACAAATGTGGAAAACAAGCGTACAAGGCCAGCCTGATGTTAAGCGTTGGCGGTATACTATATATAAACAAAATCAAGGAGAGAGGAGGGAAAAAAAATTCGATGGAACGATGGTTCGATTGCTACTCGGAGCTCCTGTTTGTAATAATCACACAGATATTTGTTTCGTTATGGGAGGTTTTCTTTGTTTGTGAAAGTTGATTTATTTATATCCAATCAATCGTTGTATGAAGCAACGTTTGATCGAAATTTTTTTCTTTTTACACTACATTGCAAAGAAATATCTAAAAATCTAAGGCGTCGGGATGTGACGACCCCATCGCCCGCTGTTGGGATAACTTCTGTCACAACAGAGATTATTCCACCAGTGCAATCAGTCACACTGGTGGTAGGTCTTTTGTTGCAAGAGGCCGGCTAGGTACCACCGCAGTGTCCAATATTCTGCCGCCAAATAGTAGTGCTTAGGCACTACTGTGTTCCGGTTTGAAGGGCATTGTACGCTAGTGAAATTACTGGGCGAACGAGATTTAAGAACTAATATCTCGAGGTTGGCAACGCGCGAGTGGCACCTACTAATGGTGCTGCAAGCGCTCATAGGCTGCGGCAGCCACTTACCATCAGGTGGGCCGTATGCTTGTTTGCCAACTTCTAACATAAAAAAAAATCTTAAACTGAATATTGCTAGTAAAAGGGTAAGGATAAGGCTGTGGAACTTTTTCAGTCTTGTCACGTCCCACACGAGTGAATAAAGTACCACTGATGGGTACGACGTACACGGATATAAAGTCTCAAAGTGTCCGTGTCACGTCTCTAACAATATACTGTGTTTCTATTGCTCGTTTCACCTCTGTCAACGAAGTCTTGACTTTTTAAAAGTAAGTTCTTAATGCCCGAAGCGGTAGTTACTACTTCACATATTTTGCTTAAATTAAGAATTGTTAGTTATAGTATATATTTTCCACCCTTCTCTCCCTCGTATGATATGCGCTGAATGTAAACGAAATCTTAAACCATTGTCAGTTTTATGACGCGGGTATAAAGAAAAGATAAAAACGTCATTCAAAAAGTTATTAAAAAGATACGCTTTGAAGTATAGTTTATAAAAGAACTGGAATATAAGTTTCGAAATAAATATAATAACTGTTATAAAAGACAAAGTTCCGGCCATTGTTATCTTTGAGAACTAATATTATTGTGGATCTTTGTGTAAGTTAAATATCTCGGACAATGTAGACTTTTTATAAATCGTGTATTAAATTTACAAATTCTATTACTTTTTGGTTAAATATGTAAACAATTTTTTATTTTTCAATAATAAGAAAAAATCTACAATATGCGATAGATCTTATAGCGAATAATCATAGGAATTTTTATAAAAATACATTTTTAAGAACGAAAACGCCCTTAGTATTAACATTTTGCTCCTACACTTCCTACAATTCGTCTTTCTTGCTTTTCATTCGAGATAGTTCTTCAGCCTCTTCAATGGTGTCGGGCAGTCTCATGTTCCTCGTCTCCGGCAGCATGAGGACGAGGAGACTTGACAAGAAGCACATCCCACCGAATATTACAGTAGGCATTGATCTGTGATACTCCGACTGCAATCATAATAAATATATTAGTACATTTTAAGAACTTTGTTATTCTAATGGTATTACAAACATTACCGTATATACTATAAGTACATTCTTCTTCATAGCATTATTCCCGGTATTATACGAGTATTTACCCGGGGTCTGCTTATTATTCGTGTCCGGACAGGTTACTAGTTTTTAACTTTTTAGTTTTTACACAGAGCGATTGCCATATGTTCTCCGCAACCCTAGGGGTGAACCAGTACCTTATTGAAAAAGAGCAATTTACCTATCAAGAGTTAACGATTTGTAAAAAAAATGTAAAAGTTTTACCCCCTAAGGGTGTGAAATAACAATAGGGAATAAGGGTTGAAAGGTTCTATGGAAAAATGAAGGGTTTATGTGAATGTGTTACAGGCGGATGAAGCCGCTGTCAGAAGTACTAGATATTTCGGTTACATCAAAGGCTTATGTATATGGCGCGTTTAGACGCGAAACAATTAGCGCTAGTAGCCCGGATGCTATTTAGAGTGCTTCCGAGTTTTAGCAATAAGTTCTTCTTCTTGTCTTCTGTCAGTGTGTGTTCAGAGTTGTTCAGTTGGTCCCTTCAGGTCCCTGACTTAACTTATCGATAATTATTAAATTGACATATCATATAATATCACGAAGTCGCTCAATTGAAATACCTCTATGCGGTCACCCATCCAGTAACTGACTGTGCCTAAAGCTGCTTACCCAATATTACAACTACGAGCACACCTGAATATAAGTATCTCCTGAACTCGGGATTTTACATTTAAAAAATAATTCTATTATAGAAATTTCCATTCATACACACTAATACGTACGAGTATATACAAATTTGTCTCGCATACTATAATGTTTTATAATTTGCGATAAAGGCACGGTAAATAAGAATTTAACGGTACTTCATAGTTTTAATTAAATATTTACATTTGAAAATGTATATAGTTTTCTAAAAATATCCATGACCAAATGAGTCATCAGGTTGCATGTTTTATTGCAGTCATTGATATTATAAGGAACTGTGCCCGCAACATCGTTCGCGTGGAATAGTCTTTGGGTAGCATTTTTAATGATTTAACAAATAAGACACACATATAAATACTTTAATGAGCTGTTTGCAGTACTTCCATACAAACTTTCATAACCCTTTTGTTATTTTACACCCGTGAAGGTGTCGATTTGCTTATATCGAATCAACAGCCTAAAAAATAAAAAGCCTTTGAAGTTTCTAGCTCTAAAAATGAAGATACTTCTATACAAATTTTCCCCCTTACAACTCTTTTTCGTATTAAAAAGTAGCCTATGTCCTTTCTCAGGCTCTGGACTATCTGTGTACCAAATTTCATATAAATCGGTTCAGTAGTTTTGGCGTGAAAGCACGGTCTAGTATGGTATATGGGTGGTAGCAACAACAATTGTGTTGGCATCACGCAAGAGATGATTGTGGTGTTGCTTGCTTTGTTATATAGTGGTAACCTAAATCCAATAGAGTTCAGGTCATGTTGGCCTTAGACTTATCGACTTACATCAATTTGAGCAGCCATGACTTTCCGTGCTGTTTTAAGTTTAAAGACGGTCAAATAATTTCACGTGGTTATTTTTCTATGAGATATAATAATGGATGAGGTTGAAAATCTTACCAGCAATGGCGTTAATGGTGCAATTAGAGAGCCTATTCTTCCAGCCGTCGAACACACACTTATTAGTGTCTGCCTCATATTTGTCGGGAAAACTTCGGACACGTAGATGTACACTGAGCTGTACGTGAGTGTGACGCTCCATTTCCCAATAAGATAAAGAGGAATGGACCACCAATCCGCTACATCAAGAAAAGATTTTGACATTAGTAAAAGGTTTCATTTAGTTCCTACTCTTACAAATTATATCGATTTTAATTGTTTAGGTCACAAAGTAACTTGGATGTAATATAAGTGGGCAGTCGGCTTGTGTATATATATTTATATATATACATATTTTCACTATATGTATATTTTGGGACACCTTTATATAAAATATCATTAAGTCAATATTTTTTCATCTTTTTTTTATTTCAGGACGGTTGGTAAACAAGCATACAGTCCGCCTTATGGTAACCAGTCACCGCAATCTATGAACGGACGCGATACTTGATGTATCCTTCCGCATTGTCACCCCGATAAGAGTGAAGGGATGAGAATGGAAAAAGCAAGAGAATAGGCGGTGGGAGATTATATTTATACATAGTACTCTCCCGGTCGAGCCGGCCCATTTGTGCTCGGAGCAGCATGGCTCTACTACTAATATTATTTATTATATCTCATATTATTACTCTGCTGCATTTACTGAGCATTTAGAAAAAAAAAATTAATACACAAAAATCGATATAAATGTGCTTATAAAGGTAGTATAAGATGTCATAATTTATTATAAAATACATAAATGACATGGTGACAAAAACAATAATACACGTGTGTTTTGTTTCGAAATAAAAAGTAGGTCAATGAACAAACGCGGCTTTATTCAGAGAGAAATAGAGTTTTGTGTTAAAAAGCATTATGTTTACAATTCTATCACGTGTTTAAGTATCTTAAGTTATTTTTAATCAATTCCCGGTATTTTATTTTTCTAGGGTCTGCTTATTACTCTCATCCGGATTTGATAAGTTACTAATGTTTACACAGAGCGATTGCCATCTGACCTTCCCAACCCTAGGGGCGCACCAGTAACACATTGGATAACAGCAGAGCAGTTAGATGTTTTGTGATAACAACCGGGATCGTAACCTGCTCTCCGAGGCACGGTAGAGAGACTCACAAGGACTCACAAGGCCCAGACCAAAACAGATATCTGCCCGAGCGGGAATCGAACCCGCAACCGTCGAGATTAAAGGCAGACTTAGCAAGTCCCACAACGCCACGATGGTCACTTTACTTACAAATTTTTAACTCGTAAAATCATTGACTTATTAATTAAGTCCCGGCTCGTCCATAAAATATCCAAATCGAAGCGAATCTTTATTCACTGATGCTCCTTCGTAACAAGCTTGCAAAGTAGTCGGTTAGCGTGTGACTAACTTCATTTCGTTGCGTTAGTGATTACTTACGAAAGAGCACCAACGTATCTGTGGACATTTTTGCTTGGGTAGGGCCGGTCCATATGTTATAAAAAGTCCATATTTAGTTTATAGTCTTTTTTATTCGTTTCTATGTAACAGAAAATTAACAAACTTAACTTTGTTGTATGGCAGATAACAGAATATTTGATCAATATAATTATCGCGATGTTGACGTTCGAACGCTTAAGTACAGATCGAAAAAATATTTTTTTAATATTTTGTGCCCAATATGTTATTTTTATTTAAGCTAACACAAACTTTTTAATAGTAAATAAGCTTATTAGGATTAATGAAACGTTCATTTTTAATTTCAAAGGGATAGTCTTTGAAAAAAAAAGGCTAAATTTAATATAAGGCTGCTGATTAAAAACATATTTTAATTAAATAAAATATAATTATGACCAAAACAAGCCCCTTGTTGTGTTCCTATTACAGTGTGAATGAGGTTGAATTCAGTTGTTGTTTTTATTTTTAATATGATGATTACTATTAATATAATAATTTATAAGCGATTGTCTATTTATAGCAGCGGTGACTAAACTTACAAGGTCACGGAACAATAAATACATATAAGTATGTTGCGTAACAAATAAAAGGTACTGAAGTTTAAAATATGAGTAAAATAAATCGTATATATTTCCAGGAAAGGTTAAGGTGAGGAACTTTGGCACTATTTTGATTTTTTTATCTGTATGATGTTTATGTTAATAAAATGTTTGTCCTGAACGAGGTTAAAAAGGGCTTGAATGTTATTTTGGCTGTGATTGGCTTCGAAGTTGATATCAATACTTTTACTTGGTGCTTTTGATTTAAATGACATTTTATTTTGACACATGTTTGAAAACTAAATACGATTTTATCTACAGACATATAAAAGCAGATGACATAAAAAACCTCACTGCCATATCAACGCTCACCCTTGGACCTGGACAGAATATTTTCTGTTTTTTTTAACCACCATCTGTATCAGGCATTGTACCGCAAAGCCGTGGTGTGTTTTGCAATATTGTGTTTCGGTTTAAAGGACACTGTAACTAGTGAAATTACTGGGAAAGTGAAAATTTAAGAGCCAGTATCTTGAGGTTGGCAACCTGTGAGTAACACTTATAAATGATCCACAAATCCACGCCAACTTATATATAGCTATTAACAGGCATAAAGTTACTAAAACTTAAGCCTCTAGTTTTGAAGCCTCAATATTTCAACGGAAGAAGGGCCGATTCCGCTCCTTTAGCGCGAGAGTTGCGAGTTCGATCATGACCCCTTGGTCTAATGTCGTACCCACTTTTAGCGCAAGCTTCGAGCTTATTTAGAGGGGCAAAAAAATGATTTTATGCGTTAAAAATACTTACATCTTGGCAGGAACGCGAACAGCAAACTGGTAATGGCGCATGTCAAATACGTCACAATCATTGTCTTTTTCCGACCGTACTTATCTAACACAATCACCACAACAATATACGCTGGTATTTCAACCAACACCACCAACATAAAACTAACGTACTTATTACCACTCAAAGACACTGAATTAATCGAGAGCCCATAGTAGACTAAAGAACAAGTCAGCCATAAAAATGAACATATTAATAGTCTCTTCCAAATTATACTTGAATGTATCGCTTTTGATAGTTGAGATTTTTTATCAACTGTCTGTGTATCGGATTTCAATAATGGATCGCTTAGTGAATCTAATTCTAGTTTGCGAGGATCTAAATTATTTATCTTTGCTGCTCGCTTTAATGTTTTTATCGCTTGATCTTTTTTCCCTTTACTGAGTAGCCATCTTGCGCTCTCGTTCATGAACCACACGTAAATTCCGACGATGAGTCCCGGTGTGTATAATATTAGGATGTATGTTCTCCAGTTGTTGACAAACCAGGCGAGTAGGGCTATGAGTACAACGCCAACGACAAAAGTCATATTGCACATGGCTGATACGATCACGCGTTGTTTTAGGCCCACTAATTCCACCGCTGTAAAAAAAAAATCTTTGCTTTATGCGAAAAAAATATTTGGATTGAAATATATCCAAAATAAAAATTCTACAGGCAAATAAACATGAAATAAATTCAGTCGCAATTTTCTCATTATTAATTGAGAACATTAGTAGCATGCGAGTAGGTGTTGAATCATTTATAAACAGTATTCAATCAACATGGTAGGTGTGTTATATAAAGTATTCGATAATATTCAAGGTACGGATAATATTTAGCACATAATGTAATGACATAATAAAATTTATAGGTAAATAATAGCACTTACCAAAGACGTAAGCTGATGGATATAAGCCGCCTCCAAATGCTGCTTCCAAGAAGTGCAAGGACAGATATGTTAGGTATCCTGGCGAAAATGCTCTTGATATGCCAAAAACACAACTTGCAGTAGCTGCCATGCCAACAGCAACACGACGACCAAATCGATCAGAAATGGCTCCCGTCACAAGCATAGCAGCAAACATTCCAGAATTATGCACAGTCCCCACTAATGCTCTCTTCCATTCTTGACAACCTAAATTAAACTAAAAAAGAATAAGATTTTTCTTAGTAAAGGTTGTTTAATTGGTTAAGTTACTATATCTACAATTGAAACCCCGAATTCCGAAGAGTTTGTGTGTCTTGAAAGATTTGACAATAATTACACGTCTTTAGATAGCCTGTTTTTTGAGAAAGGCTTCATAGCCAATATAACATATAGCCATATTTGAGAGTAAATAACTGACGTAAATAACCAAAGAAATATAATACACGAAAGATTGTGCACAGTTGTCAATATTTTAAAACTTATTTTGTCAATTTCCAAAATATTGCTTTTTGAGTTACGTCGTTTTCGTTCTAAAGGTGCGAATTAAGGAATCCAGTACTAATAAAATTTAATCTAGACCAAGCAATGCGACACAAAAAATGACATAGATGTCCAGGCTAGTGGTTAGAAGTCTTGTTTTTAGAAATATAATATTGCAATAAAATTAATTTCTTGTGTAAACAGTATTGAGAGCTAGAATTTAAAGTTGACAAATTGTGATTGGTACATAAATATTTATATTGAAGACATTATAAAATCAATCAACCTACTTTAAGCTCTAAGGCATAGATACATATACATATAGTAAATGCAGTGGTCGCGTATAATGAGGTCGAATAGTTAGAGGAGTTACATTCTATCTCAGAAGCCTTCAATAAGCTTCTGTTCTGTCTTTTCTGTCCTCGATGAGACATCACAGAATTAATTGGGCCTCAAAGATATCCGTGTAACAAACAACAAAATATATGAATCGCTTTTATAATTTTTTTTTTTTTTTTAAATATTAGCACTGATTTTATGCTCCAAGACATTATTTTCATGTTTAAATTAACATAACAGGTTTTTTCTTCCACACTGAATTAAAAAAGTCTCACTTAGCTTACCTCTTCAACAAGAGATTGACTGTACTCATAAACGTAACTGTCACATGGTATTGTCTCATTAGAAAACTGATCAGCTGCGCATTGAAACTCTGTAGAATTTAAAGGAACGTATCTCTTGCAAGATTCTGGCCGATCCTTTTCCTTATTAGTTGGTATAGCGTACTTTAACCACGATGTGTCATTGTATCTACCTTCGCATCCGTAGACTTTGCATCTGAGAAAAAACAAATGAATTGTAGTGAAATTTTATTAAAATGTTTTGTACCCTATCAACCTCTATTATCACAAGCTACAGCAATAAATAACTAGTTTCTTCCAGCAGCTTCGATTTGATTAAAAACTTCCTCTATTTCAACCGTCAAAACACATGGTATCTTCTCTTTCACTACCTTAAATTTCGTAATTCAACCCCCATTTTGGAAAAATCCTTTGTTAGTGCTCGTTTACATTTTAAAAACAGAACCTGTGAAAGAATTCAACTTTCTCAGTCCAAGGGCTTAGGCTGGGCGCTGATATGTCAGTCAGGTCTTCTCCTTTTATATATATATAGATTTATCACAACAGTTCAGCATAATATCGAGACGCTCATAGCCGAGTGCACCCGCTGATCGGTAAACGATCGGTAGGTTAAGCAACTATAGGCGCGGTCAGTCAATAGATGGGTGATCGCATAGTGGTATTTCAACCGAGCGTCTCCGTGCTTCGGAGGGCACGTAAAAAGTCGGTCCCGGCTGTTGACAATTTGACAACAGTCGATAAGTCAAGTCAGAGGCCTACGGGCGACCTGAACAACTCTGACACTAGGTTGGCCACTAACCAATCGATAAGAAGATAAGAAGAAGCATAATATCGATCCGTGCCATATACCCGATACATCTTGCTGATAATACTATATAGTTTGATCAGCTTATCAGTCAAATCAATATATGATATTTGTGTGACGTAATTTCACGATATTATGAAACGTGATAATTGGTTAAGAGATGTATCAAGCTATTAAATTAATATGTTAAATATAGTATACAGGCACATAAGGTACTGACTACTTCTATTGAAGAAAAAAAAAAATCTTTGTTTTTCCTTCTGTTTCCTTAATTTATTTTACACTTTAAAATAAATTATTGTATCGTGAAGCAATAGTTTGAAGTAGTTCTGCTGACCATTTAAAGTCATCAATTCTACTTCATCAATTAGTGCTTTTCCAGAAGCACAAGCTTCTTTAAAAAATACACATATCGCAATAGTGTCCGTAAAATTTAAAGCGTTCCCTTGATTCCTTCCTTTAATATATCATTAATTATTTAAATCGGTTCAGCCGTCTTTGAGTAATCAGATAATAAACTAAAAAATAAGGTTGAATTTCACTTTGAAGTCGGTTGAAAAAAACCGACTGACTGACTGACTTCGCAAAAGTTCCACGCCTTAAAACCAAAACTACAAAATAATATCATTAAGACACATCTAGTGTTTATAATGAATACAATCAAAGTGGTATTAAGTAATTTTTACTGATAGTAGGCCTTTTAATGCAAGAAGTCGGCTAGGTACCACCGTAGTGTCATATATTCTATCGCGCAGCAGTGTTACTGTGTTTCGGTTTGAATGACACTGTAGCTAGTGAAATTACTGTCAAAAAGAGATATAATATCTCGAGGTTGGCAAACGAGTAGATGACATCTATAAATATTGCAAGCGCTTATAGGCTACGACAACCGTTTTCCATCAGGTGTTTCGTATGCTTGTTTGCCAATTTAGTAAAAAAAGTGTATATTAATTATTATTAGAAATATCAAAGATTACCTGTATGTCTGTTCCTGCGCTTCAAATATAAACCCGCACTCGTAGAAACTACTCAATAGAACTGGGAAAAGTAATAAGACGAAATTCAATAGATTGTATCGTCCATATGGTCCCAGACTCTCTAGTACCGAGTCTAGATTGATTTCTTTCTTCAGTTCCATTCCTTTGCCTGGATTTCCTGAAAATGGATTGTGGTTTTATTTCGTTGTATTCTTTGGAACCCAATAGCGGTAATGTATATTTGTGGTTGCGGTTTGGGTAATATATATCTAAACATCTATACAAATAAAATTGAAGTGTCTGTTTGTAATTCTAAATTAACGGCTTTTTACTAAATGCTTATGGAAGTATATACGGTATCTTTTGGTTCCGGCCAATTTCTAAAACGGCTGAACCGATTTTAACGGGACTTTCACTGGCAGATAGCCGATGTCATAAGGTGTAACTTAGCCTAGTTTTATATTAAAAGATTTAGGGTTTCCCGCAATAAAGAAAAATCGGTAAACCATGCGAGCGTAGCAACGGGCGGGGCTAGTTAATACATATTACCAAGATTATATTAGTCTTTATATCTGTAAACTTTATTATGTTGTAAAATGTGGTTGAGTAATTTAAGTAAAGACCTTTATCGTCTACGTATTTGTCTAGTGTTTAATGGGCGAGGATTTAGTAGAAAACCGTTATTTTTAAATTCTATCCCCAATTTATATTATTCCCGATGACGTCCTTAGTCGTCGTTCGGCTTCGCAGGCTCCCTAAGGACGGAATAGATATTAATTCCCCGCGAGGGCTGTTTCTTTTTCACGGCCGCGTCTCAGTACTCTCCCCCGGTGACACTGTCAAGGCCAGTAAGCCCAACAGCAATACAATACATCTATTTTGCGTATTATTAATTATCTTATCTTATTTTTTTTATTATAGTTTCTTCTTAACTTTAGTCACGATAAAGATTAGTTATTTTCGATGAATAAGAGCATTGGGTTCCAAATTCCCAGTCCACTGGAATGTAACAACCGTTGCGATTTTACAAATTGTTTTAACCATGGTTATAAGAAAAATGTTTGATGACGAATGATGCCCTATATTTATAAATTTATACCCAAGATAAAAATAATCAATGAGTTTAGGTATTGATTTATTGATTGGTTTGTAAACGGTGGGGAGGAGATCTTAGAATTAATTTACCATTTTGTGTTATATTACGCCTGGCTTAGAGCAGAAAAAAATGATAAATAATAAACGCTACACACTCAACGGCCCCCAATAGGATAGTGATATCCTGTGTCGGGGGTCCGGAAACATATACAAAGACATGGTCAATACAAACATATTATGCTCCGAGCGGGATCGAACCCGCGACCTGTGGCGCTTAAGGCAGGTTCGCTACCGCTGCGTCACAACGTCGTCAAAAATACATATTTGTTTTTGTTTACCATTATTTAAACCTTTGCCAGATATAATAAGTGTGTTTATCATTTATAAGACATAGTATTGTAATCAATTAATCCTAGAACAGAGCAATGTAAGAGCAATAGTTTGTCTCTGAATCAAGAATTAATTAGACAAAGAGGTTAAGCCAATCATGTAATTATTGTTCTAATTTCTTAATTAACCTTTTAATCTTACGCGGGTTGGTAATTAATGCGACATAGGTTAATGTACAACTACAAATGTACTAAGTGAACCGAATGTACTTTTATAATGTACTAGCGGCCCGCTCCGGCTTTGCACGGGTATAAAATATATATCCTATGTCATTCACTAAAACAATGATTGAAATCGACCCAGTAGTTTTGATTTATTCATTACCGCCCGTGGCCCGCAAGCGTTAAATGTAATTATTTACGACATCACATTAGAAACCTCCCTTTTTTTTCTCCACTATTTAATGGATGTTATTATACATATAAACCTTCCTCTTCAATCACTCTATCTATAAAAAAAACCGCATCAAAATCCGTTGCGTAGTTTTAAAGATTTAAGCATACAAAGGGACAGAGAAAGCGACTTTGTTACCCGACTGCCGGAGGGTAATGTTTTTCGAGCGTATGTATGTATGTATGTATGTATGTATGTATGTATGTATGTATGTATGTCTATTTCTTTGTGACGCTCTACAGGCTAAACCCTTGGACGTACATCGACTTATAGGGTATCATTAGATTCGTCTCAGTTATGAGAGTGACATAGGCTACATTATTTTAACATGGGTTCCGCAGAAGCAAAGATATTCAAAGCGGAATATTATAGTTCGCTCAGAGCTAAAATCTGATGATGTTTCCTTGTAGAACTTAATAAAATAAGACGAAAAGTAAAAATAAAATTTTTCGATATATTGCTTAGTTTTTGAGATATCGATGATTGAAATTTGATTTTTTTTGCGAGTGTTCGCCAATTCCACTTCAAAGGCTTATCTTTCTTTTGAATACTGAATTAAAGCATTTCCTATAAATAAAAAATAATTATGAATATGAATATTACGAAATAATTATATAAATAGGTAGATTAATAAAATAATTAAACTACTAAAGCGCAAAACTGTTATATACAATGCTATTCAGTGTATTGAATAATTAAGTACACAAATTTTGTTAGTAAAATATAGGAATAAGCACTATTGTGCTTGTATAATATATTATAATAAAAGTATTGTTCGATTCCAAGTCATGTAATTTCACTAGGTAGTGTAAGAAAAATATAAATTTTAAGTGTCTGTAAATTTCAGATTTTGATAAAACAGATGTTGGTCGAGACTAAAAATAAGTGATGAAATATAATATATTTATAATTTTTGTAAATGTCTGCCTGTTTGTCGGCTCTCTGCACTCAATATCCTCACACGCATCGCTGCAAAACTGCAATTTTTAAATTAAAAGTGTGCAAGGAAATGATAAACCATATTTTCGAGGAACATTTAGTTTCTATTCGTAAAAATAGGTTGACTACATCTAAAGTTATTGCAATTTTGATAACAACGTGAGCCAAGTATGAGAGAAGAGTAAGAAAATAATGAAGTCTATTCACGCAAAAACTGCTGATCGAATTTGGATGAAATTTAGCACACAGTTATCTTTTTGAAAGTTAGTTATTAAGTTAAAACATGCTACAGAACCTTTTAATTGAAATTTATTAAAATAGTGTCTTATGAAATATTATTAACTTACAAATGGTTCACTTGTCTCTGGAGCCAATTCTAAAATCAACGCGGATGAAGTCGCGGGCAGATGCTAGCTCGAAATAAGTTATAAGCTTGTGCGATAGAATCAAAAATATAATCTAGATTCGAGTTAGACCTGCATGGTGCACAGAACTAAGTTATGTTACTAATAACTAGCCACTGCCCCGGATTTCACTCGCGTTAAATTTGGAGAAACAAAGTCCTTCTTTTACTTATAACTAGTTATAAGTAAAGTTTAGTAGCTATTTAGAAGCTAGCTTCTGCCCACGGCTTCGATAGCGTTAAATTTGGACAAACAAAGAACCTTCTTTTACGTATAAAGTTTTACACCTTCAGGGTAGAATTTAAGGTATTGTTAAAACACGTGCTTTTTCAATGTTAATAGTTCCCGAAAAAACAAACTAGAAGCATGTAAGCTTCTAGTTTCAAAAATTATACTTCCAAGCAAACTTTTAACGCCTTGAATTTCAAAAAAGACATTATTCGTGCTAGTTTACGTTTTAAAAACAACACCAACAAAAAAAACGATTTTTAGGTCGAAGAGCTTAAGCTTGGCGTTTATAATTAATTCAGGTCTTCTCTTTTTATATGCACATATAGATCTTCTCCTATTTATATAGTATACATATGTATAGACCGCAGTATCAAATAGGCATTACTGTGTTCCGGTTTGAGGAACACTGTAGGCTAGTGAAATTACTGGGCAAAGAATATTCAAGAACCAATATCTCGAGGTTGACAACGCGTGAGTGGCACTTACTAATGGTGTTGCGCGCGCTCATAGGCTACGACAACCGCTTACCATCAGGTGGGCCGTACGCTTGGTTGCCAACTTCTGACATGAAAAAAATATAGATACTTAATCAATTATTAATTATATAACTAAAAAGTTTAAAATAAAATAAATTATTAAATTAAACAAAAAACCCAACTGCATTAATAATAATTCCTAAAAAGCTAAAAACAAGCTCTATAATGCTTACTATAATATAAATATTACTTTAATGTTTGTAAAGGTACTGCAGACGGGGACAAGCCGATCAATCTATTTGTAAATGGATGATGGAGTTTAGAGGGAAATGCTTAAATTACGGACAATTATAATTATTAAGTTTTATGTCAATGCTTGTCCCCGTCTGCAGTACCTTTACAAACATTAAAGTAATATTTATATTATAGTAGGCATTATAGAGCTTGTTTTTAGCTTTTTAGGAATTATTATTAATGCAGTTGGGTTTTTTGTTTAATTTAATAATTTATTTTATTTTATACTGTGTAGTGATGTATGCATTTTTAGGTATTCGTTGAGAAAGCTTTTAATTAGTAAGAATAAATGGGTTTCTTTTATGGTGATATTTGGTGATATTTATTTTGATATTTTATCTTTTTTTTTTTTTGATATCTGTGTCTATCCTTTTACGAGCTTAGGATGGTTACCAGTTTTTTTCTACAGAGCGGTTGCCATATGACCACAGCCCAAAAGGCAAACAAATAACTCATTGGATAAGAGCAATTTCCTACCAAGAGTTAACGATTATTATCAGTTGTTATGATAACAACCGCGACCGATAGCTTATCGTGCTCTCCGAGACAGATATTTGTAAATTTGCCTCGAGCAAGGATCGAGCCCGCAACCGTCGAGGCTAAAGGCAAACTACCAACACGCCACAATTGTGTCCATTGTACCCTATGTATAGGAATATATTCGATTTTTTATCAATTTTAAATTGGCTGTAACTAATAAACACTAAGAATTTAATTTGATTCGTTATTTTTCATTATGTAAACATGTTTATCGACAGAATTGTCTAGACACATAAATAAAACTGGTGTCTGTCTTTGTTTGTTATCGCTTATCTCCGTAACTGGTTAATAGATTTTTATAATCTATTTTATATTTTAAAGCTTGTGGCAATTGATAATGTCGATATTACGAACTTAAAGAATAGAATTATACACAATTCTAATTTCTCATTTTTTATAAGGAATACATAAAAGAATAGTGATCGCGGTTAATGGTAGTTTTGCTGGCGGTAGGGCCTAAGGTTTCGCTGGTGCTCTGAGTAAGGGATCGGGCCATGTTGCGTGTCCCCGTTTTAGGGAGATGGTGTAACGGATGATTTCCCGCTGGGGAGAAATCCAAATTTTTTTTTATGTGAGCCCCCTGCCTGCCAGGCAGGAGGCTCATCTGATGTTAAGCGATCACTGCCGCCCATAAACATCTACAACACCGGAAGGCATGCAGGCGCGTTGCCGACCTTTAAGGAAAGAATACGCTCTTCTCTTGAAGGTTCTCAAGTCGTATCGGTTCGGAAAGACCTCCGGCGGAAGTTGATTCCACAGAGTGGTTGTGCGAGGAAGAAAATGTCTTCTAAATCGCGCTGTTGTGGATTTCCAGATATCGAGGTGGTATGGATGGAATAATAAGCTCAACGGTAGAAGCGCTGACTCCGCTTCGTTAATGCAAAAGTCGCGGGTTTGATCCTGACCCCCTTGGGCTACTGTCGTACCCACTCCTAGCTTATTTGGAAGGGCAATAGGAATATTAGTAATGCCTTGAAAAAGCAGTGCTAATATTCTTTTAGGCACACAGTTCGTAACTATTTTCACAAAAATCATGTGATTGACAGTTTGTGGTATAATAATATTTGCCTTCGTGTTTGGTCTTTATTTCCACTTATCATCAGATCATCATTCCTCCAGAGTCATCTGCCCTACTTTCCAAAAAAAAAATATATATATAAACTTAATAAATACACTCACGATCAAAAATCATTTTTGGTTTTAAAAATATCCGGAATGTTTTTTTAAAGTATAATGAGAATCCATATATTCAGTGGTTTAGTCGAGCGGCGGAGCGAACATCCGACGGTTTAGTCAAGGTTGTATTTCGAGGCCGATTTAAGCATCTGCGACAAATTCTTGAAGTACCTACTTATATAATAAGAATATTATGCCTCAACAACATTTCTTGGATTGTTTTTAAAATATTTGTGCAACCATCTGGCTGAATTTTAAATTTAATCTGGTGTTTTATTTTTGTTGTTTTCAAGTATTCAATTTTAAAATAAAAAAATTTCAAGGTTGGTTAAATCCCATTACCCTTCAGCTAGTCTGGTACGTTAGCATTTAGTTGTCCTTCAGTAACAATTACACTTAGTACAAATTTTTATTATTCATAATCTCTCGGGTTAGTAGTTTTGTTATTTTATGTGATCCGCAATATGTATTGGACATTAAACAAATAGTAAGAAGTGACCCTGTGTGTGTGTGTGAAGTGATAATTAAGGTAATCTATTCTTATCGTGTTGCATTGTGTTGCTCAAAAAAAATTACTTACGGTAGTAGAGCCATGCTTCTTCCAGCACAAAATGACCGGCTCAACCGGGAAGTACTACCCTCTCACAGAAATCGGCGGCAAGTAACAGTATCACTAGGTACTGTTGCGTTTCGTGCAATGAGTGAGAGCGCCGGAGGCCCAATCTCCTACCCCCTCTGTTCCCTTTCTTTTTTTCAGCTTCCCATCCCGACCCTCTTGTTCTTTGGGTTGGAAACGCGCTTGTGATACTTGAAGTATCGTAAGCGTTCATAGGTTGCGGTGACTGCTTACCATCAGGCGGACCGTATGCTTGTTTGCCAACCGTCATGACATAAAAAAATGACTTTACTGTGGTAGCACTTAAGATATATTTTTCGAAGGATTCAAATTTTGAACGGAAGTATTCGTAAGTCTTCGAAGACGAACAAGTGTTTTATAAGGGAGGCTTATAAAATCTTATATATTTAACGAAGCCTTAAATTGGTTTTCTGTAACATGATACTTTGCGGGGCGATATAATAGGGGGTGAGGTTTATGAATTATTTACACAAGATTTTTGGTATTTTTTCTTGTTCTTATTACATGTAATAACATTCTTGTTAGCCTTTTTGCCTTTGGTGGAACACTTTAACGCTTAGCAATTTTAGCAGTAGAGCCTTTGAGCATTGCGGCAATGAAATTATATAAAAATGAGTTAGTGATTCTCTCACACTAATGTAGTGTTAATTTTTTCTTTAATATAGTTTTAGTGTGTAATTTAATTTTTAACGATGGGGCCGACATGTAAGCTTTCTAAGAAGGCCCCGCAAAAATACTAGAATAAAAAAAAAATGCAGTAAGTAGCAAAAGTAGCAATTGCTACGGGCCCCGCGTTATCAAAAGCATATTAACACAGTTTCGGAAACAAAATTAAATACGATTTTTAGTGGCACAGAGTGCATATAAACCTATTAAGTAGTGATTGTTCGTACCCATATTACTAAGATCCAGACCCATAGCGGATAGGGCCCGGGGATAAAAATTGTTACGGGTCCCGCGCTTGCTTAATCCGGCACTGTATTTTAGAAAAACTTAATTTGCTTTAAATGCCAGGCGATTAAAACTAAAATTAGGCTTTTTAAAAAGAAATTTCGCATTACAGAAAAAAAAACTCTAATTGTATTTCTGATTATAATAAGCGAAACTTATTAAAACAGACGAATTGTAATCAATTTACAAGTTTTCAGACGCAATATACAGATAGATGGAATGACAAAAATTCTTAAAATTAACCTGGATTTTTTTTTTCGTCAATCGAGTTTTGGTGAAAATTATATTTAGATACTAATCACAAAATTATGATATATTAATAATATTTTACAACGCCATCTTATGAAGCAGCTTTAGGGTTGATTTGTCGTTAAGCCAATAATAGTATTATTATTAGCCAATAGATGTCAGGAAGAGAGATATTTTCTCGAACCGGGTTATTTATTGAAAACACGCATCAAAACATCATTTTCTAAAAATGAATTTTAGCTAGATTGACCCTGAAAATCTTTAACATAAATACATAGTCCTTATATAGTTTTTTTTTAATAATAAAGATGCGACATAGTTCAAAAAGCAATAATTAAAGACCTAACATGTATTATGCATTCAACGATTTAAAAATAATCATGCACTTATGTTTTGATTTTATCTGAAACTGCATTATTATCACGTACTTTTATCTATCCGATGTTATCTTTTTAAAAACGTGTATTTATCTTTGAAATATCTTAAAACATACGTTAAAGCTTATCGTAGATAGATTATCTTTAATCTATGTTCCGTTACATTAATAATAACAATTCAATGATTGTAAAGAGATTGATAATAATTTTTAGCTGACATTAAAAAGGAAACGTTATCAAATTGTCTGAATATTTTTTTGTGTATGTTACGAGATAACTTCGTTGTTTATGAACTGATATTGATGTATTTTTCTAACCAACCATATTTTTTTTATTTTGTATGTTAGTTTGTAGGGCTGCACCGATTTGGATAGTTCTTTTTTGTTTGATATATACTATCGAGGTCATCCCATTGATATGTAATATTGATTGGAAATACCATACCAACATTATAAAGCTAAAGAATTTCTTTGTTTGGTTAAACGCGCTAATCTCTGACACTACAGATTGGATTTGAAAAATCTTTTTGCATTTCAAGTTATAGATCTTTTTGCATTTCGGGATACGATACTGAGAAGCCAAGCAATAAGTAAGAAAGTGCGGGTCGGTGATAAGTTGCAGTTAGTTGGTGGACGGCGGTCTCACCTGACGGTAGCGAAGCCGAAAGCAGAGCTAGTTTGATTATAATTAAGAATGAATCCTTAGGTTTCGTCATAATAGATGATACCTTATTGTGTTACCATTTTTTTACTTAGCAGATTCGCACCTTAATAAACGCTGCACACTCGACGGCCCCCATTAGGATAGTTATATCCTGTGTCGCGGGTCCGGAAACATGCCGGCGTCGGGATGTGACGACCCCATCGCCCGCTGTTGGGATAACCTCTGTCACAGCAGAGACTATTCCACCAGTGCAGTCAGTCACACTGGTGGTAGGTCTTTTGTTGCAAGAGGCCGGCTAGGTAGGTACCACCGCAGTGTCAAATATTCTGCCGCCAAATAGTAGTGCTTAGGCATTACTATGTTCCGGTTTGAAGGGCAATGTACGCTAGTGAAATTACTGGGCAGACGAGATTTAAGAACCAATATCTCGAGGTTGGCAACGCGTGAGTGGCACCTACTAATGGTGCTGCAAGCGCTCATAGGCTACGGCAACCACTTACCATCAGGTGAGCCGCATGCTTGTTTGCCAACTTTTAACAGAAAAAAAAAATGCAGAATGACAAGGACAAACGCCCCAGACACATGCCTGTATGGTCAATACAAACATCTGCCTCGAGCGGGAATTGAACCCGCAACCTGTTGCGCTAAACCAGGTTCACTACCGCTGCGCCACAACGTCGTCGAATATTCAACTGTTGTCTTAGTATTTGAATTGCATATCAGCGTTTACCGATAAAAGGACTATTTGCATTATTAGATCAGTAAACCCGTCACTTAGTGATTTAATCTAAACAATCAATTTGCATTTTGACCTATTCTATAAACCAGAGACTCCCAATCTTTCAATATAGCTGTGGTTTAATTGGTGGTGTCTCGGAGAACACGTTACGTGGTTGGTCCGGTTGTTATCGCGTAAAATCTTATAATAATTGTTATCTCTTGATAAGTAAAATTGCTCTTATTCAAGAAGTTACTGATTCGCCCTTAGGATTGCGGAGGTCAGATGGCAATCGCTCCGGGTAAAAACAAGTAATCTGTCAAATCTGGGTAAGAGCAATAAGCAGACCCTGGGTAAATAAAATACCGGGAATAATGCTAGGATGAAGAATCGGTGGTACGCCTTTTAATGCAAGAGGCCGGCTAGATAGATACCGTCGCTGTATCAGGTAGGTATTTTATCGCAAAGCAGTAATGTGCTTTCATTACTGTGTTTTAGTTTGAAAGACTTTGTAGATAGTCTTTGTAGATAGACTAGAAGATGATTTAAGAACGAATATCTGGAGGTTGACAAAGTGAGTGACGCCTACAAATGAATGGTGTTTGTTTGTTTTCTTTTTAAAGAATATTAGCAATGCTTTTTACAAGGCATTATTAATAAGCTCGAAGCTTGCGCTAGGAGTGGGTACGACAATAGCCCAAGGGGTCAGGATAGAACCCTCGACTCTCGCGTTAACGGAGCAAAGTCGGCCCTTCTACCGTTGAGGTGTAGCAAGTGCTCATAGGCTACGACAACCACTCACCATCAGGTGGGTCCTATGCTTGTTAACTTAGTAACAAAAAAAATAAACGACAGTCACCACTTACGTCGCCTATGATATAACATGATTGTGGAGGGTAATGACGTGTGACGTGCCTCCAACACGAAGGGAGGATCCTCCGACCAGGCGGGTGACATTGCCTGGCCGTGGCAGGCGAAGCCCAACGACTTATGTTGGAAGGTTGTATGTATAGGTTACGATGGTAGGAAACTCTGATAGCGCGATTTAGGATCGTGACGCTCATTGGTCGTTCATATCGTTGCGTAGTATGCCCTCTAATTGTCGCTGTAGCTTGATACGAGATGTGACAATCTTGTCTTTCTATCGAGTTACGTCACGTTGCATGTAGATTTCGCTACATGATCATTTCGCTTAATACAAAGTTTGGGAACCGCTGGTATAAACAATAGTAGGGTGCAGTGAGGATATACCATAATTCAAAATGAGCCATTATGATTGTTTTGTAGAGTAGCTGTTTCTAGCATGAGCTATCCAGCTCGGGCTTGGAAAACTGGAAAAAAAATCGAACCGGTTAGCTCGTAAATAACGAAAACAAGACGGAAGCGAAGGCTTAGTAATAGGGTTCCGCTTGCAACCCTTGGGTATGTAAGAAGTATTTTCAATATTGTTTAGAAGATTATGATTTCTAGTTAATAAAGAGAGGCGTAAAAGTTTACAATGATCTATAACATATTCAAAGGTAATGATGAAGTATGTAGTAATGATCTATAAATATTGCAAAACCTGCTTTGAGTCTTTATCTTCGGTGGTCGCAGGTTCGATTCCCGGTTGGAGTAGATATCTTTTACAGATATCCGTTTCGGTATGGGCGTTTGTCCTTTGGGTATTCCCATATTTGGGTGAAACATACTATGTCGTTTGTACCCCTGACAACGTGTAGACGAAAATCCCATAAATATCTGTTGAGTAGTTACGACGTAAAAGAGTAACAAAGAAACAAACTTACATTGTACATCTAATATTACTCAGGATTTGAATGTCAAATGTATGTATGTATGGATGAGGACAAAATTAACATTTCTATTTCGATACTGTTTTCGAGAGAATAATTTATCGTAATCTGATATGTACTAATATATTGTGTAAAATTATTCAATGCTATGGAACACAATGCGATGGTGTCAGAACAATACATTAGCATATTACTGCGCCTTGAATTCTCGCCTTGGACACATTGTGGCCGCTCCACACGTGTCAAATTTATTACATAAAAATTTAATCGATAGTTTTATTGACACATACAACGCAGAATGCTGTAACTTATAACCATTAACTATAACTTATAACCATCCCTACCACCTCGATGTCTGGAAATCCACAACAGCGCGATTTAGAAGACATTTTCTTCCTCGCACAACCACTCTGTGGAATCAACATCCGCCGGCAGTCTTTCCGAACCGATACGACTTGGGAACCTTCAAGAGAAGAGCGTTTCCTTAAAGGTCGGCAACGCGCCTGCATGCCTTCTGGTGTTGCAGATGTTCATGGGCGGCGGTGATTGCTTAACATCAGGTGAGCCTCCTGCCCGTTTGCCCCTCTTACATAAAAAAAAACAACTTAGTTTAAACAAAGAACATCAAAATAGTACATTACGACATTTTCACAATAAGGGCAGTTGCGAGTGACAATGTCCTACTTTTCTCCATACATGTATAATTTTTTTCCTACGATGAAGATGTTGACTTTTAGTCCCTGTTACGAGAGATAAACATATGGTTGCTAGGTTACCGGAAGGTAAAGTAAGTTAATTTGTGTTATCTTGCCGGGAGAGTATCTGGAACTTTTCTCCCTCGTAACAGGGACTAAAAGGAAACAAATATTAATTGTTATGGACGCTTATGTATTTTATAGGTTACAATTAATGAGTTAGAAAAGAAGAATAATTGAATTAGAGTATATATATCCAAAAGAAAAAGTTTTACTGAAATAGACGCATCCATAACCTACGTCACACGAATTACATGATTTTTTGACGCCACAGACTTCCTTGTCACAGCTTTCATTTGTGGGACTCCTCGCCCCCTGCTGCGAAGTCACAGTTATGTTTTGCTGAATTTTGACACCGTTGTGGCGTTGTGGGTAGTCAGTCTGCCTTAAGCCTCGACGGTTGCGGGTTCGATTCCCGCTCGGAGCAGATGTTTGTATCAATCGTACAGGCATGTTTTCCGGTCTGGTTGTGTTTGTCCTTGTCATTGTGAATGTTTCCGGACCCCCGACACAGGATATAATTATCCTAATGGGGGCCGTTGAGTGTGTAGCGTTAAAAAATTTTACATTTGAAAATTCTTTAATTAAAACAGCATTCCAAAATTAGTTAAATAAGAATTTTTTAAAAGTTTTTAGTTAACTATTTTATTTTATTTTATTTTCGCGTTTAATATAACATTTTTAATAAGGACGTCATGATACTTAGGACCCCTCCCACCACTTCATCGAACCTCTTACGTGTGACGTAACTTATGGATGGTCTCTAACCTATAGGGCTAATAGAACAATAATAATGAGGTAAGTCCTTGCAACGGGGTTTTAGAAAATTGAAGCAAATTAACATCAGTGTGGAGACGGCATTGCTTGCACTCAGGCGCTTCGTGATCAATTCATTCACCTCGTTAGATACGCAGTTGGTGTGAATGCAATACTTTCAAATACCACTGTTTAGATTCCACTTATAATTAACTAGCTACGTACTCGGCTCCGCTCGCGTGGTGTAACGATTTTTCTTTATTTCACGGAATCCTAACTCCAGACGTTTCAAAGATTAGCCAGAACAAACAGACAAACAGACAGACAAAAATTTTAAAGATTGATTTTTTATCTAAGTGACGTCTATACTTTTATATGCGTTTAGTGAAAAGCTGTTAATTTGAAATTACAAACAGACACTTCAATTTGATTTATTTGTATAGGTTTACTGCATTTAATTTTATGAAGAACTATTGGTAGTTATTGGAAAAACCTCAATGGAAAGATTTTCTAAGTTGACCTAATTTTGATCAGGTTTCCCGTATTAGATAAATGTATTTCCTATGACTTTGTAATGCGTGTAATGCAAAAGCAGCTTATTCATTAAGACCATGGGCGTAGCCAGCATTTGCCCTAGGAGATGGCAACATCTTAATTTAGTGTCCAGGAGGGGGCAAAATGATTATTTTCTTCAATAATTGGACGCAAATAAGCAATACCATGTCAACCCACATGAAGGTCATTTCGAGAAAAACGCGTTTGAAAATTTTGAACAACTTGCTTTATATGACTTTTTTTATATTGGTCAAATTTTTGGCAATTTCAGATTTATGTAAGTTATTTATACTTATTTTCACAAAAAATAAGTACACAAGCTGCATATTTCGTATATAATATAACCCAAAACGTTTAACATAATGCATAAATTGCGTGATTAAAAAATGGCTTTTTAGAAATTTTAAAGCTTAAAACCCTACAAATATTAAAGAAAAATGTTCTTTGGCCAGTTACCAACACTTCTGCATATATAACTGAGTTTTTTCAATTTTGTGGGTTACATGGTATTGCTTATTTGCGTCCAATTATTATTACTTACATCGTTCAAAATATCTTATATTCGTGTTCCAGGTGGGGGAGGCAGCTGTGCTCCTACTTCGCTAAGTCCATAATTAAGACACGCTTATATTGAGAATATGAGAAGAACAGGTCCTAAAATTGAATTTTATCCGCGTAAGAGAGTTCTTGGAAATCTATGTAAACGAATTGTCATGACGTTTTCGACGTTTGATAGCTTGAAGATATTATGTGCAAATATTTAAGCGAATTTACATTAAATCCTTCAGCATGATGAGACAGTTTTTTTAAAGAATATTAGTAATGTTTTTTCAAGGCATTACTAATATTCTTATTTCTCCTCCAAATAAGCTCGAAGCTTGCGCTTGGAGTGGGTACGACAATAGGCCAAGGGTGTCAGGATTGAAATACGACTCGTGCGTTAACGGAGTGAAGTTGGTCCTTCTACCGTTCAGCTATTGAGGCTTCAATTTCTATATAATCTAATAGGAGGCACTAAGTATGCCGAGGCCAAAGTCAACAGAAAACTAAAATCAGAAAAAAGGAAGCTTGAAGCCGAAAGTCATAGTTAGTTTATTATAAATAAACGCTACACACTCGACGGCCTCCATTAGGATAGTTATATCCTGTGTCCGGAAATACACCATGCCTGTAAGGTCAATAAAGACATCTGTTCCGAGCGGGAATCGAATCCACGACCTGTGGTACTTAAGGCAAGTACGCTACCGCTGCGCCAAAGGTACTATATACTCAGTTTAATTGTTATCAGTGCAGAGTGAACTAATCACTTTTATTACCGAGCGGTTAATAGACGCTTTATTAAAATTATCAATTGATTGAACTCTTATTTATAAAATGTGCAGTATTGTAGCGATGATTGCATGGAATTAGCTCTTGCATATTTTGAAGAGCACCTTTCTAAATCTCAAAGTCCTTTAACAGATTGTCAAACAAGTTCAGAACCGCTAAAGTGATATATGTATTTATATATTTTTTGAAATAAATAAACGCTGCACACTCAACGGCCCCCATTAGGAAAGTAATATCCTGTGTCGGGGTCCGGAAACATTCACAATGACTAGGACAAATACACTCACACCGGAAAATATGCTTGCATGGTCAATACAAACATATTACGCTCCGAGCGGGAATCAAACCCGCGACCTGTGGCATTTAAGGCAGGTTCGCTACCGCTGCGCCACAACGTCGTCAATTGTTTTGTGTGCCTATAACTCAGACCTAAACGGTTACAGTCAGTTAGATCTTGTTTTTGTAAACAGAAAAATTATATTTTAGTTTTTTATTGAGTACTAGCTTTTGCATGTGGCATCGCCCGCGAGAATAAAACAGATATTGCAATACCTCATACAAACTTGCAGGGGTGAACTCTAAAAGTTTTTTTGCAAAAAAATTAGGCTATATCCTACTCCAAGAAACCCACAGAAATCTTAATAATATGGTATATACTAGAAATGTCAAATGACACTTATTTACGAAACACGTGTTGCCGCTTGCCGCTTAATTTCTCCCACCCATGCTGTCTGTACTAAATACGTAGAGCACGACGATATCGTGTTTAAATTGTGGTGCAGCTCCAGATATTATGTTACAACCGTGGCATCAATCGTGGCTCATAAGTCACAATCGCGACAAGGTCACGCGGATATGCGTATTATTAAGACTTCTATGGTTCCATGTATATCAAAACTTGTTAAAAATTTGTGCAGTAATTTTCACGAGATTGACGCACAAAAAGATTTTTTTTTCATTATATGTACACAGTGTAAATATTCCGTTGTTTTTAAGTAATAAGTATATTGAATGACCTTTGTTCTTCGGAATTATTTTGTATAAATAATTATTTACGTTTTCATCTTGTATAGTTATGTCTTCAGCAAGCATACAAGTCTTTTGTATTTAGTTTTTATTCAGGATTTATCTTGTTAGCGAGAACGGAAAATTTTTATTATACTTAAAAAAGAGGTTAGAAATTTGTCTGAGTTTTAGGGTTCCGTAGCCAAATGGCAAAAACGGAATCCTTATAATTTCGTCATGTCCGTCTGTCCGTCCGTCCGTCCGTATGACACAGACATTTTACTTGAAAACTATAGTCTCTATCTATATAAAATTTAGTAAATAGCTTTACCCAATGGTAATGCAATTTACTAAATTTAATAACTACTAAATTATTTATTTAGAAATATTTTTTGAAGTAAATAGCACTACCCAATGGTAATGCTAGTAAATAGCATTACTCAATAATATTTTGTTTAAGAAATACAAGTAGCGATGTAACGTCAACTGTCTACGAGTGAAAGTTATGTTGAAATCGGATCAACATTTTTGGAGATTAAGCGGAACAAACAGAGAGGCAAAAATTTTAAAATTAGAAGCAGACTCGAAAATGTTATTTATTTGTACCCATATAGATGTAGTCACCACAATATCGCCGTTAGTGTATCGATTACGAAACTTTTTGTACTAGTAACATGAAACAAAATGTCCGCGGTCACGGAGACAGTTGTTTACACACGTGTTACAAGAGAAGCTTACTGTGGGAATAATATTTTGCAAACAAAAACACATTTACAATTCATCACTCTGGGAAGACTTCATTTCATAACGATAACGACTTAAATAAAACTTATAAAATATTTAAATGTATTTACTTTGACATTCATTATCAACTGCGTAGCTCCGCCTGCGTTTATATAGTTTTTTGAAATTCCTAAAGGCTCCTAAAATCACTAAGATCTCTATTTCCGCATACATTGCTGAGAAAAATAATTAATTAATTTTTAAATTCTTCTCACTAAGCAATGCTCGATGCATAACGGAAGGGCGTGTTCCCACTTTATCAAGACGACAGCGATTAGTTAAACAGTTTAAGGTGTCGTGGTAGTAGTAGTAGTAGTATTTTTATACGTAGGTGTTCACATTTAAGAACGGAACGATTAATAATTAATCATTCATGGTGTTTTTGCTATGACGACAGAATGTCAAGGTTATGGGAAAGACTACCACTAAGACTAGTCGTAAAACAATAAAAAAACGTCACGTCTAATTGTGACGGTAAATGTGTCGTTGTTGCGACTATCTATCGTAACGATAGAACGACACGATAAAATGTTATCGATAAATAAATAAAAGAGCGTAGTCGACAGATGTGCAAACGACAAGGCGACCGCTGTGAACCGATAAAATGTCGTCATGATGCAGTGGGAACATACGATAGTCGTCCTACGATAAATTATTCGTTACGACACAATGAGAACGTGACCAATTTTGAACACATTGTTAAAAATACATAATATAATCGCTACTAGACTTGCAAAGGATAAGACATTTAAAGGATCAAAATCATTCAAAAATGTCAATTGTCATGTCACAACAAAAGGTTCCGTTGTTTAAAAAAAGAGGATATTTCTGGGCTGTATCCGATATAGATTTTGAAATCCTATTGTAGTTTTCGTAACTATGCATTGTTAAATATGCATTGTCTGGTCGCTTTCTGATGTTTATTTTTGTATGGGTTCGATAACCGGCGTTCCATAGAGAATGAAAGGACGAGGAATGAAATAAAAAATTGTTTTTGCTCACAACTCGTACAGATAAAATTTCAAACATTATCAGAATGGAACGGGGAATTCGGTGGGAAAAAATATTTCGAAATTTCTAGTTCTAATTATATATTTTAAGGAAATAATACGTTTCTATATGGGGCATTCCACTCGAAGCGGACAGGTAAAAAAGGTCAATGTTTCCGATTTTAGTTATTTTTGATTGTGTTATAGCTATGCATGACCTCGATCCAGATACAATTTTTTTTTACCGTCTGCAGTACGGCTTACGAGATACAGTGCTTTAAGAATTTGAGTTACCCTTAGGCATGCACTACTTCAAGTCCCAATATTCAGTTTTATAAAGTAATAATAAAATAAATAATGTAGTCGTATTTATTCTTGATTAAATAAGCTTTTTAAATGCATTTTTGGAACCTTATTTTTTGATTTTTTTGGAAAAAATACATTTAAAATTTTAACTTTCTGTCAGTGAAGGACGTCAAAATCGGAGTTTATTCGGAACAAACTGATATAGAGACGACGATATGATTATACTTACATAATATAAATTTAGTAAACTAAAATTTTGAGTTTACAAACAGACATTTTAATTTTATTTATTTATATATCGATGTCTAGTACATTGCGTCTGTGATTCTGTCTGCGTGGACTATAATTTATGAAGGTAAAAAGTTTATCCGTTTAGTCGTAAACGATAAAAAACAGACAGACAGGCGGCGTCGGGATGTGACGACCCCATCGCCCGCTGTTGGGATAACCTCTGTCACAGCAGAGATTATTCCACCAGTGCAATCAGTCACACTGGTGGTAGGTCTTTTGTTGCAAGAGGCCGGCTAGGTAGGTACCACCGCAGTGTCCAATATTCTGCCGCCAAATAGTAGTGCTTAGGCATTACTGTGCTCCGGTTTGAAGGGCACTGTACGCTAGTGAAATTACTGGGCAGAGGAGATTTAAGAACTAATATCTCGAGGTTGGCAACGCGTGAGTGGCGCCTACTAATGGTGCTGCAAGCGCTCATAGGGTACGGCAACCACTTACCATCAGATGGGCCGTATGCTTGTTTTCCAACTTGTAACATAAGAAACAGACAGACAGACAATATACATTTATAGAAATTGAAAGCTTCTGGTGTCAGTTTCGCACGCACGGATACATTTTAACCGACTTCAAAAAAAGAAGAAGGTTCTCAATTCGGTGATCTTTTTATATTTGTTACCTTAGAACACCGACATTTTTGAACCGATTAAGAAATCTCTTTTTTGTTTGAAAGGGTATGCTTTTCGTTTGGTTCCATTGAAATTTCGAGAAAAAATACCAACCTTAAGGGCGAAATATTAAGGGGTGAAATTGGCATGGGCTCAAATTTTGTTAATAAACAATGTTCATACATCAAAAATCCGTCAGCAATTAACCGATTTTGAAAATTATAACACAGAGTTTAAGCATTTAAAGTTAGTTACTTTTTTGAACAAAGAGACAAATTTTATTCATACAAAACGAACTAATGCTTAAGTTGCGTCTACTGACAAAACAATGATAAGTTACGAATAATACTAAATTCTTTTACAAGCATATGAAAATAGTTAACTTTTAAATTACCAATTAACCATCTCGTTCACTACAGTTAATAGTTGCGTAACAAGTACTAAACGAGCCAGACTAAATTTAAACTGCGGTTTAAAATAATATTTTAAGTGATAAAAACCTAAAACATACGAAACTAAAACTCTATTTTTCGTTACGGAAATTGGTATATCGATAATTATATTGTGAAATATATGCAATCTATTTTATAATTATGGTATAAAATTAAAATGGAACAAAATTTTTCTTTTCTCTGCAAATTCCAGTGTGCACGATCCCGTTGCCGAGTATGCAATACGCAAACGCGCATGCCTTTACTCTGATTACGGTAAATGAGAAATCTCTTCAAAATAGTAAATAAACTAGTATAGAATATTAACTTCGGTATCATGATTAAGATATAAAAAACATACTTGAACTGTAATACTTACACAAAAAATCTTCGAGAATATCACGTCCTAATTCACACCCACTGGAAGGCTTAGGCCTAACCTCAAAACACGTGTAAGAAGGTCCACTATTATTTATTTTCTTTCAAAACTGTTTAAATCGATTGGATTATTAATCGTATTTAAATATCGATATAAGCCGGCCGGTTCGTTTGCGTGTGGCACCGACCGAGGGTTTCGGCTTACTCATTGGTTAGGCCGATTGAATCGACAACGTTGAGTGAGCTCTATAAGAAACGTCATCGCAACGCGCTTACGCCGCTCACAGTAATATGACGACAACATCGCTCATTCCATATCCATTCCCGATCAATATCACTACCATCTATTGTATATCTTAAGTTGAGACGCATTGTATCTTGTAATATTGTTATTTGCCGTGTATTGGTTTACGTGGAATTTGTAAGTTGTAGCTTAGTGTATCATAGCCGCATGTGCTTGTGTCTCTACCTGCTTATTAAATTGAGCTTGCAGACGGTCGCATAGCAGTAACGATTTTGATTCTTGAAATATTACTAATAATAATGTAAATTAATGTCAATTTAATTATTTTTGTGGAATAAAATTTGAAAAATATACTAAAATCATAGACTTAATAAATGGACAGGCTCTTATATACAAACAAATTCGCACTAACGCCACGAAACGAAGTTAGTCACACGCTTGCAACATAAAAATTAGTGTGTGGCTGACTTCGTTCCGTTGCATTAGTGTGGAATTTATGACACAGTATTTGCAAATTTTTGGGAAATTTTTCTTTATAGAATGACAGCTGTGACAGAGATTATTCCACCAGTCCAATCAGTCACACTGGTAGGTATTTTGTTGCAAGAGGCCAGCTAGGTAGGTACCACCGAAGTGCCAAATATTCTACCGCAAAGCAGTAATGTCTTTGGCATTACTGTGTTTCGGCTTGAAGGGCACTGTAGGCTAATGAAATTACAGGGCAAAAGGGAATTAAGAACCAATATCTCAAGGTTGGCAACGCACGAGTGACACCTACAAATGTATGGCGTTGCAAGCGCTCATAGACTACGCTTACCGCTTGCTATTAGGTGGGCTGTATGCTTGCTTGCCAACTTGTTAATATAAAAAAAAAATACTGAGGGAATTCTACCCTTATAGAAAATATCGATTGCAAGCTCTAAATACAAATGTATATACATCAGACGGGACAAGTAAACTTTAATGGTGCATTAAAATTGCAGTTACCTTTGGTTGAGCAACATATTGCAACAATTCTTCAACTAAGATAATAATTCTTCAAGATAAGATTCTTCAACACTTGTTTTTATTTGTTGAGTGCTGCTCACTTTTATTCATTTTATTTTTTATTCCAAACAAGCATTCAGTCGGCCTGGTGGCAACGCGCATGTCATACATCAAGTAACCCAAGGAACAGGAAAGGGATCAAAACGGAAAAAGGAAGGGAACAGAGGGGGTAGAAGATTGAGCCTCTGGTGCTCTCACTCATAGCATGAAATGCAACAGTAAATTCTGAATTCCATCCTTACCACCTCGATGTCTGGAAATCCACAACAACCACAACAACGCGATTTAGAAGACATTTTCTTCCTCGCACAACCACTCTGTGGAATCAACTTCCACCAACGGTCTTTCCAAACTGATACTACTTGGGAACCATCAAGAGAAGAGCGTATTCTTTCCTTAAATGTCGGCAACGCACCTGCATGTCTTTTGGTGTTGCAGATGTTCTAGGGCGGCAGTGACCGCTTAAAATCAGGTGAGCCTCTTGCCCGTTTGCACCCTCTCACATAAAAAAAGCTACTGATATTGTTACTTTACGCCGATCTTTTAATACTACTATTAACATTAACCACTGCATCCATACTATTCAACAAAATGGGTATTACAAAGAGTCACACACACTAATCAACAAGTGATTTTTTTTTTTTTTTATGTTAGAAGTTGGCAAGCAAGCATACGGCCCACCTGATGGTAAGTGGCTGCCGCAGCCTATGAGCACTTGCAGCACCATTAGTAGGTGCCACTCACGCGTTGCCAACCTCGAGATATTAGTTCTTAAATCTCGTTCGCCCAGTAATTTCACTAGCGTACAATGCCCTTCAAACCGGAACACAGTAGTGCCTAAGCACTACTATTTGGCGGCAGAATATTGGACACTGCGGTGGTACCTACCTAGCCGGCCTCTTGCAACAAAAAGACCTACCACCAGTGAAAAATGTTATCGATTGTTACTAAAGTTTTATTGTTCCCATATGTTAACCAAGGTTAAATGATGCGACGTCACTAATAAAATTTTGTTATCAACGTTGCTCCACAAAAGGAACTGCGATGTCGATGCACCATAAGATAAAAAAAGTAAAACTTTAAAAAAGTAAAACACCGGTGGTAGGCTTTATAACTGGTGGTGTTGGTGGGCATTTTATTGCTCGAACCCGGCTGGTTAGGTACCATCGTAGTGGCAGTTATTCTACCGTATACTGTTTCGGTTTGAAGGACACTGTAACTAGTGAAATAGATTGCAAAGGAGATTCAAGAACCAACAGATTGGCAACGCGCGAGTAACAACTACAAATGTATGGTGATGTGAGCGCTCACAGGCTATGAAAACCGCTTATCATTAAGCATGTCCTATGCTTGCTTGCTAAATTGGTCTCATAAAAAAACTTTATTTTTACAGACCTATCTTGTCTCTTTAAAATGCGTGATCACGATGTTATATCATGTCTCTCATGTGAGACCGTGACCCAGTATAAAAAGTTGTAAGTGAACGAATTGCCTTATACTGCTTGACCTGTATAGATAGTTTGAATCCATTTTATCTTAATTTCATATATGTGTACACTGTTGTATATTATCTAATATTGGGTCTTAGATTTTTACTGAATTGGCGTTTAACAGAACTTGTGGTTAAAATACATCTAAGACCTGTTTATAAAAACTACCAATTTGGTTAACCTCAAATAGTATATTTCATTTAGAAGGTTACTGTTAAGTATATCACATAAAAACAACTATTTCTAGAGAAATTACCACCCTCATTTTTAACACTTTTGATCGAATTATTAAACTTGCTGTATCATTACCTATTTTAATCAACAATTGTAATATTCAGTTAATTTTGAAATACTAAATAACAGTCCGTACTTTCGGTAATTGAAAGTTTTATGCAAACGAAATCGCATTGAAAATAAAACTGTATCGTATTTTTAAATCAACACGTTCGAGCTTGTTAAAAGTAAATAACAGTAGGCAAATAGCGTTGTGTTGTGGAGAGCGAAATTCTAGCTCAATAAAGAACGAGCCTCGATTGATCGAATCTATAAAAATATTTGATAAACGTACAAATATGCAAGAAGTTAATAAAACCCACAAATATATTGCCTTTTTATTTGTGGTCAGTTATAAAAAGAGGCTCTATTTTTTTATACATACTTGCAAATTATTTTATCGCCTATAGTAAAATTCATGCAATACGATAAAATGTGAAATTGCTATAATATTTTTGTAGTCGCTTAAAGCTACTTTTCAACATAAATTAATATGTACTACTGCAGGTCTTTTAGATATTTTTGTTGGTCATTTTAGATCAGCTTATTTCTAGAAAAGACTAGTAGTGTATTTCATTCCAAAAGTTCTAAACTAATTTTCATTCAAACGGTGTTTCAAACTTTGAAAACAAGAAAATACACAACAACAGACTATAGTATTTAATTAGGAAGTTGCAAATATCAAATCCTGTGGCCTGAGGGGTTGTTTAAAAGATTGGCATAGAAATACTCTTTTCTAATATCGTTGTATTTCAGCATCCCATTTCGTCACTCTTAGCCACTTTCGCGTGTGGACTCCACTTCCGCTTACCATCAGGAGTAGAGTCATTTTTTCATTTATTTATTAAATGCGTATCTGGTAGATAACGTTAAGCCACCTCAGTTGCTATTACATGAGATGTCATAATAATCTTTGATTCTTAGTTGTAATTTTTTCTTACATTTGACTGTCTAGTTGACTTTTAAAGAGTTGCGTCTTTAGGCGTTGATCGCTCCGTATAAAACCTGTCGCAGTCAAAGAAAACCCTGAGAAATGGGAAAACAGTAGCAAAAATATAAAAAAGACATAAACGTTATACAATATTTATTTGTACATAAGTATATATAATATTTTCAATATGACTAATATTGAGCATATTGTGACGGTGCGTATTTAATGCTAGGATTTGGTAAAATAAAGGAACTGTTTCCTATCACCTGTTAATAATATAAAATATATGAAGTAACTTTAGAAGTGAAACTTCTTAGCAATCGATAATTGGACGAATATCGAGTGACAGTTAGCCACATTACGTTACATGAGAGAGAAGAAAGATAGAGTGTAACACAATGAGAAAGACAAAGAGAATTATACATTGTTTATCTATTTAAGAAGTTTCACTTATATACGTGAACGTGCTGCAGCGATTTTTTAAATGCTGTATATATTATTATAATATAAAACTATTATAATATATTAGTGTCTATAATTTCGCTACATACAATATATAAAAAGTGCTTTGAATTAATAAAACAGCCTTATTTATTTGTGCTTTTTAAGCAATTAAATATTTATATAATCAATACATCTTTTGAAACAATAATCTTAGTAAAAAATTTATGAAAAACATGGCACACATTTACATTAAGCTCATATTATTAATAAAATATTAAAATGTCATTTTGTGTGCAATTGTAGCTACGTATACTGTCAATATATCAATATGTCATTAGGACGCAAATAAGCAATACCATGTCAACCCACACGAATGTCATTTCGAGAAAAACGCGTTTGAAAATTTTGAACTTTTTTTTTATGTATTGGTCAAGTTTTTGGCAATTTCAGATTTATTTAAGTTATTTTACTTATTTTCACAAAATATAAGTATACAAACTGCATATTTTGTATATAATATAACCCAAAAAGTTTAAAAATACATAAATTGCATTATTGAAAAAATGGCTTTTTTAGAAGTTTTAAAGCTAAAAACCCTACAAATATTAAATAAAAATGTTCTTCAGCCATTTACCAACACGTCTGCATATATAACTTAGTTTTTTCAATTTTGTGGGTTGACATGGTATTGCTTATTTGCGTCCATTTGTACTATAACAAATTTGTAATATAACTAGACAGTACAGTGGAAATTCGATTAATTGGACTGAATTGTTATAAGGCATTCGGATAAAAATTCGGATACTTTAGACCCAAGAAAAATATCATGTGATATACATTTTTGTATGTACAATATTGCCATCTCAGTCACAAAATGATTACTAACAAATCACACCCACACATGAAAATAATCCGGATAGTAAAGAATTCGGATTTTAACTGATACATGATAATCCAGACTCCACTTTATTTCAGAATATTTTGTACAATTAAAAAAAAGTCGTAATAAAACAATTATTCGAGATACAATATTAAGCTGATGTTTTACTTGTGTTCCTTTGCGACAGTCTTTCAGCCTCTTCAACAGTGTCTGGGAGAGCAACATTGATGGTCTCCGGAAGCGAGAAGACGAGAACACTCGCGAACAAAGCTAGACTACCAAAGAATAGTGCTGGTAGATTTTCGTAATACGATTTCTGTGAAATAATAGATTTCATCACTCTTAAAACATTTCTAAATTATAAATAAATAAACGCTACACAATCAATGCCCCCATATAAAATAATTATATTTCATCATGCATCAATGAGCAGACTTAAATAAATAAATAAATAAATCTAAACACTCCACGACTCCCATTAGGATAGTGATATCCTATTACGGAGCTCCGGAAACATACACAAGGACGTAGACAACACACACCCAGACCGGAACACATGCCTTTACGGTCAATACAATTATCTGCTCTGAGCAGGAATCAAACCCTGTGCCGCTTAAGGCAGGTTTTTCAATGCCCACTATTACAATAGCAATATCTTTTGTTAGTCCAGAAACACAGGTAAACATAAGCACAACCGCCCAGAGAGGAACACATGCTCTATATATAAAATACAAAACTATTGCTTTTAATTGCAAAATTTAGAGATTTATATGCTATCTGTAATAAAATCAAATGAATTAGACATTGTACTTACAAGTAAAGGCGTAAGTGGGGCTAAGGTAGATCCAACTCTTCCTATAGATGAGCAGATAGCTAGTAACGACTGTCTAACATTGGTAGGGAACACTTCAGACACGTAGATGTACACAGAGCTGTACGATACTGTGATGGAGAATTTTCCAGACAGGTACAGAACTAGAGACAGCCACTTTTGATCTGCGAGAATAATATAACAGTTAATAATATCAATAATAATGAGTAATCATATGATAGATGAATGAATCAATTGAAACGGCAGTTACATTAAAATAGACGTGAAAACTAAGTAAAATAGAAGTAAAAGGAAACCAGTATTTGCACTTGTAAGTTTCGTTCCATGATTGCGTGAGTAGAAGGCCCAAATATCGCGAATGGTAATACAAGATGCCAGTGATACTAATAATGCTCATAACCTCACTAATTAGTAAAAGATCAGTGAGTTAGGCATTTTTAGGCATGATCAGTTTCTGGATGGTGGACCGCATAGTAGTATTTTCAATGATAGTCTCTGTGCGTGGTATAAAATTGGTCGGCCCCGGCTGTTATCAATTTGATAAGTCATGAGTCTAGTATAGAAATTAAGAATTCTAACATTAGGTTGGCTAACTAACCACATGACAAGAAGAAGTAGGTAGTTCTTTATAACAGTTAGGCCATATATTTGTTTGTCATGTAACTTATAAGGATTTCTTCGAAAGAAATAAGAGGAATATATTTTGTAGACAATTTCTTTAAATATCAGAGCACAAATAGCTATGAATAAAATCCGTCGTATAAAATCCCATTTCATATAATAATTCCACTCCAAAGACAGTAAAACTCATACCGATGTCGGGAAATGTATATATATTTTATCGGCATTAAAATCGTAATATTAAACCTATATCAAACCGTTTCCACCTTCATTCATTTATTCATGTAATGTTTGTCAAACATCGTTTCAAGTATTCCCAACGGAAAAGTCATTACATTATATCTATAAATGTAAGGAAAAGCCACATTTCAAAGAGCCGACGGATGCCGAAATCGGCTTAACTTGAATATTCCATTAATTCAGGCTGTTGAGCAAACATTGATCACTAAATAAACAGAAACACCGCAAAATTCCGTCGTCCAAACTTGAGGCGTTGTCAATTTAGCGTAAACTGTTTTGAGGATTATCAAGTCGGCTTTTGTTCTCGTCAAATCGTGCTTGAATGAGATTGAGAGAGATATTTCAATATTTGCTAGGCGATATTTATTTTTTTGTTTTGAAAGTATTTTTAGCTTTAAGAATCACAATTCTTATCTTTTCATTAATCTATTCCTTATTTTAACAAAAAAAAACTCACCTTTTGGTAAAAATGATAAACTTATACACAAGCACGCACTCAAAACATATGTAATAATTAACACTCTTTTTCTTCCAAATCTATCTAACACTAATAAACAAACAATATTCGCAGGGATTTCTACGAACGCAACTAGCATAAAGTTGACGTATTTGTTACCGGCTAATGAAACTGAATTTATTGATAATCCATAATAAACAAAAGTACATGTTATCCATAAAAATGAACAAATGGCGACTCTTTTTCTAATAATGCTAGATTTTATCACTTTCATTAAATTCGACTGTTGGTTCTCAACAGGAACATCACTTGCAAAGTTTTCATTATTCTTCTCATTGACAGCATCTGGTATTGTTAACTTCTCAAGTTCATACAATGGCGTTAAGACGTGGTTTGATAATTTAACTCCGTTCATTTTTGCTGCTTTCTGAATTATTGTAGCAGCTTCTTGGTGACGTCCTTTACTAAGTAACCATCTGATACTTTCATCTAAGATCCAATAATATGATACAACTAGAATTGCTGGAGCGTAGATGAGCTTGAGAAGATTTCTCCAATCTTGTAGCCACCAAGAAAACGCTGCCAGAGACATTAAACCCATAACGTAAACACCATTTATTAGTGTATTACCAAAAACCCGACCTTTAGGCCCAACTAGTTCCATAGCTGAAACAGTAATAGTTATAAGATTATTTAATTAAATTGGGAGTATGTAACTTAATTCTTCAAAATATATCAAGAACATACCTATAACGAAAGCAGTGCTATATGCACCAGCTCCTAACCCAGCTTCCAAAAATTCAAACACAAGCATCATAACATAGTTGGTCGAGAATGATCTTAAGAATCCAAATACAGCATTCATCAAAGAGGCGATAGATAAAGCCAGTTTTCTACCATACTTGTCCGATACAAAGCCAGTTAAGGGTAGTGAGATAAACAGGCCGGCGTTATGAACAGTTCCAATAAGAGTTCTTTTCCAGTTTTGGCATCCAAGATTGAACTGAAAAAGTAATCAGTTTTACTCGAGGTCGTACCAGGGGCCCTACCATGAACTCTTATTGAGATTCAAGTGACGATCTAAAGTTGGATCACTATTTCGTGCCATGACATAATATACATATGGGGCATTCCACGCGAAGCGGACAGGTAAAAAAGGTCGATGTTTTCGATTTTAGTTATTTTTGATTATGTTATAGCTATGTATGTCCTCGATCAGTATACAATTTTTTTTACCGTCTGAAGTACGGTTAACGAGATACAGTGCTTTAAAAATTTGAGTTACCCTTAGGCATGCACTACTTCAAGTCCGATTATTCAGTTTTAAAAAGTGACAATAAAATTAATAAAGTAGTCGTATTTATTCTTGATTAAATAAGCTATTTAAATGCATTTTTGAATTTTCGGATGTTTTATTATTTTTTGGAAAAAATATGTTTAAATTTTTGAAACTTGAATTTCACAAAGTTAGACCATTTTAATTTTTTTATTTTTTTCCTACAAATAGCTTATAGTATATAGATAGTCCTTGCAAAGTTCTATAATGGGCACGAAAGTAGTTTAGGAGTTATATCAGTTAGTGTCGAAGCGGAGCGGCCAACGCCCGAGCCGCGCCTACTAGCTGGCTAACGCGAAATTGCGAATCTTTCACTCGATATATTGTTTCAGTAATTAATAAAGTAGTCGTATTTATTCTTGATTAAATAAGCTATTTAAATGCATTTTTGAATTTTCGGATGTTTTATTATTTTTTGGAAAAAATATGTTTAAATTTTTGAAACTTGAATTTCACAAAGTTAGACCATTTTAATTTTTTTATTTTTTCCTACAAATAGCTTATAGTATATAGATATGCAAAGTTCTATAATGGGCACGAAAGTAGTTTAGGAGTTATATCAGTTAGTGTCGAAAGCTGGCTAACGCGAAATTGCGAATCTTTCACTCGATATATTGTTTCAGTAATTATTTTCGCTGATAACAAAATTTTCGATTTTTAATTGTGGCGTTTTCGTAAAGGTGCGATATATATGTACGTCATAGGTACCATATAAAATTTAAATCGAATTACTACCTGAATTGAATTGCATCGTAATAGAATTGTTACTAAAAGTTCATGGTAGAACCCCAGATTACGGAAAGTAAAGCAAATAATGTTGTTAGTCAATTCAAAACAAAATATATTGCATTGTCGATAATTATGTTTCGACATATCACACGATTACTCAATATGTCTGGGCAGACTATTTAATCAGTTGCTTTGAGGGTAAGCAAGGTTAACTGATGAAATGATGAAATCGTCTATAAAAATTATCACGCTGTTTAAACTATAGCATTAACATTTTAAAGGAAATCACGAATAATAACCTAATTTATGTCTCAGAATATTAAGACAGCTTATCATCACGTCGTCGCCACGCATGTCTGGCATTTGGTTGACACGCGTATGATACCTGGCGATAAAACATTTATGATTGGGTTGGTACGCTCTTAAAACCGTCTACAATTCTCTTTAATCCTTGATTATTGCCTATATGGTTGAATTATATTATTATAGTTTTAAAGTTTGTAATCTAATATTCGGTCGGTTTATTCCACTAGTGCAATCGGTCTTTTGTTGCAAGAGGCTGGCTAGGTAGGTAACACCACAGTATCAAATATTCTACTGCCAAACAGTAGTGCTTAGGCATTACTGTGTTCCGGATTTAAGGGTAGTGAAGTCTAGTGACATTACTGGGCAAAGGAGATTCAAGAACTAATATCTGGATGTTGGCAACGCGTGAGTGGCACCTACAAATGGTGTTGCGCGCGCCCATAGGCTACAACAACCGCTTACCATCAGGTGGGCCGTATGCTTGCTTGCTAACTTGTAACATAAAAAACATAACGCCACCTCACTATCAAAAAAACTTTTTTTGATAATGTCACTTCAGTAAATTTTGAGTCTACAGTATAAGAATCGGTTTGACAACCGTTGTGACGTAGTAGTTTTTTTTTGTTTTCACTAGTAGTGTACTCGTCAAGTACGCTCGACCACCTGTTAGTCAAGCGGCCATGTAGTGAGCCTGCTTTGAGCCTTGACGGTTGCTGGTTTGCTTCCCGCTCAAAGCAGATATTTTTTCGGCCTGGGCAAGAACAAGCTTCTTGTGGGTCTCCTTATCTTGCCCCGGGGAGCATGTTAAGCTGTCGTTCTTGTTTGTTATCATAACAAGTAATAATAATCGTTAACTTTTTGATGGATAATTTGCTCTTACACAATAAATAACTGGTTCAATCTTAGGGGTGTGGAAGTCCGAGGGCAATCGCTCTGTTTAAAAACTAGTAACTAGTCAAATCCGGGTAAGAGTAATAAGCAGACCCTTGGCAAAAATACCGGGATTAATGGTAGGAAGAAGAACAAGTAAAAGAATGGATGGAAGGATGAATATAATTATCGATGTGGGTTAATCTTTCACGCAAAAATAATAATCGGATTTAGATGATAGATTATTAATTGGATACTTTTATTCCGAAAAAGCTACGTTCCGATTGTATTATCAAAGATCTACAATAGCGCAAGTAAATTGGAGGGACCAGATAGTGTTTAAATAAAAACCTGTTTATTTAAAAATATATATTTTACAGGTAATAAATCAAAAAATTGATGATTTATTTTTGGAAACATAACTGGTTACATAAAGTCATATAATTAGTTTTTATGAAATGTTTTATTTACGTACTTTCCTTAACGCAGTTTTGTGTTTTTGGGAAATAGCTCATTAAAGTAAAAGAGGGAATCAATGTTTGTTTAAATATAAACCTGTTTTGAAACTGATTTTATAAGTAAAACACAAATCTTATAATAAAAATACAACTTAATAGTTGAATCGAAAGACAGGGGTTTCACGTAGACTTATTATTATATATGTTCACGCCCCTCCATACAAAATATCAAAAACTCGCTGGTGCTCATGAAGTTAGCAACAAGTTTTCAACATAATCTAATGAAGTTAGCGTTATAAGCTTGCAACTTAATTGAATACAGTAAGCGTGTGACTTTAGGAGCACCAGCGAATCTTTGGATATCTTTTTCTTTATGGAAGGTCATTAGAATAATTATGTATGTATTTCAGTCTTTTACAGTTCTTCAGTATATATACAAACAATAATTAGCACAAATTATTTATCCTAAATGGTTATACGTCAATGGGGTTGGGTCAATTATTTAAAAGTAGTTACTTCACTCGTTGTATAAAAATCAAAATTATAGTTTCAACATTGTACGCATTTCGTTTTCGGAGTTTACTTGCCTAACGACCGATAATGTTATCAATACTTATATTAAGTAGCAGAGTGCCCTATTGTCTATCACACAGCTCGTTATCGTAACTAAAATATAGTGTTACTGATGAAATTTAAAACAGAAACTAGTCTTACGTAACAAAGATTAGTCTTTTTCAAGAAAATCTTTTACATACAAGATGAGGACAATGTAAATATACATTTGGTTATGATACCAACTTTGTAATATGATCTAAATCAATACACAGCTTATAAATTTTAGACAAATATTTAGTATGTTAACTAAAAGGCTGTGTATAATAAGCGTAACGCCAGTTGCATCTTAAAGGTCTTTCACCGGCGCCGGGATGTGACGACCCCATCGCCCGCTGTTGGGATAACCTCTGTCATAGCAGAGATTATGCCACCAGTTCAATCAGTCACATTGGTGGTAGGTCTTTTGTTGCAAGAGGCCGGCTAAGTAGGTACCATCGCAGTGTCAAATATTCTGCCGCCAAATATTAATGCTTAGGCATTACTGTATTCCGGTTTGAAGAGCACTGTACGCTCGTGAAATTACTGGGCAGAAAAGATTTAAGATTCAATATCTCGAGGTTGGCAACGCGTGAGTGGCACCTACTAATGGTGCTACAAGCGCTCATAGGCTACGGCAACCACTTACCATCAGGTGGGCCGTATCCTTGTTTGCCAACTTGTAACAAAAAAAACGGTGGGCAGCGCACCTCTGACCTGCATGGCCTCGTGTGTAGCAGATGTTATGGGCGGTCGTAACCACTTAACATCAGGTAAGCCTGCTCGTTTGCCTCTTCTAACATAAAAATAGTTTTTATCCATGTCATGACGGTTGTAAATAAGCATACGGACTGCCTGAAGGTAAGCAGACATCGTAACCTATGAACGCTTGCGTTAGTTTTAGTACCACAGTCATGCGAAATGCCAACCCAAGGAACGGAACAAACAGGCGATTACGAGTACTCTGATTTTCTGTGGGTAATACCTCCCCTGTCCAGCCGCCATTTGCGTTGAGAGGATCATGGCTCTACTACTACTATAGTAATTAAAAGAAGAATTTGCACTTACATCTTTAACAGCCGAATATTCCTCGCTGTATACATATTCCATACATTCAACCATCGAAGAGTTGTCAAAATTATCAACGTCGCATGTATCACTGCTGTTTTCAAAAAAATTGTACATCTGACATTTTGATGGCTCGTTTTTTTCCTTTGGTATCGCGAACTCTATCCAATCACTGCTGTTGAGATCTTCACATTGTGCGACGTTGCATCTAAAACAAGTAAATATTTTTAGTAGCAACTTTACGAAATTAATATTCGACCTGCTTGGTGGACAGCAGTTAGTCTATAATATTAACCAAATAAAAACAGTAACCAAATAAAAACGGCATTTGTTTGTGTTTTGTTAATTATTCATTTATTTATTTATTTATTACTATTGTTATTTATTTTTTATTTTATTTTAATTACTGTTATATTATTTTTATATATTTTATTTACTTATCTATATTTTTACCAGTACTCATAAATAAATTTTTGCATTACCCAATTAAATAATTTAGTTTTAAGTTTTATTTTAATTCTATTTTTTTTACTGTTATTAGTTCACTTTTTTGTTTTTTATTTTTTATACACGTCTATGACAATGGTGCAAAACTCTTAGTGTGGATGCCACCGTAAGACTATTCATGGAGTCGATTCAGCAGACAGGCTATACATTGCATCTTGCATGTTATATCAAAAAAGGAAAATTGTCTTGTTTTTTTGTTTTGCTGTTTTGCTGTTAATTAATAATATAAAATAAAATAAAAAATAAAAAATATGTATGTAAAGCCTCTGTTGACTATAGAAATAATAACGTCATCTGAGGTAAAATATAGTAGGAAAAGAGGTCTCGAAGGAGGGTGCCTTAGGATTCCCTGCTTTGACGATGGATGCGCCATCGGATAGAAGGTGGAACAGCAAGACAACCTGTCTAAACTGTAGGCTTTTTTTTCGGAAAGTGTATTGCTGTTGGCCCTACTGGCCTTGACAGCGTCACCAGGCTGAGGGGCCGAGTACAGAGACTCAGCCGTTATAAAGGGGCAGCCCTCGCGGGGACTTAAATTTGATTCCGTCCTCAGGGTGCCTCCTGCGAAGCCAAACCACGGCTAAGGACGTCATCGGAGATGGAGGCAGAGCTCCGAGCGCAAACTGTAGGCGGATCGTTGGGTTTCAGTAGTGGGTGGCTAAATACTACTAGTATTTAGCTCGATTAGCGAGCGGTGAGTTCCACATTACCACAGCCTAGTGGTGCTCGTAATTGCGGTAAGGGATGAAAAAGAAGCAGACAGTGGTAGAACCAAAATCGAATGCCAAAACTTCTCTCTGGATATTTTGTTATTTCTAAAATGCCTGGTCATTATCATCAAAATGATATTAGAAAAAAAAGAAAGAATACTTAATCTCGCTAAAATTTATTATGAAAATTGTTTTATTCAGATTCATTATTTTTCTGTAATTCTCTTTGAACACAAATCATCGAATACGGAATTCGAAATACGATACTTGATTGGAAAAGCCTTGAAAATGATATCTGCGTTATTGTAAGGATATTTTTATTTTACACAAAGGACCTTCTAGTTCGTACTAAATAACTCACTGTATATAATATTATTTTAACTACACAATATAACATTGTTTTAACTAGTAATATCCACTGTATCAGTAGCTTGAGAGCTCGGACGGACGAACGAACAGCGGAGGCAGTGATAGTGGTTCCGTTGGCACCCTATGGGTACGGAGACTTAAAAATCAAAGTTTGTGATATTTTAATGCACATTTAATTTTAATTAATTGTTAATAATGTGAATAAGAACTTGTAAACAAATTCTATATTTTTAAATACAAGTTACATACTCAAGGGCCACCATGACGATATTAATATAAAGTCAAGGGGCTCGAAATACCTTGAGCATATGTAACTGTATTAGCAAGCAATAGAAACACTTTCCTTCTCATCGAGTGGTTAGTGGCCAACCTAGTGTCAGAATTGTTCACGTTTTCGACTATTGTCCAATTGATAATACTGGACCCACTTTTTACGTACCCTCCGAAGCACGGAGACGCTCAATTGAAATATCACTATACGATCACCCATCTAGTGACTGACAGCGTCTAAAGTTGCGTATCCACCGATCGTTTACCGATCAGTGAGCGCACCCGGCTATGAGCGTCTCGGCTTTTATGGCAAAACGATGTTCATGTGATGTCAAGACTTTTTTTTTTATGTAGTAATGTAACTAGCAACTGTAAGTGACTGGCAATAGTGACAGCTGTCAGGGAACCGAAGCATCCACCCGGCTCCCACTTACTTGGAAGAGATAGACTTATGAAGACACTGTTAAAAGTTATACAAATAATTTAATAAACCACTAAATGCCGAAAGTGAGTTATTATTATAAATATTACAAATGGTACAGTTATGTACGACTGATGCAGCGAAAGGTCCAAAAACGAAACCAAAATTACTTAAAATTAATTTAATTAATTAAAAATGAAATTACATTGCTGAACTTAAAACTAGTACTACTTGCTCGATATGAGAGGTAAGAGTGAATATAAAATGAAATCATTATCTTACATTTAAATTTAACATTTACAACGAATTAAACTACGAATTACGAATAATTATATAAATTAATACGGTGAACTCTGATTAAACACTTTTGAAGTTTTCTGATGAAATGGTTATTAAGGCGAAAACGCGGTGGGCTGTTATTTCTTTGAATCTGCGAGCCGTGGGAATAAAACAAGTTTATGAATAACCAAACATTATAGTTTTTAAATCAATGTAAAACGATAGTACCTTAAATGTTATAAATCTATTTTCAAGCGTTTGTGAAGTCGGCAAAGATTTAAAAGTTTCCGTCGGTCTAGTCAGACGAGAGTAGCAATTATTGTTGAACAAAGGATCTTCGCTCTAATTGCACCGTCCAGGGCGACTGATTAAGTCGTGTTTTTTAAGCTTTAGTACAACGTAACAGAATACTCTTTGATCAAATTTCACTCTTTCAATATAGTTCATGTATTTTTATAATGTTGGCTAAACTTCTTCATCTAAAATTCATATGATTTTTTTATGTCATTCGTTTTTTTATTGTTTCATGACGAGTGGCAAATAAGCATTCGGTCCGCTTGATGGTAAGCAGTCACCGCTTCCTATGAACGCTTGCTATATTTTAAGTGTCATTGGCAACACGCTTGTAATGGTACTCATCTTGTAATTTATGTAGTATAGATCTTTTGGGATAGTTCGATGAAATTTTTTGAGTGGCTTGTAAAGAATTTCGACGTATAGTATCCAAACACGGGTTTTGACATATCAAAAGAGGGGATAAGATTTGGGTTCTAGTGCTCATAAGCATCTTATCCCCTTTATTGCTTTTCATTTCCTACTCTTTTCCTCTTAACTTTATTTTTTACTTCTTGAGAATATACGTCAATGCTAAAGCAGATGTATGAAACTCTTAAAGATACATGCTGCCATTAGTAGAAAGTCGGATTAGACTTGATGTACTATCAATTAATGGTTGATACCAGTAGGTACTCGATATCATAGAGCTAAGTGTTATTTTCATACAAAATAAGGTTAATATAACAGAAATGTATATAAAATGTATAAGATATTTGAACTTTACGACGACAACCCGTTTTCTTGAGACAATTTATCAATCTGACGAAGGTGAATCATTAGTAAGAGCGGATTACAGTTCTCGGCGAGCCTTCTATTAGACATGTAGACAGATTTAGGTTCCGCAGCTTTGTTGAAGACCTTGGACGGTTTTAGGGTTCAACGACTAAGGACGCGGACGGTGACAGTGACAAACTTAATAAGTAAAAGAATATATACATATAATATATATAAGTGATTATATGCGGTTTTTCAGGTTTTATCTGCTGTTGAACGAATATAAGCTCTACATAATATTATAGATAATTATGTTGTTTTTTAAATGCAGAAGGTAATCTCCATTACCAAGCCCTAGAGCAAAAATATATACATATTTATTGTAAATAAATAAACGCGACACACTCAACGACCCCCATTAGGACAGTTATATCCAGTGTTTGGGGTCGGTAACCTGACCCCAAATATGACAATAATAAACATACCCAGACTCGAAAACATGCCTGTATGATAAACACAGACATCTGCTCCGAGAGGGATCATGGAACTCGCGACTTGTGGTGCTTAAGGCAGGTTTGCTACCACTGTGTTACGACGTCGTTAAATTATGAATTTTATATGTAAATATCGACGTGATTTAGCAAAATCCCATGTTGAAATCCTATCTCATGGTAAGACTTCCCAATGGTACTTTTAGAACGAAGCCCAATTTTGAGGCCTCACAGGGCCTATAACTTTTTTACAAGGTTGGGTCTCAGTAATTGGTCTATTATTCAATAATACTGAAATATCATATCACGTCATATCATGAAAAGCAAAAGTATTGTAGAGTATGGTAAAGGTTTTAAGCATGTGTGGGTTAAAGGTGGGTTTTGCGTATGTGTGCGAATGTACCTAATCCCTACAAATTGGAGTATTCCCGTTTACAACGTTAATTAGGCCGAATTACTTGCAAATAAAACGAACCCATGACATTGTTTGGTTAAATTATGTAAGGAATTTATGGTTCCATATCTTAAACATAAAGTAGTTTATTGAACCTTGTTAATTTGAAAGTATTATTTGGAGGGGGGGTTGAATATAAGTAATGCTTTGAAAAAAACATTGCTAAAATTTTTTTAAATAGAAAATGTATAACAATAATTTGTAATGTAAAGCCAATTTTAGTTAAAATGTACTTATGTTAACATATATATGTATATACAGCATTTATCTTATTTTGCGATACAATAAAAATCTCTTTCTTTCTAGTAATCTTCTATTTTTAAATTATTCCCCATAATTTTTATTACTTTAGAAGCATCCCTAGCAATTAAAATAAAAAAATCATTTTGATTTCGAAATTATTATTCTTCTTCTTCCTAGCACTATTCCCGGTACTATACGAGTATTTTACTCAGGGTCAGCTTTTTACTCTTGTCCGGATTTGACAGGTTAATAGTTTTACACAGAGCGATTGCCATCTGTGACCTCCGCAACCATAAGGGCGAACCAGTAGCTTATTGGATAACAGCAAGTTACTTATCAAGAGCTAACGATTATTATCAGATGTTATGTGATTGCAACCAGGACCGACAGCTTAACGTGCTCTCCGAGACACAGTGGGGAGACTCACAAGGACAAACGCCCAGACCGAAACAGATATTTGTAAGATTAATACAAACATCTGCCCGAGGGGGAATCGAACCCACAACGCCACAACGGTGTAATTTCAAAATTATTATTACGGAAGACAAAAGCTTGTGCTTCTATAATACGAAGAAATGACTACATTCCAAATTAATTAGAAAATAAAGAGTTAATACATGTTGTCTGTCTTTTAATCAAGACGCTGAGTGCGCCGCTAAAATGTTTATACAGTCTTGTGATGTCTTAAGTGGTGGTTGAGTTCGTTCTTAAACGCCATCTGGTACTAAGAACATGTAATATAATAGAAGTGATACGCGATGTGTGATGAAGATTTTTTTTGCAATATCTTAAATCTTGAGATTATCACTCCTCCGTGCTATTTTGAAAGTGCTATTATTCAAGTGAGAAATCGACTTTTTAACCTACTTTGACTTTTTAATCAATTAAGTAGTTTGTTTTTTATGGTAAAATTATTATGAAGTGGTTTGCAGTGTTTAATAGCTTAAAAACTGGGAAAAAAATATTAAATTTATGAAATCCGTTTAACAATGGGTTCATATTTTTGTAGTACGACATTTCACGCATTCGATTAATCAGAGAATGACATGATAGAAGATGAAAAAATGTGTTAAAGTACCACTGTTCGTATTTATATAATCACGAATACATGGCAGTTCGATACTAGTTCTAAAGACCCTTCTGTTCTGTGTGGTACTTGGCTGCAAATGACAGAGGTACTTAGTTTAAAGGACATACGAAAGGGCGCCATATGCGAATCATCAGAAGAAATTTATTTACTTCATATTATAGAATCCATACCGTTCACCGCTAGAACCTAAGAGTTATTTTGCTTTATTTGTGCTTATATTATGTGAAAAGCAGTTTTGGGATATGGACTATTATTCAATACGCATTTAGTAACCGTAGACATATTTGTATTTTTCATATTAATTGAGATATACAAACTTATTGACGACGTTATAGCGCAGCGGCACCAAATTTGCCTTAAGCGAAACTCGGTGTCGTTGCACTTGTACCTATATATATCCGAGCCTCCGACACAGGACATCACTTTCCTAATGGGGGCCATTGAGTGTGTAGTGTTTATTTTTTAGGCTTAACTTTGAATTTTGATCCTGATCATTGCCGATTATAGAGCTCACCCAAAGAACATGCTACTCCATGTTACATGTGCCTTCACTACATAATACATAAAGTGTGTCAGGCTACTAATACTTTATTACTTTCATAAATATTCTAAAACCGCATATTATAATATTTAACTATGGTAAGATACGATAAAGATGTAACGCTTTCTAGATTAGTTTCCCAACGAATAAACATTATATCAGACATTGTAACAGTCAAAGCTCCTTTGTAAAATCAAGTGCAGGCAATTTCTCAAACAAAGTGCTGAGCTGATCTTGCACGCAAGGGATCAAGTCACGTACAGTAAAGTCTTGTTCATACCACGCTACTAAAACTACAAAACGAGATAAAGGATTTAATAGTCGAACTATAGGATAGGATAGGATAACTATACGCGTAGGATAACTATTTATTTTTCCACACGGACTTGTATTGATCCGTATTCTCCCCATCGTGCCTCGGACTGCACTTTAAGCTGTTATTATCGTATATTATCTGATAATAATCATTAGATATTGGTAGTTAATTGGTTCTTATATATTACAGTTATTGGTTAATTTTTGCGGGTTCCGGAGGTCGGGTCAACTAATAATCTGTGAAATCCGGATAAGGGTAATAAGCAAACACTGAAAAAAGTACCGGTATAAAGCTTGCATTGCAAAGCAATATGTTATACTCAATATAGACACTCCACAATGACGATGATGACACACAGATCAGTCAGGTAGCCGCCAGAGTAAGGCTGTGTTTCCATCAGAGTTGTTCGAGGATGCGTAGCGAGCGATGTGTTTAAGGACCAATAGAAACGCTTCAGTGGTTCAGCAGAGCGGTATTTTTGTAAAGACCTGTGCAAGGAAATTGATGACGATGTGAGAATCTTCTAGGGGTTACTAGCCGGCGTGTGTTAAAGTTAGATGTATAGGTACTGTATGCGATGAAGAAATGGAGACAGAAGACCGCATCTGAAATAAAACTTACTACACATCCTCGCACTGCTTAGTGGTCTAGCACATCTCTTGTGGAAACTTACCTTTAATGGGCTCCGTATTATTACAGAGAACCTTAATACCAGTGACATAATGTTTTAAATCGCTCTCTACTATCTCTGCCTCTTTCCTTCGTAACGCGTACGTTCTAGAAAGTTGTGTTCTCGAAAAATTCCGTATAACTATCCGTGGATGGCACTTTCTTGAACCCTTGTTCTGCGCTCTATAAGTGTGCCGGCGATTCGACTGAGTCATTCAGTTCTGAGGACGAGCGAAAAACTAAAAGCTATACAAGTGATCAAGTGAGAAAACTAGTGACTTTGGCTATCATTCTGGACTACGATTGATCTGTGATTTGGAAGGTCTGTTCTGTAACATTGAAGATCTCATTCGTCTCGCTTAGAGCCATGTGACAGTGTATTAGTCACCTTTTTTTTTACTTGGGGAAATGCAATAACGCACTCGAGTAACGGCCCGGGTGCAATGGCGCAGGAGGTGTAGGAAACGGAGCCTGGTCCCCCTACCAACTAAAACCACCAAGGTCTTATGTAGCGCCATAGTGAGACGTTGCGGGAACGCTGACGCATTCAACCGCGACGCCCTGTCGTTTGCCGCTTACGCAGCCTATCTACCAGGACCCTAAGGCCCGGGCATAGGTCATAGTAGGGCGCCCTAATGTACCCTCCTTACTAGTTTTTTAATGAGGTTGTTTCCCTCTACGACCGACCGTTGTTATTTTTATGTTACACTCATCTAGCTCGATATGAACAAGATAAAAACTAAGTGTTATTATTATAAGTATATCATGAAATCCAATTATGAGTTTTGTAAATGCATGTTAAATACTAATACATTTTTCATGTTACATTATCTATCAAAGTGCAGTTTATTAATATCATAATAGTGATTTACACGGGACTAATGTCTTTGATTTGTAAAAAGATAAATACTAGAAAATGCACTTTAATAATAATAATAAATAAACGCAACACACTCGAAGGCCCAATAAGGAGTGTGATATTCTGTGTCGGGGGTCTTAGACCGGAAAATTTGCTTGCATTGTCATTACAAACATTATGCTCCGAGCGGGAATCGAACTTGCGACCTGTGGCATTTAAATTTGGCTTTTAAAAAAACTATTGAACCGATTTTGATGACATTTTTAATTAAAAAAAAACGTAACAAAAATTTATCTTAATGCCTACTATGAACGATTCCTTAAGTAAGTCATATTACGGCTCACATTTCTGACATGCTATTTGCATACATTTGCATCCGACTGAGCGTCAGTTGTCATCCTCCACTACACTGTCATATAATTCTGAACTCATGAATAATTCGGATCATCAGGCTTACGAATGCGGGTGTTTGTCTAATGCACATTTATAGTAGTCCCTATATACATTGTGTCATCTCTACATATTAGGTATAGATGAACTACAATAATATGGTGGGCCCCTCCGAATTATTGTTTCGAATTGAATGTGCTTAGTAACAAGTATATGGTATGTATTATTAATTTTAAAAATAGTCAATGAGACTACGTAATTTTTCATATCCTATCTTTATATCTATGATTTTATATTTTGTTAATTGAGCCTGTAGTTATTTGTCTTGGAACTTATTTTAAATTTTTAAAATTATTTATTTTATCATAAAACTCAATACAAATTTTATTAATAATTTTTGACGACGTTGTGGCTTCATACTAATGATGGCCGTTGAGTGTGTTGTGTTTATTTTATTATTGATATATATCAATATTATTATAACTAATTTTTTTTATTTAATGATTTAAAATTAATTATTATTATTACTCATGTTGTGATAACCTATTATTAGACATATTTGTAATTCTTTTTTTATTATTGTCTCCTTAAATTGAATGTGATTTTGCATTTGCTATTGGTTATGCTAGTAAATAAATAAATATCTTCGAGTTCGGGTTGGCGGATCACGAGACCTCAGACGGTAAGTCTGACCGCGCAAGACAACGCACAGTGCAGCTCCATATATTATACGCAAATAAGCAATACAGAGGAGATTTAAGAACTAATATCTCGAGGTTGGCAACGCGTGAGTGGCACCTACTAATGGTGCTGCAAGCGCTCATAGGCTGCGGCAGCCACGTACCATCAGGTGGGTCGTATGCTTGTTTGCCAACTTGTAACATAAAAACAAAAAAATAGCATCAGTGAATCTGCCTTCAGCCTATATTTGTTTATTTATATCGACGTGAGGTAACAGTATTCGTGCTGTTACGTTGCGTTCAATGATTTGTAGCGCAAATGCTCAATTTCCTACCCCTTCTTATCGTTTCCCTTTGTTTTCCTTCTCTGTCTCTTTTTCTAAAATGAGTAAAAAACATGTGTTCCTTTCTGGGTAGTGAAGCTTGTGTTTGTTTCCAAATCCTCGACACAAGATATGACTATCCTAATGGGGGCCGTTGAGAGTGTAGCGTTTATAAGAAACGTCTTGATCGTCCACGTATTATGGGCTATGTAACGTTATAATAAATTTAATATAGCGCCCTAGAGGATATAAATACATCACATACATCACTATAGTTATACAATAGATACAGTATATTGAAATTCATAATTATTTAGTTGGTTTATCTAAGAATAATAAATGGACTGACGTACAACTAGTACTATTTGTCAACCGGGTTTGTGTAAGGCCGCTTGAATTTATTTTAATATTTCAAGGCGATGAATGATTTTGCTGTATTGCTGGGGTAACTCGAATGTCGCGTCTAGCACAAATTCCCTCCGCGATATATTTGTATTGGTCATACATACTACCTTACAATAAAATAATTGTATGTATTTATGTTTGTATGTATTTATGTTTGTGTGTTTTCAGCCCTCCAGCAGAGGATATATGGTATTTTTGTTTATAAGGATAGTGACAATAATAATAGTATTATAATCACTACATAGTATAAAACAAAGTCGCTTTCTCTGTCCCTATGTATGCTTCAATTTTTAAAACTACGCAACGGATTTTGATGCGGTTTTTTTAGATAGAGTGATTGAAGAGGAAGGTTTATATGCATAATAAGTTAATAACATCCACTAAATAGTGTAGAAAAAAAAACTTTGAGGTTACTAATGTGATGTCGTAAATAATTACATTTTTAGCGCGCGGGCCACGGGCAGCAATGAATAAATCAAAACTTTAATCATTTTAATAATTTTTTCAGTGAATGACATAGGCTATATATATTATCCCCGTTTTATACAAAGCCGGAACGGGCCGCTAGTTATATAATAAAAGTTAATTATAGTAATATTGATTGCCTTTTTTCCTGAAAGAGTACTGCTTTTGGTCCTATGTCCTTGAATCTTATGGGGGCTTCGAGTACTGAGACCTAGCCGAGAAGGGACAGCCCTAGCGGGGGTTCAAATATGAGTTTTTTTTATGTAAGAGTGGGCAAACGGGCAGGAGGCTCACCTGATTTTAAACGATCACCGCCGCCTATGCACACGTACAACACCAGAGGGAATGCAGGTGCATTGCCGATCTTTAAGGAAAGAATACGCTCTTCTCTTGAAGGTTCCCAAGTCGTATCGGTTCGGAAAGACCGCCAGCGGAAGTAGATTCCCCAGAGTGAGTCCGTGACTTACAGAGCCTGTTTATCGGGTCGTCTGACTTTGGTATATTAGTCAACTCCAGCTGTATAAATGCAAGCCACACAGGTCTCGGATTAAAGAATTCTTCAATGAAATAGTTTTGCGATAAGCGCTTCAAATGTTTGGATATCGAATCGATATTGATGTTTCTACGACCTACATAATTTCATATATTTTTAATTTTAACTTAAATCCTTATAACAAAATGCGATTACATAATTATATATTTTATATCTACTGATATTGAAACTTCTTATTTTTTTTTATAACTAATTAAAATTAAAATAATACATAAAACGATAAAAGACCGGACTCTATAACGGACGCGATAAAAGCTCACGCATGCGTATTTTGAATACGAAATGTAACCTCGAAAGTAAATATTAATTTTGTTGTATATTCATATGACAAAAAATAGTTCAATGTTAAATAAATAAATAAATATTTTTCTAAAACTCATGAGTATTTCTATTATTACTAACATTCACAAAAATAATTGAAAATAACATGTTTTTTTACATTAGATTTGAAGAATTTCATTATATCTTACCTGTAATTAATATCAGGCGCTTCGAAAACAAAAACCGATCCATACATTCCCGCCAAATAAATCGGAAATAGCAGTAATGCATAATTCACTATATTATACTTTCCAAAAGGCCCCAGCTCTTTCAAAATCTCATCCAAACCTATATCTTTTCCCATTTTAGTAACAAGGATCACTGAGACACTTTTATAACAACATTTTTAATAAAATCACAGAAATTTATCACTTTGCGTATAACCCTAGCGTGTTGAGTTTTGACGTTTCTCACGCATGCGCGCTGACGCAGTCCTCAGATAATTTTTTTTGCGAATTATTTTTATTTTTAAAACTCGTTTTTTAACTCGAACGAGATCTCCCATCTGTTGTTAATACTCGTATGCGTCCGTCGTTACAAAAATAGTCAGGAAAGCGCCGTTAAAATCATACGAGAATTGTGCGACAGGGACGGAGATAATTTTACTTTCATTTCATCGCGTATGGATGAAAGAGATAGTTGTAATGTCACACTTACCACGCATGCAGTGATTATTAATAATCGTTAATCGTCTGTAAATATTTATTAAGGTGCTGTTATGTTGATTGATAAAGTTCACACAATCACGTGTCAATGTCTCTTACGAGATTGTGTGAATAGTTTTGATAAGATAAGTTATTGAGACATTGTTGTATTACTACATAAATACATATGAATTTATTAACTGTGCCTGCACGTCCGCTCGAGTTATGTAGTTTTTTGAAAATCTCACGGGAATCCATTTTTTTTGGGATAAAATGCATCCTATACAAATATAATGCATTTTCATCAACGTTTGGCGGTAAAAAAATTGACTATAGAATATAACCAACAAAAAATTGATCAAGTTACAGTTCAAAAAATTTTAGGAGTATTAATGGACAGCCAGTTGTCTTGGAAACCCCAAGCAGAAACTGTATGCAAAAAACTGAGTATTTCTGCATATGTTCTATTTAATCTAAATAAAAAAGTAAATATAACTACTTCATTGGTGGCCTATCACGGCTTGGTAGCATCAACTCTGCGATTTGGTATTATATTTTGGGGTAATTGTAATTTGAGAGAACAAGTGTTTAAAGCCCAAAAGCGCTGTTTAAGGGCAATGTGTGGCCTAAAAGTGACTGACAGTTGTGCGCCTGTGTTTAAGTCCCTGAAATTACTCACTTTTCCAGCATTATATATCCTGGAAATGGCTGTTTTTGTACGAAATAATAAAAATTACTTTCCTAAGATATCTAAAAATAGACAAAGGCCCATTAGGAACCAATATAGAAATTTTTTACAAATCGATAGTTACAACACAGCTCTACTTAAAAAAAGTATTTTTGTTATGGGTCCTCGTGTGTACAATAAAATCCCCGATACCATAAAAAATAACTCAATTTATATGTTTAAAAAAAACTGATGGAACTTTTAATAGAAAAATGCTACTACTCGATTAATGATTTTTTAAATGATATTACAATATAAATCCATATTTACCTGTTTCGACTATGTAACATCTAGCTCCTAAATTTAAATCGAGATTATATTTCTAATAAATTTTATTTCATTTGAATTTAAATGTAATAACTTTATATAATAGTAATTAGTAGTAGTGGAGTGTTATTGTATTCTATGTTTGCATGCCTAATATAAGGGTAGATTGTAGAAGAATCTTAAGTTTTGTAAACATCTATATTTTATGTACCTACTTTCTGTGCAAATAAATGATATTATTATTATTATTATTATTATTATTATTATATGTTAATCCAGGTAATAATCTATGTGTGTGTTGCAGTTTTTTGCGTAAAAGAGTAACAAACATCCATCCATCCATCCAAACTTTCACGTTTATAATATTAGTTAGATTAGATAGAAGTTACATGAATTAGCTTAGTGAGATTAGATAACGTCATTTTTAAAGATACTTTACACAAAGGGTAAAGAATAAGCTACAGCTGTCCGTCCGGTCAATGGGGCTGTGTTTCACGATCCGTAATAGGTAAAGGGTTAAAATTAAATAAAGTTTAAAAAAGAACATTGATATTTTCGACGTTTTTTGCTGTATCTTATGAACTGTAATATATAAATAGTATTTTCATAGATTGTGTATTTCTATAGCCACTGAAAAGACAATATGGTAAAGAAGCATATTATCCAACAGTGTTATGGCGTGTTATATATTATATATATAATAGTGTTATGGTGTATTATATAAATATAGAGTATATTTGCGAGTCCGACACGCAATTGGCTGTTTTTTTTAACAATTTATAAGTATCTCCGTAGAGAGAATTCTCATATAGTTATACTTGTGTTTGACCCTTGACATGAGGCACCCTAGTTTTAGTTAGTTAAGTGGGGCGTTAGTAGTATTATAATATTTACTACATTATGTATTTACAAGTCTCTGCTACGACAACTGTTACAGTAGAAATATTCCAGTGTATTTACCCCGTATAGATCAGCCCCAGTACATGTGTGTATGCCGTAGACCCATGCTCATTTCACCACAGAGGGGCTAGCTCGTCTCGGAAGTACTACCAACTCACAGAAAATTGGCGTAAAGCAACAGTATTGATTTATTGCGTTTTGTGCTATGAGTGAGTGCGCCGGAGGCCCAATCTCCCACTCCTCGTTCCCTTTGTTTTATATAGGATATAGGATAAGACGTTCCCGTCCTATCCCTTCCATACGTGCATGTGATACTTCAACTATTGTAAGAGTTCATAGGTTGCGGTGACTTGTTTGCCAACTGTCAGGACTTGTGTGCTTGTGTCTTTCTGTGTGTTTTTGTGTGACTAACAACGTAACATACATACATACATACATACTATTGATAAGTAGCTTCCTCTTTTTTGAAGTTGGTTAAAATTCGATTAATAAGAATATATTATTGAGTAACAATCACTTACCTAAAGTAAAATATGTTTGCATAATAATTATATTAAAATAGAATCATAAATATTTACAACGGCATTCAAGGTAATGGAACAAGGAGTTTTCAAGTATAAGGTCCATTTATGTACGGAACTTGTAGTTAGCCGGTCATTTTTCAATTTAGCTCTTCTTATAAGGGAAATGTCAGCCATGTCTTCATTTTTGTACAATCACTTAAAATGATTCATAAAAACTTAAAAAGTAAAATAAAATAAAAAAAAACTAATATTTTCTGTGAAATTTTTGAAACAAAAAAATTTCCTTATAATAAATATCCCGACCGATGATACAAAATTACCTGTATTTTTAAGAATAAATAAATTATTAAATGAAGTAAGCAACCTGACTGTATTAAAAGTATTTACTAAAAAGCGCAAAACAACGTAGTAATATTATCAATGTAATTTGAATGCAAGTAAAAGTATATAAAATATGCAAAAAATTATACGTATTTTTGTGTACTTTAAACATTTTCATTTAGAACCAAAGAATCAAAACTTGAACGATACTGTATATATTCAGTATTGAGATAGATAGAGTTGCGTCTAAATCCTTAATTTGCTCGTATCCAATGTGTTATTTGTTCGCTTTTAGGGTTGCAGAAACCAGATCGCAATCGTTCCGTTTAAAAACTGGTAACTTGTGATATTCAGATAAGAGTAATAAGCAGACTCCGTCAAAAATAACGGCTAAGAAGAAGTTCAAATTCCATATTTTTTAAAATTTTACTTACAATTAAATAAAGCAATAGTTCAGTTGTCATTTTTGCTAATATAATTTTATCAGGAGCTCTTAAAATTATATCAGACAACAAGAGCGACGCCAAAGTTTAATTAAAAATTTACCTGAATTTATTACCTATTTAAAATAATGACGTTGTGGCGCAGCGGTAGTAAACCTGCCTTAAGCGCCACAGGTCACGGGTTCGACTCCCACTTGGAGGAGATGTTTGTATACCATACAGGCATATATTCCAGTCTGTGTGTGTTTGTCCTTGTGTATGTTTCTGGACCCCCGACGTAGGCTATAGCTATCCTAATGTGTTGAGTGTGTAGCGTTTATTTACTTATATATTTATTTAGTACTATTTAAAACTTTTATGTAAAAATTTCGTACCTATAATTGATGAAAAATTCAATTTTAAATTGGTCAGTCATTCTGATGTACACGCCGAGGTACAACATTTGCACTCATTTTTTGACCGTTTTTAACTATGCATGTTTGAAACCTTGTTGTAAAATATATACATATAATATTAATCTCAGTAATAGTATAGAGCTTTAATAAAACCAGGTGGGTCCGCTATCTATCGACGGGCCATTGTACGAAGCTGCCAAGTGGATTATCTCTGGATTCTTGGTATGGCATTGTCCCGCTGATTCTAGTTCAGATTGCGATGTTACACTTTGTTACGTCTCCAACGTTTTGTACGGTGAAGTTAAATTACTTTTAAACTTGTTAGAGACGCGGTAAGTGTAGTTTAATACGCTATTTTTAAACTGCTCTATGCAGATATTGCATTTTTATAAAATATAGATACTTAAATATATATTTTTTTTAAAGTTAAGTTTCCCAGGTCGTACTGGTTCGGAAAGACCGCTTGTGCAGTCGTGGGCACAGCTTATATTACATTAAATAGATTTGGAATGTTATATTGTCCTAGATAATACTTCGAAACACAGTTTAGTTAACTACTTAGTTACGTACTTAGTATACACAATAGATTACTCTGTTGATGTTAGCACGCCGCAAGTAAACAGTCGCAGAGCGGAGAACATGCGGGCAGCATTGACAAATAAAGCCTGGACAGACAATATGAAACTGTTGACACTGTTGTGGCGTATTGGTAGCGAGTTCGTTTTTAACTTCGACGGTTACGGGTTCAATTCCCACTGGAGCAGATTTTTGTATTGATCCTTTTTGAGTCTCCCCACTGTGTCTCGGAGGGCATGTTAAGCTGTCGGTCCCGGTTGTTATCACTTGTCATGTGATAATAATCGTTAACGCTTGATAAGTAATTTGCTTGTATCCAATAAGTTACTGGTTCGCTCTTAGGGTTGCGGAGGTCAGATGGTAAACTCTCTGTGTAAAATTATGCTCCGGTCATAAGAAGAAGAAACAATATATAAATTGTATCTTGAATCATCGCTGTGAACACTTTTGATCAAATCACCTTTCAAAAAAAACTAAATCAAAATCAATTTAGCCGTTTGAGAGCGAGGAGCACACACCGATACACGGACTAAGTATGTCTGTGTGTGTGTGTGTGCGTGTATGTGTGGGCTAAATAAAAATCATCATAAATATTGTTAATCTAAAAGTAACTAGTCCGTTTTTTACCTTTTCACGACTAAACGGCTAAGCCGTTTAGACAGTATACGACAGTATACAAATAATATTGCTGGTAGTCCTTTGAAAAATGTTTCTAGAGTTATACGATCATCTCAGGTAAAAATGTTCGCAATCTAAAACCTTTGATGTCGCTTGTAGTTGATTGATGATTGCGTGAAGCGAAGACCTAACATCGAGTCAAGTTTTTTGGTCACACATTTTTCCTAGGAATAGAGATGGAATAAACTGGTGTCGGTAGAGTTAAAAGGCTAATCAAAATCAAAATCAAAATCAAAATTATTTTTATTCAAGTAGACTTTTAAAAGTACTTTTGAATAGTCAAACGCTACCGACGGTTCGGAAGGTTGATTATTTTTATATTCAATGCATTTATAGTGTTATTATGACAGCCAACTTTTAAACTTCTTCTCTATATAAACTTCGCTATGCTAAAGTTACTATTCTCCGTGAACTACCACTAGGATTGGCTCATATACATGTCTTAGAATTTCTTCGATGACATGCAGGTTTCCTCTCGATACTGTCCTTTACCGCTAAGCACGAGATAAATACATTCATTGCACTCGGGATGGTCGGTAAAAGACCGCTTAAGCAACTTTAAGCGAAGTCTGTCACTAGAAGGGCTATCGTATTGTGGTATTTCAAATGAGCATCTTTATGCTTAAGAAGGCGGTCTCGGTTAAAAATTCAAGTCAGAGGTCTATACGAGCTACCTGATTAACTTTGACACTAGGTTGGCTTTTAACCACTCGATAAGAAGAAGACGAGATACATTCGAAGCACAGGCGTGTAAGGCACAAAAACAATTTCAAAACGAACGACATCTATTAAAAAAAGGCAAAATCAGGTCAGAAACATGAAAAAAAATCAAATTGACTAAAACTTTCAAATCTCAAAAATAAAATCGAACCGTTCAAAAAGCATCGAAATAACGCAATCACGTTTCGAAATATATATCCACTTTGCAATAAATCCAAGTCCTGTAGGATCGCTATATACATGCAAATCTATCGTCACCTATCTTCGGACCGATCGTAATTCTATACAGGGTTCTACCGGATAGTATTACGAAACGGGATAAAAATTTTATGGAATGATACGAATTTAAGATTGATGTATTACTTCGAATATCATTTTGTTTTATACTTAATCTTTTATAAACTACCTCATTTGTATATCTTTCTGATTCAAAATTTGCAATTCATTGTCAACTATTGCTGAATTTTGATGGAGGTCAATTTGACTTGCATTGCTAAATTAGTTTAATCTAGATGATATGGAGTCTAATGATGGAGTCAATGGATGGAGGACAAGATCTTTCAACTGAACAGATAGATTGGTATTGACACGTAGAGGTTAAGACGCCTATAGATTAGCCTTGTGGAGGTGTGACGTGAGAAACGTATCCGACACGAAGGGAGGATCCTCCGACCAGGCGAGGTGATATTGCCTGGCGGTGGCGGACCCAAGCTCTGGGCCGAAGCCCGACGAATTACGTTGGAAAGTTGTATATCTAGCTCACGAGCGGAGGAAACTCTGATAGCGCGATTTAGGATCGTGACGTTCGTTGGTCGTCCATACCGTTGCGTAGTATATCCTGTAGGTGTCGCTGTAGCTTGATGTGAGATGTGACAATCTTGTCTTTCTAACGAGTTGCGTCGTGTTGCATGTAGATGTCGCTACAGCCTCAATAGCCAAGAGTAGAAGGGCCGACAATGTTAATGCAAGAGTTTGGGATCCTGACCCCTTGGGGCTATTATCGCACCCACTCCTACCGCAAGCTTCGAGATTATTTAAAGGGGTAGTAGGAAAAAAAGAGTAATCCTAATATTCTTTAAAAACAAAAGATTAAGATGGTAAATTTGGTCTTATGATGTAGCTGATAGAAGACTAAAAGATATCCTAAATAGGACATAGTACTATCATATTAAGGCTCGATTGAATTGTCTGTCTCTTATGATAGCAGTAGGTGGCGTGCGACATTTAATGAAAACTCCTATTTGTAGGTATGGAAATTTATCAATGACGATGATATTCATAATTGCAAGATATCAACTAGCATAGTATTTACGTTGGACCAGCTTCTAAGCATCACATGGCGTACAACAAATATCATCATATGTGAGGTATCTTTGGATAAGTCTTGAAAAAATTTTAGGTTTGATTTTTTTTTAATTAAGTCCTTAGTTGTTGATATTCATGCAGTCATAAAAATTGTACTCTCCCCCTTCAAACTTTTGAAATATAAGATTTAAAATTATGAAAATATTTGAGGTTGTAGAACATCAAAGGAACTTTCAACGAATATTATTTTGACGAATGTCTAAAAATTTAAAGACTTATAAATTGGTCGTATAACTTTGTATTATAATATAATTTTAAATAATTTCTATGAAATTACTATCGTATTTTTGCGGCCGTTCATATTTAAAGTCCTAAACATAATACAATATGAAACATAGCCTTTAGTTTCCTCAAAGACATTAAATGTATTGTATATATCTTTAAATCTCTTTGAGTTTCCACTATGCGTGGTCCACGCACTTGACTGCTGATTTTGAATATTTTTATCAATCTCAGAGAGTTAATGCAATTCCATTGTTTTATAATATTTTTAAATACTCGTCAAATTCCTACCATTACAGCAAAGATTTAAAAGTTCCCACTAGTCTAGTCAGATGACAGTAGCAATTATTGTTGAACAAAGGATCTTCGCTCTAATTGCACCGTCCAGGGCGACTGATTAAGTCGTGTTTTTTATTATCTTTTAGTATTACGTAACAAAATAATCTGTGATTAAATTATTAATAAAAATATCATTCAATACGATAAGATCCCAACCGCATTGGAGCCAATCCCTGTTGTTTTCAAAACATTTTTTTTTTTTTCGGAATGTGTATTGCTGTTGGCCCTACTGGCCTTGACAGCGTCACCGGGCGGGGGCCGAGTACAGAGACTCAGCCGTGATAAAGGGACAGCCCTCACGGGGGCTCAAATTTGATTCCGTCCTTAGGGTGCCTCCTGCGAAGCCGAACCACGGCTAAGGACGTCACCGGAGATGTTTCAAAACATGTCCCGGTTTTCTTTTATTAAGAAATAGGACGGAAAACTTTTTGTACACGTCAAAATAAATAAAGGTATCTGTGATTTTGACAATTTTCAACTTTCACAATATCCTACTAATCCTGCTAATATAATTATTGTGAAAGTAAGCTAAAACGGCAAAATTTATTTATCTATTTATATATTGGGTACATCAACAGAACATCTATACATATAATAAAATTGGAGTGTCTGTTTGTAATATTAAAATAACCGGTTTTTTTCTACATTTATAGGAATATACATTACATTATTTATAGGAATATACACATTTTTGTATATGTACCGTACATATAGAAAAATAACATATTTTACAATTTTTGTCTGTCTGTCTGTTTGTTCCGGCTAATCTCTGAAATGGCTGGACAGATTTTTGGACGGGACTTTTATTGGCAGGTAGCTGATGTAATAAGGAGTAACTGAGACTACTTTTATTTTAGAAAAAGAATTAGGGTTCCGTGCAATAAAGAAAAAATTGTAGATCGCGCGAGCAGAGCCGCGGGCGCAGCTAGTATAAAATATTTATTTAACAATTTCTATGTTCCAATTACTGATATAATATGAACCAATGAAATTATTATTAATATCTGGATTAACATGATTATAGAATAATTTCCGACCGAGGAAGAATTTAGGTCCTAATTTTATCGACAAACGCACTACAAGAAGTATGTTAATTGTTACTAACAAATGTTTCATTTATCTCTGGAGCCAATTCTAAGTTCATCACACACCAAATCGCAACCATATGCTACTAATATATAAAAGTAGCGTTAAAAATCACTGATGTTAGTACTTCTTATCGAGAGGGTAGTGGTCAACCTAGTGTCAGAGTTGTTCAGGTCGCCCGTAGGCCTCTCACTTGACTTATCGACTGTTGTCAAATTGTCAACAGTCAGGACCGACTTTTTACGTGCCCTCCGAAGCACGGAGACGCTCGATTGAAATACCATTGCGATCACCCATCTAGTGACTGACCGCGCCTAAAGTTACTTAACCTACCGATCGTTTACCGATCAGCGGGTGCACTCGGCTATGAGCGTCTCATATATTAGTACTAGACTAGTTTTACTAACCCGACCCAACATAATTAAGCCTGATATCTTTTAGGGACTTCAGCAAAGTCACTGATTCTAAATCAGATCTAGATGTCTAATAGACATCTCGACGAAAATTGTAATCCACGCGTTCTAATGATTCACCTTCGTCAGATTGATATAGTGCCTTGAGGAAACGGTTTGTCTTAAAGAGTTAATGGCTCGGCTCACGAGGTGTACCGATTTTTCTTTATTGTAAGCTACCCTAAAATAAAAGTAGTCTTAGTTACTCCTTATAACATCAGCTATCAGCCAGTGAAAGCCTCGTTTTATCGGTCCAGCTCCGTAGCCGGACCAAACAGAGAGACAGACAGACAAAAGTTTAAAAAATTGATTTTTTTAATGTAAGTACCGTATATACTGTCATATGCATTTAGTAAAAAGCTGATAATTTGGAATTACATACAGACACTTTAATTTTATTTATTTGTATATATAATGTAATTTAGCTATGAAATATTATATTAATAGCAATGCATAGAATATAGTATCATGTTAAATTAATTCAAGGGATTCATGTAACTGAACTTAATGAATTTGTCTTCGCGTTAAAATTAATGCAATTACTCAGTGAGACAAGTAACCGCGGCTGACATCGGATAGATTACTGATGACATCACTTACATCTGTTGTAATGTCTACTATCAATCATGCCTTCACTGATATTAATTGTATCAGCTTTTAACTTAAATATTGTATATCAAATATATATCAATACTAGCTCTAGTGAAACCTGCTGACACCATTGTGGGCTTGTGGGTTGCGGTTTCGATTTCTGCTGGGACAGACGTTTGCATTGATCTTTTAAATAACATCTGTTTCAGTCTGGGCGTTTATCCTTGTGGGTCCACCATGCCGGAGAGCACGTTAAGTTGTCGGCCCCGGTTGTTACATAACATAATAATCGTTAACTATTGATAAGTAATTTGCTTTTATCCAATGAGCTACTGGTTCGATGTTAACTTAACCTCAGGGTTAAGGGGGTCAGATGGCAATCGCTGTGTAAAAACTAGTCACGAGTAATAAGCAGACCCTGGGTATAGTAAATACTCGTATAATACCGGGAATAATACTAGGATGAAGAAGACTAGCTTTTGCGCTACTATTAGCTGCGACTTCGCTCGCTTTAAATGATATATAAAAAAAAATCTGAAACAGTCTAACGAATGATTTTTGCTGTCTAATAAAACTTGGAACTCTTAACGAGGAACCTAACAAGGTCGGTCTCGTAAAGTTTAGCCTATTTATGTGTAAACGACGTTTTCTTTGAAGTGATTGCGTTGTAAAAAATAATGACAGCCATCTCTATCTACGGAACAGTGAACGGTTACCTTCAGTAACAAGCGTGTTTTCAGTATTCAATGACCTGCTATGAATTGTTATGTTCCGCAGTTTTCATTATTTCTAAGACGGTATCAGGGAAATATAGGATGTTTTTACAATCGAGACTTTTTTAGGGTTCTGCTAAGCGTTTAGTTGCTGGGAAGTATAACAATAAACTTACGACTCCTCACTTTATTAAATTAGAAGAAAAGCTGTAGTTGCAATAATGTCTAATAAAGCCACAGCCCCACTGCTACGCTCGCAGAGCTACTCACATCTAGATCCGCTATGCAAGAAAATGTATATATTATAAATTTATAATGTTCACTGCAACCCACAAACACGCTACCCAGTACCCACGAAGACGAGATTGATGACGTCTATATTATACGCGTGGCTTGCTCAAAATATATGGTGGCCACGAAGCTCACAAGGCTATGCAAGAAGTATACGAAAGCGTACTTAGTTTCAGGACGGGATGTGGGATGGGCGGGGAATACGGAATATTTGCTGCTCTACAGTTGTGGGTTATTATTTGTGTATAGTTGTAAGTGCATAGAAAACGTCGACCCACATTGCCAAACAAAAAATTTACGCCGCTAAAATGGGTCGCGTCACCGTGCACAGCACACACTTAAAACAACGGTTTCCGTTCGATCTTGTTATAAATGAAAATAAAATATGTAGCATAAATAAAAGTGCTCAAGGTATTTCAAACATACGAGTAGGTGTTTAACGCATAATTAATATTTTTAATTTCTAAGTCTCCCTTTGTTATATTATATACATAATTATATCAAACAAAGCTAATTAAACATAATATTTTTTTTAAAATATACTTTATGTATATTAGAAAGTCTATATACAGACTTAATTGAAGAGCATTTATCAGTAAAGGCGGTTAATATTAACAGAATGTAATCATGTTATATGCGGCCAGAGGCAGCATAACGCAGTAAATTACCGCGCTGCCTTATCTACAGTTTAGCACGCATTCGGCTTGTAGATTATATTATCTAATTTCGGAGCCAGTTTACATCCACAGACGTTTGCGTAATAGTGAATCGAAGACAGTTTATAGCAGTGGATATTAGCTTAAGTTATTATATAGGGTATGAGGTCATGTCAGGAGTTTGATGATACTTTTTCAAAACTATTTTAAATAGATAAATTAATTAATTATATTAGAAAGGTTAAAGGTTTTGTCTGTCTGACTAAATATATTTTATGATTTATGACCTTATGATTGGCTCCTGAGATAAATGAACCATTTTAAGTAAATAATATTACATAAGATACATCTATACTGAATGCCAATTGAATACGTCCTGTAGCATGTTTTTTGACAATCCCACAGGAACCGAACATTTTCCGGAATATAAATATTGTATGTGACATTGTTTCATACATCAATTTTTAAATTGTTATATTATCCTAGTATAGTAAAAAAAATAATATGATATTTTTTGAGGATAGATGGATGGACTTTTGTTACTCTTTCACGCAAAAACTTTTGAACGAATTTGGATCAAATTTGGCACACACATAGCTTAATAACGGAATTAGGAATTATTAATTCATACTGTTTATCTAACAAAAATTAAAGGTTTCCGCGTTGTGAAAAAAACCCTACAGGACGAATCTACTTAAAACTTGGCATAGGTTATGTCTAGCAAATTAAGTACATTTATTATAAATTATATAAAATTATAAATTAAGTACATTATTATATTTATGAAATAATACATTGAAGTAACTACTGTACTGTACTATTTTTACATTATAACTGTGTATTGAACTAAATCGAATGCCTGAGGCCGATCCAAAAGCAATATACTAGTCACCAATACATTGTTACGACGATTAATTGATAGACGCTTTGTAGACCATCCATTGTTGTATATCATTGTAATCTCGTCCTTATAACTTGAACAATAAGAGTCATGTATTGTTGTCAGTGGTTATTACTTGTACCGATATGTAGGTGATTAGCTGTCATAAAGACGCTGTAGGTTTCTATTATAGGATCAATGTGATTGTCGAGATTGTATTGTATAATTCTTGTGGTAGAACTTAAATGGCCCGCGAGGACGATGCCCACGCGGACCCGATCCAAAGACGAGGGCCTTGAAGCATATGGCCTCAGGGCGGGAGAGCGATCTCTCCGATACCCGGGGCACTGATGGTGGACCATAGGTGGGCCTTTTCGCTTTACTTGACGAGTACAGTATTGTAAATGTATTTCTCAGCGGAAAAATGTTCATGAGCGGCGGTAATCCATTAGCATCCGATGTGTCTCCTGCCCGTTTATCAACTCTGAATTTAAAAAAATCTGTACTGTTTTATAAAACACGACGCAAGTGAAGCTTTTAACTTTTTAAATATTTGATTTAGGGTATTAAAATAGTATTCTTAATCTTTATTAACAAAAAAAAAAAAAAATTAAATTAAACGAAGACAAATCATACATCCATAAAATTTGTTCAAAGTAAAATGGAAATTAAATGAAGTCTCCTCGACCAAAAGTTGAATATTATCGCTATCGATAATTTTAAGCAGTAACAGTATAAAAACTGCTGAAGTTTTTTCTCAAATATAAATTTATTAATGTAATAAAGAAAATTGCAAAAAAAAATAAATTATTTCGAGAATATTCCGGATAGTTCTTAGACGTTGATTATATACTTTGCTACGCTTCAAGAGGCTTTGATGTTAATGCTTTGAAAAAAATACTAAAGCTCCTTAATACTATGAAAATTGACCTGAATAATTTAGTACTTATTATGAGCATATTTGAGACTTTTAAAAAGGTTTATGTTATAATGAAAATTTATATTTAAAGTATTAACCCTCCTTCATGAAACGTAAAAAGTACGAACACTGCCACTTCACGTCGAAATTACTTTTATTAAAAAAAAAAACATTAAAAGACAGATCTTCTTCTTCTTCCTTATCCGGATTTGACGGGTTACTAGTTTTTACACAGAGCGATTGCCATCTGACCTCCACAACCCTAAGGGCGAACCAGTAACTGATTGGATAACAGTAAATTACCTATCATGAGTTCACGATTAATATCAGATGTTTTGTGGTAACAACCGGGACCGACAGCTCAACGTGCACTCCGAGGGTGCATACCCTCAGGGTCAAACGCCCAGACCGCAAAAGATATTTATAACAAATATCTGCTCAAGCAGGAATCAAACCCGTAACCGTCGAGACTAAGACAATACTAATATTCATATTGCCTGTCCAAATAAGCATGACGTTCGCCCAACTAGCCCAAGGCGGTAAGTATCGAACCCGCAAGTCTGGCGTTAACGGAGTCAGCTCTTTTACCGCTTTTTTGGTGCAGTGAAATTTGTTCCATAAAAAATGGTTTTTACGAAAGATTTCAGTGTTTTATTTCAAACTACGTAGCTGACGCCCACGCCCACCCGTGTTTTTATTTTTTTATTTTAGAAGTTGGCAAACAAGCATACGGCCCACCTGATGGTAAGTGGTTGCCGTAGCCTATGAGCGCTTGCAGCACCATTAGTAGGTGCCACTCACGCGTTGCCAACCTCGAGATATTAGTTCTTTAATCTCGTTCGCCCAGTAATTTCACAAGCGTACAATGCCCTTCAAACCGGAACACAGTAGTGCCTAAGCACTACTATTTGGCAACAGAATATTGGACACTGCGGTGGTACCTACCTAGCCGGCCTCTTGCAACAAAGACCTACCACCAGTGTGACTGATTGCACTGGTGGAATAATCTCTGTTGTGACAGAGGTTATCCCAACAGCGGGCGATGGGGTCGTCACATCCCGACGCCTTTAAACGTGTGGAGCCCACGGCCCACACGGGTGGTGTTCCCATTTTTTCTTCTAAAACAAAACTAGCTTAAATTAGTCCCTATAACATCATATACATATCCGCCAATGAAAGTCCAGTTAAAATCTGTCTGCCGCTTCAGAGATTAGCCAGAATAAATAGACATGCATTTAGTGACAAGCCGTTAATTTGGACTTACAAAACAGACACTTTAATTTTATTTATTTGTATTAACAATTTTTACATCTCTATAAAAATCCGTTTGCAGAAAGTTATTTTTTCGTTCCAGAACATTAAACTGATCTATTCGGTCGACAAACTTCAGGCAAATCCGTGGAGCTTTAACTACATCAGCAAAGTCGAATTTTCCGCTTCAACGATTATTGGACGACTCTTTGAAATTTATATTGACTGTTTCAGAAGTGAGAGGTGATTCTGTAGGAACGTTTTTGGTGCTTAAAACTTTTGTCGATTAGTTAATTTAAATGTAGTCTGAATAGAAAATCTTATGTAATAGTAATTGAATTTCTTTGATTCCAAGTCGAGAAAAAAAGGAGGCTCGAAGGTCTTCAAATTTTTTTTATGTAAGCGGGGGCAAACGGGCTGGAGGCCCACCTGATGTTAAGCGATCACTACCACTCATGAACATAAGCTACACCAGAGGGCATGCAGGTGCGTTGTCGACCTTTAAGGAAAGAATACGTTCTTCGCTTGAAGCTTCCCAGGTCGTATCGGTTCGGAAAGACCGTTGGCGGAAGTAGATTCCACAGAATGGTTCTGCGAGGAAGAAAAGCCTCGTTTCAAGGACACACTCTGGCAGAATATTGTTCTTCTACTTAGCATTATTCCCGGTATTTACACAAGGTCTGCTAGGTGCTAGGTGTTACTAGTTTTTATACAGAATGATTGTCATTTGACCTCCGCAACCCTAAGGGTGAACCAGCAATAAAATTTAAATATATTAATATTATTTTTATTATATAAATTTGTTAAAATAATAACCAGACAAGACATGACCCACAATGATGAAACTACACAAGACATTTATATCAAAAATCTGCACCGAGCGGGAATCGAAGCCGCGACTGTTGCGGCAGGGTTAAAGCAGGCTCACTACAAACTAGCGGCCCTGAGGAGGAAGGCAGCCGGTGTGGTCCCGACTGCCGTACGCTTGCGTGGGAAGCGCTGGGGGAGCTTTGCCATCTCGACCCCCGGGACTGAGCTCCGCTACCAATCGGAGCACCGTGATTGTCAGGTCACGTTGGTATGTTCTGCGAGAGTTCCCGTAACCTGACAAACAAACTGAGGTAGGTCACCGAGGAGGTTTTAGTGGGACCCCATGACGTTTCCACCTTGTTGTGGAACCCCACATAACCCGGTTCTCCTCCCCAAGACGCCGGGTATCTAGTAGTAGATTTCCTGCCCAAAACCAAAAAAAAAAGGCTCACTACAAACACGGCACTACGGTTTCATAAAAAAATATTGAGTTAATAATATCTAAATGAAAACAGTAAAAATAAATACGCAACAATTTTTATTGAATTCTCTATCCTGTCTCTCCTTATACCCTAATCGCATTTCGGCACTTGTTTAAATTTTCGCCTTATCTCAGCGGAAGTTGCAGGCGAAGGTTTCTGGTACATTTATTAGGAAAAGTTTACTTTGAATCGTTTAGGAGTTGCCTTCTCTTAACAGATTGTTTTTTTTTCAATCTTTATTTATATTGAAATATTTTTGGGCAGCATTAATTTATAATATTGTATGGTGTATAAACTAATATTTTCAATGCGAAATAATTGTTTTGTATGATATTGTTTTGAGTAAGGTCGCTCCACCTCTTTTGCCTTCACGCTTTATGCAGGTTAAGAACTTACCCATTTTCGAATAAAAAAAACAGGACATTTCCATAGTGATTAATGCGAATGAAAAATACTGTTTTTGCTAATATGATGAGACCGGTATGATATTTAATAAGTTAAATTAAACATTTTCATTATAATTAAACTTATGCGTTCATTTTCATTTAGTGAAGGTTTTTATTTTCAGGACTAAAACGGAATAAAATTTTAAAATTATTTATATGTCCCACTGGTGGTAGGTCTTTTGTTGCAAGAGGCCGGCTAGGTAGGTACCACCGTAGTGTCCAATATTCTGCCGCCAAATAGTAGTGATTAGGCATTACTGTGTTCCGGTTTGAAGGGCACTGTACGCTAGTGAAATTACTGGGCAGAGGAGATTTAAGAACTAATATCTCGAGGTTGGCAACGCGTGAGTACGCACCTACTAATGGTGCTGCAAGCGCTCATAGGCTACGGCAACCACTTACCATCAGGTGGGCCGTATGCTTGTTTGCCAACTTGTAACATAAAATAAAAAAATAATAATGAAATTCTATAATCCAGCACCTTTGATGGTTCAAAATGACCGCTGGGGATAAACCGTAGACATATAAGAATATAATAGGAAGTCGGCGTGATATTGGTAAAAAGAGATTTACAACGCTCCTTGCTTCTCTTTTTAACCGACACTTCACATTCGGCGTACTATACTCGAGAGGTTTTGTGTCCGCTCGCTAAGCCCCTCTACACTAGAATAGACAAAGATTATCATTCGCTCTCTTTTTATTGAACTTTAACGTCCACTTAGCCGATAGTCCCATTACTAGTGTGGTCTATTCCTTTATGTCTATGGTAAACTCACGAGTGGCTCGCTAACGAACCTCTTTGTTTCGTTCGTCGAATAAGTCGGGATGCTATTATTTTAGGCTTTGCTGACCATACGCTCTCGTTTTTACGATTAAAAATAACGAGTAATAGGATTTGAGATTTTTTAGAACATAGATTTTTTAGAAAATTTCATTGTTATGTAAGTTGTAAAATCAAAATATCCATTCACTCTTATATTAAAGAACAGAATTTTACAAAGACTAGAAAAGGTTATATTGCCATTTTGGTTGTTCTTATGGAGACCCATAGGTACGGTAGAGAGACCTACAAGGACAAACGCCCAGACGAAATAGATTTTTTTAAGATCAATATCCGCTTCAAGCGGGAATCAAACCAATCGAATTAGATATGCTACAACGGTCGTCGGTAAATAGTATCCCATAAAAATGTAAAAAAACTAAGCCTTTTCTCTCTTCAAAGGTCTTCTTCTACAGAATGTGGTGAGATCTCGTGTATAACTATGACTGAAACTTGTCAGTCGTACGGCAACATATTCTACCTTCTACCTTCCTCCTCCCTACTGTTATATATAATTGCCCCTAAATTTCTTCCTACTTAATTAGTTATTTAAATTACTAAATAATTTAATTTAGGTATATATTTAATCGAAAACTCTTATTACCCTTCAACTTGGGATAATTTTACCACTAATATTTTAGCATCTATTAAAGACGAGAAAGCTAGACCCTTATTTTCCTAAGACTCGGTAAATGAGGTTGAAAGGAACATTATTATTTTAGTTTGACCTCGGCTGCTGAAACTCGAAATGGACTTATATAACAATAAATAACATTGGCGTTTTCGTATTATTCCATAAGAAAATTGGCTATGCCAGCTTATGTAATGAGTAACTCTGCCGAATAACTTGACCTTTCTAAACAGTTATCTCATTTAGAAGCTGTATTTTTTATAGATGACTAATCTGAATTACGTTTGATAGACGACTGTTGTGGCGCAGTAGTGACCTACATTAAAAACAAAAGGTTGCAGGATTTTAGTTCATTTCAGTTTGCGTTACATATATATAAATGTGTGTTCCGATCTGGGTGAACTGTGTGAGTGAGTGATTAAGACTAATCCTATAACACCACCTTCCCTTAGATTCGCACTTGGACAGAAGAGAGAGACAGGTAGATATAGTTTCCACAGTCTTTCATCATTCGTGAAGGACTTTGGAAGTTTAAGTACAGCTTAGAAGAGCATACAGCCATGCTTCTCCCAGTACAAATAGGCTGCCTCGACCGGGGAAGTGCTACCCTCTTAGAAAATCGGAGTAAACAGAGTTAGTACTGTTGCTTTCCATGCGAAGAGTGAGAGCGCCGTCGTACCCATCTTTTTCCTACCTTTTTTCCTTCTTATCCCTTTCCTCTCCTTGGGTTGGCAAGGCTCATGTAACACTTCAACGTTCCACAAGCGTTCATAGTTTGTGGTGACTGCTTACCATCAGGCGGTCTGTACGATTCTTTGGCAACCGTTATGAAATTAAAATAACGATTTTTACACAATCCGCAAATGTTTTTATAAAAGAAAATAATCATCCATTATCTAATTTTCGTAAAAAGCGTAAACATGAAAAACGTTGATTTAGGAGCATCAAATTGGCAGAGAAAGCTCTCGGTTATTTCACGTTTGAAATTAGGGATTTTAGAAAGGGCCCACTAGACGTAATTACTGCGGGGGCCCGAATGAAAAGGATTCCCTTTTCGATACTCAGGTATTCTGTTGTTAAAAGAGGGTTCGTTCTATCGACGTAAAATATCTTATAAACCTGTTTTGCCTCTCGAAGGCTTTTTGTAAGTCTTATAAAAAAAGGTATGGTCGTTGTATTAGCGTAACGTTTCTGTGTATTGATATTCGAGGGATAGCGAAGCGTATTTTCTGTTTTTCGAGTAAGATAAATTTATTCTTGATTTTTAAATATTTAAGATAAATAATCATAAAATTATTGGCCTTTGGTGAATGGCCTTTTAATGCAAGAGGTCACCTAGTTAGTATACTGTGTTTCAGTTTGATGAACGCTGTAGACAGTAAAATTACTGCTCACGGAAGGTTTAAGAACCAATATCTCGAGGTTGCCAACACGTGAGTGATACCTAGAAATATGTGCAACCGCTTACCATCAGGTGGGTCGTAGACATGCTTGACAATTAAGTCACATAATATGATATTATATTTGTTAGGATTAGAAATATATTATTAACCTGAGTCAAGTATCCGGAAACAGATACAAATACAATCAGCTCAGAACGAAATACTTTTCTGTTTGATTTATGTAAATATTTGCACAGTAATAATTGCAGTGGTGATCTATAGCGTTTAAAGCAGGTTCCTTACTACTGCGACATGACGATTTTTTTAAAAGAATATTAGCAATGCTTTTTTAATGCATTACTAATATTCCTATTGCCCCTCCAAATAAGCTCGAAGCTTCGAGCCCAAGGAGGTCAGTATCGAACTCTCGACTCTCGCGTTAACGGAGCGAAGTCGGACCTTCTACCGTTGAGATATTGTGACTTCGATTGTCAAAGACTTTGCAATTTTTTCTAATAATAAATAATGATTTTGCTTATTAATTTTCTGAACTAATTTTTAACTAGGTTGTCCACCCACCACGATAAGGAGATGTAGTGATTTTAGTGCTAATAGTTAAAACATTATATCAATTCGAAATGGTAATACGAAGTGCTATTCCATGTTTGCAGTAAAAATATGCATTTTAATATCGAAAGTTTCGGTAATGAATTTCAGACGAGCGCTTCGTGACGGTCGTACGTATGCTTTTATAATATCTCATAAATAAAATATTTCATTCAGAAGTACAAGTGTTGAATGTGAAGAACAAATAATTACTATATTATAAAACAAAGTTATGCCTCAATAGCTCCACGGTAGAAGAGCCGTTAATGCGAGAGTTACAGGTTCAATCCTCTGACCCCCTTGGGCTATTATCGTACCCACTCTAGCGCGAGCTACGAGCTTATTGGAAGGGGCAATAGGAATATTAGTGTTGACTGGAAAAAGCATATCTAATAGTCTTAAAATATAAAAATATTTTAAGGAAAGTAGTAAGTATAGACCCTAATTTAAAATAGTTATTTCAAAGCAGGCCAATTAGTTGGCGGTATGGGCGAAATAAGGACAAAAAAAAAATTCAACTGAAGGGAAAAATTACACGTAATATATTAACACTACTAATATCATTTTTAAGAGTTATTACCCCAAGCCGTTCAGTTTTAGACAATAAATTTTGAAGCTATATAGCATACTAAGTACCATTTTATTTTCCGCGCGGAAATTTAATATTCTATGAAATCATATATCAGTAATTTTAGAATTATAATTTCCGCAGTGTTCGTTTGTGTTAGCGTACGTTTTTTAACAAAGTGAATTATGTTTTGAATGTGATTTTGGTTTTTTTTTTAAACTAGTGGCACCCGCGGCTCCGCTCGTGTTGTGTACCGATTTTTCTTTAATACAAGGAAAAAATTTTTTTACTAAAATAAAGGTAGCCTAAGTTACTCATAACATCAGTGGTTTGCCAGTGAAAGTCCCGTTATAATCGGTCCAACCGTTTAACCGAAGTTATTGAAGAATGTTAGTTTTTGTTAAATTTTCTTAATTTATGTTACCCGAGGCGTCGATACAGTAGGAACTATGTTCAGAAGCAAAGTGAATGCAAACCTAATGTCGTATCATGTTTCATTATGTGACGACATTGTGGCTCAGCGTTTGCGAATCTGCCTTCAGGTTCGGAGCAATTTTTCGTATTGACCATACAGGCGTGTCAGGTTGTGTTTGTCCTTGTCATTCTGTATGTTTTCGGATCACCGACACGATTTCAATATCCTATTGGGAGATGTTAAGTATGTAATATTTATTTATTTTATTTGTTTGATATATAAAAATCCTGTTGTCAACTTAAGGAGAGAAGAAAAGAGAGGGAATGGTTCCTTTGAGGAGGTAGGCTTTGATATTATCAAATAAAACGTAACAGTACTTCCCCGGGCGAGTTGTGAGTCATGCTCTACTATGCATAAAATTAATTACGCTTACGCAACGCCCACTTGCGACTTCTATTATTTCTTAGTATTCCGTGATTTGTAGCCTGTACCCATTGATATATAATAATAATAAATAAATAAACGTTACACACTCAACGGCCCCTATTAAGATAGTTATATCTCGTGTCGGGGGTCTGGAAATTTACACATTGACAAGAACAATATTCAGACCTGAAAAAATGCCTCTATGGTCAATACAGACGTGTGATCCGAGAGGGAATCGCCCGCGACATGTGGCACTTAAGGCAGGTTCGCTACCGCTGCGCCACAACGTCGTCGAATGTTTGTAATATTTAATGGTTACATTAAATATTTTTTGTTAATATTAAACTCATTTAAGCATTAAGAACAGTTACTTAACTGACATGCAAAGATAAAAAGTTTATGTTTTACTGCAAAATAACAGAATATCAATTTGATATAGTCGACAAATTCATAGTAAAATTGAGTAAAAACCGTGCAATATTGTCGATATCCGGTAACAACTTGATCTCATCAAAATTGCATGTATTTCTACCGCATCGAAAGTTTTCTATTGTCTTCGGCTTTTTTCTATAAATATGTATACATAATATGGGAACTAAACTGATAATAAACGCGGCGTTTTTAACGGACGTTTTATCTACATATAGGATTTCTCGTTAATACCGGCTACTTCTTTTGCATTATATATATTTCGGGTTGAGTCCTAAAGGATTACATTATATTTATAGGAACTTAACACATACTTCGTTAATATCGAAAACTATCAAAAATCTTCGACACATTGTTTTATCTACGGAATCCAGTGCGATATTGTGATTCTAAGATATTACAGTAAGCATCACTATATCTTTTACAAGTTTTTAGTACTATTGGCTTGTTAATATACTACTGCTGTGTAAAGACAAGGATTAGGAGCTTAATTCATCATCCATTGCCGGTTGGCGAATATCTAGATATCCTCTAAGACGTGCATCTTTCCTTACGACGTTCTCCTTTACTATTAAGCAAGAGACGTATTCGAAACACAAATTCATCACTTACAAATTCAAAATTGGTTGCCCTGGACTTAAAACCACAACTTTTGGTTAAAATTTAGTATGATTTTTTATAAGCGTAAAAAGTTAAAATTATCACGCGGCGTTATTGTCTATCATATTGTTCTGTATGTTTACAAACAACACGCTTATGGGAACAAAATACATTCAATAGTAACTTTGTATAGCAGTTGCTGACGACGATAAGCCATGAATTTGCCACATAATACTAAAAATTTAACTTTTAGCCCAATGGAAGTGATTAATAAGGTTCATATGTGTGTGTTTGTGACGATAAATGTATTTTCCAAGTTTAAATTTCTCTTTAATCAATGTAAAATCGGTTTCGCATAGTTTTAAAGTATGCTAACCTAACTCGGTCAATTATTTAAGTATCCTTTTCTGATTTTTCATACAGAGAGAAGATTACTTTTCTGAAAAGCTATACAAAATCCACAAAATATGAGTTAATAAAACTTACCTGGATTAACGCATAGAATATGGTTCATCCCGAAAAAAATTAAGGTTTCCGTAGAATTATCAAAAAACTATATTAACGAGAATGGACAACTGTAGAATTTAAACGGCTAACACTCACGTTCAATCGGTTTAAGTACCGACTAGTTTCGGACTCATCGGAGGTCCTTCATCAGGGTGAGTGGGCTACGTTCGCGGTCGCAACCCGTCTCGCACGTCGTCGTCGTCGTCGTCGAGAATGGACAACTGTAGCATTAAACTAAAAATCCAACCAAACATTAATTCATATGACAGAATCATTTAAAGTTTGCATAAAAAAGTCGTAACGGGATTACGAAAATCAATGTTGTAAAATCGATAGCCTCGAAGCAAACCAATTATTTCTTGCTTCTCATTTCTCTGTAAATAAATGAGTCGCATCGGAAACAGAAACAGTTGCGGGTCACGACTGGATAATTGGACTGTCAGTTGTGGTTTTAATAAGGGTGGATTTACATTGAACTGACGAGTAATGTTAAAGTGTTTTTTTATCTCAATCCAGTGTTGTCGGGAACTCTGCAATGTAGTACAGTCACTATTGCCATTTGTCCATTGACCGGGAGAAGTACTGCTCTACCAAAAAAATTTTTTTTATTTTTTTTATTCTAGAAGTTGGTAAACAAGCATACGGCCCACCTGATGGTAAGTGGCTGCCGCAGCCTATGAGCGCTTGCAGAACCATTAGTAGGTGCCACTCACGCGGTGCCAACCTCGAGATATTAGTTCTTAAATCTCGATCGCCCAGTATTTTCACTAGCGTACAATGCTCTTCATACCGGAACACAGTAGTGCCTAAACACTACTATTTAGCGGCAGAATATTGGACACTGCGGTGGTACCTACCTAGCCGGCCTCTTGCAACAAAAGACCTACCACCAGTGTGACGGATTGCACTGGTGGAATAATCTCTGCTGTGACAAAGGTTATCCCAGCAGCGGGCGATGGGGTCGTCACATCCCGACGCCTTAAATATCCCCGCTATCGTTCCATAAGTGTGAGTGCCGCAGGCCTGCAACCGAATCCTTCTTCCTTTAGGTTGGCTATATAGGTATTTAAAGGCTACTAGTATTATAAGCGTCTCTAGGCTACGGTGACCGCTTACCGCACGCCGCGCCGCACTTTCATGGTATAAAAACCGCCTATGTTCTCGCCAGAGACTTTAATCATCTTCAGCCCATTTTCCGTTATTGCAAATTTTTTTTAACGTACAGACATCATAAGTAAAAACCCCAGTTCTTTTCCGCAAGTAACAGGGTCCTCTGACATTCTCGTCTCAATATAAGCCAGCCTTTACCTAATTGACCTGTGACAGATGTCTTGTATAACTATAACTTTTATAATCATTCTTCTTTGTTTTAATATTTATTACAACACAAAAATTATCATTGTTTATATAAGACTAGCGGACCGCTCCGGCTTCGCACGGGAATAAAATATATATATATATAGCCTATGTCATTCACTGAAAAAATGATTAAAATCGACCCAGTAATTTTGATTTATTCATTACTGCCCGTGGCTCGCACGCGTTAAATGTAATTATTTACGACATCATATTCGAAATCTCAAAAATAACAGATTTTTCTCCACTATTTAATGGATGTTATTATACATATAAACCTTCTTCTTCAATCACTCTATCTATAAAAAAAAACCGCATCAAAATCCGTTCCGTAGTTTAAGCATACATGGGGACAGAGAAAGCGGCTTTGTTTTATACTATGTGTGTACAGGACATGTAACACGATACCTTACTAAGAGGTGACTAGGCTTGATGTTGACAGCGCACCACTAAGTGCGTGCCAACTGGTCAAAGGGAAGGAGAGGCTCTACCACTCGAGGAGGTAGAATTTGATTTTGGTAGATCCTGACTTTCAAAAAATAAGCGTAATACTGTTTACGTTGAGTAAAATATTTTATGTTTGTTTTAAAAAGTGAAGTCGTCGAAGCCATTCTGCCAGTTTTCATAGCCGGGATGACGAGGCGACAACAGGTACCATCATACAGAGGCTCTCATGAGTAGCTTCATACGGGTAGTAGATAGTATATTGAAATAAATAAAATATAAAAAAATATATTTACAATTCAATACTTTCTATATTTTAAAATAATTTTTACTTTACAAATCATGTCCACTGGAAATGGTGGCAATAATGCTAGCTGCATTTAACCGCTGAATTGCAATCCCGATCCTATGGGCGAGAACTGAACCAGGCCTCCTGTCTCCTGTTGAGGCAATGAGTCGGGGTGTAATATCTTTTAAAAAGACAAGCATTTACGTTTACAGAATTTATAAATAAAAACTTGAGAGGTGTCAAGGGACACCCGGATGGAACGAAGTTCCTTTCGATTAATTAGTGAAGGAATTGTAATAAAATTTATTTTTTTTAAGTTATAATAATATTTTTTTTATTATTAACATTATTTGACGACGTTGTGGCGCAGCGGTAGCGAACCTGCCTTAAGCGCCACAGTTCGCGGGTTCGATTCCCGCTCGGAGCATAATATGTTTGTATTGACCATGCAAGCATATTTTCCGGTCTGGGTGTATTTGTCCTTGTCATTGTGAATGTTTCCGGACCCCGACACAGGATATTAATATCCTAATGGGGGCCGTTGAGTGTGCAACGTTTATTATTTATTATTTACAAAAAACCTGTATACACTCAACAAAAATAATCGTCGCGACACCACACTGTTCAATGTAATAGAAATGAAAATATCTGGCTTGCTTTCTATAAGAGAGAGAAAGAGACAGACAGAGATACATGCGACGCCGCACAGCTTACAATAGCTTACTATAGCAAAAAGTGTCGTGACAACTTTTCGTAAGAATTTTTCCGTCTAGCCCCCTTTCACAACGCGCGATAAGGAACTTCGTTCCAAAAACAATAATAAAAATAAAATACTCATAAGATGTGAAATTCCATTTCTAAATATTTATATCTTTGTAACCAGAATTGTTCTTAAAAGTATGTAGGTCGCTTTAAAATCTCTCTACATGACGACAAAACGTTTCTCCGGAATCCTTGTTATTTTACAATGTCTTGCGGGAGTGTATGAATATTTTAAACTGTCTTTTGTGAAAGTTTAGTGTGAGGATTTTATTTTTCTTTCCTTTTTTATTAATTTATTAATTTTTATATTTTTGTGTTTAGAAGAATACGTCACGGTTTTTAATGGACCTACGTAAAGAATATTGATATATCTAGTAGCTTAAATATTAAATGATTTTTTTTAAAAATTGCTTATCTTTTAGGGTTCTGCGTCCAAACCGAACCAAGCCTCCGGCATTGGTCCGTCCGTCCGTCCATCTGCTAGCACGCTGTCACGACCGTAACGTAACGTAATATGTAAAGACTTGAAATTTTCACCGAAAGTATATTTCTGTTGCCGCTATAAAAAACAATAAAAATAAAATTAAATTAAAAAAAAAGTGGTCATCATACAAATATCTTGACATTTTTGAGCTTTTTGCTGTATCTCACGAACTGTAATAGTTAAATAGTTGAAAAAATATATATTTTTTTTTTATAAAAGGGGTCCCTATACAAGAAACTTGACATTTTAATTCTATATTGATACGGAATCCTTTATTTTCGAATCCGACACCCACTTGACCGGTTTTTATTAAGAAGCTTTTTTCTTCTGCTATCATCCTATTTCAAGACATCTTCATGCAAAAACACCGAGGGTCTTTGGAGACTTTTTATAAAACGAAGTAAAATAAATGTAGCGAAATGAGATACAGAAAGTAACAACGTCTTATCGTCCGATTCCTCCGTTTCTGTGTCCTCGAATTCATTGAATTTTCTCGAATGTTCTATTTTGGTCTCAATGTTCGGAAGATTCTAGTCGGATGCAAATTGTGTTTTCAAATTAAATACTGAAAGAATTTCATTGGAATTGAAGTTCTAACTTTTTTATCTCGGTATTACGATGACGTTGTGGCGCATCGGTAGCGAACCTGTCTTAAACGCCACAGGTCGTGGGCTCGTTTCCCGCTCATTCACGCCCCCTTACAGGCATGTTTTCCGGTCTAGGTGTGAGTCCTTGTCATTGTGTATGTTTCCGAACCTCCGAGACAGGATATAACTATCCTAATGGGGGCCGGAGTGTGTATCGTTTATTTATTATTATTATATAAATGAAGGTGCGGGTATATCGGTGGGCCATAATAATATGTAGGCCACCGCAATTAAGTATTGAGTACAATAGTAAGTATCGCTGTGCTCGGAATGGAGCTACGTTGTGATCTTAAACCCAGGGATCTCATCGAGGCCGTGTTAAAACGGCCTTACGTTAATTCGGAGTCCTGAACAAGGTGCAGGGCGTTATTTTTTTTTTTTTATGTTACAAGTTGGCAAACAAGCATACGGCCCACCTGATGGTAAGTGGGCGCCGTAGCCTATGAACGCAGCACCATTATTAGGTGCCACTCACACATTGGCAACCTCGAGATATTAGTTCTTAAATCTCCTCTGCCCAGTAATTTTACTAGCGTACAGTGCCCTTCAAACCAGAACACAGTAATGCCTAAGCACTACTATTTGGCGGCAAAATATTTGACACTGCGGTGGTACCTACCTAGCCGGCCTCTTGCTACAAAAGACCTACAATCAGTGTGACTGATTGCACTGGTGGAATAATCTCTTTTTTTTTATTTTTTTATTTTTTTATTTTTTTATTTACTTGGGGAAATGCAGTTACGCACCCCGCGCCGGGACAGATGGTAAAAGTGGCGCGGGGAGTGTGGGACTCGAGGCCATGTGCAATGTCTTTATAGGACCTGGCCCCCATACCCACTAAAACCCCAAGGTCCCATCTAGCGCCATAGTGGGACGTCGCGGGATCACCGTAGCATTCAACCGCGACGCCCCGACGCTTGCCCCGAGGGACCCTCCTGGGGCGGCAACATAGTGCCGCCATATATACATATAATTACATAATAATACTTATATACATATAAAAGTATACCCACCCCTGGCGCACGAATGCGCCTAGGCCTTTCGGCCTCCTCCTGGGCCGGCTTCGGGAAGTTTACTCGAGAGTAAGCTCACGAAGCCAGCAATACCCCGATATATACATCTTTACATATATACATATATACATATAATATTTACAGGTATATACATATACCCCCCGCTAGCACGTAAAACGCGCCTAGGCCTTTCGGCCTCCGCCTGGGCCGACTTCCTGAGAAAACCCAGGAAGTCGGCAAACCCCAATATACAAATATATACAAATATATACATATATATTTACATCACCAAACCACCTGACGCGTAAACGCGCCTGGGCCTTGCGGCCCCCTTCGGCCGACTTCCCGGGCAAGCCCAGGAAGTCGGTAATTATATACATATGTACACTCCCACTCTACTCCTGCCGCGTAAACGCGGCTGGGCCTTGCGGCCCCCACCGGCCGACTCCCGAGTCGTCTGCAAACTCGGGAAGTCGGTACACCCTGTTGGCTTCACCGGGTAGCCGACGGTGCCCCTCTAAGCACCGTCGACTATTACTCCCGGCTACTGAGCCCCCTCGGCACGACAAGCCCAGGGTACCGCAGGGATGACATCTGCGGTTGGGGGGGGTGGAATAATCTCTGCTGTGACAGAGGTTATCCCAACAGTGGGCGATGGGGTCGTCACATCCCGACGCCTATAAAATTATTTGCCCTTCTTTTCAAATAATAAAAAAAAAACTCTAGAGTTAGGGTTAGGATATATTCTTAATAATAGTCGATAAGTAATTCATCGATAAAGTCAAGGTAATCACGACACTAGATTGGGTAATTATACAGTTGGTAACTTCAAACTCAGCAGAATACATTTATTGTTATTATATCTTATGACGTTTATTTGGAAATATTTTCTTATTCAATTTCGTCGGATTTATTCAAATAGTAAAATTCGTTTTCCAAGTTAGAAATTTCGAGATTAAGGAGAAGTATCAAAGAATTTTCATTAGGCCGAAGTGGAATTCATTTCCTTGGAGTCGATCAGGGAATTTAAAGTTCGGATATTCTAAGGCCGAGAATATTGGAATTTTCATAATCAATCAAATTCCATTTGTTTTCCCGTCAAGGTACGGTGACCTTTGATTTACGACGCTCCGTTGACTTTTCGGAATCAATTAAGCTATTCAACTTTTTAATTTATTTCAATTATATTTTTTTATGAATTGAAGAAAAATAAATCGGATTTCAATTTCTTAAAATATTGGATGTTATTGTACCGAATAGGCGTTCTTGTGCAATGCTAGAGAAATCAAGATTGCTTTTGTTAATATTTGTTTAGTATATATAAAAATTGAGATTAGTATGTACGAGTATGTAGGCTTATTTATGTTTTACGCCAGATATTTCTAAAATAAGACTACTTTTATTATAAATTATAATCTTTAAAGATACAATACATAAATTAATACAATTATACTTTCTCAGTGTTAATTTCAAGACTAGGCTTCATCGCAAAGTTTTCTTCACTGTAAAGTACTTGATGAATTTGAATACCTAATATCGATATACCTAATATCCGAACTAAGCGCTTTCGTTCGTCATTCATAATGCGCACGGCCAGAGATTGGAATGCTCTTCCGGCGTCTGTATTTCCGAATGCATACAACCTGAACCTCTTCAAGGTGCGAGTACATAGGTTTCTCTTGAGTAAGCTCGCTCCAACGTAGACCTCATCTATGCTTTTACGCTCAATGGAGGTCAAGAGCTTACCCATTTATGAATAAAAAAAAAAACAAAATTAAATACTAATGTGTCAGATATTCTTGCCCTGGACTTGACATTCGACCGTCAGTTAAAGTTAGGTAAATGTAGTGTGTATGTGCATACATACTACAATAGTTATAAATAAAGAGTATTATTAGAGCCATGTTCCTCTCAGCGAAAATGGGCCGGCTCGACCACAGAAATACTGCTCTCTCACAGAAAGTCGGCGTAAAGTAAGTCTGTTGCGTTTCGAGCAATGAATGAGAGTGCCGGAGGCTCAATCCCTTTTTTTCCCTTGTGATCCTTCCCTCCTATCCTTTGGCAAGGCGCACGCGATACTTCGAGTATCGTGCGCATTCATAGTTTCGGGTGACCATAAGCGGACCGTATGCTTATCAATAGTATACTTGTCAACCGTCATAACGTAAAAAAAATCCATTAATCTTTTAAAGAAACAACCTAAAACTTCATTAAGTTTTAATTATGATGAGATTTTAAGATGTTTCTTTCAACGTCCAAATCATTTGGGGAATGAAAAAATATCATCAAAGCTAAAGCTGACGACTTCTGCCGATGTTTTTTTTCTAATGAGAGGAAACCATTCTGCGTGAAGTGGTCTGTTTTTTTAGTTCATTCGTTCAATATCTGAATGAATGGGTAGGCTTTGAAATGTTCGCCGTTCTGTGTCGGTATCCTGAAGATAATGATCTAGTTGATTCAGATATATTTGAAAATAAAACCATGACAAAAATCTTATACTTCCTTTTTAATATAAAATGGGAAAAAATGGCTGTTTATGTAACTGTATATAATAAAACTAAGGATTACTCCAGACAATATTTTATAAATATATTTCTATACTATATACGTTGTTCGGAAAAAATACTTGAAAGAAATGACTGATATCCAATACAGTACTTACCTTATTTTTCAGAAATGCTTCATTTAGTGATAAACGTACAGGTTCGAAATGTGGCAAGAATATTTTGATGAAAGATCTAGAAATAAGGAAATTTAGTATAGGATTATTCAGCTAAGTCTATCACTATCACATAAGCCGTGGTTCGATGATGCTTTTTTTTTATGTTAGAAGTTGGCAAACAAGCATATGGCCCACCTGATGGTAAGTGGCTGCCGCAGCCTATGAGCGCTTGCAGCACCATTAGTAGGTGCCACTCGCGCGTTGCCAACCTCGAGATATTAGTTCTTAAATCTCGTTCGCCCAGTAATTTCACTAGCGTACAATGCCCTTCAAACTGGAACACAGTAGTGCCTAAGCACTACTATTTGGCGGCAGAATATTGGACACTGCGGTGGTACCTACCTAGCTGGCCTCTTGCAACAAAAGACCTACCACCAGTGTGACTGATTGCACTGGTGGAATAATCTCTGTTGTGACAGAGACCAGGCTTGGCGTCCGGCACTGCAGGACTAGGCGCCTTGCCCTGCAGCGCAGAGTGGCCATTCGGATCGTACGAGGATATCGTACGATATCGTACGAGGCGGCGTTCGTTCTAGCACGATTTCCGCCACTAGACGTGCTGGCAGAGATGGATGCGAGGATCTATGACCGGATTCGCATCCTCCGCCAAGGTGGCGAAAGTCCACCTCCAAGTGCGCTCGAAGCCATCAAGCGGCAGGAGAAGATACGCGCTTTAATTACGTGGCGGGCCCGTCTTCGCGAAGAGCGGTACGCGCGCAAACGCGTCATCGGAGCCATCCTGCCGGTCTTCGGAGCCTGGATGGAGAGGCAGTAACGGGTGACCTACCGTCTAACGCAGATGCTAACCGGACACGGGTGCTTTGGCGAGTACCTGTGCAAAATCGGTAGAGAGTCGACGCCGATGTGCCACCAGTGTGATGGTGACCAGGACTCCGCACAGCACACCCTTGAGGTGTGCCCCGCGTGGAACGCGGAGCGTAGAGTCCTAGTCGAAGAGATTGGAAGGAACCTCTCCCTGCCAGCAGTCGTGTCGGCGATGCTAGACAGGGAATCGGCATGGGAGGCCGTTGTCTCCTTCTGTGAGACCGTTATGATCCGGAAGGAGACGGCCGAGTGGGATCGAGAGAGGGCCGATCCAGCTAGACGCCAACGGCGGCAAAGGCGTCGACCACCTGATGCCACTAGCCATCCCGAACGAACGAACCGACACCATATTGCACATAATTATGGAATGTGTACGAAACGAAGCAGAAAAGGTGCAGCTAAATTAAAGCTGAACCATGGCACATTTGATTTTGCATCATATACCAATATTTTGGCTTTTCCTTGTTCGGAATAAGCAGGTTCGGAATAATAAGGTTGCAGTACAATTTAGTTAAGGTAGGAATTAAGCATCAGTACTCTTTTTTTTTTTGTCGCAGAGAAATGTTTTTACGCACACCACTCAACGTAGCGTACTCCGAGGAGTACACTAGTGAGTGGTAGTGTGGGACTTGACCGCCTGTTAAGCAGGCGGTAATACCCACTAAAACTCTGCGGAACCCTCATCGCCATAGTGAGACGTCATGGGGTCGCTTGCCACCTTGGCGGAAAGGCCCGCCTATGCGGGCCACCGTCGCCGAAAGGGTACCCCGGATATCGCAGGGCTCCCCTTCCCGCCCCGATGGGGTGCGGAGGGACTATTTAAGCATCAGTACTTTAGTGTAAGGGTTACTATGGGAGTAACATATTTTATAATAGAATAAGCCCTTGAAATAATAAATACAAAAAAAATTATTTCTGGCCTTGGAACCATAGTTTGAAGACTGTCTAATAAGCTGAAGTAATTTTAACAGATATTATTTGTTTTATTAAATCAAAGTGTCAAATTCTACTACCTTATTTATAAAAGCATCTAAACCAGTTAAGAAGTCCTAAATCAGATCAAAACGAAATTTATAGAACCTAATTCTTCGTTGTTCTGTCCACATAAATTTTATGAAAAAAATCGAAACAAAGCATAAGTTGAACGTAAAACATTAAAATTTAAAGTGTGCTTTAATAACATATTTTCATGTAAAAATACTAAAATCGCGATTAAAATCCATTTTTAAAAGTTAGTTAAATACTAATTATGTTGTTTTTATAACAAGCATTTTTTCATTGAATTTCAAATGTGTATTTCCGCAAACTAAACTATATTCCAAAACGAATGCGCCTCAGTTTATGGGCGTTTTTCTGTTGAATTTTATTCAAGTTGCGTCAACTATTTCTCTTAACCCCCTATTCTATACCGGGATATTGTGAGCCGGGTTCATTTTACATTGGCCCGTCCTTCGTAATATTTCATAGTGATTTGTGATTTATTCCCCAACTGTCCCGAGTTAGAATCGAGCAAACAAATTGATTCAATATGTCTTCCTGTCCGAACAATAATTATTTGTGTTGGAAAACTCGTCTGTTGTATGAAATTGTTATATCTATAATATGATTGTTGTACATTTCCATCAAATAAGGAAATGTATTATCAATACACGAAGCGACGAATACAATGTATTGTATATATTGTACTTAAAGTATCGCTAAATCTGAAGTTATTTTATTATAATAATACTTGATAGAATTATTTTATATGGACATGCTTATCTTTCCTCTTCTTGGTCCTAGCATTATTCCCGGTATTTTATTCTACCCAGGGTCTGCTTATTACTCTTATCCGGATTTGACAGGTTACTAGTCTTTACACAGAGCGATTGCCATGTGACCTCCGCAACCCTAAGGGCGAACCAGTAACTCATTGGATAAGAGCAATTTACTTATCAAGAGTTAACGATTATTATAAGATGTTTTGTGATAACAACATGCTTGTCTTTCCATAGAAGTAAAATATCTTGGTGGTGCTTTTTCTTTAATTTAATTTCGACGAAATGAAGTCAGTCACAAGCTTGCAACTTGTCCAATAAAGTAAGCGTGTGACTAAGTTCGTTTCGTTGCGTTATTGTTGAATTTACAAAAGAGCACAAGCGAATCTTTGGACTTTTATTCTGTAGGGAAAGGCCGGTCTTTAATTAAAAAAAAGTCAATAATATAATATAAATAAATAAAATAATAATAAATAGAAACTAAACACTCAACGGCCCTCATTAGGATTGTGTTATCTTGTGTCGTGGGTCCGGAAACATATACAGGGACAAGGACAAACACGACCAGATCGGAACATAGGCCTGTATGGTCAAACATCTGTTCCGAGCGGAAATCGAACCCCCAACCTGTAAAGCTTAAGCCAGCTTCGCTGCACTGCGCCACAAGGTCGTCGAATACCTGAATCCATTCTTTAATGAGTTCACTGTTTTAATTTCCGATTATAATAAATTATCCTATATTGCAGTTCATTGCTTATATCCTTGGTTAGGGAATAATGAGTTTGGCTAGAGACGCGTAAATGTCACAAAATTTTTCTTTTTAACAAAAATTACTTTTACGTAGAAAAATGGCAAATAAAATTGGTTTGCATAAAAATCATTACAACTGCGCTCAGTAGCGCGAGTGTATAAAATGTATGCGCATACATTACCAATCGTTAGGTTTCCACTTATAATGCAATCTGGGACTAAGAGAGAATAGATGTGATAGCAATTTCTATTCTATGGAATATTTGGCTCAAAGATAAAGATAAGGGTTTTTTTATGTTACTAAGCCGGCAAGCAAGTATACGGCCCACCCGATGGTAAGTTGTTGCCGTAGCCATTAGCAGGTGTCACTCACGCCTTGCTGACCTCTTAAATCTCGTTTGAACAGTAAATCCACTAGCCTACAGTGGCCTTCAAACCGGAACGCAGTAATGCCAAAAACACTATTGCTTTGTGTTTTAAGTGACACCTACTAATCGGGATATTTAAGAACCAATATCTCGATGTTGGCAACGCGTGAGTGACACCTACAATGTGTATTGTTGCAAGCCCCTATAAGCTAAGGCAACCGTTTACCACCAGGTTGGCCTTATACTTGCTTGCCAACTTAGTAACATAAAAAGAAGGTACCCGACTTCCTGGAGAGGAGAACTGGTTTATGTGGGATACCAAAATAACATTACGTCATGGCGGCGTCGGGATGTGACGACCCCATCGCCCGCTGTTGGGATAACCTCTGTCACAGCAGAGATTATTCCACCAGTGCAATCAGTCATACTGGTGGTACGTCTTTTGTTGCAAGAGGCCGGCTAGCTAGGTACCACCGCAGTGTCAAATATTCTGCCGCCAAATAGTAGTGCTTAGGCATTACTGTGTTCCGGTTTGAAAGGCACTGTACGCTAGTGAAATTACTGGGCGGACGAGATTTAAGAACTAACATCTCGAGGTTGGCAACGCGTTAGTGGCACCTACTAGTGGTGCTGCAAGTGTTCATAGGCTACGGCAGCCAGTTACCATCAGGTGGGCCGTATGCTTGTTTGCCAACTTCTAACATAAAAAAAAAAATGGCGATCTATTAAATAGCCTAGCCTAGCCTTGTTGGCGGCCGACCTCAATAATTGCGCCAGGTTACCGTACATCCATGCATCCAGACAGACAGGACTACGCTGACTACTGTCCTCCTCGAGGCAACTCAACTCAGAAGAACAGGTGGTGTAGTTCTTTATAGATAGATCTTTCTAGAACCTCTACTCTCACTAATTCTATCTACGTTTTGTCTCTTTTCTTTTCATGTGTCTATAACAAGCTTATGACGCTACTGGTGTAGTTAGTATTTAGGCTATGGTGAACGCTAATCACCAGGCATGCTCCGGGGCTCTTCTATTTTATATGCATCATTGTAACAAATTTTTCGAAAGGATATCAAAATTTTATATTTTCTAACAGTGGCTTATAATAATTGGAATATATGCTTATAATTTATATGTATGGTTTGCGGTGACTTTATTCATAATACAATTTTTTTTACTTCATGACGGTTTGCAAACAAGCATACGGTCCATAATGATAATCAGCAATCACCGCAACCTATGAACGCGCGAACTTAATACGCGTATGTGATATGCATACGTGCCAACCCAAAAGACAGGAAGGAAAGCATGAGAAGGGAAAAAAGGAAGGGAACAGAAAGGGTGGGAGCTTGTGGCTCTATCCCTCATCCCACGAAACGTTACAGTACCTACTGATAATGCAATCTGGGACTAAGAGAGAATAGATGTGATAGCAATTTCTATTCTATGGAATATTTGGCTCAAAGATAAAGATAAGGTTTTTTTTATGTTACTAAGTCGGCAAGCAAGCATAAGGCCCACCCGATGGTAAGTTGTTGCCGTAGCCATTAGCAGGTGCCACTCACGCCTTGCTGACCTCTTAAATCTCCTTTGCCCAGTAAATCCACTAGCCTACAGTGGCCTTCAAACTGGAACGCAGTAATGCCAAAAACACTATTGCTTTGTGTTTTAAGTGACACCTACAAATCTCTCTATCCCTCATCCCACGAAACGTTACAATACCTACTGATACCTGACGCCGATTTTCTGAGAGAGTGTAGTACTTCACCGGTCGACTCAGCCCATTTGTGCTGGGAGAAGTATCACTAGACTACTACTATATGCTATTTTTGAACTGGCTTGAAGTTAAAGGGACTGATTTTAATCTGGTGTAATACAGTGGCATAATGAAATTTTAGGTCCGTGACAAATTCATCGAATGGGACCCTCCTTCCTTCAATTTAAAGAAGTTTTACCAATGACTTAGTATATTTATTTCATAATCACTACGTGAAGTAAGTTAGTCATACAACGCTATTACAATTGCTTGATTTTCTAGAAACCATTAATTATTCAGAGCGTACTGAACTGAAATCACAATTTTAGTTTAATATTAAATGTTTGGACACATGTTTTGTGCTCAGGGCCCTCTCTGACCGGGGGACCCTTTCCAGCTGGGACCCGTGGCATTTTGCCGTCTTGCCACCCTATTGTTACGCCAAGTCTAATACTAATGTATTGATATCGGTTGGTTGTCACAGTACACTTATTACGAACAACATTTCCATAAATAAAAAATTACTATAAAATGTGGTGCAGTAAGCTCTGAAAAGCGTTATTTTGACTAGTATTGAGCAACGAGCAATCCTGCGAACAATTATATTTGCCCTAACAGACAAAGCCCTGCGTTCTCTCTCAATATCTGCATTGTCTTTCAAGTCATAGAATACTACATGGCCAAGATATTTAAAGCATTCAACTCTCTTTAGTGGAACCCCGTGTAACTTGATAGCAGGTACAATAGATGGAATCGATTTTCTCCTGGCCTGCAAGACCATGCATTCGCTTTTCTTACAGTTATAGACTAAGCCATGATGTTTGAAATAGTTCTCACAAAGACTTAGCAGTTTTGCTAACCCACAGACAGATGCACGCAGCAGAACCATGTCGTTTGCGTAACTAATGTTATTAAGACACACTCCGTCAATATGACATCCGACACGAGTGCTACTGAGCGTCTGTAATTCTGTATTAGGGCATTCACATACAGATTAAACAACTTGGGTGAAGTCAGGCCACCCTGCCTCACCCCACATTCCAACCTTTAAGACCTTGAGTAGCTCTCTGACCATCGCACAACAGTAACCTGATTTTTATACCAAAACTTAAAAATCATGTTGATCTCTTCAGGCATGCCAGTGAGTTTTAATTTCTGCCATAAGATATCGTAATTAACCAGGTCAAATGCCTTGGATAAATCGAGAAAACAGGCGTAAATGGGTGATGGTAAGGTTATGAAGAATCTTAACGGTTTTAAAAATAATAACGAATTAAAACCGACCGCAAAATAAGTTGGTAATTTCATAGTAATTATTAAAAGTAATATGAAAAACAAAGTTATGGGAAAAACTTATATATCTCTTAAATTTGTAGACCTATCTTCTTCAAACTAAATGTGGATGAAAGTTCATGTGGTATTCTACAAGCTCAAATTTTTCCAGAATTTTAAATCCCATAGTTCAAAAGTTAGAGGGGGACACAATTTTTACGACTTTAAGAACTAATATCTCAACAACTACTAGCTTAATGAAAAAACTTAAAAACAAACCTCCTTATCATTTTGAAAGACCTATCCAAAGATATCTCACACGTTGCCATACGTTGAATTTTTTTTTCAATCGTCAGTTACATGTATGGACTGCTACCCTTAATTCATATATATATTAAGATTTTATTACAAAATCCTTGTGCGGTTCATGGAATACACCTAATTAGTAAATTTCGTATAGATAGAGTCAATGGTCTCCGAGTAAAATGACTGTGACATACGGACGGACAGACGGACGGACGGACAGACGGACATGACGAAACTATAAGGGTTCCGTTTTAGCCATTTGGCTACGGAACCCTAAAAATGATTTAATACTGTAATTATTCGGATCTGGGTGGTTGATGATTGTCTGCCATGATAATTTGATCAATCAACGCTTCGGTCGTTATAGGTGCTGTTTCGAAAAACTACCATCCATAATCCCTATAATAAAAACGCATCATGACAGATACAACGGATATCAAAAGCCGCCTGTTTTACTTTTTATCACAGATTATAACCTCTTTCGTCTATACTGTAACATGGTATCACTACATAGTATAAACAAAGTTGCTTTCTCTGTCCCTATGTATGCTTAAATCTTTAAAACTACGCAACGGATTTTGATGCGTTTTTTTAATAGATAGAGTGATTGAAGAGGAATGTTTATATGTATAAAAATAGTGGAGATAAAAAATTTTTGAGGTTTCTAATGTAATGCCGCAAATAATTACATTTAACGCGTGCGGGCCACGGGCAGTAATGAATAAATCAAAACTACTGGATCGATTTTAATCATTTTTTCATTGAATGACATAGGCTATATATTTTATACCCGTGCGAAGCCGGAGCGGGCCGCTAGTTTTAAATAAACTTTAACTTATATTTATTTTATAGTTCCCTTTAATAGTCTGTGTGAAGCTGTTAATGCCATAAGTGAACTTGTTATATAAATGGCTAGATAACCTTGATTTATCTTTGTCGATTCAAGTGACCATTTCAATGATGATAGCCTCTCATGATTATTATTTAAGTAGATAATAATATCTATAAGCGCTATCATAAAGTTCTATAAAAGTCTATGCCTTTGCATTACATCATTATGTATACTAATATTATAAATGGACCGCGGCTTCGCTTGCGTGCTCTACATAGTTATTGCTTTGTTAGACTTCTTCGTCCTAGCATTATTCCCGGTATTTTATTTTACCCAGGGTCTGCTTATTACTCTTATCGGGATTTGACAAGTTACTAGTTTTTACACAGAGCGATTGCCATCTGACCTCCGCAACCCTAAGGGCGAACCAGTAACTCATTGGATAAGAGATATTACTTATAAAGAGTTAACGATTATTATAAGATGTTATGTGATAACAACCGGGACCGACACCTTAACGTGCTCTCCGAGGCACGGTGGGGAGACCCACAGACAAACGCCCAGACCGAGACAGAAATTTTAACAAACAACTGCCCGAGCGGGAATCGAACCGTTGAGACCTAAGGCAGACACGCTACCCACAACGCCACAACGGTGTCAATTTCAAAAGTTATTGCTTTATTAAACAAACAAACGAAAAATTTTTTGCTTTATTATTGTGGTCCACCAACTCACAATATCGCATCGCCAGCTCGCATCTTCTTTCCTATCATCGATGCGGTACATAGAAGTCGAGCAATATAAGACCATAATATAAGGTCATGAATATTATTATTATTTTTTTTTTTAAATAAACGCTACACACTCAATGGCCCCCACTAGGATAATTATATCCTGTGTCGGGGGTCCGGAAACATTCACAATGATAAGGACAAACACAGCCAGACCGGAAAACATGCCTGTACGATTAATACAAACATCTGTTCCGAGCGGGAATCGAACCCGCAGCCGTCGAGGCTAAAGGCAGATTCGCTAGCCACAACGCCACGACGGTGACAATCTTTAATAAATAAATTATTGCTATAAAAATATGTATCTCAAGTGTTTATAAAACCATTTAAAACTAATAAAATAAAATAAAAAGATTTATTAACTACTTTCCATTCTCATGAGTTATGTATGAAAATCTCAATTGTCTACCAACTATTTTACTACTGATACGAGACTCATTTCTGAAGCCAGTTTACCGGCGTCGGGATGTGACGACCCCATCGCCCGCTGTTGGGATAACCTCTGTCACAGCAGAGATTATTCGACCAGTGCAATCAGTCATACTGGTGGTAGGTCTTTTGTCACATGAGGCCGGCTAGGTACGTACCACCGCAGTGTCAAATATTCTGTCGTCAAATAGTAGTGCCTAGGCATTACTGTGTTCCGGTTTGAAGGGCACTGTACGCTAGTGAAATTACTGGGCGGACGAGATTTAAGAACTAATATCTCCACGTTGGCAACGCGTGAGTGGCACCTACTACTGGTGCTGCAAGCGCTCATAGGCTGCGGCAACCACTTACCATCAGGTGAGCCGTATGCTTGTTTGCCAATTTCTAACATAAAAAAAAAGTTTTCAAAGTAATAAATAATATAATTATAATAACTTTTATTGATCAAGAATTTTGTTGTGAATCGCTGGTGGCTATGGTAGGTATTTCGAAAAAACCTGTACGAGTATTACAGCCACCAGCTTTCGTCCTCTATATTAATACACATTAAATCATTCAAACACATCACAATTTTAAATATTTAAATAACTAAAACTGAAAAAGTGTGTTTAAAAAAGCAGAAAAACTAAAATAAGTAATAAATGGACGCAAATAACCAATACCATATCAACCCACACGAATGTCATTTCGAGAAAAACGCGTTTGAAAATGTTGAACAACTTGCTTTATATGTATTGGTCCAGTTTTTGGCAATTTCAGATTTATGTAAATTATTTTACTTATTTTCACAAAAATAAGTATACAAACTCCGTATTTCATATATAATATAACCTTAAATGTTTAACATAAGACATAAATTGCTTGGTTAAAAACGGCTTTTTTAGAAGTTTTAAAGCTTAAAACCCTACAAATATTAAAGGAAAATGTTCTTCATCCATTTGCAAACACTTCTGCATATATAATTCAGTTTTTTCAATTTTGTGAGTTAACATGGTATTGCTTATTTGCGTCCAAATAGTCTTGGACTAGTATTAACATTGTTTTGATTGATAAACTACTCCTTTTTGTAGTCTGTTATAAAGAAACTTTTTAATATGTTTTTTATTAACTAGTCTTTTGTATTAAGCGTCAAGTCAAATATATGTATTTACTAAACAACATACATTTCTGTAGTTAAACGGAAACAGCTCACTTAGTTACAAACTGCTGTGCGTTCAACTATAAACTTGACCACTTGATATTAAAAGTTAAAGGAAACTAGCTCTTATACTCTAAAACATAAGATCGATAAATCGATGCAGGAGCCTATGTTAAAGGTCAATCTATTTCCCCGGTAGGACAGCCAATTCCGTTTCGCCATAAACAATCATTCTTCGAAATACTTATTTAAAGTAAGACGACTTATGAGATAGGTATTTTAGGGTTTCGTAGAGAAGTCCTAAGTGGCAGTAATAGAGCTGTGTTACATATTAAATGATTAAAAAATTATATTAATTAATTAATTATATTGGTGACACTCAGATTTAATCGGTGTAGGTACATTCCGTTGTTTTTTAAAGAATATTATTCCCGCTGCCCCTCCAAATATGAAAATAGCCCTAGGAGGTCAGGATCGAACTTACGGCTTTTGCGTTAACAGAGCCGAGTTGCCCTTCTAACTTTGAGCTATTCAGACTTCATCAACTCGTAATTTGCAAAATGACTAAAAACTAAAAAACAAGCACTTTTTTATTTTTATTCTTGCATAAAAACGTTTATAATTTTTTTTAATGAAAAGTCATTTCTACTGAAGATTTTCTTTTAAACTTTTTTCAAATATCTCATACACACAATGTAGCTTTAGGTTAGGGTTGGCCCAATCCTTTTCGGTCTTATCAAACCAAAAGTATTTTCCTTTTATTGACTGATCTGCGTCTAATGCTAAATAAACTGGTGTTAGACCTGACTCTTCCAATGTTAGGAAACCACCGTTCTTTGTCATGTTTGTCTTCACGAAGCCGGGATGTAAGGAGTTTACACTTATTCCTCTACCTACCTCTCTCTGCTGTACCCTAGTTAACGCTGAAAGAGCTACTTTTGAAATCCTATACGCCAGTAAGGCTGTCTCCGCAAAATCGTCTTTATTCACCGTTCCATTTTTAACAGAATCAAGAAACCAATCAACAAATGCATTGACATCTTCGACTTTTAAATCTTGTTTGGTAAGACGGTTGATCCAATATTTATTATTTAAATTTGAGATATGACCACAATCACTCGACACGTTGATAACGCGAGCATTATCGTTTAGTATTGGAAATAAATACTTTTGAATTATCAATATACTATAATAATTAATATTTATGACATTTTTTGAATCTTCGTAAGTGGTTTCCGTAAAATTTGATGTGATCACTCCTGCGTTGTTGATAAGGATATCGATGCCTCCGTGTTTTTGTTTTAAGTGTTCAGAGAATGTCTTCACGCAATTTTCATCTGTTACTTCAAGTTGGTAGAAAAGGGGCTTATATCCTTCTTTCTTCAAATTCTCAATTGCTTCTTGACCTTTTATTGCATTCCTCGCAGTTAAGTAAACTGTTTTCACTCCTCTCCTGCACAGTTCTTTAACTATAGCATTACCTATTCCCTTATTGGAGCCGGTGACAACAGCTATTTTATTGATCATGTTTATGTCGATATTGTAAGTACTGAAGTTTATTTGTAATATTTTCATTTATATATACGAGTACGCAATGTTCGATAACAGTGACAATTGTTTATGATTATGCTGAATTATTTTGCGTAATAAATAGCATGTCATGTACTTAATTAACTAGATTAATTTATCAGATTATATAACATTACAAAATATAGAACAAATATTTTTACTCTTCTATAGGGTTTTTTTATAACTCTCTAGAATCCGCCCATCGCTTGTATGGATGGACTTTAGAACTACGTTGAGAAAAATGAACGTGTTTTACCGTCTTAGAGCTATTTTCCTATTCCTCGGAAACTAAACTTATTTTCTGGATAAAAAGTACAAAGTAAAAGTTTTATTCGGTGTACCCTAGACGACCTTCATGCTAAACTTGATGATATAATAACTCACATTCAGTTCTATAATATTAGTTAAAATAGCGCGTTGCCGGCTCAGGTAAGGAGTCATCGTTGCCTATAGACATCAAAAAGCAATGAAAAACAAGATTTTGCTGATCCAAGAGAAAAAGACATCCCTTTTCTGGGAGTTAAATAAAAGGCATAGTAGGTTTGTGAAGCTAGTATATGGCTATATACATATGATATAAAAGTATGTTATATAATTCTATCAATAAATATCAAAGTGACTGTTATCGTAATAGCTTTTATCATGTATCTATTATAAACAATAATTATTATTATCGCATGATAATAAATCACTATTAATAAACACACCCTGTCTATTTTATTTTGATACGTAATTTTACATATTCTACAATTACTAATTATTATGCTCCTATGTCATCGCTGGCAGGGTGACTTTATACATTGTTTAATAATGTATTAGCCTAACCCTTGTTTCTGTCTTTATAAGAATCACTCATGAACAAAAAATTACTTCAATTTCTTAGTACTTTTTTGATTTTTGCCAATTGTCGGAGATGTCCTGTGAGACACACTAAAATTTGAGATTTGAAATATTATATTTTTAGTAAATTTTAAAAATTTAAATTAGCAAATACATGTGTTCTTCAGCAATTAGATTTATCAAAGCATTAAAATTATCGGTAAAATTATTGCGATGTGACTAAGATTCTAATGTTCTATTCGGTTTCTCTAGAAAATGAGGTTTTGCCTTGTAGTCGATATTCCTAAAAAGACCAAAGAAATTGCACCAAATAGAAAAAAAAGCGTTTTAACAAACAGCGTATCTTAAATTTAAAACAAGTAACTTAGTCACCATCTGTGGAAAAACCAAGTGGCTCTTTTATAATGTTTTATAAAAAAAGTGTATTCCAGTGAGATCGATTAAGTAGAGGGAATTAAGTGATTCATCACCCGTCCATGAAGTTTGCGTGCGATACCGCGATGTTACCCTTCTGCTAAGTGGGAGGAATTACTTAGCTTACATTAACTTTATAGGGTTCAGTACTTTTATAGCAACAATTTTTATGCTATTGTCGCCTTTATCATCAATGATTATTTTGCTAAGTCTTCCTATTAGATATTAAAAACGCCCGAGTCAAGTGTTCGATATTGACCCCCTTGGGCTTTTGTCGTACCCACTCCTAGCATAAGCTTCGAGGCTATTTGGAGGGGCAATAGGAATATTAGTAATGCCTTGAAAAAGCATTGCTAATATTCTTAAAAAAATGGCTATTACCAACACCAATAATATAAACAGTGAGTGCCAGTTTGGTGAATTTGAGTGCCTTCGGAAACATTGTAGCGATTTAAAAAAATATTTTATATGAAAAGAAGCTTTATATTATGTATTTAATGTGCAAACTAGCCATAGTTTTTTTTTTTATGTTAGAAGTTGGCAAACAAGCATACGGCCCACCTGATGGTAAGTGGTTGGCGTAGCCTATGAGCGCTTGCAGCACCATTAGTAGATGCCACTCACGCGTTGCCAACCTCGAGATATTAGTTCTTAAATCTCGTCCGCCCAGTAATTTCACTAGGGTACAGTGCCCTTCAAACCGGAACACAGTACCGCCTAAGCACTACTATTTGGCGGCAGAATATTTGACACTGCGGTAGTATCTACCTAGCCGGCCTCTTGCAACAAAACATCTACCACCAGTGTGACTGATTGCACTGGTGGAATAATCTCTGCTGTGACAGAGGTTATCCCAACAGCGGGCGATGGGGTCGTCACATCCCGACGCCGGAAAAACCGGAAGTTATAACGATATTTTGTTGGTTTATTAAGTTTTGTGTGTTGAGTGCTTCAACACGTGCGCCAATAGTTAAATATTTCGATTTAATTGTTCCTCTTACAAAAAAAAAACCATATTAAGGTTAATTATTCATCCAATGACTTATTGGTTCGAGAATTAGATCAGATGAAATTTGATGTATGTAAAAGTATTAACTTGTCAAATCTAGATATGAGTAATAAATAAACCTGAGAAAAATATCGGAAATAATCCGAGGAAAAAGAAAGAGAGAGAGAGAGTCCTACAGAACTTTCGCTTGAGAAGACAGTCCAAAACGTAATTCAGAAGTAAAAGCAGATAAATCACGGTTAAATGATACTTTATAATAAAATTGAAGGAAACATTTGTGTCTTTTAAAACGATTTTGTGACTTATTGTCAGTTAGGGTTGACTACGAAATCAATTTACGAAAGAAGTCACAAATAAACAATAGAAAATTTTAATGAACGAAATCGGATTAAGTCCGACAAAATTAAATCTTAATTTTGCCTTCTGGCCTTATCTTGTCTGAGTCTTACATTAAAATGTATAAAAGAACGGTGCCGTCTAAGCGGGAATTGCTTATATTATAATAATTTAATAAAATAACGCCGTAACGTTTTTATTTTAGTGATAAAGCTGTTATGATATTTAAAACCTTTTTCTTGTTATTACCGAAAACTGATAATAACAATGAGATTGTTAGGAAAGTAATCGTAAATATGGAATTTTAATTGGCCTAATTGAATTTTTTACAATGATTTATGACTATTGTAAGTTGTTTGAGATAACACTATATTGTACTGATAACATTAATATTTTAATATAAAAACGACCGTTGTGGCGTTTTGTAAGCGAGCCTGTCTTTTGTGTGTCTGTCGCGAGTCCTTTTCTTGCGCGTGGCAGATGACAGTATTGATCTTAAATACATATCTGAATGTGTCCGGACCCCTGACATAGGATATTAATATCAAGTATCAGTGTTCTTAATTGTTTTATTGAAGTGGATTGTTCAATATATAATATACTATGTAAGCTGTAATAAATTATGCGTCAGTGTAAAACCAGTGAAAGTCACTAGGATAATTTAAATACTTAATCTTCCTTTGAAAATTAGGGGAATTTTTGAGAAATGCAAATACTTACCACGGATAAGCTTTAAAAAGAATTCTACTTTGTAATGAAGTATCCTGTTAAAATTATGCAACTGAATGTTTAAGTTAAAAAGGTATTAACAACTGACCGCATGGGCGTAGCCAGGCTTTGGCCCCAGGGAGGGCAAAATTTTAATTAAGGGCATAGAGAGGGCACAATGACCACTCTCACCAATAGATATAGGGTAAACAGTTTAAAATATATTATATTTTCCCATCTCTCAGTATTTTAAAAGGTCCAGGGTGGGGCAGTTACCCTTTCTCATACCTCGCTACACGCATGAATAACACCCTCCAACGTAGATTTGAATGTCGACAATCAAGCCCTTTCCGATCGGCTCGATCCTTTGGAACTGCGTAGAGATGTTGGATCGCTCTTCATCTTCTACGGCATATATCGCGGGGAATGTTCTGAGGAATTGTTTGGACTGATCCCGCCGGTAGAATTTCATCATCGGACATCGCATCAAAATGCCAAATTCCACGTGCACTACCTCGATGTCTGGAAACCACTACAGAGCAATTGAGAAGGCATTTTCTTCCTCGCACAATCACTCTGTGAAACCAGGTTCCGCGGGCGGTCTAACCGATACCATTTGGGAAGCTTCGGGAGCCTATGCCCTTCTCAAAGGTCGGTAATGTACCTGCATACCCTCCGGTGCTGCAGATGTCACCATACCACCAGTAACCATATTGGTTATACAGTTAAAAAAAAACAACACAAGTTGAACAAAAGTTGTGTGCAGCGTTTATTATTATTATTATTATTATTAAAAGTACATCGAGCGAGTTATAATCGAAGAAGTCTTGAATATTATTGCTTGTAAATAGCGTTAATTAAGTTGATTGTAAAGATACAATCACGTAACATTGTAACAAAATGTAATATACTATTTAATTATCAAAATCAAATCACGCGAAAAGCCTATTTATTTGTTCAACTTGATTGTAATTATTACGAAGTTCGAACAATTAAATACGTTGGTTTGACAGGATTAAGTTGACGAATGAGTTTTTAAGTAATTGTTCCATTTAAGTCCTTCTTTGAACGTACTTAATAACATAAGAGCGATTTATTGTTGTTATATTGTAGATAATTGTTGTTTTATTCTACTAGTCAAGCCTTTTCATTTGATATATTGAGGGAGATGTTAAAAATATTTAATCCGCCATTTATGGCGGCGGCCATCTTGGATCGATTTTCATCTAACATAGCTAAGAAAACTTCTGACTAATTCACTTTTCAAACAAAAAAACAAAATAGCTTCATCCGTCCGAGACCCATGCAGATACATCAACCTTCTAACAACCCCTTCGTTTTTGTTTGGGGGTTGAAAATGACATTGTTCGTGAGTTTGGGCACGCTGCATTCAAACCAATGAGCGAAATACAACAATAAGAACGCATAATCTGCGTTTATATTGTGTGGGAGTAGTAACCTTAAACCTTCAGCGGTTGAGCTGGCCCGTTCATATTTAAATCTGCAAGGCTACTAATGAAATTCTTGTAATTCAAACACTAAAGCGTAATATGTATTATAATTCAAAACAGTTGTGGCTAACATAAAGCATTCCGGATTAAAAGATTATCACGGGCTCGAAACTGGGAACACGCACGCTAACCGCGATAGGTTTCATGCGTTGTGGCGAGTGAAGAATGTTACCGATTACAGCATCCGATCATGATACTATGCGATCACACGATACAATAATCGAGTGATTCTTGTATAGCTGTTCGCATATTTATATATATATAGGTTATGCTATAAATTTTAATTAATTTTTTAAATAAATTTATTATTATTATATATAAAATTATTATTATTAAATTATTATATTATCATATTAATAAAAAAATAAGTAATTTTGAAACTTCCGTGTTTGTGTTTTCATACAGTCTGCTAGACAATCATTCTTAAAGAATGTGACCTAATTTCCCTGATTTGGTGTCCCTCAAATATTTTATATAAATTTTGTTTTTATCATTGTAGCAAAGTGTAATAATATTATAAAAATCCAATATATTCCAATATTTAGAAATCGACATTCTGTTATAGGCTTCCTAAACTTTTTGTCACTTTGAAATTGGTAAATCTCAGGAGTATTATCTATATAATAATACGAGAAGAGATTTTTGTACTCCTTCTTTGGCATTTATTTTTCTCGCAGAGTGTGAACTTAAAATATCTATAGTCAAACACATGTCTAACATTTAATTTAATTTATTATGATACTGGTATTAATAGACTACTCATATACATTAAACTTTAAATTTATAATATGTAGCAATACGAGTATCTTAGTTTAGGAGTAAAAATAATTACATACAAAAATTTAGTTCATATTAAAATAGTCATAAAGAAATATGCGTATGGAAATAAAAATATTTATTCGTCGTGTTATATAATCGTACATTATAAATGATGTTACAATTCTCACCAATTAATGGTTAAAACAAGTGCACGTGAGATTCAGAGGAAATAATCTGAGAATAGTTTCCTGCTTTTTGTGACTACAAAATGTTGAGATTGATGAGCTGAGAATGTGAGTTTTTTATCCTTCTTTCAGGCCTCACTACTGAACCGATCATCGTGAAATTTTACAGACTATTAGTCAGGGCTCAGAAAAGGTACCTATCACTGTCCTGTGCTGTACCCAGAAGGAGAAAAAAAACATTTTAGAGAATCCCCCAGCATATCAACTCGAACTACTGTCTTTCCTTTCCGGATATAATTCTAAAGTCAAAGCAGACAAAGTTGCGAGCCGATGTTAGTTAAATATTTTAATTTTTTTTTATATATAGATTTTATTTGTATTTTTAATGAAACTGAATTCGAAACTACTGTATAAAACGTTACGAGGGCTATGTTTCAAAATTGCCTTATAAAATGACATTGTAAATAAAACAAACGGTCACTCATATATAACAAGTAATCCTCATAAGTGTTTCGTTTCATTAACAATTAAGAGCACAATTTTGGAACGCTTCCAAGCCGGGGGCTCTAACCTGATGTGACGTCATGACGAGTTAAGAACCATAATGGTGTTTATTTTTAAGTGACGTCATATATTTTTTACGTAAGAAAATTGATTTTAATCGCCTAACCTTTTCATTTTAAGTACCTCTTCCTACTAAAGAAATGTATAAAAAAACTGGCCTCCTATCATTAGAGCAAATATATATAAAAAATGCATATTAGTTAGAAAAATACTCACAGAATCTACACAAATCACGTTTTAAACAAAATCCCACAAACACTGTACACGAAACAAACGCAAATTACAATTACGAAAAACTCGAAAAACTTATGGCAGGAAGACTATTCAGTTTGAGTTAGCGCTGCTGTACAATAATTTACCACTGGAAATAGTTACTGAAAAATCTTTTTTTTCATTTAAATTTCAATTAAAACAACATTATCACAATTTATAATATTCTTTAATATAGAATCACAGTAACGAAATTTGTAAAAGTACCTTAAGTTATTAGACTAAGCTTCCTATGTAAGTAATTTTTTTTCTTTATAGGAAATAAACTCTTTTAAACCTAAACCTACGCTCCGAATCTTACACAAAATAATTGGAATGACATATTTTTTCCAATTATTAACAAAACTCAGGATCAAAACTTTAAAAATCGAGCTCTGAGTTACAAACCGTAAAAATACTAAATTAAATTCAAAAATTCCTTCTTTTTGAAGTCATTATTATTATTAACTGATATCAAAAAGGAGTAAGTTTGTAGACTTGGAATTTGCTATGTGACATACAAATTATGATATTAATATTATAGGTGTTGCATTTAACGCTTGTGTGTTCATAATAAAAGATCAGTATGTCTTTAATCTTAAAATGTGGAACAATGCAGTTATAATAATGTATATTTTTATATCATGACGGTTGGCAATGTCTCAAAAGCGCTTGCATCACAGTATCACATGACTGTGTGTTTCCAACCCAAGGGACGGGAGGGAGTTAATGCGAAGGAGGGAATGAAAAAGGAAACAGACATTAGAGGGTGTAAGATTGGGCTTCTGGCACTTTCACTAATCGCACTTAACGCATGAGAATAAAGATAGTTCATGTAGTATGTAGCAGAGCCATGATCTGCTCTGCCACTAATAATATAGTTAAATTTTAACGTTAAAAATCATTGAGAAACCATTTACCCATAATCCAAAATGTAGAATTTCCCGCTATTTAATTAGAGAAAATGTTAAGAACTTTGACTATAGAATTTAATTCTAAAGGCGGTCGAGAACCATTAGCTCGTTAATGAGTATTTAAAACTTAACGGGTTGCTGTTTAAATATAATCGCTAACCGAGACAAACTACTTGGTTGATGGCAGAGTGGGTGATCGCACCCTTACAAAATACTCTAGTGAAGAAAACTGCTCCTGACACTTAGGGAAATTGTAGTGCCCGTGGCTACGTTGCGGTTATATGCTACGGGAAAAGATTTTGTAGATTTTTTCGCTTCTTTCAAATATAACCCTTTAAATGCGATATGAGTAAAATGTTGTCATAATATAAAGATTTTAAAATAGCTTTTCCAAATTAGTATCACTGGTCGATTCAGATTTGTGTAAATGACAAAATTTAACGACAAAGTCGGTCAAAAGCTTCCAATATATTTGAATGCAAATAAAACACAAGTCTTCAACATACTCGTGATTGAATAAGATTAACGTGTGACTAACTTCGTTTCGTTGCGTTAGTGTGAATTTACGAAGGAGCACCAGTGAATCTTGGGTCATTTTTTTATAATAAGATAAGTAATTTTTGTCTTGAGATTTTCTGGATTGACGTATATTATTTTCATATAAAAGGACTTTTTTGATTCGATGACCGTGGAGGTAGCAACTTAGCGGTATACCTGCTTAAAGCGCAGTTCGTGTGTTTGACGCCCTCTTGAGGTAAGTGTTTGTATTCACTATACAGACATGACTGTGTTTGGGTGTGTTTATGCTTCTTCTTGTGTGTTACCTTACCACCGCCACGGTATATACCCGTGGCGGTGGTAAGTGGTGGTAACTATCCTAATGGGGATTTTGGGTGTGTAGCGTTCTTTTTATAATTTATTCATTTCATTTTTCTGTAATATGTCAAACTAAATTAATGAACCAGTTCCATGAGGTTGTAAGGGCCAGTAAGACCAGCAATACACGTTCAGAGAAAAGCAAATTAAGATATTATAAAATGATGACAAACTCATAAAAACGTTCCCTTATCAAAATATGTAGTGCTCTTAACCACGTTTGTCCTGACATTTACGTCACTTGTTTGCTGACTCAATTTGGACTCTACTTACTTAGCTTTAAGTTTATTATCGACTGGATATTGGCTTGGTATTGTAGGGTGTCCGGCCTCAGCATGATCGACCTGTTTAAGAGCTAACTGCCTTTCATATTTTCAGATTATGTCTTCGATAAATTAAAAAGAAAAAAATATAAAGGCGCAGTTTTGATGGAGTTATTTGCTTCTGAATATTATAAGCTGATAATAATCTTTCTCTTTGCTTCAATATGTGAACTCACCTGACACACGTCAGATTCCAAGATTAATCTATAGAGCTAAGCTGAATGTAAGTATATAAAAAGACAGAAGAAGAAAGTCACTTAGCTGAGTTCATCTTCTTCTATCTAATATATATGAAAGTTTGGATGGATGGATGTTTGTTATTCTTTCACGTAAAAACTACTGAATAGAATTTGGATGAAATTTGGTACACACATAGCTTATTACCTGGATTTACATAATATAGGATACTCTTTTCCCGGAAAAATATTGGGTTTCTTTTGGGATCCTCAAAAAACTACGTAACCCGAGCGGAGCCGCGAGCACAGCTAGTAGAGTACTAAAGTAATAATAATAATAATAATAATAATAATAACTCTCTGCACACTCAATAAAGTCCGCTTTACTGAATTTTGCTTTAAAGAAGATTAAAACATCTGGCTATATTGATGACGTTGTGGGGTAATGGTAGCGATCCTGCCTTAAGCTCAGGTCCCGGGTTCGATTCCCGATTGGAGCATATGTTTCACCATACAGGCATGTGCTCTGGGTGTGTTTGTTCTTGTCGTTGTGTATGTTTCCGGACCCCCGACACAGGATATAACTATCTTAACCGTTGAGCGTGTACCGTTGATTTGATTAATTCCATCGCTAACGACTTAATATGTAATTGAACATAATTTTCGACACGTGCTTTTGTATGAAATATATTATATTGTTTAAGGTGCTTAGATGTACATGAGTTAACTGTTTCTAAGCTTGTTTCTAATTACAAGCTCTTGGTGTTTCGATCAGGTAACAATGACCGTCACAACCAGACTTCTGCTGTCTGCTAAAGGTAATTTTTGCCTGTTAACTCCCGTTCAAAATTTATAAATATTAAAAAGATATGTTCGTAATTTCACCCGAAATACATTGATTATGAAATGAATCGCAAAAGTTTAAATTCCACAATTAACGAAGCGTATTTAAATTTAAAATTTTAATAATGAGCAAAGATTATTACAATAAAGTCATTAATATGGAAACTACTGTTTTATTATGCAGTAATAAACGATTGGTTTGCATTTTGTCCGCATGAATATTATGTTACAGTGTTAAACTTATTAATAAATGTTGTAGGTAGGCTGTGGATGCTCTGGCGCGTTGCCACTAACTTGTAAGTTGAGCCCATATTTGCTCAGCTTTGATGGAGATGTTCATACAATACCAGCTAGTAACGTCTAGAATTACGTAGAAAAAATATGTTAGCAAAATTTTGAGTAATATAAAATTAATTTGGATAAAGTCATCGCGGGTAATTAGTTTCGGCACTGAAGCTTTTTTCATGAATGGTGAATGGTGAATGGTTTTTCGGAAATGGAGTCCTAGTTCAGATCATCAGAAAATTTATATTACTACATAATGCTTAGTTAGTCTAACATAAAAATATTCATTTAAATTTATTTACAAGTGGTAATACTATCTCGTAACTGGAAGTAATAAATTTACCTGAATTAATAACTTCGTCTCTTTTGAAGTTGGTTTAAAATATATCTGCTCTATGCCAAAATTAAAAATAAATTTACGAGGGAGCACAAAATTAAAAATAACTTATTACTGACAAGCATCTGCTCTTGAAGTCCGCGATGATCTCAGAACTGTCCCTGGGATAAAATAATCCTATTTGTCAATCCAGGTAATAATCTATGTTTCTTAAATGTTCAGCAAAATCCATTCAGCTGGTCTTGCATTGTTGAGTATCAAATATCCAAACATTACGCTAAGTGGATATGCTTAGGAGGTTAAAAAGTATCCTATATATCAATACGAAAAATAAACTATGTGTGTGTTAAATCAAAATCCATACAACCGTTTTTGCGTGGTTGAATAACAAACATCCGAATATCCATACATCCAAACTTACTTTTATTACTTTTTTTTTTTTTTTTTTTATGTTAGATGTTGGCAAACAAGCATACGGCCCACCTGATGGTAAGTGGCTGCCGCAGCCTATGAGCGCTTGCAGCAGCATTAGTAGGTGCCATTCGCGCGTTGCCAACCTCGAGATATTAGTTCTTAAATCTCGTTCGCCCAGTAATTTCGCTAGCGTACAATGCCCTTCAAACCGGAACACAGTAGTGCCTAAGCACTACTATTTGGCGGCAGAATATTGGACACTGCGGTGGTACCTACCTAGCCGGCCTCTTGCAACAAAAGACCTACCACCAGTAACTTGGACTTATTGAAGAGAATATCGGAAAGTCTTTGGTTTTTTATCAAATTTTTCGTAAATGGCTAAACCTATTTAGATGTTTTAAATATATTCGATTATGGATGAAGCCATATAGAATATTTAAACGTAAATGATCATAAATCCGAACTGTAGATGAAAATGCAGAGCTCTATTTAAATAACAGATGTGTTCCACTAGATTCTCCCACACAATGTGTTATAGTTTGAAGGCAATTAAATATTCCATACACGGTGAAAACGGAGCGGCAGTGGGCTTCACAATATTTCAGTTTGGAAATTAGCATAGTTGAATTTTGATTAGCAGTTATGCTCCGTTTACGTTATAAAATTAAATTCCTTTTTTAGTAGTCTTCAAAAAAAATCTGAGCTTCAAAATGAGCTGTTCAAGGTCTAATCTGTAAGCCTTTGAAGATATAGAACGAATTTTCTCAAAATATAAGAGCTATTAACCCCCTGGCTATTGTATTATTATTATTTTGTTTACCTTTGCGGTATATCAAGCCTCAATAGCTCAACGGTAGAAGGGCCGACTTCGCTCCGTTAACGCGAGAGTCCATGGTTTGATCCTGACCCCCTTGGGCTATTGTCGTACCCACTCCTAGCGCAAGCTTCGAGCTTATTTGGAGACAATAAGAATATTAGTAATACCTTGAAAAAGCATTGCTAATATTCTTAAAAAAAAAAATTAAAAAAATCTTACAGCAAAGAAGGTTGCAACCAGTTACTTTGTAGAGCTATATTCAATACTAATGTTTATAAATTTACAACATTAAATTTTCCAATTATTATTTTTACTATTTGACAGTATTATTAAATAAGTTAGGTTTTTTTGATAAACCGTATCTGCCGCTCACTATAGACAAGCAATGTTTGCATATACACGGGAAAAATAGTTTACTGGTATTGTAGTTGATTACAGTGACTCTTTTTGTGTCTCTTTTTGAGTGACTTTTTTTTTTTCGGAGTTTTTATTTCTGTTGGCCCTAGTGGCCTTGACAGCGTCACCGGTGGGGGGGCCGGGTTTGGAGACCTCAGCCGGTAAAAGATGGACTGCCTGCGCGGGGCACAAGTTGAATCCGTTCCAAAGGCCTCTCCTGCGAGGTCGAGCCTAGGATTGGGACGTCATCGGGGGGAGTGACTCTACAAGTGTAAACACTGCATTGAGCCTAGTTTTACTTCTGCTACAATGCAAACAATGTTAAAAGCGTTAAATATTCTTTAATAACATATTAATGCATAAAACCTGAGCCATTAATCACTGGTTGTGTCATAAATTGCTCGTCGTAGTGTGATATTGTATGAATTTGTTTGTAAAAAGTTTCGGTCGTAACGAAGTTTCACTAATGTCGCTATTTTAATGGAGTTGACGGATTTTGTTTGAAATTAATTATTTTATTTAGCTTCAATTGTTATTAATAAAATCTTTATACTATTATCCGTACTAATATTATAAATGTGAAAGTAACTATGTCTCTTTGTCTGTCTGTCGCGCTTTCACGTCGAAACTACTGATACGATTTAAGTAAAATTCTCCACAGATAGTCTAGAGTTTAGGAAAGAAGGTAGGCTACTTTTTAATGTGAAAAAAGGGTTGTAAGGGTTTGACAGGGGCATGAAAAGTTGTATGGAGGTGCCGTAATTTTTGAAGCTTTAAGCTTGAAACTTATTTTTCAGGCTGCTGGAACGATATAAATAAATATGATATTCAAAGTTTATAAAGGTTTTACCTTCTTAATGTAAAATAACAATAGGGAATAGGGGATGAGATTCAAACGTTATTCACCCGGGCAAAGCCGCGGGCAGAAATAGTAATATAATTAATTTGAGAGTTTAAATGTTTGAACATTTGTTACTGAATTACGCAAAGACAGCTGAACGGATTTTGATAAAATTTGAAACAGAGATTGTTACCTGGATTACACATAGGCTCCTTCATACACTTTTTATATCGGGAAAATAGATTCCCGTGGGATTATCACTAAACGCGCTACAGGACGTAACTCTGTTGAAATTTCGTAGTTGAAATATATAGTCTTACTAGCATCTATCAACAACTTCGTCCACGATGGTGTTAGAGTTTTCTCCAGAGAGAAATGAAACGTATCTAATGGGCCAAGTTATGATGGCCTTCATATAGATGAATTTACTTTTAAATAGACAACAGTCGATTTTAGAAAAACTTCAAACGTTCAATTACGTTTTTCCGAAAATACGACTTCTGCACTCAACACACTATTCACAGGTACAGACCACTATGCTATTTTATAGTTATGTAACTTTACGCCTCCAGCTACTCACATTAAGCCACGGAAAATCACGTGCACATTTTAACGCCGTTTAGTAACAAGGCAAAGCCATTTTGGTTTACGGAAATATTTCATTTTATCCTTTGAGGGTGTGTTGTTATGAAAACAGGTCTTTCCACGTATTTCTGTAGCCCCAGAGTGAGGTAACATCGGAAAGATTTATTAAATTCAGAAACACCCGAGGCACTGCTGTCGCTATCCCGTAGGATTGTTTAAAGGAGGTATATATGGGAAATGAGAATTATTTTAAATATTTGTAATGAAATTTCGTCGAAATTCTCCCTTCAATGGATTTCGGAGAATTCAAATTAAGCTTTTCTTTGAAATCGAAATTATTTTTCCATTTTAGACGGTTTATATTTTTAATTATCATTTGATAGTTGAATCGTTGTTGGGTTGGTGGAATTTCTTTTTCATGACGGTTAGCAAACAAGCATACGGACCGCCTGATGGTAAGCAGTTACCGCGACGTATGAACGCTTGCGATACTTGAGCTTTTGATACTCAAAAGCTCGTTGCCAAATCAAGGGATAGGAGAGAAGGGATGAGAAGAGAAAGAAGGAAGGCTAGAGAGGGGGTGGGAGATTAGGCCTCCAGCGCTCTCACTCATCACAGGAAACGCAACAATACTCTAATACTTTACCTACGCTGGAAAAGCATCGCTCTACTATTAGTAAAACATCACCAATGCGATATTCATATTTGGTCATTTAAAAGCTTACCAAATTGTTTCAATCGTACCTTCCTTATTATTACAAAAAAATAAGGACAAGAAGACGGTTTTTTTTAATTAGTTACCTCTTTATGAACAACTTAAAGGCGTCGGGATGTGACGACCCCATCGCCCGCTGTTGGGATAACCTCTGTCACAACGGAGATTATTCCACCAGTGCAATCAGTCACACTGGTGGTAGGTCTTTTGTTGCAAGAGGCCGGCTAGGTAGGTACCACCGCAGTGTCCAATATTCTGCCGCCAAATAGTAGTGCTTAGGCACTACTGTGTTCCGGTTTGAAGGGCATTGTACGCTAGTGAAATTACTGGGCGAACGAGATTTAAGAACTAATATCTCGAGGTTGGCAACGCGTGAGTGGCACCTACTAATGGTGCTGCAAGCGCTCATAGGCTACGGCATCCACTTACCATCAGGTGGGCCGTATGCTTGTTTGCCAACTTCCAACATAAAAAAAAAAAAAAAAAAAAACTGAATATATTGGCTCAGTTTTGCAGATTAGTGCAGAAAAGTATAAAGGATTTTGCAATTTCATAGGGAGCTAACGTCACAGATCAATATAAATAAATAAGTAAACGTTACACTAAACGAACCCCATTAATATAAAAATATCCTGTGTCGGGGGTCCAGAAATAAACGTACTCTACTGCTGCGCCACAACGTATGCGTATAGTATGATAAAAAAATATGTTGGGACCAATGACCAATTTGGGGTAGTGATTGTTCCGAATTTTTTAAGGAATTAAGTTAATAAGTACATAATAGGTCGGTTTACATATCGAAGCTATCGTATAACAAAAATAGCAATTGCTAATGTTTTCTTTTTTTAAATCGTTAAAAGGTTACACATTAATTAAAAGGTTACAAATTAAAGCTTTCTAATTAAATGTATAAAGGAGATTGTATTATTAATGATTAAGTATTCTTTGTTGTAATGTATTTGTTTGGGATAGCTCATTTCTCGTAGAAAGCTAGTATAATTTGAATGAAAATTTAGAATCTTACAAGAGTTCTATGTTTTATTTATTTGAGCAAATAGATTAGGTTACTTTCTATTATTATTATAGTATCACCCCGTAACTTCGTCCGCCGTGACCTTAGAATTTGCTTCAGACAATTCAATGGAGTATGTTCTGTTGTAACTTTTGTTCATAATAATCATTCCCACGGAAACCTTACATCCTATGTTTAGCACATACGGTGTAAGGTTCCCTATTTAGGTAACAATCTATATCTTTACCAAATTTCATCTAAATCCATTCAGCAATTTTTGCGTGATTCAGTAATAAATATCCATACACAAACTTTCACATTTATTATATTAATAGGATGTAAGGCAAATGTAATTGTGAAGATTTGTTGTTTTCATTATAGACCCATCTGCCTGGTCAAAGAATTAGAACCATCTTATTGAATATTGACGTAAAGTAGTAGTATATGTGCTGTTGCGATTAGTGTGAGCTCTGAAGGGACAAAACCTGTATCTATCTTTTCTCTTCATTAATGTTATTTCACCAGAAACAAAAAGCAAATATTAGAAGATAGAAACCCTGTATTGCTCTTAGTAAGGTGCTAAAAAGTACACACATACGAGACAGATACTAAATATTTTAGGTGTGACGGGTGAATAGCGTCCTGTTTTCCTTGCGTATTCAGTTTTACACTCCCTGAGTGCACGACTGTATCATTCCTTAGGCAGAAATATCATAAAGCTAGTAACACACTCACACAAACTCTAACCAAAGTAATGGATGTCAATTTTTTTTTTAGAGAAATTTACTTTGAATTTTTGATGGTTTACACAATAATATTGTTTGTTTATTGTTTTTAAAGCATTCATGATATTATTCCTTTTCATTACAAAATACTGTAAACGGACCTTTAAGAAACCTGGGTAAAGACGTCGGAGATTTTTTTCCTTCGATATCAATTAGGCTTAAGTTTTACAAATAATACACTGGCAGTTGCATAAAAAATTTTAGAAACCAATTATCAAAATATTTTATTTATCCATAAAATAATATCCGATGTACATTATATATTTGCGCAGCGATAGCAAACCTGCCTTAAGTACCACAGGTCGCGGGTTCGATTCCCGCTCGGACCAAATGTGTGTATTGACCATACAGGCATGTGTTCCGGTCTGGGTGTGTTTATCCTTATCCTTGTGTATATTTCCGGACACAGCATATCCCAATAGGAGCCGTTGAGTGTGTGACGTTTATTTGTTAATTTTACTTTTTTTTAACTTAATGCGTCACCAGCCGTATCATGAGAGCTCGGCGTTAAGCACAATGTGCAGATTTAAAATTCCATTTCCGCGTACGTGATCGCGTAAGTTCCGATCCGGATTCTCGGATTCCGGAGCAAGCCTCTGTTTGCTCCCCGTTTCCGGAGGCGTGTGTGTTTCCTTACCTGTTGTATTGTTCTGTTCTTTTGTTCAGATTTCCTTTCATTTATATCATCTTGAACATGAAAATGAATTGTCTGTTCCTAATTTTTAACACGGGCTATCTTCCGAACAATGATGATGGTCATTACTTCTATATAACATTACAAAATATATCTATATCTTAAATTTGTATTATTTATTATATCTGATTTATTCATTTTATTATTTTTAACAATTAACATTATTCCGGAATTATTCCGGAAATCTGCACATACAGCTATGTGTTTGCAAATTGTAATTTTTCGTACACAAAGCTATGAGGCAAATAGGTATATACAAAAATATTGTTTATAAAAAGATACTTTATTTGAACTAAGTGTCAATATTTTTTTACGAAATTCGTTTACGCAAATATTAAAAAAAAAATAATTCGCAATAACAGGATTTTATTGTGATATATTTAAAAAAAGCCGAGATTGCCCAGTAGTTCGAAAACGTAGACCTTAAACGTACGAATGTAGCGCGTTAAATCGCGCAAGTACCTTTAAGTTTCAAAGTGGTTAATTTGTGTTTCAAATTAACCTCCTACTTAACGATGAAGGAAAACATCACATGGAAACCTGCATGCCGTCAAAAACATGTATATGCTGTGGTAGGCATGTATATGTTGGTCTGCTGGAGATTATCCCAACAGCGGGCGATGGGGTTGTCACTTAAAATATGATTTTAAAATCATCATAATTTAACTCTGGTTATAAGGTCCATAATAGACACAAGTGAAATAATGAATGCAACCAAATTGATAAAAGCATTTAATCTACAGCATTTGTTAAATTAAGATTCTTTTAAGTAACAGAAACAATAACATTTTCACAAGAGCATGTTGGTACAAATGTAAATACAAAATTTTGTGGATCAATTATTTTGGGACAACTTATAAGCTTAGAACGGGAAATAGGTGTTTAGTTGTTTTTAATTTATCAATAAAATATAATATTACTAGCGGGCCCGGCAGACGTTGTTATGTCCAAAAAAAATCTGGCATCCAATAGCGCCCTCTACCTGAGTCTAGAAGTGACACCGGTGAAAGTTGTTGATTTACTAATATGGCTATTAAAAATAGCGGTTGATGGTAGAAGGGTGAACATGAAATAAAATTTCGGGTTGTATATATTTTTTGATGTCACATCATATAAAAAAAAAATTAAAAATGTTGGGGTGGTCACTTAACATTTAGGGATATGAAAAATAGATTGTAGACGATTCTCAAACTTACTGAATATGGATATAAAATTGCATAAAGATCGGTCAAACCGTTTCGGAGAAGTATGGTAATTAACATTGTGACCCGAGTATTTTATATACAATATTGTTTAATGTATTGTTTATATCTCAAAATATAAAATATTTGTATTTACTATATATTAATTAATATAACATGTTAATCTAGCAGCAAAACCGAATATTACTCCTATTCCACGTATATTAAAGAAACAAAAAGTAACAGTTCTTTCACATACAACAAAAATTATTTCACTAAAAGGTAGGTAAATTATTAGTAAGTACTTACAAAATATTATGTTTGTGACAACAATAAATTTTATCTATCCTTAAACCTTTAATACCTTTAAACGAGTAATTCTTGTATAGCGAGTGATAATACTATTATTGACCCAGGAAGTAAAATAGGAAGCAATTGCAGTAGATAGCGTTGTTCTATTATTCATATTTCATCATACGTAATTCGTATCTAAATAATTATCGTTTGTACAAAACACGATTTACTAAAAAATATATCGAGTTAAGCCAGGTACTATTCGTTTTTCCCCAACCGCAGAGGTCAAACTCTGCGGTACCCTGGGCTTGTCGTGCCGGGGGCTCAGTAGCCGGGAGTCGATTGTGCAGGTGGCACCTTCGACTGCCCGGTGAAGCTAACAGGGTCGGACGGTTCGGGCGTGGGGCGTTTTACGCTAGACCGCGCCTAGGAGGGTGGTGTCGTATGGGTCGCTCCGGTACTTTTCTGCTTATCAGAATGGACTGCGAGCGGCTCCTGCGACACCGGTGGTGTGTTTGACCGGGGCCTTCAGCCTCGGTCAGGCGGTAGAGGAAGAAAACCTCTTTAAAAATAACGGCGGTCGGTCGTAGAGGGAAACAACCTCATTAAAAAGTTAGTCTCGGCAGGGGGAGCCCTAGGACCCAGGGCTCTCTTGGTTGGGTTTGCCGGGGCCTTTCGGTCCCGGTCGGAGGGGTGCGAAAGCGCCGTGGAGTGTTTTATATATGTATAGTATGTATTAGTATGTATGTATGGCGGCAGTATGGTGCCGCCCAAGGTGGAGGCCGAAAGGCCTGGCGCGTTCGCGCGAGGTGGTATGTATTGGTATATATGTATTAGTATGTAGTATATGTATATATGGCGGCAGTAGGTTGCCGCCACCGGTGGGCCCTCGGGGCAAGCGCCGGGGCATCGCGGTTGTATGCTTCGGCGACCCCGCGTCGTCCCACTATGGCGCTAGATGGGACCTTGGAGTTTTAGTGGGTAGGGGAGCTCGGCTCCAAGTCCACACACCTCCTGCGCCATTGCACCCGTCCCGGCGCTCGAGTGCGTAACTGCATTTCTCCAAGTAAAAAAAAAAAAAAAGGTACTATTCGTTTAAAACAAAAATTAGAGGTTATTTATATCTTTTTAATTTAAATATATTATCAATGCTATTTTAGAGTAATTACTAATATTCCTGTTTCCCCTCTAACTAAAAGTGTTGCTTATGCTAGGAGTGGGTATGACAATAAACAGAGGGTCAGGATTGGACCCGCAATTCTCGCATTACAAGTCAACCCTTCTACCGTTGAACTATTAAGGTCTTTGTATATTTGATGCATGTGCATCAAAATATGCTAAATTATTCCAATGAGGTACTTATAGTCGCTTATCGCTTATAGCTTACGCCGGATCGTGCCAATACTCAAGCCTAATGAATATTGGGCTTGGATCGGATTAAGTAGTATTTGGTTAAAACCGATGAAAGGACTCTGATTACACCCACTGTTATCCTCTGAATAGTTTATTTTGCTGATTGTTTATTTGAACTGTGATTCTGATTTAGATTTTATTTTGATTGATCTCTTTTGACAAAAAAACATTTTTAAATTTTCTTCTTTCGAATAAATTTTCTTCGAACATCCACTTTGTGGAATCAACTTCCGCCAGTGGTCTTTCCGAACCGATACGACTTGGGAACCTTCAAAGATTTGTATTCTTTCCTTAAAGGTCGGCAACGCCCATGCATGCCCTCTGGTGTTCATGGGCGACGGTGATCGCTTAACATCAGGCGAGCGTAGCCCGTTTGCCATTTCTAACATAAAAAAAACTTATAATAACTATGGGTTCAAACTCTATAGTCATGTTCCAACATAACGGAATTAAAAAAAAATAACAACCTTGCTAAAAACGTACTTAAAAATGGGAACGACAAATGCGTGTCCAGCTTGCACATAAATAGTACCACCATCGGATAAAAATATTAGTTTCTTGTGTGGGTACCCATTTAATTTTAAAATTAAATTTGGTTTTAGTAGTTGTTATTATAACGGCCATAGAATGTGTATTTCTGTATGAAAACTCCAACTAATCTTCTTCTTATCGATTGGTTAGTGGTCAACCTAGTATCAGAGTTGTTCAGGTCGCCCGTAGGCCTCTGACTTGACTTATCAACTGTTGTCTAATTGTCAACAGCTGGGACCGACTTTTTACGTGCCCTCCGAAGCACAGAGGCGCTCGGTTGAAATACCACTATGCGATCACCCATTTAGTGACTGACCGCGCCTAAAGTTGCTTAACCTACCGATCGCTTACCGATCAGCGTGTGCACTCGGCTATGAGCGTCTCAACTCCAAATAATGATCTGTTTTGTGAAATACAGCATGAAAAATATCAAGTTTTTACATGGCAGGTTAACTTTTAAGTTTATATAAGTAAAAATTTCCATTTATCATTGTATGTATACTAATATTTTCAATTATTGCTTGTCAGTGTAAAACTTATTCAAAAGTAATTAATTTTAAGTGTCAATCTTGTTCCAAACCTATTTCTTGAATTATAAGAGTATTCAATAGAAGCAGGCACTCAACTTTATTGGGTATTAAGACTTCAAGGCGTAGTAGCTTGGATGTGAATTAGCGAAATATCCGCCGAAAACCGGATCGTACTAGATTAAACCGGTATTGAAACTCCATCACACGGATTGGTGGGAATGCTAATAGAAATGAACTCAATTTAATTTACGTGTAACTGTATTATTAGAAATTCTAGTCATTACACTACACTACTTCATTACATAATCATATATCGAGAAAATAGTTGTGGTTACCAATACCAATAATTTTTAACAAACATTAGCTATCTATCCATGGAAGTTTCTTAAAAACCGTTCCAACTTATTTAACTTATTAATTGGAACAAACAAACAGGCTGATAGATAAACTTAAAAAAATGGTAGAAGTAACATAATTATGTTATATCATCATCATCATCAAATCAGCCGAAGGACGTCCACTGCTGGACATAGGCACCCAAAGAGTGCCACAATGATTGGTCCTGCACCATCCGCATCCAGCAGACTCCCGAAACCTTTACCAAGTCAGCAGTCCAACTTGTGGGGATCTGCCCACGCTGCACCTCTTGGTACGTGGTCGTCACTCGTGGACCTTTCCGCCCCAACGGCCATCGGTTCTACAAGGTATATAATTATGTTATATGCGTTCAGTTAATTTTATTAATATCTATAGATCAGATTAAAACTAAGGAATCATGAATTTGAATTTTGAAGTTATATTTTTTCATAATTCATGTACGAAGGCAATATCTAGTCAACAAAAAATTATAATTTGGACTCGTAGAATCAGATGCAATATTTTAATACCTTTAGTGAGATATCTACAACCAAGATTTACATTTCATACGTAAAATAATAGAAGATTGAACCCAGAAATCCATTTCGAACGATGAAACGTGTTTTTCAAATGCCCTGCAAAAAGGACATTTGGATCAACCCCCGTTTCCCGTCTGCTAGCGATAAATTACGTCTGTCACGAATAGTGATCATATCTCTGAATAACTAGGAAATATCATCTTTGATGCGTCTTATTACCAAGCAGTAGAGGATATTATATTTGATGAAATTTTTAAATAGTTTATTAAGCTACTAATATTATAAATGTGTTAGTTTGTTGGAATAGATGTATGTTTGGATGGATGTTTCTTACTCTTTCACGCAAAAACGGTACAACTAGTATGTATTGATAATCTAGATTGATAAATAGTGATAGAATAGGTCATAATTTATGGCAGCGCTCTGTGTATAATTTATTTGTCAAATCTGTACCAGGAATAATGCTAAGAAGAAGAACTCAGACGATCTATTTGCATTATTTCTTAATATATTATTAGTTATTCTTGTATATCTATCCAGTTTAATGATAGAAGGCTATAAATGGCCATCGCCAAGTGGGAAACCGCCTCAGTGGACGACCTCAGTACATATGAAAAGAAAGATCGCAGAACGAGCAAGTGCATGACCTGCACAACTCTTTGCTAAACTCGTTGCTGGTGGAACTTGGTTTTGGGGGTGGGAGATGGTAACGGCCCCTCTACGGTTCCTTTGCAGACAGACAGGACAGGATAGGATTTCGCGCCACACAGGACTGCCATTATCCTCAGAGCCACTAAATCTGGACGTCGATTCCCCAAACACCCGAAGAAACATCCTATTTATATAACCCGTAAGTTTCGAAATAGTCTCGTATTTTATATCAACAATGTTCTTTGAGAGGAATTTTCGCTCACCTTCTGTTTCCAAACATTACCGGATCAATTCGTGTGATTGATGTCAGCTCGATGTGTCGTTAATGCTCACAAGATTGATCTTCCCTCAATCCTCCTTTAAATACGAAATGATTCAACAGATAACTGTGATGAATACGATTTTAAGTAGGTTATGATTAATTTCTGTATATCATGGAATATTTATGAGCTGCTTTCAATGTATGGATTAAATATACAACTCGATCCGTTTAGGATGTATGGGTATTCTTCTATCAATTTTAGAACTTTGGTTGTTTTGTGTTTTATTTATTTATAAATCATTTCTTATATATATTTAAGTAAATATATTGGTAAGGTATTGCCTGGAGCGAGATGTAACGTAAAAGTACCTGTATTTTTGCGGTTTGAGTAAGAACCCCGGAGGCCCAAAACCCCACCATCTCTTTTTTGTTCCTTCAATGTGTTTGCTTAATCTCTTACATCTCTTAGGTATTACTAAAGTAACCATTGCATACGCTTGTTTGCCATTATATAAAAAGATTATTTGTTGCGAACATTTTGTTAATGCGGGATCAAATATCGCGCCGCAGAATATTCTTGCAAGAGCGATTTTAAGCAAAAAAATTACAAAGTCACTTTTGCAATTATGATATTAAAGTTCCGTATTTTCTTTTATGTAGCATAAAAAATTAAAAAGATCGCGAGGTCTTATGTAAGTGGAAGTAATAATACTTCATTCTGATTTATTTCTTAAACGGAGTTCTAAGAACTTTGTCGTTTAGTTAGCACTTCGTATAAAAGTCTATCGTTCGCAGGGAACATTTCACAGAAATGACCAAGTGATGAATTTATGCTATTTTTATTAATTAACCAGCGGTGCCCGCGGCTATACTCGCATGAAGTATGTACATAATTACTGTATAGTTTTATAATTCTCTTTGCAACAATACCTATTGGCCAGTGGGACGTCGCAAGGGGTTGCTTGTATGGGGTTGTACATGAAATGGAATTATGGGGAAAAGAAATGAAACGAAGGATCTTCGTTCCTACCTAGCGTCCCACTACAATTCTTGATTTTTATTGCATTTTTAAGCTGTTGTTTTTGCTGAAGCTGAAGCTTACAACACCAGAATTTTTTCAAATGTGATGCAAATCCCTAGACAATAAGGGATTCTTTGCTTTTTATATTTATTTTTTACTGTAAAATATGTATTTTTATTGCATAGTTTTTTCCAGAGCAGAGAATCTATTTGAAAAGTTCCCTCGACTTCTCCAAGATCCCATCATCACATCCGGAACAGTTTACAATTGAACCACCTCGTATCCCCTTTTCAAACCACGCTATTCATAATAAAATAAAATAAATAAGAAATATTGAGATGCATTGATGTCTTTTTTGAGAATGTTTAAAAAAATAAACAAATTAAACAATCAACATTTTCCTCAACACCTTTATAAATAACGCAAAAGAAAACATAAGTAAATAGCCGTTGCTTTCTATTAAAGAACGAAATTCTTGTAAGCCCTACTTGACCTGTCGGAGTGCCAGTTCGCAAACCTTATTAGCGTGTTTAATCCTCTTATGAAACTCCGGAACCTCCCTCGGCCTTTAGACTTATTTTGCTACGGTTTTTTTCGTTAGACATAACTTAAATCTTTTGAGAAATACCGCTCTACTTCACTTATTCAGTTTATATATTCAATATTGTTTTTGAAGTGAAACTTTTTTTAAGACGGTGAGAATTGGATTTTATGAAACAAAAATGTCTAACGAAAAGAGACAACTATAAATGTATATTTCTCTGTCTATCTATCTCTTTCACTACAATGGTAATATCAAGTTAATAACCACGCGATCACCCATTCCTGTCCTAACCACACCTGAAACCGGAACTTAACCGGTCACCCATCTACATATTGACTACGCCTGAAGTTACTTAACTTTTAAGAACTTAAAATATAATATAAAAAAACTAATAATAATGTTTTTTTATCAGTTCGTTATATAATTATGTGTATGAATAATATTTTTTTGTCAAGACACCTCTGTGTTTGTATATAACTTTTGTTTTTCATGACGTTTGGCAAACAAGCATACGGCTCCCCTGATAAGCAGTCACATGCGCGTTGCCAACCCGAGGAATAGGAGGGAAGAATTAAGAAGGGAAAAAGGAAGGGACAAGAAGGGAAGGACGATTGGCAACAGTACTCTGTTACTTTAAGCCAATTTTCTATGAGAGGGTAGTACTTCCTGGTCAAGCAAACCCATATGTGCTGAGAGAAGCATGGCTCTGCTATTATAATATTTGATAGCTTTATAACTCCGTAACCCAATACTTATGAAACTTGATAAGTGCGTAGATTAAATCAATAAAAGTTTCAGTTCGAATATATAACTAATCTTTCGAGGGTCTTGATTTATGGCACCTTAGATTAGGAAAATTTTAGTAAATCAGTTTCATACGGGATACAAAAATAGTGTGGAAAAATCGACCAATACATTTTTATAGATTGTATATTTATGAGATATAAAAAGAGAACAGAAAAAAAGTCCGCTTACCATCAGGCAGGCCGTACGCTTGTTTGCCACCATCGTGGTATAAAAAAAAAAAAAAAGTCGTGCGGGACCCCCGTCAGGAAAGAATTTCCTTACGTTTTTTGTTCAACTCCGAATGTAATTCACAGAAAGGGACAGAGATAGAGATAGTGAGAAAATTGAGCACCCGGCTGCAGACTCACTTGCTCGAGTGCTCGTTTGCTTCTAGTAGGCTCGATGCAAACACTCACCCATACACGACATTTCGTTACGCGACGCTTTCTACTTAACTCCACCCGTAAGCCCCGTCAGGGAGCTTCGTTCTAAAATAAATGTAATTGCTTGGTTTAATTAGAGACTTAAAATAATATGTAAAAAATACCCTCCATAAATACTAGCATAATAATAGTACTGCTTAACGGAGCCGCTGAACATATTAAAAAAAAACTCTAAAGTTCACACCTACCTACGTTAAATAGTTGTAAGAATTCTACTGCAGTTCAAATCCAGTTCTACAACGGTAGAATTTAATAAGCCAACTTAAACAATTAAACACTACCAACAATTTGATTGTAATTTGTAGGAAATTGTTTGAACCAACATTTGGGTAGGCATTCTGGACTTTATTAGATTTTAGCGATAATGATTTGTAATGGTTGATGACGCTTAGGTGTACCAACATTTTGTTATAATCCTCAATTTAAATTAGATTGTCAAGAAAGCAGATTCATTCAGAAAATACCCTAAAGTTTCGTCGTAATACCTAAATGACAAAAAATGTGTGATGTTTCACTATTATCACGAGGCCTGTCTCTTTTTATGGCCTATTTCGTGAGGAGGACTCACGTCGTGTTCCTCATTACTGAGGGTCGTGATTCCCCTGATGTAAAACTTTATCTTGAATAATATGCCGCCATTTTTTTCGATCTTTGGCCACGTGGAGCGCGTCATGGAATTTAGAGCTCACCACGGAGCGTATTTGGTCAGACTATCGGATCGGGCTTCGACCTCTTGAGCGTCTGCCGTCGACCTTGCCAGTAACTATGAGTTGTTCTAGGTTGTGGCCATCCTTTCTCGCGATGTGACCAAAAAACTTCCATGTGACCAAAAATCTATCTCTCTACTCATTATTTAAGAATTTTTTGAAGCTCAATAGCTCAACGGTAGAAGGGCAGACTCTGCTCCGTTACCACGACAGACAATCCTGACCCCTTGGTAGTCCAAGGGGTCAGGATTGCTTTTGGGTACGACAGTAGTCTGTCGTACCCAAAAGCGTCGAGCTTATTTGGAGGGGCAATAGGAATATTAGTAATGTCTTGAAAGTCATTGCTAGTATTCTTAGTACTATTACTAGGCCATAGGCCAAGACCAAAAAACTCTAGCACTCTACGGAGACAGGTTGTCTCCGTAGAGTGCCCTTCTACCGTTGAGCTATTGAGCTTCAAAAAATTCTTAAATAATGAATAGAGAGATAGATATAAAAATAATCATCAACGTTTTAGTTTACTTTATCTTCAAGAAACGATTGTTTAAGCTACGGTCATTTTAAACAACGAAATCTGTTAACTATGACTTAACAATTATTATAACGACGGCCGACAAGTAATTAGCAAACTTAAACAATAAAAGGTCTTCAACTATTCGACGCTCTAATTTGTAGTAAATTGCTTGAAATAACATTTAGGTTAAGCTTTCCAAACCTAAATGTATATTTATAAAGGTTTAATTAATATTATAGGCGTTTGCCCGCGGCTTCACCCGCGTGAATGACGATATTAAAATGCGGCACAATCATGGCAATTGCAATTATATTGTTTCCCATACAAATTCATTCATTAATTATTTCATCTATTCATATTTCGCGACAAAAGTTCATTTAAATAGGTTCAGCAGTTTAGGCATAAAATATATCGGACAAAAAGACTTTTTGTCAAAGTAAATCTGAATTGACACCGTTGCGGCGTTGTGGGTAGCGAGTCTGCCTTAAGCCTCGACGGTTGCGGGTTCGATTCCCGCTCGGAGCAGATGTTTGTATTAAACGTACAGGCATGTTTTCCGGCCTGGTCGTGTTTGTCCTTGTCATTGTGAATGTTTCCGGACCCCCGACACAGGATATAAGTAACCTAATGGGGGCTGTTGAGTGTGTAGCGTTTATTTATTTATAAAAAAAATCTTCCTGTCCGTTACCTGTAAGTCTGCAAGTCTAAATAATATTAATTAATCATTTTTATCTCAAAAGTGGGCAAGGCCCCGGCTGACATTTTAAGCCCTACCACCAGCAGATCTAGATTCCATAAAACCCATCTATAGCAAACGGGAACCTAACATTTTTCCTGAATAAAAATTATTCGAAGTGCTTATCCAGTAACCATCTATCTGTTTCATCATAATCCGTTGAGCCATTTTTGCGTAATTGAATAACAAACATCTAAACTTTGCATTAATTCATAGTATTAATAGGTTAGAAAGGTAGATATAGAATTTATTAAGTAAATAAATAAACGTTACACAATCAATGACGCCCTTTAGGATAGTGATATCCTGTGTGAGTGTCTGGACACGATAAGGACAAAGACACCCAGACCGGAACACATCCGAGCTGGAGTCAAACCCGATACCTGTAACACTTTGGGCAGATTCGCTATCACTGCGCCACATAATGTTGGTATATATCATCATCACTACAAAGTATAAAACAAAGTCTCTTTCTCTGTCCCTATATCCCTATGTATGCTTAAATCTTTAAAACTACGCAACGGATTTTGATGAGGTTTTTTAATAGATAGAGTGATTACATAGGAAGGTTTATATGTATAATAACATCCATTAAATAGTGGAAAAATACTGTTATTTTTGAGGTTTCTAATGTGATGTCATAAATAATTACATTTTTTCCGCTTATATTGTAACAAACGCAGGCTGAACCCTACAATATTTATTAAAATAATATATTTTATACCCGTGCGGGCCGTTAGTTTTCTTTATATCACAAGAGCTGTTTTATTTTATTTCGTGAATTAATTAGTCGCAGTAGAGAAACCTCGACTTAGGCAGCGGTAATTATCTTAGTTAAACAATGAACTGGTTCAGGTGAAGCAATTTTCTTGGCGTTTATTTGGATGAGGGTCTCGGGAAAAATTATGTAAGGTCCTTTACTTCTAGAGTTGTGATAAAGAGGTCGGATTTACTCTGTGAATACTAGAGTTGATTCTGAGAAGGTATAATGAGAGATTGATGTAAGTTATTTTTAACTAACTTCAAAAAGGAGGAGTTTCTCAATTCGACTGTATGTTTTTGTTTGTTATCTCAGAACTTTGTACTGGGTGAACGCATTTTGATGATTCTTTTGGAACGAAGTTCCTTATCGCGCGTTGTGAAAGGGGGCTAGACGGAAAAATTCTTACGAAAAGTTGTCACGACACTTTTTGCTATAGTAAGCTATTGTAAGCTGTGCGGCGTCGCATGTTTCTCTGTCTGTCTCTCTCTCTCTTATAGAAAGCAAGCCAGATATTTTCATTTCTATTTCGCATTGAACAGTGTGGTGTCGCGACGATTATTTTTGTTGAGTGTATACAGGTTTTTGTAAATAATAAATAATGTTAATAATAAAAAAATATTATTATAACTTAAAAAAATAAAATTTTATTACAATTCCTTCACTAATTAATCGAAAGGAACTTCGTTCCATCCGGGTGTCCCTTGACACCTCTCAAGTTTTTTTATTTGAAAGTTGGTGTGTCCCGCATTTCAATTTAGTCCAGTTCTGACAATGACATCTACGAAAATCGTAGTGGCGACTGATGCGTTTTTTAAATTCGTAACTAAAAAGTATAAAATAAAATTATGTTGAGAAAAAAAAATAACGGATAAGAAGTCGGAGCCCTGTGTACCAATATTTTATTTCACCCCTACTTCTGAAGAAAATATTATTTTTATTTTTTGCTTTATAGTTTTTAATTCGGTATTTTTTGCATAAAAGTTTTTCCTCAATAATTATACAAAATATACACGAAAGATAAAAAATATTTTCAACACATTATTATTTACCTTTATCAGCTTTTTCGATTTTACGGACAGGACGAAAAGCAGCGGTTACGTGTTGTTAACTAGACTAGTAGGCTCGCGCCGTGGAGTATTTTATATATGTATAGTATGTATTAGTATGTATATATGGCGGCAGTAGGTTGCCGCCACCGGTGGGCCCCTCGGGGCAAGCGCCGGGGCGTCGCGGTTGTATGCTTCGGCGACCCCGCGACGTCCCACTATGGCGCTAGATGGGACCTTGGAGTTTTAGTGGGTAGGGGGCTCGGCTCCGAGTCCACACACCTCCTGCGCCATTGCACCCGTCCCGGCGCTCGAGTGCGTAACTGCATTTCTCCAAGTAAAAAAAAATAAAAAAAAAAGACTAGTAGGCTCGTATTATAAATGCGAAAGTAACTTTATTACACTACCGGCCGTGGCTCCGATCGCGTGGTGAGCTGATAGCTGATTTATCTTTATTAACCCTTCTATTGTTTGATATGTTGTAAATATAGCATTGAATTGTAAATACTTTAAAATATTATAAGTAAGCTTTATATTTATGTACACAAGCGTCATAATGTATCTCTTGCTATTGAATTAAACGAAAATCAAACGAAGAACGTAAATTTATATTACAGTACTAAACAATGTTGTATCTGGTACATTCTAATAGGTACATTAAAGTTAAGAGGCTGTTAAAGACAAATAGTAATAAATCTCAAGAAACGTAACACGAATCCGAGTTACTGTTAAATAGAGATCGTTGTATCCATAAAAATTGTTCATGCAAACACAGCATAGTAATCTTCAATAGATAGACTATAACCTTCAGAGAAAATACATCTTTAACGCACCATCATCTCGAATGATACTTCATTGTGAATGAAATGAGAAAAATATTGATGAAATTTAACGTAACTTATCGAGTTTCGACTCGGAATTGTCAATCAGTTAGATCTTTATTTGATTAAGTTTGTGGATTCTATGCTCATGTATACATAAAACAAGCTATTTTAACAATTTTGTAAGCTCTTTTCAAAAGAATTACTTTACATATTGTTAGGTTAGCTCACAGATTTGTTGACGTTGAATTGATTTCGCTCGAACTCCATTAACGCAAGAGTTTGCTGGTTCGATCCTGACCGCCTTGGGCTGTTGTCGTACCCACTCTTAGTGCAAGCAATAGAAGTATTAGTATCGACTTGAAAAAGCATTCCATATAATTATTTTGATAAATGTTCATAAATTAGACAACCTCGAAGAAAAAAATAATTATGAACATTCTGTAAGATGAAATATGTCATTTGTTTACGATCAAAATAGATTCGAGAATGTAAATTCTTAGGCGTTTACAGTACACGTATCTTTCATACTCAAGATTGCTTTCGGAATTTCACATTTTTTTTGAATGAGAGCGTTCGTGATTTTGACGTCTCTCTTTATTCTTTCCAGCATTTCCCTGCCAGTTACGGAGCTTAGATTTTTTAAAGTGACCTAGATTTAACATGTATCTTTCACACATACCTGACCTCAGCCCGAAATCTCAAAAACTATATGTCGATGTAATGAATGGGCTTTTCAATTAAATAGAAGGAAGTACAATCCTCTCACATAAAATCGGCGTAAAGTAACAGAGTACTCAATGTAAAAATCTAAACGGCTCACACTCACGTATAATCGGTGTAAGTACCGACTAGTTTCGGATTCATCGGAGGTCCTTCTTCAGGGTGAGTGGATAACGTTCGCGGTCGCGACCCGTCTCGCACTGTAACAGAGTACTGTTGCGTTTCGTGTGATAAATCAGCGCGCTTGAGGCCTAACCTCCCACGATTCCTTTCCCCTTCCATTTTCCCTTCTCATCCCTTCCCTCCTATCCCTCGGGTGGGCAACGCGCATGTGATACATCAAATAATGCAAGCGCTTATAGTTTGCGGTGTCTGCTTCCCATCCGGCGAATTTTATGCTTGTTTGCCAATAGTCATGAAAGAAAACAAATGAAGTGTGACGGTACATCTGTTTGTACGTTATGTTTCATGGTAATTAAAAATCTAATTAATTGCATTATTTCACAGAAATATAGGTAAGGTGAAAATGTACTGGCTATGTTTTGGTCTAAAAATATTGAAAATAAAAGTTATTATCAAAGTTTCGGTTTTTAGGGTCAGCTTATATTTTTACCCTGATTTAACAATTAATTTAATCAATTTAATTTAATTTCATTGGGTGTTTATACAGAGCGATTGCCATCTGATCTCCGCAACACAAAAGGCCAACTAGTATGTCATTCGATAAGAGCAAATTACTTATCAGAGAACGAGCTGATAACAACTGGGATCGACGACTTAACGGTCTCTCTAAGGCACAGTGGTTAGACCCACAGTAACAAACACACAGACAGAAACAGATATTTATAACAAGCATCTGCTCCGAGTGGGAATCGAACCCACTACCAGCGAGGATCAAAGCAGACGCCTTTGACTACAGGCTTGTTGGTTGCGACACGCCATGTCTTTAAAATGGTTAATTTTATCAAATCATTATCAAACAGATTTTCCGTAACGAGGAAAAACATTCCAAGAAACGTATTCAGTGATAAACGAAAGTTAGTGATGGTCGAACCCTTTCGGATCATAAAGCGTGTCATCCTCAAGGATTTATAACACGGATGTAGGTTTCAAGGTACGCATTAATCAGGTCAAAAGAACCATTTTCTTTCGGGGAAATTTTAATTCCGTACCAAATGATTCCGCAATTATTTCTACGGAAGGTTAGCTAAGCGAGGTGCTGACTCGGCCGCGGTGATGGCTCGTGGCTGTCACGACTTGTTTCGCGTTTCCATTGTAAAATAAATACATAACTTTCTAGAACTAAGAAACTTATCCCTTCTTAATTAAGACGCTCACAGACATTTTCACTAACTTGTCGTTAAGCGATCAGTTCGTCATCGTGGTCAGTCATCGGATGGCATATAAAGTCAGTCTGTAAATAACTGGGATAACCTCTGTCACAACAGAGATTATTCCACCAGTGCAATCAGTCACACTGGTGGTAGGCCTTTTGTTGCAAGAGGCCGGCTAGGTAATACCACCGCAGTGTCCAATATTCTGCCGCCAAATAGTAGTGCTTAGGCACTACTGTGTTCCGGTTTGAAGGGCATTGTACGCTAGTGAAATTACTGGGCGAACGAGATTTAAGAACTAATATCTCGAGGTTGGCAACGCGCGAGTGGCACCTACTAATGGTGCTGCAAGCGCTCATAGGCTGCGGCAGCCACTTACCATCAGGTGGGCCGTATGCTTGTTTGCCAGCTTCTAACATAAAAAAAAAAAAATGCTACTAATATACATATATAACTAATCAATATTCTTAGATAGTGTTTGACCGTCAATTATTTGGTATAATTGACATTATTATATATTGACATTAACAGTATGAAAGGTCTATTGCTCTATTACCTATAACTCGAGTGCTATTCAATATCATTTTTAGTTGAGATATACGTTCACTTGCCTGTATTATTAAATACCGATTTTTTTGATGATGGGGAGAAACTCGGCTACTAGACATCCGGCTTCATAGGGAGGAGATCCGGGTTTTGTGGGATTCCATGAAAATTTGGTGATATTATGGGGTCCACTTTAACCACCTCAGTGGTCGATCTCAGTGCATGTGGCAAGTTATGGGGTCTCTCGTACAACCAACTGCCAAGAACTGTCGTAGCTACGACAGCAAAGTGGAGTACAGTCTCAGGGAGTGGAAGATGGCCTCTACAGGCACACAGGTTCTCCAGGGTAAAGATGACCCCTGTATGGATGAAGAGGATAGAAAACCTTATGTTATGTGGGATATGTATCATGCCCTGTTTCTGCGGCTGCGTCTCAGTTTCCGAGCCTACTTGGTGACAGCCACATTGCCCAACAAAATTACACATTTCATAACAAAGTGTACGCTTCGAAATAAAAATTAAAAGAAGAACAAATCCAACAATCGTTTTGTCGTTAAATAAATTATAATAAATCGCTTTGTCACTTCCTGTCAGTGTCTAATATATTTATGGGAAAATAAATTAAAAACTGTTTTACTCGCGCCTACAAAATGACGTGTCACCGTGTATGACAATGAAAAATGCAGCGGTTGGAAAGCCATTTTTGTAGGTAATATTAAATGGAAAACGTGACAGGTTTTTCGACTCGTTGCTAAATCTTATACTACATTTTATTCGAAACAATCGAAATCACGTAAATTTAATTTAAATTTTCGTAACCAGGACGTTAACTTATATCCCATGGGATTTGTCTTGAGGTTTGTCAACAAAATCCTTATGCGTTACATTTAGGGGTGATTTAATAGTATTGTTAGCGATTATTTAATATTTATCGTTATTTTTGACGTATTAACGTCTTATAAATCGATGAACGCCGGCTGCACGCACGAAAAAGTGTGATTCATTTTCACTTTCCACCTGAGCCGAGCGTGCAAACGAAAGCGCGAAACAAGAGATAGAGATGCACGATCGGCCTAAGCGTTCAATTCAATTCATAAAAGTATTCAATTTTTCATCAATGTTTTCTTACGGCGTTGTCACGTCAAATTAACGTCCCTAAGCCGACATTACAGACAACCAATTTTTAGGTACATAAAGAATAAGTTATAATTAACTGTTAATTTATATCTTGTAAATCCCAATAAAACTGACAGTCTTTTCTGATTTCTTCAGAAGTGAATAAATAAAGGAAAAATTTATTTAGTATACCATAATTTACATATTATGTAAATTATGCATGAAAAATATTTTCATTCACAAATTGTTATGACATATTCCCGGAAGAAGATAACGTAGCCGCCTCTCGTATGAATTAATGAATTTGTGTCAAGTCAAATTCGTTTTTAAGTTACACTTATTATTTTCTTGTCACCCCTATACTTTATTTTATATTCATACTAGCGGGCCCGGCAGACGTTGTCCTGCCCCGAAAAAAATCTGGGACCCGATAGGAGCGCCCTCTACCCGGTGAAAGTCTTTGATTGACTAAAGGGACTATTAAAAAGCAGGGGTTGGTGATAAAAAGTGAAAATTTAGGGTCGTATGTATTTTTCAATGCCACATAATAAAAAAATAAAAATAAAAATTTATCCAAAAATAAAAATAAGCTTTTTGGGTGGACACCCTTATCACTGAGGTGTTTGAAAAATAGATAGTACCCGATTCTCAGACTTACTGGATATGCATAAAAAAATTCATAAGAATCAGTCAAGCCCTTTCCGAGGAGTATGGGAACGAACATTGTGACACGAGAATTTTATATATTAGATTCTGTTAGGCTTATTGCGTTGTTTTTATTGAAATTGGAAAGCAATAGTTATAATTATTTTTATGAGATGCTTCTATTCGCAGTTTTGCCCACGTGACTAACCTTTAATGCAGTATAGAAATAATGGGCTACCATCTTTCATCCCCATTTTACCCCCTTCAACCACCCTTCCACCTTCCCTATAACCACCTTCATGGTACAAAAATTCACCATAACCGGTGCAACGGCTTACACGATCATTCGATCAAAATTGCAATCGGTTGGTGCTTTTTTTGAATAGTTCAATAATCCAGAAAGACAAATGTGAAAAGACTTTTCACTTTTTTGATTAAATATATTTATTCAGAAAAGTCTTTTCATATTTGTTCAGAAGAGGGTACTCCGAAATAAACTGGTCTGTTAACTTTCTCTCGATACGATGTACGAGCAACTTTTAATACAATTAATATTTAATTTATTTATTGCTTTCCCTGGAACCTCTATGATTTTCGAATGAAATTCTACTTAAGGTATTTTTGTTGATTGAATTGCTGAATAAATATTCATTCAAAGCCTTCAGCATTTTAAAATTATTATGTTTACGATTGCACTTTTTTAAATTAACTCTTGAAACATATTTGGTTTATTTAAAGTAGTTGATAATATTAAATGGCTTACAGCAGTTGGAAATGTACTAGGTAGAAAGAAAAAAGGTGGAAATCTTCATAGCAAAGGTTGCCTGGGAGAGATCGCTTTTAAGCGATAAGGCCGCCATTTGTACTCCCATATTGTGTGTATTTTTTTCTCCTCTTCTTGAGATTGTGTATTTTTATGTGGTGTACAATACAGTGTATAAATAAATAAATAAATAGCATAGATTGTGTATTATTAATTGCCACCATAATAACAAATAATAGATATAAATTTAAGAAGTGGAGAACCAACACAAAAAACTTGAGATTCTATAGCCTTCTTTCTCATAAAAGAAAGCCTAAACATTATTATTTTGGTATGGTATCGTATGTGGCATTTGTGTTTCTCCTATTATATATTTTAATTCTTAACGGCATCTTATTAATAATGGAAAGAGTCTAAAATTTTTTTTTTTTTTTATGTTAGAAGTTGGCAAACAAGCATACGGCCCACCTGATGGTAAGTGGCTGCCGCAGCCTATGAGCGCTTGCAGCACCATTAGTAGGTGCCACTCGCGCGTTGCCAACCTCGAGATATTAGTTCTTAAATCTCGTTCGCCCAGTAATTTCACTAGCGTACAATGCCCTTCAAACCGGAACACAGTAGTACCTAAGCACTACTATTTAGCGGCAGAATATTGGACACTGCGGTGGTACCTACCTAGCCGGCCTCTTGCAACAAAAGACCTACCACCAGTGAATCCACGAGGTTATTCAAGTAAATCCACGAGGCAAAGGTGATAGTATTGTAAATAGGGCATGCCACATGACCTGATAGCTCCGATCGATATTAGTAGATAGTTAAACGCTGAATACAACCCTTTAAACATTCAAAAGTTTACCTTAGTTAGTCTGCCTGTAGACTATTTTATTAGGACTAGCTAAAATTAAATAAATTCTTTTAGAATGATTTTTTTATGTCAAAAGGAGGACACGGGCAGGAGGTTCACCTGATGATAAGCGATTACCACTGCCAATGCATCTGCAACACCAGATGGCATACAGGTGCGTTGCCGCTCTTTAGGATACAACTGGTTATACGTAGGCTGGCCTCGAAAATCGGCTGACGAGCAATCCCTTTCTGAGTTCTTCACCAACGTAAGCAGGTAGTTAACCAGGTCAGTCTTTAAGCCCTTCCGCCAGCTTATACATGTTTTTAAATTTCTTCCATGACATTCAAGGTTCCTCACGATGTTTTTCTTAACCACGAGATAAATTTAAAACATAAATTAAGCACTTAGAAATTCAGAGGTGCTTGCCCGCATTTGAACTCGCGACCTGCGGTGAAACTACGTTTTCGAACCACTGGATCATTTCGGGTTTTCAAAAATCATCTCGAACACATTTTTTTAAATTGATATTTTACTTCTAATATAAAAATAAATAAATAATGATGTTAGAAATGGTAGTTTACGATATACAGACACAATTTTTTAATTTAGTTTATAATTTTGTCGTAATATAACAATAAAAATATATAAGTATATATATAAAACTTCATATACTAACTAAAACAAAAAATTACCATAACCAATTCAAATTTAATATATCTGGATTTTGCATTACAAAATCAAAAAAGTCAATTCTTGTACGTTGATAGTCTCGAGTGAATATCAAGCTAAAACATAAAAACTCAGTTTGGTACATTAATAGATTTACCCTAACTCGAAACTTCTGAACAAATATGCAGATTAAAGCGATCCGCCAGCCTTAAACACATATTCAGTTAAAATGACACAGTGAGAACGACGAAGTTCTACATTTGGCACGAGCGCGTGATTGTTAAAACTTTGTCGGTCTAAAGTCGGGGAAGGCACTGTAGTTTTCTGTAGCAATAAGACAAGTTATACGGTATATATGTTGAATAATTAACCTTCAGGTTAATGAACTCTATTTAAGATTGGGTGAATAAAGCGTGAAAATAAATTCTTAACTTTGCTTATTTAAATTTGTTCTTTTACTAATTGGTCTTCCACATTTCTTTTCAATGCTTAAGTTGTCATCTTTTTCACAGAATTCCAATAAGTTTTTAAGACGCTCATAGCTCAGGTAATCTTATTGTTAAACGATCGGTGGACTGAGCCGCTTTAGGCGCGGTCAGTCAATAGATGGGCGAAAGTGAATAGCATAGTGGTATTACGACTGAGTGCATAGCATACTGGTATTACGTATCCGTACTTCAGAGGGCATGTAAAAAGTCAGTCCTAGCTGTTATCGAGTTGATAACAATTAAAATTGATAATGATAAGTCAAGTCAGAAACCCAAGTCAAAAGCCCTTATGGATGGGCACCCTGCGGTTGACCGGACTAGATGATTCGGTGACCGCAGAGGGAGTGGCCGAGGCAGTGGCCCGTACCTGTGGCTGTCCGGCTGAGCTGGTCAAGGTCAGCGAGGTCACCGAGGGCAACGGGCGGATGGGTGCGGTTGTGGTGAGGTGTCCCCTAGCCAAACTACTGGTCAAGACTGGTCGGCTTTTAGTCGGCTGGTCCTCGGCCAAGGTCCACGTTGTGGATAAGCGCCAACTGCGCTGTTTTAAGTGCATGGGCATCGGCCATACAAGGCCCACATGCCCATCAAAGAGCAGAACGCAGAGTTTTAGTGGGTATTACCACTTGCTTCACAGGTGGTCGAGTCCCATACTACCACTCGCTTGCGTGCTCTTCGGAACACGCTAGGCGAGTGGTGTGCGTAAAGGCATTTCTCTAACGCTAGGTTGGCCACTAACCGCTCGATAAGAAGAATAAGTTTTTATCCATTTTATGAAATCTTTTCTGTCTCTTTCACTCTTTTAATTCAATTATCTATTACTGTCTTTCAATAATTAACGCTGAACAATGATATCAGGCTTCCATCTTCGTGGAAAGCTTTATATATATTGAATATTAAAATGAAAATCTGATTACAGACGTTGTATTAATTTATAATAAAATCTTTAGTCCAAATCGATGACTCCATTGTGTCTTTAGTCTCGACGGTTGCGGGTTCGATTCCTCGGACAGATAATTGTTATAATTTCTGTTTCGGTCTGGGAGTTTGTCCGTGTGTCCCCACTGTGTCTCGGAGAGCACGTTAAGTTGTCGGTCCCGGTTGTTATCACATAACATCTAATAATAATCGTTAACTCCTGATAAGTAAATTGCTCTTATCCAATGACATACTGGTTCGCCCTACTAGTCAACCCTAAGTTGCGGAAGTCAGATGGCTATCGCTGCGTGTAAAAACTAGTAACCTGTCAAATCCAGATAAGAGTAATAAGCAGACCCTGGGTACATAAAATACCAGGAATAATGCTAGTACGAAGAAGAAGACTTTAGTCCAAATCTATAATAATATAAACTGTATTTAATTATTTTTTCTCGTTGGCAAATCATCATGGATGATGGTTTGATTGATTTTTGCTTGGGGCAGATGTGTATATTACTACAGACCTTTGATAAAAAAATGTACAAAAACTGTGTCTAAAACATAGAAAAATAACTTTTAGATTTTCCCGCATAAAAAGTACATCAACACGAGTGAAGGCGCGGACAAGAACTAGTTGTTTCATAAAAAAATATCTGGGCGGTTAAAACAGCAGACCAAAATCTTCAGCATTACTCATAAAAACATCTAACGAACCACTTAGGAAATATATTGACTATTAACTGCTTCTTGATTACTACTGATAAATATTACTTTTGCGTTTTATGGCTAATGAAACTAAACAATTGTATTATTGTGATAAGGAGCAAATAATTGGTTATTTTAGTGTTATTTACAAACATGGTTTTGGTATAGAGAATTGGCAAACAATTCTACGGCTCACCTGATGGTAAGCGGTTTCCTTAGCCAATGAGCGCTTGCAACACCATTTGTAGATGTCACTCATGCGTTGCCAACCTCGAGATATTGGTTCTTAAATCTCCTTTATATTTGACACTTTGGTGGTACCTACCTAGCCAGCATCTTGCAATAAAAGACCTTAATACTTTGATTAGAAATTCATGTGTTCAATGGATGCGGCTGGGTAGAAAATATAGCGTCTAAGTCCGCGTACGAAGTTGTTGATTTTTATATATATTGATTGTATGAAAGTAATAGTACATTACGAATGGAAAAACCGCGGAATATTGAAAATCGCTACATTAGCGATTGGCAATGTCTTTCCCGTGGTGCGTATATGATTTTTTTTCAACGATGTTAAGTTGGCTTTAAGTCCCTGGTACGAGAGATAAATATACGGTTATATTAAGTAAAGTGAATTAATTAGTGTCATCTTGCCAGAAGAGAATCGGACTCTTTTGTCCCTCGTACAAGGGACTAAAAGCAAACTTTTCACAAAGGTAAGAAAAAAGTATTTAATAGTATCCAGTATCAATCACACGAGACAAAAGTGTCTCGGTTTGCGTAGAACGTTCAAGAAAACCAGGACACACACAACAAATAGTCTTTTACTATACTAATAAATTAAATAATGCAATGAAATGCCTAACACACAAAGATCAGCTATCGAAAACGGATGCGGTATTTTCAAGAGAGGTTTTTGGGAATAATCTGTTCCATAATAATATATTTATTTCACTTTTATCTTTAAATACTTTTAATTCTACTTAGGTAATCGGTTTTGGTACTTTTAAAGATTTAAAATATTTTAAATCTCAACAATTAAAAATGAGTACTTCTCTTTATTGAATGGTTAGTGGCAAACCTAGTGCAACAGCTGTTAAGGTACGCCTCTGTCTTGACTTTTTCGACTATTGCCAAATTGATAACAGCCGGAACCGACTTTTAACGCGCTGAAGTTGCTTAACCTACCGACCGAGTAAACGATCGGTAGGTTAAGCAACTTCAGCGCGTTCAGTCACTAGATAGGTGATCGCATAGTGGTAATTCAACCGGGCGTCTCCGTGCTTCGGAGGGCACGTCGGTCGGTCACAAAAGTCGGTCTCGGCTGTTGACAATTTGACAACAGTCGATAATTAAAGTCAGAGGCCTACTGGCGACCTGAACAAATCTGACACTAGGTTGGCCACTAACCACTCGATAAGAAGGAGACCAATATAGTTGTATCCCGGTCAACCCATGTTCAAGACCTATGTTCACTTCTGATGTTCGAGAGTAATCCTTCCGGCTCACTATTAATATTACGATCACCATACTATATCCTATCTTATTTTTTCCTGACAAATTGTTCTTTGTAATTATGAACAAAATATGAAAATATGTTGATGTGTTTATACCTCATTCATCGTCGTCTTCCTATATCTCTTGCAAACTTTTCTAATTAAAGGGCAAGCGTTAATCTCAATTGCTCCGGTACTTCCCGTACTTAATGCGCTGCTTTATAATGCGTGACGTCATTAACGAATCGAGGGAAGAACCCAATGAATTATTTATTGAGTTCTTTTACAGTTGAGGGAAAATGTTTTTCGGAATTTTCCACGTACACCCCTTGTTATTGGAGAAGTTTTTTATTATTCATTTTTGTTTTTTTGTTTTGTTTTTGTATACAAGAAAAGCGGAAAAGTAACTTATTTTACATTTTTATCTGAGATTATACTTCGATCCAATAGATTTTATCTTATTCGTATTTTTATTTGAAATCTGTTTTTTTTTTTTTTTTCGGAATGTGTATTGCTGTTGGCCGTACTGGCCTTGACAGCGTCACCGGGCAGGGGCCGAGTACTGAGACTCAGCCCTGATAAAGGGACAGCCCTCACGGGGCTCAAATTTGATTCCGTCCTTAGGGTGCCTCCTGCGAAGCTGAACCACGGCTAAGGACGTCATCGGAGATGGAGGCAGCGCTCCGAGCGCATTCTATACGATAGACTCACCCGACGGTGTGAGCGCGACGCGACGTGCGAAACAAAGGACCTCGTCCTCGCTGGCGAGGACGGTGTTGTGTGCGTGTTTGTGCTGTGTAAGGGGCATTTTCTAATGTAATCTTATCGTCAGGGTCTTGCAGGACGTGCTTAGGACGCCTTACTTTTGTCGGTTGGTTTGAAATCTGGCTGTGAAATTTAATGAGGCGGATTTTATGCAATGAGTAATAATTCTTTCTCTATACAAACTATCATTCCCTATTTATAAGAAAAGTAGCGTAGTAACTGGTTCCATCAATATCTCTAGTAAAATTCAGCGATTTAGGTGTGAAAGTATTACAAACAATCTCACTTTGGCATTTATAATATTAGATTATTTACAGGTTGTGCTCGCTCGGAGTAGACGTTTGAATTGACCATACAGGCATGTTTTCCGGTCTGGGTGTGTTTGTCCTTGTCATTGTGTATGTTTCCGGTCCCCTGACACAGGATATAACTACCCTAATGAGGGCCGTCGAGTGTGTAGCATTTTTTTATGTTAGAAGATGGCAAACAAGCATACGGTCCACCAGATGTCTCTCATTTAACATCCCTTGCAGGAAGACTCAGCTCTGCTGCTTACGCGGTTAGGAAAGTTAGACAATTAAGTGATATCGATACTGCTCGATTAGTTTACTTCAGTTATTTTCACAGTATTATGTCTTATGGCCTATTACTTTGGGGTAATGCTACAGACATTGAGACTGTATTCTTCAAAAAAGAGCTGTTCGGGCGATTTATAATTTGCAAGCTAGAGACTCTCTTCGGGATGTGTTTACTAAGGCAGGCATACTGACGGTTGCTTCGCAGTATATCCTTAGCAATATCCTTTATATTCATAAAAATGTTGATTTGTTTGACACAAACAGTGACAGACACTGCTTTAATACAAGAAGAAAAGATAAACTTGTTACACCAAGTTTTCGGCTTCACAAAGTGAGTATGTCCTTTTTGGGGCAAGGTGTTCGCTTCTATAATAAAATTCCGCAGACAATTTTGAATCTACCACTTATGAAATTTAAATCTTATATCAAGCGGTGTTTACTAAATAAAGCTTATTATTCCGTTAATGAATATATTGCAGATAATGTGGCATGGAATTAATATACGTTGAGTTTCATGCGGGATATATATCTTAATTGTACATTTGACAAATGTAATGTGATTATTTTTGAAAAGAGTAACTGTAGAGTTTCTTGCCGTTTCTTCTCTGCAGAATCTACCTTCCGAATCGGCGGTAGCTTCACTTAGGCGGACATAACAGACTGTATATTTGACGATTCAAAAGCGCTTAAAAGCCTATTTGAATAAAGAATATTTTGAGTTTGAGTTTTGAGTTTGAGATGGTAAGTGGGCGCCGTAACATATGAGCGCTTGTAGCATCATTAGTAAGTGCTACTCACGCGCTCCCAACCTCGAGGTATTAGTTCTTAAATCTCCCTTGCACAGTAATTTCACTAGCGTACAGTGCCCTTCAAACCGGAACACAGTAATGCCTAAGTACCTACTTAGCCGGCCTCTTGCAACAAAAGACCCCCAGTGAAAATTATTATTATTTATTTATTTACAGGGCAAAATGTAATGATTTTAAATTTAAATATATTTTCAAATGCAAATCATCTTTATTGATAGGTTAATGTGCTGACAAATTCTTACTAATAAATTCCCTTTACTGGAGGTACCAATTCAAATTAAATGTTAAGCCTTAATTTAGTGGAAGCCCGTTACACTTTGACAGAGCACTTTACTCGGTAACCGGTTCAATTACCGGCAAATGTAAGGACGTGTGCATACTGATATAGTTATAATATATTCATGGACATAACCACGGAACATTATGTAAATAAATACTCCATGGTTTTCAGTATTATATACAAATAAGGTAGCTTTACTGTAGGTCTGGGCGGTTGTCTTTGTGAGTTTCTGCACCGTGATTCGGAGAGTATTTAAGCTGTCGGTTGCATTTGTTATAACATAATACCTGATAATATTCGTTAACTCTTGATAGATAATTTGCTCTTATCCAATGAGTTACTGGTTCGTCCTTGGGATTTCGGAGGTCAGATTGCAATCGCTCTGTGTAAAAACTAACCTGTAAAATCCAGGTCCGGAAGCAGACCCTGGGTAAATATACCTGGAAGAAGAAGATTTAATTGAGGAATGTGTTAATTTATAAAAATTAGTGTAATTTATAATAATAGATCAAAAATAGTTTCAGTTAAAGGCATTCTCATAATCTGTTTGATTCGATTATTTCATTATTGGTCTGTTATAATCAAGTGTCAGATTTGGGAAATAGTGATATAGTAATTTGGTAAAATTGGGTAAATTAGTTACAAATTTTAATAATAAATCATTGATTGAATGATTTTATTTTGTAAGCATTTTAAACAAATTAGATTTCGTTAAAAGCCTTATATTTAAGTTAATTCAATAAAATTATTAATATATTTTATTAAAAACAATGAATGTCAAATATACATGAGAATAATTATGAATCTATGAAATTTCTTTTATTTTGTTTCTTTCTTTTGTAAAAAGCATAATAAATATAATTTATTTATACAAAAAGTACAACCGTTAACAAAAAACCTTATCAAAAGGAAAATATTTAAAAATAAAGGGTACATTATCGTTTCGGCTGTTTGAAAGAAGGCTTTAAACTTGAACAAATAATGCTAAGGTCAGTTTTTTGAAATGAAAGAAATACCATTGAAATAATACAAGCCTTTTAGAAGCGTGAATGTGAATGAGCCTTTATAATGTGTTCTATTCATGTCGGCCCTCATACAAATTTCGAATGAAAAGTTGACTTGTTTTGACTTTGAACGCGTATTCAAATATTAAATTAATTAGGTGCGTATGAACGCTCAGGCCTGTCTCAATTAGTAATTAAATTAAATTGTATGAGCAATTAACTGAAATAAGGTTATTAAAGTAGCTTCACGATTTATAATACTTGGTAGCTATTATACGTAAGATTAAAATTAATATACAGAAGCATAAAATTCTTATATTGAAAGTATATAGTTATATCATTTTTAGGTAAGAATTCTCACGGAAGGCTCTAACTACCAGGAGTGTCATGGTTGTTTACGCAAGCGACCCAATGATTCCCACTGTGGCGATGAGGATTATTGCCGCTTGACTAACAAGCGGTCGAGTCCCACACTACTACAGATTTGTGTACTTGAGTATACTATGTGCAGTAGTGGGCATAAATGCATTAACAGTACACGTACTGCTGCACTTAAGATTCTTTTACAAAAGTTTACACATATAAAATAAGCACAATAACCTAAAGTTCGTTCCCATCATTTAGGAGAAATTTATAATATCCTAGATGAGACTTTCATAGGTTGGCATTCATTGGAATTGCTGCTTGCAACTTACTGCTGTAATTTTTATCAAAACCGGTCTGCAACTTACCATTTACCAATATTATGAAACAAGTCAACGAATAATTTAGAACAGTCGATAATTGAAGTGAGAGGGCTACGGGCGACCTGAATAACACTGACACTAGGTTGGCCACTAACCACTCGATAAGAAAAAGACCAATGTAATTCTATCCAGTCCATGTTCAGGACCTATGTTCACTTCTAATGTTGGAGAGTGATCCTTCCGGCTCACTATTACTAAAAATCAAAACTAGAGTGTATGGAGTCAGAAGCATCTGTATTAAATGCTCGATCTTGACTTGTAAAAAGTCTTTACTATAGAAAAACAATTTTATTTTACGTAATAAGATTTCCATTATTATTATGTAAAAAGGTGTAATAATACTAACGATTTTATCTAGTACTATCAGCAATAAAACTGTTACAATAAAATATTATCATAACCCATTCTATAAATGTATCCAAAACAGCTAAATCCAACGTACGCGAAATTCCGTGAACGTTCAAACGACGAAATGCCCCAATAAAAACAGATACTCTAGACTCATGGAAGAAATCGTTATGGAACGGAAAAAATTGGAATCACACCCCGCCCCCAAATTGATTTTGTGTTCCGTAACAACTGCATTAAAATCAACGGTCACGTACTGTTTTATTGTGGGGTAAAAGTTACAATGGTAGCGCAAATAGTCAATGGGGACGGGAGATTACGTAATACAGGAATATCGAACGCGATCTCGAAACGTATTTCACGAAATCTACCCAAATCCGATCGTGCGGAATTCGCGCTATTGCCAACGATGTTTGCCTTTGAATTATTTTAGAATTTTCGTATCTTCGATTTTGGTAAAGTATTAAGACACCGTTGTTGTTTTGTGGGTAGCGAGTCTGCCTTTAGTCTAAACGGTTGCCGGATCGATTCCCGCTAGGGCAGATGTTTGTTAAAATTTCTTCAGTCTGGGCGTTTGGCCGTGTGCGTCTCACCACCGTCCCTCGGAGAGCACGTTAAGCTATCGGTTGTTATCACATAACATCTGAGAATAATCGTTAACTCTTGATAAGTAAAATGCTCTTATCCAATGAGTTACTGGTCCGCTCTTAGGGTTGCGGAGATCAGGTGGCAATCACTCCGTGTAAAAACTAGTAACCTGTCAAATCCGGATAAGAGTAATAAGAAGACCCTGGGTAAATAAAATACCGGGAATAAAGCTAGGGCGAAGAAGATATTTTGGTAAAGTATTAAATATTTAATGACTTTTTTTACACACCCACACGATTCACGTGCCCAGGAATCCAATTATATTAACCTGTAACCGAATAACATCAAGAATCTGCATTGTCAGGAAGACAGTACATCTGTTTGCCGACTTACAAATACATAAATGTGGTATACAAAAAAAAACATAGTCATAAAGTTATATAGTTCCTATTATATTAATTTGGAATAACCATACTAGGTTTTTATATCATATCTAATAACGCCAAGCCTCGTAATGAAACGTAAATATTATCTAATAAAGTATAACCATTTTCACGAGACATAATATTTTTTATGAGTCATATAACCCTCAATATTATAGAGGATATATTATGGCTATTATCCGAGCAATATTTGGAACCTGAGATCGTTCTGCATTTAGGGCTAATTATAAACATTCGCAAATATATTGGTATATATTAGTAATTAAAAAACATTTTAGCGTGTTGACACCGAACTGTCCGCCTTTATTCCCGCTAGGGATAGATTATTGTATTGATGTATTGATTATATATAAGCAGACCTTGAGAAAGCACCCGGAATGGTACCAGAGATGTATAATATATAATATTATAGTAAACCAAATAATAATAATAAAATAACATATTTTATTCACGTTTTTGGGATGTTTTATCTTAATGAGTAATGGAGGCCCAAGCCACACCCTTTAGTACCAAATATTTACTGACTTACATTTTATTTTCAAAAATAGTAAGACTATATTTATAATGATGTCATGATGTAATTAAAGACACATTTGACGATCTTTGTCGGGCGACCATTGTGATGTGTTGGTAGAAAGCCATCTTTAACCTGTCGGTCCCGGTTGTTATCAAATAACATTTTATAATAATCGTTACCTATTGATAGGTAATTTTGCTCATACCCAATAGTTACTGGTTCACCTTACGGTTGCGGAGGTCAGATGGCAATCGCTCTGTGTAAAAACTAGTAACCTTTCAGATTCGACTAGGAAAAATAAGCTGACCTCTGGGCAAAAGTAGCGGGATTCATTAATTAATTTGATTAGAAATAGACGTATTAAAAGATATATTTAACTAAATATAGATAAGATAAAATAGTCTTTTTAATTTCATATCAATGGCCATTGAACTTAAACAAATCAACTAACCAGAATTAATTAAATCCAGAATTAAGACATCGAGCAAAAGGGGTAATAAATTTCGTTTCATCTCTAAATTTCCGTAAAATTTGTTCTAAAGTCACTTGGAGAGATTTACGTGGAATTCTCATGTACAACCGTTTTAATAGGAATTTGTAGATAAACTATTCGTAATACGTTATACCATTGAGACCCGATTTTAAAAGTTTTAGGAAACTTCGTCAACGTCCTTTGATCTTTGGGCTGTGTTTTTTTTTTCATAATCAGAGGGCCCAGACAAAGTTACTAGAAATAAGATAATTTCGTAATGTATGAAAATTGTTTCTTTTTTTTTAATAAGTTGTGTTATAGGTATTTGTACATATTGTATTGTTTAACATAAATAGTAAATAATATTATGATCTTGCAGTCAAACATTTATCTTTGGTTTTGCGAGACTGTTACAAAAAAAAAATTTAAACATTTTTATTATGTAATTAAATTAATTATTCAAAAGAAAGAAAAACATTGTGAGTGGGATCGGCGAAACCTCGAAAAAAATAAATTATTAAATGAAACAAAAAACCCAACTGCATTAATAATAATTCCTAAAAAGCTAAAAACAAGCTCTATAATGACTACTATAATATAAATATTTCTTTAATGTTAGTGAAGGTACTGCAGACGGGGACAAGCATTGAAATAAAACATAATTATTATATTTTTCCGTAATTTAAGCACTTCCCTTTAAACTCCATCATCAATTTACAAATTGATTGATCAGCTTGTCCCCGTCTGCAGTACCTTTACTAACATTAAAGAAATATTTATATTATAGTAGTCATTATAGAGCTTGTTTTTAGCTTTTTAGGAATTATTATTAATGCAGTTGGGTTTTTTGTTTCATTTAATAATTTATTTTATTTAAAACTTTTTAGTTATATAATTAATAACGGATTAGGTATATATATATATATATATATTCAAGGAGAAGACGTGAATTACTTATAAACGCGAAGCCTAAGCCCTTCACCGTAAAAAGCTATTTTTTTGGTGTTGCTTTTAAAACGTAAACGGGCACTAAGCAAGTTTTTTTTTGAAATTTAACCCTCAAGGGGTTAAAAAGGAGTTAAAAGTTTTGTTGGAAGTTCATCATTTTTGAAATTAAAATCATGTAGCATTGTTTTTTGGGGAACTATTAACACATTTCCTTCAATCCTGCTCCTGAAGGTGTAAAGCTTTATTTGAAAAAGAAAGGATTTGTTCCTCCAAATTTAACGCAGCGAAGCCGTGGGCAGAAGCTAGTTATAAGTAATATAACTTAGCTCTCTGCACTATTCAGGTCTAACTAGAATGTCGCTTATATTTTTGGAAAGTTCTATCCCACAAGCTTGTAACTTATTTCGAGCTAGCATCTGCCCGCGACTTCGTCCGCGGTGACTTTAGAATTGGCTCTAGAGACAAATGAACCATTTGTAAGTAAATAATCACTACATAGTATAAAACAAATTCGCTCTCTCTGTCCCTATGTATGCTTAAATCTTTAAAACTACCCAACGGATTTTGATGCGGTTTTTTTAATAGATAGAGTGATTGAAGAGTTATTATAAGATGTATTATAACATCCATTAAATAGTGGAGAAAAGAAAGTGTTATTTTTGAGGTTTCTAATGTGTTGTCGTAAATAATTACATTTAACGCGTGCGAGCCACGGATAGTAATCATCAAAACTACTGGATCGATTTTAATAATTTTTTAAGTAAATGACATAGGCTATATATTTTATACCCATGCGAAGCCGGAGTGGGCCGCTAATATTTTATAAGACTAAGATAAAAAGGGTCTGTAGAGTGTTTTTAGATAATCCCATGAGAAACTAACATTTTTTAGGAATAAAAAGTATTTTATGTCTTAATCCAGGTTACAATCTTTGTATGTGCTAAGTTACATTCCAATCCGTCAAATCGTTAATGTGATGTGTGATTGAGTAATCTAAACATTTTTCAGTACGTTTTTGATAATGCCGAGGAACCTACCATTTTTCCTGGTATCAAATGTGTTAATTCAGGGTGTGTTAATTCAATATAAGCTCTCTGTGTGCTAAATTTCATCCCAATTCGATCAGCAGCTTTTGCGTGAAAAGGCTAAACTACTTTCTTACTCCTCTCTCATACTTGGCTCACGTTGTCATCAAGATTGCAATAAATATTGATGGAGTGAACGCATTTTACGAAACAAAACTGAATGTTACTCGAAAATACGGTTTATCATTTCTTTGCTGACTTTGAAGTTGAAAATGGCAGTTTTGCAGAATTGCGTCAGAGGATAAGGAGTTCGGAGAGCCGACAAACAGGCAGACATTTGCAAAAATATAAATATATGATATTTCATCATTTAGTTTTTAGTTCCGAGTAACATTTTTTATAAGAATCTGAGATGTAGGTACAGACACATAAAATTTATATTTTTCTTACATTAAATAAATTACATGACTAGGATATACCTATTTATATAACTATGCCGTATTTTTTATTTATAGAAAATGCTTTAATTAATTATTCTATACATTGCGAGTGAAATTGGCAATCACTGGCCAAAAAAAAACAAACTTTAATCATCGATATCTCGAAAACTAAGCAATGTATCGAAAAATTTTATTTTTACATTTCTTCTTATTTCATTGATTTCTACAAGAAAACATCATCAGATTTTAGCTCTGAGTGAACTGTGATATTCCGCTTTGAATATCTTTGCTTCTGCGGAACCCATGTTAAAATAATGTAGCCTATGTCACTCTCACAACTGAGACGAATCTAATGATACCCCATAAGTCGATGTACGTCCAAGGATTTAGCCTGTAGAGCGTCACAAAGAAATAGACATACATACATACATACATACATACATACATACATACATACATACATACGCTCGAAAAACATTACCCTCCGGCAGTCGGGTAAAAATCAAACTTCAATCATCGATATCTCGAAAACTAAGCAATATATCGAAAAATAATATACTTACTTTTCTTCTTATTTTGTTAGGTTCTATGAGAAACCATCATCAGATTTTGGTTCTATATGAACTATCATATTCCGCTTCGAATATCTTTGCTTTTACGGAACCCATATTAAAATAATGTACCCTATGTCACTCTCACATCTGAGACGAATCTAATAATACCCCATATGTTGAACTCCGTCCAAGGGCTTAGCCTGTAGAGCGTCACAAAGAAATAGACATACATACATACATACATACATACATACGAACGCTCGAAAAACATTACCCTCCGGCAGTCGGGTAATAAAATAAATAAGCTTTCGAAATACCACGTGACTTATAGTTTTTGATTGACAACGAACAAGAGTATTTGACTTTCGCAATGGAATTGACACGGAGCGATTGCCGCTTGTCTAGGCCTCCGGATTCGATTCGGTTCGTAGCGGATATTTCTATTGATCTTAAAAATATCTAATTGATTTCACAAATATCTATTTCCGTCTAGGCGTTTTCCTTGGAGGCTTTCTCACCGTTCTTGGAAGAGGTGTTGGTCCGGGACCATCACCACCGGGACCTTTTTATCATATAGCAGATAATAATTGTTAACTCTTGATACGTAATATAATCCAATGAGTTTTAAGGTTACGGTCGGATGGAAATCGCTGTGTGTTAAAACTAGTAGCCTGTCTAATGAAATGTTAAAAACTTTCTCAATCAAGTTGTATTATAACTAAATTGAAAGTGGATTATAATTATGTATGTGTACATACCAATAGGACGTGTTGCAGTATTTTTTTTTTTTTTTTTATGTTAGTAAGCTGGCAAGCATCCATACGGATGGTAAGCGGTTTCCGTAGCCTATGAGTGCCCTGTAATTTCAGTAGCCTACAGTGCCCTTCAAACCGTAACACAGTAATGTCAAACACATTATTACTTTGCGGTAGAACTGACACTGCGGCGGTACCTACCTAGCCGGCCTCTTGCAACAAAAGACCTACCACCAGCGAGCCTATCATTATTTTTATTTACCTAGGCATATATCTTTTTGTTCCAACTTATATAAACTTAACAAACCTTCTTCTTATCGAGTGGCTAGTGGCCACTAATCAACCTAGTCAGAGTTGGTCAGGTCGCCTGTATAGGCCTTTGCTTCACTTTGCGACTATTGGTAAATTTATAGCAGCTGGAACCTAGTTTTTAAGTTCCCTCCGAAGCATGGAGACCTCAGTTGAAATTCCATTATGGGAGTATCTAATGAGTAACCGCGCCTAAAATTGCTGAACTCACCGATCGTTTACCGATCAGTGACCACATGTTATTATAAACTTTTCCAACTGTTTGTAGATTTATATGCCATTTTTAAAAGAGGTATAAAAAAAAAAACCTTTTAAAAAGTTCCAATTTGTAGAAAATATAAGGGAATTATTTTTGAAAACGTCACAAACAGAATAATTATTTCACCTCAGCTTTCAAGGGATCGTATTACTGACGGGGAAATGATAAATTGATTTATTCTTATAACATCTTGTGATCTTTCTACAGATGAAAATATTCCGGTCGTCATAACAAGATTTGAAATGACATGTCCACGGAACAGAAGGTATAGTGAAAATAGCATCGTGTATTTTTGAATAATATTTGTTACTAGCTAGCTTACGCAGATAGCTCCCGCGGCTCCGCTCCCGTGCTGTACTGATTTTTCTTTACTGCACGGAGGAGTTGCCAGTGAAAGACCCGTTAAAATTCAGTTATTTTAGGGATTAGCCGGAACAAACAGACAGACAGAAAATTTTTTTTTTTTTTAATTTAAGTACCATATGTACTTTTACATGTATTTAGTGAAAAACTGTTAATTTGTAAGTACAAGTTACACTTCAACTTTATTTCTTTGTATAAATATAGGTTTTTTAGTGAATTAACTTTTATTTTTTAGTGTACTTTTAGTTTAAGTGTACAAAAAATACTTTGTGTTCAGGATTTCTCAGTCATTGACATAACTACCAAGTCACTCTTGAAATGATACCTAGGGCTTTATACAGGACTATACTTAGCGCTTATTTTTGACATCTGCTGTATCACTTTTAAATTAGTTTTAGTCTAAGGGCATGCTCTTTAAACGTAATCGCAAAGACAGAAATAAAATATGGCACCAATTATACGAAGGAGGAAAAGATACGATTAAATTATTTAAAAGGTCAGTTCTAACATTTTTAATTAAGGGTGAAATAAATTATCCGGTGATACAATTTCGTATTCAGGGCAACGAGTTTTGTTCTAACACGAATAAAGTTTTCTTTGTACTCATTACGAGATTTTGATTTTGATTTATTTAATTAAAAATTTCTTTTTTTTTGTATAAATGTTTTCATTTTGACTGCTTCATGACGGTTGGCAAACAAGCATATGATCCTGACGGTAAGCAGTCAACGCAACATATTTTGAACGCTTGCGATACTTGAAGTATCACATGCGCATTGCCAACACGAGTTATAGTAGGGAAGGGATGAGAAGGTAAAAAAGAAGGGAACATGGGTACAGTTACTTTACACCGATTTTTTTATAAGAGAGTACTGCTTCTCTGGTCAAGCTGGTCCATTTTTGCTGGGAGGATTCTTCAGCAGAGATTATTCCACCAGTGCAATCAGTCACACTGGTGGTAGGTCTTTTGTTGCAAGAGGCCGGCTAGTTAGGTACCACCGCAGTGTCCAATATTCTGCCGCCAAATAGTAGTGTTTAGGCACTACTGTGTTCCGGTTTGAAGGGCATTGTACGCTAGTGAAATTACTGGGCGAACGAGATTTAAGAACTAATATCTCGAGGTTGGCAACGCGTGAGTGGCACCTACTAATGGTGCTGCAAGCGCTCATAGGCTGCGGCAGCCACTTACCATCACGTGGGCCGTATGCTTGTTTGCCAACTTCTAACATAAAAAAAACTACTATAAAATAAAATTTTTACTATAAAATAGAATTTGAAGGAAACGTATAAAGTAAGTATTAATTAGTAGCAGAGTCCAGATCCCGTTATAGACTTACTAAAGTCCATGGACCGACATATTCATCCATGGACAGACAATTTTGAATCTACCACTTTTGAAATTGAAATCTTATACTAAGTGGTGTTTACTAAATAAAGCTTATTATTCTGTTAATAAATATATTGCAGATAATGTGGCATGGAATTAATATACGTTGAGTTTCATGCGGGATATATATCTTAATTGTACATTTGACAAATGTAATGTGATTATTTTTGAAAAGAGTAACTGTACAATTTCTTGCCGTTTCTTCTCTGCAGAATCTACCTTCCGAATCGGCGGTAGCTTCACTTAGGCGGACATAACAGACTGTATATTTGACGATTCAAAAGTGCTTAAAAGCCTATTTGAATAAAGAATATTTTAAGTTTGAGTTTGAGTTTGAGTTTGAGTTTGAGTTTGAATTCACTTCGACAAAATGTACCCTCTCGTCATAGATCGACCGCAAGTGCTGGTACCACTTTATAAATTCAACACCAACGCAACAGAACGAACTTAGTCACACGCTAACTTCACACGATATGATTTGTGACTATGTTCGTTTCTAATGAACATCGTAGTTCTTAGTAGTATTTGCTAATGGTACTAAGAACTACGATCGTATCTATTCTTACAGAGCCCTCTTGCTTTCGAAATGAATGAGCCGGATCGACTGGGGATTTACTACCCTATTACAGAACATCGACGTTCATACTTACGTTTATTCTATGCGTTGAGGGCAAATTTTCTATTCCCCTTTTGCCTTCCCCATTTATTTTCTGTCCTTCTCTTTTTTGTCATGAGGATACGGTCCGCCTGATAGTAAGCAGTCTCCGCAACCTATGAACGCTTGCAATATTTGAAGTATCACAAGTGCGTTGCCAACCCAAGGAATAAGAGGAACGGGATGAGAAGGGAAAAAAAGAAGAGAACAGAGGGGGTGGGTGATTGGGCCTCCGGTGCTCTCACTCATCGCACGAAACGCAAGAGTACATAATAATACTATCTCTGTCTGTCTCTGCTCCATCCTTCAGTTCGGCAACACACTACTGATCACTACAGCATCATGCTACTGATGTTGTAAGTTTGGCAGCCTAGTGTCAGGAAGGCCGTAAGCTTGTTTGCCATCTATGTGGTATATAAACAAGAATTAATCGCCTCGATTCCCGTTCGGAGCAGATGTTTAAATTTTAAATTTTCCTGGATCGGTTGCAGCGACGCGCCGTCCGAATTATTGGTGATGTGGAGGTCTCTAACACCCTCGAACCTCTACAACTTCGTCGCGAGATTGCCGCCCTCAGCGCTTTCTATAGACTATACCACGGCGAGTGTTCAGATGAATTATTTTCCCTCATCCCTCCCTCCCCCATTCAAGAACTACGCGTGCCGGTCTCCGATGTCACCGACTAACTGTGGCATCGATTCCATCGCGAACAAAGAAGTTTGCCAACTCTTTTCTTTGTCGCACGTCAAAAAAATTGAATTTTTTACCGGCACACGTGTTCCCTCATTCTTACAACCTGGGGTCCTTCAAACGAGGGGTGAAGAGGCACCTTGCGGGTAGGCAGGGCGAGGATGGCTAGTACAGTTCGCCTTCTGCAACCACATTAGCCACCTTTGCGTGTGGACTCTACTTCCACTTACCATCAGGTGCAGTAGAGTCATTTGCCCTCCGGCGTTATTTAAAAAAAAAAAAGATGTTTGTATTGATCATACACGCACGTTTTTCAGTCTGGGTGTTTCTGTTCTTGTCATTGTGTATATTTCCGGACCCCCGACACAGGATATGATTATCCTAATGCAGGCTGTTGAGTGTTCAGCATTTATTTTTTTTAGTTTCCTAAAAACAACAAAACTCAATAATGACTATAAACGTAACTGTATTAAATAATCACTACCAACCGCCCGGGGCACAGAAATATAAAACGATGTCTTTGATTAGATCCTTTTGTTTTTACAAGGTTATTTCGGGTTCCGACCGATAGCTGACCCAATTACAATATTTATTCCAATATTGTGAACCTGAAGAGTTTGTTTGTTTGGTTGGACGCGCTTATCTCTGGAACTACTGGTTAGTTGGTGGAATAGTAACACAATAATAAAGCGAAAGAATTGCTCGTTCGTTTGTTTAGTTAAAAAATAAAGCTGTAGACCACGCGAGCGAAGCGGCGGCGCTAGTATTATAAAACTAAATTGTATTTTATTTAAACAAAAAAGTGGTTATGCCGAGACGACGATAAAGGCAAATAAGCAAGCAGTTAGTGAATAGTTTTTAGCATGTCTTTTACCGACAAGACTGGAGCAACCGAAGGGATAAGAAGATTTCAAAGCGAAGAAGGAATAAAGTACCTGGACAGTGGGAAGGAAATGAGGATTGGTAAAAGGAAATGACGTTTTTTCCCCCATGCCTTTTAGCTATCTTCATGTATCTTAGCTCTACACATTGCCCGCTTAGAGCTTAAATGCCCGCCTGGTTAGCTAGCACCATACGTTTGTGAAAAGCTCGTAAAGTAACTCGTTTCGTTTTCAGCCAGCGTACAGTCAGCATCTTAAAGGTTGCCAACGAACTTGTAAGCCCTATGTTGCAGATGTTCATTGGCTGCGGTAATCATTTTTTTTTTTCGGAATGTGTATTGCTGTTGGCCCTACTGGCCTTGATAGCGTCAGTGAGCGGGGGCGAGTACAGAGACTCAGCCTTGATAAAGGGCAGCCCTCACGGGGCTCAAATTTGATTCCGTCCTTAGGGTGCCTCCTGCGAAGCCGAACCACGGCTAAGGACGTCATCGGAGATGGAGGCAGCGCCCCGAGCGCATTCTATACGATGGACCGGTAATCATTTAAAGTCACAAAAGCCTTGTGCCCGTTTGCCCCCTTTGAGATAAATAAAGAATAGAATAAATAAACTTTATTGTACACCACTAATATACAGTGAGTTAGGATCCCTTATTTTACGTATCAATTCAGGTACAGGCGGCCCTATCGCTATGTAGTATCTCTTCCAGACAACCTCGCTTTTAGGTGAAATGAGCAAAGAGAGGTAGGTGGTGCTACGTTACACAACAAATATAGAAAGACATTAGTAATACTATGATATAAATAAATAACATATATTATTATAAAAACTAAAAAGAAGTAACCATTGTAACATAAAGAAAAGTGAAAGCGAAGAAACGTGAAAAGATCTTATAATTAATACTTATATAGTATTTGTATAAGTCTATACATTTTCTTCATCCTAGCATTATTCCCGGTATTTTATGTACCCAGGGTCTGCTTATTACTCTTATCCGGATTTGACAGGTTACTAGTTTTTACACAGAGCGATTCCCATCTGACCTCCGCAACCCTAAGGGCGAACCAGTAACTGATTGGATAAGAGCAATTTACTCATCTAGAGTTAACGATTATTATCAGATGTTATTGATAATAACCGGGACCGAAAGCTTAACGTGCTCTCCGAGGCACGGTGGGGAGACCGACACGGACAAACTCCCAGACCGAGACAGAAATTTTAACAAACATCTGCTCAAGCGGGAATCGAACCCGCAACCGTCGAGACTGAAGGCAGACTCGCTACCCACAACGCCACAACGGTGTCAATAATATAATATATGTATAAGTCTATACATATATTTAATAATAACGTCTGTGCTAAGGATTTTGAAGAAAATGTATCTGTATCATATATTTAATTAATGATGGTTGTCAGAATTCGTTGAAAGCGCTTGAGAAGTACCTCTGAGGGGAAAGCAGCAATCATTCACTGCTACTAACAATGAAGCAATAAAATGTACCACTAGAATCTTGCGTCTAACGAATAATCGTTTTAAAAGGAAATAAAACAAACTTTCAACATTTAATTCGAAATATAATGGATTTTAAAAAATGTAACTGTTTCGTCGTATTTAAAAAAAAGAGATTTTCAATTCGGTCATATTTTTTTTATTACCTCATAAATTAGACATTAATACACCTTTGGTCCTATTTATGCGTAATTTCAAGGACCAATATCACCTCTTAATGTGAAAAAAATAGGTGCCATAATTATGTGCAAATTTTGTTCTCATACCGACTTCTGTTGAAGAAAATATATATATATTTTTTGTATGTTTTTCCACAAATTGTATCTTAAATAACAATATATATTAATTTACATGTATACATTTTTATATACGGTAAACTCATGTTATTCATTTATGTTAATTGTAATAATTATATTTTATGAAATCATAGCTATTATTATAAAGTTCTGTTCAATATTTAACGTACACAAGTCTGGCTTCGTCGGGAAGTACTACCCGCACATAGGATATCGAAGTGAATTAACAGAGTCTACTGTTGCGTTTCGTCATTTTGCGAACTAAAAACCGACATTCCCATTCGTTCAAAGTTTTTTTCCAACATTCAATGTTATATTAGCTATCAACCCCAAAAAAAATTATGTAGGACGACCCACAAAGATATGCGTCTTAATATCCTCCCAGTAGTCGGAATCGAACCCGCGACGGTTGACCGAATCAAGGTCACTACCAATAAACCACAACACAACCCAAAACATTAGTATATGACATACTTAACAACTTATCACTCAAATGGTCCCCCACGGTATCTTTATAAATTCTCTACGTCCGACATTCACATAAATTCTTCAAATAAATGTCATCAATAACAGTTTGATTCAAGAACCCTCATCTCACTGCAGTACGTACTTTAACAATGTCGTTGTGGCTATGGGTTAGAGTAATGGGGCCTGTCGGACCCCCTCTAAGAAACACTTTATCGTCTAAATTGGAAGCGTCTATGTATTTTTAAAATAATATCAATTTTATCACTTGAACATAAGTGTTGTTTTACAATGTACAAAACATTAATCTATATTAATTTATTACTATACATTAATAAATACACAGACATATTTGTCATGGCAAGCCATGCGACATCGACAAGTGCAAGCCATTATACCATAAGTTACTTAATTTCTTAAAAGAATTTATTCCGAAGTGAGAGAAAATAATGAAGTCGTTACCTCTACTTGGAAGGCTATTCGATCGCAATCCTTCTTAAAAAAAATTCGTCTCGATTTGAATATCCGGACCTAAATGCGAAGTAAACACTTTCACTCTGCCCGACGACGCCACAGTAACGGTAATAGATGACGAAACAGGAAAGCAAAATGGACATATAGACGGTATCACGAAAGAAGAGCTCGAAGCATCGTAGTCTCGACGCAGCCCAATAACGCTTCACGGAATAACAGGCGATCATCGAATACAAGCAGCAAGTTCAAGAAACTACGCATATCGGCCCAGCGAGTAACAGAACAAGATATGACTGGCTGCGAATACATTAAAGATTTAGCCGCGCAATTGATATATGAGAACCCCAAACGAAAAGTGCTAATCGGACAAGACAACTGGCATCTTTTACTCGCGACCGCCGTTAGAAAGGGACAACGACATCAACCGGCCGCCTCTCTCACGCCATTGCTCTGGGTACTACATGGCGCGTTCTAGGACGCTTGGACATCGAGTACATTTGCATTGTTCGGCGAGTGCACGAAGAAACGGAGTTTCGAACGCTACGAAACAGTTTTGTTATGGAGCAGGCCAGACGTCGTTATGCCCGATAACTAAGAGAACGCATACAAGAGACTCATAAACACAGAAAAGAAAATAGATAAAGATGCGTCGCTCGATGAGAAATATGAGAAAAAAATGAATGCTGTCTTTTAAAATAGCTATGCAGAATTCGCACAGACAGTAACCCTGAATGATCTGAATCAAATTAGGCAAAGTACAATTTATCAAAATCTGGTGGCTAAAAACAGTAGTGGCCCAACGTACGCGAAAAACCATTTTCTTTGGCTCTTCCACGACGACATCGGTGGAGGCGAGCTATATTTTCTTGTTCAGTTTGCAGTTGTATGAGCTACATGATTTAACGTAAGCGGTTTTAAATGAAAACCATTCTTGATATGGACCGCTTTACGTCGGTAGCTCGATAAAGTGTCGAGTGTCGGCACCGGCTGTGGTACTATTGAAATAGCAAGCGTCATCGTTAGGACGAGGGCCGTCGATTGTAGTTGGCTGTTGTAACTAAACCTACCTTACTTTATATATATAATATAGAAATAAAATATATTTAAATAAGTTATGTTAAATGCACGAAAATAAATAGCATAAAACTACGAAATTGGCATGTGTATCGTCTAGCGGTCAGGACCCTTGTTACGTTGTGATCATAATAACCCGTGTTCTTTTAGAGCATCAGAGGCAACAGGTTCAATTCGACAATGGAAAACAATAATATCTTATTTATTATATAGTTTAATTATATTAGTGTAATATGATTATTATAATAAAAATATTTATATAAGACCGTAAAGGCTAAATGGTGAGATAATAAATATATCCCTATACTTTCAACACCTCTTACGAGTAGCTGAAAGTAGTCCGCTCCTCCAATTCTTATATACTTAAACTCTATAGTAAAAATATAAAGAAGAGGGGAGATCGATGGCCCCGCACACGCCACCGACTGTGGGCTCCAACCATAGATACGAACCCTCCCGGGTAAGGGATAGGCTATTTATAGTGCGCCTGCGACACACAATTTGATTAATTATATTTATAATTTCGTTATTAAGACATCAGTCTTATCTTTATTTATTTCATATTGTTGTTATTTTCATAGGCCAAAGCCACGCATAGAAAGGGATCAGGCCCTGATATTTTGTAATGGTATCAATCAAGACCGAAGTCACATAATATTTCATATTCATTTTTGTATGAGAAGGCTAAACGCCATAATAATTGAGGGACAAGCCCTGGTCATTATATATAAGGGAATAAATCCCTGGTTCAGATATGTATTCGAACACTAAACCGCCAGGCGGCATTCCGTAAGCACAATGCTATAATCGTCAACCTCACCTTAGTGAAGGATAATTCATCAATAATAATAAATAATAACATTTATAAGGTATATTTCTCATACCACTATATATGGTTAATATAGAGTTTATATTTATCATGAACCTCACCTTTGTTAAGGTGTTTTCATCAATAATGCTATTTATAGCGTATATTTTTTTCATCACTATATATGGGTAATATAGTATTTATAATAACCTCACCGTAGTGTAGGCAAATTCATTAATAATTATATTTATGACGTATATTTCTTTTATCACTATATATGGGCCATATAGTATTGATAATAGTCAATTCTTTATAATATCACAACCGCAATTCTTTGAAACTAAGTCCTACCTAACCCTCCCTAATTGTTATTTAAATAATCGCATTGTCTTATAATTAATATTCGTGGGCTTATATCGTATTCGTAATCGCATTGTCTTACAACTAATATTCTTTGATTTATGTCGTTTTCGTATTATAACTCTATATCATAAGATATTATAGTTTATATATTATTTATTATAGTTTTGCATCATTAAAACCATAGCACTTGCTCACGCAAGGTACCCTTTGGCTCAATACTCAAACATACATCCGAATCCAGTTCATTATTTAAGACGTGATAAACACGCATGAAAAGAGTTAAGCAGGCCACACTGTCTAATACCAGTTAGCTATCTCGAAGTGAGAAGCAACCAGTTGCCCTAATAGTATGACATGCTACAATGTCAATTATAAAAATCCCTATTGCTAAGCTAAGGGGGCGTCTCTAATAAGAAGACGAGTCATTTTGCTACAAACGATGTATAATATTCCAGCGCCTCAGCAACAAACCGAACTACATAACGGCATCGACCTAAGTCGCACCACCGCAGCAATTCTAATCTGTATCACTGGGGCCGCTTCAGCAATGGACCTGAGGAAACTACTGCATCGATATAAATCGCACCACAGAGTCAACCCCATGTCAACATCACATCAGCAAAGTCAAAGGACCTCACTCGAGGACACTATAGACATGACCAAAATCATATCGGAGCCTCATACTTAAGCATCGGGTCAACTAAGATTAAAAATCCTCAGGCCTCGCTTAAGGACACTATAAACATGACTCAGGTCACATCAGAGCCTCAAACTCAAGTATCGGGTCAACTAAAACTCGCCAAAACATTATACACGTATACAGCTGAAATATAATTATTTATTAGTTACGACGCATAAATTCTTCCCAACGCATACTTTTAAATCTTCATTGAATTCGCTTCTTCTTAGGTTTCAAATAATCTAGTAGATTCTGAAACATAAACAATATTTGCGCCGAAGCATTACTTTCGCTATTACAATATTATATAATATTAAAGAAACGGAGTAAACTTCGTTTCTTAATATGTATCAAACATATATACATTCATAATTGACGGACCCACAAACCGTCATTAAATATTTAATTTATAATAATAAATTATTTTCAATATATTTCAACGATATAAATTTGCCTTTAACATGTATAGATCATATTATTCATATTAGATCTCTTTGCCAGTAATCATAGACGGGCCACCATACCGTCATTATTTATTAATTATTGTATATATATTTAATATATACTTTATATATATATTCTTTGCCATGCATCACCATTAATAATATGTATAAAATCCATATACGAAGATCGGAAACCTTAGCTAGCATTCTAGCAGCATGGCCGCCCGAACGCACCGCCTTGGTAAACCGTCCACATATACGCGGGGGTAGAGACGTCAGACGGGCACTCACCAAGCATACGCTCGGAGACACCTTCGCCGACACCACACCCTTTATATATGTGAAACAGCTGCAATGACATTCGGCACCTGAATCCGTGATTTTCCATACATTTTCCTATTTCTATGGAAATTTTCATACAAAATTTTATAAATTTTTGATTTTGTAAAAATATTATTTTCGGGGTATGTCCATACTTAGTATTACGTTGCACATAGTCACGTGGTCGGCAAACGATTTTTAGGTTAAGCAACTTTGGGTGCGGTCAGTAAATGGATGGGTGACCGTCCATAAATAGGTTCATATTATAGAAAATACATTGTTTTAGAGATTTAAATAAAGTGTAATATTGAGATCGTCACACTGTGTATCAGAATTATGCGGCTGATCGTAGCGTAGTTGTGACTAACGTCTCGTTCTTACTTTCGTTTAGCCAATCGGTGACCTGACGCACTGTTTCTTGAAACGTCGTGACTGTGTCGTCGGGATTGACGATTGTCTTGCGGTATTTTTGTTCCCAGATCTTGACCATGCAACTGGTATGACCAGAATATGTGAGATGCACACCTATAAACTGGATTGTCGAAGACACCGATTAAAGATCTTGTAAATTTACGATACGATGTCGAGGAAATTTTTATTTACTGTTTCTTCGGGTTAAGTATTTAACTATTGCTGACTATTCTTGCTGATAACTATCCCGAAGTGGTATTGCGTTGGAACTGACGTTGTTCGGCCCGGCAGCTGATATTTACAACTCCGGGCGCAACACTGGCACGGCCATATGGCTACCTGTATGATGCGTTCGAGCTCAGCTACCTGGGATGAACAATACCCTCGTTTGCTACAACATCAGGCACGGCCATGCAGACAACGCGCCTGAGCTTAGCTACCTGAGCGGAACAATCAATGTGCGAAACAGTGAGCATTCACCGCTCGCCCTTGTGCCGCAATAAATATTTATTATTTTAACAAATACATTTTACAAGTGACAATTAACGTTATTGTACTTAAAATTTTTTGTACAATTAGCTATTTAGTATTGTATATAAAAGACCTTTATAAAACATAATTACTTATTTTCTAAAGACTATTGTGGTTTAACTATTTATATACTTGCCTTACTATGTCTATTATAGCACTTTATACTTATTTATTATAATAAATGAACTTTCTACTAATACTATTTTCGTTCGGCTCTTCTGAACACATTGGTTCATTTAAAATAAAATAAAAATAAAAATGAAAGAATTAAGATTCTTAGATTTTCGTTTTTACATCATATCTTACGAGTATGGATGTATATTCTCCGTACCAAAGTAGAGCAGTGTGGGGGGTTAAGCGGCTTATTCTTTCTACACAAATGAGATCTTTGTCAAACAACAGGACAATAACAGACTGTTGCTTTTATTACTTTTGTAAAAACAAAAAACCCTCTCTGACTATTTGTCTTTGTGCTTGTTTCGACCCTTATTACATAAGAGTCACATGCTCAATTTACATACTCTTTGACATGCTTTTAATTATAATTTTGACAAGTCCAAACGATTGACCTAATAAGGGACTGAAGCGTGATTTTTTACTTTTTTTTAACTATATATTTTTATTTTATTATCACAATGATACGCTACCGAACTTCTCTGTTGGTACGTATTTTACTACAAGAGGCTGGCTAGGTATGTACCACCATTGTGTCAGATATTCTACCGTAAAGCAGTAGTGTATTAAGCATTGCTGTGTTTCGGTTTGAAGGACACTGTAGGTAGTGAATTTAAGACCCAATATCTCAAGGTTCGACGACGTTGTGCCGCAGCGGTTGCGAACTTACCTTATGCGCCACAGATTCAATTCCCACTCGGAGCAGATATTTGTATTGGCCATACAGCCATTCATTTTTGTTTTGTCCTTTTCTTTGTGTATGTTTCCGAACCCCCGACAAAGGATAACGCTAATGGGGACCGTGGAGTGTTTAGCGTTTATTATTATAAGGATAACCGTTTACCATCAGACCTTATGCTTACTGGCCAAATGAGTTACATAAAAGCGCCAGTTATTAAAAATTTTAAAACGATAGGTAATCAAGGGCAGTAATAATTTCAGTTTCAATTTTGTTTACAGCTAATTTATTTTAATGAAAACAACTTTTAATATTTCGCGGATGAATTCATCGTTACAACAATTGAATATTAATAACGGGGCCCTCAACATAAATTAATTACGAGAGCCATTAATTTTCGTGCTCAAAGTAGCTTTTTCACTTGTAAATTTATATTTTCTGGAAGCAATATCCATGATTCTTGATTCCGTCGGGGGCGTATTTTGATTTAGACGTCTGTTTATGTTTTTGTTATTGTTTCGTTTGTCAAGTAGTTTAGGACTTTGTTATTTCTATTTCAATGTACAATAGTATCACAATATTCTTAAGTTTGTTATAACTGGAAATACACTTATTATATTACTTTAATATTTTAATGTTCTTCTTCGTCCTAGCATTATTCGCAATATTTTTTATTTTAGCTAGCGTCTGCTTATTACTCTTATCCGGTTTTGACAGGTTACTAGTTTCTACACGGAGCGATTGCCATCTGACCTCCGCAACCCTTAGGGCGAACCAGTGACTACTTGGATAAGAGCAATTTAATTATCAAGAGTTAACGATTATTATCAAATGTTATGTGATAACAACCGGGACCGACAGCTTAACGTGCTCTCCGAGGCACGGTGGGGAGACCTACACGGACGAACGCCCAGACGGAGACAGAAATTTTAACAAACATCTGCCTGAGCGGGAATCGAACCCGCAACCGTTGAGAGTAAAGGCAGACTCGCTACCCACAACGCCACAACGGTTAATATTTTAATGTTATAGTCAAAATTAAATTCATTTGTTTTTATTTGTTAAGTTAATAAGTCGAAATTAAATAGGTTCTGTTTGGAATATTCATAGAAGAGGCTGTGTATAAAAAAATGCTTTGAAAGGGTCAGTCGTTGTGTGTTTACTGTGAGTGAAAATTAATTCAGTGTCAATGAATTTGAGCTTCATTTCTTCACCTATCCCTACGTGTAAAGTTTTATTTTGAGACTCTTCTTACAAATACTAATTTATATTCACACAATCAAAATAAAAAATGAAAAGAACGAACTTGCTCGACCAAGGAAGTACTTTGGTATTTTGATGAGGATAGAGTACAAAGTGCATGAGTATGTTTGATGAATGTTTGTTACTTCTTCACGCATAAACTAATGAACAGATTGTAATTAAAATTGGTCAAGGGCAGCTTATTTTGGCTTACCTACTGGAGTGATATAAAGTATAATTTTTAATCTGAAGAGGTCTTATATTACCATGGGATAATCAATAACTTTATTAATGCGAACGGATTTGCGAGCACTGCTAGTATTTTTATATATTCCAAGGGAGTGATAGTGAACGTTGTTCTAACCGTGGTATCGGGTTCGAGAGCAACACAACGCAAATTATTGTATTGATACAACAAGGAATTGTTTCAAATGGTTGTACACAACTTGTAAAAAGGCATGATATATTTACCTTTGTTATATAAAACAAAACAGAGAGAGAGGGAGAGAGAAAGGAGGGGAGAAAGTAAGAGACAGGTAGAACAACTGTAACTGGAGCTTAAAAACAATATATAAATACATTGACCTTATAGATTGTCATAACTTAAAATATACATCTATTTTATAAAAATACAAGTAATTTGCTACAAATTTGCTTCAATTATAAAACGAGAAACCAACTTACAAAGAATGACAACAAGAAATCAGTCTTAAGCTTCTTAGGGTAAGAAATAGACGCTCCAGAAACTTAAAGTTAAAACTGAACTTATAACAAAAGTCGAAATCAATAAAACGCCACGAATAAAACTTTCGAAAAAGTATTTCCCATAGAAAATAAATCACCTTTCCCAAGTCGACGCTATTCGTTCGCGCCATTAAAGGTGGCCGGCAACTTTTATCGTTCGACGTCAAAATTGAGAATTTTTCCTCTCGTCGAAGTGTATATTTCAATATGGATTTACATCGGCTCAATGAAACTTCGAAATTAGACTCGTAATATCGCGAAGGTAAGTTGATTTATTCATTTAATTCTTAATTGACTTTATTTTTAGGAATCAGAAGGTGAAGAAAAACTTTACGTCGGTATGAATTTTAATGAATCTAAATTGTAAATTACTGGCTTCTGCCCATGGCTTCTCCCGCGTGCATAACATTTTTTACTAATGAGGCACTTTTAATGCAATATACAGATATAATTAGTTCCCTTATATACCAACCCCTTTAAGCCTCTTTTCAAGATATAAAGTAGCCTATATCCTCACTCGAGGTTGGTCTATCTCTGTACCAAATTTGATCAAAATTGGTTCAGTGGTGTAAGCATGAAAGCGAGACAGACAGACAGATTTGCTTTCACATTTATATAAGCAAAGCTGTAAGCGAACTCGTGTAATTTATACATTACATTTTACTTTATATCTAAAAATATATCAATAAAACTGGTTTAGAGGTTCAACATCAACTCGGATAAATTGTTCCAGGCCTATTGCGTATTAAATTAATGATACCCGTCAGACTGAGTTGAAAACGCTGCTTATGAAAAGCGCTAATCTTTCATTCCTAGTAAACAATTAAACAGTTTAATGTACAGCCAAATGGAATTGCTAATTATTATTTCAAACTAAACCTACTCTATTATTTATCAACCAAGTCTAAAAAGGAAGAATAATACGAGACGACGAAATGACGATGTTGCCGCAGCGATAGTGAACCTGCCTCAATCGCCACGGGTTACGGGTTCGATTCTCGCTTGGAGCTGGAATGGAGTGTGGAAAATCTAGTAACTAGGTGGCGACACACGAATTTTTATGTTGTCGGTACCTCAAGCAGAGATCTATGCTACGTAATAAAAATATAAAAAAACATAAAATCGAATGTAATTCATGACGGTTGGCAAACAAGCATACGATCCGCCTGACGGTGAGCAGTCACCACAACTTGTGAAGGAGCGCAATACTTGAAGTATAACATGCGCGTTGCCAACCAACGGAATAGGGGAAAGGGATGAGACAGTAAAAACGGAAGGGAACAGAGAGTGTGTATCTATGTGTATGTAATAGTGTTACTTTAGGCCGATTTTCTAGAAGAGCTGAAAGAGCATGCTCTACTAACGTATAACCTTTTTTTTGAAGTTGGTTCAAAAGGATCTGAAAGTGCTCGTAGACTCCGAATTGGTTCAGTAAAAATCATAAATGGACGCAAATAAGCAATACCATGTCAACCCACACGAATGTCATTTCGAGAAAAACGCGTTTGAAAATTTGCTTTATATGATTTTTTTTATTGGTAAAGTTTTTGGCAATTTCAGATTTATGTAAGTTATTTTACTTATTTTCATAAAAATAAGTATACAAACTGCATATTTCGTATATAATATAACCCAAAACGTTAACATAATACATAAATTGCATGATTAAAAATGGCTTTTTTAGAAGTTTTAAAGCTTAAAACCCTACAAATATTAAAGAAAAGTGTTCTTCAGCTATTTACCAACACTTCTGCACATATAATTCAGTTTTTTTAAATTTTGTGGGTTGACATGGTATTGCTTATTTGCGTCCAAATATAAAACAAAATTTTGTTGCTACTTTGTACCTTAAAAACCAACCACCATAACATTTAATTCCACCATTTACGAGAATCCACTGAAGTCCTCTGAGGGTACTATATAACGCTTCACCATCATCTCAGATATGAAGAAAATTAATGGGCCCTGTCAAACATAACTCAAAAGCGTACCTTATTACCATGTAAGGAGAAATTTTATGAATTTCGAAGCTTCCAAAATTTAAATGCTTAAGACGCCGAAGAATTTTCTTAGGACTCAAGTAGTTACATGCTTTATTTAGTAAATCACTAGAAGTGGGCGCAACTCCGCTGTTGTTAATATAGTTTTTTGATTTTAAGTCAAACATTGAAACCAAACATTTTTCTGGGATAAACTAAATCAGGTTATAATATGTGTGTAACAAATTTCATCCAAATCCAGGCAGTAATTATTGCTGAAAGAGTAACAAATATCCATCCATCCATCCAAACTTTTACACTTATAATATTAGTATAGATTACAATATAAATAAATAAATAAATAAACGCTGCACACTCAACGGCCCCCATTAGGATAGTAATATCCTGTGTCGGGGTCCGGAAACATTCACAATGACAAGGACAAATACACCCAGACCGGAAAATATGCTTGCATGGTCAATACAAACATATTATGCTCCGAGCGGGAATCGAACCCGCGACCTGTGGCGTTTAAGGCAGGTTCTCTACCGCTGCGCCACAACGTCGTCAATACCAATTCTAATACAATATCCCCGACACAGGAAATCACTGTCCTAATGAGGGCCGTTAAGTGTGTTGTGTTGTATTTGAGCCTTTTTACACAATAAAGTTTCCTAGGTCACAGTGTTTATACAAACAATGAACTGATGGTTATATTGCCTTTATGCCTACCTGGTTAGTTACCATCGCATGTTGGTGAAAAACTCCTGAGGTGACTGCTCGTCAGGTGCGTTTTGAGATCAGTAAGTATAGGCCAGGGTGGCTAGTGAATTAACCACCTTCTCGTGGATTCTACTTTCACTTACCACCATGTAGAGTCTCTACTCCAGATTAATCTTAGTCTGTCACCCGGGTTAAATAAAAAAAAATCTCCTGCGTTAGTCGAAAGTAATACATATATTTTACTTAAAACTATTTATTTGTAATATGGACTTGTTCAAGAAAATTTATCTGTATCATATATTAAATTAATGATGGTTGTCAGAATTCGTTGAAAGCGCTCGAGATGTACAGCTGAGAGAAAAGCACCAATCATTCACTCGTACTAACAATGGGGCCATAAAATGTAACAGGGCTGCTCATTGCTTCTACCAATCCTCTCTCTTGAAAATATCTCTTGACCTTTTTAAAATTGTAATAGAAAATGATTTCATTTTTAGTTTCGTACCAAAAGAATGCCAACGGAACCCTATTACTAAGCCTCTCCTAAGGGCCTGACGGATGGTCTGTTGCCGCTACAACAAAAATAAAGGGATTCTTCATAATTGATAGGAACTGTAATAGATAAATAGGTACTTACCTTATCTTAAATCATATATATTTGTGGGAGATTTACGATTTGTTCGGAATTCCCTCGGAAATTGTCATCGCGTCATGTAGGCACGGCCTAGTTGCCTAGTAGTTGGGATGGCTATTAACAGCTGTTAAATATTTATTTATATATGTGAAAGTTTAATTTATTTATCATGATAAAATATAGACGAAGAGGTTGTATAATAGAGCTGGGTGCTATTGACATCTGTCGTATTGTGCGTTTTTATTTAAAGGAATTATGGAAGGACGTATTGTTGAGGCACTGATTGAGGAAATTATTAAGGCAGACACGAACATCAACCACGTAGAACGTAATTTAGCGGATTCTCCGACTTATATGTGGTTTAATTATTACAACCATCGTACATATTCTACGGTGGTAAGAAAACCTTTATGTTCGAGTCCACCGTCGCCTCCTCCTTTTTATTTATTTTAAGCAACTTTTATTACAAAATTCATACATATTTTTTTGGCGCATGAAGACCTTACTTTAATTAAAAACGTACATTTAATTTAGTTAACAAGGTTTAATAATACGTGATAATTTATACTTATAATATATCATTATTTAGTTTCACAAGGTCCAAAATTGTATTCAACATTTCGGATAAATTGCTGCGGGACTATTGCGTATAAAATTAATGATGGCTGTCAGACTACTTTGAAGACGTTCCCTGTGAAGAACCATAATCTTTCAACCCCTAGCAACAACAACAAAGCAATGAAATGAGTGTAATGGAAATACTAATTACTATGGAGAGCAGTCCCTTTGATTATTTTACCAACGGTTTTAATGTATTATTTAGAACATTCTAGTTAAATAATTGTAGTATCGCTTCCCATCGTAATTTATTGAATTTGCATTCTAATCTGTGTAAAAAATCGACGTTGTGGTGCAGCGGTAGCGAACCTGCCTTAAACACCACAGGTCGCGGGTTCGATTCCCGCTCGGATCATTATATGTTTGTATTGACTATGCAAGCGTATTTTCCGGTCTGGGTGTATTTGTCCTTGTCATTGCGAATGTTTCCGGACCCCCGACACAGGATATTAATGTCCTAATGGGGGCCGTTGAGTGTGCAACGTTACAAAAAAAAAAATCTTCTTATTCCTAGCATTATTCCCGGTATTATATGACTATTTACCCAGGGTCTGCTTATTACTCTTGTCTGGATTTGACAGGTTACATTTTTTACACAGAGCGATTGTCATCTGACTTCCGTAACCCTAACGGCGGAACAGTAACTCATTGGATAAGAGCAGTTTACTTATCAAGAGTTTACGTTCACGCCCAGACCGAAACAGATATTTGTAAAATCAATGCAAACATCTGCCCGAGCGGGAATCCAACCAACATCATCATCATCATCATCATCGAACAGGCAGACTCGCTACCTACAACGCCACAACAGTCTCAAATTTGTCAATGTAAATTTTCATTCTAATTCTGGTTAAAAATTTCGTTCTTTAAGATAAGATACAGTCAAGATACACACATACCTTAATTTTTTTTTACAAACTATAAAACAGAGTACAGAAAACGAAACGAACAAATATGGTTACGGTAACCACTTAACTTATGCGGGTGATATTTTTTTGCTACCACTTTGGCATAGTAAAAATATTATCTGTTAGTAAATAGTAATATTTTGACCAATCCTAGTATGCAATAGCCCTTAGCATTCATTTAAACATAACATCCCTAATTTATCTCTTATCAATATTGTTACAACGAAATTGTAGACAGAACAATATTAATAGCTACGAAAAGGGTGCTCAGAAATTAATCGCAAGTATTATTAATTTTCCCAACCCATTTTCCTATACATATTTTCCTATTAATTAAAATCTGAAGACTGTAGTTGACTAAAATATTTTCTAATTATATAAAACAGTATAGAAGCCGTTATAATTTATAGATATTCTAGCATTTTTTTTTTATGTTAGAAGTTGGTGAACAAGCATACGGCCCACCTGATGGTAAGTGGCTGCCGCAGCCTATGAGCGCTTGCAGCACCATTAGTAGGTGCCACTCACGCGTTGCCAACGTCGAGATATTAGTTCTTAAATCTCGTTCGCCCAGTAATTTCACTAGCGTACAATGCCCTTCAAACCGGAACACAGTAGTGCCTAAACACTACTATTTGGCGGCAGAATATTGGACACTGCGGTGGTACCTACCTAGCCGGCCTCTTGCAACAAAAGACCTACCACCAGCGTGACTGTTTGCACTGGTGGAATAATCTCTGTTGTGACAGAGGTTATCCCAACAGCGGGCGATGGGGTCGTCACATCCCGACGCCTTTCACATCCCGACGCCATTAGGGTAGAGAATATTTTAAATATACCTTATTGGTTAGCGATCAATGAGTTAAGTATTAATTTGGCCGTGACTACACTACTGTGGTATTTCAACAGAGTGGTTCTGTGTTTCAAAAGGTGCGTCAAAAGTAAGACTTCATTTCCACCAGAGCTGTGCGAGGGATGCCTTTGTTAAGAATCAATACAGTCACTTCATTTAACCTCGCTCAGCTAAGCCGTTTCCAGAGGATCCGTGCTGAGCAAGGCAAAAAAAAAAAGGAATTTAATGCTTTCAAGTAATACATCTCGCCACGCATCCTCACACATCACTGGTGGAAATGCAATCTAAGTCTCCGACTTTTATCATTTCATCTATATATATAAAAGGAGAAACGTCTGACATATCAACCAACAGCCTAAGCCCTTGGACCTAGAAAGGTGATTTTTTTCACAGGTATTGGTTTTTAAAACATATACGAGCACTAAGAAAGGATTTGTCGAAATTCAATATTTATGGGAGTGAAAAAGGAAACCCCGCCCCTCTTTTAAAAGTTTGAATGAAATCGTTATTCACGCGAGTGTAGCGGCTGGGAGAAATCAATGGTCCACTCTGACTCCAAGTTATCCGCTGATTATACCAGTCTTCTTCTTATCGATTGGTTAGTGGTCAACCTAGTGTCAGAGTTGTTTAGGTCGCCCGTAGGCCTCTGACTTGACTTATCGACTGTTGTCTAATTGTCAACAGCCGGGACCGACTTTTACGTGCCCTCCGAAGCACGGAGACGCTCGGTTGAAATACCACTATCCGATCACCCATCTAGTGACTGACCGCGCCTAAAGTTGCTTTACCTACCGATCGTTTACCGATCAGCGGGTGCACTCGGCTATGAGCGTCTCATTACCAGTAAACAAGTCACTTCGGATAAATTATTTTTGGAACAGATTATCATATTCATTATGCAGATATGTGTTAATCCATTTCAAATTCTATTGGTTGACTTTAATCTCCAACGTGGCATAGAGACCATGTTTAGCAGTCAATTTGGAAATGCAAATATTATAATGTTTGTTAAATCATGGTGGGCAATTTACTCCAACAGACCAGACGCTTGCTCGCCCGTAAAGGATTACGGAGAGCAAGCAGAAAATCCACTAACTTAATCTGAATTATCCCAATGAGCAGATCGCGGAAAAATACTGGTAAAATTCTTTGAAAAAGAATTAAGGCATTTTATGAATATGAATTATTATTACATTTACTTTTCCTAGAAAATTATTTTCTAAAGCTTTAATAAATTAAAAATCTCTGTAATCATTTTGTACGAAATCTCTTAAAGGAAATGATTAAAAAATGAAAATTATATTAAATCTTCGTTCTTGGAATAGCCTGTAGATACAATTACAAGTTATGAAACTTTTATTTAGTGACCTTAATGTTAAAAAGAATCATTTTTCTTAGTATACGTAACTAGCCAAAATATATAATTTGAATTTCGCCTGTTTTAAGGTCACATTGATCTTGGCAATGGCAAGCACGATGACCGCTTGATGTGTAGCGGTAACCGTATCCCACGAAACGTAGCCTGGAACCCCTGCAGGATCTTACTAGTTGTATTATTGATCCAAGGTGCGGAGGAAAACGAAGGGTTACGTCCCAAGTGACGAGGGAGTTTGAACACACTCTAGATTTGTTACTTGAATAGCTTTCTAGGTATTGAACATAATAATTAGTCTGAAGAAACCTTACCGACTTTCGAAAAAAAGTTATTCGAAAAATATCATGAAAATAGCCTAAAAATAGGAATGACATAAATAAACGTATATAAATCCCAATTTTTTTATACTTATATTTCTTTCACTGATAAATATTTTAATTTAAAGGATTTCGGTTTAAAAAATTTATTAACTTATCTAAAAGTGTAGTAATGTAAAAGTATATGCTGTATCAACTTCTATATTGTATCTAGTTTAAGAACAATTGAAGTATATACCGTTAAATAAATCACAACTAATGCAACGCCCAAGTTTCAAATTGGTTTGAAAGTTTTCGAGACATTCTGGAGCAAAGTTAAGTCTCACGCAGAACATTGTTAGTGTAGCGAATAATAGTACGTTGTATAAGTCAGTAAATATGTATGTTGTATGTATAAAGTCCCTTTTTAAAAAGATTTTAATAATACTAATGTCTGAAAAAAACTAGATGCTTCCGATCAACTACACATCATAAAATAATATAATGTTACAGATTCCACGGCTCCCATAAGGTGCGTGTTCTGTGTCACGATTTAAGCACAGTATCACAAACTGGAACACATGCTTGTATGTTCAGTACAAACATGAAACATAAATATGTCCCCAGCGGGAATCTGTCGACAATTAGCAGTTTAGGGCATGTTCGCTACTGCTGCGCTACAATATTATGGTCGTTGTTATGTATATAATGCAAATAATATTCAAAAGAAACAAAAACTATGCAGTTTATTAGTCATTAAATTTTGGATCTTTGTTCTTAAAATTAATAATCGGTACACAACATTATTTTCTGCTTGGGTATTAGGTTGGTCTTACTGGTTTTGACATTGTCACCGGGCGGGGTCGTGAAAAAGGGACGGCCCTCGCGGAGGTTCAAAGTTTATTTCTTCCAGGTGCCTTCTCCGAGGTCGAACCTCGTCGTAAGGATGTCTTCGGGAGTTGTCGCAGCACTTGGAGCGATTCTAATCGATGGAATCACAATATGGGCGCGTCGCAAAGGGAACTCGTCTTCGAAGACGTTGTTATGTGATAAGCATCACGAAAATGATGGTAATCTACAACCGTAAAATACTGTAAATAAAATGCAGTACCGTCTCTTATAAATAAACAATGTCAACAAAACTCTATTAAAGCTTTGTAAAATATTATTCAAATTTATATAAAAATACACTTTTAAAACAGAATTAGTTAAAAGGAATAACAGATTATTTGTTTGTTAGGCTTGTTTCAGATCAAGGTTTAATTTTCGTGTAGTGAAAATTTGCTACAAGTTAGTCGGTCAAATACTATGAAGCAATAATTAATCAGATACATTTTTAAAATAAATAAATAATTAAAAGGGCAGCAATATTATTAAATTAAATAAGTTGTTATTATTATTAAAAATATCGAGTCTAAAATAAAGGGTTTTATTGACTATAGCTAGTGAAATTACTGGGCAAAGGGAATTTAAGAACTAATATCCCGAATTTGGAAACGCATGACCAATAAATTAATGGTGTTACAAGCGCTCTTAAGCTATGACATGCTGCTGCTTCCCATCAGGTGGGTCCTATGCTTGCTTGCAAACTTAATAAAAAAAATACTAATAATCGTCTGTAACTTCTCATACTTCTGAAGACAACGCGAGCGGAGTTCTAAGCAGAGCTACTACATAATATAATACAGTATAATACTCGCAATTTAAAATGAACCAAAATGGCCGCTTCTGCCTAGGTACAATGGACAAAAATATTAATTTCGTCTTATTGAAATAGATGGTTTATAAAGTGGGAAAAACGGAATTAAGTGTATAATATAGTTATAAAAAAATAATAATAGTTAATGTTGCTATAGTTACGCGGCCCTTTTCATTCCGCATTCGGTTGAGGCCCAAAAATGTGTTACTGCGCATGGTTCAACTTATATTGAGAGAGTTATATATATTTTTAAAACTAACGTTTAACGCATTAAATCCGACAGTCGCGCAGTAAAATCGTTCTTCTGAATTCGGCTTTATCCAGCGTCAACGCTAAAAGCGGAGAACAAAATAAAAACAAAGGAGAGTCGAAGTTATTTTTAATCAAATTTACAATGCTATTTCCGCTTGGCCGCCGTTTTTCTTCTAAAAAATTAGTTTTTCGGACGGTATTGTTTATGTTGACTTTTCTTAGATTAAATCGAGACAAATAAAATATTTTTTTTTTACGAAAAGATTAAAAGGACATTTTGATAATCACATTTGATTTTGAGATGTGATAAAAAAGTAACTAGATCATTATTTTAGATTAGCTGCGACCGTGGCTCTGCTCGCGTGGTGATTTTCCTTTATTCCAGAGAACCCTTATTCTTTGATTAATGACAGACAGACAGACGAACAGACAAACATTTAATTTTTTTATGTAAGTACCGTATGTACTCTCATAGGCATCTAGTGAAAAAGTGTTAATTTCGAATTACAAACAGACACTGTAATTTTATTAATTTGTATAGATATGTGTTAAGTAAAATCTTCTATAATATACACATATAGCTTTAGGAATAGCAGTTACTCAGAGTTCACCTCAGAATCTTACACAATTAAACGATTATTTCTGCAATCTACCTTTCGATAGGCTTTCTGTTAAAAGTCTTAAGCAGTAAGCGTTTAATTCTTATGCCTTTTTTCCATGTATTTTGATTCAGTCAAGTTATTCATCGTTAGCTCTGCTCGCGGCTTCGTTCGCGTGGACTACAAATTTATTGTTTAGTTAAATACCGGCGTCGGGATGTGACGACCCCATTGCCCGCTGTTGGGATAACCTCTGTACACAGCAGAGAGACCTACCACCAGTGCAATCAGTCACACTGGTGGTAGGTCTTTTGTTGCAAGAGGCCGCCTAGGTAGGTACCACCGCAGTGTCAAATATTCTGCCGCCAAATAGTAGTGCTTAGGCACTGTGTTCCGGTTTGAAGGGCACTGTACGCTAGTGAAATTACTGGGCGGACGAGATTTAAGAACTAATATCTCGAGGTTGGCAACGCGTGAGTGGCACCTACTAATGGTGCTGCAAGCGCTCATAGGCTACGGCAACCACTTACCATCAGGTGGGCCGTATGCTTGTTTGCCAACTTCTAACATTAAAAAAAGCCAAAGGGCTTTATTATTATGCTGCTGTTACACCAACTCAAGGTATCGCCCGCCCGCGCTTTCTTATTGCTCGGCTTCTATGTATCGTATCGTGATGTTATATAAATGTATTATTAAATGCAAAATGAATATTCGAATCCGATCAGTAGCTTCAGAGATTAGCGCGGTTAACCAAACAAACTTTTCAGGTTAATAATATTGGTATAGAGTATAGAATAAATTACAAAATATATGAAATAATATTACATTTAGGATTGAGGATTTGACCTTGAGGAAAATGTCCTTGTCATTGTGAATGTTTCCGGACCCCCGACACAGGATATTACTATCCTAATGGGGGCCGTTGAGTGTGTAGCGTTTATTTATTTATTTAATATAAAATAGTATGTATATTTCTGTCTCATTCTTTGGTGGCTTCATCCTACACATTTTTGTATTTGTGTCTCTTACCTGTCGTTTATTACGTTGCATCCGGTTTGAAATCACAACGATTCTAAAGAAGTTTCACTTCAAAATGAATTGTTAAACTCACTCACATCGATGCAATCCGCGTTCACAAACAATAGAGCGTGACTTTACGCTGGTAAGGGCCTTAAGAAAAAAGCAATGTTTATTTATCGTATCAAGTTGGTTCGAACCAGTAAACTGGTTAAAATTAAAATGCGGTTATGTATTGTACATTTACAATAAACATGGTTGTAAATGAAACCAATGTACGTTTATTTATTTACGACTTCATTGGTGCTATTCCAATATAAATTTTGCTATTGCAATTGCAAAACGAATAATGAAGGTATTATTGTTTGTGTTAAGTAATATTTGTCTCGTTTCATTTGTAAAATTATTGATTTGACGATTCTCTTCCCTTCATCAAGGTTCCATTTCAATTTCGTGAAGACCTCCTAAAAATATAAGAGGATATTATTTCTTTCTCTTCTTCTTTTCTCTTCTTTCTTCTCTTCTTTCTTCTTCTTTTTTTTTTTTTGTTAACGTTTTATTATTATTTAGTCAAAATGATTAATTCCTAAGGGCATAAAAATGTAATGATGATGATATTAAGGGGAAGAAACTGGCTTCTGCAACACAGCCCTGCTAGTGCAGAAGTCTGGGTAATCCTTCTTATTTGTAACATATGTTTGTGTCCAATAAAGAGTTATTATTATTATTGTTATTACTATAAACTGGGTTGATTGAGTTCCTACATTTGGAAATTAGAATAATTGCAATTTTTTACAATTTCGCTAAAACATATATATGTCGCATACTAGAAGTGAGGTTATTTACAAAATATATGCAGAACCACTGAACCTATGTAAGTCATCGGTTCTGCTATGCTTTTAAACACAATAATAGCAATACGCTGCGTATCACATTTTGATTTTAATTAATATAATAAATAAATAATAATAAACGCTACACACTCAACGTCCCCCATTAGGATAGTGATATCCTGTGTCGGGGATCCGGAAACATACAAGGACAAGGACAAATACACCCAGACCGGAAAATATGCGTGCATGGTCAATACAAACATATTATGCTCCGTGCGGGAATCGAACCCGCGACCTGTGGCGTTTAAGGCAGGTTCGCTACCGCTGCGCCACAACGTCGTCAAGTATTAAGAGATTAAGTAAGGTAATTTGATACTAAATTCACACATATTTAAAAAAGAAAATTATAGAAATGAAAAACAAGTAAAATAATATTACAATTTTTAATAAAAGTGCCATACAGATTACTTACAGAGTTTTTGGCCGAAGACGCAGGAGCAAAGTGAGATCACAACACAAATCACTTGCTTTTTAAAGCGTTCAACGGAAGTTTATGTTACAACATATTTTAAAAATATCTCAATACTATTTAAAAACTATATAAAAACTAATTATTTAAAAACGAATGTAAGGAATACTCCTTACAAAAACAATATTTCAAAATTGCTTCGATTTTTAATAATTTTTTCGAAAATACAATTAAAGGCTGCCAGTGACATGATCAAATAATTCGTATTGGCGCCGACATATATAATCACACTTATTACTGGATTCCGTTATGTAGCAATGTTTTGGACAAGTTCATTCCGTTGAGTTGGTGTTAAATTTAAGAAGGAGCACCAGCACGTCTATTGACATTTAAATGAATAAAAGTATTAAAAGATGACACTCAATTATTATAGTTTTTTTCTTCGAAGTTTCTATTACTGTTGGCCCTATTGGCCTTGATCTGTCCCCTCCTGCAAGGTCGAGCCTAGGCTTTGGACGTCATCGGGAGGGAAGACTATAGGCTAGCCCGTAACTTTGTTCCGCTGAAAACAAGACTAACTAACGCTAAATAATTATAACTTGTACCATACAATTTGTGATAAAGCTGAATTGATCTCCCACTTCTGCGTCGTCCTTGCGTATAATTGACTCTTCCCTGTCATTTCCCCCTGATCCAACAGCTGAATCGCCTAACTTCGGAAATATTCAAGTCATATCCGATCATTACATATTTCGTGATTAATAGAAGGAAATAAGTTTTTATTTACCGATTCGGGAATATTTTTGTTATGCTGACAACATGATTACTTAAGTAAGCAATTGTAGCTTCAAAACTATACATAAGATTTATGCTGTAATTAAGTTTGTACCTCATAAATTATAAATATAAAATTTACAAACTCCTGGCACGAAAAAATATGTAATCCGCCATTTTGTGGCGGCGGCCATCTTGGACAAATTTTCATCAAACTTACGAGTAGCTAGAAACATTCCCGACTAATTCATCTTTCAAAAAAAAAAAATTAATATCGGTTCATATGTTGAGGAGCCACAGATAGACACACACACACTCACACACACGCACAAGACACATCAAACTTACAACCCCACAACAACTTTACCATTTGACATCAGGTCTAAAAAGGTTTAAGAATTATTACACCTATTTAAATTTTTTTCTGAAATATTTATTTTTAAGTTAATTTTTCTTGTTTTTTTGTGAGTTGGTATAACGATATAACGATAACTTCGTCGTTAGTTAGCCGAATTAGATGATTATTTTCTTGTTAGAAAATGTCAATTTTGTGACGATCTGATGAAGGACTTTATGTTATAATTATGGTAAGCAACTGCTTTAAATAACTATAAGAAATAATTACAGCATCCAAATTGTTTTTGTGTAACTATGCGTTAGATCTTAAACGATTGACATCTGCTGTTATTTGTTACGAGTGTCATTTGTTAGAGTAAGTACGATTACGGTGGTTTCAGACTAGTTTTCAATACGAGCCATAATTAATGCTCGTTTTTCGAAGGAGGTATGTGTGTCTAAATTGTCTTTGACATTGACCCTCTTATAAGATCGTGCGTAGTAATTTTTGTATGGTATGTTTTTGACACTCGTCACTGCTATTATAAACACAAAAACTGTGTGGTTTTTATGAAACCACGAAGCAAGTGAAACTTTTTTAGACATTTGACTGAAAATTATTTAGGGTATTAAAATACCGTTCTTAGTCTTAATTTAAAAAAAAAATTGTGCGATAGAGGGACCCCTGTCAGGAACGCAGTGACTTACGTTTTTTCCTCAAATATGTATATTTCAATAGGATAATTGACTAAAAGAGACCCGAACAGAAAGAGAGAGGAATAGAAAGAGAGAGAGGGACACAGAGAGAGAGTTGTACACCCAGCTGCGCACTCACTTGCTCGTGTGCTTATTTGCTTGTAATAGGCTCAATACATACACGCACACACACACACACAGTGCATACAGCATTTTGTTACGTGACGATTTCTACTAACTCGCACTACGCGTAATCCGTGTTAAGGAATTTCATTCCAAAAGATTAAGAAAAAATGAGGCGTTGTGATTAAAGTTTCACTGTAAAAATAAATAAGAACATTACAATAAAATAGTATGAAATAAAATAAGAAAGTTTTTATTCTTACTTAGTAAGCTAGCTTACGTGCAGATGTGCAAACAGAAACCTCAATCCTGGGAAAACCAACTGAGGAATGAAGTGAATTTCACGGCTCATCGGACACTTGAGCCCTGAATCCCGGATCCCGTATGTGGGATCAATCCCACTTTACCAATACTGCGTTCTCAGCAAAGAGCTAAGTAAAGCCATTGAGAATTGAGTTATTTCTATCTGAATTACATCCTTTAGTATTTAAAGATCAGTGTTGAGAATGGTTTTCATTTTCAACACTGATATTAGCTCTGCCCGCGGCGTCTACATAGTTATTGTTTAGTTAGACTAATACTCGTAGTTGGGTGGGCTCACTGATCGGTAAACGATTGGTGGGTAAAGCAACTTTAGGCGCGGTCAGTCACTAGATGGGTGATCGCATAGTGGTATTTCAACCGAGCGTCTTCGTGCTTCGGAGGGCATATAAAAAGTCGGTCCCGGCTGATCAATTTGATGACAGTCGATAAGTCAAGTCAGAGGCCTATACGGGCGACCTGAACCACTTTGTCCAATATTCTGCCGCCAAATAGTAGTGTTTAGGCAATACTGTGTTCCGGTTTGAAGGGCATTGTACGCTAGTGAAATTACTGGGCGAACGAGATTTAAGAACTAATATCTCGAGGTTGGCAACGCGTGAGTTTCACCTACTAATGGTGCTGCAAGCGCTCATAGGCTGCGGCAGCCACTTACCATCAGGTGGGCCGTATGCTTGTTTGCCAACTTCTAACATAAAAAAAAAAAGGTTGACCACTAACACTCGATAAGAAGAAGGAGTTAAACAAACAAACAAGCAATTCTTTCGCTTGATTATTGTCATGCTGTTTCACCAACTCACTGTATCGCATTGCTTGGTTTATAAGTATTGTGTCAAGTTGTTATATAGCCTATAGCCTTCCTCAATAGATGTACTAGGAAATGAAAAAAGAATTTTTCAAATCCGACCACTAGTTCCAGAGATTACTGCGTTGAACCAAACAAACAAACTTTTCAGTTTTATAATATTGGTATGAAGGTATACACATGTATAAATTGTACCTTTATGTGTATTTTTTATACATAATTTCTATGAAATTTAGTAAGCATACAGACTCACCTCGAAATCAGTAACTCATTTAGAAGACCGTTGAAAAGTAAATTGACTGTTACGAAATGATCTTTTCTTTTTAGACACAATATTATGTATAAAAAGGATTCTGGTCGTCCTTGTGTTTGTATATTTCATTTTGCTGTAGACCTTGAGGAACTTTTGTAAATATTATATCATCCATGGGGAAATTTCCAAATGTACGAAACTCGTTGGTTAACATTTATGCTAAGTCCTGCTTAGATATTTGTTTAAATAAAAAAATGTCTCTGTACACTGTACAATCCTTTTGTAAGGAATGGTGTCAAATATGCTATTTTGTTAGTTAAACAACTCTATTGCGGCGTCGGGATGTGACGACCCCATCGCCCGCTGTTGGGATAACCTCTGTCACAACAGAGATTATTCCACCAGTGCAATCAGTCACACTGGTGGTAGGTCTTTTATTGCAAGAGACCGGCTAGGTAGGTACCACCGCAGTGTCCAATATTCTGCCGCCAAATAGTAGTGCTTAGGCACTACTGTGTTCCGGTTTGAAGGGCACTGTACGCTAGTGAAATTACTGGGCGAACGAGATTTAAGAACTAATATCTCGAGGTTGGCAACGCGCGAGTGGCACCTACTAATGGTGCTGCAAGCGCTCATAGGCTGCGGCAGCCACTTACCATCAGGTGGGCCGTATGCTTGTTTGCCAACTTCTAACATAAAAAAAAAAAAAAAAAAAAAAAAACAAATCTATTGATTTTTGATTTTAGGATTTCGAGAACAAAAATTGCCTTGTAAAGTATGGAGGATATTAATAGTTATGATACATCAAGATAACAATTTTTAAATTAAATAAAAAAGTTATTATTGTTTCAAAAATAATGTTGCTATCATTTTTGTTACCTGTTTACGCCGACACGATTTGTGTAATAGTAATTACAAGTAAATGTAATTGGTGTTTTGACTTGTAAATGGACGCAAATAAGCCACAAAACCCACAAAATTGAAAAAACTGAGTTATATATGCGAAAGTGTTGGTAAATGGCTGAAGAACATTTTTCTTTAATATTTGTAGGGTTTTAAGCTTTAAAACTTCTAAAAAGCCATTTTTTAATCATGCAATTTATGTATTAAACGTTTTGGTTTATGTTATATACGAAATATGCAGTTTGTATACTTATTTTTGTGAAAATAAGTAAAATAATTTACATCAATCTGAAATTGCCAAAAACTTGACCAATGTATAAAAAAAATCATATAAAGCAAGTTGTTCAAAATTTTCAAACGCGTATTTCTCGAAATGACAGTTGTGTGGGTTGACATGGTATTGCTTATTTGCGTCTACATAATGGAGAATATATTCGCTAATAGTATAGTAATAGTGGAAATTGCGGTTCAAACCGCAGATCGCTATACATTGCTTAATATGAATAGATCCGTTATCAATGCTGACCAATGAATATTGTCCCAGATTTTCACAATAGCCTCAAGTGGAAATCAATCAAATTCGAATCCATGTTTGGTCACAATGCCCTTAGTAAGCTCGCTTATACTAACAATGGAAATGGATCTTCTATTATGATATGATTATTTGTATGCCCTCTTAAAAAAATGAGCCCTTATCTCGACCTTTTATTATAAGTACTCTCTTTTATTTTCCTGAATAGTTTTCTTATTTTTTTGTGATTTAGCCGTAGACAGATGACTCTACTCCACATAATGGTAAGTGGAAGTACAGAAACGCGAAAGTGGCTTATACCATTGTGGAAGGCACTCTGTACTAGACAACCTTGTCTTGTCTGCCCACAAGATGCAATTGATTGGATATTGTGAGTACATTCTGTGCACCCGTGAACTCCAATTGTGACACTAGTGCATCGGTCTCTCCGCCTTCACCACCATCGCCGGCGCATCCCCCGCCCGCCGCCCTGTCCAGCCGCGCGATGCGAACACAAGCTCGCAGTGCAAGACCGTGTCGTGACCGTGAGCGTTACCCACTCACCCTGAAGAAGGATTTATGTTAGAAGTTGGCAAACAAGCATACGGTCCACCTGATGGTAAGTGGCTGCCGCAGCCTATGAGCGCTTGCAGCACCATTAGTAGGTGCCACTCACGCGTTGCCAACCTCGAGATATTAATTCTCAAATCTCCTCTGCCCAGTAATTTCACTAGCGTACAATGCCCTTCAAACCGGAACACGTCTGACGAGCCTTATCATCAGCATAGGACCACCATTGGGAGTAGCGGATATACATGCCTTAGAATTTCAAATTAAGCACTTAAAGTCTCAGAGGTGCCCTCCCAGATTTTAGCCCGCGACCTTTCGTTAAAATATTCGTTTTCTATCTATTGGTCCATCTCAGCTTGATACCCCATACTGTAGCGTGTTGGGAAAACATGCTCGCACGCACGGCAGGGAGCTCTTTCCACAACCGGAAGGTTCACGTAAGGAAATTCTTTTGGAATCGCACTGTGCGTGACGATAAAGGTTCCAATGTGTGTGGATGAATACCCTGCCGATGGCGAGCGGTGCGGTGGTAGAAAGTTGCTGTAGGCATCATATCAAACCATTCTTCGGGACATATCCTATTGCACAAGCGGTAGAAAGCCAAGTCTCTCCTTAGACTTTCAGTACATACAATATATTATACAATCGTATTAAAATTATGTAACATACTTATTTCTTTTTTCATTTTCATGATGGTAATAAAACTATCTTTAAAAATCAATACCACTTTGTTGAGGCGAAATAAAGGCTTCAATATTACGCCAACTGCAGAGGCGAGATAAAAATCACAACGATTTTTCATGGCGAGGTGAGCTTTCGTGAAAACGTAGAAAAGTAGTTATCTGCACGCCTCATTGATAACTCAGGGCTCGTATTTATGTGGGATAGAAACGCGATCAGCTTAACTAAATTCTAAGTAAATATAACTTATATGTTGCATGAAACTATCACTTTAGGAAGCATATGGCGCAGCGGTAGTGAACCTGATTTAAGTGCCACATGTCGCGGGTTGGATTCCCGCTCAGAGCGTATGTTTGTATTGACCATACAGGCATGTTTTCCGGTCTGAGTGTTTTTGTCCCTGTCCTTATAAATGTTTCCGGACCCCCGACTCAGGATACCACTATCCTAATGGGGGCCGTTGAGTGTAGAGCGTTTATTTTCTAAAAAAATATTCTATGTATACCGAGAGTGCCACCAATTGAATTTTGATACTTAATTTTTCTCGTTAGAAGTCGGAAGAAGTCGTTACTATGAGTCCTAAGATAAAAAAAGTAAATTAGTTGATCATTAGACATTTATTTATTTACCTTACTTCTAACATTATAAGCTCTTTGGGTCAGAAACATGTATTAATCACCGCTATAGTACAAACATATTATGGTCCGAGCGAGAATTGAACCTGCGACCTATGGCGCTTAAGGCAGGTTCGCTACCGCTCCGCCACAACGTCGTCGTAAAATATTGAAATATTGAAGTTGTGTAACAAGTATACAAACATTACTTGAGACATCAAGTGGTTGAATTTCGCAGTCGTCTATTTTAAGTGGTCTAATTATGCGAAAATATTTTTCTATTTGACAAGATTTGGGAGTTTTGAAAATCAAATACTTGTACAGTTGTGTAGAACCTTTCTGATTTCAGCGATACTTTAGCACTTCACATACCGAAGCGTACATTTGTAAAATCATCTCCGATGACGTCTTTAGCCGTGGTTCGGCTTCGCACGAGGCACCCTAAGGACGGAATCAAATTTGAGCCCCGTGAGGGCTGCCCCTTTATCAAGGCTGAGTCTCTGTACTCGGCCCCTCCACCCGGTGACGCCATCAAGACCAGTAGGGCCAACAGCAATACACATTCCGAAAAAAAAAAAAAAAGTCAAGCCCTTAATATTATTAACTTTTGGATGCTTCTAAGAATTAATTAAATAAAATAAGAAAGATTTTCCATGTTAACAATGAATACAATACATATTGTTCAAATTCAGTATCCTCTAAGAAATTCCAAGAAAAAAAAATTACATATTAAAATATCATCTTTTTAATTATTTGTTATGAAATCCTCGGGGAATTTACGGGTTTTATTGTTTGAAACACAAAGCAATGTCTGAAAACCCTCGAAATACACTTGCATTTGTGTTACATAATCAAGGCACGGACTCCGTTTACTGATTTAAATTCGCTCAGCGAGCTATGAAAGAGCTGTGCGCTGAATATCTTAGAACACGAATGGGGATTTCGTCGAATATACTACATGTGAATACAATACCACAAGTTTCAACCTCAGTCCAATATTTGTGGTATGCCACGTCTTCGGGCGTACTTACTCTAGGTAAATATTAAATTGTTGGTCCTTCGTTAAATTGAAAAGAAATTGTGGAATTGGCTTTTTTATATTACGTCTCTTATGAAAAACTTGAAAGTAATAATCATTATAAATAAAGATAAAACTTTTTTGTTTTGGCTGAGAAATCTATCTATGCTACTTACTGCACGTAGTGTACTCGTCAAGTATATTAGGTAGTGGTAGTGTGGGACTCGGCCATCCGTTAGTCAAGCGGCAATGCCCACTAAAACTCAGCAGAAACCTCATCGCCATAGTGGGACGTCATGTCGTCGCTTGCGCGTCTTCGAATTTTGGATTCGACCCGTACTTTCCAATGAACTTCGTGGAACTCCGAATGCTGTAAGAAATGCCGAGACGATATACATCAATTTAAAACTTCTTAAATAGGCAAAAATGTATGATGAAATGTATTTCTATTATTTCTATTATCCTATTATCCTATTCTGTAAGCTGAATCAGAATCAGGTTTTACATTATAAGTGTTGTCAAAAATGAGATTCCCATTTTCTACAAAGTTTTTGAATGAATAAAAATAATGTATAATGCACGGTACACTAAATTTTTGTTACAAATAAACTCCTCTACCGCTACGCCAAAGCGTCCACAATTTTTTCTAGACTGAATTACATTAAATCATTACTGTTCCGTTTCTAGGGGTAGTAACTTAATATTTTATTCTAAGATTCTTTTATAAGCCGAATATTTGACGCAAAAAAGGTTTTTCAAATCGAATAAGCAGTTCTGAAAATTACAAGTCAATGTTAAAGACTTTGCTTCTTGGTAATATTGCTATAGACAGAATAGACTAATCAAATTATATATTAAATGAAATTTACCAGAAATTATAACCATTAGAAATAATATTATTTCACGCATTATGATTTTTTTCCTTGGAAATCGTCAGCAGCTTTTCTCTTTCCAACAAATTCTTTAATATTTTATGGGATTAAAATCCCTACTGGATAACATAATATTATAATTGTTGATATCATCCAGTGAGACTCAATATCTACTGATATCTACTGATATTGAGTCTCACAACAACAACAACATAAATAAACAGACATTTTTTTTATGTTACAAGTTGGCAAACAAGCATACGGCCCACCTGATGGTAAGTAAGTAAGTGGTTGCCGTAGCTTATGAGCGCTTGCACGAGCACCACTAGTAGGTGCCACTCACACATTGCCAACCTCGAGATATTGGTTCTTAAATCTCCTCTGTCCAGTAATTTCACTAGCGTACAATGCCCTTCAAACCGGAACACAGTAATGCCTAAGCACTACTATTTGGCGGCAGAATATTTGACACTGCGGTGGTACCTACCTAGCCGGCCTCTTGCAACAAAAGACCTATCACCAGTGTAACTGATTGCACTGGTGAAATAATCTCTGCTGTGATAGAGGTTATTCGAACAGTGGGCGATGGGGTCGTCACATCCCAACGCCGGTAAGACATATTATTCTTAAGATTTTATATTATATTAGCGGGCCCGGCAGACGTTGTCTTGGTAAAAAAATTGGGACCCAATAGCAGCGCCCCTAACTGCCCCTAACTGTCTATGCCCCGAAAAAATCTGGGACATTATAGTAGCGCCCCCAATTAATTTTGAACAGAAGTGACACCGGTGAAAATTATTGAATTACTAATATCGCTATTAAAAAATAGGGGTGATGATAGAAGGGTGAAAATTTAGGGTTGTATGTATTTCTAATGCCAAAAAATAAAAAAAAAATTGGCAAAAAAATGAAAAAAAATGAAAAAAAATATTGGGGTGGACTACCCTTACAATTTCATAAAAGTCTGTCCAGCCGTTTCGGAGTTTGGTAATAAACACCGCGACACGAGAATTTAATATATTAGATTATATTGATAGAGAGATAATATTACTTTATATCTATAGGTACCTAAATCCTTCTTAACAGTTATTATAAATACGGAAGTTTGTATATTTGTTACTCAATCAAACAAAAACGACTGAACAGATTTTGATGAAATTTGGCACAGTCTGACATCTTTTATTTGGATACTTTTATGCCGGAAAAATGTAAGGTTCCAATGAGGTTTTGAAAAACGAACTACACGATGTCTCCACTTGATAGATTGACTCGTGGAATATAAAAATAACCTATAAGTGATTGTCTTGCATATCAGCTACATGAAAGCAAGCAAGGCCGCGAGACTTGCTAGTAGGAAATACAAATAACATTGGCATTGTGACAGAATACTCAATTACATATAATAATATAAAAAATTCGCCTAGAAGTTTGCTTGAAACCTTTCGAAGTAAACAGGAGGACTGGAACGGGTTTATTGCATACCTGCTTAACCCTAATTTAATATCTCCCGATTTGTTTACAAAGGAGAAAAATTTATTCATGAAATTTGTTCTCCGAGGGGTCCGGCCGATAAAATACACTTTCCTCGCATAAGTTACTTTTGCCTGAACCTCTTTCTTCAACAAACATCCTTCATATTTTCGATTTGGAGAATTTCTTTTGCAACTTATTACCTTAAAGGCACGATTGTATGAAACTTTCGTAAATATATTTTTGAATAGATGAGAGTAGTAATATTTTATATGAATGTTCTTTATGATAATATTTTTATTAGTCCCAAAGAAAATCTTTTTACTTTTATGGATAAAAGACTTGAATAGCCTTGCTGAGCATGAAAGAACTGGTTTGATCAGAAAGTAACAAGTACAGAGAAGTAAGAGCTAATAGAGTACATACGTTTTTTTTAGTTCATGACGGTTCGCAAACAAGCATACGGTCCGTCTGATGGTAAGCAGTCCCCGTAATCTATAAACGTTTGCGATACTCGAAGTATCTAGTATATTTCAAAAGAGTAACTCTCGAGTTTCTTGTCGGTTCTTCTCGATAGAATCAACCTTCCGAACCGTCGGTAGCGTTTGACTATTCAAAAGTCCTTTTTAAAGTCTACTTGAATAAAAATAATTTTGATTTTGATCTCACGCGCGTTGCCAACCTAAGGTGGGAGCTTGAGTCACCGTTACTCTCACTGCTAATTTACTGTGAGAGGGTAGCACTTCCCAGTCGAGCCAGCCTTGTGTGCTGGGAGGGGCATGGCTTTACTACTACAACTCTGTACTGTTGCAATTCGTTCGATGAGAGAATGTCAAGAGCCTACTGAGTCTTTATCTCCACTCTCTTGTTATGCTAGTCTAATTAAGAGTTACTGTATTTGCTTCCCATTAGGGAGAGTTAGCTTGCTATCTTTAAAGTAATCCAAAAACAACAAAATCAAATTTTGATTACAATTTTGTCGAGAAAAGTTCAGTATATTTTACATGCTTATTACTAATTATTATCATATTATATAGTAGTATTTGTAAGAACCATATTAGTACTAGGTAGTAGTAGGTTTTTATAAAACCTAATAAATTATATTTATATTAAATCTATGTACAATAAGACTATCCTTTAATAATTGAATTATTTTATTTCTTTCAATGAAAATGCTTTGAAGTCATCTGCAAAGAACCGAAAAGGTTCAAAGGGACCGATAGCATGATTGGTAAGTTTGCTTTAAATTTCGCAAATTAATGGACCAGACCAAAATCTAATTTGTAAATTGGGTGAAGCTTGTTTGGCCCGACATACGGTTACGCTACTAAGCCATTACTTAACGCGTCGTTTCTGTTGTGAAAATGAAAATGTAACAATTTGCAACACGTTTTTCATGGGATTAGGCGGTATAAGCTTATTACTTTTAACCAATTTCAAAAATGAGAAGAAATTCGTCGGAATATTTTAAACCTTTCTTCCGGGTAAAAGAAAATGTTAAAAGCTGTTGGTTTTTTTATTGTTATTTATTCTTTTTTTTTAATAATGAGATTTTGGGAGGATAACTTATTTTATGGAAGGAATTTATTTTTAAATTATTTTGATTTTTTTGATAACGAGCGTCAGAATCACTAATGTGTAGTATTATTATTTAAAATAGACACTAAATGAAATATTTAAATTGCTTGTGTCGCTGCCGTGTAAGACGCTTTATAGTTCCATAGCTTTATAAAGCTTGTGTACTCGTATGATGTTATTTAGCAAGTGCCAGGAGATGTTGCATAGGCTAACATATAATGATGAATTCGATCAAATAAATAATAACAATATTAATTTACGAGCATAATAATCACTAATGTGTATAACTACTACACATAACTAATACACATTAGTGATTATTATGCTCGTAATTAAAAAAACAAAAGACAAAAAAACTTACATCGCAATCTATTAGTTTAAAAAAGAACAACAATAAAAATGCCAACCGCTTTAACATAACGAATAAGAAAATCTAGAATAATCAAAATTAATCATAAGTTACGTTTTTTCTCAACATTAAAAACACCACGAAACGAGCTCAGATTTCGGTGGAAAAAATGTACATTACATTCCATTTCAAGGAAATTTATGGAGGCCATTGTATTACTTTTATATCTTGAATAGAATTCCGCGGTGAAAAACGTTCTCACTTTTGTAAATCGCGTTTGTTTTGTTGGCTTCGTAAGCAACTTGGCTCATGCTGACAACACGTAATCCTCTTGACTTTATACAAAGGAAAGCTTTAAATATAACCTTAGGCGGTGTTTTTCATATTTTATTTATTCATATTTTTATAAATATAAAATTTCTCTTTTTCTTATTTTATTTTTTAAACCTATAATGTAATTTTTTCCTTTGTATTCGACTTGTAAACCTATTTTGATGATTCTTTGTTTATTAAGGAGAATTAATGAGCGTAGGTTGTAGTTGGATTTTTTTAAAATACAAATTACTATTATTATAATTTTATTAGTTTGTTTTAGATCTTTTTTTACCTATTCCTTTTAAACGCATTCAACTTGGAGTCGCTCAATTGTTGACGATCAAGGTCTTTAGAATAGAATTTGAGTAGAGATATCGAATCATCTTCAACATTTTCAGTAATTATTACAGAAACCTACTTGATAATATTTCATGAATATTTAAGAATTGTCACGAATCGTTAGGAGTCATAATTCTAGATCACACAAACACCAAACGACTGACTGGCGACAAAAGATTGGTGAAAACCTCTTTGTATAGCCTTAGTCGTCGTCTTAAAGTCTGTTTGTCGATGTTTTATAGACTCTACTTTATTACCGAGATACCAGGGGCACTGCAACGCTACATCCATATCTGGTCGATATACCCAACATTCGCACTATGAGCTTTTGATCGTCTTTTATAATGCGCACGGCCAAGGAGTGGAATTCTCTACCGGCGTCTGTATTTCAGAACGCATACACGTCTACGTCTTCCTCTAAGCCCTGTGATGGGCACAGAGGTGACTCCATTCTGTGCACCCACGACCTAAGAGTTTGACGCATTTTTTAAAGCCCGGGCGTGAGGGCTTGGGATAGGAACGCCAGCAGCATCGTAAGACGCCACCATTGTCCCTTTCACCATCTTCCCCAACCAACCTGCGCAGGCGAGAAAGCAGAGGGCCAGGGGCGACGTGGCCAATCATCCTGTCCAGCAAGGCTCCCGTGACCTACCAGGCCGTCCCCCTCAAGACCACCACAGTCGAAGGAGACAGCACCCCCTTGCCAGCTCTCAAACCCTTGCAGGCGGAAGCGAGGGTAATTTTTTTATGAGGTTTTCTTCCTCGACTTTCCAGCGGGGCACGACCCGCCCTTGCCATAGAGTCACTCCCAGGTCCACTCTGCTACTCAGAGAAGTACCAAGAGCGACCCTTCAGGCAAAACCATCCGGGGCGTGGTCTGACGTTAAACGCCCCGCGCCCAATCGCCGAGCCGATACTCAGCCATCATCGGTGAACTAAACGAGTGCACCGACGCCGTTGCCCAGGGTCCACCACGTGGAAGTGACCGGCTTTTGCACCCCACCGTCAATCCCATCTATGCCGTCCCGCTCGATGTAAGTCAAGAGCTTATCCATTTTTGAATAATAAAAAAAACACCATATAAATGTTAGATAATTGACGCTGCTCTTTCTGAACTGATACGACATTCAAGAAAACCTCCCATGGTGTAGATATCCATGCGTAAAGGAAACACATTCCATTGAGCTTCTAGATCGTTCGCCCCCTCTTACATAAAAAAGGAGTATAAGTAAGTCAAAGATTATAAGTTCATTTTTAAGTTAATCTTATTTTTTAGTATCTGTAGTTATTTAATTTTTAACCGCGTTTACGAACTATCAACCCAATTTGTTTTCTTTTTCAATAGTTTATTAATAGAATGAAGTTTTTAGATGATAAAGAAACGACATACGTCAGTCAATCAAGCAAACTATAGGCTTAAGTTACCTATCCGACTACGGTGTCATTGTTTATTTTTTATGTCACGCAATTGTTTTTTCTTAAATGAAAATCAAAGCTACTCTTTATAACATCAGCTATCTGCCAGTGAAATCGCCGTCAAAATCGGTCATTTAATACAGAACTGTTATTTTGAAGCTTGAATTTTATTTGTATAGACAATAATGGTAAGCATTATGTATTGCAAAAGCTTAAAATGTTCTATGTTTAATACGATTTCCTATCCGATCAAGTATTGTACGTACGAGATTCAGGTAGACCAAATCTTAATAAACATCCTCTACCCAATAAGCTTACCAACTGTATCAAGTGGTATTATTTCCGCGCCAGTGTGCCGAATGTTGGTATCTACGTAGTAACGTAATATCCTGTCTAAATCGAGCTACCTACTGTAGAATATAGAGATGTTTTCCTTTAGCAAGCGTTTAGATAAAATAAACTAACTTCTTCGTTCTAGCATTATACCCGGTATTTTATTAACACAGGGTCTGCTTATTACTCTTATCCGGATTTGACAGGTTACTAGTTTTTACACAGAGCGATTACCATCTGACCTCCGCAACCCTAAGGGCTAACCAGTAGTAACTCATTGGATAAGAGCAATTTACTTCTCAAGAGGTAACGAATATTATCAGATGATATGTGATAATAACCGGCACTGAAAATTAACGTGCTCTCCGAGGCACGGTGGGGGGACCCACAAGGACAAACGCCCAGACCGAGACAGTGGGAAACGAACCCACAACCGTCGAGACTAAAGGCAGACCCGCTACCCACAACACCACAACGGTGTCAGATAAAATAAACTAACATTTTAACAAAATAAAAAAAAAAAAATCGTAGCCATCGACCAAGTATTTGGATAAAAATAATAACGTTTCTAAATTCTTTTTTTGAGCGATTTGTTTCCTTACGATGATGGCTGCTATAAATCTTAGTAATATTATAAACGCGAAAGTTTGTGAAAATAGATTTATGTCTGGATAGATGTTAGTTACGCTATCACGCAAAAAATACTGGGAAGTGGCCTACCATTTACTCTCATTGCGATTCCAATGACGACCTATACTGACCTACATCGCTATTTCGTACCATGACATATATTATTCCCTGCATGTTATACGTCATGCTCATATAAAATCTGAATCGATTTACTGTCAGAATTGAACTGTAGGGTTGAAATAAATTTTTTACTAAAAATTATTGGTAAGAACGAAGATTTAGAAGTTTGGAATGCATATAATCGTTTTAATACATAGTATTGTTTTTATCGCGGAAAATGTTGGGTTCTCGAAAACACAGCTACTATTATATACATAATAGTATAATTTTAATGTAGCAGTAGAGTGCACCCACTGATCAGTAAACGGTCCGTGGGTTAAGCAACTTTAGGCAAGGTCAGTCACTAGATGGGTGATCGCATAGTGGTATTTCAACCGAGCGTCTTCGTGCTTCGGAGGGCACGTAAAAAGTCGGTCCCAGCTGTTGAGAATTTGACAGCAGTCGAAAAGTCAAGTCAGAGGACTACGGGCGACCTGAACAACTCTGACACTAGGTTGGCCACTAACCACACGATAACAAGAAGAAGTTAGTATTGCGTGGAGGAAAGTAGAACGATGTTTGATGAGTATTAGTGATTTTTTTTGTCGGAATGTGTATTGCTGTTGGCCCTACTGGCCTTGACAGATTCACCGAGCGGGGGGGGCGAGTACAGAGACTCAGCCGCGCAAAGGGGCAGCCCTCACGGGGCTGAAATTTGATGCCATCCTTAGGGCGCCTCCTGCAAAGCCGAACCACGGCTTAGAACGTCATCCGAAATGGAGGCAGCGCTCCGAGCGCATTCTACACGATGGACTCACCTGACGGCGTGAGCGCGTGTTAGTCAAGTAGGCTCCAACCTTCTCCTTTTTCCTTCATCTTTTTCATAACAGATACCTTATAACAATGGTTACGTAAAACCTGAGAGGTTTAGATATATATATATATATATATTTTGTCATTGACATTCTTACAATGCTGCATTAGTTTGAATGCAAGATACGTTTGACTTTGCAGAAAATCAGTAACAAATTAATATTAAATTAATTTACCCACTAAGAGTTAATAAATAAAATATTATATATATATATATATTTTATTTAAAAATTCAAAAGTGGTACTAAAATTGCGAACTTTAAGTGAAATTTTACAGTGAAGTTTAAATAAAAGTATAACGGTGCGTAGCTTTTTAAAACCCAATAACTTAAATACAGTGTTAATATTTAGTTCTTTGTATACTATATTAATTAATTAATGGGGTTGGTAGTGGACAATTTGGCAAATACAATGAGATACTAAAAATAAAAAATTCAATGTAATATATTTATTTTTGTGTAATGAAAGGGAAAAGCAAAACAAAACATCTTGTATAACTTATTACATTATGGTACTTATATATATATTAAATTTAAAAATAATTTAAAATTAATAAAGTGTAACGATTACATTCAGTAAAAGTAAAAATAGTAAAATACGATAGATAATAAACATGATAATTATATTATATGATACTTTTACTTTGCGTTGGTAAATAAGTGAGAAGTACACGTTCTGGTCGTGTTATCGTAGGCGGTGCTGTTGGTGGTAGAGAAGAAAAAGTGAGGAATGTGAGGGGCGTTTCCGATTAGAAGAAAATGGAAGATAAGTTGTGGTGATAAGTTGACATCGTTGTGACGTTGTGCGTAGCGAGTCTGCCTTTAGTCTCGACAGTTGCGGGTTCGATTCCCTCTCGGGCAGATGTTTGTTTAAATTTCTGTCTCGGTCTGGGCGTTTGTCCGTGTGGGTCTCCCCACCGTGCCTTGGAGAGCACGTTAAGCTGTCGGTCCCGGTTACTATCGATAACATCTGATAATAATCGTTAACTCTTGATAAGTAAATTGCTTTTATCCAATGAGTTACTGGTTCGCCCTTAGGGTTGCGGAGGTCAGATGGCAATCGGTCTGTGTAAAAACTAGTAACCTGTCAAATCCGGATATGAGTAATAAGCAGACCCTGGGTACATAAAAATACCGGGAGTAATGCTAGGATGAAGAAGGAAGATAAGTTGTGGGTTGGATTAAAATTCATAAAATCACAACAGTATCATGACAAAAGAAAGAAAGAAAGAACAAGTTTATTGGAAACATAGCTGAGTACAATTTAAAACAAAAAAACAAATTAAAAAAACAAACAAATAATAATAAAAATGAACAAAAAAACACAAAAGATATAAAATAAGTTTAAAAAAAGTAAACATAAGCTATTAAAAATTAAATACTACCGTGCTGGGTTCCAAAATGGCTACCATTCAGCATTTGTTGGGATCTTTTGTTCAAAAAATATCAGTAAACCACCATTGCTTTGAAGACATTGCGGCGTAGTGGTAACGAACCTACCTTAAGCACCACATGTTGCGGATTCGATTCTCGTTTAGAGCAGTTGTTTGTGTTGACCATACAGGCATGTGTTCCGGTCTGGGCGTGCTTGTCCTTGTACTTGTATATGTTTCCGGACCCCCACCACAGGATATCACTATCCTAATAGGGACCATTGAGTGTGTAGCATTGTGTAGTATTTAAATTGTCCTACGAAAATCAAAAACGCAACGTAAAGTTGCTTATCGCCGGATTTCCTTATGTTTTTCGTTCACCCAACAACCTAACTGAACTAAATAGCTACAGCTCGATGTCCGAAATGGTTCTATCTACGTTGCATCGCAATATCCTGTCCGAGAACAGCCTCGGGTGTTCAGACGATATAATTAAGCCCTGTTTACTATTAGAGTTTTTGTTTTATTTTCTATCTCAACGGTTTTGTGGAATTAAATCGTAGTTTTTCTGAGAAAATTTCTCATTGTTTTTATGTTAGATCATACTAGGTAAAGGCCAATTATTTGTATGAAATTTGCATCAACTTTCATCTTAATTGTTTTTTATGATTTAATTTTTTTGAATTTTAATGTTATTAATTAGTCGTCGCTTCACTATGAGACCGATATAGCTCTAAAATTTTTCCTCTAAGCAGAAGTTACTACGGTAAGGATAATAGTCTATTAGTGAAATTTCAAATTATCTTAATTTCATTTCAAATAGTAAATAATTTTTCACCGTCCACCGATTTTTCTTTATTGCATGGAACTCTAATTCTTTTTATAAATTAAAAGTAGCCTAAGTTACTCCTCATGACATTAGCTATCTGCCTGTGAAAGTCTCGTTAAAATCGGTTCAGCCGTTTCAGCGATTAGCCGGAATAAACATTAAGTGAAAAGCTGTTAATTTGGAATTACAAACAGAGACATCAATTTTATTATTTGTATAGAATCTTTAGCTCCTTATAAATAAATTTCTAAAGCTTCTTCTTAAAGTAAATCCCTTTGTGAGACTCGTTTATTTTTTATAGAAGAGTAATCGATAATGTTGAGATCGCAGGCGGTAAATCTCCTCTGTCGGGCAGCAAAAATAGCCACATCGTTGTTTAGACGACCTAGGTAAGATACCGCAATTGAGTATATTGCTCCTTTGTAAAGTCTGGGAAACTGAAGTACCCTAGTAAGAGTATTTTCTTAGAAATAAACTAACTTCTTATAATCGAGGTTAGTGGTCAACTTAGTGTCATAGTTGTTCAGGTCGCCCGTAGGTCTCTGACTTGATTTATCGACTGTTGTCAAGTTGTCAACAGCCGCGACCGACTTTTTACGTGCCCTCCGAAGCACGGAGACGCTCGTTTGAAATACCACTATGCGATCACCCACCTAGTGACTGATCCCGCCTAAAGTTGCTTAACCTACTGATAGTTTACCGTTCAGTGGATGCACTCGGCTATAAGCGTCTCACAAACTAACTGACCGAAGGAGAAAATTTGATTCAAATTACAGGTTTATTCTTTGCAAGAAATCTTATGATAATATTATTTTCGTTTTATGAAATCCATAGTCAGTTTTTACTGTGGTTTGTATGGCCAAAGGTTAATTTTCCATCTTTTTTTCGTAGATTTTGGTAATTAATATGTCAAGTTTTGAATCTTTTCTTTTTCATTTAATTAATGCATCGATACGGTACATTCATCAATAAATTTTTTCATGCAAATTTTTAAATGATTTGAATTTGACTCGACACAGTATATAATTATACTAGGGCCGTTGAGTATGTAGCGTTATTATTAAAATGTTTTCTTCTTTTTAAAATTTTTAATTTTCTATGTTTAGCTCTTTTTATTTTAGATGTTTAATTATTTAGTTTTTGATCCAAAGATTGTTATAACGCTGTGAGTCCAATTTTTTTCACCCGGCGTGGGTGTGATCAGCCTTTCACAAAGGAATGAGATGGTTTATTTCTAATAAAAGGTACTATGCCCGTAATCTATTTTCCTTTTTGTGAGAAAAGAAATAAATATATTTTTATTAATAATTATTTCCCACGGTTTTGTGTCGCAAAAATGTGAAGCAATTATTTATAAATGAATACTATAGTAAAACTTATTGCGCATGCATGATAGCTATTTCATTAAATTTATTGCTTTTGTTTCCAGGTTTCTGCTTTTTCAGTTTAACCGTTCCTTTAGGTTTACGAGTCTAGACATCTTTTATTATGATTATTAGATCCGTAAAGGGAATGTTCCCATAGCATGCCAAGAGTTTAGCGTTAGAGACAATTATTGCATTTTATTATTAGAGGGTTTTGTAATACATTTTTAACGACTTTCTATTTTATGGTAAGGATAGTAATGTTTATTTTTTATAATGGAAAGAATAAGAAAAAACTTTTTACAAATGGAAAGTCTACATTTACGTGTTTTTAGACTACCAGTGGTGATAACCAAGAATACGCCTTGCCTCTTGGAAACCGTAACCTTTGATCACTAACAGTATTCGAGTCACAGTCATTGAGATGAATAGGAACTGATGAGGTTTATCCCAGAAAGAACAGAGGATAGAGGAATAGGTTTAGTTTTTCCACGTCACTTATCGAGCGATACGCAACAGTACGAATATTGCTATTTCACATCCATATTCCGTATGAGTGTAGATATTTAACCAAGACTCTACGGTCTACTACTAGGAGGTTAGAAAAATTATTAATCGCAAAAAACGTATTCCCTGTACCTGCGGTTTTATTTTAATACCAAAAGCTTCTTCGTCTTAGCGTTCGTCTTGCCCTAACGCCGTATCCACTTTCCTACTTTCACCTACCGTGGATATCAATCTCCATTAATCAATACCACAAGTCCGCTTTTAATAACTCATTTAGTTGAACATCATTTTCTTGAGAATTAGACAATGCTGTATAATCGAGTGAGGATGATATGTCTATTATTTCGATTCTCGATAAGGTATCCGCGACGACGTTTTTTGAGCTTTTGATATATTTTATGGATGTACAATATTGGCTTATAAAGTCAAAATTTCTAAGTCGTCTTGGTGTATCATTGTCACTCGTAGCTAACTTAGAAACCAATACGACAAGTTAAGAAGAACCACAAGGACTTAGAACTTTTTTGTGTCACGTCGGGGTCACCAATTTGCCAATTTGCTAGTGTTTGTTGTGTAAGTTAAACAATGTCTCCGATGTATATATTGTATTTCATATTATTTGGTTACACACATACGGCACTAGCGGAGTTCGAATTGTGACTGACTGAAAAGTGTTTACAAATTACAAGTTATGTTCACCGTTTTCGATAGACTTAATATTTATATTACATTATATAATTCAACTATATTATGTTTTAAGAAATTTGCTGTTTTTTATTATAAATACCACAACACCATGGTAAGTAACAGAGATTAATCATAATAGTTCTCTTAGTAAATGAAGGTAGGAAATTCCAAAGAAAATTTGAAAGATTTAACAAAGTACATTTTCTTCTCTGTAGTCGTTACAGCTAATGTAAATTCGATACCAGCCATTTTACACCTCGGGGCGAGGTAATGATTGTGCAATTTTTTAGGACCCAGAAACTTAGAACATAAAGTACTATAGAAGTGGTATATGTATTATGTGTTTAAAATGCTATGTTTGAAATTTAATACATACATATTTTGAATTAACAATGAGAGCTAAAGAATGTGCGAATCAAAAAGGATGAAGTCGTGGGTGATGGGTAGCTACATGAGCTCTGCTAAGACTTTTTAATATTCCATTAATTGTATAAAAATTTCAGATATCCCGTATATTAATAAATTATACATACGTATATGTTGTTTTCCAAATGTTATCATATTTGTTTATTGATATATGTTACATATTATATTTACGTCAGACAAAAAGAAGGTAAGGCTGCTATGCAAATACAGTCACAACTCGACCTGGATCGCCTTTTGCCGCCCTACTCTAATACTAGTAAACCAGAAGATCTCGTTTCCAAAACCAATGTCATGTAAAAAAATGTTTGATTATAAAATTGGCATATACCTATGTCGTTCTTTAGAAAATCTAAGCTCTTATGACCGACTTGTTTTATATTGTTTAAAAGTTGCTTTGCGTTTTTGTATGTACTTAATATTATGTTTTTGTTTTTGTCATTTAGTTTATAATCTAAGATACTTTATTATTTTTCATAAATATATCACATGGATCAAACGCCTGAAAAAAACTCTTCTACTTATGAACACTAATTTCGTTGTTAGTATAAAGTTAGAGCGGCACGGCAAGAATTTTGTGAGAAAATATAAACAACTATGACGTTCACAGACGATTTAGGCTCAGAACTGGATTCAATAAAAATTAACTGTCAGGTTGTAAGTGATTCAAACCAATGTAAAGATTATTTCAGACCAGAACACAATTTTAAATTACTCGTCCTAAACATTAGAAGCATACTTAAAAACTTTGATGCCCTTCTTGTAGCTCTTAAGCGATTAGATGTTAATATTGATATTTTAATATTAACAGAATGTTGGATACACGATTCGTTAATTGTCCCCCAAATACCCGGTTTTAATTCATTTAAAACAAATATACAAATTAATCAAAACAGTGGCGTTATTGCATACGTGAAAGATGTCTGGAATGCTGAGGTCTCTGAACCGTCAATAGATGAAGCAAATTGTCTGGCTATTCATATACCTGGTATGATTACTATACTAGGAATATATCGCCCACCATCTTTTAGAAACCTGGAACCTTTTCTGTCATCTTTAGAAAACTATGTAAGTCAAACGTGTGAATCCACATACATCATTGCTGGTGATCTAAATATTAATATAATGGATACTGTTGAAAATGTACTTAGCTTAGAATATCAATGTTTTATGGCTGAACTAGGCTTTATTCCAGCAATTACTCAACCAACAAGAGGCTATTCCTGTCTTGACCACATCTTCGTTAAAAATTCAAGGGGATATAATAATGTAATTGGTATTGTATGCCAAAATGCTATTACAGACCATTATCCCGTTCTTGGTGGTATTTCAATTAGTAAGTCGAAACCTATAAAGGTTAATAACTATATTATTAAACGTGATTTTAATGGCATCAAACAGGATCTTTCAGCAGTAAACTGGTCTATTGTTACCGATTCGCTTGATGTAAATAGTGCTAATAAAATGTTCACAAAGCTATTATCGGACACTGTTAACAAGCATACACATAAAATTAAAATAAGTAGATCTAAAAATAATTTAAAGCCTTGGATCACCCCTGGCCTAATGAGATGTATGCGAAACCGTGATCGATTACATTTGCGTGCCAGTAATGAGCCAGAAAACAAGGTGCTCAAAATAACATACACACGTTATCGTAACTTTTTCAGAAGTTTATTACGAAAAATAAAGTGTCTATATGAAAACAGTGAGCTTCAGCTAAATAAAAATAATCCAAAAAAATTATGGCGATCTATTAAAAACATGTGTAACTTGACACATATTAAAAAAGAACCTAGTGAACTTCTTGCTCTGCCAGGTTGTCTGAACTCACAACAATCGGTTGACTTCGTGAATGATCATTTTTCTAAAGTGGGTCAAAAATTAGCCGATCGAATTTTGTCCAGTACTAATCAAACGGAAGAAGGTCTTGCAAATGCTGTACGCTTGGAAAACTCTCCAGCCCAGTCATTTTTTATGGTTCCAACGGACCACGAAGAAGTAAAGGCCGAAATAATGAGTCTACAAAAGGATAAAGCGCCAGGGATCGATGGTTTTGGTAATGCCCTAATTAAACATATCAAAGATGAAATTTTGATACCACTCACGCACATATTACAACTAAGCTTATCGAATGGGATTTTCCCACTTGACTGGAAGACGGCATCTATCTTCCGAATTTTTAAAAATGGATGTAAAAAATCCCCTGACAACTATAGACCAATTTCACTTTTAGGAACTTTTTCGAAATTACTTGAAAAACTTGTAAATAAACGTCTTGTTAACTTCTTAGATTCCCTAAACTTAATTTCCTCAAAACAATTTGGTTTCCGTAAGGGAAAGAGTACTGAGGATGCGGTCACGCTACTCACTACTGCAGTGTCGTCACAACTGGATAGCAATCAATGCTGTATTGGTGTATTCTTAGACCTCGCAAAAGCGTTTGATACTGTCTCCATTCCTATTCTTCTAAAAAAACTGGAGATCATGGGAATACGGGGAATCGCCTTGAACTGGTTTAGAAGCTACTTGACTGAGCGGAAGCAGTGTGTAAAGATTGGTCAGTTTATGAGTAGCCCTAAGTGCATTCGTTTTGGAGTGCCACAGGGAAGTATTCTTGGCCCTACATTATTTTTATTATACATTAATGACATCCATGACGTATTGATCGAAAATGCGCATATACTATGCTACGCGGATGACACCGCATTGACTTTCTACGGTCCTACATGGCCTGCTGTTTGTTCATACGCAGAGAGGGGATTAACTTTAATATCTACATGGCTAAAAAATAATCTTCTCACATTAAACACTAAAAAGACACAATATTTATGTTTCCACAAGACTGCTGCCTCAGGTCCGAAACTAGAAACTAACCTTAAAATCCATGAAGAATTTTGTAGTAAGCTACCTTGCTCTTGTGAAACACTTACACGCACGAACGTCATCAAATATCTTGGCGTACTTATTGACGAGAACCTTAATTTCAAGTCTCATATAGGGTTACTTTCTTCTAGAATCCGTAAAATCATATGTATAATGCGAAACTTGCGCGATGTCGCATGCATGGCCACACTAAAATCGGTATACTACTCACTATGTCAGTCCATTATTGTCTATTGCATAACATCCTGGGGTAGTGCTGCAAAAACCTACATGATTCAGGCCGAGAGAGCACAGCGGTCAGTTTTGAAAGTAATGCTCCATAAGCCTTTTAGGTATCCTACCACGAAGGTTTATAGGGAAGCGGAAGTTCTAACAGTCCGCCAATTATTTATTTTTAAAATCGCTATCTCGGTGCACAAATCGGTTATTAGTTCCACTGAGCACAGGAAATGGACAAATCGCAGACTTTACAAATTGACTACACATTCTGTAAACTCTAAATTCGCCCAACGTTTTGGAGAATTCATTAGACATAGTGTGTACAATAGAGTCGCCAGGTATTGTGATATAAAAGATAAAACTTTAGTCGAAACTAAATACACAATATATAGATGGCTGTCGTCACTAACCTATGATGAAACAGAGGAATTGGTAGTAAATAAGTAAATGGATTCATGTTGCAAACATTATAACATTATTTATACGAAAAATTTAGTTTAAGCTATTGTATTTAAATATAGTTTAATTATTACTTCTTATATACTTTGTTAATTAGTTTTCTATTCTGTCTACATAACTGTCTGCTGAGCAAAATAAAATATTCGATTATTGTATTTGGTTTTCCTCGATACAGGCTTGCCTAGTGAGGAAACCAAAAGATAGTCTTTTAGTACTTTAAGTTAATGTAGTATCTGTAAAAAATTTACTTTTAGTTTTTAATGCCAATGTCATTCACCTTTTTGTAATTTTTACAGTAAATAAACATTTTTTCTTTTTTTTTTTTTTTTTTTTATATGAAAAACGTTATTTTTTTAGTATTTTTAGTATTGTTTTTGCTCTGTGCAAAGAACAGAGACTAACAGTGAAAAAAATACTGTTACGAATCGAAAACAATTACGAAGAAGCAAGTTCTGCGTGATAACGATCCCGGGCGACTTTTGTCAAAAGGAAAGAAAAGGCAATTTTAAACGTTTCTTTTGCCCGCTTTTCTGCAGAATGTCTACTAAGATAGGGTTGTCCATAGTAAAAGAAACATGCTTTTCAATTTCGTCTATATCTCAAAAATACACACACACAGTGATTAATGAATGCCATTCATTGGTCGCTCTTTGAATACTGCGGTTTCTGTAAAAGTGCAAACTTTTCTAAATTACAAATTAAATAACTTTTTTAATAATGTGCAATTTTTACGATACAAATAATTACAGTTGCAAAAGATTTTAGAAAATATTTTGTTTGGTTGTATTATTATTGGCTAGGTAGGTAACCAACGCAGTGTCAGATATTCTATCACAAAGCAGTAGCGTATTTCGATTACTGTGTTTTGGGATTCTGTAATTTGTGAAATTACTGGGAACAGATCGGACCTCCGACACATGATATGATTATTGTAATTAGGCCCGTTGAGTTTGTAGCATTAATATATTATTTAAGCAATATAATATTATACCAATATCTTGAGGTTGGCAACGCGTGAGTGACGCCTACAAATGAATGGTGTTGCAAGAGCTTACAGGCTATGGCAACCGGTTGCCATCAGGTTGGCCGTATAGTAGCTTGCCAATTTTGAAAAATAAAAAAATTATTAATACAGTACTACAGTACAGTACAGTATCCCGCGAAAACAAGCGCAGGAGAACTAAGCTTGTAATATTATATCATATCGTATAAGAATATATTTTTGCACTATACAGACAATTCATTCGATCCTTCGAATTAGTGGAGTTTAATTTTTTATTGAAGCTATTAATTAATTTTCTCATTTTTACATTCACAAATAAAAATCATTTTAAATACAAAACATTTACAATAAATGCTTCTTTTGACATCCTTAACCGAAGCGTATCATCGCTTTGTACTGCCACTAAGCTAAATATTTTAGAGTATTTCACTGAAATGTAATAAAATCGTTTTGTTTAGATACAAAAGGATGAATTTCTAAATGTTTATAAGAATTCAAGAATAAATTGTTTCTTTGTGACATTAATGTTACTTGGATTCTTCTTATCGAATGGTTAGTGGCCAATCTAGTGTCAGAGTTGTTCCGGTCGCCCGTAAAGGCCTCTGACTTATTGAGTAACATCAAATTGATAACGGCCGGGACCGATGTTATACACGCCCTCTGAAGAACGGAGACGCTCAGTTGGTATACCACTATGCGGTCACCCATCTAGTGACTGACCACGCCTAAAGTCGCTTAACCCACCGATCGTTTTCCAATCAGTGATCATATGTAGCTATGAGCGTCTCAATGTTACTTGGATAATAATTTTAAACTATATAGTATAAGTTAGATATAGTCTAGTCTAATATGAAAGTTTTAGTTGTATCTAGTAGGATTAATATGAAAAGACTATAAACGTTGCACACTCAACGGCACCCATTAGGATAGTCATATCCTGTGTCGGGAGTCCGGAAACATACACAATGACATGGAAAAATACACCCAGACCGGAAAATATGAATCGAACACGCGACCTGTGGCGTTTAAGGCAGGTTCACTACCGGTGCCAGAATAGTTATCAAAATCTAAAGTTGTTGTATTGTATGCAGAGAAACAAAAACTTAAAAGAGTAGATTATTTATTAATTTTTTCTCATTTGTAATCAGTTAGTTATTATTTTTGAAATGCCATGCCAGCCATGCTTCTCTCAGCACAATTGGGCCAGCTCGACCGGCGAAGTGCTACCCTCTCACATCGGCGTCAAGTAGCAGTATTAGCTGGTACTTTTGTGTTTCGTATGATGAGTGAGAACGCTACCCAATCTCCCACCCCCTCTTTCCCCATCCTTGTTTTCCTCCCTTTCCTCCTGTTCCCTGGGTTGGCATCACGCATGATACTTCGAAACTTGCAAGCATTCATAGGTTGCGGTTACTGCTTACCATCAGGCTGACTGTATGCTTGTTTGTGAACCATCGTGAAAAAAATACCAAAACAAATTCTAAATCGACTATCTATTCCAAACTGGCAAACAAATTATTTCCACTTTGTTATATTAGTATAGACAAAGCCCAATAACACGCAATGATTTATATCCTAATCTCGGAGTTAAAGCCGACAAACATGAAACTTGGCACGTATGTTTCGCTTCGCTTCTGAAATTTTGAAAATTTGAAGAAGAGAAACTGTATGAGGAAGTTTTAAGGAAAGTACACAAAGTAATTTGTAAGAAGCCTTAAGTCTTCTATTGCTTTTGCTTACTTAACGATACGTAAAATTAACAAGGGGTAATAATAACATGGTAGTAATTGTATAGAAGTATGCTTGGGTAAGGCCTTGTTCCCTATTTAGAGGAAGCATTAGGAGCGAATTTGTGGATATAAATGTCTTAGAATTACACAGACATACAAGTTTTCCTTCACCATAAAACACGATAAAAATTCAAAACAAAATAACCACTTGAAAAATAAGGGGTGCTTGCCCTGGATTAGAACCCGTGACTTTCGTTTAAGGTCTACGTTTTCTATTCATGGGCCATCTCGCTTTTATAATTGTATTCGGCTTTTAAAGGTCTAAAAATTTACATACAACGATCGAGACAAGGTAACAAGGCCTGTAAAACTTAAAAATAATTGAAAATATTGTGTTTGTTTGTTAAAGTTGTATTATTAATTAATATAATGTATAAAAACGTATAACAGATAATAAACAAAAAGTTTAAACTGTTTTTTTTTTGTTTGTATTCCGTTTTCAATAACGCCCTTCTCTTAGACCTAAACACAATTTTAATAAAAATTATTCATCAACGCCTCTTTTGACAGTTTTAATTCATTAAAATTGGCTTAGTAATCCCTTTATCTGAAAGCCTTCTAAGAATAAATTATAATTTATAATAATGACTTAAAGTTATTTTTAACGCCTTAGTTTTTAAGCACTGCTTTTTATACGTACCAACGTTTTTAGTGAAAGGCTAATTTGCTATAATTGACAAACGGGCACTTTAATTTATTTGTATACATATCTGGCATAGGCTCAATAAAAAATATCAATGATACATTTTTTTTATAAACGAGCAGGAGGCTCACCTGATGTTCAGCGATCACCGCCACCCATTAACATCTGCAACACCAGAGGGCATGCCCGTGCGTTGCCGACATTTAAGGAAAGAATGTGTTCTCTCTTGATGGTTCTCAATATGCGGAATAGACCGGTTTGACAACGGACATATTACCCTTTTACCGAATTTCGACCTGAAGTTATATTAAAAAAGTACAAAAAGTCTAAAAGTCCTCTTTCCACTCTCTCTTTATTTCTCTATCTCCTTTCTCAATTATGCTCCTATCTCACTCCTCCTACTTAATGCGATGGTGTGCATAAACTACCATAACATAGTTCGCCCCTCCAAAATGCGAAAGTTTGAATGTATTTGTGAGTCCTACAACGAATGTGTGCGTACTGATACAGCTGTCAAACAAAAATTAAGCCCATGGATTTGTTGCTCGAGTGCCGTAATTAATTAAAATGATCAATATGGCGCTGCAATGATGTACTCTATGAAAATGACATGTGTTTTGTTTTGTGCAGGCGACAGGTTATGATTAGTTGACCAACAAAACTGCCGGCCTCCTACTGAAGATGAATACTAACCACTACTTACAAACTGTTAGGTGTAGGTAAGGATGTGACTGCACACATTGAAGCAGTAATTTAGATGGGGACACCATGTTATTGTGGTCAATCTATAACACACTTGTGATGCTACTGCTAAGGTGAGTGCTTACCATGAAGCGGCTCACACCATTGGACACATTTTTGGTACCGAAACCAGACACATGCTTTCTGATTCTAATTGGTATAGATAAATAAAGTAATTTTACGTTATCTTTTATAAAAATATGTAATTTTTAATCAAAAATAGCGAAGTTCTTTTAGCGTTAACTTAGTTGCGTGTCGCTAAAAGCGTTTATCGGTCAACGTCATTTAATTCCCTGAAAGCCTCTGCAGGTGTTAATAATATCAGCTATAGGTCGTGACTGCTCTCCACACCAGTTAGCAAATGCTTTGAGACTCCATACGACTTTAAGCCTTATGTCTGTAAATTTAAGCTTGAATATCGATTGATAGATTTCCTATCATTGAACGTAAAGATTAAAAAGGCTGCATAATATACGCTGTCAAATGGATCATTAGACAATTATATTATCGCGTTAAAATTTTGATATACAGTTTTAGTCATATTAATAAATCTTTTCATTTTTAGCTATAAAATTAAAGGTAAATTGAATATCTGTTTTTCTTACTAGTATATTAAGTTATTAAAATATTTTGAATGAAGCAGAAGTGTTACAACTTAAAAGGAGGAGTAAAAATAGAAAAAGAATAAAATAAGGAAGACTGTAGACTTAGAGAGCGTGGATAGGTTTTGTAGTCTTCGGCTCTTTGCGGATTTCATAAGAGTGTGACTGTTTCCTCGGTTAATGCATCCGCCCATACACATAGGTGCTCCGTATAAGGCCAAATAACGTACTACGACCATTTACAAACGGCGGCTGGGAGTTTTGACCCTCCTATGTTAGGTAAAATCCGTTTTAATGCCGCAGCCACTCCTATAAGTCTAGGAGTAAGGATAATATATATTTAATTAGAAACATAAATATCTTTTACGTCGAGTTTCATACAATCCACTAAAATTTAATTTAAAATTCATCTTTTTTATTTTATTTTAAAATAGGCAGATGACTCTTCCACCTTCAGGTGGTAAGTGGAAATAAAGTCCAAAAGCGAAGACGGTTAACACAGTTGTGGAATGCAAACGCGTTACCCACCCTCACCCTGCCTACCCGCAAGATGCCTCATCACGCCTCGTTTGAAGGAGCCCAGAGTATAGGAAGTAGGGAACACGTGAACAGGCAATTATATTTAATTAATTAATTAAGTAAATTAATAATTAATCTAATGCTTATTTTTCGCTAAGCCATGATTTGAGTCGGTAATAGCAACAACATATTATTTTATTATTGTCTCAAATTGAGTGGAAAACGTGTGGATTCATTTCAAAATGTCTAAATATCGGTCACTGTATAACGTTCCACATACACTGACAGGTTAATCCTGCATCATGATCATTACAGATTAAATGAGGACACTCTATGTATGGTGATCTTATTAATTTTGCGTTTAATTTATATAGTTTTTTTTTATATAATGACGAATGGCAAACAAGCATACGGTCCGTCTGATGGTAAGCAGTCATCGGAACCTATGAACGCTTGAAGTATTACAAGCGCGTTGCCAACCCTTTGGGGGGAGGGAAGGGATGAGAAGGGAACAGAGGGGGTGGGAGATTGGGCCTCCGGCGCTCTCACTCGAACGAAATGCAACAGTACCTACTGATACTGTTACTTTATGCCGATTTTCTGTGAGAGGGTAGTACTTCCCGGTCGAGCCGGACCTTTTGTGCTGAGTGAAGCATGGCTCTACTACTACGATGATCTAGATGTAATGTTTCTCAAGTAACGACATTAGCCAAACAGGTAACACAACTTGTTGTGGTTTCTTTATTAGTTTAGATCTATCATCTTCAGATTTTGGATTAGATCAATCTATTATGAATGAAGCATGTAGCTGATTTGCTACACCAACACACATAAATAAACAGTGACACAAGTAAAAATAATAATCAATTAATGAAACAAGCAAGCAAAACTTACAAAACAAATAAAAAATTTGCTGTGTTTCATTTTATCGTTGATATTTTCTCATTACATTCAATTGTTTACATTACTTTGTTTTTTATTATGTGCAATAAAGCTTTTTATCTATCTATTTTCTTCTTTGGTCATAAAATTAACCAGCCCTCTTTATTCTGTTGGGCAATAGATAAATGAATAGATTTTTGTAAAGTTTTGAATTTTTAAATGATTATCTAAAATCATATATTTGAAAACATTTAACCAGTGCGAAGTTTGTGAGTAATAACTACATAGTATAAAACAAAATCGCTTTCTCTGTCCCTATGTATGCTTAAATCTTTAAAACTACGCAACGGATTTTAATGCCATTTTTTTTTAATAGATAGAGTGATTGAAGAGGAAGGTTTACATGTATAATAACATCCATTAAATTGTGGAAAAAAAAAAAAAAAAAAAAATTTGAGGTTTCTAATGTGATGTCGTAAATAATTACATTTAACACGTGCGGGCCACGGGCAGTATTGAATAAATCAAAACTACTGGATCGATTTTAATCATTTTTTCAGTGAATGACATAGGATATTTATATTTTGTACCCGTGCGAAGCCGGAGCGGGCCGCTAGTAAATAATAAATCTAACCATCACTAGCGATTACGCTAAAATAGAGAAATTCTAATTTCTACGCCACATCGTAAACATTGATAGTTTACATTAGCATATTTGCACGGGTAAATATGGTGATACTATTATCCATAGACATTAAAGTTCGGATGTTTGTATGTTTATTTTAGTAATAATCTTAAATTTGTTTTTATTTGTTTTAATTGTTTTTATTTCGTTTTTCTTATATTATTTTGCTTTTTTTTAAATATTGTAATAACTTAGCTTTTTTTTAATGTTTTTCTGTAATTGTTACTGCTCGTCATATGTGAAAGATGTCAGTGGAAACTTTATTGGTGTATGTGCCATATTTCATATTTTCTTGTAAAAGTACCTAAATACTGTATGTTTCCCGAATAAAAAATAAAATAAAAAATAAATAAAAAAATCACGCAAAAACGGCTCTAAGGATTTGGATAAAATTTGCTAAAGGTACAGATATTTTCCTGGATTAAGACATAGGATACTTTTCATCCCGTAAAAATGTTAGGTTCCTGTGGGATTATCAAGAAACGAACTACAAGAGGGTCGAATATATTTATATATTTAATCATAATTATATATAAAACTATTCGAATTTTCTAAAATAAAAGTGAACTAAGTCATTTTTAAAAACTTGAGCTGTCTGCCAGAGAAGTCCTATTAAATTAATCTTGCCATTTCGGAGGTTAGCAAAAACAAACAGACACATTTTTTTTTACATATTTTTTCGTATGCATGCAATTATTTTATTATATATTATAGTTATTTACGTAGCAAGTAAATACTTATATTTTATTAATATCTATAGTATATACCAATATCCATAAAGCCTCTGGCTCGTGTATTCAAAATAAATTTTACGATTCGATCTGAACTCGTCAATACAAACTTTATTTATTGTACATACATGTTATAAATTTAACTGCAACAATATAAATTTGATGTAAAAATAAAATAAAAGTTTAAACAGAGATTTAAGTCCCAAAACTGGCCAAAATCTTTTTTTTCTGCAGATTTTGAATACCTGTCTCTTTGTACACGGAGCATTAAAAACTGTGAATCAGAACAGCATCAAAGGTTTTACTTAGCCACTTAGACATAAATGTTTAAATATAATTCATTCAAGGAGAATGTTTTATGCTATCGTCTTAGTAGTAACTTGTTTCGGTAAACTGTATTGGGGCACGAAAGGAGCGAAAACTTATAAGGAGTGTTAGTGACCTGACTTATTTTAACGAGGTGGTCAGAAGAAACTTACTTGGTTCTTTGGAAAGAAATTTCTTATGTTGGTTCTAAGTATTATACATTCAAGGTTTGTGATATTAAAGAAATTTCATTAATATGTAAATTTAAAAGTATAAACTCTATGGCTATTCGAGGATCGCTCTTCTGTAGTGTACCTGTAGTAGTCAATTCGCATTAGCAAAGGATGGCAACGGGTGGGGTGGCAAGGGATCTCAAAGGGTTACATGGAATAGACTGGTATGGAAGAAATATTATGGTGGGAAATGAAATCCAATTAATGAACTTCATTTCTATGGTTTCCCACAACACGTTTTAGTTTTTTGTCATTTTTTGAGAAAATAAATAAAATATATAATTATGATAATTCTATATTTATTACCGATTATTATTCAGTAAAAGTAATATATTCATCAGTAAACCTGTTGCGAAGTAATTTCAATATTTCAAAGATTATCTGCTTAGACTTCAAAGTTTGAGAAAACATGATCTTTATCGAAGTGAAAACTCTAAGGATTTGTATACTATCGAAAATCTTAACAAACTTAAGGGTTCCCGAACGTTAAAATTACAGCCCAAAGTTTTCGACGAAACCTGTATCAAATCACATAGACATTATATTATATATGTTATCTTCTTCTTCTTCGTCCTAGCATTATTCCCGGTATTTTATTTTACCCAGGGTATGGTTATTACTTATTATAGACACCGTTGTGGCGTTGTGGGTAGCGAGTCTGCCTTAAGCCTCGACGGTTGCGGGTTCGATTCCCGCTCGGAGCAGATGTTTGTATTAATCGTACAGGCATGTTTTCCGGTCTGGTTGTGTTTGTCCTTGTCATTGTGAATGTTTCCGGACCCCGACACAGGATATAATTGTCCTAATGGGGGCCGTTGAGTGTGTAGCGTTTATTTATTTATTTATTTATTATTACTCTTATCCGGATTTGACGGATTACTTATTTTTACACAGAGCGATTGACATCTGACCTCCGCAACCCTAAGGGCGAACCAGTAACTCATTGGATAAGAGCAAATTACCTATCAAGAGTTAACGATTTTTATCAGATGTTGTGATAACAACCGGGACTGACAGCTTAACGTGCTCTCCGAGGCACGATGGGACGGGAATTATATTTGGACGCAAATAAGCAATACCATGTCAACCCACAAAATTGAAAAAACTGATTTATATATGCAGAAGTGTTGGTAAATGTCTGAAGAACATTTTTCTTTAATATTTGTAGGGTTTTAAGCTTTAAAACTTCTAAAAAAGCCATTTATTCAATCATGCAATTAATGTATTTTTAAACGTTTTGGGTTATATTATATACGAAGTATGCAGTTTGTATATTTATTTTTTGTGAAAATAAGTAAAATAACTTAAATAAATCTGAAATTGCCATGAACTTAAGCAATAAATAAAAAAAAAATCATATAAAACAAGTTGTTAAAAATTTTCAAATGCGTTTTTCTCGGAATGACATCCGTGTGGGTTGACATGATATTGCTTATTTGTGCCCATTGAATCTATAGAATCATAAAAGCAAATCGATAAAAACTCATACATTCTATTTTAATTGGTATTGGCAGAAATACTATTTTAATAGAATTGAATTGCATCATATACTCAGTCTCCAAAAAATATTAATTTTCAAAAGTTTTATAAGTACGTCATAATTTTAATCTTTCTAAAAACAAATTCAATTATATTATTTATCAGTTTAATTAACTGTTATCGAGATAATGTTATCTGTAAACATTATTTGCATCTGACAGTATATGAAATTCATAATTTATACCTCTGCACGTAATATCGCACTTGAATAATTACACAATAACGCAATTAGCCACGAGGCTATTATTTGCATTCATTTATAAAAATTGAATTGGTTAGCGTCGTAAATATTCGTCACTTTTTCCAAAAAATTAAGTGAAAGCCGCAATAGAAAAGACCAAGGTGGAGGCCGAAGCTGAGATGGTGCGACCGCATCGAGGAAGATCTCAGGGCCAGGGAAAAGTTTACCGCCTCGAAAAGAACAATCCCCGAAAGCCAACGATCAGAACCAATGGCAAAACATCCTTGAAGTGGCCAAGGTCCACAAAGGGTTGTAGCGCCGCAGAGAATAAAATAAAGTAAGTGTTCCATATAACATCTTTGTGCCGTTTGCAGTAAAAACACTTGAGCCATGAAGCGTTAGTGCTAAACAATATGTAAAAGATATTACACCCCGACTCATTGCCTCCACAGGAAACTGAGAGTTGGTTAATTTTTCGCCCAAAGAATCGTAATTGCGATTCATCGGGATAATGCAGCTAGCATTCTTGCCACTCACTAATCCCCGTGGCCATGATTTGTACAGTTTTATTTATTTGTAGGTATAGTTAGTATTGTATTGTATATGTTGTTTTTTTTTTAAGTTACTACGTTGGTAAGCAAGCATACGCCCCACCTAATGGTAAGCGGTTGCCGTAGCTCATGAGCGCTTGCAGCAGTAGCAGCTTCCATTAGTAGGTGCCACTCACAAGTTGCCAACCGAGATATTGGTTCTTAATTCTCCTCTGCCCTTTAATTTCACTAGCCTACAGTGCCCTTCAAACCGGAACATAGTAATTCCAAACACACCTACCACATAGCCGGCTTCTTGCAACAAAAGACCTACCACCAATGTGACTGATTGCACTTGTGGAACAATCTCTGCTGTGACAGAGGTTATCCCAACAGCGGGCGATGGGGTCGTCACGTCCCGACGCCGGTATATAATATTGGTTGTTAATTTATATAATATGCCTATATTATAACAATTTGTAAATATAGACAAAAGTTCAATAGAAACTATTTCAATTTCTTCTACCTACCTACGTGTTTATATTATTTTATATGTTTCTTCGATTTTCGTATCCATCGATTTCATTGTGCATTGTGATTTCAACGTTGTATGGTTTATTTGAAAACAATACACTGATTTTAATTGGAACCCTATCAAAATAAATAGGTAGAATGGTTTTAAAATAAGTACAATTGAAATAGTCAGGGTTTTTATTCATTTCAAATATCTATCAATATTCCATTTCATCATACAGAACCAACAAAAAGTTATATAGACATGCAATTGAACTTAATTATAAGCAATCTACGGTATTGGTGCTTCGCTTAAATATTCGTATTTTCGAGAAGAGTCTATTCTTTATTTCTTGCATGCCCTCCGTTGCAGATGTCCATGGGTGGCCATAAACGTTTAACATTAACCTCTTGCTAGTTTGCATCTCCGAAAAGTAAAAAAATAATAAATATAAATGGCTTTCTAAATATATTTAATACACCATGAATTCGAAGCTTAATTTTTTTTATGTGATAAGTTGGCAAACAAGCATACGGCCCACTTGTTGGTAAGTGGTTGTCGCAGCCTATGAGCGCTTTCAGCAACATTAGTAGGTGCCACTCACGCGTTGCCAACCTCGAGATATTAGTTCTTAAATCTACTCTGCCTAGTAGTAGTGCCTAAGCATTACTATTTGGCGGCAGAATATTTGACACTGCGGTGGTACCTACGTAGCCGCTCTCTTGCAACAAAAGACTTACCACCAGTGACAATAAACGTTAAATACCTCTTGCTCGTTTGCATTTTCTAAAATAAAAAAAAAAATATAATTGGCTTTCTAAATATATTAAATACAATATGAATTCGAAGCTTAATACATAAAGGTATCTATAATAATACCGGCTTAAAACTACTCGGATAAAGTAGCCATCTTAAGGTGTGTGGTCTAAGGATCACGTATGAACATTTTTTTAAAGAAGCGTAAGTTATCGCCCCTAGGTATCTATAAATCTGAGGTTATATTGTAAGGGATCAACTATTAAAGGTAAAAATACGTCGCTCGAGTGAAAAAAATTTAGATACTACACACGACTAACTAACGTGGGTTCCGCATGATATCTTCATCTTACATGAATCGTAAGACCAGTAGCGCTATAAGCCTGCTACCAATACGAAGAGGCACGCAGAGGGAAATCGGCGTAAAGAGACAGTAATGTTGCGTTTTTTGGGATGAGTGAGAACGCCGGAAGCCCAATCTCCCACACCCTCTGTTCCCTTGGTTTCTTCTTTTCTTCCCTCCTATCTCTTGGATTGGCAAAACACGTGTGATACTTCAAGTATCGTTGGCATTCCTAGGTTGCGGTGATTGCTCATCAGGCGGACCGTATGCCTGTTTGTCAACTGTCGTGATATAAAAAAAATAGTGTAAGGGCTTCGTTCAAATAAAATTCCAGTCGTTGAGTGAATCTTTCTTACGTTTCCGTCTTAGTCGTAACTTTTTGTAAAATGTTCGGCAGCACGAAACGGAAACTTGTAAGGAACGTTGTGGTAGTATTTTTAACGAGGTGGTCAGATAAAAGTTGTTCGGTTCTTTAGAAAAGAATTTCTCGAGCACTCCTTTGGTTGTAAGTGTTTTTCATCCAATGTTTTGCGGGAATGTTTAAGAAAAGTTCTTTTGAGAATGTTTGAGAAAGTTTTGACGAAATACGTAAATAAAACACAGTCACGGGCTGTGATAGTTTTATATAAAATTCAATTTTGAATATTATGTTAATCTTAACTAATAATCTTAATAATAATGTATTTTAAAACAATTGTAATTTTATTTTATTTCAAATTCATATTATGTAATTTTCCAATTTATATTGAATCACTAAAATTATTTATTTTATTTAAATTTTTTAATATTCTAAATTGTTCATTTTAATTTATACCTTATTTGTACAGTAAATACCAAATGAGTCACTGTTACTTGAAATAAATGATTTTTATTTATTTATTTTTTTTTTTAATTATGTTATCGATTTTATAGTTAAAATAACTGACAAGGCACAGAGTACAGAGACTCAGCCGTGATAAAGGGGCAGCCATCACGGGGGCTCAAATTTGATTCCGTCCTTAGGATGCCTCCTGCGAAGCCGAACCACGGCTAAGGACGTCATCGGAGATGGAGGGAGCGCTCCAACTGATGTTAAAGGAACACAATTGAATACACTGCCAAAGTTATGTAAATTCATTTTTGTACTAGTTGATTTTTGTGATTCTTTCGATTATTGATAATTAATAAAATATTTTTTCTATACGAAACTGTCCTTATTAAATTTATCGAAAATACTTTATGAAAGTTTAGATCACCAAATAAAAAACCAGACGATTCATGTGTTTTTTTGTTTCTATTTTTAATGATATATTTTTTATATATATTCGATTCGATTCGATTTCAAAATGACTAAGAAATTAGAATATCGAACTCTGTTCTTCATCCTAGCATTATTCCCGGTATTTTTATGAACCCAGGGTCTGCTTATTACTCTTATCTGGATTTGACGGGTTACTAGTTTTTACACGGAGCGATTGCCATCTGACCTCCGCAACCCTAAGGGCGAACCAGTAACTCATTGGATAAGAGCAATTTACTTATTAAGAGTTAACGATTATTATCAGATGTTATTGATAATAACCGGGGCCGACAGCTTAACGTGCTCTCCGAGGCACGGTGGGGAGACCCACACGGACAAACGCCCAGACCGAGCCAGAAATTTTAACAAACATCTGCCCGAGCGGGAATCGAACTCGCAACCGTCGAGACTAAAGGCAGACTCGCTACCCACAACGCCACAACGGTGTCAGACGAACATAACGAACTCCGTATAATCTTTTAAATTTGCCTTTAAAGGATCAGGCAAGAAAAATGAATATTATACGTCCGGTATCATAAGTTAGTTAATTAGATACGAGAACCTCAAGAATTGGAGTAGGGTTTTCAAAGTGAAACAAATTTGAAGAAATATGATCGTTATCGTAGTGTTTTAACTTCAAGTGTTAGTGAAAATTTGAAAACTTTTAGGTTCGCATCTGTAATAGAAACTTAAATCATTAACCGATGAGAAAGTTTACTGGAGAAATTGTTAAGCTTTAATGATTAAAGTAATTAAAAATCATTAAGATAACATTTCATTATTATATTATCACTATAATTATTCTTTTCTTTTCATCTTTTATTGTGTATATATATGTGTGTGTATATATAATCATATTTAGATGAAACCCGCATTTCGAGGTCAACCAGCGTATAAACAGTTGCATCTTAAAAACAAGGTCAACAACGCACCTCCATGCTCTTTGGTATTGCTAATGTTCTTGGGTGGCGATAATTGCTTAGGATCAGGTGAGCCCTTTGCCCATTTGCACCCGTGAATATAAAAAAAATATATACTTCTAAATTTCTATATACATGTATATTCCAAACATTAAAATAATCAGGTAAGATGAAATTAGTAATGAATTTGACGACGTTGTGGCGCAGCGGTAGCGAACCTGCCTAAAACGCCACAGGTCGCGGGTTCGATTCCCGCTCGGAGCATAATATGTTTGTATTGACCATGCAAGCATATTTTCCGGTCTGGGTGTATTTATCCTTGTCCTTGTATGTTTCCGAACCCCCGACACAGGATATCACTATCCTAATGGGGGCCGTTGAGTGTGTAGCGTTTATTAGAATATGAATAAAATTTTTGACCTAACCAAAAAGTTAATTCCTTAGCTATTGAAAGTCAAATCCTGCCACTGACACAAAATTATATTAAATAAGTGCCTACACGTGAAATGTTTGCTTTAACAAATTAAAATTCAATGAAATCATTTCTTACTATTTGTCACAGCAGAGATTATTCCACCAGTGCAATCAGTCGCAATGGTGGTTGGTCTTTTTGGCGTCGGGACGTGACGACCCCAATGTCCGCTGTTGGGATAATCTCTGTCACAGCAGAGATTATTCCACCAGTGCAATCATTTTTAATTTATTTGAAGGTTTTCGAATTATTCGTTTTTTTTTTCAAATTATATGTGGAAATTCGGAATCCGAATCGAATCGAATCGAATCGAATATCAATAATCGAATCGAATATTCGCACGATTCGAACGATATTCGCACACACCTATATTATATCGTTTTTGAAATAAATAATGTACTCAAAAAGTAACACACTCGTCCCCTTTTATAACACATAAAAGTGTCCTCAAACAAGAATATTCGATACAGAAACCGGTTTTCATCATGAGCAGAGTTTGTAATCCGCAGATAATCCTCGGTTTAAATTTAAACTGCCGCCAAAGCCCACTGGTTTATGATTGGTTATACAACGGATTTTCTTCTTATACGTTAATTATTTCGCTCGAAATTTGATTACGAGTGTAACAATTACACAAAGTAATAATTAAAAATATGTATATACATACTACATATACAGGACAATAATCATAAGATTATATTGATACTTCACAATTTCTTCTTCATCCTAGCATTTTTCCCCTACTATTCGAGTATTTACCTACTCTACATATTACTCTTATCCTGATTTGACAGGTTACTAGTTTTTACACAGAGCTATTGCCATCTGACCTCCGCAACCCGAAGGGCGAAGCAGTAACTCATTGGATAGCAAAATTATCGAGGTAGCGTATATTATTTGATATTGTAACATGATAACCAACAGATTAAATTGCTCTCTGCGACCCGGGGAACTGGACAACGCCCAGACCAAAACAGGTAATTTTATGTATGATCAAAACAAACATCTGCCCCAAACAGGAACCGAACCCGACTTAAGACAGGTTCATCCTTGTTAAAAAATATCTCAACCTTAAAAGGGCCGACTCCACTCCGTTAACGCGACAGTCGAGAGTTCGATCCTGACCTTGGGCTATTGTCATACCCATTCCTAGCACAAGCTTTGTGTTTATTTCGAGAGGCAATAAAAATATAAGTAATGCCTTGAAAACGCATTGCTAATATTAAAAAAAAAAAAATTAAGATGAAATTGAAATAATTTGTAAGAGATAATATTATATAATTTAAAACTTAAATAAGTGCTTGTATTCCCTAAATATTTGTTATTTCTAACGTTGTACTGCCATAGTTACTATATTGAATATTATATAGTATAGCCAACAATTTTGCATATGTCCGAGTGAGAAATACTATGTTTAATCTTAAAATCTCATTGTAAGTGAACAGTGTTCTTATGAGAATAAAATTCTTTAAACACAAAAAACAGTCATGAAAAGAATAAAAAAGCATTAGCAACTAACCTAATCTTGGCAGATAAATTTAGGTTACTGTTCTATCTTTGTATATGCTATAGTTTAGTTAACAATGTAACGCTTATTTATTTGCTACATTGTGATGCTGTTAATAATTATTTAGTTGAAACAAATCGCTAAGTCCAGTGCAACTCGACCACAGAACCACGTAACCGCAGCGCGCAGCAAACGTCTAACAATTAAATTGGCGGTTCATTGTTTGGTAATTACTGACAATTGCTAGTTGTTGCCTGTTTACATATCCACTTTTATCGATGGATTATACTGCATCTATACTGTAGTTAAGTTTTTGGCGAGCAACATTAATAATTATTTACACTGGTGGTAGGTCTTTTGTTGCAAGAGGTCGGCTAGGTCGGTACCACCGCAGTGTCAAATATTCTGTCACCAAATAGTAACGCTTAGGCATTGCTGTGAAGAAGATATTTAAGAACCAATATCTCGAGATTGGCAACGCGTGAGTGGCACCTCCTAATGGTGCTGCAAGCGCTCATAGGCTACCGCAACCACTTACCATCAGGTGGGCCGTATGCTTGTTTGCCAACTTGTAAGATAAAAAAAAATCTTCCAATTACAGTAAAACTTATATAAAATATGGCTCGAACCGAATAAATAAATGCTACACACTTAACATCCCCCAGTGATAGTGATATACTGTCCCCGACTCAGGATCTGGTATGGTCTGGAAACAAACACACAGACAAAGACAACCAGATCTTCACCGAGTGAGAATGGAACTCATGACCTGTGGCGCATTAAGCAAATTCGCTTTTAGTTGTTACAAAATTGGCGCTCAAGCAAGTGCTGGCTGTCGAAATCCAGTACATTATATCCACAAGAGGCCTTAGTGCGTTGCCACATGTAGATAGGAAGGTGGGTGGAATGCCAAAAAATATATATAGAATTATATATAATATTAAAAACAATGATCTTAAATAAAGTACAGAAAACTTATATCATTACGACGCGAGTTACTTATTCGAGATTTGCTTAGTCTAGTGAATTACTGTTTCTAGAACTTTCTCTATTAAGCACCGTTAGATAAAGTTTTCCATTTTCAGTTCAAATAGAAAATTAATAGTCGTATTTTATTTTAAATACGAGTTTGAAAAAATCGGTTTTTAAGAATTAAAATTACCAATAAAATTAAAAAATTTTACTAACCCGTGATAACAAAATTGAATTCGCCATTTCTTTTATGGCGGCCATCTTGGTATTGTAATTTATAGTCATAGTGTATTGTAGTTTACTTGCAAAACCTTTTCATTTAATACCCTTATTGAGGGAATTGTTAAAAAACATACAATCTGCATTTAATAAGCGAAAACTGACAAAATCAAAACCAGTTCATTCGTTCGGGAGCTACGATACCACAGATAGATAGACAGATAGATAGATCACCTCATCGCTTTTTCTTAGGGGTTAAAAATAATATATATTCAAGGTAAAGCATGAACAATTTTCTCACAAATGGTATCGCTTAAATCTTTGAAAGGTTTTAAGGGATCTCTTTGCCTTTGCCAAAGGCTTATTTCAATAACTGGAACTTAAATCGTTTACCAAGATTTTAACCTTTTAATATTATAACTATGAAAGTATGTGTGTTTGTATGTTTCAATGTGTGCTAGTCAATCACGAAAAAACAGCCAAGCGGAATTGAATTAAACGTAGAATTAGCTTATTTCCTAAATCAAAACATAGGATACTTTTTAACTGTGTACCTTTTTAAGGGTTTCGTTGAAGGCTCAACGGTAGAAGGGCCGACTCCGCTTATTTAACGCGAATTTCGAGTTTGATCCTGACCCCCTACGCTATTATACGAACTGATTTAGAAGGGTAACAAGAATATTAGTAATGCCTTGATAAATAATGCAAATATTAAAGAAAAAAAATGCCAATACTATGCTACCATTTTCTTCGTCCTAGCATTATTCCCGGTATTATATTTACCCAGGGTCTGCTTATTATTCTCATCCGGATTTGACAGGTTTTACAGAACGATTTCCACCTGACCCGTAACCGTAAGGACGAACTAGTAACTCGTTAGATAACATCAAATTACTTATTAAGATTATTATCAGATGTCATGTGGTAACAACCGGGATCGATAACTTAACGTGAGCACGTTAAGTTATCGATCCCGGTTGGAGGCACGGTCTCCCCACAAGGACAAACGCCCAGAACGAAGCAGATTTTACAACAGACTGTCCGATCGGGAATCGAACCCGCAACCGTCGAAACTGAATGCAGAATCGCTAACCACAAAGCTATAAGGGTGGCTATATTATCGGCTAATATAATAAATTAAATTTACAACTACTAAAATTGTCGGGTGCCTTTTACACCTTTCCGTATTGAAAACTCGTAAATTTTTATACCTCATAAAATATGTACTTACGTTGAGATTCTATGTGAATAATTTTGTACGTAGCGTTTCATGATTCATGTTAAATCATCTCTTATTATCCTATAATAACATTATATTTAGCATGTAATATGAATTTTTGAATCATATGGATGTCTAAATGCAATAGAATTTATATCTTATCTCATAAGCAATAGAGATTATTTGAATTTTGCCACATAATAAAAATTACTATAACATACAATCTCACGAAAAATGTTTGGAAAAATCACTTAAAGTGCACACGTAACAGTTAAATTGTGTTGTTGTATGTGTAATTATGTATTAGGGTTTTGATCCCTACTCGGAGCGAATTTCCATCCTGTACTTTTTACTATTCATAGTGTGGTTTACCAAGAAAAAATGTTGTAATTGCTGTAATATTATTATTTTTTTTTATATGACTAAGTTCACAATACATATGACCCAGCTGATGGTAAGAGGTTGTCGTAACCTGTGAGCACTTGTCATCACCATACATTTGTAAATGTCACTCACGCGTTGCCAACCTCGAGATATTGGTTCTTAATCTTCTTTGCCCAGTAATTTCACTAAGTGTTCTTCTAACTGAAACACAGTATACTACTTTACGGTAGAACAACTGACGCTGCGGTGGTCTTGCAAAAAAGACCTCATAGTAAAATTATTATTATAAATATTTAGTTTTTTTCGTATGGAGAATAAATGATCTAAAACATTTTGAATTTTGTCAAGAGACTTAAGTTGAAAAAAAACTTAAACGCTTGTTTTTATCTAAAGATAAGTTTTTTTTAGTTCAATTACATCGCGAAGACGCTCAGTTATTTTTAAATTTCACTGAACTCGATGAAATGTTGAAAGTAAGTCGCTTAAGAGGCGATTACGAGCGGAAAACTTTATTATTGCCGAGAAATGTATCTTGATCACAGTTGTTTTATTGTTTTTGAGGGCTTAAATCGAGGTTTCAAATATTTTCCATTGCATAGACTTTTACACTATACGTCAACCGTTGTGGCATGCTGGTGGCCAGCTTGCTTTGATCTCTGCTATGTTTCAGACTAGGGGTTCGCCCTTGTGGCTCTCCCCACCGTGCCTCGGAGAACACGTTACGCTGTCCCGGTTGTTATCACAACATTTGATAATAATTTTTAACTCTTGATAGGTAATATGCTCTTACCCAATGAGTTACTGGTTCGCCCTTGGGGTTGTGGAGGTCAGACAGGAATTGCTCTGTGCAAAAACTAGTAACCGGTCAAATCCGGATTAGAGTATAAGCAGATCCTGGTTAAATACCGAGAATAATGCTACGAAAAAGAAGAGAATTTTACACTATACACATCCGTGTATATTATAAAAATAGGATCTTTCTATTTGTATTTTTCTTTCTAAGTTTGTATTGCTTAAACACGAGAACTACTTATGAATTATTTATTTAAAAATGAATAAATATATGTAATTACAAATCTTTAGAACTGACTACGCTTCATTTTTCTTTGCAAGTTTTAACATAAATGGTATATTAATTTAAGAAGGTAATGAAAGCGAATAATTGTGGGTTCTAATATCACGATAAATTTATTAAAATAAGTCAAAAGTGATAGAGATATAGATATAATATGTATAAATGTGTCAGAGTTATTCAGGACGCTTTATAGGTTTACTTCACTTATTGGTCAAGGTGCTAACAACAGGGATCCCTGAAGTACAAAAAAGTTCTGCTTGATTGCAATACCATTATGTGGTCGCCCATCTGATAGTATTAAGTTTCTTAGTTAGCTAGTTTAGTGACTGTGAGCGTCTACTTTTCGATGCTCTAATAGTTTCATTTGACGTATACATCAACTATGATAACATTTTTCCGGCGTCGAGACATGACGACCTCATCGCCCGGTGTTGGGATAATCTCTGTCATAGCAGAGAGCATTCCACCAGTGCAATCAGTCATACTAGTAGTGGTGGTAGGTCTTTTGTGTTTTGTAGTGAAATTACTGGGCAAAGAAGATTTAAGAACCAATATCTCGAGGTTGACAACGCGTGAGTGGCACCTACTGATGGTGATGCGAGCGCTCATAGGCTACGGCAACCGCTTACCATCATTACGTGGGCCGTATTGCTTGCTTGCAAAAAAACGTGGAAAGCCCCTCGAAATTACTGTTTCAATGTGTGTCCTCCATCCTTACGAAGAAGTTTGTACTTAGTGGATAGTATTCGTCTTCAGTAGTAGGCCGGCAGAATTGTTGGTCAACTAATCATAGCTAGTCAACCGCGCAAGACAACACACACGTGTCATTTACATTGAAAACGTTAGTCCTAATAATAATAAGTCAATAATGACGCCACTACTTTGTTTGACGGCCGCATCATTATTGACGTATGCGATAGACTTTCACAAATATATTAAACGTGTTGTATTTGGAGCGGCACGCCATGTTATCTATTGTAGTACCAATCACAATGTAATACAAGCAATATGATTCAGTAATGAGTTTAGACTTCATTAACGGAGTAACGAAGGCACATTTTATCGGATATGACGTCACCGACAGAGAGAAAACCTCATCTGTTATCGTCAGCAACGAATGAAGGCTGTTGACTTGACGAATATAAGATTAATTGATGTCTACATTCAGAAGGGATTGTATTTGAAGGGTATGACAATAGATTGGGAGACAAGTTTGATGGAATTGTACGGGTAGAAATGTTTGTCATTGTTTTAGTAATTACTTTGTTTATTTTTTATTTCATGGCGGTTGGCAAGCAAGCGGTTGGCGCCGTTTTGGCGTGTTAGTAGCAAGGCTGCCTTTATCATCAACGGTTGCGGATTCGATTCCCGCTAGGACAGATATTTGCATTGATTTTACAAACATCTGTTTCGCTCTGGGTGTTTGTCCTTGTGGGTTTGCCTCCTAGAGCACGCTAACGCTGTCAGCCCTGGTGGTTAAAATAATATCTGATAAAAATTGACTCTCTCTAATGAGTTACTGGTTCGCCCTTAGGGTTGTGGAGATAAGATGGCAATCACTGTGCCTAAAAATTGTGTAGCCTGTCAAATTCGGACAAGTGTAAGCAGACCCTGGGTAAATACCGAGAACAATACACGAAGAAGTACACTGTATTAAGTATTCAATAGCTTGGTAGTACATTTAGATATTATCCTATAGGTATAACACACGCTTTTATGAAATAATATAACACAACATTTTATACGCTGTCCCCAGTTTTAATATTCACTAAAGAATATTCGATACCGAAACCAGTTTTCATCATGAGTTGAGTTTGTAATCTACAGATAATCCTAGATTTAAATTTAAACTGCTTTCAATGCCTAGGTTTTGTGATTGATTGTGCATTGGATATTTTTTTTTTCAAAATAAAATTTTATGAATATATCTAAAACCTATAAACAGTAGACTCAAAAATACATAATTATATGTCAAAAAATAGCTTATAATTTTTGAAAGGTTTGAAAGACTTTTTTAGATCATTGATATAATCAAATTCAATCAAAATTGGTTCAGCCGTTTGGAAGCTACAATATCACAGACAGATACAGATACACACGTTAAGTTTAACCACTCTTTTGGGACGGGGGTTAAAAATAAATACAACCTCATCAATTAAATTATCTATCGTGAGACAGTATTTAACATAATAAATGTTAAAATTTGTATGTTTGGATGTTTCTTACTCAATCACGTAAAAAAGCTCAACGGATTTGATGAAATTTGTCACAGATATAGATTGTTATCTTGATTAAGACATAAGATACTTTTATCCCGGAGAAATGTAAGATTCCTGGAGTTATAAAAGAAAACATGCTACAATATTATAGGCGTCGGGATGTGACGACCCCATCGCCCGCTGTTGGGATAACCTCTGTCACAACAGAGATTATTCCACCAGTGCAATCAGTCACACTGGTGGTAGGTCTTTTGTTGCAAGAGGCCGGCTAGGTAGGTACCACCGCAGTGTCCAATATTCTGCCGCCAAATAGTAGTGTTTAGGCACTACTGTGTTCCGGTTTGAAGGGCATTGTACGCTAGTGACATTACTGGGCGAACGAGATTTAAGAACTAATATCTCGAGGTTGGCAACGCGTGAGTGGCACCTACTCATGGTGCTGCAAGCGCTCATAGGCTGCGGCAGCCACTTACCATCAGGTGGGCCGTATGCTTGTTTGCCAACTTCTAACATAATAAAAAAAAAAAAAAAAATAGTACAAGACGTATTCAATTGAAATTCGGTATAGAGTGTCTTAGAGAACATTATTTACTTAGGAATGATTCATTTCTCTCTGGAGCCAGTTCTAAGGTCACCGCGAACGAAGACGCGGGCAGATGCTAGATTGCTATTCTGTAAAAATGAGAATCAAATAAATATGCTAAGCAATATCAATCTATTTCGTAATAAAATATTAACATGATCGATTTCGGTAATCCGATTACATATTGTGAAATAAAAAATTATAATAACACGTATTGTGTTTGTGTAATAATAATAAAGGCGTCGGGATGTGACGACCCCATCGCCCGCTGTTGGGATAACCTCTGTCACAGCAGAGATTATTCCACCAGTGCAATCAGTCACACTGGTGGTAGGTCTTTTGTTGCAAGAGGCCGGCTAGGTAGGTACCACCGCAGTGTCCAATATTCTGCCGCCAAATAGTAGTGCTTAGGCACTACTGTGTTCCAGTTTGAAGGGCATTGTACGCTAGTGAAATTACTGGGCGAACGAGATTTAAGAACTAATATCTCGAGGTTGGCAACGCGCGAGTGGCACCTACTAATGGTGCTGCAAGCGCTCATAGGCTGCGGCAACCACTTACCATCAGGTGGGCCGTATGCTTGTTTGCCGACTTCTAACATAAAAAAAAAAAAAAAAAAAAAACTGTATTACGGAATATCCGATGTTGCTACCAAAATTAACGATATTGTACAAATATTTTCATATTGAAGCAACTAATTTCGTAAACAACGTTTTATTATTAATATTAAAATTAATATGTTTTTTTCACAGGAACAAACGAGTAGGTCACCTGTAGTCTCACCTGATGTTAAGCGATTACCACCGCCCATGAACCAAAAATCCACCACACTAGTGAGCATGCAGGTGCGTTGCCACCCTACGGTTAAGATCTATGTTAAAAAAAAATGGATTAAACCATTGTTCCATCTCGGCTTATGATTAGGTTAAAAATGCTAACTGTTGTGTATACATATGTATATCGCAAACTTAAAAATAACTGACGAGGTCTGCGTGACTAGAGCGTATAACGTTCTTGTTGAAAATCCAATCATTTCACTAAGTTCTTTTGAAATGATAGTGCTTCAATTTTTACAAAACTGTTTTCATAATACCTAATATTATGTGAACTTTTAAATGTAACAAGAAAAGTTGTTTTCGGTCCCAGTGTTTGTCCTTGTAGCTCTCCGAGGCACGATGCAGACCACGTTAAGCTGTTGGTCCGGGTTGTTACCACACAATATCTCATAATAATCGTTAACTCTTGATAGGTAATTTGCTCTTATCAAATTCGTTACTGGTTTCCCCTTAGGGTTGCGAAGGTCAGATGGCAATCGCTCTGTATAAAAAGTAGTAACCTTTCAAATCCGGATAAGAGTGATGGGCCGACACTGGGCAAAAATACCAGGACGGTGCTAAGAAGAAGAATAAATTATTAATCGAAAACGGGATTTTTTTTTACTTTTTCGTTTCATTGATTGTTGAATTGTTTTTTTTATATTTTTATTAAAAGGCTTCAGAATAAATGACAATTATTTGTGAACATATTACTTTCATCTCTATACAGTTATAATAAAACGTAATATATAAGAATGTTAAGAAGAAACAGTTTTCCAACATTTATGACTGAGAAGTGGCGAATTATTCAAATATCAGCAGTTGGGCGCAGACAGTTGCACCGCCCACAGGGATTCCGTATATAAATGGCTTATTAATACGTGAATAATACTTCATTAGCTCCATAACGAAGTTACTAAGTGCTTTCTTGTGACGAGTCTATTATGTATAATTTAAATTCACATTAGAAGCAGAGGAACTGTTTATTAAAACAGTGATTTGATTTGTGTGAGTGACGGCGAATTTTGTATTCTTGCAGCATACGTTCCAACTGATGGTAAGTAGTCACCGAAATCTATGAACGCTTGCGATACTTGAAGTATCACAAGCGTTGACCCAAGAGACAGGGGTAGAAGGGAACGAAATAGAGAGAGTGGGAGATTGAGCTTTCAGCGCGCGCACGTAACGCAACATTACTGAAACTGCTACTTTACGCAGATTTTCTGTGAGAAGGTAGTAATGCCATGGTAGAGCCGACTCATTTGTGTTTAATGGAGCACAGCTCTACTATTACTTTTTTTTGAAAATAATTACAAAAGTAAATATTTATTCAATTTAATCATTACGTATAAAATCTCACAATCTTTAACTCTTAATAACTACAATAATTGAAGCCTCAATAGTTTAAAGGTACGTTAATGCGAGAGACGCGCGTTCGATCTGACACCCTTGGACTATTATCGTATTATCGTTTAAAGGCGTCGGGATGTGACGACCCCATCGCCCGCTGTTGGGATAACCTCTGTCACAACAGAGATTATTCCACCAGTGCAATCAGTCACACTGGTGGTAGGTCTTTTGTTGCAAGAGGCCGGCTAGGTAGGTACCACCGCAGTGTCCAATATTCTGCCGCCAAATAGTAGTGTTTAGGCACTACTGTGTTCCGGTTTAAAGGGCATTGTACGCTAGTGAAATTACTGGGCGAACGAGATTTAAGAACTAATATCTCGAGGTTGGCAACGCGTGAGTGGCACCTACTAATGGTGCTGCAAGCGCTCATAGGCTGCGGCAGCCACTTACCATCAGGTGGGCCGTATGCTTGTTTGCCAACTTCTAACATAAAAAAACCCCTCCCAGTGCAACCTTCGAGCTCTTATTTGGAGAAGCATTAGTTTAGTAATATTGAGCCATGAAAAAGCAGTGAAAATATTCTATAAAAAATTGATTTCATTATTGTTAACATAAAAGTATATACATTGAGTCTTATTAACTCATTTGTCTTTCCTATAATTATATATCAAGAAACTCAAACTCAATTTACAACATTAATAGTATTTTGACTCGGTAATCAATTTCGAAGTAACTGTGTAACAAGGGCAAATTTTATCGGATGTGACGTCATTGATAGCGAGAAAATCTAATAGTTGCCTATTAAGTTAACGAATTAGTGGGAGCGTCGGACGCCGAAACTCCTACATCGTCTTCTAAATGCATGAGACATCATGAGTGAATCAAAAGTGTTTTGGGTACCACTTACCATCACGAAATCGGATACTATTTACCAAACCATCAAATGTTCTTTTTTTTTTATGTTAGAAGTTGGCAAACAAGCATACGGCCCACCTGATCGTAAGTGGCTGCCGCAGCCTATGAGCGCTTGCAGCACCATTAGTAGGTGCCACTCACGCGTTGCCAACCTCGAGATATTAGTTCTTAAATCTCGTTCGCCCAATAATTTCACTAGCATACAATGCCCTTCAAACCGGAACACAGTAGTGACTAAACACTACTATTTGGCGACAGAATATTGGACACTGTGGTGGTACCTACCTAGCCGGCCTCTTGCAACAAAAGACCTACCACCAGTGTGACTGATTGCACTGGTGGAATAATCTCTGTTGTAACAGAGGTTATCCCAACAGCTGTAAGGTCTTTCTTGCTATATCGTAGAGAAACTAGGCTTTATATTAACCCTAGGACTACTCAATTTTTATTATAGAATGTAAAAGTGATCTCCAATTACATTTGCACAGTTAGTCAATCAATATTACTTTAAAATCGAAAGTTCAGCATGAATATTTTTGATGAATGCCTTTTGATGAGAGCTCAATAAGTAACTCCTGGTCTGATCTACGCGTTCTATTGTTAGAGACTCTTTGAAACTCAAGCCTTATTCATGCATTTTAAGTGTCACATATCATTGTAGTTTCAATGTGGGTATAATGACTCAATATTCCGTTAGTCAATTTAATGTCATTTTATTGCCACCGATCAAAGCATTATGTGTGATGCTTTTGAGAGACTCGAACCCCATTTCATCGTTGATTTTGATATGTCATCAAATATTTTATTATGATTGTGTCTGATTTGAGTCTAGAAAATAGACTAAATATAATTTTGAAAATAGACTGTATATAATAATATTTCTATCTACATTAACTTAAGATCTGTCATGTTATGATTACATTTCAAAGGATATTTTCACAAGAAAATAATTAATAGAGTTATCAGTACTTTTTAAGGATTAGTTAAGGACGGTTGGCAAAAACCATACGGTCCGCCTGATGGTAAACAGTCACCACAACCTATGAACGCTTCTGATACACGGTATCACCATATGCGATTTGCTAACGCAAGGGTAAGATGAAAGGAATAAGAAGTGTTAAAGGAAACGGAAACAGAGGGGTGGGAGTTTGGGCCTCTGGCGCTCTCACTTTATGAAAGGGTAGTACTTCCCGGTCGAGACGGCCCAGTTTTGCTGTGAAGAGCACGGTTCTTCTACTACTAAAGTCAAGTGATGGGATGACGTTGAATAATCAATAACAATGCGACATCTTTAATAAATGAAACTAAAATTTTATTTATTCACTTTTAAATTTGTACAACTTATATGTAGGTATATAAGAGACAATTTATAGACACTTACCGCTTCGATTGACTTTGAATAAATAACTATACCTATTCAGAATACATATAAAAGCAGTATACTAAAAAATAAACAAACGCGGTCACGAAATGTCTGTGTGAATTCTAGAACTAACAAATGCGGAGTCAACGTCCTGCGATTCCGCATTTTAAACTACCCTACTTCGGTTGAGAAACGATAGGTAAGCTAGTTTGTACTAAATTTGAAGCTCTAAATGTATTTTTATTCTTTAGCTTTTTATGGTTCGAGCTCTAAATGTGTACATATGAAATTGCTTCCAATATACTGTAGAAAGTTTGTGTGACAGAGAAATGTATACTAATATTATAAATTTAAATGCAATACTCAGAAATTATGTAATGGATTTGGATGAAATTTGCAATACACATAGCCTATTATATGCTTTTTTTAGGTGAGAAGGGCAAAAAGGCAGGAGGCTCACCTGTTAATTGAGCACTGCTATATATTATAAAATAAATTAGGCATCAATTGCTCAGCTGTAAAATAAGCGATCACCGTCGCCCATGAACATCTCCACAGAGTTGTTGCACGAGGAAGAAAATGTCTTCTAAATCGCGCTGTTCTAGATTCCCAGTGGATTAACGAATAGGACACTTTTTATCCCGTAAAAATGTTGGGTTTTTCAAAAAACTATATTAACGCGAGTGCAATTGCGGACCCTGCTATATATTATAAAATAAATTAGGCATCAATTGCTCAGCTGTAAAAGCACTGACTTCGTTAATGCGAGAATTACGGGTTTGATCCTGACCCCCTTGGCCTGTGTCGTACCCACTCTAAGAGCAAGCTAGGTGCCTATTTGGAGAGGCAATAGGAATATTAGGAATGACTTGAAAAAGCAATGCTAATTTTCTTAAAAAAATAATTGAAGTATCTAGGGAGTTGAAGAGCATTTCGGTATATGATTTGCATACGATTCACATCGTCAGTCAAGATCACAAGGTGCGTTATTGCGTTACAGTACTTTGAACTTGTTTTATAAAGGAGGGTAATAAATCATTTTCACATGTCTGTGGTTCTGGGGTTGATGGTCACAATTATCCTAAAGGTATCCTATAATTTAGTTACTTTACTATTTTCATTACTCTGATTTTAAATAAACTTAACAAAAGAAATTTGGTTTTATTTGGTATTATACTAACACGGTTATGGTAATTTAAACGCTACGCCAAAGCGTTGCTATTTTAGACGCTGAAGTTTACAGAGTTTGGAGAGTGACTGCTGATAATTTGTAAAAGGTTTTTTATTTACTATTTTGAGAGATTTTATTCTCATTTTTAATTTTTAAAATATTAAGAGTAAATACTAAAATTTTAATTTTCGTCACTTTGTTTTTTTTGGCTAGCTGGCAAGCACACCTGATGGTAAGCGGTTGTTGTTGCATAAGAGCGCTTGCAACACCATTTATTAATAATAAAATTGTAGGGGTATCCTTTGCCCACTAACTTCATCAGCTACAGTAACCTTCAAAGCGAAACAATAATGCACAAAATTACTGCTTTGTGGTAGAATATCTGACACGGCGGTATCTACCCAGCCGGTCTCGTGCAATAAAAGGCAAGTACAATTTCATTCCCATTTTACCGTAGCAATCACAAAATACAATCTCTAATCCATTTATACACTTCAAAAAGGTGTCTTTGAATGTTTTATGCATACAAAGTGCCTTTTTTATTTGCATGCAAAAACCGTTTAAACTTGATCCGGGACTAATATCGAGAAGAAACTGTTGTTAGTACTTGGAATAGACGCGCTGTGTCTGAAAAAGCAATTTAAACTGTTCCCAAGATATGTTGTGGAGTAAAATATAAGATACATATTTTTTATCAGAGTTATAAATGTTATATTTCTGTAGATTTCTAGTTAACACATAAGTATTTCAAGTAAATTATAGATACAGATTTTGTCATAAATGTATCATAGTGCCACAAATGGAAATTTGCGTCAGAGTATGTATCCATGAGAGATTTAGTTGAAATAATCTAGAGGTCAGTAAATAACTTCTTTCTGTAAAATTTCTGTTATCTATGATAAATGCTTTATCACTACGGTATAATCGCTTTCGCCTTTAGTTTGGACACAAACTTTTTCGACCAGGAACTACATTGTGATACAAAGAGAGTCAAGCGCCGAGTTTACATTATAAATCTTAAGAGTATTCAAGACTGAATAACTTTTTGGTCTCTTTGAAAGATACTTAAATAGAACCGTCAATAAGAGAGGAATTTCGTCTTAAAATAGCATCTGCATAAACTAAATAATCGTGTTTTTGTTGACTTTAACTTTATCATAATATTACTATTCTTTTTAAATTAGCATACTTAATTATCATAGAGCAGATTTGATCTGCTTGTTTGCCTATAGTATTGTTACGGGCTGGGATTCGTAGATTTGGAAACAAACACCTGATGGCTCTAAATAAGACATCATTAAGATCTAGATTACACAACGGAACTTCACAAATCACAGGTCCAAAACACAGGTCAATCACTGTCCAAAGGAATAGCCGAGGTCACTAATTATCGCACTTGTTCACTGGTATCACTTGTAGTTTCTTCGCTCGTTGCTCAGAACTGAATGACTCAGTCGACACGCCGGGCCGCTTATATAACGCTGAACACGGGATCGAGAAAGTTCCGTCCGCGAAACTACCACACGTTTCGGGAATACATCTTTCTAGAACCCTCGTGACGGTCGAGGAAGTAAACACAGAGAGTAGCAAGCGATTTTGAACCTTATTCTCTTGTGATAAGGTTATAAGTATGTTATTTACAAGCCATAACTGCAATATTTTACCAAATTATATTTTTCCTTAATTCATTGCTAAATTGTCTCATAATTAACATACATAACAAAAATTATACTTTATGAAAAATAATACTAGCAATAATTTGTCGTCAACGCGAGCGAAGTTGCAAAAATACAAGTACAATAGTAAAGTAATAATTCTTTTTTATTTAATGAGTTTTGAGTCATATATTTTAAAATTATAAATTATAAATTGAAATTTACACAAAAAAATTGTATTCCATGAACAAATAGCTTGGTTATCATTAAAATCTGTAATTCTACATATTCTTAAAATTCTCAATAATAAAATTCTCTACTATCACTACAATGTAGACCATATTTAAAGAAAAAATAATTAATTTATTAATTTATTATATAGTACAAAATAATACAATATATCAACTTCAGAATATCTAAAATCGTGGTCATCAAAACGACACACCAATATTGCTTTAACAATATGTAACCGCTTATCAAATACTCGACACGTCTATTTCTCTAATGCGTTGGATTCGTAAACACACAACTCGTAATTGTCAGTCATTACCAATTAATTGAGCGCCAATTAAATTGTTAGACGTTTACTACGCGCTTTGCGGTCACGTGGTTTTGTGGTCGAATCGTACTTTAGTTTGTTTCAGCTAAGTTTAGACGATTTGTTCAATAAGTGTACCACTTAGTGTAAATAGCATTATAGCAGGTGATCGTCACACCCTCGTTGTATATGATGTGTTGATAAAAAGAATAGTAAATTTTAAGTCATAGCATTTTTCGGTATTTTATGCACCTAGTGTCTGCTTGTTACTCTTATCCGGATTTGACAGGTTACTAGTTTATATCTGACGTCCGGAACCCTACGGGCGAATCAATAACTCATTAGAGCAAATTACTTATAAAGAGTTAACAATTATTATCAGATGTTATGTGATAACAACCGGGACCGACAGCTTAACGTGCTCTACGGTGGTAAGACCCACAAGAACAAACGCCCAGACCGAAACAGATATTTATAAGATCAATATAAACTATATTGATCTTATAAATATCTATATATATAGGCTATAGGCGAACTCGCCACCAATACGCCACAGCGGTGTTAATGGTAAAGTTTAAGTATCATGAAAATTAATTTTATGCAAAAGAGGGTTATAATCTTAACAAAAATATTCCTGTCAAAAAAGCGAGGAGTCACTTAACACTTTTGGTCTACTAATTATTTTTACGATATTGAAGCAAGAGTGAACATAAGTCAGCGAGGTGTTGCACAATCCCGATGCGATATATTATGTTTATGTATATTATGTAAATTGTAGCAATCGTCTAGATTTTTGGTTATAAAATTTAAAAGAAACTACATAACACTAACTAATAAAATTAAAAATTAAAAAACTCCCATCTATTATCAACTAGAAAATAGCTGATCAAACGCCTGCCGAGTCAGCCTGCCTGCAGGTCAGATGTTCTTGAATCATAGCAAAGAACACTCCCAAGCCTTTCAAACAAGAAAAGAAATTGACAGCTGTTGGGAAGCTACGACACCACAGACGTACATACATATACAAACGTAAAACTTATAAAAATCTTCTTCATTGTCCAGGGCCTAAAAATGTGTAACTATCAAGAAAGTTTAATCCAAGATGCGAGGTAACACCGTGTCACACCGTGGACTTCCGTCCTAGGTGAAGAGAGCTCGTTAAGTAGCTGTTGGCAAACTTTTCTAATTAGGCGAACAACATTAATCATCCTGTCCCCCGATTCGGCGTAACTGGCACAAGTTGCCGAATTATAAAGCGCCCAATGGATTTTGTGTTATACCAATATTTACAGATTCTTTGTTAATTCCGGGCACGTTTTAATTAACCATTTTAATAGTTTCTTCGCTACTAGCTTTTGCTCGTGTCTTCCTTCGCGTTTTTTTGGCTTACTAACTAAGCTTACAAAGATATATGAATATAATAATAGACCGTACGTTATTTATCTAAAATAAAATCCTCTTGTATTTAAATTTACTATTTAACTAATTTAAGACGATATTGTGGCGTAGCGGTAGCGAATCTGCCTTAAACCCCACAGGTCGCGGATTCGATTCCCGCTCGGAACACATATGTTTGTATTGACAATGCAAGCATATTTTCCGGTCTGGGTATATTTGTCCTTGTCCTTGTATATGTTTCCGGACCCTCGACACAGGATATAACTATCCTAATGGGGGCCATTGAGTATACAGCATTTAATACCATACTGTAGAATGACAAAACTATGTTTAGGTCATAAATTTACAACCAATATTACAACATATTTGGAATTCAATACTAACTATATTTACAAATAATTACAACTGTACAAATCATGTCTACGGCGAATGGTGGCAAGAAAGCTATACACCCCGCTGAATCGTGATCCCGATTCTTTGGGCGAAAAATGAACCAGCCCTCCTGTACTATCTTTTAGAAACTGTCATAAATCCAATAAATTAAATTTAATAAAAAATTAACTATTTACATTCGTACTGTCAAACACAAATGTCATTTGAATGAATTCAATATTTTTTTCTGTAGCTACAGAAACGAGTTGTCTAGTCTGCTAGTTTATAATTGGGCTACAGTTACATATCAGAATAATCTCAATTCACGAAGCGAACAATACGAAAACGTTTCTAAAACAAGTCATAACTAAAACAATGTGACAGACTCGCCTATCTTTCCAATTCCATCAAACTTGTCTCCCAGACTATTATCAACCCTTTCAGATACAGTCCCTTCTGAACATAGACATCAATTAATCTTATATTTGTCAAGTCAACGCCCACCATTCGTTGTCGGCGATAACAGATGTGGTTTTCGCTTTGTCGGTGACGTCATGTCCGATAAAATGCGCCCTCGTTACTGTACAAAGGAACTCGAAATTTATTATCGGGTCGAAGCATGTTAGTATCGTAAATTGAGTTTCTTTATGTTGATATTTTTGGATGTCATGTTTAATATTACTAGTAGAAAATACTTTTCACGTACATATTTATGTAGAACTAGCGGGCCCGGCAGACGTTGTCCTGCCCTGAAAAAAATCTGGGATCCGATAGCAGCACCCTCTACCCGGTGAAAGTTTTTGATTGACTAATAAGGCTATTAAAAAGCAGGGGTTGGTGATAAAAAAGTTAAAATTTAGGGCCGTATGTATTTTTCAATGCCACGTAATAAAAAAATAAAAAATAAAAATTTTATCCAAAAAATAAAATAAAAAAGTTTGGGGTGGACACCTCTTATCACTGAGGGGTTTGAAAAATAGATAGTAGCCGATTCTGAGACTTACTGAATATGCATAAAAAAATTCATAAGAATCGGTCAAGCCGTTTCGGCGGAGTATGGGAACGAACATTGTGACACGAGAATTTTATATATTAGAAGATTTAAATGAAAGTAACTGAATTTTGTATATTTTACGTACAATAAATCATAGTTAGATTTAATATTTGTAACCAAATATTCTAATGATAAAAACAATTTTAGTACAGTTTAGTGTTTATGACAAAGGCAAAGCAAGTACAGCCGACCCATAATAGTCATTTTTTTATGCCTAAGATACTCACCTGATGTTAAGCGATCACCGCCGCCCATGAACATCTGCAACACCAGAGGGCAAGCAGGTGCATTCCGACCTTTATGGATGGAATAGGCTCTTCTCTTATCGTAGGTCGTATCGGTTCGGAAAGACCGACGACACACACAGACTGATTCAACACAGTGGTTGTGCGAGGAAGAAAATGTCTTCTAAATCGCACTGTTGTGGATTTCAGACATCGAGGTGGTAAGGATGGAATTTAGAGTTTTGTAATAACATAATAGTAGGCGGTGAGCAAAACCTATTTATATTCACTTTTAACACATCGGCGTGCGTTGCTATATAATTAATTTAATGTCGAATGAGATCCAGCAATATTAAGAGTCCCAAGCATAAGGCAATAAACACAAAACTGTGCTTAGACTGCTTAGTCACGGAAAGCACATGTTTATTTCAAGCATTTGCTGATTGCTCAGTGAAACCAATGAAACCATGCCATGGTTTGAGATAATAACGACGCTGTCAAAATAGTTTAAAAAGGCTGTGTTTTCCTCTGTCTGTTTTTCTGTTAACTAAATCACGCAACAAATTTTGATACGGTCTTCACTATATTTTATGATGTATTTAATTTTTTATTAATCTTAAGATTTTATATGTAAAGGCTCAGGATAGCATTTATTAATTTCATAAGCCATTTCTTTAGGTTTAAGTATATTAATTTTATGAACATCTTATTATAATCAACAATGCTTTTAATAAATTTACTGATAACATAATAAATTGCACAGCACTTTAATTAAGTACTGCGTCGGATTTCAACGATTTGTATTTTATGTGATACGACTGTGATTTTCTGCATGATGAATATTAAAGTAACCGTCGCGCTACCATCAACGTGACGCTTCGTTAGAATGACAGCTTCAAATATTGTCGTTTTAATCCAACGTAGTATATAGGTTCTATAACTGTTGTCACAGGACACTTCACTAACATAATTATGTATAAGTTTTCTTCTTCTTAGCATTATTGCCGGTACTATATGTATATTTACCCGGGGTCTACTCTTTACTCTTGTCCGGATTGGACGGGTTATTAGGTCTTACACAGAGCGATTGCCATCTGACCTCCGTAACCCTTAGGGCGAACCAGTAACTCATTGGATAAGACCGATTTACTTATCAAAAGTTAACGTTTATTAGCGATTATTAACGACAACCGGAGCCGACAGCTTAACGTGCTCTCCAAGTCACGGTGGGGAGACCCACAAGGACAAACGCCCAGACGGAAACAGATATTTGTAAGATCAATACTTAATAATACTTTTGTAAGATCAATACTTAGTACTTATCTACCCGAGCGGAAATCGTACCCGCAACAGTCAAGGCTAAAGGCAGATCCACAACGCTACAACGGTGTCATAATTGAGTTTATTTTTTATTAATAATTATGTATAAGTAACAAACATATTTGACGACGCTGTGGCGCAGCGGTAGCGAACCTGCCTTAAGCGCCACAGGTCCCGGGTTCGATTCCCGCTCGGAACACAATATGTTTGTATTGACCATGCAAGCATATTTTCCGGTCTGGGTGTATTTGTCCTTGTCCTTGTATGTGTTTCCGGACCCCCGACACAGGATATCACTATCCAAATGAGGCCATTGAGTTTGCAGCGTTTATTATATTTGTATTTATAGCATTCTCTTATGAAGCAAGACGCTATTTCTGAGGTACGTTGTTTCTTGATATACGTTGTTATTGATTCCAAATGGCAAAGTTTTAATATAATCTATTGTTTCTATTGATGGAAAATCATGGAATTGATAAACAACGTTGAACTTTTCGAAGAATCTATTATTATTCTGCTTACTTCCAAATTGCTTATGAAGCAACTTTTTTGTAATTCACGTAAAAATAATGTTAATATTTTCACTATATAAAACGGAATACAACCAATAGATTATTTAAAAATTAGTTACAGGAAATTTATTACTTTTGACGTGGTTTCATCAACATTGCTTAAATATATAATATAATATTTATAAGCTTTTGGAAATAATTATTACCCTTTTTTCCTTAAACTATTAATTCCATAGTCTTGATAAAAAGTTAAGGGAATTTATACCATAATAACAGCAGATTATATCAACATTGTAATTATTGCTATGTTGTGTTGGGGTTACATCAACCCTTTCAGCGGCACGTGTAAAGTTTATTAGTCATTCAATATGTTATGTTAATTTTTTATGTCAAGTAGGTAAACAAGCATACGGTCCGCCTGATGGTAAGTAGCCTACCCACTAAAACTCCAAGGTCCCATCTAGCGCCATAGTGGGACGTCGCGGGATCGCCGAAGCATACAACCGCGACGAAAGTGGCTGCCGCAGCCTATGAGCGCTTGCAGCACCATTAGTAGGTGCCACTCACGCGTTGCCAACCTCGAGATATTAGTTCTTAAATCTCGTTCGCCCAGTAATTTCACTGGCGTACAATGCCCTTCAAACCGGAACACAGTAGTGCCTAAACACTACTATTTGGCGGCAGAATATTGGACACTGCGGTGGTACCTACCTAGCCGGCCTCTTGCAACAAAAGACCTACCACCAGTGTGACTGATTGCACTGGTGGAATAATCTCTGTTGTGACAGAGGTTATCCCAACAGCGGGCGATGGGGTCGTCACATCCCGACGCCTTGATGGTAAGTAGCCACAACAACCTATGAACGCGTGTGATTCTGGAAGTATCAAATGCTAACCCAAAGGATAGGAGGGAATGATCAGAAGGGGAAAGGGAAGAAAACAGAGGGAGTCGGAGGACCTTCGTTGCGATGGTCTCACTCATCGCATGGAAAGCAGTAGTACTCGGTTACTTTAAGCCAATTTTCTGTATTTTAAAATATATTTCGTCATTAAGTCGGTTAAGAAACACAAATCCTTATCGCGGTAATACATTAGATGAACTTGATTTCGTAAATACCCGGCAATTAGTATTAATCAGGAATCGCAAGTATCATTAATCAATGGTCTAATTTCACTTTTTGAAGTACGCTGCGCACTTTGCGGTGTTGAAGTTTCGTGGTCGAGTTGTAATCTTCAAGATTTGTAATAGTTAGTAAGTATGTAAGTAAAAAATAAATTATCCCATTTATTAAAATTAACATTTTTCCGTTTTTCAATAATTATGTTGCAGGGAATTATGATCTTTCACAGAAAAATGTTTAGCATTTACTTCTAATATTAAATGTATATAAATAATTCTGTGTAAAAGAAAACTGTTCTTTAAAGGATTTAGGGATTATCTTAACTTAGATTTGGGGTCCTTAATATTGTGTAATTTAATTTATTTCTGAAACGAATTTAATTCCCCTTAATAAAACTTCAATTTCAATTAATGATATTCAAAAATATTCAGTTGCAATGAAATGAAATGAAATGAAATTAACACAAAAACCAACAGAATAATACACACATATCAAGCAATACCAAATGTCATTTAAAACGAATGAATAGGGCTTGAGTTTCAATGTGAAGCTAACAATAGTATTTCCGAAGAGCAGAAACTCGTATGAAAAGCTGAAACTCATTCATGCTGAACACTCAATTTCAAAGTATTAACTATTGATTAAACTAAATGAGAGATTTCATGTGGATTCGACTTTATATATTCTAATGTATTAAATTTATTGTACACTATGTATATCTTTTTATGTATTTGATGAAAGGTTCGCTTTTGGTTGGAATACCAAAGGAATAACAATCATATCCTATCCTAATGGGGGCCGTTGAGTATGTTGCATTTATTTTATTTATTTATGTAGAAGTCTTGATGGGTTACGTTGTATAAATAAATCCAAATTTGTTATTTTTCTCTATATATCTAAAAAAAGATAACTTGACTGACATATCAACATCTAGCCTAAACATTTGGATCTAGGAAGCTAAATTTTTTCAAACGTATTGTTTTTATAACGCAAACAAGCACTAAGAAGGGATTTTTCGAAATTCAACCCTTAAAGAAGGAATGTGGTCGGAGTAGAGCATTTGATAATACAATTGGTAATAGTTTTAAGATGTTTGCTAATGTTAACATTTATCTATAAAATCCTTTGTCGAAGTGCGCTAGATTTTTATATAAGATTACTTTGTTTAATATTAGTTCCCGTAGTTAAGTTAGTTTAAGATATTGATAGTTGTAAGATTACCTATGAGAGCAACATAGTCACCCCGTGACTCAGCTCTTAAAAGGAGATAAAAAAAACCCTTAAAGGAGTGAGTGCGGGGTTGAAAGTTTGTATGGGATCCCCGTCATTTTTGAAAGTGCATGAAAATTGTTTTTTTTGGCGGCGAATTAATAAAAACAAATAAAAACACCTATTCTAATTTTGTTCAGTCTTTAAATTTTGTATCAAAATCGTTATTTACGCAGGTAATGCCGCTGGCAGAAGCTAGTTGATAGTATAATATACATATATTCATTGTGGCGCAGCGGTAGTGAACCTGCCTTAAGCATCACAGGTCGCGGGTTCCCGCTCGTAGCAGATGTTTGTTTTAACGATACAGGCCTGTGTTCCAGTCTGGGTGTGTTTTCCCTTGTCGCTTTGAGTGTTTCTGGCCACCCGTGAACATTTGCAACACCAGAGAGCCTGTAGATGCGTTAACGACCTTTTTTAAGATACACTGGTTATACGCTGGTTGACCTCGAAACGCGGCTGACAAGAAGCCGACGAGAAGACGAGTTTTTCATCAACGTAAGGTGGTAGCTAAACAGCCGGACATTTTTTTAAGTCCTACCACCAGCATATCGCTACTAAAACAACAAAAATCACCTAATATAACATGTCAAAAAAATCTAAAAGGCTTTAAGTACTAAGATTTCTAAAACAATGAACCGAATAGATAGGACTCGATTGTCAAAAGCACTTAACTACCCAAGGCGAAACTTATACGGTCTGGTCACGCACAGGTCGTTTGTATTTCAAGCTATTGCTGATTGTTAAATGCGGCGTCTTTTACAGCGGTTACAAGTTAGTCGTTCATAGTTGTTTAGTTCTACGATTTAAGTTTAACATTCAAAATAGTGGATTATATCATTTATATAAATAAATAAAACTGAATATCTTTTTGTAATTCCATATTAACAGTATACACTAAATGCATAACTATGAAAGGATATACGGTACAATATATTTTTTTAATTTTTGTTTTCTGTCTGTCTGTCTGTTTGTTCCAGCTTATCTTTGGCTTGACTTTTACTGGCAAATAACTGATGTTATAAGGAGTAACTTAGGTTTATTTTAAAAAAGAATTAGGTTCCGTGCAGACAAGAAAAATCGGTAAACCACGGGTCAGAGTCGTTGTAACTCTACACACTCAACGGCTCCGGCATTGTAACAAATGTCTTCATGGTCAATGCAATCATCTTTCCTGTATGGGAATCGAAACGGTGACCTGAAGAGAGCAATCTAAAGAGTCTAAAGCAGGGGTTTGAGACGACTCGTACAATCCACAAATATTTACAATGTATCAAGATTTTTATAATGTTACAAATTATTTTTTATATATTTTAAATTGGTATTCTTAAACTTTAATATTACTATTCTTTGCAATTCGCTATATATAAGAAATACTTTTTAAATTCCATTACTTTTCCCAACAACTTATAGAGTAACACTTAACTACTTAGAATGGGAAGTGGCCATTCGTGCTTTCTGAAGATCGGGAATCCCTCTTCAATCGAGAGCCTTTTAGAAATCTTTAATTACGTACAAGTATTTTTATAGAATTTCTTTTATCTTTTATTCGTTTTATTAAATTTATCTTAATTGGACACCGTTGTGGCGTTGTGGGTAGCGTGTCTGCCTTAAGTCTCGACGGCTACGGGTTCGATTCCCGCTCGGGTAGATGTTTGTTAAATTTCCGTCTCGGTCTGGGCGTTTGTCTGTGGGTCTCTCCATCGTGCCTCGGAGAGCACGTTAAGCTGTCGGTCCCGGTTGTTATCACATAACTTCTGATAATAATCGTTGACTCTTGATAAGTAAATTGCTCTTATCCAATGAATTACTGGTTCGCCCTTAGGGTTGCGGAGCTCAGATGGCAATCGCTCTGTGTAAAAACTGGTAACCCGTCAAATCCGGATAAGAGTAATAAGCAGACCCTGGGTAAAATAAAATACCGGGAATAATGCTTGGACGAACAAGATTAAATTTATCTTAATTCAATATTAAATTAATTGGATTTCAAATCAGAAACTCATTAAATGTAATTGTTATAAAATGATAGGGTGCAGTATCCTTACTGTACTGTTGCGTTAGGTAAGTTAAGCACACCCCCAAAAGCGATGTCGGGGTTTTCCTAACGGGTGATAGTTTGGGGTTTTTCAAACGAGGGTTAAGGAAGTTTTTAAAAACGTATACGTAACGTTATTAGCGTAAGTATAAAACCACGCCTGTGTGTGTCCCTTTATCAGTATTCATTTTGAATCAAACTAAGTTAAGAATAGCCTGGAGCCTTTATGAATTTCATCCAAGTAGGTTAACATTATAAACAACTTATTGTAACCAACAATGCTTTTAATCCTTTTACTAGATAACACAATAAATTGCACAGCACTGTAACTACTACGTCGGATTTCAACTATTCGTCCTTTTATTATTTTTTATTTTTATGTTAGAAGTTGGCAAACAAGCATACAGCCCACCTGATGGTAAGTGGCTGCCGCAGCCTATGAGCGCTTGCAGCACCATTAGTAGGTGCCACTCACGCGTTGCCAACCTCGAGATAGTAGTTCTTAAATCTCGTTCGCCCAGTAATTTCACTAGCGTACAATGCCTTTCAAACCGGAACACAGTAGTGCCTAAAGACTATTATTTGGCGGCAGAATATTGGACATTGCGGTGGTACCTACCTAGCCGGCCTCTTGCAACAAAAGACCTACCACCAGTGTGACTGATTGCACTGGTGGAATAATCTCTGTTGTGACAGAGGTTATCCCAACAGCGGGCGATGGGGTCGTCACATCCCGACGCCTAACGACGACGACTTTTATATGCGGTACGACAATTATTTTCTTTATCATAAAATATTGAAGTAACCATCATTGTGACGCTCCGTTAGCATGACATATTTTTCAAATATTGTCTTTCTAATCCAACATGTTAAATAGGTTCTATACTTCGTCATGTGCCAACAAGTATGAAAATTTTATATTTAAATATTTTTTACCATTTTTATATTGCTATATTTATCATGAAAATATCTTAATTTTTTCATTTTAGTGCTTTAAAATGAAAGCTACAAGAGGGCTTATAATTTCAAGCAATTAAAATATCTTCCAAATATATAGATATATATGCGTCCGAATTTAGTTTTTTTTTTAGTGTGACTAAGTTGGCATGCATGCATACTACCTACTTGACGGTAAGCGGTTGTCGTAACCTATAATCGATTGCAACACCATGAATATCTAGGTAATAAACACTCACACGTTGCTAACCTCGAGATATTGGTTCTTTAATCTCTTTTGCCGAGTAATTTCACTAGCTACAGTGGCTACTATTACTAGTACTTCCTTCATGTTGTATGTATGACCTTGTGATGCAGAGGTAACGAACCAGCGCCACAGGTCGCGGGATATATTACCGCTCGGAGCAGATGTCTGTATTGACCATACGAGCATATTTTCCAGTCTGGGTGTGTTTGTCCTTGTCCATGTGTATGTTTTCGGACCCCCGACACAAGATATATTTATCGTAATGGCAGCCGCTGAGTGTGTTGCGTATATTTTTTTATTATTCAAACCTATGGGGGAACCTATCTTGCAATAAAAATTAAATTCTTAGGACATAGTTGACAAGTCTACAAGACATACAGGCGTTTTATTATTCTCAAATAGATTACGACAATTTTGAAATACTTTAGACTTTGAACTCGACCCAGCGTAAATGCTCCGTAATAAAATCAACTCCCAAAGGACGCGCCTCCAAGTTAAATAAACGGAATAGTTATTCCCTTAATATTTCCATTTCCCAGAACACAAATAGCTAAAGAGAACTTCCTGCATCAAACTGCGGCCTAATGTCTGCATAATGTGGGTTTGTTTACACTACTTTTTAAACAAAAGATCTAACTTATATGTTGGCGCATGAAAAGTTTCGTGTGACTTCGGTTATGGAACCTTTTTAATACGTTGTATTAGAACAACAAAAATTTAAAAACTGTCTTTCTCGAAGCGTCACATTGATGGTATTGAGACGGTTACTTCACATAAAAGACAAATCGTTAAAATCATATCATCATATAGTAGTTGAAGTGCTGTGCAATTTATTGTGCTATCTAATAAAGTGATTAAAAGCTTGTTGATTATAATAAGTTGTTAATAAAATTAATCGATTTAAACCTACAGATATGGTGGACGAAATTTACGTTAGCCTTTATATACGTCTGTAAAACTTGTAATTCTTTTCTAATTTTGTAAATATATAGATATATGATTCAATTTATAACCGGAGTGGTAATGAAGATCAAATAGCAATCGCCCTGTGTAGGAAATAATAAAATTTTTAATTTCTATAAGAAAAGACCTCAGTGTTAATAAGATGTTAAACGTCTTTTTAATATTAAAATATGATAAAGATATTAAAAACTTTAATTAGATAGCTCAAATTAAGAGTCTTAATTTAGATTGATAGATATATAGATATTTATTATTATAATAAAAATTTTCAGATGTTAGTTAATCATATTGCTAGGTGTGTGTGTGTGGTGTACGACAATGTCCCAAGGTCAGGATCAAACTCGCTACTCTCGGAGCAGAATCGGCCCTTTTCCCGTCGATCTATTAAGTTTTTTGAGAGATTTTTAATTATAGAGATAATCATTATGTATACATATCATTCCACTATATTCGTAAAATATATCCATATTGTTTGAAACATGCGAAACAAAATATAAAGCAAGGTGTTTGTTAGCGGCATTGTGGCGTCATCTCTCACGGCCAGCTGTAGGTGAGTTATTGCGGCGTAAACCCCGACTTATGCGGGATGTAAAATATCTAAGATGAATTTCCTTATATGAGACACCTACGTCGTTCATGAACACTGGTTTTCAACAAGGTCTATCTTTGGTAATGAATTTTATGTAGCAATATAAATAATTTTAGCTGTATTAGACCCATGCTCCTCCTAGTACTAATGAGCTGATTCAACCGGGACGTACTGCCCTCTAACAGAAAATCAACAAAGTAGCAGTATCAGTAGGTAGCGGTAGGAGAGTTCCGGAGGCCCAAACTCTCAGCTCCTCTGTTCCCTTCCTCTTTTCCCTTCCCTTTTGCGCTTCCCATTCCTTCCCTCCTGTCCTTTGGATTGGCAAAGCGCATGTGACACTTCAAATATCGCAAACGTTTATAGGCTACTGTAACCACCAGGCGGACCTTATGTTTGCTTGCCAACAGTTATAATGGCTATAAATAAACATCACACTCAACGGCCCACCTTAGGATATCCTCCCATTAAATCCTGTGTCCAGAAGGAAACACGGGTACTTGCACAACCACCCAGACAGAAACACCTGTCCGTCTGAATTTGAACAGCAACCAATTACGCTTATAGTGGGTTATTTAGGTCACAATGTTATTTATTTCTCGTGATATACTAATTTACAACAAAATTTATTTACGAAATTCACATAAAATAATACAATAATAGTAATCAAGTTACGTTTCACAGCAATAACATAGTTTGTCGTTGATAATCAACTCTTAAGCGGCGTACTTCGAACGTTCATCGGGTCCAGCGAAATTGAAAAATAACTGAGCGTCGACGTCGTGATAAAATTGTTCTCAAAACTTTCCTGTTGAACGATCTAAATGGAATTTTATAGCTTAAATCGTTGACTTAATGACAAAAGGCATAGCTTGTCACTAAAATTCTTGTTAAATACAAGGTTGTCTAATCATTTTTCTTTTAACAAGAAGTGTATTAATTATCTAAATTTTAAATTCCTGAAATTGGCTATAAATAATCCGAACGCCCCCTATTTAGATAATATCTGATGTTGTGAAACTACGCAAACCGAAATACCGGCGTCGGGATGTGACGACCCCATCGCCCGCTGTTGGGATAACCTCTGTCACAGCAGAGATTATTCCACCAGTGCAATCAGTCACACTGGTGGTAGGTCTTTTGTTGCAAGAGGCCGGCTAGGTAGGTACCACCGCAGTGTCCAATATTCTGCCGCCAAATAGTAGTGCTTAGGCACTATTGTGTTCCGGTTTGAAGGGCATTGTACGCTAGTGAAATTACTGGGCGAACGAGATTTAAGAACTAATATCTCGAGGTTGGCAACGCGCGAGTGGCACCTACTAATGGTGCTGCAAGCGCTCATAGGCTGCGGCAGCCACTTACCATCAGGTGGGCCGTATGCTTGTTTGCCAACTTCTAACATAAAAAAATAATAATAATAATAAAATTTATGTTTAGTGAGTACGAGACCGGCAATCTGACAAAGAAAAACCAATGCAACCATTGCTATAAAGTTTGTTAGAAAACGTCTCCTAGTATATAGACGCAAATAAGATATACCATGTCAACCCACAAAATTAAAAAAAACTGAGTTATGTATACAGAATTGTTGGTAAATGGCTGAAGAACATTTTTCTTTAATATTTGTGGGGTTTTAAGCTTTAAAACTTCTAAAAAGCCAATGTTAAACGTTTTGGGTTATATTATATACGAAATATGCAGTTTGTATACTTATTTTTTGTGAAAATACGTAAAATAACTTGCATAAATCTGAAATTGCAAAAGCTTGACCAACACATAAATAAAATCATATAAAGCAAGTTGTTCAAAATTTTCAAACGTTGGCTTATTTGCGTCCATATCATGTTTAGTAATAAAAAAATCTTATTTTAAATATTCTGATTAACTGAGAAAGGGACAATGTGAGGTAATGAGGAGGACAAGAAAGAGGGAGGAGGGAGGAGGTGGAAGTTTGAGCTTCAAACACTCTCAATCATAGAACGAAAGGCGACAGTACGGATATTGCTACTTAATGTCGTATATGAGGGCACAACTAAGTAGTATTTCCCCTGGGAAAGACTTTTAGGCGAGACGTATTGTTTTTTCTCACCATCAATATTACAAAAGAATATATTATTATAATAATTATAACAAACTCTGTGTATTTTTTATATTATGATACAATAAGATTATACATAATAACGTTTTTAATATTTCATCAGTAATAAGATTCGATATGAATTGTCCATATGTTTATCCGATTACTAAAACTCATTTTCATCCATTGTATATCATAAAACCATCGTGTATTGTATTATTAATAAGAAAATTATTATTTATCGAATATTACCTTGTATTGAAAGTTGTAATAATAAGAAATCGACTGAATTGCAAGCCAATGGAATAATTAATTCAGACGATAAGGAGAATTTACTTTTGTTAAGTAATACAATAGAAGTTATTAAAATTACTACATGTTTTTTTTTTATTTAATGACGCTTAGCAAACAAGCTGACAAGCTAGTCGAGCGCCATTTAGGTGGTATGAACACGTGATGCGGAAGGATAATGATAGCAATGATAAGATATCGCTAGCTTTATCATATAAAAAGGGGCAGCCCACAAGCTTGCTGGACAATCGTATCAAAATATCTGGAGCGGGCTCAAATTGATGAAACGAAAACTAAGACAGAACGTCTTGGCGCCAAAAGACATGGAGGGCCGACCCCAAATAATGGGAATTAAGGCCAGGACAAAGAAGAAGAAGACAAATGTTACCAAACAAGCATACCTAATGGTAATTTCACTGGTGGTAGGTCTTTTGTTGTTGCAAGAGGCCGGCTAGGTAGGTACCAACTACCACAGTGTCAAATATTCTGCCGCCAAATAGTAGTCCTTAGGCATTACTGTGTTCCGGTTTGAAGGTCACTGTAAGATTTAAGAACTAATATCTCGAGGTTGGCAACGCGTGAGTGGCACCTACTAATGGTGCTGCAAGCGCTCATAGGCTACGGCAACCACTTACCATCAGGTGAGCCGTATGCTTGTTTGCAACTTCTTACATAAAAATGCAGTCACCACAACCAGTGAAAGTTTGTAGTACTACCCTGGGCAATCTGGCCCATTTGTGCTGGGAGAAGCATGACCATGGCTACTACCATTAGTACGTGCTTTATGAGATATAAAATTTTACGTATTCTCAATACGAGGTGTAAAAGATGCTCGACAGTTTAAGTAGTTGTAAATTTTAATTTATGAGCCGTTTAATTTGTGAGAAGGACACGACTGTTTTTATTAGACCTTTTATTGTAATAATCATTAATAAACTTAGAAGAGGAGGCTATATAGTTCATTAAAAAAAGTCATGAAACTCTTTTGTACCAGGCCATTGTTATTATAAAGTGTCAATGAACTTTAAAGGCCATTCCGCTTCTGTCAATGTAGTTGGTAGGCTGGATGACTGTCTTAAAGTTATTTTAACATTCCATAAAACACATCAGCTATGCCTTTCAAAAGGATGGGATCCTTTTGATAGTTTTTAATAAACTGTCATTTTTTCAAAATAAAAAGTATCTTATGTATTAAGTTTTGGTAAATCAATATTTTATATTATAAACAATTTTTATATGTCGTCCTAATATTATAAATGTGAAAGTTTGTTTGAATGGCCATCTATTCTCTTGTTCTTTCACGCAAAAAATTTAGATAGATTTCGATGAAATTTAGTAACACACATAGCTTATTACATATACATATATAACGTGAGCAGAGTCGCAGGCACGTCTAGTATTTAATATTACAGTAACAGACAAACTTTATCAATGGGTACTTAATAGAGAAAGTTCTAGAAACTGGTATTCACACACTAAGCTCAACTCGAATAAGTAGCTCGTAATGAAATAAGTTTCCTCTACTTTGTTGAAGATAAAGAAATTTTTAATAACCTTTTTATTTCTTGTATAAACTTATTTATTTCAAAAAGAGACGCTCATGGCCGCGTGCGCTCGCTGATCGGGAAACGATCGCTGGGTTATACAACTTTAGGCGCGGTCAGTCACTAGATGGGTGATCGCAGAGTGGTATTTCGACTGAGTGTTCCGTGTTTTAGAGGGCACGGAAAAAGTCAGTTTTTTTTTTTTTTTATGTTAGAAGTTGGCAAACAAGCATACGGCCCACCTGATGGTAAGTGGCTGCCGAAGCCTATGAGCGTTTGTAGCACCATTAGTAGGTGCCACTCACGCGTTGCCAACCTCGAGATATTAGTTCTTAAATCTCGTTCGCCCAGTAATTTCACTAGCGTACAATGCCCTTCAAACCGGAACACAGTAGTGCCTAAACACTACTATTTGGCGGCAGAATGTTGGACACTGCGGTGGTACCTACCTAGCCGGCCTCTTGCAACAAAAGACCTACCACCAGTGTGACTGATTGCACTGGTGGAATAATCTCTGTTGTGACAGAGGTTATCCCAACAGCGGGCGATGGGGTCGTCACATCCCGACGCCTTTACGACGACCGACGCCTCGGTCCCGGCTGTTATCAAATAGACAATAGTCGAAAAGTCAATTCAGAGGGCTATGGGGTCGACTATATTAATAACTCTGACACTAGGTTGGCCACTAACACTCGATAAGAAGAAGAATTTTAAATAACATTTTTGTTACATCCAAGCTCCTTGCTATTAATAAGACCTAAAACTAAAATACTGTCCTTACAATTTTCATCGTAAAATTGTAAGAATATCATCAAAAGTACAACTAAAAAAACTACCATAATTGACATTGGCAGAGTAGCCTTTTTTTTATTTAGCCCAAGGGGCAGATGACTCTATTCCACCTGAAGGTAAATAAATAAATAAACGCTACATACTCAACGACCCCTATTAGGATATTGATTTCCTGTGTCAGGAGTCCGGAAACACACACAAGGACAAGGGCAAATACTAACTATACTAGCACTGGTTATACGCTCATAGCCGAGTGCACCCGCTGATCGGTAAACGATCGGTAGGTTAAGCAAGTTTAGGCGCGGTCAGTCACTAGATGGGTGATCGCATAGTGGTATTTCAACCGAGCGTCTCCGTGCTTCGGAGGGCACGTAAAAGTCGGTCCCGGCTGTTGACAATGAGACAACAGTCGATAAGTCAAGTCAGAGGCCTACGGGCGACCTGAATAACTCTGACACTAGGTTGACCACTAACCAATCGATAAGAAGAAGACTGGTTATACAAGTCTTATTATTTCTTTTACGAAATTTAGCTTTCCTCACGATGCTTTCCTTCACCATTCCGAGATAAGTTCAAAACACAAATTAGGCACCTGAAATTTCAAAAGTGCTTGCCCGGAATGAAACCCCTTTTGATGAAGTCTCTGTTTTCTATCCATTGGACATCTCCGTCATAAAATAAATTATTGTTAGTTTTTGTTTAAATTTGTTAACAAAACATGATTACCTTAGAGATATATATAGGTGTATCAGTAATATACATAAAACCACGCCTGTGGTTTTATCAGTATTCATTTTGAATCAAACTAAGCCAAGGATAGCCATCAGCCTTTATAAATTTCCTCCAAGTAAGTTAATATTATGAACAACTTATTGTAACCAACAATGCTTTTAATCCCTTTACTACATAATACAATAAATTGCACAGCACTGTAACTACTACGTCGCATTTCAACGATTCGTCCTTTTGTATGCGGTATGACAATAATTTTCTGCATCGCAAAATATTGAAGTAATCAATAATGTGACGCTCTGTTAGAATGACATCTTTTTCAAATATTGTCGTTCTAATCCAACGTATTAAATAGGTTCTATACTTCGTCATGTGCCCATATACATAAAAAATTTGGAGCAATAATATAACAAAACGCGGAAATAAGTTGACACCTCTCATACGAATGATTGAAGACAGGCAAAATAGATTGGATTCCAAGATGTAATACCGAGTTTATGTTAGGAAGGAATATTTTTCTTAAACTCCAGGTTTAACGTCATCTATTTTTGGTTTGTATTATATAAAAAGCTTACGAAGTACAGTCACCCTTCAATTATAAAATATGTCAATACACATAAACCTCTTTATTGGAAATGTATTAACAATTTTTCTTTCAATTATATAACATATTTTTAGAAATCAGAATTGAGTAGACTTTTTAGAGATATCAATTTTAATAATTCTTCAATACAAATAATAATCGTAATATACGTATTCAGTGGGAGAATTTAATTACTGGCCGTTCGAACATATAACTAGTAAATAACAATAATAAATCCATCGCTCTCGACACAACCTGTATAAGGAGCTCAGGCTGTTGTCTCCCTACTGTCTAGTGGACCAATGTAGAACTACCATTTGTTTTTTCCTTTTTTTTACCCCCGGCGTACAACCGACGGGTTGTTATAAGTTTGACCTTTGTGGGATCGGTGGTTCCGAACAGATGAACCGATATGATTTAGTTTTTTCTTGTTTGTAAGATGAATTAGTCGGAAGTATTCTAAGCTATGTTTAATGAAAATCGGTCCAAGATAATATATAAATATTATCCGCCATTTTGTGGCGGTGGCTATTTAATATAATATAATATAATGGCGGATAATATAGAAATATTTTTAACAAGTTCCTCAATATGGGTATCAAACGAAAGGGCTTGACAAGTAGAATAATATGCATTATGATAAATTTCAAATCCAAGATTTCTGCAACTACAAAATGACGAATTAACTTTTTTCTAGTCGGAGCCTACGTACTTAAAATTTTTAATTTTATTTTTATAGGAATTTCTACGTATCGTCGATGAACAAAAGTCATTATTTTCTTATAAAATTTTTTTTCAAAGGTATATTTTAATACAAAATTCGATTTAACTGTTTCGCAGTCACAACAATAGACACAGAAGTTAAACAATTGATTTTTTATCATGCCAGTTATCATGTCGTATAAGTTAAAGTTGAACAGCTGGGACCAACTTTATACGTTCCGCAGATCACGGAAACGTTCACTTAAAATACTACAGTTTGGTGAAGTTGCAATTAGTCTTAAACTTTAGAGTTTGTTATAGAATAAATGTTATAACTAAATGTTTCATGATTTTCATTAGTATTTTTGATTCATTTTGATACTGAATCGGTATAGACGCAACGCCAATATCAAATAACTAAAATAATCATCATCATCTGAGCCATTACAGCCGCTGGTGGGCCTTAGGTCGAGTAAATCTCTCCAGTCCTATCTATTCATGGCTTTCCTTCTCAAACTTATCACCCCTAAGATCTTCGTATCCTGTTCGATGCCGTCCAACCATCTGAGCTTGGACCTGCCTCTACTTCTGCGGCCCTCCGGCCGGTCTTCCAAGGTTTTTTGGTACTCTGACCTCGTACATACATACCACGTGACCTGCCCGCAGCATCTATTCTTTATGGTCCTAGTGACATTTGGCTCATTGTACAGTTGATATAACTCGTGATGACGTCCGCCATCTTTTATCTTCCAACAATCAACAACATCAACTATAAGAATACAGAACAAATATTTACACAATATACTCTTTCATCAGACACATGTGTGTTACATATAATTTACAAATGTAGAGCTATTTGAATCTATATTCCACATTGGCGTAAAAATATTGCAATATTCGGGTAATTTGGATGATATATGGGCCATTATTCTACGTTATTGGAGTTTGTGAAAAAAAAGGTTAGAAAACACCTCCGAGGGCAGAGGACAAAGGTGATATAATGTTGCCAGTATTGCCCTAACTACCGTTACGGGAATATAATTTCTTTTCCACTGTTTATCTCGAAATTTCGAGAGTAAATTTTTGTTTCGCTCGGATGGAGTTAATGACCTCTGGGAGTCGATTTACTTCGTTTAGATATTAGTAGAAGTTTGGAATTATTTTTAAGTGTTCTTTATTTGTTGCTATAATTATATTTTTAATTTTTCTAAGCTTGGGTTTTAACAATTTTAAAGACTTGGTCGTAGGCCTCTTATTGCAAGGGGCCAGAAAGGTAAGTACTCAAAGCAGTAGTGTGTCTTGCCTTTCTGTATTTCAGTTTGAGATTTGAGATCCAATGTCTTAAAGTTGGCTGCGCGTGAGTGATAACTACAAAAGAATGATGTTGCAAGTGCTGATAGGCTACAATAACTCACCATCAGGTGGGTCGTATTCTTACTTGCCAACTTATTCACATAACAAAGGAATTGTCCTGTACTGCTTTCTAACGTTATGATTTATTTTGTTTGTAAATCTTGAATTTTATTTTACGTTTTAATATTTCCACTTAACAAATGATTGTAATTATTGCATGCATCAATAAGACAAGGGCAATCAAATCCCAGTTCTTTGACATTAAAAGTCACCTCTTTCTGTCAACTCAGACGAAACTTTTCAGACATTGATAAATAAAGCTATTAACTTAAGCCTTTATTGTAGATTTTAAACATATACACATATTCAAACTCTAATACAACGGATTTCCAGTTTAAGTGATTAGCGTGTCTTGTGACACGTATGCCTCATCGAGCTATTTCAATTCTATCTTTTTGTTTGATATTCTTCTTATCATCCTGCCATAGCTTGAATTGCCCTCCTCTTTTTCTTTTGCCATCCCTTGGTTGCCACTCTATTATAATTCAAGTCAATTTTAATCTATTGTCTTTTTTCATGTGTCCGGTCCACCTCCATTTTAAGACTACCACACCTCCTCAAGTCGGCTGGTCTCCGTGGAGGATAGCGACTTTCTCTCTTTTAGCTCCAAAAATACAAAATGGAACAAAGCTACATCTAATTAAAAATCTTGCGCTTAGTAATAATTAAAATTCTATATTCAAAGTCTGTTCATACAACACATTGGATAAATGAAAAAATTGCGATACTAATTATATCCCTAAAGTTAAGCATTGAATTTAATTAAATTTCATGTTGATTTAAGTGAAGAGCTCTGTACCATTACTCCCTTTTGGCTAATTATAAGGTGGATTGGCATCCATAATTACCGGCCTTTGTTTAATTTTCACAGTCCCGTGAAAGTTATTAACTTTGGGTTATGACGATCTTTTGACGTTTAGAAAAGAAATTGAATATTATATGAAGTCCCAGTTACATTATTGAATATTGTATTTTGTTTAATCAGGACCTTTTGGAAATTGGAAAAGTTACTCTTCCTTAGTAAAACGAAACGATAATAATTTCAAGGTAAAAAAATTGTGCGATCGGGGACCTCCGTCAGGAACGATGTTCCTTACGTTTTTTCTTCAACTCCGAAGGTAATTCGAAATGAAGTCTGTATATTTCAATAGGTTATATGATAAAAAGAGATAACGAAAGAGAGATAGAGAGAGAGAGAGTTGCGAATCCGGCTGCGCACTCACTTGCTCATGTACTCATTTGCTTGTAGGAGGCTCGATACACACACGCACACGTGTCGATTTCTACTAAATCGTTTAAGTATACATAGTTTTTAAGCCTTATATTTGCATAAGCCAACCTCAAAAAGGATGAGGTAACTTTACCGGTTTTAAGGGTTCCGTAGCTGAAAGGTGCAAAAGAAACCGTATAACTAAACTTTCGCCGTCCGTCCGTCGATCGGTACATCAGCAAATAAAAAATAAAGGGGTCCCCATTAAAATTACCTGGATATTTTATTCAAAGTACGGAACTCTTTATGAACCAGTCCAACGCACACTTGGCTGGTGTTTTTTTGAGTGCTACGTGATATCATTTCTATGATTGCTTTTTGTTGTATATCATATACTTTCATTGGTCACTTCATATATAAAGTGAAGGAGTACTGGTACGTTTTGTGCTATGAGTGAGAGCGCCGGAGGCCCAATCTCCTACCCCCTCTCTTTCTTCCCTCCTATTCCTTGGGTTGGTTGTTCAAGTAGGTATCGCAAGTGTTCATAGGTCGCGGTGACTGTCATCAGGAGAACCGTATGCTTGTTTGCCAACCGTCATGAAAACAAAAAATTACGGTAGCCAGATTTTAGCTGGTAGTGTAATATACGAGTAGAACCATTTAATACATACCTTCTACATATCCCTTAAAAGCACTGTTCATTATCCTTATTCTTACTAATAATATAAATGCGAAAGTAACACTGTCTCTCTGTCTGCCTGTCTGTCTGTCTTTCTGTCTGTCGCGTTTTCACGCCAAAACTACTTGAAAGATTTAAATGAAATTTGGTACAGAGATAGTCTAGAGCCTGAGAAAGGACATTGGCTACTTTTTAATGCGAAAAAGGGTTGCGATGGGTTGAAAGTTGGGACGAGAAGTTGAACGGAAGTATCGCCATTCTTAGAGCTAGAAGCTTGAAGCTTACCCCCAAGGGTGTAAAATAAGGGATGAAAGTTGGTATGGAAATATGTAAGGTTTATGTTTTGTGTTGTATAAAGTTTTACATTCGGGTGAAGCCGCTGGCAGAGGCTAGTAAGCAATAAAAGTAAATGCCAAAATGTTTTCTTTATGCAACCAAGTATTACGATCCTGTCACTGAAAGTAAGCTTCGTCACGGTCCTGAGTTTAGAACTTATCGCTTTGAATCTCAGCAACTACTAAGAATAGTTAGTGAAATTACTGGGCAACTCAGATGATTTTTTTAGGATAGTGATATCCTGTGTCGGAGTCCGAAAACACATACAAGGATAAGGGCAAACACCCAAACCGAAACATATGCCTCTGTCAGGAATCAAACTCGCGACCTGTGGCACTTAAGGCAAGTTCGCTTCCGGTACGCTACAACGTCGTGCTACTAAATAGGTATTTTGGAATTTTTAGCTGATAGTACATATATTATAGAATCATTTAATACATAATTTCTACATATCCCCTAAAAGCACTGTCCATTATAAAGAATAAAAGTACATGTCAAAATGTTTTCTACATCATGCGACCTAGTATTACGACCCTGTCATTTAAAGTATGGTTCGTCACGGTCCTGATTTCAGAACTTATCGCTCCGAATCACACCAACTACTAACTTCACAGTCCCAAAGGTTAGTGGCAGCGGAATTTTTATTGCTTTTGTAATTAAAGAAAGATGTACCTCGTTAAGCTGATTCGAGTTTTAAATGGGGGGAAGATTTTGTAAAGTTGTCAAGGGAGTTTTTCTTTCTTTTATATTATTTTTATTACAATTGATAGGGTTTTACGTTTAATTAATATTCTTATATAATTATGCCAGCGGCTTCGCCCGCGTGAATAACGATTTTAAAAGAGTCTATGAATCCTCACTTTATCACATCAAGGCGTGAAATAAAAAAAATTAAAATGTCATTTAAATCAAAAGCACTTAAGAGTGTTGATATCAACTTCGAAGCAAATCACAGCGCTAATCCGTCAGACATTCAGGACAAAGCATTTTATATGTATGGATAGATAAATATATCGTATCAAGATGTTTGTGGTCGCACTCCTCTGAAACGTCTCTATCAATTTTAAGATTTTTTTGTCGTACATACATTTAAATACACATATTTTCATACCTATGGTAGGAACCACCGCTCCCCAGTTTATATTATTGATGTTAGTATTATTGTATGAATAAGTGTCAAATTTAATAATTAATTTTATATAACCGTCGTTATCCTGTGTTGGGGGTCCGGAAACATTTACAAAGACAAGGATAAATACACCCAGACCTGAAAATATGCTTGCATGGTCAATACAAACATACTATGCTCCGAGCGGGAATCGAACACGCGATCTGTGCCGTTTAACGCAGGTTCGCTACCGTAACGCCACAACGTCGTCAAAATATTTATATATTTATATACGATCAATTTATTAATATTATAAGTTGGTAAAATTGCGCACAATTTCTGAAAAGACAATTATTAAAGCAGGAATCCGAATAAGTACCTACTTACAGACCCATTACATTTCTCCCCTCCTTTTATGCCTGTCATAACTTGTCGCTCGCACAATTATTATATAATTAATGTACTGGAAATTGTGGTTGTAATTGCGTTTGATTATATGAAGGAATGTGGCTAAGGAACTGTATAACGTAAGGCTTGCTGTCCACTAAACGTACGAAAATATTCGCAGATTTTTTGTGTGAATTAAAAACGACTATTTTTCTGTCGATCTGAGACTTTTTTATATATCATGAAGGTGGCAAGCAAACGTACAGCCACCGTAGCCTATAGACGCATACAAGAAGCATTACAATCGTGTTGCCAACCCAAAGGAAAGAGGCGCCAGAGAATGGAAATATATAAAAACTTGAGAGGTGTCAAGGGACACCCGGATGGAACGAAGTTCCTTTCGATTAATTAGTGAAGGAATTGTAATAAAATTTTATTTTTTTAAGTTATAATAATATTTTTTTATTATTAACATTATTTATTATTTACAAAAAACCTGCATACACTCAACAAAAATAATCGTCGCGACACCACACTGTTCAATGCGAAATAGAAATGGAAATATCTGGCTTGCTTTCTATAAGAGAGAGAGAGACAGACAGAGAAACATGCGACGCCGCACAGCTTACAATAGCTTACTATAGCAAAAGTGTCGTGACAACTTTTCGTAAAAAATTTCCGTCTAGCCCCTTTCACAACGCGCGATAAGGAACTTCGTTCCAATAATGGGAAAGGATAAGAAGAGGTAAGCAGTTTGGGCCTCCAGCGCTCCCATTTGTCAATATCGTGTAGGAAGGTAGTACGTTTTTAATGATGATTTTTTTGCTTATTTTCTGATGCTGAAAAAAGCAGGGCTTCACACAACTTTACGTTGTACTTTATTGTATAATGGTAGGTATCACCACATTGTCAGTTATTCTAACGCTAAGCAATATATTGTATTTCGGTTTGATGGACACTGTAGCTAGTGAAATTACTGGGCAAAGGGGATATAAGAACCAATATCTCGAGGTTGGCAACGGGTCAGTGACTTCTACAAATGTATGGTGTTGCAAGCGCTCATAGGCTACGACAAGCGCTTACCATCAGAAAGGTTGTATGCTTGCCTGCCAAAAAAACCTGTCACATAAAAAAAAATTAAAGAATCGATCATGGGACTGGATCATCGATGAGGGATGGATGATAACACGCAAATTAGTTCCATGGTCGACTATCATTTAATCCAGGCCTAATCCAGGTAAAACCACGAGGTACAGCTTGATATAAATAAACACACAATGTGTTAAAGGCACAACGCCACTCAACTGCTATACTAAACACCACAAACTAATGCCCGATAGTTTTAATAATTTCAATAGTAAATTCAATATCGTAATACTCCAAAGCAAATAGAAATTTGCTTCTAAAATATTAGTCATAAAGTTACAATTTGAATTACAAATGTTTAGCTTTGACAGTGGTATTTGTTTCCTTTAATAGTCACTACTATTATAGAAATAGTGTCTACATTTATTACTTGTTGTGTGTTCCAACACATAGAATAGTGACGTTTTTCGACAGCATTCGTACTGTTTTATTCAATAAGTATAAGACGTAAGTGCCCAAAGCCCAAAGGCTAATCTTCAGCCTGGTACGGTAAAGGAGTTCATATGTTTGATTTTACTTTTTGTATAATAAAAAAGCCACAAGCATGGCATTGACAAAGTGCTTGGCAAGTCTCAGAGAGACCTCGTAACCTGGTACACACATTGAAGTTGGCCACCGAAGTGGTGTAAGTCGGTTCCCATGACGTTGACCATATGGCCCATGGCGCTCTACATAACCTTCTACTCCTTCCCAGGAAGCCAGGTAGTATTTCCACCCCGTCAAAAAAGATTAATTCTATAGGGCTCCAATACCTAAATAATAAGTGGATGAATATCGAAATACTAAATCAGCTCCAACAGTTGATAGTTAGGGTATCTAACACTCACACTCTTATATCGAATAGTGACTGTATTCGATACTGCTGGTTACACGTCAATACTTTATGAGAGAATAGCTTTATCGAAGTAGCAATTCTACGTTTGAAGTGGCCCATTTAAATCGAAATTTTGTTTCATAATGTAGGTTGGCAAATAAGAATACGGTCCGCCTGATAGTAAACAGTACCGCAACCTAGAACACGCGTGATATTTGGAGTAGGACATGCGTATCCAACCAAAAGAATACGAATGAGAAGGGGAAAAAGGAAGGGCACTGAGAGGGTGGGAGATTGGGCCTCCGGTACTCTCACTCATCACAACGGCTCGAAGGTACATTTCTGTTGCGACAAATGTACCTTCGAGCCGCCCCATTCGTGATGTGAGAAGCATGGCTCTACTACTAGGTACAGTAACAGTTAAAAATAAAGACTGTAAGCGATATAATTATACGGAATCCTTAAATCACAAAATAACTAAAATTGAATGCGGTATTTGGTACTATATTTTCATTATTCACGGACCATTATCACTTCGGGTTAAATTACATCTGTATATCATTTATGGCATTTGAATTCATTTGCATATCGACATAGACCACATAAAGTCTCGTTTATTAGCTATGTTTTACACTCATACCCTTTATAAAACACATTTGTTCGGGATTAAAATCATTAACAATATCAGTTGCATATTTTGGCTCGATCTAAACACTTTCAATATTAGCCACGATTTTGGCTTATTACAAAATACATTACGGCCAGGCTTCATTTTTATTAAAATAAAATAATATAGCTATATATAGTAGTAGTTTTTTTGCTGTACTCAAGCACACCCCGCCTGTACTCGCAACCCGCCAAAGGTGACGCTGTCAAGGCCAGTAGGGCCAACAGCAATACACATTCCGAAAAAAAAAGTTTTTGGTAAATCGTTTTTTGAAAATTATATTTAGATAGGAATTATATAATGATTAATTATGAATAATATTTTATTATTAGACTTCATTGCCTGAAAACACGGATAAGAAGACATTTTCTAAAAATCAATCCTAGCTAGAGCGATTTGTCGCCCCTGATCCGTTGGAGCCGTTTCCGTGATACAGATTTTATATATAATTATATATATACAAACATTGTTATTTTAAATTTATAAAATAAATATTATCGGCAATTAACAAACTCGTGTAAACAAAAATGCTTCAGTTATTAATTTATCAAAGGCAATATTAGTTCAAATATAATCTCAAAAGATAATCATTTAATTTGAAACCAAGACAAGCCTTTATATAAATAAAAAAATTACGTGACAAAAAAGTGACGTCATTTGAGTGTTACGTATTTATTAATACAATACAAGGTATAAGCTTGGTCTTTTTTCATCTGCACATAACACAAGCACTCACTGTGTTTTCCTTCTGATATTTTATAACAGACTGCTATATTTCGTCACGCGTACGCTACACGCGATATATATTTTAAATTTCATTCCCGTGAAATACGTTGCTAACCATTAGGGGGAATAAAACGGGTCATATTTTAAGGCCACTAAATTACCCACCGCGATATCACGTAAGACAGTACCCCTTGACGTATGACGTCATATCTCACAAATATACTTAGGGGAGAGGATTAAGAGACGCTCAAACGGCTGATGTATAGAGGCGTGTTATCGTTGATTCATGCTCTCGCGTTTGGCCCGAGTTCGATCTCCTACTATTGTTACATTTTCAATGACCACTCGAATTCCAACAGATCTTAACGTGTGGATTCAAATAAGTGCAATAATTTATAAAGTATAAAAAAAAAAAATTAAATTGCGCTTCCATTAGGACAGTCCATATTCAGGTCGATGATCAGAAACAAACAGAAAAATAGACGCGCAATCATGTGTTGACGACGTTGTGGCGCAGCGGTAGCGAACCTGCCTTAAACGCCACAGGTCGCGGGTTCGATTCCGCTCGGAGCATAATATGTTTGTATTGACCATGCAAGCATATTTTCCGGTCTGGGTGTATTTGTCCTTGTCATTGTGAATGTTTCCGGACCCCGACACAGGATATTAATATCCTAATGGGGCCGTTGAGTGTGCAACGTTTATTATTATTATTATTATGTGTACTAAAATACATATCAGAATTGGAAGGCTTGCTATGACGGTTGCTTATCCACCCCTATACTTAATGCTATTTTTGGGAATGCATAAGACACTTAACGGACACAATTTTTTTTATGTTACCAAGTTGGCAAGCAAGCATTCTCACCACCCAAACTCACCTGATGGTAAGCGGTTATCATAGCCAATTAGCGCTTGCAACATCATTTGTAGGTATCACTCACGCGTTGCCAACCTCGAGATATTGGTTCTTAAATCTCCTTTGCCCATTTCACTAGCTTCAAACCGGAATACAGTATACTGTTTAGCGGTAGAATATCTGACAGTGTGGTGGTACCGCCAGCTTGCAGTAAACCAGCAATCCAATAACAGAAATTCAAATCATCTCCATTCGTTTTTATACAGAATGGATATTATAAGATTTTCTATGGTAGTGGTATTGCAATTTTATGAGGTAACTTGTCATCTTCGAGAGAGCTATTTTTCGAATGTTTCACATCGTTTAGTCGATATCTGTTCCTTTGATGGTATCCACACAAAGCAATGAATAAATATTTCGTATTTGCAGAAATTTTCTTTTACTTCCCCTACGCTGTACAAATTGAGCGTTGATATCATACCGAGACTTTTTCAGTCATACGATATTTCTCATATATCCTGATTTATTTCCTTTTGTATACATTTTTTGCTGCCAATGGTTCACAGAGTATAGTCGTCCCAGTATTAATGGGCTGGCTCGATCGGGGGAGTACTAAAGTAACAGTATCATTACTGTTTGTGACTAAACCTACCTTACATTATATATCTTATATAGATATATAATATATTTAAATAAATAATATTTAAATGCACGAAAGTAAATAGCATAAAACTACGAAATTGGCTCGTGTATCGTCTAGCGGTCAGGACTCTTGTTACGTTGTGTTCATAATAACCCGAGTTCTTTTAGAGCATCAGAGGCAACAGGTTCAATTCGACAATGGAAAACAATAATATCTTATTTATTATATAGTTTAATTATTTTAGTGTCATATGATTATCATAATAAAATTATTTATATAAGCCAATAAAGGCAAAATGGTGAGATAATAAATACATCCCTATACTTTCAACACCTCTTACGAGTAGCTGAAAGTAATCCGCTCCTCCAATCCTTATATACTTAACCCTTTCTGGGAAAACTATAAAGGACAGAAGAAGGTCCATGGCCCCACACACGCCATCGACTGTGGGCTCCAACCATATATACGAGCCCTCCCGGGTAAGGGATAGGCTATTTATAGTGCGCCTGCGACACACAATTTGATTGTTATAACGTGAAAGGACATAGTCCTGGTAATTTATATTTATAGTGATTTCGTTATCGGGACGCAAGATTTATTCTTTTATATTGTTCTTATTTTCATAGCATAGAAAGGGATCAAGCCCTGATATTTAGTAATAGTATCAATTAAGACCGAAGACGCATTATATTTGTTATTCATCTTTGTATGAGAAGGCAAAACGCCATAATAAATGAGGGACAAGCCCTGGTCATTATATATAAGGGAATAAATCCCTGGTTCAGATATGTATTCGAACATTAAACCGCCAGGCGGCATTCCGTAAACACAATGCTATAATCGTCAACCTCACCTAAGTGAAGTAAAATTCATCAATAATAATAAATAATATCATTTATAACGTATATTTCTCATACCACTATATATGGTTAATATAGAGTTTATATTTATCATAAACTTCACCTTTGTTAGGGTATTTTCATCATTAATGTTATTTATAACGTATATTTCTTTTATCACTATATATGTGTAACATAGTATTTATAATAACCTCACCGTAGTGTAGGCAAATTCATTAATAATTATATTTATAAGTATATTTCTTTTATCACTATATATGGGTCATATAGTATTGATAATATTCAATTCTTTATAATATCACAACCGCAATTCCTTAAAACTAAGTCCTACCTAACCCTACCTAATTGGTATTTAAATAATCGCATTGTCTTATAATTAATATTCGTGGGCTTATATCGTATTCGTAATCGCATTGTCTTACAACTAATATTCTTTGATATATTTAGTTTTCCTATTAAAGCTTTGCATCATTAAAACCATAGCACTTGCTCACGCAAGGTACCCTTTGGCTCAATACCCAAACATACATCCGAATCCAGTTCATTATTTAAGACGTGATAAACACGCATGGTAAGAGTTAAGCAGGCCACAATGTCTAATACTAGTTAGCTATCTCGAAGTGAGAAGCAACCAGTTGCCCTAATAGTATGACATGCTACAATGTCAATTATAAAAATCCCTATTATTGCTAAACTAAGGGGCGTCTCTAATAAGAAGACGAGTCATTTTGCTACAAACGATGTATAATATTCCAGCGCCTCAGCAACAAACCGAACTGCATCACGGCATCGACCTAAGTCGCACCACCGCAGCAATTCTAATCTGTATCACTGGGGCCGCTTCAGCAATGGACCTGAGGAAACTACTGCATCGATATAAATCGCACCACAGAGTCAACCCCATGTCAACATCACATCAGCAAAGTCAAAGGACCTCACTCGAGGACACTATAGACATGACCAAAATCATATCAGACCTCATACTCAAGCATCGGGTCAACTAAGATTAAAATCCTCAGGCCTCAAGCAGGACACTATAGACATGACTCAGGTCACATCAGAGCCTCAAACTCAGAGTATCAGATTCAACTACAACTCGCCAAAACATTATACACGTATAAAGCTGAAATATAATTATTTATTAGTTATGACGCATAAATTCTTCCCAACGCATACTTTTAAATCTTCATTGAATTCGCTTCTTCTAGGTTTCAAATAATCCATTAGATTCTGAAACATAAACAATATTTGCGCCGAAGCATTACTTTCGCTATTATATTTTACATTTTACAATATTACATAATATTAAAGAAACGGAGTCAACTTCGTTTCTTAATATGTATCAAACATATATACATTCATAATTGACGGACCCACAAACCGTCATTAAATATTTAATTTATAATAATAAATTATATTCAATATATTTCAACGATATAAATTTGCCTTTAACATGTATAGATCATATTATTCATATTAGATCTCTTTGCCAGTAATCATAGACGGACCACCATACCGTCATTATTTATTAATTATTGTATATATATTTAATATATACTTTATATATATTCTTTGCCATGCATCACCAATCACCATTAATAATATGTATAAAAACCATATACGAAGATCGGAAACCTTAACTAGCATTCTAGCAGCATGGCCGCCCGAACGCATACCGCCTTGGTAAGCCGTCCACATATACGCGGGGGTAGAGACGTCAGACGGGCACTCACAAAGCATACGCTCGGAGACACCTTCGCCGACACCACCCCCCTTATATATGTGAAACAGCTGCAATGACATTCGGCACCTGAATCCGTGATTTTCCATACATTTTCCTTTTCTATGGAAATTTTCATACAAAAATTTAATAAATTTTGATTTTGTAAAAATATTATTTTCGGGTATGTCCATACTTAGTATTACGTTGCACATAGTCACGTGGTCGGCAAACGATTTTTAGGTTAAGCAACTTTGGGTGCGGTCAGTAAATGGATGGGTGACCGTCAAAAATGAGTTCATATTATAGAAAATACATTGTTTTAGAGATTTAAATAAAGTGTAATGTTGAGATCGTCACATTCAACCCCATAAATTCTATGAAGCTTGTCGGAATAGAATTTACAAACTAGGGAAAACCAATATTTATGTTATTTACAGCTATTTATAAAAATTATAAAAAGCACGAAGTCAAACAGATCAATTTAATTCATTAGCAATATAAATATCTACCATCATTTTCCTTAGTATTGAATCTTACATTTATCACAACCCCCAGATTAATCAACCCCAAAACTACAAAACTCAACACTCGCAACAACCCTCAGATATAATAACTATTAGAATTTACAACCCCCAGATGTCATAATTCCAATAATCTTAAACAATTCATTACTAAGCATTATCATTTTCACTGCCACATTGAACCCGTATACTTCTTCAAACTCTTTCCATTTCACGGACAGCAAATTGTAGGCGTTTGCCTACTTTTATAAATTAAATATTCAGCCGTATAGAAAATCATTGTTGCAGACTTCAAATAGTAACTATCTATTTGAAGATAATTACAATATAAATCATTTACAGTGATAGAAATGCCTTAATTGTGCAATTTTAATATAATTATCAGAATTTTAATCTTTTATAAGCCCAAAAAAGCAAAATTTAAAAATATATTTCATTTAATTTCATTTAATATTATAATAATAGCACCATCCTGGGCACTACGGCACCAAATTGTGACTAAACCTACCTTACATTATATATCTTATATAGATATATAATATATTTAAATAAATAATATTTAAATGCACGAAAGTAAATAGCATAAAACTACGAAATTGGCTCGTGTATCGTCTAGCGGTCAGGACTCTTGTTACGTTGTGTTCATAATAACCCGAGTTCTTTTAGAGCATCAGAGGCAACAGGTTCAATTCGACAATGGAAAACAATAATATCTTATTTATTATATAGTTTAATTATTTTAGTGTCATATGATTATCATAATAAAATTATTTATATAAGCCAATAAAGGCAAAATGGTGAGATAATAAATACATCCCTATACTTTCAACACCTCTTACGAGTAGCTGAAAGTAATCCGCTCCTCAATCATATATACTTAACCCTTTCTGGGAAAACTATAAAGGACAGGAGAAGGTCCATGGCCCCACACACGCCATCGACTGTGGGCTCCAACCATATATACGAGCCCTCCCGGGTAAGGGATAGGCTATTTATAGTGCGCCTGCGACACACAATTTGATTGTTATAACGTGAAAGGACATAGTCCTGGTAATTTATATTTATAGTGATTTCGTTATCGGGACGCAAGATTTATTCATTTATATTGTTCTTATTTTCATAGCATAGAAAGGGATCAAGCCCTGATATTTAGTAATAGTATCAATTAAGACCGAAGACGCATTATATTTGTTATTCATCTTTGTATGAGAAGGCAAAACGCCATAATAAATGAGGACAAGCCTAGTCATTATATATAAGGAATAAATCCCTGGTTCAGATATGTATTCGAACATTAAACCGCCAGGCAGCATTCCGTAAGCACAATGCTATAATCGTCAACCTCACCTAAGTGAAGTAAAATTCATCAATAATAATAAATAATATCATTTATAACGTATATTTCTCATACCACTATATATGGTTAATATAGAGTTTATATTTATCATAAACTTCACCTTTGTTAGGGTATTTTCATCATTAATGTTATTTATAACGTATATTTCTTTTATCACTATATATGTGTAACATAGTATTTATAATAACCTCACCGTAGTGTAGGCAAATTCATTAATAATTATATTTATAAGTATATTTCTTTTATCACTATATATGGGTCATATAGTATTGATAATATTCAATTCTTTATAATATCACAACCACAATTCCTTAAAACTAAGTCCTACCTAACCCTACCTAATTGGTATTTAAATAATCGCATTGTCTTATAATTAATATTCGTGGGCTTATATCGTATTCGTAATCGCATTGTCTTACAACTAATATTCTTTGATATATTTAGTTTTCCTATTAAAGCTTTGCATCATTAAAACCATAGCACTTGCTCACATAAGGTACCCTTTGACTCAATACCCAAACATACATCCGAATCCAGTTCATTATTTAAGACGTGATAAACACGCATGGTAAGAGTTAAGCAGGCCACACTGTCTAATACTAGTTAGCTATCTCGAAGTGAGAAGCAACCAGTTGCCCTAATAGTATGACATGCTACAATGTCAATTATAAAAATCCCTATTGCTAAACTAAGGGGGCGTCTCTAATAAGAAGACGAGTCATTTTGCTACAAACGATGTATAATATTCCAGCGCCTCAGCAACAAACCGAACTGCATCACGGCATCGACCTAAGTCGCACCACCGCAGCAATTCTAATCTGTATCACTGGGGCCGCTTCAGCAATGGACCTGAGGAAACTACTGCATCGATATAAATCGCACCACAGAGTCAACCCCATGTCAACATCACATCAGCAAAGTCAAAGGACCTCACTCGAGGACACTATAGACATGACCAAAATCATATCGGAGCCTCATACTCAAGCATCGGGTCAACTAAGATTAAAAATCCTCGGGCCTCGCTTAAGGACACTATAGACATGACTCAGGTCACATCAGAGCCTCAGACTCAAGTATCGGGTCAACTACAACTCGCCAAAACATTATACACGTATAAAGCTGAAATATAATTATTTATTAGTTATGACGCATAAATTCTTCCCAACGCATACTTTTAAATCTTCATTGAATTCGCTTCTTCTAGGTTTCAAATAATCCATTAGATTCTGAAACATAAACAATATTTGCGCCGAAGCATTACTTTCGCTATTATATTTACATTTACAATATTACATAATATTAAAGAAACGGAGTCAACTTCGTTTCTTAATATGTATCAAACATATATACATTCATAATTGACGGACCCACAAACCGTCATTAAATATTTAATTTATAATAATAAATTATATTCAATATATTTCAACGATATAAATTTGCCTTTAACATGTATAGATCATATTATTCATATTAGATCTCTTTTTGCCAGTAATCATAGACGGACCACCATACCGTCATTATTTATTAATTATTGTATATATATTTAATATATACTTTATATATATTCTTTGCCATGCATCACCAATCACCATTAATAATATGTATAAAAACCATATACGAAGATCGGAAACCTTAACTAGCATTCTAGCAGCATGGCCGCCCGAACGCACCGCCTTGGTAAGCCGTCCACATATACGCGGGGGTAGAGACGTCAGACGGGCACTCACAAAGCATACGCTCGGAGACACCTTCGCCGACACCACACCCCTTATATATGTGAAACAGCTGCAATGACATTCGGCACCTGAATCCGTGATTTTCCATACATTTTCCTTTTTCTATGGAAATTTTCATACAAAATTTAATAAATTTTGATTTTGTAAAATATTATTTTCAGGGGGTATGTCCATACTTAGTATTACGTTGCACATAGTCACGTGGTCGGCAAACGATTTTAAGGTTAAGCAACTTTGGGTGCGGTCAGTAAATGGATGGGTGACCGTCCAAAAATAGGTTCATATTATAGAAAATACATTGTTTTAGAGATTTAAATAAAGTGTAATGTTGAGATCGTCACATGTTGCATTTCTTGCGAAGAGTGAAAGGCCCAATCTCCCACTCTCCCTGTTAATATTTTGTTCCCTTCTCATCCGTTCCCTCCTATCCTTTGGGTTGGCAACATGAATGTGTTACTCTAAGTATGATAAGCGTTCATAGGCTGTGGGGACTGCTTATCATCAGACGGCCCGTATGCTTCTTTGCCAACATGATGTAAAATGATAAGAAAGTTTACAGCCTACGTGATGAAAAATAAGTAGCTTACCCTGTGGCGAATGCACCGACAATTTGCACGTTAGATGAGGGATAGAAGAGGAAAAAGGAGGAGGTATATAGTCGGGATAGAGAATTTAACTAGTTATTGGCCTCCCCCACTGATCGAATGAAAAAAAAATAAACCAAAATTACTTTTATTCAAGTAGACTTTTGCATAGCCAAGCATGATGATCGGTGTCGAACCGGCATGGAACTGGAGAATTAAACTTTTAGTAAAAATAATGGATAATAAATATAACTTCAAAATATTTTCAAAGCATTTTACTAAAAATACAACCAGTGTCTATTGATCGATGGAAATTAATTGTTACGGAAATTTATCTTAAAAAATATTTCGTTTCATTAATTAACAACTAAACAAGACTTCAATTTCATATTATTATTAAATCAATATTATTATTATTATCATATCAAATAATTCTATTTGGGTAGTTAACGATAGTAATAATAAATAAATAAACGCAACATACTCAACATTAGGATAGTTATATCCAGTATCGGGGTTCCGGATACCTACACAAAGACAAGGACAAACACACGCAGACCGGAACACATGCCTGTATGGTCAATACAAAAGTCTGCTCCGAGCGGAAAACGGTACCGATGCACCACAACGAGTAAGTCATATTTTAAATAAGTTTCTCTATATACAAAGCCAAGCTATGGCGTATATTATGCTAAAGTGAGATGTTATTTATGCAATGCTGTAAAACAGACTCGGCCGCTGAGACGGAGGCGAGGCGGAACGAACGACGGGAACCCAACCACTGAGAGAAGGATCAGTCTTCACTACTTCAGGGATAAAGATTGTTTCATAGTAGAAAATTGCGATATACCATGCTAATTAATATTATAAATATGAAAGTTTGTATGTATGGATGATTGTTACTGCTCTGTACTTATAATAAACATAATTAAAGCGTACTTTTTACTCCATATTTTTTGGGTCCAAACCTATTTGCTAGGGTCCCTCCCGCCTTCCCGTCACTATTATATATCTAAACTCCAGTAAACATTTATCTAAATAATGATTTAAAAAAAAATCATGAAATCCGCATCAAAATCGTTTGCCCCACGCAAGAGGAGTTTAGAGGAGTTAGCGGAAATGCATATAGACGCGGAAAGAGATTTTTTTATACTATGTAGAGATAACCGCTTACCATCGGGAGGGTATTATGCTTGCTTGCCAAGTTAGTATAGCAAAAAAATAAACTAATAATTTTAATATAAATTATAGCTTTCTATGTATTCCAGGGCTAAGCCTACAGCGGCGTGACGAATTGTTCTTGGAACTAAGTTCTTGCAGGAGTTAGGAAGGAAAAATATGTTAATAGTTCTTTTGACTACTTATACTGTTGTTCAGAACAGCGTTACGGTTTTTCATGATAGACATTTGACTTAGTTTTGTCTTTTGTTGTAAATGGTGTATTATTGTAAATTCATCAATACAAGGTCACAATAATGGTTTCATTTGATGCACCAATTTCAAAATTATCAGCCCGAACTAAAACATGAGTTATGAGAGGCTAGAATTACTACAAGTTTAATTATAAGTTACCTTGCGCTTTACTCGTTTTTAAGACTTTTCACTTGCGGGTATTTGGCGCCAAGTGTCCGGTAACTCATTTCGTTTCTACACCACCCAATTTTGAATCGAGTAGCTCGTACGCACAGTGGTAAATCCGGCGTGCACCCGGAAACAGCTTGTTAAGCAAAGTTACGCCGTGTACGTGTGAAAGCGGCCATACATGCCCATAGAGTTCGCTACCGGATACCCGGCGCCGGCTACCCAGCAACCCGCACGTGTGAAAAGAGAATTAGGACTCGTTCAGGCGACGCGTGCCCGCATGTCCAAATATGTGCACGCCACGCGCGTCACCACATAGACTCTAGACCGCTTTGAAATTTGTTACTTATAAGTGTATAAGATAGCTTTAATTTATATCCTCAATCATTTCAGCTTTATATAGTTAACTTTATGAGCAACTTATTATCACCAGCATTGCAATGCAATGCAAAGCAATCACGTTACTAGATAACACAATAAATTGCAATCAATGCGTCGGGTTTCAACGATTAGTCTTTTATGTGGTATGACGACGTTTTTCTGCATGAGGAATATTGAAGTAGCCGTTGCGCTGCCATCTATGAGATGCATCGTTAGAATGACAGTCTGTCCATTGTTATTCTAATCCAACGCGTTAAAAATATGGTCTACAGTAATATAATTCGAATCTAACGAAACCTATTTTATTTCACAAGAACCTGAGTTTTACTAACTATAAAAATATAATTATTTCGCTTTCAGTACTTTTACGAATACTTTTGCGTTCTTAGTATTTCAAATAATCGTAAAATATAAAATAAAGTGCTTAACATAAAAAATACAATGTCTTGAAACGTAACATAAGTAAAATTCTAAATGTATATAAGCTTATACTAGGAAACTAATTTCAAGGGTATTATATAATTCTCACTGGACAAGGCAGAAGATGTGAAAACGTAAATTTTGCCAGGAACACAAATTGAGCTACTTCCCAGCTCTGAACAGGCTTGCAATATCCGGAGGGACGCGGACGATGCGGTCGACATCTCTTCGCAGAGTTGTGGAACGGGGTAACTGACAATTTATTTAAAGAATTTATTTGAAATTACTTCCTGAATATTAAAGTATTTACTGTTACTTTAACAATCAGAATTTTTATAATCAAGTACACTAGATGTAGTTTTTTATCATAAATAGAACATGAAACGCTACACACACTCAACGGCCCCCATTAGGATAGTGATTTCCTGTGTCGGGGGTACGGAAACATACACAATGACAAGGACACCTAGACCGGAAAACACGGCTGTATGGTCAATACAAACATCTGTTCCGAGCGGGAATTGAAACCGCGACCTGTGACGATTAAGGCAGTTTTGATACCGCTGCACCACAAAGTCGTCAACCATCGGTACGAGCGATGGTACATTCCTAATGAAAATTGTACTGTGTATGTCGGTTACTCAGAGGGGAATTTTGATAGAAAGAGGATTCGGTCTAGCCGTGGAAAAACAACGGATTGCTGATTACAATATTTTTGAAGATTTTTCTTTTACCCGACTGCCAAAGGAGGGTAAAAAGCTCAATGCTTGTCCCCTCTGCAGTACCTTTACTAAATATAATTGTTTATATTATAGTAGTCATTATAGAGCTCGTTTTAGCTTTTGAGGTATTATTAATGCAGTCGGGTTTTTTGTTTAATTTATTAATTTGTTTTATTGAAATTATGGTGAGTATACAATATAATATTCATTTTTTACTTATATAATACTTATTATAATAATATTTATGTTACCAAATAGAACAAAAGTCAATTAGTGTTTCAAAACAAATTGTATAATAGAAAAAAAGTTATTCATATTCGTTTAGTAGCTTTCTCAGTTACGATGGAGATTTCAATGGCAGTTGTACAAATCAATGTTGAACAAGTTCCAACTTTTTCATTGACTCTGAAACGGAATAGCTTATTCATTTGGTAGTTTATTTCTGAAAAAAAGAGTATTGGAAATACAGCTATAGAACTACCAATGCTAAGCGGATTTTCACTATAGGCTGTTTTGTTGTCTTTTGGGATTATTTTACTTACTAAATTAAGGATGATTATAATTATATATTTTTTTCATGACGGTTGACAAACAAGCATACGGACCACCTGATGGTAAGCAGTCACCGCAATCATTGAACGGTTGCGATACTTGAAGTATCTCATGCGCGTTGCCAACATAAGGCATGCGAGGGAAAAGGGAAGGAAACAGAGGAACAGAGGGGTAGGAGATTGGGCCTCCAGTGCTATAATTTATTGCACGAGTACTAAGTAACAGTACTAACACAACAGCACTCTGCTAATCTACGCTGATTTTCTGTGAGAGTGTAGTACTTCCCAATATTATAGGTTAAGGAATAATTTTTTATTTATGTTTTGTATTTGTTACAAGCTATTGACAATATATTTAGCTTTATTATCCATTTCTAATATGTAAACTGAGCAGGGCTAACCTACTAACAGTTATGAACCTTGTATGAAAACATTATGTTTTCATGACCGAAAAAAGATATTTAAAGTTATTAAAATATCGTAATTATAATTCGCGTACATCCATATACCGATATTTTTATTGTATAGTTATAACATTATAATGGTAAACTATTAATGTAGCCATTTTTTTAAAAGCTACAAGTGTCATTTACCCGGTTGTACCAGTGAGCAGTCGGTCACACAAATACTAAAGTAATAATGTCTCGTACGCGGGCGGTCAGTAAATATGACCCAGAGCGAGTGCCTCCATCTAAGTTATTGGAAAACAAATCTTCATTTTAAGTTCTACGGTGACTTGGGAAATTACTTTAAACTATTAAAAAATGCTTTCGTTTTTAATTTTGTTTGTGTACTACAGACAATAAGTCTGGAGCAACTTGATTAATTTTTTATTTTATTTTTTATTATTTATTAGTTCAAAATGTGGTTAGTAAAAAACAATTAGTAAGTCTATGTTAGTATCATATACGACATTATTTGCAATTAATTATTATTATCATGAAATTTTGATTATTACCTGATTAAATTAGCAAGTCTATCCAGTGTCTTATTACAGGACAAGAGAAGTTTTGTGATTTAATCAAACTAACCCCGACCGATGAATCTGTCAATTACTATCAGGCCCAACGGCAATCATATTAAACAAGTCACTCACATCATCATGTGGGTCCACGGTGTAGCATGCACTTGGATATTCTAAATAAATTGACTCGCAGGAACTTTGAGCCTTCGCAAAGGTTGTCCCTTTTTAATAGCCGGGTATCAGTAGCCGGCCATGCTCTCGGTGAAGTTATTATTGCTAGCGGCAGCAAGCGATTAGAAAAAAAGAACGTACATTCATAATTGTAATTTTTAAGTGGCACCCAGCATGCTTTGAGCCAATGCCATGCCAAGCCTTCGCGGGTTTATGCAGAGCAATTTTTGAGAGACTCAATATAATTACAATTTTTACGAACGTTCTGTATTATGCACGAAATTTTTCTTTTGAAATTACCGACACAGTGCATAAATACTACGGGTATATTGATTATGTTGAAACGAAAACCCACGTAAGAGATATTTCGTGTACACGTTCGGCATTACTTTGAACTACCTTCGTTTACAAAATAACGAAATTTCAGTATCAAAAGCTCTTTATATCTCGCAATTCACTGCTCCCGGTTAGTTCGGTGTTCACATTAAAAAAACAACCTTTGCTACGCTCATTTACTGTACATTCAAAGTGACCTGCTTTTAGGAAGGGTTCCGTGATGTTTCGATTCTCTGAAAGTAAAAACTTTTATAAGTAATTTAGGTATTTTCTGCGTATTGTGATTTTTGTTATTTACACATTAGGTATAGGTCTAGTGAGTCTCCAATTAATGTAAGTGAAATATCTGTGTTAAATTTCTTATGTTTTTTATAGATAAAATACGATAATATGGCGCGCCCCTCCAGAATTGAAAACGTTAATATGTTTTCTCAATAGTGGTATGGAACCCGTTATGGACCAGTCCGACACGGACTTGGCCGCAGTCTTATCTATTATCGTGCACAAGAAACATAGTACTCACATAATCGTAGAAATTAGCTACACAATCCATAAATTAGACCGCTTTCGGGAGTAGTCTCGGAGGTTCATCATTAATGATGTTCTACAATGGCTCCCTAAGGCTCTATTACGCCCTTAACTGTTTAGATAAAAGCGGTTTTCACCACCGTACCCGAACGAAGAACGATATTTAAGGCTAACATTTATACTATATGTATATGTCGCAGTGGTATTCTAAAATTAGTCAAATTACAATACCACTATATTAAAATATGGTGATTTTCAAAAATCAATTTAGTTAGATTATAATTTCACTAGACACAATCTTTGATATTATTCTTTGCTTGGTGTGTTTAGTTTGATTCTTTGATCTTTTTTATGTTAGAGTCTAAAAGGAGGCAAATGGGCGAGAGGCTCTAGTGATGTTAAATGATTACCGCCGCCCAAGAACATCTGCAACACCAAATGGCATGCATGTGCGTTGCCGACCGTTAAGGAAGGAATAGACTCTTTTCTTGAAGGTTCCCAGGTCGTAACTAGTCGGAAAGAAAAGTAGAAAGTAAAAAAGAAAAAACAACCATTACAATAAGCCAGCAAAAGTATAATATAGATTTAGGCAAATTAAAAATTGAATGATTTTACAATATCACTGCGACACCTACAAAATTATTATCTTTACAAATAGTGCTTGGTATAACTTTATCAAAAGCAGTAAGTTATGATTGATGTTGGTTCTCCTACCTAAATATTTTAATTATGTCTACAAGTAATGTAAATACAATATAATATACACTACACGTAATAAGCTGTCTTCTGGCATCGTACTCATGACTCGGGTACTGTTGCCTCGTTGCGTAGCGAGGGTTAACCGCTGTGTAAAGTAAGCGCCAGCTTGTGGGTCAACTTGTAAGTCAGTCTGTTAGAAAGGTTAAAGTTATTGATCTCCTATTTCTTTATTCTAACCCGTAAATATTGTAGCACATACAAACGATAATTTTAATAACGGTAGTAGAGCCATGCTGCTCGACCGAAGTACTACCCTCTCTCAGAAAATCGGCGTCAAGTAACAGTATCATTAGGTACTGTTGCGTGCGATGAGTGAGACCGCCGGAGGCACACTCTCCCACCCGCTCGGTTCCCCTCCATTTTTGCCCTTCTCATCCCGTCCCTCCTGTTTCTTGGGTTGGCAACGTGCTTGTGATACTTCAAGTATCGCAAGCGTCCATAGGTTGCGGTGACTGCTTACCATCAGGCGGACCGTATGCTTGTTTGCCAACCGTCATGACATATTCAAAAATCCGTAGTGGTGGACGTTCATACTTGCAGGCTATTACCTTACTTTAATATTTATTTAACAGCGATATTGTCACGCAACGGTATCGAACTTGCTTTAAGTGCCAAAAGTCGCGGGCTGGATTCCCGCTCAGAAGATGTTTGTATGGACCATACATATTGTATATTTCCAGACCCCCGACACAGGGTTAATATCCTAATGGGGGCCGTTAAGTGCGTTTATTCATTTGATACGGAACACTAACAGCGTATACTATGTTAATATTAAATACTTGTTCATCGCTTCCCCACTCGGTTGAACATTCTACTTTTATCTTTAATTTAAACAAACAAACGTCGACTTTTCGCACACAAGCCCGCCTCACTTAGTTGAGTCGTTTTAATGGCTTTTGAAAACAGGACTATTTCAATCCGAGCCGTTTAATATTTCAAATGAAAGAGTAATGTTAAAGTTTGATGTTTCCAAATAAACGAAATAGGAACGTTGTTTTGTTTGATTGGTTCTATTTGATTCATGAATTTAAATTGATTCCAGCGGCATTTAAATGATTTGTTGCAAAAAAAGTATACATAAATTGAAATTTCGATGAATAGTGCTTATATTGTGAATAAATATTTAATTTTGTTAATAAATAAAAAAATAAAGTCATACAAATAGTCAGTCTTTGACGATCTCAACATAACACATTATTTAAATCTCTAATACAATATATTTTCTGAAATATGAACCGATTTTCGGATGGTCACCCATCCATTTACTGACCGCACCCAAAGTTGCTTAACCTAAAAATCGTTTGCCGGCCACGTGACTATGTGCGGCGTAATACTAAGTATGGACATACCCCAAAAATAATATTTAAAAAAATTTAAAAATGTATAAAATTTTATATGAAAATTCCATTGTGAAAAGGAAAATGGAAAGTCTCCGCAACCTGACCTCCGCAACCCTAAAGGTGAAACAGTAACTCATTGGACAAGAGAAAATTACTTATCAATGAATGTAGAAAATGAAAGCGAACATTTTTCTCTTATTATAGTTACCATTGCAAACATATGTTCCGAGCGGGAACCAAACTCGCGGCCTGTGACACTTAAAGCAAGTTCGATACCGCTGCATGACAACGTCTTCGTTAAATTAATAGTAAAACAAATCTCTCCATCCCGGTTCCACGCTGTTACACTGCGGATTGGTGGATATGTGTCCGAATTTATACCAAGACATTTCCTTGCGATTTTTTTTTTATTGTAAAGAATGAGACGAATACAACACATGAAAGTTGAGAGGTGGTTGCATAAAGAGTCCACGAACATAATATTAACTATATAATTTAATATCACCATCACCACTACACAACACTACTTTATTACATAATAATAATACATCGAGACAATAGTTGTGGTTACCAATACAAATAAATTTCAACAAACATTGACGACGTTGTGGCGCAGCGGTAGCGAACCTGCCTTAAAACGCCACAGGTCGCGGGTTCGATTCCCGCTCGGAGCATAATATGTTTGTATTGACCATGCAAGCATATTTTCCGGTCTGGGTGTATTTGTCCTTGTCTTTGTATATGTTTCCGGACCACCGACACAGGATATCACTGTCCTAATGGGGGCCGTTGAGTGTGTAGCGTTCATTTACTACATTAGTACATTGATACTACAAAACTGCAGACTAATTCAAAATTTTCATCACGATTTTCATCACATTAGCTATCTATCTATGGAAGCTTCTTCAAAATCATTCCAACTATTTTAGATACTAATCGGAACAAACAGACTGATACAGATAGATAAAGTTAAAAATGGTAGAAGTAAAATAATTATGTTATATCATCATCATCATCATCATATCAGCCGAAGGACGTCCACTGCTGGACATAGGCCTCTCCCAAAGAGTGGGACAATGGCCGTTCCTGCGCCACTCGCTTCCAGCGGACTCAGACGACCTTAACAAGGTCATCAGTTCATCTTGTGTTTGGTCTACCCACGCTGCATTCATTCTTCACTACATAGTATAAAACAAAGTCGCTTTCTATGTCCCTATGTATGCTTAAATCTTTAAAACTACGCAACGGATTTTGATGCAGTTTTTTTAATAGATAGAGTGATTGAAGAGGAAGGTTTATATGTATAATAACATACATTAAATATTAGAGGAAAAAAATATTTTGAGGTTTCTAATGTGATGTCGTAAATAATTACATTTAACGCGTGTGGGCCACGGGCAGTAATGAATAAAACAAAACTACTGGATCGATTTTAATCATTTCTTCAGTGAATGACATAGGCTATATATTTTATACCCGTGCGGAGCGGGCCGCTAGTAATATATAAACCTAAAATAATTATTATTTTCTACTATATAGCTACTTCTTACAATCTTAGAGATATATTGTCACACTTTCGTAAGCTATATGACATTAGCGACAAACTACGCTAACATGGCACTCCCCTCCATATTATTGTTTCAATGTGTGTAGTCACATCCTTATAAAAGAGTTTGTATGTAGATGTAAGTATTCGTCTTCAGTAGCAGGTCTGCAGATTATAATCAGCTCCACTCACGACAACGCACGTGTTATTTTCATACATAGGACCATACTAATTATAATAATTAATTAATGACGGCACTTTTAAAACATCGATCGATTCATGGACTTATTTTTGTTTGACGGTCGTATCAGCGGGCTTACCATTAACTCTTGTAGCAATTCAAAATCCAATTCAATTCTGACATTCAGATTTTATATAAGCATGATGTAGGTATATATATTTCATAATATATATTGGACTACATTTAAATCGCAATAAGAGTTAATTGTAAGCCCGCAGTACGCACCAATGAGTTGCGAGACTTTCACATACATTCCAACGTTTTTGAATACTGATTTTGAATACATTCCAACGTTTTTGAATTTTGGAGGGGCGCGCCATATGATTGCGACGTTCAACTATTATAATAAAAATAAAATTGCTTAGTATGTAGATTTATAAATATTGTATAAACCTAGTCATTTCAACCGCAATAATTACATCTCATTTAAAAAGTTCTTATTCTAAAACAAAATATTATCACATTTTATGAGACCAACACATTATCGTTCATTTTGATATAATATAGACTCTATCAATTAATGATAAGGTTGACATTGCAATGACAGTGTACACGACAATCTGCGGCTCACTGTACCAAATGGATTTACCAAGAGATCTAAAATTCAGCGAGTCGAAAGCAAAAAGCGCTTCTCACTACAATGAAAATGAAGTTTTTGTAACAAAAATTGCAGAGAACTCGCTTCAGAGTCACCTAATGCAGTTATATAGCGCGTTGTTCGTTTTTGCAAAAGGCTTCATGGCATAATTTGGTTTTATGCTGCTGCCCAAACATGTAAGAGGAATGTACATAAAATGCAATATGCATATCGGATTTTCTATAAAATGAATATATTTTTGGAGTGTAAACTTTAGCCGCGTCGTATCGACATGCTTCTTGTGACGTGTTACGTCAGACTGGCGACGCGCGTGCATATTGGACTCTTTGCATGTTAAATTACCGGACGAGTGTTAATAAAATAGTAAAAAATCAATTTACTAAGTATCGAATTTAAATTATTATTTTATTTTATCATTTAAAAGTTACAAGTTTTCAGTCTCCATGGCTGCCATTTTTTTAAAGTTTAATACATAGATTCCTGATAATCGAGTATATTGATATTTGAAAAGCATAATAATTTGATAAGCATATAAGAATTTACTATTTAGGAATAATAACTTTTAGTGTAAAACATAAGCTGGAAGGCATCGAGGAAGATAGTACTGTGTTTTCATAGAATATTGATATGAAGTAGCCGTGTCTATTGGTCCTTATTGTTGCATAATGAAATCGCTGGAAGATCATTATTTATACAACTGTACAGCCAAAAATTACTAAATAAAAATGTACAATATTTTTTTGTAAAAATTAGAAACCTATGACCTTCTAAAAAGACAAAAATAAAAAGGTTAACTTGTAAGTGCAATCAATAGTACCTACCAAACGCATATTCCACGCATAATAAATTAAAATAATTTGAGGTAGACATTATAAAAATACAAGCAATACAAGTGCTCAACATTTTATTAACTTTAATAACCAACGATTCCATTCAGTCTGATTGACTATCAATTAATTTTATTCAGTCCGATAATTCGAGAAAAACGTACAATAATTTATGTCCATCATGTTATGTCATGCTCAAGCCATATTTATATTGCAGGGTTCCCTTGAAAATTAGCAATATGGTTTCATTGGATTTGCCTGTATGCTTGTTTGTCACGTTTGGTGGTAAAAGAAATAAGGGAAACGAGTGGCAAGTAGCAAAGTCGTAAGACCAATACAATACCTCAAACGCAACTAGCCTAATCGGTTTCAATACATTTATGTGAATAAGTTGGCAAGTAAAAATACGACCCACCGATTGGTAAGTGGTTGCCATAACTTATGAACACTTGCAACACAATATGTAGATATCACTCACGCGTTACCAACATAAATAAATAATAAATAAATAAATCAACGCTACACACTCAACGGCCCCCATTAGAATACACACTCAACAACGCTACACACTCAACGGACCCCCGACACAGGATATAACTATATCCTGTGTCGGGGGTCCGGAAACATGCAAGGACAAGGACAAATACACCCAGACCGGAAAATATGCCTGCATGGTCAATACGCACATATTATGCTCCGTGCGGGAATCGAACCCGCGACCTGTGGCGTTTAAGGTAGGTTCGCTACCGCTGCGCCATAACGTCGTTATAAATACACACATAAAACATAGACATTGGTTATTAAATCTCTTTTGCCCAGTAATCTCATGAGCCTGCAGTGCACTTCAAACCTCAATACAGTATTGCCAAAGACACTATTGCTTTGCGGTAGAATATTTGACTTTGCAATGGTAGCTACCTAGCCAGCCTCTTACAACAAAAGACTTACCACCAGTAAAAGTTTCGTAGTTTTTGATAGCCAATCACGTAATATATCTATTATTACCGGAATAATGGATTGAGATTGTTTGCTGAAACCGGGCGTAAGACAATTATTGAATACGGATAGTAATCAGTGGAGATTATATTCAATAAATTCGAGGCATAGTCACAACAATTACACAATTATATGTTTTGCATTTATATACAGAACTAGCCAATCGTGATCATTTTGCATCGGTTTTCATGATTAATCTTTGAAAAACTTCTCACCTTTACAATCAACTTCACCTTCACCGTCAATATATGTTCCTTTAAAATTGATGGTCTGGGCAACTAAATAAATAAAACTAAAGATACTGAATTTTTAAATGTAGGTATAGATTTATTATCAGAATTTAAAACTCCAATCGCGCTAAATATTTTGGTTTTTACTTTAGAAACAATATCGTATTATGTAATTCAATATACGTACACTAGAATATTTTTATCATATTGTAGCTCTCTGAGGGAATTTGTCGCTGTTCTTATTAGATATGGTCTAAATCATAAGAGATGGATTTAGACAATTTTTCACATGTGGTAGATCTTTTGTTGCAAGTCGCCAGCTAGCAGAACCGCAGTGTCAAATATTCTACCGCAAAGCAGTGTTGTCCTTGGCATTATTGTCTTTCGGTTTGACGGGCACTAGTGAAATTACTGGGTAAAGGAGATTTGATCCAATATTATGAGATTGGCAACGCGTGAGTGGCACCTACTAATAGCTTTGCGAGCGCTCGTTTTACCATCACGTCGGCTGTATGCTTGCTTGTCAACATAGTAACATAAAAAAATGTTTTCGATTATATTTCTATGTATTATTGATAGAGCTATGAGAATGGTATACAAAAATTAAATCGCTTGTTAAGTTGATTTGCTTGCGGACAGACCCATCAGGAATAAATAAAATTGTACAGACCGGTGAATAAAATTGAAAATAAATCATAAATTAGAATTAATTTTTTTTTATTTGTAGTTTTGTTTTCCTTAAGGCATTTGAGCTGTTGTTAGATTTTACTCAATTGTAGAAGAATTGTGTCAAATGAAAAAACTTTTTACGCTTGTGAGTTGTACCAATCATAAAGCCGTCAGAGGCAAGCGCTGACTTAAATAATAACTCCTCTCTAGTTTACTCTTAGAGGAAATAGTGATACTATACGAATAATGCGGACCGTACTCGAGGATTAGATGAATTTATGTATTAGGAAGCTGGTGTATTTTGCTTTGTTAGAATATTTTACTAATAATAATTATGGTTGTAACAATTATGAAATCTTAACAAACACTGCAAAGCAAAATTATTTGCAATTAAAAAAAATTGCTGTCGAACTTTACTTAAAATTTACGGCTTATACATTGTACAATGGGATATGTTCCGAAGAATTGTTTGTTATGATGCCTATGGCAACTTTCCTTCACCGCACCGCTCGCCATCGGCTGGGCTTCATCTACACACATTGGAACCTAAAAAGTCGCACGCAGTGTGGTTCCCACGGAATTTTCTTCGCGACCGTGAACCCTTCGTTTGTGGAATGAGCTCGCTGCTGAGGTTTTGGCTGCTGCAACACGTTACAGTATGAGGTTATTCAGGGAAGGTGGAAAAAGTTTTTAAGGGATCGGCAACACGCATGCGATACCTCTGGGGTTGAAGGCGGTTATGAGCTATGGTAAGCGGTCACTTACTATCAGGCGGGCCGGGCCGTCTTTGTTTGCAACCATCGTGATATAAAAAAAATTATATATATATTGAATGAAAAAGCCAATTTAAAATTTAAGACTTTTTACGTGCCGGTCGCCCATCTGATTGACCGCCTCAAACTGCTTAATCTACTGATCGTTTATCGACTAGTGAGCGCCTGGCTGTGAGCGCCTCTTAAAGCTTCCCGTTGGTAGGTCTCCCAAAGGGCATACCAGTAAGACATTGGATAAGAGCAAAATATCTATGAAGATTTAACGATTATTATCAGACGTTATGATAGCAACCGACACCGTTGTGGCGTTGTGGATAGCGAGTCTGCATTTAGTCTCGACGGTTGCGGGTTCGATTCCCGCTCGGGCAGATCTATGTTAAAAATTTCTGTCTCGGTCTGGGCGTTTGTCCATGTAGGTCTCCCCACCGTGCCTCGGAGAGCACGTTAAGTTGTCGGTCCCGGTTGTTATCACATAACATCTGATAATAATCGTTAATTCTCGATAAGTAAATTGGTCTTATCCAATGAGTTAATAGTTCGCCCTTAGGGTCGTGGAGGTCAGATGGCAATCGCTCCGTGTAAAAACTAGTAAACTGTCAAATCCGGATAAGAGTAATAAGCAGACCCTGGGTATATAAAATACCGGGAATAATGCTAGGACGAAGAAGTTATGATAGCAACCGGAACTGACAGCTTAACATTTTCTCCGTGGAGAGACCCACAAGGACAAACTCCCAGACTGAAGCACATATTTATAACAAACATCTACTCAAGCGGGAATCGAATCCTCGACCGTTGAGACCAAAGACAGGCTCGCTAACAACTTATTACTAAAACATACATATAACATAAATAAATAAAAATAAATAAAAATAAAATATTAAATTCTGTCAGAATAATCTCCGGTTCTGACAGAGCTGTTTATCTCTGTAAATCGTAAGCAACATAATATGCTAATTTTAAGCACATAAGTGGTTAAGTAAGGCTAAGAAGCCTACCCTTTGTGTAAGTTTTCTCTTAAAGGACTTTATGGGTTAAACGGCGACTAGTAACATGATCTAGACTAGGTCAGTTAAATTAAATGGAAAATCAATGTTAAGCTTCTAACAATGGGTAATTTATGTCTACTATTTGGTATAATTATTATTATAGATTATTTATTTGTCGTATTGTCATCGAATCAGATACATCAAATCTATAAAAAGTCATAAAAATCTGTAAAACTACTCAGTTAACGGATTCAAAAGGCCGGCGAAGACGACATACTTTGTCCCACACGTCATTACACACACACTCACACCGTCGAGTGAGTCCATCGACTAGAATGCGCTCGGAGCGTTTCCTTCATTCCCGATGACGTCCTTAGCCGTGGCTCGGCCTCGCAGTAGACACCGTAACGACGAAATCAAGTTTGAGCCCCCGCGATTTGTGTCTCAGTACTCGGCTTTCCCGGTGACTTTGTCAATGCAAGTAGAGCCAACACCAAATCAAAAAAAAAGTTTTATTGTATTATTAATTTTATTTTCATTTCAATATTTTAGGAGTTCTAACTCTTTCACGACAGAACGGCTCAAGGGATCTGAATGAAATTTGGCAGAGAGATAGATTTTAGTCTGGAATAGCATTTGGCCTAATTTTTATTCCGTTAAAATGTTAGGATCCCGTGGGGTTGTCAAAAAACTTTCTACAGAGCATATCCATTTGGACAAATGCTTAGATATTTGTTACTTATTCGGATGGCTTATTACAAAGGCGTCAGGATGTGACGACCCCATCGCCCGCTGTTGGGATAACCTCTGTCACAACAGAGATTATTCCACCAGTGCAAACAGTCATACTGGTGGTAGGTCTTTTGTTGCAAGAGGCCGGCTAGGTAGGTGCCACCGCAGTGTCCAATATTCTGCCGCCAAATAGTAGTGTTTAGGCACTACTGTGTTCCGGTTTGAAGGGCATTGTACGCTAGTGAAATTACTGGGCGATTTAAGAACAAATATGTCGAGGTTGGCAACGCGTGAGTGGCACATACTAATGGTGCTGCAAGCGCTCATAGGCTGCGGCAACCACTTACCATCAGGTGGGCCGTATGCTTGTTTGCCAACTTCTATCATAAAAAAAAACAAAACACTATTCACTCGGGCGAAGCCAGGTGCCAACACTATTACATGATTACATATATAATTTATACAATATTATTCATTATTATATAGCTCTAATTACCTTTCATGCTACACAGGTATAAACAGTTGCGTGTTATGATATTATTATTAACTCGCGCCTTCCCGTGACTTCATTGCGGGATCGATTTCGGCTCGGGCAGATGTTTGGATTGATCTTCCAAATATCTGTTTCGGTCTGGGCGTTTGTTCTTGTGGGTCCCCCCACCGTACCCTGGAGAGCACGTTAAGCTTTCCGTCACGGTTATTATCACATAACATCTGTTAATAATCGTTAACTCTTGATAAGTAAATTGCTCTTATACAATTAGTTACTGGTTCGCATTAGAGTTACGGAGGTAAGATGGCAATCACTCTGTGTAAAGACTAGTAACCTGTCAAATCCGGACAAGAGTAATAAGCAAACCTTGCCTAAATACTCGTATAATACCGGGAAACTATGTCAAGAAATGAAATCTTTTGTGAAAATTTTGATATTGTTGTTTATGTAGATGAAAGTGAAATAAAAGTTGCACGTAAAATGCATATTTTAGTTGAAACGAAAGCTCATTAATTTTTTAATTGAGCGCCACTAAGCAAGGTGTTGAAGTTTTTTATTTGTTGAGATTTTTCTTGGTATTAAAATTAATTTAAATTTTTATGTTAAAAGTATATTGCGTGCTTTCATTCTTTTGTTTATTTTTTTTGTTTTAGATGTTAAATGTCTAAAGCCGATTTTGTGGCATTTTGGTAGCGAGGCTGCCTTTAGTCTCAACGGTCGCAGGCTCGATTCCCTCTCTGGGTGGATATCTGTATTCATCTCACAAACATTTGTTTCAGTCTGGATGTATTTTTTTTTAAGAGGGGCAAGCGGGCAGAAGGCTCACCCACTCACAATACGTTGACATTACTGCAGGCTAATAACCGCAGTACCAAATAATAATAAATAAATAAACGCTACACACTCAACGGCCCCCATTAGGATAATTATATCTTGTGTCGGGGGTCCGGAAACATTCACAATGACAAGGACAAACACAACCAGACCGGAAAACATGCCTGTACGATTAATACAAACATCTAAAACAAACCAAAGGTTAAACATAAAAAAAAAGAAAAATAAATCCGATCATACATATTAAGTTGTAAAACCATTTAGTATATACACATTTTCATAAAAATATTGCCGAAATCACTCAAACATACAATAAATAGAAATAGAGGTACATAAATTGCGGTCGTAAATCAACGAATGTTGCTTCATCATTCAATTCATTCGTTCATTTGTTTCGTCGGTCCGCTAATTGTTGATGGACATGTTCTTATACGTTAATACATCTTAGAAGATGGATTCTGTGGTTTATTTGATTAATTTAGAATCCGTTCCTTCGCCAGGTTTACTGTGATGACGTATTTCGTGTCATTGTTAGCGTAATTTGGGGCGTACTATTGCTGAATAATACAAAGAAATAATATATACAAATAAATAAAATTAACAGCTTTTTAATAACTGCATAAGAAAGTATATACGGTCCTTACAAAAAATCTGCTTTTATTTTTTTTGTCTGTCTGTCTATTTGTTTCGGCTAATATTTTAATGGAACTCACTGGTAGCCAATGTTATAAGGAGTAAATTAGGCTACTTTTATTTTAAAAAAAGTTGGGGTTCAGTAAAGAAAAATCGGTACACAGTGCGAGTGAAGCCATGGGCGCAGCAAGTCTTATTAGTCTTAGATATCTTAGTAAAAACTACGTGTCACTGATTTAGTACACGCCTTTCAGACGATCAGACATTTTCTAGCTTAAAAGATAGGACATTTTTGGACTGGATGACAAGCGCTTTTTAATTATTTAATAACGATTTTTAATTTTTAAAATTTGTCATCTAAAGTCAATGTTTATTTCATTAATATTCTCATTAATACTGGAATGAAAATAGATTATCACATTACTAGTAGTTTCGTTTTTTTGGTTTTTAATCTATACAGTTATACAAAGAAATAAAACTGAAGTATATGTTTGCAATTACAAATTAACAGCTTTTCACTAAATGTATCTGAAAGTATATACAATAATTATAAAAAAACAATCTTTGTCTGTCTGTTTGTTCGGGCTAATAGGTCGGATGCTGGACTGATTTTAACGGGACTTCCACTGGCAGATAGCCGATGTTATTAGGAACCACTTAAGCTACTTTTTTTTTCGAAATAGAATTAGGGTTCCAATAAATAAAAAACCGTACACGACCCGAGAACAGCCACGGTCGCAGCTAGTTTAAAATAAATTATAAAGTATTAAGCACTTTTTAAATGTAAATAAGATTGATAATTGTTTGCTCTTCGCAATCGTAAATTCACGGTGAAATAATGCGGCAGTTATAGACGCAACGGATGTAATGTATCATTCAACGCCCTCGGGAATGTATCAATGCTGAATGTTTTAGTTTTAGGTATTCGAAGTGTTGATGGAATATTTTATAGTGGAAGCAACAATCAACATACAGTGCTTACTCATTTAAGTACACCATTTGTGTGATTCAAGATTTTTGAAGTGAAACTTCTGATGCGACTTCCAACAAGGTTTCGTTAAACGTTTAACGCACGAGGGAGAGAGAAAGAAAGTTGCACAAAGGTAGAAAGTAGGAGAGAGAAAGACAGTGAGTCGGTAGATCTCAAGCACATGCGCGTGGTATTCTTGCTATGCAGCGAAGTAAAGAGTGTTATTATAGATTTGGATTCTCCACTCGAAAATTAACAGATGCGATCAATTGTGAATTGTAAGCAATGCTAATAAAGTTTATCTTAATGCAACAATAGGATTTCACTAAAAATCAATTTCCACCCCTTCCTATTTTCACTTCCACATTACGAAGTTTCACTTCTTCCGCGCGGAGGGACTCCACGCGCTATTTTTTCTTTTATTTTTACTTTTTTTCTGTGGAACAATTTGTTGTACCTAGTTTTAGCATTCAGAGAGGAAGATGCTGGCAGCTGTGACAGCTTAAATACTAGTACACCTAAGGAGAAAAATGTTATCTGAAATAGTGTCTATTAAATTAAAAAAAAAAAAAAATTATCCTATTCTACCAATTTCTTTTACATTATACCAAACGACGGTGGAAAACAGGCGTACGGTTCGCCTGATGATGCACAATCACCGCAGCCTACGGACGCCTGCAACAGCAGAGGCATCACATGTGTGTTGAAAACCCTTTAAAAAGTTCTTCAATCCTCGTTTAAACTACATACTGCTATAAACTCGGTAGGGAGTTCATTATATTGCCGGTGTGATCGTGTTAGAAAATTTCTGTGATAATAGTTTGCGTGACTGATTTGGTACTAAGTTTGAGGCATAATATCCTGTTGATAAAGAATTAGCTATAACATTGAGACGCTTATAGCCGAGTGCCCCCACTGATCGGTAAGCGATCGGTAGGTTAAGCAACTTTAGGCGCGGTCAGTCACTAGATGGGTGATCGCATAGTGGTATTTCAATCGAGCGTCTCCGTGCTTCGGAGGGCACATAAAAAGTCGGTTCCGGCTGTTGACAATTTGACAACAGTCGATAAGTCAAGTCAGAGGCCTAAGGACGACCTGAACAACTCTGACACTAGGTTCACCACTAACCAGTCGATAATAAAAACTTTAAGTTATAAGATTAACTCCTAAATGTACATAACTCAAAGGACTCATTATATTTTATTAAGTATCTTTTTCGTTATAAAATGATACTGACAGAATGGTGTAGGATAAGACTGATGGTAGGTTACCGTAAACTATGAAAGTTTACACTAGTAGAGCCATCCTCAGTACTATTTGGCCGGGTAGACCGGGAATGTATTGCCCTCTTACAGAAAATCAAAAATATATATAACGGTATCAATAGGTGCTTTAGCGTTTTGTGCGATGAGTGAAAGAGATGAGGAGGTTCAATCTATCACCTCCTCTGTTCCCTTCCTTTTTTTCTTTCTCATTCTTTACCTTCTAATAGGGCTCGCGCTCAAAGGTTGAGAAAACTGCTTACCACCAGGTGGAGGTTATGCTTGTTTGCCAACCGTCATGAAAAAACGTAAATATCGTATGCGTATTGCTGAATCGAGAAAGAAAAGAAGATGATGAAGAGGAGTATAAAACAAATTCTAGTAGTAGAGATACTGCTACTTTAATTTGATAGTCCGTGAGAGAGCTGTACTTTCCCAGTCGTCCCATTCATGCCGAAAACTAGAAGGTTTTACAACAATTTATTGTAAGATTCAAATATGTCAACAAATAAAGATCCGATTTTTAGAATTCATGAAGCGTATATGATTCGAATTCAATAACTTCTTGAAATTCCGATACATTTATTTCATTCTTGACATTTATCTTTCTAGAGATATTACATTTTGAACTTGGACGTATTGTCTTGTCTTATTGGTTCTACCGTGTTCTATATTTCCGATAATATTTTTCAAAAACATTAGAAAAGTATGAAATACCACTGTCACAGATTCTTTCACGTGAGATTTTCCAATATTTTCACGGAAATGTCATGTTTTTTCTTTTTTAAGAAATAAGATTAAATTTCTAGTTCAAGAAATTTAAATATAAAATGTTTTAATTGAAATCTTCAGTATATTTTTTTTTGCGTATATGCAACAGATTTATTTAATTGTGAAAATCGTCTCTTTATTCTTTAGTTACACTTTTTAGGCAATGGAATTTTATCATCTTTAGTATATAAAATAAATATGAATTTCGACACCATAGAAATATTACACCGAATTTGAAGGCTCGTCAATTATAAATAACATAAATACTATTGCTTTAAAAAGCAATAACCAAAGCCAATGGTTATGGTAGCCCCAGCAGCATCATTATACGAATTTCCCTAAGAGGACCGAATTGACAAGGGGAGGAAGAAGAGGAAAAGAAAGAGGACAAATGGGAGTTTGGACCTGCGCGGTAGCACTAAATGATAAATTGAAATGTGACAGATTTTTTTATGTTACAAGTTGGCAAACAAGCATACGGCCCACCTGATGGTAAGTGGTTGCCGTAGCCTATGAGCGCTTGCAGCACCATTCGTAGGTGCCACTCAAGCGTTGTAAACCCCGAGATATTGGTTCTTAAATCTCCTCTGCCCAGTAATTTCACTAGCGTACAGTGCCCTTAAAACCGGAACACAGTAATGCCTAAGCACTACTATTTGGCGGCAGAATATTTGAAACTACGGTGGTACCTACCTAGCCAGCCTCTTGCAACAAAAGACCTACCACCAGTGTGACTGATGGCACTGTTAGATTAATCTATGCTGTGACACAGGTTATCCCAACAGCTGGCGATGGGGTCGTCACATCCTCACGCCGGTATAATAATATGACTTCACGTCGTTACTGACCAGTTTCTTACCTCTTCTTCTTTCCATATTCAACTTTCCAAACCGGCTGTAACGGTGATGGAATTGATATTTCAAAAATTCTAAAAGGACTTCTTGAATAAAAAATCGGGCTGGAAATAGAAAGGCCCTACTAAAATGTTCATTTTTAATGGCCTTTACCAATAGGTCGTTAAAATACTACATTAAATTCTTGCTAAATTACTACAAAAATTATCAACGAGAAAGCTATATAAATGTGGAATAATTAATTATGTTAATCAAATGAATTTAATCAGCAGCGACGTATTTAAAAGTACCGCCAACGCAAATTCAACAGACAATTCATTTGCTATTTTCGAAGAAATGAAATGAAATTTTCAATTACCCTTTGTATAAATTAAATTATATTTCAGTACTAGTTTTTTTTTGTTTTAATTATAATAAACAAATGATTGTAGACTATATTATCACGTTAGTATATTGTCTGTTGGATCATGGTAAGTACTTATATTTTGTAACAATACATAATTATTTAAGAAATGTCAAAAAAATTAACTGTGTAGCTTAATGAAAAAACGAAGCAAGTGTAGCTTTTTAGGTATTTAACTGAAAATTTTTGAAAAATTATGCGATTTTACGTATTGAAAATTTAGCTTTAAGCTTTTTAATCAAAACTTCAAAATATAATAAAATTATCACTTTAAAAATTACGTAATAATTAAAAATTCCAGCCATATTCTACATTTATATATAACAGTAGCGGGCCCGGCAGACGTCCTGCCACGAAAATGAAAAAAAAGTGATATCTGATAGCAGCGCGCTGATACTCGGTCCAATTGTTAATCTATACCATTCTCGAATCTACCGGAAAACACAAAAAAGTCATCAGAATCGATCCAGCCGTTTCGGAGGAGTTCAGTGACATACACACGCAGAGGAGAATTATATATATAAAGATAATATATTAACATATAAAACAAGGAGTCCTGCTAACGCCTTTGTAGTTCCACAATAGAAATGGCTGCAGCTTTGATCGCAGTAGGCTACTCTCTTTTTTTTTTTTTTTTTCGGAATGTGTATTGCTGTTGGCCCTACTGGCCTTAACAGCGTCAATACCGGGCGGGGGCCGAGTACTGAGACTCAACCGTGATAAAGGGACAGCCCTCACGGGGCTCAAATTTGATTCCGTCCTTAGGGTGCCTCCTGCGAGCTATTCTCTTATCAACTATTTGCATATGTAGTGGTTCAGAATTACACAAATTAAATGCTACCACCCAGACTGTAACAAATATCTATTTATGGTATTTTTCGTCGATAATTAATTTGTTAGATAACTTTTTCAAACAGTTTTCAGTTTTAATCACGCTTTGTTTGTATACGTGAGTTCGTGCCTTTGTATGTAAATATTATTGTTAACGACCCCCACTAAACTATCAAATTTTGTGTTAGGTGTCCAGAAACACCTGTATATACACAATCTTAATACCTATACTGAAACAACTATGTGGTCGATAAAAACATTTGCCCTGCCCGTGAAAGAAATAGGAAAGTTTTTAAATCTTTAATAATTGATTGTCACAATGTTGCATCAAGCTACAACGATACCTACAGGGCATACTAAGCAACGATATGGACGACCAACGAACGTCACCATCCTAAATCGCGCTATCAGAGTTTCCTACGATCTTGACCTATATATACAACTTTCCAACGTAAGTCGTTGGGCTTCGGCCCAGGGCTTCGACCCGCGAGGCAATATTAACCGCCTGGTCGTAGGATCCTCCCTTCATGTTGGAGGGACATTCCACACGTCGTACCCTCCACAGTGTGTCGCTGTGGCTTGATGCGACATTGTGACAATCTTGTCTTTCTATCGAGTTACGTCGTGTTGTGTGTAGATGTCGCTACAAAATGTTAATATTAGAGGATTAATAAAAAAACAATGCTAGTGGATAATAATAAAATAATAAAAAGAATCTGATTATAATTTCAGTTTATTTGTTGTAAACAGTCTTATAATCGATTTACTCGGTTTACGATTAAATGTAAACAATACTTCAATTTGGCGATACTAAGCGAAATTTTCGATTACAAGATATTTTTGTAATGTCGTTGTCACTTTACATTGAATATTACATCTTACAATAATATTTACAGAGATATGTAAACATGTACTTTAATTACATTAAGCATAAAGATTCAACTGCTTTATTTACATCGTAAACACTACGTTAACATGAATGGATAAAATATAAAAAATAACAATATCAAAAGGGTACACTCAATACGGGATTTGTTTTCCGAGTTCTCTTTGGCTGCTTCAGTCAGACCTGTCAAAAGAAATTCGAATTAATATACAATTTATTACTGTAGCACTATCAATAGTCTTAACTACTTTCGCAAGTATTATTTCCTAAGACAATAAATTTACTCATAGACACCGATGTGGCGTTTTGAGACTAAAGAGTCTCGACGGTTGCGGGTTCGATTCCCACTCGGGCAGATGTTTATTAAAATATCTGTTTCGGTCTAGGCGTTTGTCCGTGTGAGTCTCCCCACCGTGCCTCGGAGAGCACGTTAAGCTGTCGGTTTTGGTTGTTATCACATAACATCTGATAACAATCGTTAACTCTTGCCGCTCCGGCTTCGCACACGATTTATTTATTACTGGCCGTGGCCCACACGCGTTGAATGTAATTATTTACGACATCACATTAATAATAAAATGTTTAGGTATTTGGGGTTCCATTTTACAAAAAGAAAACAAACAATCCTGACCATGGAATCTATTACAAAACAAAGGACGTGTTTGCTTCTTCAATTATTCTTATCTATGCTGCAAGATATTTAGAACCATAATAAAGAGCTAAAAACATTATATAATAAGTATCATAAATACTATGAATGAGATAAACAAACCATAGATTCTTCGTAATTAATTAAAATCTCATAACAAGAATTTTAATGGAATAGTATATAAAGTCTGCACGAGCTAAATAAAAAGTCCTTTTAAAATTTAGTTAAAAATTTTGTAAGAGTATAATTTCATAAGAACTTGGACACACCACAGTAGCGGGTTCCGTATTCACTGACCAAACTGCAGTGCATTTTATATTCATAGGCTTCTAATATAAATGGCATTTCGTATAGCGTTATTACCTTTGCAAGGAATATGTAATGAATATAAAGTGCGGTTTATGTATGTTGTATATTTGTAATAATATGATATTATTAAAGCTTAATTGTAATAATTGATTGGGAGTCACATTTTATGGCAAAAATTTTTTTTCAATAACGTAAAGAAAGGAGCTACGGATTTATTAACTATTGAAGAACTATCTATCACATGTAAAATCTTGCTCATTTTTTAAAACAAATCAAATCTTTTATTGTCTGAGGTACCATGTTGTGATAACATAGTTATGTAAAGTAAGGCAATTTTTATTTTTATTTTTCATAGCATCTGGTGGTGGTGTTGGTATTGGCTCCAGAGAGAAATAAATCATTTGTAAGTGAATAATATTCTGTGAGATTTGATCAAGTCCCACAGGAGTCTAACCTTTTCCGGGATAAAAGCCTATTTTTTGTTAATTCAGGTAACAATCATAGTTGTTTGCGCAAGCGACTCCATGACGTCCCACTATAGTGACGAGGTTTCCGCTGAGTTTTAGTGGGTATTGCCGCTTGACTAACAGGCGGCCGTGTCCCACACTACCACTGCCTACTGTACTTGAAGAGTACACTACGTGCAGTGGTGTGTGTCAATGTAAATTTTTCAGCGAAAAAAAAAAGGTAACAATTATATTAGAAGGATAATCTGTTTGACAGAATCAAAAATTTACATTCTATCGGAATTGTCTCTCAAATGTTCCTTTTTTGATTAAAATAACAATAAGTCACTATTATTTTGTCAAATTGAAAGAAAACTTTGAAAAATATCTCATTAAATTAACCCAAAGATAACATTGTTTTTACAAGCAATTTTGACCAAATTTATTTCGAAGTTTCCATTTTAGTTGTCAGTTTATGTCGTAAACAAAATTCTATTATAAATGCGTAAGTAACTTGGACTGAATAGCAAACAGTATTCTTATGCCATAATTAGGTATGGACCACGCGGATGAGACTTGAAAAATCTGGTTTTTATTCTTGTATTTTAAGTTCCTGCTTAAATAAAATGTAAGGCTCATAGCTCAATTGAGTCTTTATTTAAGACCAATGATACTCTACTCATCTCGGTAGGTGGTCTTAAGTGGTCGAGATCCTTACAAAAAAGTGGTCTTTAAAGGTTGCTTTTTAATAAGGGGCAAAATATTTAGTACTTTTTAATTTGGCAAAATATGACTCTTGTCTTTTAAAACGTTGTCGACCCGAGATTAAAATGATGATAATATTAAAATAACAACCAAATATTATAATTCGACGGTGGGTTTGTTTGTTTGTGAAACCACTGAACTGCTAATGATAAGCCGCGAGCAGAAGCTAGTAAATAATAAATCAACGCAATAAAGTATGTCATAATCAATGTCTGTTAGGGTAAGATTACGTGTCCGAAAAAGTTCTCTAAAAAGTCGTTTTGAGTATAACAAATTTAAAAATTTAGAGTTTCTTTCTCAAACAAAAAAAAAGTAAACATAAGTCGAAAATCTTATTTCTAAAGCATCTCAACTGTAACAACATAGAAGTTTATATCTAATCAACGAATGAAGCAAAGCAAGCAGTAAAGACGATTAAAAATTAAGATTTCCCTTCGTAATAACCGAGTCGTAGCAAAAATTTAATAAAACGTAACGGTTGTGACTGGCAGTTCCTCGGTGTTCTCAAACTTAATTTCACTGAGTTACCTGAGAAGTTTCGCAAATTATACGAATTCTGACATTAAGTTGCGAAAAGAAAAAAAGTTGATTCCGTACCTCCTGCGACGCTTATTTGATTGCTGAAGTCTTCGGAGTATGAATTCAGCTTTATCTCTGGAAAAAGGGACAGATTTTAGAAACAAATCATTAAATGAAAATACTTACTAATGAATAAGGATCACGTTGAGTTATTCAGATAAAATGTTTTATGTTTTTTGAATAAAGCGTTCACTTCTAGAGCATTTTCTTTTGCTAGACGGTTGGCAAACAAGCTTACGGTTCTCCTGATGGTAAGCAGTCACTGCAACTTTTGCATGCGTGTGATACTTGAAGTATTACAAGCATGTTGGTAAGCCAAAGTAATGAGAAAAAAATAGAAAGGCAACAGGGGGTGGGAGATTAGGCCTCCGGCGTTCTCACTCATCGCACGAAACGTAAAAGTCCCTAATGATACTGTTACTTTAGGCCAATTTTCCAGGGTAGATTCCCCGCCAATTCACCGATCAAACTGGCCCATTTGTAATGGAAGGAGCGTGGTTCTACTAAAAAAAGTCAGGCTCACTATCACTGTAGTGAAAAAACCACAACTCATTTGCTATGTTCATATGAACATTCTAGCCTATATTAGTGTGTATAATAAGGAAGAAATATTCAAGTCGAGCATTTAATGAATTTAAAATGTCATCAAATCGATGTGTTTATCTGGCATTGTGCCAAAGTTTGGCTAAGTCGTGTGCCAACAGTGTGCCATCTCCGTATAGACCATATATTCAATATCAGCCAGCTGCTTTTAGATTTCGCTATCTAGCTATCCGTGAAAATGTTTCCAAGTTTATTTTACAAACATTTGATAGTATTAGTAGTTCCATTTTCTTATATCTGGTATTATTGCTCTTAAAATATGAGTATAGCTTTAGTAGCAGTTCAAATTCAAATTCAAATATTTTTATTCACCGTAAAAAGCATTACACTTATTAGTTGAAAGTCAGATTCTACCACCGGCTCCAAATTGAAACCTCTACCCGAGAAGAGCCAGCGAAACAAACTCGAGGGGTTATATTTTTTATGTTTTATTATTTTTTTTTTTTGTAATGTCAAAGTAATTTACAGATTATGTTCTCTGAAAAGCCCGGAGTGACTGTCTCATTCCCAAGGTGTGGTGTCCTCCAGATACTCGCTAATTTTATAAAAGCCTTTACTACACAAACGTCCCTTGACCTTTTTTTTAAATTTGTTAATAGAAAGTTTTTGTACGCTTTCTGGGATCCTATTGTAAAACCATATACAGTTACCCTTAAAAGAGTTACTAATTTTATACAGTCGAGTAACTGGCATTGTTAATTTATGTTTGTTCCTAGTGTTAATGCTATGATTATCATGAGTAAAGCCATGCTACTCCCACCACAAATTATTTAGCCAGCTTAACTGGGGAAGTGTTACCTTCTCCCAGACCATCGACGTAAAGTAACAGAGCCCTGTTGCGTTTCATGTGATAAGTGAGACCACCGTAGGCCCTACCTCCCAACTCCTCTCCTCTCTTCCTTTTTTCCCTCCTCACCCTTTCCCAACGCGCATCTAATACTTCAAGTATCGCGCGTGTTCATAGGTAGCGGTGACTGCTTGCCATCAGGCGGATCGTACGCCTGTTTGCTCATCGTCATAATATAAAAACAAAACACTCTCGAGAAAAAGTGTAAGTAAAAGTTGTACGAGCCCGCGACCTGTGACGCTAAAGGCTGATTCAGGTCGTCAAATTAATTTTTAATAAAAACCCGACATTTCAAATTTTAATTTCCGATTATTCCTTTCTTTGCGATCCATTTGGAATGAAGATTAAAATAAATAAAACAATGTCACACTACCATAAAGTCGTAGAGTCCCTTCGCTTTTGCCCAATGAGTTTGTACTGACGCAGTTGTATGTACCAATATCACTCTTCGAGAACTGCCTGATTGTCAGCCACATTGACACCTTGTATGACGTTTTCTCTTCCCTAATTGTGTATTTCGGTCTGCAAGAAAAATATTTTAAAATATGGGAGAAAACATATATCATCGACATGGGGGGTTACCATTAACTCTTATTGCCATTCAAATGATGACCTAAATCTGAATCAATTCACTGTCAGAATTGAATTGGGTCGAAATAGAATTTTTACTAAAAGTTAATGGTAAGACCCCAGATAAAGGCGTCGGGATGTGACGACCCCATCGCCCGCTGTTGGGATAACCTCTGTCACAACAGAGATTATTCCACCAGTGCAATCAGTCACACTGATGGTAGGTCTTTTGTTGCAAGAGGCCGGCTAGGTAGGTACCACCGCAGTGTCCAATATTCTGTTGCCAAATAGTAGTGCTTAGGCACTACTGTGTTCTGGTTTTAAGGGTATTGTACGCTAGTGAAATTACTGAGCGAACGAGATTTAAGAACTAATATCTCGAGGTTGGCAACGCGTGAGTGGCACCTACTAATGGTGCTGCAAGCGCTCATAGGCTGCGGCAGCCACTTACCATCAGGTGGGCCGTATGTTTGTTTGCCAACTTCTAACATAAAAAAGGTATGATGTCCTTACGCAACGTGAAATTTGTTGCGAAAATTTACTGTAAAGGGCTGGCTAACTATAACAATGGAATACAAAGTATTGTTGATTCGCAACGAGAAAATGTTAATTTTGATAATTAAGATATGGAATATTATATACCAGGCAAATAGGCTTATTAAATATATTACTAAATTAGGCAAGAAAACGCTATTAAAATAAGTATTGCTATACCGTATCCAAATAATTAGATCTGTAATTAGCCACTTAAGTATAAAATTATGAACGAATATGTAGTCTAATTTCTAAATAAGTTTTTGTTTGAAGCTATGTTATAAACAGTATCAGCTTGTATTTAAAAACAAAATAATTATAAAAAAATATCAGTCAAGGGCGTTCTGAACCACACACAGTCGAAACTAACGGATGAAGAATCTTAAGAACTTTAAAAATAATAACGAATTAAAATCGAGCGCAAAAATAAGTTAGTATTTTCATAGTAATTATTAAAAGTAATATAGAAAACAAAGCTATGGGAATAAATTATATACCTCTAAAATTAATAGACCTATCATCATCAAACCAAATGTGGTTGAAAGTTCATTTGATATTCTACAACCTCAAATCTTTAAATCCCATAGTTCAAAAGTTACACGGGGGGCACAATTTTTATGACTTTAGGCGCTTATATCGCAATAACTACTAACTTAATGAAAAAAGTCAAAATGAAACCTCCTTATCATTTTGAAAGACCTATTCAAAATATCTCACACGTTGCTATACATTGAAATCTTTTTTCAACCCTCAGTTACGGACGGACAGACGGACATGACGAAATTATAAGGGTTCCTTTTTGCCATTTGGCTATGGAACCCTAAGAAGACGAAGTATACAAAAATATTTTTAGCAAAGTTTTTTTAATCAATTTAAGGTTTTATGTATTCATTCGGGAGTAATGGCGGACATAAACTTTTCTTAAGTACAATCTCTTTTGTAGTCCTATCACGTATCTTATTATATTTTCTTTATTTTATTCCAGATCATAAAGTTAATTCTTAGATATATAATTGTTTTATAACTTAGGTATTTGATGGGGCCTTTATATCCTTCTAGTAAATTACATTTGGATGTATTGAGCTCGGTTACCTATATTGTTATTAAAAACAGCTGCTTCTGATACTATAGAAAGGTTAAAAATGATCGAAAGATCTAGTTAGCCAAAATGTATATCGGTTATAATATAACGTTTCCTCGTGTAATTAAACTTTAAAAACTTTGCTTTGAAGAATTTTTTAAAGAATTTTTTGAAGAATTTTTATTTCCAAAAGCTTGTAATAGCACTATTAATTAGTTTTAAATTCAATTTTTCAGATTTTTTCAATTTTCAATTAAGTTTGTCCATTTTTTTCATTAGACCGTTACAAATCATTTAACCGTTACAATTAAATTTTATTTTATTTGTGCATTTATTTATTATAAGTTTATTATTACTCATTGTTATTTATTATGTGCTGTATTTATTTTCTGCTATTTCTACCCTTGGTATACATATTCCTTTAGTATCTCAAAGGTTGGCTGGAAGAGATACCTTAATGGGATAAGCTCGCCTTTGTACAAATGATATTTCTATGAAAAATTTTGTAATTTTTATAAAATTTGTACAACAAAGTTATATATGTTACGTTCCCACGTCTCGCGGAAGGAAATAGCAGACCAACCGGGTTTTCGCCGTAATAACCATTTTATCGGAAAGTTCAAAAGTGTTTAGTCAGAGTTCACCGAATTAGTTTAAATTGTTATAAATGTTTAATTTTAATTTAAGATATTGGTTTAATTTTATATTCACTCTTGTCTCTCACATCGAGCAAGTAGTACTAGTTTTAAGTTTAGCATGTAATTTCATTATTAAGTAATTAAAGTAATAATAAGTAATTTTGGTTTTTTGGACCCTCCGCTGCCGTCGTACATAATTAAGTTATATACAACAACAACAACAATTATGCATATTATTGTCTTTTTTGTTTATTTTTCTAAAAATGTGGTACATATCAATTTTTATCAGATAACGGAATAGAATTTAACGGACCTTATCCGATGAAGTCATGCAAACACGGTGATTGTAGCCTGTAAGCGTTTTTTCAATAGTTATTATATTTATATATTAATAAAACAATACATAAGTTATCAACAAAATTAAAAAGTAAAATACGACTAAAGACTGTAAGTAAGTAAGACTGAATATGATTAAACAAATCATATACGAAAATTATCCAATTATTAAGTATTGCATAAGATATCTAATGATAAGAACAAAGTTGCAGAAACAACCCGTAAAGGATATATTATGCAAATACTGACATAAAATATTTTCAAAACAATCCCATAAAAACAACAACAATAAGAAAAAACAATCAGTCATTGTCATCGATACATTTTTTACAAACCAAAGAACCATTGTCTCTGACAACTTTAATTATGATTCAGAAATAGAATATATATTACAGTTGTCCACTCGAATACGAAACAGAGAGATGAATAAATAAACATTTATATTGAGCTGGTAACAGGAAATTTAACGTGTAACAGTGATCCGAAGCGCGCGTGAATTTCGGCTTATCCATTTACGAATTTTGTCGTTTTGAATTAAGCCTGAATTGAAAGACAGGTTTATTAAAGCTGTTGAATAAATTTACTCAACCTTTAGTGCAGGTTTTAATAATTATATTAAATATTTAAAATATCATAACTAAGAGAATCAAATTTAAATTTATATCATCATAATTTTGCGCGACGTTGAGGCGCAGCGGTACAGAATAGAGTAAGCAAAACGATCTTATGACTACGCTCACTTATAGCAATTATATAGAACAACCTAATTATAATCAACGATCAGACTCTTATCTCATACTTCTTAAATAATAATAATTATGAAGACGTTGTAGCGCAGCGGTAGCAAGCCTGCCTTAAGCGCCACGGTTCAATTTCCGCTCGGTGCAGGTGTGATCATACAGGCATGTTTTGTGGTCTGGGTGTGTTTGTCCTTGTAATTGTGTATGTTTCCGGACTCACGACACAGGATATAAGTATCCTAATGGGGGCCGTTGAGTTTGTAGCGTTTATTATTGATTATTTAATTTCAGTTACGCTATTTGAAAATATTATGTTTAAGGAATTACTGTTTTTATATCGGAAATGCAGCTATCGGTGAATATGCTTTTTTATAGTAGTGGGGCACAAGGGTCATCTGATGTAAATAAACGCAACAGAAATAAATGTAATAGAAATGTATTGACCTTAAAGACCTTAAAGGCTATACGCACGCTAAGGTTGAAACATTTTTTTATTTTTTTTTACTTGGAGAAATGCAGTTACGCACTCGAGCGCCGGGACGGGTGCAATGGTGCAGGAGGTGTGTGGACTCGGAGACGAGCTCCCTACCCACTCTTACCCAAGGTCCCATCTAGCGTCATAGTGGGACGTCGTGGGATCACTGAAGCATACCACCGCGACGCCCCGGCGATTGCCCCGAGGGGCCCACCGGTGGCGGCAACCTACTACCGCCATATGTACATATCAATACATACTAATACATATATACAAATACATAACTCCGCGCGCGAACGCGCCAGGCCTTTCGGCCTCCACCTTGGGCGGCACCATACTGCCGCCATACATACATATAATACATAAAAATACATAAATTGAGGTTGAAACATGGCTGACTAGGAGTGACATTACGAGTTTTTCATCTAGTGGTGTCTAGGCAGGTGGGCATTTACGCCAAACCACCATCAAACTTTTAACCATAAAATATTTATTTTGCCCTCAAATACTTTTTATATGCTTGTTTAAATTTTATTTAAAGACGGTTTTATTTAACAAACAATTTTATTCCGTTTAAGTATTTTCAGTAATTTTCACATCTCATTCACTAGACTACGACTTAAGAGGAAATTTTTCTCTCGTATACACTGCGAGATTCGATTAGTGGAGTGGTGACCGTTGGTAACTTCGTTTTGCTCATCGTTCTGGAAAATTCTATTCGCTTGTTTGCCTATTTGTAGTCGTCGTTACGATTGAATCACTTTAGCTATATGTTTCATTGAGTTTTTTATTACAACATTTCATTCGGAATACTTTTTTTAATTTTTATTTTTTAAAGAATATTAGCAATGCTTTTTCAAGGCATTACTAATATTCCTATTGCCCTCCAAATAAACTCGTAGCTTGCGTTATGAGTAGGTACGACAATAGCCCAAAGGGGTCAGGATCGAATCCGCGACTCTCGCGTTAACGGAGCGAAGTAGGGGCCTACTTTTATCGCTGAGCTATATAACATTTACTTAAAATATGAAAATCTGTATAAAATAAAAATTAATCGTCGAAATATTCACGCAGGTCTTCTATCTCATCATCTAAAATACATAATTTTCATTTAAAAATAAAAATTATTTTTATTAATGATATAATATATCAGTAGCCGATGTAGATATTTTCCATAATAGCCTGCCTCACTTCAAACGCAACATTTTAAATTATTTAAAAACTAGTCCTTGTTGAAGTATCTCGCAATCGAATCGCAAAATTTTGTAAATAAATACAATAACTGGGTTATTGTATTTATTTACAAAAATTTTGACATTTTCTACTTTTTAAAAATTAAAGATTATTAAAAGATTTACAATCTTTATATTATAATTAAATTTAAATTTAATAATTTGTTAATAATTTTTAATGATCATTATGTATTTTTATTTTTATTGACTTGTAATAACTGACTATATTTGTATATATGTGATGCTTTCTAATGAATGATGTGATGACCTATAATTAGTAGAACATTTTTTATTTTTTTATTTATTTTATTTATTTATTTATTTGGGAAACATACAGTTATACAATAATACTTAAATGCAATAAAACAATAAAATAGTTCACAAACCAATAAAGTTTCCACTGATAAATATGACAAACAAGAAGCAGAACGAAAGACTAACAAGAAAAGGAAGTCACAAAAAATTAAAATATTAATAATGATTATAAATCTATTGCAAAAATACAGAAATATACAAAAAACATTTATCGAATAACTTCTGATCTTTATTGAAATGTCTAATTAATGTATCTACTGTTGGTTATCCTAAAATAAAATAAATAAATAAATATTATTTTTTTATATAATATACAATATTTACATTAAAAAAAATTCAATACATAATATAAATACTATCTCATCTTCTAAAATACATAATTATCTACATATGTATATGTCCTAATTTCTTTCGAGACAAGCGTTTCGAGTGTGAGTGTGTTAGTTTTGTTATAGTCTTACAAAAGTGCTTACTAAATTGCTTACGGTTTCTGTAACTGACATTTGATTCATTAGTGAAAATCAATACGCTAGGCGAAGATGTGAGGTGGTAAAGGGGACGACAATTTTATTGGGTTTTATAGACATGAGCGATAAAGTCCCTTCGTAATAAATTATATAACATAGACCAGAGGTTGTCTCATATTGATATACCTACTTTAAGGATACGATTCCCGGTCGGAGTAGATGTTTGTATTGACCATACAGGCACGGTTTCCGGTCTGGGCGTGTTTGTCCTTGTCTTTGTGAGTTTCCGGACTCCCAACACAGGATATAACTTATCTAATGGGGGCCATTGAGTGTTTAGCGTTTATTTATTTATTTTAGTGTTTAACTCAATTAAAAAAAAAGTAAAGGATAATCGCTTGTAACCGCCAAATGCTTAAGTCCGCAAAAGTTTAGATGATTTGTAAGTATAAATTATGATTTGGGGAATTCTGTTCTCTAAATCCGTAGTCCTTGTTTCTTTCATTTCAATGTTGACGACGTTGTGGCGCAGCGGTAGCTAACCTGCCTTAAACGCCACAGGTCGCGGGTTCGATTCCCGCTCGGATCATAATATATTTGTATTGACCATGCAAGCATATTTTCCGGTCTGGGTGTATTTGTCCTCATCCTTGTATCTGTTTCCGGACCCCGACACAGGATATCACTATCCTAATGGAGGGCTTATTTATTATTATAATTTATTAATACGGAGGTCTAATATTCAATAATGTGTGTAGAAAAAAAATAGCCTTTCTTTGAATCTGAATCTTTCAATTTTTTAGATTGTTAACTTTTAGGGTTCCGTAGCCAAATGGCAAAAACGGAACCCTTATAGTTTCATCATGTCCGTCTGTCCTTCCGTCCGGCTGTCCGTGCGTCCGTCCGTATGTCACAGTTATTTAACTTCGACTGTGCGTGGTCTTGACTGATAATTATTTTATCTAGAGTTTTCATTTCTAAATGTATTAACATAACTTACCCATCCAATAACATTTCTCCTCTGTTCTTGATCCAGTAATTGATAGTGTTAGGGTAGGCTTCCACATAGCACTTGAGTTTCACATCCGTGCCTAGCGGCGCACCGAGGAGTTGATTTGGCACTTTCACCGTTGGAGCAACTGCAAAAAAAAATAAGATGAAGCTACCGGTGTCGGGATGTGACGACCCCATCGCTCGCTTTGGGATAACCTCTGTCACAGCAGAGATTATTCCACCAGTGCAATCAGTCACACTGGTGGTAGGTATTTTGTTGCAAGAGGCCGGCTAGGTAGGTACTACCACAGTGTCAAATATTCTGCCACCAAATAGTAGTGCTTAGGCATTACTGTGTTCAGGTTTGAAGGCTACTGTACGCTAGAGAAATTACTGGGCAGACGAGATTTAAGAACCAATATCTCGAGGTTGGCAACCCGTGAGTGGCACCTAATAATGGTGCTGCAAGCGCTCATAGACTACGGCAACCACTTACCATCTGATGAACCGTATGCTTGTTTGCCAACTTTTAACTTTAAAAAATACCTTGATTGTGATATCCTTACATATATTTTAATTGTGGAGAAAGGCTCTACCTGCGTCACTATTTTTTAGGTACATTGATAAAATAACTTTGCCAAAATTTGATTCAGAGATAACTGAGATCTTTAGAAATATCATAAGATACTTTAATCCCAATGGAAATGGAAAGAAACTAGTCAAAGAAATCAGAGATATATTGCGTGTATTATATATCTAAAAAGTCACGTGTACATTTTTTTTTATAATTCTCTTAGTAAGTACTATTAAGTAAGCCCTTCCCAAATATAAGCCCAGTAGATCACAATGGTTGAGAGGATCTGGTTGGTGTTCTGCAGGAGATCTTCTTCGTCCTAGCATTATCCCTGGTATTTTATTATACCCAGGGTCTGCTTATTACTCTTATCCGGATTAGACAGGTTACTAGTTTTTACACAGAGCGATTGCCATCTGACCTCCGCAACCCTAAAGGCGAACTAGTAGCTCATTGGATAAGAGAAATTTACTTATCAAGAGTTAACGATTATTATCAGATGTTATGTGATAACAAGCGGGGCCGACAGCTTAGCATGCTGTCCGATGCACGGTGGGACAAACGCCCAGAGCGAGACAGAAATTTTAACAAACATCTGCCCGAGCGAGGGTTGGAACCCGCAACCGTCGAGAATGGCAGACTCGCTACCCACAACGCCACAACGGTGTTCTGCAAAAGATCTCGGATCTAAATCGTAATCGAGAAAGTTAGTAGGATAACCTAAGTTATTATTGGCACTGAGTTAAGACATTCATAGAACCTTATTTTTTGTTGACGGAGAGGATATCGACTACCAGATACTTTACCTGGGGAAGAGAATCGTGTTATATGGGGGGTCGGTGATAAGAATACGTCACTACTAAAACCGCCTCAGTGGTTGACATAATTTATGTGCATGTGACAAGATAAAAACTTTCTCGTAGAACAAGCTAGTGCTTGTCAAGCAGTGTGCTTCGTTCGTAACGCTCGCTTTTATAGAACCCAACGTAACTTGATTTTTCTTTCCATAAAACCTCCATTAGTAAGATGAACCTACGCTTAATTGAAATTACGCCTGCAAGTTCGATCAATTATTGATGAAAGAAAAAGCCATTTAAAAGAAACATTGTTTTAAAATTTTTAAATCTAAAATAATTTGTCGTTGTAAAGTACACTTAGGGATTTTTACTTCGTAGTGACAGGCGAATACGTCATTGGCAGGTCGCCAACTTGGGTACCTAGATTCAACCGGGCTCGGAGATATAAATAAACGGGACAGGACAATTTAATGGAAACGACAAGAAGTTTTTTCGTAAAAGCAAGACAGTTATTTGATACAAGGTTATCAAATAACTGTTTACAAGAATCGTGATATAACGAAAATCAATTTTAATCTTATTTGTCTGAAATATAATATTGTAAAAATACATTAAATATTACATTAACATCTCGGTATTCCAGTCCAGAGCCATGGTTCTCCCAGCACAAATGGCCGACCAGGGAAGTACTGTCCTCTCACAGAAAATTGGCATAAAGTAACAGGTTCAGTAGGTACTGTTGCGTAAGAGCGATGAGTGAAAGCGCCGGAGGCCCAATCTCTCACCCTCTCTGTTCCCTTTCTTTTTCCTTTCTCATCCCTTCCCTCCTATTCCTTGGGTGGGTAACGGGTATGTGATAAAATCTCACGCACGAAAGCTTGATGCGAACTTTTTTTTTTTTTTTTATGTTAGAAGTTGGCAAACAAGCATACGGCCTACCTGATGGTAAGTGGCTGCCGCAGCCTATGAGCGCTTGCAGCACCAGTAGTAGGTGCCACTCGCGCGTTGCCAACCTCGAGATATAAGTTCTTAAATCTCGTTCGCCCCGTAATTTCACTAGCGTACAATGCCCTTCAAACCGGAACACAGTAGTGCCTAAGCACTACTATTTGGCGGCAGAATATTGGACACTGCGGTGGTACCTACCTAGCCGGCCTCTTGCAACAAAAGACCTACCACCAGTGTGACTGATTGCACTGGTAGAATAATCTCTGTTGTGACAGAGGTTATCCCAACAGCGGGCGATGGGGTCGTCACATCCCGACGCCTCTAAAACTATACCTTAACTATAAATATGCGTACAAATTACACCAAAAATAAACACAACAGTTTTGCTGATCTCAAATTCAGAAGCTAGCTATCCCATTAATTTGTGGTTTTACTCAGAAAACTATCGTTCTAAAAATCTATAATAGCTAAAAATAATTGTCCATATAATTAAGACTGTACAGTTGTACATATGATTGTGGACTGTGATAGGGTTTATTTTGAATAACACCATAATCCTTTTATCCACCATGTCTGTTACGGCCCTGGATTTCATGCGGCGTGAAACAATTCATCTATATACATTATACATCCATATCTTATATATCTTAGTGTAGGTTTTCCGCACACAAAAATATTCCTGGGAACGAGAGAAAGAGACGAACTGCTTAGCGTTCAACGTACGAGCGCCCAGTCCATCGTGTGGTAGAGGGAGAAGCTCCGAGCAGTTCCCGGGACTTGCGACCTGGGTGTAGTTTTAAGGACGGCTCCTTTAAGATACGCATCAACACTTATCTTCACTGCTCGCGTTGCTGCCCCTGCCTAGCCAAATTTGAAAGAAGCCTGTAAGAGCTGCTTTAGATGCTTTAGATGATCTAAAATAGAACTCACTGTAATACTAGACAGGCCTAGGTCTTTCAGTAGGTTATAGAGAGATCTTGCTGGTATACCTCTCGCCCCCACTTCTACTGCATACAAATGAAGTATATAGCCATTTTAAGTGAGTATATCACGTTATCTTTCCTTTTATTATATTTCATGTGAATTTTGAGAGATTTGTTTTCAAAATTATATGCTTCGAGGAAAACATATAAACCGATACAAATCCGGATTTCTTTTCTAACTCATATCCATTTATTCGGTACTTGCAATCGGTTCACACAATGCTTTGGTTCCTTAGATGGATTGAAATTTATAATTATATGTAAGAGAAATGTTTCACCAATAAAAAATCAAACAATATTATGTCTACCTTTACTCTCTTTGGGATAGGATTTAAAAAAAAATATATTTACGATTAAATTTCATTTGGTTTGGATTAACACAATTGACTCATTAAGAAACAAAGAGAGAACAGTTTAGTTAACAGAGTTTAATCAGTTTTCTTAACGCAGTATTTGACATTTAATATGTATTACTAACTAGCGGCCCGCTCCGGCTTCGCACGGGTATAAAATATATAGCCTATGTCATTCACTGAAAATATGATTAAAATCGATCAAGTAGTTTTGATTTATTCATTACTGCCCGTGGCCCGCACGCGTTAAATGTAATTATTTACGACATCACATTAGAAACCTCAAAAATAACAGTTTTTTCTCCACTATTTAATGGATGTTATTATACATATAAACCTTCCTCTTCCATCACTCTATCTATTTAAAAAAAACCGCATCAAAATCTGTTGCGTAGTTTTAAAGATTTAAGCATACATAGGGACGAAGAAAGCGACTTTGTTTTATACTATGTAGTGATTATTATATTGTGTTATTTATAAATAATTATCAATAATTGATTACTTCTTAAATATTACAATTAATATCAAAATATATGGTTATAAATCTTTATTCTTTCATATTGTAAGTATTTCTTCTTTGATACTGTAACCCTCTTCTTCTATATTATAAATTATAAATATTGGCACGCCTAATAATGGGTAAAACATTGAACTTAATATTTTGTACCAACTGCAATCCAATGTTTTATGCAAATAAATTATTCATTCATTCATTCATTCAACAGATGATAAGCTTTGCAGTCAATGTGATATTACATCTTCTTTGCGTGGCTACTACATTTTTAATTATGCTTCTTTGGGTTCATTTTACTCAGCAAATAAAAACACTTTTCCTTTTTTATGGTTGTGTATTGTTGTTGGCCAGGCGGGGGTGACAGAGTACTGAGGCCCGGCCGAGAAAAAGGGGCACCCTTCGCGGAGGCTCAAAGTTGATTTCGTCAATTTTTCTATGCCGAACCACGGCTATGGACGTCAACAGGAATGGAGGCAAGCGCATTCTAATCGATGGACTCACCCGGCGGAATGAGAACTTGAACACCTATATAAAATTTAAAGCACTTCACTTACAATTAACATTTAGCGTGATCCGCTTGCTGACAGCCGGTGGTACGTCGTTTGAAGCGATGCACAGGAATGCGCCCATTTGCCGTCGATCCACACGCCAGAGAGGCATTGAGCTCCCCACAAAGTTTTCAACTGCAGGGAAATATGCAAATTATTTATATTAGTATCATAAAAATGTAGCTGTATAAAAAACTCTTCTTTAAAGTGTCAGCATTTAACACTATTATATAATTTTATTCTTAAAACATGTATTTTTACCAGTATATGAACTGAAGCATTTCCGAGAACAGTCGAACTGTCTGTATCTATGAGTTGATAGTCTGCTGCCTTCGTCATAGCCTATACAAATATAACAACGAAAGAATTGTTGGTGTATTTGTTTAACTAAACATTGACTATGCAGACCACGCGAGTGGAGCCGCGGGCACGCTAGTGCTTTTATATACATTAACAAAATCGGGGTACGGCGGTGCCCCCGCAAAGTCGAGCGCGAAGCAAACACTGCCGTACCATCCTTTACAGGAACCATTTTGCCGCATTTTCAGGCCCCTATTTGAGAACCTCTTGATAAGACCAGAACGCAGAAATTTTTGTGATCTAGTAAGCTATAAAATCACACTTAAAATAAAAAAATTCAAGTCTGTAGGTCATTTAGTTCCGAAGCTATGCGAAAGCAAACTTTCGCATTTGTGACACTCGCTCATGATCATCAAAATAGAAGTAGTACTTCCCATAAACTCAGAGAGCTGAAATTTGGTACAAAGTTAGGGTTTAATGGCCATATAAAGGGAAAACTAAAAAATATAGGATAATCGAAGATCTGGAGTACCTGGTGACCCTTATTTGAAAACACAAGAACCCAACCAAACTATTAAAGATCGACATACCGCCTTTACAAAAAATATTCAACTTTGTTTGCCTCTTCATTTGATGTCGAAAATCGAAGGTCTTAAGTATCTGATGAAGAACTCTCTGCTTGTCTCAGCTGTATTAGAGATATGGTAATGCCCCCTTCTACTATTGGTACATAAAAAATCGACTGTCATTGCAAAAATCCAGCGTAGTGGGACACATCTTCTAATTTAATCTAGCCTATTTCTTTCTTTCTGCTGGGTGAATGCATCCCCTTCTGCTTTTAATACGCATATAAATAAAATTAAAGGGAAACTCTGGATAAGACTAAATAACTACTCCTAAAAAGAAAAAAAATGTGTCAAATAAGAAAATCTAATAAAATAAATCAAAATTGCCCACTTTTCTACAAAAAGAAGTGAAATCCCACCAAAAACGTAGAACGTTCTGTAAAAAACTATCCGTCTCGATGGAGCTGCTTGTTTATCTCAAAAAGTAATGAAATCTAGACAAAGTCGTGCCAAGCCTAAGGTTCCTTACTGCGATTTTTTTATTATTATACTTAATGTTATGTGACTTGGCCGTTGGCCGACAACGTACAATTGACTGGTTATTGAATCAACGTTTTCCAAGTGGCAATTTTCCATCGTCAATGGGTAGCGGTTCTGGCGACCGATTGGTGCAATGGTGTCACGGAGAACCTGGTTTTGTACCCTTGTTTACCCTTCAACGGCCAAGTCACACAACATTTACTATAATAAATAGCTAAATAATAATAAATAAATAAACGCTACACACTCAACGGCCCCCATTAGGATAGTAATATCCTGTGTCGGGGATCCGGAAACATTCACAATGACAAGGACAAATACACACAGACCGGAAAATATGCTTGCATGGTCAATACAAACATATTATGCTCCGAGCGGGAATCGAACCCGTGACCTGTGGCGTATAATAAAGAAATCGCAGTAAGGAACCTTACACTTGGCACGACTTTGTCTAGATTTCATTACTTTTTAGAGATAAACAAGCAGCTCCATCGAGACTTGGCTAGTTTTTTACAGAATGTTTTTGGTGGGATCAATATTACTTCAAAAGATTTGAAAATTATTCAACTGATTTGTTTTTTTTTTAACACCTGTACAACGAACGAGTGAGTCACGCTGGCCTTAGAAATTATTCTTGAAAATGTCACAATAAAGTGTTGTTATTAACGATAAGTGGTGTCATTTATATTTTAGTATTAGATCTAAAATTTGGCTAAATAGAATATCAATATAGTTTAATATACGTATTTTGTTCAAAACGGAATGTATTTTTGCTATCAAAATTTTAATTGATAATAATTTCGAAACAACAAATTGCATGAATTAAATGTTTTTTTTCCTCGACATTTAGAAAATCTATATCTATATCTATATGTACTTAATGTTAGTACATGTAACTAATTAATTAATTTAAAACGGAATTACTATTCCTTTAATTAATATTACACATTCCTTTGTGAGACACTGGTATATTAGTTTAACTTTTTAACAAATTACCAGTCTCCCTCATGGACGGACCAATACCATATTCATTTAAATTGATAAAAATTAAATCTATAAATTTGAAATATAATAATATGTATTTTTTATGTAACAAGTTGGCAAGCAAGCATACAACCCGTGTGATGATAAGCGGTTGTCGTAGTCTATGAGCGCTTGTAACACCATACATTTGTTGGTGCCACTCACGCATTGTCCACTTCGACATATTGGTTCCTAAGTCTCCTTAGCCCAGTAATTTCACTTAACCCCGTAACTCAAGCCAACACAATATACTGCTTAGAGGTAGTTTAACTGACACTGTGTTTGTACCGCTTCTCATGTTCATATCTTCCATCTAAGGGTTGTCTGGAAGAGATCGCTGACTTAGCGATAAGGCCGCCTTTTGTACATTTTAGAAATTTGTAATTTACTTTTTGTTTATCTTTGTGGTGTGCAAATAAAGTGTATTTATTATTATTATTATTATTACCCACCTAGCCAGACTCTCACGGTAAAATATCTATCACAATTATTCTTAGTATTTTTATCATATTAATCGTAGTAAGAAAAACTAAAAACGAGAGATCAAAAGGAAAATAAAATAAATAATAGTTATTGATAAAGAAAACGAGTAGTAAGCATAAATAGGTCGGCTCGGGTAGTACTATTACAATACAAACTATAGACGTGAAGTAGCAATAAAATCTGTTCACAAAATTCAAAAGCTATGACTTTAACAATTCAACTGTCTGACTCCATTTTTTACAAATTCAAAGTACACTTTTACATTGAGACTCATCAATTTCCTAGACATGAGAGTTCAATTTCAGTGGCAGTCGAACCGAATGATTAAGTCGTGGATTTTCTTTATTTTTAAGCTGGATCTAGGTTATTCAGAAAGATCTGTTTTAATCCGATTTTTTCTATCAGCCATTCCAGAGCTATTTTTGTAAATAAAAATAAGATTCTGTTCGACGGAAAATGTGAAACCTTTAAGTTCATTCTTCTTAGTATCGTCTATTTTAGACTTCATTTATGACTAGCTTCTGCCCACGGCTTCGCCCGCGTGAATAACGATTTTTAATGAAGCATGTTTAATGCAATGTAGAAACAATTGATTCGCCATAAAAACTCTCTGAGCTTTTCTATGAGAAGGTGTTTTAGCTTATGTATGCTTTTATATTTATTAACAGCCAATGAATTATTATTTTATACTATTACGCCCAAGTCTTTAAACACTGATACTGAAATATATCTATTAAAAAATTTTGGCAAAACAGTTTTTATAAAAAATTAAATGAATTCATTTTTTTTTAGTCTATGAGCGTTTGAAACTCCATACATTTGTAGATACCACTCACGCATTGCCCAGCGTTTAAATCTCCTTTGCCCAGTAATTTCAATAGCTAAAGTGTCGAATCGAAACACAGTTTAACTGATACTGCGGTGGTATCTACCTAGCTGGTCTCACGCAATAAAATACCTAACAGTAAAATATATTTTAGACTCACACACTCACACTCACAATGAAAAAAGTGAATATATATATAAAAAAACTCCCTGATATTCCTATACTAACAAACCCAAAATGGGATAAGCAAACAAGCATTTAATAAATGCGACGCCAACGTCACTTACGAAGCGGAAAATAGAAATAAGGCCAAGAAGCACGCTCCAATCTTCCTTGCAATTTGAGAACGCACCTGTGTCTCACTCACTTCTGCGACTAAAGCTTAGAACGCATTAGCGGATTCGAGATCTTGTTAAATAGATTTAGCAAAGTGTGCAAATTGTTACGTTAGTTTCAAACTAGTTTTAGTTATAATAATAAACGCTACTCAATGGCCCCTATTAGGATAGTTATATCCTATGTCGGGGGTCAGGAAACATAGACATGGACAAGGAGACACCGGAAAACATGCCTAAGCAGATGTTTGTATGGTTAATACAAACATCTGCTCCGAGCGGGAATCGAATCTACGATCTGTGGCCCTTAAGCCAGGTGCTGTGTACATTGACATATGCTGTGTACCTTAGTTTGTAATTTTAAACTGTTTTTTTTTTTAATACATGCATGTGCATAATTATATCGTAAGTTGATTTGATAATTTGAATTTCGGCGAAAACACTAGGGTTTTTGGTAGGCTTGGTGTTTAATTTTTGCAAAAACTCTCTTTTTCCCAGTAAGATTGATAAATGTTTGCATCAACATATATTTACGTGATATTATTATTTTTGTATTGTATTTTTATGAAAATTAAAATTGTCTCATTACCGAGCGACATATGTATATAGGCTTTGTTGAGGCTTACCATCGAGCGGGGTGTAATTGTTATGATACTTTTTTTTCTGACCATAAGAAGTATTTCTAAAATGGTATCAATCGACAGCTTCATATATATTATAGATTTTGCTTCCGTCCAGTTTAAGTTGACCTCTAATAGAGACCTCTCTACTTACGGAAATATAATTATGTGTCGTTGTTTTCCTTTCCATATAGTTAGTTTTTAGGGTTCCGTAGCCAAATGGCAAAAACGGAACCCTTATAGTTTCGTCATGTCCGTCTGTCCGTCCGTCCGTCTGCCCGTCTGTCCGTCTGTCCGTGCGTATGTCACAGTCTAAAATGACTCAGAGACTATTGGCTCTATCTATACGAAATTTACTTCATAGGTGTATTCTATGAACCGCTACAGGGTTTTGTGATGAATTCCTAAAATATATAAAAATTAAGGGTCCATACATGTAACTGAGTTTTGAAAAAAAATATTTGAACGTATGTTAATGTATGAGATATCTTTGGATAGGACTTTCAAAATGATAAGGAGGTTTGATTTTGCCTTTTTCACCCCCGCCCCTCTAACTTTTGAACTATTGGATTTAAAATTCTAGAAAAATTTGAGCTTATAGAACATCAAATGAAATTTCAACCACATTTAGTTTGAAGAAGATAGGTCTACAAATTCTAGAGATATTTAAGGTGTTCCCTTATCTTTGTTTTTCATATTACTTTTAATAATTACTATGAAATTACCAACTTATTTTCGCGGTCGATTTTTATTCGTTATTATTTTTATAGCCTTTAAGATTCTTCATAACCAAGCTGCGGAACCTGTTTCAACCAGTTTCAACTGTGCGTGGTCAACAACGCACTTGACTGGTAATTATTTTTTTAAATAATTAATAGATAACGAAAAAGATAGATAACGAAAATTACCGTCTACTTTAAAACATGTGAGCTCATTTAATGTGTTTAAGATTAAATTATCGGAACACATTATTCAAGATTACCCACCTTAATTATAAATACATTAAATGAGTACAACTAGTATTGTTCTTTACGTTCGACATTTAGATATTCTTAAATTATTGTTTTCCATGTAAGTGACTTGTGTCTTTTTTATGGAAATAAATATCGTTAAACCTAACCTAACTTTATGCCTATCGCGTATCCCGATGCACGTTTTTAAAGTGACTAATTATATAGATGAAAATTTTATTACTGGTTTATAATTCAATAAATTCGCACATGTTTGTGTATCCTAAGCACTATTGCAGCTATTCACGGCACGTCTTGTATAAAATATTATACACTATAGCAGCTTGTGATAGATTTTTGATTTTTATTTATGTAAACGTTTATTGAATACAAATACCGAATTTTTATTTATATAATAATGTTTCTATCCGTAAATTTTTGTAACACGAATGCTATTAAATGATTCATTGATTCTGATGACGGTTCTGTTGTAGTAGTATTGAACCTACCTTTAAAATTTAGATTCAATTCTCATTCGTAGATGTTCATAATGGCCATAGAATGTATGACTGTTACGGTATACTTTTATATCCTAGTTTGGGTGTTGTGTATACAAAACGTTTCACACTCAATGACCGTTATTCGGAGAGGAATATCCTACTAAAAATATAAATGCGAAAATGGGAGCCAAGTTCTATCAAAATCAAAATCAAAATTATTTTTATTCAAGTAGACTTTTAAAAAGTACTTTTGAATACTCAAACGCTACCGACGGTTCGGAAGGTTGATTCTATCGAGAAGAACCGACAAGAAACTCGACAGTTACTCTTTTCAAATATGTTTTTACCAATTGTATTCTTTTATAAAATTTGGTTCTTGAATGAGATCCAGCAATATTTAGACTCCCAAGCATTTTTATCAGAAAAATATTCCTCTAACGAAATTTATGCTTTATTGATAAGTTTATTTTTATGTAGATTTGAAAGTAATATAGACAATATTTTGATAATAGTTATGGTATAGTACGATTTCAACTGACAAAAGACTTAAGATATAAATGAATGTCAAGTTCTGTAAACTATTCTGAAATGTGTTTATAATAACATAGTTTTTGTCTTATGCCTAGAAAAAAGATGGGAGTGACTCCATCGAGAAAGATCTCAGGGCAATTGAAAAATCCACCATCATGAAAAGAAGAACTTAAGTTCGACGGGAATGGCAGTCAATCGTAGTAGACACCAAGACCCATAAGTAGTTGTAGCGCTGAAGAAAGTAAAAGAAAAATAAGTAGACATGATCGTGTAAATGCTAAAATAGACAAGCTGATATATAGACACACATTTAAGTAGGCAATGAGTAATTGAGTTTTATTTAAAGTATGAAGTATGTCAGAATAAATAAATTTCTAAAAAAACCTTAACGATTATTATATCAAGCGTTCGTGATAACAGTGTAGAGCGCATTCCGTGCTCTTCAACAAAGTCTATATGATTAATAAATTACCAACATTGAGTTATAAATTAGAATGCAAACATAAGCTAGTCGACTTCGTTAAATTATGAATGCCAGAACGTCCTCATTCTTCTAATATTTTACAAAGAAATTGATTTTGATTATGGATATCAATGTTAAAGTAAATCCAAAAATGTATAGAATATTAGCAATGCTTTTTCAAGGCATTACTTATATTCCTATTGCTCCTTCAAATAAGCTCGAAGCTTGTGGTAGGAGTGGGTACGACAATAGCCCAAGACGCCATGATCGAACTCGCGACTGTCACGTTAACGGAGCGGAGTCGGGCCTTCTACCGTTGAGCTATTGAGGCTTCAAATTTATATTTATGCACATGAATTGCACTAAGATATGTGTCACTGTGCCCCCATTATGTCCTCATAGTTTAGTCTCTTAGGAGGTGCTTCGAATTAGAGGGCCTGCGAGGTCGCAGTTTTTAGAAATAACTAGTATAAAGGTCTAAGTTTGATGTACATAATTATTCTAGAAAGCGATAGACAGCTTAAAAAAAATTAAATGTATAAAAACTAGAAATAATTTCGAGTTTTTATAAAAAATAATTATTAAAATGTAATGAGAATTTAGCTACTTGCATGCTATAAGAATTTTAATGATACTCGGCAATAAAATTAATATCAAATGTGGAAAAAAAATGTTGTAAAGAACGCTTAACTTGAACACGGAAGGAAATTTCATAAGTTATCGAGTGCTACACGCCATAGAGCCATTCTGATTTGAGTACCTTACAGATTTATGCTTTTAACAATATGACTCTTATAATTTCTTTTCTCTAAAGTATTACTTTGTCAAAGTCTGCTCATAAAATATTCCAAGTATATTAGATTTTTTACATTACAAAGGTGGCAAATGTACGGCTCGCCTGATTGTAAAAGTAGTAAGTTTGGGATTTTTGGATTAAGGTAAAAGCAGCAAACAGTCTGCCTCGTGGTAAGAGAATGAGGAAATAGAAAAGAGATGAGAGGAAAGAAAAGGAAGCAACATAAGACTGATACAGATTTTCCTAATATCAATAAAAACCTCCGCGAGCGGCAATCGAACCGGGAACCATAGAAGCTAAAGGCAGGCTCGCTACCAATACCCTACAACGATTATCAAATTAATTCAATATGTAATTAATTGATAAGGATACCTTTTTCAAAGTCTCTTGACGATGGTTTCTTCAGAAGAATGGGTACATGATCTTCTCGCCTCCAAGTAATCTTCGGTGGTGGATGACCTGTAGCCTTACAAGTCAGTGTAGCGTTCTCCAACTCCTGGACTGACACGTCGCTGGATGTATCGTCGTTTACAATATCCGGCGGAACTGTAGAAAAATGTATGTTTTATTTCTTTTAAATACGATTAGGTTGAAATAACTTTAGAAATTAAATGTCGATTATAATATATAAAAAAAGGGAATTACTAAATTTCCTTTATTAGTATTAAAGGTTTGTCACGATTGCATTGTAGATCTAAGAAAAAAGTAGGCAAAAATCTACATAAATAAATCTCGCGATTAGATTTTGTCTCTACAAACTGTAAAACAAAATCGCTTCCCGCGTCTGTCTTTCCGTTAACGTATTTTGATACGATTATACCATCAGTTAGATAATATTTCACGGGAGGTTTTAATATTAGTAGTATTATATAAATTGTGTTATATAATAAACTAGCGGCCCGCTCCGGCTTCGCACGGGTATAAAATATATAGCCTACGTCATTCACTGAAAAAATGATTAAAATCAATTCAGTAGTTTTGATTTATTCATTACTGCCTGTGGCCCGCACGCGTTAAATGTAATTATTTACGACATCACATTAGAAACCTCAATTTTTTTCTCCACTATTTAATGGATGTTATTATACATATAAACCTTCCTCTTCAATCACTCTATCTATTAAAAAAACCGCATCAAATCCGTTGCGTAGTTTTAAAGATTTAAGCATACATAGGGACAGAGAAAGCGATTTTGTTTTATACTATGTAGTGATTGATGGGTTTGATTCAATTTAAAGTTAAAATCTTCTTTTTGGAACTTTTAAATAAACCATGTTTTTAAGTAACAGTAGTAGAGTCATGCTACTCCCAGAACAAATTGGCCGACCCGACCAAGAAAGTACTCTACCCACTAGGGTAGTGGGTAGAGTACTTCCATCACACAAAAAATCGGTGTAAAGCAATAGTATCAGAAGGTACTATTACGATTTGTGCGACGAGTGAGAGCGCTGGAGACCCAAACTCCCACCCCTCAGCTCCCTTCCCTTTTTCCCTTCTCATCCCTTACCTATCCCTTGGGTTGGCAACGCGCATATTCAAGTATGGCACCTGTTCATAGGCTGTGGTGACTGCTTACCATCAGGCGGACCGTATGCTTGTTTGCCAACCGTCATGATATTCACTATAAATATTTTTATCGATAAATATCAAACCAATATGTGTAATATACACAGAAAAACCATCAGGTGACCTTAACAAACAAAAACCACTTCCGCAATCAATAGACCGCAGTGAAAAAAAAATTACATTGTCAATATTCATGTCCAATCAATTGCAATGCATCCTTGCAACATCAATCAAGTAGTCTTTTAACCTATAAAATGGGAATTTATTTATCTGACGCCTCAAACGTGTATCAATCAATCATTGTGGATTTTACATGGAGTACGAATTAAGCCTTCATTGACAGTATATGGAGGGCGGAATTTTGAATATTCTCCAACACGAGACCAGCTTATTTTAGACTGATCCAATTTACATATTTCGAAGGCTCGTCTCTATTTGGACATGTCGATCCTGGTTAAGCGTTATTTGTACATCACCCAGTTACAAATTTTCGTCAGATCATGACATAGCATCAAAAACATAGATTGTAAAAAAATTCAAGTCTCTTTTTTTTTTCGGAATGTGCATTGCTGTTAGCCCTGCTGGCCTTGACAGCGTCACGGGGCGGGGGGGCGAGTACAGAGACTCAGCCGTGATAAAGGGGCAGCCCTCACGGGGCTCAAATTTGATTCCGTCCTTAGGATGCCTCCTGCGAAGCCAAACCACGGCTAAGGACGTCATCGGAGATGGAGGCAGCGCTCCGAGCGCATTCTATACGATAGACTCACCCGACGGTGTGAGCGCGACGCGACGTGCGAAACAAAGGACCTCGTCCTCGCCGGCGAGAATTCAAGTCTCGCAACGCAGTTCTTCTTCTACAAAAATTTGTGAGATCTCATCTACCATCATCTAAAGTATTTGAATGAGTAGAATATATTTTATGCTTTTAATGGGATATCATATATTTTTGTAGGTAGTTTTACTTTTTATCCTATACATTTATATGTGAACTACTAAACACTAATTGTATTCTAAATTTGAAGCTTCTATGTCTGCTAGAAGTGCCTTAGTTTTGATGATCCATCAGTCAGTGAGTGACAAAATTAAGTAATTTGACTAGTTATAGTTCTTAAACTACCGGTTCAAATTGAGTGGAATTTGAAATATACTGTGCTTATACAATGCTTGCTTAGTTACTGCAAATTCAGGCAATTCAGGGTCGAAAATGGGAAAAAAGGGTGGGAAATTGGACCGGCGCTCACTCATCGCGCGAAACGCAACAGTATCTACTGTTACTTACTCTATGCCGATTTTCTGTGAGAGGGTAGTATTTCGCTGGTGGGGCCGGCCCGTTTGTGCTGTGAGAAACATGAATCTATATATTTTTTTTTTTTTTATGTTAGAAGTTGGCAAACAAGCATACGGCCCACCTGATGGTAAGTGGGTGCCGCAGCCTATGAGCGCTTGCAGCACCATTAGTAGGTGCCACTCACGCGTTGCCAACCTCGAGGTATTAGTTCTTAAATCTCGTTCGCCCAGTAATTTCACTAGCGTACAGTGCCCTTCAAACCGGAACACAGTAGTGCCTAAGCACTACTATTTGGCGGCAGAATATTGGACACTGCGGTGGTACCTACCTAGCCGGCCTCTTGCAATAAAAGACCTACCACCAGTTTGACTGATTGCACTGGTGGAATAAACTCTGTTGTGACAGAGGTTATCCCAACAGCGGGCGATGGGGTCGTCACCTCCCGACGCCTTAGACGATATAATCTACATAGGTTAAGCATTATTTTCTCATCACTTACCTACACATTTTTGTTCGAGTATAATAGGCCTAACAATAAGTTCATGTATACAAAAGGATTTGTTATTTAATTGAAGATTTATATTGTAAGTTATTTCTATTTTTTTCATAATTTACGAAATTATCCAATGTGTATGTTCAACCTATTTATCAAAAATAAATAAATAAACGCCACAAACTCAACGGCCCCTACTAGGATAGTTATATCCTGTGTCGGGGTCTGGAAACATACACAATGACAAGGACAAACACGCAGACCGGAAAACATGCCTGTATGGTCAATAAAAACATGTGCTCCGAGCGGGAATCGAATCCGAAACCTGTGGCGCTTAAGGCAGCTTCATTAACGCTGCCCTCAACCTCGTCTTCGAAGGAAGAAGAGCGTGTATCCTGAGATACTTATTTATTAACCCATTAAATGGCCAGTCAGTAACACTGTAGTTAATACTTTCCGAACCTATAACCTATATATATATTTGTAAGATAGAGTATGGTTCTAAGATGGTCATAATTATATTAATCGCATGATCTACCCAAGGCTTCGGGGGATTTAAACAATTGAACTGAGCCATATGTGGTTCAGCGGACACAGATAGTGTTAAAACTTTATTCAGGATGCCGCGCAACGCATGCACGGATCACTATTATAAATAACTTTTCACTCATTAAAGTAATTAATAAACGGTAGATTTTTCGTATTGAAACATATTTTACTTAATGCTCAATTAAAAAAATACCATTTTTAATTAATTCTTATGTTGTATTAATCTCAAATACAGCAAAGTTAGTTTAGTATCCAACAATGACTCAGATCTTAAGTCTGTTACGAAAACTATTAAACAAAGAATTGAAACCAGATGATTGTAGTAATCTATTAACAAAACTCAATGCTTTAATTATATCGAAGACTTTTTGATTAATTTTTGATAATGTTGGTATTATTTTGGTAAAAACTTTTTTTAAGAATATAAGCAGTGTTTTTCAATTCAAGACTAATATCACTATAACTGCCCTTCAAAATAACGTTGTAGCTTGTGCTAGGGGTGGGTATGACTGTAGCCGAAGGGGGTCAGAGTCGAATCCGCAATTCTGAATCTATATGTAGCACAGTGTCGAACCTTCTACCATTGAGCTATCGAAACTTTTATAATAATAATGTCGAGGGTCCGTAAACACGCTTAATAACAATCATAAGCACACCCAGATCTGAAGCCTATATGATCAATACATACATATCTACCGAGCAGGAACGGAACCGACCTTGTGCGCTTAAGCCACAACTTTATAATTCTTAAAAAAACTTAAGAAATCTTCAACCAAAAGTAATAAAGAAACTAAGTATAAGTGAACCATACTTCGCATAGATCTAAAAGAAATTTCCATTCGACACCAACTGGCCGGAGAGAAATGGCTGTAAAAAACGAATCGAGTCACAAAGTCAGGTCGCGTTCGAATATGGAACAAGTTTTGAAATTGGAAAAGGAGTCGCGTCTTGCGCCATGCAAATCGCGGGCACAAATAAAAGTAAATTGTCAAACTTTTGGTATTTGAGGCTAGAAATACATCAGTTCCCGAACTGTTCCCGACTTGTATTAACGTATCGCTCTAATGAGAAAAAGTATTTTGTAACGGAAGTTTCTGAAACTGTTTCGAATGAAACCAAATGTTCGGGGAAGTTGATAGTGGGGAAAAGCACGTTTACGGTTAGTTTTTTTTTATATCATGATATTTATATAACACGAAACGTAAAAAAATAAATAAAGGCAAAACAGACATGCAAACATGGATGTGAAAAATATTGAAAAGTAAAATAATGTTAATACACAAAATTTAATTCTTCATATTTTTTCATACGGGGCTTCTTATATGAGTAAACTTCTTAACTTCAAAGACTAGTAACATTAAAATAGTAAAGTACATAGTGAACTCTCTTTATCGTAGCATTATTCCCGGTATTTTATTTACCCATTCGGCTTATTACTCTTATCCGGATTTGACAGGTTACTAGTTTTTACACGGTGCGATTTCCATCTGACCTCCGCAACCCTAAGGGCGAACCAGTAACTCATTTGGATAAGAGCAATTTACTTATCAAGAATTAATGATTATTATCACATGTTTGTTCAATTCTGTGTTTTGACATGGTATTGCTTATTTGCGTCCATTTATAACAATCATCTACCCGAGCGGGACAACAACGCCACAACAGTGTCGCCCTTCTATTGGTGAGCTGTTGACCTCAACAGCTCACCAATAATGTGTACATTTTACATAAAAGCTATTCATAACTTAATACAAGGCGTGTTTATGTTGTATATTGTATCTAAACATAGCTTTGTGTTTCATTTCAAAAGGAAATGATTTCGTTTAACAGTTTACTGTTCGCAAAATTGTATTGGAAATCTTAAGAAGTGTACAAACATGTCCGCGCGTTGTATAAAAGACAGAGTTTGAAAAGTTCCCATCCAACTTCATCGAGAAATGTTTAATGTTGAACGTTTATTTTTCTTTGACAGAGATGCCGCGGCGTTTTACTTAAAATCTTATGACATTTTTTATAAAAAAAAAAAACGTTTTGCTTGGTGCTTACATCTTATATTTACAGAATATATATTTTAATAAAATAAACCTTTCGTAATGATTATGATGTTTTCTTTCCTTTATTTTAACATTAGCTTCTGCCAGCGGCTGCACCCGCGTGAACAACGATTTGTTTACAAACTCTGACCCCCGCTTCTTTTACAAACTTGGAATGTTATATTTATTTATATCGAATCAACAGCCTAAAAATAAGTTTCAAGCTTCTAGCTCTAAAAATGTCGATATATCCAATCAACTAGTCATCGTCAGTTGGCAAGCAAGCATACGGCCCACCTGATGGTAAGCGGTTGCCGTAGCCTATGAGCGCTTGCAACACCATTAGTAGGTGTCACTCACGTGTTGCCAACCTCGAGATATTGGTTTTTAAATACCCTCTGCCCAGTAATTTCACTAACCTACAGTGCCCTTCAAACAAGAATACAGTAATGCCTAAGCACCACTGTTTGGTGGTAGAATATTTGACACTGCAGTGATACCTACCAAGCCGGCCTCTTACAACAACATATCTACCACCAGTGTGACTGATTGCACCCCCCTCTTTTACAAACTTGGAATGTTATATTTATTTATATCGAATCAACAGCCTAAAAAATAAGTTTCAAGCTTCTAGCTCTAAAAATGTCGATATATCCAATCAACTAGTCATCGTCAGTTGGCAAGCAAGCATACGGCCCACCTGATGGTAAGCGGTTGCCGTAGCCTATGAGCGCTTGCAACACCATTAGTAGGTGTCACTCACGTGTTGCCAACCTCGAGATATTGGTTTTTAAATACCCTCTGCCCAGTAATTTCACTAACCTACAGTGCCCTTCAAACAAGAATACAGTAATGCCTAAGCACCACTGTTTGGTGGTAGAATATTTGACACTGCAGTGATACCTACCAAGCCGGCCTCTTACAACAACATATCTACCACCAGTGTGACTGATTGCACCCCCCTCTTTTACAAACTTGGAATGTTATATTTATTTATATCGAATCAACAGCCTAAAAAATAAGTTTCAAGCTTTTAGCTCTAAAAATGACGATACATCCAATCAACTAGTCATCCCTGCCTTGCAACCCCTTACAACCCTATTTACGCATTAAAAAGTTTGTCCTTTCTTAGGCTCTAAATTATCTGTATGTCAAATTTCATTAAAATCGGTTTAGTTGTTTCGGCGTGAAAGCGCGACAGACAGACAGAGAGACAAAGGATTAACAGAAAAATTATGTGACTTTTTTTTCAGGTCTTTAACTACATTCAATGGTCTCATTGGTACTATACACAAGATAAATAATGATGTGTGTGTGCCAAAACTAACAACACCTAGTGCAGAATATAATATACATTTTTTGTCAGAACAATTATTTTGCGTCATCTCAAACAAGTGCCTTCCCCTTAATAGAGAAAGTAAGAAAAGTGTTGATGGACACATTTTTAGTTTTACTCTACTTAGCAATTTATGTTAGATTTAAATTACTTATTAGTCTTTCTAGGCTAGATCGTAGTATCAATGAAGTGTCTTTAAATAATTAAAGGACACGTCATTAAAAAAAAAAAAAATCTCAAACAAGATTTTAGGATTTTAAGCCTCAATAGCTCAACGGTAGAAAAGCTGACTCCTCTCCGTTAACGCGAGAGTCGCTGGATCGATCCTGACCCCCTTGGGCTTTTGTCGTACCCACTCCTAGCGCCAGCTTCGAGCTTATTTGGAGGGGCAATGGGAATATTAGTAATGCCTTGAAAAAGCATTGCTAATATTTTTATGGAAAAAAAAATTATGGAGAAATCTAACCTCTGGCGTTTCAAGATCGGTGAATACAGTTATAATAATGAACACACTGGTTTAAAACTATAGTCGAATCTTGAATTGTACTTTCCAAAGTGTAATAACATTGTATTATTTTTATTCTAGCTTAAAATATAATAGAGCCCCGTTCCTCCGAAAGATTGGGAATAGTAATATTGTATCATTTGCAAGTGTGGTCCCGATTTCTTTTTCAATTTCATCTTGTTCGCCGCCTTATTGAGGCCGGTGTTACCCTAGCTGAGAACGAGCAATGGGGTAATACCTCGATAAACTACGATATGTATTAAATATTTAACTTTGAACATATTGCCGGCGTTATTCAAGGGACATAAAATTGCTACTTAAGAATACGGGTGTGTGGGTGTGTTGTGTATGTGTTGAGCTCTTTTATTTTTATGCTACTAAGTTGGCAAGCAAGCATACGGCCCACCTGATGGTAAGCGGTTGCCGTAGCCTATGAGCGCTTGCAACACCATTAGTAAGTGTCACTCACGTGTTGCCAAACCTCCAGATATTAAATAAATAATAAATAAATAAACGCTACACACTCAACGGCCCCCATTAGGATACTAATATCCTTTGTCGGGGGTCCGGAAACATTCACAATGATAAGGACAAATACACCCAGACCGGAAAATATGCTTGCATGGTCAATACAAACATATTATGCTCCGAGCGGGAATCGAACCCGCGACCTGTGGCGTTTAAGGCAGGTTCGCTACCGCTGCGCCACAACGTCGTCGTATTGGTTCTTAAATCTCCTTTGCCCTGTAATTTCACTAGCCTATAGTGCCCTTCAAACCGGAACCTAGTAATGCCTAAGACCCTGCTTGGCGGTAAAATATTTGACACTGCGGTGGTACCTACCTAGCCGGTCTCTTACAGCAAAAGACCTACCACCAGTGTGACTGATTGCACTGCTGTGATACAGATTATCCCAAAAACGTCCCGACACCTTCCTTACTTTATTGTTTATGTAGATGCGTATGTTTGGAAATATGACAGTTTTAAAGACACGGTTAAAATGTAAAAAACTCAACCCGCTCCACCTGTCGCAGTTGAAAGAGTACGAATTTTTTCAGTGTGTTATTATCAATGCTCGTTACAAAATAAAAAGAGAGAGATGGCTTAGGCTACATCACAATTTAATATTTATATTGCTACAAACTTGTCTGTCAAAAAGCTCTGGAATGGATCTTTGAAGTTCTAGGTACTGTATTTCTATAATTTCACATATTATACCATGTAAGAGATTTTAACAAAACCTTGAGTTTACCTGTTTAATATCACCAGTCTCAAATTTAGTTAATTACATTAATTAATTTTAAATGATTAAGATCTAAATTTATAAGTAAAGGAGTAACAAATGTTGGCAATTAAGGATTTTTCTTTTCATCTATTAATTTTGCTCCTGGCGAAAACGACTTTCATATTTCATTGCGATTTTTCAACGTTAGCTTCATTATTAATTAATTGCTCTGTAGTATCAGAAAGACCAATTAGTGCATAATTGCACTAATGAATTGATATAAATTAATTTCAAAGAAATTTCAGTCATAATAAATTTCCTTGTTATATTTTAAAAAATCTTTTTAAGTATTCATTAATTTTGTTGGATAAAATTTTCAAAGGCTAAAAATGATATATATTTAAAAACTTCCTCCTCCTGATTAAAAGTAGTTGTTATAACGGACTTATGAAGGAAGAAAAAAGAAAGTGTAAAGAGATAAGAAAAGGTAAAAAGGTCTAAAGCAAAAGGCAACAGTACAAATACTGCTATACAACAATTGTCTTAATGAGTATCTTCTTCGAATTTGCAGAGAAGAGGTGCCTCAATGTCACCATTGCACAGGGCACTGAGACGATGTTCAACGCACTCTTAAAGAATAAACGACCCCATCGCCCGCTGTTGAGATAACCTCTGTCCCAGCAAAGATTATTCCACCAGTGCAATCAGTCACACTGGTGGTAGATATGTTGTTGTAAGAGGCCGGCTTGGTAGGTATCACTGCAGTGTCAAATATTCTACCACCAAACAGTGGTGCTTAGGCATTACTGTATTCTTGTTTGAAGGGCACTGTAGGTTAGTGAAATTACTGGGCAGAGGGTATTTAAGAACCAATATCTCGAGGTTGGCAACGCCTGAATGGCACCTACTTATTGTGCTGTAAGCGCGCTTAACCAAGCACTTTGGCAACATAAAATAATAAGTTTTCAACATAAAAGAATAAGTTACAACGACGTGTCTTGGTCAAGCGAATTGGGATAGACCTTTCTTCATCATTGTGGCTTCTATCCAAAGGTAGCATTTAGGACGACACCCTAACGAAGGTGATCACCAAGAGGGTTTTAGTGGGTAAAAATCCCTCATAGCCATTATTTCTCCTAAATCCGGGATCTTATGAACATTTTCCTCCCATACTAAAAACTCTTCCTGGACAGATCTGGGGACAAAATCTAGTAGCGAAGTAAATGTCAAATCGTAACCTCACCCCGTGACCGATCGATCAGTCTTGCATGCCCTAGAAAGCAATGGGTTGGGCTGAAGTTTTCACTTGATTTTAATAAAATTTCAATTTCATTTTAACTGTCTTGAAGCAGCAATAGTATAAAAAATTAAGTTTTAAAATAAATATAAACGCTACCCACTCAACGGGTATAAAAACACAAAAGTACAACCAGCCTGAGTGGAACACATGCCTGTATACATGTATAGTCAATACAATTCGATCAAATGGAAGCCTCAATAGCTCGACGGTAGAAGGGTCGACTCCGTTCCGTTAACGCAAGAGTCTCGGGTTCGATCCCGACCCCCTTGGGCTATTGTCGTACCCACTCGTAGCGCAAGCTTCGAGCTTATTTAGAGATCATAAATATTAGTAGTACCTTAAAAAGGGCAATACTATTCTTTTCATTAAAAAAAATTGCTCCGAGAGGGAACTAGCGACCATTGGCATTCAAAGCAGGTTACCGCTCACTACGCCACAACGGTCAAATAAAACTGAATAATTCGCGGAACTCGCACACTTTTATTCCTCAATTTTACTGACAGAATAATCCCCACGTTTATCTAAAATTCGTATTCACTCATACGAATATATTCATATATGCAAAATTGTAAAAATGAAATGTAGGTATATTTTCATTTTGCAATGTAATATAATTTAGATATCCATAAAATTTTACGTCTGTTTGTAATTATAAACTAACAACGTTTCACTTAATGCATATGAAAGATTATACATATGCACACATAAGAAAATCAATTTTAAAATGTTTGTCTGTCTGTTTGTTCCGGCTAATCTCTGAAACAGCTGGACCGATTTTAAACGCTTTCACTGGCTGATAGCTGATGCTAAAAGCAGTAAATTAGGCTTACTTTTATTTAGAAAAAGAATAAGAGTTCCGTGTAATAAAGAAAAATCGGCATACCGTGCGAGCGGAGTCACGGTTACAACTAGTGTAGTATAATTTAGATATCTGTAAATGTAAAATTACAATTTCGACTTTTGGGCATATTGTGTGTTGACAGTCGTGAAGATGGTTAATATTTAATAGAGTGTAGCCCGCTCCTACACCCTTTTTACAAACGAAAATTCTAACCAGTGAAAAGAAGTACTAAGGTTTACTTGGACAGTCTGGCGCTTGTATATGCGTATGTATGTATGTACATATGTATCTATGTACTTGTACGAAGAAGGTGGCTGTTAAATTGTTGATTCAATCTTTTATAAAAGTACGTTATATCCCAAAAATGTTTAAGAATAATTCATTTTGAGTTAGAGCCAGTTTTGGGTTCTTCCTAGCATTACTGCTGGTATTATACGAGTATTTACCCATAATCTGCTTATTACTCTTGTCCGGATTAGACAGGTTACTAGTTTTTACACAGATCGATTGCCATCTGACCTACACAAACCTAAAGGCGAACCAGTAACGCATTGGATAAGAGCAATTTACTTAACGATAATTATCAGATTTTATGTGATAACAACCGGGATCTACAGTTTTACGTGCTATCCGAGGCACGGTGGAGAGACGCACGCACAAACACCCAGACCGAAACAGATATTTTTAAGATCAATACATTATGCCCTAAATATAATGTATTATTTCTTTTTAAATGAAAAATAGCATAATATTTAAAACAACATAAGCATAATATACCTATTAGTTACCTACAGCGATCACACAATCGTCTGTAAAGATTGATGACATTAAATCATTTTAAATTCGAAAGCCGAAACCAGCTGCAACTGGCATGCCGTGCATTGCCATTAAAAGTAATCAAAAATTTCTTTTTTAGGCCAAGACCTTTCGCGGGTGTTTGAAAGAAAAAAAAAGATTTTTGAAAGTATCAACAGTATCTGATGAACGGTTAAAAAGCGCATTGAGGACAAACATTCATTATTATATATATATTTTACAAAAACATAGATTTTTAATAGAAAAATACAGTCAATAAGAAACCAATCAACTCGAGCGTAGTATACGGCAGTAATCCCTTATTTATCCCCGTATTCAACGGGGTGGGGCAGAAATTTATGAGTACCCAAAGATACGTTTAATCCACCGCGCCCTAATAGTACTATAAAGTATCATAATTTACCTGAGTCCGGACAATGTTGGGTATTTCAAATTACTCAATGAGTTTTAGAACATACTTTTTAAAATGTTTTGATACATTAAATTTTTCTTAATCACTTTTATGATGAGAATGAAATATATATAATGTTAAAGAATGAAAAAGGCTTTTTGCACTAACTCTACCCGTGGCTTCATTTGGGTGGTCTGTCTGTCTGTCTGTCTGTCTGTCTAACAAATAATGTCTGTCTATAAAAGAATGAGATGAATATATATAATATAAAATAGTATGTATATTTCTGTCGCATTCATTCCTACACATTTTTGTATTTGTGTCTCTAACCTGTCGTTTTTTCCGTTGCATCCGGTTTGAAATCACAACGATTCTAAAGAAGTTCCACTTTAAAATATATAGACGTTTATAAAAACAGTTGTTATATTGACATTACAATCAGACATATTAAAAAAGCTGAAAGCGATTTTTCTATCGAAAAATCAGATATGAAATTTATGTCTTAAAATCTACATCAATTTTAAAAGCTTCATAAAATATTAACGATAATGATAATTTTTATCATCAGATCCACATACACCCCGTAAAGGCTGAGATTGGGAACATATGTCGTTTATTTATTATGCAGTAGACTGAAGCTATCGAGTTGTACGTGACCGGTACATAATGAACACTTTAATAAAATAAATGTACATGGAAAATTGTTGTTATATATATCGCACACCTGGATCTAAACAGAGCTAATTCAAAAATCTCCATTTTTGAGTTATGGATACCATCGATTTTCTGACGTCAATACCTAACGACCAACAAAACAGATTTAATGAAACAATGAGGAACGGACGTGCACTTTGTAAGCAAATTAGAGTTATTTTAAGTTGATTCCGTGTTGTTGATTTAAACCTGTAAATTTTAGTAATATTAATTCGAGTTTTCGCTCTTTTTATAGTTAGTGCTGAGTGAATCAAAGTCACATTTTGAGTTGAATCTGTATTTATAGTAAGGTGAGTGATTTTTTCATTATTATTTAGAATTGTTACCGTTTTGTGGAAGAAATTTTGAATTTGTAGTTGACTCTGTTTTGTTGAGTCATTTTTTAAACTCTAATATTTCTTTAAAAAACAAATAAAATAGAATTATTTTGCATGTGGGATTGAAGTTTTTTTATTTTAATGTTATTTTATTTTCATCTTAGTAATTAAACAGCTTGTTGCATTTTTATTCCACTGTTTTGAGTTAAGTCAGTTTAGATGGCTAATTACACGATAGCACCCGATGGTTAGTAAATTTACACTGTTAATTGCAGATAAATGAATTGAATCGTGGACGGTTTTTAGTCAATATGGTTGAAGAAAGAGACAAAGAAAATATCAGTCCTAGTATACTGAGCCAACGTGAAAATATACAACCATTTTTAAAACAAACGGGCAAACGGGCAGGAAGCTCACCTGATGTTAAGCGATCACCGCCGCCCATGAACATCTGCAACACCAGAAGGCATGCAGGCGCGTTGCCGACCTTTAAGGAAAGAATACGCTCTTCTCTTGAAGGTTCCCAAGTCGTATCGGTTCGGAAAGATCACCGGCGGAAGTTGATTCCACAGAGTGGTTGTGCGAGGAAGAAAATGTTTTTTAAATCGCGCTGTTGTGGATTTCCAGACATCGAGGTGGTATGGATGGAATTTAGAGTTTTGTTGCGATGTCCGATGGTGAAATTTTACCGGCGGGATCAATCCAAACAATTCCTCAGAACATTCCCCGTGATATATAGAAGATGAAGAGTGATCCGACATCTCTACGCAATTCCAAAGGATCAAGCCGATCGGAAAGAGCTTGATTGTCGACAATTCGAGCCACCCTACGTTGGATGCGGTCAGTTGGAAGTAGCTGGTACTGGGGCTCTCGCCCAGAGCTGAGAGCAGTACTCCACGTGCGGTCGAATTTGCGCCTTGTAAAGCTGTAGGCGATGAGCCGACGTGAAGTAGTGCCTCGCCTTGCTGAGCACACCAAGCTTTTTAGAGGCCAATTTGACCTTTCCTTCCAACTGACCGCAGAACTGAACGACGCTCGAAATGTCGACACCAAGTATTCCGATATTAGCTGTGTTCGTGGTTGATAAATGTATTCCGAGCACGTCTAAACAACAGCAAACTGGTACACTAAATTATTACATTTCACCAATCCGAAGTGATGAAAGTGACTTCCATGACTCAGATCAGGACCAAATTTTCCGATTAATACAAAAAAGTTAGAAACCATCTAAGATCGTACCTTCTAGTTCCGATATCTACCGGGATTATAAACAACAAAGTGAAAAAGATGGCTTACCTTTTGCCACATCTTGCACACCCAACAGGATATTAAACACCGAATTCAACATTTCTTTTTTCGTACCGTAGAAAGATCAATGTGATATGTGCAATTATACTCAAAAACATAACATAATATCGCACACCTAGATCAGGTGTGCGATATTATGTTATGTTTTTGAGTTTGTTTCGCCGGCTCTTCTTGGGTAGAGGTTTAAATTTGAAGCCGGTGGTAGGATCTGACTTTCAACAAATAATATTCTTTTGACTTTGAATAAAAATATTTGAATTTGAATTGAATTTTATATTCACTTAAGTCTAATTTGCTGTATCGATAATTAGTGATTTTTCAAAGAAAATTTCCTGCAAAATACGTTTAGAAAAACAAGAAAACTCTAGACTACCTCATTATATAATCAACGTCATATTTCAAAGATTAAAGTTAGATTGAATTGAATTATAAATTAAGGCTATGTATTATGTAGTGTAGATTATTTAGACATTTAATTAGACTATTATAATTATATCACGTTTCATATGTCAAGGCCACTGGACTAGCTTAAAGTTTGTTCCGTTTTTAGGGACAACCCTTGGGGGCTCAAAATTGGTTTTGTATTTAGGGGTCTCCAGCGCGGTCCAAACACGGCTTAGGAACTTATCGGGACTCATATTTTATGCGGTAGGTTATCCTTTCCGGTAGGTAAGATTTTATAAATAACTCAATTGCAGCGTCTTGTGCCAATATATCATTAAATATGATATATACCTATCATAATTACTATAGATTTTATTAACTAAACCAAAACAAAAAATGGTAAACAAATTATTTATAAATTATTTTCAAGCATTTTTTTTAAATTCTTTATTTAAGGAGCTTTGTCACAAATGCGACCACGTCGCTCCATATGGCTTTTACACAATAATATTCTATTAAATCTAAATATTTAAAGTTCTTGCATTTATAACTAGCTTAAATAATTTGTACAATAATTTTGCTGATTTAGAAGATGGCTTAGCAAGTATTACATTAATATCACCAGTTCTTAAAAAGATATTGTTTGTTTCCAATAAAATACGTCTCTGCAACTCAATCCGAACACACTTCACTAAAACATGGTAAACGTCTTCCGGGACCCCACATTCCATGCAGTTTGGTGACAATACTTTACCCATTAAATAAGCGTTTCAAGCATTTTGTTGATATAAACGATCATCTTGTTTTTACAGATTTTTGGTTATTAAATAAAACTTACCAAAAACATCAATACAGCCAATCTGCCAAGTCATGGTAGGCTGTGTATTAATTTGACACATGTAGCAGCCTCTATCTTCAGCTCGCAAATGTCGTATACGTAGCTGCCAAGTTCTAGGTGCGTCCAGGCTGACAGCATACCTGGAGCCTAAGACAGCTCTCTCGTGCATCGTCAAAACTGTCTGGTCTTCGGCTCGAAGCCAACCCACCTGAAAAAATAAAGAAATATAATCCATGTTCAACTAATAAGTTGTGTTCAATAATTGTTACTCAATCAGGAGAAAATGGCTGAATGGATTTTAATGAAATTAGGCCACATAAAATTTTTATAAACGCTACACACTCAACGGCCCCCATTAGGATATTGATGTCCTGTGTCGGGGGTCCGGAAACATACACAATGACAAGGACAAATACACCCAGACCGGAAAATATGCTTGCATGGTCAATACAAACATATTATGCTCCGAGCGGGAATCGAACCCGCCACCTGTGGCGCTTAAGGCAGGTTCGCTACCGCTGCGCCACAACGTCGTCGTCACAACATATATAGACTGTTACCAGGATTAACATAATATAATTAACGGTAAATTCCCGTGGGAGAGACAAAAAATTAAATACAAGATTTTATTGTCGATATACATAGTCTTATGGAATCCAGACTAATAGTAATTGTTATTCAATCTTATATAATATACCTTTTCAAACCTAAATTGCTGGACTGATTTTGATGAATTTTGGTATAGAAATAGATGTGACTTTGGATAAGAAATGGCCATTTATTGTCGTAAAAAGAGGGAAGAGGTTAAAATAGGGACTTAAAGTTTATATTGGCAACCATTAAATTGTTTTGCACCTCATTAGAAAACGTTATTCACGCCTAAGCCTAGTGCAGATACTAGTAAAGATATATTGTATAAATAATAAAATAAATAATTTGAACGAAAATAAATAAAAACTTTTCCGTGTTCTACTCATTAGTATTTCAAGCCTTAAGAAGTAGAGCGATTATCATTCATTACAAGTAGCTCCAAACAGCGGGTTGGCTGGTTGCCTACAGCGTAACAATGCACAAAAATCAAGGTGCACCTTCTCCGGTTTACGAAACGCCTTGTGAATTTTAATATCACACACGGACCCTTAGTCGAGACCACAGATTAAAAATGTTATATATATATAATTATATATCTTTTTTGAGTTTTAAAAATTTTGGTAGAGTGTACAAATATTTCAGAAAATATAAGTGCATTTGTTCATAGTTTTAAAATATTTTTTTAATTATTAAAATGTACATACATTATGGAATAAAATGTATAAAATAATGGTATAGTTTTTTACAAAATATTGTTATAGCACAGTAGAAATTAAAATGAATCTTTAAGTAATTTAAAACATCACAAATATGTTTTATTATTGATATAGACTGGCAGACCCGGTCCCGTGTTGCTGTGGCAAAATAAATTGTTGTCATAATTGTAATTTCATACACAACACAAAACCTTTAGTAAATTATCCATTTAAACATTTCTTACGAACCACTCTGTTTATTGGTGAAAACCGTATAAAAAACCGTTCAGTGAGACCGACGCATATAGGGACATTGTTTTATAAAATTATGTAGTGATAATGATAACATACATAAAAATTTAAATCGTTAAATCAATTTTAATCCCAATAAAATCATATCTCCAAAGTTCATTCATAGTAATTATTTAACTGAAAAATAGCTTTCAAAATTGATTCTTTAATTGCATTAAGATATGCGACAATGCATTTTATTTATCTTACTCAAATTGATGAAGCTGTTTACGGCTAGTCTGTGGCGTTGTGTATTCGTATACCTCCGTTGTCAGGCCGTCTTTTGTTACTTTTTCGCCCGCTGATTTCTTTTGTTTTTTTTTCTCCGATTAGTCGCTTTTGTCCGGAACTTCTTATTGTTTATTATGGAACCTAATTCGACGCCATGATTGAGGTCTGTGCCGGGATGAGTGACAATGTCCCGTTTATTGTTTCCGCTTAATTAATTTTCTGATTGCTTTAAGGATAATTAGTTCGGACTTCTGAATGTTTATTTTATTTATGATTAGTTTTTCACTATTATATTATGTGTTTAATTTTTGTTTTTTTTTTTTTGAATGTGTATTGCTGTTGGCCCTACTGGCCTTGACAGCGTCACCGGGCGGGGGGCCGCGTACAGAGACTCAGCCGTGATAAAGGGGCAGCCCTCACGGGGGCTCAAATTTGAAATTTCATTTTTGTATTCGTATTTCTTAGAAAGAACAGTTCACCGAAGTTAATATTTTATAGTATTGAAATTAAATGTTCCCACAAGAACCTTTTCTTGATTTATATAAATATAACATAGTATATATTTGTCCTTGTCATTGTGTATGTTTCCGGACCCACGACACAGGATATAAATATCCTAATGGGTGCCGTTGAGTGTGTAGCGTTTATTTATTGTACAATTTACTGCGTTACGTTCAGATTGAATAAAATTGTCATGTTTGGATATCATCCAAGGTTTTTGTAGTTTTTATTTAGAATTTTCAACCAATACTACAGCATACTTACAAATAAATACGAACTATATTTAAAAATAATTACATTTACACTTTCCAATGGGAATAAGGCATTGGTGGAGCGAATATTAGCCGCATTTCCTCGCTAAATCGCAATATACTTATAAAATGCATATATAAAACTATACAATTTAATCTACATTCGGACAAATCAAACAGACTCACAAACAAACAAACACAAATATACACGTTGTAACTCGGTGTCGATGTGGGACGCAAATGTTTGTCCCCACAAGGACAGGACCGGGAAATGTTTACGGCGGTCAAACTTTGCGTTTGAAACTACTGTTACGGCGCGAAATAGTTAATTGTTTGATTTCGAAGTTCTCTTGGACTTTTATCACTATATAGTACGGAACTCTTTCGTTTGTTTTAATGTCCCTTCACTAAGAAGCGTATTAATGGTGACTTTTAAGGCATCACTAATATTCCTCTTACCCTTCAAATAAGCTGGTAGCTTGTGATAGGAGTGGCTACAACAATAGCCCAAGGGGTCAGGATCGAACCCGCGACTCTCTCGCTAACGGAGTGGAATCGGCCCTTCTATTATTGAGCTATTTAGACTTTCTTCTTACACAGTATCCGATACTTTTTATACTTATATATATTGTTAGAAATCTTTATTTCTCACTAGGAAAAATAAAAGTGCTTAGCAATAACTGAGAGTTCGTAGTAGTCAAATTTTACTACAAACCAACTACGAAGTATACACTGACTAGAATTTTATTAGAAGTGGCACTAACATTTTATGTTGGATTGTGAGAAATTGACATACTACTAATGACTAGTCTGCTATTGTTAACTTGTACGAACGATAGACCTGGAGACCTCTAAGAGAAGAGCCTATTCCTTCCTTAAAGTTCGGCAACGCACATGCATACCCTCTGAAGCTGAAGATGTTCATGGGCGGCGGTGATCGTTTAGCATCAGGTGAGCCTCCTGCCTGTTCGCCCCCTCTTACATCAAAAAAATTATAAAAACACCGTATGTAAAGTTATGATACAGCCTTATATAAAGTGATGACACACTCTTGATTTGAAAATGCGGCGCGTATCAGGAACGAGGAAGCGAAGCAAAGCAAAATTATGTTATTATAAAGTCCTGCTTCACAAATTTTAATAGATGCACAAACAATGAATTACAATTATAATTATTTAGTAAACTTAATTAGTTACCAATTAACTTGATCGTTAATTAAAGCTCACAATAACGACGTTGCAATTTAATCAAGATAATAATTGAACTAATTGTTACCACAAGGTTTTTTTACATATACCATAAACGTGCCAAATCAAAAGTATGGATAGATAGATAATAGAGACTACGCTACTATGTGGAGACGCCTGCATCACTTAGTAGCGAAGTAAGTTAGTTTCTGAAAGGTAAGACGGTATGGAAAAGAACAGATTAAAGTCTGAGCCTACGGTGTTCACACACATCTAATAATCTGTTTTATTATTTGATTTTTTCTGTTTTATTATTTGATTACTGGGCATTGATACTTACTTACTCGATTATTCGGGGCATTGATACTTCACGTCTCTGCGCGTGTAATTCTCCGGCTGGTTCAGTATCGAACCTGCAACTCTCACACTATCGGAGTAGGTCCTTCAACCGTTGAGCTATTGAGTCTGAGATGTGAGTTATTGTAGTCTGAGAGTTGTCTATGTGCATTGACCATTGCCCAACCGTGTCATGGAGATTACGTTAATATCAAAAATCTGATGAGAGTAGTGAAAGTAATGCGAAGGCCTTGAGAAACTTTAGAAACCTTAACTATCATAGTTAGAAGAAAAGATACGTAAACTGTACTATAATGAGATAATTATAGGCAATGCGAATGAAGTTATGAGTAGCGTTAGTAGTGTAAGTAAAGCCACGGACACTGCTAGTATAATTATAAATTGCTAGTTTCATGTTAAGCTTTTGTGATTCACAGACGGCCGCAAGCACTTCGAAATGAATGAAATTTCACAGGTTTCATTTAAACTTCTCCCTACAGTTATTTTATTTAAGTATAAAATGAAATTACATTTTACAAACTGAACAATTATTTTATTTATTTATTTATTAAGTCAATATTTATTAACAATATGTTTTATACTAAAGTCTTACAAAACCTGACAATTGGTTTGACTGTAAGATCATATAAAGTTATACTATTAAGTCAAATAAATATACTAATAACAACAACATTTTATACATTTAACATAACAATAAAATATAACGTACCTATATCTAAGAAAAACGAGAAAATAATTAGAATTATAACAATTAATATACATACAAATAACTGTAACATAACTATGACAGTAAGAATGATAATAATAATAATAATAAAGAGAGTTATAATGATTTTTTTTTTAATCGTTACATAAATTTAAAAAATATTTTCTTAATTTTGTCTTAAATGTATATTTATCAGCTTCACATCTTATATTCTCTGGTAGGGAATTAAAAAGAAATGGAATGCGTTTTTTCAATGTTCGGTCTCCAAAGTAATTAGATATTCTGGGTATATTAAATTTGCCGGTAGTGATAGAACGAGTATTGTGTATGTTATTTATAATAGGTAAATTATGTTCTTGATATAATGTATATGGAATTAATTATTTAAAATCGATCATTATAAAACGGGAAACCGCACTTTATATTATTAAATACCATTGTCGTTTATATCGATAGATATTGATAAAAAGCTTGGAGACACTTCTCAAACCAAAAAAAAATTGGTTTTGTAAAAAAAAAAAAGAAAATATTTGATTGTTTTTTCCATAAAATATATTATTTGAAATTGTTAAACATAACTGTAAATTTAAAGATTAATTAAATTAATAAATAATAATTTTATGAAAAATAATTATGTTAATTCAATAATTTTTTAGGAAGAAATTGAAAACAAAACAACAACAATGAGTCAGATATGTTCGGCCGCAAGCGAAGATACAAATAAAACAACCTAATTATTTTAAACAATTAAATTAATTGCTACTTAAAAATTACAATTATAAACTAAATTTAAAATAGGTGAGTAGAGATCGATGTAAGATTTAAGACTGATGCTATAAAATACGCGTAAAACATTATTTAATTATTAAGATTACACGATGGATGTCGCAAGAAGCACAGGTGTGGCCTTTGGGTGGTAGATTTCCCGTTAATTGTGTGTGGCGACGAAAATTTCCCAAAGTGTCGGTATTCGTCGTCAATTTAAAGGTGTCGGGATGTGACGACCCCATCGGCCGCTGTTGGGATAACCTGTCCCAGCAGAGATTATTCCACCTGTGCAATCAGTCACACTGATGGTAGGTCTTTTGTTGCAAGAGGCCGGCTAGGTAGGTACCACCGCATTACCAAATATTCTGCCGCCAAATAGTAGTGCTTAGGCATTACTGTGTTCCGGTTTGAAGGGCACTGTAGGTTAGTGAAATTACTGGGCAGAGGAGATTTAAGAACTTATATCTCGAGGTTGGCAACGCGTGAGTGGCACCTACTAATAGTGCTGCAAAATGATATAGTAAGTAATATATTAACAAGTCTAAACATTAAAATATTCGTAAATACAAAACACAAACATAACAAACAACATATCCTAAACAAGCAATCTTGTACCTCAGTAATATCTTTACTACGAAATTTGTTTCAGGGCTAGTCATGCGTAAATCACCATGTACACAATGCTATCTCGAGTCCACTTGGAATCACTTTAAATGCACAGACGTATGGAACAATATTTGCTATTCGGACGTCCCTAAACAGGTATTGAATCGTCTTCGTTAGCATGTCCAATACATAGCAAATGGATTCTACGTTACGTTGAATGGTAAAATAAACATGTCTAGAATAGTACTTTAAATAACGCTATAAACTCAACGGTCTCTATTAGGATAGTTATATCTTATGTCTGGGGTCTGGTAACATACACATTGACAAGGAAAAATAAACATCTGCTCCAAGCGGGAATCGAAGCCGTGACCGGTGCTTAAAGCAGGTTCGCTACCGCTGCGCTATATTGCCGTCTTATAAATACTCCAACGAAATGATTGTATAATATTATAGAACTGTATTCACAAATATAAAAATCCCGATTAACAATATAATAATAATAAGAAACTTTTACATAAATAAAGATATTTTACATGCATTTAATATGCTAGCTAAAAGGGCGGTTCCAGACTAATGTTTTTTGCCAAGCATAACCTCGATAGGCTATATGGTTCAGTAAACGTACTTACACGCTCGCTTCATTTGGCGCTTGAAAAAGCCGAACGCCGAACACGATTTATTCCGACATGTTCCGGCATGCTCGAACCAATGATGGCGACTTTCCGGAGCATATTATTACAAAATGGTTAGATCATAACACGAGCTTAAAGCACGTGATCGCTAGTAGGAGCTGCGCGTGCGGTAAAAGGCACGCCTAATATGCACAGGTACAGTGTACGTGTAAAAAAAATAATTATTTCATTAAAAACTTTTATTATTTTCATGCAGAGATAAAGGGATAGCCTTGCCTCCTGCAAGGCTGAACCACGGCAATGAACGTCATTGGGAATGGAGGTTACTTAAATCTAAGGCGCATCCTTTATTTTATATACAGACGTACTTACTACAAGCTTTATAGAGCGGACATACCTCACTATCAACAGTTCTATAACGAGAATTACTCACTCATCTTCTTTGATCATTGCAAAGAACATAATTACCAATCAATATCGGCCACTGTTTGCACTACATACAAATGAATTATTTACGTTGCATTTCAACCAATTACAGTCATGAAAAATTACGTGGTAACGTTTCTATTCCACAGAGTATTTCAATTTCGTCGTTTTACCTAACAAGCGACATAAAAGATGGCCTGTACAAGTAATATGACCACATAAATATGACATTTTAATTTGGTATTTTTAAGTAAGTTATGACATTTTAATTTGGTATTTTTAGAAATCCAGAGAATGCTTTGTAAGTTCTTCAAATGTGAAAGTATAGCTAATAGTTTGTTCATTTGCATTCAATAGGATCGTAATTTAAGTGAAATTTCTTTAGCATCGTTGTGATTTCAAACCAGATGCAACGGAAAAAACGACAGATAAGGGACACAAATACAAAAATGTGTAGGAAGAATGAGACAGAAGTATACATACAATTATATCTTTTCGGTCTCTCCTCTTTGCGCCATGCTTTAGTGAGCCAGAGCGAGAGAGCAAATGTCAGTGTGTATGTATATTGCACACTGATCATACTTGCTTGTATTTGAGCATTTAACGTGTGTTAGTATATGTGAAAAGGACGTGAGCTAATACTACTATACGCTGTATGCGGCTGCGTATTACAGATTTTTAGTAAGAAGTCAGCGTGGTGTGTTATTATTTAGCAATGTTTGTGAATATTTTTATATCTTGTTATATATATTCATGTCATTATTTTTTCGATTTACTGAATTTTCACTTCTATCGTGTGTGAATCGCACACACACCTTTTTTCCATAGGACGTAGAATCAAGAGAGCTTTGTGAATTAAGATCTGACACTACGTCGATTAAAAATAATCAATAATGTAACAATTGAGCTAGTTATCCCACTAATCCCACTTATATTAAAAATGTGAAAGTTTGGATGGATGAATGGATGTTTGCTACTCTTTCACGCAAAAACTGCTGCACGGATATATGTAGATGAAATTTGCTACACACATAGCATATCACCTGGATTAAAACAGGATACTTTTTATCCCGGAAAAATGTTGGGTTCCCGTGGGTTATCAAAAACTATATTAATTTGAGCGAAAAATTAAGCTTTCCTTATAATATCAATATATCAATCATGTAATATTTTTCGTATAACATGAAACATTTTTGATTTTTAATTTAAAAACTATGTAGACGAAATATTCATATTTAGCTATAAACTAGTCATTTGCTGTTTTAAATACGGTATTATTTCTGTATATGTTAATAATTTTAACTAAATTGACGTAAAGCCGAAAAAGCGTCGCTTTCCAAAAATAAATACATTGTAATATAAGAGCGCACAGCGTAAATTCGTCCACCCTCTATTTCATCATATTACCCTTAAAACCTTATTTTTATAAAAATGTTTTTGACAACGTCCTCAAAAAACGTACTTTTTCCAAATTATATCACAGTACCAACTATTTTTAGAATATTTGAATGTTGTATAATTATTATTAATTATATCATTATTAAAAATAAATAAATTAGAAAAAACACTAGCAAAAGAAATGTATGGAAAAATCACATTAAAAAAAGCAGCACAATATTTTTATTATTTTGAAAACTAAAACAACTTGGAAAATACAAATTATTTATAGTAACTCCTTCTAAATTTTTTAATTAATTAAATGATGCTTATCACGATAAAAGTATGATTAATTATTAACATCTCATTAATCGGTTTTAAACTATTTTTGACATAAAACGGACGAACAGAAACGGAAATAATATGGTACATTGTTTTGGTCGTGGGCTCTCGTACAAAAGTGTCAATTTGCAATGTTAAAAGCAATATTCTTTTAAAAGACACACGCTCGAGGCAGTTTGACTGGTGGCAATAAAGCTTTTACGCTGGAAAATATATTTTAAGCGCTTTCAGTATACAGGAACTATATAACATGGGATAACTTTTTTGTGTTTTTCAATTATCAAGCCCAATAAAAAAGGAAGTAAATGATTTGGAAAGATATTTGTATTGATGCAAGAAAAAAAAGAAAACGGATCAGTTCTTTTTTTATATTAGATTCTTCTTCTGATGGAGCCATTGCCCTACCTAGTGTCAGATTTGTTCAGGTCGCCCATATGCCTATACTCTGACTTGACATATCGACTATTGTCAAATTGATAACATCCGGAACTGACTTCTTACGTGCCCTCCAAAGCATGGAGACGCTCAGTTGAAATACCACTATGCGTCTACCGATCAGTGAGCACACCCGTATGATAAGAGCGTCTCTTTATATTAGACTAGCGGCCCGCTCCGGCTTCGCACGGGTATAAAATATATAGCCTATGTCATTCACTGCAAAAATGATTAAAATCGATCCAGTAGTTTTGATTTATTCTTTACTGCCCGTGGCCCGCACGCGTTAAATGTAATTATTTACGACAACACATTAGAAACCTCAAAAAAATTTTTCTCCACTATTAAATGGATCTTATTATACATATAAACCTTCCGCTTCAATAACTCTATTTATTAAAAAAAACCGCATCAAATCCGTTGCGTAGTTTTAAACATTTAAGCATACATAGGGACAGAGATAGCGACTTTGTTTTGTACTATGTAGTGATACTAAGCGTTTTCTGCTGCCCATGAACATCTGCAACACTGAAGGACATTTTAGGCCTCCAGTGATTTCACTCATCGAACGAAATGTAAAAGTACAAGTACTGCTGCTTCACGTTCACATTTTATGATATAGTAATACTTCCTTGATCAAACAATCCAGTTCATAAAGATTCACTTACTTTATGTTTTCCGAGGTTTGTAACAGCGCAACCCAGTACCGCCTCTCGGCCTAGGAAGAAGGTGTGGTTGCCGATAGGTATCTCGAAAGCTGGTTCTTCAGAGAACTTCTTTGTTGTGGTTTGAGAATCTGAAACAATGTAGTTTTGATATAATTTTTTATAATAAATAAATAAATAAACACTACACACTCAACGGCCCCCATTAAGATAGTGAGCCTACCTTAAGTCCCACCGGTCGCGGGTTCGATTCTCGCTCGGAGCGGATGTTTGTATTGGCAATACAAGCATGTTTTCCGGTCTGGGTGTGTTTGTCCTTATCATTGTGAATGTTTCCGGACCTCCGAGACAGGATATAACTATCCTAATGGGGGCCGTTGAGTGTGTAGCGTTTGTTTATTTATTATTATTTAGTTAATATGATAATAAGTAGAATTAATTTATTGAAATATAAAAGCAGGACAAAAGAGAATTCAGTACTCGGATATATTTGTAAGAAAACGGTGAAAGTATTCAATAGAAAGGCGAAATTTTGCTTTCTAAAATATTAATACGAGTAATCGCATTATCTCAATGCCGAGTTTTCTAATATGTTTTATGAAATTAATCCTTGTGGAAAAATTTTGGGCATCCATTTTATTAATCCTAGATTTAGCCCTTATCTTATTACTCATTATATATTATGTTTAGGTATACAATGCCTAAGATATGTATATGTATGTTTAAAATAAAGCATTTATTAAGCTTTTGGCATTATGTCTCTGTGACAGTAGATATTATTCACACAAGTGCAATCAGTCACACTGTGTTAGGTCTTTTGTTACAAGGGCCAGCTAGGTAGGTACCACCGCAGTGTCAAATATTCTAACACCAAATAGTCGTGATTAGGCTTTACCGTGTTCCGGTTTGAAGGTCTTTGTAAGCTAGAGGAATTACTAGGCAGAGGAGATTTAAGAACCAATATCTCGAGGTTGGCAACGCGTGAGTGGTGTTGCGCGCGCTCATAGTCGTACTGCAACCGCTTATCACATCAGGTTATTAGGACCACTATAAAGCATGTTCAGGAATAAAAAGTAATAAAAGTGTAATAAAATAGTTATATATATAAAAATAATAATCACATACAAAATAATGATGTATGTTGAGATAATTACATTGTGGTTTTGAAAAACAGTAGGTGATTTCTTGATAGCACAGCTTATTAAAGCAGCAGAGAACACATAGACTATCCGCCATGACACACGAGAGACAGAGAGAGAGAGAGGGTGGGGAGAGAGAGAGAGAGAGAGAGATACAGTAAAATTCTATTTCACACATTATAATACGGGTGACCAACATAAAAAGTATATTAACATGGTTGTACATAATTATGTCATTGGTACACAGCAAGATACGTCAATAGAATATTATTTTGAGATAGAAATTTTAAAATTCACTGGCGATATATTGGTTGTATGTTACAATCAAAGTAATCTTGAAGCCTCAATAGCTCAACGGTACAAGGGCCGACTTCACTCCATTAACGCGAGAGTTGCGGGTTCGATCCTCATCCTCATTGGGCTATTGCAGTACCCATTCCTAGCGCAAGCTTTGAGCTTATTTGGAGAGGAAATAGGAGTATTACTAATGCATAGGAGTATTACTTGAAAAAAGCATTGCTAATATTATTTTATAAAAAACTAATATTAATGTAACAATCATAGCATTCATACAAAAGCGGTTCTATAACACGCTGTGATATTTACAGTATCATTAAAGTAAAACAATAGAGGATTTTGAACCTTCAAACTACTGTATCGTAGATACAATCGATATTTGACTTTATTGACAAGTAATGAAGATATAATTTTCTTATTACACTATCTGCCCGTATAAGCAAGTTTGTTCTATCCCCTTTTGTTGTTAAGGCTTCTGTTTTAAAGTTCTTCGAAAGCGTTATATTGAAATATCATGTAATGATGAAAATTTTACAATATTCAGCTTAGTTGCTTGTTTTCATGGTTTTGTCGTTTCTTACCATTTTAGAAGTATGTAATGAGAGTTTGATATTTTACTATAAGTAGATTGTTATATATAATTGGTATAAGTGGGCGTAGTCATAATCACGTTTTGCTTGCATTTAAACAAAAAAGTCCTTTTTGTATGTAGTCTTATACCTCATTTTGGATAATATCTTTCAGCACTAAAATAAAATATCATAATAACGATGTAACGATGTGTGAAATGTCCCTCCAACACCACGGGAGGATCCTCAAACCAGGCCGGTGATATTGCCTGGCAGGCCGAAGCCCAACAACTTACGTTGGAAAGCTGTATATATAGGTTACGATTGTAGGAAACTCTGATAGCGCGATTTAGGATTGTGGCGATCATTGGTCGTCAATATCGTCGCGTGATATGCTATTTAGGTGTCGCTGTAGCTTGATGTGAGATGTGACAATCTTGTCTTTCTTTCGAGTAACGTCGTGTTGCATGTAGATGTCGCTATAATAAAAAGGCGGAAGTTGACATGTCATTTTAATAATTAGCTAATGGACTTTTTTTTGTAAGCGGTTGTCACCTATGAGCTAGAAACATACAACCATACATTTCTAGGTGTCACTCACGCGTCGCCAACCTCGAAATATTGATTCTTAAATCTCATTTTCCCAGTAATTTTACTATCTGAAGTGTTATTCAAACCGAAACTATTGCTTTATGGTAGAATAAATGAATTTTTGATTGAATGTTTCAGTTTTTATCCTTTCCAGACAATATACATCACTAGCCGGGTGCGCTCACTGTAGTTGGTGGACGATCGGTGAGTTAACAACTTTAGGTGCGGTCACTGTTAGATGGGTGATCGCATAGTGGTATTTCAACTGAGCGTCTCCATGCTTCAGAGGGCACGTAAAAAGTCGGTCCCGACTGTTATTAATTTGATAATAGTCGAAAAGTCAAGTCAGAAGCCTACTCATGTATGGGCGACCTGAACCACTCTGACACTAAGTTGGCCACTAACCACTCGATAAGAAGAAGACGCTTTAGGTATTCTACGCGTTTTCGCAAATAATATGCATGAAACCTAGCATACTTTTTCGTTGAAAAAATGAAATATAATTATGTCAGCGAATTTGCCAAAATGACTTGTATATTTTATACATAATTATATAATGAGACGAAAATGGAAAAGCGTTGTCTCTTAAAACTTTGTCATTTAAACTACTCAGCTTTCTCTGTACCATAAATCATTTTAAATATTATTTACGTGACATTACAATTTTACAAGAATTGTTCAAGAAAATAATAGTCATATTTAATATTTTTTGTCACAACTCATCCACCCACAATTCTATGTATATATGTATACTATACATTATATTGAAAAGGAGTAAATGATATTTTAAATACAGAAACAGTTAAAAAGGAAAATGACTTTAAACTTTTACTCTATATTATATTTTACACGAAAATCAAAACAAAATAACAATACAGTAATTAGTTCTGAATTTATATTATTATAAACGATGTATCTAACATCTGATGGTCATGGAATTTATATGCAATGCGAAAATTATTGAGAAACGTTAAGAAAATAGTTGAAGTATTTGTGAATGAAATGAAAGAGAAAACAATTTATGATAACGAATTATCGAGGAGTTTTAATAGTCATGACAATATCATAATACAATTTTTTTACGTTTATTTTCTTCTTCAAGTTTATCATAATATGTACAAATATATCAAAAAAAATATGTTAAAACGGTTTCCATTATCGGCCAACATATCCGTATTAGGAAAGCGAAGGAAAATCCGGTGCTACTCGCACCTGTCACCAAATGCTAATCCCTGAACGGCTTGGCCCCTTCTGGACAGATCGATATGAATAAAGCCGTTTCCGTTGAGCGTTCCATGTGAATTTTTCCGTCAAATTTTCTAAATGTAACAGTATGATCTGCGAAAACCTATTACGTTTTACCTTTTTCATCCATCTCTGCTGTGTTATTTTTAATATGTTTTAATAAGCTTTTCTAAATCAAAACATTATTTTTATACTTAAATCGAGATTTCATCGTTTTTCCTTTATTTAGGAAAAACATGTATTAAATATTAATATTAGCGATAATTTTTCTATTTGTTCGATACATGTATACATGTGTAGTCTTTTGTTTTATGGCAGGGGGGCAAACGGCTCACCTGATGCTAAGCCATTACCAACGCCCATAATCATCAACAATACCAGTGGGCATGAACATGACCTGGGAACCTTCAAGAGAAGAGCCTATTGCTTCTTTTAAGGTCGGCAACGCACCTGCATGCCGCCTGATGTTGCAGATGTTTATGGGGGGCGGTGATCGCTTATCATTAGGTAAGCGTCCCCGTTTGCCCTTCCTTATATAAAATATAAAAAGTCACAAGCCGTATGTAAAGTGACGATACACTCTTGATTTGAAAATACCCACACTGTAGGAAGAAGGAAAGACGGAAGCCGGGAGGATACTCGAGTTTAGCGGTGCCTATCAGGAAAAAGGAAGCAAAGCGTTTAAAGGCGTCGGGATGTGACGACCCCATCGCCCGCTGTTGGGATAACCTCTGTCACAGCAGAGATTATTCCACCAGTGCAATCAGTCACACTGGTGGTAGGTCTTTTGTTGCAAGAGGCCGGCTAGGTAGATACCACCGCAGTGTCCAATATTCTGCCGCCAGATAGTAGTGATTAGGCACTACTGTGTTCCGGTTTGAAGGGCATTGTACGCTAGTGAAATTACTGGGCGAACGAGATTTAAGAACTAATATCTCGAGGTTGGCAACGAATGAGTGGCACCTACTAATGGTGCTGCAAGCGCTCATAGGTTGCGGCAGCCACTCACCATCAGGTGGGCCGTATGCTTGTTTGCCAACTTCTAACATAAAAAAAGCCTTTTGCAAATTATGTTATTATTAAGTCATGCTTCACAAATTTTCTCTCATACATACATAAAAATCCTACATGTGGATATATTCCCGAATTCATCAATTAAATGTTTGTCGAATGAGAATAGTCATAATACGAATGAAATCACAAAATAAATTCATTTATATCATTGAATTTAAACTTTGATATAAAATTTATTCATTGAATATTTCTTCGAAATAGAATTTCAGAATTATTTAACAGATGTTGAAATATTGAGGCAGAACAGTTAGTGAATTGTTTTTAAGATTCTTGTCTCCGGCTCTAAAAGAGTTTTAGATATCTGTTATTATTTTAATACTAGTTGAACCCGTGGCTCCACTTGCGTGGTATACCGATTTTTTTTTATAATAAGGAACCCTATTTGTTTTTCTAAAATAAAAGTAGCCTACGCTCCACAGTCAATGGTCTCCATTAGGATAATGATATCCTGTGTCGGGGGTCCAGAAATACATACAAGGACAAAGACAAATACACCTAGACCGGAGCATATTATGTCTGCATGGTATAATGATGCAAACATCTGCTTTGAGCGAGACTCGAACCCGCAATCTGTGACGCATAAGATGGGTTCGCTACCATTGAGCCACATCGTCGTAATTACAAGTAGAAAGTTTAACTCAGTCCTTATATTCCGTTTAGAAATATAATTTGATTGACACCGTTGTGGCGTTGTGGGTATCTAGTCTGCCCTTAGTCTCGACGGTTGTGGGTGCGAATCACGCTCAGGCAGATTTTATGTTGTAATATTAATGGTTATTATTGTTATTATTATATACGGTGTTTGTCCGTGTGAGTCTACCCAACGTATATTGGAGAGCATGTTAAGATTTCGGTCCTGGTTGTTAACACATACCATCTGATAATAATCGTTAACTCTTGACAAGTAAATTGCTCTTATCTAATGAGTCCTTGGGGTTGCGGAGGTCAGATGGCTATCGCTCCGTGAAAAACTAGTAACCTGTCAAATCCGGATAAGAGTAATAAGCAAACCCTGAATAAATAAAATATTATTAAAAATTGATTGAATACATTCAAAATGATAACAAAAGTAAACGGACATGTATATCATTATAAAGTTTTGAAGCCTGCACCTGATGCTGTAGCTAATGCGAGTTGAGAGTATGTTGAACGAGAACTTAGACGTTGCATTGATCGATAGTGCTATCTAACTATTCCGATTTTAGAGTATTCCAAGTCAATATTGAAAAGAAGACTATTCTGGCTCACACCAATTACGGAATCCCTCAATTGTAACAGAAAATTATAGTGGTATTTACTTTTTACCTAAGCTGAATATATAATTTTTATATCCACTCCACCTGATGGTAAGTGGAAGTTGAGTCCACACGCGAAGGTGGCTAATATGGTTGCAGAAGGCGAACTGTACTAGCCATCCTCGCCCTGCCTACCCGCAAGGTGCCTCTTCACGCCTCGTTTGAAGGACCCCAGGTTGTAAGAATGAGGGAACACGTATGCCGGTAAAGCATTCCATTTTTTAAAACTACTTGTGCTTAGCCAGTTTTAAAAATGATACTTTTCAATTAAAAATTTGTTTCGCCTAAATGACAGTGTATAATTGAAGTAAGCTCAACCCAAAGGCCAAGACAGTAAATTTTTGATAGTTCAAGCAGTCGTAGCGTACGACCTCTCGAACGAAACCTAGTATATTTTTGATGATGACGGTATTACCACTAGGCAATGAATATGCTTTAAATATAGCAATTATCGGGTTTGGCATCTTTTCCGGTCGGGGTTGTACTTGTTTTTGCGTGTGTTTTTGGATCCCCAACATAGGATACAAGCTGTCAAGCTACAAATGAAGGCTATTGATTGCAAATCTTTTATTTATTAACCTGAATAAATAATATTTGCCATTATTTAGCATTATTCCCAAACCACAATAATTTTAACATTATGTTGCCTCAAAAACTTTACATTGCAGAAAATACGTGTAGCAATTTCAATAATTCACAACCATTTGTTCCGGCCACATCATTTGTCGGTACCATAATACCATTTGACAGAATTCGAGAAAACAGATTTTAACTTACCACAGCGAAAACTACACTACATTACGTACCACAACAAAATATAAATGCCTTATTTCTACTATATTATATAATACCTATTTTACACCATTATAAATATTAAAGCTTTTATGTGTACTACTCAAAAACGCATAACTAATTTTTCGGTATCCCACGGCAAGTATTAACTTGCAAAAATATTAATTTTTCCGGATTAAAAATTATCCAATGTTTTAACATAGGTAACAATCTATATGTGTGCTAAATTTCATCCAAATCTGTTCAGCCGGTTTTGAGTGAATAAGTAAAAAAGATCCAAACATCTAACTAAATATACAAATTACAATAAAAAATAAATTGTCATATATTATATATTTATTAAATGTGACTTTTACTGATAAAATTGTGAGAACAAAGCGTAAGAATTAGTCATCTGGAAGGATACTTGAAACGAAAATTGAAATAGAAATTTATTAACAGTTTCGAAATCAGGACACTTTACAATAACAACCAGACCTACTTTTCAACTTTGAAGATTTTTATCTTAGTGGTCCAGTAAGTTTACCTCAATTTAACTTTATCTTTTCTTCACTTAAGAACTTTATATTTAGTGAGAGATATACGAGTCCGAGGTGAGATTTTCATTAAAAAGAGTTGTCTTAGATTTTGTGGGCCTTCATTATTGATGCTTAAAATATCATAATGACACAAAATAACAAATTATAAAAATTAAAGATAACGGTGATTTTTAAAATTACATTTTGATAAATTGAACGAAAATTTTGGGATGAAAGCCTCAATAGCTTAACGGTAGCAGAGCTGACTCAACTCCGTTATCGCGAGAGTTGCGGGTTCGATCCTGACTCACTTGGGCTACCGTACCCACTTTTGGCGCAAGCTACGAGCTTATTTGAAGGGGCAAGAGGAGTGTTAGTAATATCATGAAAAAGCCCTGCTAACGTTCCTAAAAAAAGTTATAATAAGGTAGAAATAAACAAAACACTGGTTATTTTTTAAGTAACCGTATTACAAAACCCCTTACTAGTCTGTACAGCCTAAAGCAAGTCTCATAAAAAATATATTATAAATAATTATGATGAAGCGAATGCTGGTTATAAGGCTGGTCTGAATATTTATGTCTACATGGTACCCAAGAACATCTTGGTCATCAGCTCAATAAGGCCAAAAAGAAACCTACGAATCGATAACCTTTTCAAAGTTGGTGAAAAATGACAACCATTAATAAATAAGAGGGGAGTCTCTGAAAAACCTGTAAGAAATTAATTTTAATGCTATGCTTATAAGATTTGTGCAACGTAGCTGGTATTTTGTACTTTAAATTACGACGTTGCTTAAGCGCTAAAAGTGCTGGAACGTCTTCATTAGTAATTGGTAGATTATGCTGGTATATATTTTACTTAGACAACTTTGGTAGTAAAGTTTAGAGTTATTTTAGCTATTTCTTTGTAAGATTATTCTATATTTATTACTGCACTGGCATTTGCCCTGCGACTTTTTTTTTTTACCTGCGCAAGTACTTTTTAGAGTTCCGTAGCCAAATGGCAAAAACGGAACCCTTATAATTTCGTCATGTCCGTCTGTCCGTCCGTTCGTCCGTTTCTCCGTCTGTCTGTCTGTCCGTCCGTATGTCATGCCGTGTATGCAATAAATGATAACAGCAATAACTGTATCAACTAATTATACAAATTGACACCGTTGTGGCGTCGTGGGTAGCAAGTCTGCCTTTAGCCTAGACGGTTGCGGGTTCGATTCCCGCTCGGAGCAGATGATTGTATTAATCGTACAGGCATGTTTTTCGGTCTGGATGTGTTTGTCCTTGTCATTGTGTATGTTTCCGGACCCCCGACACAGGATATCAACTTCCGCCGGCGATCTTTCCGAATCGATACGACTTGGGAACCTTCAAGAGAAGAGCCTATTCTTTCCTTAAAGGTCGGCAACGCGCCTGCATGCCTTCTGGTGTTGCAGATGTTCATGGGCGGCGGTGATCACTTAACATCAGGTGAGCCTCCTGCCCGTTTGCCCTCTTACATAAAAAAAAAATATATATATAATTATCCTAATGGCGGCCGTTGAGAGTGTAGCGTTAATTATTATTATTTATTAAAGTCATTCTAAAGTCAAATTAGAAAATATGTAACATTAAATAATTCAATAAAAACTCTGCAATTCTGACACTCCTCTATTGCATGAAACAATTAGTGTCTAAAGTATTAAAAATATTTAATAATGTTATCAAACGTATATTATGTAAAATGAGGAAAACAGAACCTTAATAATTATAAGTGAAAGGTAGAAAAAATTATATAAAATCAAGAAAAGATTAAGCAAACGTTGTACGAAAAAAATGTCATCCCCAATTTAATTTGCGCCGAGTAATAATTCTCACCTTCGTCACATTGATTTTTCAGCTCTTAAGGAAATGAGAAGGGTATGTTAGCAGGTCGAGCTGTCCCGGAGTTTATATTACCGAGCATCTGGCGACGTAAGAGCAATATCATCTAGGTCACTAGCTCCAGATCGGGACAGATGTTGAGATAATCATTATGTTAAAGATACACATTAATATTATCATTTTTGGTTGAAGAAAAATTTTACTTTTTATGTCATGGCATGCAAACGGTCCGCCTGATGGTATGCAGTCACCGCAACCTATGAACGCTTGCGATACTTGAAGTATCACAAGTGTCAGCGCAAGGAACAGGAGGGACGGGATGAGAAGGAAAAACAGGAACAGATGTGTGGGAGATTGGGCCTCCGGCGCTCTGACTCATCGTACTAAACGCAACAATACCTAATGATACTGTTACTTGACGCCAATTTTCTGTGTGAGGGTAGTACTTCCCGGTCGAGCTGGCCTTTTTGTGCTGAGAGAAGCATGCCTCTACTGTGGAAAAATGGACATAGATAAACAAGTTTATTTCGAATAAGCTAATACATATAAGCAATGGTAAAAAAGGAGATGATAAATTTGATGTATTTACAATGTTTTTGCTGATTTATTTTTTCTTGATAATGTTTCGAGATTATTTACTATAAACTAAGGACCGGTCTTTCCATACAGAAAAAATGTCCAAATATTCGCTGGTGCTCCTTCGAAGACTAATACTGAGATAAGATTAATACTGGGATCATTAATTAATAGAACTTAATTAATCCTTTTTACGTTTCAGCAGTTTCGAATTAATATAATGATATTTTATCCTTTTGATTGAATTTATCATTTTTATTTAAATATAATCTATTTAGACATAGATTTAGATATACATCATATCTAAATGAATTTGATAAACGAAATTATATTAAAGTAAAGATATACATTTTTAAAACCGTTAAAAGACTTGTTTGATTGTGCCATATTTCAGCAAGAAATTTGCATTATTTTAATATAGCGGGGGAAATTTAAATCATATTTTATTTTATTATATTCAGTTTCGTACAATATCAAAGTATTTAGTTATTCTATTACAAAAGTTATACAGACTGGGTCCGACCACTGACCACAACCGGGAAGTATTCCTTTGGGGATCAAGGTTACTAGAACTAACAGAAATAGAAAATTTGAAAAAAATCTTTGATGTAAAGTTTGATTTAGCATTTTTTTTTATTTGGAAAGTAGGGCAGATGACTATACTCCACCTTATGGTAAGTGGAAATAAAGTCCAAACGCGAAGGCGGCTAACAGAGTTGCGGAATGCCACCGTGTTAGCCACCCTTGCCCTGCCTACCCGCAAGATGCCTCTTCACGCCTCGTTTGAAGGAGCCTAGATTTATATATATAGATAGCATATACTATTTTTGTAACCTACTTCAAAAAAGAGGAGGTTCTCAATTCGATTGTATTTTTTATGTCTACCTCAGAACTTTTGGGGATGCTGAGATTCATTTTTCATGTGAAAGCTGGTACTTCCCGTGTAGTCCCATTTTTATTTGGTCCAGTTCTGATAATGGCACCATGAGAAATCCTAAAAATTCGTAATGGCAACTAGTGTGTTTGTCAATTTTTTTCATTAAGTATCATTCATTACTAAAAGTATAAAATAAAATACTTTTTAAAGAGATAAGTTTCGGTGATAAGTGAAACATCGTCATATATGGCACCGACTTATGTTGTAGAAAATATTTATTATTCACATTTTAAGTTTGAAGTGAGTATTTTTTTAAATATTTGTTATCTCGATATATATATCGTTCACAATATTGATAAATCCAAGATTTATTTTCATATTATATGCTTATATCATAATTCTGTAAAGGTAAACAGAATTTTTGTAATGCTTTGCCGCCTTCACTGATCCACCGATTATCATAGAATTTTGCATGTACTTGTAGACGTTGGCAGAAAAGTATATATATAAAATGTTATGTCCTGAATGACTGACGGATCAACGCACAGCCTAAACGTAGCACATCGTAGAGACCTCAAATTTGGAGGGTGTATTCTTTGTATGACGTAGGCAGGTTCATTAGCGCTGCGCCACAACGTCGTCAACAGTTCCTCGTGACGTAAAAGGCGCTGCAAAACGCTGGTCTGTAAGCGCCCTAATCAATGAACAAGCTCAACCTCTATTAAACATAAATGTGACAACAATTGTACAATATGTAAAACTGAAAGCATCAAAACTTTTAAAATAAAATAATCCCATTGTATTGTTATCAGGAAATCTTTTGAATAAAATGTTTTTCGGACGTTACATTTTCATTAACATTTCGGTTTAAATGTAATAACACGTTACGGAACGACCTCCTTTTGTATAAATGTTATGAAATGGAATTAAAAATAAATGCTTTTATTGTTACGAGCTTAAAGATCGTAAAATCTGGTATATGATAACAATACATTAATATTTATTTAGGATTACACACTCTATTGTAATGAAAATATAATGAGCAAAGTTTTATGAGTAATTTTTACTATTGTTATATCATTAATTATTTGTTTTGTTTTATTATCACACGTCCTTTCATACAGATAAAATGTCAAGACTACTTCGTACATTAAGCATAGACTTAAAATCAAACTTTCATCCCCTATTTCACCCTCTATAAGTTTCATTTTAGCGGCAAAAAGTTGCCTATAACCGTCTCTATTGTATCATCTATATATATACCAAATTTCATCAAAATCAGTGGCTTGGACGCTCCACAAACAAACACACTTTCTTATTTATAATAAAATAGTTACGATTATGACAGTACAATACTGATGAGAAAAGAATATGAAACTTGCTTGTTGATAGTTTGAAATTCAATTATAAATGTAAATATTTCACTAAAATCCTGTTGGTATAATTGAATACAGCCGATCCTTCTAAAATTGCACACTACATCAGCCTATTTGTACAATTATCTTGATTTAAAATTGCAGATACAGTAAAACAGTGAAATTGCAGACACAGTAAAGCTGTCAAGGCCAACAGGGCCAACAGAAATAGACAATCAGAAAAAAAATGGAGGTTCCAACAGGCATACATTATTTTTGTTAGAAGGCATACTTCAGCTTTCATCTTTTTACCGGCGTCGGGATGTGACGACCCCATCGCCCGCTGTTGGGATAACCTCTGTCACAGCAGAGATTATTCCACCAGTGCAATCAGTCACACTGGTGGTAGGTCTTTTGTTGCAAGAGGCCGGCTAGGTAGGTACCACCGCAGTGTCCAATATTCTGCCGCCAAATAGTAGTGCTTGGGCACTACTGTGTTCCGGTTTGAAGGGCATTGTACGCTAGTGAAATTACTGGGCGAACGAGATTTAAGAACTAATATCTCGAGGTTGGCAACGCGCGAGTGGCACCTACTAATGGTGCTGCAAGCGCTCATAGGCTGCGGCAGCCACTTACCATCAGGTGGGCCGTATGCTTGTTTGCCAACTTCTAACATAAAAAAAAAAAAAATCCCCAGGTACGTCAGTGATTTTTACACTGAGAATGGAGAAGTAGAGAAATTTGAGAATAGTTCTCCAATTCTAACACTCACAAAACGCATCACTCAATATTCTTCACTGGCAATCACTTCTAAGGTCGAGCCGGTTAATTCGTACGGAAAACAACATGGTTCTATTGCTGATTGTAACCTTTACTTAATCGATTTATAAGTGTATTACATTCACTTAACGGCATTATAATTAATGCTACTACTACTAGTAGCCTTTAAGAATTTACAAGGCACTATTGCTTGTTAATGATGTCTTCAAGAAACAGAAACATTTAATTTGAAAAGGTTTTACCTAAGATTTTAAAAAACGAAATAGGTACGTAAAACTTTTTTTATAACATGACGATTGGTAATCAAGCATACGGTCCGCCTGATTGTAAGCAGTCACCGCAACCTATGAATGGTCGTGGATACTTGAAGTATCACCAGCGCGTTGCCAGAAAGGAAGGAAACGAAGGGGGTGGGAGATTGGGCATCCGGAGCTCTCACGCATTGCAAGAAACGCAACAGTAGGTACTGTTACTTTACGTCGATGTTTCTGGAATTTTCCGAGATAAGGAAAACGAAGTTTACGAGAGAAAAAGAAGACTCCAAAATAACGATTCAAAAAGTATAATCGATTGTATAGCATTTGAAAATATAATATATTTAAATTAAATAATCCTGCTTAAAACACAGAACACCTGATTTTGTCGCTACAACTCTATAAATTATAGTTTACTATCATTTTACTATCAACCTATCATTTCCTTTTACTTGGCTTAATTTGAAGAAGTAGTAAATTATATATATATAACTATAGATCGTATATATATTTAGCATACTTTAAAGTATATTTTAGTAGCTCTTGCCTGTGGCTTCTCCCGCGTCAATAATGATTGTTAATGAGAATCCTTTATTTATATAGAATTAATTATTGGTGTCCAATACTAATTTTCATCCCCTATTAAACTCTGTTCAAATTAAGTTTTTGTGGCAAAAAGTAGCCTATAACCATCTCCCGTCTAAATATAGAAATTCATCATAATCTATTCAGTGGTTTAGGCTTGAAAGCGTAACTCAAACAAATCAACTCACTTTCGCATTTATACGAGTAATATTATTTAGTATTATATAAATTCAAACTATGTACACGAATAAAATTGAAATGTCGGTTTCTCTGTATTTGTTTTATATATATGTCTACATATTTTTGTGTCTTTATGTAAGAAATTACCGTAACTTATGGACGATCCGACCCAAGAAAATGTCGGGAAATAAAAGAAAGGAAAATATCGGACAAACTGGTTTAGAGCTTGGACATCTGATTTGACCAAATTTATAGAATCAAACGTAACAGTAAGGATACTGCCACTTTAAGTTAATATTTTGAAAGAAGGAAGCTATTCCCCAGCTGAGCCAGCGCGGCTCATCACCCTTTTATGCCGACAATCGCTAAGAAAACGCACCTAACGGCAACAGTGGCACCGGCTCAGCCAGGAAAGTACAGAAAATCGGCGTAAAGTACGGCTCAGTAGGTATTGTGCGAGCGCCGGGGGCCCAATCGTCCACCACCTCGGTTTCCTTCATTTTCCCCCTTCTCATTCCTTCGCTCCTGTTCCTCCTCCGCATGTAATACTTCAAGTTTCGCAAGCGTTTATAGGTTGCGATGACTGCTTACCATCAGGCGGAATGTTTGCTTGTTTGCCAACTTTCGTAAAAAACAACCTTATTTTAATGATACTTTAAGGCTTAAAAGGCGATTTAATTTATAAAATCATATACATAATTATTTAAATTTTTTTGTTTCTACAGACGAAGCCGTGGGCGAACGCTATTATAACATAATTGTAATGAAACATTCAATTTGTAAAATCAATAATGACAAAGAATAAGTCAAATATCAAATGAAAATTATTGGGGAATGAGTCTATAATGATCTGTACATTTCGTGTATTTTCCCTATCATTTTCCTGCTTTCAAAATATCAATGGTAGAAATATACGATTATTTATATAAAATAATATTTTGTATAATACATAACAAATATATTATCATTAGATTCGTATTTAATTTTGATGGATACAGTAATAAGACAGTTTACCTTGATATTTGATTTTTGGAATTTACACGATCAGGACGTATGGGAGTTACACTGAAAAAGTGTAAATAAGACTTTTTTTTCTACACGACATCAGAGATCTTTCTGAAATGGTAACTAACAATCGTCAGCTTCATATATATTTTGCTTCTATCCAGTTTAAGTTGACCTCTAAGACTAAGACCGTCATGGTCAGGAAATACATCAATTTCTGTTTTTCTTTCTATACTTAGTTTTTTTTTTTTTATTATTTATATTCACTTTTAATATTTGGTTGATAGCGAAAAGACATTTATCACTCCCGCATGTCCAGAGACACGTTTCTTTTTCTTGATAGCAAGGGTAACCGGTACCTAAGGAAAATACATTTTCATTTATTATTGTTTAAATATTAAATGAATTCTTACCTTTAAAAGCCATGGTGGGCAACAAGGCCAGAGCTTGAAGCATGGACCAAAAACAAGATCGCTCGCTCCTCATTCCGCCCACATCAACTATTCACACCACCGACCGAAACAGTACATTTTCTGTCCGCAAGCACTCGTGCGTTCATTTATTTCACTGCGTGGTTCATCTATTTTTCTTTACGTTTATTTATATTTCACTTTATTTATTTCACGTGTCGATTTTTCTGTTTAAAATAAATATACGATTGCATAAAATGATATTAAATTAATTGGTTACAAAATAATTTGATAAAACCTTTAAGCCGAAGCAATTCAGAGTTAAGAGAATTAACAATACAGGCAAACAATGTATCGGAAATTTAATGTCGAATAAAACGAAGCGTGTATTGTTCGGGGATTTCATTTCAATCATTGTTTCTGTTCGACTTCGATCGAATTGATTGTAGCCAATTAGTTTGTTGCGATTCTACTGTTTTTTTAATAACCAATCCATTGTTCGTTACCAAAAGGATATAGATATTAATAATCTCTTCAATATGGACAAACTATGAGATACAGATTGAGCCAGTCAATAAAGAGATAAAAAAATGAAATCATACTTTAAAACTTGTATTGTTATAAAATTCATTATCATTTCAGTTAAACATTACACATTTATTACAATAGATGAATGATAAATTTAACACAAAAATGCGAAATGAAAAGAAAAATGAAATCGTGCGACCAAATTTCCCATTTCGTATAATATTAATTCTGAAAATATTTTAAACACCAATATTTATTATGAATCGTTTATTTTAACACGAAATAAATCCACTATTATTTCCTTTATTCACTAACATCGCAACAAGTCACGTTCACGATGTACTGCGACACGAAGACGCGTCCGAGTCGCAGCGAGACTCGTAGCACACTGAGCATGTCGTAGCACACAGCTACGTACCGCTACATACCGTAGCGTGGAGCCGCATGAAAAGGTTACCGCTCAAACGTTTAAACCTTGCGCCTTTTGCGTGAATAGGAATACGAATGTGTTTTGTTTCCTTTCCCTGGTGTTCTATTTTCGAAAACAAAGACTGTTTGGATTCCCTTACGTTCAGGCTATTTGTATTTTTTTTAAATACGCCGCAGGGATGTCGACTTCTGTTCTAAGACTCCGTCAGTCGTTTTCTTTGTTGAAAGTTAAACACTTCAACAAGTCCAAGTACGTCAAAAATAGAGATTTTTTTACAAGGAAGGAAAACATAAAAAATAAACTTTGTTAATAAATTCTGACACCATTTTTCTGAGCTAATATCTGATTATAACAGATTATCGTATAAGAATCCTTACTTCCCTACCAAATAATGTTATAAATGCAAAGGTACATCTTTCTGTCTATCGAGCTTTGAAACCTAAATCACTGAACCGATTTTGATGACATTTGGTACAGAGATAGATATAACTTAGGAAATATACACCTCTTTTTGTTGCAAAAAATCTTGAATAAATAGGGGATGAAAGATTGTCGGGGTTGGATTACGCGAGCTAACCCATGGCGTCCCACTATGGCTCAAGTAGGCCAGTGGGCTTTAGTGGGTAGTAATTAACTCGAGAAGCGAATGAGATTTTCCAAATTTAAAAAAAAGTGGATGAAATCTTGTATGTGGACTCAATTATTTTTATAGTGTATTAAAGGTGCCACATTAAATATCGTTATTCACGCGGATGATGTCGCAGTAAGAAGCTAGTTTATAATCTAAAATTATATAAAATCTGTTTGTAAAGCATATGTAAATTCTTATTTATGATAATATTTTTACACGTGACCGCCCAAATAACATAAAACGTTTTATCGATTATGTAAGATTAATGCCAAGGAAGCCCCTCGAGGGTCTTAAGTATTTCCTTCTTAATACATTGTTTTGTTCAGCAACGAAAGGTTTCCTTAAAGAAATTAATCTTTATATTTAGTGAAGTACGTTTTATGACGTTAAGAGTGACACATTTGCACGAGTTTGGCGTTTTTTAGAAAGTGGCACTAATATAAATAAAATGCTACATTTTATAACCAAGTAGTGTAGTGCAGTAAATTTCGTAGTTTAGAGACGCAAAATACCTTCGCACCCCTTTTTTAGAATTTATAAATTCCGTCCACACAGGAGGGTACGCTTTAGCAAACTTAAAATTTCAAATTAATGTTAAAATGTGTTGAAAATATAAGAAATTGTATTCGATATAAAATCTACTGTTTACATTCAAACTGCCAATGTCAAACACATGTCTGTTATTTGATTCAATTCAAACGTAACTATTTAATGATCTTTGGTTTTAATTTAATCGTGCCTCGGAGAGCACGTTAAGCTGTCGGGTCCGGTTATTATCTGATAATAATCACTAACTCTTGTTAGGTAATTTGCTCCTGTTCAATTGGTTTCTGATTCGCACTTAAGGTTGACACAGATGGTGATCGCTCTGTGTAAAAACTAGTATACTATCAAATCCTGATTAGAGCAATAAGAATACCCTGTGTAAAGACCGGGAATAATGCTAGGAAGAAGGTATGGTTTTACTTGAAGGAATATCAATTTTTTTTTTTATGTTAGAAGTTGGCAAACAAGCATACGGCCCACCTGATGGCAAGTGGCTGCCACAGCCTATGAGCGCTTGCAGTACCATTAGTAGGTGCCACTCACGCGTTGCCAACCTCGAGATATTAATTCTTAAATCTCGTTCGCCCAGTAATTTCACTAGCGTACAATGCCCTTCAAACCGGAACACAGTAGTGCCTAAACACTACTATTTGGCGGCAGAGTATTGGACACTGCGGTGGTACCTACCTAGCCGGCCTCTTGCAACAAAAGACCTACCACCAGTGTGACTGATTGCACTGGTGGAATAATCTCTGTTGTGACAGAGGTTATCCCAACAGCGGGCGATGGGGTCGTCACATCCCGACGAAATAATTATCAGAACATCACACTCGTATTGTGTTACTCTATAAAGTAAATTGCGCATGGGTATTTCAGAGCAATTACGCAAATGCTTCCCTGAAATTTGGCATTGCTATTTCAATTTTCAAACTTTATGATACACAATCTCTTTAACTATATAATAACTATTACATATTATTAAAAGAAATGTTAAAAACTGTCAATTATCGGCATAAATACACCGACACCGTTGTGGCGTTGTGGGTAGTGAGTCTGCCTTAAGCCTCGACGGTTGCGGGTTCGATTCCCGCTCGGAGAAGATGTTTGTATTAATCGTACACGCATTTCCGGCCTGGTTGTGTTTGTCCCTGTCATTGTGAATGTTTACGGACCCCTGACACAGGATATAATTATCCTAATGGGGGCCGATGAGTGTGTAGCGTTTATTTATTTATTTATTTAAATAGTACTAGCTATGAACAATTTTACAGAATCTCTATCTTATTAATATAAAAACCGGTCAAGTGCGTGTTGGATTGAAACATAAAGGGTTCCATACCACCGTATAATAAAACTATCAACAAATCAATATTGTAAGGGGACCCCGTTGAATAAAGAAATAACATTTTTGTCTTATTATTAGTCACTAGCTTCTGCCAGTGGCTTTGTCCGCGTGAATAACGATTTTAATACAAACTCTGAACTATTTTTTGAATGTAATATTTATTTATATCGAATCAATAGCTTTAAAAATAGCCTGTCCTTTCTCAGGCTCTAGACTATCTGTGTACCAAATTTTATTTAAATCGGATCTGTAATTTTGGCGTGAAAGTGTGACAGACAGACAGAATCACAGAGAGACTGAGTTACTTTCGCATTTATAATATTAGTAAGAATAAGGATTATACCGGCTATAAAAATAGATAATCTATTTATTTATTTAATTAGATACAGCAAAAAACATAAGAAGTATCTAGTTTCCTATTTGTGCTTCCCTTTGGTGGTAACATTAATAAAAATACATATTCTATGAAAATTTCAACTCTCTACCTATTACGTTTCATACGATACAGCCCCTGACAGACGAACCTGACGAACGGGCGCACGGTTCTTTAGGGTTATTTTGACACCCTTTGATTATGGAACCCTAAAAACTTGTTAAGCTGACAAATCGTAAATATATTTAACAGTTGTCGATTAATCGAATAAACAGCCAGGAGCATCGCCATTTTTAATGTCCAGATGAAAACACGAAAATAAAAACAGTAGATCGTACATTTTGAACCTTATTCCTATTGTTATTAAGCCTAAATTTACGTCGTTTTGTAATAAATAAGTAATAACATCCCGCTGAAATGTAAGTTTTATTGTCTTCAATAAAAACTCCGCTTCGAGAAAGGTTGTGAATTTTTGATTCGTCCGTCTATAGAAATTCGTCTGTCATAATTAATTATTTTATAACAGCCCCTTGACTTTTGTTTTTCGTATTAAATACCCTCAGCGGAGACTTTGAGAGGTTTTAAGATCTAAATTATTCACTATAGACGTAAATACATTAAAATTATAGTTTCTTTTGAGATTCTTAAATGAAATTTAAATAAGATAAATAACATTATGTACATTTTGCAATACGGTTGTTACATATTAGTAAGCCTCAAAAACCACATTTTTTCTATGCACAAAAATAATCAATAATTTTCTTGTATTACAGTCTGTTAAGTTGATCTTTTCAAATAGGTTTTTTGTTGTAAGTTGACTACGTAGGTACCACCGCAGTTTCAGTTCGTCTACCGTAACGTAGTACTGTGTTTTGGTTTGAAGTACACTGTAGCTAGTGAAAAGTGAAACGCAAAAGAGATTTACATATCTCGAGGTTGGCAATACGTGAGTAACACCTACAAACAAATGGTGTTGCAAGTGCTCATAGTTTACGACAACCCCTTACCATTATGTGAGAGTAGTGATTTCTTGCCAACTTTTCACATAAAAGACAAAAAAGACATAAACATAAACGTATCTATATCTTTACTTAATATAAATGCGAAAGTAATTCTATCTTTTTGTCTGTATGTTATCGGCCGCGCTTTCACGACAAAACTACTGAACCGATTTAAATGAAATTTGGTACATAGGCGTTACTCTTTAATGCGAAAAAAATGGTTGTAAGAGGCTCAGAGTTTGTACTAAAATCGTTATTCACGCAGGCGAAGCCGCTTGCAGAAGCTAGTATTTATTATAATTTTAATAACATTTTCCACTGCACTCATGTATATAAAACTTTACTTATCTATTTATATGTGATATAGAAGAAACTCTGAATAAGATTAGACGCCCTTTTGTTGGTAAATATTTAATTTATCCGTCAATAAAAACACTATCCATCACAATAACTCGTTGACCTAAAACCGATCGACCGATTCCGTGATGTTGACAGAGAACATCAACGTTATTCCCTGAACATTTTATTGTGAAAATACTATATAAAACTGTTTTTAAGACTATTTTTGTAGTTGACATGATGAACAAATTGGTATTGGATGGAATTGGGGTTGTTTGCTATCTTAATTTCGATTTTGGTTTCCGGTTCTCTCTGCTGAACTCTGCTCTCTTTCTTAGTCTTTCATATCCTATCCTTACCAGGTTTTTTAGAGGGTGTCGTTAAATACATAAAGAACTTCGATGTCTGGAAATCCACAACGGCGCGATTTAGAAGACATTTCCTTCCTCGCACAACCACTCTTTAGAACCAATTTCCGCCGGCGGTCTTTCTGAACCGATACAACATGGGAACCTTCAAGAGACGAGCTTATTCCTTCCCCATAGGTTGGATTCACCTGCATACCCTCTGGTGCTGCAGATGTTAATGAGTGGGGTGATTGCTTATTATCAGGTGAGCCGCCTGCCCGTTTGCCCCCTCTTAAAAAAATTTGCCATAGAAGAAAAAATGTTTAAATAAACTAAATCCGACACGCTGCGCCATTGCGAAACGTAAGGAAAAAAATGTTCGCTTAAATTAATTGCTTAAAAAACTTAGTCGCTCGCCCGGATTTAAATTTACGATCATTTGGTATAAAGAACACTTCTTTTTAGCTTAATTTTGAAAGCGAATTTCTTTTAAAACATTATCGACCTCACCTTAAGAAAAAATCTTAAAAACCTAAGAGAAATAAACAAAAATACTGCATAAAACTTCTGATTTTTTATAAATAAAAACTAAATCTTCGTACATTAGGCTAAGTTTACACAGAAATGTTGGATGAATGGTAGAGATTCGGGGTCTCTCGTGGTGTATTTGATTAATGACCGGTTGCAAGAAACCCTGCGAATCCCACTTAAGTAGACGCGCCATTTGTTGGCAAGTATGCTTAGATTACGACGATGTAATCAAATACATGCTGTTGTTATTTCCTTTTGAAAATATTATAACAAAATATTTAAAAAATCTATATATTATATATTGACTGCTTTGAGCGCCACAGGTTACGGGTTGGATTCCCGCTCGGTATCTATTGACTATACTATGAATAGGTATGTGCTCCGGTCTGGTCCGGTCCAGTGTTTCTGTAGCTCCGATACAGGATATTCCTATTGTAATGGAACACTATGTAGCATTAATATATTTATTTTTATTATTATTTCAAAAATTAACCGGATGCGCTCACTGAACGGTAAGCGATCGGTGCGTTAAGCAACTTTAGGCACGGTCAGTCACTAGATGGATGATGTCATGGTGATATTACAACTTAGCGTCTCTGTGCTTCAGAGAGCACGTAAAAAGTCGAAAGTAACTCTGTCTGTTTGTCACTGTTTTCACGACAAAACTACTGAACCGATTTCAATAAAATGAATGAAAATTGGTACACACATAGCGTAAAGCCTGATAAAAAACGTAGGCTACTTTTTTATGCGAAAAATTTTTGTGAGGGGTTGAAAAGGGGCGATAACGTTGTATGGAAGTATCGTCGTTTTAGAGCTGGAAGCTAGAAACTTATTTTAAGGCTGTTGATTCTTTATAAATAAATATGCCAATCAAAGTTTATATAAGGAGTTTTTATTAAAATTGTTACTAACGCGGGCGAAGTCACTGGCAGAAGCTAGTACAAAAATAAGGCGTGTATTGCACCGAAACCCCGTCAATTTTTATCGGATCAAAATTAAATAATTTTATTCTATAAGGACAAAGGAAGTAACTCAATTTATTCGTTTAAGTATTTTTCTGCAACACCGACGATCAGGAAGAACTGTAATCGATAAGTCACCACCTACTTACATTGGCTATTTTAGAATTTAAGCTTTTGACAATAAGGTAAATTTATTAAAGGTGAACGCTTGAGCTAAATTTGGATCTTAGCGTGGGATAACCAAAAATAAATATTTGTTCTAAATTTGGTTTCGTAAGGTTTACACCACATCCCATACACATTCACGTCTCTGAAAAATAAAGATGAATAGACAATTCGAAAGTCGTTCTAAAAAGAAAAGTGAGAAAGTTTCTTTTAATTTGTATTTTTTTATACCACAAAGGTGGCAAACAAGCGTACGGTTCGCCTGATGGTAAGCAATCACCGCAACCTATGTACTTACGATACTTGAAGTATCACATGTACGTTGGTAGCCCAAGACCTAGGATTAAAGGAATGAGCAGGGAAAAAGAGGATTGGAGACTGGGCCTCCGGCACTCTCACTCATCGCCCCAAATGCAACAATACTTATACTTCCCGGCCCAATTGTGCTGGGAGACGCATGGCTCTACTTCTTCTGAATATCATATAAGCACACAAGCATACAGCTTTGATAATAAGTATACACCTATTATGACCGATGTTTACAAATAGCATCGTCACCGTATATTGTCATTGGAGAGAGAGAATACGGTGAGATACCAAGATGTAGGTTATTTCATAAACAAAGATCGTTTCAGAGTCACAAGACAAATTACCAAGAAATTACCTATTCCTAACTCAACTAACACGTACCAAGTTAGTTATAAATGTTGGTAACAACCAATTTCTTGGTAACTTTTAGTCTTTCCTTATTGGAACAAACTAATCGAGTACCCATAATAGAATCACGTACATTGAACAACAATATTGTATCATAACTGTTAAGGTAATTACGCATGTATAAAGTTGCCAAACTTTGATCATTAGGACTGGGCCAGTAAGTGTACAACCCCGTTATATCTATGTAACAGGGCAGGTGTATAATAACGGCCTCAGGTTATAAGAATAGAGCGGATGAGTTGAAATAATAAAAAAACATTATTAGAAAATAATATATACTATTCAATACTAACTTTTTTACATATATACAATTACAAATGGACATGAGTCCACGAGGAATGGTGGTTGCCTTTCCTCGGTGAATCGCAGTCCCAATTCTTTGGTCGAAAAATTAACCACCCCTACTGTCACCTCTAAGGCAATGAGTCGGGCGTAATATCTTTTATAAATTGCTTAGCTCTAACGCTCCATGGCCTATGTGTTTCTACTCCGCATGACACAAACATCTAATTGGAAAAAAGTGCTGAATACTTACGCCGCTTCAAGAATTCTGCTTTTTCCACAGCGACTCCCACCCCTAATATTGTTTACACAAACACGGGGCGAATCGAACAACGCAAAAGACGTCCCACAAAAGTCCTATTCCCCCTGCCAGGTAACTAGAGTTAAGGTGTCTTACCATCATGACATATCTATATCACATCATGACATTTTGATGAAATTAAAATAAATTATTTATTAATGATGTGTTAATGACGTAATTTTTGTGTGTTTGAGGGGACCAAGACAAAAGCCTCATCTGATAAGCATTTCCCGCCACCTAAGAAGATCTGCAACACCACAGGGCATGTCGGTGCTTTGCCGATCTTTAACCGGGCTTTAATTTTAAATGTTTAGTTCAATTTTTGGATAATTTTCAAATAGCTTTAGTATAGTGTTAATTTATGACCCACGAATTACCAACATTTTCACTAAACGAAAAAGGTATTCCTCCTTCAACCTTACTCCAACTACTGTGATTGTGTTTATGAACATAGACCACGTAAACTGCTTTTTATCAGAAAAGCCTTAAATTGATTTAATGATTTTAAAATTTATTAAAAAAATAATACTTTTAAGACAACGCTTCAGTTTAAAAATTGGACCACACATGAAATGTGTAGGTGCGCAAACTGCCAAAGTTCCAGCTATTATGTCAAAACAAGTTTCATTTGAGCCTTTCGTTACATGTATTCGCTTTTGGAAGTCTTTAAGTCTAAGCCCTCTTATTAGACCCGTTCGGTTCTGAAGTGGATGGTATAAGCTATTTACCGATTACTATGATTATGTTGTGACACTTGAGTTACAGTCCTAGTAAATATTTGGCAAACTATAATACCCTCTGTTTGAGTGCTCGTGCGAGGGTTTCTTAAGTGGGTTGTAGCTTATGTTTTGTATGTTCTTTGTATATTTTTTTCATACATTATGAGTTTACCTTAACGCTTAGTAATATGAAAGTGTTTTCATTCAATTACTCGCAGAATACCAAAACACATTTTGTTTTAATTTGTATTATTCTTTTTTATAAGAATATTCAAGAATTATTTTTTTTTTTAAATGTTAGAAGTTGGCAAACAAGCATACGGCCCACCTGATGGTATGTGGCTGCCGTAGCCTATGAGCACTTGCAGCACCATTAGTAGGTGCCACTCGCGCGTTGCCAACCTCGAGATATTAGTTCTTAAATCTCGTTCGCCCAGTAATTTCACTAGCGTACAATGCCCTTCAAACTGGAACACAGTAGTACCTAAGCACTACTATTTGGCGGCAGAATATTGGACACTGCGGTGGTGCCTACCTAGCCGGCCTCTTGCAACAAAAGACCTACCACCAGTGTGACTGATTGCACTGGTGGAATAATCTCTGTTGTGACAGAGGTTATCCCAACAGCGGGCGATGGGGTCGTCACATCCCGACGCCTTAAAAATAAAAGTAAAACATATTCTCAAAATCTTGACTATAAAATAAGTTAAAAATGTGTATATAATATAATAGAATATATAGAAAATGCGAATAGAATACATGGACAGACGGACATGACCAAAATTAGAAGGGTGTTTTTATTGGGTAACGGAACTAAAAAGGAGTTGTTTTTCTACTATATATACTACTACCCTACTTATATAGACTTGATAGAGACAGAAAAAGTTCCGAAACAATTATGTATCGAACACAGCAAAGAATCAATATTACATATTATTACGGTAGTAGAGCCATGCTTCTCCCAGCATAAAATATGGGCTGGCTCGACCGGGGTTGTACTACCCTCTCCCAGAAAATCAGCGTCAAGTAACAGTACCTATCACTAGGTACTGTTGCGTTTCGTGCGATGAGTGAAGGCGCCGGAGGCCCAATCTCCTTCCCCTATGTTCCCTTTCTTCCCCTTCTCGTTCCTTCCTTCTTGTTCTCTGGCTTGGCAACGCTCATGTGATACTTCAAATGTCACAAGCGTGACTGCTTACCATCAGGCGGACCGTATGCTTGTTTTGCCAACCGTCATGAAATAAAAAAAAATCTTAAACATATCACATACCAAAATATACACACAAACAAAATTACCTTAATCTTAAGAAAATAAATGTAAGGGGCAATTTTTATTTCATCAATTTTCTGTCAGCGCTGCGGCGAGGGTGAAAATAAGAGGTATTTGTGAGGGATATGATCTCATTTATACACCCTTCAATAAGACTACCTACGCTTCAGTGGGAATTATTCGAATATTTAATCCTTGAACCCTTAAGGGTGGGGAAAAGTTCACTTGATTATGGGACACTTTATTATTTACTAGCTCAGCCCGTCGCTCCACTCGCGTGGTGTACCGATTTTTCTTTATTGCACGGAACTCTAATTCTTTTTCTAAAATAAAAGTAGCACCAGTAAAGGACCGTTAAAATTGCTTCAATCGTTTCAGAGATTAGCTGGAACAAACACACATGCAGACTTGCGAAAAATTTTAAAAACAGATTTTTTATGTACCGTTTATTCATACGCATTTAGTGAAAAGCTGTTAATTTGGAATTACAAACAATTTTAATATTATATAAATGTCAATTTTATTTATTTGTATAGAAAAAATAATATTATTGTTTCAACATTTCGCAAGTGAGAGTATATAATGTATATTTTTTATTATATCAACTTCTGTTTTGTGAAAAGAAGTTTTAGTTTATTTAGTAAATTAATGGTAACAAGACCTGATAGTGTCTGTAATTCTATGTTACTAAAATCTAATTCATGCGCAATGCACCTCAGAACCCAGAATTTCGGTACAACTGTGTCTGCTTATGTGTGTTCTTTTATTTTGGCATCACACAAATATTACTAAACGGATTATATTCCAAGCAGACAAAGTCACGGATGTATTCTCCGTCTTTCTAATACTACGGTGTAGCGGATAAGGTAATGAATTTTAATGAAGTTTGTCAGGGAGGCCTTGGATCATAAGCTAAGATAATTTCATTACTTGCTCACAAACTCCAAATGATTAAAAAGTGACAAAGGTTACTGTAAAAGATGACAAAATGAAGAATTTTTAATATACTTTTTTTAAAAATAATTTTCGAAGCATACGACCCACCTGATGGTAAATAGTAATCGTAGCCTGTGACCGTTTGCAGCACTCTCAACTCAAGATATTGGGTCTTAAATCTCTTTTACTGGTAATTTTACTAGCAACAGCGTCCTTTAAACCGAAACACAGTATACTGAGTAACGGTAGAATATCTGACACAGCGGTGGTACCTAACTGGCCGGTCGCCTCAATAAAAGAATAAAAGCTTCATAAACTAAATTACAATTCTCGATATTGTATATCAATTGTATTAATGGCTCAAAACATATATACACAGAAACATATCCGTAGAAGGAAATCGTCAAAGTAAACGAAACAAACATATTTGCCCTAAAAACAATATCACACACGCCCCAGATTTAGTGCCACGTCATTCCCAAAGGAAATATAAATACAGTATTGAAATATCGTACCTATAATGTGTATCGGAATCCCCACAGAGTAACGTACACAGCCAGTTTAACTTGAAACTCCTACCCTCTCTTTGTTCAAAACATTACGGGTGTAATGTTTCGTGTCGGGTGTTACTTGCGAGATCATATTACGCTGGGTAAGTTAAACGGTGGATGGCTCAAGAGCTACTTACAGCTATGAATATTTATAATGTATTAGGTGAACGTTGCCAGTTAAGCTTGTGTTTAAGAGAAATATTGTACTGTCTTTGTTCTGCTACGAGCCTTGTATCAATTTTTGAGACCATTTTGGCATCAAAAAATGTTGGCAACAAAGAAGTTTGCCAATTCTTTTCTTTGTCGTACTACTAAAAAGTGGAACTCTTTGCCGGCTCATGGGTTTTTTCTCCTTCTTTTGTGTTTTATCCTTGCTATAATCGGGGCTCCTTCAAATGAGGCGTGAAGAGGCATCTTGAGTGTGGGCAGGGCGAGGGTGGCTAATGCGGTTGCATTCCGCAACTGTGTTAGCCGCCTTCGCGTTTGGACTTTAGTTCCACATACCATCAGGTAGAGTAGAGTCAGATGACTGTCGTGGGACAAAATTTTCAAATAAAAAAAAACCTATTTGAATTTTTATTCTCATTCAAAATATTCTTAATGACCCACTTTAATCTATCTCATGTTTCGTAAAAATCAAAAATTAAAGAATTTTACTAAATTACCAAAGTAAGTAATGTTAATAAAATGTTTATTGTAATAGTACTTTAAATATATTTTCAGTATATAATAATCTTTTATTCATTATGTAAAAGTTCTCACTACTTTTAGATATATAAATAAATAAATAAACGCTACACCCTCATGTATAGTAAGATCTTGTGACAAAGGTGGGGAAACTTATACAATTTCAGTCTAGAACACCTGCCTGTATGGTCAGGACCAAGATCTGTTCTGAGTTGGAATTAAACCAATGTGATGGTTAGGTATAAGTGATAATCCATAATAATGTATACCTTCGGCGCCACACGGCACACCCAGGACTGTTGCTTGTTACGTACGTAACAAGCGTATTGTTTGCCTCCTCTGATATAGAAAGATCGCTTTCTAATATTAACTAAATTGGGTCCAATCATTAATGTGGTAAAATTCTATTGAAATAAAAAATAATCGCGTAATTATATACGCAGTATGTCTTCAAACCTAACCAAAGGCCAATTTAGTGTCAAAGTTGTCCACAGCTTACCGAAGTCACTAGATGGGTGATCGTATAGTGGTATTTCAACCGAGCGTCTCCGTGCTTCGGAGGGCACGTAAAGTCGGTCCCGGCTGTTGACAATTAGACAACAGTCGATAAGTCAAGTCAGAGGCCTGCGGGCGACCTGAACAACTCTGACACTTTTTTTTTTTTTTTACTTCGAGAAATGCAGTTACGCACTCGAGCGCCGGGACGGGTGCAATGGCGCAGGAGGTGTGTGGACTCGCAGCCGAGCTCCCCTACCCACTAAAACTCCAAGGTCCCATCTAGCGCCATAGTGGGACGTCGCGGGATCACCGAAGCATACCACCGCGACGCCCCGGCGCTTGCCCCGAGGGGCCCACCGGTGGCGGCAACCTACTGCCGCCATACATACATAATAATACATACTATACATAAATACAATATATATATACACCTTGGTGCGCGAACGCACCCAGGCCGTCAGCCTCCGTCTGGGGCGGCAACCTACTGCCGCCATAAATACATACTAATACATATAATACATAAATACAATACACCACGGCGCTTTCGCGCCCCACCGACCGGGACCAGAAGGCCCCGGCAAACCCAACCAAGGGAACCCTGGGTCTTAGGGCTCCCCCCGCCGAGACTAGCTTTTAATGAGGTTGTTTCCTCTACGACCGACCGCCGTTATTTTTAAAGAGGTTTTCTTCCTCTACCGCCCGACCGGGGCTGGAGGCCCCGGCTAAGCACACCTCCGGTGTCGCAGGAGCCGCTCGCAGTCCATTCTGATAAGCAGAAAAGTACCGGAGCGACCCATACGACACCACCCCTTCTAGGCGCGGTCTAGCGTAAAACGCCCCACGCCCGAAACGTCCGACCCTGTTAGCTTCACCGGGCAGTCGAAGGTGCCACCTGCACAATCGACTCCCGGCTACTGAACCCCCCCGGCACGACAAGCCCAGGGTACCGCAGAGTTTGACCTCTGCGGTTGGGGAGAACAACTCTGACACTAGGTTGACCACTAACCAATCGATAAGAAGAAGACTGACAAAGCTTATAGTTGCTTAACCCACGGATATTTACCGATCAGCGAGCGCGCCTTGCTATAAACGTCTATGCAGTAAAACTTCTAAATCACTGATCAGAAAATAGGTAAATTAAATTATAATTTTATACTGTATATTTTATCAATATTAATAATTAAGTAATGATATCGTAAAATAATAAAATTAGTGATACTATTTAAAATGTTCATTTTTAAAAGTAATTTTTCTTCAAAGTCTTTAACTTTAAATTATTATAAGTTTAATAGCTTAAAAGGAAACAAAGAGGAGATTAATAATCTTAAGACCTCCTTAAATATTATCTTTATGAGTTTCTGCACTCACCAGATATTCAATATAAAAGTTTATGGTGCTTTATCATTTTTTTCTCCTTATAAAATATAATATGCAAATATTTTATAATCTCTACTGAGGACCCTTCCTAGCTCCGCTTCGGGGTATTAAAAATGTTTACAAAATCAATTACGAATTGATTTTAAAGTTAAAACGTATATTTTTTGATTTCTTAGATTTGAGATTACAATTGCATATACATAGTATATCCGAGATATACTTTTTTATTATATTTTGAAGAGTTTTTTTTTCGTAGTGTCTATTACTGTTGGCCCCAGTGGCCTTGACAGCGTCACCGGTGGGGGAGGCCGGGTCGGGAGACCTCAGCCGGTAACTCGGTCGATGCGGCGGGCCGCTTATATAGTGCGGAATACGGGCAGGAGGCTCATCTAATGTTAAGGGATCATTGCCATCCTTTTTAGAATTTAACATTTTTAGCATGGCCCCTATACGCGACAGACAAGCAGTCACTTCACGACCTTGTCACTAAGGACCTTTTACCGGCGTCGGGATGTGACGACCCCATCGCCCGCTGTTGGGATAACCTCTGTCACAGCAGAGATTATTCCACCAGTGCAATCAGTCACACTGGTGGTAGGTCTTTTGTTGCAAGAGGCCGGCTAGGTAGGTACCACCGCAGTGTCCAATATTCTGCCGCCAAATAGTAGTGCTTAGGCACTACTGTGTTCCGGTTTGAAGGGCATTGTACGCTAGTGAAATTACTGGGCGAACGAGATTTAAGAACTAATATCTCGAGGTTGGCAACGCGCGAGTGGCACCTACTAATGGTGCTGCAAGCGCTCATAGTCTTCGGCAGCCACTTACCATCAGGTGGGCCGTATGCTTGTTTGCCAACTTCTAACATAAAAAAAAAAAGTACCATCAGGCAGGCTTAAGCCTTAGCACCAGAATATACATGTCTTAGAATTTCTTACCCGTCATGTAGGTTTCCTTACAATGTTTTAGCACGAGATAAATTAATTACTTGAATTCTCCGAGCTGCTTGCCCGGATTTGAACTTGATGTTTGGTCTAAATATAGGTTTTTGATCCATCTGGCCATCTCGACTTAAAATATATATGCTATGTGAAATAGTTTTAATAATTTATCATTTTGAATATTCCATAACAAATGCGTCAATTTTCATTATGTCAATCCTTTTATATCTTAATTCAATATTGAACCGAATTTAAAATATCAGTGTCAGTCATATTGTCCACTCATCATTATTGCTATTTATATTATATTATAAAAGAAAAAATATATAAGTAAAACATGTTTTTGTTATACCTTTTAGGGCGCACAAAGATGTTTTTAATTTAAGTATGACTCAATTAAATGAAGCAAAATATTAAAAAAACTCAGTGAATGAGTATACTGCTAGATATATAGAAAGTAAAAATAGAAAGTAAATATTTCGTTACCTTCCACTACGATCTTTGTTTTTATATACAATTATTAAATGTATTACTGTTATTGTAACTGACATTTATCGATATAGAAATAAGTTACTTTTGGGTTCAAACCTTCAATAGTAATACTTATCAAACGAATTGTAACAATGCTAGCGTACATGTACATAAATATATACGTACCATTCACGGTCCAAATAGCAAATCTCTACTTATATTTAACAGATGTTAAACATACGTAATTCATAAAATACTAAAAATTTGCTATTAAGAAAATACAATCACCTTATATGTCATAGAGTCTGGAGTGTCAATTTATTTTAATTAAATAAATATTTTCTTAAAATCTATTAAATTTATAACATTTTTCACATAAGAAAGAGTAAATATTATAATAGACGTTGTTTATGAGTTGTTACCTCTATGTAATTATATAGTCTACAGCCAAACGATTCAGGTCAATATCTTGTAAACAGATTTTTTAATATTTTCCCAACTCGATCAGGAGATATCGAGCACCTCGATTAGAAGAGATTAAGATATGAAGCTGGCGGAGACGCCTTAAATGCAAATTATAAATGTTTATATAAAGAGTTCAATTTATATTCTAATTCGATGGCTTCCCGCTAGGGAAGTGTCGTCGAAGGTACTTGAACTAAATAGGGTAGAAACTTAAGTTAACAATAACGACCTCAAATACCCTTAAGCGATAAATGATTTTGCTATTAGACTGCAAGCGCAGTGCGTAGTACGCTTTGTTTTCTTTTACTTAACATAATGTTTAAATAGTAAAACTATCGTGAGACATTATGTTGACTTAATGTAAAATTAAACAGTTTAAACTCACGTTCAATCTGTTTAGGAACCGACTAGCTTTGGACCCATCGGAGGTCCTTCATCAACCGATCGAGCTAATCAACCGATGATAATCAAAAGAACATAATATTAATAGCCCGTGAGCTAAAAATTTATGTATACGAGTTATTTTACCTTTCAAATTAAATAGCTTATGGCACAGAAATATGATTACTATTTAAGGCCACTTTGAACTACACTTACCTTAACAAAGAAAACAATATAATTTATTTTTGTATACAAATGTATGAAAGGCCTCTGGACGTGAGAACCCCGTCGCCCACTATTGAGATAATATTTGTCAAAGCAGAGATTATTCCACCAGTGCAATCAGTCACATTGGTGGTAGGTCTTTTGTTACAAGAGGCCGGCTAGGTAGGTACCACCAGCAGTGTCCAATATTTTTCTAGTAGTGCTTAGGCACTTCTGTATTTCGTTTGAAGGGCATTGTACGCTAGTGAAATTACAGGGCAAAGAAGATTTAAGAACCAAAACCTTGAGGTCCGCAATGCGAGCAAATGCAAATGCAAAATGGTATTGCAAGCGTTCTTAGGCTACGGCAACCGCTTTCCATCAGGTGGGCTTGCTTGCCAACTTAGTAATATAAAAAAGAACCGTCTAATGATAAGCTTACTGCAGATGGAGAGAAGAAGATGGCATAAATCTGCTACCAGACGCCCGGCTAGGGAGGAGAACCGGAATATATAAGGCTACATGAATACGTCATGGGACCTCAGTGCATGTCGTTTACTCGTAGAATGAGCCAGCGCGTGACCTGCCAAGTACTGTGCTCCGCTCGTGGCTAACGAAGTTCGGTCCCAGAGGGACGGCAGATGGACCTGATAGTGAGCCGAGCTAGCGAGTAAACTAGCGAGTTTTTCTAATAGAACCATATCTTAATCTTTATTATTTATTATATGTTAAAAAGACAAATGAATTTAAAGATAAAAATTAATAAACATGTCTTATGAATTACGATTAACACTAATCAAGATTTGTGATACAGCCAACTGTTTTGACAATAATTATACAGAAATAATAAAGCGGTATCAAACAGAGTTCTTTTAACAAAATTGTATTTTAGTGATAAAATTAAAAAAGAATGTGTCTTTATTCATAGACTTATTATATATGTACAGCACCGACCATACAAATAACAAAGACATAGTCACAAGCTTGCGACATAATCGAATGAAGCTAGTGTACGACGAACTTCGTTTCGTTGCGTTAGTGTGGAATTTACAAAGGAGCACCAGCGAATCTTTGGACACTTTTCCTGTATAGAAGAGAGAATTTTCCTTTTCCTGATTCAAAAATATAGTTATCATAATATTGCATAGGACAACCTTTTCGGATGTTGGCTTGAAAAATACCAGTATTAGACAAATATAAGGTTCTTTGGAGAATCTACATCAGTAAATCTTTCATATTGCAAAACCTGTGGCATAATGTATTCATGAAATAATGTGGTTTATTTGAAGCGAATTGACAAGGTTTAGTCTTATAACTAATAGAATATTCCTGCTTAAAAAGGCAATGAAAGAAAAAACTATCATAATTTAACCTATATATTTCTATAATTATATATTATTATACACGACAAAGAGTTGACGACAATTAACCTAAGTAAATTAAACTTCTATAACTATAATCATGAAAATATCGTTATGAAGCATAATGAGTATAATTATTACCTTTCCTTTTAAAATTTTTAATTTAATAAAGTTGAATATTAATTTAGTACAAATATTTTAAATAGATACGTTTTGAATTTTAAGTTACGTATGTATAATATTTTCAATACAGTAATACTTATAACGACTTTACAAGATAACATGACAATTATTATGCAGCAGGGATGGCTGGTACTAACATACTAAGGAATTTACTATGCTCCAATGAATCCAAATTTCTCGTTTTTTCAATAAATTGTTTTTCTTCTGGTACACTTTCTTCACCTGGCACATTGTCTTCTTCTGGTACATTTTCTTCACCTGGTACATTATCTTCTTCTGGTACATTTACTTCACCTGGTACATTTTCTTCTTCTGGTACATTTTCTTCTTCCGGTACGTTTTCTTCTTCTGGCACATTTACTTCACCTGGCACATTATCTTCTTCCGGTACATTTTCTTCTTCTGGTACATTTTCTTCTTCCGGTTTTACCGTAGTTATATTTACACTAGCATCAGTTGTCATTTCTGGAATCTCTGTTGTAGTCTTCCTCAGTTCATCTACCTCTTGACTCAATCGATTTCTCTGACCAGCAATGGCCAATGTTGAAACGAACAAGCAGAACGATAATAATCCGAGAAACACTATAATTTTATTATTCAACATCCAACCTAGTACACTTTCCATAAAGTATCTGAAATTCATTTTGTAAATTTTCACACACGTGCGACTATTTTTTCTAACGAATATAAAACGAATATATTTTTAATATTTTTCCGCTTTATCATTGATAATCTATCAAATTCTGATATCACCTTATCTGTATTTTTGTGATATCGTTAAATGCGAGGTACTTTGAACTTTATCTAAATATGATTAAAGATTATTTATTTCAAGCATATTTCTTATACGTTTTGATAAAAAAAATTATATTGATTGTCGTCCATACTAAAATTCTATAGCTGATCATCGTTGCTAAATATTTCGTAAGAATTCCTTTGTTAATAATAGACAATAAAATAACCATTTATAATGAATATTTCATAAGAAAATAATACCAACATCAAAATGATTTAGCAATAATATAATTGTTAAACAATAACATTATAAGGATTACGTTTTTGCTATTTGGTTAAGGAACCCTAAAAAGGGCTCATGCGAAAAACCACTGGTTTGAATGACTAACCCCTATGATTCACTTCTGCTTGAGTATTATTTTGGGGCCTTCCCATATTGTGATAATCAGATCTAGGATTTTGGAGATATAAAACGAAAATCATTTGTATCCCAAATCTCGTAAATCAAGATCACACTAAGCATTTAAAAATGCCAAAGCGAACAATAAAATAACATTGAAATCAAATTCTAAATCTATCGTAAAATACGTCTCAAGGAAAATCACCCGAAATACGTCACAGCTGATTCAGACTTTCATTTCGAAATACACTTTTTTATTAGAAAATCTTTAAAATCCAAACAAGATATACATGTCCTAGTATACTTGGACGACTTCCTAATGACAAAATGATTTACTGATTCTCGATACAATCGAAATGCTTAGTTCAGGTAAGAGGTTCTTAAGTTAGAAGAGTTATAAAATTTTAAAGTATATATAATAAAGCAATTAATAATTGCTATAATCTCAAAAACTGTTGCAGTAATATATTATGTATGTTTAAAAAAAAACTATTACGAGCTGCCCTCGCGTGGACTACAGAATTTTGAGTATTTTTTTATATAAATATAATATAAAGACGTAAATTTTCTTAGATATGGTAATTATTGAAATTGAATGAATGTCTATCCTGTGAATGCGCGAAGCGTGTTAATTTCATTCTTTGCTTGAGTCACCATTATCTTCACTGATTATTTTGTAAGATATTTTGTCATAAAATATATCCAATGTATTGTATTGTACAGGCCAGTTATGCTATAACTACAAATTAAAATAAACATACCACCAATGAGCCACATTATAGCATAATGTATATAAAGCATATGCTTTATCCCAGAATTACATCTTAAATTAAATAGTCCAAAATTAGTGTTCAATTTTAAGATTTTTTAAATTATTTTACGTATGTTACTTTTAATATATTATGTATCCCATACAATAGTATCATCTTCCCTGAAAACAAAGACTAAAGAAATAAAAAAATATATATATCGTTCTCCTAATTACAAATAATAATAAAAATGGCTAACTTATGCAATGGAAGTATTATATTATACATATGAGATATTATTATAGATAAGATAGCGATTTTAATGTTACTTCGAAAGCTAAAAGCTATTTATCTTTCAATATACTAATTATGAATTGGTTTTGATACCAAGAACTGAGACTTTACTGCTTGTGATTTAATTACCTCTTTCAATAAACATGCATCGTGACATTTTTTTAACAAATACTAAGACAATTTCGACGCAAATAAGCAATACCATGTCAACCCACAAAATTGAAAAAACTGAGTTATATATGCAGAAGTGTTGGTAAATGGCTAAAGAACATTTTCTTTAACATTTGTAGGGTTTGAAGCTTTAAAACTTCTAAAAAGCCATTTTTTAATCATGCCATTTATGTATTATTTTAAACGTTTTGGGTTATATTATATACAAAATATGCAGTTTGTATGCTTATTTTATGTGAAAATAAGTAAAATAACTTACGTACATCTTGAAATTGCCAAAAACTTGACCAATATACAAAGAAATCATATAAAGCAAGTTGTTCAAAATTTTCAAACGCGGTTTTCTCGAAATGACATTCGTGTGGGTTGACATGGTAGTGCTTATTTGCGTCCATTATTTATTTTATAATATGTTAAATGGTCTAAGGACAAAAAACATTTTATAAAATTTATATAATTTTTATATAATTTTTTTTTTCGTCTGTATATATGTTTCACATGGCATCACGCAATAAACCCCAAAACGGATTATGATTAATTTTTTAGCATTTAATTTCTTGCTTGCATAGAATTACACGCGGACACAGTAGCAGGCAACACTTGTATCTGCTAAAGTTATTAAATCAATACTAATATTATATGAGTTTTGACTACGTATAGACTCCTTCCCGCCTCTCGTATCTGCTTACAATTGTGGGAATGTTGTTTCAGTCGTTCGGCTGACTTCATTCAAGCGATTATGTTTAAACTTATCTTAATTTTGCAGGCGGTAAGTTAGAGTTTAATGATAGCTGTTATATTCATGATGTTTATTTAAATAAAGTAATTTACTTTTAGTAGAATATATTTTTAGATATATGCAAATAAAGAAAATTGTATCGTCTTTATTTATGACGACCGTGACGGTTTATGGGGGAAATATTTGTATTAATCTTACAAATGTCTGTTTCGGTCCAGGTGTTAGTCCTACTAGGTCTCCCACCGTACTTCAGTGAGTACTTTAAGCTGTCGTTCCCGGTTGTTATCACATAACATCTGATAATAATCGTTAGATCTTGATAGGTAATTTGCTCTTAACAAATGAGTTACTAGTTCAGGGTTGTAGAGGTCATAATGGATATAGCTCTCTGTAAAACTGATAACCTGTCAAATAAAATATGACTAATAAGCAGACCCTGGGTAAAAAATTGTCCTGCTGTACCTAATCTCTGAAGATACCGCATTATAAGTTCCTCGTTTGATTACTATAGTACTGTGGTCGTGATAAACACCGTGGTGTGATTTTTTATTCCGTGACCAGCGTCGATTTCGGGATTGGAGATTTTGTAGGGCTCACTAGGAATCACCAATCGAGTCACTCTTCCAAAACTGTCAGTTAAATCACTTGTCTGTATGATAAATTTTGTATTGATCGTCGTGATATGTTGTCTAAATTGATAACACTTGTAAATCTAATCTTAATTTTTTAACAACTGATTAATATCAAAGAGTAGAAATATACAGGTATATACAATATTAATAACTTTCTTATCTATAAAGAATTAATTTGAAACCAATTTCATTTTCAAGGGTTAATTTGTTCGTACGAACTCCGTTCTTTATCTCTGACAGCTTTGATTATATCTACCTAATAGGTCATTTAATTAAAATCTCCGTAGTCGCTTCTAAAAATTTATCAACAGACAAATAAATTACACCAAAACGTGTAAAGTACAAGCACATAAATTTTCCATAGGGTTTCTTTTTCAGGTTTTCAAGTACTCACTGAGGACAAACGCCCAGACCGAAACAGACATTTGTAAGATTAATACAAATATAGCCCCCCATATACCAACACCCCACCACGGTCGTCATAAATAAAGACAATACAGTTTTATTTGCATATCTCTCAAAAATATATTTTACTATTGCTGTTACCACTAATGGCATGCCATTAGAATAATATAATTTAATTTTGACTTTAAATTATAAGACTATTTATATTCACAACTAAGCTCTAGGTTTTATTGTTTTATTTTGTTTGATTTCCGCTAGTCAAATCAGTGATTTTTATCTAAACAGAAATCTTTATTTATGAAATAGTTGTCATTATGATTAAGGATATTTATAAAGTGTATCTGTCATCTTTTGTATCAGTCAGTTATCGTAACTCGAAGCGTTTAACTCTATTTTCATACCATCCTAATATCAATTTAAATCTAATATCCTTAAACGAGCAACTCTTGTATAATATATATAATCTAAGTTAAGGAGCCGACACCGTTGTGGCGTTGTGGGTAGCGAGTCTGCCTTTAGTCTCGACGGTTGCGGGTTCGATTCCCGCTCGGGCAGATGTTTGTTAAAATTTCTGTCTCGGTCTGGGCGTTTGTCCGTGTGGGTCTCCCCACCGTGCCTCGGAGAGCACGTTAAGCTGTCGGTCCCGGTTATTATCAATAACATCTGATAATAATCGTTAACTCTTGATAAGTAAATTGCTCTTATCCAATGAGTTACTGGTTCGCCCTTAGGGTTGCGGAGGTCAGATGGCAATCGCTCCGTGTACAAACTAGTAACCTGTCAAATCCGGATAAGACTAATAAGCAGATCCTGGGTAGATAAAAATACCGGGAATAATGATACGATGAAGAAGAAGAAGAATCTAAGTTAAGGAGAAAATGTCGTTTCATCCATGTTTTCCCCTGTTCAAGTTCAGATGTCTACAATCCGATTATAATTTTTTTTGGTTTAAAGTTCTTTATTTTGTGAGAAAAACGATTAATGAGAGCCCTTTACAAACGCATCTTATTCGTATCTGTGTATATTTTTAATTAAAAAAATCTAACAAAGCTCGATCATCCAGGTACCTGTTATATAATAATAAAGATAACTAAAACGTTTTCGTTTTGTACTAAGTCCATAGCGCTTTATAAACAAATCGACAATTTATATAAAATAATAAAAACTCGGCGAACCAAGCAATATATTATAACAATCATCACTTCAAGGTTGAAACAATGCACCGCATAACGTATAACATCAGCCATTAATTTTGGCACGTTTTGCACTTGAAACACATGTATGCTTTGTCTCTTTTACAGGTCGGATAGACAATTTGTTACTATAATCTACTAATTATTTAACTTAATGTGGCATTAAGATATTATGTAATATTACAAAATATGATCAATTATTCTATTTTCTAAATTATTTCAGTTATAAAACGTTATTAATAATGAATATTCATTCATTACTCAAACGAAATACAAATATAAAAATAATTCGTCCATATCGATATAAACACAAATCGTGATGACGATTTCAATCACTTAACATTTTAATGATTTTCATAGAATTTCACAAGCTGCGAATTTCAGTATCTACAGCAAATCTAAAGCCATGTACAGACTAACGAACAAGAGCATGGTAACCACAATCAGCAAGCACTTTAGTCGCCAAGCGTACCACAATGAATATCGAATACTGTCTTCGTCAAAATCATTGCGATACAATTTCGTTGTTTTGTAAGGACGATGTACGAAATTTGACACAACATTGTTCGTAAAGCAATCGGAACACGGACGCCGTTGTGCCGTTGTAGATAGCGAATCTGCCCTTAGTTGCGACGGTTGCGGGTTCGATTCCCGCTCGGGCAGATGTTTGTTAAAATTTCTGTTTCGGTCTGTGCGTTTGTCTGTGTTGGTCTCCTCACTGTACCTCGGAGTAAAGCACGTTAAGCTGTCGGTTCCGGTTGTTATCACATAATATCTGATAATAATCGTTAACTCTTGATAAGCAAATTGCTCTTATCCAATGAGTCACTAGTTCGCCCTTAGGGTTGTGGAGGTCAGGTGGCAATCGCTCCGTGTAAAAACTAGTAACCTGTCAAAACCAGATAAGAGTAATTAGCAAATTCTGGGTAAATAAAATAGCGGAAATAATGCTAGGACGAAGAAGATTGCTCGTAACGTATTGCGACGAGGCATGGGGCACCAGCCTCGGGCATCACTTCGTAGCGAACGACGAATCCATGGCTACTAAGTGGTTTATCACGAACACAAGTAGTACTGTGTTTATAAGGTGTTCATGTTCGCTGTACTAATTCACGTTCATACGTCGAACCAAATGTTCCGTGTTCGATGTTCGTGTTCACCATGTCAAGAACGCTCGTGTGTACTCAGCTTAACTCCTTTTAAGACATAATCATTATTGAAGCAGACCATTAGCTCGAGCATTTAATTAGCTTTAGAATGAGTGAAATCGTTCAAGTAATTACTTTACGAAATTCTGGGTTAAGTTTTATTATTACACAATTTTGAATGATATAGTCCAAAAAATGACGTAACTGTCTCGTCATAAAACATTATATAACTCGGTGCACTTCTCCAGGAAGCCGGGTTTTTGCCAAGAGATTTTCTCTTCGTCAACCAAAAAAACTTCACCGATCTTGACAGGCTTAACTAATTAGATAAAAGTGAATAGCTTAGACTAAGAATCTCATGGACGGAGCCATACCATGTTGCCGCTCTTGCAACGTTATTTCAAAGGAGATATTGTTATCTTTGTCTGTTGCTCGTAACACTAATAGTAGTAAAAGAAATAGATACATATAAGTTTGCCAACTTATTTTTTCATTTCCTAATTGTCAATGTTCCAATGTTTTAAGCCCGGTCAAGACTGTCGATTATAAAGGTATTATTATGGGTTTATTTTAGTTTATTGTCATTACGCACACATAAAATACGTAAAATATTGGCACGCGGCTTTTATCTAATGTTCCTTTTTTCTACTTTCTTTTTCGCCGGTGAATAGCCTACCAAGAATTAAATATTTTTTTCAGTCTAGACTCAGACTAGAGCATTTGAATTTATTACGTTTTTATATATTATATTTGGGACTAGAAACATTAGAATATAAATCTAATGTTTACTGGTTTTTATTATGTCTGAACATGACATTAAAATTATAACTCATAAAAATGTCACGTTTCGTGCTTATGATAAGTTTGTATATAAAGTTTCACTGTTGTTCTACAGTTATTCTCTTTAATAAATTAATTTATGTTATATGAAAAAAACTACATTGTGTTGAGATCTGCAAATTTTGAGATTGTTTTTAAAATTCTTCTTGGCTATGTTGTGGAGCAGTGGCAGCGAATCTACCTTAAGCACCACAAGTCTCGGGTTCGATTCCCGCTCGGAGTAAAATGATGTTTTGACCATACAGGCACGTGTTCGGGACTGAGTATGTTTCCGGACGCAGGCCGTTGAGTGTGTAGTGTTCATTATTATTTTATTTTATTATTATAGTGCCGTCTCCTATCGGAGTTTAGCAACCAATAAGGCTATTTGAAGTAAGTTTTATAGCCAAGACGTTCTTGCACGGCGAGGTGGTCTTCTGCCGGCTGTCTCCCCTTGTATAGCTCACTAATCCCACTAAAATGCAGTTGTCATTGAGTCTTTACAGAATTTTGTATTCTTTCCTAAGGAATATACTCTGCACCCTCTAACATCTGCCGCTATTTGGTAAGGGATTGTTAGCACAGCTAGTTGTGATATTTCACAATCGACCCCAATAGTAGCCTGTAGCTCAGCCTTACCTTTTTTGACTGAGCTTATTATTAATTTGTCGAATAGCAAAGGCTACTTCGTTCCTACCCCGTCCATCCGTTCAGTGATTCTTTCATTCTTGTGTATTTATTTTCTCTCCTAAATATTAAAACAGCCTAAGAGGAACAAGCTGGTTCTATTTTGAGCACTACTTTAAATCTGAGTCCTGCAACTTATTAAAACTGTATCGCTTAGAATTTAATTTCACTGAAAATTTTGCCTTTTCAATTTTACTTTTAAGTACGACCGCAAAGTCAGCTTGGATAAAGTTAAGTGAAACTTGCGAAACCAAGAACTGTTAAATATTTAAATAACGCAAATATATTCAAGTACTAACCCGCTGTCACAAAATCTTCCCTGCCTAATTAGTAATTAAAAAGACGTAAATAGCCAGAACTGACCACTGATTATTTGAGTTAGTTCTGCCTCCTTTTATTTTGTATCAGCACAAATAAGATTATTAGAACCATCCAGAAATAATTTGACTAATTATAATAATTATAATAATTTTAATAAATAGCCTACGAAATATCTGCATACTAAATGGACGCAAATAAGCAATACCATGTCAACCCACACGATTTGTGTCATGTCATTTCGAGAAAAACGCGTTTGAAAATTTTGAACAACTTGCTTTATATGAATTTTTTTATGTATTGGTCAAGTTTTTGGCAATTTCAGATTTAAGTAAGTTATTTTACTTATTTTCACAAGAAAATAAGTATACAAACTGCATATTTCGTATATAATGTAGCCCAAAACGTTAAACATAATACATAAATTGTATGATTAAAAAATGGCTTTTTAGAAGTTTTAAAGCTTAAAACCCTACGAATATTAAAGAAAAGTGTTCGTCAGCAGCTTACCAACACTTCTGCATATATAACTCAGTTTTTCAATTTTGTGGGTTGACATGGTATTGCTTATTTGCGTCCAAATATAGTGTGAGTTTCGGGAATTTTATAAGACAAATCCAATAAAATTCCAATTTAGATTTTCACAAAAATATCTTGAGTCAAATATAAATTGTATTGATATATAAATAAAACCCATGTTAGCAATCTATTATTGCAAAAATCACAATAAGAAATCATTGTAATTCGTTAAAATTTAATATTTTGCTAAGCCCAATTTAACTTTAATCTTGGAATACACGATTTATACATTATGAAGCTTATTAAAAATGGCATTCGCTGAGCCTTAATTAGCTATGGAATCAGTTTTACAAGTATAGCTACTATGAAAATCAATTTCGTGAATTTCCAGTCCAACGGAACGTATATCAGCTTCAATTTGTATATTATATAAATAAAATGCTCGTGCTATCTGAACTACGATTTTTAATGCCCACCGTTGCGGATCTGTTATTATAAATCACAGTCTTTGTTCTACGATAAAAGGATAGTGTGACACTTGACTGTTGAGTATTCGTAGCAAACTGGTTCTTTATAGGCTACTAGCTATGCCCACAGCTCCACTCGCGCTATGTGCATTTTTGATGATGTCAAAGAAAACCGACATTTTTATGGGATTAAAAATCTTATATGTTAATCCAGGTAGAGGGCTATCTGTGTATCGAATTTCATAAAGAATGAAGTTTAGTAGTTTTTGGGTGAAAGAGTAACAAATATCCATCCATACATCGAAAGAAACTTTTACCTTTATAATATTATCTACTAAATATAATATATTATAGAACGGATTATTTCTGGTATCATTTTAAAGTTATATATTTGTGGAGTGCATTTTTGTAGTTGAGACTTGCCTGCTTGCATGAATGAACTCTCTCTGAAAATTTTTTTTTGACTTTCAATGAGTGTCAGTGCTGGAGATCGAAAACTTTTTTTTTTTTTATGTTATGACACTTAGCAAGCAAGCATGCGGTCCACCTGATGGTAAGCACTCACGTTCCCAACCCAAGAGACAGGAGGCAGGGGATAAGAAGGGAAAAAGGAAGAGAACAGAAGAGGTAGAACATTGGGCCTCCTGCGCTCTCGCTTCTCTGCTCATCGCACGAAACACAACAGTACTTTTTTTTTTATGTTAGAAGTTGGCAAACAAGCGTACGGCCCACCTGATGGTAAGTGGCTGCCGCAGCCTATGAGCGCTTGCAGCACCATTAGTAGGTGCCACTCACGCGTTGCCAACCTCGAGATATTAGTTCTTAAATCTCGTTCGCCCAGTAATTTCACTAGCATACAATGCCCTTCAAACCGGAACACAGTAGTGCCTAAACACTACTATTTGGCGGCAGAATATTGGACACTGCGGTGGTACTTACCTAGCCGGCCTCTTGCAACAAAAGACCTACCACCAGTGTGACTGATTGCACTGGTGGAATAATCTCTGTTGTGACAGAGGTTATCCCAACAGCGGGCGATGGGGTCGTCACATCCCGACGCCAAAACCTACCTAAAGTACCTACTGATACTGTTACTTTACGCCAATTTTCCGTGAGTCTCCTTTATCGCTTTACGTATCACTTTAATCGCTTGGATTCGCAACATGTTCTGATACTTCTAGTCCACATGTCAATAACACGAAACTGTGAAGATCAGAAGCGCACATTTGACTTTTTGTTGACTTGTTTACTATTTTAATAGCTTGTTTTCTCATTGTGAAAACTAATTAGGGTACATAATCTGTGTTTTTATTAAAAATGACAAACCATCTTTATTGTTTGTTAAACTGGTTATTATAAATAACTTTTATACAAGCCTGTTTAGTCACTGATTGAAGGTTACTTCTGTGTTTTCTTATCTCCGAAATGTACATAAATCGTGGTGCAAGGCTTTGAGAATGAATAACAATTTTTAATTCGCTGTTATTCTTGTCTGAGCCTTAATATAAGTAAAAAGATTAACGCATAAATAACTTAAATGAGGTTTCATAAATTTTAGTCGTTACATTACTGATTTTGTACAAAATACTCTTATCTTGAATAAATAATTACTTGAATTATTAGCGCCGTTCTAAGCCCTGACAAAGAAGTCACAAAATTTCTAAGACGTCGGTCATTTCGTAAAATTAAACTAATTTATTACTGCGAGCCAACGGAGTTGTTACTCGTATTGGATTATACAAAACATAATATTTCTATCGTCACTATCACATCCATTTTATATGGTAGTAATGCCATGCTCCTTCCAGCACAAATGGGCTCGAAAGGGCAAGTACTATTATCTCATGCGTTTCGTGCAATAAAGAGCACTGGCGGCCCAAACTCCCACCCCATCTGCTCCTTTCCTTTTGTCCCTTCTAATCCCTTCCCTCCTATTCCTTGCGATTTGCGTTCGTAGGTTGCGATGACTGCTTACCATCAGGCAGACTGCATGCCTGTTTGCCAAAGGTCATGAAATATTTTTTCATTACGCATGTAAATAGCGTGATACAAAACAGCACAATGTAAAAATTATGTGAAAAACTTAAGGACTGAATTTTTTTCATTTCTTGATAGTAAGTAGTAACCGCAATCTATGAACGCTTGCGACACTTGAAGTGTCACATGTGCAGTACCAACTCAAGAAATAGGAAGGAATGGATAGAAAAAGAGAAGGCATCAGAGGGAGATTGGATCTCCGGCACAATATAGTCAGTCATCGCATGAAACGCAACAACACAGATACTGTTTATTTGCGCCGATTTTCTGTGAGAAGGTAGTACCTCCCCGGTTGTACCAGTTAATTTGTACTTTGAGGAGCATAACTCTACGACTTCAATAATATCCTGTAATAAAAGGCCTCATTATCTTTTATATATTCAGAATAGCCAAATTTGTGCATATATTTTTTTGCATATTCTTTATGGTGTTGGAAAATACAAAACCTTTTGTCTAGACAGTTGTTCGCGACAGTTTAGATAACTGTACGAACGCGAACTAATTTTAAAGAAAATAATGGAGGTTAAAATATGTTTCAGAAGTTATCAATTTAAAAGAGGACTAATATACATAATATTTTCAAAAAGTGCGCACGGGGAATGTTGGTAAAAATGCTAGCTACATTTAATTACACCGATTAATTACAATTCTGATTCTTTGTTTGAAAAATGAACACTTCCTCCCATCACCTGTGAAGGCAATGAGACGGGGTGTGACATCTTTTAAAAATTAGAATGCTCAAGTCTCCTACCGTCATCTCGACTAATTCTATATTATTCGATAAGGGCAGGAACGTAAATGGTGGCAAGAGCTGTTTTAATAGTATTGTTACGGAGAAACTTATTACCAGATCCATAAGGCTCGAAACCGCACGCGACTCTCTCTGTAATTTTCTTTAGTAAAGCGTAGGTTCTAGAAACACTTGTTCTCGAAAAGTGCCGTATAACATTCCGTCAATGGAACTTTCTCGAACCCGTTTTCTGCGCTATATAAGCGGCCGGGCATGTGGATTGAGGCATACAGTTCTGAGCAACGAGTGAAGAAACTACAAGCAATACAAGTTATGAAACCATGTGACCTCGGCTATCTTCTGGACTACGACTGACCTGTGATTTGTGAAGTTCTGTAGAGGCTCGTCATATTTTATTTATTTTATTTTAACTCTTTATTGTGCACTACAAACTTAAAACTAATATTATAAAGGAATGTACAAAACGGTTACATCGTAAGGCACAAAAGGCTTATCGCTCAAAGCGATCTCTTCCAGACAACCTTAGGGAAGGAGTAATAAAGTTACCAGAATAGGCAGGTGATGAACAACATAAATATTATAATAAACTTACATACAATTAATTACACATTAATACATACAACTTTTAAACATATAATAATAAAAACTAATAAATACTTTATACAACTGATATAAGATAATATAAGTATATGTATTTGTAGGGTTATGGATGTGAAAGAAAACGAAATACACTTCACTTGTATTATTTCTCTTTATTCCTTTTAATTAACACTAGGAAGGTATAACGTTCAGCTTCGAGTTACGATAACTGACAGAGACTAAGTATGACAGATACGCAGCTTAAATACCCGTTGTCATAATCACAACTAATTCATAAAGATTAGTTTTTGTATAAATAGAAATTACTGATTTGACTAACTGAAAATAAATCAATAATACCAACACGCCCCCTCAAAAATTAATCGGTATGATAAAATTATTATATTAGATCATTAAACCTTCCTAATGCTTCCCTGGGAGTGTTACAATCATTATGGTCCAACATTCGTTGCTAGGGATCAGGAAAACCCAGGAAAACCTGACCAGACCATATAAGCAAAATGGTAATCACAAAATGTCAAAAATAATTAACAATTAATAAATAAAAATTGTTATTCCAAACCCATTCTTGATCTCAACTTTTGAAAGGAGACCATCGGAAGTGGCTTAGTCAGTGCATCTGCTAATTGCTGACCTGTGGGAATATAATTTAATTTAATTATATTTCTTTCAACTTGTTCTCGAGAAAAATGATATTTTATATCAATGTGTTTTGATCTTTTATGACTAGTTGGATTACTGGCAATGCTTATACACCCACTATTATCTTCATAAATTGTTATTGGGCTTGTAATACATAAATTAATACTTTTAGCTAGAGACTTTAGCCATAATGCCTCTTTAACCGCTTCATACAAAGCCATATATTCGGCTTCTGTAGAAGAAGTTGCTACAGATGCTTGCCTCTTTGTATTCCAAGTAATTGTACATTGATCAAATAACTTGAACAAGTAACCTGTAGTGCTTTTTCTATCACTACTATCACTGCCACCCCAATCAGAATCTACATACCCACTTAAGACGTTATCATAATGATTACACTTTCGGTATGTTAATTTTAAGTCAATTGTGCCCTTTAAATATCTTAGTACTCTTTTCAGACACTTCCACAATGCCATATTATTTTTATTAGTGTATCTACTTAATATGTTGACACATGTACTTAGGTCAGGACGAGTACACAACATAAGGTACATTAAGGTGCCTATAAGATTTCTACATGGTGCATTATATGCATCATCCGAACTCAGCGCTGTATAATCTAGCTTATGTTCTAAAGGAGTACTTATGGGCTTACAATCTTGCATATTAAATTTATTTAAAATTGATTTAATATACGAACTTTGATCTAAGGTTATTATATCAGTTTGCCTGCTGATTTTAATACCGAGAAATAACTTAATTTGTTTCAAATCTGTCATTTGAAACATATTCATTAAATAACATTTTATTTCATTCATTATACTAATATTCCCACATGCTATTACTACGTCATCCACATACAACACTAAATAAACATTTTTGCTCACACAGCCATTATTTAACATATATATACACCTGTCAACTGATGAATTTTGAAAATCTTTTTCTTTAAGAGACTGTTCAAAAACTTGAAACCAACATCTAGCCGCTTGTTTAAGTCCGTATAACGCTTTATTCAATTTACACACGTAACTATCTTTATATATTATACCTTCGGGTATATTCATATATATTTCCTCACTTAGTTTACCATTTAAAAAGGCCGTTTTAACATCTAAGTGATGAATAAATAAATCAAATTGGTTTGCAAACGCAACAATAAATCGAAAACTAGCTATTCGAGCAACCGGTGCAAAAGTTTCATTATAATCATAAGTGTGTGGGATCCACACCTATAAACTGGATTGTCGCCGGAATGTAAAATAAAGACACCGATTTAAGACCTTGGGAATTTACTATACGAGGTCGAGGAAGCTTCTATTCACTGTTTCTTCGGGTTAACCTCTAACTATGACTATTCCTTGCTGGTAACTATCCCGAAGTGCTATTTGAGTTGGAACTATCCCCTAGTACTATTAGGTGGAACTATCCCAACCCGCTGTTATGATGGAACTATCCCGAACAACTGTCTAGGTGGGACTGTCTCCCCGGGCTCTTGTGGTGGAACTGGCTTTAGTCGGCCCGGTGGCTGATATTTGTACCCCCGTCGGACGCAACACTGGCACGGCCATGTGCATAACTGTATACCACGTCCGACTTCGGCTATTTGGGACGAACAATACCCTCGTCGGGCACAACATCTGGCACGGCCAGGCAGACAATCGAACAATCGTTGTGCGAAACAGTGAACATTTGCTTCTCGCCCTCGTACCGCTATAAACATTTATTCTTTATTTAACAATTACATTTCACAAGAAACTTTTAACATTATTTTTAACATTGTTCTATTTAGATCTATTTTACTAAAGCTGTTAACTATTGTCTAAAGGACCTTTCAAAACATGTGTACTTTCTATAGACTATTATTTATATTTACTTAACTATACTTTACTGTGTCTATTTATTATGCCTATTATAGCTATTTAAACTTATTTGCTATTATTGAACTATCTACAAACTTATATTATTTTCGGCTGTCCTGTACATCACTCCCGCCGTGCGTCGTCCTCCAGGTCGACGCAACTCCTTTCGCTGGTAAGGCAGCTGGATCTGTTGGAAGTATGATGATCTTCTTCGTCAGCCTCCTTAGTAGTCCTCCTGCGGTGCGTACGACGACTATTCGAATGATGATGTCTCCTCCTGAGTAAATGGCGGTAACAAGCCCCCGTGGCCATGTATTCCGCGGAAGTGTCCCGTCTGCTATAAGGACGACATCTTCTCCGAACTTGATCTTCGCGCCTCTTCCTTGTGACTCCCGCCGGTATTGCAAGCTATGAAGATATTTACGGAACCACTTCGCCCAGAAGAGGTCAGCCAGGCGGTGAGAGGCGCGCCAGTGTGTACGCCCGATAAGGTCCGAGTCGAAGTTTGTGCCCGTCGTCGGTGGGCGCGCTGAGCCTCCGAGCAGGGATTGGTTTGAAGTGAGTGCTTCAGGGTCATCTGGGTTGACCGAGACGTACGTGAGAAGGCGGCCGTTGACAGTGTATTCTGCCTCGGCGAGCAGTGTTGGGAGGATTTCTTCGGTGGGATGCCTTTCGTGCATTACTATCTGAAAAGTCACTTTGACGCTATGCACAAGACGTCCCCACGCTCCGCCCATGAAAGGAGCACCGGGAAGGATGCACCTCCAGGCCATGGTTCTCTTGTTCTCTTCGAGACCTTAATGACACTGATTTAGATGTATCAGCTTTTTCACAGGAATATTCATTATTATTCCTTTCAGGCTTAAAAATAGGCCTGGTTTGCATATAAGTGGTCTCATCAATAATAACGTCCCTTACTGTAAAATATTTTTCGCATTCTACATTCCACACTCTATACCCACTTGGTTCATAGCCCACCAGTATTCCTTTCCAAGACTTTTCATCAAACTTTGATGTACTGGTTTTTGTATGGACATAAACAGTAGAGCCAAAAACTTTTAAATATTTAATAGTAGGTTTCTTACTATGCCACAACTCGAATGGTGTAAGAGGGCGTTTTAAGGCTTTAGTTGGTGTTATATTAATTAAATACACAGCAGTTAAAACTGCATCACCCCAAAATACTTTGTCTAACTTAGCACCATTTAATATAGTACGAACCTTTTCGGTTATAGTTCTAACCATACGTTCTGAAACACCATTCTGTTGAGGAGTTCGCGGTACAGTCAAGTGATAAGTAATACCTTTTTCTACACAAAACTTTTTCATTTCGGTAGATAAATATTCCCTACCGTTTTCACTATAAAGGTTAACTAATTTATAATTGAACTTTGATTCACTTTTTGCTACAAAATCTTTAAAAACTGAGAATACATCAGATTTATACGTAATCAGGTAAGTAACGCAGTAATGAGTAAATTGATCAACAAATAACACAAAATAATTTTTGTTGTTTATAGTAGAAGGAGTGATAGGCCCACAGACATCCGTATGAACTATGAACAATGGTCGATTAACGTAATCTTTATCTTTAGTCTTATTAAATGGTAACCGCGTCTGTTTTCCGTTAATACAAGCCTCGCACAGGCTGTCATTCGGAACTATAGATTCTATTTGATTTAAATCATCAACCATGTTATTGCCTTTTAATTGTAAAAATTTATTTTTACTTATATGGCCTAAACGCTGATGCCATAATTCATAATGTTTGCTATTACGCAATTTAGAAATCGACTGACAATGTTTAGGTATCCCAAACTCTATAGCAATTAAATTGTTCATACACTTACCCCGTATTATGGTTTTACCTCCCTTTAGTATTTGGGCACCTTCTCGATCAAACACCACGGTCAGTCCAGCTTGTTGCATCTTTGAAACGGATAATAAGTTATATGGAACTTCGCGGCAGAAGAGCACGTCCTCCAAGACCCCTTGAACACCCATGTCACTTACAACGTCGATACTTCCTCGCTTAGTAGCTGAAATATATTCATCGTGTTTAGCAATAGATAATTTGACAGGTGAATGTAAATTCGTATACTTAAGGAACAGATCATCCCTGTTGATGATGTGATCCGATGCGCCGGAGTCTAATAAAAATATAATTTTATCGTCATGTACACTTTTCCCAAAGAATTGCTGTCCCATCATAAATGCAAAACCCGATGAATTATTATTTGTTTGTGATGTTGATTCAGAAGATAATTCAACTGCTTGAACTGTCCGTGTATTTTTCCGTTGATTTGACCTTTTATAATAATAACAGTCTTTTTCACATGACCCTTTCTGTCCACAATAATGACATTTTTCAAAACATGTCTTCCTCTTCATTCTATTATTTTGTTTATAATTATTGAATTGATTCCCGTGTTCAAATTTTCTTCTTTTATAATTTTCGGTTTTATTTTCTAGCTGTAGAATTTGTTTACTTGTATCACATCCTTCATTTCTTAATTTAACTTCATGATCCAACAATCTAGTTTTAACAAATGATAATGTTAAATTGTCTTCTGACAAAGTTTCAATAGCAGTTATAACACCATCGTAGGTATTTGGAAGGGTAAGTAATAAATGTGAGACTTTATCTGTTTCTTCCAAATTCGCTCCCGCTGCTGACAATTCAGTAATTAAATCATCGAATACAGTAAAATGTCTTATTAATGGTGTATCGCCCTGTAACTTTAATCTCAACAATTTCTTACGCAATGCTAATTGGGTAGCAAGGCTTTTGCGCTCATATATTGCATCGAGACTTCTCAAAATTTGTCGAGCTGAGCTTTCTTCTTTAGCAAAACTAAGATAAGAGTCCGAAAGATATTCAACTATAATACTCTTCGCTATCCGATCATTTTTCTCCCAATCCTTGTACAATACAATAGGCGGTTCTTCATCAATCACTTTTAAAACATCCATTTCATTTAGTAGTGCACGTATTCTAAATTTCCATACGCTGTATTTTTCACCGTTAAACGGTGAAATGTTTCTCTTCATTTTTAAATTCTCTATACTCATAATGTAGGTAGTTCACAAACACTTTTATCACCTTTTTATAAAATATTTATTTTGTATAACTTTGAAGCCTCTGGGCCCATAACCTGTAGGGTTATGGATGTGAAAGAAAACGAAATACACTTCACTTGTATTATTTCTCTTTATTCCTTTTAATTAACACTAGGAAGGTATAACGTTCAGCTTCGAGTTACGATAACTGACAGAGACTAAGTATGACAGATACGCAGCTTAAATACCCGTTGTCACAACTAATTCATAAAGATTAGTTTTTGTATAAATAGAAATTACTGATTTGACTAACTGAAAATAAATCAATAATACCAACAGTATTTTTAATAATATGTACATATATAATGAATCAGGAGTTGTTATTAAGCAGATAGTGATCTTTTACTATCATAGAGTCTCATGCAGTGCCGATCAGGTGTTTTAATCCAAATCTTCGAACCCCAGCACGTAACAGTATTATTAAAGCTTATTTTCCTTGCAACGCCAGGACTAAAAACGTAAAGACGCTTGCAATAATATAAAACCCTTAAACCTTTAAATAACAAGTATTATAAGGACCTATATAATTATATAAAAAAGGTGTTTGAATTTTACAAACATAGTGGTATCCCCTTATCTAAAAGGGCTATTTTTCTCGTCAATATAACCACAGAGTGACATTAGTCATAAGTTTTTTATAGTTCTTTTAGATTTTTATTGATAAGACAAGTTACATGTATGAAAAAATTAGAAAATTATAATAAAAGTATACATGAATACTGTGACAATTATATAATTGTACTTATTTTTATAAATATACTCGTAAACTTTATTTTAAAAAATGATTTCATTTACAGATACCAATAAGTACATTTTCGGATATGAAGATGCTGTAGATACATTCATTTATTTCAAAATTAGACTGTAAACTAAGTCTTAAATGGACGCAAATAAGCAATACCATGTCAACCCACACGAATGTCATTTCGAGAAAAACGCGTTTTGAAAAAAAAATTTTGAACAACTTGCTTTATATGATTTTTTTTATTTCAGATGGCATGGCAATTTCAGATTTATGTAAGTTATTTAACTTATTTTCACAAAAAATAAGTGTACAAACTGCATATTTCGTATATAATATAACCCAAAACGTTTAACATAATACATAAACTGCATGATTGAAAAAATGGCTTTTTTAGAACTTTATAGCTTAAAACACTACAAATATTAAAGAAAAATATTCTTCAGCCATTTACCAACACTTCTGCACATATAACTCAGTTTTTTCAATTTTGTGGTTTGACATGGTATTGCTTATTTGCGTCCAAATATCTTTGATGAGAATTTAAAAACACATACCAAATCTTTTTTTTATGTATTAAGCTCATGAAAATCGTAAGAACGGTCCTATTATTATTTAGAATATAATTGATACTTTTGTTGGTTATTTAATTCAAAGATCAATATCAATTTAATATGTTAGTGTGTAAGTTTTTTTATAAGATTATATAACTGCTGCTTAAGCTGCATCCACGGCTCTGCTCAATGTGTACCGTTTTAGTTTATTCTAATTATTTTTCGAAAATAAATGAAGCCTGAATTAGTCCTAATAACATCTGCTACCTACACGTTAAAATCGCTCCAGCTGTTTTAGAGAACAGCCGAAACAAACAGACAGACAGGCAATGCCGTATATGCTCGTACTTTCATATGCATCTTCAACTAGTAGTCACTTTAAACTGTATTCCATAATTCGTAATTAAATAAAGTATGTTAAAAACATTGTTAACGTCACTTTATTTATTTAAGTAAAAAAAGATATATCGTACGCGAAAGTATACCGTACCGATATAAGTGCGTGAAAATACAGTGGAAAATTTAACGAGAAACAAATAATAAATAAAGATTTATAGCTGTAAGACCCGTATCAAGGATTCGGTGCGCACATCGATGACAAGAACAAACCCCTTGACCACGAAAAAACTGGGCAAATATTTACTGTAAGTAGGTCGACAATTTTCTGGAATGAAGTCAATTTTATTGACCAAATTCTTCTTCTTCCTAACATTATTCCCGGTACTATACGAATATTTACCCACGGTCTGCTTATTACTCTTGTCCGGATTTGACAGGTTGCTAGTTTTTACACAGAGCGATTGCCATCTGATCTCCGTAACCCTAAGGGCGAACCAGAAAGTCATTAGATTAGAGGAATTAATATATCAAGAGTTAACGATTATTATCAGATGTTTTGTGATAACAACCGAGACCGACAGCTTAACGTGCTCTCTGAGGTACGGTGGGGATGCCCATAAGGACAAACGCCAAGATCAACACAGATATTATAACTGCAACAGTCGAGTGTAAAAGCAGACTCGCTACCCACAACGGTTTTAATTGTGGTGTATTGACCAAATGACTACTTTATCTCTATAGGCTCGTATAGACACGACCTTGGATTTAAATGAAAATAGCTCGCAGACAGCTTATTAGTTACTAGCAGATCTGGGAAACATTGTATAACCCTTAAAATAAAAAAAATATACCAAATCTGTAGCTACTTAACGGTGTGCGAATTATTTCCCCCTACGTTAATCTGCCAAAATCTGCTATTGAGTTCCGCACTATAGTTACACATCCAAAAATTTTATAAATCCTTACTGTTATAAATGCGAAAGTAACTATCCCTCGGTTTGTCTGCTACGCCAAAACTACTGAACCGATTTAAATGAAATTTACCCAGATAGCCTAGACCCTGAGATAGGACATAGGCTACTTTTAAATGCGAAAAAAAGGGTCGTAAGTTGTTGAAAAAGGGGGGAGTAGTACTACTTCCCCCTTTAACTTGTATAGGAGTGTCATCATTTTTAGAACTAGAAGCTTGAATCTTATTTTTTATGCTGTTCATTCGATATAAATAAATATAACATTCAAAGTTGGTAAAAAAGGGTGGAGCGAGTATGAGTGAAGCCGCTGGCAGAAACTAGTTTAATATATACCTTTAAATTTAGTATTTCATTGAGGCTTATTTGCGATCCATTGTCAGAATAAGTGGCCTCTATATGAATTAACAGATAATTACCAACGGCATTTGCTGCGCTTTAATTAGGTGTGGTACCAGATTTACGCTGGTGAAATTTCGATTTCGCTTATTAATTTACGTCGAGCGTACGCTTTCCATGTAAATCAACATTATAAATTATTTTCAGTCCAGTGGAACGCAGTTTAGCTATTTGTATATTAAATAAATAACAGTTCTGTTATATGAGCATTAAATGTCCATCCCTTTGTAGGGATTCAGGTCAAAAAAAAAAATAAATATTACTTGTTTTTTAGAGATCATAATATAATAATAACAGAATATAGCATCCGTATCGATCTAGCTTTTGTATTCTATAAAGCAGTCCATACATTTCAGAATTTCTATTATAATTTTATTTCTTTACTACGTGTATTTGATATAACTTTTTAGTTTGAAGTTTTTCCGAGTAGAAAACTTTATAGAAATTAAATTAAATTTGGATAAGAACTGAGAAATTACGCCAACTAGAAATTAGCAAGTAATTTTGTTCTAATATTTTACAATAAAAAATCGGACTTACTTGAAATGATTTAAGTAATTGAGTACTAATTAAATATTTAAAAATCTTTACAAAGTTTGATACCTCAGTGAGTCTTTAGCTAGTGCACCCTTGAGATGGGCAGGTCTATCAGAGACTTAATTGAATACGATTTTGTTAAACTTAAGCAATAAATAGGTTGTATAATTTTTTTAACCGAATGCTGTGCTATTCTAATTATGTTTACGCCTTACAAATTTGGTAGTAAGTCTATTATTGTAAGAGGCCGGCAAGGTAGGTACCACCGCAGAGTTCTTAATTATTCTACCTTAAAGCGTTAATGAAAGAAAATTACTTGGAAAAAGATATATAAGATACCTCAAGGTTCGCAACGCGTGAGTGACGCTTATTAATGTATGTTGTTACAAGCGCTCATAGGCTAAGATAATTGCTCACCATCATAATCAGGTAGGTCGCATGCTTGCTTGCAAACTTACTAACATCTTCTTCATCCTAGCATTATTCCCGGTATTTTATTTTACCCAGGGTCTGCTTATTGCTCTTATCCGGATTTGACGGGTTACTAGTTTTTACACAGAGCGATTGCCATCTGACCTCCGCAACCCTAAGGGCGAACCAGTAACTCATTGGATAAGAGCAATTTACTTATCAAGGGTTAACGATTATTATCAGATGTTATGTGATAACAACCGGGACCGACAGCTTAACGTGCTCTCCGAGGCACGGTGGGGAGACCCACAGACAAACGCCCAGACCGAGACAGAAATTTTAACAAACATCTGCTCGAGCGGGAATCGAACCCGCAACCGTCGAGACTTAAGGCAGACACGCTACCCACAACGCCACAACGGTGTCGACTTGTCGGTGCAAACTTACTAACATATCATTAAGATAATAAATATAATAACCATTTTATGTATCCTCATTCTTATAAAATAATTGTAGAAATGAAAATACACAACCTGTATAAGTTCATATATGTACATAGTACATATATATAGACCTTACATAACTCAGTACTACCTGGAAGGGATCTGAACATAACATATATAACAATTGGTCTCCCCATATCTAAAAGGGTCGTTTTTCACGTCAGTGTAACCACCGAGCGACATTAGTCACAACTTCTTTGTAGAGAATCGTAGAATTTTCTGGGTATATTTTAAAATATGACTAGCGATAATACTATTGGAGTCATAAATCAAGTAAATTTATAATTAGAGACGAGATATTATTGAGAGATATTATTGATAAGAAAATTCATCATTATAGTCATCACGCATATTCATAGAAAATGAGGAATCACTTTCGTTTATTTAAAAGCTTTTACTATTTTTGGCCGACGTTGTGGCGCAGCGGTAGTGAACCCTTAAGCCCCATAGGTAGCGGTATCGAATGCCGCTCGGGGCAGATGTTTGTATTGACCATACAGACATGTGTTCCGGTCTGGGTTGTTTGACTTGTCCTTGTGTATGTTTCCGGACCCCCGACACAGGATATCACTATACTAATGGGGGCCGTTGAGTGTGTAGTGTTTATTATTATTTATTATTAAATTATTCGAGCGGGTAGTAGTAGTATTAGAAATAGCATAGATTTTTAGAATTTCAATCCTCCTCTTAAAGGCAATTAAAATATAATTTAGAAAATTGTAATTCGAATTGTAAAAGAATAATTTATTTATCTAAGATACTGGATGTTGGCAGAATTAGTATGCGAGAAGCTTTTTAATTTATTGTTATAATTGTATAAAATCTAGATAGGAAACGGCTAAATAAATACAAGAAAATAAAATTAAAGTGTCTGTTTGTAATATCAAATATAAGCCTTTAACTTAATGCATATGAAATTATAATTACGAATACTATAAACGTTGCACACTCAACGGCCCCCAATGGGATAGTGATATACTGTGTAAAGTGATATAGGACAAATACACCCAGACCAGAAAATATGCTTGCCTGGTCATGCAAACATATTATGCTCCGAGCGGGAATCGAACCCGTGATCTGTGGTGCTTGAGGCAGATTCGTTATCGCTACGCCACAATGTCATCGAATATCGGATAACAACACGAATTAAAAAAAATCTAATCTTCGAAATGGTTGGACCGATTTTGACGGGACTTTCACTGGCAGATAGCTGATGTTATAAAGAATAACTCAATTAACATTTATATTTGAACTTAAGGGATTAAAATGAGACTGCTTCGGAATAAAAAAAAACGATCATTCTGTACACCACTCGCGACTAGACGCGGGCAAGGAGCTAGTATTTAATAAATTCTAAATTACGGTGGTAAGAGATTGTATCTAGGTCGGGCGGCTTTTGAATGTTAATCACGTTTATGTTATTTGACACTACGACTAGATATAAAATTTAGAATGAAAGTCACAAAAATCTTTTTTTCGAAGTGTTAAAATTAAACCAAATTTTCTTATAACGAATTGAATTCCATATTTAGTTCCATGCGACAATGCAGGCAGAACCCAATTATAAGACAGTAAATCTGTTGCGTTTCTGTTTTCCTCCTTGTGTTTTTTCCTTCTCATCCCTTCCCTCTTAATCCAATGGGGATTAGAAACGCATATGTGATACTTCTATACCAAGCGTGCATAGGTTACGATAACTGCTTACCATCAGGTGGAGCGTATGCTTGTTTGGCAACCTTCATTAAAAAACTCCTAGTTTCAACTTATAGGATAGTGTGTAAATACACTATGAATACTACTGGTTCTATTATTACGCTGAATAAACTCCAATTCTTTCAGATCAATTATTTACAAGGCTTTCAAGTTAAGTAGGTAGATAAAGCATTCAGGTTTTAATTATCGCTCTCTTATTTTCGGAAACGACCGCTTAATTATGTTTACCGTTCATTTATTTTAGTTATAATTTAAGCAAAACCATTTAATGAAAATGGATCTAGAACTCAGGGTTGACGACCCTTGTGGCGTGCTGGTATCGAGCCTACATTGAGCCTTGGCGGGTTCGATTCCAGCTCGGGCCAGATGTTTATTATAAACTAGCGGCCTGCTCCGGCTTCGCACGGGTATAAAATATATAGCCTATGTCACTCACTGAAAAAATGATTAAAATCGATCCAGTGGTTTTGATTTATTCATTACTGCCCGTGGCCCGCACGATTATTTACGACATCACATTCGAAACCTCAAAAATAACAGTTATTCTTCACTATTTAATGGATGTTATTATACATATAAACCTTCCTCTTCAATCACTCTATCTATTAAAAACCGCATCAAAATCCGTTGCGTAGTTTTAAAGATTTAATCATACATAAGATGTTCACTGTTCCTTCAATGTAATCTTTTGTATATTATTATCCATGGAATTTGGTTAGCTCTGATTAGAGCTCATAATACGAGCATACGGCATTCCGATTGGTTGACCCGCAACGGAACGAACAAAGACAAGCACCGCACGCGCGGTCACTTGCGCAGACGCAGCCGCCGCCATTAGAATTACTCGAAATGACAATATTGTTTGATCGATGTAAACGTTTGTGGACATTATTCGCATTCAGCCATATTAGGTGCTAGCCACCCTTGTCACCCCCCCTTGATCTTCGGCAGAAGGCTTACGAGTCTTCTGACCCAGAGTGCTGGTTAGGGCCCCTCCGGCAGGACCCGCTCAGTACTTAGGGATATAGGGACAGAGACAGCGATTTTGTTTTATACTATGTAGTTATATGTGTTTCGGTCTGGACGTTTGTCCTTGTTGGTGTTCCCACCGTGCCTCAGAGAGCACGTTGCTATCGTAACATCAAATAGTAATTGTTAGCTCTTGATAGTTAATTTGCTCTTATCCAATGAGTCACAGGCGGAGGTCAGATGGCAATTGTTCTGTGTAAAAATAAGTAACCTTTCAAATCAGGATAAGAGTATCAACAGACCCTGCTTAAATACCGGCAATAATCCTAAGAGAACACACAATATTTATATATTGCAACTATTTAACTGTTACAGTTCTTAAAATAAAAGAGAAGACCTCAAAAGTATCAAGACTCTATACATTTTATTTTAGAAATAAATAAATAAATTATTATATTTCAGTGGTACGGAACTCTTATGAGTCCGATACGAACTTAGTCGTTTTTTAACTTACATATTTTCTATTAAAATCTTTAATAATCTGTGATAAAAAATAATATATTCGAGTTTTATAAAATGCTATCTAAAAATCCTTCTTTGAATTACCTTCATAGAAAAGCCAATTGCTTCGAAGAAGATAAGAACACTTAATTTTCTCTCAATAGGATTAAACTTCCATTACCTTTTAAAGCAAAAATATAATCTTATTTAATACGTTTTAAAAAAACTTCTATGGAATTAACCATAGCAAAAAATTTATAAATTTTTCCTTTGCATACAGCAGAGTATAAGTTTATATAACAATTCTATGTAAACTATCCAAAACCTTTGTTCATAAACATATTTTTTTACCACCAAATGTTGCCACCAAGCATGAAACCTACCTATGTTCAAAGTAGCTCCACTGGCCTTATCTCGCGTTGTCATCTGAGAGAAGGCAAAGACGGGTAGGCATCGGACATAATGGAAAAGTTCGCATACTGCTATATCGCGACCATATAACCTGTTAAGCCGGCTTGTACATGGCAATAACATCAAAGTGTACAACCTTGAAGTTTTACTTAAGATTCAGTTTTTTTAATTTCTTTTATTTCATGATGGTTGGCTAGCAAGCATACGGTCTGTCTGATGGAAAGCAGTTACGTATGAAAAAAGAAGGGTAGAGAGTAGGTGAGAGTCGGTGCACTCTCTCGCAAGAAAATACTCTTGTTATTTTACCCCGATTTTCTGTGAGAGTGAGAGAAGCATGGTTTTACTAAGACTGATTATTATATTATACTATATATAAATAAAAGTTTGTTCTTTTATGTACGCTTATATAAATATATCAATTTTGTGTGAGCAATAACAAAGCGAAACCACATAGTATATTTAAAGCAAGGAATCGTTTTTCAGTTGACAAAATGTGTGTACTGTATTCTCATTTACTTAGAACAATAGTCAAAAGATATCAGTATCAAACAGAAAATAACTAAATTAGTAAATCCATTTGTTCCATTGATTGATACTATTCATGCATTGGCAAGGAAAAGTCCAAATCTTTCTTAGAAACACTCTACAGTATTTAATACTGATTGCTTCTCAAACAAAAATACAGCACCTTTTACGTTTAATGGGATTTATTTACTTGAGTGAACTTTTACCTTTCAACAAATATATTTTAGGACTAGCTAAAACCATACTGTTTATTTTCTTATTGATTTTAGAATAAAAATAGTAATTTCATTTAACTAAAAGTGTTTCAATCAGTGCAAACAATTTTCAATCAAAATTATGGCCTATGTTTATAACACGCTTTCATTATCTTCACTTGTAACTAACAATGTAGTGGAATCTTTTAAACTGATTAAAGCTTACTTCTAATTGTCGTATTTTTATAAAATTGGATATGTTATCAGTAGTAAATTAAAACTACTGTTGTACTTATGCTAAATAAAAAAATACTTTACACAATCACAATGAAAGTGTAACCCGTCAAAAATGTCTGATAAAAATTGAAAAATTTTGGGAAAATACTAAGTATATTTCAATGATGAATTTGTAATACCAAGCGTCGTTAAATCCGTAAGCATTGCGACGAGTGCACTTGATGTTCCGAGATCTGATTAACTAAATCAAGAAACACTTTTACAGAGAAACGCAAGTTTTTCCTTTACATAAATTATTATTATTATATCATGGCATGGTAAAAAGTCATTAATTGGTTCATAATTTTGACTTTGTATATTTTTTGTTTAAATTAGAAGGGGCAAGTGGGCAGGTGTGTCATGTTATGTTAAGCGGTTATCGCCGCCTATGAGTGCGTTGCCAACCTTTAAGATTCAACGGTTATGCGCTAGCTTACCTTAAAACGCGGATAACCAGCAAAATGACGACTTCACCAACGTACGGTGCTAGTTAACCACACGCGGATTGAAGCCTTACCAACAGAACATAATTAAATTGTAATTAAATTTTACTCAATCGCACGGACACAAATAATAAACGTAATTAAAATTCCGAGGAACTAGAACAACCAAGATTAATTGCTAAGTTTTACAATAAAAAAAAGACATGTTTTTTCTTCCTGCCATTTGCTTCGAAAAGTTCGGAGTTCTGAGATGTTTCTTTCATAGAGTTTATAATAAACGATATTTATTTATTTGCTTTAATTAACCTACTTTTAACTTAACTTTATATTTTTAATGTTACGTATAGAACCTTGCTGTTTTGTGCAATAAAAATGCAATATTTCTCGCACTGAGATTATTAGATGTTCTTCTGCTTGCACTAATAACACGTTAAGTCTGGTCGGCAAAGCATTAGAGGGGAGTGTGATGGAGCATTAGACCGGGCTCTCACATATCTCCTCGAAGCCGTCCTGAGCTGGTGGCCCGCATAGGCAGGCCTTCGTCGGGGCGCCGTGGTTGCATGCGAGAGCGATCCCATGGCGTCCCAATATGGCGAAGACGGAACGCAGAGTTTTAGTGGGTATTACCACCTGCTTCACAGGTGGTCGAGTCCCACACTACCACTCGCTAGCGTGCTCTTCAGAACACGCTAGGCGAGTGGTGTGCGTAAATGCATTTCTCTGCAAAAAAAAACGGTCGGCAAAGCATGTCTTCTTCTATTCTTCTTCATATCTGTACTCACTCCCTTTCCACGCATATCCTCTTCCACACATTCCATTTAAGTCGTGGTTGAAATTACAAGTCATTGATGTTTATAATTTTTACATCAATAGCAGTATCCTTATTGCTCCGTACATTTTGTGTGGTGACAGTAAGTGCTGGGGAAAGCTTCTGCTCTTGCTATTCCTATCCTTGAACCCCTAATCACCTTCCCATTCACCCATTTTATGAGCAGGACACTTTTGATGTTTGTGTTTACAGCGCTCTATAAGCGTTGATAGGTGACCATCAGATAAATCGTCTGAAACTCTAGATATTCTTTAATAATTATTGTTGTTTTTTAGTAAATTATCATTCTTGTCAATACCGACGTTGTGGCATAGCGGTAGCGAGTCTGCCTTATGCGCCATAGAGGGTACGATTCCCGCTCGGAACAGATGTTTGTATTGACCATACATACATTTCCAGTCAGGGTGTGCTTGTCCTTGCCATTGTATATGTTTCCTGACCCCCGACACAGGATATAATTATCCTAATGGGGGTCGTTGAGTGTTATTATACCGTTCTTAATATTTAGTGCAAATATAAATTGAAAGCTATGCTAACGACAATTTACTTGACATTCAATAACGATTAGTTGTTGATTATAGCCGGAGGTTGAACCTAAATACACAAACACGTGTTTTAGGCCGGAGGGTTTAATTAATCCGAACGGATTATATCGATAATGAGATTCGAACAATACTAATATTATAATTAGTATGTATGGACAATGCACGTAGATATATGTTTGTAGTGTGTAATAAGAATAATAAAAAAAATATTCGCAATAAATTATTCGAAAATATTCTATATTTATAAACATGTAACAGTTTTGCGATATATAGATGACGTTGTTGTTTTGCGGTAGTGAACCTGTCTTAAGCCCCACAGTTCGCGGTTTCGATTCCCGCTTGGAGCACACGTTTGTATTGACCACACAGGCATTAAGCGCCACAGGTCGCGACCACTACACCATAACTTCGTCAAAGGATTTCTATGTTCATTTCTGTACTCCGGAACGTTGTTGATGACGGAGCGGTAGTGAACCTGTCTTAAGCCCCACAGTTCGCGGTTTATATTCCCGCTTGGAGCAGATGTTTGTATTAACCACACAGGCATTAAGCGCCACAGGTCGCGACCGATACACCATAACTTCGACAAATGATTTCTATGTCTATTTCTGTACCCCAGAAAACATGCTTACAATATTTCATGATGATGATAAACTACTGAAGTGTAGTGAAGTAGTGAACAAATAAAGAAACAAACTCAAATTCACATTTGGACGCAAATAAGCAATACCATGTCAACCCACAAATTTGAAAAACTGAGTTATATATGCAGAAGTGTTGGTAAAGGGCTGACGAACATTTTTCTTTAATATTTGTAGAGTTTTTTAAGCTTTAAAACTTCCAAAAAAGCCATTTTTTCAATCATGCCATTTATGTATTTTTAAACTTTATGGGTTAATATAACCCATACATGAAATATGCAGTTTGTATACTTATTTTTTGTGAAAATAAGTAAAATAACTTATAATCATCTGAAATTGCCAAAAACTTGACCAATAAATTAAAAATCATATAAAGCAAGTTGTTCAAAATTTTCAAACGCGTTTTTCTCGAAATGACATTCGTGTGGGTTGACATGGTATTGCTTATTTGCGTCCATTTATAATATTAGTCCAGAAGTAAGGATTCACATTAACAGACAGTGTTTATAGCACATTTATTGTGATTGAAATAAAGGCGTGCAAACAAGACTAAATAAATGGTACAAGCTACTCGTGGGAAATCACAGGACGACGACATATATTTATCGAACAGTAAAACAGTAAAAATTACCTATTTCGTTGCATTCAATTATCACATTTATGCTTATCATTATTAGGTTAGCTTCTAATTTAAACAAAAAAATATACAAAGTCAAAATTATGAACCATTAAATGACTTTTTACGGTGCCATGATATAATAATAATAATAATAACTTATGTAAAGGAAAAATTTGCGTTTCTCTGTAAAAGTGTTTCTTGATTTAGTTAATCAGATCTCGGAACATCAAATGCACTCGTCGCAATGCTTACGGATTTAACGACGCTTGGTATTACAAATTCATCATTGAAATGTACTTAACATTTTCCCAAAATTTTCCAATTTTTATCAGACACTTTTGACGGGTATGTAATGATACAGTTAAATTACAGGCAATTATATAAAAAAGCCTAAATAGTATAAATTACTTTTATTGAATATTGAAACCAGTCTCTTGGAAATGACAAATTGATTTCTCGGCAACCTTTATTCAATATTAGTGTAGTACATTGCTTTGTGTATTTTATTCAATTGTATTTTTTGGCTTATTTTTTGTTTAATTCTTGATGTGTAAAATCTTTTTTCTCGCTTTCTTGCATCTGTTGTAGTAATTTCGTGAAAAGTGACGGGTGTGTGTAACAGGAAGCAGGGAATCCACGCGCTGTTTTATAAGACCTATGAGCGAGCGTAGTTTTGTTGTTATAAATAATGTTAATGTATCTTATTAACAAAGTAAGATGTCAGATGATACACAAGCGCTTACTGTAAGGCTAGTTTAATTTTTTATTTTATTTTAATCTTATATACAATACACTTGAATTTTGTGTTATTTATTTTTTCTTTACAGCAAGCAAGGTTAGCTGGAAGAAAATGCTATAAGGCATTAAGCTCGCCATTGTACATTTATTTATTTTGTAAAATGTGCAATTAACTAAATTATTACCTGGATTTACTCATATAGTACTGTTTTCTCCCGGAAAAATATTAGATTCCAGCGGGATTATAAAAAAACTCCATCAACACGAATGGAGCCGGAGGCACATCTAGTATATGATATATCTAAGAATATAATTCTTAGATATCTTTGGGTTTTCATTTCATGGGTTAAAATATTTACTTGCAACGTTCTAACCATTTCGAGTTGTAACGAACGATCAAAACTTTTATCAGGCGATACAAGCAAGCAATTGTAAAGTAGCAGCTCCATTGCTGCATATGGAGCGACTACGCACTTGTGTCGAGCTTCTTCTCTTCGCTTTGCAAGAAAATGTATGTGAAAATGTCCACTGTAACTCACGAACTCGCTACGCATGAATATACGTCATTGTATTGTCATTTGCACAGGCGTGGCTTACTCATATAAGTCGTCTACGCACTTTAGCTTAGCAATCTTTTGTGTGCAGGAGAGGTAGTATGGCCAGGGAATTGATTTTAATTTTCGTGTATACTTAATCTACACTTTAATGGAGACGTAGACCCACGTTGTCAAACAAACGATCCCATCCAGTTAAAATGCGTCGCGTGGCCGCGCACAGCGTGCGCCGCGGTGGGGCCGCGCCCTTATTCAGATGTTCGGTGAAAAGAAAACTAAATATTTACTTACAATCAATATTAAAACATATTTACAATTCAATACTAACTATATTTATAAAAAATGACCACGGGGAATGGTAGCAAGAATGCTAGCTGCATTTTCCCGCTGAATCCCAACCCACATGGCGAATGGTCACTGCTTGCTTTACCGTCCATCTTCTATTCCGCAAAACTTAATAGACATTAATGTGAAGCAATCAATTGAACCTTATTTAAACCTCATTTGGAATATCAGACCAAGTGCTTTCTGTATAAATTACCCGACAATTAAAAACGACAATCGCTGCGCCTTAATTAGCCTTTAACCACATTTACGCTAATGAAAATTCGATTTGTATTTTACACATCAAGTTTAGGCCAGTGAATGCGCGTCAGCTTCGATTTATACATAATTTTCTATTCTCGTCCATGAATACGGTTTTTCTTTCGGAATAATTTCGGCGTGATACAAGGTTTTGATTTTTTTTTACTCTGCTGGTTCTAGTGTTGTCAAATATAATTTTGTAACAATGTTATCGAGGTTTCGGAGACATATTAACGGAACTATTGCTTTTTTTTCTACTTTAAGACAATATTTTTTTTATTTATTCATACTATCTAATTCCACGTCTCTCAATAACCAATAGCTTGGGTGTTGGATTGACACATTAATGGAAAATAAAAAAAATACAAAAGCAGTTTTATAATAAACGTGATTAAATTATAAATATATAAAAAAATGTTATATTTAAAAAAAGTGTTATAATCTAATTTTTTACTATTTTCCGCTCGTTTCAACCGTTTAAACAATTTCTTGCTTGACTTTTTCCACGACACGACGTTAGAAACAGGACTCTGAGGAAACTGAATTATATTCACTCGAGAAAAACTGAAACGTGTCCTAGCATTAAATTTTTAAATTATAGTCCTAAAGAGGGCGGAATTAATTCAATGATATAAGCAATCTTTTTATTTACGCTATTATATATTTTTGCAGAACCAATATTATATTCTGTTGCACTGGTTCATTAAAACCAAAGTTTAGCTTCTGAAGTCTTCAATATTTTTTTTAACTATCTTCTGCCCACGGCTTCGGCCACCTGAATAACTATTTTTAACATGCCATCTTTAATGCAATATAGAAAGAACAATCGATAAGAAATAAGTTCAATGAATAATAAGATTCAATTTATTTCATAATGTTCTTATATTTTTATTACAATTTATTTAATTAAAAATCTGGAAAATTGTAGAATTAATGAAATTGAAATACTTAAAATAACTAAAAATTGGAAACGATTCATAAACAACAGTAACGGTGTAGAATAATTAATAAATACAATAAATTATTTGCTCTGTAAAATTAGCTTATAATTTTAATCAATTTTCCGATCCAACAGAACGAGCATCTGTTTCCGGTTTATATGAACAACAACCAAACCACGCTCGCTTCGTTTCGGTTTCCCTGAGATTTTAGTAAACTACTTTATTATAGAAATCTATTCTATAGATTTTTATATTTAATATTTAATATTTTTTATTTTATTATTTATTTATTAGGAAAACAAACAGTTTTGTGATACAATAAATAGAAACAGTAAAGATTCCACAGACAAAATCATGCACATACAATAGAATACAATGCAGGTAAAAAAAATAATAAAAATTAGGTAGTTAGGAATCAGATAATAGTAATGTTACGGGCTGGGGTTCGTAGATTTGGAAACAAACACCTGATGGCTCTAAATAAGACTTTATTAAGATCTAGATTACACAACAGAACTTCACAAATCACAGGTCCAAATCGCAGGTCAATCACAGTCCAAAAGAATAGCCGAGGTCACTAATTATCGCACTTGTTCACTGGTATCACTTGTAGTTTCTTCGCTTGTTGCTCAGAACTGAATGAATCAGTCGACACGGCGGGCCGCTTATATACGCGGACACGGGTTCGAGAGAGCTCCGTCCGCGGAACGCTATTCTACATGTTTCGAGAATACATCTTTCTCGAACCCGCGCGGCGGTAGTAGAAATAAACAAAAGGAGTACCTTGAACCTTATGCCCCTGTGATAAGGTTCTCCGTAACAGTAATATCGCAATAAAATATCAAATCGAAGTAAAATATCTAAAGATATTTTGTTAAATTCTTAAGACTCTTGTCAGTTAAAAAATATTTTTTTTTTTATGTAAGACGGGGCAAACGGGCGGAGGCTCACCTGATGTTAAGTGATCACCGCCGCCCATGAACATCTGCAACACCAGAAGGCATGCAGGCGCGTTGCCGACCTTTAAGGAAAGAATAGGCTCTTCTCTTGAAGGTTCCCAAGTCGTATCGGTTCGGAAAGACCACCAGCGGAAGTTGATTCCACAGAGTGGTTGTGCGAGGAAGAAAATGTCTTCTAAATCGCGCTGTTGTGGATTTCCAGACAACGAGGTGGTATGGATGGAACTTAGAGTTTTGTCGCGATGTCCGATGGTGAAATTCTACCGGCGGGATCAATCCAAACAATTCCTCAGAACACTCTCCGTGATATATGCGATAGAAGATGCAGAGTGATCCGACATCTCAACGCAATGCCAAAGGATCAAGCCGATCGGAAAGGGCTTGATCGTCGACAATTCGAGCCGCTCTACGTTGGATGCGGTCAATTGGAAGTAGCTGGTACTGGGGAGCTCCCGCCCAGAGGTGAGAGCAGTACTCCAAGTGTGGTCGAATTTGTGCCTTGTAGAGCTTTAGACGATGAGCCGACGTGAAGTAGTGCCTCGCCTTGCTGAGCACACCAAGCTTTTTAGAGGCCAATTTGACCTTTCCTTCCAATTGACCACGGAACTGAACGATGCTCGAAATGTCGACAATTAACTTTAGTTTGCTATGATTTTTTTAAATGTGACTAACTTGGCAAACAAGCAACGACCTACTTGATGGTAAGAGGCACTGCAAGCGCTGGTAGGCTACCTCCACCATAAGCGCTGGTAGGCTTGCAACACCATTCGTAGGGGTCACTCACGCGTTGCTAATCGTTGTAGAATAACTGGCACTGCGGTTCTACCTGAGTCTTGCATTCAAAGGCCTACCACCGTGGCAGCTTTCATTTATGTTTAAAAACTTTGTATACAAATTTTTATACCATATTTCACTCGATTAGCGAATTTCAAATTTTGTTCATTAGTGAAACATTTGCATATTAAAAATCGGTAACATTTATATCATGGCAAGGCAAAGTTATTTATTTTTTTCAATTACTGGACCCAGTGTGGTTATAAATAATTATATTTACCGTGTTGCGGCGCAAATGTAAATCAAAGGGTCGCTTTATTTGACATTATTATTGCCCTCCCGAACAATATTAGCAATAACTGTACCTTTTGTCCAATATCTAGACGTTATGTCCAAATGAATACGAGCGCTTATTATTCTCCTCCGCTATTTATCATTTTTAGCATTTGTTTTTGTGTTAAGCATTAGAAATATTTTCAAGGTCTAATATTTAAAAAGTTTTGATTTCCCTTTATAATAATCGAATATAAACCGAATAGTTTTTCTCAAAAAACGAAGGCCACGGTTTTCATTGCCTGAAAATATGGATAAAATGTCTTTTTCTAAAAATGAATACTACCTACATCGATTTGTCGCCCCCGAAACCCTCTGCATACTAAATTTCATGAAAATCGTTCCGAGATTCAGATTATATATGTAGAAGAATTGCTCGTATATAGGTATTAGATAAGATGAAACTCGCATTGTTAGGAATTCATAATACGGTGATTTTTACGTTAAATTGTTAAATATAAAATATAAAATATGATGGAAAATTCAAACATTCTAAAATACTCTATGGTTTTCTGATGAATTAATCCACGTGAGATTGGTTGAACTAAAAGAAAAACAGTTTAAGAACAGAACTTTATAAAAGAGAATTCAGGTAGTAGTAAACAAAGATATGATTTTGTTTTTAAATTCTTATTTTTTATTACTTTAATTATTACAGCCATGCTGACGAAGCTGCGGACAAACTTCTACTGACTAATTAGAAATAAAACAAAATATCTATATTTGAATAAACAAGGCTTTTATGTTATAGTCTATTATAATATTACTATAATGTAAAAGATAAATAAGAAATACTATTAAATGTAATTATGATCGTTATCATAATCAATAAAGCATTATTATTTAAGCATTCAGAAAAACAACTTATAAAGGCTAATTATGTACGACGGCAGCGGCGGATCCAAAAAAACCAAAATTACTTATTATTACTTTAATTACTTAATAATGAAATTACATGCCAAACTTAAAACTAGTACTACTTGCTCGATGTGAGAGACAAGAGTGAATATAAAATTAAAACCAATATCTTAAATTAAAATTAAACATTTATAACAATTTAAACTAATACGGTGAATCTGACTAAACACTTTTGAACTTTCCGATAAAATGGTTATTACGGCGAAAACCCGGTGGTCTGCTATTTCCTTGAATCCGCGAGACGTGGGAACGTAACAGGCTTAACAATAACATAATAATAATAAATGCTTTATTGTTCTCAATCACATACTTAAGGTAAAAAGTAGTCCTGATTCCTGGTGCTACCCGTGTGTCAGAAGTCAGCTCCTTTCTATTAAACACAAGATGATTGTTATATACTAAGGTCTTGTCAATATCTTGGTCCCTATTATTACACACGTTTGTAACCTATCTATATCTAATGCGGTTTTTCCAGACGTTTTCAAAAAAGCTCTTGTCCACCCCATCCATAAGTCAGGTCGGAAAGATGAGGCTAGTAACTACAGACCTATCTCGATTCTAACTACCATGTCAAAAATTCTCAAGCGTATATTAAATAAAAGCCTTGTTAGTTATCTTGAGGCAAATAAGATTTTAGCCATTAATCAATTTGGGTTTCGTAAAACCATAAGCACTGAAGATGCAGTACTAGCTTTTTCTCAACATGCGGCCAGGTTTCTGGATACCAAAAGAAAGAGCATGGGCATTTTCCTCGATTTATCAAAGGCATTTGATACCGTCCCTTCTCATATCTTACTGAAGAAGATGGAGCATATAGGAATCCGAGGTCTGGTTCTGGATATTTTTAAAGATTACTTGATAAACCGAACACAGGTTATTAAGGTAGATCGATATGTAAGCGACGAATACAACATCTCCTACGGCGTCCCACAAGGGAGTATTTTGGGGCCAACCCTGTTCCTAATCTACATTAACGACCTATGCAATCTTCCTCTAAGCCATTGTAAGATATTTACCTATGCCGATGATACAGCAATGCTTATTGATGGGTGTGACTGGGCTGATTGTTATAGCAATGCTGAGCTAGCTCTATCATCTGTTATGCAATGGCTGACCAACAACTTACTCACGCTTAACATTAATAAGTCAGTTTATTTGCCGTTTGCCATCAGATCAAATCTTTGTCCTCCACTGTCTTATAGTCTTAAAGCTCACACATGTTCATGTCCGTTAATTTCTACCTGCAACTGTTTGATACTATCAAAGGTTTCTGAGTTTAAATATCTTGGGGTTCATATAGACCAAAAACTAAACTGGCATAAACATATTGACGTACTTTCGGGTAGAATACGAAAAATTATATATATCTTCAAAAAACTTCGTAAATCAGCCGAAAAAGATACCCTAACAATGGTATACCTGGCACTTTGCCAATCTATATTGTCCTATTGCATACCGATCTGGGGAGGATCTGCCAGCAGTATTTTGCTTCGACTAGAACGAGCGCAGAGGGCAGTCCTCAAAGTCATGCTTTGCCGACCTAGAAGGTATCCCACAAAACTTCTGTATTCGGACACTAAAGTGCTAACAGTCAGGCAGCTCTTTGTTCTACATACTGTACTTCGAAAACATTCTAACAGACCCCTCGCTCAACCTACTGGCCGACTTAAATACAAGATATTTCCATTAGAGCCTCATAAAACCTCATTTGCCGATAGACAATACTACATTAAAAGTTCAAAATTGTACAACAACATTAATAAGAGACTTGAAATATTTTCAATGAATAAGCACAAATGTAAATCCGTCTTAAAAATGTTTCTCCTAACACTGGACTATCGCAATACTGAGGACCTTATAATGGGATATTACGTCTAATGTCTCACTCGCACGCATGCATGCACACACACACACATATACACACATACACACACATGCACACACACACACACATTCATACAATATTTACATACAAATTTGTTATATTTTCTTTTTTATTCCTTTTTATTATTGTTTGCTTTTTTGTTATCTATTAGTAATCAATCTTTATTTGCATTTGTATAAAGTACATATTTGACAACCGCAAATGTAATGTGATGTTTTAACATTTTGCGAGGGCACTGGCTTCTGTAATACAGGTACTCTCCTAGTTCAGAAGTCAGAGTTTTATACATAATCTTGTGTATTTCTTAAAGCCTATATTGTATGCCTTGTTTCTCTCACAACTTGAAACGTCAGTGGTTTGAGTTTTCCGGCATACAAAGGTGAAGTGCAATGACTTTGTTATATCATTATGTTGTGACTGCGATTTTTGTAAGATGCAATAAAGATTATTATTATTATTATTATTATTATTATGTCTCCTTCTGCCTAGCATTATTCCCGGTATTATACGAGTATTTTACACAGGGTCTCCTTATTACTCTCGTATTAATCCGGATTTCACAGGTTACTAGTTTTTACACAGAGCGATTGCCATCTGACCTCCGCAACCCTAAGGGCGAACCAGTAACTCATTGGATAAGAGCAATTTACTTATCAAAAGTTAACAATTATTATCAGATGTTATATATGTATGGAACAACTTAAGGTGCTCTCCGAGGCACGGAGACCCACATGGGCAAACGCCCAGACTAAAACAGATATTTGGAAGATCAAGCAAACATCTGCCCGAGCGGGAATCGAACCTGCAACGGTCGAGGCTAAAGGCAAACACGCTACCCACAACGCCACAAAGGTGTTTGATTCTAAGATAAGGTAATTAAAAGGAAAACAGTTATTCAACAAGTTAACAAGTATAAGGAAAGAACTTTTAGTGTTAAACTTCGGAGTCAATGTACCGAATAATGAGTATGTTTGTTACATTTACGTATAATTGTAGTAGGCTTGTCATCGCACTTTAGTACAAAATAAAATTTCAATAAGTAAAGACGTGTATTCAATTCCCGAGTTTCATACAAGCAAAATTGAACCTTACGAGTATAAACATATGGTCCATCGAGTCGCGATCGGGAGTGCAAACTAGATCAAAAGATAAGGACGAGCCGGCGAGAACAATAGATCGCCGTCGTAACCGGTCGGCCTGTTGACTTTATGCAATTCATTTAACAAGATTATTTTTACTTCGTTTTATTTACAAAAATATTATTTACGTGTTTCGGAACTCAAGAAGTTTATTTAATTGTTTAATATTATCAAAATGAGTGTTGCGCTGAGTAATGAACAACAACAGCTTGTGAATTCATTGGAAGATACATTTTTATTATTACAAAAAACACAAAGCAACTTACAAAAGTGTCCGAAACACCGCCTTACACAAGGTTATATAGAAGCGAAGTTACATTGCATAGAAGGATATTGGCAGACGTTTAAAGCTACACATTCAGAATTGGTGAAATGTACCCCTAAATGTAAAAGGAACGAAATTTCATACTTTTTGAACGAAGATTACTTTTTAGTTGAAGACTTATATTCGTGTTTAATTGGTGATTTAAAGGACATGTTGTTATTGCCGATGCCTACAACTTCAAGTAAAAAGACTCAAGTGCACGAACCATTTGTGAAGCTACCTCAAATAGAATTACCTACATTCTCCGGGTGTTACGACGACTGGCCTACCTTTAGAGATATGTTTTCATCGCTTGTCCACAACAACACGTCTTTAAACAACGTACAAAAATTACATTATTTAAAATCGAGTGTCGTCGGCGAACCTGAAGTGCTGTTAAAACATATTAATGTGATAGAAGTGAATTATGAACAAGCGTGGGATATATTGACACGACGTTACGGTAACAAAAGATTGATTGTCAACTCATTACTTCACAAGTTATTAAATCAGAAGAAAATTTTGAATCCGTCATCCAGTCAATTGAAAAATCTGTTAGATACGACTACTCATTGTTTACATAATTTAAAAAATCAAGAAATACCTACAGACGCCTGGGATCAATTCATTATATATTTAATCGTTCAAAGATTGGACATTGACACACATAAAGCATGGGAAGAGTATTCTTTCAAACAAGATACTAATATTTTACCTACTTGGTCGGACTTAAGGATGTTTCTGGAGACAAAATTCCGAACACTTGAAATGGTTAATCCTGTTGCTACTAAAGAGAAAACGATTATTAAAGCCAAGACGTTCCATACCTCTTCCTTAGAAAATAAAAACGGTAATACGAGGAAATGTAACATGTGTGAAGATGATCATAATTTGTGTCATTGTAAAGAATTCAGCAAGTTACAACCAATTGAACGAAATAATTATATAAAGAAGAATAAATTATGCTATAATTGCTTGATGTCAGGACACTCAGTAGTAAAATGTCGTATACCTATATCGTGTCGTAAATGCAACCGTCGCCATCATACATTGTTACACCTATCTAACAGCGAGCGTCAATCGGAAGAAGTTAAAATACATCATAGCCAAGTTCAACAATATGATAATCCTACCGTAGATGAGGTTGGCGAATCCGAGATCGCAATATCGACGAACTTTGCTTCTGGAAGGTCCACAACATTGCTAGCAACCGCCTTGGTGTTAGTGAGAGACGAGATGGGACACAAAACAATATTGCGTGCTTTGGTAGATCAAGGTTCACAGGCGAATTTTATAAGCGAGCGAGCAGCACAACTGTTAAGGGTTAAGAGGTTACCTGCGAAGGGAATGATCACTGGAGTTGGAAATACACGAACAAAAGTTAATCACGTAGTACAAGTCGAAATTCAGTCGAGATGTGACGAGGAATTTAGACTCAATATAGATGCATACGTAATGCCTACGAGGTTAACATCACAATTGCCTTCGAAAACAATTATAAGTACATTACACACCTGGCCGCACTTACAAGGCCTCTTCTTGGCAGATCCGAGGTTCAATACACCAGGAAGAGTAGACATGTTGTTAGGTGTCGAAGTTTGTGCCCATATTTTAAAAGCTGAAATCTTAAAAGGTTCACCTGGCTCTCCATGCGCTCAAAATACAAGCCTAGGTTGGATCTTATTTGGGAAAGTACAGGCGGAAACTTCACAAGAGAAGATACTTGTAATGCATCATCACTTTGACATAGATGATATGTTAAAGACCTTATGGGAAGTAGATACAGATATAAAACGAATATATACTAAGGAAGAAGAAAATAGCGAAAAAATATACAAAGAAACATATAAAAGAAACGAAGAAGGACGATATATAGTCAAACTACCATTCAAAACGGAGAAATTACAATCACTAGAAGGAAACACAAAAGAAGGAGCGTTGAGAAGATTACTACATTTAGAAAGACGATTTAAAAGAGATAATAATTTAAAAGAGAAGTATGCAGATGCAATCCACGAGTACTGTAAAATGGAACACATGGAAAAGATTCCAGAGGATGAGATAAATAATCCAGGTGTATACTTACCTCATCATCCTGTATGTAAATATGATAGTGAAACGACACAAGTTAGACCCGTATTTGATGCTTCATACAAAGGGACAAATAATATAGCACTGAATGATGAATTGATGATTGGACCCCAAATACAAGAGGATATGAGATCACTAGTAATGCGATGGCGTCTGAAAAGAATAGCATTTATAGCAGACATACAGAAAATGTATCGACAAATACTTATTTATAAAGAAGATACAGATTGTCATCGTATTCTATGGCGGAATAATCCAGAGGATCCTATCCAAGAATATCGCCTTTTACGAGTTACATTCGGCACAGCATGTGCTCCGTTTCTTGCTGTAAGAACCCTGTATCAATTAGTAGAGGATGAAGGAAAGAATTTTCCCGTACCCGCAGAAACAATTCAACAGGATTTCTATATGGATGATCTTTTATCTGGGCAAGATACTGTTGAGGAAGCAATTGACGTAGCGAAGGATATAAGTACAATTCTGAAAAAAGGTGGATTCATTCTACAAAAATGGGCATCCAATAATGCTGAGTTTCTTCAAAACTTTCACCCGAATGAACTTAGTACTCACGTTAATATCGATATTAAACTAAATGGCTTAATTAAAACGTTGGGTTTGTCCTGGAACATGGGAGATGATACATTAGAATACAGAATACAGCTGCCTCCTAAATCTGAGGTTATTACAAAAAGAAAGGTATTGGCTGAAGTACAGAAGCTATTTGATCCGCTCGGATGGCTATCCCCTGCATTAGTACCTGCAAAAATAATGATACAAAAATTATGGCTTCAAGCTATTCACTGGGACGAAGAACTTGATCCTGAAACTAAAAATGAATGGCTGCACATTAGAGAAAGTTTAGAACATGTTACACAAATAAAGGTGAATAGATGGCTATACACTACAAAGCAAATAATTAATAACGTTACTATACATGGCTATTGTGATGCGTCTATTAAAGCATATGGGGCTGTGGCTTACCTGAGAGTCCAAACTGAAAATGAAAAATATAGTACTTACATCATTGCTGCCAAGACGAAGGTAGCTCCTCTCAAATCATTGTCTCTTCCACGACTGGAGTTATATGGCGCCGTACTGTTATCCAAGTTACTTAAACAAATTAGTGAAGCAACCCGCATTCCAACAAGTCAAATATATTGCTGGACCGATTCTACAATTGTATTGTCCTGGCTTCAAGGGGATCCAAATAGATGGCAAACATTTGTTCGAAACAGAGTGATCACAATACTAGATAATATCGGCAACAAATGGTATCACGTTCAATCAAATAATAATCCAGCTGATATCGCGTCACGAGGAATGTTGGCACCTGAACTAAAGAACTGCTCTTTGTGGTGGAATGGACCGGAACACCTGAAAAATAAAGAAATAATTATAGAAAGTTCAGTTATTGATGATATAGAATTAGAAAGAACAAAAGGAATGGATACATACCTGAATATAGAAGAGAACAACACATCAATCTATGATAACTTTGAAAACTTTAACAACTTACCTGAATTACTAAACACTATTATTTCTGTAAAACGATTTTTAAATTACAAAAGGATAAAAAATAAAGATTTAGAATCAACAATCACAACTGAAGAAATAGAAAGTTCATTATTAATATGTATAAAAATGTTAAGGAAGGAAAATTTTAAAGAAGAAATTTACTTTATACACGAAAAGGGTACAGTGAAAAATAGGAATATTTTAAAAAATCTTAATCCAATTTTAGATACACAAAATATACTCAGGGTGGGCGGACGAATTAGAAATTCTAGTTTTGAATACAATCAAAACATCCGATAATATTACATAATAAATATCCACTTACCTTACTTATTATTATGGAGGCTCACAAAGAACGAAATGGCTGAAACACCAGAATGAGTTTGATATTGGTCAAATAGTTCTAATTAAAACAGACGGATTACCACCAGGAAAATGGCACCTAGGACGTATTGTTAGCAAGCATCCTGGACCTGATGGAATAACTCGTGTTTAAAGTGGAAAGCGGCAATAATATTTTGAAAAGATCAATTTCAAAGTTATGTTTTTTACCAGTAGATATAAAAGGTGAATGAATTTACAGTCATATTATTGTGCTCATTTGATTTCTTTTGCAATGTATTCTTTTCAAAATATTATGTGTGTGCTATTGTTATTTAAATTTAAAAACATTATATTTAAAATTTGATTCATATTTACAATTAAATTTTATTGTTAGCGATAAAATTTTAATTAACTTATCTATACATACTACTCTTCAGCATGATTAATAACAATTATATTGATGTATATATTTTTTGTGAGTAGTATTAATAATGATGTAAATCTTTACGGCTTTTTTTGTTTATAACAAACAATAAATTGTAGTCAATGTTAAAGTTAAATTCAATCTCATGTACTTGTGTAATTTTTCTACTTTTTGAAAGATATTGTAAAAGGTCTTAAACAGCCCTTTTGGTGGGCGGTATGTTTGTTACATTTACGTATAATTGTAGTAGGCTTGTCATCGCACTTTAGTACAAAATAAAATTTCAATAAGTAAAGACGTGTATTCAATTCCCGAGTTTCATACAAGCAAAATTGAACCTTACCAGTATAAACAGAGTATTTGAATCCATTCCTGTCAAAAACTTTCCATAGACGCTTTAATGCTTAGATCTTTACCTGCGTTTTTAACTGTAAGATCATGAGTAAATTACATTAATTTTTTTTTCTTATTTTTCAACCGACATTAAAAAAGAAGGATGTGCTGTATGTGGTTGTATGTTTATATTTTTTTTTAATTTCATGACGGTTAGCAAAAAGCTTATTGTCCGCTTGATGGTAAGCAGTCACCGAAACCTATGAACCCGCGCCATACTTGAAGTATCACAATCATGTGCGTTGCCAACCCAAGGAACAGGAGGGAAGGGATGAGAAAGGAAGAAAGGAAGGGAACAGGGGAGGTGGAAGGTTGGGCCTCCGGCGCTCTCTCTCATCGCACGAGACGCAACCGTACCTACTGATACTGTTACTTTACGGCGATTTTCTGTGAGAGGGTAGTACTTCCCCGGTTGAGCCGGCCCGCTTGTGCCGAGAGGAGCATGGCTCTTCTACCGTTAGATCTTTGATCTTCATAGAAATAATCTTACCGCAGAAATGTATCCAAAAATACACAATGTATTTCATTCATCATGAATGAATTTATTTATTAGATTACTATCTCAAATACAGAGCTAGTATGACAAAATTCGTAAAACTTTTCCAAGAAGTCATGTTCTGAAAGCAAAGTAAATTTATTTTATAACATTACCATCCTTTCTTTTATTCTAATAATAGATATCGGAAAATCTAAATTTATATATAATGGATTTTGCTACTTCAAGTAAATTTTCTGAGAAAGTGTAGGCGTACTTGTTCTGTATAACCAATCCATCCACACCAATTTTGACAAGGGTATATTTCTCAAAAAATAAGCTTATAATTATGTACGCAATGTGAAAGTATTATTAGCGGGAAATGAACTCTTATATCGAGGTCAGTTCAATATCTTCAGTTTTTGATGCTATAGTAACAAAAATGCATAATTATTTAGATGGATGGGAGGATTTGAGATGGGGACATCGAGAGCTAGTGACAGAGAGACAGAGAGAGAGAGAGAGAGAGAGCGAGTGAGAGAGGGAGAGACAGGAGAGGAGCAAGAGGTTAAGGCGCGGTCAGTATAGGTGACCACGTCGTTAAAAATTGAATAATACTTAAACTAACGTTGTTGTGAAAGAGAGTATTTTTCGTTTCACTTTTTCGTTTCATAAAAATCATTTTTTTTACTCTGTTTATGTTTATGGATGATTTTAATGATATTGTAATTGGATGTCTTTAATTCACATGTTCACTCATCATTAAAATCATGTCATATTTTCTTTTACTTTACGATTGGATAAAAAAATCTATTACAAATATCTAACGCTTTGAACTTGTAAACACGTTGAAATTAAGAGTTGTTTAATTCCCTTCGGGCGGAGTTGTTTAATGAGGGCAACTCATTAAGAATTGAAACTCAAACGATTGAGATGAAACTCGATTTGTACTTTGCAAATTCTTTGGCTTGAAACTTTGAACGCTGTATCTGAGTATGAGTAGGTACAAGTTTGTACAAATTCTTGAAATTCTAAATTCATATGTGTATTTAATCATACGTATTAAGATTTTACGGTAAAAATCTTGCTGTACTAAAATCGTGTAAATCGCATATTTGCTTCAATATATTTAAATACTTTCGGTCGACGTTGTGGCACAGCTGCCCGCTCGAAGCAGATATTTATATTGACCATACAGACATGTTTTGCGATCTGGAAGTGTTTGTGCTTGTCACTGTTAATGTTTTCGGGCCCCCGACACAGGATATAACTGTCGTAACCACCGTTGGGCCGTTGGGAGTAGCATTTGTTTATTTTACTTTATTTAGACGACGCAGCGTTATATCATTAGTTACATCACTCAAATTGTATAATTTTCCTATATTCCCAAATTCTTGTAATGTTTCTAAGCAAATTATTACTTATTTGTTACATGCTTATTGATTGATACCAATCAATAACTTACATAAGATTTCTTTTATTATCGCCAATAAGAGTTTTACAATATTATTCGTGTGATGATGTTCGTTAATTTACATTTTTACGCTAACAAATATTAAACAGAAACAAATAACCCACACCTATGTCTAATGTTTTGTTACGGAGAACCTTATCACAGGGGCATAAGGTTCAAAATCGCTTACTACCCCTTTTGTTTATTTCTACTACCGCCGCGCGGGTTCGAGAAAGATGTATTCTCGAAACATGTAGAATAGCGTTCCGCGGACGGAGCTCGTCGACTGATTCATTCAGTTCTGAGCAACAAGCGAAGAAACTACAAGTGATACCAGTGAACAAATGCGATAATTAGTGACCTCGGCTATTCTTTTGGACTGTGATTGACCTGCGATTTGGACCTGTGATTTGTTAAGTTCTGTTGTTTAATCTAGACCTAGAATAAAGTCTCGTTTAGAGCCATCAGGTGTTTGTTTCCAAATTAGCGAACCCCAGCCCGTAACAGTTTATAAAAAAAATTTATAAAACCTGCGACACAAATGTGTTTAATTACTTGTATAAGGATATCCTGTGTCGGGGTCCGGAAACATAAACAAGGACTAGCACAAACACACCCATTCCATATATAAATAAGGAGAACTTTAAAAAAAAAAAGTTAGTAGACAGGTCGTGCCAGTATAATACGTACAGTCGTACATGCAAATACATAAACACTAATACGTGAGCCTCCTGCCCTTTGCCCCCTCTTACATAAAAGAAAACGTAGGCATAATTATATATATAATATTATCCAATAAATATTCAATTACACACTAATAAACAAAATAATAGATAAATACAAATAAAATAAATAATATATACATAATATATAAAAAATTATGTACCTAATATACTTATAAGTTCCACTTTAAGAAATATAGAAATGAAGCTGGTTTTAAAATAAAACTAAAGGTAATTCTTTTATAAATCCCAACAATATAAAGTACGCAGTGAATATTCATTCCGGTTTGGATAGCCGATTTATGAGAACTTGAAACCTTCTAATTACTTTCAGAAGACGGATTAAGGGTCTTAAGATGACATAAGACTTACTCCAACCAGGTTAAGCCTACCGCGTTACCAACGTTGATAAGCAAATCTTTTTCATTAGTAGTGCCATCCCACAGAAAATCGGGGTAAATTAAAAGAGCATTGTTGCGTTTCGCGTGATGAGTGAGAGCGCCGGAAGCCCGATCTCCCACCAACTCGTTGTCCACCACCTTCTTATCGCTGGGGTTGGCAACGGTTCATTATAGGTTGCGGTACCATCCGATGGACCGACGTATGCTTGTTTACCAATCATCATGAAAAAAAAAATACAAAGATGGACTTCAGAATTTTAATGACGATTTCAATTAGTTTTTATTTATCATCGTCTTGGGAGGAACCGTCTGTTTATTGCTTTTATGGAGTCATTAATATCTGAGAAACCTAGGTTTTCCATCTGTGGCACTAGGAAATGGCAAAGTCCATTAAAGCGTAATAAAAACGTTGAATGAGTGTCTTAATATTTAATTGCCACTGAATGTTCATCTTTACTGCTTTTTAATTAAAGCATATAATACTATACCTAAGTGACAAGTAATATTTTTAATTGGACTATATTAAAATTTCTTCTACAAAAAAAATCATGACCTAGATTAGATATAGCAGTATAAGATGAACTAACAGTTTTTATATGTGATTTTAAGATTTTTTTCTCAAAAAAGCAACAAGGAACTTTTGGCCTGCAGTCAAGGCACAGCAAGGATTTTTTTTTCAAGGAAATTTTAAGAAAATTTAAAAAAAAAATTATAATTTTAAGAGTGTCACACAAAACTCGCACGTTGAAGCTGTCAACAAAATATAAATAGAACCTCTATTAGTCGCGTATGTTGGCACGCTCGTCGCCTGTGATCACTGTTTTCATATTTATAATCTTTATCCACATGTTTCTAGTTTCTACATTCACAGCACGTGTTTTAGTTTCATGAAAGGCCTAATTATATATGTATATATTTAATTAATTTTGATTATTTTATTGACTTTAATTTATTTATTGACTATGTTGACTATCCTTCTCCAGTGTTTTTATTATTTTATTGTAATTAATTATTTGCATGCAATTAAAAATTGTTTTTAGTAATGCCAAAGAAGTATAACGTAACCTATTTTTATACAAGTAGGACTAAGCCTTAAAAATGATAATAAATTTCAAATGTTACAAAGGCAGTACGTAAAGATGCCGCAGCTTAAACAATCATCAGCATTGAGATCTCCTGCCGTGCTGAGCCGCCAATGGGTGCAATCCTTAACTTCTCTTGGTAATCTAGTATTCCATTTTATGGTAGAACCATTTTATAAAAAAAAGTATCAGCTCTATAAATACGAAGTTTCTTATGATATCCACAACTGAGATGTGTTTTAGGGTCGTGTATGTTTTGATCCTTTGTATGATAACAGGGAAAATTAAAAATGACCGTTTTAGTAACATGATTTTTGATGACTGTTATTTCGCAGTTAAATTGAAATATTGACGAACGTCGCTAGTTTTATTCTCATTCAGATTAGATATTTATGTTGACTATACGATATGTGTGTAGGTGGCTGTTCTTGTGTTTATGGGTATGGGTATAGAATATAATTATCCAAACTTTCTGTTATCTCTAGCTTTTACATAAAAATCTGTGATTTAAACAAGCTCATAGTCGCTCGCTAGTAATAAAAGCTATCTAATCTGCTCTTCTTGCTTACAACGTCCAACGCAAACTCACTAAACGCTACGATCAAATAGAGATTGCAAGCTCTCAAGCACTTACATGAAATTCTTGTCGAGGACCAAGTCCTTTCAAATTGCAGAAGTGATATGTAATGGAACGAAACAGCTCCAATAATCAAGAATTGTAATAGCCTTTGATAGCGTTGTATCCTCTCAATCAGAAATCATATACCACTTCTCTAAGTGGATATTTTCAGGGTTCCACAGCCAAATGGTGCCAACGGAACCCTATAAGCCTACTGACCCTACTAAGCGTCCTCCAGCCATTTATCCGTTTGTCAGCGGGCTGTATTTCACGAACCGTAATAACTAGTGTTGAAATTTTTAAAGAATGTATATTTCTGTTACTGTTACAGCAACAAATACTAACAAAAAATCAAAATAAAGTGTAAAAACCACCATAAACGGAACTCGATATTTTCGACGTTTTGTTGTATCTCACCAAAAACCACCACCTCGATGTCTGGAAATCCACAACAGCGCGATTTAGAAGACATTTTCTTCCTCGCACAACCACTCTGTGGAATCAACTTCCGCCGGCGGTCTTTCCGAACCGATACGACTTGGGAACCTTCAAGAGAAGAGCCTATTCTTTCCTTAAAGGTCGGCAACGCGCCTGCATGCCTTCTGGTGTTGCAGATGTTCATGGGCGGCGGTGATCACTTAACATCAGGTGAGCCTCCTGCCCGTTTGCCCCCTCTTACATAAAAAAAAAAAAACCAAAGTTAATCTTACATACTCTACGAGGTTACGGAACCCATTGTATGCGAGTTAACGTAATTTAAGACTTGTTCTAAGTGATGATTTTGTTTACTTTTAAAATGATTTTAATATTTTTCCCATTAGTATTCCCAAAATAGCTGCGCCCGCGGCTCCGCTCACGTGGTATTCAAAATTTTATTTATTGCACGGAAACCCAATTATTTCTGTAAAACAAAGGTAGCCTCAGTTACTCTTTATAACATCAGCTATCTACCAGTTATAGTTTCATTAAAATCGCTACAACTGTTTCAGAGATAAGCCGGAACAAACAAACAGACAGGCAGACAGACAAACATTTTTAAAAATTGATATAGTGAAAAGTTTTTACTTCAATTTTATTTATTTGTAGACATAAAAAATAAAACAAAATGATGAAATAAAAATAATATTATTAATATTAACTTAAGTGTCATTAGTGTCATATAGGTGCACTAAAGTTTTATAAATTCAATAGATAACAAGGCTTAAATGCATCCTTCAAACGAAGCCACGGGGGATCAAAGTTGAGTCTCCAGAAGTAAATAAATACAAGCATTAGATACATACGAAAGCGAATAAGACTGTCACTTTTAACAGTGAAAATGTAAATACTACTAATGCTATTCTGTCGTGAAATAGTGACGGGATTAAATAAACATATACAAAGTGTATATATATATTCGCGAGTGTAATTTCCTCTTGGCGTAAGTGCACATTATTAAATAATTTGTAAATTCTGTTGGGATAACCTCTGTCACAGCAGAGATTATTCCACCAGTGCAATCAGTCTCACTGGTGGTAGGTCTTTTATTGCAAGAGGCCGGCTAGGTAGGTACCACCGCAGTGTCAAATATTCTGGCGCCAAATAGTAGTGCTTAGGCATTACTGTGTTCCGGTGTGAAGGGCACTGTACGCTAGTGAAATTACTGGGCAGAGGAGATTTAAGAACCAATATCTCGAGGCTGGCAACGCGTGAGTGGCACCTACTAATGGTGCTGCAAGCGCTCATAGGCTGCGGCAACCACTTACCATCAGGCGGGCCGTATGCTTGTTTGCCAACTTGTAACATAAAAAAAAAAAAAAAAAAATTTATATGCGCTCGGAAAGATTTATATCAAAGCCAGTAGGGCCAACACCAATACACATTAAAAAAATTATTTAAAAGAATAAGTTCGTCTTGTTTTCATGGGTGTTGATTTTCATATTTTTAATCAGTTGAATATTGTTGTTTTTTTTTATTATTGTAAGTTTCACTGTCATTTGGTATAAATTATTTTTTATTTGATCCAAATGCTACCAGCTCCTGAATGTGTGCGTACAAAATTTATAGTTTCTTGTGGCGGGGACTATACAAATTAAATACTTAACGCGAGTATACTCTACAAAAATTGACTACTTTTTCGGTTGGACATTAAAATTTCCACTGCCACAGTGACATTAATTTTTGGTACTATATCAAATAACCACAAAGACTTATTTATCATCATCATTTCGATTCTACCAATCATTTTAATGGTTTCATTTGATTAATCAAAATAACGTCGCTATGTTTTAATTATCTTAAAATAAATTAATTTACGTACCATTTATAAGTGGCTATCATGAGCTCTAATTGAATTTTTATTCAAATTTATCTTCCGTTCTCCTTAATTTAATTAAATATGTCGGGTACGCTCACTGATCGGTAAACGATCGGTGGGTGGTACGCAACTTTAGGCACGGTCAGTTAATTGATGGGTGATTACATAGTAGTATTTCAACTGATCGGCTCCGTGCTTCGGAGGGCACGTAAAAAGTCGGTCCCGGCTGTTACTAATTTGACAATAGTGAACAAATCAAGCCAGAGGCCTGAACAACTCTGACACTAGCCACTCGATAAGAAGAATTAAATATTTCGTCGTTCTTAACTAAATTATCTCTGGCTTTGTCATGACTGACGGATCAACGCACAGCCTAAGCCGCTGATCGTAGAGACCTGAAACTTGGAGGGTATGTTCTTTGTAAAACGTAGGCATCCAATAAGAAAGGATTATCCGAAATTCTACCTTTAAGGCGGTGAAAAAGGGGGACAAAGTTTGTATGGGACAACGTGATTCCTTGGTCCAATCTACTTCAAATTTGGCATAAATCTTTTATAAAAGAATTGATGGAAGACGAAGAAGAAGAAGAAGAAGTGTTTCGTATTTTATTGAAATTCAAATCCTAACGGGGTTAAAAAGGGGTAGAAAGTTATCGTTCATATAACTAATAAAAATTTCTTAAAAATAATATTTTACTACTATAAAATACTATTTCCAATAAACGTAAAATACATTACGCTTTTAGTTGTGCAGGAAGTAATTATCTAAAGGGAGCTGTAAAGAACCGCTCACGGCTAATTACAGCTTAAAGAAATCGCCGCAATGCAGTCCACCTTCAGGGTTACGACTTACCGTTAGTGACAAAGGTAAACTAAATCCCTATGCTGTAAAATAAGTTTGTATTTTTTCTTTGCATTTGAGTCGGATCTTTGTAACTAAAGAAGTTAACATGTGGGAGTGTTTACTTTTTGTAACGTGTAGTATAGTATTACCAAAGACCTTAAATAAATATTTTTGCTATTTAAGGTTGTTATACATTAACAAATTTATACAATAGCTTATGTTTTAATATTTTGAGTATTTATTACTAAACATAATTATACATCATAATTTTAATAATATATTATTGTATTATTCGAAATATATTAAATCCTTTTGGATAGTGTCGTCAATTCTTAAACTCTTACAAAAAGTTTGACCAAAATCAAAAAATAAATGTTAACAATCTTTACCTTCACAATGTTTTCGGTGTGATAACAGTCAAGTGCTAGGCTATTAAAAAAAGAAGAAAAAACTGTAGTTTAAATACGACGGTAAAATACAGAGAAAATACCACAACTATCAAAAGGCAACTGACATCTCCAGATGGAATACATAGCACGCCGCAGTCCTTTGAAAAACAGTTTTGTATTTTATGTAACGGAGGAAAACACGTGTAAAGTATCCATTTTATGGAGACCCTTGAGAATATATGTCTTTCAACCTGAAGTGTGAGCATTTAAAATAAGTGCAGGGCATGGAGGCACAGATCAATTTAACTTGGCAGGACTCTAAGCGTGTTATTGAAACACAACTGCATCTAGCAACCTCCTTTGTCTGCTGAAGAAAGCGATTGTTTTTTACTATTTTTGATGTGCCATTTTCAAGTTGGAAGTTTTATTTCACTTATTTTTATAAAGTCAGCATGATCTTTGTGATGATTACAGTAAAATATTTGAAGTTTGTTAAATTCTTGATAACATCTACGTAAGACATAGCGAATGTCTTGTATGCAAAATTTCTTACGCCACATACTGTGTTAACTATTTCTTTAAGGTAGTAAATATAGAGATTCTGAAAATTATAATTTACATATTTACAATTAAGAATTATAATAGTTAAATATTATAATAATACATTTAAAATAACCATACATAAAATAGAAGAGCTTATTGCTATCAATAGATTTATTTCATTAAAAAATCTCTTTTTTTCATTTATATGTGAGGCTGTAGTCGCTAACATTACCATTCCACATGGGGATAGTATTGTTAGGGTTGAAAGAATACTGAATTCATTTGTTAGATAGTAGATGGTCCAGCTTGACCGGAGATTATTTCTCGCACAGATTCATCATTTAGTAGGAAGATGACTTGCCTCCCTCAGTTTTACCCTCCATTTTTTGTATTCTAAGTTGGCAAGTGAACATACGGCCCATCTGATGGTAAGCGGTTGCCTTAGCATATGAGCGCTCGCAACACCATTTGTAGGTGCCACTCACGCGTTGCCAACCACGACATATAAATCTTAAATCTCCTTTGCCCAATAGTTCTTAAATCTCCTTTGCCCAATAATATCACTATAGTGCAATACTCTTTCCTACAGTGCAGTTTGCAGTAGAATATTTGACACTGAGGTGGCACCTACCTAGCCGGCCTCTTGCAATAAAAGTTCTACTACCAGTGTGGCTCTACTCTCTGAAGTGGCACCTACCTAGCCGGCCTCTTGCAATAAAAGTTCTACCACCAGTGTGGCTCTACTCTCTGCTGTAACAAATAGTATCCCAACAGCGGTCGAAGGGGTCGTCACGTCCCGACGCCATTAATAACTCAAATGTAAAGTAAGGTGCTACACGGCCCTGTTTTTTCTCCTATAAAATCACACTAGAGATACGGTCTTGGTATTTAGTACTCCGTGAAGTTATTAAGTATAGGCAAAAAGATAGCATCATATTAAAAGAAAACATTAGTGCAAAATAGAAATACTAATAATAAATTCATTCATCAAGTTTTTGACAGCGTCGTGGCGTTGTGGGTAGCGAGTCTGTGCTTTAGCCTCGACGGTTGCGGGTTCAATTCCCGCTCGGAGCAGATGTTTGTATTAATCGTACAGGCATGTTTTCCGGTCTAGGTGTGTTTGTCCTTGTCATTGTGAATTTTTCCGGACCCCGACACAGGATATAATTATCCTAATGGGGGCCGTTGAGTGTGTAGCGTTTATTATTTATTTAATTACACTAAACATTAAGTGAAAATGAGGTAGTAACTTCAAATCAACAACAACAAAATAAAATTTAACTAAATTATAAATTCAATCTGCGCTAATTACACAAAAACTAACTTAACTTAAAAGTGGGGTGGAATGATGGATTGGTTTAAATTATTGCTCGGTTCGGCCCGCTTTAATGTTCTTGTTTTTTTGGCAATTACACTTTTCCAGAGACAAGCGAGTCGGGCATAAGATCGCACATCCACTGAACCTGAGCAGAAGTACGCATTGTAATTTTAAACATTAATTATTTGGGGTGAAACCGTAAAATCACTAAAAATTATAATCACACATTGACGCGCGACAACGCGCGATGATACTAGTATATATAATAATATACTAGTATAGATAATTTAAAACCTTAGTTTAAAACTCAACTATTGGGACCTATCGCGTCTCTTATAAGAAATATATTATAAGTTTTTTATTAACTAATAATCATTTTAATTGGTCCTTGAAGTGTTAAGGATTGGCGAAATATAATAAGTCAGCAAATTTTAATATAACTAGTACAAGTATAATTTCATGGATGTTCTTATATTTAAAGTAATGGTAATTTTTATATTATGTTTATGAATAAACTACTCGTACTACTTCGTTTATTATATTTCAATTCAGTTTAAATCATTACTCGTAAAAACTGAATTCATTTTAATAACAAGATAAGAGAAAGACATTTTCAAAAGTTTATCTTTCAATGGATGATGAGCATTATTTGAGCCGAGCAACTTTAAAGTTGTATAACTCTCAAATATTGGTTTTTTGAACGCGGTTTGAATGTGCTTACGCAGATGGGAATTGAATTTTTTAGAATACGATTTTAAGCGGTTTGTCCGGTTTTGACTGGTTTATATTTGCGGTTGAAAATACGGTTTTAGATTCGACAATTTAAACTACATAATAAATTATATTAAAATACATTTTTTCATAATAATTATATTAATTTAGATGATCGACGACGATTGTGGCGTATTGATAGCGAGCCTGCCTTTTGCTTAAATGGTCGCAAGTTCGATTACAACTCACGCAGATCTTCGTATTAATATTACAAAATATCTGTTCTATTATGGCCGCTTTTCCTTGTTGGCCTCACCACCGTGTCTCGGAGAGCACGTTAGGCTGTCGGTCGTGGTTATTAACATAATTATATCCTCTGATAATAATTGTTAACTCTTGAAAACTCTTATCCAATAATTTAATGGTTCACCTTTAGGATTGCAGAGGCTATAGATATATATATATATAGATTGACGACGTTGTGGCGCAGCGGTAGCAAATGTGCCTTAAAAACGCCACAGGTCGCGGGTTCGATTCCCGCTCGGAGCACAATATGTTTGTATTGACCATGCAAGCATATTTTCCGGTCTGGGTGTATTTGTCCTTGTCTTTGTATATGTTTCCGGACCCTAGGCACAGGATATCACTGTCCTAATGGGGGCCGTTGAGTGTGTAGCGTTTATTTTTATTTATTTATTTCATATGGATATCGCTCTGTAGTAGTAGCCTGTCAAATCAGGATACGAGCAACAAGCAGACACTGGATAAATACCGCGAATAAATCTAAGAAAAAAACAATTAAATATACATAAATGTAGATATAGGCTACTTTTTGTGGCTCAATGTTTTAAGGGGGTGAAATAGGCGATATATGTTTGTATGTGGAACATATTACTTCTATACTTCATTAAAAATCGTTATTGAAGCCGCAGGCAGAAGCCAGTAGCCAATATAGCTATTTTATGTTGTGGGAATAATAAGAAAATATTCATCTTAACGAGACATACATTTTTATTGGAGAGAGGGCAAACGGGCAGGAGGCTAACCTGATGTTAAGCAATCACCGCCGCCCATGAACACCTAAAACACCAGTAGGCATGCAGGTGCGTTGCCGACCTTTAAGGTAAGAATACGCTCTTTTCTCGATGGTTCCCAGGTTGTATTGGTTCGGAAAGACTGCTAATTGAAGCCGATATTTTGTGTGAAAGTAACAACTCGCTGAGGTTGGCCTATTAAAACTGGAAGCAAGGCTCACTACTGCGCATAAAATAACAAAATATATTGCAAGCTGTTAAATTATTTATATATTAAATGGAAATATATAGCCTTGTTACTATTTAGAAGGAGCTAATAATCGAAAATACGAGGAGAACCCTAAACATTTATCACTACTCTAACACAGCACCGGTCACGCAATACGTGAATAATTTATGTTACAGAATAAATTGACAGCTGAACAGAATTTAGAATAGAGGCGTTCTTTTTTTAAATATATTTTAAACACAATATTTCTTTTTCAATTTTTTATTTTTTATTGTAGATTTTTTCTGAATAACGGTATCAAGAAGTTTTACTCTTAAGCTTAATTTTTAATTAATTTTAATATTTATCGTGTAAAATAAATTAATAAAATAATCGAAAAAAATGCATGAGGCTATCACATTAAAAGTAAAAATATGGATATTAATGTAAAAATAATATAAAAGCTATTATATAATAATATGTATAATTTTCAATAAAAAAACATTCTCAATAATTATTATAACTAATCAGTGAGCTTATATAGTAAACGGAACCCTATGGAGTTTGTTATTTATACATGAAGAACTTTAAAAAAATAAAAATCAAGACATTTAACATTTCTATGACGTCATGCAAGGGAAGGCAAACCAGTATAAAGTCCGCCTGAATGTAAGCAGTCACCCCACCTAGGAACGCTTGCGATATTTGAAGTACCAGATGCGCGTTGCCAACTCAAAGGATGGGAGGAAGGGAATACAGTACTGCTACTTTACGCCGAATTTCTATGAGAGGGTAGTACTTCCCCGGATGCCTCTACTACAACAAAATGTATTTAATAAAAATCTATTGACTTCTTAAAGAAAACATACCATAAGCGCTACACACTAAACGCTCGTCATACGTATAATAATATCCTTTGTCGAAGGACCGGAAAAAACAGGGACAACGACAAAGACACCCATACCGCAATACAAATTCTTAACATAAAATATTTATTATAAAGGTTCAAAATTGGCTTTATTTCCTATAGAACACATTCGTAAAGCTGACTCAGTATAAAAGGACGAAGCTTATTACTTAGTATTCTGGCACGTGACTGTGACTCAATACTCAATATTCTCGCTCAGATATAGACGTGAAAGAATTACAAACAACGTGATTGTATAGCCCTTTACTACGGGCAGTGATAAATACTCGTAGTCAACAAGCAAGGTTGAAATAAATCAAATTATAGCTTCCTTTCAGCATTCAAATAATCCTAATTATTAATATTTATATAACCTGGTGCTTACTGGTGGTATACCTATTATTCCGAGCGGCCGGCTAGTTAGGTTCCACCGCAGTGTCAGTTATTCCATCATAAAGCAGTATACTGTGTATCCAAACATACAAACATACATACGTTTGCATTTATTTTTGACATATTATTGTGAGAGGCCGGCTAGGTAGGTACCACCGCAGTATCAGTTATTCCATCTTAAAGCAGTATACTGTGTATCCAAACATACAAACATACATACGTTCGCATTTATTTTATTAGTAGGATGTATGTGTGATTTATTAAGTACATATTATACTAGCTTCTTCCAGCGGCTTCGCCCGCGTGATTAACGGTTTTAATACAAACTCCGAAACTCAAACTCAAACTCAAAATATTCTTTATTCAAATAGGCTTTTAAGCGCTTTTGAATCGTCAAATATACAGTCTGTTATGTCCGCCTAAGTGAAGCTACCGCCGATTCGGAAGGTAGATTCTGCAGAGAAGAAACGGCAAGAAACTCTACAGTTACTCTTTTCAAAAATAATCACATTACATTTGTCAAATGTACAATTAAGATATATATCCCGCATGAAACTCAACGTATATTAATTCCATGCCACATTATCTGCAATATATTCATTAACAGAATAATAAGCTTTATTTAGTAAACACCGCTTGATGTATGATTTAAATTTCATAAGTGGTAGATTCAAAATTGTCTGCGGAATTTTATTATAGAAGCGAACACCTTGCCCCAAAAAGGACATACTCACTTTATGAAGCCGAAAACTTGGTGTAACAAGTTTATCTTTTCTTCTTGTATTGAAGCAGTGTCTGTCACTGTTTGTGTCAAACAAATCAACATTTTTATGAATATAAAGGATATTGCTAAGGATATACTGCGAAGCAACCGTCAGTATGCCTGCCTTAGTAAACACATCCCGAAGAGAGTCTCTAGCTTGCAAATTATAAATCGCCCGAACAGCTCTTTTTGAAGAATAAATACAGTCTCAATGTCTGTAGCATTACCCCAAAGTAATAGGCCATAAGACATAATACTGTGAAAATAACTGAAGTAAACTAATCGAGCAGCATTGATCGAACTTTCCTAACCGCGTAAGCAGCAGAGCTGAGTCTTCCTGCAAGGGATGTTAAATGAGAGTTCCACTGAAGTTTTGAATCCAGTGTTATTCCTAAAAATACTGTATTATCAATTATATCAAGATTTGTATTATTCATACTTAAAATAAAAACGACCCCTCCTCCCGTTTCCAAACTTCGGATGTCATATTTGTTTATATCTAGTCAACAGTCTAGAAAATAAATTTCAAGCTTCCATCTACAAAAATGACGACACTTCCATACAACTTTCATCCCTCCCTTAACCCATTACATCCCTTTTTTCGCATTAAATATAGCCTATGTTCTTTCTCAGGCTCTAGACTATCTGTGTACCAAATTTAATTGAAATCGGTGCAGTAGTTTTTGCATGAAAGCGCGACAGACAGACAGACAGACAGACAGAGCTACTTTCGCATGTATAATTTTGTGAGGATTATTTACTTTCACTTCCTTTATTATTCTCTTAAATCGGTGCCATGTAAGAAATAAGTATATTATTTGTATTCTGAGGCGTAATCTCGACTCACTATTAGTAATATGTCAACGTGAAAGAATTACAAATGTTGTGGCTTAGAATCTTCCATTTTACACGATACTTTGCTAGTGTTTTCATGGAATTTCATCGGATTCTACTTACTGCTGTTATCCTGATTTGATAGGTAATCTATTTAGGGTTCCGTACCTAAAGAATACCAATGGATCCCTATGACAGTATCCTCCGCTGTCTGTCCTTAATAGGTGTGGAGTTGAATTTTTCATAAAAGGTTTATTCTATTGCCGCTAATACTAAAAATAAAATAAATGTTATGTTAACTCTACTTTGGTAAGAAACTTGTTTATTTATTTTATGTCCAAGTCGTACAAGAACTTGGCCAGTTCAAAGTTAGAAAAATATAGATTAGGATAAAACAACATTCTAGCATTTAAAATATAATATGAATAAGAAATTTCCATGTAAGCAGTCCATTTACCAATCCCTAATAATGTAATTGATTCTGAAGGTCGGATTTAGTGTTAAGAAGACTTAAGACTTACTTAGAACAAGTTAAGGCAGTTCCTACTTTCGTATAACTTTTAAAGCTAATTTCGCTAATAACATGTTCTTTCTTTTATTTTGAATCCTCGACTGTGGGTTTGAATTTCTTTTTTTATAGTTTTAAGTAGGTTTTAATTACATTATGGAAAAACGACAGGTAGTTTGTGTTCTATTAAATCAATCTTTCCTCTTTTTGAAATAAAAAATAAGACTTCAACAAAAAAACAAAACAAAATGCTCAGTTACAGAAACCAAATGAAAACTAAATTTTTTGGAACGAGCATTATACTGCCAAAAGTTTTCTAATCGACTCAAAACTGTAGCTGTCAATTCTGAGGTGATTTCAAGGTCTCTCATCTCATAAATAAATCAATAAACGCTACACACTCAACGGCCCCCATTAGGATAGTGATATCCTTTGTCGGGGGTCCGGAAACATACACAACGACAAGGACAAACACACCCAGACCGGAACACATACTTGTATCGTGAATACGAACATAAATTATGCTTCGAGCGGGTTTAAGGCAGGATCACTACCACTGCGCCACAACATCGTCATGGCGGATAAATTATTCTATTATCTAAGCTTGCAGTACTGTGAAGCACGTTTACGTATTATTAACGTTTCTCGTCTTCGCAATAAAATAAATTCAACGGAAACTCAGTCAACGGAACGAGGACATGAAATAGAGCGTCCAGGCTCACGACGAGGACTATAATTGAAATCGTTGTCTGGACGCGAGTTCCCTTCGAATCGAAACTGGGATGTCTCACGGAAATAGACTGCTCCGATAATCGTGACATGCCTCTTTACTTACGTAAAATACGTACGTTTCTTATACCTATTATTCTACATAGAGCCATGTTCTTCTCAGTACAAATAGACCAGGTAGACGGGTAAGTACTAACCTCTCACAGAATATCGTCGTATGGTAGCAGTAGTACTGTTACGTTTCGTGCGATGAGTTTTTTCACTTTTTGCCTTCTCATCCCTTCCCTCCTATTCTATGTTAGCCTATGTTAGCAATACGCATATGATATTTCAAGTACCGCAAATGTTCATATAATATTATTCCCTTGTAAGATAGTATTAATAAGCTTAATCATTTAGATTTGTTATTGAAGTGAAACTTCTTTAGAATCGTTGTGATTTCAAACCGGATGCAACGGAAAAAACGCCAGGTAAGAGACATAAATACAAAAATGTGTAGGATGAAACCGACAAAGAATGAGACAGAAATATACATACTATTTTATAATATTGGTCTCTCCTCTTTGCGCCATGCTTTAGTGAGCCAGAGCGAGAGCCCAAATGTCGGTGTGTATGTCTATTGCACACTGTTTAATACTTTCTTGTATTTGAGCATTTAACGTGTGTTATTATATGTGAAAAGTACGTGAGCTAATACTACTGTACACTGTATGCGGCTGCGTATTACAGCATTTTAGTAAGAAGTCAGCGTGGTGTGTTATTATTAAACAGTATTTGTGAATATTTTTATATCTTGTTATATATATTCATCTCATTATTTTGTTGATTTACTGAAGTTTCACTTCTATTGTGTGTAAATCGCACACACATCTTTTTTTTAATTAAATTATAATCTGTGGGAGGAAAAAGTAAGTTGAAGGAATTAATTAAAACTAAAATGCATTCCTCCCTGTCTATCAGATTTATAAGAAATATCAGAAGACACTGGCATGTTAATTTTAATATGATATAGAAATGTTTGTTATACTGTATAAAAACCATATCTTCTAATTTGGATTAACATATACGATACTTTTTACCTCAGAAGAATGTTGGGTTCCCGTGGTATTATATAAAAAAATTATATAACACGAGCAGAGTCGCGCGCACAACTAGTTTCTGATAAAGCAATAAAATTTAAATTGCTTAATAGCTTTCATAGCTCTCGTAAACAAACACGCGGAAGGCTACGTTAATTCCTAAGTACACTATTTCCACTCGAGGGCTCACTGCGACTCGCGTAGACAGAGTCGACGCGTCATTCTCATCGAGTGCTAGGTGACATGTGACATAATTCAGGCCCCGAACTTAAGTTGAATCACGGTTTTGGGCATTGGATAGCTGATTGAATGACGTTTTATCGAGACTGTCTGAAGCTCTGTTCGTACGATAAAGTGGACTGTGATGTGTAAAATACGGTTTGCAGCTTAGGCTATTTTTTGTGCACGTCAGTTAATATGATAATAGCAAATAAAGTTATCATTAAAAGTTGGATATTTCTCATAAATATAATATAGAATAATAAGCTTATTTATAGAGTATTTATAATACCTACGAAATTATAAGAAGTAATATATCTGCTCATCAAAACTACCTCTTTCTAAATAACACAGTCTTTGTTACTCCCTATAATATCAGCAATATGCCAGTGCAAGTCCTATTAAAATTAGTGCATATTTTTTGGTCATTAGTTGAAACAGACAGACCGACGGATAAAAATTTGTTATATGTTCCATATGTATATAGTTTCATTTGCATAATGCATTGATTAAACAGCTTCTATTTTGTCATTAACAACTTTCAAGGCTTATCATTAGTTAGTTTTATAATTGTACTCTTTAAAATTTTAATAAACACAAGATAAAATGAATAATCACACTTAAAAATTGTAGATTAATTTATGACATGCCGCAGTCCTTTGGAAACTAGTCAGATATTTTTACTTCACGGAACTAAAGTGACCATTTAATGGAGACCCTTGGGAATTTAGTCTTTCTATCTAAGTCATGAACGTGTAAAATTAAGAAAGAGGAATGGAAAGATCAATTTAACTTGGCGATGCTACAAAGCGTGATACACAAGACACATCCGCCTGCAGCTACAAACAAAATGTAGGCCTTTTTTTTTCGCGACTTCTGATATTTCGTGTGTATGTGTTTTACTTCAGTTCTTGGCTTCTTCAAAAAATATGGGGCTTCATGTTCCAAGCTTATGTTTATATTTTGCATGTGGCTTGCTGAGAGCAAGCCTGCCTTAAGCATTATCGGTCGCGGGTTCGATTCCCGCTCAGAGTTATAAGCTTGCTATGAATTTGCTATTATCTACTGTTAGTTACTGTTGATGTTGCGGAGAACAGATAATTCATCTATCATTCGTTAGATTAGTCAATTGCTCTGGGTAAAAACTAGTAAATTGTCAAAATGTCAAAGAATGAGAGTATAAGCAGACCATGACTATGTATCGGGAAAATGCCAGAAAGAAGTTTGACTATATACCGGGAAAATGCCAGGACGAAGTTTGACTATATACCGGGAAAATGCCAGGAAGAAGTTTGACTATATACCGGGAAAATGCCAGGAAAAAGTTTGACTATATACCGGGAAAATGCCAGGAGGAAGTTTGACTATACACCGGGAAAATGACAGGAAAAAGTTTGACTGTATACCGGGAAAATGCCAGGAAGAAGAAGTTTAGTTTCTGCAGCATTAGTTACTGAAAAGACGAACAATAACGCAATGTCACGCTACTAGAATTTGTTGTCGTCGAATAGTCGTTGAAATACATCAGGTTGTATTATAATAAAGATGCCAATAATTGCAGTTGGTTATTGTTTTAAATCAGTCCAATTATTATATATAGGTAAATTAAAAAATATATTTAAATAGCTTGCGTTAATCGTATGGTTATGTATATATCTAAAAATGTATAGTGAAATGTGTTTCATGGAGACATACCAAATATGTCCAATTGTCCATGGTTCATCATCAAATATTCATCCCTGGACATGCTGGCCCATTCGGTTGCCTTAAGGCACGCAGCGTAGCACTACCATTAATGATATTGACTGCACTGGTGGAATAAACTATGCTGTGACAGAGATTATCCCACCAGCGGACGATGGGGACGTCGCAACACGACGCCGATTTTTTTCCATATTTATTAATAATAATTGTATAGATATGTAGCTACTTACAAGATCGCTTCAAAGTGATTACAATACTCATATTACAGTTCTCGGACTGTCTCTGTCTACGGTCTAAATGCACAAATATCTGGACAATAGTGCTATACTTGAATACTTTTGATTAAATTCTTGAGGACGTCAACGTTATTTATTGCGACTGTATAATGTGTAAATTTCTTAACGCCACTGCATCTTGAGAATTTCTTTATCGCATACTTTGCGATTTGTTCTTAATATTTAAAAAAACACAACATATATTTTGCTCTACGAATCAGTATTTCTTTTATAGAACTACCTATTTAGCGCCGCGACCTTCAATGTAAAAGATTATTTTAGTATCAAAAGGTCACAATGATTATAAATATAATTTCCTATATTTTTTATCACTATTACTGTTATTTTTTTATATATTTTTTTTTTTTTTCGGAATGTGTTTTGCTGTTGGCCCTACTGGCCTTGACAGCGTCACCGGGCGGGAGGGCCGAGTACTGAGACTCAGCCGTGATAAAGGGACAGCCCTCACGGGGGCTCAAATTTGATTCCGTCCTTAGGGTGCCTCCTGCGAAGCCGAACCACGGGTAAGGACGTCATCGGAGATGGAGGCAGCGCTCCGAGCGCATTCTATACGATAGACTCACCCGCCGGTGTGAGCGCGACGCGACGTGCGAAACAAAGGACCTCGTCCTCGCCGGCGTGGACGGTGTTGTGTGCGTGTCTGTGCTGTGTAAGGGCATTTTCTAATGTAATCCTATCGTCAGGGTCTTGCAGGACGTGCTTAGGACGCCTTACTTTTGTCGGTTGGTTACATCGGTCTGTGTAGATACAAGCATGTCTAATCAAAGGATTTGGATGGAAAGTAGTGTGATCGAAATAGTTTTGCGATAAGCGCTTCAAATGTTTGGGGATCGAATCGATTTCAAAGTCTCTATGGAGATCTACGTTGCGAACGTACCACGGACAGCCCGAGGCCATGCGTAAGAAACGGTTCTGAATTATTTGTAATTGATTAATTCTTCTGGCGTGGACGTGCGAAAAAACAGGGCTCGCGTAGGTCAGTATGGGACGTATACAGGCTTTGTATAATGTCACCTTATTTCTAAGGGACAGTTTACTCCGCCTGCCCAACATCGCATACAATCTTCCCAAAACGAACGCTGCTTTATCACCTGCCTTGCGGATATGAGCTTCAAAGGTGAGTCTGTTGTCGATTTTTATATTTAAATAATAGACAATTGTAAAGGTTGAGTGTGGTTCAGTTTTATTTCGTTAGCTCTTGCCAGTGACATCGCCCGCGTGAATAAATATTTTAATACAAGCTTTGAACCCTCATTTCACTCTTTCCGGTGTGGAAATAAAATGTTAAAACACGTGTTTCTTTATATTTAACTGTTTGCCAAAAAACAAATATTCATACTCCTTGTTTCCAAAAAAGACTCCAAACTAACACAAAAAAATAATAGAGTTGAACTTATAAATTATTTTGACAAAAAAAAAAACAAATTAATGTTAGATAGCTCTATTTTAGGAACATGACATTTTTTTTTTAATTACATCCTCTAATGTGGTCGTAAATAATTGTGTTTGTCGTGTTGCTCTGTAAATGTAAATCAAAGGGAAGCTTTATTTGACACTATTATTGCCTATCCTGGCATTATTAGCAATGGTTTCACGTTCCGTGTAACAGTATTTAGAAGTTATGTGCAAATATATATCGTAGCTTTCTTTATATCGTCGTGGTCATTTAGTATCATGAGTATATTTCGTGTTGACATTTTGTATTTTTTCTCGTTGGTTGAGCTAAATTGAATTCCATGGATTCATTGAAGTGAAACTATGATCTGTGAAGCCTATTTTATCTCATTAGTTGTCAATATCAACCCATGTACTTTAAATAAAATTAATTTAGTGTAAAGTTTATTTTTTTAACAAAACTGTGGCGCAGTGGTAGCAAACCTGCCTTAAACGCTACAGGTCGGGAGTTCGACTTTTTTTTGTCCTTGTCCTTGTATGTGTTTCCGGACCACCGACACAGGATACCACAATCCTAATGGGGGCCGTTGAGTGTGCAGCGTTTATTTATTCATTTATTATTATCATTATTAAAAATGATACTCCTTTTATAATAATTAAGCTACTATAAAGAATTTAGTCTTAAAAATAAAAGTCGCTCGCATAATTGTGGCGGAGCGTTTTACTACACAGGACAGGTGTTCTCTGTGGCTTTAAATGCCAAGGATATAAAGAACATTTTTGTGGCAAAAAATATTCACCGATAAAATTTCATGACAGCAAAATGTGAAATATTTCTCAGCATGTTTCTTGGTGTGTGCTCTCTTGGTGTCTACGTGTGGTGCAACCATTGTGTGGAAATCAGTAGAGCGTTTAGATTTGCAACAAAGGTACAGGTACGGCTATTTCATGCGGTCTCCAATGCTGCAGTATTTTATGAAATTTAATTTCTTTTTTATTTTTATTGGCAAACAAGCCTACGGTCCGCCTGATGGTAAGCAGTCACCGCAATCTATGAATGCACTCGATACTTGAAGTATCACATGCGCGTTGCCGAACCAAGGAACAACAGCGAAGGAAAAAAGGAAAGGAATAAAGGGGATGGGAAATACTTATACTATTACTTTACTCCGATTTTCGGTGAGTGGGTAGTACTTCCCCAATCGAGCTGGCCCATTTATTCTCTCTGGAGGAACATGTGTGATGGTAATTTCTCCACATTTCGTGATTATCGAAAATGCGTTATTTTTGACCTTTTTCAAACAGTCAATCTTCATACATTTCACATTTTCGATTTGACTATACAAATTTTTTCAATGTTATGTCATTGCAATAAAATACGAATGTATGTTTGTAACGCCTTTGAGCCTTATACTGTACAGACAATAATGAAATTTTGAATTCAACTTATCAGGGTTAGAAAAAATACAGTATTTTTTCATCTAGTAAAATAATACTGCTTCTGAAGGATAGATTAATAGTCGGTCGTCCGGCATTAACAGCGCGGCCGGCATTTCTCTTTGAAAATAACTTTTTAAACGAAATGGCGAACATACGCTAATAAGCAACATTCGTATTTTTAACACACTCGCAACTGTGATCTAGTAATATTAAAGCAGTATGTTTATTATTTAGTATTAGGGCTCGTGACTTATATTTAATATATTTCGATTTATTTCGGCTCAGATATAGACGTGAAAGAAATTACAAATAGGGTTGTATATAGACTGAGAGATATAAAACGCGAAGAAAAGGTTATAAATATTTAAGGGATAAACCGAAATGTTGCCAGCAAATAAGATATGTATTTCTAAGCATATCAAAAACTGTGTATTGTTTATTTATTTAACGCTAGCTTGTTATAATAACAACAGTAAACATTTTAGTTCACATGAATACAAAAAAATATATTTTTTAAGATATTTCTTACTATTTTTTTCATAATGGTTGGTGAACAAGCATACAGTCCGCCGGATGGTAAGCAGTCACCATTACCTATGCACCCTCCCCATACAAGAAATTATATTATTAGTTTTTATTGTTGTAGCGGTCACGAAAATATCCAATCTGTCAAAATTTTGCATGTCTACCTATTACGGTTTGTGTGATACAGCACGCTGACAGACGGACGGACGGACAGCGTAGGTTTAGTAATACCATGGCACCCTTTGGATAAGGAACCCTACCAAAAAAAATTATAATTAGAAGACGAATATATTTTTTTATTGAAAACACACAGAAACTAACAAATCTTAAATGCATTTTAATTCGAACTTGCCTTTCATGACGGACAGTCCATTTACGTACTTCTAACTCTCTAATTGATTTCGGTTGGATTAAAAGCCTTAAGAAGACTTAAGGCTTACTTAAACTATACTAAAACAGTTGCTAACTTCGTATCGACTTTGAAAACAATTTTCCTTTTCCAACCGACTTCAAAAAAGGCATCCTCCTTTTTTCTATGATTTTTTTGTTACTAGGTTGGCAAGCAAGCATACGACTCACCTGATGGTAAATGGTTGCTGCAGCCTATGAGACCTTGCTACATCATATCTAGGTGTCACACTCACGTTATCAACCGCGAGATATTGGTTCTTAAATCTCCTTTACCCAGTATTTTCACTAGCTTACAGTGCCCATCAACCCGAAACAATGCCAAAGACACTAATGCTTTGAATATTTGACACTGTGGTGGTACCTACCCAGCAGGCCTTTTGCAACAAAAGACCTACTATAATTGTGACTGATTGCACTGGTGGAATAATCTCTGCTGTAACAGAGATTGTGCCAATCGTGGGTGGTAGGGTCGTCACGTTTCGTCGCCAAAAAAATGGATGTATATGCGACTCCATGTTTATTTTTTGAAAGGGTGTACTTTGAAACACACATACGCCAACAACGAGACCAGACGTAACGTCCATCTCTAGAGTCGTTATTTCTACTAGACTAGAGTGTTCGTTGTGACATGTCACTCGTACCGAGGGCTGAGCGGCATTGAAATATGTCAAGCCACTACGTTGACTTAAATTAAATTGTCGCTCGGACATTAGATTGTTGATTTTCTACTGATTTTAAGAGTATTTGAAAATCAATTTCAGAAAACGTGGCGTCTAGATTTTTTTGTAATATCTAGGTTATATTTCCATCATTGAAACAGCAATTATTTTCTAGATAAGCCTTGCAGATTTTGGTGTGAATACAACATGTTTACTGCCAAGACAACTGTCACTTGTTTGCTACTATTAAAAATTGTTACATTAAAATAGTGGTTAAGAAACGATATCACAGAATTAATAAAAAAATCAAGGCTTTAGTAATTGAACTTAAGTATCAGTCCACAATTTTTTCTCCAGATATAGGCTATACGTTAATTTTAGTAGATTTTGTTTTGTATAAAATAAGCAGTGAAAACAAAAATATATATTTTTTTATTGTAAATCAAATTATGATTAAAATTCTATAAACGTAATAGATTGTCTTTAAGTGCATCAGCTTTAAGTGCATCCACCGAAGTCATGAGAGATCAAATTTCGAACCACCAGGGATGAAATAAATTCAGTAGAAAATTAGGATTTGACTGCATCTCCGACTTTTAAATATGCAAATTGAAATACGATTAGTGTGACTGAGACAGAGTATATAGAATTATAACATGGGTGAAAGAAACGCATATTTCGATGACTCTGAGTGCAGTTTTAAAACGGTTAGTCTAAATGCATAATTCAACTATTCTTTATTTTATAAGAGCAATTGGCGACTTAGAATTATGTCAGCAATATAGCTCTTTCATTTATTTCTTAAAGAGACTTCTAGCTTCTTTTTTCAAATTTATTACCTGCTATGTGTAAGAAGCCGTGATAGGAGTAAGCTTTCGAAATGTGGTGCTGGAAAAGGAGGACAGAAGAAAGAAGGAATGTGCCGTATACCTTGGACTACCAATCCACACTAATAAAGCTTAAAATCACCACAAAGCTTTCCACAGTCTGTCGACAAAGAGCTCTCATTAGCTTCGGACATATTATGTGATTTCCAAAGCACAGTCTGAAGCAGCAGTACTCCACGTGAGTTCGAATTTGAGCCTTGTACAACTGTAGACGATGAGCCGATATTGAGTACACTACTCCACTCGTCTTTCTGTTTACACCAAGCTTTTTAGAGGCCACTTTGACCTTTCCTTCCAACTAACTGCGGAACTGGACGACGCTCAAAATGTCGACACCAAGTATTCCGATACTAGCTATGGCAACCAAGGGAGTGTTCTCAAAACAATACATAAGTGGTAATTTTTGGCGGTTAACGCGCAAACTTGTGTCTTTCTGGGATTGGACTAAGTTTTATCAGCCTCAGTCCGAGACTTTGATCAAAATAGTCTCAACTTCAGACACAAGTTTGCTCCATAATTTTAGGTACTCATTTATTTTTGGAATTAGTCGCATAATTTACGGTTAGTAAAAACATTGTGAGGAAACCTGTATGCCTTGGAAGAAATTCTAATTTATGTGCCAATCCGTAGTTGAGCAGCGTGGTTGATTAAGCTACTAATAAACTAAGACAAGACTCTTTGACAGGGAAGAAGGCCTTTTCACAGCGTGGAATAGGCTGTTACTTTATTAATGTTACTACTTATTACTTCTTACGTAATAAAATTTGATCTATTCAATGTCGACATACCAAAAAATCAATTTACTCATATTAATCGTTTCAGGCATTTTATGATCCGTACGACACGTATATCTCATAACGTGAAACCTAATATAATTTGTCAAGCGCAAAACGCAATAAGTACTACTGGAATAAATTAAATATTTTACACAGGCGTATACTATGGAAAGCCGAAGGTGGTTTTATTTGTACAAAGTTGATCTTTATTTTAAACGAAATAAGAAGTGTTACAGAGTGCCAGAGTGAAACCAACTGTATGAAACACCTCGTGGGAAATCACCACTTGGACATTAAATTCTTAGGATGAGTGTGCATGTACTTTTGGTTTTAAAGCAAAGAACTACCCGGATACGTGTATAAATGATTATCAATAATTGTAACTGAATTAATGTATATTTTATTCCTCTCAATTATGACAAAATTTTTGACGACGTTGTGGCGCAGCCGTAGTGAACGTGCTTTAAGCGCCACAGGTCGCGGGTTCAATTCCCACTCGGAGCGTATTTGTTTGTATGGACCATGCAAGCATATTTTCCGGTCTGGGTGTATTTGTCCGTGTCCTTTTATGTCTTTCCGTGCCCCCAACACAGGATAACACTATCCTAATGGGAGCCGTTGAGTGTGCAGCATTTATTATTACTATTATTATAAAATTTTATGGATTCTCATGAAAATACTCTGTTTTCGGAGGCTTGCATGGATGAAAGGATCTAATAACAGTAAGTGCTTTTTCACATGTACCGGTTGCCGGGTATCCGGCGCCAACTATCCGGTAACTGAATTCGCTTTCACACGACCCGATATTAAATCAATTAGTTCGGACGCACAGTGGTGAATCAGGTGTGCACCCAGCGACCGCTTGCCAAGCAGAATTACGCCAGTACATGTACATGAAAGCTGCCATACATGCCCATACACTTTGGTACCGGATACCCGGCGCCGGCTACCCGCAAACGGGCACGTATAAAAAGGCATTAAAGCATATACTTGGGATGGTAAGAACGCACTGTGCTTTTAATATAAGTTAAAATATTTTTTAATTGCAATACACTAAAGTTCCTACGTAAGATCTTGAAGTAAAAAGTAGCTTTATCTTTACGAAGCTTTAAGTAAAGAACCTTGCCACTAATTACCGCTTATAAAGAGCACCGCAATGCGGGGTTACCGGAGAACGTTTAATTTAACAGCTTTGTAGTAAAGAAATAAGTCGTCAATTTAATTAAAATATATTATATGTGAACAAAAAAATCGTCAATAAAATAAAAATATATAATTACAAACATCATCAGGATGAAGGTTACAGTCCACGAATAGTGACATTGTGTAATAAGGAATTTAAGTTTGTCCCGTCACATACGTCGTCGACGTCATGTTATCAGAATCTAATATATCAGAGTATTTAGGCGCGTTTGAAATCTTATTAGTCGGAATTTTCATAATTTCTAGGTACATTATTGCTAAAATTATGTGACGTCACAAAAGGAAAGGAGGAGTCTCACAAATGTGACTATTGAAATTAATAAAAAATGTGTTGTAATCAATGGTTGGCTCCTTATTGATAAGCAATTGTATTTCAACATTACAGGCGATATTTTTATGCACAGAAGGAGGCAACCGCAGCTGTAATTAAACCGCACGCTGCACAAAGAGGGAAGATACTATGAAATCGAAACAATAACAAAGTAAGGAAAATAATTACCAGTCAAGTGCGTAGTGGACTATGTACATTAGAAACTAAAGGGTTCTGCAGATTGATGATGAAGAATTTTTGAGACTTGAAATATTAAAGATTTAAAAACGACCGCAAAAATAAGTTAGTAATTTCACAGTAACTATTACAAATATTATGAAATTGCAAAGTTATGAGAACAATTTATGTGTCCCTAAGATTAGTAGGCCTACGGAAGGCCTCAGGAACTATAATAAAGAAAGCCAGCGATTTGAATTGTTATAATATATGTCTATTTATATACAGAAGCTGACAAATTTAATTACAGTACCGCCCGTGGGTTTTTGTGGGTAGAAAATCTTCAAGCTTCAGTGTCCTATATTAGATACTTAATTATATAATAGAGATAAGTAGTACATATAATTGTAAGATATTATTTATTTACATTACGACGCTAGTCGGATAGCGTCCGATCATCCTGATGATAAGCGGTAATCAAAGCCTATAGATGTTTATAGCAACATTTTAACATGCGTATTTCTGACCAATGACAGAAAAGAGGAATGAAAATTAAAAGTTTAATTTTTCTATTCTAAATAGAGAATACGATGCTTATTTGTTGAAAGTCAAATCAACGCTGAGAAGAACCGATGAACCTACTTAAGAAAGGTTTCCCGGTTTCCCCAGTCAAACAGCGAGACAGAAAAGATGATCACTTAGGCCTCCAATATTCTCATTCATCGAAGCAATACGATACGTCAAAGGTTAGGGTAAGAGTGGGACAATCCACTCGAGCCATATTCACGCCGAAGCAAGACTACTAATACGATTTACAACGTGAACAGTACGAAAATGCTCCGAAGTTTATAAATTAAATAAAGAAAACCGTGTTCCATTTTACCATTTATAAAGTTGATTCATATTAAACGCCTACGCGTCACAATCGAATACGCGGAATCAAAATAGAATTGTAACCGATTTAGTCGATATCTAATTATAGAAACGCGATTGTCGCTTCGCAACAGTGCCAATTTCGTTATTACGTGTAAGTGATAATGCTTTAATTTAATCGTAAATTTGTTTTGATTCAAAAAAATTACTTAGTGTAGTATTTTGTTTAGTAAATTTCTATTGGATTTTAATTCTGTTCTACGACATATTAACCGTAGATGTGGAGCGCTACGACGTAGCTTTTCATAGCAACGCTACGTCGGGTACAGATTATAAAGTCTGCGTCACGAAAAGCTATAAATTTTAACCATTAATAAAAATTAAAAAAAATTGTCACAGATAAACAGATTTACGACGAAGTAACATTACATTAGTATAATGTACGTTTTTATAAATTAAAAATTTGTCATTATATTATTAGCATAATCATATAAAATCTTTTATATTAAACATGAGTATTTTTATTAAAAACCCGTAAATTTTTTATCACTCGAAATAACCCGTTTTATAATAATAAACAAATGCTTTAAATATTTAATTATTATTATCTTTATCTTTTAAAGACTACACAATTGTTTTCATGTAAATTTTTGCAAATATTTTACTTTCATTTGAAGACATACAATTAAACATAAACGGACAAATTTAAATTCACTGTTTTGTTAAACGTTACAATAGAATTGTTTTCTTTGTCAACATTAATTATATCTTTCACTCTTTGACGCTTAAAACAAAGACAAATAATATTTAAAGGCAAATACAGCAAAACAAACCGAGGCATTTGCAGATACAAAGTGGGCTTGTGTCGTCATCCAACTCTTAATTAAGTTAACATGTCACCAGAATCGTTATTGTTTAGGTTTTTGGAACGAAGTTCCTTAACGCGGCTGACAGATAGTGCGATTTAGTAGAAACCTATTGAAATATACTGATATTATTTCGAATTACATTCGAAGTTGACGGAAAAACGTAAGGAGCTTCGTTCCTGACGGAGGTTCCCCGACCGCACATTTTTTTTCCTAAACATGTATTCCTGACAGCCCTACTAGCCTTGATACTATATCTGGGCAGGGCCCGAGTACTGAGACTCGGCTGTAAAAAAAATACGGCCCGAGAGCCTCAAAGTTGATTTCATCTTCAGAAGCAGCGCTTTCTAGTCCAATTTTTAAGAAACTTTTTATTCACTTTATTTTTATATCATTATTTGAAATTATCAATTTATAGAATATTAAACACTGACGACGTTGTGGCCCAACGGTACTGAACCTGCTTTAAGTGCCACACGTCGCGATTTCGATTCCTGCTCGGAGCTGTTTGTATTAATCTTATAGGCGTTTGTTCCGGTTTCGGTGCGTTTGTTCTTGTCCCCGTGTATGTTCCCCGACAAATGAGGAAGGGGGGGCATTGAATGTGTAGCGTTTATAAATTAATTATTTATATCTAATCATTACAATACAAAATATACTATTATTCAATTTTATGATATATCTACCCAAAAACAAATAATAAGAAAAAAAAGTTCTAGCGTCATTTTCATTATCATTCCAACGTCAATAAATTCCGGCAAAAAAGTGCGCAAAACGGTTTACTTACGGTCTGTTTAACAAAGACATTTCGACGTGGCCGGTAAAATGATAAATTTAATATCACGGCTCGAGGAATGCGCTTTGCTACTTAATTTTTCTAGTGCTCTTTGGGAAATATTTTTACTGAAATTTTATTATGATACTCATAAGTTTAAATGTCTACAGAAACTTTTAACGTTGAATGCTCCTCGTATTTTTGAATAAGCTATTCAAACAGCCCATCCAACGCAAACCATCATGAAATAATTCATGATTTTAGGGTTCCGTACCTAAACGGAACCCTCCGTCTTTCAACGGGTTGTATTTCAAGAATCGTACTAGGTTAGCCTACATTTTGACAGAATGTGTATTTCTGTTGTCGCAACAATTACTAAAAAGAAAATAAAATTTAAAATTATAACAATCTTCATTCACGAAACTTGATATTTTAATCTACGGTAAGGAACTCTTTATTTGCAAATATAGACTTTGTTGGTTTAATTCTTTGCTTAAACGCACTAATTTAAAAACTGCCAGTTATTTGAATAGTCTATTGATAAACGTTATATGTTAGATAATATAACAGAAAGTATTAATTATAAAACAAATAACTTAGTCAAGTCAACACGGACTACGAGGGACTGGCGTGGTGGCGTACTTGAGTTAGATATGTATAGCTCTAAAGCCATCTAATAACATAATAAAGCTAAAAAGGACATTTCAACTATTTTATACCTGTCTTCGCGTTGCAAGGATAGTGTGTTTATCATTCTATGCATGTTTGTTCCTGTGTGGTACTCTAGAGACCAAACGCGTAGACCAATTTTAAAAAACTTAATTAATCGATTTGTATTAATTGTGTGGGTAACACAAAAAGACATGAAAGTAAACTTAATAACAGCTTTAGATTCCTTTAGTTTCAATGCCAAAATTATTATACGAAAAGAATTATATTACATTATAATACAAGGTTTATGCATTTCGACTTAAAATAATCCACTAACTTTTTTCACAGGTTTTTTTTTTTAAAACGTAAACGTAATTTCAACCATTCAGGGGTGAAAAGGGGTTGGAAGTTTGTAGAGGATGTCCGACACTTTACCGCCATGCTTTTAGCATAAGATTTTGGTTGTTGGCGAAAAATTAATAATAAAAAACACGTGCTTTAACATTTTCTAAAATTACATCCATAAAGGCGTGAAATTAATGCAAAGTTAGTATTAAAATTATTATAAACGCGGACGAATCCGCGGGCAGAAACTAGTTAGTTTATAAGTTTGTTGTGATTCAACCCCAATAGCTATTGATGTCTATAACAAGGATTCACAGCACAGCATAATGACGTCATCGATTATCGCTTGTCTCTAGCAGATATACCATCAATCATTCTTTTTGTTCATCATTGTCTTTATCCCTTATACGTAAGATTATTCCATAACAACCACCCTTTTATATAACGGGTTGATATATGTGATATTTAATATACCATTTATATGGCATATGTGCTTAGGGTTCCTACTTAAAAGGATGTCAACGGAACTCTACTACTAAAACTCCGCTGCCTGCCCTTATTTCCGTCTGTCACTGTGCTGTGTCCCAGTAACCGTAATAGGTAGACAGTTTACATTTTAACAGAATAATATGTATTTTTGTTGCTTCATATTTTTGACTTTTTTTTGTGTCATTTAATGTAATAGACAAATACTTGAAATGTTAGAAGTTGGCAAACAAGCATACGGCCCACCTGATGGTAAGTGGCTGCCGCAGCCTATGACCGCTTGCAGCACCATTAGTAGGTGCCACTCGCGCGATGCCAACCTCGAGATATTAGTTCTTAAATCTCGTTCGTACAGTAATTTCACTAGCGTACAATGCCCTTCAAACCGGAACACAGTAGTGCCTAAGCACTACTATTTGGCGGCAGAATATTGGACACTGCGGTGGTACCTACCTAGCCGGCCTCTTGCAACAAAAGACCTACCACCAGTGTGACTAATTGCACTGGTGGAATAATCTCTGCTGTGACAGAGGTTATCCCAACAGCGGGCGATGGGGTCGTCACATCCCGACGCCGGTGAATAGATTGTGTATTTCTGTGGTCGCCTAATATAGCAAATAATAAAAACAAATTTATATTTTTTTAAAATGAATAAACGCTGCACATACGCAGGATAGATAGAGGTTGTGGCGCATCAATGATCAAGCCTCATCTTATAGAATGTATCTACATTACACCCGTGTGAAGCCAGGGCAATTTGCTAGTAGCATATAAAAAATGAGTACTTTAATTCCATTAGAAAGTCAAAAGTAAAAATTCCATAACTTAAAAACAAATTTCATTCATGGCGGTTCATTATTTATTTTACACAAAAACGGCTTTGTCTTAATCATCAGAATTTTAATTCGAAAAATAAATTATATTTCCAGTATGAAATTATAAATATCTCATCTCATTACAGACAATATTTTTTATACGCCACAGCTTTGAAGGAAGCGACCGCTGCTGTAATTAAACCGCATTCTAGCAAAGGCACAAAGAGAAAACTGAATAATTTTAACAATAACAAAATCAAGTTAAATCTGTGCACATAATTTAAAATTTTGCGATGTTGCGGTGTTTCGCTGTAAAGCGTAAATTTTCGTATTATTTATTACCGGAGTTGGGAAGTGTTTCGTACGTATATTAATATATGTTGCTCTATACGACATGAAAAAATTGGAATACAACTTGTACGATAATAATAAGACTTTTCATTTACTTCCTTACTAGAGTCGAGAATAAAGAATGTATGTACTTACTGTAACTATAAGCTATTTGTTATCAAAATTAAAGTAGTTTCTGTTTGTAAGCCTTTTATTGCAACAGGTCGGCTAGTGTCTATCACCGCAGTGTCAGATATTCTACTACAAGGCAGTAGTGTTTTGCATTACTGAGTTTTGGTTTTAGGGAATACTATAGCTAGTGAAATTACTGAGCAAAAGATATTTAAGAACCAATATCTCTAGGTTGGCAACACGTGAGTGACACCTACAAATAAATCTTATCGCAAGTGCTCTTAATCTACGAGGACCGCTTGCCATCAGGTGGGCCGTATGCTTGCTTGCCAACATCGTCTCATAAAAAATTTACTAAACTAAATTGACTCGTCTGTTGTCACCGTATATGGAGTCAAAAGATTCATATTTTTAACTGTCATTTTGAGATTAATAAATTATGTATAACTTTCGCGGTAAATATAATATTTACTCTAAAGTTATGGTGATTAGTTTTGTTTGAAGAAAGAAGAAGCATAAAATCTAAAACAAAGATAAAAGGGGCTAATATAATATAAGTACTAATTTAAAAAAACCTTAAAAAATATTTGTACCCAATCCTTATATCAAGTCACATTGTAAAATCTTTTATTTTATTTCTTTACTCTTATAAAATTTTACATACTTGTAAAATGTGCTAGAATAAATTATTAATATAAGTTAAGCCAATAAATCTCCAAGCTTAGACCAATATTTCAAGATTATACACACACGTATATTATAATAAGACATTTATTATTCCAATTTCACCCGTTATAAGGCTAACAATGGCGTACGGGTCAGACGGTTCTCGGGTTCGTGACTCGACAACATAATTAAGCGGTTTTCATAACATATTTTAGATTGGCTTAGCTTTTATCAATCATGTTTCTCGGGATTTATCTCAGAGCGATATCGATATTATATCCTTTTTTTATTTGATGAAGTTGGCAAGCAAGCCTACGGCCCGGCATACGATGGTGAGCGGTTGTCGCAGCCTATAAGCGCTTGCAACACCTTAAATTTGTAGGTGTCACTAACGCGTTGCCAACCTCGAAATATTGCTTCTTAAATCTCCTTTGCCCAGCTATTATTTCACTAGCTACAGTGTCCCAAAACCATAACAGATTATACTGCTTTAGGGCAGAATAAGTGACACTGATTTAGTATCTATGCCAGCGTCTTGCAACAAGAAGCCTACCACCAGTATCTATTTATTTAATTTATTTGCACGTTATGATGCCGAATTATTTGACGTCATAAAGGAAATTTTAAAAGGATCCTTTTATAACAAAATAGGGTATTTTTACTGTCCCACTCTAAGATCTATTGTTTCATGTGTAAAAGCGTTGTAATTAATTTCAATTAAATACGTAATTGTTACTGTTTTCCTTAGCTCGACAAAGATTTGTCGTCGTCCTGTGATTTCCCCCGAGTGCCTTGTATTTAGTGTTCTCTGCATGCCTTTATTTTAATCATAGTAAATGTGTTGCAAATACCGTTTTAACTGTACTGTGAAATCTTCACAATTAGTTTATAAATGATAAATCTCTTTATTTAGTTTCGTTTAAATCAAACTTCGTCAAATAATTGCAGAACTAAATTGATGTGACGTTTAATTTATTAAATATTTATTATATTAAAATGTTCTATATAATACTTTAATAATCGTAACATTACATAACATTGCAAATTTCAAAACTATTTTGAAAACATTTTCTATCTTAGATTCTATTATATAATTGAAAGAGGTTTATTTGTCTTATAAAACTTTACGAAAAGATTACTAGTAAAATTATACCATTATGATTTTTAAATTTAAATATATTATCCTTAAGTGTGTGGCGGCCCATACACCTTTAATATTTTTGCATAATATTATTTTGCAATCATATTGAACGTCTTCTTGAAAGTAAAACGTTCAATAATATTGAGAATATAAAATTCGTAAGTCATACGCGTCAATACTTTGATGTGCATAGCATTCCATATGAATTATTATGTGCCACCTTCTTAGAAATACTGTGCGAGGTATGACTAAGGTAAAAAATGACGATTTTGTATTCAATTCCATTGTGCAATAATATTGAAGATTAAGAGAAGAAAACTTACCTCCTTCAATCTCACGTGTATCGCAAATCCATTGTTCCCAAAAACCGAATCAAAATAACCCTTGATCAGCATCGACTGACCCAAATTCATTTCTATATATCTCCAACTTTGCTTATTTACAAAATACTATCTATCACTTTGATTATCTTCCAACCTAGTACCCACACTTTATAACCCTGATCTATTTAACTTGGACCGTTGAATCTTTACCGAATACAAAGGATGATTAGGTTTTTCACGCATATCCCACTATATTTTTTATGTAATGACATTGGCAAACAAGCATACGGTCCGCCTTATGGTAAGCAGTCACCGCAACCTATGAACGCTTGCGATACTTGAAGTATCACAAGCGCGTTGCCAACCCGAGGTACAGGAGGGACGGGATCCGGCGCTCTCACTCATCGCATGAAATGCAACAGTACCTAATGATACTGTTACTTAACGCCGATTATCTGTGAGAGGGTAGTACTTTCCCGGTCGAGCTGGCCCTTTTGTGCTGAGAGAAGCATGGCTCTACTACCGTAAAACTACTACAAATGTGATGGCTTGTGAGAATGGCGGTATGTTTAGATGGATGCTTACTGACGAAAAAACAGCAGATCCACCCACCACAGGAACACATAATTTTACGAGATGAAACGTATCCTATGTGTGTACCAAATTTCATCTAAATCCGTGTAGCCGTTTTTGCGTATTGACATACAAACATTTTCGTTGTAAAACAATTAATCATTTCTGACACCGTTCTGGCGTTGTGGGTAGCGAGTCTGCCTTAAGCCTCGACGGTTGCGGGTTCGATTCCCGCTCGGAGCAGATGTTTGTATTAATCGTACAGGCATGTTTTCCGGTCTGGTTGTGTTTGTCCTTGTCATTGTGAATGTTTCCGGACCCCCGATACAGGATATAATTATCCCAATGGGGGCCGTTGAGTGTGTAGCGTTTATTTATTTATTTATTTATTATTTATTTCAAAGTTAATCATTTAGTAAAGTAATACATGAAAATATTTTAATTATGTACTTTAAAGTTACGTTTATTACAATATTCTTTCTGAATATGGGTTCCTGTTGGCTTACTGGCCTTACCGGGACTTTTTTTTCCGTTGTGAGGCATAGCCACGGCTATACAATTAGAATAACTAATCGAAAAATGAACAACGATTTTAATACAAACTTAATTTCACCTCTTCAGTTGTGGAAGTTCAGAAAATGTTAAAACAGGTCTCAATCGTTCGCCAAAAAACAGAGTTTCATGCTTCTACAACATACCTTTCAACTGTTTGATTACCTATGGGTTGAATTTCGAAACATTGTTTACGTTTTAAAAACAGCACGTGTGAAAAATATTATGTGACGTTGAAAGGCCATGTATCGGATTGAGTTTTCAAACATGTGTCAAAATAAAATGTAATTTAAATCAAAAGCACTGAACAGTATTATAATTGGTTTTGGATTGGTTTGGATTGATTGGTGGTGCTTTGAACCTCTTATTTTCCTCAGTTTGACATTTTTGATTCTGACTATCTTAGACTTCCATAAACGCAACTGTTGACAAAGTGAAACGACAGTGTATACTCTTATTATGACCAGAGTGACCAGATTAAATTTTAAGAAAATACGGAGGCACCTCAAAAAATACCGAAATATACCGATTTACACCGGATGAATACTTTTTCACATGCTATACAAATAGATAATAACTATTATTAGAAAAACTTAATATATACTTCAATATATTTCCTTGGCTTTAGAATAGTTTTACATGTGAATAGTCACACATATATAGTAATTCTATTTACCGTTGTCACGCGTGATTTATCGCAGTGAATGAAAAACATATTTGTATTCAAATCATGTTCTCATACTGCTGAAGAATCGGTCCTAGAAATTTACACACGTGTAAAATATATCACACTATGTATCCTTATGGCAATAATATAGGGTTTTATTTTATTTTATGTATCAACTCAAAATTATATTTAAACTAATATCTGCCCGCGGGTTCGCCCGTGTGACTGTTGATTTATAATTGCACCTTTATTGCAATACACCAACATGGTTCCCGATACAAACTTTTACCGGCTAATTCACCCTCTTATATTTGCTTTTTATATATCCCACGGGAACATGTCTTAATCTAAGTAACAATATATATCTGCTCCAAATTTTCAATTTTCAAAAAAATACGTTCAGCCATTTTTGCGTGATTGAGTAAGAAACATCCAATCATTCAAAGTTTAACATTGATTATATTAGTAAGATTTACCAATTCACATATTACTATCTCAGTATTAAAATAATAGCTTGAACCAACTCGAATCGCATATGCTACAAGGTATTAGGGTACAAAAACAATGTGCATAAATTAACGTAGAGTAGACAGGGCTAGGGCGGCCCTGCCTAGATGCAACTGGTTACGCTGGCTGACCTCGAAACGCGGATGACGTCACTTCACGAGCTTTTAACCAACTTACTGTGGTGGTGTTAATCAGGCAAACATTTAAGCCCTATCGCCAGTAATAACTTAATAAATAAATAAATAATCATAATATAAAATTAATTTTCAACACGTCTTTCAACCGAGATACAATCCCGATACGTAATTTGAATTTTATTAAAAATTTTCCCTTTCCCTTCAGACTTCCTCCGTTTACGCCAAATTATGAACAGGCTTCTCCCATAATACGTTCAAATTCGTAATTTAGCGGATTAAAAATAGGAAGTAAAAATAAAGCAACACCAATTTTTGTTAATATTCTTTAGAGGTCTTTCGTAAACGAGTGTTTTTGCATGGTTTGAATTGAAAGTTTTTAAGCACAGTAGTAGAGCTATGCTTCTCTCAGCACAAAAGTCAGCTCTCAACAGAAAATCGGCGTCAAGTAACAGTATCATTAGGTACTGTTGCGTTTCGTGCGATGAGTGAGAGCGCCGGAGGCCCAATCTCCCACCCCCTCTGTTTCCTTCCTTTTTTCCTTTTTCATCCCGTCCTACCTGTTCCTTGGGTTAGAGTGTTTGTGATATCAATATACTTGAAGTATCGCAAGCGTTCATAGGTTGCGGTGACTGCTTACCATCAGGTTGACCGTATGCTTGTTTGCCAACCGTCATGACATAAAAAAACACCATATTGGTATAAAGAAAAAAAATACAGTTTTGATGTAAGCTACATAAAAGCTATCAAATTGAATCCAAGTTCCGTGAAAACCTAATCGTTAACAACCGTTCAATATCATATATATACTCTACCCCTTTATTGCGGGACAAGGACAGTGAATTATGAGAATCGCTACACAGAGATGGACAATAAAATTTATAGCTCGGATAGTACGAGAATGTTATTCAGTTCATATACAAAACGGAGCAGATGTGCGTTTCGTTGTACTGACAATTTACAAAGTTGATTTATATGGAAACACCACGGATTTCACAATCGAAACATCGCAATAGAGACGTAACTCATTTATTCGATATCTAATTATAGAATCGCGAATGGCGCTTTGAATCGGTGCCAATTTTGTTATTACGTGTGAATGTGGAGTGACGGATAATTAATTCATTTAGACGATTTAATTAAGCGTAATTTAAAGCTTTGCTTCGAATTAAAAGCATGACTAAATTCGGTCTTCCGTTAAGCAGATTTCTGGTGAATTGATTGATTCCATACAGCATTGACGTTCATAATAAAAAAGGTGTGTGTGCGATTCACACGCGATAGAAGTGGAACTTCACTAACTATGCTTAGAAGACGGAAGTGGGAATGTTACGAAGCATGGCACAAAGAGGAGAAACTGATAATATAAAATTGTATGTTTATTTCTTTCTCATTCTTTGCCGGCTTCATCCTACACATTTTTGTATTTGTGTTTCTTACCCGTCGTTTTTTCCGTTGCATCCGGTTGAAAATTACAACGATTCTGAAGAAGTTTCACTTCAAAAGACTGTTCTTTTAGGTTTTGATACCCAAAGTGTGCCAACAGAACACTATTACTAAGTCTCGACTATCCATCCGTCCTGTTTCCGAATTCTGTATGTCACAAATTTTATAAGGTAGAGAGTTAAAATTACATATTACAGAATAATATTACGATCAATTTTTACCCCCCGGTGTTTAGAACATATTTCCTTCCTTGCAAAACCACTCTGTGGAACCAACTTCCACCGGCAGTCTTTCCGAACCCATACGTACTTCCTTGAAATCTTTAAGACAAGAATCTATTCGTTCTTCAAAGGTTCGGCAGTGCTTCTGCATCTTCTGGTGCAGATGTTCATGGGTGGCGGTGATCGCTTAACATCGGGTGAGCCTCATGCCTATTTGGCCCTATTAGATAAAAAAAAATCATTTGAATATGTTTTTTTTTATTAAATATGATGTATTTCCAAAACACAAAATTGGATTTAAAAGACTAGACATAAGGCTAAACCAACCAAGACCTTTTTTAAGGCTTGGAAACGCATTTACGCGCACCACTACAAGTAGTGGTAGGTTGGGGCTCACCGCTCGTTAGTCGAGCTAAGTATATATAAGTATAATACTACAGCTCCTTAACTAAGTTTATAACAACAGAAAATCGTTCAATAATTTGTGGGGACTCAAATACAGTACACAAGTTCACAGCCAATAGCAATTATTTTTGTAATAAAATGAGAATGAGAAATAATTCACTAAATTACCATAACAATTTATTTAGTTTAGTTTTGGTACAATTTCAAAATAGCGGATAAAACAGTCAAATATTGCGATTAAATAGTCAAATAATCCGGCGTCGGGATGTGACGACCCCATCGCCCGCTGTTGGGATAATCTCTGTCACAGCAGAGATTATTCCACCAGTGCAATCAGTCACACTGGTGGTAGGTCTTTTGTTGCACGAGGCCGGCTAGGTAGGTACCACCGCAGTGTCAAATATTCTGCCGCCAAATAGTAGTGCTAAGGCATTACTGTGTTCCGGTTTGAAGGGCACTGTACGATAGTGATATTACTGGGCGGACGAGATTTAAGAACTAATATCTCGAGGTTGGCAACGCGTGAGTGGTGCCTACTAATGGTGCTGCAAGCGCTCATAGGTTACGGCAATCACTTACCATCAGGTGGCCTGTATGCTTGTTTGCCAACTTCTAACATAAAAAAAAGATACTACTTCAATTGCTTTATTTTACATGTTTCGAATAAAATCATTTATTTTATTAGTTTCATTAAATAATTAATACCCGACAGAAAACTCAAATAACGCTCTATTTAATTGAAATGTACTGTACAACACGCAGTAAAATAAAATAAAAAGTACTTCCCCATAGTAAGTAAACCGTTTAAAAATTAAAGAAAAGCTTGGAACCATTGGCATTATTTTCATTCCCATTCCAACGCCAATAAATTCCAGCCGAAAAAATGCGCAAAACGGTTTACTTACGGTCTGTTTAACAAAGACATTTCGACGTGGCCGGTAAAATGATAAATTTAATATCACGGCTCGAGGAATGCGCTTTGCTACTTAATTTTTGCAGTACTCTTTAGGAAAATTTTTAAATTTTACTTTTTCACTTCTTGCCTTCATGATTTGTTTTACAATATACCTCAAAATAGGTGTGCCCGCAACTCAACTCGTATGGTGTACCAATTTTTCTTTTTGCACGGAACCCTATTTATTTTTCTAAACTAAAAGTAGCTTAAGTCATTCCTTATACCATCAACTATCTTGCACTGAAAGCACCGTTAAAAACAGCAATTTTAAATTGGATTTTATATTATGTAAGTTATACTTGCATCTGCATTTAATTCTCTTTATTTCTATATTGTAATATAATAAAAACGACACTGATAAATTTAGCCTACATTAAAATGTGTTTAGTACTCACGCAGACCCATATAATATGGGAATAGTTTTAGTTCTTCGTTACTTCACCATCATTTTCATCAGATATGACACACTTTATATCTTCAGTGATAATACTTTTCTAGCCATAATGATAGTAATCGGATGGCTAAACAGCCTTACTTCGGTTCATATTAGTTACAATGGCAGTCTTGCGATAGAGGAATAGAAGTAACTGTATAGCTTAACATAGTAGAGAAGAGTTTGGAACTCACCCAACGTAAAGATGTTAGTACTTCGTTAAGTTGAGCGAAATAATGAGTCGTTAATTCGACGCTAGAAAACTTACAGCGCCGGTAATGTTTCGATGGTGAGCTTCAACTGGTTTTAAAGTAACTTCACTATGAAACACTTCTTGTTTTAGTTGTTGTAGTGCGCTGAAATTTCTGAGAAATTAGTGCAATTTTGGAATGTATAAACGATACGAACCATCATTCACATCAATTACCTACCCATTAAGTGGTGACAGAGTAATAGTGGTGCAAGTAACTGCTTTAAGAGTGAGGCAGATGAAGAGCACTTTAATCATCAAAGCAAGAAGGTCAACTCTGCAAGCAGAATTCTTAATTGACGACGTTGTGGCGCCTGCCTGCCTTAAACGCCACAGGTCGCGGATTCGATTCCCACACGGAGCATAATATGTTTGTATTAACCATGCACGCGTATTTTCCGGTCTGAGTGTATTTGTCCTTGTCTTTATATGTTTCCGGACCCCCGACACAGGATATAACTATCCTAATGGGGGACGTTGAGTGTGTTTATTATTATTATTATTAATAAAATGATAAATAGCATAAAAAATTTAAAATGAAAATTACCTACAATTTGCTGCAATAGAAATAAAGGAGAAAGAATAGGTTGTGGCCCAAAATCCAGGACTTAGACTGAGTTGTCGAATAATATACGTAAAACGATGACTTTTTCTTTATTTGTAGCTTTAGGATAGATGAAAAATCTTCAATAGATACGGAAATTGAGGTTGTAATTTTGCTGTTAAAGTTTCATTATATACAGTTAAGTTACATATATTACGTAATATAATATGGTCCGTAAAGAAATGTTGATTACATCATATTTTAATTTAAAGACAAATTACTTACTAAACCGCAGGCTAAGACAGATTGTTTTGTTTTAACAACGCACTTCTTTCGCAATTAAGCACAACGCTTTTCTTTATTGCACGGAAACCTAATTCTTTTTCTAAAATAAAAGTATTATAAGTCAATCCTTATAACATCAGCTATCTGCAAGTGAAGGTCCCTTTAAAGTCGATCTAGGCTTTTCAGAAAATAGCTGGAACAAACAGTCAGATAGACAAAAATAAAAAAAATGATTTTTAATTTTTCATTTAGCGAAAAGCTGTTAATTTGGAAATTACAAACAGACACTTTAATTTTATTTTTTTGTACAATAAAGTTAAGCTTGTGATATTGCAATGCTTCGCTGAAAATCATGAATTTTAAAAATTTTTGCTTCCAGTGTTGGAAAAGTCTTTTATATTTATAAACAATATATTTTAATGGATATGACAAAAATTAACACTACGAAATGTATGACTATGATTTTTTCTTTTTAATTTCATGACAGTTGACCAACAAGCATACAATCCACCTCATGGTAAGCAGTCACCGTAACCTATGAACGCTTGTGATACTTGAAGTAACCCATTCGAGCGTAGGAATGAGAAGGGATAGAAACAGAGGAGGATGACCATTGGGTCTCCAGCGCTCTCATTCATCGCACTAATGGCAACTGTCGTTTTTCTGTGAGGGGGTAGAATTTCCTCGGTCCAGCCGGCCCATTAGTGCTGGTGGAATAATGGCTCTACTTGATTATTATTATGTATGAATACTCACCTGACTACTACTGATACTATTTTTCCCTCTCGTTTCGTTTTTTAGGGTTCCGTATCCAAAGGGTGCCAACGAAACCCTATTACTAAGCTTCCGCTATCCATCCGTCAGCGTATCTATTCAATGCGCCACCTCAGCAGATCTAACATGTGCCAGATTTATGTTAGGTTTTCAACAATATAAGCGTAATGATTGTGCATTAAAAACTATGTATGGATAGATAAACTTGTATATTTATATAGTGTTTATAGTGATATTTTCTATAGTGTTTACACGTTGTGTTTCTATTGCTGTTTTAAAAACTCTTAATATTAAATTGTTCTATATTAATTATATGTTCAAATATCGACTAGTTACAATTTTTATTATATACCTACTTTGCCCACGGCTTTGTTCGCGTGGTCTATTTGTTAGTGAAACAATTAACCAACAATTCTTTCGCTTTATTATATTTGTAAATGACCTATCAAATGCAAAATTTTTCAAATCCGACCGGTAGTTCTAAAGATTTTTTTTTTTATGTTAAAAGTTGGCAAACAAGCATACGACCCACCTGATGGTAAGTGGTTGCCGTAGCCTATGAGCGCTTGCAGCACCATTAGTAGGTGCCACTCACGCGTTGCCAACCTCGAGATATTGGTTCTTAAATCTCGTCTGCCCAGTAATTTCACTAGCGTACAGTGCCTTTCAAACCGGAACACAGTAATGCCTAAGCACTACTATTTGGCGGCAGAATATTTGACATAGCGGTGGTACCTACCTAGCCGGCCTCTTGCAACAAAAGACCTACCACCAGTGTGACTGACTGCACTGGTGGAATAATCTCTGCTGTGACAGAGGTTATCCCAACAGCGGGCGATGGGGTCGTCACATCCCGACGCCGGTAAAACGATACGCCTGTTCAAACAAACAAACAAAATCTTCTGCTTTATATTAAAAACTATATAGATGAATGACTTACTGTTCATTATATAAATAAACTAACGATCACAGCAAATGTTGCCCTGCCCAAAAAAAATCTGGTACTCGATAATAGCGCCACCTACTGGGTCCAATTGTGAATCTAATCCATTCACGAATCCACTGGAACACACACAAACAAAAATTCATTCAAATCGGTCCGCCCACGAAGGAGGAGTTCAGTGACATACACGTACAGTACAATTACATATTTAAAGATAAACGCTACAGCGCGATTTAGAAGACATTTTCTTCCTCGCACAACCACTCTGTGGAATCAACTTCCGCCGGCGGTCTTTCCGAACCGATACGACTTGGGAACCTTCAAGAGAAGAGCCTATTCTTTCCTTAAAGGTCGGCAACGCGCCTGCATGCCTTCTGGTGTTGCAGATGTTCATGGGCGGCGGTGATCACTTAACATCAGGTGAGCCTCCTGCTCGTTTGCCCCCTCTTACATAAAAAAAAAAAACACATTCACCGGCCTCCATTAGAATAGTGATATCCTGTGTCGGCGGTCCGGAAACACATACAAGGACAAGAACAAACACACCCGAAACATATGCCTGCATGGTCAATACAAACATCTGCTCGGAGCGGGTTTGATTCATGCTCCGAGCAGATACCTCCGAACCTGTGGCGTCAAAATATAAAATTACTAGCGGCCCGCTCCGGCTTCGCACGGGTATAAAATATATAGCCTATGTCATTCTCTGAAAATATGATTAAAATCGATCCAGTAGTTTTGTTTTATTCATTACTGCCCGTGGCCCGCACGCGTTAAATATAATTATTTACGACATCACTTTAGAAACCTCAAAAATTATTATTTTTTCTCCACTATTTAATGGATGTTATTATACATATAAACCTTCCTCTTCAATCACTCATCTATTAAAAAAACCGCATCAAAATCCGTTGCGTAGTTTTAAAGATTTAAGCATACATAGGGACAGAGAAAATGACTTTGTTTTATACTATGTAGTGGTGACAATTGGCTTAATTACATAATAATATTTTAATATAACATTGAACTAAACTACATTGTATTTTACTTTAGAATAGACCCACAATTCGAGCGACCAATCATCAACCCGTTCGTCCAAGCGGAATCGTCCGTACGTAGTGCAAGATAAATATGGGCTCGTTTGTCGCCAAGATAAACGAAATAGTTTAGGGGAAATAGGATTTAACTTTCGTACGGTGTGTTGTAATTCTAAATTCACTTTGAATAAATAAGCTTATTGTTTGTGACATAGAAAATTTAGGAAGCCGAAAACTATTGAAACTTTGAGCACTTCATAAAAATATATTTAATGTCCAATATTTCAACAACAAAAAAAATCTTCACCGCCGACCCACACGGTATGTTAGAAAAAAGTGTCGTCGCAACGTCCCCTCTCTTCAAACGATGACGTCGGACGGCCCTTTTTTTGTTTAAATTGAAAATTAATAAAAGCGCATACACTTATAAATTAAATTTGACCATTTGTATATAAGGACTTCGACCATTGGGTAAGGACGACCGTTGTCACGTGCTGGTGGTAAGACTGCTTTGAGCCTCGATGATTGCGGGTTCGCTCGGAGCAGATTTTTGTTATAAAATATCTTTTTTTCTAAAAATAAACTCGAAGCTTGCGCTAGGACTGGGTACGACAACAGCCAAAGGAGTTCATGATCGAACCCGCGTCTCTCGGGTTAAAGGAGCGAAGTCAGTCCGTCTACCGCTGAGCTTTTAAGGCATATCTGTTTCGGTCTCAGAGTTTGTTCTTGCGGGCCACCCCACCGTGCCTCGGAGAGCACGTTAAGCTGTCTCGATTGTTAGCATAACATCAGGTTATAATCGTTAACTCATGATAAGTAGTTTGCTCTTATCGAATGAGTTACTGGTTCGCTCTTGGTTGCGGAGGTCAATTACTCTATGTAAAAACTAGTTACCTGACAAATCAGGATAAGAGAGAGAGAGAAGCCCTGGGTAAATACCGGGTATAAATCTGGGTAGAATAATATAAGTTACTATATTTTTTATAATCGCATGTATAATTAGGAAGAATCTTCTTCGTCCTAGCACTATTCCCGGTATTTTATTTTACCCAGGGTCTGCTTATTACTCTTATCCGGATTTGACTGGTTACTAGTTTTTACACAGAGCGATTGCCATCTGACCTCCGTAACCCTAAGGGCGAACCAGTAACTCATTGGATAAGAGTAATTCACTTATCAAGAGTTAGCGATTATTATCAGATGTTTTGTGATAACAACCGGGACCGACAGCTTAACGTGCTTTCCGAGACACGGTGGGGAGACCCACAGACAAACGCCCAGACTGAGGCAGAAATTTAACAAACATCTGCCCGAGCGGGAATCGAACCCGAAACTACCAACAACGCCACAACAATAATTGGGAAGAATATAAATCAATATAATTAACGCACGGACAGCGAACTTTTAGTAATAGAGTTCCGTTGACACTGTCTGGGCACGGAACCCTAAACAGTAAAAACTTCTACACTTAAACAGATGTTATTTAAAAATGCAATGCTAAGACATATTTCAATTTTCTCCGGTAGATTTAATTTTGTTTTCTCAGCGTCCTGTTTTCAACTTCGCTTCGCGGAAAAAAGTCAAGCAGAAAATAGTCTAACAAGCTGTAGCGAGCGGAATATAGCAAAGAATGAGATTAAAGTAGTAAAAAACAGAACTTAAAGAAAATATTTATACCCTGTTTAATGTTATTAAATTTTATCCAAATTAAATCTTTTATGAGCTCAACGGCTTAGCTTCGAAAATGTTCTTTTTAAACTATACTGAATGTTAAAAATTGATGTAAAGTATTTCTACGATCACATTTCTTACATTTCTTACAACACAACGATGGTAAACAAGCGTACGGCCCGATGATAACTGCCGCACTTTTATTTTGAAGAGCCTCATACTCATGGTGTTCATCTACCATACATACAACTTTGGGAGAACAAAACAAAAAAAGAAAGATTCTATCGTTATCAAATCCTTGTTATTATTTTAAATACTTATTTATTCATGTAGTATATATGAGTCTAAGCTTATCTCAGACCCAACAATACTTATGTACTTCAATCTCACGTGTATCGAAAATCCGTTGTTCCCAAAAACCGAATCAAATTAACCCTTGATCAAAATCGACCCAACCCAATTTATTTATATCTCCAACTTTGCTTTTTAGGGTTAAGTCTCAAAAGGGTACTAATGGGACCTTATTACTTAGCCTGCCCTGTCTGTCTATGTCGTAGGACTGTAACTTCATATCTTTAGAATCATAATAATTTGCCAACTGCTATTGACTTTCACATCATAACGATAATAAAGTACGGAACAGTATCCCAATCCGTTGAATATTTATTGTTATTAGTGAGGGCAGGCTCGATCAGAGAAACACTAGCCTCTAACAGAAAATAGGACAAAAGTAACAGTAACAGCACGTTCTGCTTCGTATCGTGCTATGAGTGATGAGTATCGCAGGCCCAATCTCCCACCCCTTCATTCCTTCCCTCCTATCCCTAGGGTTGCCAACGCGTATGTGATACTTCCAGTATCGCAAGCATTTATGGGTTACGGTGACTGCTTATCATGCATGTTTGCCAACCGTCATGAAAAAAGTTACACATCTTAATTTATTCTATTAAAATGGAGTATCGTGCGAACTCCTAGTCAAGAAAATTAAAATTGCTTATAATAAAGGAAATAGAAAAAGTGTCCAACTTTCAAAGCAAACGGCAGAAATATATAAATGTGGTAGAAAGATATAAATGTTTTGCTTTTTTAGAACGAAACTTAGTAATTTATCTTGGTCCCTCAAGCTCTTTGGAGTTTTTAACGTTTTAATTAGTCTTGTTGTCTTCCTCAGTCTTGGAAATTCGTTATACTTTTGTTATACAATTAACAAGCGTCTGACCGCGATTGTACATGGGATGTTAGGTTGATGATAATGCTTGTTTCATACATGGAAAAAATGTACGTTTGTACGGATTGTGAGACGTTTATATTTGTTGCTCGACTTTTAGGATATTTTTTTGTTTGTATTTTTATAGTTTTTTTAAGTTATTTTGGATGTCCTTCAATTAATAATGTATATCATTAAGGTTTAGTTTTTGGATATTTTTAAACAAATCACAATTCAAGTTGAATTTTTTTTTTTATGTTAGAAGTTGGCAAACAAGCATACGGCCCACCTGATGGTAAGTGGCTGCCGCAGCCTATGAGCACTTGCAGCACCATTAGTAGGTGCCACTCACGCGTTGCCAACCTCGAGATATTAGTTCTTAAATCTCGTTCGCCCAGTAATTTCACTAGTGTACAATGCCCTTCAAACCGGAACACAGTAGTGCCTAAGCACTACTATTTGGCAACAGAATATTGGACACTGCGGTGGTACCTACCTAGCCGGCCTCTTGCAACAAAAGACCTACCACCAGTGTGACTGATTGCACTGGTGGAATAATCTCTGTTGTGACAGAGGTTATCCCGACAGCGGGCGATGGGGTCGTCACATCCCGACGCCTTGAATTAAAAACAATAACTAAATTTAACAAATAAATAAATACTACACACTCAACGGCCTTCATTAGTGTAATTACTTATCCTGTGTGGAGGGTCTGGAAACATACACAAGGACTAGGACAAACGCACCCAGACCGGAACACATGCCTGTATGGTCAATACAAAGAATTGCTCCGAAAGGAAATTGAACATGCGACCTGTGGCGCTAAGGCAGGTTTGATAACTCTACGCCACAACGTCGTTTTAACAAAGGTTGATAAATACCCAAACAAGCATTAGTTATCCTATGAAGATTTTAATTTTATTTACAATTAGATCTAAAGCTTAAAACTAACGACATTTTTGTCTTTCAAATTAATTTTTAACAAACCTGTAAAAGGATCGATACGCCGCAGATATGATTATTATAAAATATTCTTAATTCATTTGAAATGAAGCATCGCTCTTCCGAAGTTTTTATGATTTCGTTTAATGAGATCTAGATTGAATAAATATAATTCAATGCCTTTTGGCATAGGTAATTTTTAATTTGAATTCTATTTTATTTGCTGTAGGTTTAAATTTTTTTTGTTTTACAAAGTTAGCAAAACATAAGAGCTAAAATATTGATGCATTTTAATATATAAAAGTAATAATAAAAATATATACAAACTTCGAAAGTTCAAAGAATTTACATAAATAAATAAATAAACGCTACACACTCAACGGTCCCTATTAGGATAGTGATATCCTGTGCCCGGAAGCATACAAAAGGCCAAGGACAAATACACCCAGACCGGAACACATTTAGGCATGTGTGTTGTGCTCAATACAAAGATCTACTCCGAGCGTAAATCTAACCCACGGTCTGTGGCGCTTAAGGCTGGTTCGCTATCGCTGCTCTGCAACGTCGACAAGCTTTCTAAGCCAGTCGCCAAATGCGGAAGAAGTTTGATTGGGTAGTTTTTCTGCGTCGTGACGTGACAAACCCATCGCCCCTAGTTGGGATAATCAGTCTGTCAGTGCAATCAGTCACACTGGTTGTAGGTCTTATGTTGCAAGAGGGCGGCTACGTAGGTATCACCGCAGTGTCAAATATTCTATCGCCAAGCAGTAGTGTCTCAGGCATTACTGTGTTCCGGTTTGCACTGTAGGTTAATGAAAAATACTGGGAAAAGTAGATTTAAGAACCAATATCTAGAGGTTGGCAACGCGTGCGTGAGACCTACTAATAGTGTTGCAAGCGCTCATAGGCTACGGCAACAGCTTACCATCAGGGTCGTATGCTTCATTGCCAACTCAGTAACATAAAAAAAATCAATAACATGTTTTCCTGTGATTGAAGGTAAAGGTTCCTTCTGTGATTGAAGGTAAAAGGTGGCTAATGTAAGTAAATCCGGTTAGGGGTAAATTAGGCATCGTAATCTCTTCGGGAATCAACACATTAAGGAGCATAAAGTTATTCTGAGAAGGGTCTTCGAATTAGGGTCTAAATATTTGAAAGTATTAATTCGGCCAGTTCGGCGGCTTTTTGATACGTTGTATAGTTTTATATTAGTATAGTTTTTAACGGGTGTTTATGATATCATAATGATAATAATTATAATATATAAATTTCGTTACACACATAGAAAAAAATGAAATACACAACTTATCAATCTTATACATGCATTTTGTATGCTAGCAAAAAGCTGCTTTGCAGTACACGCCTGCCAACACAAGATGCAATCAGTCTAAATAATCATCAAATGATATGAGTCTTTTTAACTATTTAACACATCAATCTTTGCTATAGCAATCAGCAAGATCTAATTTGATCTAAAATTTGTTTATACTTATAACATTCTTGATGATAATTTTTGTATTTGAAAATTATAGTCCAAAAACTTTTTATTTCTAAATGTAAAGATTTTTAAGTAAAGAAAATAGAAATGTGAGCGACACTAAGTGAGTTAGGGTTGGTAAAGCGCCGTCAGCCGTAAGGCCGAGTTACTGTCTTTATCGTGTCTTATTAAGCCGGACCAATTACCTTTAAAACTGGGATACGTAGCGAAATCAAGAAATGTCATGGCCATGAAATAATAAGCAGTTTAAGAGTTCATTAACAATTAAGTTAATATTGGAAATGTATAAAATAATTTGGCTATGTGACTTTTTAAATAGCAGCACAGAGATATAGGCATGATACATTATAGTAAACATCATTTACATTTAATAATAAAAACAAAATATCTCATACACACAAAATGCTACATAGCAACCTCAGATAAATCTGTATGTCTGTGGGTTTCTTCTACAATAGAGGGAGTAGAATAGGGAAAAATAATAGGGTCAAAAAGTGTTTGGGGTCTAAACGGAGGTCTAACGGGGTTGAAGAGTGGGGGATGAAAAGTTGTATGGAAGTATCGTCAATATTTAGACCTACAACCTTGAAACTTATTTTTAGTCTGTGTACATATGTAAAGAAATTATATTTCTTTATGTTATTAATTTATGGATAAAACAGTTTAGGTTTACTCATTATTATTAATAGATGTCGCCACTGACATTACAAGCTGTAGTGTAGATAAAACTGAGGAAGGTGTCAATATGGCGATAGTGTGTTAAAATAAGATAAGAAATTGTTAAAAGTGAAGTGTAAGAGGAATCGACTATATAATTATCAACTTTAAATGTCGTTTCTTTGTTTTTTCAGGTAGGATTGTGTACTTGAATCGTATTGTTTGTATTATTAAATTGTAAACTTGGGATAAATAAAATCTTTGTTTTTTCAGAGCAACACAACAAGTTTATTACTGAGAGATTCCTAAATTTTGTGACGAAATACCTTATACATATATAATCTATAAAGTAGGCTATACAAAGCTAGCTAAAAATACATTATCTACTTACAAAGAGGAAAAACTTTGTTCACCTTCCGGTGATTTATAATAGATTGACCCAGATCGGCTAATTTATAAATGATTTTATTTATCCCCGATTCTGTCTAACTTACTAACTAATTAGCAACTAAGTATAGCAATTATCGCCCACTTCAAATAAGGCCATTAAAATTAAGCTCTTTATTAGTAACCGACTTTAAATAAGAAATGTTATCAATTCGGTTTAAGCTATTTTTTATTTGGACCAAGTACCATGGTGGTTCCGTATCGCTCAACTTCATGTATTGAATGTGATTTGATTAAAGACTCCGGAAATACACAACCGGTCATGTGACTATAACTATATAAAAGAGGCGTGAAGAGGCATCTTGCAGGTAGGCAGGGCGAAAGTGGCTAACATGATTACAGTCCGCAACTCTGTTAACCGCCTTCGCGTTTGGACTTGATTTCCACTAACCATCAGGTGGAGTAGAGTTACTGCCCTACTTTCAAAATAAAAATTCAAAAAAAAAAAACTATAGATGTTTTATTTATTTATTTATTTATTTATTTATAGATACACCATCGGCTACACACTAAGCACTTATAATTAATTACAATACATGTTATTATTAATATACGGAGTGATTCGCCATTACTGGTGTATACAACATTTATAATGCTGATGATGATGATGTTGCAACTAATTAGGGACAAATTCCCGCAATCCTTTTTTTAAATTATGCTACGTTTCCCTGCTAGTTTGATGGATGGCGTGAACTAAATACGTACACAAGCAGACAGACAAATATGAATTTTAAAAACAATTGTTTTTGCTTCTGTTCCTGTTAATTTTACTTATATTATAATTTCTTAGTACAGAAATCGGCGAGTTACGTTTTAGCGAATATTATTTTATGCAGACTAATTGTAACCCAAAACGTCATCAAAACTAAAGTATAAAAAAAAAACGAAAATTAGGTTCATTGTTCTAAAATCACGCATCGGATTTCATAAAAATAGAAGAAATGATATCTTCGAAAAAAAGATAGAAAAGGTGAGCTTATAAGAAATAACTGTCCTGTTTAGGAAAGAATAGGCAACCTCTACTGTATGAGCCATGATTACAATTTTTTTATGATAAATAATATATTAATTATTAATCACAAAAAAGCTTGGGTACAGATGTCTCTACTCTACCTGATGGTAAGTGAAAGTAGAGTCCAAACGCGAAGGTGACTAATAAAGTTATTGAAGCGAAGGTGACTAAGAAAAGCAACCGAAAAGTATTCATTTCACGAGTTTTTCTGGTTAAGGTAGGTAGGTAGCCAGGCGGGTATTTTGAAAAGGACCGCCAATAAGATTGGTGAGATTTACATGTAATACAATTTCTACTACACCAAGTATAGTTTCCTCACAAAATTTTCATTCACCAAGCCCAAAGCCCAAACAGGCGCGGATTCGATTCCAGCTGGGGGTGGATGTTTGTATTCTTCTTAGATACATCTGTTTCGGTCTGAGCGTTTGTCCTTGTGGGTCTCCCCACCGTGTGTCGCAGAGCACGTTGTAATCCTTAACTCTAGAAACATAATTTGCTCTTACAATAAGTTACTGGTTCGTCTTTAGGGTTGCAGAGATCAGAGTATAAACTAGTAGCCTGCTAAATCAGAGTTACCGGCGTCGGGATGTGACGACCCCATCGCCCGCTGTTGGGATAACCTCTGTCACAGCAGAGATTATTCCACCAGTGCAATCAGTCACACTGGTGGTAGGTCTTTTGTTGCAAAAGGCCGGCTAGGTAGGTACCACCGCAGTGTCAAATATTCTGCCGCCAAATAGTAGTGCTTAGGCACTACTGTATTCCGGTTTGAAAGGCACTGTACGCTAGTGAAATTACTGGGCAGACGAGATTTAAGAACTAATATCTCGAGGTTGGCAACGCGTGAGTGGCACCTAGTAATGGTGCTGCATGCGCTCATAGGCTACGGCAACCACTTACCATCAGGTGGGCCGTATGCTTGTTTGCCAACTTCTAACATAAAAAAAGCAGACCCTGTGTAAATACCGGGAAGAAGGCTAGGTAGAAGAAGAAGTAAATGACTGACATTTATTTAAATAGTTCTAGAAGTTTCATAGATTCTAATTTCACAGTTTACCATATGAATAGTCTTACATATTGAGTAATCTTATTTTCCGTAGTCAAGCGTGGTTTATCGCAGTAAATGAATTGTACTGTATTCAGATCGTGTTCACATACCGCTCACTTTAATAGAGCTATTGATACTATAAATTTATATGCGAGCAATGTGTATCAAAGCGTGTATCCGGGGTCTTATGATGTAAATGTTATATGCAATCTCGCATCCTCTCTGTTTCATTCAAGAGAGGAAAAAAATAGCTTTTCGTACCTTCTCTCTTATTCCTCGGGTTTGGCAACGTGCTCGTTATACTTCAATAATAATAACAAATAAACACTACACACTCAACGGCTCCTATTAGGATAGTGTCGGAGACCGGAAAACATGCCTGTATGGTCAATACAAACATCTGCTCCGAGCGGGAATCGAACCCGCGATCGTTGGCATTTACGGCAGGCTCGTTACCGCTGCACCAAATCGCCGTCTCGCTTCCCATAAGACGAACCGTATGCTTGTGTGGCAACCGTCATTTAACAAAAAGAAAACTTGACTGCAAATATGATGGAAAGATGATTACAATTCTTCATCCTAGCATTATTCCCGATATTTTTATGTACCCAGGGTCTGCTTATTACTCATATCCGGATTTGACAGGTTACTAGTTTTTACACAGAGCGATTGCTATTAGACCTCCGCAACCCTAAGGGCGAACTAGTAACTCACTGGATAATAGCAATTTACTTATCAAGAGTTTACAACAATTATTATCAGATGTTATTTATAATAACCGAGACCGACAGTTTAACGTGCTCTCCGAGGCACGATGGGGAGACCCACACGGACAAACGCCCAGACCGAGACAGAAATTTTAACAAACATCTGCCCGAGCGGGAATCGAACCCGCAACCGTCGAGACTAAAGGCAGACTCGCTACCCACAACGTCACAACGGTGTCAGAAAGATGATTACAATTATAGATATAAAATCCTAATTCCTTCTACTGCAGATGTCGTTTTAAAATGGATACAACCACGAACGTACAACCATATTATTTTTTTATTTTCCTTTTCTCACTGATAAATAAATAAAGTCAAAACGTTAGCATGTTTTAAGAATGAATAAACGTCGCTGTCACCATAAAATATAACTGCTGTCAAAATATAGTTTTCGCAATAAATTTTCTTAGAAAGTATTCTGTGTGTTTAGAACAACTGTCTCAAGTCAAACGTCTAGACAACTTTTACAAAGTGGAATGCGAACAGTAAAATAAAACGAAAAAGATTTACTAAAAGTCCTATATAAGTAGCATTCTTAATTTCGCTTCGCTTAACGCGGAATTTCATACGGCGATCAATTGAGCGAAATCTCTCCTCCTAGAGCTAATTAAGTGTTTAAGCCAACAAGCACGGTCTGCCTCGATAACGATTAAGCCTTCGAACTATAGACTAGTCTCTCTTAAGCGGACAGCGTAAGTTACGTCTTTTTAAGCGATATGAAATTATTTATTGTTTTTTACCTTCAACTTGTAAAAAGCATAAAGCATCTTAAGACTTTAATGAAGTTTATAACAATTATTTTTTTAGTTTCATAAAACATAGCGAGATTTATCCGTTCAGCAAATTTACTAAAGCGTAAAAAGAAATTGTTTCATGGCGTGTTGCATACATATTATTACGTGCAGGGTTCGAAGATTTGGATTAAAACACATGATGGCTTTAAATGAGACTTGAATGAGATCACAGAACAGAACTTCACAAATCACAGGTCAATCGTGGTCCAGAAGGATAGCCGAGGTCCCTAATTTTCGCACATGATCACTTTATCGCTTGTAATTTCTTTGCTCATCGTTCGGAATTGAATGACTCAGTCGACGCGCCGGGCCGCTTATATAGCGGAACACAAGTTCGAGAAGGTTCCATCCACGAAATGTTATACGGCACTTTTTGAGAACACACCTTCTAAAACCTACGATATACGAAGGAAGATACAGTGAGGATGATCATGGTAATAAGGTTCGCAAACCTATACAAATATTAATCAAACCTTACCACTATATAACTGAGTACTAAGCAAAATGATCGTAAAAATTTTCATTAGTAATCGAAGGCTTAGACTTAATAAACCTAATGTTATGTTTTATGGTTCTACAAACCTGAAAACAATATGGTAACTTCGTTACAGGTATTACTAAATATCATTCTTATAACATAATTATAAAGATATCGAATGCTTGTTAAATAGTGAGAAAAATTGATAGTTTTCTACAAGGATAATTTGGTTTCGTATCAATAACCCAACCCAAAAAAATATCTGTATGTTTAATACAAATATCTGCCGTAAGCATCAGTCAATCCCAACACCATCGCTCAGGGACGCTATCACTCTACCAGAATGGTTTCTATACGGGTTTAATTTTATCTATTCCAAAACTACTGCCTGCAAAATTAAGATAACTCCGTACAAAATCTGTGGGATTAAGTCAGCTGAAGAAGTAATTAAACATTTCCACAACTGCTACTACAGGTATGAGAATATATACAGGTATTTAATGTATTACGAGATGATACGTTCTTCCAACTTCGTATTACCTATGTTTTCTTGAATGGAAGAGAAATATACAACATTGAAAAATTACCAGTCAAGTGCGTTGCGAACCACGCACAGTCGAAATTAAAGGTACCGCGCCTGAATGATGAAACCACTTTAAAAATAAATTAAAATTGATCGCAAAAATGAGTTCGTAATTTCATAGTAATTATTAAAAGTAATATTAAAAAAAGTTATAGCAAAAACTTATGTATCTCTAAAATTTTTAAACTTATCTTCGTCAAAATAAATGTGGTTCAAAGTTCATTTTATGTTCTACCACCTCAAATTTTTCCAGAATTTTAAATCCCATAGTTCAAAAGTAAAAGGGCAGGGGCACAAATTTTATGATTTTAGGAGCTAATATCTCAAAAACTACTGATTTCATAAAAAATGAAAATCAAAACTCCTAATCATTTTAAAAGACCTATCCAAAGATACCTACACGTTGCCATACTTTGAATATTTTTTTTTTTTACCTTCAGTTACACGTTACCCTTAATTAATGTATTTAAGGTTATTACTACAAAATTGTGTAGCGGTTTATAACATACACGTCTTGACTAAATTTCGTAGAGATAGAGCCTATAGTTTCCGAGTAAATGGGCTGTGACATATAGACGGAGAGACGGACATGACGAAATTATAATGCCTCTGCTTTGCCATTTAGATGCGGAACCCTAAAATGCAATACATATACATACACTTCCGAACAATATTTTATAAACTATGCTTCGATTCTGCTGGTCAAAAATCTACATAAAAATAGCTAGAAAGTGTAGTTTTCTATCCATATGCAAACTTTCATTTCAATATGATTTTCACTGCATGAACCCAACTTTTCCATCCGATTGGGACCAGAAAACTCATGTAATCTGCATCTTGTATGGATTTCAAAGGATTTGTAACCGATAAAGTGTATTTTGAAATACGTGTCCCAATCAGCTGTGACGTGTTTCGGCAGATTTCCCACGAGACGTTTGTTACGATAGAAAATTTGATTTCATTTTTATTTGATTGTCCCCTTTGACATTTTATAATACCTAATCGCGATTTATGAGACTGGGGTTCATTATTTATTGTAAACCAAGTAGGCACGTAAAACATGTATATTGCAGCGAAATTGTACAATTTGCGATAAGTACTATAATATGTCAACCAGTTGCCAAACAAGCATACGGTCCGCCTAATGGTCAGCAGTGACCGTAACCTATGATACTTGAAGTACTTGTGATACTTGAAGTATCCCATAGCCGTTGCCAGCCCAAGGCATGTGAGGGAAGGAATGAGATCGGAAAAAAGAACAGAGAGGGTAGGAGATTGGGCCTTTGTCGCTCTCACTCATCCCACGAAACGCAACAGTACCTACTGATACAGATACTTTATACCAATTTTCTGTGAAAGGGACGCACCCCCCTCGAGCCAGCCTATTTGTGCTGGGAGGAACATGGCTCTACTACCACAAAAATCACTACATGGACCCTAATTCTTTTTCTAAAATAAAAGTAGCCTAAGTTACTCCTTAGAACATTAAATATCTGCCTTCACAGGCCATGTTAGATTAACAAGTACATTTTTATGTAAGTACCTTATACTTAGTACTTTCATATTTACATCCTACTACTACAACTTAATAAACGAACTACCACTTAATTTAGCCGTAAACCTAACAATACAAAATATTAAAAAATATTTTCTGAGCACTTTATCAATACATAACTAACAAACATAATTTATCTGTTTAATTTTCATTTACTTACTTAGTTATAAATTTATGATTAAATTATAACATAATAATAACATATATTAGATAATAATACGTATTTAGGACAAACCTTTGTGGTTTTTAATGCTTTGTTATAATATTTCCACTTTAATTAAAATATTGTACTTAGAAAAATAAATAAATATGCATTTAGTAAAAAGCGCAATGTATAGACAAAGAATAAATGATAAAGACAGTAATGACTACAAATAACGTAAGGAACATTACAGATGTCTACGCAGAGAACAATATTTCAAGCTTACAGACGCAAATTATGTTTAGACATTTATTAAGATAACTTTACCCGTTAGTAGCCTAACAATGGCTAACTACCCGAGTCTAATCTTGGGCTACGAAGTTCTGGGTCTTGTCTATACGACAAGTATTAATTTTAATAACTGCTGTAATTATGAACTACTCTATAGATTGGATTCTCTTTTAATGTGTAGCATTCATTTTTTATTTATTCAGCGTCCGCATACATTCTTATTCTGATTTGACGGGTTACTAGTTTTTACACGGATTGGTTTAGTAAATAGAACATTCCAATGATTAGGATATTTGCAGTGTTACGCTACTAAAATATAAGCTTCTTCATCCTAGCATTATTCCCGGTTTTTATTAACCCGGGGTCTGCTTATTACTCTTATCCGGATTTGACAGGTTACTAGTTTTTACACGGAGCGATTGCCATCTGACCTCGACAACCCAAAGGGCGAACCAGTAACACACTGGATAAGGGCGAATAATGCATCAAGAGTTAACGATTATTATCAGATGTTATGATAACCACCGGAACTGACTGCTTAACGTTTTCTCCGTGGCACGGTGTGGATTTTTTTTTTTTTTTTAGGAATGTGTATTGCTGTTGGCCCTACTGGCCTTGACAGCGTCACCGGGCGGGAGATGGTACGGTGTGGAGACCCACAACGAAGCCTAGATAGAGTCATATTTGAGTATTGATAATAAAATTACATAACTCTGAAATGTGTGGAAATTGGCATAAGCTTTCGAAATAACACGTGACCTATCGTTTTTGATTGACATCACATAAGAGTGTTTGATTTTCAAAATACAATTGACACGGAGCGATTGCTGCTTGTCTAGGCCCCAAGGACAAACGCCCAGACCGAAACAGCTATTTATTACAAGCATTTGTTCTGAGCGGGAATCAAACCCGCGAACGTCGAGGATCGAAGGGGATTGGCTATCAGCACGCCACAACAGTCGTCAATTAGTTTTTATTTTATTTATAACATAAACAAAAATTTCTTATTTTACTTCTTCTTATCGATTGGTTAGTGGCCAACCTAGTGTCAGAGTTGTTCAGGTCGCCCGTAGGCCTCTGACTTGACTTATCGACTGTTGTCTAATTGTCAACAGCCGGGACCGACTTTTTACGTGCCCTCCGAAGCACGGAGACGCTCGGTTGAAATACCACTAAGCGATTACCTATCTAGTGACTGACCGTGTCTAAAGTTGCTTAACCTACCGATCGTTTACCGATCAGCGGGTGCACTCGGCTATGAGCGTCTCTCTTATTTTACTGATTGTTGCCTTTTTTGTAACGAACGTATAAAACCTGACCAAATTGCGTATCTTATTATGAAAAAATATATAATATGGTAAAAATTACTTAACAAAGCGCATTGCTCTGAGCCGTGATATTAAATTTATCATTTTACCGGCCACGTAAAAATGTCTTTGTGAAACAGTCCGTAAGTAAACCGTTTTAGTAATTTTTTGGTCGGAATTTATTAATGTTTTGCATAGAAAAATAATGCCAAACACCGTTATGGCGTTGTGGGTCACGAGTCTGCCTTTAGCCTCGAAGGTTGCGGGTTCGATTTTCGCTCGGGCAGATGTTTGCATTGATCTTACAAATATCTGTTTCGGTCTGGGCGTTTGTCCATATGGATCTTCCCACCGTGCCTCGGTGAGAACGTTAAGCTGTCGGTCCTGGTTGCTATCACATAACATCTGATAATAGTCGTTAACTTTTGATAAGTAACTTACTCTCATCCAGTGAGTTACTGGTTCACCCTTAGGGTTACAGAGGTCAGATGGCAACCGCTCTGTGTAAAAACTAGTAACCTGTCAAATCCGGACAAGAGTAATAAGCAGACCCTGGTTATACTCGTATAGTATCGGGAAAAATGCTAGGAAGGAGGAACGAAAATAATGCCATTGCTTTCATTTTTACGTCTATACTAGCTTCTATATATATTACGTCTATACTGTCCAAGACTTTGTCCACGTGAATAAGGCAGCTTTATTGCAATTAAAATTGATTGAAATGATTGGTTCTTCATATCCATACATATATATATATCATACAAACTTTCATCTTTATTAGCAAAGATTTAAATTACACGTAATCCATAGACGTTTAAGGCAGTTTCGCTACCGCTGCGCCACAGGTCGTTCGATTCCCACTCGGAGCCGATGTTTGTATTGACCATACAAGTATATTTTCCGGGCTGGGTGTGTTTGTTAATGTCTTTGTGTATGTTTCCCGACCCGGGGCACAAGATATTACTATTCTAAGGGGAGTGTGTAGGGTTTGTTATTTGTTATTATTATTAATTACATCTTATTAAACGACCTGGACCTTTGGATATTTCGTTTGTATGGCATGGCTTTTCCATATATAATACGTCTATTTGTACGCATATTTAATTCTGAAAAGCGTATTTAATATACAACAACATTTTAGTAGTAGTAGAATCATGCTTTTCCCAGCACAAGTGGGCTGGCTAACCGACGAAGTAACACCCTCTCACGGAAGATCGGTGTAAAGTAACACAGTAGTTAAGCGTTTGGTGCGATGAGTTAGAGCGCCGGAGGCCCAATTTCCCACCCCTCTATACCTTTCCTTTTTTCCCTTCCATCTCTCGGGTTGGTAACGCGCATTTGACATTTCAAGTCTCGCGCGCGTTCATAGGCTGTAGTGACGGCGCCGGAGACCCAATTTCCCACCCCTCTATACAAAAGAAAAAAGAAAGGAAAAAGGAAAGCTTTTTCCTCCTTATTTCTTCCGTTCCATCTCTCGGGTCTCGCGCGCGTTCATAGACTGTAGTGACCATCAACTGTATGCTTGTTTGTCAACAGTAATCTAACTATTATATGTGTAGTAATTATAAATGAGAAAGTTTGGATTGATGGAAGGATTTTTTACTCTTTCACGAAAAAACTACTGGACTGATTTGGATGAAATTTGGTACACACATAGCTTTTAACCTGCAATAGACTATAGGGTACTTTATATCCCGGAAAAATGTAATGTCCCCGTGAAATCTACAAAAAACTACATACGAGCGGAGCCGCGGGCACATCTAGTGAAATATAAATAAAAAAATATATACATTATCAGTACAGCGGAACGCACATCTGCTCCGTTTTGTATATGAACTGAATAACATTCTCGTACTATCCGAGCTATAAATTTTATTGTCCATCTCTGTGTAGCGATTCTCATAATTCACTGTCCTTGTCCCGCAATAAAGGGGTAGAGTAATATATGATATTGAACGGTTGTTAACGATTAGGTTTTCACGGAACTTGGATTCAATTTTATTGCTTTTTATACCTTTTTTTTTCAAAGGGGCAAACGAGCAGGCTCACCTGAGCGATTACCCCTGCCCATGAATATCTGCAGCACCAGAGGAAATGTAGTGTTGCCGACCTTTAAAGAAATATGCTCTTTTCTTGAAAGTTCTCAGGTCGTAGCGATTCGCACCCCCCATAAAAAACTTGTTATTATTGACGTTTTTTACTGTATCTCATAAACTGTAATAGATAAATTTTTCAAGTTTTCGTACATCATATATTTCTACTGTCACTATAATAAAAAAAAAACAAAATTCAGGATATCCTAGATATTACTCTGATACACACGAAACTTGACCTTTACTACCTTTGCTTTTTTTTTACTTTTTTGTTTGTGATTGAAAAACATTTGTTTTGTAAGGGATCAACCCTTGATGAACAATTGAACAAATAACACAAGACAATATAAAATACTATAAATGTAGAACTAAGTATCCTCCTAGACCGCATTTTGTACTGCACTAACTAGAATCTAAACAAGAAAGACAATACCTATCCCCACATAGTAACTTCCCCAGCTTAGACGTGCACACCACAAAGCTAGGCTTAAGATACAGCTTAAATCACGGCGAGTAGGCTTACAAATAAATTAAATAGACGACATTCTATCGTATTTGATTACGTAAGTCTTAATAAATAAACTATTCCAATTACTTAAAGGCAAAATAATAATCGGTGTTTTGAGTTATTGGGTTTTAAACATCAAACGTTATATAAACCATTTTATTAAAATATACATACATACATACATATGTACATAGTTTTTAGTTTAGGGTTTATTTAAATACCATAGAAATTTTTGATTATACAATATTAATATAGTTTTTGATACACCCACGGGATGCCAACATTCCGAGATAAAAGTATCCTTTGTTAATTTAGGTAATAAGGTATGTGTATACCACATTTCATCCAAATCTCTGCACTAGTTTTTGCGTGAAAGAGTAACAAACATTCATCCATCCAAACTTATACATTTATAATATTACTTAGATATTAGTTATATTAAAGGTTCTCGAAAAGAAAGTAAACTATAAATATCTAGCAAATCTAAATACTAGATATTTTTCAGGATAAGTCTTAATAAATAAAAGCACTAATTATATTATTTTGCACTTTGCAGAGGCTAAGATTGTAAAATGTTCGTGTGATACAACCAGACAGACGGACGGGCAGCAGATGCTATAGTAATAAGGTCAAAACCCCATATGTATGTATGGCGGCAGTATGGTGCCGCCCAAGGTGGAGGCAGAAAGACCTGTTGCGTTCGCGCGCGGTGTTTTGTATTAGTACATATGTATTAGTACATATGTATTAGTATGTAGTATATGTATATACGGCGGCAGTAGGTTGCCGCCACCGGTGGGCCCCTCGGGGCAAGCGCCGGGGCGTCGCGGTTGTATGCTTCGGCGACCCCGCGACGTCCCACTATGGCGCTAGATGGGACCGTGGAGTTTTAGTGGGTAGGGGAGCTCGGCTCCGAGTCCACACACCTGCGCCATTGCACCCGTCCCGGCCCTCGAGTGCGTAACTGCATTTCTCCAAGTAAAAAAAAAAAGGGTCAAAATCCCAAGGATTTGTCTGATATTTCGTAAAAATAGACAACAAAGTACATTACTCGTGTTACGTACATTGTTTTCCTTTTCAGAGGATATAATGGCTCATTAAATCGTTTCACACTGGCAGGTAGGCGACATCTTTATAGAACTTAGTTCTAAACTCCACCACAAAGGTCTGTTTGGGTCGCTGGTTCAAACGAATCCTAATTTAGGGCACTTACTTTTTGTGTTTATTGAGGATAAGTGCTTTAAATATATACTAAATAAATTTTGAACGAGTTTTTATGTGTTAAGTTAGGTTTAAGTGAATAAAAAAAAAATCCTCAATCTATGAAGTAAAATACATAAATAATATTAATATGATCAGTCAAGTGGGTTGTGGACCACGCACAGTCGAAAAGTAAAGAGTCCCGTAGCTTGATAGTCAAAAATCTTTTGGGCTTTAATAATAATAACGAATTAAAATCGACCGCAAAAATAAGTTGGTAGTTTCATAGTAATTATTAAAAGTAATATGAAAAACAAAGCTAACAACTTATATATCTATAAAATTTGTAGAACTATCTTGTTCAAAACATTAATTTTTGGTTGAAAATATTTTGACTTTAGGACCTTGATATCTCAACAACTACTAAGTTAATGAAAAAAGTCAAGGGCATGTATATAGGTGCGTTGCCAAACTCTGCACCTAACTAATATCATTAATATTTGGAAAACACGTATTTTTTTCAAATAATTATAAAAAAAGTTGCTTAAATTATTATTTCTTTCAGTTATTTACTACTAGATTCACCCGCGTGAGTAACGATTATTAATGTGGCACCTTTAACGCAATATAGAAATAGCTATTACTGATCGTGAGATACAGCCCACTGACCGACGAAAGGACGGATGAACAGCCGGATGGACGGATGGCCACACAGCGGAGGCTTAGTAATAGGCCATTGGTACCCTTTTGTTACGAAACTCTAAAAATTAATGTATATTAAAAATTAACTAACTATTAATATACTAACAATTTGAAGAGATGCCTGAAGTACTATTTATGAAGACTAGTTTCCAAAAGTTAATGACCAATTATTTTTATAAGGATTAATTATTGAAAGTTATGAAGTAGGTAATAAAAGTTAATATACTGCTGAAATAAGTTCTAATGATCTCAAAGGATAGTTAAATTATGCATTCAGGTTAACCGTTTTAAAACGGAAATTGCGCTGTGGCTTATCGATATATCCGTCTCTCTCGCTCCTTTAAAAATTATATGCTTCTTATATATCCCATCTCAGTCACGCTAATTGTATGCAAATTTGCATTTTTAAGAGTCGGTGACTGCAGCTATATCCACGAGGATGCGTTTTTTATTTTATACTGTGTTTATTTTTTCCCTGAGACCTTGACGTTTGATCTCGTGTGTATTCGTTCACTATCATTTAAACTGAAAAACTTAATTATAGCGCTTCACTACACGAAGGGCGATACTATATAAAAATATGTTGTGAAAATAATATAAAATCAATTTCTACAAAAATTACAATGAAACTTAAATCATCAGATATTTAAATGACAAATTACACTATTCAGTATTGACATCACTTCCTGACCTGAGATCATCTGGAAAGTATAGTATTTCAAATAAAAAACCACATACATAAATTAATGAAGCCATTTTTCGAGTAACATATTATGTACCCAAAAACCATACAGTCGATACGAGAATCTCTTCCTTTTCTGAAGTCGGTTAAAAACTATACTATATATATTTTTGTAGTAACTATGATTAGTAGTAGTGGGGCCATGCTCCATAGAAGGAGCAGCAGAAATGGGTCAGCTCGACCGATGAAATACTATCCTCTCACAGAAAATCGGGCTAAAAGGACAGAGCACTGTTGCGTTTCGTGCGATGAATGAGAGCACCGAAGATCCAATGTCCCACTTCCTCTGTTCCCTTCTTATTCCCTTCTCATCCCTCCCATCCTATCTGTTAGGTTGACAACGCGCATATGATACTTCAAGTATCACGCGAGTTCATAGTCAAGGTAACTTTTTGCTATCAGGCAAACCGTATGCTTGGTTGTCAACCGTCATGAAATATCCCTCCCCATCGCCCGCTGTTGGGATAACCTCTGTCACAGAAGAGATTATCCCACCAGTGCAATCAGTCACACTGGTGGTAGGTCTTTTGTTGCAAGAAGACGGCTAGGTAGGTACCACCGCAGTGTCAAATATTCTGCCACCAAATAGTAGTGCTTAGGCATTACTGTGTTCCGGTTTGAAGGGCACTGTAGGCTAGTGAAATTACTGGGCAGAGGAGATTTAAGAACTAATATCTCGAGGTTGGCAACGCGTGAGTGGCACCTACTCATGGTGCTGCAAACGCTCATAGGCTACGGCAACCAATTACCATCAGGTGGGCCGTATGCTTGTTTGCCAACTTGTAACATAAACAAAAAAATTGAACGACCTATAGTAGTACCTAAGCCATATATCAAAGGAAGTTCTTAATTGCACTATCCTTTAAACTTAGAAGTGCTGATATTGTAATCACTTTATGCTCCCTTTATACAACGTTTATCATACGAAATAGGTTTTCAGATTCCCCACTAAATGTCAATTCAAACTACCCGAAGTCCGAGTGCCAATTCAACTTAAATCAGCGGCTTGAAATTTGTCGATGTCATCCGGCATCCGAAGTGTCGTCTCGCTCCAGACATTCGAAAGCAAATGATGCAGGCATTAAATATAAGTGTCTTTATTATAGTTAATGGGATGTACGAAATGTTTTACGTTGCCTTAATTTGCTACTCGCTACACACTTAACGGTCCCCATTAGGATAGTTATATCCTGTGTCGGGGGTCCGGATACATACACATGTACGAGGACAAGCACAGCCAGACCGGAAAACATTCTTGTATGGTAAATACAAACATCTGCTCCGAGCGGGAATCGAACCCGCGACCTGTGGCGCTAAAGGAAGGTTGGCTACCACTGCGCCACAACGTCGTCAATAGTCGTGTATAATTGCAACAATCTTATTAAATCAGATAAATATTAATGGTTCGTTCTTGTTTTATTTTGAGGTTTAGAGTAGCATGGCTTGGCAATTTTTTTGCATTAAACACCTGTCTCAAAAATTGTTGACCTATATATATGATACTATACATGAAAATATTGTATTACCATTATAGAATTTGCCGACGTTGTGACGCAGCGGTAGCGAACCTGCCTTAAACGCCACAAGTCACGGGTTCGATTCCCGCTCGGAGCATAATATGTTTGTATTGACCATGCAAGCATATTTTCCGGTCTGGGTGTATTTGTCCTTGTCTTTGTATGTGTTTCCGGACCCCCGACACAGGATATCACTATCCTAATGGGGGCCGTTGAGTGTGTCGCGTTTATTATTAACAAAAAAAAAAACCAAATCGCAAAATGTAGGTTATTTTCAGAAAATTTAAATAGCATGATAATTGAATAAATATAAATGTTCTAAATTCGTCAAGCCAAAATAAACCTTATATTTCGATGTTACTAAATGATCAACATTCATATTGGAACACGTCAATTATCAGAACGTAGTATTTTTGTCACACTACGCTTCGGGCGTAGGGAATTGGGATTCACACTAAAGTTCCAATTATTGACACCGTTGTGGCGTTGTGGGTAGCGAGTCTGCCTTTAGTCACGACGGTTGCGGGTTCGATTCCAGATGTTTGTTAAAATTTCTGTCTCAGTCGTTTGTCCGTGTGGGTCTCCCCACCGTGCCTCGGAGAGCACGTTAAGCTGTCGGTCCCGGTTATTATCAATAACATCTGATAATAATCGTTAACTCTTAATAAGAAAATTGCTCTTATCCAATGAGTTACTGGTTCGCCCTTAGGGTTGCGGAGGTCAGATGGCAATCGCTCCGTGTAAAAACTAGTAACCTGTCAAATTCGGATAAGAGTAATAAGCAGACCCTGGGTACATAAAAATACCGGGAATAATGCTAGGATGAAGACTAAAGTTTCAATTATATCGCTGGTCGAAGAACTTTTATACTGGTTTCTCAAATTTTTATTTATAAAAAACATTTCAATATAATTAAAATTCAATATTAACTGTATTTACAAATCATTACAACTGTATAAATCATGTCGAAAGGCAATGGTGGCAATAATGCTAGCTGCATTTCCCCGCTGAATCGCAATTCTTTGGGCAAAAAATGGTCCAGTCACCTGTGGAGGCAATGAGTCGGGGTGTAATATCTTTTACATATTACTTATCGTTAATGCTCCATAGCCCAATGGCTACTACCCACGTAACAAAACAAAAAAAAATAGGCGATAGAGATATAAAATTTGAAGCCTCCGCCCTCCGTAGCTCAACGGTAAAAGCGCCAACTTCGCTCCGTTAGCGCGAGAGTCGTGGGCTCCGTCCTAGCGCAAGCTTCGTGCTTATTTGGAGGGGCAATAGAAAGATATTCCTTCTTCAAGGCATTACTAATATTCATAAAAAAAAGAAATGTAATTTGGCACCAGTGAAGTATAATAAATAAAAACCTGTAGCACTCGGAGACTGCCGATCAATAGATACATTTTATATGGAACTTTAACTTTATAGAATAATCGCCTTAATTCTCTTTGAGTTAAAGACGAAAATCCTTTGCATATATAAGAATTATGTATAAAGGTTATATATTATTTTTAAAACGAACATTAGTCTCATTAGTCGTATTAATTAAAGATCATTTTCCAATACATTTATTGAGGTATTTGCTATAATTTCTCTTGTGGGAAGTGTTAGGTTTTATTTTCGTTACGGAATTTCTTGATTCGGTCGCCGCGCTCCAAGCCCGCGATAAAAGCTATGCAATAGCTTAATAAACACTAAACACTCAACGGCAAAAAAGTAAGTCAACGCTAGTACGAGTTGCGCGTGTATTCAAAGGCGCGCTTACGTATCTAGACGTGCTTCGAAAAACGTGCCTAAACGCTCGTATGAAACACTGGTCTGAACCTTTGAAAATATTTACAAAATTCTATCTAATCGTGTTGAGCAACAGTTCTACAAACTTCGAGCCTAACAATTTCCGGTGTTCAAATCGAGTTTCATCTCAATCGTTTGAGTTTCAATCCTTAATTAGTAACCCTCATTAAACAAGTGCGCCTGAGGGAAATTAAACAAATTTTAATTTCACCATGAAAATAAAAAGCTACAACTTGCTGAAATGCTTGTAGTAGTATTGTCATGTGTATAACGTTGCTATTTTTCGAAAAATTTAGTGTATTAAGCTACAACGTGCTCAAATGCTTGTAGTAGTATTTTTATGTGTATAACGTTGCTATTTAAAGTGACGACCCCGTCGCCCGCTGTTGCTTAGAAGATTTGGTATCGAAATATAAAAACTATTTTGCCTGAAACTGAAATACTTCAATTAATACATATCACACGTTATATTATCTACTACGACCACTAACCATGAAGGAAATCCTAATAAAATCGTTATACATGGACTTATCGAACACTACCATGAAACAGAGAATGACTTATTAAACCGTGTATCTAACATGTTTAATGAAATTTTACATATTGACTTATACGACTTCATCGACAGTATCCATAGAATAGGTAGACGGAACTCCAAAAGACCAGTAATTATTGAGCTTTTATCTAAAAGAATGACGAATTATATATCAAGAAATACAGCATACTTTAAAGAGACTGGCATAACTGTCACAGAATATCTAACGGAACAATGCCTAAAAGAAAAAAGAGAAATTCGGGAACAATTACATATAGCGCGCAAAAACGGTAAATATGCAATCATCAAGAACAATAAATTAATAGTAGAAGGAAAAATTGTTGGCCCGCCATTCGAATATCTACGCTCGACCGAAAAAATACGAAAAACGAACTCACCCGAGCACTCCTTCATTGTAAACACATCACACTCACTCGCACCACAATATCACCAAAAGGAATTACAACAAAATAATACTTTTCGGAGCCAGTGAGAAACTTAAATTTAACATTCTGTTTCAAAATATGCAGAGTCTGTACAATAAACAACACTTAATCGATGCATTTCTCGACGATGAAACTTATCAATTACTAGGTGTTACTGAAACTTGGTTAACATATGAAAAATCCGATTTGATTAATTTAAATAACTATCACCTCTCGTCATCTAACTGTAGACAACGTACAACGTACAATAGTAAGGAAAGATATTATGGATAAGTCTCTAGAATATATAATAGAAGTTTGTGCTATTGAATTGACGAAATTAAATTTAATTATAATTGTAATTTATTGGAATAGTAGGGAGACGGACTTATTTTATCAAAAATTAAATGAAATTTTGGACCTATTACATACAAAAGACATAAAAAAAGACATCATAATTGGCGGTGATTTTAATACTAACGTGTTACAAAAAAATAGCATTTCGATGACGTTACTAGACCGAATGCTAGAATACAACTTTTGCCAACATGTTTTTGAGCCCACTCGAGTTACCCAAAGCAGCTCAACATGTCTGGATCTAATTTTTATTAATATATCTAAAAATAGGCTAGAGATATCCGTGGAAGATTTTCGATTTTCGGACCATAAGGGAACGGTAATAAAAATAGATAAAATACAAAATAAAAACAATAAACTATGGAAAACAGAAAAAAGAGTATACAATATAAAAAATGTTAATAAATTTAAAAATGAATTAAAAAATATACAATGGCATGAAATAATAAAACAATATAAATCAATCAATGATAACTATAACTCATTTAATGACATAATTAAATCAGCTCTAAACCGAACCATTGCTAAAAAATATATAAAATTAAGTTTAAGGACAAAAAACTATTGGTTAAGTAAAGGCCTAAAAATATCTTGCAAACATAAGAGATTGTTAAAAATCATAACAAACTATTCAAAAATCCGATATTAAAAAACATTACCGTTTATACGAAAAAAATCTTAAAATATTAGTAAACAAATCCAGAAAACTCCAAAATAGCAAACGTATAAAAAAATCAAATAATATCATGAAATGTACTTGGAACATTATTAAACAACGAACCAATAAAACAACAGAAAAACAATATAATAACATAGAACTAACGATCCACAATAAACTAACGTCAGACCCGATGCAAGTTGCAAATGCGATCAACAGTTTTTTTACTTCGATAGGCCGACTCAATAGTGGGGATATCAACGCTGCTCCGCGCGGTCGCCCAGTGTTAAACCCTACACCAAAGAGTATGTTCCTGCGGCCGGTCGACGCGCTAGAAATACACGAAATCATACGAAACTTAAAAAGTAAAAACAGCTACGGTATAGATGAGCTACCACCATCCCTAATAAAAAGTTGCGTTGATGAACTAACTATACCCCTGACAATACTAATCAACCAATCATTCTCGGAAGGCGTCTTTCCAGATCTACTTAAAATATCATTGGTAAAGCCTATTCATAAGAAAAATAAAAAAACTGACCCTAACAACTATCGTCCAATCGCACTTCTACCCTCGATAGCTAAGGTATTTGAAAAAGCGATGTGTAATCGGTTATACAGTTTCTGTGAAAAATATAATATATTTGACGACTGCCAAAATGGCTTTAGGAAAAATAGATCGACCATACTTGCTACGTACAAATACATCGACCAAGTACTTAACACACTAAATAATAAAGAATATGCGATAGGTATTTTGCTTGATATGACTAAAGCATACGATAAAGTACAATACAATATCCTCTTAACTAAACTATACGACCTAGGCGTTCGTGTCCCGCACATAATTGGTTTAAATCATACCCTAGAAATCGAAAACAGTATGTAGAAATTACGCATTACGACTACGACTCAAAACTAATTAGACATGTTAGATCAAATGTCGAGTATGTTAACAGCTCAATACCACAGGGAAGCGTTCTCGGGTGCGTTCTGTTCCTGCTGTACGTGAACGATCTCCCGAAAATTCTACAGGACCCATGCGTATTGTTTGCAGACGACATTTCTATACAAACCAAATGTAAAAGCACCGTGGGCTTAGACTCTAAATTATACAAAATTTTGAATGATGTTGAAAATTGGCTTAGTAACCATAATTTAAATATAAATTTCCAAAAAACCAAAATTATGCAATTTAGACCTCATCAAAAACACCCTTAATTATAAACTTCTCGTATAACGGCACTGTCCTAGAATGTGTAGACTCATTTACCCTACTCGGAATCGACATCGATTGTAATCTGAACTGGAAATCACACGTCCAAAAAATAAAAACCAAATTGTCTCGATTCACATACGCACTAAGTGAGTTAAAAAAGTCGACCGACATAGAAGTGGCGCTATTAGCCTACTTTGCTTACGCAAATGCTTGGCTTAGTTACGGAGTTATATTATGGGGATATAGTACAGAGGCCCACCAACTCTTTGTACTACAAAAAAAATGTATTCGCATTATAAAAAATATAAAAACTACGGAAAGCTGTGTACCCCATTTTAAATCACTAAAAATACTAACTTTGCCCAGTATATACATATTAGAATCATGTAAATTCGTAAGGAAACACCCTAATCATTTTAAAAGACTTGTAGACATGCCACGGCAGAATAAATTACGACGCATGCGCAAACATAAATTGATCCTTCCGCAGTCAAACTTAAAAATTCACAGCTCCGGCCCGAACCCTATGTGCACAAAAATATATAATAAAATCCCCGAAGAAATTAAAGAAATAGAAAATATAAAATTATTTATAAAATCACTAAAAAAATTTTTAATTGACAAAGCTTATTATAAAATAAATGATTTCTTAAGTGAATAAGTCCGCCTCTCTCTGAATAATTGACATGTTTTATAAAGAAATTTCCATACATTTCATTATCATAATTATTGTTATTCGTCTAATAAAGCCATCTAGTTACAGCGCCCTCACAGGGTTTCATTGTAATTATGTAATATAGAATATAACTGACATTTATTCTTGTATATAATCTGTAAAACATAATTCTAAATGGATCTGTAACTCAAATAAATGAATAAAAAAAAAAAAAAAAAATGAATGAATACTTTATGTAGATTTCGCAGTTTAAAAAAAACTAGCTGAAAAAAAAAATTTTTTTTTTTTGAAAAGCATTTAGATCAGTTATGTTCTTTATGTATATATATACCGACTGACAATTTTCCCGCCAATATAAAAATCATACGCAGTGCATGACTGGTGCTGTGCATGTGTAGATGAATAGTGTACATTTTGAACAATATAAACAAAATGAGAATTATTACTACAGAGCGTATAGTGGAGAATAAATTTTTAATGTTCAATAACGTTTTCATAAACACATTGCCTGTAATACTCAGCCTGGTCACCAATGTGCAGAATAAAAGACAGATGCGACATCCTCCGAATCTGGCTAAAAACCTTTAAGTATAAATTATCATGTTATACTATTACCCATATACCCAAGTCGCAAACATCATAACTTCGTGCTAGCATTATTCCCAGTACTTTATTTAACCAGGGTCTTCTCATTACTATCAACTATTAGGATAGCAACCAGGACCGACAGCTTAAAGTGCTCTCCGAGGCACAGTAGGGAAACCCTCTGACAAACGCCCAGACCGACACATATTTATAACAAACGTCTGTCCCAGCGGGAATTCACTAGCTACATTGCCCTTCAAATCGATACACAGTAATTCGAAACACATTACTGCGTTGTGATATCTGTTGCCTGTCTCTTGTAATAACATACCTACCCACTAGTGAAGTAATTTAAACCGAAATAATATATTTGCCTAAATTAACAATCGTTTTTTTGTAAAATTCGAGTTCTTTAAATTAATCCTACTGTGCGGCAATTGAAAAGTTTCTGGAACCCTGTTTTTAATTTAAACTAATACTTTCGAGCTCAGATAGTCTCATAAATAACGAAAAAAGGGCGCCGAATATTTATGTCCCCGAGTTTCTTCAAGAATCTAGTAAATTATTAACGAAATTCGTTAAATGTTCATGAAACAAAGATACAAACTCCGCTACATCCATTTAGTTAGTCTTTAGATATTTTATTTTATATTATTTGAAGATAAATTGTGGGGAAATAAGTTTGACGCCTTTTTTATTTAATTATTGATTGCTTATTACTTATTATCATTATAATAACATTCATAATCATTATAATTATATATTATGGGTTATATATAGTTTTGGTATTTCAAAATAAAATTTACTTTGTCATAAAATCAATTTCACTGTAACTCTCAGAGTAATAACTCTTTAACACTGATTCAATTTGAAAAACTTATATATCAACATACAAAAATTCTTAGTTCCGACTAAAGAATAGAAAACTTAGAACATTTTACATATTCAGAATAATATTATAATTCAATTCAATTCTTGGATTGAAGACTTTTATCTTGAGCAGAGATTTCTTCGCCAATATTATGTAGGAAATAGTGTAATGTCGACGTAATTAAAATAGTCATACTTTGTTGAACGGATCTATAAAAATATTGTGTCCATTAACTTACTATAAATTTAGGACCAGCCCTTCCATACAGAAAAAATTACCAAAGATTCGCTGGTGGCTCCATCATAAAATTCAACGAAACTAATTTAGTAGCACGCTGGAATTATGTTGCAAGCTTGTGACTAACTTCATTTCATAGCGTCATGCAAATTTACGAAGGAGCAATCATTACGTACATGCCCTTATGTATATAAGGGTATGTACGTAATGATTATATGTGTAAAGTTTTGTCATCTCACAGTAGAAGCGTAATTTATATAAAAACTTCAATTGTACTCCAAGACCATCCTTACATTCACTCAGTAGTAATTCGCTCGTAGAACTACGACATCATAGAAACGTAGCACCGTTACACATCTCATAAAAGTAGGGAAGAAATATTACAGTAATCAGTAGCGCCATTACATGGGATTTACGTTCAAGCATTTTACATCGTTACTAGTACCATAAAAAGTAAAATAAATACCTTATTATTTTTTGTTCATTATCATTCTTCTTCTTCTTCGTCCTAGCATTATTCCCGGTATTTTTTATTTTACCCTGGATCTGCTTATTACTCTTATCCGAATTTGACAGGTGTAGTTTTTACACGGAGCGATTGCCATCTGACCTCCGCAACCTTAAGGGCGAACCAGTAACTCATTGGATAAGAGCAATTTACTTATCAAGGGTTAACGATTATTATCAGATGTTATGTGATAACAACCAGGACCGACAGCTTAACGTGCTCTCCGAGGCACGGTGGGGAGACCCACGGACAAACGCCCAGAGCGAGACAGAAATTTTAACAAACATCTGCCCGAGCGGGATTCGAACCCGCAACCGTCGGGACTAAAGGCAGACTCGCTACCTACAACGCCACAACGGTTTTTGTTCATTATCATTATGATAATAATTTATTAACCTATAAAATCTATATTAGGGTTTGTGACCAGAAGAAGATGGTTTTTTTCTAATCAAAAGAGTAGTTAAGTTTAATATGTAAAAATTAACAAGTATTTCTATATTAATAAAATAGCATCTACCCCCGACTTCGCTCGCGTGAATAAATTTTTGTAATGAAGTAATTTGTTGCAATACAAGTAAATAGTTCTTGATACAAACTTTCATACCCTACTTCACTTTCTTCACCTTTTTACGTGACAAAAGTGGAAAATGAAGCAAACTCGTGTAAACACTACAACTTCATAGCACTCAGAGGCCACGTCTAAGGTTCGTTAGTTCATAAAAACACTAAACCAGATCTAAACAAAAGTGTGTATAATCAATCAAAACATCAGTTCTCTTCTTTTTTTTCCTATAACTTCTCCTCCTGGGTTGGCAAACATTTGACACTGGATTGTAATTTCAAAATTACATCAATATGCTTGACTATACGCGAAAAAAAAACTTGAGAGGTGTCAAGGGACACCCGGATGGAACGAAGTTCCTTTCGATTAATTAGTGGAGGAATTGTACTAAAATTGTGTTAATAAAATTAATTAAATTAATTAATTAATTTAATTATTTTTTTGTTTTAATAATCGTCGCGACACCACACTGTTCACTGCAAAATAGAAAGACGAAACGACAATAACTGGCGTGCTTTCTATGAGAGAGAAAGAGAGAGAGACAGACAAAGAAACACGCGCAGGCCGCACGGCTTACAACTATAGCAAAAAGTGTCGTTACAACTTCTGGTCTTAATTTTTTCTGTCTAGCCCCCTTTCGCAACGCGCGATAAATGCATTACTCAACTGTAAATCTGTATTTTAAAGTTTTAAGTTCTGTAAAGAATTATTTTATATTCTAATACAAGGTCTTTTCACCACAATCGCAATGCAGAGATATTATCAACAATTTAACAAGCCGCAAATATTCTAGCACTATAATTGTATTGTCTAGATTCTAGATATATCATTTATGCATATATAACGTTGACAGATGCAACAAAGCTGTTGGAGAAAACGGAAATGCTCAAATACATCGTTTCAAGAAGGACAATATTAATTAATTATTCCATTACAGAAAACAAAAATAATTCAACAAAAGAAAATCTAATTGATTTTTTCTCGGGTCGTCGGGTCGTCTCTGTTGTTATTACTTGAAATGAAATTTGATTACGAAAGAGAATATATTTAAACTTTGGACTTTGACTTTTTTCGCAATAATGTTTTATTTACTTTTTACGTAGTGTTTAGATTTCTTAAATTTTAAGGCATTCCTTTTTGTAAGGGTTAGATCCTTTTCTCGATTTAGCCGACTTCAAAAAAATAGTTTTTCACTTTGGGTGACGTGATATTTTCTTATGCCCTAGAAGTTTCAGTCGGCTCATTGGTTTTCAAAAAATAATCTAATTATTCTCATCAATAATTACAATTATATTTTAATAAAAAAATAGTCATAATAAATCCCAAAATCCTGTTCCAGCGAATACTGAAAAATTTTACTTTACGTAAATATCTAGCATACACTACACTATACTAACATTTGAAGTAACATTTTTCTAAAATGAGATATGAGCATATCTTTGACACGAGCAGTGTCTAAATATAAGAAACAAAAATAAAAGCTCCCATTTTAAAATGGTACATCAGAATTCGCGCAAAACAATCACTCACTTTTTGTTTCCCACACCGAACAAAGGAGGATTGCTAGCTGCAGGCGAGAACGTTTTGAGTTACAAGCTTTATAACTACACCACATTTATTTGAACCTTCGCACTCTCCAGTTATTTCACATGCTCAAGATTTAGACTGAGAAGTGAATATTTTCGGGGATCTTCATATAGTGGACATTTAGCATGTGTCTTTTTCGGTGACATAAAATACGGTGCTGTTTTCGAAAAGATTACGGCGTGTATTGTAGCCGTCTGCAGATGTCAGCTGAGACCTTTTGATCGTTGAGTTCCTTATAGTCGTTTTTGTATTTCACGTACTACAATTTTTCTAAGGTATTATTATGCTTTTTTTTTTCAGAGTGTCTATTACTGTTGGCCCTAGTGGCCTTGACAGCGTCACAGGTGAGGCCTTGTCAGGAGACCTCAGCCAGTAAAAGATTGAAAGTCCGCGTGGGGCTTAAGTTGATTCCGTCCCAAGTCGTCGTCGTCTCTTGCGAGGTCGAGCCTAGGATTGGGACGTCATCGGGATCCTATGTGGTATTTGAACTATATGTGGGATAATGGATATGAAAAACTCAGAAGTAGTGGGCAGTCGTAATATTTTATTATAATTATAACACACAAGTACTAGACAAACAATTTAATTTAAAAGTAGGCAAAAGTTATATGAACTTTATGCTGAAAAAACTATTAATCATAGCGTATCTTTTATCAATTATCTCAAAATGTATTCTAAAATTTTTAAACAGGTTTGCAACGCGGCTAGAGTTCTACATATTAAAGAAAAAATTAAAAATTCGCATGATAAAATTAAAGCAACCTGGCATGTGATTAATTGTGAAACTGGAAAAGTCAAATCTCGCAACACTAACTTTTCTTTAAACATTAATAATAAAATTATTTCAAGAGACCAGGATGTTGCGGCAGCTTTTGAGAAGTATTTTGCTGACATTCCAGCTTTGACAACTGAATCACTAATTTCTTCTCCAACCGTTGCTGAATCACTACTTATTAATAGTGTTAAAACATGTGAAACTAAGTTCAATTTCAGTTTTGTGAGCCCCAAGGACATTATTAATGTATTCAAAACGATTGATATGAAGAAAACAGCAGATTTATGGGGCATGTCTGTAAAAGTAATAAGCTCAATTATAGATCTTATTGCACCGTATCTCGCGACCATATTTAATGATTGTGTCAAGTGTGGAATATTTCCTGACTTAATGAAATATAGCAAAGTGATACCGTTATTTAAGTCTGGCTGTGCGTCAGATCCATCTAACTTTAGACCCATATCGGTGTTACCGACTCTTAGTAAAATTTTTGAGAAAATAATGTTAAATCAGTTGCTGTTGCATTTTAATAAATATAAATTAATGCATAAAAATCAATTTGGTTTTACCAAGGGTCGCTCGACGTCTGACGCAGGTATCAAACTTCTTTCTAATATTTATGATGCCTGGGAGGAGTCACGGGATGCACTTGGTGTTTTTTGTGATTTATCTAAGGCTTTTGACTGCGTACAACACGAGACGTTAGTCAGGAAGTTGAAGCACTATGGTATACGTGACACTGCGCTCGATCTTCTTATTTCTTACTTGCAATATAGAATTATGAAGGTCGACGTAAACAGTAAAAGATCTTCAGGTACAAATGTAAATATGGGAGTCCCACAGGGCTCCATTCTCGGCCCATTTATCTTTCTTGTTTACATTAACGATTTACCATATTTTGTGGAAGGAGCACAAGAAATAGTATTGTTTGCTGACGACACTTCTTTTATTTTTAACCTTAAAAGACATAGTATTAATTACGACGAAGTAAACAATGCTCTTTCTAAGGTACTTCATTGGTTCAGTGTCAATAACTTACTTTTGAATAGTAAAAAAACTAAATGCATTAAATTTTCAATGCCCAATGTGAGACAAGTTCAGTCTAATGTAATATTGAATGGAGAAGTATTAGAAGTTATGGAGTCTACAGTTTTTCTTGGAATAACTGTAGATTCTAAACTACAATGGGGCCCCCATATTGCTAAATTGGCGAATAGACTTAGTTCGGCAGCATTCGCAGTAAGAAAAATTCGACAATTAACAGATGTAGAAACAGCCAAACTAGTTTATTTTAGTTACTTCCATAGCATTATGTCATATGGAATTTTACTTTGGGGTAACGCGGCTGATGTAAATACAATTTTTGTGCTGCAAAAGCGAGCTATTCGTGCAATTTACAATCTTGGTTGTAAAGATTCCTTAAAGGAGAAATTTAAAGAAATTAATGTATTGACTGTTGCTTCTCAATACATTTTAGAAAATGTTATGTATGTACATAAGAACATCAATGAATTTACAAAATGTAGTGATAATCATAACATCAACACTAGGAACAAACATAAATTAACAATGCCAGTTACTAGACTGCATAAAATTAGTAACTCTTTTAAGGGTAACTGTATACGGTTTTACAATAGGATCCCAGAAAGCGTTCAGAAACTTTCTTTAAATAAATTTAAAAAAAGGTCAAAGAACGTTTGTGTGGTAAAGGCTATTATAAAATTAGTGAATACCTTGAGGACACCACGCCTTGGGAATGAGACAGTCACTCCAGGCTTTTCAGTGATTATAATATGTAAACTAATATCAGTTCAAAAAAAAAAATACATATAAAAAAAGATAAAACCCCTGAGTTTGTTTCGCCGGTTCTTCTCAGGTAGAGGTTTTTCCATTTTGGAGCCGGTGGTAGAATCTGACTTTCAACAAATAAGTGTAATGCTTTTTATGTTGAATAAAAATATTTGATTTGATTTGATTTGATTTGATTTATTATACGAATATTCATAATAATCACATGATTATTACTTAGTTACTTAAACATAATAACAACATATGGAAGTTTTATAATTACCCGACCTGAAACAGTTCAGAGCACCTTCGTGCCGTGTCCACAGCCGGACAACTTCAGATCTGTTGACAGACCCTATGGCTATTTATACAGAAGCTAGCTCGTTAATGGCGGGGACGAGTAGTCAATTGCACTACTTTTAATTCACAAAAATCAAGTAAAATTGTAATCTCTCACATATAAGTCAAGAATAAATAAAAAATGGTCTTTACAAGATCAGTAAATGGTTCAGTAAATAGAACATTCCAATGATTAGGAAATTTGCAGCGTTACGCTACTAAAATATAAGCGCTAAACTTAAAAAGTAATCATATGAGCGTAGTCCACGCAAGCGAAGACCTGTAATTAAATGTCTGAATAGGAGCTGCTTTTGTCCAGGAGCTGTTTAGCTTGATGTAAATTTAATGGTAACTGGTCACCGTAGTCAGTATTAAGACTGTTGCATGCCCTTTGTCAACTCTTCACTTTTTTCGTAATATTATTTTTATCTTTTCTTTTCACGTCCATAGTTTAACTTTTATGTTTATTCCTAATAGTACTAATAACGATAAAATTTCACAGTATTCTTATTCAACGCAAAAGTCATGAGAAACCGCTATAGCTATATATAATTATAATAAATACTATCTTCCTCACTTTTCTGTTTATTGGTAAAAATTTTGACATATAATTAAATTAAAAGAAAAAAGATTCCATAATTTACATACTTATTACACGTACGTACATACATCCAAATTTGCAAATATTCATTTAACAATAGCCATAGATGCACAGACAGCCATTGTTATTTCCAGCCATACGCTGCAATCCAGTTTTGAGCAGATTTCGCAGTTTAAAGCTTTTCAACGCAGGTTGCGCTTGCAAAAAATCAAATGAAACCGGCCGAAAAATAAAAATCAAATGTCCTTTTAAAAACTATTTTGAAAAAAGGACAATTTCATTTAAAATTCCTCTTGGTTGTGAAGTTGTTTAATAGTTTATGAATCATTCAGCACTTTATAATAACTGTATTTTACTAGCACCGTGCTAGTGTATTACTCAGGAAATATTATTTATATTACGTTTTCTACGGATATCAATCAGCAATACTTTGTTTCAGGACCCACACCGTTAAGGAGAGTCGAGGGTTCGTTCCGGTCCCTCTTTGGCTATTGTCGTTCCCACTCCTAACGCTGGGTTCGAGCTTATTTTGAGGGGCAATATGAATATTAATAAGGCCTTGAAAAAGCATTGATAAAATTTAAAAAAAATGTAGCTTACCGTGTAGTGTAGATGGTCTCATTGGATAGAAAACGTAGACTTACACAGAAGGTTGCGGGGTTCAAATCCGGGCACCTTTGAATTTTCAAATGTTTAATTTGTGTTTCAAAATCTCTTGGATGATGGTGAAGGATAACATTGGAGAAATTCCCATTTCCATAGAGGTGGTACCTTACCGGTGGTAAGGCTTATATGATACCACAGTATGTTGGTGAAAAACTCGTGCAGTGACTGTAAGCCGCGTTTTGAGCTCAGTGTATAAATAGTCATTGCATGTAGGTCGGCAACGCACCTGCATGATCTCCGATGCTACAAATGTTCATGGGCGGTTGTAATCGCTTAACATAAAAAAATACCTGTGGCACTCGGGGACTGCCGTGTTAAAGCTATTGCATAGCATTTTTTATCAACCTATGCAATACATAAAATCTTGGTTTTTAAAAAGTTAAAATACAAATGAAATCGAACATTAATTTTAAGCCAATAAGATACAATTTCGTCTATAATTCAAAGTTTCATTGAAATAAAGTAAGAAACTTCGTAACTATATTCAAAATATTTGAATTTGGAACGTAAGTACATCATCAATAGACACATTTTATATGGAACTTTCTCTTTGAGTTAAAGTTGAAAATCCTTTGCATATATAAGAATTATGTATAAAGGTTATATATTATTTTTTGAAATTTGAACATTAGTCTTTATTGCAAATTACTTATAGATAATTTTCCAATACATTTATTGAGGTATTTGCTATATTTTTTCTTGTAAGGAGTGTTAAGTTTTATTTTCGTTACGGAATTTCTTGATTCGATCGCCGCGCTCAAAGCCCGCGATAAAACCTATGCAATAGCTTAAAAATGCTATTGAGAATATCTTCGCATGCCCAGTGAATCGAATTACTGCCGACTCGCTCGTCTCTAAAAAACTTGTAATGACAAAAAAAAAAAAAAAACACTAAAGCGAGGCAAACCGGCAATAATTTAAGCCTATCCATCATGCTTTTTAGACTAGATATTTTTATGCAATGCAATCAGTACTGATTTTTGCTTTTATTTTGAAAAGTTCATCGTGTTTTTATATTGTATATTTAATAGAATATAATTTATTTTTAGTGATATTTTAATGTAATTCTAATTGAAAAAAAAACTTTATTTTGAAGCTACAGAAAGTGCTCAATAGTTTTTTAAATATCTTTGAAATGAATAATAATTTTTTTTAATAAATAATAATGCAATAATTTTTAACTAAGGAAGACAAAGCTTAAGCTCTATGCTTTTTTAAAGTTTCGTATCCAAAAGGTGCCAACCCAGCTCCTGCTGTCCGTCCGTCCGTCATTGGGCTGTATCTCACGAACCGTTATGGGTAGAGAGTTGAAAGTTTCACAGAATGTGTATTTTTGTTGCTGTTACAACAACAATAATCTCATGAACTGTAACGGCCTTTTTTACGATAATCTTATGTATTCTACTGTGGTACCTTTATGTGTGACGCCGACACGTACTTTATCTAATATAATTATGTAATCTTATAATTTTAATAGGATACAAATCACACAAGTCATGTAACGTATGCTGCGTGTGTGTGTGCGTGTGTATCGTGCTTACTACAACCAAATGAAGCCGGATGCGCAACTCTCTCTCTCTCCCTGTCTCTTTTTATCATATAACCTACTGAAATATACACATTTCATTTCGAATTACATTCGGAGTTGGAGAAAAAACGGAAAAGGAATCTTGTTTTTTTTTTTAATTTAAGACCCAAATAAAAAGGGCCAAATAAAAAGAATAAAAATAAAACGTCCCACTTGAAAATGGAACATCAGAATGCGCGTGAAACAATCACTCACTTTTTGTTTTTATCTTCAGACAAAGGAGGTTTGCTGCAGGCGGGTGTGTCTTGAGTTACACGTTTTACAGACCAACCATGTTAAGTTGATCTTCATACTGTCCTTATTTATTTAACGCGTTCACGATTTAGACTGAAAGACTAACAATCTCGAGGGTCTTGATATTGTGGACACTTTAAACATGTCTTTTTCGGTGACATAAAATACGGCACTGTTTACAAAAGGACTGCGGCGTGTCGTGTATCTGAGTGCAGATAGATGTCTAGAGCTTTTGATCGTTGTGACACTTTTTTCTTTATTTTTTACTAGCCTTCACCCGCGGCATCACCCTCGTAAATGCCAATTTTTTGAGTTCTATTCCCAAAAGGGAAAACGGGGCCCCATTACTAAGAAACTCCGCTGTCCGCCCGTCTGTTTTATGCCACCAGGCTTTATCTCATGAACCTTGATAAGTTGTTGAAATTTTTGCAGTGATGTATTTCTTTTGCCCCTATAACAGCAATTACTAAAGAACAGAATAATTATAATATTTTTGCTCGATATTGATAACGACAACTGGTAGACGCTTGAGTTATTAACAAATAATTTAGTTATCCTTGTCCTTGTATGTATCCTAATGGGCCGTTGAGTGTGTACCGTTTATTTATTTATTACTTATTATTATTTATTCACCTTAAATTAATATAAAACAAATATTTAAAGGGCTCCCATACCACAGAAATGTTTTTTGCCGTTTCTATGGATAATTGTACGGAACGCTTCGTGAACAAACGAACGTTTTTTTTTATGAGACACCTTTATTGTAATAGAGAAGTTATGGTTAAAGAATCTTTATTTCTCATAAGAATACATACATTCCCTTACTGAGAAACATTAACATTTGCTTAGAGAGCGGTTCCTTATATATACTTGCATTCACTACAATTTTCTTTAAAGATTTTTTCGTGACAAAAATTCATCAAAATGTGTGATTGAGTTACACATAAAAACTTTTACCATTATAATATCACCTAACAGGCCCGGCATACGTTGTCCTACCCCGAAAATAAAATAACTGTGACCCGATAACAGCCCCCCTACTGGATCCAATTGTGAATCTAAACCATTCTCGAATCCACTGCAACACACACAAAAAATTCATCAAAATCCGTTCAGCCGTTTAGGAGGAGTTCAGTGTACACGTACAGTAGAATTATATATATAAGGATAGGATTTCTTATAAACTCTGTTATAATTATTTCCGCAAAATACAAATACATACAATTACAGTTTAAATAATAGGCAAGGATTAACATTGTTACTTTTATACGGTTTTGCCTCATTATTCTGCAACGCCACGGACAGGTGAGAGACATCTTTGTAAAACTTAGTTTTGAAAACCACCGCCATTTGGTATAATGGTTCGTACAAATTAAATCTATTAAACCTAATTTATAAACGGTTGTTGAATAATTGTAGTCTCACAATATTGTTATAATACTTGTTATAGTATGGCATGCTCCTTCCAGTACAAATGGACCGGCTTGCGTGGGGAAGTACTACCCCTTCACAGAATCAGCGTAAAGTAACAGTATCAGTAGGTACTGTTGCATTTCGTGCGATGATTGAGAGCGCTGGAGGCCCAATCTCCCACCCCCTCTGTCCTTTCTATCTCTTGGGTTGGCAACTCGCATGTGATTCATCAAGCAAGTGTCCGTAGGCTGCGGGGACTGGTTGCCATCAGGCGCACCTCATCCTTATTTGCCAACTGTTATGACATAAAAATATATTAATATTATAAATAAATCCATATTTAAATGAAAATAAAATTCAAGTATATATTATGTATAATAATAATAAACGCTACACACTTAATTAGGATAGTTATATCATGTGTCTGGAAACATACACAATGACCGGAAAACATGCCTGTATGGTCAATACAAACATCTGCTCCGAGCGGGAATGGAGCCCGCGACCTGTGGCGCTTAAGGCAGGTCCGCTTCCGCTGCGTATGGTTTAGCCGTATTAAAATTGCTATTCTTTTCAAGTAATTGACAGTACTAATTACGTGACGATTTATTTTTCCTTTACCACAAAGCTAAAGGCGCCCCGCATTGCGGTGAACTCACTGAACGTTAATTAGTGGCGAACGATTCTTTACAGATTCACTCAGATAACGTACTTCCTAGTTCCTGTTCGTTATCTTAGATAAAAAGAGCGTTTGGTTTTATATACCTTTAGTTATTTTATTATTTATACTATCGAAATGTGGAAGTCAAATGATTAGTATCGAAAAAAGATTTTTGTTGTTTTTTTTTATTAAAACCCAAAGCTATAGGGGGTAGAAGCAGTTTCTATGACTAGGAGGCTATATCTTAGAATATATTAGCTAAGAATGAAGCAATTACAAGTGCTCATATGCTACCACAGCCACTTACCATCGGTGGGTGGTATGCTTCCTTGCCAACTTAATCACATAAAAAAAATAATATCAAAATCCATATCAAACAACTTATCATATTATATGATTTTGAATTGTTAAAGATATTCATTATTTTACTACAAAATTGTAGCATGTGTGTGTAGTTCTATAGAACAAACTTACATACCAAATTTCCTACAAATAGGCCTTTTATTGCACGAGGCTTTTTACGCTCATAGGCTCGCGTTCATAGGCTATGACAATCGCTTAACATCAGGTGGATCGTATGCTTGCCAACTTAGTCACATGAAAAAAATACATAGCGTAAAACGGCTTTCACATACTGACGGACAAACGGACATAACGAAATTATAAAGTTTCCTTTTTTTCCATTTGACTACAGAACCCGAAAATATATAATACTTATGTCTCTCCAAGCAGAGATTTGATTAAGCAATCAAATTAACCCGTTAATATGATTGGTGATCATTTACACACGAGTCCCAGTTGCTATTTGCTTTAAAACCAAAATTACACGACTGCACACCCATCATCAGAATTTAATGTGCATCCGTTAATTTCCCACGAGACACCAAATACAGTCAACCTCGCAAAGTCAAGAACACTCTTATTACTTTAATAATAAAGATCAGTTTTGTTGAAATGTATATGGCGTCGTTTATCCATGGCGTACATTCACGTGAATATATTTAATTTGTTCCAGTAGTACTTATTGCGTTTTGCGCTTGACAAATTGTAGCAAGGTTCCTGTTACGATTATTACATGTCGAGTGTACGCATCGTAAAATCGTTGGAAAGATTCATATGAAACCAATTGTATCCTGGACTCGTTATCGTTGAATGAGACTTTTTTTTATTGATAAAGTTATTTGTTTCCTCTCCGTGCGTTCCTCTCCGTCTTATCCTACTCGTAATTAGAGGTTTAGATGTTTAGATGTTTAGATGCTTGTTACTCAATCACGCAAAAATTTAAGTACAGATAGTTTACACATTTTTAAATAGGATAATTTATACCCCGGAAAAGTTAGGTTCCTGAACCAATCCCGAGTCTATCGTTTATGAAGTCGCGGGCTGATACTAATAGACAATAACTTTTCTATATGCATAAACACTATGAATTACTTTTAAAATAAATATTTGGTCAAACTTTTAATAATTATAGACAAATAGCTTATCAGAGTTTATAACAACATTATCTCTTACATTTGATCGCTTAGTACTAATTCAGAATAAATAAAATGTGAGTAGGCTAAAAGTTTGAGATGAAAAAAAAAGAATAAAGAAAAATAAAGAATCAGACTAAAAACAGGCTGAAGTCTGTGCGTGAATGTGTTTGTTTGTGTTTGGGTGTGTATGTATGGGCGTGTGTATGTGTGTATGAGTGTATGTGTGTGTGTGTGTGTGTGTATGTGTAGTTATGGGTGTACATGCGTGTGTGTGTGAGTATGCGTTCTGCTTGAGTGTGTAGTAATTAATTAAAAACTCTAGCTATTCCTTAAAATATATTTAAATACAAATGTAAGCAAGTAAGCAAAAAAAAAAGTCTGAGTGCCCGGATATTTTGTAACGGCTATTAGCTGTGTTTCACACACGAGAGCTATACTAATAAAGGGGTATATACAATCACGTTGTTTGTAATCCTTTCACGTGTATATCTGAACGCGAATATCGATTCGTTTCTTCTATTGTGCTGTTGATTCCCGCAGACATCAACTGTGGTGTCGCAACCGTGGCTAAATCGATCCCCATTGTAAGGCTAGAGTGCGTGGCGCTGGTCCCCGTAGCGTCTATACTATACGACGGATCGGTCGATTGCTGTGAGGACGCAGTCTCTATTGTACTCGTAGCTATCTGTTGAGGCGGTTCCATCGGTGCGGCTTCTATATTTGACAACTGTCTTGCGGCATTCTTATTCCCAGATCTTGACCGCGTAACTGGCATCTTCGTGTCTTGCTATATTCCGGCGATAGATCCGGCTCGAAGGACCAGAATGTGTGGGATCCACACCTATAAACTGGATTGTCGCCGGAATGTAAAATAAAGACACCGATTTAAGACCTTGGGAATTTACTATACGAGGTCGAGGAAGCTTCTATTCACTGTTTCTTCGGGTTAACTATTTAACTATGACTATTCCTTGCTGGTAACTATCCCGAAGTGCTATTTGAGTTGGAACTATCCCCTAGTACTATTAGGTGGAACTATCCCAACCCGCTGTTATGATGGAACTGTCCCGAACAACTGTCTAGGTGGGACTGTCTCCTCGGGCTCTTGTGGTGGAACTGACCTTAGTCGGCCCGGTAGCTGATATTTGTACCCCCGTCGGACGCTACACTGGCACGGCCATGTGCATAACTGTATACCGCGTCCGACTTCAGCTATTTGGGACGAACAATACCCTCGGTGGGCACAACATCTGGCACGGCCAGGCAGACAATCGAACAATCGATGTGCGAAACAGTGAACATTTGCTTCCCGCCCTCGTACCGCTATAAACATTTATCCTTTATTTAACAATTACATTTTACAAGAAACTTTTAACATTATTTTTAACATTGTTCTATTTAAATCTATTTTACTAAAGCTATTAACTATTGTCTAAAGGACCTTTCGAAAACATGTGTACTTCCTATAGACTATTATTTCTATTTACTTAACTATACTTTACTGTGTCTATTTATTGTGCCTATTATACCTATTTAAACTTATTTGTTATTATTGAACTATCTATAAACTTATATTATTTTCGGCTGTCCTGTACATAAATCATGTGTTTTTTGTTTATAATATTTATATATTACTGTTAATTATAATTATATTAATGGAATTCTTGAATAATAGAATTATTGTATGTTTACTTAAAATAAAATAAGAGGTGCGCTTGTATAACATTATTAAATATAGAATTATTATAACAAATACGTAATAGTAGTATAATTTTTGTGTGTTGCATTTTTTTCATTGGCATGGGTTGTGATGTGATTTTTTTTTCATAATGATGAGATGGTGAAAGTGATAAAATAAAATAATATTAGGGAATGTTTTAATTTTTAATGGTCTTTTGCAAGGTCACCCATACAGAGTATAGTTCTTCTTCGTCCTAGCATTATTCCCGGTATTTTATTCTACCCAGGGTCTGCTTATTACTCTTATCCGGATTTGACGGGTTACTAGTCTTTACACAGAGCGATTGCCATCTGACCTCCGCAACCGTAAGGGCGAACCAGTAACTCATTGGATAAGAGCAATTTACTTATCAAGAGGTAACGATTATTATCAGATATTTTTGTGATAACAACCGGGACCGACAGCTTAACGTGCTCTCCGAGGCACGGTGGGGAGACCCACAGACAAACGCCCAGACCGAGACAGAAATTTAACAAACATCTGCCCGAGCGGGAATCGAACCCGCAACCGTCGAAACTTAAGGCAGACACGCTACCCACAACGCCACAACGGTGTCATACAGAGTATAGTTATAAATAATAATAATAATATCTTTTGTTGGATACTAAGTTGATCTAAGTGATAATGATGAAAACAAAAAGGATTCAGACATAACATTTAACGGCGTCGGGATGTGACGACCCCATCGCCCGCTGTTGGGATAACCTCCGTCACAGCAGAGATTATTCCACCAGTGCAATCAGTCACACTGGTGGTAGGTCTTTTGTTGCAAGAGGCCGGCTAGGTAGGTACCACCGCAGTGTCCAATATTCTGCCGCCAAATAGTAGTGCTTAGGCACTACTGTGTTCCGGTCTGAAGGGCATTGTACGCTAGCGAAATTACTGGGCGAACGAGATTTAAGAACTAATATCTCGAGGTTGGCAACGCGCGAGTGGCACCTGCTAATGGTGCTGCAAGCGCTCATAGGCTACGGCAACCACTTACCATCAGGTGGGCCGTATGCTTGTTCGCCAACTTCTAATATATAAAAAAATAACATTATCAAATTTACAAAAGGTTTAAAAGCTCAGCTATATGCCGCAGTGTCACTTCACAGCTCCACACGCCGCGAATTTTCGACTATCCTTTTAATGTGCAACTATTCTTTAATGTTTTTGTAACTTAAACAAATGATAATAGATTTTATATGCTACAATACAATTATGATTAAGGACTCTAGAAATAATTACAAAACGGAACTTAGAAAATAGAGCTGGTTAGCCACAAACAGCATATTGTTTTTGTGGAAACTGGTTACTAAATATTAAACCCAAAACACGCAACTAAGTAAACACCTGTAAGCGCACAACAATGATCGACGAAATTCAAAGCAATGAACTGTCCATGCAAAGTTACTAACAGAAATGGATTCCAGCGCTTATTATGCGGGACATTGACTTCAAAGTTTACTTAGTAAACTTTAATAGTGCCTTCCTTTAAGTTGGTGAATTATTTAATCACTCTATCACATTTTGTGCATTTTATCGCTCCCACGAGACTTTACTCAGGTGCTAATATTTAGTAAATAAACTAGTTCTTTGTTGCTCGCTATAAATGAATACAGCAACGGCGGAATATTGAAGACCTCAATGATTTATTACATTATTATATTGATATATACGCGAATACATTTTCTTAAGTGATGATCGGTGTGGTTTAGTTGTAGCGAACCACCTTAGGTCTGAAATACATTTACCCGCATCGACCAGCATTTAGCTGGATGGTTTTCGAAACACTTATGCGCATCGTATGCTGAAGGATGCTTTCGCACGCTTGCCCATAGTTAAGTACTCGTAAGCATAGTACGCATATGCATCTTCATATGCAAAAATAAAATTTTCTATATAGAGAATGCTGATCTATATCAAATAAAAAAGGCTGAATTACATAGGCAGATATATGTAATTTTAATGACCAATTACCAGTTGGTCAGTTACCATTTACCACTGGCGTTTAAGACAGAAGCTCGAGCAGATGTTTGTATTGGCCATACATTACCCAGGCAACGTAACATTGCGTTAAAATGGGCAAATAAATTACAATTGACAATCTAGTTACCGACGCCGCTGAAGTGAAGTGAAACTAGCTGAAATATAAAAATCAAATCATTTTAAAACGCATTTCGAAAAAATATCACGTCTATTTCAAATTCCATTTGACTGTCAATTTGTCCTGCAGTTTATAAATCATTCTCGTATTGCGTGACTTCTGTTTCAGTAAGTACTAGCATTGCCCGTCACTCCACTCGCGTTGAATAATTATCGCTTAATTATTGATAATATTTATATTCATTAGACCATATCATTTATACTGCTTATAACATACATTTTTTTCCTCACTTTAATCTAACAAGAACAAAAATCGAATCACAGACATTTTAATTGACTTCCTCCTGGATATATTTACCTTCGTTTATTTCTTAATAAACGCTACAATAAAACGTTACAAACTCAAGTCTCCTCATAAGGAAAGTGATATCCTGTGTCAGGTTCCAGAAATACAACGCAAGGACAAGAATCAACACACCCAAACCGGAACACATATATGGTCAATACAAATACATGCTCCGAGCGGGAATCGGAACCGCGATTATCCCCTGTCATCTATCACGTGATAGCACATTGATGCTTTTGTGTGATTTATTGTGTCCCTCATTAATTTGATAGTAATCGTGTATGAAAAACTACTATGAAAAAGTTGAATAACATATATGTATATCTAGTACCTTTAAAAGAGCAATACTTCCATATATGATATCTGAATATCGGAAACGGCTCCAACGATTTTCATGAAATTTAGTATGCAGGGGGTTTCGGGTACGATAAATCGATCTAGCTAAGATTCATTTAGAAACTGTCATTTTATCCGTGATTCCAGATAACCAGTCCGATTATTTCTTAATTTTTTTTCAACTTCCTTCTTTTGGGAGATAAACTACTATTTTCCAAAAAACACGACTACCTAAGTACCTATCCAAGTACCTTAGCTTTTGCAACAAATCGGTGAGTATTAATGGCTTACTCACTGTAACAGTAATAGTTCTCTGAAACCCAAGTATTTTTTGCTTGAATTAGGACGTAATGAGAATTTATGAGTTTTCCGGTAGTTATACTCCTAGCGATTGGAAAGTCATATATCTTTATTATTGAACCTCAGTACGTATTACTAATTTACCTGAAAATTCATTTCTCCATATTCCAAACTTTTTGAACAAACAATGAGTGGATTTGAAGGTTTTTTTAAATACAACTTCTTCCCTTCAATTACACAAATCGATTTCACAAGATATGTATTTCTCAATAATTAATTTTAGTTTTACTCAATACTTTATTTAAATAAATAAATGCTACACACTCAACGGCCCCCATTAGTAGTTATACCCTGTGTCGGGGGTCCGGAAACATACACAAAGACAACGACAAGCACACTCAGACCGGAACACATGACTGTATGGTCAGTACAAACATCTGACCCGAGCGGGCATCGAACCCGCGACCTGTGGCCCTTAAGGCAGGTTCGCTAGTGCTGTGCTACAACGCACCCAGATAAACCACTCTTGCCTAAAATTTGATAAGGCTCTTTTTGATAATTTAAAGATTAAACTAAGCAGTACGCCTTCTGGGAAATATCCGCGAACCATTATATACATTTAATTAAATTATTATAACTATCGTGAGACATTATTAACATCGTTCTCTCCAGCTTCACCCACCATCGCCGGCGCATCGATGCATGCAGTGCGAGACGGGTCGCGACCGCGAACGTAGCCCACTCACCCTGATGAAGGACCTCCAATGAGTCCGAAACTAGTCGGTACTTACACCGATTAAACGTGAGTGTGAGCCGTTGAAATTTTACATTAACATTATATAAATAAAAATCTAGACCTTGATAGCACAGCTTTTACCGAGTCCAAAACTTTTATATCTTTCAAGCTAGAACCAATTCCACATAGTCACAAAACCTTTCTTTTCTCTGAAAATTGTAAAACTGTGGGTAACTAACTTTATTACTGTAATAGTCTTATAAATCACAAAAAAGGTAGTACTGAATATTTATGTCCCAAAAATTCTAGACTGTCCTGATAAGAGGTACAAATATGTACCAAACGGCAAATTAACTTCTGAAGTGGATTTTTATCATAACATAAAAAGACAATTCTAGTAAGGTAGAAATAAATGTATTATACCTTAAAATCAAATTTATTGTAATAATAATATTAATTCTTTCTAGCATTATTCCTGGTATTTACTCAGTGTCTGCTAATACCTTTATTGTGATTTGGCCTCCGCAATCCTTATTTTTACTTGGGGAAATTCAGTTAGGCACTCGAGCGCCGGGACGGGTGCAGTGGCCTAGGAGGTATGGGACTCTGAGCCTGGCCCCCCTAGCTACTAAAATGTTAAGACCACCAAGGTCCCATCTAGCGCCATAGTGGGATGTCGCGGGATCGCTGACGCATTCAACCGCGATGCCCCGGCGCTGACCTCCGCAACCCTATGGGCAGCCCAGCGACTCATTGGATCAGAGCAAATTACATATCATGAGTTAACAGCAGCTTCCATCGCTTAAATACATTGCCAGTAATAACATGGCAAACGTATTGTAAATGAAGCTTAACATTTCAGTATGCAAAGCGCTTTTTGTTCACAATTCGCGCCCAAAATAGTATTTTAAAAAACAAAGTCAACAAAAATAACGTTTACAATTGTGTCATAAAACATTCAATTCCCATCTCCGCGAACGCATTCGTATTGCATTAAATAAACCAATGTTTGAAATACGCAGTTTTAAATTCGTCCTACCCTTTTTTACGCCTACAAATTCTCTTTCATGGTAATTGTAAATAGGTTTTTTGCAGGTACCGTGCCTCGGAGTTGTTATCATAACATCTGACAACAATCGTTAACTCTTGATACATAATTTGCTCCTGATAAATATGTAAGTGAAAATTTAAGAGTTAATGGTTCGTTCTGTAAGTCACAGCGGCTCAGGTGGGCAGGGCATTTGGAAAGGATGGATGGCAATAGAGCAGCTAAAGCGATACTAAAGTGGATACCCCAGCAAAAGAGACCAAAAGGACGACCCAGAAAACGATGGAAAGATTGCGTTGAAGAAGATCTGAGAGCAATAGGCAGATGGACAGCTTGGAGGACAAAGGCGAGAGACAGAGCGAAGTGGCGAACCATCGTGGAGGAGGCCAAGACTCACAAAGGGTTGTAGCGCCATAGGAAGAAGAAGAAGAAGGTTCGCCCTTAGGGTTGCGGAGGTCAGGAGGCAATCGCTCCGTGTAGAAATTATGGTTTTATTTTTTTTGTGGGTCTCCCCACCGTACCTCGGAGAGTACGCTAAGCTGTCGATCCAAGATGTTATCATAACATCTGACAATAATCGGTAACTCTTGATACATCATTTGGTCTTATATGCGTTAATAGTTTGCTCTTTGGGTTGTAGAGATTAGGTGGCAATCGCTCTGTGTAAATATTTCGTTTTTCTTTTACGTGAGTGTCTGCACCGTGCCTCGGAGAGTATGTTAAGCTGTCGGTCCCGGTTGTTATCTTAACATCTGACAATAATCGTTAACTCTTGATCGGTCATAGGAATAAAAAAGCAGGCCCTAAGTAAAATACCGCAAACAATGCTTGAAAGAAGAATGTAAAAACGTTTTTCTAATAAAGATTTTCTGAGAGCTTTTATATAAAAGCTCTAATCAAATACCCAGAGTATCATTACATTCACTCACGACAACACTTTAGTCGTAGAAGTATGACGTCATAAAAGCGTAGCACTGCTACATGTCTCGTAAAAGTAGGGGAAAAATTATACAGATAATCAGAAGGGTCGTTACATAAAGTAGTTTACGTACAACCGGGTTGTATCACGCTAAAAATAAGCAAGAAATATTTTTCATATTAATAACAAGTACTTCTAAATTTTGTTCAAGTGTATCTCCAGGTTTATCCATTTCATTTACTTTTTTTTTAATGTGTATTGCTTTTGGCTCTACTGGCCTGGACAGCTTCACTGGGTGGGGGAGCCGAGTACTGAGACCCAGCCGTGAAAATGAGACAGCCCTCGCGAGGGCTCAAATTTGATTCCGTCCTTCCGGTGCCTACTGCGAGGCCGAACTACGGCTAAGGACGTCATCGGGAATAGAGGAAACGCTCCGAGCGCATTTTAGTCGATGGACTCACCCGATGCTGTGAGCGTGTCGTGACGTGTGGAACAAAGGACATTGTCTTCCCCGGGGAGAGATGATTTACTATTAAATGATGTCATAATCTAGTAACATACATACGCCATATGTTTCTTTGTCTGTACTATATTATTAATGAATTATTGAATCATAAAAAATATAATCTTTTATCTTAAAAAGTAGTCAAACAAACAACATAGTTACTTATGTTCCTAATTATTCTCCTTAGTAAAAGAAGAAGCCTATTCTCAGCATTGTATCGTCATTTTAATCGTAAATAAAAGGCTGTTACTTATATTTTTTAAAAATTTTTTAAGAAATTTTCATTTTGTTAAGAATTTAATTTCTTTGACTGAGATTTGCGGGACCAATAATAATAATAAGAATTATATATTAATAATTCCAAGATGCACTAGTAGGCTTTGACTGACTGTATCGGCTTTAAATCCAGGCAAACACATCTTAGTTTACAAATGCTTATTTTATGTTTAGAATTTTTTACGTACTTAAAGACTATGGGAAGCATCTCAAGTACTTTATAAAAAGAAAAGAGGCCTACTGACATTGTTGAAAATAGACTGATGACGCTATGGTTCCGAAACAACTTTTATGACAGTTTTCTACATTTTGCAAAATACCAATATAACCAATACTTTATAACACACATTTATATCGATACACCATATAAATATATTGCATAGTTGCTATCATGAAGTTAGCCAACTACCAAATATTTTAGAGTATCGTATTGGAGTGTTATCTAGACATCTTATTTATGCGTCTAGACCGTAGACATATGCGGTAAAACTATTCTAGACCACGGAAATATTTGCGGTTATTTTTAAATTACTTTAATACTTTACAAATTAAAATGTGTATTACATTTGGTGTGCCAATAGAAGATTCAGTGAAACATAATACGTCTCTGCCATCACGAGATTTTTTTGATAATATAAAAAAAAAAGTTAACGTGATATGACATTTAGATTTTTGATCCAGCTCATCGTTCGCTTTAATCTGGCATACACTATAGGAGGATAAAAAGAAAGGAAAAAGACGGGTCTGTACCGAAATACTTACTATGAGGTCCCCCATCCATAGGCGGACTGCACCTTAAGCTACTTAACTCGATAGCTAGCGTAGTGTACGTATCCAATAACTCAAACAAACAATACGCATAAATAAATATTAAGCTTGAAGTTATAATTCATTAGATATAAAAATCATAAAGTCATTTTATCCCAAGTAATAATTCAAGCCGAAAAAAAAACGAACCTTTTAAAATCGTATCATAAAAATTCAATTCCCATCTGCATAAACACATTCAAACTACATTTAAAAACCAATATTTGAAAGTTTAAAGTTACGCCGCTCAAATAAAGATTACCAACCACCTAATACGAAGCGTAATAAAGAATAATTTGAGCTATAAGCACGAATGTATTTTTCAGCCCGTCTTTGGTAAAATAGAAATACTTAAATTTTTTATCAACTATAAATAACTAATTATTAACAACAGCAGCTTATTTATTTAAGCTTGACTACACACATATACATATAATTATTTTTCTTCTCGATAAAAGTTTACGATTTGTCCCTTGTACGAGGAAGAAAACTGGCATACCCACCACGGGAGAAAAGAAGGACATTGCCACCCGCGATTGGCGTAATTATTATTACCCGAAATGAAGGCGAGATCGCAGGATCGCGTATGTGTGTTATGTAGTTCTTGTTAATCCCAAAAAAAATTTTCTCGTGATAAAAGTTATCCTATATGTTATTACTTCATCAAGTATAGCGACGCTTATTCAGTGGATAGCAAATCTAATCAAAGACTCGTTTTTCTCTAAAAAAAGTTTTATGGCTAAAAAAAGCACAGAAATACTAAATCGGAAAAACCAGTAATAACTTAAGGCAATTCATAATGCTAGACCACTTTTTATTTCAATTATGATTTGTATACTACAGATTGACATGTTTTCGATATGAATAGACCAGTTGAACGGAAAAATATTACCCGTCTTCTTCCTCTTAGCATTAATCCCTGTATTTGCCCAGTCTGCTTATTACTCTTCTACAGATTTAACAGGTTACTAGTTTACGCAGAGTGATTTTCATCTGACCTCCACAACACTGAGAACGAGCGAAAGCGAGAGTTAATGATTATTATCAGATGTTATGATAAAAAACCGGAACCGAGAGCTTTACGTGGGATAGATATTTGTAACATCAATACAAATATCCGCCCTGAGTAGGAATCGAAACCGTGACCGTCGAGACTAAAGGCAGTCTCTCTACCAACATATTGAACCTTACTTTAACAGTTTCCATCTTTGCTTTGATATCAATGACCTATGTATCAATGTAATCGAACCCGAGACCTGTGGCTCTTAAAGCAGGTACGCTACCGCTGCGCTACATCGAAAATTATTCGTTTGTTTTATATATATACGTAGAGTGAAAGACGAATGCTTTATATATGTATGTGTACACTTTTTTTTTCATTTCATCTAAAGAAATGTATGTCATTTATATAAAAACTTCTTCCATACGCCTAGATTATGATTACATTCACTCACACTAGTAATACTCTCACAGAAATATGACGTCCTAAAAGCGTAGCATTACTACACATCACATAAAAGTAAGTAGGAAATATATGAGTAATCAGAATAACCGTTACATAAGGTAGTGTGTATTATACTAGCTGTGCCTGCGACTTCACTCTCGCGAACTGCAGAGTTATTGTTAACAATTGTTGTAGATAAAATATAATTGTAGTTTATGGCTGTTTCAGACTAGCGTTTTTAAAGAGAAACTTTTATTATATCGCCACCAATTTTTCGCTCGTCTTTAGCATGTCGAATTATAGCCGGCCGCGGAGTCTTCACATATTTTAATTTTAATATATTATTTATTTTTATTTTTGTTTTAATACCCTAAATCGAATGATAAGAAAAGGTAAAAGTTTTACTTGCGTCGTGGTTTCAGAAAAACACCCAATTTTTTTTTCTACGTATACGTGTGTAGTTACGGCATACACTCTTATATAATAATAATAATAATAATAATAATAATAATAATAAAAACTTTATTGACATAGCAAGAATACACTGTTACATAACATTATCATAAAAATAGATTTCAACACAAATTAAATATTAAAAAAACAATACATTTCGACTAAACGCTAAACTGTGAAGGTATAATACGATACAACAGTGCATTGCATGTCAATCGGACGCTCGCTCAGTAATCGTTAAGACGCTGTGGCCCTAACACTGATTTTCAGCGAGTCCCGTATTAACAGCCACGGCAATGACACGGCTACGTCTTTCGAAATTAAAAAGAACCTTATTAAATATACTTAGACGACGAAAAAAAATTAAAATATGTACAAAAAACAATGTAAAGTATTTTTTTATTTAGTTTTTATTTTTTATTTTATATACGCTCCACCTCACGCTTTAAAAGCTAGAGTAATAAAATAAATTATTAAATGAAACAAAAACCCAACTGCATTAATAATAATTCCTAAAAAGCTAAAAACAAGCTCTATAATGACTACTATAATATAAATATTACTTTAATGTTAGTAAAGGTACTGCAGACGGGGACAAGCATTGAAATAAAATATAATTATTATATTTTTCCGTAATTTAAATTTATTTAATTTCACTTCCCTTTAAACTCCATCATCAATTTACAAATTGATTGATCAGCTTGTCCCCGTCTGCAGTACCTTTACTAACATTAAAGTAATATTTATATTATAGTAGTCATTATAGAGCTTGTTTTTAGCTTTTAGGAATTATTATTAATGCAGTTGGGTTTTTTGTTTCATTTAATAATTTATTTTATTTCAAACTTTTTAGTTATATAATTAATAATTGATTAGGTATATATATATATATATACAGGAGAAGACCTGAATTACTTATAAACGCGAAGCCTAAGCCCTTCACCCTAAAAAGCTATTTTTTTGGTGTTGTTTTTAAAACGTAAACGGGCCCTAAGAAAGTATTTTTTGAAATTCAACCCTCGAGGGGTTAAAAGTTTTGTTGGAAGTTCATCATTCATTCATCATTTTTGAAATAAAAATCATGTAACATTGTTTTTTGGGAACTATTAACACATTTCCTTCAATCCTGCCCCTGAAAGTGTAAAGCTTTATATGAAAAAGAAAGGATTTGTTTGTCCAAATTTAACGCAGCGAAGCCGTGGGCAGAAGCTAGTTATAAGTAATATAACTTAGCTCTCTGCACTATGCAGGTCTAACTAAAATGTCGATTATATTTTTGGCAAGTTCTATCCCACAAGCTTGTAACTTATTTCAAGCTACCACCTGCCCGCGACTTCGTCCGCGGTGACTTTAGAATTGCCTCTAGAGACAAATGAACCATTTGTAAGTAAATAATCACTACATAGTATAAAACAAAGTCGCTCTCTCTGTCCCTATGTATGCTTAAATCTTTAAAACTACCCAACAGATTTTGATGCGGTTTTTTTAAAGATAGAGTGATTGAAGAGGAAGGTTTATATGTATTATAACATCCATTAAATAGTGGAAAAAAAACTGTTATTTTTGAGGTTTCTAATTTGATGTCGTAAATAATTACATTTAACGTGTGCGAGCCACGGACTGTAATGAATAAATCAAAACTACTGGATCGATTTTAATCATTTTTTTTAGTAAATGACATATGCTATATATTTTATACCCATGCGAAGCCGGAGCGGAGGATTTCATAAGACAAAGATAAAAAAGTTCAGTAGAGTGTTTTTTGATAATCCCACAAGAACCTTATATTTTTTGAACTGTCGATGTTGAGGCGCAGTGGTAGCGAACCTGCCTTAAGCACCACAGATCGCGGGTTCGATTCCCGCTCGGAGCATAATATGTTTGTATTGACTATGCAAGCATATTTTCCGGTCTGGGTGTATTTGTCCTTGTCATTGTGTATGTTTCCGGACCCCCGACACAGGATATCACTATCCTAATGGGGGCCGTTGAGTGTGTAGCGTTTAGCGTTTTAGCGTTATTTTTTGGAATAAAAGTATTTTATGTCTTAATCCAGGTAACAATCTTTGTATGTGCTAAGTTACAGTCCAATCCGTTAAATCGTTAATGCGATTTGTGATTGAGTAACAAGCATCTAAACATTTTTGCAGTACGTTTTTTGATAATGCCGAGGAAACCTAACATTTTTTCTAATATCAAATGTGTTAATTCAGGGTGTGTTAATTCAATATAAGCTCTCTGTGTGCTAAATTTCATCCAAATTCGATCAGCAGCTTTTGCGTGAAAACGCTAAACTACTTTCTTACTATTCTCTCCTCATACTTGGCTCACGTTGTCATCAAGATTGCAATAACTATTGATGGAGTGAACGCATTTTTACAAAACACAACTGATTGGTACTCGAAAATATGCTTTATCATTTCTTTGCTGACTTTGAAGTTGACAATTGCAGTTTTGCAGCATTGCGTGAGAGGATAAGGAGTGCGGAGAGCCGACAAACAGGCAGACATTTGCAAAAATATAAATATATGATATTTCATAATTTAGTTTTAGTTCCGAATAATTTTTTATAAGAATCCGAGATGTAGGTATAGACACTTAAAATTTATATTTTTCTTACATTAAACAAATCATATGACTAGGAATCGAACAATACCTTTATTATAATATATTGAGCTTATTCCTATATTTTACTAACGAAATTTTTGTACCTAATTGTACAATACAATGAATAGCATTATATATAATAGTTTGCGTTTTAGAAGTTTAATTATTTTATTAATCTACCTATGTATATAACTATGCCGTATTTTTTATTTATAGAAAATGCTTTAATTAATTATTTTAAACATTAATTTAAATAGACATTGGGTGTGGAATTGGCAATCACTGGCCAAAAAAAATCAAACTTCAATTATCGATATCTCGAAAACTAAGCAATATATCGAAAAACTTTATTTTTACTATTCGTCTTATTTTATTGAGTTCTACGAGGAAACACCATCAGATTTTAGGTCTGAGCGAACTGTGATATTCCGCTTTGAATATCTTTGCTTCTGCGGAACCCATGTTAAAATAATGTAGCCTATGTCACTCTCACAACTGAGACGAATCTAATGATACCCCATAAGTCGATGTACGTCCAAGGGTTTAGCCTGTAGAGCGTCACAAAGAAATAGACATACATACATACATACATACATACATACATACATACATACGCTCGAAAACATTACCCTCCGGCAGTCGGGTAAAAAGACGTATTATAATCATAACTCTCAATGAAAATCGAATTAAATTACTGGCTGCTTACAACGAACAACAAAAAATCAAATTATATTTTCATAAATAGCAGCTAAAAATGTGACTCGTTATTATTCCGGACACATGACTACGAAAACACCGAAAAATGTCTGACTATCCCACATGAAAATTTAACATGCAACGCTATCCACATTTGAATTAACATATTTTTTTAAATAAGGTATGACTTACATATTTTACGACGTACGATTCTACGAAGAATAAAAAAAATGCCCAATTGAAAAATGAACACAAGAATTCGCAGGAAATTACTATTCATTTTTTTCAATAGATCGCAGACCTCTGAATTTTTAAGTTCATAATTTGTGTTTCAAATTTATTTCTTGCTTAACGGTGAAGAAAAAACATCGTGAGGAAGGCTGCATGTCGTGGAAGAAATTCTAAAACACGTATATGCTGGTGGTAGATCTTAATTGCCCGCCTGGTTAGCTACCACCAGACATACGTTAATGAAAAACCCGGTAAGCGATTACTCGTCAGCCGCGTTTCGAGATCAGCCAGCGTATAACCAGTTGTGACTTAAAGGGCGGCAACGCACCTGCCTTCTGGTGTTACAGATGTTCACAAGCGGCGGTAATAGCTTGTCGGTTTTTGCTCGATATTGATAATAGCAACGGGTAGACGCTTGAAATATTCACAGAATATTTAGTTATGTTGCGACATCTTTTTTTTTTTTGAGCGTGGTCGTTCATGGGTACCCACTAAAACCTCCTCGGTGGCCGACCTCAATGACAGAGAGAGGCTCCGGAATCTCTTACAGAACTCAAAACCTGAGCATCTCGAGCACTGTGCTGTTAGAGCTCCGTCCCAGGGGGCAAGATGGAATGCCTCCCTACGCTTCTCAAGGAAGAATGTACAGCATTCGGGCCACTCCGACTGCCATACTCCTCAGGGCCGCTCAACACGAACGCACAGGAATGTTGCAACATCACACGCAACATGACGTAACGCGATAGAAAGACAAGATTGTCACAAAGTCGCATCAAGCTACAGCGACACTATTATACATAGCGATATTGACGACTAATGATCGTTACAATCGTAAATCGCCATCATACGTCATACCTCCACAGTTATATAAATCTGACTTGCTCTTGGCCAGTTTTGTTATGTCATGACAATTGGCGAACAAGAATACGGTCCGTCTAATGGCAAGCTGTCACCGCAACCTAAGAACGCTTGCGGTACTTGAAGTATCAAATGCGCGTTGTCAACCCGAGGGCTAGGAGGGAAGGGTTAAAAAAATGGAAGGAAACAGGGGGAGTGGGGAATTGAACCTCCGGCGGCATGGCTTTTTACTATTAGTTATTTAAATAGGTACTAATCATAATACCTAATTTATTGAAGCTACTAAAAAAAGTATTAATACTTTAGTACCAATTTGATAAAAAATATATTCTTAACTCATTTTAAATTACGTTGCGCTTGAAATGAATTTTAAGATACAAAGTATACTTTAATAAACTTTATTATTAATGCAAATATTTGCATTCGCTATGTTTCCGCAAAGACATAGCTTATTAATTTTATAATAGCGAACGAGGTCTGTGTTGACTAAGAATAAAAATATGATAGAAATGATATTACTTATATTATGTAGTTTGAGATTTAGTAAGGCAATACTTAAAAATAATCTGCGATAATTTTATTAATTTTACAAAGTGTAGTTTTACTTAGGAATAATAACAGATCTCATGAACAAAATTAAAAACATTTTCATATTAACAATAAATCAAATGATTTAACCCACACACACAGACACGCATGGTATATGTGCTTCAGCGATAACAAGTGATTATATTAATATTACAATTATATTAGCCTTTATTTATAGGCTTTTTAAGTCACCATTAATTTTCTTTTATCTTATTTAGGCTTAGTTTTGGTTTGACAATAAACATAAAAAAAACATAATCATTATGTAAGCTATTTAATAAAACCTCAAAACTTAAAAAGAACCAAAAATATCTCAATTTTCATTGTGAAGAACATGGATATATATATGGTAATTTTGATTGAATTATGTTTACAATTAATAATTACAACTGTACAAATCATGTCCACGAGGAATAGTGGCAAGAATGCTAGCCGCATTTCCATGCTGAATTTTAATCTTTATTGTTTGGGCGAAAAATGAACCAGCCCTACTGTTTGGCAGCATTTGAAAATTATATAAATATTATTATGCTTTTTAGTGTTCCGTAGCCAAATGGGAAAAACAGAAACCTAATAATTTCATTTTACCCGCCTGTCCGTCCGAAACTAGGAGATTTAAAATTCTAGAAAAATTTGAACTTGTAGAACATCAAATGAACTTTCAACCACATTTGTTTTGAAGAAGAAAGGTCTACAAATTTTAGAGATATACAAGTTGTTCCCATAACTTTGTTTTTCATATTACTTTTAGCAATTATTATGAATTACCAACTTATTTTTGCCGTCGATTTTAATTTGTCATTTTTTTTAAAGTCCTTAATATTCTTCATCATCAAGCTGCGAAACCCTTTAGTTTCAACTTTGCGTGGTCCACAACGCACTTGACTTGTAATTTTTTAAAATTTTAGTTAGTGTGAAAAACCTTAAAATGTAGCCCTGAAATGGTACATGCCATTTCCATTATCATGATACTCAACTCTTCACATTTATTATTAATTTTATTATGAAATCGTAGAAAAATAACGTTCTTCTGTGTATTACTAATTATATTTCATATCCCAAGTTATTTCTACCACTTAAATCTTTTTGTAGCGGATGTATATCTTAGAAATACTAAACAGTATTAAATAACTTTTATTTTCCTTCAACGAGCTCTAGCTTTCAAAGACCTTAAGGCAAACAAAATAGTATAAACTCGTGAATCATTTTAGTATGAGATATCTATTCGATAACGTGCTTAGAAATTGAATTATATTAAACTGGAAATATTATTATATATACTATAAATTTTTGTATATGGAGTAAGGTTTTATGGTGGTTTTTATGTTTTTTTTCAGCCAGAGGCCTACCATGAATTCTTGGCCACCTAAACCAAACTGGATTGCCATTTCATACGTTTACGTCATGGTACCAATATAAAAGCTGAATCGTTTTAATACCTAACTTGAATTGTATCGTAATATAATTATTAATAATTGTTCATGGTAAACCTGTGACGCTGTCAAGGCTAAATATATATCTCTTTTAAAAATAATAAAAAATTACTACTATTTAGTTCCTAACCTGTGGTTCAGTGCTATAACAAAAATCCTTAAACTTAATGAAATAGGATTTCTTCCCAGCAATTACACGTTTAGAGGTTGCTAAATAACTGTACAACGTAAGCTCGAATTATGTACCTTATTTACATTAATATAAAATCCAAAATAAAAATGTATCTCAACTTTCAGCTATTAAACTTGTTAGTTCTGCTAAAAATATAGCACAGTAATGTTAATGCCTACTTTATTTAAACAAAAACACTCTTTTATAATAGCGTTATATTCACCTCGTTAAATTAAAGTCCTACCGTCAAGCCGAAATCCCCGAAAGCAAAATTCGACCATTAAAGTGAATAAAATGGTGTTACACTGAAGCGGAACTGGGTTAGCTAAGCGTTAGGTACAAAAAGAGGCACTAATGTTAAGGGTTCTTAATGTAATGGGGGTTAGAAAGTTTTAATATATGGCGCACTAACAGAACACGGGGTAACTTTGCAAACGTCCTTACATACAGCTGTGAAGCTTAATGAACAATTTATTTTTATATAAGAATAGGTGTAAAGTAAAAAATACCGTAAATATTCTAGTGTTAAATGCGCGACCCCGTCGCTCGCTGTTAGATAATCTCTGTCACAGCACAGATTATGAAATTATTGCAGTCACACTACTGCTAAGTCTTTTGTTGCAAGAGGCCATCTAGGTAGGTACCACCGCAGTGTCAAATATTCCACCGCAAACCAGAAGTGTATTTGGCATTACTGTGTTCCCGTTTGGAGGGCACTGTAGGCTTGCCAACTTGGTAACTTAAAACAAAATATTTGTATTCAAAACTTCATAATATTGATAACATCATTGGCTAAAATATAAATTTTGTAGGAGAGACAGGTGTTAGAAAGGAGTGTTCTCTGAAAACAGTTTTGCACACGATTAGCCAACCAAATATCCAACTACCAACCAACAAAACCAACTATCAAAATCGATTCACAAACAGCGAAGCTATTGTTTATACATACTAAAAGCCTTATTTTTAAAGCCAAAGTCATATAATTATTATAATCTGCTATAATAAAATAGCACGATATTTAGCTACATAAATAGCATAGCACTGTGTACAATTCGTACCACGACCCCACGTGTTCAGTCGTTCGGAAATTAAAAACATGCCTTTTGAAGTTTTAAAGGGGAAAGTTTAACGCTCAAGTCAATGTCTTCTCATAAAACTTCTTCATTGCCTCAAACTTAATCAATCGTTCGAAGCGCATTAATTCATCTGTTCCGTGATTAGCGGCTGTATATTTTCGACGTTTTGTTGCTTGATGGGTTTCATTATAAACTTAACTTTTGTTAAGTTAATTGAAATTGTTGTAGGAAATTATGAAAGTTTATTTGAATTGTCTTGTTAATGTTTAATGTTTTCAACAAGGAATATTGGTTAAATTAACTTTTGTTTCAATTAAATAAGTAGCAATCATCTTTTACAATTTACAATGAGACGCTCATAGCCGAGTGCACCCGCTGATCGGTAAACGATCGGTAGGTTAAGCAACTTTAGGCGCGGTCAGTCACTAGATGGGTGATCGCATAGTGGTATTTCTACCGAGCGTTTCCGTGCTTCGGAGGGCACGTAAAAGTCGGTCCCGGCTGTTGACAATTTGACAACAGTCGATAAGTCAAGTCAGAGGCCTGCGGGCGACCTGAACAACTCTGACACTAGGTTGGCCACTGACCAATCGATAAGATGAAGAAGATCTATTACAATCACAATTGTTATTTAGCAATGGTGGCTTACATGTTATCAGCCACATGTCTGCCTGATCTATCAGTTACCGTAACCAATGTCCACATTTACACCACTGGCATCAGCATGTATTGTATGAGTATACAGTGAAAGTGAAAGAAAGAAGTGAAAAAGTAAGTCAAAGGAATTTGGATCTCGGTGATCGAAGGACGCGACGCGAGTACAGTACTTTGACGACGTTGTGGTGGGATTCGATTCCCGCTCGGAGCATAATATGTTTGCATTGACCATGCCAGCATATTTTCCGGTCTGGGTGTATTTTTCCTTGTCATTGTGATTGTTTCCGGACCCCCGGCACCGGTTATTACTATCCTAATGGGGGCCGTTGAGTGTGCAACGTTTATTTATTGATTTATTTATTTATTTTGTTGTCGAGCCGATAAAATATCTATATCTTTTCCTATGAAATGCAAAATGAAATATATTTCTTAGAGTTTTTGTAATAGATAAAGTAACTGTTTTTATATTAAGATTCTTTTACAAAATGATAAAAAATATTGTATACCATAATAATAATAGTAAATAAATTTACGCACTCAATCATGGGGGCCCCCATTAGGATAGTTGTCCGGAAACATACACAATTACAAGGACAAATACACCCAGACTGGAAAACATGCCTGTCAATACAAATGTCTGCTTCAAGCGGAAATCGTACCCGCGAACTGTAGCGCTTAAGGCTGGTTCGCTACCACTGCGCCACAACGTTGTCAATATGATATCGGTTTAGGAGATAAAAATAATCTATCGCCGAATTCTTGCCGGGCTTAAGAAGACTTACTAAAAGAATCTGATCACAATAATAAATATCGTGCCCTAAAAACTAAAGCCACACCTCGATTCAAATCCGCGTTAAATAGCGTTGAGGTCACATTTCAACGAGGATTTGAGAGGATAGTAATTTGTGGAAAAACTGCGGTCCCGGGACGTATACGCTCAACCATACGATGAACACGTATAAACCATTCTGGTCCTTATGACTACCAAGATAAGAGATATAGTTAAGTTTGTAGGACATTGTATATATCGTCCCAGAGGATCAGGTAGAACGGGGATTTGTGAGAACCTTGATGGATGACGATGAAGGGATAGGTTTCATGCTGTTACGGACATTCCATTTGGGAAAATTCACATTATAAATAAAATTTAATATAAGAGACACAAAATTGTTAAAATAAATAATTAAAGTCTCTTTCTACAATTTTGAATATGAAACGTAAGTCACAATATTCGTTAGTCATCTTTTGTTTTCATTTAAAATACATTAGGTATTTTAATAAGTTTATGATAATAAGCTGCAATATATTATAAAGTTTCCAAACAACTAGTCTATATAAATGAAAAATGGTAACATAGAAAATAGCTAAACAGGAATTGGTTGGAGGTAAAAAAGAGATAAAATAAAAATAATTATAAAACTTTTATGACCAAACAATTCATTACAATAATTGTAAGTAAAATAAAAACAACAGCCGTTGTAAACTATGTAAAAACTTGTATTTCAGCATCCCTCACCACTCCTCCCAGATATTTAAAATCAAAATATGTAGGTACTAATAGAATTAATAAGTTTACATAAAAGAAATAATTGACATAGCTAACTACTACTAAGTTAACTCTAAAACTGCAATAAATTTAATACTAAACTCAGTGTAAATTTGTTTCTGTATTTTTATATCTTATACTCTTTGCGAGCATTCTTAGCCTACTTGGAATGGATATCATCAGGCAGCCTGTATCTAACGACGACCTTGATAGGAAAAACATAAAATTACAGAAATTTTAATGAAAAAATATTTTTTTCTCTAATGAAATGAATACAATTATCCGAAACAGAAAAACACCTTCACACAATTCGGAGTTTTTATTAGACGCGTGTCGAATAACTATGAGGGTGTATAAATAAAAAGTGGCTACCGGCTCACCTGGCGTAATCTGCTTTTATTGAGGCTGCACACTATATGTATAAATGTATATTTATACTCCGTTCATGACATAATTATATACTTAGACAGACATATTTTATGATATTACAACCATGCTTCTCCCAGCACAAATGGCTCGATCGGGGAAGTACTACCCTCTCAGAAAAAATCGGTGTAAAGTGAATTCGTACGACGAGTAAGAGCGAGGCCCTATGCCCCACCCCCTCTATTACCTTCCCTCTTCCCTCCTCATCCCTTCCCTCTTGTTCCTTGGCTTGGCAATGCGCATGTGATTCTTCAATAATCGTGCGCGTTCGTAGGTTGCGGTGACAGCTTACCATCGGGTGAACCGTATGCTTGTTTGCGCAAAGTCATAACATAAAAAAAGACATGCCTTTCCATACTAACAAAATGTCCAAAGATTCAAATTCAAATATCTTTATTTATGTGCACATTTCAACACAAATAAAAAGCAATAAAAATAAAAATTACAAAAAACAAACTAAACAAAAAATAAAAAAAAAAAGTTATACAACGATGTTCCAAGATTTAAAGAAAATAAAACACTGGTTCGCTGGTTCTCCTTCGTAAATACGCACTAATGCAACGAAACGAAGTTAGTTACGTTATTAAAAAATCCAAGTATTCATCTATTACAGCTCATAAGAATCAACAATGTCAAGTTTTGTGTATCGGAACTCCCTTAATTATTAAATTTAGCGGCAACAGAATACCCAGTTAAGCCCAGAGAGTGTTCCTGGCAAATATCTGTCCGATACTTGCACAACCCATTTTTTTGTTGACGAGGAGGAAATCTGCAACCCGATACCCGGCCTCTTGGGGAAGAGAACCGCGTTATCTGGGGTTCCATGTTTGACCACGGCGTCCCACTAAAACCTCCTCGATGGCCGACCTCAGTACGTGCGAGAAGCTCCGCCGTCGTCGGTGAACTAAGCGAGATCACAGACGCCGCTGCCCGGGGTGCACCACATGAAGGTGACCGCCTTTTGCACCCCTTCACAAGGGCTACAAGTACGCGACCCCGGGCTTTCTCAAACTACTACTGCCACATTCTCGTCCTGTCCGTGACAATAGTATCCTCAAAACTGTTACCCAGCTATCACCTTCCTCCTTTTCTACTCATCCTTCAATCTCTCTCTTCCTTACCTTGGAGGGGAAAAAGTCGAAAAGCGGACCTTGGGCGGGCGAAGCGAACGCTCTGGTCGCAACCGGGATTACCGCTCAAGTTATGATGATGAGAAATACCCGTTCGGTAAAAATTTCAACTGTCAGCCGTGTTTTTAAGGTTCGTGAGATACAGCCCGCTAACAGAGGGACGGACAGCGGAAAGTTCCGTTGGCTCTCTTTGGGTACGGTACCCCTAAAAATCAATATCCTGCGTGAAGATAGTACTTTTCAAATAAAACCAGCTAATCAATTTATTTTTACCTATAGTCGGTAATTACAAGTATTACGTCATCGTTATCGGCAATATTCCAAGTAAGGACAATACAAAAAAATATATCCTTATTACCTTTCTTAGAATAAGAAAATTTTGATATTCCTATTATATTTGCTTATTTGTATTTGATAATCAAAATACGAATATTTTCGTTGAAATACAAACCAATTTATAATAGAAGAATTGTTTTCTGAATTATTATTTCGTATTCTTATTTCAATTCGTCGAGTTTCTTTACTGTTTTCCGTTTGAATGGAAAATATATAGCAATGAAAAAATGTTAGTATAATCTCACATAATATGAACATAATATTAAGCGTATTCGTTCCTGAGCATTTAAAGCTCAGACTCAAGCTTCTTCTATTTACAGACCCTATTTTATTCAGCCTCCTTCTATTATCTGGAAGTGGTGATACTGTTGTGGTATAACGGATTTCCATCAAGTATGTTATGCTTGATGTCACTATGTCATATTTGCTTTAAAAAATATCCAACTGATGTGTTAACGACCTAAAATTTTCAAATTTTCTAGAATGCCCTTTTAATAAATATATTATCTCTTTAAGAAAATACACTCTATTAAGTTGCACAATTTCATAATTATATACTTCATATTTATTTCTTCATACCATATTCAGTCCAGCTAATGGAAATATGCAAAGCAAATGATTTTTAGTTTTAAAGCTATTTTATTCAATAAATACATTAAACTATATCGGAACCATGTGTTAGCACGTAGGAAGACAAAGAGAGAGAGAGAGAGAGCCAGATAGCTTGCTTTCTCAATAGCACTTATACATAGACAATAAAAGTTAATTGTTGTTTATGATTGCGTCCATATTTCTAACACCAGCAATTAGACGAATTGAAAATAACACAGTATCACAATAACTGGAAAAATATTATTTCATTTTCTCGTTGCAATATTATAATCTCGGCTAGCTTCAACAATAAAATCTCATACATAATAAAATACATATAAAACGAATAATCACAAAACTATGCGGCCGGCTAGAAATAATAAAAACGCGGTCGGCTCGCTCCATGGGGATTGTTTCGACAAATTGCTACTAAGGAATTTAATATAAATCTTGGGTGAAAAGGGGTTCGCCCTTTACCCATGATTATTAGTCCCCGGGACGCTAAAATCTCGTAATATCCATTTGAGGTATGCACATACGTAAACCTGAATAAAATATTGTGATTTGCTTAAGATACATAATGATCTTAGTTATATACATATGTTTTATGACTTTATGGAACAAAGCACGCATAAGATTTCAAAATATTTTTAGATTTGCTGTATCTATACAAAACATTCACAGAGATTTGAAAGAAATTCACAGAAGCAATTTGTACACTGAAAATGTAAAATAAATAATATAATAATTTTAATATACTTAAAATTATAAATAAGAATAATAGTCCTTGTTTGAATTGAATTTATAATATACTAGCTTCTGACAGCGGCTTCGCCCGCGTGAATAATGATTTTAATACAAACTAAAATACTGAAATTCACCCGCCACAAACATTGAATGTCATATTTAATTATATCGAATCAGCAGCCTAAAAAAAGTTTCAAGCTTCTAGCTCTAAAAATGACGATACTTTCATACAACTTTTCATCCCGCATTTTAACCCCTTACAACCTTTTTTTTACATTAAAAATTAGCCTATGGTCCACAGGCTCTAGACTATCTTGTTACCAAATTTCATCTATATCGGTTCCGAAGTTTTGGTATGAAAGCGCGACAGACAGACAGACAGAGACAGTTACTTTCGCATTTATAATATTAGTAACGATTAAAAAAAACTTTATATTTTCAGCAGTTTTGAATTATCTTATAATCGTCTTTTCTTTATGTATCTGGATAAACCAAGTGCGAGGATGTAACATACGAATATTTTTGTGTGTGTATGTGGAATATGGATTATATAGCCCTATCTTGATCGGTTAGAATAAAATAAGTAAGGAAAAGTAATCTAAACGGTTGTATTGCTAAAGTATTATTAAGTAGGTATCAGTCATTAAAGCCCTCTCCTCCAACAAAGGGATTATCAGACTGAAAAAAATTTTACCCGAGCAAAAAGCAGAAATGGCAGTGTTTTATAAGTCAAACTCATATCATAATTATAATATTCAAAAAAGAAATCATCGTGTCTGCTTTAAAAACAACCAGAACCAATATAAAATAACTGGGTACAAATGTTTGTCTGAACTATTGAATAACCAAAGAGACTTAAAACCTTTTAAGCATTTAAAAGCAACTTTTTAACGGCACTAAAATCACATTAAAAGGTTTCTTTCAAAGTCAGTAGCAATTTATTTTATCTCATTTGTGCCGTATAAATTACGGCTTGAATTGATTAGTTAAAAAGCTAATAATAGATTTAATGGTAACGTTTCTAACTAAACCAACTTGCCAACATGAATAATAATAATAATAAATAAACGCTACACACTCAACGGCCCCCATTAGGATAGTTATATCCTGTGTCAGGGGTCCGGAAACATACACAATGACAAGGACAAGCACACGCAGACCGGAAAACAAGCATGTCTGGTAAATACAAACATTTCTCCGAGCGGGAACCGAAACCGCGACCTGTGGCGCTTAAGGCAGGTTCGCTACCACTGCGTCACAACGTCGTCAAATGAATTGACTCGCACAACATATACACATCACGTAAAAGTATCCGTTATTCGTAAAAGTATCCGTTATCCGTATTGCGTTTCGTTTGGTGACCTTGCTCGTAAGTTATGGTTAAGGACAAAACTCCCAGTCCTTCTTAATCTGGCCCTTTATTTTCTGTATCAGACCCAATGCTTTTTGAATATATTACTAATATTCCTATTGCCCCTTCAAATAAGCTCGAAGCTTGCGCTAGGAATAGGTACGACAATAGCCCAAGGGGATCAGGACCGAACCCGCGACTCTCGCGCTAACGGATCGGATTCGGCCCTTCTACCGTTGAGCTATTGAGGCCTCACTCCTAAGTTTTAGTTGAGCTATTTTAGGTTGTCAAAGTACTTTAATGCTGTTGGTGTTGCAAGTGTCGCTACGGTGACTGCTTTCCATCAGGCGATCCATAAGATTTTTGCTACCATTATCTTATAAAAAATAGGCAGTCAGATTGCCGCTAGAAATGAAAACTTCCAACCTTGGAATAGTTTTTTTCACTATGATAAGAAAAATTGACTAACTGTAAGTTGAAATTGTTATAATATTGTACCCACATTATCGCTAAAAGCATGTCGGTGACGCGAATCCATACGTTTAGGCCCTATTAAAAATTTCTCAACACGGCTAAAAAACTCACTTCAATAAATAATAGCTAAATAAAGTAAAGCTATTAGCGATTGCTAGTATTTCCAATCAATTTCCCAATAACAAATTCCATTTAAGTCGACTAACTCGATATGTAAACGAATATCAAAAGGGTTTGTCAATCCAAGTTTCAAGTTTGTTTAGTTGCAATAACTTCTGTTTACAATATAACAACTAGTTAAGTTAACACTCCGCCTGTGTAAGCCATTAATTGGGTATTCGATCTTGGATATATTTCTTGGTTCGGTTGATGTTTATTTTGGTAATAATAATCAAATATCTGTTACCCCACGTCTCTCGTAGTTTCGTTAGTTTTGAATAAATATATAGTTAAGTTATTAAAACTATCATGAGACATTATGACGACGTTGTGGCGCAACGGTAGCGAACCTGCCTTAAACGTCACAGGTCGCGGGTTCGATTTCCGCTCGGATCATAATATGTTTGTATTGACCATGCAAGAATATTTTCCGGTCTGGGTGTATTTGTCCTTGTCATTGTGAATGTTTCCGGACCCCCGACACAGGATATTAATATCCTAATGAGGTCCGTTGAGTGTGCAACGTTTATTATTATTGTTATTATTATTTACCTTAATGAAAATTTATATAACTAGCTAGAGCGGCTAACGAACATTGTCCTATCTCGAAAAAAAATCTGGGAGTGTAATTGTTAAGTGACACCGATGAAATTTATTATATTACTAATATCGCTATTAAAAATATGGTTGACCATATTATATATTTTTAATGCCTAAAAAAATATTTTTATATTTTTGATGTAAAAATATAAAATTTTTTTTTCCAAAATATAAAAATTTGGCTTATTATTACTTCGGAGTGTAAAAATACATAAAAACCTATTCTCAGACCTACTGAATATATATGAACATATTTAAAATTTCATCCAAATTGTTCAAGCGGCTTTGGAAGAGTATGGTAACTAAAACTGTGACACGATAGATTTATCTATTTGGAAACCCGTGCTGATAAACGGTACGTGGAATAAGATTGAAAGTGTTGATGATTGTATAGTGTCTACTATCGTGAGTACATTTTATGCGCCCGGAAACGCCAACTGTGACACAAATCCATCAGTATCCCCAGGTTCATCATCATCGCCAGCGCATCCGGCGCCTATTGCCTTCTTCAGCTGTGCAATGCGAGTACAAGCGCACATCGCACCGACCCGAAAGACCTACACCGATGGAAAGTTTTAGTCGATACATTTTCATTACTTTTTTTTATGTTACAAGGAAGCATATGGCCACCCGATTGGTAAGCGGTAGCCGTAGCCTATGAGCGCTCAACACCATTAGTAGGTGCCACTAACGCGTTGCCAACCTCGAGATATTGGTTATTAAATCTCCTTTACCCAGTAATTTCACTAGCCTACAGTGCCCGCCAAACCGGAACACAGAAATGGCTAAGCGGTGGTACCTACATAGCCGGCCTCTTATAAATAAATAAATAAATAAATAAACATAAATAAATAAACGCTGCACACTCAACGGCCCCCTTTAGGCTAGTAATATCCTGTGTCGGGGGTCCGGAAACATTCACAATGACAAGGACAAATACATGCAGACCGGAAAATATGGTTGCATGGTCAATACAAACATATTATGCTCCGAGCGGGAATCGAACCCGCGACCTGTGGCGTTTAAGGTAGGTTCGCTACCGCTGCGCCACAACGTCGTCAAATCTTGCAATAAAAAACCTACCACCAGTGTGACTGATTGCACTGGTGGAATAATCTCTGCGTGACAGACGTGCGTGCGTCTGATATGACACACCACAACTACAAGCATGGCTCACCCGCCTTCGGGAGATAGAAAAACTATACGAGCTATTTAAGGACAATAGTCAAATAGCTCGTAAAAATCATGCATCAAAAATCACAAATTCTAAAAAAAATATTATTTTATTTTAGAATTTATGATTTGTTAAGATGAAAGACTCAGAGGATATGTTTAGTTTGGGAATTGTACAACCAAGTACGTATCAGGTTACGCATATTAAAGTTTAATATTTGAAAAGGATAAAGGTTATCGAAATATTAACATAAATCTAGTTAGTTCTGCTGCAATAAATTATATACGAATTTTCCACCCCATATTTCAAATTTAGATAGCGGAAACTATGACTTTTGAAAATTATATTTTTCAACTATTCACCAATATACTATGTAAGTCATAAGGAAAGCACCTCATTATTTATAAATACCTATCTAAAGCTATGATCATACAGGAAAATGATTTATCACCCTAAATTATTTTATCTTTCCAAAATTATCAAACCATTTAAAACTGGAAACTAGAACTGGAGCATTTTATCGTTTAGGATTCTATAACGACGTTGTGGCGCAGCAGTAGCAAACCTGCCTTAAGCGCCGAAGGTCGCGGGTTCGATTCCCGCGCGGAGCAGATGTTGTCCGGTCTACGTGTGTTTGTCATTGTGTATATTTCCTGACCCTAGACACAGGATATAAGTATCCTAATGGGGGACGTTGAGTGTGTAGCGTTTTTTTTTTTTTATTTTTTTTTTTTTTTTTTTTTTAATCTTATTTGAGGAGCTTTGCCAGGTACTGACAATGTCGCTCCATAGAGCCATCATTTGTTTAGGACCTTCTTTTAAGACCTACATTAACAATTTTGTATAAAGAGCGCGCATTAGCAGATAATGGAAATGTTAAAGCACTGTTACAATATCCAACTTGTTTTAAATTTACATCTGCTAGTAACTCAGCTCGAACATCTGCATTTCTTATACATTCCAACATTATATGTAAAACATCTTCTATGCAGTCGCACTCTGTACAATTTGGTGAAGCTACCTTACCCATTAAAAAGTAAATTTATTTAAAGGGATATGTCCAGAACGAATTCTCAGGGCTATCAAAAGTTCTTGTCTTCCAAGATTACAATTTTTATCAATCCAAGGTGTTTTCCATGGCTCACTTTGTATCGTTCTGTACCATATCCCTTTCTCCTTAGAACGATGGTCGAAATATTCCTTCCATAACATGTAGCAATTTTGTTTTACAATGTACATAATGTCAGAAAAATTTGGTAAAATTTGCAATGGAACGCCATCAGTTGAAGCTTCTTTAGCTAACCGGTCAACAACCTCATTCCCCATTAAACCAATATGGGACGGAATCCACTGCAGAGAGACAAATTTTGATCTAGACTTCATTCTAAAAATACGATCGATTATGGAGTAGGCAATCGGTAGGCCTCTAAAACTAGAGGCACACCGAGCCAAATGTTGAAGTGAGCTCTAGAACTCCGTTAAAATAACAAATTTATCATAATCAATAGAATCTATATATGCTAATGCTTCTGAAATAGCTATGAGCTCGAGATACATAATCGAAACAATGTTATTAATTTTGAATTTCATACCTTTACTAATTTGAAAATCGTAAAAAGCTGCACCCAAATAGTTATCATCTTTAGACCCATCGGTATAAACTTTGTAGAAAGAGGAATAATTATTTTCAATGAATCCTTCACAATATTGATTCAATTTTGAGACATCATAGTCTCTTTTCGAGCCTTGTAGACCGGTTACTTTGGTGTAAATAATATTGCAAGTTTATACGAGCTCATCCAATATTTTTTGCTGAAACATTTGTAATTGATCACTTGTATAAATATCAATATTGCTATATGTGTTTAGAATAGTAGCTAACGTAGGGGGTCTCTTATTTCTCCAATATCTATGGTGTAATACCGAATTTAATTCATTTAGCAATAATACTGTAGGATTGTTTTTAATAGATTTTAATTTTAATAAAAACTTGGCAGCCAGAAATCTTCTTCGTATATACAATGGTGGTAAACAAAGCTCACTCTGCATTACGTGGATTGGCGTGCTTTTAATAAAACCTCCAACTATTCGCATCGCTTGGTTTTGAAGCTTATCCAACTTAAATAAATTTGAATTACAACTGTTATCGAATAGGAAACTAGCGTAATCTAAACGACTTCTAATAAGAGAGATATATAGAGACCTCAAATGCCTTGGATGAACACCCCATCCTGACCCTGCTAAAACTTTAAACACATTCAGAAGTCCTAACACTTTTCTTTCTAATTCTCTAATATGTGCTCCCCATCTCAACGACCGGTCCAACCATAAACCCAAATACCGAAATGTATTAACAACTTCTAAAGGATTGTTATTTACTATAATATTAATAGGCTCTCTATTCAGGCATTTTTTAAAAACGCAAACCTTGCTTTTTTGTGACGAGACACTGAGGCCTAAGTCTTCGAATAATTCTATAACTGTATTTAATGACCTTTGTAAGCGTTCAGACGCGTCAACTAAATTGTTATGCGAGATATAAAGAACAAAGTCATCTGCGTATTGCAAGATAGATACGTCTTTGATATTGTTACAAACATTATGAGTCGCTACATTAAAGAGTAAAGGCGACAAAGGATCCTTGGGGTAGTCTCGACCAGTGCTCCGAAAAATATAAGAATTATCAATTTTAATTTTTAGGTTTCGTAGTTTTAAGAACTCCCACAAATATTTACAAATTTTAGCCCCAACCCCTAAGCTATCTAATATTAAAACCAATTTTTTAATATCAATATTATTGTAAGCGTTGTCTACATCTATAAAACAAGTTAAGGTAAACTGATCCTTTGCGAAGCCAGTTTGTATTTTTGTCACCAGTCTACTTAAGCCGTCTAAAGAAGACCTTGACTTTCTAAAGCCTATCATTTCGGATGAAAAAATGTTTTGTTTTTCAAATAACCATTCTAGACGTTTACATAAAATAAAATGGAAAACTTTACACATGCACGAAATTAACGAAATAGGACGAAAAGAAGAAGCTATAGTGGGATCCCGATTTGGTTTTGGAATTGGAACTATACCAATGTCTCTCCACTGAGAAGGGATAAAACTACATAATAAAAAATGATTGAACAGTTGAAGTAAACAGAGTTTAGCATTTATAGGTAAATGTTTTATCATCGAGAATGAAATATCATCGCAACCGGGAGTTGTATCTTTAGACTTGATACAAATTTCTAATTCGTGTAATGTAATTGGTACTTCTAATGGTAAATTCGATGAAACGAAATCTGGCTGAGCGAACGAAACAAATGGAGGGCATAGTTCAAATAATAAGCTTTCAGCTTGCTTTTTTCAATGGGAAGTTTTTGCTGTTTTATAACCTTAAGCCACTTCATCTTTGCCACATCATACAGCTTGTTGTAATTTGGCTTACGGAGTTACAAACTCGTTCCAACTTTTACTTGATGCTTTTCTAATCAATTTTCGAGACTCCCTAATTCTATCTTTTAGAATTTTCAAATTCGAAGGAGTAGGATTACGCCTGAAGCCTGCCAAAGCTAACCTACGTTCAGCAACTGATTTAGACAAAATTGGATTCCAATATTTTTTAGGTGAAAATTTAGAAGTAGGGTTTAAGCATAATCTAATAGTAGGGATATGTTCATCAGCTGCTTTATTAATATTATTAACGAATAAATCATACGAAAACTGAAGATTATCAGATAACACAAAATTAGCAAAGCGATCTCTTAAACTATTTTCATAAGAAACCCAATCTGCTAGTTTCAAATTTCTTTTTAACACGCAATATAAATTAGATGATAAAGTTAAAGTTAATGACAATTTAATTACCAAATGATCACTTCCCAGAGATTCGTTCATAACCCGCCAATCAAATTTATGTGAAATATCATTTGTAGCAATAGATATGTCGGGACAGCTTTTTTGAATAACGTCAGATACCATTTTGATCCTAGTAAAACTACCATCGTTCAATGTGATGAGATTATTATTATCAATAAGAGCATTTAATATTTGACAACCTCTAGAATCTGTTTTATGACACCAATTGGAATGATGTGCATTAAAGTCCCCCAGAATCAAGGAATTACTGGTGATGTGAGAAAAAAGGATATCCCAATCTCTCTGTCTAGTGTGGGCCCACGGTGGACAATATATCCCAATAATTTCTTTGACTTCTACACAGTTTAAAATTTTTACTTGAATCAATTCAATATCATTATTGTTGATATTAATTGGGCAATAATTGGGTCCTAATAGATTTATGACAAAAATAATAGCGATACCTCCATAACTATCAATTCTATCTTGCCGGAAAATGTTGTAGTTTTGGATTTTTAAACTGTTTTCGGAATTTAACCAAGTCTCACTTACCACTGCTATGTGTATTTTTCTGAATCAATAATTGTTCAAACATTAAAAGTTTAGGCTTCAAACTTTGTGCGTTCCATTGCAAAATATTGAGTTTAACATTTTTCTTGCTATTACTAGCCATTAGAACAGTCGAAAAATGATGTAAATAAGGTACTTAATTTAGAAAAATCTAAGAAATTATACTTCAAAACAGATATAAGCCATTCAACAACAATTAACGTAACTTCTTGAAATTTAAGTTTCCAACTCTTCGAAGACTTAAAAATAACAGAATTTAATTTATGACACAAAATTTGGAAGGAATATTTCTCTTTATTCGGGATCGCGTTTCTTGTCCACTCAATCCGTCACTATTTGAATTTAAATTTTCATTTTCCATAGTCGTTTCTATAGTTAAATTTGATTGAAGGTCTTCTATATTTTCAACTGAAGAGTGAATAGAGACATCTGATTCACAAGCTGATTGTATAGATGTCAAGCGCAAAAAATAACTAGAGTCAAACCAGAACTGTGTATTACAATTCAAAAAACAACAATTTCGTAGGTAGCTAAGTATCTTATATATCTGAATTTATATATTTTAAAATACCTGAACCCTCGTCTTATTGTTTCCACAGGTGACAGGATCTGGTTCGTTTTCTCCGAAAGAATTGGAATTCCAATTCAACAGGGAAATGCTACTAACATTCTTGGTTACGATTTCATGCTTGATTTTTCTGTATTTGAATTATTACATTTTCTTTTATTAAAAAATAAGAATAAATGGAGTTGATATTTGGGGCCTCCGTCGCTCCCACACATCGAACGAAACACAACTACTTCACATCGGTATTCTATAAGAGGGTAGTACTTCCCCGGCCAATCAGGTCTGTTAATATAAGAAAACAGCAGGGCTACGAGATATCATGGTGGATACTGGTTTTTTTTTACCGATCATAGGCTCTTCTGGCCCAGTATGTGTGTGAGAGAGGTGACGGGGTACGGCCAGCTCTGCTACCCCAGCTCCCGCCAGAAACAGCACACTTTAGCTGTCTTAATGCTTCACGGAGCGTGTTCGGTTTACCAAGATTTCAAACCGTATTCTGCCACTCAGGGCCTTTTATTTATTTATTTATTTATGCACCAAAAAGAAAATACAGTTAAAAAAAACAAGGGGCACACAGAATGATGGTACAATGACGGATGACTTATCTCTAACAAGAGATCTCTACCAGAAATCCTTTTACCATGACGTGAATAGATGTCTCCTACCAACTCAAGCATCCTCTGAAAAAGGGTCTGTTTGTACAGTTACCAGTGAACCGTTAAAATTTTTAAATAGTGAAGTTAAAGAAATAAATTAATAACTTCTTAACAAAATCTTATATTCTATACTCGCATAGACTTTCCGAGCGTCGCAAGATCCCTGAATTTGCATTGAAATTGACGTAAAATGACCGAAACCCTCATTACAGACGAAAGGAAGCAAGATCTTTAATACTGTTGTCTCTTATGTACGCCATTTTGTAACATCCGCTATTTTGTCACATCGCTTTATGAAAACATGCTTTGTGTTTTTTTATCATGAAACTGAGTTCATAAATAAATTTGTGTATTTTCGACTCTTTTATTATCTTGGTTTTGCATGTAATAATATTTCTGGACTAATCCTTTTATTACACAATGAAATACATTATACGGACGCAAATAAGCAATACCATGTCAACCCACAAAATTGAAAAAACTGAGTTATATATGCAGAAGTGTTGGTAAATTTCTAATTTACTAAGATAATTGTTAAAATTTGAGTATAACATACACTTTACTATTAGAGTTTCCGTAATAATGAATAATCCGTTATAACTTAAGATTAAAAACTAAATATCAAAGTAATAATAACAGTTCAAATTGTTAATGTTCAACAGACAAGAAACTTTGGTACAAGAAGATTAAAAGACGAACTATACAGCAACGAAACCGCTATTACAATTAGTTCCCAACGTCGCTATGTCACTACGCCGCTACGACACTACGTCACTACGTCGCTACGTCGCTACGACACTACGTCACTACGTCACTACGTCGCTACGTCACTACGTCTGTGCTACGAGAAATTTAGCGTTTGACGCTTCCTCGTTTCCTTTGTTAACATCTCCGAGTCAGACTTCAGTTGTTTCTTAATATGCTCAACAATTTACTGTATTCTTGTTACTTTTAAAATAAAAGCTTTTTTTAAATAACTATTTAGAGGTTCCATTTGAAGATTTGCGAAGTCTTGCAAATGCAGTTTTAATCCAAATTATATTATATCCTATCCTACTAATATAAATCTGAAAGTTCCTATTTTTGATGTTTACTAATACCCAAAAAGGATAAACTAATTTGGATGTAACTTGCCACACAAATAGCTTATTATCTGGATTAACAAATTTTGCGACGTATAAATAAATTTAATCGTCGTGGACGTAAGTGAAATAAGAGAGAAAACGGAGATAATGGAGTGTGAACTTCCAGCACTAACATTCTTACAAATACAAGTACAGGGACACTTCAACTGCCTAGTATAGACAGTTTCATATAGATATAGTATGAACACTCTCCCTGGCAAGCCATACCAAAACCACTACTCTTAAGTACTGCTACCAACACATAAAAAGATCGTAAGCGGGCGATATGTTATTGTGGAAGCTAGTTTTCTGACAGGACAATTTCTTATAAAATATGGACCAAACTGTCCATAGCCTTTTTTGCTTGGGAAAATGCAGTTACGCACTCCAGGGCCAGGACGGGTGCAATGGCGTAGGAGGGGTGGATTCGGACCCTGGCCCCCCTACCCACTAAAACCTTGGTGGTTCCATCTAGCGCCATTGTGGGATGTCGCGGGATCGCTGACGCATTTAACCCCGAAAACAGTTCATACACTAACGTAACAACTAGTACGAAATAATTGTCATTACTGACTAACATAAGCCTTTATTTACTAACAAAAATATCTGTAAAATACGATATCCATTAACATTTTTAAATTGGCTTAAAGGGAAGATCCAATGCAAACACCACAATGGGATAAACACCGCTAAGCAGACTGGAACGCAGACGAAATTGTTCCACGAGAAGTCAACAAACGCGAGGAATTTTGATGAAGCCATACACTTACTCCATTATTTTTATAACGAGAGAGCATAAACGTCACGAGTTTTAACGAGACCACATCGTTAATTAGTTATTTCGTTACTGTTCTTCTTAATGTCTGAAAAACGTTTAACGATGTGGGGAAGTTTTAATTATTTATGAGTGTTTGTGTACTGTTGGGATATTTTAGGTCCTTTGATCTAATTTACTTTTGTGTATTTAATAATAATATTTATGTAATGTAATTCAGTTTAAGCTAGCTTCAAGAGCGTTAAAAAATTAAGTTTGTGCCAGGTATCAGAATCAAAGATGGGGCCCTGTCGATAATAATAATGTTATAAATAATTTAAGGTACATATACTTATTTTCACGATTCCGTTTGCACCATTGGGTTTAGGATCTCTTATAATAAATATCACTAAGCTTCCGCGAACAATTTTAATTTCAAAATTCATTCAAGATTTTGTATAATGCAATTAATTACGGTTCGTGAGATACAGCCCTTACCGGACTTATGGATAAAGGAGCGCTTCTATACCCAAAGGGTTCCGTTACCTCACACGGACGGAAAGCTTTTGCAGATAATGCACGTCGCAGTCTGCAACAAAATAGTTCTTCGCTAATCAAGCCGACCCATCCATGCAGAATCCAGAAAGGTTTATTATCGTAACTTATATTTCATTTAGATAGAAATCGACGACGTATTGGCGCAGCGATAGAGAACCTGCCTTAACCGCTTCACGCTCTGAAAAGCTGTTTGTATTTACCATACAGGCATTTTTTCCGGTCTGGGTATGATTGTCCTTGTCATTTTGTATGTTTCCGGATGGATGTTTTATATATTTTTAAAGGACATTTTATTTGAATATGCTAAGTACGTTCGATGTGAGTTGTTCAAGTGATTTTAGACTTTATGATTTTAAAAACGCCAAGACTTAAAAATCTGGTGTTACTCTTACATGAGCATTGTAGCTTACGTTGTTGGTTAAACTTATTGATTTATTTTCATCTTAAAATTAATTAAATATAGTTAATAATCTAATAATAATAAAAAAGTTAAAAATCAGAAGTAAGTAGACTTTTTTAAAAATAACAATTTAATACATTTTGTTTACAAATAAATCTATGAGCGGTATAAATTTCTGGTCTCTCTAAGCAGACTTTGCTTAGATACTTTAAATAACAAATACGACCGCTCAGCACGACGTCTACAAGGCAACTGAGTACGTAGAACTCGTCGCATAGTATTTTATACTTTCATACTTCTTGTTTTTTTTTCCATCTACCGCCATTATTTCTAAAAATAGATAAAAACGTCTATAGTATTATCAAAACCATTTATGTGTATACGAAAACAATGTTGTATCGACTATATTTCAATATTAACAATTGAAGATCACCAATAAAATAAAGAAAGAAAAAATAATAACTATAATAACGCGAAACTTAGGGCGAATAAATCAACATTAATACATCAGGCGCGCTGCGGACAATGGAGGAATTGGAAGGAATATTTGATCGAATGGGATACACTTTTATTATGTTATATAATAATATCCAAGCCTGCGTTTATTAGATTGGCTACCAGGAGAATAATTAAGTTTTATCCGTCAGGTTGTTTTTAACAGACTACAAATCGGAGGAGGTTATCAATTCGATTGCTATTTATTTTTATACTAGCGGCCCGCTCCGGCTTCGCGTGGGTATAAAATATATAGCCTATGTCATTCACTGAAAAAATGATTAAAATCGATCCAGTAGTTTTGATTTATTCATTACTGTTTTGATAAATCTCGTAGGGTTTGTTGCAATGTAAGCGGAAAAAATCACATTAGAACCCTCAAAAATAACAGTATTTCTCCACTATTTAATGGATGTTATTATACATATAAACCTTCCTCTTCAATCACTCTATCTATTACAAAAACCGCCTCAAAACGCGTTGCGTAGTTTTAAAGATTTAATTTTTTTTTTTTTTCGGAATGTGTATTGCTGTTGGCCCTACTGGCCTTGACAGCGTCACCGGGCGGGGGCCGAGTACTGAGACTCAGCCGTGATAAAGGGACAGCCCTCAAGGGGGCTCAAATTTGATTCCGTCCTTAGGGTGCCTCCTGCGAAGCCGAACCACGGCTAAGGACGTCATCGGAGATGGAGGCAGCGCTCCGAGCGCATTCTATACAATAGACTCACCCGACGGTGTGAGCGCTACGCGACGTGCGAAACAAAGGACCTCGTCCTCGCCGGCGAGGACGGTGTTGTCTGCGTGTCTGTGCTGTGTAAGGGGCATTTTCTAATGTAATCCTATCGTCAGGATCTTGCAGGACGTGCTTAGGACGCCTTACCTTTGTCAGTTAGTTACATCGGTCTGTTTAGATACAAGCATGTCTAATCAAAGAATTTGAATGGAAAGTAGTTTGATCGAAATAATTTTGCGATAAGCGCTTCAAATGTTTGGGGATCGAATCGATTTCAAAGTCTCTATGGAGATCTACATTGCGAACGTACCACGGACAGCCCGAGGCCATGCGTAAGAAACGGTTCTGAATTATTTGTAATTTATTAATTCTTCTGGCGTGGACGTGCGTACAGATTTAAGCATACATCCCTATGTAGTCGCTTTCTCTGTCCCTATATCCCTATATAGGGACAGAGAAAGCGACTTTATTATATACTATGTAGTGACGTGTACACCGATTACGCTGATATTTGGACGCAAATAAGCAATACCATGTCAACCCACATGAATGTCATTTCGAGAAAAATGCGTTTGAAAAAATTTTGAACAACAACATATTTCGTATATAATATAACCCAAAACGTTTAAAATAATAGATAAATTGCATGGTTAAAAAATGGCTTTTTAGAAGTTTTAAAGCTTAAAACCCTACAAATATTAAAGAAAAATGTTCTTCAGCCATTTACCAACACTTCTGAATATATGACTCAGTTTTTTCAATTTTGTGGGTATTGCTTATTTGCGTCCATTTATATTCCGATTTACGTGATATAGAACAATATTGTAGTACAGTAAAGAGTTATACATAGCGATAATATCTGCTAGGTATTTAGTTTTATTATTATACTAAGGTTGTACGTAGAATAAACAATTATAATTTTCTAATATTAAAATATGACCAAAAAGAAAGGTAAAAATATACAATAAATAGCAATTTATATTATAAATAGAAACAATATTGTCATAAATAACTAAACATATTTAAATAAATAAACTAAACTAGCATATGGTTTTGGTCTTAAATGCTATATATGTATATCCTTTAAAATGGGAAACAAGAATCAAATTTTACAACCAATACTAAAATGTGACAATTTGCTTGAACGCCACTGATCTTGTTGCAATTGCATCCAAAATGACAGTGAAGCCAACTTTATGTTGCATTGCACCGTGCAAACGTATACATACCGAAGAATTTTTACTATCGTTATAATAAATGAATCGAATTTGAACTTTAGTACGCACATGTTAAAGTACAATTTTGCATAAAAGATATAGGAACTACTGCCTTTTGGACTAACTGTACTGTCATGGTAGTCTATAGATAGGTGACCAAAACATGCTATTTCAACTAGAGGCTTCAGTTCTTCAAATTGCATTTGAAATCACGGCTGTCAATATTTTATAAATGTCTATGTTTTCGTTAAAAGAACGATAGATTTGAAAGTGCGTCGTAATGTGAAGAAAGTACGCCCGAAAAGGACGATTACGATTACGATTTTTAAGGCGTCGGGATGTGACGACCCCATCGCCCGCTGTTGGGATAACCTCTGTCACAACAGCGATTATTCCACCAGTGCAATCAGTCACACTGGTGGTAGGTCTTTTGTTGCAAGAGGCCGGCTAGGTAGGTACCACCGCAGTGTCCAATATTCTGCCGCCAAATAGTAGTGCTTAGGCACTACTGTGTTCCGGTTTGAAGGGCATTGTACGCTAGTGAAATTACTGGGCGAACGAGATTTAAGAACTAATATCTCGAGGTTGGCGACGCGTGAGTGGCACTTACTAATGGTGCTACAAGCGCTCATAGGCTACGGCAACCACTTACCATCAGGTGGGCCGTATGCTTGTTTGCCAACGTCTAACATAAAAAAAAGATGAAATGTGTGGATGAGGATATGGGTGGAAAGAGAGTGAATGCAGAGTTGACGAATGATAGAACACAATGGAAGAAGAAGACGTGTTGTGCCCACCCCACTTAGTGAGATAAAGACAAGAAGAAGACGAAGAAGTGTTCTGTGTTGTCATATGATGTAATAATTCAAAAAATCCAGGCAGTATCTATTATTATTGAAATTATCACTTCTCGTGACTGCTCGTCAGCCGCGTTTCGAGGTCAGTCAGAGTATAACCCGTTGAATCTTGCGGGTAGGAAGGGCAAGGGTGGCTAGCTCAGTTTGCCTTCTGAAACAATATTAGCCGCTTGGACTCTACTTCGACTTAGCATCAGGTTTAGTAGTCGTCTGTCTTCCAGGCTAAATAAAAAAAGAGTTCAAAATATTAAATTAAAATTAATTTGTAAAGTTTTGATAAGAAAATACCTTGTTTCTGGTTGCTCGTGTCACGCGCGACGTAACTTCATTATGGCTGCTGATTTTAGCGGCAAGGTTTAACAGTTCGTTAGCTATCCCGAGTCTTGGAACGGAATTAAAGGTGGGGCTTATATGACACACGACAAAACGTTACACAAAACGATACATGATGCTAAAAAGTGACAAGCCACTTTAGTTGCCTAGTATATACCAACAAAAAATCAACAACCTAAATTGGAAATAGTAATAGTAAGTGTTAAATTTTGACTATGTATATTTCTTGACGTACGACCGTATTAAAGAAATACATCCATAGAAAGCTTAGTAATTACCTTATTGCCACAATTGTGACTTATGAACCACAAGCGGTTTTCTTATGATTGCTGTATAAGCTATTCGATATCCGGAGCAGCATTCGATAAGCGTACGTAGCCATGTAATGTGAAACTTTGTGTATATGAGCCATTTAATGTGAAAACGTGACAGCATGAGTGGGAGAAATCTAGAAGCAAGGCGACGACACGTGTTTCGTAAGTAATAAATAACTTTTCAAATTTATAGTATTTTATTATTAAGATTTCTGAGAATACAAGCCACTAAATAAATTCTTAATAAAAGGCTTATGGATAACATTTACATAGCTTCCTAAGCACAGCGAAATCCTTGAATTTGCATCGAAACAAGCGTAAAAAGACCGAAACCTTTATTATAGACGGCAAGACCCTTAGTACTTTTGTCTAATACTATATATAAGATTTTGCAACATGCGCCATTCTAGCACTAATAATTCTCTAAGATAAATCTTATTACACTTTTATTTTAATTATAAATAATAAACGCTACACATCCAACAGCCCCCATTAGGATAGTTATATCTTGTGTCGGGAGTCCGGAAACATACGCAATTACAAGGACAAACGCACCCAGACCGGAAAAAATGTCTGTATGGTCAATATAAACATCAGCTCTGAGTGGGAATCGAAACCGCGAACTGTGGCGCTTAAAGCGGGTTCGCTACCGCTGCGCTACAACGTCGTCGCTTAAATTGAAGCTTGAGCTTGATTTAAAAGTTTAACACATACACAATCACTCTGCATAATCCTCTTTCCGCTTGCGGATTACGTTGGTTTTCCATATAATAATATTCTTAATAAGTTATTACTTTTTTTTTATGTTAGAAGTTGGCAAACAAGCATACGGCCCACCTAATAGTAAGTGGTTGCCGTAGCCTATGAGCGCTTGCAGCACCATTAGTAGGTGCCACTCACGCGTTGCCAACCTCGAGATATTAGTTCTTAAATCTCGTCCGCCCAGTAATTTCACTAGCGTACAGTGCCCTTCAAACCGGAACACAGTAGTGCCTAAGCACTACTATTTGGCGGCAGAATATTTGACACTGCGGTGGTACCTACCTAGCCGGCCTCTTGCACAGAAGACCTACCACCAGTGTGACTGATTGCACTGGTGGAATAATCTCTCCTGTGACAGAGGTTATCCTAAAAGCGGGCGATGGGGTCGTCACATCCCGACGCCGGAGAAAACTTAAAAATTATATCGACATATATAATGAAAATTGACTGTTTGTTACGTAAATTTATATGAATGTATTTAAACTAAGGGTCCTTTGTAAAAAAAAAAATAACCTTTAAAATGTTTGTTTCTTAGTTTGTATGATTGTTCCGGCTAATCTGCGAATCGGCGGGATCGAATTTAACAGAACTTTAGAACTCTTAAAGTAGAAAAAGAAATTAGAAATATTAAATTTTATATAATTATAAAAATATTTAAAAAAATCATGATCTTAATTCTCAATAATTTAAAAAACGTAATCCAATTTTTGAACTCAGTATATTTTACATCTTAAAAAAAAATGTCAAGAAACGTCAGCATGAAAACTCAGAATAACTGTATTTTTACTTTCAAATTAATGAAAGTATGAAAATTTTAAATGTCATAATTCGTAAATTGAAATAACATTAGTCCAGTAACATCCAAATAGTCCAACACACACGAGCGACGGCAGTCTGACGCAACACGTCACATTTTCACTTCAAAAATTAAACAGAACATTTTGGCAAACAACGACGCATATAAAATAAAAACACAAGTATACTCCACTCATCTGATATTCCAAACGCGCATTTTTCCCACTGTACATTTCCCGCAAAGCAAACTTGACTGCGACATCGGAACGCCGAGCTGTATCCTGCTTTATTACATTAGGGGACAAGTCACAAGAAAGAAGTTGATCAACATAAAAACTTCTTGTTATGCGTTACTTAACAACAATTATTGTTACGTTGTTGTTACAGTTGTTGTTGTTTTACTGAATAGCAGGAGTTATAATTGTGTTATGTACGAATTAATATCATGTACCTTACTTAATCCTATACCATTGTCTCTGTCGGATTTTATTTCAACTTTTGTTTATGGTACGGGATATTTTTGTTGTTCTTAACCGGTTTTGATGTCTATTCTTGGATAAGATATGATTTGCGATCAACGACTGTCACCGAGTGGCCAAAACTTCTCAAACAATAAGAGGGTTTTCTGACTTGCTTTTTTTAGCATATACGGTCGTTTAGGCATATTCTACACGTGCGTTTTATTTCACCCTTCAAAAAGCCGAACGCGCGTACACAGGCTTATTCTAGCTTATCACGTGTGTCACCAATACAATATTCTTTATTTAACATTAATCCAGTCCAGCATACCAGGGGAGCTACTATCTGGCGCCCTATTCAAATGATGACCTAAACTTAGGTGTGTCGCTATTTCGTACCAAGACATTTGGCACTGTACGCTAGTGAAATTACTGGGCAGAGGAGATTTAAGAACTAATATCTCGAGGTTGGCAACGCTTGAGTGGCACCTACTAATGGTGCTGCAAGCGCTCATAGGCTACGGCAACCACTTACCATCAGGTGGTCCGTATGCTTGTTTGCCAACTACTAACATAAAAAAAAAAAAACATATTATACCATATAAAATCTGAATCGTTTTACTAACTGAATTGAATTGCATGGCAATAGAATTATTATTAAAAGTTCATGATAGACCCCGGTGTTTTGAATAGAAAACGCAGACAATAAATAAATCGCTTATTACTTCGACCACACAATAAAACTCGCATGACCTACTCGTAGTAGAAGAGTTTGAAAATATTTCCTTTATTTATAAACGGTATATTTCGTGTATTGGAAACTTCTAATACGAGCGATGCACGCACTGCTGCTATTTCAAAAAAGTATAATAAAATTATTAAACTTTTTAGACTATCAAAACAAAAGTGATTACATGAAAATTCTTATTATCCGTTCTTTATCGGTATACCGGTACTACTTGTTCAAATTTAATGAAATTTGAAATATACGTGTTTATACAATGCCTGCTTGGTTACTGAAAATTCAGGCTTTTAGTTTTATCCACAACAAAGTTATAAGGGGTCGAAAATGACCTGAACTGCCTCTGAGAAAAGGTTGGTACTGCCGTGCCGCTTTTTTGCTTGACTTGGCGGGGGCACTACCTTGGCCCCAGAAAAATCGTTAATCGCGGAGGTGAATCTGCGGGTACAAGCTAGTTAGGTATATAAACGAAAACCAAATTCATTGTTATATTTGACGACATTGTGGCACAGTGTCGCGGTTTGGATTCCCGCTCGGAGCATATATATGTTAGTATTGACGATGCAAGCATATTTCCCAGTCTGGGTATATTTATCCTCTATCTATCCTCTATGTCTATGTGTTTCCTGACTCCCGACACAGGATATCCCCTAGTAGTACCCTCCGTTGAGTGGGCAGCCTTTATTTATTTATCAATCATCGATTGAAATTGACACCGTTGTGGCGTTGTGGGTAGCGAGTCTGCCTTTAGTCTCGACGGTTGCGGGTTCGATTCCCGCTCGGGCAGATGTTTGTTAAAATTTCTGTCTCGGTCTGGGCGTTTGTCCGTGTGGGTCTCCCCACCGTGCCTCGGAGAGCACGTTAAGCTGTCGGTCCCGGTTATTATCAATAACATCTTATAATAACCGTTAACTCTTGATAAGTGAATTGCTCTTATCCAATGAGTTACTGGTTCGCCCTTAGGGTTGCGGAGGTCAGATGGCAATCGCTCCGTGTAAAAACCAGTAACCTGTCAAATCCGGATAAGAGTAATAAGCAGACCCTGGGTACATAAAATACCGGGAATAATGCTAGGATGAAGAAGAATCATCGATTGAAATCATATAAAGAACCTCTCCTATAACTAAGAAATATTCCTTTTCCTCGTCGTTATAAGTTACAATAACAAAAGAAAGTGACAGCAAGTTATCCTACCGAAGCATGAAATATCGATTATGCGTTTGACCCGACTCGAACTGATCCCCACTTTATCGCACGAATACGAATCCTATCTGTAACACTGCTATTAGATCTCAAGAGAAAAACTTTTACCCTTTTTAAGGTTCCGTATCTTAAAGGCTGCCAAAAGAAACCTTTGCTGTGAGTGGGCAGTGCTATGAACAGTAATTTATAGAGAGTTGATATTTACACATAATGGGTATTTCTGTTGCCACTACAAAAAAACAAATCGTGAAATGATAAAGATGGTTGCCATACTAAAAACTAAATAATAAATAAATAAATAAAATAAACGCTACACACTCAACGGCCCCCATTAGGATATTGATGTCCTGTGTCGGGGGTCCGGAAACATACACAATGACAAGGACAAATACACCCAGACCGGAAAATATGCTTGCATGGTCAATACAAACATATTATGCTCCGAGCCGCAATCGAACTCGCGACCTGTGGCGTTTAAGGCAGATTCGCTACCGCTGCGCCACAACGTCGTCAATGTTTTTATTCTATGAGGGAATCCTTTAGGAGCGAATCTGACACGCACTTTTTTGGATAAGTTTCAATTTAACAGATTCTATTCATAATTGTAGACAGCATCGTAAACCTAGAATCCAAGGTCAAAGTGAATTAAAATTATACGAAATATTTTATATATACGACAATTTCAATACATATTAGTTACCTTTTACCTTTTACCGGCGTCGGGATGTGACGACCCCATCGCCCGCTGTTGGGATCACTTCTGTCACAGCAGAGATTATTCCACCAGTGCAATCAGTCATACTGGTGGTAGGTCTTTTGTTGCAAAAGGCCGGCTAGGTAGGTACCACCGCAATTTGAAATATTCTGCCGCCAAATAGTAGTGCTTAAACCTTCAAACCGAAACACAGTAATGCCGTGTTTCGGTTTGAAGGGAACTGTACGCTAGTGAAATTACTGGGCAGAGGAGATTTATGAACCAATATCTCGAGGTTGGCAACGCGTGAGTGGCACCTACTAATGGTGCTGCAAGCGCTCATAGGCTACGGCAACCACTTACCATCAGGTGGGCCGTATGCTTGTTTGCCAACTTTTAATATATAAAAACAAAAAAAAACCTTTTCATGAATCAGACAAACTGATTTAATGAAATGTTTGTAAAGATATTATGTAAGCTTTGTATATATATAATTTGTATAAATTTTTTCTTCATTATGGTTGGCAAACAAGCTTCTGGTTCACCTGATGGTAAACAATCACCGCAACATTTGAAAGCGAGCGATACTTGAAGTATATGATACTTCAAGTATCGTTGCCAACCCAAGCGATAGGAGGGAAGGGATAAGAAGGGAATAAAGAAAGAGAACAGGGGGGATGGAAGATTGGGCCTCCAGGGTTGTCACTCATCGCACGTAACGTAACAGTCCTCTGTTACTTTACGTCAATTTTCTGTGAGGGTAGTACTTGCACCACACACACCGACACCGTTGACACCGTTGTGGCGTTATGGGTAGCGAGTCTGCCTTTAGTCTCGACGGTTGCGGGTTCGATTCCTGCTCGGGCAGATGTTTGTTAAAATTTCTGTCTCGGTCTGGGCATTTGTCCGTGTGGGTCCCCACCGTGCCTCGGAGAGCACGTTAAGCTGTCGGTCCCGGTTATTATCAATAACATCTGATAGTAATTGTTAACTCTTGATAAGTAAATTGCTCTTATCCAATGAGTTACTGGTTCGCCCTTAGGGTTGCGGAGGTCAGACGGCAATCGCTCCGTGTAAAAACTAGTAACCTGCCAAATCCGGATAAGAGTAATAAGCAGACCCTGGGTACACAAAATACCGGGAATAATGCTGGGATGAAGATGAAGAAGGGTAGTACTTGCGCCGTAGAGCCGTCTATTTGTGCTGGGCACTGAAGCACGGCTCTAGTATTACCTAAGGAAAGCTAACAAAAGCTATTAGTATATACTAGAACAGGTACCGTAGATTAGATTTTTATTAACTCACCTTCGATCGAGTTGATCGATTTTAGTAAAATATCAAACATATAAATATTTTGGTGCATGGCGAAGTATAGAACCTATTTAATACGTTGGATTAAAGGACATCATTTGAAAAAGATGTCATTCTAACGCATCGTCACAATGATGGTTACTTCAATATTTTACAATACAGAAAATTATTGTCGTACCGCATATAAAGGGACGAATCGTTGAAATTCGATGTAGTAGTTACAGTGCTGTGCAATTTATTGTATTATCTAGTAAAGGGATTAAAAGCATTGTTGGTTACAATAAGTTGCTTATAATGTTAACCTACTTGGATGGAATCCTTAACTTAGTTTGATGCTAAATGAATACTGAATAAAACCACAGGAGTGGCTTTAAATATAAATATTTGATTGATATGATTTGAATGAAATTTAGTTAACTTTAATAAGATTAAAAGGTCTTTTTGAATGGATTAAAATACAATGTACATTTACAGTTCACTAATTACAGTTTGTATATAAATAAAGAAACCCTCTTTACCCACTTCTGCCTTCAATTCTTACCTTAACGGCTCTCACTTGAGACCCCTAGACTCTTCAGTATTCATCGCTCCAATTACCGCTGCCTATAGATCGCGGTCACATTACAATAACAACCATTGTATCAATTTACGAAACCAATTATCGTAAAGAAATATCCAGTCACTATAAAGTTTAGTAATTATAAAACAATGTACTCTATTGTATTAAATTTTATTGTTGGAAGAGCCTTTTTTACACGTGGCTGTCACAACTCATAAAGGTTATTAAAGTATAAATATTAATAGCATTTTAATCACGGATATTTTTGTTTTAATGAAGGATCAGGTAAGCTTAAAAATTCCTTATCAGTATTTCTATTGCTGATTTTAATAAACAATCTCAATCCTTTTTAGCGGTCTGAGATTGCATTTATGATCTAAAAATACGAAAATAGGTTTTAATACCCTAATCTTAATTCAAGATCAATTTCATTCTAAGATCGCGATCGATCGCGATGCGATCTACCGATCGATTACCGAAACCCGCAGTCGTCAGTGATCCTGAAGTTTTTCTTTATTTCAGACGTATGTTTATTTAATATTTTAGAGAGTTAATATTTTTTCGTGAGAAGTCACCGCATTGCCAACCCAAGGGATAGGGGAAAGTAGGAGAAGGAAAAAGGAAAAGGAAGAAGCGCAACAGTACTCTGTTACTTTACGTCGATTTTCTGAGCAAGGGTAGTACTTCCCCTGTCGAGCCGATAATATTCTATGTTAGGGATAAATGTTTGACCAATGTCTGAAGCTCTGAAGCTTACTTGGAATTTTACAATACTATGAGAGTTGTTAAATTAGTCGATTTATTATTAACTTCTCTTGTAGGAGTTTTTAAATTATGACCTTTAAAGAGATTACCATCATCAGGTTACTTAACTCGATTAGCAAGCGGTGAGCCCCAAACTGACACTACTTGTAGTGCTGCGCATACGTTACGCATATTTCCAACGTTAAACAAATATTATTGACACACATATAAACTACAATGAAACGCTATAGAAGTCAGAAAGTGTAATATGCTGAAGTAATAGTGTTAACAATTTCACGTAGAACTTTCTATAACTTTATACGCAAAGAATTTGTAGAACATCCCACAGTAGAGCATTAAGAAACTGTGCTTTGGTGATGTTAACAAAGGAAGCAAGAAGTTCCAACTGTGAAATTCTCGTACAAGTAACGCTCGACGTTGTGAATTGCGAACAAGATGTCATAATTTACGAGTTATATATCAAAGTTAATCCATTGTGGTGTAAACAAGAAAAGAAATGTGTCTCGAGACACGTGGTATGAAGGAATTTCTTTTCGCTGATTATAATAATATAATTAATATTACTGACCTCGACCGGCTCGGCCAAAAGTATTAATTGTGTTTCTTACCATCACAAGCGTTTAAAACAAAACCCATAACAAATGAAATAAGCGATATTTTTCAGCAGCTTCATGTTAAAAACGCATGGAATTTTGATATAGTCATTCACTCGGCTATTTTTGTAACGAGAGTTTAAAAGCGTCGCGAGTTTTAATGAAACCGTACATCCTTCCCGCTCAGGAGTACTTAATTATAATCACTGCTGCTAGTAAGTAGTAATGACTGTAAATGGTTAACGATGTTTGTTTTTTTTTTAATATTAGTATTACTTTTTCAAGTCATTACTAATCCTTGTAGTACCCCTCCAAATAAACTCGGACCTTGCGCTAGAGTGGATACGATGGCTCTTTAACCATTGAAATATTGAGGTTGTGTTATTAATAATATGGTTCTATTACCATATAATAAACATGAAGCCTTGATAATTTTGCCCACTCCTTTTCCTTCAATAATTTTTCTCGGAGAGTAATATTAATGGTGAAAGGATGACATCATCCATCCATCCACTATAAAATTAATATATAATAATCAATAATGAATATAACATTGTTAAAAGTGTATTACATAGAGGGTCCATACACCTTCTATGTAATAAATTATTGTACAATATTTGCACAATCTTACAATAATACCCTCACAAGTTGATTGATATTATGCAGTCACCAGTATTGATTTATTTTTAAATGTATATTGATGTTGACCCTACTTGGCCTTGACAGAGTCACTCGGAGCATGAAAAAATGTGTATGAAAATTCGTCATATTAATATTTAAAAATAGTGAAATAGTTCATTCAATATAAAAGAACGACTGCATCAGAAATCAATACAAACTTAAACCACAGCACTTCATAAAACTTCTCAAGAATATTTGTAAGCAAGCGCCAAGTCATCTATAAAATTTCTCTCGTTCTGATTTGTGGGGTGAATCTCAAACAACCCTGGCACGTCTCAATAATTAAAACATTATTATTTTACAACAGTCTATCCGGACACGACTGCAGTAATTGCACAAAGTTTTCCATCCATCTCATTAAAACTATTTAAATTTACGAACGCGAAGTCAGGGTTTTTCGTGAATAGATTTGTTTTAAAATCCGGTCTCCTGTCACCCTAATACTTTAATCTTAATTGCAAGGTTAGCTTTTAATTAAGAGACTCATTAAATTATAAGAATTCCTTTGAAACTTCAATTTGCAAACAAGAACGTAATTTGATTTGCTGAATTATAAATTTCAATTAAAAATCTTGTTTTGATTTTGTAACATTGTATAAATTGTATCTAGAAACACCCTAGATTTATCGAAGACCACAGGTGGTTAGTTGCTGTTCGCTCTATAAAGTTTGCAATTTATACTTTTCTAGAGATTAATTTTTGTGAACTAATTATCTCTCCCTAAATTATGCAATATTCAAATATTTCATTAAAAATACTTACTAAAAAGTAAAAAACAAGGTACTGATATCAATACAACTTGAATGATAGTAAAGATATTACAGGCGGGGACATCTATTTATTTTTAAGTAATTTGCACGTTTCCATATAAAAATCAATAAATGATTAAGTTTTCGTTATAACAAAATGGCGTCTGGTTGTCGCTGTAAATTGTTAACTCAAATCATCAATATCCGCTTACGCGATGGGTCTATAGAATGCTACATAGGAACAAACACCCTCGTGCGTCGCACTTTGTGTCGCGCAATCGGGTAAAAATGAATCTTAGGATAATAATTAACTTCTTGTGATATTACGGACTTAGAATCTGAAAGATATTATGTGGTTACTGTTTTGGAATATGGAATGGAATTAAGTATTTCAGAGTAATGCTACGGAACTTCGGTGACGTAAATTCCATCGATCTGTTTCTTTCTGAACACTTAACGTTGTTGAAAAAGTCGACTGTGGTATTAAAACACGTAGTATAATGGGATAGCAAATAACTGAAAAATAAATTATTTTACAAATTTTAAAACGGACAAATATTTAAATCCTTTTCATTTACTTTATCAAATTTCACTACGTTATTTTGCCTATTATATTCTATCTTTCACTTTTAAATTATTTCAAAAAATGTTTTTTATCAATTAATTATTTTCAAATGTTTTCGTACTTAACAAATATTTGGCACGATTAATAATTTAATAAGAAGACTTGAGAGTTAAGGCAAAGTTCAATTTTCATATAAAATCATTCTAAAAGCAATTTAAAATCATTTAAAAAGAATATTTATCTTATTCTTAAATATCTTTATAAGAGTTTGTGGCGTACTTGGACCACAACCTTATATTTTATAATAAAACGCATCGTCCGATTAAAATTGCGCCAGCGGCTTAGAAGACCGGTTTCCGCGCCGCTCCTGCGCGCCCGCTACGACCAAGACCGATACTCGCTTTACGCCTCTCGCCTATGTATCACGCGCTTGCTTTGTTTATCATTTTGTACTTTACGTAATTGTTGCCTATTTAATAAAGTCTATAATATTCTATCTAAATAATAATTCATTCATTCCTATCGCTGTTAATTTTTATCCTTCCTTCTGAGTGAATTAAATACTTAGTTTTTCTTATTTTAATTTCTATTGTTTTATAATTTTAATTTGCTTTGAAAAGTTAGTTAGTAGTTTTCATTTATAATATAATAAGAGCCACATCTCTTTTTTTTTTTGCGTTTTTTTTTTTTTTCTCCACCAACCACAAGTTCAATGTTTTAACAAAGAAATGCCAAGCTCCAGGGGATTAGATTATTCTGCTTCTGACTTATAAAATAATTTCTGGTTTCTGGTTCGCCCTTAGGTTTGCAACGGTCAGATAGCAATCGTTTATGTAAAAACTAACAGCCTGTCAAATCCGGATAAGAGTAAAATCAGGGTAAACACCAGGATTAATAGGATGAAGAAAATACGTAATTATACAAAAATATATTTAAATAATTTGTTTGCTTGCAATTTCCTTACTTACATTCAAGTTCTAATTGGACGCAAATAAGCAGTACCATGTCAACCCACACGAATGTCATTTCGAGAAAAACGCGTTTGAAAATTTTGAACAACTTGCTTTATTTGATTTTTTTATGTATTGGTCAAGTTTTTGGCAATTTCAGATTTATGTAAGTTAATATACTTATTTGCACAAAAAATAAGTATACAAACTGCATATTTCGTATATAATATAACCCAAAACGTTTAAAAATACATAAATTGCATGATTGAAAAAATGGCTTTTTAGAAGTTTTAAAGCTTTAAACCCTACAAATATTAAAGAAAAATGCTCTTCAGCCATTTACCAACACTTCTGCATATATAACTCAGTTTTTTCAATTTTGTGGGTTGACATGGTATTGCTTATTTGCGTCCATTACAGTAATACCATTTTTTTTATGCTGTAAGTATTTTTAGTATGCAATAATTAGCATTCAAGTGCCTGGTGGACCACGCACAGTGGAATCTAAAGGGCTCCTTAGCTTTATGATGAAGAATCGTTAAGATTGACGAATTTATTGAATTAAAAGCGGCCGCAAATATAAGTTAGTAATTTCATACTATTGATTAAAAATAATATGAAAAACAAAGTCATGGGAATAATCTTATATATCTCTGAAATTTATTAACGTATTTTCTTAAAAATAATTATCGTTGAAAGTTCTTATATAGTTGAATAGTTAGAGGGTTTAATTGTTGCGACTTTAGGATCTAATATCTCAAAAAATACTGACTTAATGAAAAAAGTCGAAATGAAACATCATTATTATTTTTAAAGACCTATTCAAAGATACCTTATACGTTGCCGTTTAAACTTTTCAACCTTTAGTTACATGTATGAACTGCTACCCTTAGTTTTTAAATCTTTTATTATTTCAATACAAAACCCTGCCGTTTCATAGTATTCACATATTTAGCAAATTTCGTATAGAGCCAATAGACTCCGACTAATTGACTGTGACATACGAACGTACAGACAGACATGATAAAACTATTAAGGTTCCGTTTTCGCCATTTGGCTACGAAACCCTAAAAATGGATTGCATTATAATATTTCCTAATAAAATACAGTTTATGAGATATAAACTGTATTTTTGCCTACATTCGTGTATTTCTCAACACGTCGCCATCTTTAGCGACGTTCTTCGCCCTTACGTACATCACTTTAATATTTAATAAAATCGTTCCTACAGGATCCGAGTGTTTACACACTTGTCTAATATTAAAGTATGTCGTGTTTCTCTGCTTCAGAGAATATACTAAGTCAGAATTTTATAAATTGTATTTAAAGTCAGTAAATATATAATTTGACGTAGGAGCATTAATCGTACCTTTAGAACGAAAACGATACAATAAAACGACAATTTAGTTATCAACGTAGAATTACTTAAAAAGAAATTCTCTGTGAAACAATAGTCCAAACATAGCCATATCCGAGCGTATGTAACTGACGTAAATAAGTAAGATAATATAATATATGAAAGATTGTGCAGGTGTCAATATTTTAAACTTTTTTGTTGATTCCCAAAACTTGCTTTTTGATGACGTAACTCACGTCATCTGAAAGTGCAATGATTTTTTATACAACAAAAAACCCAAAACTTTAAAAATGGAGTAATAATAAAAATGAAAATCTACATTTTGTTGTATAAGAAAATTAAACGACAAAGTAAATCAAACAAACAGTCGCAATAAACAAGTGAACGTATTTTTTGCCCAAACAAACCGATATTGGTACATTAAACAATTTTATTGCTTCGTCAGCAATAATACCCGACTGTAATGAAAGCTGTTACAGTATGAATAATGTGACCATTTCTATTTTATACTAAAACGGGACATTTAATTTTTAGTCCAGAATAGTATACCTACACTTGCCTTTTCAATTGCTAAAAGTGTTACTTGTCAATTAAAATGGTCCAAATTTCATACTATTAACAACTTAATATATATTTTCATGACAGTCTCCTCCGCAACGGAACTTTTGGTCACGCATTTTTCTATAAATCTATTGACATGGAGAGTCAAACTTTGTAACGTTTTGCTTCTCTTACTTTGTTCTCTTACTCTCTTACCTAATGTACACACATTAGGATTTATAATGAAAACTCACAAACTTTTAATACTTGATATTAAATTTCATTTGTACTTGACATTTGTGAAGTAATCTTAGCTAAATTGGCACAACTGGAAGCCAATAACGTAGGAATTGAATTGAATTAAGCTTCATAATAGATTTCATTTTTTAATGGCTTATGTTTCACTAAACTATGACAATCACAACGATTGTATATTCGTAAAATTCCATCAAGCCGTTAAGCTACAAAACATGTCAAAAATAGACATATAGACCTAACATTAAATACATTACTCTCCTGGTATTTTCAGGTAAATGCAGTAAGATAATCCTATTATAATGAAAAACACTTTTTTTTAAGTCAGAAATCACTCTATAGAATTTTATTGTTTCGAATGCTGTTCATTAATAATTCTTTCACAAAGTCCCCGTAACTCATTTAGAATAACAAAGGCCGTGTCAAATTCTGGACTTGTCAGAATTAATAAAGAAGCACTTTGTTTTTTTAAGATGATTTTTATGAAAAAATTTTGAAACTGTTTCAAATAAATGAGCAAAATTCTTCATGACGTTCATAGTATTTTTTTTAAAGAAAATACTTTTTCCAATACCCATAACGTTTTTTATCTATAACACCTGAAATCATTAATTTAACCGTTGTGAAAATTTCGTTAATTTAATATCAGCTATAACGGGACTAAATATTTAAGATATTTTGTATGTAATTCAGAGGTGTGAACCCATAACAATTATTTTTAAGTTTTTTCATCCTTTGGCCATAGAATCACGGTCATACCAATAATAAAAATTTAGTAAATTTAATTATCTTGCATTTGTAGGGTAACATAAGGGGGCCGGCGGGTTTCTGAGAGACCGTCAACTCGCTGAAGGAGTCCGCAGAGAGGATTCGCGAGGGCGATCCCCAAGCAGACCCGATCCGAAGACTGATTTCTGGAGACAGGAGGCATCACATCGCGCGCTTGCTTGTTTCACCGTAGAAGAGCTACAGAGGGTGCATTTTGCTCCGCCGAAATTCATCCCCGAAGACCCTCCCCCTCTCAGGGTTTGGTGCTTGGACAATGCAATAACCTTTTATATTTTTACCCTACGACGATAAGGAACCCTTTATGTGCATGTTCGACAGGTAATTGACCAGTTTTTGAATCTTACTTTAATCTAAAAACTCATTTTTTCAATTAGCCAATAAATAGAAGAATATAGCGAATATTAAATAGCTTACCAGCATTTTAATATTAAATATTACCACCTAACTAATGCTGGTGGATTATAATAAAGCAGACCGCACGCAAAGATAAAAATAACAGTAAAGTATAATGGACTGGTAAGATACGGAAGAGTTTCGTAATGTTAACCTAATTAAAACTGTTATGGAGCTGAAGACTGCTCTTTCAGGTTGTTGGTTAAATGAAGGCCGTTTACATTTTGTCTTTGCGATATCTTTCATTATAAATTATAATAACGTTTTAAAATACATAAAATAATTTTAAAATATACTATCAGCATCGGTCACTATAAATATTTGATTTTTATCTTCGTATTATTTTTACATTATTAAAATTGGCAAACGAAAATATCTTACTATTCTCTCTTAATGGTAACGATATCAAATGAATGACAGTATGCCTGTATAACTTAATAATAATTTTATTTTAAGTGATCCTTAAATATTAAAATTATAATTATTTAGTACTCAAATTCAGTATTGACGTTGATTAACGTGTTACGTGGTAAGTATTAGAAAAAGGAAGAAATATTGTATTTTTTTTTATACTTGACCCTAACGATATCATGTAAACGGGATATACCACATAAAAACATGCTGTGAACGTAATACTTGACGAGTTCTTGAAGGATTAACATTTTGTGACGGTCTCTGTACTTTGTGAGAAACTCTATTGGTGCTTACGAAATATAGTGATAAGGAAATAACTAAAATGAAAATATTTCGACACAACAAAACTTTATCCCGAAGACGGCACGTGTAAAAACGAGGTAGGAGATAGAATTAGATTTAACATAAGGAAATATTTTAATATAATAAGAAATTGCGTAATATGTTACAATGAAATGCTACATGACAAAATACGATTATATTTTTTTGCCTACATATTTCGTGTATTTCTCCATCATATTGCTCCTGAATACCCCTTAATATTAAATATAATTTTTCCCACAGGATGTAATATCTATGCATGTTAGATGCACATAATTAAGTAATTGAATTTTCCTAATTTTCCTCCTTTCTAAGTGTTATCAAAAACATAGGCTTCTAATGAGTTATCGACCATTATTAAATAAATATTTATAAATATCTATAAATATCGGACATCGCGACAAACCTCTTAACTTCATCCATACCACCTCGATGTCTTGAAATCCACAACAGCGCGATTTAGAAGACATTTTCTTCCCCACACAACCACTCTGTGGAATCAACTTCCGCCGGCGGTCTTTCCGAACCGATACGACTTGGGAACCTTCAAGAGAATAGCGTATTCTTTCCTTAAAGGTCGGCAACGCGCCTGCATGCCTTCTGGTGTTGCAGATGTTCATGGGCGGCGGTGATTGCTTAACATCAGGTGAGCCTCCTGCCCGTTTGCCCCTCTTACATAAAAAAATAATAATAACTGTTGGGACCAACATTTTAAATTGACTTTGTAGAATAATTTCACTAGCTACAATGTCCTACTTCTTTGCGGTAGAATATCTGACACTACGGTGGTACCTGCCTTGCCAGCCTCATTCAATCATCATCATCTGAGGCGTTACAGCCGCGGTTGGGCCTTAGCCTGGTCCAGTAAATATCTCCAGTCCGATCTATTCATGGCTTTCCTTCTCCAACTTATCACCCCTAAGATCTTTCTGTCCTGTTCGATGCCATCCAACCATCTGAGCTTGGGCCTGCCTCTATTTCTGCAGCGCTCCGGCCGGCCTTCTTTCCGGCGTTTTAGTACTCTAGCCTTGTCCATTCGTACCACGTGCCCACCGCAAGCGTCCGATCTTTATGGATCTTTTTGGTTCAGTTGGTATAACTCGAGCTTCTAACGCATTCGCCATCTATCATCTTCCATCACAGCTCCGAAGATGAGCCTTAATATCTTACGCTCAAATACCAAGAAGGAATTCTCGTCTTTTTTGCTCAGCACCCAACATTCAGAACCGTAGGTGAGTATAGGCCTTAATAAGGTTTTGTAAAGAAGAAGTTTTATGCTTCATGAGAGCAATTTCGAGCGAAAATATCTTAGCAGATCGAAATAGCACTTGTTGGCGGCATTTATTCTCCTGCTTATATCTTAAGACATATCGTTCTTAGGGGTTACCAAGGGCCCAAGATATACGAATTCATTGACATTAGTGAACGTGTTATTTCATACAATAAAAGGCCAGGCCAAATCAGCTGTTGTTAATAAAGAATACCTTACGGTATGTATGTAGAATAATTCGTTATTGAATTTAATTTTTTAGGAAGTTTCATAGTATAATTTCATAAAAGTATAATAAATTTTACAATGTTATCAATATTAAATTTCTAGGCATAAAGGAACAAAGAAAGAAATGGAACTCATAATTATTTCTTTGAAATGAAAAATACTCATATTTTCTTTCGAGTCAAAAGTCGCTACGATGGATTTTAATGTTTTTAATAATTTATTTTCTAATTCCCCGTAGTACGTTTAGAAAAAGAAAAGTCGTGTCAAATTCTCAAATTCTGAACTTGTCAGGTTTAATAAAAAATCGCGTTTCCTTTTCAAAGTAAGTGAAGAAATCTCAGAAGGCCTCTAGGGCGGTGTCAGGTAAATGAAAAACATTTTTAATTATCTCTATAGCTAGCTTAACGAAGTAAGAATTTTCAATCATCTGCTACCCCGTTGGCTTACAAAGGATAAATTTGTAAACGTAAACAGACGAAGTGAACTTAATTTAAGATCGGGGAATCAACAAGTTGAATAATAAAGCGTTATCTGGGAAAATTAACGCCTATACGCTTGAATACTTCCGAAAACCATAATAACTGTCTAATGACTAAACTAGTGAATAAGTGAAATTGACGAGTTAGGAAAATGGTCAGTGGTATGTTCAACCCAAGCTAGAAAGTCTCCATAAAAAGTACGGTATAGCTAGACATTCAAAATTGATCACAGCATTAAACTAAAAATATGTAGCTGCATTGTTATAATTAATGTTTTGCATTATATATGTGATATATATATTTCTTTTATTTTTACAAACAAAGTCAAATTCAAATATTTTTATTCATCTTAATAAGCATTACACTTATTTGTTAAGTCAGATTTTACAACCGACTTCTAATTAAGCCTCTACCTCAGGTAGAGTCTTAATTAGAAGTCGAATAAAGCCGGCGAAAAAATATAGTTTTTTATCTTATTTTATTTGTTTTTTCACAAATAAATAAAAAAAGATAGTAAATAAATAAACGCTACACACTCAACGGCCCCCATTAGGATAATTATATCCTGTGTCGGGGGTCCGGAAACATTCCCAATGACAAGGACAAACACAACCAGACCGGAAAACATGCCTGTACGATTAATACAAACATGTGCTCCGAGCGGGAATCGAACCCGCAACCGTCGAGGCTTAAGGCAGACTCGCTACCCACAACGCCACAACGGTGTCAAGATAGGTTCATATTTAGATATAAATATTCTATAAAACGCGGAAAATTTGGTGTAACCGCTTTCAGTTTTTGAGTTACTTACTAAGGAGAAGGCCCGGCGTCTGATGATTTTTGTAAGGATTAAGAGCTGCTGTCACTGTTAATTTATTAAGTACCTACTACTTTGAAATAGAGATAACTACTTCGCCTTGCCTTTGGAGACTGCTAGCTTCCTATTTCGGATTTTTAAAAATATTTCGAGCAAATGCAAATAGGAAATCCAAGACCTGCTCACTAGCCTTTGGATAGCCCAGACGACTGACGCGATGAGAACACACAAACACCAAAGATTGACAGCAGAAACAATGGGACCAATACACGACACATATCTGGTGAAACGGCCCTCCTTTCGTATCTTCATATCATCACTCCCCAACGTCACTCTCAAACATACACTGTCGTATTGGTCACTCCACGGCGGATTAAGCCTGGCTGACATGAGGGATGTCAATTATTGCAATCTATGTTATAGGCTTATGTGTTATATCAATGAAAAGAATGTACTTTACTTTAAACAGTAAATTTAATTCGTAAAGTTTACCTTAGTAGCCATGCTTCTCCCAACAAAAAAGGAGTCGGTTCTCTCACAGAAAATTGGCGTAAAGCAATGCTACTGTTGCGTTTCGAGCGATGAGTGAGAGCGCCGACGGCTACTCTCTCTCCCCTCTATTCTTCCTTTTTTCCCTTCTCATCCCTTCCTTCTTGTTCCTTGAGTTGACAACGCGCATGTGATACTTCAAGTATCGCAAGCGTGCATATTTTGCGGTGTCTGCATACCATCAGGCGAACCATTTGCTTGTTTGCCAACCGTCACGAAATAAAAAAAATCATTAATTTTACATGAAGGTGAATTTGTGGAATTAAAACAACGGATAAAACGTTTTATAAAAAACAAAAACTGTTCAATGTAAGTATTCCAGGCGCCAGCTTGAATAATTCCTATGGTAGGTATTTTATTTTGAAATGCTAATGACTTAGTTAGTTAGTAGTTAGTAGTAGGGCTCCCTTTTCCACAATTAGACTCGTAATTTGGTCCTTTTTGTGTGTGGGATTGGCCAGTCTATTCCAACCAGCCCAGCTCCTTCCAGAAGTTCAGAACTTTCCTGGGACGTTCACAGACTTCTTGGAGCGACCTCATATCCTTGAGGATTTTTGCCCGTTGATCAGCCACCCCTGCACAGTCCAGGATTACATGGGTGACCGTCTCTTCCTCGTTCAGACAGCCCCTGCACAGGGGCTGTCCGTTACGCCGATTGTAAATAGGTGTTTATTTAGTGATATGTGCCCTGTAAGGGTGCTCACTAAAATTCGGAGGTCATGCTTGCTGAAGCCGAGGAGTCGTCTGGTCAGTCTTGGCGACGGTGCAGGCATCGCTTCTTTCGACTGTCGGCAGCTCGTGAGGTTTGCCCATCGGGCATTATGTTCGGTTTTGGTAAAGGCGCGTAGCCATGTGCGTATTTGGCTGTAGGGTATTGGCAGTAGGGGCATGGGGCCAGCCACCTGAGCCATTGATCCCCTTCTTGCCAGCTCATCGGCTGCGTCGTTACCTAGTGATCCACTATGTCCTTTAATCCATTGCAGGATTACCCTGTTGGCGGAGGCTATCCGCTCTAGGGACTTGTGACATTCGTAGATTAGCCCTGAGGTAATAGTATTACTCTGCAGTGCCATTAGTACGGCCATACTGTCGGAGATGATCCTGATATTATGATCGTTCATCTTCCGTCTCAGTACAGCGGTGGCTGCCTCCTTGATGGCTACACATTCGCATTGGAAAATGGAGCTGTGTTTGCCTAAGGGTATTAATATTTGTATGTTTAGTTCCTGTGAGAAGACACCAGCACCGGTTCCTGGCCCCATCTTTGAACCGTCTGTGTAGATTCTTACTTCACTTGTGTCTGATTGATCTTTCTCTTCTTCGAATAGTTGTATTAGGTAGTGCTTATGGAAAATGTTTACTTTTGGTATCCTGTCGCAGGGGCCTCGCAAAGGGATGCTGCTATTTTGCTCTGTCCCACAACGCTGCGAAGGTCCAGCGGTGTTAGGCCCAGGATGGTTTCCAGGGCCATTGTCGGAGTGGTACGCATGCAGCCCGTCATGGCTGTGCAAGCCAGTCTTTGGAATCGCTGCAGCTTGGTTTGAACAGTGGTAAGCTGTGTCCTGGGCCACCAAGCTATCGCACCGTAGGTGATAATCGGTCTTATGACTGCTGTATAGAGCCATCTGCAAATCTTTGGGGCAAGACCCCAGGATTTGCCCATGAGTCTTCTGCACTGCCAGAAGACTATGCTGGCTTTCTCTAATTTGTAGTCAATGTGTTTGTTCCAGAGCAACTTATTGTCAAGAGTGATACCCAGGTATTTGACTTCATTAGTAAGGCTCAGCTCGACATTGAACATCTTAGGTAGTGTTAACTGACCTATGCTGCGTTTGTTGGTGAAGAGAATAAGCTCCGTCTTTGACGGATTCACCGTTAAGTTGTGCTTTGTGCACCACTGTTCTACGATCTTAAAAGCGCGCCTCATGAGGTCGCATAGCACATTCTCAAAGGGACCCCCTATGAGAATGGTAAGATCGTCCGCATAGCCTACCGTGTACAGTCCCCGTTCATTCAGGTCTACGATGAGTTCGTCCACCACAACGTTCCACAGAAGCGGCGAGAGTACTCCCCCTTGCGGGCAGCCCCTCGCCACCACTGCTCGGGTGCTGGCGTTCACGGTAAATTGTATCGCTCTATACCTTAACATGTTGTCTATCCACCCGGCAATTGTTGTGTTGACTTCATGTTTGGTTAGCGCTTGGCTAATGCTGGTAAAGTTAGTCTTATCGAAGGCGCCTTCAATATCAATGAAGGCTCCAAGGGTTGATTGTTTATTTGATAAACCTTTCCCCACGCGAGATGTTACTCTGTGCAGGGCAGATTCTGTTGACTTGCCTGAACTATAGGCATGTTGGTTAGCGTGAAGCGGCTTACGTAAGAGGGCATTCGTTCTGATGTCCCTATCGCACAGTCTCTCTAGGGTCTTCATGCAGAAGGACGTGAGACTTATTGGTCTAAACGATTTTGGTTGCGTATAGTCGCTTTTGCCGGGCTTGGGGATGAATACTACTTTTACTTCCCTCCATTGGAGCGGCACATACCGGTGGGCCAGACATGATCTGTATATTACAGTAAGATGTTCGGCCAGCATGGTCTTGCCACTCCACTGCAATAAACCCGGGAAGACACCATCCAGGCCCGCAGATTTGAATGGGAGGAAGCTGTTGATTGCCCACCTTACCTTGTCAACATCGACTACACTGTGAGCAGTTGCCCAATCCGCCCGATCCACTGAGCTGCTCTGCATCGCCACGTCCCATGACTGGTCGTTGTCAATACGGCAGTCGGGGAAGTGCGTCTGCAGAAGAAGTTCGCAGGTCTCGGCGTCAGATTTAGTGTAGGTGCCGTCTGGTTTTTTCAAGCCGCCTAGGTTGCGCTCTGGATCACTTGACAGGATTTTCCTAACCTTGGCAGCTTGATTGGTTGATTCTATACTAGTGCAGAAGCGCCTCCAGCATTCGCGCTTCCTGTCCCGGATGCGCTTCTTGTAGTGGTACTGGGCTTGCTTGTAGGCATCCCAGTCTTCAGGTTCACGTTTGTTCTTAGCTCTGTTGAACAGCTTCCTTACTCTGGAGCGCAGTTTTTCCAGCTCCGTTCCCCACCATGTTTGTTTGCTGTTGGAACCAAGCTTGGGTGTAGTAAGTGGACACGCCTGTTCATAGCTGTTGATTAAAGTGGATGTGATTTTAGTTAAATGTGATTCAATACCTGCTGTACAATCATGCTCAGCTGGCAGATCGATGGACTGAAGCCCCTCACTTACCAGTTTACTGAATTTAGCGCGATCCGTTTTGCGCGGATTGCGCCTGGGTACTACAGGTTCGATGGTTATGCAAAGGTTGTACCTAATCCATCGGTGGTCCGAGCATGAAAGTTCATCTGACACGTGCCAGTCAGTTATGTACGAAGATACCCGCTCGGTTGCCAATGTGAGATCGATAATGGTCTGAGCGCGAGACGTAACAAACGTTGGCTCAGAACCCCTGTTAATAATGTTAAGATTGGTTGAGAAAAAGTACGTAAGCAAGTCCTCACCTCTTCTAATGACTTATGCAAAGACTTAGGTTTGCGATGTAACAATACATGTGAAAACGCGCGGAAGTAAGGTTCGTAAATCGGATCAACAGTGGAGCGAATATAGTAGAGGTCTTGTTAATAATTAAACGTTACATAAGTATATCAATAGTGGAAAATGGTAACAGCTATACCATTATGTATAATATTTTCTTACAGAATCGTATAATTCAATAATCCAATCTACTTGTCCTTCCTAGCATTATTCCTGGTATTTACCCAGGGTCTACATAAACTCCTATCCCGATTTGACGGGTTACTAGTTTTTACAGAGAGCGATTGCCATCTGACCTCAGTAACACAAAGGGCGAATCTGTAACTCATTGTATAAGAGAAAATTACCTGTGAAGAGTTAACGATTACTATCAGATGCTATGATAACTCCCGGTAATTATTATTATTATGATCTAATCCGTGATCGTTGAGGCTCGAATCAGGCTCACTACGAGCACGCAACAACGGTCGTCAAAATAAAAATTCAATAATCAAAAATTGATTATACTTTTACTATAATACCAAAAACTACTTATTTCAATTCAAAATAATATAAACCAAAAAAACTATTTGAAATCGATGGCTCTGGAGAATTCTCAAAAGCAATATGGTTCTTACTTTAGCCAAGTCATCTATAAAATTACTGGCGCTTTGAGACTCTCGAGTGTGTCTTTAGCTGCATCCACGCGTCTCAATAATTAAAGCATCGCTATTACACAAACCCTCCGGACCCGGAGACACTAATTGCTCAAAGTTTTCTGGCCATCTCATTAAAACTATTCAAATTTTGCTGAGGCACAACGTCAGGCCTTTTCGTGATTATTTAGTTTAACATTTATTCGGCTTTCCGTTTCGTGATTGCTTTAATCTGAATTGAAATTCTCATATTCAATTAATCAACTCACTAATAAATTATAAATATTATTTAATTAGTAAACCAAAAAAACCATTGCTGTACAATTTATTGTCTTTAGTTTTTTTGCTATTTTTTTAGTTTTCCAAAAGGAAAGAATCAATTTGTTAGACACACACACACACACACACATACACACCCATACACACACACATACAGAGTAGCTTACTCACAGAGTGGCAAAGTTTATGATTGCGCTTGTTAACAATTTACGTAAACAAATGAGAGTACAAAGTGAAGGCTCCCTCATCGAACAGAAATTTACATGTATTAATATTCGTCGTTGTCGTAAATTGTTTTTGTCGAACGTCTAATGACGTATTTGCATCGAAAAAGAGTTTTGATTGAAATCGAAAAATTCCAATGCAGGGAGCGTAAGTGGTTTAAGGAAGTGCGGCACTTGAGTAATCTTAGATTAAATACCGGCTTTTTGATTAAATACGTCATTCCTCAAGCGGCCCCTTAATTATATATATATTAGATAAAAGGAGTAGAAGACCTGACTGATCTCAACACCCAACCCTTAGACCTAGAAAGCTGAATTTTTTCAAATGTGTTGGTTTGAAAACATAAACTTCTAGTGCTCACTACGAAAGAATTTCTTGATATTCTACCCTTAAAAGAGTAAAATAGGGACTGAAAGTTTGTATGGGATGTCCGTCATTTTTGAAACTAGAAGCTTGAAACTTTAATATTTTCTAAAATTCCAATGAAATATTCCAGTGAAATGGGTTCATAGTTTGTATTAAAATCGTTATTCACGCGGGCGAAGCCACTGGCAGAAGCTACTATAATTATGTATGTAGTCTTCAAGCCTTATGATACCTTTATTTATAAACGGCAAAATCTACCGAAGCATTGCAGTAAGTTGATTTTAAACAATCTTTTGTTTTTCGAACCAAAGTAGGAAGGCAAGCTAAAAAAATTAATCCTAATATTACAAAAAAATTACCTATTACATTTAAATAAAAATAAATTATATGAGTAAAATACAGTACATTAAATTAACACCACAATAAATAAAAAATTAAAATACGTTTTCTTAACTTAGATCAAAATGGACATTTATTTGGAAAATCGTAGCTTACTTACATATCGAGTTTTTTTTAAACATGAGCATATTGTTTTAGTATTGTGATTATTTATATGTTGTTCATAGACAGTTTTGGTTTTTTGTAACGAAAATTATTAAAAGAAATAAATAATTAATGAACCCAAACTATCCCCAAGGAATAATAACTCCGAGGACGCGAAGATTAGGGTGAATAAATCAACATTGATACGGCAGACACTCTCGGAGGACAATGGGAGACTTTGACGAAAAGTATAGATGACAGTAGACTTCCTTGTGGATATGTTAATACCAAGGAATTATTTGTTACGAGCTGGGGTTCGAGGACTTAGATTAAAACACCTGATGGCACTAAGTGAGACTTTAATTAGATCTTCAAGTTCACACAACACAACTTCACAAATCCCAGGTCAATCGTAGTCCAGAAGGATGGCTGAGGTCACTAGTTTTCGCACTTGATCACTTGTATCACTTGTAGTGTCTTCGTTTTTCAGAACTGAATGACTCAGTCGACGCGCCGTGCCACTTATATAGTGCGGAACACAGGTTCGAGAAAGTTCCGTTCCGTTAATACGGTTTTCTAGAACCTACGCGCAAATAGACAGAGAGATTAGCGAGCAATTTTGAAAAATATAATTATATATCGATTGTAACTATGACGTTGCGTTGACCATACAGGCATGTGTTCTGGTCTGGGAGTGTTTGTCCTTGTCATTGTGAATGCTCCCGGCACAGGATATAGCTATCCTAATGGGAGCTGTTAAGTGTGTAGTGTTTATTTATAATAAACATATTTCTTGTCGTGGTACTCATATTATTTTTACAATTACAAGTGCTTTTAAAATAGCATAAAACTCCTTTCAACACTATCAACGCTATGAACATACAAACTAAGACTAGTGATTTGTGCTACAGCATGAAACTGATCGTAAAAATCAGATTCTACTGCCAATTCTAAAATGTGACGTCACTCCGCTCCAACGATACTGATATTGTCGCAATTGTACCCAACAAGAAGGTAAAGCCAATTTTATGTAGCATTACATGGTACTATTTTATAATCCGAATAGGATACAACCTCTACTTATTTATTCGAAATTGGACTTTATAGGTTTATATTAAAGTCTTATTTCATATAACTGTAACTTAAAGTAGCAATCTTTTTATGGTATTGTAAAATTGTGGTGCGCTTTATATTACGAATTCAAAGACGACTTTGTACAAACATTACTTCTAAGATCAGACATTTTTTACTATTATTAGGAGGAAGTTTTCTACCTACTATATAATCTCTTTTTATTTTTTTCTGTCAACTCTAATGTATCAAAAGTGTGTGATATCACTAAACACTTTTTGTGGATTTTAATTGCAAACATTCCTTTCATTATTTTTAAAACTTCTCACATTATTATTTAAAACAAGAAATAATTAATAAATAAATTAATTTGTTTCAATGGTTCTTCTCAAACAGATTTTTAAATTATAATCAGCTTGGAAGTAGAATCAGACTTTCAACAAGTTGAGGCATTTAAGTAGTCCCCGCCAATCATTTCGTATGTACGGTAAGCTGTTTTTACTTAAGAGAGGGCAAACGGGCAAGAGTCTCACTTGATGTTAAGCGAACACCATGTTAAAATTATAATAATAATAAATGGTAGGCTAAGTGACCGCATACTGTCACGCGGGCCATAAAACTGTTTGCCATCGAAACATGGTCATGGCTTAAAAACAATTTATTACACAGCTTTTATTTCCTTGTCATTCTACACGTGTAGAATATATATGGCTGTATTATTTTTATACTTCGATTAATTCAAAATATTTGTAAATGGAAATTCGAAATGTTAAAATTAATCAACGAAGCCTTTTCGAGAATACAACAGAATAGCAAGATAATTAAATTACGTTTCGTTTTTGAGCCGTAACGAGATTTATTTAATTACGCCCGTATCGAGAAACCACGATACGTTTCAGTACTGAGAAACCTTAAAATATCGATACATATAATTAGAATATTACTCCATCAATTTACCCATCTCGGCACTAACTAATTTTTATTTTTTGTTTTATTCAATATCTATAGAAACACTCTTATAAGAAGTTAAAAGAAAAATCAGTACATTATATTATTGCGCTTATAGGCTGAATACACTACTTCTACCGTCGAACAGCCTATTCATTCAAAAAACAGCAAGACTAACTAACTCTAAACACACAACAAAAAATATAACACATAATGAAATCTTTTTGATGTGAAACTTCTTTAGAATCGTTGTGATTTCAAACTCGATGAAACGAAAAAATAAGTCTATAGAGACACAAATACAGAAATGTGTATGAATGAATGAGACAGAAATATACATACTATTTTATATTATCGGTCTCTCCTCTTTGCGCCATGCTTTAGTGAGCCAGAGCGAGAGAGCAAATGTCGGTGTATATGTATATATATATATATGTATGCGGCTGCGTATTACAGCTTTTCAGTAAGAAGTCAGCATGGTGTTATTATTTTATACCCAATCAAACATAATATGGCCTGCCTGAGCGGTCACCGTAGCCTACAGGCTCATGCTAAATCAGTAACATTGTAGTTAACGACTGTGTGAAAAGGTGTGAAGGATCTCCGTCTCTCACCCATCGAATAAATTACTTCACGTCAATGTTCTGTGTATTATAGTATCTGTGTGTTATAATATTTTATTGGTCGAACCAAGCACTAAATTTCTATTTCAATTTGTAGAAAACATAAGATCAGTTATTATATAAAAAAGTTCAAGTAATTGTAAGACTTGTGTCTCCACCGCGCAGTATAAAGTTTGATACATAACTTAAATGAGAAATCGTACGAAGACAACTGCTATTATAATTTGTTCTCAACATCTCTGCTCTGTAAATCTCGCTTTAGACGCTTCCTCGCTTCCTTTGTTAACATCTCCAAATCAGAGATGTTTCTTAAATATGCTTTTCTAGCGTTATATCTTCTTGTGGCTTTCTAAATAAATTTACTAACTGAAATTTACACACATACTTCTAAACGTTCTTGTTGTCACTTGCATTCTTCTTCGTCCTAGCACTATTCCCGGTATTTTATTTTACCCAGGGTCTGCTTATTACTCTTATCCGGATTTGACAGTGATTGCCATCTAACCTCCGTAGCCTTAAGGGCGAACCAGTAACTCATTGGATAAGAGCAATTTACTTATCAAGAGTTAACGACTATTATCAGATGCTATGTGATAACAACCGGAACCGACAGCTTAACGTGCTCTCCGAGGCACGATGGGGAGACCCACACGGACAAACGCCCGGACCGAGACAGAAATTTTAACTAACATCTGCCCGAGCGGGAATCGAACCCACAACCCTCGAGACTAAAGCCAGACTCACTGCCCACAACGCCACAACGGTTGCCACTCGTGTAAAATTTCTAAATAGCCTTCTTGTCAAACTATTCTTATTCACACTTTTTAAATGAGACTGAGCAAAGTGATTGTTGAAATCCTTCTTGTATAGTATTATGGCTTGGTAATAAATTGTGAGCTATTTTGATCCAATTGTCATAATTCTTGGTAAGGCGCATCTGACTAAGCGCAGATGATCGCCGACTTTTGTTAAAACCAAAATATCTTATTTTTTAATTACCTATCTGTTTTGCAGTGTATCTCTATAAGATACGCAAAATTCGCATTTGAATGCGAAGCACTTAAAATCTAAATTGAATAAATAAATAGCCCTCGTTAATATCAAAGATGTAACAATAATTCGCAAGAGAATTTTATTATTTATGTACTCGACAAAATCAACAATGAATTATTCAATAATTCTCTTGAAATTGACAAAAGATGTTATTAATCAAACGCTAAAGCGTATTTACGAATAACAAGTACCGTGAATATAAAATCAAATAATTATTTACGAAACAAAGTTTGTGTTTTCGCCAATTTTAAGTTAAGGCAAACAAGTTATTCATAATATCTTCACAAGATCAATCGTCGAGCGAAAATTTCCATATATTAAAATTCGTCGCCGTCGAAAAATTGTTATCGTTGAAAGCCTAATGACGTATTTGCATCGAAAAAGAATTTGGATTGGAAACGTGAATTTCTAACAAAAAATAACGCGGGAAAGTGTTTTTAAGAGATGGTATTATATTCTAAAATGCTAAGTACGCTCGATGTTGTAAGCTAAAGAATTCATCGATTTTCAAGATAAGTTTTCTGACACTCGTGTAGATATCTTAAGAATTTGATAAGACAATTTTTAAAATACTATATTATTTATGTAAATACAAATTAAAGCAAAAATTAGGACTGGAATACAACCTAATTCTTATAAATAGCTCATTTTTTATACTTTGTAATATATTTTTTATAGTATCATTAAGAATTCCATCAACAACTGATAAATGGTTTCATCGTTAAAAACTTACCAAAAAAGAGTAGTTTTGTAGTAGTGTGTAACGCTTATTGTTTATCTATAGTATATAAATAGATATAATATATAGGTATACATATTTATAAGTAACGATAGTGAACTTGCCTTAAGCGCTACAGATGACAGGCATGTGTTCTGGTCTGAACTCTGAGTGTGTGTTGTCCTTGTCTTTTTTCGTATCACCGGACCACGACACAGGATATCGCTATCCTAATGGGGGGCGATTTGTAGCGTCAATTTATTTAATAAATCCAAATAGTATAAAATATTATCTAGCACTTTATTTTAATTAGATTTTTATCGATTTCTCCGTTATACCGAAGTTTTTGTGGGCATATTATTTTGGTTAAGTATTATTTGTTGGTTTGCAAGTTGGAATTTACGATTTATGCTTTGAGTTTCATGGAACGTGTATCGAACATAGATCTCTTTGAACGATTATTGCTTTTGTATTATTTTGATTTACCGTACGATGTATGCGATCATATAATTTATTAGCTTGGTTGCAAACAAGCACTATTTAGTCTCATCACAAAAAAATACTAATGTTAATACTTGTTATTCTTCAATAAACCATTGTCATTGTGTATGTTTCCGGACCCTCGACACAGGATATAACTATCCTAATGGGGGCGCCGTTAAGTGTGTAGCGTTTATTTATTTATTTATAATAAAGTAAACTAATAAATTAAATAAAAAATATAATTTAATTATAATATTAAAATATAATTTGTAAGTCATTTTGTTTATTACATTAATAGTATCTGTCCCCGACTTAGCTCGTGCGTTTAGAATTCGCTCCAGTGGAAATAGAAACGTAATTAAATTAATAATGTTTCATAAGATACATCTATACCAAATATACGTCCTGCGGGCTTACCATGAACTCTTATAGCGATTCAAAATCAATCGTATTCAGTCTCGATATTCAGATTTTATATGAGTATGACATATAAATATACTAGCTGCCCGCTCCGGCTTCGCACGGGTATAAAATATATAGCCTATGTCATTCACTGAAAAATGATTAAAATCGATCCAGTAGTTTGAATTTATTCATTACGGCAGTGTTTTTGATAGATTGTAGTGTTTTTGATAAACCCACAAGAATCTAACATTTTAACGTGATAGCATTACAATCTATTTCATCTCAGTCAGTTAAGCCGTTTATGCGTGATTGAGTAACAAACATCCGAACATACAATTTTTCACATTCATAATATTAGTAGCAATGAGAGCTAGTAGTATATTAGTGGGATTTAAAGCTCATCTACAAATATATTTAAGTTAATTATTTAGTTATTAATATAAATCTTATTTCTTATATTCTCTTTATTTATAAAGAAAACCACGTTTCTAGACGGTAGTCTCACGCCCGACGTAATATGGGACGTAACATAATTATGGCTGCTTATTTTGGCGGGAAGGTTGACAGTTCGTTAGCCGTCCCGAATCCTGGGCAGAATTGAGGTTAAGGCTTATTTGAGAAACAATGAAACTGATTATATTATAAGAGAATAATTGAATTCGGTTTTTTTAACGTTTTTTAACATGGTCTGTGCGAGCTTGTGCGCAACTAACCAAGCGAGCGTGTGTGTTTGTATGGGTTTGCTTTTGTGCATGGTCTGTGAAGTACGTACTGTGAAAGGATATAGTCAGCTGTTGTTAATATTAAAATCACGATTGCTTTGAATAAATAATTTCTCGTAAGAATTACCTTTTTTATGTAACATCACGGTCAAGACAATACTTATACTATACTGTTACACTTTAAACAAATTTCTTCTTTGATTTGAATCTTCTGTTAGTAATAATAAATAATAATAGCTAATGTTATAAATAATATTTATACGTTGCCATATTTTTTTTTGTTTAAAGTTTCATATGTGCGACTCATTTGTGTCTCAAAAATGTGTATATATCAATTAATTTGACTAAATATTCAATTATTTTAAATTTTAATGTCCCCAAAGACAAAGTTATGCGTTTTTCGTGAAGCATTTATATTGTGATTGACATGATTATAAAGTCAATAGAGGAAATATCGGTGATACTTTTTATCAAAAAGATTTAATTGAATGCTCTAACAATATTTACATTAGATCCTTTTATATAATCCTTCGTCTTCAAAATTCATTTCACGTTTAGATGTTCATTTTCTCGCGTATTCAAAAGAATGCCTTCAGTGCATCCTTAAAAGCGTTAAAACTAAAACACGTCAATGCATTACAAACTTTATTTACTTGTTTATACGGTTGGGTTTAGTAGAAACGAAAGTAATATTTACTGCATTATATATCAAATTGTTAGAGCATTTTATTCGAAAAACTGTCACATTAGTTTCAGGTATCCACCTGCGCTCTTAATACTTCGTGTGTGCGTTTATCTATTTCTGTTCTGAAGTTCTATTTGTTAACAAATGATATATATATTTTGTGTTACACGTAAATTTACTGTATCTTTGTTACTGTATTATTGACTCTGTGAGTAATTTTTTTTAAGAATATTAACAATGATTTTACAAGGCATTAATAATACTCCAATTGCCCTCCCAAAAGCTCAAAGCTTTCGCTAGGAGTGGGTACGACAATAGCCCAAGGAAGTCAGTGTGGAACCCGAGATTCTGGCGTTAACGGAGCGAAGTCAGCCCTACTGTTGAGCTATTGAGGATGAAAGTGAATATACTGAGATATTGCCCATTTGAATAACTGTGACATACGATCGCGTCACTGACAGTAATGTAGCTGATACTAATTACTTTTACTTTTATTTGTTGTAGTTATAGGCCCTATTTGTGAATTTTTCTTTTAAGATTCATGTATTTAGTTTATACAAATAAACAGCTTATCTATCTAAGTGAAAGCTTTTTTCAGCCACGTTGAACGGTTTTCATAGTTCGCGTCAGCAATATGCTAGTGAACTCAGACTGCCAGATGGACCGCCTTTGTAGAATCCACATGTACAATTGTACATGTATATATTATGCAATATAAACATGACGGTATCATGCATTGGACTGTTTCGATAGTGTAGTTCTTACATTAATAGTCCATAAAAAAAATATATGCCATATATAATTAATAACAAAATTCAATAATAACAGATATTCCAAAGTTTAAAATTCTGAGGCCATAGCTGCCTTTTTTTTTAAAGTTAAGATGGTATATATATTTGTATACCATTTATTTTACTACACCACCTAAACAACTCTGGCACTGAGTTGACACGTAACCACTCGATAAAAAGTTTTTATTAATCCCCACTGTTCCCACTAAGGGCACTTAGATGTTTGTGTTAACCATACAGGCATGTGTTCGGGTCTGAGTGTTTTTCCTAGTCCTTGTGTTTCGTTTTCGGACACAGATTATCACTACCCCAATGGAAGCCGTTGAGTGTGTAGCGTTTGTCTATATAATTTAATAAAATTAATTTACATTTACAGTCCTGTATGATTTTTTTTTTCATTTGTATGTATGTTTGTATAGGAAATAAAATAGCATGACACTTGTCACAGTACTTATTAGAGTTTTAGCCACTTATTTATTCAAGTTTTAGTCACTGTATACACACTACTTATAATATAAGCGCATAAAGGTCTCAAAGCAGATTTATCCATAAGTATTAAACCACATCTGTGGTTTTAACAGTATTCATTTTGAATCAAACTAAGCTAAAGATAGTCTTGAGCCTTTATGAATTTCATACATCATTTTTGTAGGTTTAAGAAGGTACCTTATGAAAAACTTATTAGAATCAACAATGCTTTTAATCACTTTCTAGATAACACAATAAATTGCACAACACTGTAACTACTACGTCGGATTTCAACGATTCGTCCTTTCGAAAGTACAACGATGATTTTCTGCATGATGAAATATTAAAGTAACCATCGCGATACCATCGATGCGAGGCTTCATTAGAATGACAGTCTTTCAAATATTGTGTTTCTAATCCAACGTATTAAATAGGTTCTGTAGCTGCAGTCACTCGACACTTCACCATGACCCAACATCTGGGGCACGGCAGTGCCCCAAGTCGAGCAAAAAGCGGCACGTCCGTACTATCCTTTTCTCGAAGCACTTCAGGCCATTTTCAACTATAACTTCGTTGTGGATAAAACTAAAAGCCTGATTTTTTAGTAAACTACGCCTGAAACTTGGCAGTTTTACGACACTAAAGTATTTGTATGTCTAGAATAAGTTGCCGTACAACTGCCAAATTTCAAGCGTAGTTATACATGAGATCTCACCACTTTTTGTAGTAGAAGAAGTGCTTTGCGATAATTGGGATTTTTAAATTTTTTGTTTTTAATGGGATATATGTATATTGATTTGCAAATGCTGATTTTACAATAACAAAGATTTACATTAACATTAGTTTGTACAACATATTATACTCAAGAGGTTACTTAGGTGTTACACTTTACAACCCCAAGAGGATTACGAGATTTGAATAATTACGTATATTTCCTTATGCCTCGTGATGCTGAAATTTAGATACTACGAACTGCAAAATGTATGTGATACAACATGTGCGGTGGTAATTGTATTATAATATTTTTTGCTGGTGGCTTTTATACCTGCCTCGTTAACTAATGCCGTACGCTGGTGAGAATCAGGTGAAGTGGCTACTCGTCTTCAGCGTGTCCTAAAAGGCGGCTTGTAGATGTTCATTTGATGTGCATGCCTAACAATATGTGAGCCTCCGACTCATTTATCCTCGTCTCTTCTTCTTCTTGCCCTTATCCCAGGCAAAGGGGGTCAGTACAGCACGTCTCTTCCTCCATTATTTTCTATCATTCGTCATCTTTGCACTCACTCCCTTTCTGTGCATATTCTCTTCAACACATTTCATCCAAGTCTTTTTCGGGCGTGCTTTGTCCACATTACCACTCACTTTCAACTCCATCACTCTTTTGGCCTCCTTCCACTCCTTAATTTTTCAATCACTGGCGTTACTTCCGATCTTTTCCTTATATACTTATTTCGAATCTACGGACCTGTGAGAGAGCACGACGGTAGTTATCGTCAACGGATGAACCACGAGCTAGACGCACTCATTGGGCACGAGAACATCATCAGGTTCTATAAGTCGCAGCGGCTGAGATGGGCAGGGCATATAGAAAGAATGCCGGAGACGAGAGCCACGAAAATTTTGACCAAATGGACGCCTCAACAAAAAAGACCAAAAGGAAGCACAAGAAAACGGTGGTACGATTGCGTGGAGGCAGACTTGAGAAAGATGGGCAAGTATACCAACTGGAGACGGACAGCCAAGCTTCGCGACAACTGGAGGAAGATTGTAAAGGAGGCCATGACCCACAGAGGGTTGTAGCGCCAACGGAAGTAAGAAGTAAGTAAGTACTTATTTCGAATTTTGTCCTTTCTCATTTACCCTTGCTAATATAAAAAAAATTAATTGTTATATTAATATATAGCACTCAAAAAACATTCATACAAATAATAAATATAATATATCAGTACAGCCTTTAGTCTTGTAGGACAAAGTAACATTATATTATTACAAACTCTTATATTTTGAAGAGTCCGTTCCTGTATCGCCGAAATACTAGACGTAACCACATGCAAAAGCAAAAAGAAAGCTATTGATATAAAAAAAGTAAAATACAAATTCAAAGAAAACACAGAAATAAACAAAAATGAGGCAAATTAAACTTAATTAATTAATTAATTAGGCTCCTTTTAGACGTCGTTTACAAAAACAACACATGGACAAGAATTATTAATTACTTTTTCTGTTAGCCTGTCAACCGAATTTTTCATCATTAGTCTCGACATCACTGACAATAATTGAAAGTCTTTATTGGATTAGTAATCGATCATTTACCTTTATATAATTAATCATTGAATAATAATCAATTAAAGTTGATCATATCCGGGATACTAAAAGTTATTAATTGCAATAACCCAAATTGATGTTTTACACACTAAGCGGTAAAATCTGATATTTGCTAATACTTTAATCCTTACTTATATTATAAATGCGAAAGTAACCTGTCTCTCTGTCTATCGATCTTTCTGTCTGTCTGTCTGTCTGTCGCGCTTTCACGCCGACTAGTGAACCGATTTAAATGTAATTTAGTACACAGATACTCTAGAGCCTGAGAAAGGACTTGGGCTACTTTTTAATTTGAAAAGGTTTGTAAGGGGTTGAAAAGGAGGATAAAACTTGTATGAAAGTATCGTCATTTTTAGAGCTATAACTTATTTTTAGGCTGTTGATTGAAAGTTTGTAGAAGGGGTGTGGGGCGTTCAGAGTTTATAAAATAATCGTTATACACGCGAGCGAAGACGCTGGCAGAAGGTAGTTATAAATAATATAATCAGAATACATTAGCGAATTTCCAAGAAAATTTTCTTAGATAGGTACAATATAAAATGCTATTAGTTCTTAACGGTGGACTTATCTCTATTTCACAGAAGTGCTTTATAAATTAACAGCAGCAATGGTTCTAAATCCTCCCAAAAATGTCCGGACTTCGCGCTTTCACTGCGGACATTGCAAGTCAGAAGATGGTAGCGATTATTTATAAAAAAATGTCGACTTAAAAACTAAAAAATATATTAATATTACACATACAATATATGGACGCAAATACCATGCAATACCATGTCAACCCACAAAATTGAAAAAACTGAGTTAATTATGCAAAAGTGTTGGTAAATGGCTGAAGAACATTTTTCTTTAATATTTGTAGGGTTTTAAGCTTTAAAACTTATAAAAGCCATTTTTAAATTTGCAATTTATGTATTATGTTAAACGTTTTGGGTTTTATTATATACGAAATATGCAGTTTGCATACTTATTTTGTGTGAAAATAAATAAAATAACTTGCATAAATCTAAAATTGCCAAAAACTTGACCAATACATACAAAAAAAATTAAAGACAGTTGTTAAAAATTTTCAAACGCGTTCTTCTCGAAATGTATTTCGTGTGGGTTGACATGGTATTGCTTATTTGCGTCCATATATTCTAGGAAATTAGACCAGAAGTAATTTTTTAAGAAACAAATTTTACTAATCGAACTCAATTCATTCTACAAGATAAAGACAATTCATTGATTACAAATTTATTTTACAAAATTAGAAAAACAAAATGGCCCTTGTAACATAATCTAACAAAAAAGAAAACTAATTTACTGATAATGACATTAAAAAAATAAACCGACGTAACGACCTAACCATCATCAATCGTACCAAGAACAGTGCCGCGATGCAATTGAGACAATTCATGTGAGGCGTCGTCTTATATAGGTTATTAGGTTATTTTCTACAATATAATTATCTTAAATGAAGAACATCGATGAATTCGACATTCAAATATTAATTTATTCACCCTGCAAAATAACTAAAAAGTTTTTATCTTCTATTATATTACAACAGAAATCGGTGCTAAGTAAAACATCGCCACATAACATTGTAGCATAAAGCAATATGATTATATGATTTTCTCATGAATGTAATTATCAGAACTGGGCCAAATTGATTCAAATAAAAAAAGAATCATCAAAATCGGATCACTCGAAATTAATTAGGTATTAAACCTAAAAAATTCAGACGAATTGAGACCCCTCCTCCTTTTTTGAAAAATAAATAAAGTTATAAATAGCGTACAGATAGTCTGATGGTCAGCTGTCATCATAACTCATGGACCTTTGTAATACCAATGCACGAACCTGACCCGAATAGCGCGAGAGAATGAATAGAAAGAGAATCGATGAATAGAAATTGTGGAATCTACTTCCATTTCTCACTTCTTACTCTCGATATTCCCTGATAATTGATTCCCTGTACTTCATCAGTCATAATAATGTTATGCTAAGCAACATACAACAGCGAAGTTCATTATAACAAAAAAAATTAATTGTTTGCCGGTATTTTAAAATCGCATAATTTCTTAGCTTAAGTAACACCCCAGACACCCCATCTTGAATTAAATTCAATTCATCAGTGTATGCTAACAAATTTATCCTTTGTAAGTGAAAGGAGTAGCAAATGATTAAAATTTTTCCTTTGTTAAACTCAATCTGAAGATAATTAAATGCACCACTAAGAGTTGGATATACCATGTATGAGTTGGATTTCAAAATAGCAGCGATTCCGATCAGTTCTGCATACATTTCTTAATATCTGATGAAGAAATTCAAAGATATATAGATTTTTGCATTATTGTATTTCAGTTTGAAGAAATCTGTATTTAGTAAAATTAATAGGTAAGAACCAATACCTCGAACTTAGCAACGCGCATGTGATCGCTATATATTTTATATTGAATAGTGTTCTAAGCACTCATAGGCTACTACAGCCGCTTACCATCAGATGGACAGAATGCTTGATTGGCAACTGATAATTTTAAAGGAGGAAAATAAAATGTGAGCAGCAGAAGAAATAGGGAGTCTTGCTAGAGCCTTGAAACTCCAATATTGGTATTTGTTGAGCCTCGTTTTTCCTCAAGCCGAGCCAAGTTTTGCCGAAAATAGCAACTCTGTTCTATAAAACACCAATCTACATTACTTTACTTTGATCTTAATATTTAATAGTCATCCCGCTAAGTTTTATCTTACTGAACTAGCCAGGTATAAAGTTATAAGAACTTATTAGCAGCACTTTGTCAAGTCTAGACAGGCAGATGCTTTTAATGCTATCAGATACTCAATCTTGAAATTATTTGCGTAGAATATAATTTACTGAATTTTAATATATGATAAAAGGTTTTGAAATGTAATTTAAATTAATAATTTTTTAATATAATGAAAAAGAACAGAGAAATTGTACAAAGACTGAATTAAAAAATCTGAATCTGATTATATACAAATAACATGTAAATATAGATTAAAATCGTTTATATAGGTTTTGATTGTGATGCAAAACAAAATTTGAGGATGCCAAAGGAAACAAAACTTAGTAAATTGTAAATTCCTCGTCAGTCAATTTATGTCAAAACCCTTAATAACTAATATGACAATAAATTTAGCTTGGAAGAAGACGATTCTGTTTTTAATCAACCTATTTCTCCCGATCAAATTGTAAAATATGTAAAGCCTTCAATGCAGGTAAACCATCTTATCATGTGGTAAGTGGCCAGTCTAATTTCTTTATGTTGTTCTATTTTCCAAATTTGTTTTATTGTTGGCCCTACTAGCATTGACAAAGTCATCAGATGCCGGCTGTACCTCGTTGGAGTGAGACCCAGCCGTGAAAAAGGGAAAACCGTCACTCGGTCTTCAAGTTGATACCGTCATACAAGGTCAAATCATGACTTATGACGGATCTGGAATCAAGGAACGGCCAATCTAAAGTCAAAGTTGTTCAGCTCAGCCATGCAGCGTCTGACTTGATTTATATAAAATTGACTACAACTACCAACCATGGAGACGCTTAGTTTATATACCAATAAGCATAGACTATCATTTTGTGATTAATGAGTGTACTTAGCATAGCGAATAAAATAAAACTAAGTAGCGAAGACTTCTACAGAAGAAAAAGGAATAAAGAGAAGAACTAAAGCTGCCAGTCCTAGAATAGGCCAATAAGCGTTTGTAGTACCAAAGAAAGGAAGACTTGAAATTTATACGATTTTTATATACCATCTAAACAATTTCCAAAACTTTTGGTATCCCGGTTTGACGTAAAATAGAAACGGCCACATTATTTATACCGTAACAGCTTTCATTATAGTCGGGTATTATTGCTGACGAAGCAATAAAAATTGTTTATCGGACCAATATCGGTTTATTTGGCAAAAAAATTACGTTCACTTGTTTATGGCGGCCATTTCTGTTGATTTACTTTGTCATATAGTTTTTGATGTGTTAGAAGGTTGGTTATATTATTATACTTTGACTATAATTCTGTGACTGAATTTTATATTAGCTTAAGTAATGAGTAAAAGGAGACCTGTCAAAATTATCTAAAAAGTGTATAAAAATGTATAAATGAGATTGCTTGTCATTTAACATTACCTAAAGAGTGAGACTATCACTTAAGTGAACTTCTTTCATGTTTTTCACACAATTTTAATGGTTATAATATATTATATTATTATAATAATTTTTGCGTTGTAATTATACGTTATATTACCGTGTAGGTCCGATATCCATTGATATTTTTAAATACTCCAGAGAGAGAATGAAACTTCTCAAAATAAAAAGCCTCATCCTTTTTACCTCACCTCTTTATTTTGGCGATATATTAACTAAACAGTGTAATATTTTTTAGAAAATATCTTCTTATGTAAGTACTTTAGGAACTTTCATATGCATTTATTGAAAAGGTGTTAATTTGGAACTACAAACAGACACTTCAATTTAATTTATTTGTATAGATGTATAGACATATTGGTACACCAAAACAAAGAATAATAGGTTTCGAGACCTACAGAAATTCTGGCTTAGAATATAATATGTAGGTATAATATTAAAGGAGAGAGACATGGCATATATTAATATTAGAAAAGCGTGTAAACACTCACATGCCGTAGGAACGATTTTATTAAATATTTAAGCGATGTACAGAAATACGGGGAGCGTCTCAAGATGGCGATATTTTAGAAAATACACATATGCTACCCGTGAAATATAGATTATATGTCGTATTTTATTTTTAAACAATATATAAGTATATTGGCGCGTCACGAAGTACGAGCATAGAACCTATTTAATACGTTGAATTGGAAAGACAATATTTGAAAGGATGCCATTCTAACGAAGTGTCACATTGATTGTCGCACCGCATATAAAAAGACGAATCGTTGAAATCCGACGTAGTAGTTACAGTGCTGTGCAATTAAATAATTTATTGTGTTATCTAGTAAAATGATTAAGAGCATTGTTGGTTACAATAAGTTGTTCATAATGTTAACCTACTTGGATGAAATTCATAAAGGCTCCAGGCTATCCTTAGCTTAGTTTAATTCAAAATCAATACTGATAAAACCCACAGGCGTGGTTGTCAATAAATCACATTTTTAACGAGGTAAGTGAAACGATGAAGGAAACAGCGCTCTTCCAGCGACACATTTTAATTTATTTTTATTTTGTTATTAAATATTAGGAAAGTAATTAATTATAATTATGTATAATTATAATATATAATTATAAGCATTTTATCACCTCGACGCTGTCAGGTAATGTAACAATGCTCAATTTTTTTTGCGGTTATTACATTATTGAGATAAGATTGATCAAAACATATAATAAAAATGACGACGTTGTGGCGCAGCGGTAGCAACGCCTGCCTTAAACGCCACAGGTCGCTCCCGCTCGGAGCAGATTTTGTATTGACCATAAAGGCATGTTTTCCGGTCTGAGTGTGTTTTTCCTTGTCATTGTGTATGTTTCCGAACCCCGAAACAGAATATAACTGTCTTAATGGGGGCCGTTGAGTGTGTAGCGTTAATTTGTTTATTTATTGCAACAGTGAAACAATGTTATGGAAGCCACACAAGTGGGGTGAGGTGAGATTCTAATAATAATCTTAATTAATAATAAAATTCATTCGAATTTAATTTAATTTAATTAAAAATCGCAAAGTTTAAGGTATCAGATAATTATGATTATAAAACATAGACAGATATAGCAGCAGCATTAGGTGCTCTACAGGTCAGACAAAGAATAACTAATTTAATATTCCTCGAAAGAATTCAAAGTTCCTTTGTATAATATAAAAGTTTAATGACCGGATAAGCAAATTATATATAATATTTTAAACAGTTTTTTTAAGAGCCTTTGTGAAGCAATAATTATATAAGAAGATTAAAATGCTTCACCTCTAGTCTTTTTTATCACGATAGAAGAGAAATGCAACTTAGCGTATACTTGTAATACTACTCATCACATTTTTGCTGCCAACTTGAGCGGGAGGAGAGAAAGAAGGAGAAAAAAGAGACAGAAGAGATATGAGTTTAAGCTTTAAGTGCTCTCACTGTTAGATTTTTTGATTGAGAGATCTCAGAATTTCTCTCTTATCAAATTATAATTAAGTAATTCTAAACCAGATTCGCTTTTTACTAGTAGCTGATTATAATGACAAGGCCAGTAGAAACGATATACAATACAGAATATTCTAAAAGAAACTGAATTTCTGTAAAGAAATGATAAGTAATATAATAGATTGAATAAAAGACCGCGCTAGACTGAATATCTTGATGATTAAATAATTTTTCTTAGTTTGATTTCTCATTACTTAACAAACTATAAAGAAGCTGCCTAAACACGTTTCACGTTTCGTTTCATGAGACAAGTAACAATAATTCAGAAGCATTCCAATACTGTCCCACACAACATGAAGTTTTACTTAAAGCACCTATTGATTAATAAGGTCTTCTCGCACACTTATACGAAAAATTATTTTTATAATAATAATATCTTTTATCTTTTACAGGTTGTAGGCCTTTTATTTCAAGAGGCCGATTAGGTAGGTAGCGCCGCAGTGTCAGATATTCTACCGCAAGGTTTTGCATTACTGTGTTCCGGTTTAAAGGACAAACGAAGAAGGTAAAACATATCTAAGAACCAATATCTTGTGTTGCCAACGCGTGAGTGGCAACAAAAAATTAATGGTGTTGCAAAAAATCATAGCATATGACAATCACTTACATCAGGTGTGTCGTATATTAATTGCTTGCCCACTTAGCCAAATATCTGAAAACTGATAATTTTTTAATTAATAGCAATGCTTTTGCTAGACATTACTAATAATCCTGTTTCCCTCCAAATAAGGGTGACTTGTGGTAGGAGTAGGTACGACAATAGCCCAAAGTGGTAAAGATCGAACCTGCAATTCTCGCCTAGCAAGGCAGCCTTTCTACCGTTGAACAGCTATTGAGGCTATAAATATATTTTTTTCTATTGAGCTGTAACTGACTAAATCGAAAATATACCAGAAGTAGATTCATGTTAGTTAGTGAACAGCCTAACGTTGGCAAGCGATAGGAGAGTCAATTTAAGTTGGTAACTTAATTCGTATAAGTTGCCCAATACCTGTTCAAGACATTGTGTGGCGAACCGACGAACAACGTTGGGTTATTAGGCTTTCATTATTCACGATAGCATCCAAGTTTCTTGCAGATAGCATGCATATTGTAACCCCATTTATATAACCTTTTTATCACACCATTCCATTAATCCCCTAAGCGTGTGGACCAGGCTTTAATGTATCAAATCGCATATCACCAAGTCCACACGCTGATCTGTGCCTAGTAATGTAACCCCATTCATTATTATCTCATATACGTTAACAATTATACGTTTTTATATCTGAATATGGGAATAAACCAAATAATAAAAAAAAAGTTTCTGCCAGTCGGTTTATTAAATAATATTATATAAACTATTGAGTCAATATTCGGTTTCAAGTAGTCAATTCTTCCGCCGTTAGTGACCTCAATTGAAATTCCTGTAATAATGATGGATTTACACGCGCATAATTATTTAACCTTTCTTGTCCAAACGCGTCGAATGGCCCCCATAGAATTGTAATATCTAGTATCAGGGCACCGGAAACACACACAAGCACAAACACCAAGACCGCAACACAAGCTGGTATCGACAATACTAACTGAGTGGGAAGGGATCCTGCGATCTATGGCAATTAAGGCAAATTTGTTACCACTTTGCTTGAAATTTTAAATAAATTTAATTAGTAACGTTTTAGGTTAGGTTGTCTAAAACATGTGTCTGGATAAAAAATCAACCCAACTGTTGACCGTAGTATTTTGTTCAAAACCATTTACAAACTTTAAAACATAATTTTAAAGCGTTGTTTAGCAATAATGCTAAACGCTGCAGGGCTATCAAACTTTCAAGTATATAAAAATCCAGATGCTACTGAATTTAAATTTAATTCCCTAGTTAAATTAAAACCAGATATTTATAGAATGTAAAAGGATTTACAAGCTCGTTTATAAAGTGTAAATTATTTAGTTTATTATTTATTTGTCGTACCACACAGTAGTATATGTACATGACTACTATGTCATGTTGTTTTCAGCATGAATGGGCCTACTCGTTCGGGGAAGCTCACGTTGCTCACATTTCATCTCCGATGACGTCCTTAGCCGTGGTTCGGCTTCGTAGGAGGCACCCTAAGGACGGAATCAAATTTGAGCCCCCGTGAGGCCCCTTTTCAGGCATCTCCCCTCCCGCTCAGTGACGCTGTCAAGGCCAGTAGGGCCAACAGCAATACACATTCAAACACACAAAACAAAAAAACAAAAAAATCGGGGAAGTACTTGCTTCCCAAAGAATATCGATGAGACCTAACAGTATCCTTGCCGTTGCGTTTCGTTCGAGTGCGAGTGCCGGAGGATAAGAAGAGGCCTTTCTTGTCATTTCCTTTGTAGCTTGCAAGCGTCTTTAGGTTGCGGTGACCACTTACCGGTGCTCCTAACGCTTGTTTTTCACCTTAATGCTAATAAGAAAGAAATGTTACGATCCGACTAAGATTAGCGGTTACAGTAGATTATGGAAGCTTATAGTACTTAAAGTATTGAGCGAGACATAACTAAAAATGAAACTAGATAATAACAAATTATTAATATCAGTAGATTCATAGCAATTATATTTTATTGACATTCGTTGTTTTAATTTAAGTCACTCCAATCAATTGTCAAACAATTAAAACATCCATTGAACGTTTTGTGAATATCTTATAAAATATGATGAAACGCGAATACAAAGTTTTTGTTATTCTACGAAGTAGTGCATGTAGAGAAAATTCGATTTCTCAATTATAAAGGTCGGAAACAAATAAAACCACAGTCTTAACTACGGATATAAAACGAAGAAACCGCAAAATTAAAATTGTTAATTTTGTGCCAGCAATTCAACGTAAACATGTCTCAAACTTTTCTTTCCAAGAATTACGAAAAACAATTTTTTAGAAGAGTGATAATAAATTACATTATTCACATTTTTTGAAAGTTTGAAACCTCAAACTCATTTTGCTAGCTAGTCACGACGCGCTCACACCGTCGGACGAGTCCATCGTTTAGAATGCACTCGGAAAGTTTCTTCCATTCCCCATAACGTCCTTAGCCGTGGTTCGGCCTCGCAGAAGGTACCGTAAGGACGGCATAAAATTTGTGCCCATTGGAGGGCTGTCTCTTTTTCACGTCTGGGTCTCAGTACCTGGCTCCGAGCTCCTGGCTCAGTACCGGGTCGCTGTCAGTAGGGCCAACAGCAATACACATTACAAAAAAAAGCTCGCAGAGAAGCTTCATTGTATTGTTCTTGCTTCTAGTTTCACTGTACAGATGTCATGTAAAGCACGGTGTCCTTAGCAAAAGGAATTTTCGACGAATTATACACTACATAATTTCCCTAAAAATCCTTCAGTCAAGGAGACAGAATCAAAGACAAAACTGATGTCAAATTTTGAAGTAAAAGAAAAATCAGGCAACTCATCGATATAATCATATCTAAAGGCTGAATGCTATTGCGTGTGTACAAACTTTTTTGGAGCGAAGTTTTTAACTTCCAGGTAGTTACGATTTAGTAGAAGTCGTCACGTAACAAAATGCCATATGCAGTGTGTGTTCGTGTGTGTATGGAGGCTCCATATAAGCAAATGAGCACAGGAGCAAGTGAGTGCGCAGTCATATGCGCAACTCCCTTTCTCTGTCCCTGTCTAGTTTTATCCTATAACCTATTGAAATATGTATATTAATTTTATTTGGAATTACATTCGCAGTTGAAAGAAAAACGTAAGAAACTTCGTTCCTGACGGTGGTACCTAATTTTTTTATTTTGAAATACAAACTTTTAGGGACATCTTTACCAGCTTTTTCGTGCCCCTATCTAACACCCAACTAATAGCGCTTATAAATTATGCAATGACTCGATTCAAACAGTTATATCACCTGTCAAACTTACTTCCGATAAATATCATAAGGGAATACGACTTGCGAAATTCTTTTTTTCACAATAGCACTGCAGCTCCCAATCATTTGAATTCTAAATTCCGTACAGAATAAATCTTTTTACTCGTCCGTTTTTTATTAAACCTTAACAAAGTTTTCTAATCCATTAGTAGTCCGCTCTGTGTTAAATTTACCTCCATTTTTATTCCCGTATATTGTGGTTTCAATTTGTGTCCCGTTTTAATCCGCTGAGTAATGAATTGATTGTTCTGATATCTATTAAATTATTTGCTATACTCAATGTATGTATATATACATATATTCGATTGCAAATGTTTTAGGGTGGTTTCAAGCCAGCGTTATTAGCGTATCAGCGCGTTTTTCGAAGCGTATAAGCGCAAATTTTAACACACATGCAACTCGTACAAGCGTTGTAGCGCTTATAGGATTGTACACTTGTACAGGGGCGTAATATTAAACGCTGTAAATAAAAAACTAAGTGCACGTGTAAGAACGTATACGCTCGACAAAAATTGACAGCCTGAAACCGACATTCTTGTTGAGAATCTTGAGATCTTTAAATAATATTCCATACTTTGCGTTATGGAAATACATCATTAAGCTTTCAATGATAATAATTTGTGATGACGAAGAATTTCAATATATGGAAATTTCCTTTAGAGCCTCTACTCAAGATTCAATTGTTTACCTTATTCGTAGCGGGTAATAACAAATTTACCATGCATTGTTTTGTATTTATTAGGCGTAATTAACTTTGATATTCTTGGGACTTATTTTTCGTAAACACGAGTCAACTTCTCACTAATCATAACATCGTTTGTATGTCAAAAGGGATTTTGAATAATTCGGTCTTCCCATTCGTCACGTAGATAGAATTCCATAGTTAATTAAACTAATCAAACAAAAGAGATACGTTTGTATTTCGTATGATCTGGTTACTAGTGAAATATTATTTCCCAAAATTTAATAGAAATAAAATCAATCGATTCGATTTTTAAAAAAGGTAAACCGCGCTTGCGTGGTCCAGCTAGTAAATAAATAAAACTTAAGTTTGCAATGTCAAAATAACCGCTGTTTACTAACTGCATATACTAAGTATATATACTTTTAGGAATCAAAAGTGAGTAGACTTTTTGAAAGTAACAATTTTAATATTTCTTAATAATTACTGGCCTTTCTAGCACATAACTAGTAAATAACAATAATCAATGAATAAAATGGTTCACGACCCAGCCGAGTTAATGGCTCAGACTGACATTTTGGTTTTCCCGCCAATTGAATGAGAACTACCCCCTTTTTAAAAATAAAAAAGGCAAAGGAATAAATTAAGAGGCTTATTTCTTATAATATACTAAATACACTTTCTTAGTACCATCTCTTTTTTTATTGTTTATTTATCTGTTTGTCCCGGCTAATCTCCAAAACCTTTGTGAATCTGGTACATTAGTTTGGGCTGGTGTAAAAATGCAACTATAAACAAAGCCCTACATAGATTAGTAAAAATACGATTTTTTTTTAACTCAGGAGGGGTCAAACGAGCAGGAAGCTCACTGGATGTTAAGCGATCACCGCCGCCCATGAACATCTCCAACACTAGAGATGCGTTGTCGACTTTTAAGGAAAGAATAGACTCTTATAGCATAGCCTTTTTTAATAATTTATCCTAAAGATATTGGTTTTTCTAGTACATTTATGTCACTAAAATCTCAATCGTTGACAGTATCTTGAGAAATTTCGCTAAATCAGTTGTAACATTCCGTGAAACGTGTCCAGTGCCAAAAGCATTTGACTCTGAGGTCTAAGAGGAAATGAAGCAAGAAAGTCACGAGAATTTGGCACGTGTTTAAGTGATAGCGATCTGTCTGCCCCCTAATGGCCTTTTTGTGGTGTTTCGGTTCGCTAACATTTCTACATCTCTTAGAGGCTGCAACGCTGCCAACATTTAGAAAGGGGTAATTAATTTGATATATTTTACGAGAACTTTTAAGAGAATTGTGGTATATTTTTTGATTTTCCATTGTAGTTAGCTCAATAAAATTTCGAAGTTACAGAAAATGTTATTACGACATAATGATGCCAAAAACTTTGTTGTAATAGTAAATAATTTTCTATTTACTTTGTCTTTACTTAAGTCTATAATATTTTTAAGTATTTATGATTAGAATAAAAAAATGAAACGATCATATTATCTTAACATTAGCGTATTTATAATTTCAATTTAATGGGCCTGAAATAATATTACTTATCTAAAGTAGTTACTATTTGTCCTCAAGCGCATAAAGCTGTGATTATTTTGTTAAACGAGAACGTTAAATGCTCAGACTTCTCCAAATCTATTTCCTTCTCTCTCTCTCTCTCTCTCCCTCTCTCTTTCTATTACTTTTCTATTCTTTAGATCTACAGCATCCATAATGTTTATTGCAGAATACTCACCATTCGACAGACCCATTATTGTACAGAAAACCACTCTAATTTTTCAATTAATTATATTGTTAGAAATAATGTTGGCGGTAGATGAAAAGTAAAAGTAAGAAAATATAAAATACCGTGAGACGAGTTCTACTTACATATTCATTTCGGTTGTAAACCTAGAACTGAGCGGTCATAGCTTCGATTTAAAGTGACTTTGCTTTAAATAATCATATAATGTATTTAGTAGTATTAATAATAATAAGTAATATACACACACATACACACACACACACTCAAACTACAATGGTTTGTCGAATGCATTTTGCATGCATTATACGACTTCATAATGCTATACTATATCAAGTAAATATAATGCCTTATACTAGAGGGGAGCCCACTGGTGCCTATAGTACACGGAATCCTAATTTAGGCACCAGAGACTCACTGTAACTTGTTTGTTATCATTGCATCTTGTATATTTTTAAAAACCTTTTATATATACATGTAAATTTGTTTGATTAATAAAGTTTGATTTGATTTGAATGTTTTATATTAGAAACTGCTCGTTGATTTAGGTGAATTTCGATTTAAAAAAGTTAGAATTAATAAAATTGTTACTCTTAAAAAAGTCTTCTCACTTCTGATTTCTAAAAATAACTTAACAAAAAAAGTATAACGTATTGCATAATAACACGGAAATACTTATTGCTCCGTTTCCTCATAATTGAGTAAACAAGGAACAATAATTCAAGAACATCCGAACATTGTTTGTCCCACACAACAATGAAGTTTAACTTAAAGCACCTTTTAATAAATAAGGTCTCCCCGTAAACTTAATAAAATATTATTATTCTTGACGATCCTTACTTAGGTTTTTATTGGACTCTCTGTGTTATGCGGTTAACCAAACATATTATGCTAAAGAAATGGGATTATATCAAAGTTAAGAACAAAGAGCTATGTTTATGCCAGCCAAAATGGACTGGCTCGACCGGGATAGTACTATCCTCTCACAGAAAATCGTACAATTACTTTTCGTGCGATGAGTGAGATTGCCGGAGGCCCAATGGTATTATAATATAATAGTATTATGATAGAATGCAATGATTTCGTAACATCAGGCGGACGGTATGCTTGTTTGGGAACCGTCATGAAATAAAAAAATAATAAGAAGCTAATAGCATTAGGTAATGTTGAATAAATTAAAAGTGACGTTTAAATGATTCAAACTGGTATATTAATTATAATCTAAAACAAATTAGAACTTGATTCCTGTTAGTTTGTAGGCAGCCTTACGTTGGCAAGCGGTAGTCGAGTCAATTTAAGTTGGCAACTTAATTTGTATAAGTTGCCCAATACCTGTCGAAGACTGGAACATTGTGTGGCGAACCGACAAACAGTGTTGGGTTATTATGCTTTCATTATTCATGATAGAATCCAACTTTGTCGTATTACATAATTATATTGAAAATGTTATTCGACACCGTTGTGGCGTTGTGAGTAGCGAGTCTGCCTTTGGTCTCGACGGTTGCGGGTTCGATTCCCGCTCGGGCAGATGTTTGTTAAAATTTCTGTCTCTGTCTGGGCGTTTGTCCGTGTGGGTCTCCCCACCGTGCCTCGGAGAGCACGTTAAGCTGTCGGTCCCGGTTATTATCAATAACATCTGATAATAATCGTTAACTCTTGATAAGTAAATTGCTCTTATCCAATGAGTTACTGGTTCGCCCTTAGTGTTGCGGAGGTCAGATGGCAATCGCTCCGTGTAAAAACTAGTAACCTGTCAAATCCGGATAAGAGTAATAAGCAGACCCTGGGTACATAAAATACCGGGAATAATGCTAGGATGAAGAAGAAGAAGATTGAAAATGTTGTTATTATTATCTTCATTGTTGAGTATCTTTTGACTCCAGTCCTTATCTGGCAAGTGTTCGGTATACGTATAGTACATATACTTTCTAAAGACTGTAATGCTACTGTTATGCTTTTTATGTGCTTTATGTGCCTATAGATTATTAGTAAGAATCTGAGAATAAGAATCAGCTGAGTACTACCTCGATGGTTGCGCACGGGGCGTTTAACGTCAGACCGCCCCCAGAAGGTTTCGTATGGGTAGAGGAAGGAGCAGAAAAATCGGTCGTTTAGGAAAACAACCTTATAGAAAAGTTAGTCTCGAAGGAGAGTGCCGTAGGCGTTTTCTGGGGCCTTAAGGTGCCGGAAAGTGGCACAGGAAGACAACCGTCAATCGTAGAGGGAAACAACCTGATTAAAAAGTTAGTTTCGGTGGAGTAGGCTCCCTGCATAGACGATCAGCACCGGGACGACGCCGTTGATTGCGGAAGCGAGTCCGTGGCGTCCCACAATGGTGGAGAGGAATCGTTGGGTTTCAGTAGCAATTACTTAGCTCGATTACCGAGCGATGAGTCCCACACTACCACTACCTAGTAGTGAAAGAAAATAACAAGTTTTCGTTTTTGTTTTACAAAATTGAAAATTGAATATGAATAAAGATTGTTTTATGCTTCTTAATCGTCGTTGATCGTGATTTTCAAATACAATCAAACTGTAAACAATATTTTCTCAAAAATACTTTCAAAGCATAATGAATATAAAATAGCGTTATTTAACTTCCATTACAAACGGGCGAAACGCTTCAGGGCAATATTTGGTAGCGGTCAAACTTCCGAGATCAGAAGTACCCAAAAATCCAGTTGTTATATTCTAATTTGAAACCACCTGCGGCAAACTCCGGACGTTTGTGTGAGGATCGTAAAAGGATTTATAAGTTTTCACACCGCTCTGTAACAATTTTAAAATTTTGTAAACCACGATGTCCAACATCCTCAGACACTACCTAATACCCATTGTATTAATAACCGCAATCACTGCTACATACCTTTATAAGGTTTATGCTTTTGCCAAAATTAGTAAAACAATCTTATTTCTCCACGTGTACGCAATGGAGGACTGGCAAATCAAAATCTTAAAAAATACACCTAAACGTTCTCATGAATCATTCTGTCTATTGGCGAAAACCGTATTAAAATCCGTTCAGTGATGTAATAGACAGACAGAGAGACTCACGCGGCGAGGGGCTTTATTTTATAATCTAATATATAAAATTCTCGTGTCACAATGTTCGTTCCCATACTCCTCCGAAACGGCTTGACCGATTCTTATGATTTTTTTATGCATATTCAGTAAGTCTGAGAATCGGCTACTATCTATTTTTCAAACCCCTCAGTGATAAGGGGTGTCCACCCCAATATTTTATTTTTTATTTTTTGGATAATATTTTTATTTACATACGACCCTAAATTTTCACTATCTTATCACCAACCCCTGCTTTTTAATAGCCTTATTAGTCAATCACAAACTTTCACCGGGTAGAAGGCGCTGCTATCGGGTTCCAGATTTTTTTCAGGGCAGGACAACGTCTGCCGGGCCCGCTAGTAATTATCTAACGATAATAAAAAGCTGAAATAATGTAACTGCTTTTGTACAAAATTACACTTCAAAGATTTGTAGTTAAAAATGTCTTTGAAAGTTCTTAACAGTTATTCATAATAATAGTCAATATTTAATGTAACACCCAGTGCCAAATGGCTCCGCGAACGATTGGAAAAGGGCAATTTTTGTTTATTTATTGTTTTTCATGCATTCGATTCAGTTAAAAATCAAGATATGTATTTTAAACTTAAGATAGTTTTCGTTTCGTATATAAATTTTTAACTAAGCCTGCATCGTGCTAAAGTAACTTGTAACTAAAAGGGATGCTTTCATATGCTAGGGCAAACGAGAAGGAGGCTCACCTGATGATGCAACATTCTAGTAGGAGGGTGGCTAGTACAGTTCGCCTTCTGCAACCATATTACCACACCTTTGCGTGTGGACTCCACTTCCACTTACCATCAGGTAGAGTAGATTAATTTGCCCCCGGCGTTATGAAAAAAAAGCACACAGAGGGCATGCTGGTTTGGACCTTTTTTTATGTTACAAGTTGGCAAACAAGCATACGGCCCACCTGATGGTAAGTGGTTGCCGTAGCCTATAAGCGCTTGCAGCACCATTAGTAGGTGCCAATCAAGCGTTGCCAACCTCGAGATATTGGTTCTTAAATCTCCTCTGCCCAGTAATTTCACTAGCGTACAGTGCCCTTCAAATCGGAACACAGTAATGACTAAGCATAATCTGGTGGCATAATCTCTGCTATGACAGAGGTTATCCCAACAGCGGGTGATGGGGTCGTCACATCCTAACATCGGTAAAGGTAGGAAGGAATAGGCTCTTTATAATATGAGCCTGACCTTAAATCCCCACCATCGTGCTAGTCGTTTGCACAACAGGAATATAATCATTGCGCCCCAAAGTCAGGTACTTTTTTTAAACATTGGGAAATGCATTTACGTACCTCTACCACTACTACAGTTAGGTAGGTATTGGTAGTATGGAACTCGTTCGGTTCTCGACCTTAGTAGGTAATACCCACTAAATCGTACTTGTGCCATATTGGGACGCCACTGGTTCGCTCGTATCAACCGTGACAACCCGACAAAGACACTGCCACAATAGCGAATAGCTAAAAAAAATATTTAAATAAATTGAAAATAATTCTTTCTTTTGTAAATAAAGATATTTTAATTTTTAGCAGAAGTTACAATACGGTATGACAGTCGAACTAGACCACGGCATGTCACAACGCATATCGTAGTAAGTCAGTTTTTTTTACCTCTTTGTTTATTGGTCATTCGGACAGATTTCGACCACAAAACGAATCCCGAATTTCGTGATACAAAAATGTATTTCTTTTATTCCCTTTTTATGTATAAAATTCGTATACAGTTTTCTAATCCATTAACTTCTGTGTTAGATTCATACACAGATATGGGAATTGACTGTATCTTTATTTTCGTGAACCTGTCAGGTGGGTTCAATTTGAAAGAAAGAAAGAAAGAAAGAACAAGTTTATTAGAAACACAGCAGAGTACAATTTAAAACAAAAAAAAAATACAAATATAAAAAAAAACTAATAATAATAAAAATGAACGAAAAAAATAACAAAAGATATAAAATAATTAAAAAAAAAAAAAAAACTAAAAAATAAACTTAAAAATAAAATACTACCGTGCTGTGTTCCAAAATGTATTACTTATTATTAGAGGCCGGCTAGGTACAACCGCAGTGTCAAATATTCTGCCGCCAAATATTAATGCTTAGGCATTACTGTGTTCCGGTTTGAAGGGCACTGTACGTTAGTGAAATTACTGGACAGAGAAGATTTAAGAACCAATATCTCTCGTTGGCAAGGCGTGAGTGGCACCTACTAATGGTGCTGCAACCGCTCATAGGCTATGGTAACCACTTACCATCAGGTGTGCCGTTTGCTTGTTTGCCAACTTGTAACATAAAAAAATACATTAGCATTCTGTGTTAGATTCACCCACAGATATGGGAATTGACTGTATTTTTATTTTTGTGTACCTGTCGGGTGGGTTCAATTTGTATTACTTTTAATCCGGTGGATTATAAATCGATTAATCCATACGACCTGTTTTTGAACTTAGTTAATTGCTTTTATATTACAAAATGTTCACAAATAACGAACACAGAATTACGTAAAGGCTTTTAAAACAAAAGCCAAACTTTACAAAAGCGACAGTTTTACATTTAAATCCTCTGAATTTATTTTAATTAAAAATTTACTTTTGGGGCTATCCATAAATTTCATTACACGAAATTCATGTTTTTTACCCTCCTCCGTCTTTGTCACAGCTGATATCCATGTGAGACCCCTCCATGGCGTGACGTCACAAAATTATTGAGATTTTAATAAAAACAGCGTTTCCGAAATCAGATTAAAACATTTTCGTCAACAGTTCAAACGTCTCATTTTTATACTTAGATATATTACATTTTGCAAAATGACATCATGAAACTTCGGCCCTCCCATCCTACACAATGGCACACCTTGAACCCCCTCCTTTACATGTGACGTTGGATGGCTCCTCACCATCAATAAAATTATTGTGGAACTGACAAATACCTTATTAATAACATATAAATGATCAAATAAATCGATTCCTCTGCCTATACCTTTCCTTTTACCAAGAGATACTTGGACGCAAATAAGCAATACCATGTCAACCCACACGAATGTCATTTCAAGAAAAATGCGTTTGACAATTTTTAACAACTTTCGTTATATGAATTTTTTTTGTATTGGTAAAATTTTTGGCAATTTCAGATTTATGGAAGTTATTTTACTTAGTTTCGCCAAAAATAAGTATACAAACTGCATATTTCGTATATAATATAACCCAAAACGTTTAACATAATACATAAAATGCATGGTTAAAAAATGGCTTCTTTAGATGTTTTAAAGCTTAAAATCCTACAAATATTAAAGAAAAATGTTCTTCAGCCATTAACCAACACTTCTGCATATATAACTCAGTTTTTTCAATTTTGTGGGTTGACATGGTATTGCTTATTTGCGTCCACTTAATGTTGGACATGTCAAACTTAGTATTACCGTTAAAAAGATTTACAACAAATTTTAAACTAAATTACTAATAGGCAATTATTATTATCATTAAATAAAACTGGTTTTATCATTATTAAAAATGTGTGCGGTTTATTGTCGACTGTTAATATAACAAACAAATTATAAATTAATCAATTAATTACAAAAGGAATCACGTTTTCGACAAAATGACCACCGCAAATGTATTTAACTCAATGGCCATATTATAAGGTTCTTAATGTATACCTTTAATTTAAATTGTATTTATTGCTGACCTTAATTAAATTAAGGAAGTTGTGGCCCAACGGTAGCAAACCTGCCTTAAGCATCACACGTCGCGTGTTCGATTCCCGCTCGGAGCAGATATTTGTATTGGCCATACAGGCATGTTTTCCGGTCTGGGTGTACTTGTCTTTGTCATTGTATATGTTTCCGGACCGTTTATATTGTTTTTAGTATTAATATATAATTTAACGTGGCTATAGGGATGTTCTCTATGAACTTTAAAACAATTTTTTTTTTTTTTTTATTTAGAAATGGGTAAGCTCTTGACCTCCATCGAGCGTGAAAGCTTAGATGAGGTCTACGTTGGAGCGAGCTTACTCAAGAGAAGCCTATGTACTCGCACCTTGAAGAGGTTCAGGTTGTATCCATTCGGAAATACAGACGCCGGAAGAGCATTCCAATCCCTGGCCGTGCGCATTATGAATGACGAACGAAAGCGCATAGTTCGGATATTAGGTATATCGACCAGATATGGGTGGTACCCCGCAGTGCGCCTGGTATCCCGGTAGAAAAACGGCGATGGCGGTATGAGTTCATGGAGCTCATCAGCACACTCCCGAAGTAGAGTCTGTAGAACACCGACAGACAAGCGACTTTACGACGGTGACAAAGACTATGCAGAGCGGTTTTTACAATTGGTTTTTGATAAAATGTTCAGGTTAGCCCAGCGAGTAATCCCGTGAAGTTTGATAGCGATTGAATCAAAATAAAAGCACACGAAGATGGAATCACGGCAAATGCTAGTATCATAAAAACGCCTCTAAAAATCAGCTTTAAAGATTAATAAAATATTTACGAAAATCGATACGTATAATCCTGGATAATCTTTATACACGGATGCGTTAATAGGCTTTTATATGTAGTAAATATGAATTTAATACGGAAACTGAATGAGTGATAAGTGAAACTTTTATAAATCCCTATTTTAATATTATAAATGCCAAAATAACTTTGACTGTCAGTCACGTTAATGATTTTTTTTTTTTCGGAATGTGTATTGCTGTTGGCCCTACTGGCCTTGACAGCGTCACCGGGCAGGGGACCGAGTACTGAGACTCAGCCGTGATAAAGGGACAGCCCTCATGGAGGCTCAAATTTGATTCCGTCCTTAGGGTGCCTCCTGCGAAGCCGAACCACGGCTAAGGACGTCATCGGAGATGGTGGCAGCGCTCCGAGCGCATTCTATACGATAGACTCACCCGACGGTGTGAGCGCGACGCGACGTGCGAAACAAAGGACGGTGTTGTGTGCGTGTCTGTGCTGTGTAAGGAATCACGTTAATGAAATTTGGTATAAAGATACATTAAAACATGAGCCGATTTCTGTCGAAGAAAGGCTTGAAGTGATTGAACTAAGAAATGAAAGATTGAAAGATATTCCATTACAGGTGCCACATTAAAAATCGTTGTCGACGTTGTGGCGCAGCGGTGGCGAACCTGCCTTTAACGCCACAGGTCGCGGGTTCGATTCCCGCTCGGAGCATAATATGTTTGTATTGTCCATGCAAGCAAATTTTCCGGTCTCGGTGTATTTGTCCTTGTCATTGTGAATGTATCCGGACCCCCGACACAGGATATTACTATCCTAATGGGGGCCGTTGAGTGTGCTGCGTTATACACGCGGGTGAAGCCGCGGCTAAAAGCTAGTTGTAAATATAAATTGAAAACTGAGTTTGTTTGTACTTGTGTAACCTTCAAGCCTTAATTATTCAATTTATTATTAAGTAATTTTGAATACACGTTGTCATGTACATGGGGTACATAAAAGAACTTAAGTTAACAAATAACTATTATAGACTTTTTGAAGCCTCAATAGCCCAACGGTAGAAGGGCCCACTTCGCTCCGTTAACGCGAGAGTCGAGGGTTCGATCCTGACCCCTTGGGCTATTGTCGTACCCACTCCTAGCGCAAGCTTCGAGCCTGTTTGAAGGGGCAATAGGAATATTAGTAAAGCCATGTAAAAAGCATTGCTAATATTCTTTTTTAAAAAAAGCGACCGAAGCCACGGGCAAAAGGTAGTAAACTAATAATGTTTCATACAATTAAAGTTTTATTTATGTAATTATTGTTATAATTAGGCGTAAATGTGAACGTCGTAGTGTAGTTGCCTTCCACGGTCACTCTTCATGCGAAGCGTGACGTACCCGTAGCCAAGCCCGCCAGACGTCACGTTGGCTGTCGCACCCGAGTTGCTTAAGTCATACGCTAATATACCCTGAAAGATAAAACAATTAGAAATAAATATATTGTTAATTATTTCACTGCTGTTAGAGAGTCTGCCTTTAGCCTCAACGGTCGTGAGTTCGATTCCCACTCAGGGCGGATATTTTTTGGCTGTTGGGATAACCTCTGTCACAGCAGAGATTATTCCACCAGTGCAATCAGTCACACTGGTGGTAGGTCTTTTGTTGCAAGAGGCCGGCTAGGTAGGTACCACCGCAGTGTCCAATATTCTGTTGCCAAATAGTAGTGCTTAGGCACTACTGTGTTCCGGTTTGAAGGGCATTGTACGCTAGTGAAATTACTGGGCGAACGAGATTTAAGAACTAATATCTCGAGGTTGGCAACGCTCGAGTGGCACCTACTAATGGTGCTGCAAGCGCTCGTAGGCTGCGGCAGCCACTTACCATCAGGTGGGCCGTATGCTTGTTTGCCAACTTCTAACATAAAAAAATAATAATAATAATAATAATAATACATCAACATGTGGAACTCTGATTGTTATCATCTGGTATTATAACAAAAGCATGAAACTAACTAGTCATTAGTTAAGCACTTGAAAACTGAAACTCCAAAACCTTGGAGTTGTATCCGTAATCTCTACTTCAAATTCGTTTTCTTTTTTGATGACGGGGATTCCCTCCCCGTTCTGGTACCATTACCCGGCTGAGACCAACCGGGAGAACCGGGTTTTATGGGGTTCTAAGACAAGATGTTAGCGTGTCATGAGTGCACACTAAATCTCCTTGGAAGCGGAGCTTAATGACCGGTACTATACGCACATGAAAATTCAAGCTTCAAAGCCTTGAAGTGAAATCCTGATGGCTTCCTGAGACGAACAGGGAGAACCGGGTTTTATGATTTTATGGTAAGATGGTAACATCATGAGTACACACTAAAACTTCCTCGGTGGCCGACCTCAGTGCATGTGACTAGTTACGCGTTTTCTCGCAGAACCAGCGTGGCCTGCCAAGTAACGGGACATTTCTACTTTTTAGAATCAGCATTACGATTTTGGGTAGGTACATTGTGCAGTAAATTGAAAATAAATAAATAAGAATCCTGAGAGACTGAATTGCAAAAATAGTTATATTATTTTCTAAAAAGACAAAAAATAAATAAATAAATAAATAAATAAACGCTACACACTCAACGGCCCCCATTAGGATAATTATATCCTGTGTCGGGGGTCCGGAAACATTCACAATGACAAGGACAAACACACCCAGACCGGAAAACATGCCTGTACGATTAATACAAACATCTGCTCCGAGCGGGAATCGAACCCGCAACCGTCGAGGCTAAAGGCAGACTCGCTAGCCACAACGCCACGACGGTGCCAAAATTTTTATTATATAATTATTAATTATATCTAACCCACTTCGATAAAGGAGATGGTTCCCAATTGGTGTGCGTTTTGTTTTTCTATGTTTGTTATCTCGTAAATTTTAACTGGATGAACCGATTTTGACGATTTTTTATTTGATTTGAAGGCTGGTGCTTCCTGTGTGGTCCCTTTTGATCCAATTCTAACAATAGCATCCATGAGAAAACTATATAAGTCTTAAATTTGCATTAATGATTAAGTACTATCGTCGTAACTAAAAAGTATAAAATAAAATTTCGCTTCAAAACTAAAAAGTTTTTATATTTTCTGGAACAGAAATCTTACTTAGTACCGACTTCTGTTGTAAAAAATTTATTTTTTCCTTTTTACTTTTGAAGTCTCTATTTTTTGTTTTCCTAACCCTTCGTCTGCCCAGTATGCGAAGACGGTAAGAAAAATAGTTTACCTGAATAGACCGTCCATAGCCAAATGAAGACGGAATCGAATAGGTGAGATTTTCGACTCGTTTTTGAAACATTTTCGAACCGTACCGAACTTCTCTATGGTAGACTCGTTGCCGAAACACATTAGTACCCATAAAAGTATGGGAGCACTGTATTATAACAATTGATGCTATAAAAACTGATAAAAATATATAAAACTTCATTTTGTAAATGATAAATTAGAGAAAGGCTTAGAGTCGAACTACCGAATAGTAAAAAGTTGATAAATACTGTCTTTTATATAAGAAAGTTATCAAATCATGGTTGAATGTAATGTCATTTTAATATGTTGATTATCAAACCAATTATTATAATTGATAACCCAGCGATAATTAAATTGAAATTAACATTCACATAAGACCATTTTATGTTTAAAATATAATATATACAAAGTATCATTTTATGTTCTTTTCTACAGATTATTTATTTTACCTTCTGTGCAACATAAACAACACAAACAACAGCGGAAATCAAACCTGTGGTGCTTCAGGCAGGTTCGCCGCTGCGCCGCAACGTCGTCATTTTAGAAAATATTTATCTAATATATAAAATTCTCGTGTCCATTCGTCGTCCAGTGTCGTTCGTTCCCATACTCCTCCGAAACGGTTTGACCAATTTTGATGAAATTTTGTGTGCATACCGGGTAGGTATGAGAATCGGTCAACATCTATTTTTCAAACCCCTCAGTGATAAGAGGTGTCCACTCCAAATTTTTTTAAATTTTTTGGATAAAATTTTTATTTTTATTTTTTTATTATGTGGCATTGAAAAATACATACGACCCTAAATTTTCACTTTTTATCACCAACCCCTGCTTTTTAATAGCCTTATTAGTCACTCAAAAACTTTCACCGGGTAGAGGGCGCTGCTATCGGGTCCCAGATTTTTTCGGGGCAGGACAACGTCTGCCGGGCCCGCTAGTATTTAATAAAATTGTCAATGACAAAAATTTAGATCGGCAATGGGCTAATTTTATTATGAATCGTTAATATTAAAATTATGTATTATAATTCATAGCTTTTAGAAGCTAGAATCTGATATAACCATGCCGATATAAACGAAATTCAGATTCACCTCGTTCCTCGCATAACTCAGGGCGTGGAAAAATGTATGACGCGTGCTATTTGAATTTTCAAATACACAATAGCGATTTATTTCGTGATGGCAATTCTTGAAGCTATTTTTATTTATAAATTTATACCTATTATAATAAAATTGGACGACTGTTGTGGCACATTTGTAGTGAACCTGCCTCTGGTCGCTATACTACACAGGGCTGTGTTCCATGCTGCGTAGTTGTGCTTGAGTCTAGGGTAGGCACTAATAGGGGCAATTGAGGGGTTTATTTATAAAAAAATAAGCGAGATTTGTGCTATACAAGTAGATATTTCTATTCCGACCAGCACAAGAGAGAAGTATCACCTTCTCACTGAATATCGAAGTGATAAAGCAGTTTCTGTACTGCTGCGTTTCATTCTATGTATAATAGCGTTAGAGGATGAATATTCCTATCTCTTTCTATTTTATTTTCCTCCTCTTTCACCCATGACCTTCTTCAGGTGGCGAAGAACAGTGATACTTTTGATGCCACTACTGAACAAACAAAACAATTTTCAATTAGTTTGGCCATATAATTAGTTGCCGCCTAGTTATGTTCGAATCATTTATATTGGGCGCATTAAATAAAACATTACTACTTCTTTACCACTTAACTCGTTTATTTGTAATGATTACAGATAAATATAGATATCATAGTGTAGCTCACGACCACGCTCGCTTTTCATCCGGATCGTGACGTGATTATAGCCAAGCCCACCAGCTGTCACGTTCGCTGACGCCTTTGATTTAGTTAGATCAAAGGCTAGGATACCCTGGAATAAGGAAATATCAAGTGTGAGTTCACACGCGGTTTTTTTTTATGTTCCAAGGTTGGCAAACAGGCATACGGCCCATCAGATGGTAAATGGTTGTCCTAGCCTACGAGCGCTTGCAGCATCATTAGTAGGTGCGACTCACGCGTTGCCTACCTAGAGATATTGGTTCTTAAATCTCCTCTGCCTAGTAATTTCAGTAGCCCTTCAAACCGGAACACAGGAATGCCTAAGCACTACTATTTGGCGGCAGAATATTTGACACCTACGGCGGTGGTATCTAACTAGCTGGCCTCTTGCAACAAAAGACCTACCACCAGTGTGACTGATTGCACTGGTGGAATAACCTCTACTGTGACAGAGGTTATCCCAACAGCGGGCGATGGGGTCGTCAAATCCCGACGCCGGGGAATCATAAAAGTTGGCATACAAGCGTACAGTCCGCCTGATGGCAAGCAGTCACCGCAACCTATGAATGGTTGCGATACTTGAATGCATTATTATCACATGCGCGTTGCCAACCTAAGAGATGGGAAAGTTATGGGAAAAAGGAGTGGAACAGAGGGGATGGGAGATATTTGGGCCTCCAACGTTCTCACTTATCGCACGAAACGCAACAGTACCTTTACTTTACGCCAATTTTCTGTAAGTAATACTTCTCCGTTTAACGTTTAGGTAAGCACTCTCAATTACGTTAAGAAACGCTTGTAGCCTATTCCGCTTACTAGCTAATTAGCGACTTTATATTAGGGATGGGTGACTGGTTAATTAGTTCCAGACACGGTCAGTTTTTGGATGGGTGAGCAGCTAAGTAACTTCAGGTCCGGTCGGTATGTAATAGTGTCAGAGCTCATTCTCTTATAAACGGTACACACTCCATAGGAAACTACTCTAAACAACAAAAAAAGCCACACACCATAGATTTATTAGTTAGACAGGCCATTCCATATAAACAAAACGTCAAAGACTCGCCAATGCCCCTTCGTAAATTCAAAATCGTAATCGTAAAGAAGAGACACAAGCTTGCAACATAATCGAATCAAGTTAGGGTATACCTAACTTCGTTTCGTTGCGTTGATGTTGATTTTATAAAGAATGCAAAACGGCCCAGATGAGGACGGCAGTCAGGGTGGCGCAGACTGTTATGCGCGCTTGTGATAAAAGCGTTTGTGGTAAATGATCTTTTGCAGCCTGGGACTGAGCGCTGCCCGAAGAGTGTTGAGAGCCCGCGGTTTAGTGTTCGCCAAGAGCTCCCGTAGCCTCTCTCTTTCACAGAGGTCAGACACCGAGGAGGTTTTGATTTTACAAAAGAGCCATTTAATTTCATCAATCATTCAATTCAAGAGCACCAGCGATTCTTTCGACATTTTGTTAGTATGGAAGGACATGTCTATATAATTATAATAGTTCTATACCAGACGACACCATTGTGGCATTGTGGGTAGCGAGTCTGCCTTTAACCTCGACGTTCGCGGGTTCGATTCCCGCTCGGTCAGATGTTTGCATTGACTTTATAAATATTTGTTACGGTTTGGGCGTTTGTTCATGTGGGTCTCCCCACCGTGCCTCGGAGAGCACGTTAAGCTGTCGGCTCCGCTTTTTATCATATCACGTCTGATAATAATCGTCAACCCTTGATAAGTAAATTAATCTTATCCAATTACTTACTGGTTCGCCCTTAGATTACGGAGGACAGATGGCAATCGCTCTATGTAAAAACTAGGAACCTGTCAAATCCGGACAAGAATAATAAGCAGACCCTGAAGAAGAAGAAGATCTATGCTAGACACTCAAATATATTACAAAATGAGACTCTGGCAAAAAAATATTCAATAAGATATTCACCTGAATGGATCGCCCGTACCCAAATGAACCGGGAATTGTATAATTGATATATTCAATTCGTTTTTGAAACAGATACGAGCTGTAGCGAGCATTACGATGATACGACTGTTGCCTGAACACATTTGTACCCATAAATGTATGGGAACATTCAACAACTAGCAAAGTTGCTATCAGAAGTGAAACACTGATATAAAACCTCATTTTTACTTTCCAAACAAACAATCAGAATCAAAGTTTAGGACTTGAATATGGTGGAATGATTGCACAAGCTTTTTATATGCGATATTATCAACGTATTTTTGTTTAATTAAATTACTGATTAACATTTTAGTTAATATTATCGATATTGATAAATATATAATTAAGTGTAGGTCTCCAAACTATATTTATTAAAACGGCTTCTATTTTTTAACGGTATTTTATGGGTTGAAATAGGACATTTTTATAGGTATTACCGTGATCAAACAAACTTTTCTATAAGAAGTAGAGCCATGTTTATCTCCGCCCAAATGGAAGGGCTCTACTGGGGAAGTACTACCCTCTTACAGAAAATCGGCGTAAAGGAACAAAGTAAGTTTGCGTTTCGTGCGATGAGCGCGGGATGCCCAATCTCCCATCCTCCTCTTATTTTTCTTTTTCTCCTTCTCACTCCTTCCCTCCTATCTCTTGGGTTGGCAACGTGCATGTGATACTTCAAGTAGTAAGTCGCGGGCGTTCATAGATTGCGGTGACTGTTTACCAAAAGGCGGACCGTATGCTTGCTTGCCGACCATCAAAACTATATTTACAAGTAATTAAAATTATTTGAAGCTATTACCCGTGCTCATGTTTTGCATTTCCCCTCTGAATTGCAATCCCGATTCTTTGGGAAAGAAATAAACCAGCCCTTCTGTTACCCGTGGAGGCAATGAGACGGGATGTATTGATAAAAGGTATTCCCGCAACTTCATTACAATACATATTATTTTGTAGTTTCTTTTGCACAGCTACTTACAGTTACATTCATTAGTTACCAGTATAAAAAAATATTTACCCCAGAATTCAGTCTAAAACGTCAGGGTTGTATCATCTATAATTGGACGCAAATAAGCAATACCATGTCAACCCACACGAATGTCATTTCGAGAAAAACGCGATTGAAAATTTTGAACAACTTGCTTTATGTGATTTTTTTTTATGTATTGGTCAAGTTTATGGCAATTTCAGATTTATGTAAGTTATTTTACTTATTTTCACAAAAAAAATAAGTATACAAACTGCATGTTTCGTATATAATATGACGACGTTGTGGCGCAGCGGTAGCGAACCCACCTTAAACGCCACAGGTCGTGGGTTCGATTCCCGCTCGGAGCATAATATGTTTGTATTGGCCATGCAAGCATATTTTCCGGTCTGGGTGTATTTGTCCTTGTCATTGTGAATGTTTCTGGAACCCCGACACAGGATATTACTATCCTAATGGGGGCCGTTGAGTGTGTAGCGTTTATTTATTTATTATTATTTAATATTAACCCAAAACGTTTAAAAATACATAAATTGCATGATTGAAAAAATGGCTTTTTAGAAGTTTTAAAGGTTAAAACCCTACAAATATTAAAGAAAAATGTCAAGTCTTCAGCCATTTACCAACACTTCTGCATATATAACTCAGTTTTTTCAATTATGTGGGTTGACATGGTATTGCTTATTTGCGTCCATATGTGTTTAAACTTTTTAGGTAATATTTTAAAACCTGTGCTCAATGTCATAAATATAGATTATTTTGAACTAAATTAATTTAATTAGTAATTAACGATAACACAAAAATAATAAGTTAAAACAATAATTAATCATTTTTTATACCTAAAATTCTGTTTATGTACTGAAAATGAAAATTTTCCATTAGGCCTTAATGCAACCACACCAAAACATCTTTATTTAATACTGGTTCCTATTTTTAATTATTTTTAGTTTTATCTTTAACAATAATTATTATAACCAGCCCATAGACTCTGTTTAAATGGTCTAAAACAGAGACCCATTTTTTTACATGTTCGTAATAGTACAAATTATAATAAAATCTACTCTTTGATGAGTGATAAAGTGGTCATGCCACTGCATGTACAGGAGATTTAAGAACCAAAATCTCGAGTTTGGCAACGCGTGAGTTGTACCTACTAATGGTATTGCAAGAGCTCATAGGCTACGGCAACCGCTTGCCATCAGCTGGGCCGTATGCTTGTTTGCCAACTTAGTAACATAAAAAAAAAACATTTAATGTCTAAATTGAAGGGTACCCAATCAGGAATTTTTTTATATTTTTATGATATTTTTGCCGCTTCTGAAATTATTCTGACTTTTTTTTCAAGGTTAGTTTGTCATATTGCAAATAGACTGCTAAAAAGAATTTTAAAAATCTCAAAGTATAAGAACTAATTGAAGGTAGGTATACAAATTTTTAAATTTACTTACATTTATATAAAAACAGTATTTAAAGAAACTATTTGTAATTTTTGGCCGATATTTTACGTACCTACTTAAAAAATGTACTTTTATTTCAGAACCTACTAAGGCTTGCTTTTCGTCAAGAGCCCTTAAGTAACTCTTTAGAATTCCTAAAAGAAACATGGAATCTTCTAAAAAGATAAGTATTAAAAAAAAAGACAGTCGCAGGAAGTATATTCGAAGTGGATATCAGAAGGCTGTAAGTGCACTTCCTGCGAGAACGACAAAGACGCCGCCGGATGTGTCAATTTGACGCCATCTTGAAACTTGGAGATGAAACTCGGAAAGGATTTTGATAGATGAAACTTGACCTGAATCTTTTGTAATACTGTTTTATTTTGGAAGACACTGGTCTAACTTTCTGTTTTAATCGAACTTATAAAAATTTAGAAATAAAATTTGAATGCCAAACTTGTTTAAATACATTAATCCCTCGAAAGCTTAATTAAACCCTTTTTTTGGTTTTTTGTTGCCGGCTGCCTCCTATGTATTTTTTATGTCGTAAAAGTTGCGTTGCCAACCCAAGGTAAGAAGGTGATGGACAGGGGAAATAAAGGGAAAGGATGAGAGTGGGGGTGTTTTTAGACATTAATATTAAGTATATGAATATAAAAAATAATCATTATGAATTTATTTATTAGGACTTTTATAATAATTGTATTATGTATATTAGACGGTGAGGACGAAGGCCCTTATTCCAATTAAAGGTAAATTCCAATGTAAGGGTGAGTGCATGAATTATTATTATTAGAATGCGCTCGGAGCGCTTCTTCCATTCCCGATCACAACGTGCATAACTGTGGGCTGGCCTCGCACCCTCAGCATGGTATATGTTTTAGAGACGAGAGCTGTTCCTTGTTCCCTTGAGTTTTTTTTTTTTTATGTTAAAAGTTGGCAAACAAGCATACGGCCCACCTGATGGTAAGTGGTTACCGTAGCCTATCAGCGCTTGCAGAACCATTAGTAGGTGCCACTCACGCGTTGCCAACCTCGAGATATTGGTTCTTAAATCTCGTCTGCCCAGTAATTTCACTAGCGTACAGTGCCCTTCAAACCGGAACACAGTAATGCCTAAGCACTACTATTTGGCGGCAGAATATTTGACACTGCGGTGGTACCTACCTAGCCGGCCTCAGTACTCAGCCAAAAAAGACTCTGTCGAGTGCTATCAGCAATACCAGCATAAAACAATACACAATCATTGAATATTTAATATAAAATTTAATTACGCAAATTCATATCAGTTATATAAAAACCAATTAGTTAAAAAGTAAAATAATCACCCATGCATGCATTCATTACTGAATGAAGCAAAATTTGTTGCTATATTTGGATATTTTGGTACTATCGATAGTCGAAAACAAAAAGTTTCCCGTTCAACAAAAACCGCAGAGTATTCCTATGAAGCCTTGTAAAGTTTCAGTTTTCACGCTACATGTATTAGGCCGCGACCCAATCGAGGCACGCTGCGCACAGCCACGCGACGCATGGGTTAATTTCTTTGACAACATTGGTCTTGTAACGTCAATTCGTCCGTAGCGTGTACGTGAGTTGCAATGGAAACTTAATCCTCGTCCTCTTCCTAGCATTATCTCGGTATTTTGTCCAGGGTCTGCTTATTACTCTTATCTGGATTTCAGAGTTTGCGAGTTTTTACACATAGTGATTTCCATCTGACTTCCGCACCTCCAAGTAAGTCATTGGATTAGAACAAATTGCCAATCAAGAGTTAACGAGAAAGAAGACAGGCAACCAGCACGCCTCAACTATCGCCAACACTATACTATCACGTACAATTCCTTGCAAAGCGAAGTTAGACACATGTGCGTAGCTTCTCCGTGCGCAGCAATGGGGCCTCGACCTTATACTATAGTCACATATTATTACCAGAGTCATGGTTTAAAATATATGCTTTAAATTTATTTCTTACCAAATAACGGCATATTATTTTTTAGATTATCCATTTCCTAGCAATTTTACTTTAATTTTATATTTCAAAATATTTCGAACTGAGAGGGTTTATTTGGTTTGAATTTTGATTTAATTGCTTAGCCTTTTCACCAATCATCAGTTCGTATATACCTCCTTCCATTAATCCTACCATTTTTGACTTGTATATTGTATATGACGGCGCGAATACAACAGGTCAACTAAAAATTAGTTCCTAAATCATAAAATTTAGATTGTTATTGTAAAATTAACGTTAAACAGTGTAATTGTTAATGTTATTGTAATTTCAATTTCTAACCTAAAAACTTTTGAACATTTGCACGTGTATCGAGACCTATAAATACGGCTGCTTTGTCATTGTCAAGACGGCTGAGGTCTCCAGACCCGGCCCTCCCACCGGTGACGCTGTCAAGGCCACTAGGGCCAACAGCAATGGACACTTCGAAAAAAAAAAAAAAAAAAACATTGTCAAGTAATTTGTGTTCGAGCCGTCATACAGTACGGACCTATCTAGGCCGTCGTTACGCTGCCCGTTGAAATAAACAAAGTGTAGCCACATACTGAAGTTTTCTTTGGAGGACCTGAATAAGAGTCGTCATCATGCAGTAATTCGACAGTGACGTCAGCGAATGCTGATGTCACGCATTTTAAAAAGATGATGGGATCGCTTTCTGCGACATATATTTTGGCATACATATCATAAACTTCATTCCAAATTAAAACAAAATTTTTTTTCAGCACGTGTGGTTGTCAAGTACTCATCCGAAAACCAACGAAAGATTTTTTCAAAATATTAGCTATTCTTTGAAATGTTCCGTGGTCTTCAAAACCTTTTCCCAAGTGGTATCTACAAATCAGCGAGCCATCCATATTATATATCGTCACCGTAGTTCACACAAGGAAGGCTATACAATTTGCCTCCGATATTGTGTCGTCATACCTACGAGAGTCGTCGCACGCACTCATCCATTCAAAAATCCAACCATCCATTCATCCACCTAACCAACATCTGCACGTAGCACATTTTTAAATTCAGAATTCTATTTGACGTAAACAAAAAGATTTTATGAATAGGGCTGCCAACATCTCTTCCCCAAATATAATACTTTCCAAAAGAAACACTGAAAAATATAGTACATTTAAAAAAAGATGTGTTTTATGAAAAACAAAAAGCAATAATATTCAAATCGTAAACTTTAATTTAATTTATAAAGTAATATAAATAAATAGCTTACTTTTTGCAATGAGAGACTACTTTTATTTCACGCTTCTCTCCATATCGAATGCATATCTGAAAAATATGTCCATTCTGTGAATGCCCAGTGCATTGCACTGCACTTTAATGAGTCCAAGGTTAATGTAAAAGCACGCCCGTGTGTTTATAAATTGAGAATTCGTTTGTTAGATTACGGTTGTATTTTGGTGTGTAGTTGAAGATTGTATATTTGCGTACTATATATTTCTTCAACAGTCCATATATACATAGTATCCAAACCCGATATACAATATTAGTTATGTGACAGAATTGGCATACGCCACACGTTATGGCAAACAAATGTCGTAGCCTATGAGCGCTAGCAATTATATTCATTTATGGGTGTAACTCACTACTCATTTCACTGGCTACAGTGTCCTTCAAACCAAAAGACAGTACGGTACACTGCTTTACGGTAGTATAATATAAAAATATATTATAGTACGGTTGGCAGCCCTATTTGAGAACAATAAAAACCGAACCGCGTTAGTGCGGACGCGTTGCCAGTTTCCACGCGATATACGCAACGCCGCGTGCCGTTCATATATCACGGCCGCGGTTCACACATGAAATGTTTTACAATTTACTCCCGGTAATGTGACATCCTATTGCTATAAGCTTTGTTTTGCTTTGCGGTTCCTCCATATTAGTGCTGTGATCCATAAAGTCATTACGGTTGGTTTAATTTATATTATTTTGTAATTAATAATTTAAATATCATAAATGTTTGTCACATTTTTGGTATGAATGGGTTGAAAATAAAAACAGCGTTATCAAAAAAAATAGTTTTTTTTCATGTGTATTGATGTTGGCCCTACTGGCCTTGACAGTGTCACCGGATGAGGGAGCCGAGTACTGAGACCCAGCCGTGAAAAAGATAGCCCTCGCGCGGGATCAAATTGATTCCGTCCTTACGGTGCCTCCTGAGGCCGAACCACAGCTAAAGACTTCATCGGGAATAGAGGAAACGCTCCGAGCGCATTTCATTGCATTGCATTGTCTCAATAGGTTTTTTTTTTTATGTGAGAGGGGTCAAACGGGCAGGAGGCTCACCTGATGCTAAGCGATCACCGCCGCCCATGAACATCTGCAACACCAGAAGGCATGCAGGCGCGTTGCCGACCTTTAAGAGAAAGAATACGCTCTTCTCTTGAAGGTTCCCAAGTCGCATCGGTTCGGAAAGACCACCGGCGGAAGTTGATTCTACTCGATGGACTCACCCGACGTTGTGAGCATGTCGTGACAAAAATGAAGTAGGTATACTTACATATATGAGATTTTTATTGTAATGTATACATTACAATAAAAATAAAAAAAGGCCAGTAGGTAAAGTACTGGCCTTGACAGCGTCGCCGAGATATTGTGTAGGTTCCATGGAGATAAAAAATAGGTCTATCATTAACTTACTATAAGCTAAGGCCAGGCATTTCCATACTGAAAAAATGTCCAAAGATTCGTTGATTGCTATATCTACATTCAAATGAAGTTGCGGTCAAAAGCTTGCAACATAACCGAATAAAATTGGCGTGTGACTAACTTCGTTTCGTTGCGTTAGTACGAATTTACTTTCTATCAAATTATTTTTGTATCCATGGTAAAGCGTCAAGTTTATTTGTTTAAAATTTAATACAGTTTGTATCTTTTAGTACATAGAACTAGTTCCTCGCCACCTCTTTTCGATCGACTTATCGTCTTCTCAGTAGATTGCACTGAAACAGAACAAAAATAATTTTGTTGAATAATTATGTAGCATTATTCCAACAATAATTAATTATTTTAATTTTTATAATTTAAAAAATGTATTTTATGAATGAGCACAATAAATAAATACCTAAATAAATCAAAGGTACACACTCAACGGCCCCCTTTAGAAAACTGTATGGACAATACATCTGCTCCCAGCTGGAATCGAACCCGTGACCTTTGGCGCATAAGGCAGTATAGTAGTTATAGTTTAGTCATTTTATTTATTTAATTATCTCAAATTGCATTTGTCAAGTTAATTTATCGCACCTTTAGAAGGAAAATGCCACAATAAAAAAAAACCAAAAATTTTGTTATCAGCGTAAAATGACTAAAACGTAATTCTCAATGTAACAAAAGTCCAAACAGAGCCATATTCGAGCGTAAATAATTGACTTAAATAACCAAGAAAATATAATATACGAAAGATTGTGCAGGTGTAAATATTTGAAAACTTATTTTGTTGATTCCCAAAAAATTGCTTTTTGAGTTTTTTTTTATCTTAAAGGTGCGAATGCGTGTATGAGAGGTGACAACAAGGTCGACCCGATGCGGGAAAATGGCAGGCGCTTGGCGTTTGCGAGGCCTGTGTGGTTGCACTTTTTTATTGTTCTTATGACATAAGACACAAGATTATAATTATACACAAATTTCTATGTAGGCTATACGTGTGTACTGACGAGCGTAGCGTGCACGACGCTTTTTTTATGTTACAATTTGCAAGCAAGCATACGGCAGGTAAGTGGGCGCCGTAGCCTATGAGCGCTTGCAGCACAATTACTAGGTGCCACTCACACGTTGCCAACCTCCTCGAGATATTACTTCTTAAATCTCCTCTGCCCAGTTATTTCACTAGCGTATAGTGCCCTTCAAACCGGAACACAGTAATGCCTAAGCTGCCGTACTGGTACCTACCTAGCCGGCCTCTTGCAACAAAAGACCTTTTTTTTTTTTTTTTTTTACTTGGGAAATGCATTTTACGCACCCCGCGCCGGGACAGATGGTAAAGTGGCGCGGGGAGTGTGGGACTCGAGGCCATGTGCAATGGTCTTTAGAAGACCCGGCCCCCATACCCAAACTAAAACCCCAAGGTCCCGTCTAGCGCCATAGTGGGACGTCACGGGATCGCTTGCGCATTCAACCGCGACGTCCCGACGCTTGCCCCGAGGGGCCCTCCTGGGGCGGCAACATAGTGCCGCCATATATAAATACTATTACATACGAATACATATATAAACTTATAATAATACCCCCCCTGACGCTTACGCGCCCAGACCTTTCGGTCCCCGCCTGGGGCGGCAACATAGTGCCGCCATATATACATAAAATACATACTAATACATATATAAAGATATAAACATACCCCCCTGGCGCCTGCGCGCCTAGGCCTTACGGCCCCCGCCTGGGCCGGCTTCGGGAAGTTTATTTTTCAATAAACTCACGAAGCCGGCGATACCCCAAATATATACATATATACAAATATACAAATAACCCCCTAGCGCTTTCGCGCTCAGGCCTTGCGGCCTCCGCCTGTGCCGACTTCCCAGGAAAACCCAGGAAGTCCGCAAAACCCCAATATATACAAACATATACAAATATACAATATACAAATATACAACTCCGAGGCCTTACGGCCCCCACCGGCCGACTTCCAGGGCAAGCCCAAGAAGTCGGTATACCTCCACTATATACATATGTACACCGCCCGCGCAAGCGCGGGTGGGCCTTGCGGCCCCCACCGGCCGACTCCCGAGTCTGGTCCGAAGACTCGGGAAGCCGGCAACCCTGTTCGCTTCACCGGGTAGCCGAAGGTGCCTCCTGCACAATCGACTATTACTCCCGGCTACTGAGCCCCCGCGGCACGACAAGCCCAGGGTACCGCAAAGTTTTACCTCCGCGGTGGGGGCGCAACAAAAGACCTACCACTACTTTGACTGATTGCACTGGTGAAATAATCTCTGCTGTGACAAAGATTATCCCAACAGCAGGCGATGGGGTCGTCACATCTTGTCTGTAGATCGCCTAATGATTGCGTCATTATAATGATATCTTACCCACTGCTTGTCCAACCGGCAAATAGTTTTTTGCGGCCAATTTCTTTAATAATTTCTTATTGCGTCTGTGATATTTTACCATCCTTTCGGATCCCAATTTAAAGACCAGTTCGAAAAGATTAAGACGACTCCTTAATTTCTTATTAGACATGATAATCCTTTTCCATGTTTTGTTCGCGTAGCTCGCATTACGTAGTGACGCCTTGTCCAAATATCTGAATTAAAAAAATATCCATAAAGGGTCCCAAATGGTTCTTTTACAGTAACTTCAAAAATATTTTCCCGTATTATGAATAGATTTTGATAAAATAAAGAATTATATCGAATAGCTTATGCCTTTGCCTTATATTAGTTTTTATTAGAAAGAATATTCTAGATAAGTTAATAAATGAATAATAAGTAAAAACCAAATTAATAACCTCCTTTTTAATGTCGGTTAACACGTTAATAGTACAATGTACCGAATCTTGTATACGGCAGTTTTTTTACTATTGTGGCCACTGTTGGGACACGAATGTTTTAATAATAATCTTCCCTTAGAAATATTAAAAATTTATTGCATAGACTAGCAGAATCGCTTAAAAATAGGTCGCCATAGTTCGGTTTAGTTATTTACGGTTAAATTACGGTCCTAAACAAATAAACGATAAACCTAAAGATTTAGACCTAAAGATTTAACGTCATTAATATTTCATTGTTACATATTTCGTAAGCGCTAGAATTATTATGTTGAAATTTTAATGTTATCTACAGCTATAATAGGCTAAGAAGAATCTATTTAGTATATTTTTCTTCGTTTATTAGCTAAATGTCAACAAATATTCAAAGGTCGTGGTAATATAGTTATATCTGGAATTCTTGTTCAATCACAAAAACTATTTAAAAAAATAATTTCAAAACCATAACTTATCGTACGAAAATTTCACCATAATTGATTAATAATGCTTTTATTTTAAAAGTATTTAATACAAATAAGTATACATCCACGTTTTCATCTTTAAAGTTATGTTTTATATATATAAAGCCACCTTCACTTTTTATATATAAATATCACATCTTGTTCAAGCAACTAATAGGATTACTTAAATATAAATATACAAAAGCGTATATAAATTATACATGGAATGAAACTTACGAGAATATCCTCCAACACAACTCGAGAGGTAAGCAAGAAATGGAGTCTTTGTGCGGCTCTTGGAATATCTTAGTGCCAAAAACAAAAATCCCTTCTCCGTACATTGTGAGAGCTTATTCGTTTTGAGGGTACATAAATATTTATTTATTTTGTACTGTGTAAAGTCTTATGCGATGTTGATGTTTCACACTTATTTATTTATTTATTTTTATTTATTTATTTAAAAAAAGTTCACCAGCAGTTATTACAATGTTACAATGTTAAACTATTTGTAAAAATTATAAACGATCTAAATGTATAACTATATTAAGGCAAACAACATTGGATATTATTTGCGAGTTCTTTAAAAGACAAAAAGAAAGACTTACAATCTAAGACTTATTGTTTTTACTTTCTGTCTAAATGAAAGAAAAGATTCTTTAAATATATCAATTTCTCCATTGCACCCATTTAAAAGCTTACTTACTTACTTATTGGCATGTGTCCCACAGTTTGAGAGAAAAACTAAAATATGAACTAAATTGACGACGTATTGGCGCAGCGGTAGCGAACCTGCTTTAAGAGCCACAGGGTATTTGCGCAACTGGGTGTACTTATCCTAGCCATTGTGTATGTATCCGGACCCCCGACACAGGATATAATGCTAATGGAGACCTTCGTTGAGTGTGTAGCGTTTATTATTTAAATTTTGTATATACCTTTGAGCATTCCGACGATGAAAATATATAAATTTGTTTGTGATTCTCTCAAACTAATGTAGTTATAATTTCTTTAATATAGTTTTAGTGTGTAATGTAGTTTGTAACGATGGGGCCGACATGTAGGCTTTCTACAAAGGTCTCGAAAAATAATAGAAAAAAAAAGTTTTACAGATGTTTTACAATGTCTTATAAGTATCTCAAATTCTCGTGCCACAAAGTTTGTTACCATACTCCGGTCTGACCGATTTTTATTAAATGTTATAAGCATCTATCTATCTATTTTATTTTATTTTTTGAACAAAATTATTTTATTTTTATTTTATTTTTATATGATGTGGCATTAAAAATACATACAATCCGATTTTCACCCTTCTACCATCAACCCCTATATTTTAATAGCCATATTAGTAAATCAACAACTTTCACCGTTGTCACTTCTAGACTCGGGTAGAGGGCGCTGCTATCGGGTCCCAGATTTTTTTCGGGGCAGAACAATGTCTGCCGGGCCCGCTAGTAAAAAAATAATAATTCATATTATACATATTAACTTTTTTTTTTTATTTATTATCAGGGAAGAAGTAATAAATTTCAATGTTTATTTAAAAGTAAATTAAGTGAATACTTTAATTAACTCTCAATGCTCTCAAGAAAATGAGCTCTTTTTCCTCTTTGTTAATTGTAGGAATTTATTACAAGACGGCTAAATGAAAGCGCCATTTTGTATTCTAAAATATTTCCTACTTTTTATTAGCTATCTTGCTTAGTAACGACATCTGTGACTGAGGGATAGGGACAGTTTATTAAAAAAAACTGCTACTTAGGTAAACAATTACGATTTCTCTCAGTCTCTTTAGACACAGATCTTTACATATTACGACTATTTTTGATTGTTGCTTATTCTTCTTACTAGCATTATTTCCAGTACCTATAATACGTGTATTTACCCAGGGTCTGCTTATTACTCTTGTCCGGATATGACAGGTTACTAGTTTTTACACAGAGCGATTGCCATCTGACCTCCGCAACCCTAAAGGCGAACCAGTAACCCTTTGGATAAGAGTAATTTACTAAACAACGATTTAACTATTATTATCTGGTGTTATATGAGACGCTCATAGCAGGGTGCGCTCACTGATCGGTAAGCAATGGGTAGGTTAACCACCTTTAGGGGCGGTCAGTCACTAGATGGGTGATCGCATAGTGGTATTTGTACTGAGCGCACTGGTATTTGTTCGTGCTTCCGAGAGCACGTAAAAAATCGGTCCCGGCTGTTGACAATTTGGCAATAGTCGAAAAGTTAACTTAGAGGCTTACGGGACTCTGACAGTAGGTTGGCCACTAAACACTCATTAAGAATTAGATGTTATGTGATAACAACCGGGACCAACAGTTTAACGTGCTCTCCGAGGTACGGTTGGGAGATCCACAAGAACAAACGCCCAGACCGAAACAGATATTTGTAAAATCAATGCAAACATCTGCTCGAGCGGGAATCGAACTCGCAACCGTCGAGGCTAAAGGCAGACTTGCTATCCACAACGCTACAACGGTGTCGAACGTTGTGATTATTACCTATATAGGAGTAAAATATGCGTATGAGTAAATAATACTGTAATACTTCAAGTACTTGTGAAGATTTTTTTTTATGTTAAAAGTTGGCAAACAAGCATACGGCCCACCTGATGCTAAGTGGTTGCCGTAGCATGTGAGCGCGCGCAGCACCATTAGTAGGTGCTACTCACGCGTTGCCAACCTCGAGATATTAGTTCTTAAATCTCCTCTGCCCAGTAATTTCACTAGCGTACAATGCCCTTCAAACTGGAACACAGTAGTGCCTAAGCACTACTATTTGGCGGCAGAATATTTGGCACTGCGGTGGTACCTACCTAGCCGGCCTCTTGCAACAAAAGACCTACCACCAGTGTGACTGATTGCACTGGTGGAATAATCTCTGCTGTGACAGAGGTTATCCCAACAGCGGGAGATGGGGTCGTCACATCCCGACGCCGGTGAAGATTTTTTTTTATTCGATTGATGATGATTTTTTTTTGTGCTATGCAATAACAGCAACATGGGTAAATCGAGCCTATAAATAGCACTACATAGTATAGAACAAAGTCGCTTTCTCTGTCCCTATGTATGCTTAAATCTTTAAAACTACGCAACGGATTTTGATGCGGCTTTTTTATAGAGTGATTGACGAGGAAGGTAAAGAAATAATAAATAAATAAAATCTTTATTCGTATATAAGGATTGAAAAGCATACAGTCATAAATTGTTTACAAAATTTGGTGTGTACATTTTCAATATCAATCATGTGGGTGATGTACTGTATTCCTAGCTAGGTTATAGAAAACCTGTATTAAGGAATAAACAGTTTCGTTCCCCTTTTTAATGTTACAGTAAATGAAAAAGTTTTTGTACAGAGTTAAGTTTTATGGCTGCTTAAGGCTTCGCTTACTATCTAATACTATACATAGAAAAATTAAAAGAAATTACAAAAAAAAAAAAAAAAACAATAAAGAATGTATCGAAATGTGAAAATGAATATACGTTATGTCATTTTTGTAAATATTGAATGTGTGTGCGTGTAGTTGTGTTTGACTGTGCGCGTATGTGAGTGTGTGTGTGTTCTTGTATACCTTTTTGTGTTATATAAGGTTTATATGTATAATAACAACCATTAAATAGTAGAGAAAAAATATTTTTTTAGGTTTCTTATGTGATGTCGTAAAATATATTTTAATTATACATAGCAATATAATTTGTGTGATAATTTGATCAACAACTCCGGAGTTGATTATAATAAAGGAAACTTCAATATAAGAGTGAATAACCAATGATCATTGCGTTTATAATGTTTTTGTGTTATGTATACTTATCTACATATAGGCGGTTGAGAGCCCATTCATGTTTATTTGATGATAAATAATTATAAACATTATTCAACAATAGTGTAACCATCAAATTACAATAATATACCATACACTAGCAACCTACGTATAACCGTTAAAGATTTCCAGATAAATTACATACTTACTTTAAATAACTTGTGGCTATTGAAAAACTTGACATATCAAAATAATATTATGTTGATACTTTTTTTTTACAAACATATCTAAAATTATGGACCATGGAGGATAATAATTAGAAGAACCGTCGCTGTGTGTAAAAATCGTCCGTCTAACAGCCCGATTTAAGGTTGCGCTATTGTTATATGCGGTATATTAAAAAAAAGCACTAAAAATAATTGAAGTAAGGTAAGTGTGCAAGGAGATATAATTATTAGCTAAATATTTTAAACTACTTATCTATAATCAATTGAAAAAAAAATAACCCTCAAAACCAATCAATCAATCATGATAATTATCAGTGTGAATATATTAATTATTATTACATCTCGTTTATTCAACAAGTAATATTCAAAAGTCAGAAAGAGGCTAGACTTTGTTTAATACTTACTCTTCTTGTAATGCATTATTGAGTCTTACGATAAAATCTGCAGTAACTGGCCACTTAAGCACATTGGCTACTTTAAATAATTAATTTTAATTTAATTGTTACAGTTCTAATTTCCATAATTTAAATTATACTTATATGCTATCGCCTAATAGAGAAGACAATTGATTAGATAAATAAGAAAACTTTTAGTTATTATTTAATTTTTATTTTTATATTTTTAAACAATCATTACCCTTAGCCTTTTGTTAGTATAATCACACGAATACCTACTTTTCCCGACTGTCGATAAAGAAACGATATTTTTTGCTGGATATGTTAATTATAAAAAAGCAATTGTGAATTAAAGTGAAAACCTATAGTATCAATAATATTATAAAATGTAAATAGACACATTCTGACTAACCAAATTCTAATTTTTGAGAGTTTTAAGGAGTTCTGGCCAGTTATTGAAGGTGGCCAGTTGTACCTCGATTTACCCTACCTCTTCTTTGACTGTATTTTTAATTATTTTGTGTGTCAGCAAATGTACCGCAAAATATTTACTAAACTATTTTTAATCTAATTTAATCTTTTATAAAAATAAAGCAAAAAAAAAATTTAACTTTAGTCTGTGACTCTAGTCGAAGTTGATACATAGAAGATAAAAATTATAGATCACATGGAGAATAAAAATTACAGAGAACATTCTCATAATAGCTGCAAAATTGTCCGACGGAAGCAGTCAATAACAGTTCCAAACACCTACAGAATGGCGCTAGAGTAGCAAGAAAGTATAAAAATGAACTTTGTTGACGGAGTGAAGTGTGAGTGCCGTGTAGAATATTACGCAGATTTAATAAAATCAACTTTTGTTTTCTAATTTTGGGCCATGCTATTTTCCACATTTTATTAATGTCTTGGCTTTTCTTTTATACTTAAATGATTTGGCTTTTTTTGTATTAAAAATCATAGAAAAAATTGGCATTGTATATTATTGTTAATAATAATAATATTTTATTAAAGGAAAATATATTACAGACATAGTACCTATTGTCAGAAATAAAAAACTTCCCATTCCTTTGTGAGATACTGGTATCTATACTAGTGTTACCGTGTTACGGATTACCAGTGTCACACACCCATAGGCAAAATTTTGGATTCACAGTGGTTTAAAAATCTTTGGATTAAAAATTATATAACTAAGCATCAAAAATTAAAAGAACTTTGTGTTTCATATTTTATGCTGATCTTAAAAATGCGCTATAGTGAAATGGTATATTTCATTCCTTACCTATTTATTCTCTATTCATAATAATTTACAGCGCTTTTTTAATTTACCCAAAAAATTAAGTGGGACAGTTTTTCAACACACAGCGTGTATTTCTTACTTTTTTCTCTCCATTAGTTAAAACTTTAAAGAAAGATTACAACGGCAACGTACATGAATAAAAAAATATAAAACTAATTTTGTCAAATGTATATTTTAACTTATATATCTTAAAAAAATAATATAATTCAAAATATTTTAATAGAAAATAAAGTTCACGCTAATACATTAGTTATATTTTATTCTTAATTTCTTACTTATTATTATTTAGCTTGGTAACACTGGCCAAATCAACAAGCGGCCGTGCTTCATTCTACTTTTTGCAAAAAATATAAAATTACTACTTTTTAAATTGTTTTTCACTTTTTCTGATGAATTTTATTATTATATATTTCTAAAATTATTGTAGTGATTATCTTGTATAATCTCACGAATGGAAAATCTAAAAAAATCAACCGAATTCAAGTGACAGATGTTTCTTCACTAAAACGCGCCAGTTTTTATCAAATAAAGTGAAATTGTTCTTTAAAAATGGAGGATACCAATGAAAAGCTTATTGATAGTCAATCAGCAGCGGGAGAACCAGGTAAGCTTTATATATACTTCAATTTTCATTTGTAATTATTCGGCATAGTTTATGTAAACCGACCAAGTTAACTTGTATGTCATGTCAGATTGACATTGTGTGCTATTTCCGTATTTTTTATACTTTCCTATTGCTAAAACAATAATTTAAGATTTATCTATATCTTTTAAAGCTTTTAATCTTTTAAAATGAGTAATTTAAACTTCAAATCCGCAACAAATGATGTTTACATGTATAACAGGATCAACGTTCCAATTGCATCTTAATTTGGTCGCATAATAATCAAAGAGAATATCAATAATCACAAAATCGACATGGAGTACGAGGCCGTGATACGGCTGTGTTACATAAACTACATAATTATAATTGTTTAGTTGTTTCTTTTTTTATTCTAGTTTAAGAATAAATATTACATACAAATTTGTGTCTTATTGTCATTGGATAAGGTTTACTTATTTTTCCCATAAATATTTAAGGTTATTCTTAAGTTGTTTCGATAATGATGAATATATTATAGCTTGTTACAAATGAACAACTGCATACAAATAAAAAGTATTTATCAAGAAATTCTGCAACATACAAAAATCCACAAGAAAAGAATTACAAACCCAGATTGGAAAGAGACTTGACTGTTGAAAAAAAAAAATCTCAGACTGAAACACAGAAAATGCCCAAGACATAACCTAACATCCCAATTAAAGTAGGATGCAACACAGGTTGCCTAACAAGTATGAGCTTGTATACAAAAAAATTATCATTTCAATTTTTTTTATTATTAATAATAGTTTGGTAGCCATATTAAAATTCATATTTGTATTGCAACCTTTGAAATATTAGTACCGTATGGTTTTGGTTGCCAACAAATTGTTTGCCAAATGTTGGCAAAATGGAGCCTCAATAGCTCAACAGTAGAATGGCCGACTTCGCTCCGTTAACGCAAGAGTCGAGGGTTCGATCCTAACCCCCTTGGGTTATTGTCGCACCCACTCCTAGCGCAAGCTTCGAGCTTATTTGGAGGGGCAATAGGAATATTAGTAATGACTTGAAAAAGCATTGCTAATATTCTTTAAAAAAATGGATAAGTTACTTTAAATAAATATCTAAATGACAATAGGTGTCTATCAAATTTGAAGAACTGCCTCGATTTCCCCAACATCCCATTCTTAGACGCTGACCAAATTACAATTTTAAATAAAAAAGAAATATCCAAATCGGTTCAGCTAAGTAGTAATCGAGTAACATACTTTAAAAATTTATTGAGATGCATTGAGAACCTCCTCCTTTTTTGAATTCAGTTAATTACCAGTGCTGTCAATTTAAAATTAGAACTCAGGCTGACGTACATGATAAAAATGCAATTTGGCTACAATTAATAATATCGCTATGTATTACGATACAGACAGGTCATGCAAGGTTATTAGATATATGTAAATCACATGGTTATAATCGAAAGACATCTTATATCAATTTTGTAATACAAATATTGATAGTTAAATGCTTTCTAATATTTTATAAATAAATAATATAAATAAACGCTACACACTCAACTGCCTCCATTAGGATAGTGATATCCTGTGTCGGGGTCCGAAACATACACAATGACAAGGACAAATACACCCAGACCGGAAAATATGTTTGCATGGTCAATACAAACATATTATGCTGCGAGCGGGAATCGAACCCGCGACCTGTGGCGTTTAAGGCAGGTCCGCTACCGCTGTCGTCGTAACGTCGTCGTTAACAAACAAAATTTTATTTAATACATATCTTTTGTATTCATGTTTTTGTACTTTTCTCTATTTTGGTTTAACCGCATTGAACCTGCTATTCTCGCATTAACAAAGCGGTGACTCAATTCCTAATTTTAATGTAATATAAAATAAAAGAGCACTTCTAGGGGTAATTTAAATGTAGCTGTTACTGCAGCTTAACAATATTCAATAACATACAAGCAGCTTAACAATGTACAATAACAATGTTTTACATATCTGTGAATTATCCAAAATATTTAATTATATATATAATATAAGGCTAATGGCACAATATATAATATATGGCTTTAAATACCAAACTGCCTTTTAGAGATGTAAAATTTAATAAAGAACCCTATTCACAATATATACTGAGATACCAAATATTTAAAAGAAACAAAACAAATTGTTGTATTTCACCTAGTTAAGCTAAGAATACTATTTAAGTTAGTGTGTTAAATGTTGTTTTGTATTAGATATTTAAATTTTTGATGTTTTGTATACTATAAACATAAAATAATATATTTAATACTATTTAGTTAGTATAATCTTTTAGTTCTAAAATTCATGATTATTGGAGCGACATAATTATCTAATTCATGTATGCGTAATTAAGGATTTACAGTGTAATTTCTATTTGTAATTTTATTTTAAATTCAACAACGAGATATAAAGTTTTTATATATTTGTTTAGGATGCACAGCACCAATGACACTACTCATAATTATTTCCGCACAACAACAAAACTCAAGCACCCAGATTAATGTGCATTGTGGTGTTTTCATCAATTGAAATAATACTTATATAGTTGTAGTTTTAATTTTGTAAGAAAACTGATAAATAATAATCGAAATACTTTAAAGTTTCATATTTTAAATCCTCTGTTAAATATTTCAATATCGGTTTCAGGGACTAGTATACCAGTAGTTTCCACCACTAGTCCACCAAAACCTAAGGATACATCTCAAAACTTATTCCCTGATAGTCCAGTTTATGAACCTGAAGAAGAACTTGAAATACAAAAACCTAAGGAATTCAATAAAGTCACTGAGGTTAGTTTTGGTCATAACTCGTAATGTAACAATGTTTATAAATTGACTATAGATTTTAAGTGATTATAATAATTTTTATATATTTTGTGCAGGTTGACAGTACGACATCTGAAACAACAACAAAAGGTAAACAAATTTTAATTTATTAATTATTTCTTGCTCTCGACAATATTTTAATTTTTATCTAATTATTTGCAGATCTAGTTATTCATGCCAAAAGGAAGTTACCTGATGAAGCTTTGGATAATATTGCTAAAATGCAAAAACTCGATTTAGAAGTTCAAGAAGAGATGGCTGTGTCATCTCAAGCATTGGATGACGAAGTGTCAGAGATCACTAGTGTGGCGAAACGGAAGTTAGAGGACGAACTACCATCAACATCTCGCGTTCGGACACCTGTGAGATCGAGTCCTAGAAAAGTTACTAAACGTAGCAACAGTGCTGAACTAACACCAAAAACGCCAAAGATTCCTAAATCGCGATCAGCTAGTGTAGATATCACCAAAAGTCGGAAAACTCCGCGCAAAGTTCAATTAGATCTAGAAAAAACAAAGCTTACAGAAGAAGTAATTGATATAAGTTCAAATAGTTCCAGTCGTCCCAGTGTTGAGTTCGTTAGAGAAATTCCACCACCAAAAGTTCCTGATACTATTGCAGAGGAAAGTGTCACTGAAAGTCTTAATGACTCGCAAAACTTCCACTTAGCACTATCACCGTCACCTGAAGAGTTGAATGTTGAAGATCAACCACTTAAAGATGATAAGGAGGCTATTAGTGATCCAGTAATAGTTAAAGATAGTGAGGCTATTAGTGATCCAGTAATAGTTAAAGATAGTGAGGCTATTAGTGCCCCAGTAATAGTTAAAGATAGTGAGGAGTTACCCCCCTTTGTGAAAGTTCTTGAAACAAAAAGAGAAGAAGTTAATGACTTATCTGATGTCAGCAATAATTTAATACCAAAAGATTGCAACAAAAGTAAGAGCACCGATCAAGAAAGCACAGACAGCTTATGTTCTGTCAGTCTTGATAGTCCCGAGCATGTCCCGACTGTTGCTTCTAAACTGATATCAAAATTGTCTAATGGTAATTCTTCAACACCAACTGAAATAAGCAATGACAATCATGGAGCTGATGATGTTACTCCCGATATGGCTATGCTCAATAGTAATAAAGGAAAACGAAATAAAAATGAATCATTCAGAGCAAGTAATACAACAACACCTTCTACAATATCTCCTCTGCAAAATGGACATTCATTACCAATAAATACACCTCAAGTACCAGTTTTCGACGTTCACGTCAGTCAAAATGAAGATTGCGAGTTTTTGTCTCTATACGTAGTAAGAACGGATAACGATGTAGGGATGGATATGTGTAAAGAATACCAGAGGATTTCGAAACGTTTCACCATTGATCCATATTTGGGTGATGTTTCAGTTAGTAATTCACCCTCAAGCGTTACTAGCGTCGGTATGATAAACCTACCAAACCGAACGTCATTTGCATCAACTGTAAGTTCAACATCGACATCCAGCAACCGTACTAGTGATGGAGCATTTGTAGTTCCGCAACCTCCGAGGAAATATGTATCAAACCCGACAACCACCGTGAAAGGTTATGAATCATTGATGAAAAAACTTCATGATATATTTTCGCATATTCGAGAAGCTTCGGTGTCTGATGTCAATCGATCTCTGAACGATGATAAAATATCTGTGGGTATTCAAGCTTCACTTTCTTCAAGTGAGTCAGGATTCAGCAATGGTAACGCGAGTCCGGAGGAAGTAAACAAGTGTGATAAAGCTACACCGAAGAGTTCTCTTAAAAAATCAAGAGTCAGAGGTCGAAGACCGATAGCAGGGAAAACAAAACGTGCTCTACTACCAACACAGCACGAGGAGGCTGAATACATGCATGGAATGAATTCGCCCGAAATTGTTCCATCTAATGGAGATAGTGGAAAAATGTCGCCTGTAAAATCACCGAAGGAAGAGAAACCCCTATCATCTTTAGTGGGGACACCAAAATCTATTACAAAGTTGAAGCAAAAGCGACGACCTACCTCTCCTAGACCAGCAACTCCTGTTGAAAAAGTTGTTGCTAAACCCGAATATCCTGGTTATGCACCCGACACTGTTGTACTCGCTAAATGGGTGGATAAACGTTACTACTCAGGGAAAGTATTGGAAATTACAGAACCAAATAAATACTTGATCAAATTTGATGACGGTCAAAGTAAGGTGCTTTTGGACGATTTCATTATATTTGGGGATACGAAGAAATTACCGCTACAAGGTCAATCGGTTTACGCGATGGTTGATGAAGAACAAAATTATGAACCTGGCTTAGTTCTTGGGGTCGAAGAAAATGACAACGGCACTATAACTTACCGATGCACTACTGACGGGTAAGCGTACAAAGTAAAATATACTTATTTTAAAATAATAAACTAACATGACATGACTCCATTAGAGTAGTAATATGTGACTTAATAATTTGATCCACTCTTATTTTGCTGAGTATAGAGAAATTTATATAAGTTTGTTTTATTCTTACGAGGGTTGCCGATTTATTGATAATTGATTCTAATTGATGGCAAGCAATAACTAGCCTTGCTTACTAGCAGAATCAAACATATCGCCAAGTACTCGCATTTGATATAAGAAAAGAAAATCGATTAAGACAAGATGGGCTAGAGGTTTCCCAAAGTTTTAATTATTTTTTTAAACTTTTAATATGTTTAAGTATTATTTTTCTTTCAGCGATACAATAGTAATGGTAACAGCTAGCGAGCTGTATTTGACTGAGGATCAAGCTCGTTCTTTGAAAGAATCAGCCAGATCACGGTCACCGACCACCCCATCGACTCCTCGGCGACGACACAACAGAGAATTGGATCTCGATAATATTATACAGGTGAGCCTTTGCACATATAAAAAATAGTAATAGGTCTTGTGCCGACATGACCCAATAGATAGAAAAGGTAAACTTTAGCCGAAAGATCGCGTGGTAAAATCCGGCTAAGCACATCAGAGTTTTCAAATGCTTAATATGTATTTAAAATTTATCTCGTGCTTAAACGGTGAAGGGAAATAAAATCTTAAGACACCACATCGTATATCCGCCGATTCATAGTGAAGCAGCGTGGTGCATTATCCTTAACAGAAAAGCCTTTGCTCACTGCACTGGGGCATACTTTATTCAATAGTTACGGCATCTGACAAAAACTAAAAAGCTTTCTGATAATAACCTATTCATGTCTATTTTAGTAGTAAAATGTAGTCATCAAAGTGTAGTGCACACATGCAAAACGAGTTTTTGTACACACGGTGCAAAACATTTTATATGGCCAATCAATGTACTAGAGCAGTTAGTATATTATAATGTGAACCTAAAAATTAGATTGCAAATCTCTTTTTTTTTTTCAAACAATCCTGTTTAATAAAAAATACCATATATTTTCAAGCTTAAATAGTCTAATTTTATAATTTTTTTATAGGAAAAACATTAAGTTCTTTTTATTTTAATTATTTTGTTGAAAATTTATTTGGGACATGAATAAATATAGAAATTTTATAATTCAAGCGCAGATATGTGCAAAAGCTATGGGTTACTATTCTGATGTCTGGCGAAATAGCAGTTATTCAAAAAATTGCATGGGCTATGACATCTGTGATCTGTCGCCACGATAGATAGCTATTAGCCACACTGATCAGCCGGGAGTTGATATACCGGAAACTAGCTAAGTCAAATCGTCCTTATTTTAGGACCATTTCTGCTTAATAAAAATATAAATGGTTTTAAAAGTTTGTGATTACTGCAGACGAACTTGATTCGTATCCAGAGGGGTTTGTTCATCTTGGAACTGGTTTTAAAAAAGACATTATTAGTAAGTGCTGTAACCTTGGACGGTTTTGACCTTTGTGACACTTAATTACTCGAAAACTAATATCGATTTTTAATAAAATCGATCGCTTCCATAAAGGATTTATGTCTTATGGTAACACTAACCTAACTGTCATTTCATACCGAGTTTTTGGATTTCGTCGACGGTTACATGTTTTGAACATAAGAAGTAAGTTTATTTTGTGTAATCTGATAATACATGCTTAATGGGTGAACAGTGTGAGATTTATGTGTTCTGCCGCTGATTTCTGCTAAGTTTCACGAATCTAAATATAATGGTTTTCAAAGTATGAGCCATTATAATTTATACTTTTGCACTGTTCAAAGGTACAGTCCGTATGCTATACAGACGATTTCATTTTGTAGGCTGTCTGGATTTATTATATTTACAACCATGGTGATATTGAAGTGTAATAACCTGTTTTTTGTAACTGTGTTATTTTATATTTTAAACGGAGATGGCCTAATATTCATGTGATGGATGTTAGACAGAGCCTAACCACATTGCTTCTACTTGTAACAATATTTAAGTGAGAGTTTTTTTCATCATGAAACATCGTTGGAATGTTCACAAAAGCAAATAAATACACAGGCATGCAAATTTACAACAACATTACAATACTTTTGAATTAAAAGAAAGAAGAATACTAATGTAAAAGTAAAACTAGAACATAATAGTCGGTACTCACTTATAGACATTAGGGATTTCTTATAATTATAAAGATTTTAATTAAAGATATTGATGTCAAGGCTAATTAAGTAAATTAGAAGTCCTGATACATCAGTTGATTGGTGAGAACTTTCTTGTATTCGTATGATGTCTATATGTATGTACTTGTTAGATCAGTCCATCTCATGGAAAGATAAAACCAAATATGTAGGCGTCATACTCGACAACAGACATACCTTCGAAGCTCATATCCGCAGGGCACACAATAAAGCAGCAATCATTTTGGGTAGATTGTATGGGATGTTGGGCAGGCAGAGTACACTCACCTTAGAAATAAGGTGACATTATACAAAGCTTGTATACGTCCCATACTGACCTAAGTGAGCCCTGTTTTTTTGCACGTCCATGCCAGAAGAATTAATCAATTATAAATAATTCAGAACCGTTTCTTAAGCATGGCCTCTGGTTGTCCGTGGTACGTACGCAACGTAGACCTCCATAGAAACTTTGAAATCGATTCAATTCTCGAACATTTGTAGCGCTTATCGCAAACACAGACACGCACGTAACACTGTCTTCGTCGGCGAGGACGAGGTCCTTTGTTTCGCACGTCGCGTCATGCTCACACAGTCGGCTGAGTCTATCGTATAGAATGCGCTCGGAGCGCTGCCTCCATCTCCGATGACGTCCTTAGCCGTGGTTCGTCTTTGCAGGAGGCACCTTAAGGACTGAGTTTCTGTACTTGGCCCCCTCCGCTCGGTGACACTGTCAAGGCCAGTAGGGCCAACAGGAATACACACTCCGAAAAAAAAATAATAATATGTATGTAGCTATAACAAACGTATTTTTAATAGGGCCAGTTATATTGTCTAGTTGTCGGAGCATCAATTCATTGAAACCTCGATTCACAAATGCTATTAATTTTACAAGTCATTAAAAACCTACTACTTTTTCTAATTTCAGGGTCCCCGAAGTGCTCGCAGTCGAGACAAGGGCAACTCTAGTGCTAGAAAACGTGTTGCTTCACCAAAGAGTCCCAAAGCATCTACTTCAGGTCAGTGCTATATCCTGTTTTAGCTAACCTACCCAAAACGCCATTCGTCCCTGGTTCGATTCCTGCTTGAGGCAGGCCATGAAAAAAAATGTGTTCCGGTCTGGATAGTTGTGCTTATATTTGTGTTGTTTTGGAAATTCCGACACAGGAAATTCTATCCTAGGCCTTTTTAGGGTTCAGAAAAGGGAAATATGATACCTTCAGAAAAAAAGCAAATGTTTTGTGATAGTAAAATAACTTTTGGTAAAATGCAAACATTTTTGATTCATCTCTGGATATAATATTGAAGCCCTCACAGACGAAGTCACGAACAGGTGAATTTATTTATTAGGCAGTAAAATAAAATTATAATTTTTGTAAGTCGGCAATAAATCATGCGGTAATTGTATGGTATGGTAAACCCACTTAAGGTTAGTGATTGTTGTAGCCTATGAACACTTGCAACACCATAAATTTGTATATTTGTTATCAAATCTCTTTTGCCAACTACCTGCTGTTTCCTTCAAATGGAAATTTATTTATTAGGCTTGCCAACTAGAATACATACAAACTTATAGACTATAATAACCGCCAAGTCTCCTTTTCATTGTATATAACTCTAAATTAAAGGCCTAAAAAAAATTTATAAGTAATTACATTATTTCTTTGAGATTAAAAAAAATATATATTGTTTTAATACATTTTGTTTACAGCCAAATTTTTTCCAAATGTATTTTGTCTTAAATAAATATAAAATGGTTGGTAATTCAAATCACACTACCCACCTAGCCGGCCTCTTGCCTTGCTCTTAAGAAACCTAAAGCCACTAAAATGTAAGTTGTAACATAATGTTCTTTTCTTCCTCAGGTGTGAAAACAAAGAGTAACCCAGTTGGTCGGAAGCGTCTCGCTAGTGAGAGCAGTGAAATGAGTGAGAGTAGCAATTCTGCTCCTCCAACCCGGCTCGAAGAGGTCGCCGGAGTTGAACCTGAGGTTCAACGGACCCCGAGAAAGATTGATGGGGTTAAAGGTAATTAACCAATTAGAAGAGTCAATGATAACTGACAAGATCCTATATAAACTGATAGATGACGGGTGAATGGCATCATTCAAACACACTCTCCTTGTTTGTGCATTATCAATCCAGACTAATGTTATAAATGTGAAACATTACTTGGATAAATAAAAATTTGGTAAAAATTCTGTTGACAATTATTATTAATTAATATAATGTTTTAAGTTCTGTTATTTCATAACCTTACATTGTGCGAGTTACATATATTATACTGGCCTCTTTGGGTAGTTTTTCCCTCCTCAAGCAATTCTATCCGGAAAAACGAAAGCTATTCAAAAGGGCTACAAATGTATCAAAATTCTTTATTGCATTAATAAAGATAATATTTCCAGCGGGACCTCTACAATTAAAAGGGGCAGCAAAACAAAACATTGGCAAGAAAAATTCAAAGCTGACTAAATTCGAGAATGATGTTGACACAGTAACTTCATTGGGACCCATACCCGATCCAGAGAGTAAAATATTTGTCGGACTATGTTTCCTTCTGACTTGTACTGAGCCTCCGAAGCCATCAAGATCTGAGAAGGTAAAACTAATATATTTAGTTGCAGTTGCTGTGTTTAAAAACTAGTAACCTGTCAAATCCGGATAAGAGTAATAAGCAGACCCTTTTTATATACCGAGAATAATGCTAGCAAGAAGAACATTATAGATTTATTATATTATGTTGTTGGTTTGATTGACTGTCCTATGAGGTAACTACAAAGTAATTTCTCTTAGTTTTACCAATAAATGTTTGCGATACTTTAAGTATCACATGCATGTTGCTAACCCAAGGGATAAGAGGCATGGGATGATAAGGAAGAAAAGGAAGGGAAGAGGGGGTGGGAGATTGGGCCTCCGTCACTATCACTTATTGCGAAAAACTCAACAGTATTTAATATGACTTAAGATTGCAGTAATTTCATACTTGCTTATACTAATAATATAAATGGTAAAATAACTGAGAAATGGTTGTCATATCACTGGAAAAACATTGTACATGTAACTTTAAATAGGTAATCATTTTTAATTATTCAGCTAAATGCATGCCAGGAGACCCGCCATTATTCATCAGAAGAAGACGGCGGCGAGAGTAGTTCTACCATGGCGGGTACTGATACAGAGGATCTGGTGTTTTGCAACCGACCCTTCAACAAGGAACGGCTCAAGGAACAGTTGGAAGCTGGTGGGGGTACCGTTTATAGGTAAGGGAAAACACTAACCATTATAAGAATATTTTTAAGGTAGAGCATGCTCCTCCCAGCACAAATGGACCCCAGTAACAACAAGCACATGGTCTGCCTGATGATAAGCAGTCACCTTAACCTATGAACATGCGTGATACTTGAAGCACCACATGTGCATTGTCAACACATATAGTGTGTTTCAAATAAGAATAGGATTGGACTCCTGGCTAAGTTCGTACCGACAATCAAGTAAAAGTAGTTTTAGCACAATAAACCACACAATAATTATGTTAAAATAAATAGAGAAGTTTTTTTTACTTATTTATATAATAAAAATTGATTTTAAAACATTACATTGCACAATTTAATTAAAATAATAATTATACATATCAATAAAAATTAAAATTTGAAGAAATCTCCAATACAAATATGACTATTTTTAAATTGAATAATATCAATACTTTTCTGTCAAAACTGCAAAAAATATAAGCCGTCGATTGCTTAGTGTAATTAACTAATTGCTATATAGGATTGATATATTAGTGAACATTTTCCTAAATTAGTCCTATGATTATAAAATTATTATGATTTATTAAAATATATTCGTTATAATATTATGTTCGTTTTTGGTTGACTTTTTAGTACTAAAAAACCTGAAGCTGTTAAGACGGCAAATTTTTCAGTCCTTATTTGAAACGCATTATAGAATGGGAGGGAATAGATGAGTAAGGAAAAAAGGAAGAGAACAGAGCTGGTGGGAGATTGGACTCCCAGTGCTCTCACCTATTGCAAGAAACAACAGTACCTACTCATACAATTACTTTACGCTGATTTCCAGTAAGGAAGAGGGTAGTACTTCCAATGTCCCATGGCCTATTTTTGGTGGGAGGAGCGTGGCTGTACTACTGTTGAATCTAATATCTGTTTAATAAAAAAATTCCAGTCACTTCGATGACGTCCCCAAGAACAAGTACATCTCGTGCAAGCTGATCGCCCCTCGGCCGTGCTTCACCGCGAAGTACATCCAGTGCCTGGCGGCGGACATCCGCGCCGTCTCCCACGCGTGGGTCATCATGAGCTGCACCGAGAACAGACTGCTGGACATGGACTCGTTCGTACTGCCAGCCGGCTGGTCCATTCTTAAGAGGAGATTTATTAATTGGGTAAGTCGGCCATTATGATATTAATAACATTGTTGAGGTGCCCATAAGGTATTGGTGGTCTGTTTTTAAAGTGAAGTTCACGCAGAAGCTGTTAGAAATCTGGGTCGTGCACCAATGAGGGCTTATAGATCTTTTTTAGCTCTATAAATCCTCCATTACATACAGTGCAAAAAAAATTTGTTTTACAACAAAAATTAACGAAGTTCCGGCGTGGTTGCTGTGACGTCACAAGGACATATTGAACTCTAAAAAATAGTTTTTATTGAAATGTTCCTACATTTAGAAACAACATAAATACTTCGATCGGTCCGTGTGACATTGGTAATAATTAGGGGCTATCAAAAATCTGTTATAAAATCGCAACAGATGTACTTATTTCGATGATTTAAAAATGATCTTGATGAAAAAGCTATAACATTATAGAGTTGGTTTTAAATGTGATATAATATTGTTACGGAGAACCTTATCACAGGGGCATAAGGTTCAAAATCGCTTGCTACTCCTTTTGTTTATTTCTACGACCGCCGCGCGGGTTCGAGAAAGATGTATTCTCGAAACATGTAGAATAGCGTTCCGCGGACGGAGCTCTCTCGAACCCGTGTCCGCGTATATAAGCGGCCCGGCGCGTCGACTGATTCATTCAGTTCTGAGCTACGAGCGAAGACACTACAAGTGATACCAGTGAACAAGTGCGATAATTAGTGACCTCGGCTATTCTTTTGGACTGTGATTGACCTGTGATTTGGACCTGTTGTTTGTGAAGTTCTGTTGTTTAATCTAGACCTAGAATAAAGTCTTGTTTAGAGCCATCAGATGTTTGTTTCCAAATTAGCGAACCCCAGCCCGTAACAATATAATATAATTTATGATTTGATCCAGTATCCAGTATCTAGTAATTCATTGTCAACCTTTATTTGCTTAAACCCTATTAAAATATAAAAAATCCATGGTGCATGTTAGATAAATCTTTCTTCTAGTATAATAGATATGAGAGGTGTTAAGATAAACTGGTCACTGAAAAATAGCCGTCTTTACAATTTTCGAGATCCCTCTATAAAAGTTTTACTGTGAAAAATAATATTTTTATCAATCTTGCAGATCACATCTTCGGGCAGACGCAACACAACATTCAAAGACAAGACAATTCTCATATGTAGCGACCAAGACCCTCTATTCCTCAAATTCTGGGACAGAGTTTGCACCCTCGCTGGGGCAAATACTAGAATTGTCAATGAAGAAAATCTCAACATGTCCGAAGCTTTGTGTCTTGTTACGGAAGTGGATTGTCCACATGAGGTCCAAAACAAAGCTAACGAAGAGAATGTACCGCTCGTTTCAACAACATGGGTCATACAGTGCCTGATCGAAGCCAAAGTCATCCCACCCACCAGCCACGACAAGTTTTCATTTATGTACGCGGAGCCAGAATGATCCTGGGACTTTAAAAAAGTGCTCATTATACGTGAATATTGACACATAGTGAGTTCGCGATGTGACGCTATACAGTGCTAAGGTTTTTCGAGACAAACGTTTGTCAACTGGATCCAGTGATGTTTCGTGATTCTTCAAAAATAACTTGGTGTGAAATTTTTTGTTTGTGATTCAAAATTTGCTTTCAAGGTATTATTCGGTTTGTAAACTTTTTAATGTTTAATTTTTTTTTGATCACTAAATTATATACTTTTAAGCTGAGTAGAGAATTAGAATAAGGTGAGTTTGAAAAGTGAATTTCATTGTCTCTGGAAGACTTGTACTTATATAATGAAAAATCAGAAATTATCTGAATGTTTAATCTGGCTTACATATTAAGTAATACTATAAATTATTAGAAGTATAAAAAAATTTTGAAATATTTAAATTTAAGTGATTTGACCCAACATAGAGCATTTCTTTCTTATTCATAATAATAATGGAAATATGTGGTCTTCAAGATTATTTATTGTATTAAATTAAAATTAGATTTATACAAAATCAAGATGGTTTTGAGGCAGCTCATACAAAGTTGACAAAAACTAGCGTCTGACAGTTTCTAACCTATACAAAGATATGTTACACTTAGCATTACCTCTGTACAAGGTTACGCCACGCATAACCTTATGTATCAGTAATTCTAATTGTATGTGATATAAAATTTGTTAGACGCTAGTACAAAGTTATAGCATGAATTTTGATGAATTGTATGATCAAAACTTAGTATGAACCGGTTCACTTACGATATTTGGTTCTGATTTGCGCAACATAACTGAATGAAGTTAGCCTCTGACTGACTTTGCTCTGTTGCGCTGGTGTTAAATTTAGGAAGGCACCAGTGATGTCTTTTGATGAGATGACGGGCTGATCGATAATATATGTGAATCTTTATAAATCTGTGTGTAATTGATGGCATTTGTTTTGGTGAAAGAATATTCTATTAATAATCTCTGTTATAGGAATAGTCGGTAAGTTAAAATGTTGTAAGACATAAATGTTTTCTTGTATCAAAGAATTTAGTGTGTCTACTGGATTTGTAAGAGATAAGAAGTAGTTTTTAGTAGTATTTTGTGAGATATCTCCGGAAAATATGTACTATGTAGGTAACTATTAGTTCATAATAATGACTGTATAGAATCGTTTTTTAAGTTTTCAAAACTTTAAAAATAATGAAGATTTTTTTTTAATCTTATTTACTTTAATATTTTTTTAAAATAAATATATTTATCATGGTAATATGTGTCTTTTTAGTCTGTATTGTAACTTGATTGATGTAAGATGTTAGATATTAAAAAATAAACCTAGCACAGATAATAATAAATTCACAATTGTATTGACGTATTTCATCAGTACAAAATTCTTAATAAAGTTTTTTGGAATAAGTATTAAAAAATTGACATTCGATTTATTATGTAGTGTACAAAAATATTAATTAAAATGTGTAAATTGTCATTTAAATTAAAAATAAAACTATCGTCTATGATACATTTTAAAAGAATATGTACAAAATAGATAAATGATGAATATTATTTTGAAAAATATGCATTAATTTTTGTTTTTTTTTTCTTTTAAGACATAATTTGTTTGATTTGATTTATATTTTGTACATGTTCTAGTGAAATAAATAATCACTTACATGTTTCGCATTTAATATAATATCATATTACTATATTATATGAAAAACGATTTCTGTATCGTATATAATATAAGCTTAATAATAATCGTAATAAAATTAAACAGGCATTTTGGAATAATGTGTCCTCTCATTACTAAAAATTCGCAAAAATTAGCGTAATTTAATTAGAAACGTATGGACTTAAAATGATTTTGGCCTAATTGATTGGTTAACTAAGTTGACGTACAACACAATTATACATTGTGTATGTGTAGTGTCTGTGAATAAGCGCAAGGTGTGACGTCACGCATACATAATCACAATTCTCTCTAGCTCCTTCGCACGCGCTCAATCTTATGAGCGTGACAGAGCTAACAGATGTCATTTTTTTATTACCTTTTTTTCTATGCTTACTTATAATTTTATTATGCTTTAAAAAGATAGAGTAAAATATTCCTATATTTGGCTATACTGATTAGAAGCAATAATATGACAAAATAAATTCTATATTTCTTACAAAAATTGCGCTTTATTATACATAACCCACGGACTCGAACATATAAAAAAGGCTACTCTTAAACAACTCTGAAATAATAATTTCACATGGTATATTGTTCACATGGAATATTATTGTGCCCTAAATTTACTGGATCTAATTAATTTAAGAGAAAATATTTTCTTAATTTCATTTTTAAACATTGTATAAAGATTTTTTTGTGTGAGTATTGTGAATGTACAAGCATTGGTTAACTTTACTATAACCTAATTTTGTAGTGACTTATAATTTATTATTCAATACATTTTTGGCAAATTATGAATACAAATGTTTATAACTATACTTATAAAGTTATTTCAATAAAGCAGGTAAGTGTAATTGTTCAACTTGGTTCTTGTCTGTGCTATTTATGTATTAAAATAATTTGGTATATTGGCTGTTTTATTCATATTTTACATAATAATTTGTGATTTTTAACTCGAGGGAATGTACATGTGCAATGTACATTTTCTGAATATATTACTGCATTGATACAACACTAAAATATTTTGGTGATAAAGATTATGACACAAATATTGAATAGAAAAGTAATCGATATTTTTTCATTTAAAAAATCGATAAATATCGTTTTACAATTATTGAAAAAAAAAAATAATGTCTCAGTACAGATACAATTGTAGGTGGCTTGGTTTTGAAATAAAAAGGTCACAATTACGAAGTGTCGTTTTTTAAATAGAAAATTGAATATTCCCGATTAGAATACTACGTATTTAGACTCTTATTAAATTAATTATTATTCCTCCAAATAGACCATTGAGAAAATTAAAGAAAAATTATTGAAATTTTATTTGCTAATATGTATAATTTAATGTAAATTTACTACTAAAATGTATGGAATTTGAAAATATATAAGTACAGAAATTACTATTCTGATAAAATAATAATTTATATTTAAAGTGTTATAATGCACACATAGGCATAATATAATGTTTAATGATACATAAAAATTATTTTAATAATTTTTGTAAAACAAATTGATGTAAATATTTCTAAGCAATTTCCTCTAACTTGATAAATTATGAATAAAAATGTCTATCAAAGGCATTATTATTAAGTGTCTAATACATAGTCTTACTGTATAGTATGGACAGACCCTTCCATACAGTCAAAATGTCAAAGACCTCGGTAAATCAAAACCAAAGCAACAAAACAGTCACAAGCTTTCGGTTATGTAACCGAAAGTTAGCGTGTGACTAAATTCGTTTCGTTGCGTTGTTGTTGAATATGCAAAGGAATCGTAGTATATAGGAAGTCTATGGTATGATAAGAAAATTAACGTATAATTAAATTCCTATGAGCATCGTAAGTGTAAATTATCGATTACATTTTAAATTGATAATTCAAAATCTATATATTCAATGATCTGATGTAAATATTAAACTTAATGGAGGTCCTAAAGTAATATAATCTTTATGTTGTAATCATGTCTATATTATTCGTGTAAGATGGTTGCTGTGGAACTTCTACTTTTCAAAATCAAATAATTTTTAATTCAATTCTATTAAAGCATTAATTGTATGAAAAAAACCATTTGAAACATAGAACTGTGACAGCACCCCAGTACCCATCTAACATGAAAAAAAATGCTTTGATTTAAAATATTAGTATATTGTCGTGGGCGTACGCAATTTCAGGGGTTCAAAATGACAACATTTTTGAGGGGTTGTGAGGCCCCCAAGATAGGCCATACCACTGACCAAGCGTATCTTCATTATCGATCAAGATTCGCCGCGGTTTAGCAATATAATAATTACTAGAGAAGTAAGTTGATTGTTTTATGTTCGTGGAAAAATTATAATTTGTACTAAGCGTAGTCGACTTAGTTTAGTTTTTCGTGTTGCGATGTGTTCATTAGTAGTGCAACTGGCATTTCCGCCGTTTCTATATATTTTGTGTTCTAACATTTGATATCTGTAAGAAATCAGGTAGGCATTGTATTATGTAAAATAAAAATTATTGTAATATTCTTGCTTTTTATTTTTAGTACACAGCGCCAACTATATTGTTTCCGTGACATCACTTAACGTCTTTGACATTTAAAATGTCACCTCAACTTTTAACATGAACCTACAGATGGCGTTAGTCTTAACGATAAATTGAATTCTCATAAAAACGGGTATTTAATACGAATAATGAAATACATATTATTTTTAATGATTATATATTATACACCTATATTAGATTACACGTAATTCTGACCATTACATTACTGTTTTTAGTATAATCAGTAAAATATTTTACATTTTATAAAGTAGCTAAACATTCTTTAGGATTTAAATAGTATATAAAATGCTTATTGAATATTCAATAAATTAAACTCAAAATTAACATACAATACGTACATAAAAACACCTACTCAATAATTTATCGTTGAAACAATAAGCTTTGACCCAGGGGTGAACCGAGAATGTGATGACTTCTCACAAAAGTGTATCATTTAACCCTAGTTTAACGTAGGGCTGTTAAAGGTTAGGCATATAAAAGCAAATCATTATTATTTGAAACACCAGTTCTTGAGAATTGACCGGCCACGACCGGATGGAATTTTAGGATATAATGATCATAGTATGAGTGAATTTACATACAAAATACCAACGCGTTATTGACAGGGGTGCGGGATTTCATAACCTGTGAAAGAATATGAACCTGTCAAAATGGATTAGGATATAATTGCAGTGATTTAAATGTTAAAGGAAATGCTGGGAATGTAATCAGAGTGACGTTAGTGAACTTACAAAGTGAAATTAAGGATAAGATACTGCTAACACAATTTATAACCCAATAATGAAATTTTAAGAAGGATGTAGCATGGTATGATACTGTTTTCAATAGTAGGATAGGCGAAAGTTTAATTTATTATAAACAATTGCAGTTTTTAACTGTAGACTGTCTTCGATTAATAGTAAAGCAGATAAGGTATTGGTTTACAGTGTAGACTCCTTAGAGCATAACCGCAGAGATTAAATTTTTGTTTGATTTGTAAACTTGAACTTGAAAAAAAAATGACAATGACTAGTCGATCAAAATAGAAATTACTTTGTTGCTACTACAACTGCGACAAATACATTTCTTTTTGTTATTGTGAAATATACTTTAAATAAAATAGAACGCTATATGAAAACAATTTTGACAAAATTTTGATTATTATTAATCAGGGAGTTACTTAAAGTCAGGGAATTTCGTATATCATTGGGTTATGTGTGCGACCTGAACAGCTGTGATACTAGGTTCTTCACTAGCCACTCGATAAGAAGAATAAGGCGGGAATATCGTTATTAAACGATGATAGATTTTACTAAAGTAAAATGTACAATCTTTGTACTTTTCGATTTTCGTAATTAGAGCTTAATTCTTGTTTCCGATTTAATTGTAACTGACGTATCAATAATTATTATTCTCAGTGATATCTCTATAGAAACATCTAGAACAGATGTATTTCACAATATTTTCCTAATTTCGTAATAAAATATATTTTACGACCGTAACGAATTTATCAACAAAACGCGGCATTATCGATTGAAGTCGAAGTTTATCATTCAGAAGCCTTATTATCATGACGTGTGATGTAATCGGTCACTTGTTGCACTAAAATGAGCACGTGATCTAAATATGACAATTATAATACGATTCATTAGTATAACAGTTCGTCTCATGGTATGAAGTCACCGCGACCTATGAACGCTTGCGATACTTGAAGTATCTAATGCGCGTTGTCAACTAACCAACAGATAGAAGGAATAAGAAGGAAAAAAATGAAGGTAAAAGAAAGGACCGGGAGTTTGGGTCACCGGGGCTCTCACTCATCGCACGAAACGCAATAGTACTGATACTGTTACTTTACACCATTATTTTGTGAAAGGGTCGGACTTCCCCGCTATTTGTGCTGCGAAAAGATCATGGCTCTATTACTTGAAAATGATCTTCATTTAAATATTTTCATAGTAATCATCTTATTTGGCGTCTTCGGACTTTTTAATACCTATTGTATTAAAAAGTAAAAAAATACAATAGGTATTAAAAAGTCCGAAGAAGCCAAAAACTAAACTGTTGTGATAAATCTCTGGTGCCCTCCAATGCCTTAAAATGGTCAATTGAAATACAAGTAGGTAATGACTACCATCCATAGGCTGACTGGGCTCAAAGTTGCTTAACCCACTGATTTCTTACCAAGCACTGAGTGCACCTCACTGAGCGTTTTTTTATATCACAAAGATGGCAAATAAACGTACGGTTTTCCCTTCGTTTTCCTAATAATAAGCGGTCCCCGTAGTATGTAAGTAAACGCTTTTAATATTAATCGTATCACAAGCATGATCCTAACCGTAGCTGTAAAGGAAAAATAAGAACAAAGGATGTAGGAGTGTGGTAACCTGTGCGGTAGAAAAAATTTACAGTCTTTTAAAGCTTTAAATATTCGTTTTATTTTTGGAAACGGCTTCACCGATTTTGATCCTTATAATAATATTCTATTAGGATAGAGAGATTGTTTAATACAAATTCCTGATGACCTAACCCATGTGGGTTTTAAGAGCTGATTAATCGTGTTAAGTGAGAATGCTTTGTTTTAAACGTCTGGAGCTTCTTTTTTGACGGGGAGGAAATCTCCTGAGGAATAGGACCGGGTTATTTGGGGTTCCATGTCCGAGTAACGCGGTGTCCCACTAAAACCGCAGTGGTAGATCTCAGTACATGCGAAAGGCTTCGGGATCTACTGCATTCGGGGCCCCTCAAGCATTATCATCACCCAGGGGCGAACAGGGGAATGTGTCACGGCATGTACTTATGCAGATACGTCAATGCTTCTAACGTTATTTTTGAAAATGTACCAATATATTATGGCAAAATGAAATGTGTACTATGAAATACACGAGTGAAACTGCGGTCAACAAATAGTGATAACTTTACGACATTCATGCGATATATTGGTTTATATTGGCGCTTTCCAGAATCTATAAGGAGGAATGATCTCACCACACATAACTGATAACAGAACATAAACAAGCCCCATTTATTGCCGGCCGTCTTGCTTATCTGTGCCGTCTTCAAGCAAAGTACACTTGTGAGAAAATTATTATGAGGAATTCATATTATTTTTTCTCGTAATATGTATTTAAGGTTATTTTTTATTAAAAATTTAGCCTCAATAGCCCAACCGTAAATACCGCTAAGGCAAGACTTGAACAATTGTGACCTTTTCGGTCAATAGAAGTATTAGCCATCGTAAAAACCCATTGCTAATATTGAAAAAAAATTGAAGTCATTAGCAATATTTTCTATATTAATTACTATCCTTGATTTTCCCAGTTGAAATAGTTTTATCATTGTATAAATAGTTTTATTAATTTTAAATACTTTTTTAATAGTAATAAAACAGCATGTGTTCTACTATAAATTAGTATATATATAAAAATCTAACAGGGTTAAACTAATTATTATTGTTAAATATGTATACTGTTGAAGGTCCGTACAAATAAAAAAATATTTTAAACTAGCTTTTGTCCGCAGCTTCGCCCAAGTGGATGACTATTTTTAATCAAGCACCTTTATTACAATATAAATAAATGGCTTTGCACTCTCTTCAATTATTACTGTTGTGAAACACCCAGAAAAATTTTAATATTAAAATCCGATACAAAATATTTTTGATTTCTTAAGACATACGATACATAATTAGACATTTGTTATAACATAATTATATGTTAAAATTTACACTTATAAAACTTATGAGACAATATTAAAACTGTCTTAAGGGATTTACACTACCCTTAAGACAGGACATCTCTTTCATAAAACCTATTGAATAGCTTTAGATATGAGCAAAAAAAACCGTTTCTAAGGGAAACACTCCCTGGAGATCATTCGACACATTATCGGTTAAGATAAGTGGGAAGAAATATCGTTGTTATCATAATGTGTTTTTGTTACCAGTGATAAAGTTACACATTTTACGTCCACGCTCATAAAATAAAACGCCGCTATTTTGTATGAGTTATTAACAAGATAAAAAATATAGTTCATTCTTTTATCAATTTTATATAAAAAATATTTTTATTATAATGATTGGTAAAAACCGTCAATTAAAATTTTCAAATATTAAGAAGTTACTTACAATACCTATATTCTTTTTCGGTATGGGCGTTTGTCAATGTGGGTCTGACCATCGTGTGTCGGAGCGCACGTTAAGCTCTCGGTCCCGGTTGTTATCACAGAGCATCTGATAATAATCGTCAACTGGTAATTGGCTCTTATCCAATGAGTTACTAATTCGTTCTTAGGGTTACGAAGGTCATAATCAATCGATCTGTGTACAAACTTTTTAAATCTGGAAAAGAGTAATAACCAATCCCTGGTTAGATTTTATAATGATAGGAAGAAGGCTTCATGGTATTTTATTTTATTTTAATTCATATATTTATTCTACAACATGTTCCATTAAATTTTATAATTGATTTTATCATATTCGTAATAGTTAGTTCATTGTGTCTTAAAACTTTAAAAAATTAATTTTTCAGTTCATTCAGTTTCATGTTTGGTCACGTATAGCATTTATTTGATTTTTAGTTGAAATGAGACTATATGCTTCATATAACAACCTTTAATTAACACATCCACTTCAGTTCATTGAGGAGGCGGGTTACAATCCGATTGGTTGATAGCACGGGTCACGACCCCGCCAGTCGTGACGTGCCCGCCCTAATTGTTCATAACACTGAAGACGGCTGAAAAATATTATACATCAGCTTTTACCCAAAACTTCGTCCTTATTCGTAAAATAAATACTTTATAATTCAAGCAGGGATTATTAAAGGCATCTATGGTCCGGTCTGGTCACTACTAAAGGTAACTCTATGTCGCTGCCAGATGAATAAACTACTTTAAACATCCGAACAGTGGGAAAAGTTTGCTAAAAACTGTCTGTTTCAAAATAAAGTTCCCGACTATACTAGAAGGAAATATACGTTTAGTTTTATTGAAACTAACTTAAGAACACATGCTTTAGAAACGCGGACACCGTTGTGGCGTTGTGGGTAGCGAGTCTGCCTTTGGTCTCGACGGTTGCGGGTACGATTCCCGCTCGGGCAGATGTTTGTTAAAATTTCTGTCTCGGTCTGGGCGTTTGTCCGTGTGGGTCTCCCCACCGCGCCTCGGAGAGCACGTTAAGCTGTCGGTCCCGGTTATTATCAATAACATCTGATAATAATCGTTAACTCTTGATAAGTAAATCGCTCTTATCCAATGAGTTACTGGTTCGCCCTTAGGGTTGCGGAGGTCAGATGGCAGTCGCTCCGTGTAAAAACTAGTAACCTGTCAAATCCGGATAAGAGTAATAAGTAGACCCTGGGTACATAAAATACCGGGAATAATGCTGGGATGAAGAAGCTTTAGAAACGAGGAAACTTTTTTCAATTGTTTCTTGCAACTTCTATCTATAATATTTGATAAAGCCTACAGAATAATATATTATATGTACGTATTTTCGTTTTCGGGTAGTGAATGTGCCCGTGTGAAATGCATCGATTGTGTAGATTTATTAACTTTATTTTTTTATGTCACCAAGCAAGCAAGCGAATTGCCTACCAGATAATAAGCGGTTCTCGTACTCTATGAGCACTTGCTGTTCCATCCATTTGTAGGTGTCACTCACGCGTTACCAACCACGAGATATTGGTTCTTAAATCTCATTTGGCCAGTAATTTCACTAGCTACAGAAACTTCAAACCGAAACACAATTTACAGTACTGCTTTGCGGTAGAATATCAGCGGTGGTACGTACCTAGCCGGTGACGCGCAATAAAAGGCCTACCACCAGTTCTTCATAATAATCCATAAGCAGGTCAACGACTGAAGCCACGTAACTACGTGTATTGAAGAAGCTAATACGATCTAAATTATACTTGTACGATATTTTCATTATGTAATACTTGTACTTAATAACTAAATCTTATTTAAATTGTAACGAGGTATCTTGGACATTCTTTTCTTTTCTTGTTTTTTTATTATATAGTTTTTTTATTATATAACCAGGTATTCATTTCAGGTAGTAGCGACGACCGTTGTGGCGTGTTGGTAGCGAGTCTGCTTGGCGCCCCGACGGTCGCGGCTTCTATTCTCGCTTGTTTGTTTGTTTTAAAAGTCTGTTTCGATGTTAGCGTCTTTGTGGCTCACGCCACCGTGCCTCGGAGAGCATTTTAAGCTGTCGGTCCCGGTTTTTATCACATTACATCTGATAATAATCTTTAACTCTTGATAGGTAAAACTCTTATCCAATGAGTTACTGGTTCGCCCTTTAGTGTTACGAAGGTTAGATGACAATCGCTCTGTGTAAAAACTAGCAGCGTGCCAAAACCGAATAAGAGTAATGAGCTTTTTTTTTTTCGGAATGTGTATTGCTGTTGGCCCTACTGGCCTTGACAGCGTCACCGGGCGGGGCCGAGTACTGAGACTCAGCCGTGATAAAGGGACAGCCCTCACGAGGGCTCAAATTTGATTCCGTCCTTAGGGTGCCTCCTGCGAAGCCGAACCACGGCTAAGGACGTCATCGGAGATGGAGGCAGCGCTCCGAGCGCATTCTATACGATAGACTCACCCGACGGTGTGAGCGCGACGCGACGTGCGAAACAAAGGACCTAGTAATGAGCAGAGCCTGAGTAATATACCGGGATTAATGCTAGAAAGAAGAAGACCATTTCATGTAGTAGAGCCATGCTATTCCCAGTACGAATTGGCTGGCTCAACCGAGGAAGTCTAAATTACCGCAGGATAGGTATCGCTCTTTCGTAAATTCAATAACAACGCAGTGGAACGAACTTAGTAACACGCTTGTGCAAATCATAACCGAATGAAGCGTGTGACTAAGTTCGTTCCCAATATACATCGCAGATTTTAGAGAGGGCGATATAATATTTACTATGTTAATGGCGAAGAAAATCAATTCGCTATAAATTTATGTATTGAATATTTTTGGAAACTTTTTTAAGGAGGGTAAGTATTACTAATACCCCTCCCTCCCCCCATCCAGTCCAAAAATACCAAAAATACTTTGAAGCTTCTTATCACTACATAGTATAAAACAAAGTCGCTTTCTCTGTCCCTATGTATGCTTAAATCTTTAAAACTACGCAACGGATTTTGATGCGGTTTTTTTAATAGATACAGTGATTGAAGAGGAAGGTTTATATGATAGTGCAAAAAAAAAATTTTTTTTGAGGTTTCTAATGTAATGTCGTAATTACATTTAACGCGTGCAGGCCACGGGCAGTAATGAATAAATCAAAACTACTGGATCGATTTTAATCATTTTTTCAGTGAATGACATAGGCTATATATTTAATACCCGTGCGAAGCCGGAGTAGGCCGCTAGTTTAAGTTAAAACGTAATTTGAAACACAAGATTCTCTACTATAAATCTCAAGTGTTTTTCATTATTAAGGTCCGCTTGACCCAAACGCGAGATAAAACAATAGGCAGCGGTGTGCGGGAGGAGGTCCGTATTGATTTTCAGGACGCGCAAGACGGCGGAGCCTGACTGTAGTTCACACCTTTACTTATGTACTTCCTTTAATACAACCTTACTACTATCGTGTATATTTTTAATGTTAGTAGTATGTTTTTAATAAAACCAAACAGGGTTTTATTAAAAACACAAAATTGTGTATGATTAATATACGATTAATATACGAGTCATGACCGTATTAAAATGTTTTATTTTTTTAGGGTTCCGTAGCCAAATGGCAGAAACGGAACGCTTATAGTTTCGTCATGTCCGTCTTTCCGTCCGGCCGTCTGTCCGTATGTCATTTCATTCAGAGTCATTTTATTCCGAGTCATTTTACTCGGAAACTGTTGGCTCTATCTATACTAAATTTAGTAAATAGGTGTATTCTATGAACCGCACTACGACTTTGTAACGAAATCTTTAAATATATTATTATGAAATTACCAACTTAATTTTGCGGTCCATTTTAATTCGTTATTATTTTTAACTCCTTACACAATGTTCTTCATCATTAAGGTAAGGAATGCGTTGTGGACCATGCACAGTAGAAACTAAAGGGAGTTTCTACTGTGCATGGTCCACAACGCACTTGACTCATATTTTTTTATTTTAAAAGATGTTTCTATCTTTTTCTTTTTAACACTAGCCTCGGTATTTTACCCTAGGTTTTCTTCTAGTCTTAGCTGGATTTGATAGGTTACTAGTTTTTAGAAAGAGCGATTGCCATCTGACCACCGCAACCCTGAGGGCGAGCCAGTAACTCATTGGATAAGAGCAAATTACCTATTAATATAACGATTATTATCAGATGTTATGATAACAACCGGTATCGAAAGAAATATGGGGAGACCCACAAGGACAAACGTCTGATAAGAAGATGGTTTTAAAAGCAAAACTTTTTCAGTTCATTCTATGTTACGAATTTTACATCCTTGACGACAAAATAATAATTTCGAACCGCATATTTACATAACTATTTACCGAAAGCATAATTACAAACAACCATTAAAAAAATATTCCAAACAGTAGATCAAACGAACACAAACAAGAGACGGCTAAACAAAAACTACCCTCCGCCCTCATTAGTCCCTGAAAGACCTCTGAAGCTTTCCCATTTCGCTTTGATCTCGCCGCAGAGGCTGCGATTTAACCGCCCCTATGTTAAAACCTACCTCTAAATTAAAATGTTTTTTTTTTTCAAATGTAAGTATATAAATGTTTATATAAAATTGCTATGCTTTATGTATGTGGGATGAATAACACTATCACTATAAATAAAAGTCACTTACTGTTATAATGTTTATATTCGAGTCTACATATTTATCAGAAGTATACAGTATACATACAACAAATAGTTTTACAGTATATTAGCATACAAGCATAAAGAATATAGCACAAGAAGGCACAATAATTTACGAAGAGGAGAAGAAAATAAAGCAGGAAAATATGCAAAAACTCTTAAGCGTATAGATGTCGAATGTCAAAAGGCGTCGGGATGTGACGACCCCATCGCCCGCTGTTGGGATAACCTCTGTCACAACAGAGATTATTCCACCAGTGCAATCAGTCAAACTGGTGGTAGGTCTTTTGTTGCAAGAGGCCGGCTAGGTAGGTATCGCCGCAGTGTCAAATATTCTGCCGCCAAATAGTAATGCTTAGGCACTACTGTGTTCCGGTTTGAAGGGCATTGTACGCTAGTGAAATTACTGGGCGAACGAGATTTAAGAACTAATATCTCGAGGTTGGCAACGCGTGAGTGGTACCTACTAATGGTGCTGCAAGCGCTCATAGGCTTTGGCAGCCACTTACCATCATGTGGGCCGTATGCTTGTTTGCCAACTTCTAACATAAAAAAGAAAAATAAAATGTCACGCGTAAACAAAAGAATGCTCGCACGCGGCATGCGCTTTCGCACGGGGCCTAAGATGCTGGTGCCTGTGCCATTAAGAATGTGGGCGAGATTATCCCATATGTACTTGGGTCGGAATTTTCGTTATGATTTTAGTACGTATTAACCTTTTTTTTCTGTAGCGTAGATGTAAAAAAATGAACAACCTACCTAATAGTAAACGGATATAAATAACTACAGACGCTTTTTTTAAATGACGGTTGGCAAACAAGCATATGGTCCGCTTGATGGTGAGCAGTCACCGCAACCTATGAATGCTTGTGATGCTTGAAGTATCACATGCGAATTGCCGTTCCAAGGGATAGGAATGGAAAAAAGGAAGGGAGTAGAGGAGATTGGGAGTTTGGGCCTCCTGAGCTCTCACTCGTAGCATGAAACGCAACAGTACTCTGAGACTCTTTTCTGTGAGAGAGTGTCGAGGGGGTAATACTCTCCCGGTGGAGCCGGCCCATTTGTGCTGGGCAAAGCACGGCTCTACTACAACTGCAATATCCATTTCTATTCCTTGGGAGTGTTTTCTTTCTGGATCGATTGTGTAGTTATGGTGTGAAAATAGATAAAAGATTTAAACATATTTACATTTACTACATTAATAAACAATACCCACTTTTACCTCATCATAATCACTTCATAGAGTAGCAGTTAGTACTGTATAATATAGTTAATTACTTTGATTTCAACACAAACGCCGGCCAACAGACTAATGCGTCGGCTGACTAAATCTAACCCTATGCATCTACTAAAACTGTGAACTTGGGCGTCATTAATTTTTGCCGACTTCAAAAACAAGAAGATTATCTTAAAATACATATTACCTCACACTTATTTCTTTTTAGGGTTCCGTATCCAAAGAGTGATAACAGAACTGTATTACTAATTCTCTGCTATCCGTCCGTCAGTAAACTGTCTCTTTTTGGTATTAGTGATATTGCTGTGGATAGACGACTACTAAGACGCAGCCGTGAGAAAGGACCAGTTTTTGCGGGACTTCTTTGATTTCATGCTGTTCTCTGAACCATCTGTAGCTCAGTTCAATTGTTAAACTATTGTGTCTACTAGCTGGAGTGTGAATAGGTTAAGGTCTCTTCTGCGAGGGCGAACCAAGGCTTAAGACGTCATCGGGAATATCTACCTCACCTCGGACTTTTTAATAGAATAATAGTTCCCCGATCAAGCCTTTCTAAAAATAATAAAGCAACCATAGATTGTTTCTGAATGTATGATGTATGACGTCACTGTCCCTTAATAGGCTGATAGCATATTGTGATGGAGTAAACTATAAATAAATAAATCCTGCACACTCAACGACCCCCTCCCCTAGGATAGTTATATACAGGATATAACCATCCTAGGGGTCGACAATATACACAATGACAGGACATCCAGACCTATACTCGAATAGATTTTTTAATTTTATTGTCCCTAGTCTACACTCTGCACAGTATCCCGTCCGGGCTACTAATTGAACGCGACGTGTGTACACGGCTGTATTAATTATACCCCTACTATCATTGCTAGTTTACGAGATTGATTAGCACATACAAATAGACGGGTTGTTTGAATGATACGCCTAAATAGAAGTTTAGTGCTCAGTTCGGTATTGTGTAGTCATTTAGTTTTTGCTTTTGTTTAGATACAGAGCAGTGGTGGATTTACAAATTTTGAAGGTAAGGGCTGTAAGGTTTTTGCCACCCCTGCCTCCACAATTGTCATGTCCTAGATCCATGTTATAGTCCTTACTGGTTGTGGGTCATGCAGAAATCTTTTTGATTTTTATAAGGTAGCAAAAGTTTAAAAATTTGGTCTCCAAATTTGCCGCTCAAAAATCTGCCGCCCTAGACTCAAGCTTACTCAGCCTGCTGGTAAATCCGCCACTGATTTAGAGTATCTCTGAATTTTTTGTGGCTGAGGGTTTGTTTTTCGGTCATGATAGTTGAAAATTTCATATACTAGTATTGCAGATAAGAAAAATTATAACTAAGTTAAACAAATATAACTTATTTCATATGAATCCATATGGCCGCTCATAATATTACTTGGTTCAATACTATAAGCAACCTGAGCTTTTATTTTTAAGAGCATACCCTTACTGAGAAGAAAGAAAATAATTTTACAAATTGCTTTATAAATATCGGGGTTCCGTGCTAAGAAACATGAATAAAACATCGAAGTTAGGACCTCGTCCTTTTTTTGAAGCCGGTTAAAATGTCTCTGATATTCAAAATCTAAATCAATAGACTATATTAAAAATACTCGACTACAACCTGAAACGAACGAACTTTCATACACACAGTGTTAAAATAAAACCCATTGATTTTTGGCCGGATAAAAACTTAATGCAAACGAACCCCGAAAAATAAAAACGAGAAGCTTACATCAGATCCTGACGCGATTTTCTGCCACTTGACGAGTCGACGATTCGAATCGAAATCCCGATCCAATTTATCTTGACACTCACCTCCTCCCTATCACCATATAATTATAGAGAATTCGGGGTGATTTTTCGCAGTTGGTGGACCTTTGTATATTGGATATGGTTTAATATAGGGCTTTCGGGATACTTAATGCAACCCCGTACGTTTTCGATCAGATCGTTTAAAATGTTTGCGAATGAGATTACAAGAGTGTGAATGTTGCCAAATTTATTTTGTATTAAGTGTAAATACATTATAAAGCGTATAAAGTTGTTTAATTTTTTCCCCTCAATATACATTATAGGATTTGAAAGGTTACTAGTTTGACATAGAGCAATCTGATCTCTGCAATCAGTAACTTGGATAATGATTAACTATCTAACGAGAGTTAGTGATTGGTCAGCGCCGGCTTTGCAGCGGTCCACAGCGCAATGGTGTACAGGGCACCACACGCGCCAGCATAATTGCACCAAGAAAAATATAATTAATTTCGTATAAACTATTTAGAATGTATCTGTCCCTGTAGAATGAATGAGCTAAGAAAAACACACACACAAGGACATAAAAGGGGACCAAAAATGCCTAACTTAACTCGCCTGGCGTTAAAATCGGCCTATTTTTATGAATTGTCTAGGTTTATGTTAATGATCTGCAAAAAGGATTTTATTGTTTTGATTCTTGTCCAAGAGACAAAGGTTTTAGTATGCATACTGGCTTAAAAGGCCTTCCTGGTTAGCTGTACCTGTACGTTGGTGAAAAACTCGTGAAATGACTGCTCGTCTTTTTTTGTTTTTATGTTAGAAATTGGCAAACAAGCATACGGCCCACCTGATGGTAAGTGGCTGCCGCAGCCTATGAGCGCTTGCAGCACCATTAGTAGGTGCCACTCGCGCGTTGCCAACCTCGAGATATTAGTTCTTAAATCTCGTTCGCCCAGTAATTTCACTAGCGTACAATGCCCTTCAAACTGGAACACAGTAGTGCCTAAGCACTACTATTTGGCGGCAGAATATTTGACACTGCGGTGGTACCTACCTAGCCGGCCTCTTGCAACAAAAGACCTACCACCAGTGTGACTGATTGCATTGGTGGAATAATCTCTGCTGTGACAGAGGTTATCCCAACAGCGGGCGATGGGGTCGTCACATCCCGACGCCGTGTTTCGAGTTCAGCCAGCATGTAACCAGTTGTAACCTAAAAGAGCGACAACTCTTGTGCTGAAGTTGTTCATGGGTGGAGGTAACACAACAGATGAGCCTCCTGCCCCTCTGACATGAAATGCACGCATACTCTAACTTTGCTACTGTGCTCAAATACAATGATTTGATCTTATTGGATTGTTGTGTATATTGATACATGTTAGTAGAAATATTGGCTTTTACGATAATCAAGAAAATAATTGTTAAATTAATCATTGTTAACGGGAAAAGACAAAAGCAGTGTTATTTTTTCATGGCAATATTTTCTTATTAGTAAAGGATGTCGTCAAGATTTTTTCTATTGGAATTCAGGCAAAAACTGCGGAATTCCGAGGGGCGGAACCACCTGTGAATTTCGCGTCTCAATACTAAATCCTGATATTTTTGTTTAGAATACAGGCTGTTTGATTTTCTAATATGTTTTGGTTAATTATAAGAAAATTATTTAATTCTATTATTAACTTATGATCTTGTTAGAGGACGCTATTTCAAAGCAAAAAGTTTTTTTCCGAAAGTGTACTGTCCATTCTAGTGGCCGATGGGATACAAATAGTGGTACTAAATATGACCGTTTATGTTCTTTTGACAAATAACCACTTATTCAGTTTATTTATCTGTTTTAATCTTTTACATGTGTTATCGAGATATAGATTATAGGATATATTTTGTTTGGTACATTAATTCAAGTACGACATAAGCACCGATAGTGGCCAATTAACAGATGAGAAGGGTAGCACCATTATTGAGGACCTGTTGGGATAACCTGTCACGACAGAGATTATTCCACCAGTGCAATCAGTCACACTGGTGGTAGGTCTTTTGTTGCAAGAGGCCGGCTAGGTAGGTACCACCGCAGTGTCCAATATTCTGCCGCCAAATAGTAGTGTTTAGGCACTACTGTGTTCCGGTTTGAAGGGCATTGTACGCTAGTGAAATTACTGGGCGAACGAGATTTAAGAACTAATATCTCGAGGTTGGCAACGCGTGAGTGGCACCTACTAATGGTGCTGCAAGCGCTCATAGGCTGCGGCAGCCACTTACCATTAGGTGGGCCGTATGCTTGTTTGCCAACTTCTAACATAAAAAAAAAAAAAAAAAAATTGAAGATATTTCTAAAAAATACAACGACCTCTAATTTCCAGAGTTCATTGTTTTTGAGTATTTGAGTATCATGCACAGTCTGATAATCAGATATTGATAAATTATAAAGGTTAAAATAAAAATAAATTTATTTTACAAGTAGGTCACATCATCATTCTAATTCAACGCTGAAGGAGCTGGACTACAGCAGATAGAGTTTCTCTTCTCAATAAATGTTCAAAATTTATAGCATTCATATGACACTCTGTATATAGCAATGTGACCCCGTGGGAACCCGTCGCTCTCAATATAGTCGATTTCAACAAGGAAATAACTGTTTTTGTTGTCCCGTCTGCAAGACATGAAATATCTTATTGGTTTTAAGGCTCAATATATAATATAAAAAATATATATATTATACTAGCTTTAGCGGCGTCGCCCGCGTGAACAACCATTTTAATACAAACTTCGAACCTCCATTTCAACCCCTTTTCAGGGGTAGAATTTTAGTTTAAAAAAATGTGTTTTTTTGCCTTACAAAAAAGTTTTTATGCTTCTGGTTTAACAAACTATCAACCACTTTTACACCTCCTTATGGGATAAATTTAAAACAACCTTTCTTAGTGCTCATTTAATGTTTAAAACCATCAAGAAAGGAATATATATCTTTCTAAGGCCAAAGATTTAGGCTGGGCGTTATTACGTCACTCAGGTCTTCTCCGCTTACATATATGATTTTAAAAAATACACAAGCTATAGTTACGTATTGTTTATAATTTCATGTTTATAATTTATTGTATGCTACCACCGGAGAGGAGTGGCTTGCTGTGGAGTATGCTTATTTATTTTATCATCCGAAAACCTCTACAATAAAAAAACATTTTTTCTTATTGGACATGAAATCATATCGGTGATAAGTTATGAAGTACCCATATTTTTATTAAATAGTTCAGTATGATTTAAGTAGACTTGTAACATTTGTGCAAACAGACAAATATCTCAGTCAAAGTATGATAGTATTAACAACTCAGGCAGATGAAAGAGGATAGAAATCGAAGCTATTACTTCTAAGGGTCGTTTTAGTATAAGAACTTAACGCGCGCTTTTTTTAGCCGAATGCGCGAACCAAAGTAGCAAACGCTCGCAAAACGCTAGTCTAAAATCACAATTCAAAAATTGTTACGCGCGTATACGTGCTAATAACCGCGTTAACGCTCGCAAAAAAGCGCGCGTATACACTCATATAAAACGCTGGTCGGAAACCATCCTACGAGTTCCTATAAAACAATTTTATAAGTTCACAGGCAACAAAGCTATCAAGTGTTGCACACGAAAAAAATCTAGTTTACGCCACGCCACGAACAATATCTAGTTTATTATTACAATCTAAGTGGACGCAAATAAGCAATACCACATCAACCCACAAAATTGAAAAAACTGAGTTATATATGCAGAAGTGTTGGTAAATGGCTGAAGAACATTTTTCTTCAATATTTGTAGGGTTTTAAGCTTTAAAACTTCTAAAAAGCCATTTTTTAATCATGCAATTTATGTATTATTTTAAACGTTTTGGGTTATATTATATGCAGATACGAAATATGCAGTTTGTATACTTATTTTATAAATAACTAAATCTGAAATATAAATATAAATAATAATAATGACATAATAACATAAATCTGAAATTGCCAAAAACTTGACCAATACATAAAAAATCATATAAAGCAAGTTGTTCAAAATCTTCAAACGCGTTTTTCTCGAAATGACATTCGTGTGGGTTGACATGGTATTGCTTATTTGCGTCCAAGTAATTATTGTAATTTAAATACTCCTAAATATGCAATATTTCGTGTATAACTGTACAATGATTTGACTTTTCCGCTCGCCGGTTCGCCACCCTCTTCCTAGATCCATTCGGCGACACCTGTTACTGCATTCCCACGGACAACACGTGTGGTTTTGATTTAGTCGACTAATTATTTAGTGATTTCAGCAGGTGCCTGTGGGAATAGGACTGAGTTTTTTTAATTGTCCAGATAATTGTTACATGTGTATTTAATTTTAAAGCACCTTTATTGCAATCGTGGCATAACTTGTATTCATTTTGCAATTTATTCACGACAGTAGGTCGAGTAGTTTTACCATTATTTCGGACGAATTTATTTAGTACGATTTTGTAGAAATCGCTACGTAACGAAATGTTGTATACTGTGTGTCTGTGTGCGTGTGTGTATCGATTCTACTACAAGCAAATTAGCACACGAGCAAGTGAGTACACAGCCGGGTGCGCAACTTTCTCTCTCTCTCTCTCTCTGTTCTTGTCTCTTTTTATCATATAACTTATTGAAATACATATCTAATTTTGACTTACATTCGGAGTAGAAGAAAAAATGTAAGAAAATTCCTGATGGGGTCCCTCGACCTCACAATTTTTGTCTGGATTAAAAGCTACATTTTTGTATACAACTTACCATGACAATAATTACGAAAGTTCATGATGATCTGGAAATGCAAACAAACTCACAGTGGCATTATAATTTTAGTTATAATCTATGGGAAACAATAACTTGATGCAGTAGCAGTGTCTTCACTTCGCTTTAATTTCAGCCACGGTTTGGGGCTTATTTTAATTCTCTCTCGGATAAGGAAACCGTGGCTTTTTGCTTAGTATATCATATAGCCTTTTTAATACGTTATACTTTATCTACAGCAATTCGTGACGTCACTGTCAATCTGTTACGTAAAACCAAATGCGGACCTGTATACGTGACATCACGATTCCCTAACATTTATTAGCGGAATTACTGATTGAATTGCATTCACAATGCAAAAGTAATCTTATGTATATACTATATAAAGTTTAATGTTCAATGGGATAGTTAAATTAGTAAAGCATTTAATGTATTTTAAGTTTTATGACTAATGAAATATGGTTTGGTTTTCGTTGTTTTTAGGTTTATATTTAAATTAGTATGGCGAAGTTTAGCCGTGGAATGAAATTAATCTGGTGGCATGTACCGACGACGCGGCTTGATTTATTACACCTGGACTTCCGTGCTGGAGTGGGGTTCGTTTCCCGCGGGTGGATTTACGAAAAACTATAAATTTAGTTTACTTTAAGATGGATCTTTAAGAGATAAAAATGCTTTACTATTTATTTTACGTATCTTTGTTGTTTTTCATTTACTTTCATTAAAAATATTTAAATACTATAATATATAGTAGACAGGCCCTTTCCTATAGACAAAATGTCCAGACTTGCTGGGCCTCTTTTGTAAATTCAACATCAAAGCTTCAACGCAACGAAACGAAGCTAGTCAGATGCTAGCTTCATTTGATTATGTTTCAAGCCTGTGACGCCAACTTCATTTGTATCATATGACGACGTTGTGGCGCAGCGGTAGCGAACCTGCCTTAAACGCCACAGGTCGTGGGTTCGATTCCCGCTCGGAGCATAATATGTTTGTATTGACCATGCAAGCATATTTTCCGGTCTGGGTGTATTTGTCCTTGTCATTGTGAATGTTTCCGGACCCCCGACACAGGATATTACTATCCTAATGGGGGCCGTTGAGTGTGCAGCGTTTTTTATTTACTTATTTATTTATTATCATATGTTGGAAGCTTGTTACTAACTTCGCTTCGGTGCATTAATGCGAATTACGAAGGAGCACCAGCGAATCTGGGCACATTTTGATTGTATGGAAGGGCCTGCCCATATATAATAAGTCTATGAACTTATTGGTAAAATATATTTTTGATAATGACGTTGCCAGCCTGAACACAAATACTTAAACAAGTAAAGGGACCAAAAATTAACTTTAACTTATAAATATCTTCTTAGAACGATGTGAAAAAAGTTATAATTATTTTATTAGCCCATTTGTAACCTCAAAGCTGCCGCCCACATCAATGTAAATTTTTTTTCCACGACAATTACCTAATGTCCATAAAATTAATTGTTAACTACTTTCACACCCGTGTCATCCAAATAACTACGTCTAAAATGACCAATGTCCCTTTGTTGTCTATTGATAAAAATACAAAATTAATGTCAATACTGAAAACCTTATAAAACAAATAAAAATCAATCTTAATGTATACATAATAAGAACGTTACAATGATTTCGTGATTGCTATTATAAATTTGTCATTATGATGTCTCAATATCGGTTGACAGCTGCTCCGCCATTTTGATTTTTGTAGATAATAAAATGTCCACCCACGGCATGCGACAAATGTATTGTTGCAAATTAATTTGTTTCCCTTTAGCGGTAAAATGTCAATGAATTGTATAATTGTATCGCAATTGTATTTCTGAACTAATGCTCTATGCATTATCTTTTTTTATATCCGGGCTTACGCTATTATGAAATCAGCCAGCAATTCATACGCAAGGAATTTTTAAGTTTACAAAATGTATTAGAATAATTTCTACGACATACAGGTTTCCACTCAATATTTTCCTTCACCGTTAAGCACGATGTAAGTTTTAAATTGAGTCAGATTATTGCTTACCCGGATTTACATCCGCAACCTTCGGTTAAAGAATGCATTTTCTATCCATTGGGCTATCCCGCCTTCAAAAGCTAAGCAGCTAGCCCAAGCCGTGCAAATAGACATATTATAGATAAGTGTACAATGTGTGTGTGTGTGTTATGAATTTTAGTATTATTGTCTATGTGGTGTATGTAAGTACATGGAAACCTGGTTAGTAAAAATATTGATAATTAAGTCAAATACAATCGAAGTTAAGAAGCCATTCAAGTAGCTATGTGGGCAGGTTATAGGAAAAGTAAGAATTTCGTTTCCTGTCTTTGGTTGAGACTTCCGTTTCGTAATTGGCTTCTTGATACGGGTGACTCTGAATTATAGTTTGCATGTACATACGTTGATTCAGAAACGATATCTTAAAGAGTGTGAATTTGGCTACATATAGGGCATATTATAAATTATCGGACCCAAAGGTTGCATTTCTACCAAAATGTGTCAGAATGACGTTTCCACAGGAGCTGCGATCTCGGTCCTTGTGTTTTAAGAGAGAAATTATTATTTCTGCATTAAAATGCAGAAATAATAATTTTTAAATTTATCTCGCGTTTTACGATGAAATTTTTAGTTTTACAGTTTGAGGAAATTTTCTATCCTGTATAAAGTTTATAAGTCCTGCATAAGTAGTATATAACTCCTTTACTCATCTTTATAATTCTGCTCAGCTTTTTATTAGCATTATCAACTAACGCCATCTATTAGCAGAAATACAAACCAGGTTACGTCATTAAGAAACGCAATCTCTCATTACACGGCTGTGACCTTAACCTTACGCCATTTTTCAAATAGTCCCATTACGTAAAAGAAAACAAACATCAGTGCCGAAGTAAGACTAATGGCGGATATCACCTTCACCTTCCGTTTCCTATAAATAAATCATCACAAATCAAAAAATATCATCACGCGAATTTGTCCCTTATAACTCACCGATAATGGTTAAAATCATTTGAAATATTTTAGACAATTTAGGTTACGTATGTATGGTTATTAATGTATAGAAAATATTTACATAAATCACCTCAAAACCAATGTTCTGAGATATCGTTATAATTAAAGTACACGAAAGGAAATTCCTTGCGTTATTTCAACATCTGGATAGCGTATTGTCATATTTATTTATGAAAATAGCATATTATTTCAATACGACAATGGCGTGTGGTCCACCTGATAGTAAACGACTCGTAAACAAATAAGAAGAAAATAGAAAATGACCCAATAGGTACGAAATGGGTCTTTTTGATCTCGTTCATCGCACGAAATGTAACAGTACGATTGCTACATTTTATCCTGTGAGATGGACCAATCTAGAACATTCGCGTCGTTAATAAACAGATTCTATTAGGTACTCTTACATATACATAAGTATTATTTTTTCTAATCATTTATATGCTTTGTTTCTGTTTTGATCTCATCTATAATTATAATATTTCTTTAAAAAACTCTGTACCTTAAATAGCTTTGCTTTGTTATATCGTCTTATTATTCGTAGTGACAGACTTTCGAAAAGTTCTTTCATCAGTATCTTAGCGAGTATACTATCAATATGTAATAATGACAAATTAATTATTTCTTTCTTTCTTTCTTTCATGTTTACTGAAACTAAAACTAAAAAGCATTGGTTTTTGTTTTTTCTTAAGTTTTTCATGTTCGTTTCGAATATTAATATTGGTACAAAAACATAACGACTTAACCGGTATTTTGGACACTGGTTAATCAAATTATATAAATACACAATGATAGAACCTGATACACGATGCCCCTATATAAACCTAGTCGGGGGCAAGTTGTAAGTATAAGGGGTAACCCTACACCTCTCACACGTGGTACTTCCTCCTAGTCATTGAGACCACATCCACTGGTCAGAACGATATTTATTTTCTATTACTATAGGAACCACTTTTATCGTAAACTTGAAACTTCTCAAGACATCGTCCGACAGTAAAATTGGCTCCAGAGAGAAATAATAATAATAACTTTTATCTGTCGTTAATATTTCGTTGAGAATCGCAGGTCGTAATGGTAGGTATTTCGCCAAACCTGTATTACAGCCACGCGCTTTCCCACCACTATATTAATACACATTAAATCATACTTTTACATTTTTAAATATCTTAAAACTATAAGTATATAACTTATAACTAGTTAGTTTAAAAATAAAAGCAAAAAAAAAACGTATAAATAACAGAATCAAATTTAAAACTAAATTAATTAGTTAGCACAAAATAAATAGAAGAATAAAAATAAAATAAATTTTATAAAATAATTTATTTAATTATATAAAAATTAAAATTATTTGTATGTATATAAAATTAATATTCTGACTTGTAAGTATTTGTAGTTCATCATTTATAAGTAAATAATGTTTCATTAGACACATCTAAGTACAACAAATTTTAATTGAATACGTCCTGTAGTGTTTTTTGTAGATAATCCCACAGGAACCTAACAATTTTCCGTGGTAAACATCCAGGTTTCTTAGAGACAAAATGTCAAAGACTCGCTGGTGCTACGTAAATTCAACACCAGCAACGAAGCGAAGTTAGTCACACGCTAACTTCACTTTTCGTATTCATGTAAAAAGTTATTATAATTATACAGGGGTAAAATGTTTTGAAATAATTTTAATTAAACTAATGAACTTAAAATGCTTATGGATTAAGGAAACGGTCGAATAATACAAACCGAAGTGAGTTCATTAAAATTCATTGGATATATTCCCTTTTATTTTATAAGACGATTCGTAAGCAACTTCCCGCCATAATATTTCCATAGTTTTAGTCAATTTACAAACTTTATTATGCTAAGAAAAATGTTTTATAATAGATATTGTAGGCGAAAGTAGATCTTATTTTCATTGTAATAGGGTGCCTAAATTTTATGGTATTCAACTCGATTGTAATAGTGGTTTTGTAAAGAATATTATATGGTTTCAAATAATCGCAAAGATATGGGGTTGTGGTTGAATTGTGTCATTTTTATAACCACATTAAGGCGTATGCGGGATTTTATTTGATTTTTACTAAATTCATATTTAAAAAAGTCGAATCTTTTTGAAAAACATACAAGAACGTCATTTTTTAAAAGAGAATCAGCATAACTTTTTTAAAATATGGAATTATTTATTTATTAGCTAGCCAGTTACAATAATATTTTAAAGCAGTTTTTGTCTTTTAAATAAAATAATATAAGACCTTTTTTCATAATAAATGCATCAGATCGAGTTTCATGCACAATATATTGCTCACTCTCGCTAAATGTCGCGTAACGTATCGAAATGGTCCCGCGACATTTAAAAAAAAACTATTGCTTTACAACACATGATCGTACAACCCCACCGTGACGAATTTCTTCAATTTTCTTTTACAGAATTCGTATAAATTCAACGTGCAATAAAATTAATGCGAACGTCATGTTAAAATGAATAATGTACATTACAAAAGTTGCTAACGTTTGAACATTTAAAAGTTTAAAAGTAGAACTATATCTTGAAGTGGAATGCGATTTCTTTTAAACTACGTGAAGAGTATTGATGGTGGCAAACATGTGTTCGGCCCGCTTCATGGTAAGCGGTCACCGTAGCCTATGAACGCCTGCAACCCCAGAGTTATCGCATGCGTGTTGCCGACCTCTTAAAAACTTTTTCAACCTTCCCTTGAAGAACCTATTGTTTTTTTTTATGTTAAAAGTTGGCAAACAAGCATACGGCTCATCTGATGGTAAGTGGTTGCCGTAGCCTATGAGCGCTTGCAGCACCATTAGAAGGTGCCACTCACACTTTGCCAACGTCGAGATATTGGCTCGTAAATCTCCTCTGCCCAGTAAATTCACTAGCGTACAGTGCCCTTAAGCCAGAACACAGTAGTGCCTAAGCACTACTATTTGGCGGCAGAATATTTGACACTGCGGTGGTACCTACCTAGCCGGCCTCTTGCAAGAAAAGACCTACCACCAGTGTGACTGATTGCACTGGTGGAATAATCTCTGCTGTGACAGAGGTTATCCCAACAGTGGGCGATGGGGTCGTCACATGACGACGCCGACGCCGGAAAAGTAGCGTGATATATGCATTAACTTATTATAAACTAAGGACTGGCCTATAAATACAGTAAAATTGTCCAAAGTTTCACAGGTGATCCTTTGTAAATTCGCACTAACGAACGAAACGAATTTAGTCACAAGCCAACTTTATTTGATTATGTTGCAAGCTTGTGACGCTAACTTCATTCGAATCTATTACAAGGTTGTGTATATAACATTTGCTTTTTAAGTAATTTAGGTATTTTTGGCAACAAATTGGATTATCATCGACGCTTAAGTATGTGAGCATTGAAATACTATAATATTTGGAAGGTTTCAACAAATATGGTATAATGGCGTTGAAACTTGTTGTACTTAATCGAATTAGAAAAAAATAAAATGAGTACTATGTTAGAATTTAATGACCATAAAAACTGGTTTTAAAATGATAGGTAGTGTAATATAACAATGCAGTCCTATCTAATACGCTAAGACTAGTTAGCAATTACTAACGAGGGCTTTGTAGGGACCAAAGAGTTTTGTGTAATCATCGGGAAGAGCATCATAATTTTTCCTCATAATATCTTGGACCAAAGACAACCGAAATACTCAATCTGATACTTTTAAAACCGTGGCCAGTGCGAATATTAAAAAAAAAACGATTCAAAAATGTAGATGACGTTCCAGATTTCACGTTCCATTTTAAAAAAATCAAGGAAGCTATTTTCCGCGTCTGGAAGAGCCAGGAGATAAGATACCACATTAACAGCACTCGAGCACTATCTGAAACTGAAACGGATCGCTTTAGATTTAATGGGTGATATTTTTTGTTCATGGGTGGGGTCAAAGGTGACGGACCAATGGCGTCGGGACGCCGACGTTAGTCTATCTCACTCCTGTCAATGAATCAATATGAGATGGAAGATTCTATTCTTGGTCTGTAAGTCTGTTAGCTTTTGTACGATCAGATGAAAAAGTTTTATATTTGGAATTAATTTTTTATGTTGTTTTGTATGAGGTTCTGTTGTGTTTCTCCGTGATTTTTACATTTTTAATATGTTTGTAGCTGATGCTTCTATAGAATTTTAAGTTGTTCTATTTTTTAATTTCATGAATAAACTTTTCTTCCTTCAAAACAGTACAAAATATATAAAAAAATTATATATATATAAGTTATTTTGTTCGGATTAATCACCATAATGATTATGTATTGATTATTTAGCTGATATTCATACGAAACTCATTTTAACAGACAAAATGAGGCTGTATTGATATACAGCCTAATTTTATATATATAATCAACCTTCCTTCGCCTTGAAAAAAAAATCGACTGAAAAAGATTATGAGAAAATGGCAGAAATATTGTAACCTTGAATTCGTCGTTAAAAGTTTATAATATTAGTAGAACTTCAGACTGATGTATATCTGTATACAAAAATTTTCTATATCGACGTGTTAAGGTATTTAGAACCATAGACTTATAATAAGTCAATAAGTGGAACTATGATTTAATTTATCATTAATATATAATATACACATATATAGACATATTCCATGATTCTCTTATTGTTTTTAAAAAGAAGCTCACTGACTATCTCTCAGTGAGAAATTATTCTAATAATTAATAATAGTTACGTAGGTTTAATTTATATTTATAGTTTTTAGTCCGTTTTGGGCAATTTGCATATTAATTGGTCAATGTTAGGCACACTTGTTATTGATGTACATATCAGTGAGTGTGACATGTTTTAAGTGTTATATTAAATTGTTATATATGTATATTGTTGGTGTGCTTGTTAAATAAATAAATAAATAAAATAAATAAATAAATAAAATAAATAAATAAATAAGTTTTATACTTCTGGAGACGATTGCACTTGGATGGTTTATTTCTGGTTAATGCACGTTAAATGAATCTATATAGGAATTACAGGCGAGTTTGGGATTACAGGCCTTTTATGCCTTTGATTTTCCACTGACCTTTGTTTTTTTATTCGCCTGATAGTAAGAGATGCTTAGGCTATATTCATAATAATAATAATAATAATAATAAACGCTACACATTCAACGGCCCCCATTAGGATAATTGTATCCTGTGTCGGGGTCCGGAAACATTCACAATGACAAGGACAAACACAACCAGACCGGAAAACATGGTTGTACGATTAATACCAACATCGAACCCGCAATCGTCGACGGTAAAGGCAGAGTCGCTACCCACAACGCCACAACGGTGTCATAGTAAAAGCAGAGTTATTACTGTCTGATTGTCATCTGATCTCCACAACCCTAAAGGCGAAACAGTAATTCATTGGATAAGAGCAAATTACCTATCTAACGATGATTATCAGATGTTATGATAGCAACCGGGACCACCAACTTAACGTGTTCTCCGAAGCACGGTGGGGGTACAAGGACAAACGCCGAAACCGAAACAGATATTTTTAATAAGAAATCGAACTTGCGACCGCCGAGGCTTTAAGCAGGATTGCTATCAACACGCCATAACGGTCGTCAGATATCATTATGTACTGTCACCTCATAAATTGTTTTACATCAATATTTTGGAAAACCGTATATTTACTAAGCTGTGGAACTACCAAAAAACAAAAATCGAAAAAAAAAGATTCCAAACATTATTTCGTTCGTTACGGTTTTTAAACCAAACATTTATGGACTTTACGATTATTGGTCATACAATAATATAATTTACACTAAAATTGTTCCCAGGAGCATGTTTATAGTTACACTTCATTCAGCGCACATCGCCCGTAATATTCACTCTTACAAATCACTGAAGCACGAAAATAAACAAATTCTTTAAGAAAAAAGTCATTCCCCACAATTAAAAAAGCTAAGTTATTTACATTTCCATAAATACACGACATGCCTTTTTGAGATATATCTTCCTGGCGACTTTTTTCTTAGATAGTGATGCGACATGATATAAATATCGACAGTTTAGAGCGAGAATATGTCGATAATTATTAATATTTTGTGATATGAAAATAAATGGCAAGTCACAAATAACTTTTTTAAATACATAATATTGTGTTGCCTGTATTAAAACACTTTTTTGGTATTGGGTGTCGTAAAGGAACCCCTAATTTTTGAACTTGTGAATGTAAAAATTAAAAATTATTTTATTACATAAAGTTAAGAAAAGTTAAGTTAAGAAATAACATCACATAAAAAATAGATGAAATTTTGATTATACGGTGCTTAAGAAAAGCATGTATCGATATATCGATATAAGTCAATACACAACCCTAGCCATATGTTTTACAACACACATTGTATTTGGTTTTCGGATCCACGCGTGCGTTAGTGTCGGCATAAATCGTGGGAGTCACGGCTTCCGACAAATGCTCATCGCTAATGACATTTTGTTCTCGATTATACAAACTAATAAACTAGTGATGGCTTTGGCTATATTAAAAAAGCAATTTGTTTTATTTTCGACGTGACTACTGACTGTAGGTACATGTTTTATAAATAGTTTTGACTGAAAGTAAATTTGGAATATACCTTTCTTTTACGATAATTCGAAAACCAATCTTGTCTTCAAAAAATAATAAATAGTGAAAAGTAATTTATATTTATATAGATATTACCTATATTCCTTCCGCCAATCTTTTCTTCTGCCCGTTCCGCCATTTTAAATTTAAGATTGAATGATTCTTTTTTTAAAAATTAAATATTTTGTCATTTGGTTACTAGGGTACTTAGTAAAAATTTTAATTATAACTGAATTTTCACCAAGAAACATTAAACATGCAATGTAACAAAACTCGTCATACAAAACAAATCGCATATCTTATTTTGTTGAGAATACGTAATCTAGATAAAATATTTGACAGCTTTCAAGAATTGTAATATGTCAAAAAAGCTTCAATTCAACAAGTTGTGTGACAATGCGAACACTGACGGATACATTGTCGGTAAAGAGAGTTTTTAGGTTCCGTACCCAAATGGCAAAAATTCTTATAGTTTCGTCATGTCCGTCTGCCCGTCCGTCCGTCTGTCCGTCTGTCCGTCTGTCCGTCTGTCCGTCTGTCCGTCTGTCCATCTGTCCGTTCGTCCGTCCGTATGGCACAGTCATTTTACTCGGAGACCATTGGTTCTATCTAACCAATGGTCTAACTAAGTCTTGAAAAAAAAAATGTCAACGTATGTCAACGTGTGAGATATCTTTGGATAGGTCTTTCAAAATGATGAGGAGGTTTGATTTTGACTTTTTCATTAAGTCAGTAGTTGTTGAGATATTAGCTCCTAAAGTCGTAAAAATTGTGTCCCCCTCTAACTTTTGAACTAAGGAATTTAAAATTCTGGAAAAATTTAAGCTTATAGGATATCAAATAAAATTTCAACCACATTTGGTTCGAAGAAGATAGGTCTACAAATTTAAGAGATATATAAGTTTTTCTCATAACTTTGTTTTTCATATAACTTTTAATAATCACTATGAAATTACCAACTTATTTTTGCAGTTGATTTTAATTCGTTATTATTTTTAAAGGTCTTAAGATTCTTCATAACCAAGCTGCGGAACCCTTAAGTTTCAACTGTGCGTGGTCCACAACGCACTTGACTGCTAATTTTTTATGTATATATTTCGGAATTAGAATGCACTTGGCCAATTGCACTGTCACTACTACGTTGGATTTCTACGATTCGTCCTTTTATATGCGGTACGACAATCATTTTCCGTATGGTGAAATATTTAAGTAACCATCAATGTGAAACTTCGTTAGACTGACAGATTTTTAAATATTGTCTTTCTAATCCAACGTATTAAATATTTTCTATACTTCGTCACGCGCCAACATATATAATACAGTTATTAATAATTTAAGCACATTATTCTAATTGCATGCGAGTCAATAAGTCAAAGTCTCAGGTATTACCAATAAACATGATGCATATTTAAATAACAAACAAGTTTAACATTGATCGTGTCTCATTGAGATGAAAACACAACGCGTGGACAGAACGTGCCAGGTATTCTAAAGATAATTCAGACACGTTGAATAACAGGTTCCCCTTGCCTTCATTATCATCGAGATTAAAGGTTATTAAAGGTTGCATTCTGTATTTTTAATTTGTGATAAGACAGTCAGTTATATCTTATCTTCAGTTTTGAACAAGCAATAAAACTAATGTAAAAAAGTATTTAAGGTTAAGTTTAAAATCGAGTTGCATGTAGTTCGACGACTAAAAAGGTTGGTCACATGACTAAAATGTGACGTCACACTATAGGGCATTAGAAAAGTTCTATTTCAAATGCTTGGTTGGAATATTACCGCGTTCGTCAGTCGGATGGCTGGTTGAATTTCAGTCGGATTCCGACATATTTGTCCGAATTAGCATTTGGACACATCCATAATTGGAAGCAAATAAGCAATACCATATCAACCAACACGAATGTCATTTCGAGAAAAACGCGTTTGAAAATTTTGAACAACTTGCTTTATATGATTTTTCTTTATATATTGGTCAAGTTTTTGGCAATTTCAAGATGTATGTAAGTTATTTTACTTATTTTCACATAAAATGGGCATACAAACTGCATATTTCGTATATAACATAACCCAAAAGGTTTAAAATAATACACAAATGGCACGATTAAAAAATAGCTTTTTTAAGTTTTAAAGCTTAAAACCCTACAAATATTAAAGAAAAATGTTCTTCAGCTATTTACCAACACTTCTGCGTATATAAGTCAGTTTTTTCAATTTTGTGGGTTGACATGGTATTGCTTATTTGCGTCCAATTATAAGTTGTGGTATTTGCGTATGAAATAATAATAAGGACTAAATGCTTATGTTAGTCTGAATATACTTGGACAAAAAAATGTCTGAATTAAATACACTCTACGGCCCCCATTAGGATAGCGATATCCTGTGTTGGTGTTCGGAAACATATACAAGAACAAGGATAAATATACTCAGACCGGAACACTTGCCTATGTCAAAACAAACATCTACTCCGAGAGGGAATCGAACCCGCGACCTGTGACGATTAAGGCGCTGACCGCTGCGCTACAATGTCGTATAATAAAGGTACCAATAAAATGTTATCGACTTTCGAAGCACATAATATGTACAATAAAATCATTTAGAATATTACGTCAAGCAAAAAAGATAACACCGAAATATTAAATGGTGGCAAATTCAAGATATTAATATAATCAAGTGCAATAGAGAATTCTAGTTCTCAAGACCGTCGCACCCCGTACAAACGTTCACCATTCATCAATATTCAAGAAATTCCACTTTCTACCGAACAACTATTCACGTATGAACCATAAATCGTAGCGAAGTTTCGCGCTATTATCCGCGAATTTCTCACAATACAGTAACACATTAATTATAAATCCTGGACGCGACCTTATGTATCTGGTATTGTCCAGCAAAGGTCACCGCTTGACCCGTGTGAAAAGCGAACAACGAGAAAAAGAAAAAAAATTGTTTCTTTTAAAATCGCGCGACCCTAAAATTTGAATATCCCCTTCAAAATATGTAAGGTCCGTTAAGACAACATTTATTGTGTGGACCGGTCATCTTTTGTTGTATAATAATTTATTCTGTCGTATGTACGGCGCGGTGCAGTGTATTATTATTCAAATGCAGGGCAGGTGCTGCCGGACGCAAACAGAACTGACCTCGGATTACGTTATCTGTTTAGGTATTGTGGCTTTACGATTTTATTTGCTAAATCATTTCCAATAAATATATATTTTTTTTATTTGAAGTAACGTAAGTTAATGCTATACTGTATATTTTTATTTTAAGTATTTTTAAAGTCTCTTTTCTTATATGCGTATATTTTTGACACCAGAGAAATCAACATGGAAGAGAAAAGAACTGAGAAGAAGGAAACGGAAAAGCAGGAAACAATGAAACCAATGGGGGAAAATGGGCGACAAATGCCAACGCTTTTTATACCTTATGGATGGAGCAAATAAAAAAAACATATAATTTTATTATAATAATGGTTAGAACTTCAAAAATACTAGGTTGTAAAAGATAATATTATACAAAGATACAATTCGTTTTATAAGTTAATTTAGAAAACAAAAGACTTTTTGATTTTTGCCTATTCAAAGTCGAGCAAAGAGCACAGCCGTAACATCTTTTCTCGAAACGTCTCGAGAAACTTTTTAGATATTAATTTAAGCTATTTATAATTTTATACAGTAACAAAATGTCTCAATGACAATTAGTTTCTATCTATAATTGCTTAGAAAACACGAAAATAATAATATTCATTATATTGTTATACCTCCAAATCCTGTGAACGTAATGAAATAAACATAAACAATAAGATCTAATTAATTGTACACAGTTTTTGCAATAAATAAATAAATCACATAAATCACATATAAAACTACGCCTGTGGTGTTATCTATGAGTATTCATTTTGAATTAAACTTAGCTAAATATAGCCTTAAGCCTTTATCAATTTCATCCAAGTAGGTTAACATTATGAACTTATTGTGACCAACAATGTTTTTAATCCCATTACTAGATAGCACAATAAATTATTGCACGGCACTTTAACTACTACGTTGGACTTCAAAAATTCGTCCTTTTATATGCGGTGCGACAATAATTTTTCTGTATAGTGAAATATTGAAGTAATCATCAATGTGACGCTTCGTTAGAATGACATCTTTTCAAATATAGTCTTTCTAATCCAACGTATTAAATAGGTTCTATACTTCGTCATGCGTCAAAACATATAATATAGTTTATGCCAATTTTATTTAAAAACGTTTTAAATGTAGTGGAGTATTAATGCTGGAGCAATAAATAGATGCACCAAAATACTTTTTGTATAAAAGCCAAACTCAAGCATCTATCAACAAGGCAAAGTTAAACATGGCGTAGATAACCGCTTTCCCCGTAAAAGGGAAATTTTTCCACAAAGGCGGGACCATCAATCAATGGGATTACATGAGCGATCGCCGTTCTCCACTTTAATCATCGGACCCTAGGGGTCCGGCTTCTGTATGAAAATTATAATGTTCGACCGGTTGAATTGATTTCGCGTTATTTTAATATTGGTTTTAGTTTAGCCATAAAAAGGGAACACTTTTTCATAAATTTTGTATTTAGAGGTTTTTGCGTGTGCTCGTGTATGTTGTTTTATGTTCATTTACTATTATAACATCAAAAGGAGGAAGTTATAAATTCGGGTGTAGTTTTTATTTTATTTTACGCGATTTCTGGGTTGTTTGTGAACTCTTTGATTATTCTTTCAAGGCATGCTTCCGGGTCGATCCAATAAATTATGTGAGGTTAGTTCTATTATAACAGCTCAATTATTAACTACATAACTATTTTGACGATGTAGAGCAGTAGTAGAGAGGAAATGTGGTAGATCGACCGAGAAGTTATACTCTCTCGCATAATATGGACATGACGTAGCCGTGCTTAGCCGCTTGTGCGGTGATAGTCGGAGGAGTGGACGTCATAGGCCGAAACTTCAAAACCACTCTTGACACTCTGCGTTCAAATAAAACGGTTGAACTTACAGAAGTAGTTACTATATTACTTCATCCATAACAATATTATAAATGGGAAAGTGGTTTTCTCTGTCTGTTAACATTAAAACATAGGCAACTTGTTGTCATGAAAACCAAACTTAAAAGGGTGAACTTTTACTGGTAATATGCAGTCTGACCTCGAAAGGCCACTGACCAGCAGCCTACTTCTCGAGTTTTTCTCTAGTGCACGGTGGTAGTTAACCAGGCGGACGTTTAAACTCCTACCATCAGAAAATACTCTTTTTATCAATACGTACATTTAATGACGTAGACGAATCCTCTGACATAAAAACCAACGACGGTTGGTGTCGGTGTCTGTATGTCAGTAATCCGCGGGGTTGGTCGCCGATCCTCGGGCGAGGATGCTGCGTACATTACCCGCTTACAAGGATCAAGACAACCCTTTGCAGATCTGATTTACAAGTGATTGTGTGTATCCATTGTAGTGCCGGAGAGTGAGGAAAAAAAATTAAGAATTATACCATGGACTCACAATTTAAACTTAATAGATATTTATATATTATGTTGATCAAATCTTGTAAGTAAAACTTGTTCTTGTCTTTGTGTATGTATCTGGAGCCCCGACACAGGATATAACTATCCTATAAATGGGGGCCGTTCAGTGTGTTGCGTTTATTTATTTATTTAAAAAAAAATTTATAAGTTTATACCAGCTGTGGTTATATAAACATACTCCATTCCTTCTTATTCATCTTAGTTAGATCTATGTATTAAGTTTAATAAGACATTCTCCGTTGGGTTAATAGATAATTACATAATATATATATTATATATAAATACTCTTCCAAGTACGTACTTTCACAGCTTTTGAATAAAAGTAGCAATTTCGTTATGTGTGGTAAAAAAAATCATCAGTGATGCAACTGTGGACTAAACATTTTATTCCACTGACTATTTATATGTGTAACTTTTCGTTGATCACTTTTTTAATAATAATACAATGGATACCCACATCGATGGACGCAGTACGTACCCTTTAACCAGGGCTCGTAAAATTTTATCTCAAAATCATTCCTCTTCAACTTACGTCCGTATTGCCTCAATGGCTTATTTATACCGCCTTACTTCTTTACTTAACGATACGAGGCGATAGTTATGGAGATTTCATCAAAATGGGCAACTCTTAAAAATATATTTTTTTATTTCAAAGATTTCGTTGATTCGTTTAAATGGTATTTTTATATAATTTTGTACATGTAACATAAACATAATAAGAAATGCGCTTGTGCACTGGCTGTTTGGAATAATTATGATAAACGTCAGCATATGTGAAGGTAGTTTATAGATCAAATTAACAATTTTGATAGTTTTGTCATGATATGTATGTTAAATCGTTGCATTATCAACGGTCCCATTAGTATAGTTATTAGTTATATCCAATATCCAATTACAAATACACGAATTTGAACATTGTCCATACACTAGTAATAATAATAATAATAAACGCAACACACTCAACGGCCCCTGAATTATATCCTGGGTCGGGGTCCGGAAACATTCACAATGACAAAGACTGTTTGTCTTGTCTCACCCAGACCGGAAAACATGCCTGTACGCTTATACAAACATCTGCACCGAGCGGGAATCGAACCCGCAACCGTCGAGGCTAAAAGCAGACTCGTTACCCACAACGCCACAACGGTGTCCAGTGTTCACCAGTTTACACGATCTAAGCAGGAACCCGCCATCATCGACTTTGAAGGTATTTTCACTACCCCTGCTTGCTCAATTGGGTGTCAATAAAAAATTTGAGCTGAATTAATTATTATTTTTTATTATGTCACTTACGAATACAGTAAATTATAATATTTAAAGCAATCTAATTATTAAAATCTAAAAAAAATATTGACCTATAATAACAACACAAAATGAAACTAGAACTTCATAAAAAAACATTTCATTCGGTCCAAGAGATTGTACATTGGAATTTTTATTTATGGCAAAATTATACTATCGTGAGAAACGGGGCTTAGGGGACCGCGAGTGGACAGGGTCTTGCGGATTACCTTCCGAAAGATTTTTGATATTTTAATAAAAGTTAAGCTGATTAATCCAATGTCCAAGGAAGTCTCTATGATTAGGTTTTCTAAGGGTTTTTTTTAATGTTAGAAGTTGGCAAACAAGCATATGGCCCACCTGATGGTAAGTGGCTGCCGCAGCCTATGAGCGCTTGCAGCACCATTAGTAGGTGCCACTCACGCGTTGCCAACCTCGAGATATTAGTTCTTAAATCTCGTTCGCCCAGTAATTTCACTAGCGTACAATGCCCTTTAAAACGGGAACACAGTAGTTAAAAGTATGGATTTTATATATGGTAGATGTAGATTTACCGGATGTTTTTAAGAATATGTTGTTCCTGTAAACAGTGCGTAGGTATTAGATATTTAAAAAATCTTTATACTGACTAAAATAAAATAAAATTCTATATTATATTTATTTCTGAATCGCTGAAATTATAAATTTAACATAAGAAACAAAAGATTATTTCTACTCTTGGTCTTGATTGTATTATATTATTATGTATTATATTATGTTATTGTAATATTATGACGAAATTTTTTTAAAAATAAGAATGCAAACAAAGACATAAATTTATTTAAATATGAATTAAACATAACTTATTATATAAACATTCCCACTTTATAAATATTAAAATAAATCTTATATGAACGACAAAAACAGACTTAGCCAAAACCGATATTTCTGCCGCGAAAGACTAGCACTGAGCAAAATAAACTGAATAAATTAGTATATCATATAAAAAAAATAAACTAAATCAGAAAATACATTTTAAAAGTCACTATGATAAAGCGACAATATTCAAATAAAATGTTTCCTTAAAACTTTGAATTCTTATAAACGCTTCTATTTAATTTATGCAAAAGTACTGATTTACGATACATTTTTATGGAATATTATCATAAACCGTCGTACGGAAAAGTTAACAATATGAGTAAGAGGGCACTTTGTAAATATTAATCTCGTAAAAGTTACTCCAGCGCCCTGTTTGATGGATAGGGGTAGGATATTGACAATATTCGCCTCAATGACCGATGAAATTTAAACCATTGCCGTTTTTATACAATGCGGATATATTCACATGGTTTAGAAAATTTTCACGACTAAAATATTAAGAACAGTTGATATTTTATAGGGCCATGTTTGTTGATTATTTTCTCATTATTATCTACTTAAAGTTTATTGTACTTATATTATATAAAAAAACATAATATATTATACTTTACAAAATTCGTACTGTAGACAAAGCCTTAGGTAAGTAACCAAAGACCCTGGTACAAATACGTGGGGCCCTAATTGATGACACCCATCAGGAACTACACAACAGACTGTTAAAATTCTTTCTTACAAACACAATTTCCCACCCCCCTTATCGTATCATTTTCCTCCCTCCCAAACACAGACATCTCCGTCATAACTTTTACTGAAGTTAGCATTTTTTTTTGATGTTGCAAGACGCTATAGGCTGATGTGCCTTATCAACAGGCAAACCGTAGCCTTGTTGTTTAACAAGATCGTTAATACTACTTATTATTATACAAGATGCGTAAAAAGTTGATAAAATTTAGACACCTGGTCAAAACTTAAAAAAACAATATTCAACAGTTCTTTCGAGAAAAAAAACATTAACTTAAAGGGCGTGAGACATTTTTTTAAATTCAAAATAGAGCTTGTTAGCGGTCACTCGATTTTTTTCCCTTTAACAAAAGGTAGGCAAATTTGTACAACAATCACGGTTAGTGGCTGAGAAAACATTTTTTTTTTTGAGATTAAATATTTATGGGTTTGTTACCGTTTTTTATTTGCTTTTAAAACATCGATAAATATAATAATATAGAGTATAAACAAAGTCTTTTATTTCGAATATTAAAGTATTTATAGTGTCGTCACTATAAATACTTTAATATTCGAATTGTTAATTAGAAAAATAGTTTTATAAATACGCAATGTATTACTGTCTTTCTCCTTCTCATCTTTCTCTTTCTTCTCATCTCTCTCTCTCTTTCTTTTCTCAAATAACAAAATAGGCCTCGTACAATTATCGAAGCGCCACCGACTAAATAATTACATTTGAAAAATAAAATGGAAAATTAAAAAAAAAAAACGATTACATGATAAGTAATATAATTTCCAATATTTTATGTGATTAAGAACAAGATACGGCTAAACCTTCGATAGATATCACAATAGCTACCTGAGAGAGATAAGATCAGACAAGTCCTATATTCTAAGCAAACACGCCGGCAAAGGACACACGACCACAAGCTGCACCCCATTGTCCGACCTCCTTTGCTGAGCAAACTGGCACAAAATATAATTGCCTTTGCCCCTATTTTCAAAAATAAAAAAATAAAGTTGTGACTTTATTCAAAATACACGTCACTTTCCGTATCGATTTATCGCGTCACGAATCGGAATGTCCTTCCATTGTGGCGAAGTTTTCGGACGAAATCCCTTATTAGTTTAACCGTGAAGTCGCCGACAGTTCCCATGACGAGTAAATTTATATTTTTTTTTTTATTATTTTCGATTTCTGGACGACATAGCATTGTTGTCGTGGATAGTTTTCGGAAGTAAAACGGATTAGTTCCGTTATCGGACAGTTTACTTTGAAATGTGAATTTTATTCAAATCAACCCCTATTTTTACAAGATTTCTGAGGGATCATTTTTTTCTTTAACAGATGTCTTCACATGATTAAATGGGAATATCATGAACAATATGGTATTTTAAATAATAATGAAAAATATATGAATATCAATTGTGGGTGCAAAAGACCCTATGGTTCATAACAACCCAGTCGATAGGGTCTCTGATTACTTCGGTAACAAAAGTCTAGATGTTACAGATAACCCGGTAGCCACAAAGCTGTGTGCATTACATCCCTCGGCGGTTTTAGGGTTGACACAATCAAAAACCAAGAATATTTGGTGGTTCTAAATTTTGTCAAGTTCTTACTTAATTTTCAAAGACTACAACCTTGTGTTGTTTTATTACTTTGAGACATAAAGTGTTTAATCTCAGGCTTATAAATAATTTTTTTCTTATTTATATTAGAGAAATAAGAAACAACGAAAAAGTTGGTTCACAAAAGGTAACAACTTCGCCATATATAATCAAATAAAACCAATTTTAAAAAATCAGGCGAATTGAGAATCACTTTTTTATGTCGGATATTATGCATTAATAAAGTAACTCAAAATATCTTTGTATATCATTTAAGTTAATTAAGCATTACATAACTAAAATATAAGAGAATTAAGTCAAAGACAAAATGTATTTAAAAAAATTGTACATAGTAAGAACCTGAGTAACCTGAGAGTAACCTGAACGTTTTGGTGGATTCTCTAGCATAAAATCGGAAACCCAAATCTTAATATTTTATATCCTAAGTCACAACCCTATTTCCACCACAAAAGGTTGCGATGAAACCCACGCAATGAGTGACATAATAACCGACGAACTGATCGCAGATAAGCTATTAATTTGGCTCAAGTATCCCATTCTATATCAAAATTATACCAGAAAACTTTTAATATCATCGAAATCAAACAAAACAGACTTTACACCATTGTAATACAGTTCAAAATTCACTGAAAAAAGTACGAATCTAACTTTGTTTGAAATTGATATGAAACGGTATTGTAAATGCGCACAATGGCCATATTGTTTTTCTATTTAGGTCTACGAATACGTAACGTTGATTAGGCGGTGCCCTTGAGGCTTGCTTGATTGATTAATATTCTGATTTACCCGACTTATATACAATGGTTACGGTATTTAAGTCTTTTGTAGTATCTCGTTATAGATAACATTATAATTTTGTTTTTTATTTATATTAATTGCTACCCACTTTTGATTTTATAAAAATCTGTTTTAGTTTTGAAAATTATTTGACAGTACAAATATATAACAGCTACTTTTGACAACGGCCTCACTTGTGTGATGTATAAATTAAATAAATTATTTCAGACTATTGTGGGATAGTCTGTAGTAGATGCTGTTTCGTTATAAATGGGCTGACTGACCATCGGGCTTCTAGCCCTGCCGGGGAAATACATATATGTAGTAGAAAAGCGTGGCGTGTCTTTTTGCAAATTCTACAGTACGTAAATAAAATTTAATATGTTTGAATTCATTGTACGTTCATTATATTTTAATATTTTTGATATACGTTGTTTATCGAGAGATATTTTATTATATTTATCACATTATAATAAGCAAAAAGCAATATAAGTACGTAGTACGTAGTATTACTAAATAATTTAAGACAATGTTATATTTCTATAAATAGCCTATTTTCTTATATTTTAAAATCTACGTCTCTATATAAAAATTGAAACAAATGAAAATTTTCAGAAAAATTAACACTACAAATGTGGCAAGCAATCGTACGCCTCGGTTTTATGGTCAGCGGTCAACAAAGCATATAGTCGTTTGCAAGACCAGTAGCAGGACAAGCATGTTGCTGACCGAAGGGAAGGAGGGGACAGACCGGGGAAAAAGGAAGGACAAAAAGTAAGAAAGACAAGAAGAGGTAGTGACCAGATGGTAAGAGGAAGTAGAGTTTAAACGCGAAGGTGGCTTATACCGTTGCATTACGTGACCAGCATTAGCCGCCCTTGTCCTGCCTACCGACAAGATGCATACATACCCATAAACTAGTTGATCTCGAAGCGCGGCTGACGACCAGGTTTTTCTCCAGGTGGTAGCTAAACAGGCGGGTATTAAATTCCTACTACCAGACATCCCTGGCGGTCCCGTTAGTATGCAAAACATATGTAATTATATTTTAAAATTAATTGAATTAAAATTTTCTATGGACTATCTGATTGCACATTATAATGTTTGTTTTATAAAGGTGTGAAGCTTGTGTCAGGTTCAGAATAACAGGATCATAGGCCATGTTATATTAAATAAATTGTTTATAAGTGGTATCAGTAATGCCCCATCGTAATTAGAGGGTTAATAGCTGTTGTAATGAATTTTATTACAGGTTGACACGAAACTCGTTCGGAATATAAAGTGGTATTCTATTGTCTAAGTTCTAACGAATAATTAGCTGGTGAAACTATGTAAGGCCATGTTTTTATATACAGATTTACATACAATTACTTTGTAAAGAATATTTTACAATTACGTAAAATAGTTGCCTATGAAACTTCATGTTTTAATGCACTTGAACAAAAATAGAATTTCACAATTCAGTTGTATTTTTTAAATGTTTATTTTCAATGAGCTCACACATTTATATACGTTTTAGAAAGGATATACTTAAAGATTTAAAAAGACTCCGGTTAAATCGAATGAAATTTCTCAATTTTTAAGACCTTATAAACCACCACCCATATTGTTTTAGTATGCTACGCTACGCTACGTATACTGTGGCGTTTGAACTCAGATTTAATATTACTACAGTTTGATTATCTGAACTAGTTAATCTAGCCAAGCCTAGCGTTTTTATTAGCATGGGGAAGTATAACCAGGAACCATAATATCAACGTCAAGTTTCAGCACTGTTGCATTTTGTGAACTTAATCTTTTTTTTTTTTTATGTTAGAAGTTGGCAAACAAGCATACGGCCCACCTGATGGTAAGTGGCTGCCGCAGCCTATGAACACTTGCAGCACCACTAGTAGGTGCCACTAACGCGTTGCCAACCTCGAGATATTAGTTCTTAAATCTCGTCCGCCCAGTAATTTCACTAGCGTACAGTGTCATTCAAACCGGAACACAGTAATGCCTAAGCACTACTATTTGGCGGCAGAATATTGGACACTGCGTTGGTACCTACCTAGCCGGCCTCTTGCAACAAAAGACCTACCACCAGTGTGACTGATTGCACTGGTGGAATAATCTCTGCTGTGACAGAGGTTATCCCAACAGCGGGCGATGGGGTCGTCACATCCCGACGCCTAGAAAATCTTAATGTCTACCTTATTTTCCTTTTCCTATTCTCTTTAGTCCTAAATCTAATTCCTGATTTCAAGTGGCAGCAAACTAATTTTCAATAAACAGGTTACATGTTAATGACCTTCACAATAAAAGAAGATAATTTTTTAATTAAGAAAAAAAAATAGGATAAAGTTTCGTTTATCTAAGATAGTTGATTTAATCTAAGAAAATGATTTTTTATCTAAAATATAACTTATATCAGTTGCCATTAATAAAATATAATCTTAGATCATTTAGTCAAAGCAAAATTCTTGAAGGGATTTGATGATATACCTAAGAGGTTTCAAAACCAATAAAACACTTAAACGCTATACTACGTATAAAACTAAAGGCAAAGTTCCTAATAGGAATTATGACTTCACGACTGTCTCAGAGATCAAGCATAAAAACAATGACACGGCGGTAAGGCGGGGAATCTTGACAAATTTACGACGGTTTTTGCTACACTTTTTCTAACCGAATACCGGTTTTTATGGGTTCAGTAAGTGCCGAACGGTTTTGCTGAACTTCTTTTTTCGGTTTTCTGCGAAAGATTATATCGACCTGTTAGGTGTTAAGTCAATTTTATCTCGGTTCTATTTGACATTTGGTTAAGTTTATTAATGTGTTATTTGATACTAAGATTAAAATTTTAAGAAGAAATTAACTTTCCTAATCTTAAGATATGAGCTACAGTACCTCTTACTTAAATAAGAATAAATTTATGTCAAATAATTAATCCATGTTGATCTTTCACATTTATTAGTATTACATTAATGCTTTAAAATATTTATTTTAAATGAATGAATCATTTTTCTACAATTTGATATTATTCTTGAATTACAATATAGGTGTAACAAGATAAAAAAGATCATCTGATACAAATCAAAGAAACCCGTTGACACGCCACGTGCTTACGCGCAGCATCCAACCCTACTAACTGTTAACCCGTAAGCGCGTGCGGGGATCAATGAGACCCACCTTCCAGATTCCTCCCCTATACCCGTTTATCTTAAGCACAATCCCTTTTTATCCCTTTCAAGCAAGGGTTAGGGTTCCAGAATCGTGCGCAGAGATTCTGTAATGTACCACGTGCCTTTTGTTCGGATAAAAAGAACACTTTACGGTTGAAACCTTTATGTAAAGCTGAATAGGTTCATTATTATACATAAGATTATTTTATCTATGGAAATTGCAGCTACCGTTATTTTTACATAAATAAGATTTCCTATAAAATATTGTTATAAATTTTAAATATTATTGTCACAAATTACGAATATACACGGTGAAAGTCCAAAATCAAGTTATGGAGCAATAAATTCCCAGAACGCATTATAAGCACGTGAACTCAAAACCGTGGGACCACACATGTCGATTGAATAAAACAACAATATGTAGGCAAATCCGAAAACCAGATTCCTTTCTTCATCAATATTCACAATATTAGACGAATCCCCTTTTTTGTACAGGTTTCGTAACGACTTTTTTCTTTACCGAAAAGACGATGGTGACCCATGACCTCCTTGCTAAGGTCCCTTTGAACAAGCAACGGTTGGAATCTAGTTTATATAAAAAGCGTGTCTCCCTGTTTTGTTCACGACTCTCTATGAATAGACCGTATCTGAAATTATTTTAACATGGTCGGGTAAACTATAATATATTATGTACCACGTATGTTATACATTTACATGTGTTATATATAATTTTTATATAGATAATATAGTAATCGAGAAAATATATAGCATTATGCTAGAATTACCTTGAAATTCTACATTTTATTTTCATATTTAATTGAATTAATTCTCCTTGGGATCATTAATAAAATTTATTAATAAACTATTAATAATATTTAATCATTTCATGTACACAAAACACGCGACTATTTCTCGTCTTGCAAAAAGTTACCAGTTTTTTTGTGCAAAAGTCCCTAAGGATTGACACAATAGTCCCAAAGCGCTCCCGTTAAGTAACCCAATTTTTGCACCATAAATAAAAAGAAAAAAAACACAACAAAAGATAACGGTCTTCCGTATTTTTTACATGGATCTGAGTACGTATGAATTAATTTGTATAACGCCCCGATGCTTACACACAAAGTGGGTATTGAGAGCGAAAATTAGCCCACATTCATTGACGTTTTTTTAAATATTCTAAAATAAAAAAACTGTCTTTATTCATTCTAATATTTTGTGACAATATTGACAGCTCGAGCCCGTTTTTGGGACTTTTTAAGATCGGATCGAGTATTTGTAAATAATCCCATTGAAAATTAATACCATTCTTAGATTCACGCGAACGCCTGATTGGGTTTATTGTTAAAAGTTTTTACGTCTTAAACAAGGGCGCTTTGATTTCTGAAAACACTTCTTAGAATAAATCTTACGAACTGCTTCTGATTTGTGTAAATTAATTTAAATATTTTAAAGTTGATTTGTTTGTTCTGTTGTTATCTAATATTTAAAAAAAAAGCGCTGACTACATGCTAAGTCTGGACCCTGTTTTATCTATGGATTGATATTAGATTGACGTAATATTAGACGACGTTGTGGCGCAGCGGTAGCGAACCTGCCTTAAACGCCACAGGTCGCGGGTTCGATTCCCACTCGGAGCATAATATGCTTGTATTGATCATGCAAGCATATTTTCCGGTCTGGGTGTGTTTGTCCTTGTCATTGTGAATGTTTCCGGATCCCTGACACAGGATATAACTATCCTAATGGGGGTCGTTGAGTGTGTATCGTTTCTTTCTTTCAATATTGGCTCTGTATCGCGTGGACTAACACACTGATGATCAGTTTTATGCTTCACCTTCATCGTTGTATCCCTTTGATCGTGATCATGGAGTTGATGACTGACTGAAGATCAAAACTAAAACGATTAATACAAGCGGTTCACAAAACTAACTATTTACTAATTTATATATAGAAGCTTAAAAACATTAAATTTAAATAACATATTTGAAGTAATGCGCTATATCTACACTAATTCTTTGTTATAGCCAACTTCTTCATCCTTCTTCATCCTAGCATTATTCCCGGTATTTTTATGTAGCCAGGGTCTGCTTATTACTCTTATCCGGATTTGACGGGTTACTAGTTTTTACACTGAGCGATTGCCATCTGACCTCCGCAACCCTAAGGGCGAACCAGTATGTCATCAATTTACTTATCGTAGTTAACGATTATTATCAGATGTTATTGATAATAACCGGGACCGACAGCTTAACGTGCTCTCCGAGGAACGGTGGGGAGACCCACACGGACAAACGCCCAGACCGAGACAGAATTTTAACAAACATCTGCCCGAGCGGGAATCGAACCCGCAACCGTCGAGAATAAAGGCAGACTCGCTACCCACAACGCCACAACGGTGTCACTTTGTTATAGCCAACAACCCTTGAAATTTTTTTTTGGATTTCTCATAGGTTTTTTTAATAAAAAGAACTACTTCCTATCATCACTTACATCAATAAACCAAACAGCATCCGTAGCTATTTAAGGGTTAATCGTAACTTAACGTAAACAACCCTACCACGTGCCAGATGAGGGTTAAAACGTAAAAAGATAAATATCTCGAAAAAGTTTTTATAACCCACATGGGATAAATTTGAACCATGAAGGGAGATCGTTAATACTCACTTTATTGTTGACGGGTTAAATCTGTAACCTGGTAAAATGAATATGACCTTATTAATTTTAGTGACAAATAAAGATTATTATTATTATTATTATTATTAGTCTGACTATGACATGATCTGTCTGACAGTGTTTATGCAATGGCTTTTTTAAACTTAGTAATTAAAATTTTAGTTAGGTTTCTATGCCTACAATTATTAGCTAATTTAAATATCAAATTATTGCAGATTTATGTTTTCATAAAATTTATGGCGTCGTTAGTTAATAACGACGTTGTGGCGCAGCGGTAGCGAACCTGCCTTAAACGCCACAGGTCGCGGGTTCGATTCCCGCTCGGAGCATAATATGTTTGTATTGACCATGCAAGCAAATTTTCCGGTCTGGGTGTATTTGTCCTTGTCATTGTGAATGTTTCCGGACCCCCGACACAGGATATTATATTACTATCCTAATGGGGGCCGTTGAGTGTGCAGCGTTTATTTATTTATTTATTTATAACGATTAATGAATATTTATATATGTTTATTAAGATATTTTTTTAAAGAATATGAAATATGCTTTTTGGAGTCTTTACTTATTATATTAATGTACTCCTAGTGCCCCTCCAAGGAAGCTCGTAGCTTGCGCTAGGAGTCGGTACGAAAAGCGCCCAAGGGGATTAGAATCGAACCTGTAACTCTCGCTTCTACCGAGCGAAGTCGAAACTTTAAACATTGAGTTATTGAGTTTGTGAACAAAAAAATAAATCTACTTTTTTGACGTTAATATATTGGCAAGCAAGCATACGACCCCTGATGCTTAGCTGTTGCCGTAGTCTATGAGCTCTTGTAACACCATTGTAGGTGTCACTCACGCGTTGCCAACCACGAGATATTAAATCTCCTTTGCCCAGTAATTTCATTACAGTGCCTTTTAAACTAAAACACAGTAATGTCAAAGATACTACTGCTTTTCGGTAGAATATTTGAAACTGCGGTGGTACCTACCCAGCCGGCACCTTGCAATAAGAGGCCTACTACCACTACTTACTATATCTACAGTAAAATATCACATTAAAATGATTTTACTTCGTACATCCTACGAGTGAGATTATCGTCAAATTATTGGGATCCGAAGGGTCGGACATCTTAGATTAAGTAGCTCCTTAGAAATTAAGTATTGATTTGTGTACCGCTTCCCTTGGGAAATATACTTACATTTTTGTTGCTTCTGGAAACCGTAATATAGGACGATGAATGAAATATTAATGTTTTTCAATAGCCTTTATAATAAAATATATCTTCTTCATCCTAGCATTATTCCCGGTATTATATGTACCAAGGGTTTGCTTATTACTCTTATCCGGATTTGCCAGGTTACTAGTTTTTACACGTAGCTATTGCCATCTGACCTCCGCAACCGGCGAACCAGTAACTCATTGGATAAGAGCAATTTACTTATCAAGAGTTAACTATTATTATCAGATGTTATTGATAATAACCGGGACCGACAGCTTAACGTGCTCTCCGACGCACGGTGGGGACACCCACATAGACAAACGCCCAGACCGAGACAGAAATTATAACAAACATCTGCCCGAGCGGGAATCGAACCCGCAACCGTCGAGACTAAAGGCAGACTCACTATCCACAACGCCACAACGGTGTCAACTTTATAATAAAATATATAATTATTTTAAATATTCTTAATTTACAATCGTATTGATTTTTATTTTTTACAGATACTTGAAACAGAATTTTGCTCCTACCTTGCTTCATAGAGTACGCTTAGCCTAATAGCTATACAAATAAATAAAATAGAAATGTTTGTTTCTGATGCTAATAAATAACAGATTTTTATTAAACATCTAAATGCACAAATACTACTTGAAACAACAAACCAATCTGTATAACTTTAGTCTTTCTGTCTCTCTTTAACATACTCTGTACCGATTTTCGCTGACAGGTAGCTGATGTTATAACGAGCCTATAACTTTAAAACATAAAACAACAAAAACGAATATTTCTGTATATCACGCAAGCGATGCCGCAGGTAACCGTTAATCCTTGGTAGATAAAGGTAGTATCTTGAATAATATCATGTAATTAATTAACTAGCGGGCCCGGCATACGTTGTCCTGCCACGAAAATGAAAAAAAAAGTGAGACCCGACTACTGGGTCCAATTGCTAATGTAAACCATTCTTGACTCCACCGGAATATACACAAAAAAAATTATCAAAATCGGCCCAGCTGTTTAGGATGAGTTCAGTGACATATATAAAGATTGGGTTTACAACGCTTCATACTCAACGGCCCCCATTAGTATAGTGATATCCTATGTCGGGGGTCTGGAAACACATACAAGGACAAGGACAAATACACCCAGACCGGAAAATATGCTTGCATAATCAATATATTTTGCTCCGAGCGGGAATCGAACCCACGACCTGTGGCGTTTAAGGCAGGTTCGCTACCGCTGCGCCAAAACGTCGTCAAAAATCGTGAATTTCTTTCTTACAAATATATCCTGCCTATAATATAAATATTTTCATTCGATGGTGGGTCGAACGGTAGCTTCTCTATACTATAACGGTCCTGAGACAATAATTCCAATTTTTGATGTTTAGTGACGGTTTCAATTGAAGCACGAATTAATCAAGCTTGAATGATTCTATGTTATTTCGCCATATTTCTAACTATAACGATTAATAATAATCACAGATTACTTAATTAACGACATATTTTACATATAATATTTGTATATTCCAACATCTACAAAAGGTACTCAAGAACTCATAGTAAATCCTATAACAAAATCCCGGCAAACGCCTTTTTGTGACGTAACCGTGCGTACAGCCACCTTACTTCCCTCCGTTAATCAGAGATTAAGTGGCGTTAAGCGCACAATCCTATCACTTGCCAACAAATCTCATTTTCACTGCACTTTAATCCGATATCATCGGTTTCCCAACACTATGCATAGATAATTTTTCACACAACACATCCATTGCTGATTATTGTCTAATGGTTTTGATGTGAAGCGTTTTAAAGCATCGGTGGAAGGGTTACGAAGCGATGTTGAGGTGAATATGTGCGGTAGTGTCGAAAACCGTTCGCTTTGTAGTCAATTAAGTGATCAGCCAGGGGTTCTGCACAATTGGTCGCCTCCGCACAAAACGTTGCCGCGATGCGGTGATATTGTGAATCAGAGCGGGCTTTTATTAGACTCGTTAGGGTGACGTTTTATAAAGAGATATCGTTATAAAGAGAAGTTTAATTCCAAATTTTTTAAATGTACTAAAATCTAATAAAATGACAGGAACCTATTGCTTAAATTTCAAAATTCGAAGATTGAAAAATCTGTTGCAAAAATAAAAAATTGTTACTGAATGCTACGAATGTCAATCGAATTTTTACCGGCGTCGGGATGTGACGACCCCATCGCCCGCTGTTGGGATAACCTCTGTCACAGCAGAGATTATTCCACCAGTGCAATCAGTCACACTGGTGGTAGGTCTTTTGTTGCAAGAGGCCGGCTAGGTAGGTACCACCGCAGTGTCCAATATTCTGCCGCCAAATAGTAGTGCTTAGGCAATACTGTGTTCCGGTTTGAAGGGCATTGTACGCTAGTGAAATTACTGGGCGAACGAGATTTAAGAACTAATATCTCGAGGTTGGAGGTTGGAGGTCAACGCGCGAGTGGCACCTACTAATGGTGCTGCAAGCGCTCATAGGCTACGGCAACCACTTACCATCAGGTGGGCCGTATGCTTGTTTGCCAACTTCTAACATAAAAAAAAAAAAAGAATTGGTTTTTATGCGCATTTCCAATGGAACGCACGGAATACGTCGTTACGCGTCGAAGCGTGTAATCGCATCAACGTTTTCGGACCGCGACCGTTCGTTGCGCGCCTCTGACCGATCGCGGATTATCGAGGAGCATTTTTTCGACAGATTTCCGTATTTTCGAGCTAATATCGTTACTGGAACTTTCATTGAGTTCCTTTATGAGGATATCCGTTTATAGTTTCATTCTCAATCTATAATCCTTTTGAATGTAGAGTAGGTATTTTGATTTAACTCAAAATATTCTTTGTTGAACTACACCGTTGTGGCGTTGTGGGTAGCGTGTCTGCCTTAAGTCTCGACGGTTGCGGGTTCGATTCCCGCTCGGGCAGATGTTTGTTAAAATTTCTGTCTCGGTCTGGGCGTTTGTCTGTGGGTCTCCCCACCGTGCCTCGGAGAGCACGTTAAACTGTCGGTCCCGGTTGTTATCACACAACATCTGTTAATAATCGTTAACTCTTGATAAGTAAATTGCTCTTATCCAATGAGTTACTGGTTCGCCTTTAGGGTTGCGGAGGTCAGATGGCAATCGCTCCGTGTAAAAACTAGTAACCTGTCAAATCCGGATAAGAGTAATAAGCAGACCCTGGGTAAAATAAAATACCGGGAATAATGCTAGGACGAAGAGAATATTCTTTGTTGAACTAGTTTTGATGGATTTACACTTTTAATGTAGAAGAAGTTCTTGTGTTTTTAATTGGGGAAATGCAGTAACGCACTCGAGCGCCGGGACGGATGCGATGGCGCAGGAGGTGTGAGGACTCGGAGCCCGGCTCCTCTACCCACTAACACTCCAAGGTCCCATCTAGCACCACAGTGGGACGCCCCAGCGCTTGCCCACAAGGGGCCCACTAGGGGCGGCAACCTAATGTAGTAGTTCTAGCATAAGCCTGCTCGACCCAGAAAGCCCTTGTATACAATGTCATTGTAAGCAAAACTAAGCAGTACACTTATTGACGCGTTACTTTCGATGTATGTGAGCGGGAATTGTTCTCCACCTCTCTCCTTAAAAGACTTTGTTAAATACTCGTATATTTAAGAAGTTCATAAGAAATTCAGAGAACTGTACGATAAATACCTAATATCGTAAGAGTTTATATCATAGTAAAATAGAACGCATTTTTTATTTGACAGAATCTGTAATTTATATATCGCTTTCTCTGTCTTCATATATAGCTCCCGTTCTCTCTTAAAGCGAGTTATATTTAGCATAATTTATTTCTCAAGAAATTGTATTTCATTATTGTGAAGCATGAAAGAGGAATGGGGGAAAATTTTTGGACATATAATAAACTATTGTAGATGAAATTCTAATCACAACTTACGCCTAAGATAGTAATCTATAGTTATAAAAGTTTTTGTATAAATTTAATATAATGTTGGCGCTATTGGTCATAATAGGGTCCGCGGGCGGGAATACTATTTGTGAACAAAGCAGTTAAGAAGTAAATTCATAAGTCGAATCACACAAATTGTATTAAAATACAATACTAAGACTGTACGATTTCTATCAAAATGAACTATACATAAACACGAGGATGACATCGGGAAGCCATTACTGATACTAAGACAGGCGGAGACGATAACCTTTGAACTAGCTATCAGTGAATGTGGGTTATGTGAGCTCTATGCTGGAGATTTTGATCAAATTCTTGTAACCAGGTTCTGCGAGCAACTTCATATGCATGAAGTGAATACTGGTTGCAACCTCGTTTTGAGAAATCATAGTTTTCCATATAACGTTATCATAAAATAAATGCCGCTTTTTATTCTAATCATAAGCTTTAAATATTTGTTAAATTTGACATTTTGTAGTACTTGAGTGTAGAAAATGCCCCTTACACAGCACAGACACGCACACAACACCGTCCTCGCCGGCGAGGACGAGGTCCTTTGTTTCGCACGTCGCGTCGCGCTCACACCGTCGGGTGAGTCTACCATATAGTATGCGCTTGGAGCGCTGCCTTCATCTCTGATGACGTCCTTAGCCGTGGTTCGGCTTCGCAGGAGGCACCCTAAGGACGGAATCAAATTTGAGCCCCCGTGAGGGCTGCCCTTTATCACGGCTGAGTGTCTGTACTAGCCCCTCCGTCCGATGACGCTGTCAAGGCCAGTAGGGCCAACAGCAATGTACATTCTAAAAAAAAAAACTACTTGAGTAATGATGCTTTTTTATGTGACTAATTTGGCAAGCAAGCATACGGCTCCCCTGATGATAAGCTGTTGTCGTAGCCTATGAGCGCTTGCAACACCATACATTTCTAGGAGTCAGTCACACGTTGCCGACCTCGAAATATTGTTTCTTAAATCTCATTTGCCCAGTAATTTCACTAGCTGCAATGTAGAATAAAGTATACTGCTTTACGGTAGAATATTTGACACTGCGGTGCACGGTAGTTCCTACCTAGCCGGCCTCGCATAGTAAAAATGCTAAGGCCAGTAAATTCTGCAATTATTCGTCGCATGTGCAATTATTAATTGAAATATGATGAAATATCTCGTAGATTCAAACAAATTAACTATTAACGAAAGACAAATTATAGCAAATGAATATGTTCTTAGTTTAATAGTACGTTTTGAAATAACTTAATTTTAAACTTGTTTCAACGTGTCAAGCTTATACATCAGACAAAATTGTCTTAAGAATAGAACATTTGTCATACTGGTATTTACGATTTCAAAATAGGAATTATAATAAGGGATTACCACTTACTCATATGTTAAGTCTTTTAAAGTACTTCAATTATCACAAATAATATTAATATAAACTGACTAAGTACTTAAATCATTTCGGTCACACTAATTTCTTTTTAAAGACATCAAAATGTAACTATTTATGCGGCTCTTAATTATTGCATATGTTGTATTTTATGTGCTATGTTGAACCTAATCATCAATCAATTATATTTAATCCCAATTCGAATTTATTCCAAATAAATTATAGAATATAAATTGTTAAAAATTCATCATAAATCATATTTTGAAAAGTCTTACAACCATGCGTCAAGACAGTTGCAGCTCTAAGCGATCTAAACAATCTTAACCGACTCGAAATTGATGAACACAACAAAACAACAGGCGACAGACGTTCTAAATTAACACGAACATCAACAAAAAACAAAAACAACAACAACAAACGAGTGATTTAGGGTTGACTGTACTGTCTTATTTTAATTTTATTTGCGGATCGATCGCTTAAATTGCGATAGGAAGTGAGTGATTTATGCGTTTTAAAAGTATTTGTATCGTTTAAAACGGTACTGTGACGCCTTTGTGCGGTTTTTGATATCCAAATTGGGTTTAATGTTGTTTTATGGTTGCTGTCGAAATTGTTGTTTCTCGTTTATTTATGTGGTTGTGGTTTTAATTCTTTTATCATACAGTAGTGGTAGTAGTTTATACTGTTATACAATATATATTTTTTTAAAATGACTTTTTCGTTATCGATTAGATATATATCTTACAACAAAGTGATGTCGTTTTATGCAATTAACATAAATATTTATACAAGTTTTATATAACCATTTACAACACAAACATACACTGAATATATAGCCATTACATTTGTGTTTTAAATCAAATGAAAATAGAATAAATTATTAACTAAATGTAATTTCTTTTATAAATTGTTCAAAGTGGGATGTGTGAGTAAATTTCTGAAACCAATTTTTTGTTTGAAATTTTTATTTGAAACATGTTTTTAAATACATTTTAATTTTTATTTTACGATAAGAGTTTTAACAGCTTTTATAATATAATATTCGCAACGACAGTGGATATGTATAGTGGGTGGTGGGTGAAAGCCTTTTGACACACAGACACCGTAGTCTCGATCGATGCTGAGATGAATCTAGTGAAAAAAGAAACTGGAATTTGCGTACTAAATTTATTACCTGTGGACTTACCATAAATTTTTAGTAAAAATTCTATTTCAATCCAATTCAATTCTGACAGTAAATCACTTCAGATTTTATATGAGCATGGCGTATAAACATTTGACGACGTTGTGACGCAGTGGTAGCCTTAAACGCCACAGATCGCGGGTTTGATCCCGCTCGGAGCATAATATGTTTGTATTGAACACTCAAGCATATTTTCCGGTCTGGGTATTGTATGTGTCTGTCTGGGTCTCTCTTTGTCTTTGTATGTGTTTCCAGACCCCAGACACAGGGTACCACAATTTGAATCGCAATAAGAATTAATGGTAAGCTTTCTGCAATGGATTGATTTATATAAAATGTGGTTGCATTGTAGAACAGGGTAGAGTAAAACTCTCATACAGACAAGTGTGACAGTCTATCTGGTGCTTCTTCAAAATTCTACAGTAACACTACGAGACGAAAATAGTCACAAGCTTCTAACATAATCGAATGAAGTTAGCGTCACAAGCTTGCAACATAAACCCTCTATGTTATTACGTTATTTAATTTGTCTTTCTTTATTATCTCTACATTTCGTCTCGTATGTCCTGAAATTTATTATTTCTTTTAAAAATAGAAACATAGTTTTATAATATCAATTATCTATTGATATTACTATTATTACTAAAATTAGCTTAATATTCAATTCTATAGGATTGCTTCACAAATGAACAAAAAAGACAGACAGTATATACTCGTACAAGTGAGTCACAAGTAAAGTTCGCATTTCCCTCTATTCAGGAAAACTTGAGGTTCCTAATAAGCCTCCCTGACCGTGGGGAGAGAGGGCGGGTCAGAGGTCGTCCCGCCCCTGCGCCCTCGTGTGCGTGTGTGAGTGATACCCGATAGCTGTCGTGAAACGTCTAAAATATTTAACTTGAGATTTTTATAAGACTTTTTAGGATATTAACAGAATAATTAAAACGTGAATAACGATTATTCAGACACTTTCATATACGAAATTATTGGTGTTCCATAAAAATTTGTAATTTATTTTTTCACGACAAAACAAGCATATCCTTTGATCACGATTTAGGTCACCGGTCTGGGCTTGAATGCCTTACAAACAGACAGAGCTACTTTTGCATTTATAATATTAAACTGGATTAAGCAATCTTGCTGACAAGGCAGTGGAATGTATTTATACAAGCAAGCGAATGGCTTGCCTTAAAGTAAGCGGTCTGACTGTAGTAGAGCTTTACTGTTTTCGGGATAAACAGGCCTGTTGTTGTTGCTTAGTGTTACTGATTGTCAAAAAGCTAATTACATTACTTGTTTAAATATGATCTTATATATCATATGAAGTGTATGAATATGTATAGTATCTACCTACATACCTACCGGCCTAGATTGGAAGGGTAGAAAAAGAAAAATGGTAAAATATGGTATACACATAATGCTGCATTTAAATAATAAAGGGGGGATCCTTTATTATTTAAATGCAGCATTATGTGTATTATTATGACATAGTATTATTTTAGTAATTTCCCGTTCTTTGAATTCTAATTAGACAAGTCCAGCAAGAAGACGTCGTTTTTAAGGCGTCGGGATGTGACGACCCCATCGCCCGCTGTGTCTATCTCGAGGTTGGCAACGCGTGAGTGGCACCTACTAATGGTGCTGCAAGCGCTCATAGGCTGCGGCAGCCACTTACCATCAAGTGGGCCGTATGCTTGTTTGCCAACTTCTAACATAAAAAAAGAAAAAAAGACAAGTGCAAAATAAAGTCTCAAGCCCCAATTGATATAAAATTTTGATAAAATATTTTTAATATTTAATTTCTTGGTAATAATTTAACAAACCCTTTTTTAATATTGTGTCGTATTTAAAAAATACTGACTTTGATATACGACTTTTTTATTATTATTTTAAAATATTGATATCAAAGCTGTCAATAGCTACTAAAAAAAAGGATATAATTTGATAAATAGACAAAAAGATACTGGACTGTTTAATATATATATATATATTAATGACCCAGAGTCAAGGCTAGTCAAGAATCGGTCAAGGAAACATTTTGACACACTTCTAGATAATAGAAAAACAGCCTGAAACAATAGGGGAGGCTACAAAGAATATTAAACATTAAATAGAATCTGTAGAAAACAAAAGCATAAGGAATTTAAAGTTACATTACAATCTATTACTAAACGAAGCCAATTACATCTTTGTATCGCTTTGGCACAAGGTGAGGTGGTATATAATAATAAAGTGTAGCTATGTAACTCTTGAAATATTATTGCAAATAACAATAATACAACAAACAGAACATACCTAAAAAACATGCTTTCTTTTATATCTGAATTCGACACATAACTGACCACTTTTTTACTACAAATTTAATAGACGACGTTGTGGCGCAGCGGTAGCGAACTTGCCTTAAACGCCACAGGTCGCGGGTTCGATTCCCCCTCGGATCATAATATGTTTGTATTGATCATGCAAGCATATTTTCCGGTCTGGGTGTATTTGTCCTTGTCATTGTGAGTGTTTCCGGACCTCCGACACAGGATATTAATATCCTAATGGGGGCCGTTGAGTGTGCAACGTTTATTATTATTATTATTATTATAAGTGTTATAATGTTGTATCCATTATGTATGTTAATTTGTACAGGAAAAAAGGAACCAAATCCTATATTTTTGCAAGCATTAAAATTTATCAGAATTGAAATTCAAGCCCACTATATACTTATAACATATGCCCAAAAATGTGTCTTGAATATTGGTACACAGACAATTATATTCTACATCGATTGAAACTAAATTAAACGACGTTTTACAATGTTTAGTACTGAAAATAATAAATTTGTTTTACAAAAGCAAAATTACAAAGTCATATTTTTCGATCTTTATGACGTAAATAGAATTTATCAATCGTAAGGTAAATCGGGTTCCAAATCTATACAAATAAATAAAATTGAATTGTGATTCCAAATTAACAGCTTTTAGCTTAATACATATGAAAGTATATACGGTACTTATATAAAAATCAATTTTTAAAATTGTTGTCTATCTGTGTCTGTTTGTTCCGGATAATCTATAAAACAGCTGGACCGCTTTTAACTGGCCTTTAAGATAGTTGATGTTACGAGTAAGTTAGGTTACTTTTATTTTAGAAAAGTTATTAGGATTCCGAGTAATAAAGATAAATCGGTACACCACGCAAGCGGAGCCGCGGTCGCAGCCAGTACAAAACAAGAGAATATGCCGTCGCATGCGCAACGCGGCCAGTATGCGCAGGAGTGGCGCGAACGGTGACGCCCATCCGCCCCCCGATCTAGATACTATAATTAGCTTTTTTATTCTCGATTTTAATTTATAATTAATAACGTTATTTCATACCTTTAGTATTTTTTCCTTTATTAAAAGTAAAGCTATATTTTGAAAAATATAAATTAATAAACCAATTACTGTTGTTATAAATTTTATGTACATTAGTACATTAAATAGGTTAGTTCCTGATTAAGGAAATACCTACCCGGATAACGAATATTATTTTAAATAAATAAACTACAAAATACTCAAAATAAAGATCTTGATAATTTACATATAAAATAATCACGAAAAGGCAAACTCTATTGTAGAGCTAAATTTTTTGATAACAAAAGGTTACAATCTAGAGGCACGTAACGTTCGTATTTACTCTATTCAAAGAAAAACTGAAGCTGAAATCCATTAGTTTCTCGCGAGTGTGTCTTCGCTCTATTCTGTACGTAGAGTCGCTACGTCTCAAGGATAGCTCTATGTTAATATTGGAGTAGGTAGAGCGCAGAAATATGGACGTCGGAAAGTTGATACAAAGTACGATTTTCAGGTACCGTCGAGACATAAATCTTTGAAAGCCTTAAAGAAAATATATACAACGTATAAAAATTCCATTCAACATAAATATCTAAAAATAATTTAAACCGTTTACTAATAATAATATTGGTAAAACAAACTCAAGAAAATCGTAACTCTATATTAAACTTATTGAATTTAATAAATTGTACTTCGCACATCTAAATTGAATATTGACTAATATCAATACAACACGATATAATTTCTAAGCATTCACATTCAAAGGACGACAACGGAGCAGAACATAAAAATATTCGTAAACAAAAATAACGCCCAACGGATTTTCTTACCGACGGTACAGCTGAAAGATTTTCCCCGAGTGTGGGGGCACGGTCGAGGTGGCGGGGCCTTCGCTCCCTGCCCCTAGGCCACCGGGCCAATGGCGGAGCGCCGCGGCCTGGCCCGACCCGAGCTCAGTCGCGCCTGAACCGCGACCCTTGACACACGCGCGCGCAACCGCGTTCTCACCCGGCGACCGCAACCGGCATCATCACGCACGGAGCGCTAGTATACGGCGGGGTCGGTGGCCCGGGGCTATGCCCTCCGAGAGCCTCCGACCTCCCGCCTTTGGAGCTCGGCTTCCGTGGCAGCTGGCGGGAGGAAGAGCTGCTGCCGTCGACGCCGGCGAGTCAGGCCGCGTCGACGCAAAGCGGTTCCTCGGCGACAGATAAGGGCCAGAATGTGGAGTGCGTCGTTTGCGGGGATAAGTCCTCCGGGAAGCACTATGGCCAGTTCACTTGTGAGGGTATGTAGGAAGTGAAAGTGTTTTATATTCACGTTTTTTTTTGTGTTTATGTGTTTGTGCGTCGGGTCGAGAGGTCATTGTGATAATTGGGTCGATCTCTAAGTTAATTAGATAAAAAATGTCAAAAGTTCGTTAAACTAAGACCTGAGTAAATTCTATATCTACATACAAATAAGAATGGAGTGTGTAATAGTCAGATAAATAAAATAATTAAATTTTAAAATCGTAACCGCGTAACTTACGTGTCGTGATAAAAAATCGTTTTTGCTCATTCAAAGTGAAATTGTAAATGTCCAATATGTATATTATATATTTTTGCGAAAACGGTGCAGATAAGTGTATTTTAATTTGAACGGAAAAAAGTTTTATTAAAAATATCTTCATAAAACAATTTCGTATTTTAAACCTTTTGCTAGTGCTGTCATAAAAATATTTAAAAGTAAGTTTTTAAATGTTTTTAAATAATTTAAAACGTGAACATAACTAAAACTTATTACGAATAATATTAAATTTCTTATTAGACTTAAAATATAATTATAACGAGGAAACGAAGTTAAAAATTCAAATGAACGAGATGCGAAACTCCCCTTAACCTTAAAAACATTTAATTAATCAAAATGGAACAAGAAGTTTTCACAAACTGCCTGTTTCTTGAGATAAGGGATTTACTTTTATGCAAATTAAAGGAGTTATTCGTACGACCTTTTACATTTATCATACTGATCATTTCTTGTTCCTTGTTTTCTTGCGATATTAATATAAACGATTATATTTTGTTAATAATTAAATACATTACGCGTAAAATGTGCACAAAAAATATTAAATAAATAAAAAATAGTTTGCAGCTAAATTATAAAATACTAAATGAGTGTGAGTGTGATTTTTCGCAGCTTTATTTTTGCACCGTGCAAATAATAATTTAGAGATGTTAGTATTTTGAAAATTTAATAAAAGTTAAAAAATTATAATGTGAGTGAATCTTTGAAGTTAGTTAATGTTTGCGTAATTTTACATTACAATTACTACAAAATCATTTGATAAATTAATTAAAATAGTATTTAAACATACGGAAATATAGAAATTGAATGACAATATTGTGATGGTTGAAAATTTGTAATTTAAATATATCTTAAGTAAAATACTTCTTTTTCTTGGTCTATGAAACAAAAAACTAAAAACCTTTGAGTAAAGAGTTAGTCTATACATAAATTGATCAAAAATTTGTATTTGATCAATTCAATTTGATCAATCTATAGTCTGAACATGAATAGTCTATTAACCTGTGGACTTAAACATAATTTAGATAGAGCCTCGTTTGCTATAATACAATTTTACCGATAAAATAGAATTTGTAATTAATTATAAAATTGTGGAAATATATATATATAAATAGAAATATGTAAGCGCAACTTAAATAAGGCACCCCCAATTAAAATATAATAATAGCATTCCTTAAATTTAAGAAGTCCTTATTTCAACATCACCTCCTTCCTATTTTAACACGTTCTCTGTCTCGTGAATCCATATATGGACATTTCTATTGTTTAACTATTACATGTAGTGTTTGGGCAGTAAATAGGTTACGTGTTCTATTTCTTTTTTCTAAAATCCTAAATCGAAGATTTCTGGATTTTTTAAGTCTCCCGTGCGCGTTGATTGTACCCTTATGTATGTTATAATCTTGACATTAAAAAATTGAAATGGATGAGATTTTCATAGTTATCATTAATCACGCCTGTGCTTTGATTCGTGTCTTTGGATTGATACACAGAATAATCATAGTATACTTAGACTATCGTATAGAATGCGCTCGGAGCGCTGCCTCCATCTCCGATGACGTCCTTAGCCGTGGTTCGGCTTCGCAGGAGACACCCTAAGGACGGAATCAAATTTGAGCTCCCGTGAGGGCTGCCCCTTTATCACGGCTGAGTCTCTATACTCGGCCCCCTCGCCCGGTGATGCTGTCAAGGCCAGTAGGGCCAACAGCAATACACATTCCGAAAAAAAAAAAAAAAAAGTATACTTAGTTTTGTAAAATCCAGTGCAATCTAGTTGCGAGAGAGCTTACCATCTAATGTCATATATGATCTTCTTCTTAGCATTATTTCCGGCATTTACGTCAGGTCTGCTTTTTTAATCCGGATAAGAATCCGGATTTGACAGGCTGCTAATTTCTACACACAGTGATTCCATCTGACCTCCGCAACTCTAAGGGCGAACCAGTAACTGATTGGATAAGGGCAAATTACCTTTCTCGAATTAACGATTATTATCAGATGTTATGTGAGAATAACCGGGACCGACCCATTAACGTCCTCACCGACGCACGGTGGACAAACCCACAGGGACAAACGCCCTGATCGAAGATGTTTCTATAATAAATACAAACACCCGCGAGCGGCAAATCCACGACCGTTGTAGCTAAAGGCAGCCTCGCTACCACCACGCCGCAACGGTCGTCAAATTTCATTTATAGAAAGGGTTTATAATACTATTTTGATAGCTAAGAAGTTACAAGCATAAATTTTATTTGAATCATGTTCTGATTAATTGTTAAGAACACTCAGTCATCAAGTAAGTTATTAAAACTTACGATTAATTATAAAATAACTATATAACCTTTTTTTGTAAATTAATAAATCCTGATTAGCGATTTAATACTTAAGACATCGACAGCTAATAACAAGTTACTTAAAGTAATTATCCGAACTCAGATAGCCTCCAAGATAAAAATGAATGGAACGCCTGGGAACTTGGGCGTTTCACTGTCGTGCTTTAATGTTACAAGCACGACAATTTCGCGTCATTATATTTGTACTTATATTGGTCAGTGCAGCTTCTAGGCCAATGGTCCCAGGTTGTATCGCACGTGACCTGTATTTGTATATGTTTATATGTGTTAATACACAGTTTCATGGGCGTAGCGAGGGTTGGGCCCAGGTGAGGGCAAAATCTTAATTTAGGGCCTAGAGGGTGCAAAGTGACTATTCTCTTCAGTAGTTATTGGTCTTCTTCTTAGTTAGTAGTTAGTGGTCAACCTAGTGTCAGAGTTGTTCAGCTCGCCCGTAGGCCTCTGACTTCACTTATCGACTCAACAGTCGATAAGTGAAGTCAGCTGAATTAGACAACTCTAATTGTCGACACGCGGGACCGACTTTTTACGTACCCTCCGAAGCACGGAGACGTTCAGTTGAAATACCACTATGCGATCACCCATCTAGTGACTGACCGCGCCTAAAGTTGCTTAACCTACCGATCGTTTACCGATCAGCGGGTGCACTCGGCTATGAGCAGCTGAGAGAGTTATTGGTTATATAGTTCAAAATGTGTAATATTCCTCCATTTCTGAGTATTTAACAAGGGTGCTACCTCTCTATGACCACACAGGACTGTTCACTTCCTTTTTCCTTCTCATTCTCTCCTTCCTATTCCTTAAATTGGCAAAGTGCATGTGATATTGCAAGTATCACTAACGTTGAGCGCTTACCATCAGGCGGACCGTATGCTTGTCTGCCAACCGTCATTACATAAAAAATGTCCAGTGAAAATTGGCCAAAACAAAGAAAGGCCAAAAATTATATATTTATCATAATACTGTTATGTGTAGGCATGAAATAGGAAAAATAAAAATTAGAAAGAATTTAAGAGCCGTCGATTTTTATCTATAATTGGAATTGTATGTTAATTATTCGCCACAAGTAGGTAGAGTCAACTTAATAGGTATAATACATTAAATATAATATGGCTTACTTTTATAAAGCATACTGCGAATTCTTGTTTAAAATTAGCATCGTAAAACTAAAGAAATTACAAAAATATTTAAAGATTTAACATTTTTGTTTACATAAGGTTTAAAATAAATATTTATTATGTTTTTTAAAGTAAAACTTCGGTGTAAATTGGATTTTATGAAATAACAGTTTTATGGAACAACAGAGACAACAATAAATATATATTTATATATATATATATATAAATATCTCTCTCTCTCTTTCGTTCTTTTGTACTTTAATCAATAAAAAATTGACAATCAATCGCTCGCTATAATATATTTATCTCATTTTCTTATACATTAACCAAAATACACAGTTTCATTTCTACCGCGTTTATTTGTGCTATGAATAAAATTAAATTTTTGTCGATATATTATATACTTGCTTAACGATTTGTCCGATTGGTTCACGTCTATTCTTACCATTTTGCTCTTATTTGTCACAATAGGTCAATATAGTTCTTTAGTGAAGAAGTTTTAAGATTAGCGTAATATGCGTAAAAACACATACATATGTTTTTTCGAATGAAAAACCTTGACAAAAATTAAAAAGAGATTTGGATTTGAATTTTGAGGTTGCAATGATATGATACGAAACGCGACTATAGAGACTTTGTTTTCGTGTCTTAGCAGTATCAGTACTCACACTTTTCCCTCAATAAGAATGAGTGCTGTTGGCTGAAATCACTCTTTTTTTTTTCGGAATGTGTATTGCTGTTGGCCCTACTGGCCTTGACAGCGTCACCGGGCAGGGGGCCGAGCACAAAGACTCAGCCGTGATAAAGCCCTCACGGGGCTCAAATTTGATTCCGTCCTTAGGGTGCCTCCTGCGAAGCCGAACCACGGCTAAGGACGTCATCGGAGATGGATCTGAAATCATTCGTTGTGACTACTTCCTTATACAAAGGTGATTGTTTACCACCAGGCGGTCCTTATAGCTTGTTTACCACACAAATTATATCAATAAAACATAATTCATTAAAACTAAAAATTCTACATTCTAATTCATATAACAGACGAAAAAAAATACAACATAGTTATCTAAGAGTGTTATCTAGAGTGGCGCCAAGCTATTCTCATTATACCAAGAATTCATTAATAAAACTGGCTTTTTCACAATAATCTCTGTCGCAGTTAATCTCGAGCCGATATTATTTTCATTGGATATTTAAACAAATTTCTTTTATCGTTAGACCGATGGCGCCAAATGGGTTGTGACCCTGTTTATCATGGTTAAAATTGTAGCGGCGGTGTAAACCTGACTGAACTTACTGTATTTTTGAAACGCGTTTTCTTTAATTCATTTTCTCGTCTCTATTTTGTTTTTCGGAACAAACTTCCTGAGCATCTTGACACAGTATATATAAATATACTGTGATCTTGACTTATAAATATACCTCAAAATATTTTGACAATGTTTTTTTCTCTCGCGGACTCTATTTTCTGCACTTAGTCCTAGTGGATCATTGTAAGCTTCAGACCCTTTGAGGTGGTTCCTCGACCATGGGAGTCTTTTCATGACGGTTGGCAAACAAGCATAGGGTCCACCTGATGGTAAACAATCACCTTAACCTATGAACCCTTGCGATACTTGAAGTATCACATATGTGTTGCTAACCCAAGGGATAAGAGGGAACGAATGAGAAATTAAAGGATGTGACGACCCCATCGCCCACTGTTGGGATAACCTCTGTCACAGCAGAGATTATTCCACCAGTGCAATCAGTCACTTCCCATCAGCCACTTACCATCAGGTGGGCCGTATGCTTGTTTGCCAACTCCTAACATAAAAAAAAAAAGAAAGGAACAGAGATTGGGAAACCCAGCGCTCCCATTCATCGCGCGAAACGCAACCGTAATTACTGATACTGTTACTTTAGGCAGATTGTCTATGAGAGGGTAGTGCGTCCCCGGTCAACTGTCGAAAGAAGTGGATTTATTATTATTAACATTAGTCCGGTAACCTGCAAAGAGTCCAATACATGCGTAATCATTCTGACGTAACACGTCACTTGAAGCATGTCGATGACGCGAATCCATACGTTAAGCCCCTATCAAAAATCAGTCAAACGCAACTATAGACGTTTTCACTTTAAAGTGATGAAAAATGGAGTCCATTTGGTCACAAGTCACATTTTATATTTGTCGAGTAAAAAAAATTTTATGGTCAATGGTAATTTTTGTTCCTGGTAGTTATTTTTAGCTACCACTAAAATTAAAGCCTTTATGTTGGATGTTCTAACATGAGACTGGATACTTCTTTGACTGAATAAGTCAATAAAAAGTGTTTTATAATTATGTAGATACGTTTTAGTTTTAGTTTTTTTTTATTACGTAAAAGTAAAATATGTTCCCAAAACATATTCAAGTAGTAAAGTTGACAGATAAATTAGTAATTTAATTAATAATAATTTGTCGAATACTTAGTGAATTAAATCGACATTGCATTACCAAATTTTAAAACCGAAATAAATTCATAAAGTACGCTTCAAATGCTTACGTTAATACCCGTCACTATTACCATAATACGGGTATCGATATACATTAGTGTTGTCCCATAAACTGTTATTTTGATGTCGACAAATACACTTTATTAACTGTCGGACCTCCCGCTGATCGATGCAACCTTGTCTAAGTAGATTCGACCAACTTACGAAGGTTGATCGCAATAAAACCTTTATGGCCGCTAACTTGACAAGGTTCTAACGAAGCGCTCCTTTTGACTTAAATGCTCGCGTGAGCGACATTACTGATCGTGTTTGACACCTGCTCTTAGTGATGTGACGTTGCTGCGATACTCTATTTATATTTTCATTAATTCTATACTATTGTAGTTTTTTGTAATCAATTATATTCTATCTAATCAATATTTAAAAGATATAACACTTAGCATTCAGTATTTTTATTATATTGACTTTGGTCGCTTTTGGATACATTAATTTAATTTTAACATAATTTTTATTTGCATTTGCATGCAATAAAATAAGTTACAATAGCCATGTTACTGGTTATACGAAACGATAGACAATATCATAAACATAAAAGAATACAAATAAAAGGCTCATGAATAATTCATGATCAAAGTCCACACATTCAGAAGCACGCTTCAAAAAACCGATGTAACCTTATCGTATATAAATATCGAGCTGTCTTCGATATTTAAATTTAATCAGAGAATACAAACGCACAAATTAAACTAAGTAGGCGCAAAATTATCGATGAGGCGCCTCACTAGCCGGCCGACCGGTCAGTTTATGGTATGTTTTGTCCCGAGATACCGTGGCAGTTAACCCTATCTTTACGACCGACTCTAAACATAAGTGTCTCTCCGAACTTATTTATTCTTATCTCATTCGAAATTTAAAATTGAATCTCGGCTCGGCACGTGTGTGGCGCTCTCTGCGGCACTAAAACTGTCGATAGTTTTCTGTATGAATAATGAAATTTCTTACGTTTAATTTATGGCACAACACTAGTGAATGGTTAATATTTGTGTGACGTTAAGTAGGTTTTTTTTAAATAGCTGCCACCTAATATTACGTAATTGTATAACTGTAATCGTCACTTCGTTAACTAGAAAATGTTTTATAAATATAAAAAAAACGATTATTATATTTTATTTTCACCATACATTACTGACGAATCACAAGAATTTAGATATTATTCAATGAATAGTATCAGCAATGTATGCCGAATTAAAAAATCTCTGCTAATTTTAATCTAAAGTACCTATAGTCAACGTCAGGGCCTTGCAGAACAATCGCACGAAATGCAACCAACTATTTCACGTCAATATTCTAGTGTCTAAATAAGCAACTATATTCTATTAAATAGTGAGAGATTGGGCCTCCGGCAATCTCACTCATCGTACGAAACGCAACAGTGCTATCACATTTTCTGCGAGAATCAGCCCATTTGTGCTGAGGGAAGCATGGTTCTGCTATTACGGTTTGCTACTACTGGTGACAAAAAACAAAAAAAATCCAACAAAAAATATGAACAGTCCAAAGATATAGATTCTTCAATAACTCACCCGGCTGCTATCATTACTAAAGCGGATATTTTGTCATTAATACCAGTTCATTATTCTTCCTTTTGTGTCATAATGAAATGATTAAGGAAGCTATCATTATCATTGCTATGTCCTATTCGTTAATTGATAAATTGATAACTGTTGCATCTCGAACGGTTCGCTCGTTGATTCTAATTTTTGATAATACTAAATTATTTTTAACCGACTTCTTCGACTTCTCAATTTGATTGATTTTTTGTGTTGAAATGTTTGGCGCCACTGAACTCCGTCATTTGTAACTTGTTCGGTATTCCGTAGTTCCTCAAAATAATTATAAAAGCAAAAAATCCTCGGTATTTTTCATGTGTAGTTTTTTATTTGTTGTTTGTTTTTGTGTTTTTTTAAAAAAAAACACATCCTACACAAAACTTTTAAAGTATTCTTTTTTATATATTATTTATTCACTTAAATTAATTATTCTTTAAGCATTTTAAGACTCTTCTATCGTTACAGTTTTTCTAGCACGTTAATGTTATTAAGGCTTTTTCATTTAATTTTTACCTCCCATATTCTTTTTACTTCGATCCAAATAATTATTACAGCAATATTTTTCAATCAATAGTTACGAAACTGTATTACCATTATATAACCGTTTCTCGGCTGTTTGTCCACGATTCAAAATTTCAATCTTACAAACGGATATATGATACTTCATGATTTTTCTAAACGAAGTCGCGGTCAAAATCTAGTGCAGTATAGTAAGAAAAAACGTATGTTGATTATGTATCAAACCAATTATTAATATACAAAACTTTGTTTAAATGCTATTCGTATAGTTAGTAATTCAGAAAATAATTACAGTTTAATGCTTATACAGCAAGAAATGATAGATGACCGTTCATAACTAACGATTGATTTCGTTTTATTAAAAGAATATAATAACAGCACGTGGTTTCGCACGTGTTAACGAAAAAAAGGGCAACGTAGAATTGTGCTAAAATTGTCTTGTTACTCTATATTATTTATTATTTCTTGCCTATAGTGACGACGGTCGCGGGTTCGATTCCCATTCGGCGGATATTTGTATTGATATATATCTCGGTCTGGGCGTCTCTCCCTGTGGATCTCTGTAGGATGTCTCGGAGAGCACGTTACGTGTCGGTCCCGCCATAACAATTAGTTACTGGTTCACCGTTAGGATTGCGATAGTCACATGACAATTGTTCTGTGTAAAAACTAGTAACCTATCAAGTCCCGATAAGAGTATTAAGCAGGCTCTGGGTAATATACCGGAATGATTTTAGGCAGGAGAAATTCAAAAATCATACTAGAGTTATTATTCATATTTTATATATAACAATATTTTTTATTTACATAGCACTTTTGTTATTTATAAAATACTCAAGCGAACATTTAAGTTAGCCTTATATTCGCAAACTGTATATAATCTAAAAGTCATTAAGTCTCAGTAATAATTATACCGGTTTATTACATTGACATTTTTCTTGGGTAATTTAGTGACAATATGTTATTTAGATCATAACAGGTGTTTACGATTTTCCGGTTTACATTGTCTAATGATATATTTAGAAAAAGATTTTTTACACTGCATAATTTTACAACTTTGTGGCGTAGCGGTAGCGAAGCTGCCGTAAGTGCCGCTGGTCGCGGGTTTGGTTCTGGTTTCCGGACCAGCGACACAGGATATTACTATCCTAATGGGGGCCGTTGAGTGTGTAGCGTTTATTATGTATTTATTTATTATTATAATAACCTTTTAAGCTCGCAAATATTTCATCAAAATCAGTTTTGTAGCTTTTGTTTCAGTTTAGTAAAAATACAGAAGGACATAAAATCAGTTAATCTGTGGCTTCAAGTCTAATTTTCATAACTTGGTAGACCATTCAGGTATTTAAGAAGAAATAATAAATATTTTTATGCACTTCTACGCATTTGTAGGTCTTACATTGCTCCATATATTTCTGTAATATTGATCAATTAATTGATATATTGGACTTAATTGTTATTTAAAATTCCTACAAATAATGGTTTGGAAGTATTTTTACAAATTAGTTCCTCTATATGTTTATAACTCTGTGGCCAACCCCTACCATTGTCGCGAGTTTCACTTTTCAAATCTCGATGTCAATGCACTATCACACAATTTGCAAGCGTCCGCGGAGATGTTCTCAACGATAGCGATAATTGGACACCACTCGCGATTTTCAAGTAAACTTGCTATGTGACGTGAAATTAAAACACATTCAGTATTTGTTGTAGGTTTCGTTTAATTTGTAATTTTTTTTTCTGTTTTTAAACTATATCCTTGTCATTGTATCAATTTTCTTACATCAGTTTGGGTTAGTTGCCATAGGGAATTTAAGGATCCATATGAAATGATTTTTTTTTTTGTAAAATATTCCCGATAAACACTTAAAAGAAAAAACTACAAATGCAGCACCGTACACACGATAATAGTAAATGTTCCAAAAGCAGATATACATTTTTAGTTTTCTTTCTTCCTTTTGTTTTATAGATTTCTTGTCTGTTATGTAAACTAAACTACTAAACGTGCCGACGTACGATGTCATGACTTGTACTCGAAATTTCGCTCTTATTTGTGGTTTCCAATTATCGTGTTGTCTTTTAAGAAGTTTTACTTCTACTAATAAAAACCACACGTTAGATTTAGTTAATCGATTAATAAACATAGAAAGACACTTCAATTTTATTACCGTTGATCTTATACATGTATACTACCCCTACCATTGTCGCAAGTTTCACTTCAAATCTCGATGTGAATGCACTATCGTACAATTTGCAAGCGTCCACGGCGATGTTCCCAACGATAGTGATAATTGGGCGCAGCCCGCGATATTCGAGCACGCATCGCTTGCCCTGTTACGTGAGTAGATACATCTGAATTGTTATTGAGTATCAATAAGGTTTATATTTGATAACCTGTAAAAGTTTTAAATATTTCTATAAATTTTTAAAAAGGTCACGGAATCCTCTTTTAAAAAAAGAATCAATTTAGCAGATTTATTGTTTAATGTTACGTGAACTCATTTTAATATTCTTTATTTTTGATTTGCTGTCATTCAAGGATTATATAGCAAATCCTGATCTTCGAGATCGGAACCCCTTAAATTATAATAGAAGCTAAGTAAGTCAGTTAGACCCACTACTTTTGTTACCTGTCACTAGCTGTTGAAGTTAGTTTGTTTTCCAAATTTTCAATTATAAAAATCTTATATCACAGGATATTAATGTTTCAACTAACGTCTTTATTATCAAATAAAATGAACCCTATAATATTATTTATTTTATCTAAATAGTTAAGTCGCAAAATATCGTCTAAACTCGACTTTACCACCGCGTCGCATACACCGTCTTATCTTTTCACAAGTAACGGTAACTTGGGACGCAACGAAATGTTTTTCACAATATCCACAATTCGTGCTTAGGCTTTAAGATATATCTTACATTTTCCAGGTATTTTAGTACCGTCTGCTTTATTCTAACCTAGATTTGATAAAGAGCGAACTAGTGACACCATGTATTTGTAGAGTAACTAAATTTAATTGGAAAAGCAATTAAATTTAGTTTGCGTATTTCTTACCTATTATTTTTAGTATAAATCTTAGCCACTACACTATGAAAATTAAAATTTAATATTATAAACACAATAATCCAAAATTACCGTTTCAAAATAACACTTCGAACGCCTGCATTGATCGCCGGCTATTTGGTCTTATTATTATATACATTATACACTATTATATTTTTTTTTAAACTTCCGTCCTATATCTTATTTCTTGGCCAGATAATTGCCAAATATATATATATATATATATATATATATATGTTTTTGCCAAATCGGCTTATAAATGAAGGGGTTTCGTGGTCACGATAATTACAAAAACACAAATGAATTGAGAGCCTCCTTTTTCTGTTTTTTTTTTTAATTTACAGTATCGGTTCTCATATAGCTATTACGGTTTCAGCTCGAGCAGTGCAATGCAGATTATTATATTACATACAATGACAGATTTATTTATTAGTATAGCAAATTGCACTCTGGTATATAATAAATGTTTTCTACAACTGCTGCGTGCAGTTAAAGCTAGATATATTGAAATTGTTAACTAAGCCTCAGGCTATAATATATTGTTTTTATGGTCCTAATAGTTATATCCTTGAGTTGTGGTCACCGGCTGCTGTATTTTGTTTTATTCCGATTAATAAATATAAATATTTTTAGAGAGATACTAATTACGATTTTCAGATTAGTTCATGAGAGTCACTGACTGACTTTGGTTACTCAGGTTTTCTTAAAATAAATGTAGAACAAATGTTTCATTTAAAAAAAAAAACATTCGTTCAAAACGAGATTGCTTAGAAAATTATAAACATAAATGCTGAACATTGTTTATCATTTAACATTGTGACAAATTACAACATGTGTACATTTTAAAATATTCAAAATAGTAGCTGGAGACATAAAATAACACAAACTCAAAATTTTCGGTAATAATTTTAAAAAATCCAAACCATTACATTTCCTGATATGAGCTAATGGTTAACAAACACGCTACTTTGAACTACAGTTCAAGCACTTTCTAACCGATTTTAATATTTAAATCATAATCCATACAAATAACCGAAACTGTTGACATTAGTTCGTTTCTGATGACCACAGAATGTTATTCATATGATACAACCAGTGTAATAAATAAAATAAAACGATATATTAAGCTGGTCATAAGTTACACCCCATCGTCTAAAACCAACAGCGATTTTTATAATAAAAATAAATATTCAATACTATAATATATAACAAATTTATGTCATCCGAGTAATTTCTAAGTTATTTATAGTCAAAATCATAATTAAGAATAATTTTCTAGCGCGAAATTAAATAAAATATTGAAGAGCTGTTCGGTTTTTATCATTTGAGTTATTAATTTAAAATTTTTGATCGCGTTATCGTTTGATTTTTATAAAGCTGGTTTTCGACATCACAATTTAGCTGTAAATATTTTTTTTTACTATAAATAATATGTCTTGCTATACTACTAATTTGAAAGTTTATATTGGTGGATTCTTATTTGTTGGGATGTTTGTTACTCAATCACCCGCAAACGAACTGCAGTGAAAATTGACACACAGATAGATTATTTATGTTCCTATGGAATAATCAAAAACGATGTAAAACGATTTCTACTTTTGACATTTGGCATAGATCTCGCGGAATAAAAAAAAGTTACAGACTCTCATCATGCAAAATAGAAACATTATCGCGAGTGAAAAAATGTTTAAGCCTATCTTACTCATACTAAAATCGTGAAAGTTTGTATGAATGGATGGATATATATTTGGTTAGGTGGGATGATTATTGTTACTCTTTCAAGCAAAAATCACTGAAAGAATTTAGATAAAATTTGGCAAGCATATAGCTTAACATGGAGGATACTTTATATCCTGGAAATATGTAAAGTTTCCGTGAAATCAAATCTATGTGCCTTTGCTAGTTCTAATGAAAAGTTTATATATAATTCTTATCTATTACAAAAACATATTTCTTAATTTAATTTGTGAAATTTATAGTAATCTTAATTTATAGAGTAGATAGAATTATAATGCAGTGAGGCGTCAGTGTATACGCGGCCTTACGAATATTATTTCCATCAACAAATAAAATATTCATGAGAATAGCTTTAATAGTTGTATCGTTAAGTTGGTATTTTAAATATTTTATAATTTCGTTTCGTATTCGTTGCTTCCATACGAATCGACGAATTAACGATATCGAGTAGCTCTGATATATGGGATTATGTTAATATAATTAAATAGCATTAAATGCATTAACACGGCCCACTAACAAGTGATTACTACTGATTAGGAGGAATTCCTTTACGCCCACGCGGTTTACCAATTTACGTTTATGTAACAAAAGCTTTTAGGGTACAGTTAAATGTTTTTGATTGAATTAGATTTTTAATTACTTTTTAGTTCATTCTGTTTTAGTAATCAATAAGCTTTAATATCCACTAGCCTTTAATTCTTCAGAATTCGTTACAATTTAAGCCTTTATGGAAATTGTCTCGAACAAATAGTAGGCAGACAGATTATAAATATATTTATGTATATCCATATACATGATTCTTCTTTTATAATAAGCTATAGAGATAGATAGGGGTTAATAGATTGACGTTTTATTTTAAACGCATGTCGGACAAATAAAGGTTTCCGTATTACCGTAGAACAAAAATATCAAATTTCATGTTCTTCTATTTTATTTTTATTTTAATCCATTTTTAGGAATATACTGTTCTAGAGACAACAGACTCTTTTTTCTGTGAAAATTTCAACTCTCTAACTATTATGGTTCATGAGATATAGCCCACTTACAAACGCACAGACGGACTGTGTAGGCTTAGTAATAAAAAGAGTTTGCACCCTTTGGATAAGGAACTCTAAAAAAACTATATAAAGACTATAATATTTTTTTCTGTATAGTGTTTAATAGTAGAATCTTCTTTACAGGCTGCAAATCTTTCTTCAAGAGATCAGTGAGAAGAAACCTGTCCTACTCGTGTAGGGGGAACAGGAACTGTCCCATCGACCAGCACCATAGAAATCAATGCCAGTACTGCCGACTGAGGAAATGTCTCAAAATGGGCATGAGGAGGGAAGGTGAGTTAAAAGTTTTGACTAAAATATAACTAATATCAACTAAAACATGATGGAACCAATTAAAATTAGTTTTTCAAAAATCGAATATCTCTCAATCAATAGCTCAAACTAAAAACAACTAAAGCATGAATCATGATGGAACCAATTAAAATTAGTTTAAACTACTACTACTATTTCTAACAACAGTTTAATCAATTTTATATTATTTTAGATTTATAAAATATATTTCTGAGATTTTTATGCTTGTCTAGTTTTAACAATGTAAGTACTATGTAAGTTTATTTTACGACATCTACCAAGAACGCTAATATCCTCGTCATTGCGGGTTTAATTGCTACTTGAAACTTTACTATAGCTATTTTTGCAATGGTTTAAATTGTGTCAGTAGCTACTATGTTACGAGATGGTTTTTCTTAGTTTCCTTAAGATAAAATTACATCGAATAAAGAGAGTTCCACGTAGATATAGCATTAGAGACTCCTAATGACAATTTACGTATTTGTTAAAATAGTCTGGAGTAAATTATAATGACATAATTAGTGTATCATGTAGGAATAAAACCGCTATTGTACCTACGTATTTTCCAAGTGTATGAATATAAAATTTACATACGATTTATAGATTGTTTCGGTACTATTTCGGTGTTTCTGTGTGTCTTCCGGACTGATACATACTAACATAATTCATTGTGTAGAAAAATTTTAATTTAATGTGTATGATTTGATGACAATGCAGATTCCAAATCATACATATACTTCTTATGGTTGTATCATATAAATAGAATATATAATGGAATTTCTATAATCATTATTTTAGTATGAGGATGCATAAATATCGCTAAATAAAAGTCATTAAATAGACACAACTAACTAATAATGTTAACCACTTAAAAACATAAATCAACCTGTTTAGAACAAATTTAACACAAAAAGGCATATTTGAAGGTGCATTGATTGTCACAAATGTAATTAGTTAAATCATTAATCTTATACAATCATTAGTTGGACTAGTCAAGGTCGGAAAACTAACTGTTGACGATCGACGGCCGATCGGCTCAGGGCGTCATGAACTACGGTAATGGTCCACTAGAAGATTAGCATTTAGCTTGGCTTTAGGAAAGATTTTAGGTTCTTATCGTATTATACAGTACTAGTCTTGATGAATTAATTCTATTTTAAGAATTTCGTTATACATCTTCGAAGTCAGTTGATATTGACAAACATCGGATGTTAAACCAATTCTTAACTAACTGTACATATGTTGACTGTATAGTCGATTTTTTTAAAAATTTGGTATGTATTGGTTCGCAATTGACGGATCAATCAGTGTACGAGTATATGCGATTTATCGATTTTGAAAATTCTTTATTATATAAAAATCTGTACTGTCAAGTTGGTCCTATTGTAATTTGGTCAGAACCTGAAGCAGGAATCTTTGAGATATTGAGGGAATTCTGGAATTTTTACAGACAAACCTATTGCCATTTGGATATTTTTTTAAGTACCATGTTCATTTGGCCCGGAAAGCACCATTTTGTTATATAACTCTTGATAAGGATCAAAAGTGGTCACTGAAACTACACAGATACGATTAGATACTTTAATATGGTTGCCTAATAAAAAAAAATAAGAACCAACAACGTTCACAGATGCCAAAATTATTGCATCACGTAAATTTTTATATCACTTACTAAATCATTTTTCTACTATTGATAACAAATACTAACTACTTACTAAAATGCTACTGAATAAAAATGTCAGCCTATCAAAGTAGGAAAAGCTATATTTATTATTTCTTCGCTATTTAAAACTATAAATTCAATGGCTTGCCGCCCTAAAATGTTATCATTATAGTGCATTTAATACGAGGTTATTCTTTTAAAGACAACACGTTGATTAATGATTGTAATGATTAGGTTTTATTAATCTCGTCAAGATTCGGAGTAGACGCAAATTAAATATCTTATAATGATAGAATTAGTCTCAGTTATTATGTTCTAATGCATTGTTAATGCAAATTAATGATAATTGAATTCGTGTCAAGAAATACTAGATAATAATTAATAATTAAATTAAATTATAAATAATCCTTGAGATAATACATATTATAGTGATGATATTGATTTTAATAATTAAAAATAAAATTTATTACAAAAATTAATTTATTATAAATTTATTTCATGACATAGACATACATTATAGAAAAACTAGATATTAATTAATAATTAAATTTGATTCATTATAACCTTGAGACGCCACACATAATTCTGATATTGGTTTTAATAAGAATTAACATTTAATATAATTTATTATTAAAGTATAAAAATTAAAAAAAAATATTTAATAATACAAAAACGATACTGCTGTATAATAACATTAAATTTATCTTTTTTAAATATTTACATTTCAACTTTTCATATAAAATAAGTATAATAATTAGAATATGTTATTTTAATATTAAATATAAGCGTATTTTTCGATATGTCAATATCGTCATAAAAATAAAGTTAATAAAAAACCACATAAATGGTTCCGTACCATAGAATAAATATATCGAGTTTCTCGTATGGGGATTCCGTTAGTAATAGGGTTCGGGTACAGAACCCTAAATATTACAAATAATAAAATTAAAGTTTCTGTTTGTAATGTAGAGGAAAAGATTTTTCCCAAATGAATCTAAAGTCAAAATACTATAAGTAAATCAGACACCATTTTTTTAAATCATTGATTTTAAAGATAATTTCAATGACAGATTAATTTGAGAAAAAAATCGGAGCAATAAAAATATCTAACCAATAATTTAGTAAGCCGTGTATGAATATAATAAAAAAATAACCTTAATAAATTCCCTAAACACACACGCTACGCTTCAAGAAAGACTAAGTTAATTGATTTATAAAATTTTATATTAAAATTTATTAAATTGAAGTGCGTGAATGTTAATGATTTGTGTAAATGCTCAAATTGTACTGCGATTAAGTGCTATCATACTGCATGCGTGACCACCCACGGTTTGTTGTCTAAACTCTTAAATATTTAAGTTACGTACACTTTAAGTAGTTCTTGAAAATAACAATAAAATATCAAGATATTTTTCTAATTTGCATTTGTCCATTATTCTTGATTTTCATCGTATTTTTCTGCGGCTTAGTAAGAAACACAGCAATGGCAAAGAGACTACTTCTTTGCTGTAAAATGTATGTCTAGAATATTATACAGATCTACCTCTATAACTTTTTTATATTTATACAAATTTTAAGTATCATATCATCTTTAAAAAGATGCTCGGTGTATTTTATATGGCACTATCCGAGTCGTATAGGACTATTTATAATGGCGGCTGTAAAGGAAGGTCCGTAGAGGGCAAGTTAGGTTCATAACACGGCCGCCCGCCGGGTCACTGATTACGAGCGCAACACCTGCTTACAGCGCACGATTTTAACATACTACTTTTAAAAGCTTTTTTTGCATTTACCTTTTATACTTATGCAAAATTTGATAATTAAAAAATACGCAAAACCAATGATATTATGTTCGCAATATTTCTCATTTGCAATCTAGTGTAACCGATAAACGCAAATAACTTTTATCCGATTTATTTAATTATTTTTGTACTACTGATAAACGCAAATAACTTTTATCCGATTTATTTAAATATTTTTGTATTTATGATAACACAATTTCAAATTTTAAATTTAAAATCAAAAAGGCAAGGAATAAGTATCCCAAATAATACTGTATCAAATAATCTAATCAAGAATTTAACCAGTACAGTTGATAAGCGTAACACCTTTGCTTCATTAGAATCCCTTCCTCAGATAATACATACATACCGGAAAGGACAAGTAACCCGTTGCTCTCAATTCAACCCTTGAACACCCCATAACATCTCAACCCTAACCTCATATTTTGTCCAACAAACGATTTGTTTGCTGTCAACAAACAATGGAAAAGGTGCAAAAGGTCCACTTTTTATTCGAGATTAACTGTTAATAATAAAGCAAAAAAGCGTGCTCCTTTGTCAAAGCATAATCGTCTTAGACGTCAATATTAAAGATCTGGATGAGATAAACGCGTCGTCGCCTTTTGTAGTTTTTTTTCTTATCAAATGGTAGTGTTTTCTAAAACGTTTTAGCGGTTGAAAGGGTACATTGAGGTAGCGCTACCAACGCCTTTGATTCTCTGTTACAGATATCTTTTTGTGTCCATTGGTCATTCTTAGCTATGATAGTCTTCTTATCTATCTAATCATCAAGCTCAAGCTCTAAACAATGAGATCTATTATTTTATTTTCATTTTAGATGAGAGTTATTATTTTCATTTTAGATGTTATATATATTTTTATTTTAAATTATTTTATTAATCGGATTTAAGCGTCATTTCCTATTACATTTGTATTGTCAAACAATGCTTTTATTGATTAATTGGGTACATTAAAATACCGGTTTATTAATAAACGAATAAATTTCAGCTTTATAAAAAATCCCGGTTTTGCCCGTCACTCGTAACGTTAACAAAGGATACCTTTTGTTTCGCTCGCATCAATCACCGACTTCATTGTTTGGAATATCTTAATAACTTTTTGTGCTGGACCGGTCATTTAGAAAGATTTTTGCTATCATGGAAGTATCTTCCATGAGGGGAGTTCATTCAACATCAATGGAATTTGATTTTAATGAATATTCATAATTTTATTTGATTAATTTTGCACATAAACTTATGGACTTGGTTGTATTAAACAATATTTTAATTGAATTTATAGTAGATTCCTAGCGTTAAAATTACCCTTTACCATAAAATTAACGATTCGGATATGTCTGATGTTTTCATTATATTCAATCAATCCTAGCGCGAATTTCTTTCCATCATTTTTGTAACGGTAACCATGAACAATACATTCTTTGTGAAACCTACAAGACTTGTCAAAAACATCAAGCATCCTAAGCCATTCCCAGGGGCTGCAAATTATGGCAATGTTTGCTTCGGTTATTATTTTTTTCAATGGCAAAACGCCTTACATACGCCTATTCCGGACAATGGGAATGTCAAAAGGATCAGTGTTGCGTTTTGAGGAGGGTGTCAATTTGCGTCTTGAACCAGGTGTGGTCATTGTTGGTCAACTGACCGTAAGTTGGGTATGTTTGCATTAGACTAGCCTAGTCGTCAAACAGTACTACCGTGAGAAAGCTGACATCCCTTGACCAAAACTGACCACTAATTTTATTACACATCACTTATCAGTGTCTTCGACAATTAATTTTTATGACGTAATCATCTTAATAATCAGCGCTAGAATTTAGAATAACGAGATCTTGAGGCGGTATACTTTGCTGCGTCACAGCCTAAAGATATTATCGTTTCTTGTGAGCATAATAACTGTGACATGTTTCGTACGACGCTCCAGGGCCGCTCATAATGGTCCACATTCTGGGAAAACTGAGACTTACTATCCGCGTCCGACATTAAGATACCATCGAATGTTACGTGCCGACGCGTTCCCACGGCCGCATCGCGAAAACCCCTAACATTAATCAGTAGACAATCCTTGCTGGACATCGGTCAGGAGTTGCACCGGACCGAAAACATTAATTAAAAACGAAGAAAATAATAGACCGGTTCCTTACGGTCGTACCGTCTGACCCCTAGAACCTGCCGATACTGGTTCCGGGCGTCGTAAGCTAATTATGTTTCCGCACATTTTGTTCAGCGATTTGCATGTGAATTTGGGGACGAACTACAATAGAAACAGTGCTAATCTTCGCCAAAAGGTCCGATCCGGTTGTTAGTACTCACCCCTACATAAGTTCGCATAAACTGTTAGATATTTGATTCCTTCATAAACATTGAATTTTAAATTAAAGCGTGCTAAGTATAGTATTTCATATAGCAGTGATTTTTTTCAAATGAAGTCCTTCCACCTTTTAGGTTTTATCTTATCCGTAACAAAATAGCTTCATTAGAGTAAAATACACTCAAATCTGAACATTTCGGTTTCTACGAAAGGCTTTGAGTCGTAAAATCCTACGCAGTTTTAGTTATTCAGCATCAAAAGTAACGTAAAACAAAAATAAAATCACCTCCATTATGACAACACTAAAGTTGAGGAACGAAATCCAATTCTGGCACCTCGTAAAAACCAGAGCGAAATGGCATCAGAAAACGCAGTAAAGTCTAAAATCATTTGTGTCGGATTAAAAAAGGAGCTAGCGAACAAGCGTGAGATATACACCACTATCAATCACTTCATGATTTATATCCGTGGGGATGATGTATCGAGGCGCGGACTTCGGACGATAAAAGTATTCGATAATTAACTTTTAAATTTTGACGGACGCCTTCATCTCTTTGGTTGGATTAACGAAATAAAACCCTTTTAATCAGTTGTCCTTAAGCGAAAAACCATGTGGCTAGTTAGTCTATCCTAGGCAATCTAGTTTGGGCGCATAACGATATAAAAGAAATACCTAATCAAACGTTGTTTGTTAGTGTTACATCTGAACGCTTGCGCAAAACCTGTTACAGTGGCATGCGGATGTCTTTGATTCATTTATACAACAATCAGATTCTATTCTGTATTATATAAGTTTTCTATATTTCGTAAACATTTAAATTACAGCTTTATAATCAATTTAAAGCATTCTTGTTTATATCAAAATGAACTGGATACAGTTAATTGAAAATAGCAATATGAGGCTTTTGACGTATCCACCATTCATCACAAGGTACGCAACGAGTCACTATATAGCACGTCAAAATATTCACCTACAGGGGGTTACCTCAATTGCCGTTCCACTTGCCACGGCGGGAATCGAAGGTGGACCCCCGTGGTGCAGTCGGCGTGCGCCTAACGAACTAAAGAGGTGATTTATTAGAGCGGCCTCGACTCTCAGATTCTAATGCCTTCACGATGTGTGATGTTCACTCGGATTTCTCCCTTGATTTGATTATGATTAGGTTTTATTGCTTACTTTTAACATTTTACGAGTAACGTCATTTATTTATTTAGACATTTTGTTAGCAATAGTCTCATGAAATCCGAGCTTCGTTTAACATCTCGTTAATTTGTAAAACTTAACATATTTATTTAATGTTTTCATTACAACATCTATTGCTCCAAGTTGTTAGGTAATTGGATCTATTTCATTAAATGTTAGATCGTAGAATTAGTAAACATTTATGATAGAATTTCCTGTATGTGAAATTTTCTCAGGCTCGATCGCTTGAGAGCGTATAATCTCGAATACTTGTGCTGGTAATGCACAGTTTGTATGTATATTGGTTACTACGTTAGTAGTCCCAACAAACCTGTTCATCTGGTCGTGCCCTCTGTACCGTGCTTTGCTATAAATTATATTTGTGTACACTCTTATAGTTTCACTTTACATTTTAAAATCATCTTTTCTATGCTGTTTAACCGTAATTTGGAAATCTGTTGAGCATAATCTGTTTTCTAATCTCTATGCTTAAATATAATCTAAATAAATATTGACTTAAGTTAACATATCCAATACATATATTATGGTTCGATATCTTAATAATAGTTAATAAATAAGCAATTTACGATCGAAATTGAAGTGAAATTAGAATTACATCAACGATAAATTAATTTTCTGTGTGCATTTAGTATGACAACTATATTGACAGTTCGTTGTAAAGATAATCATAATATGAGAAATTAAATGAGAGCTTTTTAACTGTCGCTTATAATAATTCATCTAGCGTCCGCATCTCTATATGTCAGGCCGTCTACGTCCATCATTATACGTGAATCATCGTCCGCGCCGGTATCGTGCGGGAGAATTTCGTGAGGTCACAGTTTAGTATAGCGGTTTAGGCGCCCTGCGGTCGTTTGTCTGAGGAGATCGCTACTATTGGATATTTTTAAGGTGAGACTGAGATAGAAGATGGTCTCTCTGTCTAACGCCGACCGTTTCGTGACCCCGCAGCTAATCACATATCTGCAAGCGTATTATGATTATCGCAAGCTTCGCTTCTCATACGTTGTTGTGGTCAGTGACTCGTTGCATGCTGCCTTTATTTCACATCGAGATTATTGCACGATTTTCGTATTGATATGACTTTAAATTGCAAGTATCCACTCATTTCCTTTATCTATATCGTAAGTAAGATTTTGTTGAACAAAATCCAACGTTTTATTAACAAGCGATGAATGTATCGTCTTTGACTTGTTTATTGTCTTGGAACTTTAATTAATATTTATGTCATTAGTCACATTGATGGGTGTAACGAAACGATTTTACCTGTAGCCGACCCTGACATAAATCTTCGACGAAGTTTAATAAGTTGATAATTACTCCGGCCGAGTGGAGCTAGCGATGGTCGAGAATGCGCCGTAGCACGCGCTTCCCAATCACTTTATTATACAAACGCTTAGCATATTTTCTAAGAATTTTATCTATAACGATAAATTTAATTACACGATCTGGTACTGTTTTGATATCTTCCGTGTCCGGTTTCGTCACTAATAACGATTAAGATATGCAGCACGAGGTGGTCGGCTCTGTTTACTTTTATTGACTTTCTATATTAGAATTGATTATTTGTCGGAATACCGTTTCGAATTAACAAATCGAGCTTCAGCATTAGACTTATCGGTACGGCACGGGCTATCGATATTGTGATCGGCTGTCCCATTACTCATTCCCTCTCCGAATTTCGAAACGTTACTTTCTACATAAGACACAAACGGATCTCTAATCTCTGTATTAGGGACTATATTTCTCCTTGTCGTAAAACTCGAGAATTTTGTAATGATATCAAAACACAACCGTTAGATTAACAAAAGGTGGATGGTTTACCATTTGTCGATGTTATGTCGTTGTTGGGAGACACTTAGTCGCGTGCTGGGACCGTTTGAAAAATTACTGACATAAATAACGGATTATCAACTTGTATCGAGACGTAACAAGATAGTCGGTAACTAAAATAAATAGACGTACGGTAAAAGTGAGTACAAACGTTTTAAAAACCAGCTACATTGGTATCATGAATAGTTAATCGAATATTTCCAACCGAATCCTTTATCTAATACTAGTATATTCACAAAATTGTCGGCATAAACATGACAATTTTTGCTTTCATAGTTTGAATAGAAAATGTAAAGTACCCTGTTGTATTCCTGATAATGTATATGCGTAGTTTCGTTATGATTAGTGAAGTAGCTAAGGAATGTGAGCTTAAAAAATCTTGAAATAATAGCATTAAATGAACTGCAAAGAACCCTACATTATATTGAAAATAGTATAGTAGTAGGCAGTAGGCTTTTTAGATTTATCCTTACTTTCACCATAGATGATAAAATTATTCGTAATCTTTAGTATTTAGAATTCTTTTTATTTGCTGTCTAATGAAATTCATATTGCGACTTCTCATATAATAAATCAATCAAAAGCAATATATAAAATAGGTATTTGATTTCCTACCCCATCGCCCGCTGTTGGGATAATCTCCATCAAAGCAGAGATTATTCCACCAGTGCAATCAGTGGTACTGGTGGTAGGTCTTTTTTTGCAAGAGACGGCTAGGTAGGTACCACCGCAGTTTCAAATATTCTACCGCAATGCAGTACTGTCTTCGGCATTACTGTGTTTCAGTTTGAAGGGCACTTATAGGCTAGTGAAATTACTGTGAATCAATATCTCAAGGTTGACAACGCTTGAGTGGCACCTACTAATGATGTTACAAGCATAGACTACGGCAACTGCTTACCATCAGGTGGGCCATACGCTTGCTTGCCAACTTAGTAACATAACAAAAATTACAATTGCAAATTCTTTATTTAAATCTTAGCAAACGGAACTTATTTTCCAAGTTAGGTCGTATGAGTGGACAAGACAAAAAACACTACAGAACCTTAAAAAACAATAAAACACTGTATATTAACTGTGATGTATGGCGCATACATACATCTTACGAATCTTGTAATGGAAGTAATGACTTGACAAGTAAAGATTTCGTATGTCATGCTTGGATTTATTACATTTTGTTTATTTTGTCTTACGCCTGTAGCGTTGTGACTTCATTATGCTCTTAAAATATTTTCTCGTTCTCAATTACAATTGTATGTTCTACATTTATCTCTTTTGTTTTGTTTTCTATGTCGCGGTATACCAATTGTAGTTTTGTTACATTTTTGAATATTTCTTCCATACGAATTACTTAGTGGTGTGTGTTTTATTTTCGGATTGCGCATTGCTCTTGGCCCTACTGGCCTTGACACCGTCATCGTTACTCGGGCATAAAGAAGGGATGTCACAGGGGCACATTCCGTCGATTGATTCCGTTCTTAAAGTGCCTCCTGAGAGTGGAAATTGCCTACCTCAGGCAGTGCTCCGAACGCCTTCAATACAATGGTTCACGAATGAGCGCATCGCAATTTTCATAGGAATGTAATGTCATTTCCTATATTTTATTGCTATAAAAGGATTCTATACTTCTCAAGAAGGATCAAACTAATTCTATAAGCTTTCATCATGCGCGCTGTTTACTCGTGAAGAAATAACACAGAAAGATCGGCTATAGAGTTTACAATAATCATGTGAATGAAATTTTTAAGAATATCTGTTCCTATTTGAAGAGAAGAAAATATATATTACTATTGTAATATTGGTTGACCAATTAGCAAATACCCGAACGTGACTTTAAATTAAAGTATTTTATTATTTATAAATATTTTATATGGTTTAAATATTCATTAACATTGCTTTGATTGACTTTACGACAATAATATAATATTTTACGATCTATGCAAATATGTTTCGTAATCACAACCACGTTTATGGATCTTTAACTAACTTGATTACAATATTTTAATTATTTTTAAATTATATACTAGTGGTAGGCCTTTTATTGCAAGAGGTCGGCTAGGTATGTACTACCGCAGTCAGATATGCTACCGCAAATCAATACACTGTATTCCGGCTTAATGAACACAGTAGGTAGTGTAATTACTGGCCAAAGGACATTTAAAAAAAATATCGCGAGGTTGGCTACAAATGTATGGTGCTGCAAGCGTTCATAGACTACGACCGCTTACCATCAGATGGGTAGTCTGTTTGCTTACCAACCTATTCACATAAAAAATAATCTTAACAATCCATTGTAAATTTTCCGAAGCAAAAAGAATTTCGTCCACAAAATCGGGATTGCGATTCAACAAGAAAATGCAACATGCATTCTTGCCAGGAATCGTTTTTTGTACAATTGTAATTATTTAAGGTTTAACGATATTTATTTCTATAAGTCACAAGTCACTTATTTACTTGTAAATATAATTAGTTTTGATCTTTATTTACATTCTTAATAAAGAAATACGTCATATTTAGTGAGGCATTATTTGAATATATATCTAGAAGTTGTTTCAAAAGTCTATACATTAATAAAACCCTGTTTGAATAGCTTTTAAGAAAGTAAATACTCGCAAATGCAAACTTAGGGATGGTTTCAATGTCAAATCTTCGGACAGAACTCGATTTACCTATCGATTGTTGGATCTCATTTTTGGATTAATATTAGAACCTAAGAATAGGATATTGAAACCGTTTTCTAAATTTGTGATCGCAAATGCAATCACAGATCGGTAAAAATGGATTGATATTTCTCATTGTAACCGGCCGTTAATAAACTAAGTTAACACTTAAAGTAGCATTGACACATTTCCAGATCGTAAAGCGACATAGTAAGACCTAGATTATCTGTCCTTGTAGATCCTTCCTAATAATTACGTTGACTATGATTTATTATCGTTTATTAGACGTTTACTGTTCACTTTGAACGTATAACGATGTTGTTATTATATTTTACTAACAACGCCCGCGACTTTTCTCGTGTTATGTCGGATCACCATCAATTTTTTTTTAAGACACACTATATCGAAATTCATGTAGCGTATCCTGAAGTTCGTTTCTTGATGATCCCAGGATTTTTTTTGTTATGTTAAAAGTTGGCACAAGCCTAAGCCTACTATTTGGCGGCAGAATATTTGACACCGTGGTGGTATCTACCTAGCCGGCCTCTTGCAACAAAATACCTACCACCAGTGTGACTGATTGCACTGGTGTAATAATGTCTGCTGAGGCAGAGGTTATCCCAACAGCGAGTGATAGGGTCGTCACATCCCGACGCCGGTAAGTTTCCCTTTCCATTTTCCGGGATAAAAAGTATCCAATGTTTTAATCCAAGTACCTTTAAGTTATCCATGTGCCAAATTTCATATAAATGTGTTCAGCTATTTTCCGCAATCACTTCACCAACATCTGAATACCCCTTTCACATTTATTATAATAATATAATTTCATACTCATATTAATAACATTCATATGATAAATCGCCTTTGAAGAGGAGGTTCTAATTTTTTTTATCTATGTTAGTATTTTATGTTTCTAATATTTAACGTGAGTTCTTTTTTATTTCCGCAATGATTAGACCAATATTAATGAAATTATACAAAAGTAAATAGTTTGAGTTTAAATTTTTAGTTTACTTTCCGAAATTTAGAATTTTTTTTTTAATTTTTCGCCATCTAAATATACGGGCAACAATCTTTGTCAACTTTTAATAGAAGTTTAAAAATTTACATTGTTTGTCAATCAGCATTAAAGCTCCTCTCGACAAAGAAATAAGATTTCTAATATCTTCTCTTTTATGCAGATTCATTTAAAACTACGCAATAAATGTACAGTCTGTATTTACGTAAGCATTGTTTTTACGTCAAAATGCTTTACGTAAAAAAATTGTATACAAAAATAAATAATGAAATAGATAAACGGTCGATATCTTCTGTAACAGACTTCAACTTTAAAAAAAAAACTTTATATCTCTCCTACCCATCGTAGTCTCCTAGCACACTTGTGTATATTCGGCCTGCAAATTTACGCTTAGTAACAGGTTACTGAGTTGTTGTTATCATCTTCAAAATATTAAACAATACTATTGTAGCCAAGCAAGCCATGCTCCTCCAAGCCCAAATGGGCCGGTTCGACCAGAGAAGAACTACCCTCTCACACAAAATTGGCGTAAAGTAACAGTATGAGTTGGTAGGCGCTTACAGCGATAAGTGAGAGCAGAGCGCCTGAGGCCCAATTAATGGGAGATTCCTCTCTCTTCAGTTCTCTTCCCTTCTGTTTCTTAAGTTGACAACGCGTTTTATGCTTCAGCTATCCGCAAGCGTTCTTAGGTTGAGATGCCTTCTTACCATTAGACGGATCGTATGCTTGTTTACTAACTAATAAAAAAAATAAAATTCCATTGCTATAATAATAGGCGTTAATTTAACTGAGCCCTTTTGTTTCCGATAGTACGTCGGTCGTCGGCACCGACAGATCTTAGAAATGACACTACAGATTTCCTCTACGTAATCTATGTCAAGATCATCAAAAACTTTCACATTTTAAGTCCTATCCTATTAATAACAAAATCTATTTTTCCTTAGCAAACATATAATATATCACTATATGGACGTGTTGAGAATGAAACTGTTGACAAAAAATATTGGGACGTGGTTCTTATTACTTAATACTTAAGAATCATATTTTTTGTTTACATTATTACATAAGCAGATAGTTACAAACGTTCTTCACGTATATAGGTGAAGCGTGTCTGGATTTAGAAAAAAATTTGGCAATTTTGTAGTCATATGAATAAGCAAGTTATCCCAAGTAAGCCATTTTACACTACTCGCCTAGTGGTCAGAAGTAAACCATGATTATTGTTAAAAATGTAAAAAATGAACGCTACACACGCAACGGCCCTCAGTTGGATAGCAATATTTTGTGTCGGGGGTCCGGTCACAAACACAAGAACAATACAAACACACCCAGACCGAAACATATACATGTATGGTTATATATCTGCTTCAAAAGTCCCCAATTCTATTCTAGAATATTTGACAACAGTGGTACCTACCTAGCTGGCCTTCTGCAACAAAACACCTGCCAGTGTGACTGATGGCACTGGTGGAATCATCTCTACCATGATAGAGATTATCCCAACAGCGGGCGATGGGATCGTCATGTCCCGACGGCTGTGGAGATATTAAAAGTTTTGAAGCTTGGAATTTTTGAAAAATAATTTAAGCAACGCTCACTTTCAATTCATAACAGACAATTGTTAGCACGTGGTCGCAAGCACTCGTTTGTCTTCAAATAAAACACTGTTTCAAGTTTCGACAAATTTATTATCAACTGTGATCACTATCGTGTCCAAAGAGCAACTGCCCGCTTTGGAGAAATACAGCCGCTTTCTCTAAATTTCTATTCTATTCTATTCTATTCTATTCTCTAAATTTTTCTATAACTACGGAAGTTTTAGTACTTCTTACTGCTTTTAAAATTATAAACTTTGTGTAGGCATCAATAATTACTAACAAATGGGTATTCCCCTTTGAACTTTTAACGAAAGGTCCTACGTGGTCCACATGCAGTGTTGCAAAAGGTCTATCTATTTTTGGAATTGGGTTTAACGGTGGCTTCCTACTGGAAGAAGATTTTGCATAGGCACATTCTAAACAGGAGTCTACATATTTTTTTACAAAGCGGTGCATTTTACTGAACCAATAAGTTTCTTTTACTTTAGCTAAAGTTTTGTCAAACGCAAAATGACCAATGTCATCGTGACATTGTTTTAGAATTTGCCAACGCACCCCTTTTGGCACTACCCACCTATCTCCCTGATCGGTAACTCGAAATAGCTTATTATTACGTAACACGAAATTTTTGGTAACCTCGACAACGTTATTAGATTCAGTGTCTTTTAAAATTGATATTTTACGTTGTATTTCTGAATCTGTTTGTTGCACGGTACTTAACCAATCGGGGTCTGTTATAGTCATTACATTAGTGGCATTATCGTTACAAGTTTTGGTACTATCAGATGGCGGATTTCTACTTAAAGCATCCACGTAGGCCATTGATTTACCCGGACGATATTCAATGGAAAAGTCGAATTCTTGCATAGCTATCCACCATCTAGCTACGCGTGGTATTAAATCCCTTTTTAGAAATGTAGCCCATAATGAGTTGCAGTCGGTTATAACCTTAAAATTGATCCCGATTAAGTACACTCGAAATCTTTGAAAGATGCAATAAGGGCTAGAGTTTCGAGTTCATGAAGGCAGTCATGTGTTGTTCGTCGGTACTTGTCTGTCGACTGTAATAAGCAACGGGCCGTAATTACTTTTGTCTCGTTGCATTAGAATGCCAGCTAACCCTAGTTTACTAGCATCCGTATGCAACTCGGTCTCTGCAGTGGGATCATAGAGCATCAAAATTGGTTTTCGAAGTAGTTCGTCTGTAAGGGTTTTGAAAGCAGTTACTTGTTCGGGACCCCAGACCCACTGAGAGTCTTTTTTTAGAAGAACGGTGAGGGGTTTAGCTATGATAGAAAAGTTTCTTACAAAGCGCCTAAAGAAACTGCATAAGCCGATAAACTGTCTAACAGTGTGTAGGTTATGAGGTTCGGGAAAATTTTGTACGGCTTCAATTTTCTTTGACCCTGGCTTAATACCATCTTTATTAAGTTCAAACCCTAAGTAGTCAACAGTTGTACCGAAAAAGTAGCATTTGGTTAGTTTTAAAGTTAATCCTGCACCTTCAATTAATTTTAAGACAGTTTCTAACCTGCTTAAACCTTCTTCTACTGAATTTGACGGTATAATGATGTCGTCCATGTATGCGGATGCAATATCTTTAGCATTAGATAATACCAGATTAATCATGCGCATGAAATTCGATGGCGCATTAGCTAAACCGAAGGGCATTCGGTTAAACTCATACTGCCCGTCTGGTGTAACAAATGAGGTCTTATAACGGTCCTCTTCATTGATAGGTATCTGGTAGTAACCTGATGCTAAATCGAGTACTGTATAATAATTGTAACCGGCTAGAGAATCTAATTGATCATCGATTCGAGGGATAATTTTCTTTATAAGTTTTTCTGTTTAGCGCCCTATATTCTACGCATAGTCTAACGTCTCCAGTTTTCTTTTTAACAACTACTATAGGGCTTGCATACGGTGATGTTGAGGGCCTAACTATATCACAATCTACAAGTTCTTTAACTAGTTCCCTAACTTTATTTCTTTCGCAAACTGGTAATCTATAGGGCCTATAGACTACTGGCTCATCGTCTTTTAATCTAATGGACATGTTGATTAAATTCGTTTTTCCAAGTTCATCTAAACCGATTGCAAAACTATTTCTATATTTATTAAGTAATACGACAAGCGAGTCAACAATGCTATTATTTAAAGTCCCATCCGTCGTGATATCATCTTTGACAATCTTCCGCTCTGGTTTAAAGCTATCAATTTTTAACACTTCAGATTCATTGCTAAACCAACGATCAGCCTTAATGCACCGTGCTATTAGGTTTCCTTGTTTTATTACGAACGGTCGAGAACTAATGCCTTTAACTATCACCACCCCTTCACCGTTAACGATTGAGAATAATCCCTGTACTAGATAATGTTCTTGTCCTATTTTAAATCTATTGCTACTGTCAATGTACACGTCTCCCGAGTATGTAGGGTCAGTGCCTATTTTTATTAAAGTCAGTCCGTCAACTGTAGTGTCTTCTAAACAGATAAGATCATATTTAATGGGTTTCGATACGAGTTCTTCGTTTGAAAAAATATTTAACTCTACATTATTTTTCTCCACGACAATATGTGGTTGCTCCGTGAACGACCTACCTACGAGTAACGGTTCTTGTAACACTTCATCAGGTACAACAATTACTTCTACAGACGCGCGAGCATTGTCTATTTCAATAGAAGCCGGAAATTTACCTAACGGTTGAACCAGTGAGTTACCAAACCCTTTCAGAGGCGATATTAATTCATCAGTTTCCCAATTTACTTCTAAGCCTGATACATCCGATAATTTAATTAATGTTACAGAACTACCAAAGTCAATAAAGCACCTTTTTGGGATATCGTTAACTAAAGCTGTTTTGTAGTACTTTTTACAATTTGAATCTGCATTTGTAACTAACATCACCGAATTATTCATAGTTTTGTTCACTGATTGGACCGTTGGCTTAATATAATTGCACTTGTCAGACGAATGTCCATAACGTAAGCATTTACTGCACTTTATTATCGGCTTCGTACATTGGGACTTGTAGTGACCTTCTTGAGAGCAATTGTAACACGTAATTACGCGATCCTTATTATCTCTACGGATATCGCTATCTGGCTTTAAGTCACGATTTCGTTTCCTATCGAAACTGAAAGCTGTACTAGTTTTAGTGCTTTTAAGAAACGGTAGTAATTGTTCTGGAGTTTCGAACCGAGTTGACTCGGCGCTTAGTCTGACACTGCGATCATCTATACCAAATACTATGCAATCTACTGCTTTCTTTCCTTCTATGTTACACCGATTTAGAAGAACTATCTTGTCGTAATAATATTCTTCTAATGATTCATTGAATTTAGCGCGCCTGGCAAGCATTGCCGAGAGTAGTTGTCCGTAATTGTCATCGCTAGGGAATGCTAATTGCAGTTTACTCTGCCACTCTTCCCATGTAAACATTAAAGTGTAAAGTGGCTCCGCAATCGACGATCACTGCGACTGCGCGATCGATGGTTGGTCTCTTTGTATGAATGTCGACTGCTGCGGCAACGCGATCGCCGACTATTGCGGCTGCTTTCCCGACGATTGTCGGTGCCGTACTCCCGGTGACTGTCACTGCCGCACGCCCGGTGACCATCACTGCCACGGGCCCGACGACTGCTGCTGCTGCGCGGTCGAAGTCTGTCCCGGCTATGCGACCATTGATCATCGCGGCTGTGCGACCGACGACCGTCGCGGCTGACTGACCGACGTCCACCACGGCTACGCGTCCGACGATCATCGCGGCTGCGCGACCGACGATCATCGCGGCTGCGCGACCGACGACCATTGCGGCTACGCGGCCGACGACCATTGCGGCTTCGCGATTGACGGCTGTTGTGGCCACGATTGGCACGACGCCGACTGGTTTGACTTCTTGATCTCAATCGGCTACGCGAGCGACGTAGCTCCAGCGACGGGGTCATAGTCTTATTTTCCATTTTCCTGTCGTTAAAAATTTATCGACACAACTTTGCACACAACAACAAAAGAAATTAAGTCTAAAACGAAGGGTAAATCAAGGAACCCCTTTACATTGAACTCGAGATATCAACGTTAACTCGAGATATCAACGTTATTTCCTTAATAATGGAGGTGGAGAAAGTAAGTAGCCATCTGTCACTCACCTGATCCCACTTCTGATTTGTTAGCACGTGGTCGCAAGCACTCGTTTGTCTTCAAATAAAACACTGTTTCAAGTTTCGACAAATTTATTATCAACTGTGATCACTATCGTGTCCAAAGAGCAACTGCCCGCTCTGGAGAAATACAGCCGCTTTTATAGTAATCAACAAACTGTCAGTAAAACAAAGCGGGTAGAGTTATATTTCAAAATATGTCACAATCATGTTCTTTCTATTTCTGATCCATTAAATTATACTTATATATGCAATTATATTATACTTATATATACTTATATTCTTACAATTAATATAATATAAAATATACTATTTTTAACACAATAGTATGATATAATAATCTATACATAATTAGTTCCTAAACGTTAAGCAATCGCATTATCCGCGCTCAATCATAGATTCAAGATAATTCCCCCTATTGAATCTCCACATTATTGACTAGTTGACCGATAGCACAAAAGTTAAAGACAAAAGGTCATTGCAGGTAATGAATAATCTAAAATAATGTAAATCTTACTAATATTATAAATGTGAAAGACTGAAAGTATGTTTGTGTGTTTGTTACTCTAGATATTTGATATAGATTTTTTTTTCGGAATGTGTAGTGCTGTTGGCCCTACTGGCCTTGATAGCGTCACCTTGGGGGCGAGTACAGAGACTCAGCCGTGATAAAGGGCAGCCCTCACGGGGGCTCAAATTTGATTCCGTCCTTAGGGTGCCTCCTCCAAAGCCGAACCACGGCTAAGGACGTCATCGGTACACTGATAGATTGCTACTTCATTTGCATATAGGATTTTCGTAGGATTTAGAGACGAACTAAAAACTTTTATTTCGACACAGAGCGGTCTCATGGAATCCAGACTGATTAATATTATCCAAGACTAATATTATAAATGTAAAAATAACATGGTCTGTCTGTTTTCACGCCTTACTGGCAGTTAAAATTTTTCTCGTAAACAAAAAATTGAAGAATTATACGTGAGTGTGAGCCGTTTAGATTTTTACATTAAGTTAATAATGTCTCACGATAGTTTTAATAATATAAAAAATTGAAGAGTTTGAAATAGGGGCTGATAATTTGTATCGCGAACATTTATTTCTTTAGCTAAAAAAGTTTAACATTAAAATCATTAACAAAAAGTAGTTAGTTTTATATCTAAAAAATCAAAATCGTTACACTAATCCTTCGAAAAAACCAACAAATTGTCAGACAAATTTTAAATATCTCCGTCTCCCTCGCACAATCTGTAGACAATTGACAGATAGCCCAATTCATGTCAAGCGAGCACCAAAGATGTATCGGCTGATAGCGTAATGACGTGCTATTAGGCGAGGTGTCGACGCACCGTGGGAGTAAGGCGTCCTACATCGCTCCGAAACCGACTAATCATGCCCGCAATTACTCTAATTCAGACGGAATTACCTATGTAACACTTTAATTGAATTGTTGATGTAACAATTCGTGTTCTATGATGGTTTGTTTGTATGAAATCGAACGCACGATTATATTGACGGGAAAATATTGATATCGATGAAATAGAAATGTCCGCACTTACCTAATGCTTAAAAGTGACGTATTGTTTACAATGTTGAATGTGTATTATTTGGGCTGTACTGGCCTTAACAGCGTCATCGGCCGGGTGCTTGCTGCTTAATAATAACAAATATAAATAAAGAAATTTTTCTTCAGTGAAAGTAATTTATGTCAGAAATATTATCAAGTAACAAAGCCAAAAATACACAAAATGAGAGCTTGTTTTTAAGGCTCCGTATCCAAAGGGAGCCAACGAAATATCCATGTCCATCAGTCCTTCTAGCAATCTGTCGGCGGACTGTATCTCAGGAACCGTAACAGGTAGAGTTGAAATTTTCACAGGATCTATATTTCTTCTGCTGTTACAACAACAAATACTAAAAATAACATAAAATTTCACCCATATAAGAATGTTTATATTTTTATTTTATGGTGATACGGAACCCTTTACGTGCAACTCCGAAACGCACTTGGCGCTTTTTTTAAGTTGATATCTAAAATAATTTACGTAACATCCAAGTCATTATCTCAAACACTCAAAAAACGTATGTAGGTAGTATTTTTTTTTAAAGAGCAATGTATGCTTATAATAAAAACTTGCTACGCCTCTTTGTTTTTATCTTAAAAAGAAAAAACGTAAGCGCGTGCGCAAGCATTCGCGCCGGCGCGCTCGTTCCCGCCAAAAAACGTGCACGCTTCGAATACTCAAAGTGCTTGACATTTTTGTAACAACATTTTTGTCTGTACTGTGACTGACTTAATCCATTTGAACGGACTATGAATTAAACTTAACTTTAAAATATATTTAATCCAAATAACTGTTGTAAGCTATCTTAAGTTTTAGTTCTATAAAAATATCTTTAAATTTTTTAAAGATAAAAAAATTATGTAAATTGTCGTGTAATTTGTCAACGGCTTTAAATATTGTAATCTTAAAAATCTTAAGTACTAGCTTCTGCCAGCGGCTTCGCCTGCGTGGATAATGATTTCCATACCAACTTTGATCCCAAATTCAATTTTTTGAATTTTAGAAAATGTGTAAGCATGAGTTTTTCGTCTTTAATTTTTTGCTAAAAACAAATTTTCATGTTTGAAAAATGACAGCCCCACAAACAAATTTCAATCCCTTTTCACCCCCTTTAGGGTTGGAAAAATGTTTTCTTAGTGCTTCTTTTCATTTTAAAAACAACACCTGCAGAAAAATTCACATTTGTTAAAGTCAGTCAGATTCTTCTTTTAAATATACATAGGACTACATAAAAGAAAAAGTCATCAAATCTCTTTATATATTTTAAAACAGATGATAGCAAAAATCAAAAGAACATTTTAATATAGGTTAATGGTAAAAAGAACCTCAGTTATTTCAAATTTCCACTTGTCGTTTGTAATTTACGATCGTGACAGAGTAGCATTGATTTACAACGCCTTAACAACGGTGGCGTCACGGTACTCAGCCGCAAAAACTTCACAGAATATGAATGGGAGAATTCCAAAAATGTACAAGTTTAACGACCCGGGAATTCGACTATTTTATTACTATCATCTTTGATTGTAGCCACAAAAAATATAGATTAAAAATGTTATAATAGTACCATGGATAATAGAAAAATGTCATTGTAATTTTGTGCAATATGGACAAGCAAGCTTCTCACAATTCTTCTTATCGTGTAGGTTAGTGGCCAACCTAGCGTCAGATTAATTCAAGTTGTCCATATTATGGCTCTGACTCTCTGACTTGAGCACTATGTGATCACCCATCTTTAAACTGGTAGTGCCTAAATTTGGCTTACTCACTGATTGTTTCTATGAGCTTGACTTTATTATTCTTGCAACTGAGGATTGGTGTTCCTAAAACCAATGTCCACCAGCCACGTAGAGTTATTGGCAACACTTCCATACCCAGAAAGTTGTGTAGTGTGTATGCCTGCATTTCAAAATCTAATTATTATTTATGTCTTCCATGTCCTTGTATTATATTCTCCTTGTCCGGTATTTTTTCTAATAATTATTATTTTTTTTTCATTATATTATTATTTGTGTGGCGGTGTACGTGCAGTGCAAGCCACACGTACACTGCACTGGCAGGGTCGCCATGTAAGGAACGTAAGCAATAAGGAGACGAGTGTATAGTTCAATGTCTATATTACAACTGTTCAAACATACATTTGTTGATGGGAGGCATACACACTACAGTTGGATATTTATGAGAAGATTTCCTGACTAGTAAAATAATTAAGGATAATACAATCCTGTTTCATTATCTATGCATACTAATTTAGTAGATTAACTTAGTGATATTTATGATACGCTCATGTATGCCGTTTTTTGATGATGATTATTATTATTATTATTATTAGTTCTAAACGAAATCATCAATACGGAACTACCAAGGAAGCATTATATTCTGGCAAAAACGATAAAAATTTTCAAAATCGGCTTACAAACGACATCTAAAGTCTGTATAAAAAAATTTAACATTGATAAAAGTAGGTTATTTTTAAAGATGACGAAAACGAAGTATACTTCTAAGTCCCATTTAAAAGGTCGTATAAAGACTTAAATAATAAACCTTTGGGCAATTTAAAAGTCATCACATTTTTGTCGGTCAGACGTATTAGATGAGCTACTTACAGTAAAGACACGAAGACCATTGGAATGATGCTTATAACAGGTGTTGCATAAGATCGTTTGTCTTAATGTTGGTTAGCAACTTGTAAGTAATAGACCAGTACTGTGGAAAGGCTAGTATTTTCCGATTTATGAAGATATAAAATGTCGAGTAGCTGATTTTTTGAATGAATGGAACTGATTAAAATCGATAAGTGTTAAAAGGAAAAAATATTTTTGCTTTTTTATTCAAATGTACATTCTATTTTTAAAATAGTTTTTGCTGAAGAGAGAAAAGCTTAGTTATTTTTATAAAATTAAGGGACTTGTGTAGTTTCTGTGTTCCGGTTTGAAGGGCACTGTAGGCTAGTGAAATTACTGGGCAGAGGAGATCTAAGAACCAATATTTCGAGGTTGGCAACGCATGAGTGGCACCTACTAATGGTGCTGCAAGTGCTTATAGGCTACGGCAACCACTTACCATTAGGTAGGTCACTTACCGGATGCTTGTTTGCCACCTTGTAACATAAAAAAATATTTTTCCATTCTTTGACAATAAATAAAATTCAAAATCTTATTACCAACTATAAAATTTAAGTGATTACATTAGAATTTAACAGACATGTTACAAAAAAGCATTCTAAAATCATCTAATATGCAACGATTATGTACTTATAAAGTACATTGGTACATTACGAACGGAAACAATACATCTATCACGGCCTCGATGGACCAATTACAGCGCTCCAAGATAAGTTATCAGCTTGGAGGAAAACAAATCTAAACCGCCCGTTCTTATGTAGCAAACTATTTATATTTAATATTTATACGTAATATACACTAAATGAATTAGAAAAAATATTTGTTGCATATCATAATTGATTTAAATTTAATTTAATTGCAATCCGCGTGTAATCATCTAACTTATTTAATGATAAGTTTTTTATTTTATCAGAATTTTTTTGACATACAAAAAATACTAAGGATTTACCAGCGAAAACACCATTTTTTTGTTTCGAGTGTGTTTTGCTGTAGACCCTACTGGCCTTGATAGCGTCGCCGAACGCATATAAGTTTGTATTATTGGTAGACGAAATAGATGTAGTTATCATGTGTAATTAGCCCCTTTACACGAGTTTAAACTTTAATTCTCCATAACTTTAATCGGATCATTACAAAATTTGCTCATTTTTATTTTTAAGCCATTAGTTAAATACAAGCTATCCTTGTTAGTTTGCACTAAGGTGAGGTAATCGTGAAAAGCTTAAGAAACAGAAAGATGAGTGGCGGTTTTATCTCTTTATCATACAAACTCTGACACTACAGACCTACCTCCCCCCCTACAAACTTCGACTGTCATATTTATCTATATCGAATCAACAGCCTAAAAAATAAGTTTCAAGCTTATTACTCTAAAAATGACAATAGCCTACGTCTTGTTTCAGGTTCTAGACTATCTGTGTACCAAATTTCATTTAAATCACTTCAGTAGTTTTGGCATAAACGCGCGACAGACAGACAGAGAGACAGAGTTACTTTCGCACTTATAATATTAGTCAGGACAAATATATATATATATTTTTTTATGTTAGAAGTTGGCAAACAAGCATACGGCCCACCTGATGGTAAGTGGCTGCCGCAGCCTATCAGCGTTTGCAGGACCATTAGTAGGTGCCACTCACGCGTTGCCAACCTCGAGATATTAGTTCTTAAATCTCGTTCGCCCAGTTATTTCACTAGCGTACAATGCCCTTCAAACCGGAACACAGTAGTGCCTAAACACTACTATTTGGCGGCAGAATATTGGACACTGCGGTGGTACCTACCTAGCCGGACTCTTGCAATTGTCAGTTTTATTAAATTATTTGTAACTTAACAGTTACTTTAATTATGCTTTGCTAACAAATTTCACGGGGTAGCGGAATAGCAGGCAATATTAATTTACTCGTTCGCCGTCTGTTGTTAGTGTGGTCATAAACGCCATTACGAATTTACGAGCATGTTGTAACGACTTTGTACCCACATGCTAATTGCGATCCACGTCTAAATGGCCTTACGTCTAAGAACGGACTGTATCAGAAATGGACACCATTCTCGCTGAACTGACACAAGTTTTACCATTTACTAAGAATTTGCTGTCATCATTTTTATGTCTACATTTCCTTATTATTGTTATAAATACGTACAAAAACTTGTCGTTTTTGTCTATTACGTTTTCGCGTAAAACCCGCCTTATAGTAAGTGCTCACAGTGGCCTATCGACGCAACACCCAGAGTGTTATATGCGTATTGCTCATCCTACAAGTGAAAAATACTTCCCCGTAAGATCAGGCCTAGTCATGCTAAATACAGTAAGGTTTTACTACGATCGACAATCAGCAATCTCAATCGATTTTTACCGGTCTGAGATTGCATTTGCCATCTAAAAATACAAAAAGAGTTTCAATATCCTTTTCTTGAGGTTCTAATAATCCAAAAAATGGGATATACCGATCCATTTATTCCGATGTCATATAATAAACTAAAAATGGATTAGGGCTTAAAAAACCTGTTAAATAGACATATTTTTTCAAGAAAAATGGTTGTTTTTTATTTTCAAATAGTTTTAGCCACGGGCAGAAAGTCATTATAAGGATATATGCAAATTATTTTTTTGTCAATGTTCAAAATATATTTACATTGTACGTTATTGGTAAATGTTCAGATAGATTTCTATTTACGATTGTATATTTAAGTCCGGACGGTGGAAAAGGAATAGATTATATTGCGATTTACATTAAAACAATACACTTTGTTGTAATATCTACATAACGACACATACATTATGTAAACGACCCGACTGTAGACATAGCTATGATAAAAAGAGTTCCTCATTTTTATGAAATTTTTAAGTGGCCGTCACTTAAATTTTAATATTCATATAAAAAGCGTTCTAAAAAAGTATATATTTTTGTAACATTAGTTAAAATAGTTCAATTATTTTTATTTTGTTTCAGCTGTTCAGAGAGGTCGAGTCCCGCCAACACAACCCTCAGGACTTGCTCTGCCGGGACAGTTCGCGCTCGCGAACGGTGACCCAGCTGGTCTCAACAGTCATCCCTACCTCTCCTCTTATATCTCTCTCCTGTTAAGAGCGGAGCCTTATCCCACCTCAAGATACGGCCAGTGCGTCCAGCCCACCAATGTTATGGGCATAGACAACATTTGCGAACTAGCAGCAAGATTACTCTTCTCCGCCGTCGAATGGGCGAGAAATATACCCTTCTTTCCTGAGCTCCAAGTAACGGACCAGGTCGCGCTATTACGGCTCGTCTGGTCTGAACTATTCGTCCTAAATGCATCTCAGTGTTCAATGCCACTCCATGTGGCACCACTACTCGCCGCCGCCGGTCTCCACGCCTCACCGATGGCAGCCGACCGGGTGGTGGCGTTCATGGACCACATTAGAATTTTCCAAGAGCAAGTGGAGAAGTTAAAAGCACTCCACGTCGACTCAGCGGAGTATTCCTGTCTGAAGGCCATCGTACTCTTCACGACAGGTAAAATTTTAGATAGTTTATTTGGGGAAGCGAGGTTGCTGCTTTACAGGGTGGCCGGTGCGGGCGCTGCTGTTACAAATTATAGCGAACTTGTTACATTAGTAAGAACTCATTTAGATGTGTACGCTGAGGCGTCTAGAGTTCAGCAGCACCCAGTACCGCCTCCCCCATCAGCAACATCCTCTGGTTACTATTCTACAATGGACACTTCGCTCGGCGTTAACTCCTCTTTGTCCTACGGTAGTTTCTTATCTCCATCCCGATTACAGCCTAATTATACGAGTAGTCCTCGAGTACCTGAAGCTAGTACGTCGTTTAAGCTATATGATGGAGGGAGTGGGAAAGTATACAAAGCTGAACAGGGGGGTTGATGCTGAGCGATAAACTTTTGCGGGATAAAATTGAGGTGTCGGGTGGCGGCGAATGCGTTTTCACATGACGCTTGATGTAATTTCGTATGCTCTACTGCAATGTTCTTTTACGATGCTGTAGAACATTTTGATTGTTTATTTGAATAATAACTCACGCTTCTCGTTTCGTGGGGAGTAGCGACTTATTGTTCACGCGCAAGTCGACTTTGTGATATGTTTTATGATGTAAATTTGTCAATATTGAAAAAATTAATTTATTTAGTTAGGTACAGTTTGTTAGACGGTCGTCAGGTCGCGTACCGTTTTAGTTATTACTAATTTATTTAATGTAAATAGTTTAATTAATTTATTTATTTAATACACACGCAGTTCTTTATCTAATTACGTTTCGTTTTAATTTTAACCCAAATTATTTAACCCTTTATAAAATAAAATAAATGTTTTGTAGGTGTTTAGTGAAAGTTACACAGTTCTTAACATAATTTAACAATTATAATGTACTAAAACAAGCTTATAAATAAATCACCTGTCATTCCGTACAATAAAAAGTAGTCATTAAGTTTTATTTCCATTTATTGAACGAATGCCGGCTAGGTTTTCACTTTTACGTGATAAGCAATTGCCTTGTCGCTAACTAAACTTGTAAACTTTCCTTTACTAGCAATTGCATTGCAAATATATTAAAACTACACGCGGAATTGCCTCAATAGATAGAATTTTTCGAGTCTATAGGATTATAAGTCTATGTCGGCGGTAGCTTCACTTAGGCGGACATAACAGACTGTATATTTGACGATTCAAAAGCGCTTAAAAGCCTATTTGAATAAAGAATATTTTGAGTTTGAGTTTTGAGTTTTGAGTATGGTTTTCAAGGATAGTACATTTTTCTTAAAATATTTAGACACAAACAAAAACCTTTTTATGTTTTCTTAAAGTAACAAAATGTAATGTAACGGAGGAGACGCTTCGAAAGCATTCTAGCCATCGGCGGTGTGAGTGCGTCCCGACGTTGCTAAAGATTTTCGTACGTACTATCAGTTAGGACATATCAATTCAATTATTAAGTCATAGACATAAGCGCAATATCTATTTATATTACGATATAATATATAAGCTTAAATACACGTCGTCTAGTTGAGCGATCATTGCTTATTAGTTGTGCGATGGTTTCCGACAGCTACGTATGAATAGCGCAATGGAAGAATGGAAAAGTTAAAGTTTCGATTAAAATATAAATAAGATTTAGTAGAATATTTGTATTGTTCAATATTTAAAATAAATAAAATTCCACGCTCATACGAGCTTTTAAGCGTTTGTAGCGTTAAGTGTGTCTATGTTCTAATCTAAGCGAGCTGGATGCTAAAGTTTTGACAGCTCTGATTGAAGTGTGTTGCCTTATTGTAAGCTCCTCGAACATCGTATACCGTCTGAGCTTATCTGGTTATAGTTAAACCCATAATAAACTACATGGAATCTTACAGCGAAAAACAAATAAAAATATTTTCGTGACAACTATGATTGCTAAAGATTTGTAAATGAAATAGACTATAATATTTATTTGTATTTTTGTAGTGCTACAGAAAAATACTTTTGGAACTGTACTATAAGTTTCATTACTACTTTTGTAAGAACTAATAATAATTAATAAATTATATATATTAAAAATATTATCCATTTTATACGTAGCGATCGCGGAAAATTTAATAAACTTTTATGCTTTGATGAATTTCATTTTTATATATTAGTTAGCATCACATTATCGATAAATTTATATAAAACAGACAGAACAATAATTTCGTCTTTAAAAAAACAATTGAAATCGATTGAGGGTCTACCATGAACTCTTATTGCGATTCAAATGACGACCTAAACTGAGAAGCATCGCTATTTCGTAAAATCTCAATCGCTTTACTACCTGAATCTCAATAGAATTGCAACTAAAAGTTCATGGTAGACCTGTTCTTTTTTCGTCTAAAAAGACAAATCATATATGTATAATAATATGTATAGATATTTCAAAAAATCTTGTATATTTATATGTTAACAAGACGAGCCGGCCGTCCCCTGTCTGTGGATCGTGTATGAATATGTAACAGCAATAAACGTAGTTTGATTCACGTCTAACTTTCTCCGTTAACACGCTGTATAACCGTTAACGCGCTGTACATAGATACGGCTTAGCTTTAGTTGATTCTAATAATATCAAATATTATTTATCATCGCCATTAGAATATTCGGAAGCACACATACAATCACAAACACTCAAACCGGAACATGTATGGTCAATACAAACGTTTACCTCAAGTTGGAATCGAAATCATAACCATAGACATTTTGGCGGGTTCTCCAAAACTGCGTCGGAACAAATATATTTGACAACGTATTTGGCTAGTTTAGCTTGTAAGACTAAAGCTAAAAATTTGCAAATAAAAACCAACGAAGTTCCATGAATTCAAATTAAAATTAAAAAGCCTTTTCTAGAAGCCTATTTCAGTACAAAAACAAGCAAAATAAATTACAAATAATATTCTTGTTTACAAGCTCTTACAACTAACGTACAACAGCGCATTAAAGAGGACTGTCAAAAACAAAAGCTTAACCATCAATGTCAAAAACATTTGACAGGTACGTAAAATTGCCTCCGACTGTACCCATACATGTGTGAGTTATGCATAATAAAGTGTAAACTATCAACAAGCAAGCGTGACTAGTAATATCTACAGGAATATTGATGTCCATTGAGCCGTCGCTTATGACGCAACGACGCGACGCTGGACCGAGGCTTAAATACGATTAATTTTGTTAAACTTTACAGACAAGTGATTACATGTACATTCCGTGTACGTTTTGAAATTTTTGACGTTTGTACTTTTGTGTTTAGAATTTGATTAACAATGAATGCAAGCCGTGTTAAGTAATTAGTCATTGTTATTAAAATGTAGTAATTTTGGCGTATGTGCCCATGGTGGATTGATTCTCACTCAAAAGTAGTTATTGATCATGCGAAATTGTTTCGGTCTGTGGGGTTGGTGCTTTTATTATATATCTTTTTGATAGGTCTTTGATAAAGAGATTTGATTTAGCTTTTTCATTAAGTCAGTAGTTGTTGAGATATAAGCTCCTAAAGTCATAAAAATGTATACCCCCTCTAAATTTTGAACTATGGATATAAAATTATAGAAAAAATTGAAGTTGTAGAACATCAAATGAACTTTCAACCACATTTGATTTGAAGAAGATAGATCTACAAATTTTAGACATAAGTGACTTATTCCCATAACTTTGTTTTTCATATTACTTTTACTAATTATTATGAAATTACCAACTTATTTTGCGGTTGATTTTAATTCGTTATTATTTTTAAGTCCTATATTATATTCCTCATCATCAACCTGCGGAACCCTTGTGTGTATATCTGGTATTCCCAACACGGGTATATGTATTTAACTATTTTAATGTTTAACACTGCGATATACTTAACCTAATGGCGATTAATTATGTCGCATTGATACCAAAACTTATTCATCATATTGAAATTTTTTCCTGTTTTTAAATATGTTTCTAAAATATATGACCTATTTTTGACTCACAAATAACCATACATTTAATATCTTTTCTATAAATAGAGAATTATACCAAATACAGCGCGAGCGATGCAATTCTTCAGGCATATGAAATATATCTATCTCATTTCCTCTCATGAAATTTCCTCCGGAGAGAGCGGGATGTGTGTCTGTTAGGTAACGGTACAGAGTTCGTGACGCAGAGTCCGCGGCCGGTCACGATTTTGAAAAAGTGTCGGACCGTCGGAGCCCAGTCCTTCGCGTTCCGATAGTAAGTGCTTGGGATAAGTTAAAAACGCATATCTACAATTTTATTTCGATAAGAGTAAATTAAATTTTATTAAAGATAAGATCAATATAATTACCTTTTTTAATTTGAACTTTGAACATTATGATAGATTCATATGAAAAAAGATGCTTGATTCGTCTCTTTTTATGGTACTCACATCTTAAATCTCCAACAATAAATAATTTTCCATTCGGATTAATATTTTCTTTGGAAACGATTTCATATACACCATAATTATGATTATTTAATTAAATTAAATTGAGGTTGTGGCGAAGCGGTAGCGAACATGCCTTAAGCGACACAGGTCGCGGGTTCGATTCCCGGTCGGAGCAAATATTTGTATAGACTATACAAGCATGTTTTCCGGTCTGGGTGTGTTTGTCGTTGTGTATGTTTCCGGACCTCTGACACAGGATATCATTATCCTATTGGGGGCCGTTGAGTGTGTAGCGTTTATTTATTTATTAAAACTACTACATATTTCGTTAAAATAATTTCATAAACTAAAAAAATTTGCAAGACAATTAGGGTACCTTTGTCTATTAGTAAATGTTCTAAGAGTATGATTCTTAATGTTTTATATTAAAGTTTATGCCTTGCACAGACTCACTGCATAATGCATGCAGTATCACAGTATTACACGGACATTTATTTTGTTCTTATACCCTTTGAAAGTATATATTAGCCGTATATATCGAAATTTTTGCACATCCACGTTTTCGTATAAATAGAAACATGATATCTTAGGCAATACTGTTTACAAATTTTATCGATAATGAAACGTTCAGACGTATGTGTAAGACGCCACTAGTCGATAATTGAATTCACTCAAATGACAAACATATGTTTGACAATCCCACAACCCATATTATAAATATTTTTACTCAATCACGCCAGAACGGCTGAACAGATCTAGATGAAATTTAGCACATCTAGATTAACACATAGGATAATTTTTATCCCAGAACAATGTTAGGTTTCTGTGGGATTATCAAAAAACGTACTACATAGTGTATCCATTTGAAAATAATTATGTTTATATGTTAATATGTTTATATACTAATACAGCTGGCGTATTACAAATTATAATTCACAGGACGAAGCCGTGGGGAGGTACTAGTGTAGTACGCGGATGTGCTATTTAATTTAATATAATTATTTGTAACATTGTTGTTATACATATATTTAGCTTTCCGTTTTCATTCTTCATATAAACTTTAACTGTCAAAAACTTAAACATCTTAGCGAGCGAAATATGCTTAGATTACAAATTAATAGAAATTTTTTTCTTCAAGTTTTAATTCATATAAAAATGACAGATAGCTAGCACCTTCCTGCGGCTTCGTCTGCGTCTATATTAAATATCACTCATTAAACTACTTTAGGTATATATTTTTATGTCTAACTAAAACTAAGCTTGTCACTTTATTTTTGATACTTTGACAAGTCTTTCTCATCTTCTTAAATCTTCTTTTTTTTAAATAATATTAGCAATGCCTTTTCAAGGTCTTTTCAAGGCATTACTAACATTCCTATTGCCAAATAAGCTCGAAGTTCACGCTTGGAGTGGGTACGACAATAGCCCAAGGGGGTCAGGTTCGAACCCGCAACTCCCACGTTAACACAGTGGAGTCAGCCTTTCTACCGTTGGACTATTAAGATTTCGAATAATAGTAATGATCCACTCTATTAACTATCCGTGTCAAATGTAATTAAAATCGTTGCCTTTTATAATATTATAGGAAGTTTCTTTAGTCGACTGTACTTTAAATAATGTCGCATTGATAAACACTCAAAGATTATTTGCAAAAATAACTTTACAAGACTTAATTTGTCGTATTGTTACGTCACACCTACAGACTGTGTCCGGCAATCATCTCGCCATTGTACCGCGATTACTTGCAAATTCTATTAAAATACATTTTCGGCAAAACACGCCTGGAGCAAATTTCTAGTTCGTTACAAATTGCTTGGCCGTTGACGCGGCAAATTTAATATTTTCGACTAGCAATCGCCGATGGCTTAGTTTGAATTATATTTATTATAAACATAATTTAATTTACCTCAATTTATTATCGTTTAATGCTTTTATTTCAGTAGGTAGAATTTACTTCTATGTAAGTGTTATCATATCTGACATTGTGGCGCAGTTGTAGGGAACCTGTATTAAGCGCGTCATGTGACGGATTTAGTTCCCGCTCGGAGCGGATGTTTGTATTGATCATATAGGTAATACCATAGTGTTCCGGTCTGAGTGTGTTTGTTTCGTGTATGTTTCCGGCCCCCCGACTCAGGATATCCGAATGAAGGCCGTTGAGTGTGTAGTTTCAATTTAAAATAACATGTTCCATCTATATAATTATGATCTACGTGCAGAACTGAATACATCAACTTTACACTAAAATCCTGTGGCCCACTGTACCAAGTACTACGCAATCTTGCCCCGGTCAAGATGCGTGATGATGACGCTGACTTTTTTGATTGAAATGTCGGTTACACGATACAAAACATTCTGTTATAAATCACTATATTTTGTAAGGAAACTGATAAACGGTTAGAGTAGAATTTGATTCCCTAAATTCGTGATTTTTTTAAATAGTTTAAATGCGTATACTAAGTATTCGTGTAAATTTGTATATTTAGATGTTTTCTACACAGGCAAGAATGGTTAACCATATTTGGATGAAAATCGCTACCCAGATTAACTCGTAGCATACTATTATTACGGAAAAATGATAGTTTCCTGTGTGATTACATTTTTTTATATGTTTGTCCGGTATATAAATTACATTAACGCGAACGAAACATCAGGTTAAATTATTAAAACTATCGTGAGACATAATTAACTTAATGTAAAATTTAAACGGCTAACACTCACGTTCAATCGGTTTAAGTACTGACTAGTTTTGGACTGACATGCGAGACGGGTCGCGATCGCGAACGTAACCCACTCACCCTGATGAAGGACCTCCGATGAGTCCGAAACTAGTCGGTACTTAAACCGATTGAACGTGAGTGTTAGCCGTTTAAATTTTACATTAAGAAACATCAGGTATTGGTGGAAGTTATAAATAAATAAATTATAAATAAACGCTACACACTCAACGGCCCCCATTAGGACAATTACATCCTGTGTCCGGGGTTCAGAAACACACACAATGTCAAGGACAAACACACTTATTCCGGAAAACATGCCTGTATGGTCGATACAAACCTCTGCTCCGTACGGTAATCGAATCTATGGCGCATAAGGCAGGTTCGCTACCGCTGCGCCACAACGTCGTTAAATTTAATAGTTACAAAGTTAATAGTTTAAATACAATTTCCTCAAAAGCTCAACAGTAGAAACAACGAAAAATAGACCCTAATATACATAATATGTTGTTTTGTATCACTTCATCTCATTTCGTTCGAATCACAAAATTACAATAAACACGAAAACAGATGCGTGCCGAATCCCCTTCAGGTTTCACTCTTGTCACTTTTGTCGAATATTAATAAAAATTCGTAAAAATCGTCCTATACAAGTGTTCTACTCCCATAGGGTCCCGTACTAAAAATAAAAACTGGCAATATTTTCACTAAATACTCAATTAGGATCAATTTTGTCGCTTACTATCATATAATTTAAAATTAGGATTTTCTTACTGATATTATTCAATTCTAGTAGAAATATTGTTCATGATGATCCGAAATTATAAATTAAAAAATCAAACAAAAGCGGTAAACCAAATTTATTAACATATGATACCTACCCATTAGAAATACACACAAAAATAATCACCCAGACCATACCACATGTCTGCATGGTCAATGCAAACACATACTATGAACGGGAATCAAACTCGTAACCACCAGCGCTTAAGCAGGTTCGCTGCTACAGCCCCACAACTGTCGTCACCAAACTAGTTTAGTTTTTAGTTTAGTTTTGTTACTTAGTAATGTATGGTATCAGGGGCAAACATGCGTAATAAAACTGACCCTTTAAGGGTTTCTGTCTTTTTAGTGGAACCCTAAAACCAGAAACAAATATAACGAAACTTGAAACACCGATTGGAAACGTCACCCCAACACGTGTCAAATGAAAAAATAAATTACACATTGCAAAGAAAATTAAGTCTAATTTTTGTAGAGAAACGTTTCAATTTACTATGGTATAATATTAAAATATTTGCGACCTATACCATTTTGTTGCGTAATAGGCATATGAAAATGTCAAATAATTTTAAATTTTATTCTTTATGTATTACGGTTTTAATTAGATTGACTTTTAGTTAAACGGGTGGATATATTTAGGAGATAAGTGTTAGTGAGGGTTAGGCCTTGTTTTTGTTTGTGACCGCGTCTATCTTCTTATCAGATGACAGTGCGGTGTAAGGCGTAGGTTATACGTGCTTATCTCAGTGCATATGATGGTAAATATTAAATAGAAGATAGCTCAGGATTAAAAGGTGTTTTTAAGAACATGGCCTTATTTATCTAATTTTCTAACAAGTAATCTATAATAGTGACGCACGTTGGGAGAAAACTAGGACATTCTCACCCGCGGATTTTGGTCACAATCGCGACAATCGTGGGTGGTAATGTCTTACTTTTCTTCCGTGGTGCGTATACGTTTTTTTCCCTACGATGAAAAGTTCGCTTTTAGTCCATGGTACGAGAGATAAACATAAGATTTCTAGGTTACCAGGAGGTGAAGTGAGTTAACTAGTGTCATCTTACTAGCAAAAAATCGGGCACTTTCGGCCCCCGTCTATAAGCGACCTTTCAACCAAGGTAGAAAAAATAAAATCAATGCGTTGTTATACAAATAAGGTAGTGTTAAAACGTAACAGACCCAACAGCCCCTAATTGGATCGTAATATCTAGTGTTTGTATGTAGTACACCCGGTACTGACACAAATAGAACTACACAGACCGGAAGATGTACAATCAAATAACTCAATTAGTCAATAGAAAAGCTAAAAAAGATAAATCATTTCCAAAAGAAAAATAAATTATTGTTTTAGCATTAATATCATTATTAAAAATACTGGTGGTAGGTCTTTTATTGCAAAAGACCGGCTAAGTAGATACCACCGCAGAGTTAGATATACCGTTAAGCACTAGACTGTCTCTTTTTTTTTCGGAATGTGTATTGCTGTTGGCCCTACTGGCCTTGACAGCGTCACCGGGGGCCGAGTACTGAGACTCAGCCGTGATAAAGGGACAGCCCTCACGGGGCTCAAATTTGAATCCGTCCTTAGGGTGCCTCCTGCGAAGCCGAACCACGGCTAAGGACGTCATCGGAGATGGAGGCAGCGCTCCGAGCGCATTCTATACGATAAACTCACCCGACGGTGTATCATTAGACTGTGTTTTGGTTTAAAGGCAAAGGAGATTTAAGAACCAAAATGCGCTCATAGGCTACAACAACGGCTTATGCTTATATAGGTATTCTTGTTTGCCAACTAAGTCACATAAAAAAAAGCATTAAACTATTTTAAAATACAAGCTTTCCATTTATAATTACTGTTTAGTATATGTTAACGTGTACTCAATACTAAGTAATAAAACAGGTCGTATCATAATTTATTAGTTACTTACATTCAACTTAGATAACTTATCCTCGAGGCTAATGGTGTAATGCTAGTGAAATTAATTAGTAGATGCGTATCTCTGCATCTGAAGCTATGGTCGGTCTAGTGATCTACCGTTACAGACTTGGACTATAGAGATAGGCCATTTCTAGACCTTAACATAATCGAACATTTTATTTTGTTTTATAAACCTAGTACCTGCCTTACCTAAAGGATACAAATTATTTATATCTTTATGTTAAAAGTTGCCAAACAAGCATACGGCCCACCTGATGGTAAGTGGCTGCCGTAGCCTATGAGCGCTTGCAGTACCATTAGTAGGTGCCACTCACGCGTTGCCAACTTCGAGACATTGGTTCTTAAATCTCGTCTGCCCAGAAATTTCACTAGCGTACAGTGCCCTTCAAACCGGAACACAGTAATGCCTAAGCACTACTATTTGGCGGCAGAATATTTGACACTGCGGTGGTACCTACCTAGCCGGCCTCTTGCAACAAAAGATCTACCACCAGTGTGACTAATTGCACTGGTGGCATAATCTCTGCTGTGACAGAGGTTATCCAAACAGCGGGCGATGGGGACGTCACATCCCGACGCCGGTATTTTAGTAGTAGAACCTTCTCACTCCCAGCTTAAATTGGCCCGCTCGGCCGAGGAAGTACTAACCTCACATAGAAAATTAGCGTAAAGTAACACAGCAGGTGTTGTTGCGTTTCGTGCGATGAGTCATAGCGCCGGAGGCACTATACCCCTCGTTTTTCCCTTCTCATGCCTTCTCTCCTTAACCTTGCGGTGACAGGTGGACCGTATGCCCGTTTGCCAACCTCTCTTTTCTAAATTAAATATTTTTGTTGTTAAAACCGGAGAATGTTCCTTGCCAAAAATTGAATCTCCACCTCTCTTTTTAACATGTCAATGCAAAACATTTATAGCAATATTTAAAAAAAACTTCAGTACGGTTTATAAAATATTTCTTCAAAGCCATCCAAGTACGCTATCCATCGTGCCATCTTAAGTCTTAATAAATGAATAAGGTTATTAATACTGCCTTTCTCTTCGAAGCGTAAAAGCGTGTTTTGACTCTAGACACATATCTATGCTAGATCTTGAACCTTTGTAAGGTCTATTAAATTATTGAAGCATCTAATCGTGTTATTAATTAATTATATTGTCAGATCGAATATAAATTTAAAAAGCACTTATTTACTGTACACATATATGTAACTTTTTGACGACTTTGTGACGCAGCAGTAGCAAACCTGCCTTAAGCGCCACAGGTCGCGAGATCGATTCCCGCTCGGACGCAGATGTTTGTATTGACCATACAGTCGTACAAGTGTGTAGCGTTTGTTTATTTATTTGTTAATTCAACTTTGAAAAAAAGCTTTAAGCTTTTTAATAAGCTTTTGTCCTTATATATGTAAAGGTTTTGTATTTTATTATTCCGTGCGATCCTTTTTAGTTTCATAATTTTTTTTTTTTCGAAAAACGGAGACATTAATATGAGATACAAATATGCAGTCTAATCTATAGACTGACCGTGTCCAAAACTACATAACCCGCCGATCTTTCACCGATATGTACACTTGACTATAGACAGTTAGACACCTTCATAAATTGTAAGGAAATAAACTACCTTCTAATGTATTTTATGTTAATAAGATGGCAAGCAGGAATTTGACCCACCAGATGGTAGACCGACCTGATGGTAAAGGGTTATCATACCATATGAGCGCTTGCAGCACCATTCATTGATAGGTGTCAATCACGCGTTGCCCACCTGGAGATATTGATTTTGAAATCTCTTTTGACCAGTAATATCACTAGCTACAGTGTCCTTCAAACCAAAACACAACTGCTTTGGGTTAGAATATCTGACACTGCGGTGATACCTACCAAGTCGGCCTCTTGCAATAAAAGGCCTACCACCGGCGTCGGGATGTGACGACCCCATCGCCCGCTGTTGGGATAACCTCCGTCATAGCAGAGATTATTCCACCAGTGCAATCAGTCACACTGGTGGTAGGTCTTTTATTGCAAGAGGCCGGCTAGGTAGGTACCACCGCAGTGTCAAATATTCGGTCGCCAAATAGTAATGCTTAGGCATTACTGTGTTCCGGTTTGAAGGGCACTGTACGCTAGTGAAATTACTGGGCAGAGGAGATTTAAGAACCAATATCTCGAGGTTAACAACGCGTGAGTGGCACTTCCTAAAGGTGCTGCCAGCGCTCATAGGCTAAAAAAAGAAAAGAAAACCCACCAGTAAATATATGATATTATGAATACGAACTTATTTATAATAAACTTTCAAACAATGTGAATATTTGTATTGACACACTCGATTTATTATTACAATAAAGAATTCGTTATATAAATTGAGTCCGTTTCGTTATAGCTCAATGAGCGTAAAATAAATATTATTTATAATGTTATATTGCCCATTGTAAATTTAATCGATTCCTGTTTTATTATAATACCGTTAACTTAAATAATATCACAATTTATATAAAGTAACTTTGATTTTGAAAGGTTTTTATATAAGTATAATTATTGATATGATGAAGTTTTCCAACCACGCAACGTGGAATAAATAATAATAGATTCGATATCTTTAAATAAGAAATTAATTAATAAAAATTAATTTACTCGTTAACGCATTATTAAACTATTATTAGAATGTTACTTAGTTAAAATAATCCAAAAAAATGTGTAGTTAGTATAAACTAAGATACGTTGACTAACTAGAGCTAAAACTTTTTGAAAAACGTAACAGATACGTACTTTTAGTTGTATATATGTACAGGTAATTCCCTTTCTTTTGAAGAACATTGAAATGTTGCCATTGATTTTGAGGTAATTATTTTAATCGTTTAGATAATTTAAAATTTCTTTTCATGTTTAACACTTTGACTAACATAATAGATTAAATTTACCAAATAAAAATATTTTTTTTCTTACAGTAAAAATCCAAGCATCACGTATCGTTGATTGATTTTTAAAAAGCAAGCATTTATATTGTCTCACAATAACCCTAAAAGCTAAGTTTGACATCCCGCAAGAGTGTCAGGCGTGACCACGTGTCACGGTCATCATGCAGTTGTATTTGCATTAAACTGGGGTCAGTCACAGATGTTGTTTACGAGCTCTCTTTCCAATCTAACCCTCGCCTCGCCTCTACATAGCGCTGCGCACGGATACGGTAACTGACAGTTTTTTAACATTGCTACGAATAAATTTCTATATACGTATTTATGTTCTATTACAATCTTTTTCATTGGATTTTGTCTCTTCTATTTATATCAATTGTTCTATCAAAATCGGTATTGATAATTTTGATGTGAGATGGAAATAATTTTAATATATAATTATGCAGGTTTTCACACATTCGCAAATTCGCACTCTGTCCTTATAATTTAGTTTAGATTAAAAAATTTATATTTAGTTAACTAAAAATAATTTTATATTTAAGATATTTTACATTAAAATATATTCAATTTCTACTATCAATTCAGTTTAGTTTTCATATTTTGAAAATAAGACAAAAAAGAAAATATATCTTTAAAATAAGTAAAAAAGACTTCCCGATACCAAGTTACACCGCGTAGTTATCTACTAATAGATAATGGGATATGCAAATAGCATACGAACCTTTAGGTCCGAGATAGCTTGCGGGACCGTTTATTGAATTACGTGTCGCTAAGAATTATTAATGCCGCCGAAGTTACAATTAAATGTTTTGTTATTATTTTTAAGCTAGATCTCCGATCCTACTTAGGTAATCCGTAGCGTCTATATAATGTTTATTATCAAATATAGTGACAGAGTTTTTAAGAATGGATATTGGCTTAATTTGTGTTGAGATAATAATAATAATCTTTATTAAAAAACAAATAAAACAAGAGGTTACATAGGTATACATAATATAGAAATACAAACTTCAAACAAACAAGTCATTAGTGATACAAAAAGACCTGTTGTCTAAGAGCTAAGTATAAAACCTGTATTTCAGGCGACAGAGCTCTCCTAAAGTACGTGGCACCTTTTTACCAAATATGTACTTAACAAAATAACTCCAGGTAAAAATTATTGCTATTCTAAGTTTAGAATGTATATATAAATTGTAATAAAGTATTTTAAAATTACACATGATATGAGAGATATCACAGATCGACCTGATCTGATACGGAATGTAAATTGGAAATAAAATTTTAAACATTTTTCGGGTAACTTTTTTTATATGGCGAATATTAAAAAAATAACAAATATATTTGTGCCTAGAGACGGTAGAAAGTGATTTCATCATAGTATTTTATTAGCAAATCTTATTCTAGAATCTTCTATTCCATACTTACCCAGAAAGATAATGATAAGTGAACGCTTTGACGCTTTGTGTATAAACAGACGGTATATTTTAAATGTGCTAATTTATAATTTTATAAGGAAAATTTGTTGTTTCCGAAATTCATCTTCCGATGACTTACACAGTAATTATTCAAATTGCCTCTTATCGGAGCCAAGCAGTTTTCTTCTCGCGCTTATGTGGATTGTATGCGAGTCTGTTGGCATTTATTTCAATGGCGATAAGGTTGGAAACTGTAAAATAAGTTTATTTTTATGTATGTTTTTTTGGTAATTAAGAAGAAACCGCGTATTTTCTTTTGGAATTATTTAAAAATTTAATTATCTTGTCGGTATTTTAATAGAATATTTTAATAACTCAAAACATTTTTAAAATATTTGAATATGTTTTACTATATGAAGAAAGAAAGATGTAACGAAATTAAGAACTACAACTGTCATCAGACGAAGTAACGTCTGGAGTTACACTTCGAGTTTTTGCCTTTGCTTATCGGAATGCGATATCAAACTGCACTGTCTTATATTGCTAGATATTTATTAGTCAACCTTACACAACACAGACACTCACACAACACCGTCTTCGCCGGCGAGGACGAGGTCTTTTGTTTCGCACGTCGCGTCGCGTTCACACCGTGTGAGTCCGGGTGAGTCCATCGTGTAGAATGCGCTCGGAGCACGGAGACGGAGAGGCACCGTAAGCAAGGAATCAAAGTGGAGTCCTCTTTTTCACGGCTGGGTCTCAGTACTGGGCTCCCCCACGCGGTGACAACAGCAATACATATTAAAAAAAAGATCATAGAAATTCGTTGGTCACACATTATTGAGAATAAAGAGACAGACAAATATATAAATTTTATATAATTAATAAATCCCTCTCAGTACAATAAACTGTCCTGTTATAAGTAAGATTCAGGAGCGGAGATATCGATCTAATCCATCGATTCACGTTTATCGATAGCTTCGTGTATCGATCTTCTTATCGATACTCCATTTGTCACGAACATTCAATATCATAAGATATTAATCAGATCGTCTGAGTATTTAATAAATATTGTTTTACGAATTAACTTTGATTCAATTTATTTTAGGTAGAATCATATTTTACTGACATTAGCTAAAAACCACGTGCCAATACTGTACGTATTTTGTGTGCGTAATATGTCAAATTACCTTTATAATAGACAAGTACACCTATATAATTGCATGCACATATTGACATTTAGGAAACAATTTAAAAAGTTGCCAAACTTATATATATCTATCTCTTTTCCTCGCGTTGGTGCTCCGAGTAACAGGCTCAGACAGCTATATCTCCTTTGAAATAAGGTTTCAAGAGCGGCAACAGGGTATGGCTCCGTCCATGAGATTCTTAGTCTAAGTTTAAGAGTATATCATCATTTCTTTTACACTGAGATATACATAGGTCACTTTAGCAGAAGAAATTTTAGTTCGTGTTGTTCGTGTAGCTTGTTATTTTTCATGTTAAAGTGGCATTACCGATCGTTTTTAAATTTAACAGGCAGTTTACATCTTTGTAAAAGACAATTTATTGTAATTTGCTTAGTGACCCAATTTGTAACATTATGTACCATCGTAGAATTTAATTGAAAACAAAATTAAGCTTTTATATTCCTTCTATCACAAAGAATCTTCAAATTTTATAACCGAATATTTTAAACAAAAACATGTCTTTGTTAAATAAAAAAAACACCCACACGTCCCAAGATAAACAAGATAAGGGAACCTATAAAACACCTACCCAAGGTACAAATTCATGGGCCCTAAGCCTACAAGTGCTCGCATTAAAATTCATCTCGTCGTAAGGGCCGGTTAAGTTAACGTTCAGATCCCGATAACCATTAGGATCCCTTAATTTGTTCCAGGCCCTTCACCTATCCCTTCCGTATCCCTTTACAAATCGTTAACAAGGGATAGAGGTGCTGGATATGGCATGTTTTCAGTAATACAGCATATGGTGGTTTAGTGTCTTCAAATACCATATTAACTCTAGGGTGCTTTAAAAATAAAAACTGTATATATATATTTTTTGCTTTTTATAATTTCCAACAATCAAGTTAGTTTGATGATTTTGAGCCTTTGAATACTGTGATGATAATAATGATCGTGATTCCTAAATCAGTTATCATTATGTCAGTTAAATATTTTAAAAAGTATTATAGGGTTCTCGTAATCTTTATTTTTCAATCGGATAATTGAAAAATTTAAGTAAATCTTTTAATGTGTATAAAGCAAAAATATAAAAACAGATACAGGGAATATAAGAGATCACGTATCATAAAGAATAAAAAAGTGTGACAAGTTAAGAATGTGGACTATCATCTCAATTAAAAAAATGTCCAATTTAAAAAATATTACAATGAGAGCTCAAAGAGTTCTCAAAATCATCAATGAATAAACAAAGAAAATTATATTGACAAAATATTCGACTGTATTCGCCCTTCAGCCATTTTGTTTGTAGTCGCATCTAGTCGATCTAAGTCATGGGAGTAAGGGTGTAATGTCGCTAAGCCCTACACTTCGTATCGGATGAGATAGTGTAATGTTATTGTGCAGAGATTGAATATCTCGCTTGATTTGTGGTTTTCTTGTATTCGCTAGTTTACACTGCTAATGATTATTTAGTTAGTTCTTGATGATTATGATGGTAATATTAATCATTATGTGATTATGTCTTTAGTCTCGATAACGATGATACTATGAAATAATCATTTCTTTTCTTTCGTATAAATTCTCTTTTACGTAATATAATACACGAATAATATCTTTAACTTTATCGACTTTCACTTGTTATGTTAATGTTAAATAAATTGTACAATCATTTTTGTTAATTTCATAAAACGAACAAAGTCTTACATATTTTTATTACTTATAAAATACCAACTAATTCTTTAACTAATTATATAAATATAGAGCTTATAATTATTTATAAATTCATAGCAATAATAATATAAAGCAGTGTTTAACAAATTGAGAGGTCAGCAAACTGCAAGAGTCGACCTCTCCAAACAAGAGATCGCTGACTCTCAATAATTAACCACTCTAATGTGAGCCGACACCCCACTAAATTTACAAGAACAAGTGGAATTACCACCGGTTTCTAGGGGTCACGGTAAACCAGTTAACTTAATCTGTTTTGTTCACTAACAGTTTATGGATTGGTAAATGTTTATAGTGAAAATTTAGGGAGCTATTTGAAACTTAGGCGGGCATTTAAGCTGTCATGAGCTTATTAAAAAAATAATGATATACCAGCCATAAAATATAAGTTGTAGATATCAAAAATAGTGAAATTATATTTCAATTTAAAAAAATCAAAATAATGCTCCAAACTTTTACAGTTTATATTCAGTGTATCTTAAATAAAAAACAAACAAATTAATTAATAGCTTTCTATTACTTAAATAAATTGATAAAATACACGCTACTCAACACAAGACCAAAACGTATGCAAGTTTCATCAATATAATCACTTCTAAACAGAAATCCGAAAGCTCTAAAAAGGAATATTTTCTTCCATTTTTGCCACGTTTTTCATTGATGCTTTGCTCCTATTTCTCTTATCTTGTACAGCCTATAACCTTAATTCTAGTTAAATCGACTATTCTTATTTAATTTTTCATACTACACCAGTAGTTGCCGAGATTAGCGCGTCCAACAAACAAACTCTTCAGCTTTATAATGTTGGTATCCATCTATCAGCTTACTTTCAACACTGATGTCAATTATATAATTTTTCGTTCTTCGTTTTCCAGCCACTATAACCACAGGGCGCCTTGACCATAGTTGTAAAAACCATAACTAATTTAAGTGATACTCTAATGAGGTGTTGCTTCGATGACATTTTTATTTCTATGAATATTTTGATGGGAGATTGTAGATTGAAATTCCGATACGGCAAATTAAAAATGGTAATTTGAAATTGGTATATTTAAAGCTTTATATTTAGATTCAAATTATCAAATGATCAACATTTTTTAACACATAAAATAAGACTTTAGTATAAAACATATTGTGCACATTATATTGACTTAATATATAAATAAAAATAAATAAATAACTAAACAAAATATCCTTTACTGATTGTTTTTATACTCACAAAATTGTATTCTACTTAGTAAAATACGACCGCTAAATATACTTCATACGTAATCTTACTTCATACGTAACCTATACCGTGAACTTTTAGTAACAATTCATGTAGACAAAAAAGATTCAATTTTATACGATAGACATACATATATACGTCATGGTACGAAACAACAATGCAGCTCAGTGTAGGTCGTCATTTGTATCGTAAAACGAGTTCATGGTAGGCCTCCAGATCGCAATGTTATAATAAAAAAAAAAAACTATCCCACTATATTGAATTTAAAGTTTCATATTTGACGAAGTTGTGGAGCAGCGGTAGTGAACGCTCAGGTCGCGTGTTAGACTCTCGCTCGGAGTAGATGTTTGTATTTACCATACCAATAATACCATATAATTATCATACTTTGTTCTTGTCATTGTGTATGTTTCCGGACGCTCGACACAAGATATAACTATCCTAATGGGGGCCGTTGAGTGTGAAAAAATACATAATATATAACATTATAATCAGCAGGAAAGAATACAATTTCTAAAGACAACGAAAACAGTGATAAAACATCGTAAACAGACCTTACCGGGTTGACTTCGTACGGCATTCTGTGAATCTTTCACATAACATGCAAGCTTTCTAAACCAGCCTTTCTAAGCCTTGACAATCCGCAGGGTTGCGAGTCCGATAGACGCCATTTACGTCTAACCGAATAGCCATTGAAACCCAACGTTAACTTGCTTCATTGTTTCTTATCTGTCCAACTTCAGGGAGAAGACGGGATAGTTGACGTACGTCAGAATTCCCGAATCAAAGGTTTCGTCGCGATTGTGTTTAGACCGTCGTATTTGGCTATTAGACAGTATTGTTACGATTAATGTTATGTATTAGGCGTATTTTTAACTGGCTTAGTAAAGGAGAGTCGGCAAATTGGAGGAGTATTTTTGTGAAGAACACAGGACACAGGATAGAGACTCAAACAACTCAACTAATCTTTTGACATCATAAGATTTTAAAAAATAAAATGTGCTTTATTAGTTACACATGAAATAAAATTAGTTCTTTAAGAATCACTGTTAAGAAATATGCTATAGCTTGTTTAATATTTAAGTACCGGAAGCTCTCCCATCTCCCCCCACCAGTAATGCTGTCCAGGCCACTAGGCCCAACAGTAACAGCCACTTTTAGGATTTCGTTTTTGCCACTTGGCTACGAAACCCTAAAAAGGTTAACAAAGCTTATTATAGCATGTATTTTAACTGACGTAACTAAATATTGTCAATTACATTATCTTGTATATCTTTTATCTTGATACCATCAACTTTATTAATACATCGCATGTCATAATAAGCTTAAGGCATAATTATAACCTTTAGTTTTTTCAAACAGAAATAATAAACAATGACATGTCAAAAAAGCCTCGGTTTTCGAATTGTTAGGTGTAAAATTAAAACAACTTTTTTAGATTTGTTTGACAATTCTATTTGATGTAACAATTGCTTTTAGAATTCGTTTTAGGTAAATACCAAACTACGCTGTGTCTATACCAAATATACATAAGTATGTAACTATAATAATTTTTTCTTTTTAAGAAGCTTTGTCAAAAATGCGACTATTTCGCTCTATTAAGCTTTTACAAAACCATATTCTATTAATCGTAATTACTTAAAGTTCTACCATTTATAACTAATTTAAATAGCTTGTAAATTAATTTTGCCAATTTAGATGATGGGTTAGAGAGTATTAATATCACCAGTTCTTAAAATTGTATTATTTGTTTCATATAAAAACATCTCTGCGACTCATTCCAAATACACTTCACTAAAACATTGTAAATATCTTCTAGGTCGCCACATTCTATGAAGTTCGATGACGAGACTTTACCAATTAAATAAACGAATTTGTTCACTGGAATATGTCCGGAGCAAACACTCAAAGCGATTATATTATAGTTTCTGTTTAGTGTGACTATTAATTATTGGTATTATTTTATAATAAAAAACAATGCAAGTTCATTTAAATTTTGTTTGTTCAGTAGTCATTTTTTTGCATTATATAGGCGTTCTTGTAATAAATATTGAATGTCATTTAAAGATATGTAAAATACAATGATAAAATATTATATTTATTAAAAAAATTTAAATGTCAAGAACAAATGAAAACTTCCTTATACAACTGGTGGTACATTTTTTCTTATAATCACATAATAAAATAATAAATAATATATAATAATTATCAATGTAATTATTAAATAATTAACGTAATTAGAGAACTTTTAACTGATTTTGTAAAGGAGGAGCTTCTGCCTTTTGCTGAAAGCTTTTGTTCTTTTTGTTTCTAATAACTCTTAAATAACTGTCACAGTAATATTATAAACGAAAGTCGGTTTGTTTATTTGAGACGCTTTCACGCCTAAGGCTGAACCGATGATATGATTATGATGAATTTAGGTATAAGGACCATGGAGATGGTTATATGAAACCAATTATTTCTATATTGCATTAAAGGTGCCTTACTAATTTACCTTTAGTTGTAATAGAGCAAAGCTTCATTCAGCACAAATGGGCTCCCTCCAGCGGGGTTATACCTTCTCACAGAAAATCGACGTAAAGTAACCGTATCAGTAGGTACTGTTGCGTGCGATGAGTGAGTGCGCCCGAGACCCAATCTCCTACTTCCTACCTTTTGATCCCTTCCTTTTTTTCCCATCCCATCCCTTGGGTTGGCAACGTGCATGTGATACTTCAAGTATCGCAAGCGTTCATAGGTAGCGGTGAATGCTTACCGTATTGCTTGTTTGCAAGCCGTAATGATATATAAAAAGAAAAATCCTTGGCAAAGCCGCGGGCTGAAGCTAGTTTCTACTATTCGTAATAATATCGAACACGGGTTCCTAAACTAAATCGATAGGGTAAGATTTATTTATGCATTTAGATGTAAGATTAATACGTGATGCCCTAGATGATCTCGGAATCGTGGCTCACTGTTTATTTGATATTTCCTATTGATATTTAACATTTCCAAACTGGAAAGGGACCTTTTAATTTTATATATATCAGGTTATTGTTTTGTTTTGATTTAAATGGTTTTAAACAGTGTGCCCTAGACGTAGAAGTATACTATAATAATTATTATTTTGAATTAGTAAAACGTTGGTGTTTTCCGCATGAAAGGCTGTATCTTTTCGCAGATTCTCATCTTAAAGTAACATTATCCGTAGCGTAGCGTGTTCCGATTCGTTCGATAAGGCATAAACACCCAATTAACTTAGGCTATGATTCTCAATGGGTTAAGAGAGTGAGGTCTCCCTTGTTTCGCCCGTTGCGACGCGCTCGCACCGTCGGGAGTCTTTTGAGTAGAACGCGCTCAGATACGAGTAGCTTTCGCTCTAAAGACGGAACCATTTTTGAGCTCCCGCGAAGGCAGAGTCTTTGTCACGGTCTCAGTTTTCGGTCCATAGTGTCACGGCTAACATGATCATCAACTTGAAACTGTATCTTTTGAATGAACAGTCGATTGGCCAACCATTAAGCATCAATATAAGCTATGAGCGAGACTGCCTCGACGGTTGCGGGTTCGATTTCCGCTCGGCCAGATGTTTGTTAAAATTTCTGTCTTGGTCTCGGCGTTTGTCCGTGGGTCTATCCACCGGTTGTTATCACATAACATCTGATAATAATGGTTAACTCTTGATAAGTAAATTGCTGTTATCCTATGAGTTAATGGTTCGCCCTTAGGGTTGCGGAGGTCAGATGGCAATCGCTCTGTGTAGAAAACTAGTAACCTGTCAAATCCGGATAAGAGTAATAAGCAGACCCTGGGTAAAATAAAATACCGGGAATAATGCTAGGACGAAGAAGATATGCTATGAGTGTATTCTCGCAATATTATCACAATCGTTTATAAAAGATGTCTGACAAATAATAGATAGCATTGAACAAAACTAAGATAACAGTCTTAATTACTCAAAAACAAATCTTATCTCGTCTCAATCGCGCTATAGTACTTATATTTCTCTTTGTATGGCTTAGAGAACAAGCGTCAGCGATTTGAAGCAAATCTATTCTTGAAAAATAATCATTTGAATACTAATAATGTTAGGAAGCATACTTTATTTAAATGTTTACTGCTGTTAACTCTATTAGCCTCAAAAAGGCCTAGCCTGGGCTGGGCTGTGTCCAGATACCTCGAGTTTATACGGATTTCATCATCAAAGATTCCTGATTTAATCAACGACATAAAAAAATATATTAACCACGATCTTTACACCAAACGAATGCATCTATTATATTACTATCTTCTGCCAGCGGCTTCGGCGCGTCAATATAAATAACTTTTTAATGACTCATCTTAAACCCAATATAAATATTTTTCCCCATACAAACTTTCATCTATTTCCTCTCCAAGTTATATTTTTGCAACAAAATGCAGCCTATAACCGTCTTCATGGTCTCATCTACATATATCTAGGCTAAGAGTCATCAGTTGCTTATTGTTGTAATCTTCACAAACTCACACTTTGGCATGCATAAAATTAGTAAGGATTATAAACAATAACACAATTAAAATCAAATATTAAATGTAAAAAGCATTACACTTATTTGTTGAACGCCAGAGTCTACCACCGGCTCCAAAATTACACCTCTACCCGGGAAGAACCGGCGAAACAAACTCAAAGGATTTTTTTAAAATACATATTTTTTTAATTGTCTAATTTGTTACATTCAAATATACTGCGGGCTTACCACTAACTTTTAGTAAGAATTCTATTCAATTTTGACAGTAAAACGATGTAAATCTTATATAAACATGACGTATAAATATACAGCCACGATATGAAGTAACGATGTGACTCAGTTTTTGACATGTTTCTGGTATATGAATCGCAATAAGAGTTAATGGTAAGTCCTCAGAACGCTGAAAAGCCTGAAGAGATAGTCCAATATAATAACCTTTACCACACAAGCGTTCTTTTACGGTTTTTTTACTCTACAGTATATTTATTCTCCTTTAAATTTCACTCCACGTATTACCACACGCTGTAAAGCCAGGGCGTTGTTGACAGGTGTTAAATCGAAAGAGAAATGAACGCATGCGCTTATAACTATGATGCAATTAGTTGAATCATTATTATTGAATAGCTTTACGTTCTTTCTAAGAACTTTTGCACAGGTTTTATAGACTTTGATAACCATAAAACGAGTATTAAAGTCTTTTTAATTTATATATTACGAGGAAAATTGTATTAAAGACTATATCTATCGATACGAGTTTTGTTGATTTCCTTATTCAACGGGTGTGATTTTTTAAATGTGTATTGCTGTTGGCCCTTCTGGCCTTGACAGCGTCAGCGGGCGGGGGAGCCGAGTACTAAGACCATGCAAAAGCCGTGAAAAGAGAGCCCTCGCAGAGACTCAACTTTGATTCCGTCATTACGATGCCTCCTGCGAGGCTGAGTCACGGCTAAGAGCGTTATCGGGAAAGGAGGACCTGAACCTTATTACTAAACCTACGGATCCGTCCGTACGTCCCTAAAACCGTCTGTCTGCTAGATCTTACAAACCCTAATAGGTTACCGCTATAACAAAAAATACAAAAAAAAATTAACTAAAAACTTGATAGTGTTTTTTATACGGCAGTACGAAACCCTCTATGTGCAATAGACACCCACTTGGCCGATTCTTTACTTATTCAATTTTTCGTTTTAATGCTGAGTTTCTATTGAATTATTTCTCGTTCTCGCATTTAACGTTTTCCAACTAGCCCTTTCACTGAGTTCCTGTGTCAATCCTTCACAACGAAAGCTATTCACACTGATTGCAAGTAAATCAATGTCGTCCGTATATGTATAGTCTGTGTCCGAGATAGTGTCTACATTTACAAATGGCAATATTTGTCGTCGTTTGTATTTACGATAAATAATATAACTGAGCAATTAAAAATATTTGACGACGTTGTGGCACAGCGGTAGCGAACCTGGCTTAAGCGCCAATGGTCGCGGGTTCGATTCCCGCTCGGAGTAGATGTTTGCATTGATACATACGCTACACACTCAACGGCCCCCATTCGGATAGTTATATCCTGTGTCGGGGGCCGGAAACATACACAATGACAAGGACAAACACACCCAGCCCGGAAAACATGCCTGTGTGGTCAATACAGACATCTGCTCCGAGCGGGAACACAATGTCATTTGCATACATACATGTAGGTTTCCGGTCTGAGTGTGTTTGTCCTTGTCATTGTGTGTGATTCCGGACACAGGATATCACTATCCTAATAGAGGCCTTTGGGTACTTATTTTTAATAACATATTTTTTATCTTTGTGCATACTAACCATATCGATATACACATACAGTTAAAGCCACGTGCAAGATCACTAAAAAGGTATGCATCAATTCGAAAAGCGTGTCCATATAATAATAATACTCAAGACTTAAAACAAAAGGCGTGTCCGATTCGAGTATCCGTCATAAATCCACATTAAAGAATTAGATGCCGCACGCCCCACAACTTCGTCTCAACATCTTAACACGACCAATTAAAAAAGTCATCAGCAAAGGAATCTGTGAATACACCTGACACGACAACTCTACATGGCAGGTTAATGTAGGTTCACACGTGAACCTCAGGTGAGAGCGATCCACCGGCGGCAAGGCCGAGAAACACAGATCTAATTGAAACTGAACCTAATACAAATGTGATAAGGTCAAGATTCCCATGACCGTGGTTGTAGAGTACAATTAAGAAAGTATCCGATAAGGCTCTTGGTAGGTTTTTCGAGAAAGGATCTTATAAGGATGTATTAAAGGTTGTTTTGTTTTGTTCGATTTCGTCGGACCGGTTGGTTCGGTCGCGAACTTTTACCTATAAATTTGTGTCGGCTAGCTGGCATGAAGCAGCGGGCGTGCTGTGTCTAGGAGCGTTGTATGACGTCTAAACAACAAACTTATAGCGTTTATATACAAATAATACACAATACAAAAGATAAACAAATTTAACAATAAAAAGATATAAATTAAATCTTTTAATTGCGAAAAACGAATTAAAACATGTTAAGAAATGACCTACAAAAGTTAAGTTTTTATACAAAACGCAATCGCTTATGTTAAGGGTCAAATAAATGATACCACTTCGCTTATGCATTTCACAACGAGTCAATTAAAGCTGGCATCGTCATTACATGGTTTATTCTCTTACTAATTTATATTAAACTCTTACCAGCAGAATATGTAAAGCTTTTCAATAATTTCACAAAAAAAAAACTAATATTGTATAATCATTTTTATATCTTAATCATGTGTTCTAAAAGTCACCTCATAACCACGATAAGAGTCGAAGCACACCTCGGAATACTGTCTACTAAATTTAATACTAAGAAGCCTCCTGCCCGTTTGCCCTCTCTTACATAAAAAATGTGATATTTTAAAGTGTTACAACAATAATAATTAAAAATGGATGCGTGTACTTATGTACGCGCATCAGAAGTTATACTTCTTTGGCATCATTAAAAAACAATTTTTAATTGCATGCAAATAATTTAAAAAAATAATTACGATAATATAATAAAAGGACTCAAAAGGAAAGGAGAAAGATAGTCAAAAGAGCTCAGCTTAAATTTGAAAAATTAAACGAGACTTAATGAGCGGTTTTGCGTACAGCTTAACCTGTGAATTTTGTGTAACCCTTAAGCGCGCGCATCTTAAAATTTCACTTTCACAATTTTTTCATAACGCGCCTAAAGAAGTATAACTTCAATAAGCAGTCAAGGTCACTTCTGACAGAAATAAAAAGTAGAAATTTTAGATCAACTGTTTTATTATAGCATGCGTGACGCGAATCCATACCCTTTTAAAAATCGCTAAGGCAGATACAATAATTTTCACTTGATCAATATGTATTATTTCAGACGGTGATATATTATTTTAAAAAATCATCAACTGATCTAAATCATCAAAGCTCTTCGGCATGCATACGAATAAATTAATGAATTTATTCAATTAAATATACGTGATATCTTGAAGTGTAACATTACACATCTCCAGGGATGATCAGAATATCATCACAAAAATAATATAGGATCAATTATAGGGAACTGATTTCAGTAGTATTATATATATTTCATACATGTTAATAGGTCATCCTCATTCATAAATAAAATAAAATTAATTTACTAGTGATCCGTAAGTGCAAACAAAAAAATACTAACGACGTTGTGGCGTAGCGGTAGCGAACAGTAACATACGCCACAGGTCGCGGGTTCAATTCTCACTCGGAGCATATGTTTGTGACCATGCAGGCATATTATCCGGTGTGAGTGTACTTGTCCTTGTCCTTGTATGTGTTTCCGGATACAGGATATAACTATCCTAATAGGGACCGTTAAGTGTCTAGCGTTTATTTATTTATTTACTCTCTCCTTCTGTAATCATTGTCTCCTTTAACGTATCATAATTGTGTTTCTATAAAATCAAATCGAGGCCTGTTGTGGTTCAACAGTAACGAACATTAACCGCTAATAATTGTCACAGGTTCGATCCCGCTCGGTACATAGATTTGTATTGCCCATACAAGCATGTATTCCGATCTGAGCTCTACTTGTGTTTGGGTATTTCCAGTGTTCCGTTTAGTCTTTATTATTATCATAAATCGATTTGATACTAACTCATTAAACATTAAAACATTAAATCCAAATAATATTGTACGTGTATGCCTGATAGTACATTTGATAGTATTTCTCTTCGAATATAATAGCGATGTGAAAGTTTCACGTCCCATATATCCACTAGATTTAATACCTTGTACCGCGTTCATTTAAATGTCAAGTCATCCCAAACCATATAGGAATTAGTTAAATATCTAATTTATTATTTCCATAAACAACTACTTTCATATTTTTTCATTTCATCTTAATAATTATGATTAAAATTGTACTTACCTGGATGAAATCACTGCGGTACGATGGTACAGAAAAATTGTTATTAGTAGTGAAAATTATTAAGAAAAGTGCACACAAGTGCAAACAAACACGCACAGACACACACACATACATAAAGATTATGGTCACCAACATGAAATAATTATCAAGTTAAGTAAGTTCCTTAAGAAGCATAAAGACAGAAAAACAGGCGACGTACGCTTAGTAATAGCGTCACGTTTTATTGCAGATAGATTGTTAAAGAATCAAAATTGACATTACAAGCTTTTTAGGTAAAAATGACCTTTTATAATTTAAATGATAATTAAGGTTTTCCTTTTTAAATAATTGTATAAGATTAGAGTTGCTTTCACCGTTAGCTTCAACGTTATCAGACCTTCGGTAACTAAAAGCAAACGTAACAAATACGAGACATTAGTAAATGATAGTAACTGAGACATTTATTACATCGTAAGAGGTTATTTATAACAATTAAAATCATTTATTTCAATGATAACTTACAAAGAATCTAACTGATATTATAAATATGAAAGTCTGGATGCATGGGTATTTGTTACTCTTTTGCGCGAAAATTAGTGGACATATTTGAGTGAAATTTAGTACACACATAGCTTATTACCTGGATTAACATATAGTTTAAATATTGGGCTCCTGTAGGATCATCAAAAATATATAACGCGTGCTTACACAGCTAATAATATTATAGTTTTCATTTTTGAGGAGCATTGCCGTTTTGACTAATTATAGAATATCTTTGTTAAATCGCAGTAGGTACGCTGTTGTTTTTCGTTCAATAAGTAAGTGGGAGGCAGAAATCTAGTTTGCATTCTTTTACCTTTCTTCCTCCGATGGTATTGCAAGCGTTCGCAGAATATAAAGACTATATAATTTATAAGTATCATATGCATTCGACTCTCTTTACGTGGATTTAAAAATAATGTTCAGAGAGAAATTTATATAAGAATAGTTTTTTTGCAGTCTAAAATTTATTTTTCTGCCTCGAAACAATAACTCTTTTCGGAAAGGCACTCTGTGTATTGTTGATTATCTGAAGCACAAAGCAGCGTGAAAGCTTTACAAGCAAACACCCATTAACATTTACAATATTCATTTAGAATTCAGGTTACTTAGCACGAAATAATAAAATAACTTCTAGTGAAAAGTACGGCTAATCATGATAAAAAATTTCAACCAAAAACAACAAAAATGCAATACCTTTTCATCCGGCGCGTCAATACGTATACTTTATATTTCTTATGAGTTTAGTGTGAAAACGCACTTACATTTACTCGTAAGAGCTTATTTTTTATGCACCCCAGCCACGCGTTCGGAAGTGTGGCTGGTAATGTTTATATGAGGTTACATTCATAAGCGCGAGCGATAATCAAAAAAAAATCTTTTGTCAAAAAAATTTTCAAGTAATTGTTTCAATTTGATCTATTTGATCTATTTGCAATAACTTACTTTACTCTGCCAGTGTAGTTAAGAATTTGCTAATAATTTAAAAAGATACATTTTAGGCATTTTTACTTATGTTAAATACAATGCATAAAAAAAAACTTTTGCTCTAGCGAGGCCTTGACCCCTCGGTGACGTTGTCAAGACTGTTAGGGCTAACAGCAATACATAATCATAAAAAAAAGAAAAACTGAAGATTTTAAGCCACTCCCATAATAATAAATAAACGCTACACACTCAACGGCCCCCATTAGGATAATTATATCCTGTGTCGGGAGTCCGGAAACATTCACAATGACAAGGACAAACACAACCAGACCGGAAAACATGCCTGTACGATGAATACAAACATCTGCTCCGAGCGGGAATCGAACCCGCAACCGTCGAGGCTTAAGGCAGACTCGCTACCCACAACGCCACAACGGTGTCAAAATTCATAATAATAATCTTACCTCCCTTGACCATTCTCAATTCAAGATATTAAATTTTTCACTATAATTTTTAGACAAGCGTTTTCAAAAGTTGAATCGCTCCGCTTTACGCTTCGCTCTATATTAGTTAAATGTCAACGTTTTACTTTAGCGAAGTGTGTACGATATTTATTGTATCGGGAGGGGTCAACGTGTAAAAACCTCGGATTAATAGATTGCTTTTGGCAATCGAGATATATAGTTTGTTTTAGAATTGCTTATTACTTTATCTACTTTCAAATATTTTGTTTGTATTGGTAGAAAAATATCGATTCTATATTTCTCGATAGGTACTTTCATGTATTTTCTTCTTACATAATAGGTTGCATTTATTTTCTTCTTACATTGCAAAGAAACCATGTTTTTATAAACAAATCAATTATTATTACATTTATGAAACGGTTGGACTGTTCTAAATTATTAATTACTAATAACTCTTGATTATCATTTTTCATACAAATGTAACAACAAATACGTAAACCTACGTAATCGCTTTGCTCATTTTGATTAAATGAATAATAAATTTTATTATCTATATAATATTCTCTATTGGTATTATCCTAGAATACTATCGTTACCAAAGATATCCCTAAACTTTACAAAATAACTTAATAATTTAACGCGAGAGAATCGTATAAATCGAAACAATTTTTAAATTACGTTAGAGCCGAGACACGCAATTTTTAACTATAATACGTAACGTTGATATAAACTTTTCATAATGAAAGAAGATATTTAAAATTTTAAACCATTTTACCTGTAATTCAATTAGTCTAGACAAAAATGAGTTATTACCGCGGTACTCTTCATTAATCTTTACTGTCACTAATTAATATAACTCAAACAAGCTAGTACGAATATTTTAATATATTAAGTATTGCATCGCAGTCAACTTAAATTAATTTAAAGATTAATTCACCTTAACTAGGAAATTAAAGATAAAAATTTAACATTAAAAAAGGTAATTATCGTGTCCATCTTATTTTAAATGATTTCTTAATTAGTTATGTGTTATATGGTGTTGATTTGATAAATTTTCATCGTAAATTAGGTGAGGTGTCGATTTGTTTAATTTTCGAAAGCGATTAATAAAACAGAGTTAAATTTATTGATAGTGTATCAACTTAAAATTGGATGTGTTTTTATCTTAAAAATGCATTTTGTCTTTAAATTTATTAAAGATTATTTTTATTAATGACTTTTTTAATCTATGTATAAATTTCAGAATAGAATAATTACAATAAATGAAATCTACTAATTCTTCAATTCTATTCTGAAATGTCTCGTAATATTACAGTAAGAAAGTAATTTATTTTTTTAAAAGTAAAGGATATTACTAACCTTATATTATACACCTTTAGAACGAAAACGCCACAATTCAAAAAATGTAGTTAACAACGTAAAATTACTTGAAACGAAATTCTTCATGTTACAATAGTCAAAACATAGCCATATTCGAGCCTAAAGAGACAATAAGAAAATATAATATAGGTACGAAAGTCCAGGTATCAAAATTTTAAAACTTATTTTGACGATTCCCAAAAAATTGCATTTTGAGTTACGTCGTTTTCGTTCTATAGGTGCGATTCGATGATTATTATATTATATTTATATAATTTATATTTGAAATGAAAAATGGAAAATTGTAATTAGAACTTAGCGTCCAAATATTTCGTGCTTAAAAGCAGTCCATATATTTTTGCTTGAATTTAGCATTTAATTTAACCTTTTTACTTTGATGAATAAAAAGCATTTTTCGAATTCCGTACAAGCTAATTCTTTAATTTAAATAAACATAAACGATTTTTTAAACACACCTCAAACGTACAAAGCGGGTCAGATTTCATGGCTTGTATATTCAAATGTGAATTATTATAACGTCGGATTGCTATCAGGTTGATCATTGATGTGTTTATTAAATATATACCGTCAACAGATAAACAAAAGACGGAAAGTAAATAAATAAACATTTTGTTTAATTTATTAAGTTATATTTATATCAAAATGATTTAATGAAAATACTGAGTGTTTTAATTTGTAAATTTTCATTAAATTATTATCTACTACTTATTTTATTGAACATAAAAAGTGAAAAAAATTCTAATACATAGATTTACTCAAATTATTACATAAAGATTTACACATTATGATTAAGCCATTCGTAAATACCTAAATATCTAATATCTAAAATGACTCCTATTTTGAATATTTTAAAATATAAATTATAAGTTTTTTTTTGCTGTCGCTACAAATAGTTGACAAGCGTAAACCACAAACACATAATACGCCTTCTTGAATTATCACATTTATATTCTCATTTCGAAGATAAATTTCACAAAGTCAAATAGAAATTTATAATTAATTGCAGATTATTTTGCACAATTCGATAGATTGATTGATAGGAAAAAATATTTAAATGCTAGCTATGTTTCGTGTTTTCACCTGTACTCGTGAAGATTTTTTTTTAAATAGTAGTTATAGAAGGCAAACCCAACTGCTATACACCAGCCATTAATCATTTCAAAACAATATGTAATTCCCGCAATTATAATGAAACATCATTTGTTAGAAATAGATATACATTTACATTTGAGGCGTCGGGATGTGACGACCCCATCGCCCGCTGTTGGGATAACCTCTGTCACAACAGAGATTATTCCACCAGTGCAATCAGTCACACTGGTGGTAGGTCTTTATTGCAAGAGGCCGGCTAGGTAGGTACCACCGCAGTGTCCAATATTCTGCCGCCAAATAGTAGTGCTTAGGCACTACTGTGTTCCAGTTTGAAGGGCACTGTACGCTAGTGAAATTACTGGGCGAACGAGATTTAAGAACTAATATCTCGAGGTTGGCAACGCGCGAGTGGCACCTACTAATGGTGCTGCAAGCGCTCATAGGCTGCGGCAGCCACTTACCATCAGGTGGCCCGTATGCCTGTTTGCCAACTTCTAACATAAAAAAAAAAAAAAAAAATACATACAAAAAGTCGAAAAACATAACCCTTTTTTTAATCCAGTTAATTAAAACTATAATTATGTCAATTAAATATACAGCCAATATTGGGCCAATCTTTACAGCCAGCCTCTTGACCAACATTGGTCAACACGGCCAACACTAGTGCTATTGACGCGAAATGGCCTGATTTATCACGCTCCAACCCCCAGAATGAATAAAGAACTATCGCCCTGGGCGAGCCATTTGTCTCTATCCTTTAAGGAAAATGGAAGATTTAGGAGCTTTTTACCACGAATACGTAACAACGTACATTTCAATAAAACGCCTATAGTCCATCATTATGGTAAAATATGACAGATACAAATAGATCGCTTACAACCAATAAATGTTGCCATTTTTTATTTTATCCGTAAATGTTTTTCAACAGTTCATGAATAAAAACTCCTTAATAAAATTCAACAGTGTTATTCGTAATTCATTGGTCTATTTAGCACAGTAATTAATTATGATCAAATCGTAAAACTTTTTATATGAGATAATATTACAATATTTAAGTCAAAATTAAGAATTAGAGATAATATTTCGTAGAAATATCCGGTCGTACAGATAAAAATTCTTCGTCGCCTTTTTATCTTATTAATAGCATTATTTATCACATATTCAATAAAATCGTGCAATTTCCCTTATAAATATTAATGAACTTACCTAATTCACCAATTTTTTTTAAATATTGTGATAGACTATTTGAAACACAATTTATCGAACATGAAATTTCCATTTATTATATAAAATTATAAACTACAAGAAGTCCCCACACATCAGAGTATGATAAAAAAATCAGTCCAAAACATAGGAAACTATTTTCACCCAGCAAAAAATGTTTCCCGCCTAAGATTTATGACTTCGATCGGCCCCCGCATAAAACGCGGGAAATGAGGTGTTGCCGCCATGTTTTATTTTTCTACTTTTTTTTTTAAATAGAAATAAATTTTTACTGCTCAATTAATTTCACCAATTCCGTTCATATAATTCGACTATATAAAATATAAATTATTTTAAGTCATTTAATTTTTAATTACATTCTTCTTCTTATCTGACGACGTTGTGGCGCAGCGGTAGCGAATCTGCCTTAAACGCCACAGGTTGCGGGTTCGATTCCCGCTCGGAGCATAATATGTTTGTATTGACCATACAAGCATATTTTCCGGTCTGGGTGTATATGTCCTTGTCATTGTGAATGTTTCCGGACCCCCGACACAGGATATTACTATCTTAATGGGGGCCGTTGAGTGTGCAGCGTTTATTTATTTATTTATTTATTTATCGGGTCATTTAATTTTTAATTACATTCTTCTTCTTATCGAGTGGTTAGTGGCTAACCAGAGTTCTTCAGGTCACCCGTATAGGCTTCTCACTTGACTTTTCTACTATTGTTAAATTGATAACATTTTTGCCGGGACCGACATTTTACGTGCCCTCAGAAGTACATTACCTATTGAAAACCGAAATAGGCTGAATGTCATCAACATTTGGTTTTCATATATAGAAAAAACTTTCTGTCTGTGTTTTGCAACCAATTTGATTGCAAGCTTATTACATACAGTAGTATGCGCAATTCGCGGTCACTCAATAATAATAAAAAGGTCCTCCACACATTCGCGTCACGTTCGCCCCGATGTCGCCCAGACCATTGCTGAAATTGATACACATTAGGCATTTACAACTACTATGCAGTTATAATAACCTTTATCGCAAAGATTTAAGCCTTAAATTCCCTCGATACAAAAGACTTTTCTCTTTGCATAGACGTCCAATAATCGTTGAACTCCGGTGCTAGGAGTAAGAGCTGAGATTTCGTACGACCTCAAGGGCCTTTTACCGTTGGTGTATCGTAAGCTTTTTGCTTCTTGACCACGATGTTTTATTCCCTGAAAGCGTCTGGCCGCCTGGTACCAATTGCTAGAAATATTATTAAGTACGAAAGCGTGGGGGCGGTCAATAGAATAAAAAGATGGCTTCTTTAAAAGGATGTGTATAGTTCGTGACATAAAAAGCGACTCATTTTACTTATAGAAAACTTCATCCATTTAGTCAGGTGATTTTTTCTTCTATTTTTTTCTCCTTTTTTATGGATAAAATATTTATATATTTTGGCTTAATGCTTATATTGATAAATTTTATTGATATTAATTATGCTTAAAATCAAGATTGGATACAAAGAGAAACAAGACGTAGGCGGTTCTTAGGGCGGCTCTTAGTGATATACTATGGTTGTACTGAGCAATAGTACTAATTAATTTCACACAGATAAAAATGATATCTAATAACAGCAGGATAGGTTTAAAAATAATAAATAGTCAAATTTACTCATGGCAATACTTATTAATTCATTTTGACAGGATTCTTTGAATAGGTATAATTAAAAAGGTAATTTTGAAGACAGTGATTATTGTTAAGTTTACTGACAGTAATTGAATGCATTTTTGTTATTATTTGAGTAGTTTTAATTTTTTGCAAGATTTGAAAAATTTTTTTTTTTGCTCTTGGCGCATTTTTTAGTTTTTGTTTGATTTTTTAATTACTAAAGTATTTTTATTTATTTTGTGATCGAATGTGATTAGAAACAGCTTTAAAATGTAATGTTTGTGTCGTGCATAATTTTTTATTTGTTTTTATAAAATTAATTGTACTTTTTTATTTTGCTTTTTTGCATGCTCGCTTACTTAAATTCATAAACAAATATCGCACCGTTAGAATGAAAACGACGTAATTCAAAAGCAATTTTTGTGTATCAACAAATACAATATTGACACCTGCACAATCTTTCGTATAATATATCTTCTTGGTTATTTACATCAGTTATTTATGCTCAAATATGGCTATGTTTGAACTAATGTTACATTGAGAATTTGTTTCGATTTAAGTCATTTTACGCTGACAACTAAATATTCAATTAGTTCTGTCATTAGTTGTGCCTTTTTCGTTCTAAAGTTGCGTGTTTGTCATGATTTTCATTTATCTTTATATTTTCATAAATGCTATGAAAATATGTAACATTATGTTGCATGTGCATGCGCTTTCATAACTTTCCTAGCATGTACAGTGTACATGCATGCACAATTAGCTGTGTCGGTTACTCTCGGTGGTGGTCTCTTTTAACACAATACTAACCATTTCTTCTGTTCTGAGCAATTCACCCAAAGTAACCAGGTCACTGTTGCACATACTAACGTCTTCGATGGATCATTTACACGTAAGTTGGTTTCTTTCTCACTCTAACATGTAGTATATTGAAAGAAAACTGTTTATACTGATTTTTGATTTAACTTGATAATAGAACTTTTTTAAAATAAGTGTGGATCATTGACATTAAATAAACAGCCAATTTTTTAATTAAATTTTGATAATAGTTTTCTTTCAAATCATTAATTTAATTTATTATTATTTTATAATTCAAGGCATTTTTTTATAATACGGTTATTTAAATTAGAATTTAATAAATATTTGTGCTACATGAGAAAATGCCTTGTATTATGTTAATTTTATTCACATTTTTAATTTTAATTTATTTAAGGCATTCTTTGGTTAGTTGAAAGTAGATTACGTATATTTTAGTTATATTCAACATTAAAAAAAGTATCGATATTTCTTATATAATTTAGATGAACTATTAATTATATAACGGACGAAAAATAGAAACTAAGAATTAAAATATAACCCATAAAATAATAATATCTTTTAGGGTATTTAAATTTATTTTAAGCTGACAGTATTTCTAGCACAGCCTTAAGACACAGCTTATTAACTATTCTAGTTTCTCTATACTAGTTTCTGACCTTTGTTTCCATCACGAAATGAACCTTTTCCCATTCATCCATCCATAATATTGTACAGACTCCAAATTTTTCAACCGGACTGATATAAAAGACTACTATAGAAATTTTGACTTCTATTATCTTTTTTAACAAAATATCTCATCAAATAAAACCTGAGGCATCGGACATTAATATTTAACTATTCGCATAATTTTCGTAACAGCGAGTAGCATAGCTAACCCTGCAAAACCGTGGCGGGTCGAACCGACCCCGGTACGAAAAGGGGCTAATAAGTGAAACAGAGATTTATGAGTACAGAGATATGCAAATAGAAATTTGCGGTCCCCGCCGATAAAAGACGTCTCTCCCCGTGGGGTTCTGTTTGTCCAACTGTCGGGGATGACGGCTTATAATTATTTCGTATCGTATAACTTTGTGATGAGCGTATATCAATTTCCTCGGGTTTTTTTGGTAATGAATTCATTTTAGAGTTTATACTTCGTTGTTCATATTGTAATAAATTGAGTATTAACCTTGAAAATTTAAAAAAAAATACGATACAGACTAATTTCTACAGTTTTTTAAGGTTAATAAAAATTAACATCACATATGCTACGTACTTAGCGGGCATTACTCGGATAGTTATATTGGGGTTCAAAAACACCCAAACACAAGCATACCCATCAAAAATAGAACATACACGCTGATGCAGGGTCAATACAAAAATCGACCTCGATCGTCATTGTTAATTCATCTATTAATTGCATAGTGAAATTCAAAACAAATCGAAGCATCGCTCAACTCACAGTAAAAGATAGACAGATAAAAAGATACTCAATTTTATAAATACTTAATTTATTTTAGTATGTATAATTATTATTGTATATAAATGCAATTGGTCAGCACAACTTTAATTTATGTGAACTCGTTAAGAAAAGATTCTGTTATCTCGTTAGTCACGTCATATAGATAAGGGAAACCTTAATTATTTTGATCCTACCAAGGGTGCTGTTTTCTTAAATTTATTATATCTTTAATATATTATTTTTAAATGTGGTATGAATGAGGTTATCCACGGAAGTATTTCCTCTAAAAAATATGAACGTGAACTATCAGAATAGGTATTTGTCACTTTTAGAGACCCAACTCCCCACCTGTTGTCCCTTTTTGCTCGATTCTATTTCTTCTTCTTTTCCACCATCCCCCATATAATCTGCTGATACAACATTGGGTGATTCTGCTGTTACTGCCAACAAAGGCGTCATTAACTATCATAAAGCAGACCATACGTATCTTTCTTAAAAGAAGAGCTATTTAAATAAATGATCTTATGTCTTACAAAGTTACAACATAAATAATCATCTAATTCAATCAATACATTTAAATATTAAAATTTTCAAATACAGAATAAATGCACTTTTATTTATAAATAAATATGTATATGAGTTATCCTCAAGCATTCTGAACCTAAATATTCTGAAGTGACTCGGTTCAAAGCTGGTAAATATTTATTGAAATTTGTATAGCGTTATGAGATCCAAACGTGAAATGAAAACAAACTAAACTGCAGGAACTTGTCATACTTAATCCAACACCACTGTTTGCTCATTAGAGAACGAGGGACACATTTGTCGTATATTATATTCGTAAGTGGATTTGTTAATAAAAATATAAATCAACCTAAGTTCTGTATGTAGGATACGCAAAATGCAGAAGTGCTGTGATTACAGATAGTTAACCCTTATACTTTAAGGTGTTCTGTTGTATACATCTCCTCCTTGACCAGATTATTACAAATTTTAAAAATTTTACAGGGAAATCGAAATAAAAAAATATTGATTTTGATTTAAAATTTGTGAAGTATTTAAATTTGTATGAAATATTATTTTTACCAAAGTAAAAGTAGATCCATACTACATAGGCCGGGTGTCAACAGAGTCCATCTGTTTCCATGACCGCGTCTAAATTTTCATATGCATATGACGTATTGATATAGCATCCGGAACCCTCTTGTTGATACTGACCAACGACCTAACGAGCTGCGACCACATGAATATTCATCAGCCACACTGATACAAGGAATTAATTAATTTTGTTGTCGCTCGTCGCCCGACTATTTGACATTTCGGATGATACCAATTAATTGCGAATGCAATACGAAATTATGTACTACTAGTATTTGTCAGTTAGTGTTTCAGGTATAGATAAACTACGATAACATTTTCAAATTACTGTTTCAATGTGTGTAGTTACATCCTTAAGAAGTCTTCAGTGGCGCCGGCAGTTTTTTTGTACAACTAATCATAACTAGCCGACCGTGCAAGACAACGCATGTGTCATTTTCATAGAGTACGTCGGTGCTGCGCCTAAATAATTATAATTTTAATTGATGACGTTATCGATACTCACATAATTCGTTGTAGCACTTTCAGAAACATATTCAAAACTTTTTAATTATGGAGGGCGTGACATGTTAGCGTAGTTTATCTATATGTAAGTTTCTTTGATTCTTTGATTGGCTCCATTTTCATAAGATTGTTTAATGCTTATAGTCACAGTTCAGCGTACAAAGATTGTAACATGCTTTCTCAATAAACTCATAAGAAGGGAAAAAAATTTGGGTAGCAGTGGACAACTGTTACTTCATGCGGGCAATAAATTAATTTGAATTGAAATCAAAAGTTAAAAATTGACCCATAACAGTGGTCGAGCAGCTGTAATTTCAATAAAAAATCTAATTTGGGCTTTAAATCGAAATGATGACTTATAACAATTGCCATTATTTCAGAATGCAATAATCTCTATTCATCTCGATTACATGGGGTGTGGACAGTATTATATAATAATAGAAATAATTATAGTAATGGTTTGAAAAGTGTGGTTTAAAACTTTTTTTCGCGTGGCGAGTGTAGGGTTACTAATCATAGGTCCACAGTTTTTTATTGTGGCTATATATTACTCTATCCCCTGGTGTTACGCTTGTGTCAAAGTTGTCATAAAACGCTTTTGTTATATTCCATCGATATTCATTAGATGTTTTTACTATTGTGAAACTATGCATTTCTTCAATATCTACGGTAAGCATTATAGCAATATAGATTTGTGGTTATTTAATTGTGCACTTCTACCACATAATTGTATGTAAGTCTGAGTAGTTAGCACAGTAAAATTATGTTTGTTTTTCGCGGCTTTACTCGCGTGATTTTAGATTTTGGGAATCAATTTATGTTGTTATTATAGGTAGCTGTGTAGGTTGACGCGCAGGTTGTGTACTCTAGGCAACGTATTACAATTTATTCATGTCAGTATGCCAAATGATTATAACGAACGCTCCTCTGAAAGTTTTTTTTTATATCTCGACAACAATACTATTTTATTTATAGATATAAAGTATGCTCTAAGTCCTTTTCTGTACCTGTGACTGCATATGCAGTAACATGATGATCGGTTGAGTAATTAATAATAAACAAACCATCCAATTCAAATTTGCATTTATAATATTACTTAGGATCATTTTTATTTATTGTTTAGTTTATTAAGATGTTAAAAGGCGAACCTATATCCTCAAAGACGTCATTCAATTATGTGTATATTATTGATACTTAAATAATACTACGTAAGCCGTTTTAATGATCTAATAATAAAAGTGTGAAATTAGATGTTCACTCATCGATTAGCGTTCACAGTACAGGGTGTCGACTCCGGCTTCAGTGACGTGTGTAGATACGATTATCTGAAACCCTTAGGGAGATGCAAAAAACGTGTATATAAATATATGAGGGATAAAACAGAGATATGTGTACAAGTCAAGTTGGAGTTTTATTAAAGACTAGTAGCGTTTTAGCACTTTGTTATCAAATTGACATTGGCTGTATTCGAAATATTTGAATGTAAACAATTGATTATTTATTTAATTTAATTTATCTTTAACATTTATATGCACATTTACTTTGTACCCTCTTTTATAATGTGATCGTTAACTATGCCATAGCTCACACTCCTTCGCGAGCGTAACATGGTTAGAAATTAGTATATTTCTCTTTAAATATTGATATAAAGAACACTTCAAATATTTGGAATTATTTGAAAAGAAATTTAATTCATTAATTACATTAAAAATTATTGCAGTTCTGCGCAGATGGTCACAGATAGGGTTTGACCTTATACATTTATTATGTAAACTATTTTGATACTACATTTTTTTTCGCGTAGTAAATGATATTTTATTCATAAATGAACTTTACACGATGTCGCATTTCTTAACAGCTCACAACACCGAAATAAAAGCAATGACTACCAGACTACTACATATCATTTTTAGTCTCAAAAATACGTCATCAATTATACTGTTTTAGTGGCAAAACTCGCGGCTAACCAGAGATTACGAATGAAGGGTCGAAACATCCCGCACTTAGTAGATTAGGGTTACGTCGGTTTATCAGTGGTTTGTTGTTTAGGTTACAGAGGATTAGGGTTACAAAATTTTTGCCACTGGTATTTTGGTATTTTTGCCACTGGTATATTGGTATTTTTGCCACTGGTATATTGGATTTTTGTATCAATAAAATATATTTTCAAATCAGTAGTATACTAATCCTTTTTTCTTTGTGATGTGTTATGTTCTTTACAAGAATGCTAGCTGCATTTCCCCAATCAATCGCAGTCCAATCCTTTTTTTTTTAAGAATATTATCAATGCTTTTTCAAGGCATTTCTAACATCTCTATTGCCCCTCCAAATAAGCTCAAGCTTGTGCTAGGATTGGGTACGACAATAGCCCAAGGGGATCAGGATCAAACCCATGACTCTCGCGTTAACGGAGCGAAGTTAGCCCTTTTACCGTTGAACTATTGGGGCTTAATATGTGTTTCTTGTTGGAGGGATTTTTCAATGCCTTATCGAAAAATTAAACATGAAATATCTCATCAAGGTGCGTATTTTGGATCGTTACAAAAACGAATATGTAAAAGGACCAATTCCGTTAAAAGCTCATTAAAAGTTGTTCGAATCGTTAATTTCACCGAGTCGTGATTTCCCGTTCAGTCGAAGTTTTTCTTTTGTGCCCGTTTAATTGTGGATCTCTACCGGCTGAATTAACCAAATGAGGGCGACACACCGCACCCGCGCCGTCTCCGTATTCTTTACGTACAATTGTGAACGTAAAACTTTCATCATTTTACATAGATTTTTATACAAAACTAAGTTCTGCCAGATGCTTTGCCCGCGTAAATAATAATTACAACAAACGTTAAACGTTTAACACTTTCAGAGGTGGATTTTTAGAAAATGTTAAAGCTCGTGTTTCTTTATCTTTAATTGTTCGCCAAAAACAAAGTTACATGCTTCTACTTGCCAAAATGACGGACATCCTATACAAAATTTCCACTTCTTATTTAACCTTTTAAGGGTTGAATTTTGAAAAATCCTTTCTTAGACCTCGTTTACGTTTTAAAAACAATACCTGTGAAAAAAATTCAGCATTCTAAGTCCAAGGGTTTAGGCTGGGCGTTGACACGTCAGTCAGGTCTTCTCTTTTTATGTGTATAGATTGGTGATAATCGGTATGCCTGTTGATAAACGGTCACTGTAGTATACTTATGCTTGCAATATTTTCACATTAATGTTACCGATCCAAGGGATTGAAAAAGTTTGTTGTCTCCTGCATTCCTTACTCATTGATCGAAATGTAAACATACTGCTACTTAAATCCAAATTTTTTATTAGTACTCTCCGGTTCGAGCTGGTCCATTTATGAAGAAAATTATAATGCTCTATAAATTGAACTTTAAATTGAAAACATTAAGTCAATTTTTATAATGCTTCAATATTTTACCAAGAATCCCTTTAAATTATCTCTAATTCCTGTTCCTCGTATAACTAATTAAAGAGACTGTAAAGATCATCTCATCAAGTAACATGAGCTTAAATTCCCTTTTATAGCTCGTCCATAGACAATAGATATCTCGGCGACTATCCTACATAAGCGCGGGAATGTACAAGACAAAAGGACGTTCGTGATCCGCGCATACGCTCACGATGCCATTAGCGGGCGCCGTGGGCGTAATTAAAGAGTTACAATACAGTACTGGCGAATTAAAAACAATTAACTTGAGCCCGAATTGAGCACAATGGCCGCACTGAGCACGACTGGACAAGAGCATGTTGAGCGTGAATTGCGACTGTACGCGATTGTACGAAGGACATATGTTTGAAAAAAAAATGGAAGTTTATCCACAGATTTAAAATAATATACAAAAAGTGTCATAACAACGGTTCATTTCAAAGCCGTATCAATAGAGATTGTAACAAATACTAATATATAAAAAAATTTAATTGGCCTTTGAAACAAAATGAAACATTGTCACATAACCAAAGAACGTTAAAATAACAATAAATTTTAGGAACTTTAGGAATAACTAAATAAATTTTAGGAATTTTAGGAAAAAGCTACGTTTGTGGAAATTAAACCCCATTTTAAAAGAAAATATAATAGATACATTTAAGTACATGACATTAAAAAATACATTTCCAAAACAAAAGGGAAAACCGAGAATCAATCGTGTCCTTTTACCGTGTTAATCGGCCCGTCAAATTAGGTTTCCACCGAGAAACTGCTGACTGGTACCGTTGAGGGGCGACGCCATTTTGATTTTTTTTTATTTTCGCTTTTCACGCCATTGTGCGTCTATTACCGAGCTTTATGTTAAGTTAGTTACGGTTGGCATTTTATTAATTTTTTTGAATTTTGTATTTTTATTTGTGTTAATTTGAGTTATAGTTGTGGAATGATTGCTTGAAATTTTTATCGTTTTTTTTGAAGTAACGTCATTTTACCGATTTTAAAAAGGATCAGTTTTTACTGTTCACTACCTTCAAATTGGTTCCAAAATTTTCACCAAAATCGATACTTAGCGTTATTACAAGGATATAACTTTTTTACATAGACAAAACCGAATTCAAAAAGAGAAAATAAATATTTTCGACAACGGAAATCATATAACATAGGGGCATTCCACGCGAAGCGAACAGGTAAAAAGGTCGATGTTTCCGATTTTAGTTATTTTTGATTATGTTATAGCTATGTATGTCCTCGATCAGTATACAATTTTTTTTTACTGTATGAAGTACGGTTAACGAGATACAGTGCTTTAAAAATTTGAGTTATCCTTAGGCATGCACTACTTCAAGTCCGATTATTCAGTTTTAAAAAGTGACAATAAAATAAATAAAGTAGTCGTATTTATTCTTGATTAAATAAGCTATTTAAATGCATTTTTGAATTTTCGGATGTTTTATTATTTTTTGGAAAAAATATGTTTAAATTTTTGAAACTTGAATTTCACAAAGTTAGACCATTTTAATTTTTTTTATTTTTTCCTACAAATAGCTTATAGTATATAGATAGTCCTTGCAAAGTTCTATAATGGGCACAAAAGTAGTTTAGGAGTTATATCAGTTAGTGTCGAAGCGGAGCGGCCGGCGCCCGAGCCGCGCCTACTAGCTGGCTAACGCGAAATTGCGAATCTTCCACTCGATATATTGTTTCAGTAATTAATTTTGCTTACAATATGTTTGTATTTTGATGTACTTAAAATTACAATAAAACCACATAACTATGTTTCGATAAACTGGTTTATTTACATACTTTAAAAAATTTATAATCTTTACTTTGACTCGTTCGTTTCATCATAAGTTTTCTCCCATGTTTTTTTATTACTGACGGGGCACCACAACACTTTAAAAATAAATTCAATTTTATAAATCTGTATTATTCCAAAAATGACTTTGGCTCAGAGGCAGAACTTCATTTCCATGCCACTTCCCACGGCAAAGGGCTGTGCGATGGTCTTGGTGGTAATTTAAAACGTCTGGCGATACGAGCTAGCCTGCAATCGGTGCCAAAGAAAGCCATCACAACACCCCAGAGGTTGTACGAGTGGGCTAAAACATCGATGCCCCAAACTAATATTTTTATGCTAAAAAAGAGACATCGAAGAGAACAGATTTTTTTAAAGTTGATTTGACTCCTCAATCACAATACCGGGCACAAAAATTCCATGCCTTCATTCCGACTGCTGAAGGTATTATGATGAAACGAACGAGTCAAAGTAAAGATTATAAATTTTTTAAAGTATGTAAATAAACCAGTTTATCGAAACATAGTTATGTGGTTTTATTGTAATTTTAAGTACATCAAAATACAAACATATTGTAAGCAAAATTAATTACTGAAACAATATATCGAGTGGAAGATTCGCAATTTCGCGTTAGCCAGCTAGTAGGCGCGGCTCGGGCGCCGGCCGCTCCGCTTCGACACTAACTGATATAACTCCTAAACTACTTTTGTGCCCATTATAGAACTTTGCAAGGACTATCTATATACTATAAGCTATTTGTAGGAAAAAAATAAAAAAATTAAAATGGTCTAACTTTGTGAAATTCAAGTTTCAAAAATTTAAACATATTTTTTCCAAAAAATAATAAAACATCCGAAAATTCAAAAATGCATTTAAATAGCTTATTTAATCAAGAATAAATACGACTACTTTATTTATTTTATTGTCACTTTTTAAAACTGAATAATCGGACTTGAAGTAGTGCATGCCTAAGGGTAACTCAAATTTTTAAAGCACTGTATCTCGTTAACCGTACTTCATACAGTAAAAAAAAATTGTATACTGATCGAGGACATACATAGCTATAACATAATCAAAAATAACTAAAATCGAAACATCGACCTTTTTACCTGTCTGCTTCGCGTGGAATGCCCCATAAAGGCTAAATAACTAGATATTTTTCAAGTCGCTTGTGTTTTGTTTTAGTTTATGGTTTATGTTAATTTCGAAAAGGTTAATTTTAATGCCTATACTTTAACACTACTTCCTATCACCGCAAATCCAAGGTTATTTTTACTTTTGCATCCCTAATTTAACTATAATTCTTACTTTTTACCTATTGTTATACATATGATGACTAGCGGGTAATATAATAATAAAACTTATATACATTTTATAACACAATCGGTGACTAAAATGGGGCTCAAATAATTAAGGCAGTGTCGTGTTTCGACACGCGCCTAACAAAAGAGTGAGATTTTTAGCGCTCCTCCAAGCATTGTGTCACCCCTCCGAACTAAACAATCGGATCCATCGATTGTTATCAATGTTTGTAACAAGTAAGGTTAGTGTTGCGGCTGAAAATAATTTTAATACTAAGCTAATATGCTATAGCTATCTTTTTCTTGCTTGTGAAGAAAGAAAGAGAAAATAAATAAAATATGTACGCTACTAGCGACCCGCTCCAAAATAAAACGAGTGAAAATCGGTTAATGATCCGACAGCTACTGAACTTCACAGAATCATTCCCTGGGCTAGGCTACTGATGATAGCCTAAAAATTTCATTAAGTCCAGCCGTTTTGGTGTCCAGTCGTAAGGAACATACACACCTAGCAACACACACATTATTTTCCATCGGGACGTGACGACCCCTCGCCCACTGTTGGGATAATCTCTGTCGCAGAAGAGATTATTCCACCAGTGCTTGGTAGATACCACCGCAGTGTCAAATATTCTACCGCCAAGCAGTAGTGTCTTAGGCATTACAGTGTTCCGGTTTAAAGGTCATTGTAGGATAGTGAAATTACTGTGCAAAGGAGATTTAACAACCAATATCTCGAGGTTGGCAACGCGTGAGTGGCACCTACTAATGGTGTTGCAAGTGGTCATAGGCTACGGCAAGGTGTTCCGTATGCTAGCTTGCCAACCTTTTTTGAAAAAGATATATTAGGTACACTAATTTTTTGTTAAATTTTAAATGAAATTAACTACTATTTTAATTATTTTACGTAGATTATCAACTATCAAACCAATTTAACAATACGATATATTTTTTCACATATAAAAGTAAGTACAAGCGCGTAAGTTACAGCCCGCGCTTTGACCAGAAGCACAGCATAGACAATACAAGGCTAGGTCATAACAAACGGCGGTGTAAAAGAAAACAAAACCCTTTATGGTCTGTGGAAAGCCATACATATATCAGCAACAATGGGTGGACTTTTTGCTAGCGATCGTGTACCCGTGGCTTTTGAACTGGAATTTTTCACTCCATTCGTCGTGTAGGCGGGCTTTATTTCACCCTAGGTTAAGGGTTGCCACTTGTTAATTTTTAAAGGTAAAATTAAAAAAAAAATACATATTATAAGATTCGCTAGTCAAGGTACAGCGATAGCGATGCTTTAAACTTCAATTGTCGCGGGTTCAATAGCCGCTCTAGTACCTACAGGAGTGTATTCCGGTTTAGGTTATTGTTCTTTTATTTCTGTATGTTTCTGGATATTACTATCCTAAAACATAGATTTAGGGTATTTTATTATTGAGTAATCATTCTAACATACCAATTTATTTTTTTTATAAACAAAATAATTATAACTAATATTGTGCAGCCTACTCAGATCACTTGTTAAAAATTGAATTCTAATATTAAAAAAATTGACAGATGTAAACATAATTTTATCGACGTATCGACATCCCTACGTCGGACATTAGTTTCAAACTCGGACAGCCGTCCTCCCGTTCCGTGTACAGTCGTGTTCATCTAAAAACTAAGTTCAGCTTCATGTACATTACTGTACAAACGATACTGTACGCGGTAATGTCTACTATCACAGCCGATACACGTACAACTATGTCGTATCTGTAGTCCAATATGATTTCATTACGGCTAAGAACACACGAAGCGGTTTAAAGTCGCGCCCGCCGCTGTTGCGGGACCGCCTATTCTGTAGAAAGTAAATATGTACCTAAAATAAATTAATAATAATGAATACGTTTTACGATGTGTTTTACGCCCGCAATGTATACGATTCGTGCACAGGCAGGCAATTAGTAGAATCACGTAGGTCACAGTCGCCCGCGCGCTTTACTATTTGATGGCGGACGGTTCGCGTCCAGAAATCTCGCGGGACTCAACTGATCAATCATATCGACCGTAAGCCGCTCGTCTTGCGATAATCGGGCGATAACCGCAACCGTGACGTCCGCGTAACAGAATTCTGGTCCTGTGAGTTTAGAAATTAAACACCTGTCCCTCCACCGCGGCGAGATGGGGTGAAAATCGCTCTGTGAGTTCTAAGCCTACAACCGAAATTTACAATCTGTTAGTCTGTTACTGTGATAAGATTGTAATTTTTACAAGTACGTTATGTCCAAGTGTATTTATTACGTGATTCTTTGAATATTTAATTAGAACTCTGTCATAATAAAGTTTGAAAGGAATAATTTAGAAGCGGGAATAGATTTTTATTATCACGTAGTTTCACATGGTTATAATTTGTTTGTATGTCCCGTGTTGACTATACAGCCCATTCCGAGATATCGTATTAGAAGCGGCGACAGTTATGGATATAAATAAACTTTTACGATTATTTATCGCATATATAACTCGAATTATAATTTCATTCGTATTAAACTTATTTCTATAAAAATATAAGTGAATACTATAAACTCAATAAATTCCTATTAAAGTCACCATCGAGAAAAATTGTTGACCTAAAAATGTATCATCTCCTACCTTTTAGAACCTTTTTAAACTATCAAAAAACACGTAATACTTGGAACAGTTTATCATGGACTGTATAGTTCAAATTCTAGTTTCATTTGTAAACTTATTTCAATAAAAATATAATTGATTTCTTTAAAAACGATAAACTTCTATTAACGTCACTGCGTTTGGCTATATATTATTATACTATCGAGAAAAATCGTTGACCCAAAAATGGCTCATTTCCCGCCTTTCTAGAACCTTTTTAAAACGTTCAAAAAGCACGTGACAATCGGGATGGCGGTTATCCGTCCAAGTGACGCTGTCAAGGGGTATCATCGGTGTCAAGAACGCACTCTGAAATGCTCTCGTACGTGATTAAATCGCGAAATGTCAAAGTGCAAAGATCTTTGTATCGCTCTCAGCCATCGCTCAATGCCCTTACAGTTGATGTGTTCATTCATCAAAAAAAGCTAGCGGCATACAGTATGATAGTGCGATTAAAACTAGGGCGGGAAGTGCATACGCTTTGTTTTTTTTTTAATTGAGAGAAAATAGTTTTAAGCGTGAAATTATTCAGCCACACGAAGTATTCCTAAAAAATGCAAAGCGCTCAACAGATTATGATAGTTATATCCTGTGTCCGGAAAGACAAGAAAACAAGCACACAAACGAAATATGCTTGAGGGTGTCGACAATCATTTATCCCGAGCGGGAATTGAACTCGTGACCATCGGCACATATGACAGGTTCACCACAATGGCGCTTAAAACTACAACTGGCAAAAAAGTTAGTTTAGGTTTCGCAATGGTTTTAAGTATAAACGCTATAATAATAAACGCTACACACTCAACGGCCCCCATTAGGATAATTATATCCCGTGTCGGGGGTCCGGAAACATTCATAATGACAAGGACAAACACAACCAGACCGGAAAACATGCCTGTACGATTAATACAAACATCTGCTCCGAGCGGGAATCGAACCCGCAACCGTCGAGGCTTAAGGCAGACTCGCTACCCACAACGCCACAACGGTGTCTATATGTCAAGTTTAATTAATATATAGGTACCTTAAGTAATATATAAGTTATCTGCTATTCAATATTTATTTACATGGCGTATAATGTTCATTTTTACGATTTACCAAAATCTCTTATCCATTTTACAGACCGATACATTATCATCTAGCCAATAAAACTTTTAATAATACCGTAATAAAGTTCAATTTTGTATCACCTTAAATCAACAGCTCTATGGATTTGAACGCGTGTCAATCTCTCGTTTTTCCGCCACATCCGCGGTCAGTTCTTTGTTATTCAAATGATAGCTGCCCATCTGCGCGGTGGGGAATAATTAAGAGCTTTATAAAAGCTTGAATGCAGCTTTCGCTTTTTTCTTTTGTTTCATAGTAAATATTTATGGAAAAAAGGAAAAAAAAAACACCCAAAAACTGAACTAAATAACTGTAACAGTTTTTAGTAGATACATAATTGTAACAAAAACCAATTTTTAAATTTTTGCCTGTCGCTTTGTCGGTTTGTTCCAACTAATTTCTGAGATTCATTAGATAGCTGATGTCATAAGGGATAACTTAGGCTACTTTTATTCTTAAAAAAGTCTACGATAAAATACGCTAAACACATATTCTTTTCTAAACACATATTTCTGGCTTATTTATGCGCATGTCTCTTGAAGATATTATATATATAAAACAAACTTTAATATTACTAATTCCGCAGAGCACAACCAATAACTACTAACGAAGGCCACTCCCATATAAATCGTTGATTTAAGCCTTCTAAATACTGTAAAGAGTTTAGAAATCCTAAGTGATATACTCCGTCGTTAGAATGAATCAGGGACGTATTCAGAAAATGCGATTTTTCTTTGTTTATTAACAAGCAGCAAAAGCAAACGAAGACTGTTTATATTAATTTTATAAGAATTAAAAAGTCGAGCGTATTGACGTATTTGAAATTAATTTTCGATTTTAATGTTTAAGGCGGCTTCAGACTAATAGTGCACTTTTTCAAGGGTATACGGTTGTTTCGGCATACCCTCTGGCACGCGCGCTTCAAAAAGTCGAAGATCTAACCTCCAACTGCTTATAGCGACTGTCTGTGCACAATTAATGCGCTTTATATTCCGCGCTTATACGACATACACACTTCGAAAAATCAGCTTAAATGCTCCTCTGTCAAACCTTTACTGTGAAATTACTTTTGAACTTGGTTTTTTTTATGAGAGTCATAAAACAATAAAATCATATTTTGTCTGTCTCTATTAAATTTTACCCCTATAAAATATGAATATAAATACCAAAAATGTAATTTTATCTCTGTGCAGCCCCCTTTTAAAAATCGCCCCAAGTGATCTCTACGCTAAAATACGTCACTGGTTCGAGATAATTCTTCCGCGTTCGTTCGTATCACCATTCTTTCTATCTCCTAGCTCTTTACGACATCATTAGTACTATCAAAGTACTGGGAATCTTTAACAAATATTCTCACCAAGATTAGCGCAGGTATCTAGCGGTTGAGAATTATTGAGCGTTAACACAAGTTATTGAGCAGAACTTAAATATAATGTTAAAAGCATTTGTTTAGGTAAGCACTACTTAAGGGTGATGGTAATTATTGTCTAAACAAGAGCATTAGCGGATTTACAAATTTTCAAGGTAAAGGCTGCAAGGTTTTTACCACCCCTGCCTCTGGTGATAGTGGGAAGAGGAAAATCTTTTTCTACAATTCTGAACTGTCACGTAATCTTTTTGATTTTTATGGGCTAGCAAAAAAAATTCGGTCCCCAAATTTGCCGCCCCAAAAATCCACCCTAGGCTCTAGCCTAGTCAGCTTGCTGGTAAATCCACCGCTGAACACGAGCGTTGTATCTTTTCGACTTTTTATATTAATAAATGTAACATAAATAAATAAATAAATAATTAAACGCTACACACTCAACGGTCCCCATTAGGATAGTGATATCCTGTGTCGGGGTCCGGAAACATACAAGGACAAGGACAAATACACCCAGACCGGAAAATATGCTTGCATGGTCAATGCAAACATATTATGCTCCGAGCAGGAATCGAACCCGCGACCTGTGGCGTTTTAGTCAGGTTCGCTACCGCTGCGCCACAACGTCGTCAACAGATTATAAATAAATGAAATTAAAAATAGATATGAGATATTATGAATGTCTCGAGGGATATATTGTATTTTATACGTCGTTGACGTCGCATCGTAAGTAAAGGATGTTTCGCGATAGTTAAGGCGCGTTTAGTTTACGAGAATTCGATAGTTCTAGTCGAGAGCCGATTATTACACTTTGTGGCGGCCATCTTGTGAAATTCTCGATTATACGCGTCGTTTAAGTGTTGAACTAAAATATTATGCTAGATTATTTAGACTGCGCGATAAAGGCTGTGTTTAAATATTAGTAAAAGCATATTTTAGTGTTCAATTTGGTGTAATCTTATAATAATTTACATTCATGTTTAATGGTATGTATGACAAAATAGTTTTATTAGTTATAGAAATTAGTTAAATTACACAAAATCATAGAAAGTCTTTTATCGCAAATCGTAGACAAACATTTCACTTTTATTTTAATCCATAAATTTTATCATCCAAAACTTAATAACAATAATAACATTTTCCATTAAAAAAGAAATTCTAATACCGACTTGAAAAATCTAGATAACAATGCAAAATGTCAGTTACATAATAAGCCGGGTACACATATGACCGCGGCCCGATCTGATAGCAGACGCTTTATTCCTGAACTCGGCCTATCTGACACTCTGACACCTCCGACACTGACACTGACACCCGTTGACACCGGCATCGCTCTGCGACACTTTGACCCAGTTGACAACTTTGTAGAGGGCTTTGTTCTTTTATATTTGCCACTGAACTAGCTATGTTATTAATTATTTCTTTACATTTTTTTGTACAAATATTACATGATTTATAAAAAATATGGCTTTAGTACTTGTATTATAATTGATGTTATTTAATTTATTCGTTTTAATTTATTTTAATTTTATTTGTTAAAAAAATACTACCACAATCATATTATGTGGGTTCTCATGTCAAAAGCTTTTTTGACACATTTGACAGTGCCATTACCGTAAGTCACGAAATATTTTGATTCTGCAGACAACAGTAATAAAAGTTACTTTGTAATAGTATATTCATCTTACGTTCAAGTTTAATAATGAAATAATTAACATAGCTACTGTTAGAGTATTCTCGTAAAGTATCACCACCCGCGGCGTTGTTTATGTCGCACTGATCGTGCGATAGCTTCGCATTGTTGACGCCTTACCTTCTTACCTTTTCGTTTTGCCACAGATAATATAGATTGAAAGCTTAAAAATTTAAGTCTAGAAATAAATGAGTCTTTTCTAGGCGCGAATTTTTCTATTGTTCTTAAAACCTAGCTTTGACTGGTGTCAATATGTAATGACATATTCCTTCACATTCAAATTCAAAAATTCAATTCAAAATTCAAATTCGTTTATTTGGTATCACAATTTGTAACAATATTGCCAGGGGTCCTCGCACTAGGCTTCGCCTGTATCGTGAGGAACCAAATAAAAATTACATAGTGGAATTAAAAAAAAGTTACGTAAAAGATACTTGATAAATCAAAAATTACAAAAAAGGAACTCAGATGAAACGGTATACAAATGAAACTTAAAAATATGGTAAAATAAAATAAAAATTACACTTATTATAAAAACATTACAACAAACTATTATTATATATAACTTAAGTTGCTTTAGCTAATAAATTTTCAGTCTCAGTGTAGTTTAAAGAGAGAAGTAATTGAAATATTAGTTTTTTTGTTTCATGTATAGTACATTCTTTAAGGTTACAGTGTTTCAGTATGACATTATAAGTTGATGCCCTTATGTGATCCCCGAATCGTTTGCCAAAAGTAGAGAGTGTTCTCGGAACAGGTAAATTGAAAATACGTTTATTATATATAGTGCTATTGTTAGTCCTGGAATTAAGTGACTTATGAGTTGCTAAAGAAATTTTAAAGATAAACAATTTACGAACAGACAAAACATTCGCTTCCGCATATAGGGAAACTGTTGGAAATCGAAAGGGTTTTTTTAACATTACTTTCAAAACGGACCTTTGTGCTCTTTCGATTTCCAACATAGTCGTTTTCGCCGCGCTGCCCCAGACTGTGATACAGTAAGTGATCAATGACTGGCACAACGCGGTATAAATGATCGTTAATAGTGTGCTATCGGCACAGTTACGGAGTTTTTTGAAAATAGAAATAGATTTTCTAACCCTCGTAGAGAGCTTATGAATGTGATTGTTAAAATGTAATTTGTCATCAACTAACAAACCCAAGTACTTGATTACGTCAGTGCACTGGATGGTGTCACAGTTACAGGGATTTATAGAATAATTTTTACAGGAATGTATTCTTATAACAGGACTAAAAGAGGGGTTCGACGAGGCAGTTTTATGAAAACAGAGGAATTTGGTTTTGTTATTGTTGAGGGTCAATAAGTTGGCACGGAACCAATCTGATGCCATTTTTAAACCTTTTTCTGCAGTATCGACAGCACTTTCCCAGTTTCTGCCATTAAAAAGAATCACTGTGTCATCAGCATAACATATGACTTCAGCGTTTGGAATTTGGAGATTCATTATGTCATTTATATAAATTATGAAGAGGGTAGGGCCAAGGATACTACCCTGTGGTACGCCAAATTTTATTGGTTCTGTGGCACTTTTATATGAACCCACCCTAACAAGTTGTGACCTTCCGGAGAGATAACTTTTGAACCACATCAAAGGCAAACCTCGGATACCTAAATTTTGTAGTTTTCGAAGTAGTATTTGAGTCGAAACTGTGTCGAATGCTTTGGCCAAATCTAGAAAAACACCTATACAACTAAAATTATTATCTAAATAAGACGAGATACGATTTACTAAAAGTGAGATAGCATCTTCTGTGGATCGGTTCTGCCTGAATCCAAATTGTCTGTCAGAGTAAAGACCGAAATGCTCAAGATATTTCACAAGTCGTGTGTTTACTAGTTTTTCTAGAATTTTTGAAAAAGCACTTAGTAGAGATATTGGCCTGTAGTTTCCGGGAATGTTTTTGGGGCCATCTTTGTAGATGGGGGTCACGGATGCTACCTTCCAGAGATCCGGAAAGCAGCCGGAGCCTAAGCTAAGATTGAAAATATGAGTGATGGGTACTATAATAAAGTTTTTAACATATTTGATGAGTTTGTTGCTTATGCCGTCAAGGCCAGGTGCGCTATCAAATTTTAGCTGCTTGATAATTGATTCAATTTCGTTTGAGTCCGTTGGGTGCATAAAAAAAGACCTATCGGTGCTATGGCTGTCAAGTAATTTATTTGCCAGACTTTCTTCCGATTCATCAGTTTGTGAAAGAATAAGATCAGCTAGTTTTTGACCGACAGATGAAAAGAATTTGTTACTGTTGTTTAATGTCTCTTGTGATGAAATGATTTCGGTGAGTTGAGAATATTGCTTCTTCATGCTGCATATGTTTCTTACAACATTCCAAAGTCTTTTTGGGTTATGGACTTTATTTAAACTTTTATCTCGGAAAATTGTTGGGTTTTTTGCTAGATCATCAAAAAACTAAACAACGCGAAGGAAGCGAGCACAGCTAGTATATAATAAGTCTATGTATGAACATTACTATAATATAATAATTTCCTCTGAGTAATGACAAGAACCCACTGATGATTAGACCATTTATCAAACGGGGAATTATTAAGATGTTTGTTCTCTGAAATCTTGTTCATTGAGAATATATGAGAGTCTGTGACAGTGGGTAAAGATTAATGACATACTTGATTATGATAATTATAACATTATTTTTGAATACTGTTACGGGTCGATGTACGATGTTAATAGCTATTTACAACAACGCGTTTGTGACTTTTGTTTTACAATTTTAATTTTTTTTTAATCTTCTTCTTCTTAGCATTATTCATATATGCATATTATTATATTTACCAAGACTCTGCTTATTACTCTTATCCGGATTTAACAGGCTCCTAGTTTTTATAAAGAATGATTGCGTCCACAATCCTAAGGGCGAACCAGTAACTCATTGAATAAGTGAAAATTACCTATTAAAAGTTAACGATTATTATCAAATGTTATGTTAACAATCGGTACCGAAAGTTTAACGTGCTCTCCGAGGTATGGTGGAGGACAAACGCCCAGACCGAAACAGATACTAATAACAAACATCTTCGAGTGGGAATCGAACCCGCGACAGCACGCCATAATGCTCGTCATTTTTTTTAATGATCAATAGTCTATAAATATACACCTACAACTTTATGGATATCAAACTTTAAAAATATAAGAGATGTAACATAGACTTATATACTGCGGATCGGCCCTTCCATAAAAATAAAAAATCTATATCAAAGGCGTCGGGATGTGACGACCCCATCGCCCGCTGTTGGGATAACCTCTGTCACAGTAGAGATTATTCCACCAGTGCAATCAGTCACACTGGTGGTAGGTCTTTTGTTGCAAGAGGCCGGCTAGGTAGGTACCACCGCAGTGTCCAATATTCTGCCGCCAAATAGTAGTGCTTAGGCACTACTGTGTTCCGGTTTGAAGGGCATTGTACGCTAGTGAAATTACTGGGCGAACGAGATTTAAGAACTAATATCTCGAGGTTGGCAACGCGCGAGTGGCACCTACTAATGGTGCTGCAAGCGCTCATAGGCTGCGGCAGCCACTTACCATCAGGTGGGCCGTATGCTTGTTTGCCAACTTCTAACATAAAAAAAAAAAAATATCTTCAATACAGAAAAATGTCATAGACTGATTGGTGTCCTTTCGTAAATTCAACACCAACACACGCTAACTTAATTTGATTATATTGTGCAAATGATAGCCGAATATCGAATGAAGTTAGCGTGCGACTAACTACTTTCCGTTAGTTAATGAAACTTAACATCACATTATTTTTAACCTTTTGCGATTGTAAAATGAAGATTCACGCGAGTGAAATCGCGAGCATAACTGGTATTTCATACACATATCTTAGAATGGCTTCTTCGCATTGAATTATTAATATTGATAAAAGGCAGACAGAATGTTTCAAAGGCACGTGTCAAATCTCATCAAAAGTCCCGCGGCCGGTACAGGAAAAAAATTATAATACAACAAAAACCTATTTACAAATACTCGCTCGCCCGCCCACTCAAAAGGTGTTTATTTAGAAATTTCGATACACAATACGAATGCAACCTTTTTTCTCTTTTCGCGCCATTTAATGCTATTTCGAACCATTAGTATTGAATTCTATGAATTGTTAAAATCTTCGACCGATATCCGACCTTATTCTTTTCACGTAACCTGTCAAATTCCTAAAACTGTCACTGTCAATTTGACGTTTTCGTTTTTTTTAAGGCACGTGTTTACGGCGTCCAATTTGTGTCTATTGATTCATTGTTGGTATCACCGAAATTTATTACTTTTCAATATTGTCACCGTTATTTGGACGTTTTGGCTTAAATTATTTATGTAACTGTTGATTATATTTTCTTATCTCTATTATTATAATATATATTGTCTGTTTGTATGACACTGATCATAAACAAAGATACAAGTCTTGTAATATTTTACGATAGTTTTTAACGATCTTCCGTAAGAATAATTACTTTTTCTCTGATACGAAAATTTTTAATAATGATAGCCAAATCCAATGAAATTGTATGTCAATCTTTAGATTAACATAGGGACTGATCCTGTAAAATTTGGTAGCAACATTAGATTTTACCCGCGTTTATTCGTAAGCAATTTGTATGATAGCTTGTGCATTATAATCGCCACTAGAACGTGTCAAATTTTGATGATTCTAGAATGTACATTGTGATATTATATTTTTATTCAAATATATCTCCAGGCACAACCAATTTGCAATAAACAAAAACCATTCACTAGACACGGTAATTGCAACACTAAAAAACAAATTCAAAACATCTATACAAATAAAGACAAAATTACGAAAACCCTTTAACAAAACGATAACTCAAAATCGCACATCTCAAATTACATCAACAAAACGTAGTTTGCTCTACATTAACTTAAATAAACACCTCAGATCGTGATAAGAAGGGGGTGATAGGAATCAAAGCGACAAACACCCGGCTATTGTCATTGCTAAATTTGTTTCGCTATTCCCGATCTCCTTAAGAGATTATTTTACGATTGTAAAGACGCCATTGTTGGAAGTACAGGATGCTCCGTGTATCGGGTCGGTTATCAATTTCTTTGTTAAACTTATTATAATTATTACGTAACTACGTGGATATATACATATCCTAGTATTGTAAGCCTAATAGCAATGCCCTCGACTTTGTATGGGTCTTATAAATATCTATCTTGGCTTGGGCATTTGTCCCTACGGGTGTCCCCGCCATGCTTCGGAGAGCACGTTAAGCTTTCGGTCCCGGTTATTATCATAGTATCTGATAATAATAATCGTGTTCTTGTTAGATAATTTGCTCTTCTCCAATGAGTTACTGGTTGACCCTTTGGGTCTCGGAGCTCAGATGGCAATCGCACTATCAAATCCTGATAAGAGTAATAAGCAAACGCTGGGCAAATACCGGTATTAATGCTAGGAAGGAGTAGAGAAATGTATATTGACGTATCAAACCTTAAAAGGAACCATTTCCGAACCCCATGTATACTCAACCTTCATTTTTCTAAACCGATACTCGTGTTCGCGTCAGTTATAATAAGATTCGGTCGAAAGGATCCATTATGTCCGGTCTATTGTTCGTTAATACACATTCTAAGATGATCCCGGTTATGCAAACATCTGCTGCACGCCTACATACTATTATCTGTTGCTTTTCGTATTCAATCTGTGATTTATCTGTGTTGGCTGTATGCGATTAGGTCTTTGTATATTTTTGTATTTTTTTGTAAATGTATCGATAAAACTACACTAAGTACAGTAACTAAGCATAGTTTATAATAAAGTCTGAATCGGTATAAATACATAAGCGACTATATCACTACATAGTATAAAACAAAGTCGCTTTCTCTGTCCCTATGTATGCTTAAATCTTTAAAACTACGCAACGGATTTTGATGTGGTTTTTATTAATAGATAGAGTGATTGAAGAGGAAGGTTTATATGTATAATAGCATCCATTAAATAGTGGGGAAAACTGTTATTTTTGAGGTTTCTAATGTAATGTCGTAAATAATTACATTTAACGCGTGCGGGCCACGGGCAGTAATGAATAAATCAAAGCTACTGGATCAATTTTAATCTTTTTTTCAGTGAATGACATAGGCTATATATTTTATACCCGTGCGGAGCCAAAGCGGGCCGCTAGTCTTAAAAAAATATGACATTTTCATAAAAATCATTTCACATCGACCGTCAATTGAGTTTTATAAAAAGCACAATAAGTATCGAATTTTAATTATTTCAATTAGATAACTTATCTAAAACTGATTGAATTATTTTTTTAAGTTAAGATATATTAGAACTCTTTATAAAAATATGAAAAGCGTTATTAACACCCGCATGAGGCGTTTAATAAGCGGCAATTATTTTATTTTCATAATAGATAAATATAGCGCGAACGATTGAATGAATGAATGCGGGTCGAACTAACGCGATCACCCTTTACTAAATCCCTAATAGCTACTAATGAAATACGTCATGCGTGATCGATAAAAAATGATCAATTAATCCATAGACTCACTATATACTATAGACAGGCCTTCCATAGAGAAAAAACGGCTACAGACTCGCTGGTGCTTCGTAAACGCAACATTAAAGGAAACGAAGTTAGTTAGTTATGTTGCAAACTTGTGACTTACATCGTTTCGTTGCGTCTATGTTGAATTTACGAAGGAGCACCTGCGAATCTTTGAACATATCGTCTGTATGTTAGGGTTTGCCCATATATAATAAGTCTGTGTCAATTAATACTATTTTTGTATTATTAAAATTCAAATAACTTTAGAAGCCTATACTCTCTGTAACAAAACGCAGAGAAATAAAGATTCTACAAGTAAATCATATTAATTTATTTACAGGAATACAAAAAGAATACTTTGTAGATTTATTGTAGAACTTAATCTTCCGTTTGACACCGTTGTGGCGTTGTGGGTAGCGAGTCTGCCTTAAGCCTCGACGGTTGCGGGTTCGATTCCCGCTCGGAGCAGATGTTTGTATTATTCGTACAGGCATGTTTTCCGGTCTGGTTGTGTTTGTCCTTGTCATTGTGAATGTTTCCGGGCCCCCGACACAGGATATAATTATCCTAATGGGGGCCGTTGAGTGTGTAGCGTTTATTTATTTATTTATTTATTCCATAAAGTGATAAGCTAATTGATCCCAATCGCAACTTTTGTACAAACAATAATAAATATAGACTTTTTTCCTGGGATTTTGGATAATTCAAACTCTATGTACCACCTAAATAATTAGTAAAACCTATTATAAACATAAATCAATAACTCAAATTAACCAAACTAAATTATATTATAGTGAATATGTTCACAGAAACTTGTTTTATAAATATATAAAACCATATAAACCTTATAATAGTATGTTATAATCACGATAAAGGTTCATAATAATCAAAATAAATGATAATAATCGTCCGCGTCTCAGTGGCGCCGCGCCGGCACGCGGTCCCTCATTGCTACTGATGCGACATTGATTTAACAGGTCAAATCTTTTGACACCACCATCTATACTATTTGAGCCACTAAATGTTGCTTTCTGATTCAACGCAACGTCATTTTATTGTTATTATTTTGTAATACGATGTTCTAGGTATAAAAACAACATTTATTTTACTTATATACCAATTATCGTGTAGATTTCATTTGAAAAATAACATAGAATAAATTTTAAATTAAACTTTTCATTTTGATTAGGTTTTTAATATAAAATAAATAAGACTGTACTGTGAACGAATAAATAACCCGAAATACAATGTATATATTTGTTATCCGAGAATATTATATAAAACGTACAAGCATATAAAACTTTCACATTTATTTATATTTATGAGCAGACCTATTTGTAATTACAATTTTGATAAAAATTAACTTCTAAACCAATATGAGAATAACGAGATCATTAGAATGTCATGTTGTCCACGCAATATGTAATAATTTTATTTATTCCGAGTAGCTACCGTTTACATATTACATTAGCTACGCCCGCGGCTTCGCTCCCGTCGAGTGAGACCGCCCTGGTCCACCAACTAACCGCATGTTATCGCCCGCCCGCACTTTCTTATTGCTCGGCTTCTACGTATCGTATCGTGATTTTATACCTATACTATAACCTTCCTCAACAAATGTTCTATAAAATGTAAAAAGATATTTTCAAATCCGATCAGTAGTTTCATTAGCGCGTTCAACCAAACAAACAATCTCTATAATGATATTGGTAAAGATTTATTATTATAATAAACATTGACGCAAAACCGCGTGACACGTCATGTATAACAAAACAATGGTACAAGACTGCATATACACAATTACTACGATTCATTAAGCTCATCTTATTCTTCGGTCATTCAGACCCGGGGTCGTATCAATTAAAGTATATTACATTGTTACGTCGGCGGGTTAGGGTTAATTACTATTGGGCGATCTAAACGTGATCCTGGACCAAAGATCAGCTCCGCTGTTTGTTGGGCAACTTTCGATTTCGGTGCTTTAGGGTTAATGGTTAACTAACTAGCGTTTATGGGACAAATCGATTATAAAAATATAAAAAATAAAATATTTTGTCACTTTTCTTTTTAATCAAAGTGTGATAAGAAATTGAAAGTACCCTTTAAAGTGGTCCCTACCTCTAAAACTTGATAAAATAATTACAAGCGTATTTATAGGAAAACAATACGAAACCACACCCTATGCAATCAAAAATAATCATCAAAATCATTTTACGAGTGAGCATAAAAAAAACTAAATTTAAATATTACACAACAGTTCCACATCCATTATCAATTAAAAATTAGATCATAAATTAAACGATCAAGTCACTTTTCAAAGTTCGAGAATCTGACTAAGTACGGTAGTAGAGCCACGCTTCTCCTAGCACAAATGGTACGGCTCGACCGGGAGTACTACCCTCTCACAGAAAATCGTCGTAAAGTAACAGTACTGTGTTTTCATGTGACGAGTGACAGCGCCGGAGGCCCAATCTCCCATCCTATCTAATCCCTTCCTTTTTCCCCTTCTTGTTAAGCACCGGACCATTCCAGCGGGCCATATGCTTGTTTGACAACCGTCATTAAATAATATAACAATAATAATAATAAATCTTTGTTGTATAAAGCAAACACACTTCACAATTATTAAAAAACTAGTAGTTATTTAATTCTTGAGCCTAAAACGACCTAGTTCAGTAGCTTAATGTCTATCAATTCTAATTCCTGGTCCACGCCTTCAACGATGACGCAAGAACAATAGTTAACTCACACTAATTGTCCGAGCAGCTGTTTCTGATAGAAGTAATTGATAAAGTCTTGAATTGGTCTATATAACAAGTGGTGATCTGTTTTTTTGTTATTAGATTATCGATAAGGTTCTATTTATGATCATCTGATTAAGGACTCTGAAAATATGGAACTCTATCTAAGTAAAAGAGCTAATAACTATACGCAATCATTTTGTTTTTGTGTACCTTTTTAAAAATTAGGATTATTATATTTTTTTAAATAGGGTGATACCAAGGCAGTGCGATATTTTTGTGATGTTTTAATGTTTGATCACTACATATGATTTTTTATTTGACTGAGTTCAGACTTTAGGCAACTTTAAAAACGTTCAATCATTAAAATACCATTTATTTGCTTTAAAAATACCTCAATATAATAAAGGCTGAAGATTTTGTCGTGAGCTAATTATTTGAATGGCAATACTTATGTATTGCCATAATCAAAAATGAGTTCGAAAAGTCTTTGATATATTAAACATTTTTGCAGTCATAGTCAGTCTTAATAAAAGGCACTTAATAAAATAAAATCACACTACTAAAAAAAATTAATTAAACATCCAATTAACATACAATAATAACAAATTTTCAACATAAAAAAAAACACTAATTTCTTCATCTAAGGCGAGGACTTTAATAGTTTTACATAACATAATTACAGCTCGTGTCCCTCTACAAGTAGGTTAACTTTTAATTACACCTCACGCACATGTCAGTTATAATATTTTTTAAGTGGTCACTTTATAACACGTCTCATAAGCGCTTAAATTGAGAATAACTTCCATTATACCTATTATAACAAGTGGGTCAAGAATAGTTGTATGGACAATCATTTTTAACAGACTTTATCCTATCCTACTAATATAATAAGTTTCAAAGTTTCTATGTTAGGATGTTTGTAACTCAAACACGCAAAAATGATTTAGATTTTATCGGATTTAGTCCCTGGATTAATACGTATAATACTTTTATCCCGGAAAAGTCTTATGTTTCCCTTTTATATAAACATGAAGTACAAGAATAGGTGAAATAGGGGATCAAAATATGTATCGGAAACGCATTAGTTGTATCGCAATAAAGGTGCCTCATTACAAAACGTTACTAATACAATAATATTTACATTTATTAATTTTAGGAATATAAAAGTTATGTCTGTATATTTGTTTGTTTATCGCTACATTTTAGCTGTTAAACCGATTAGCTGTGAAATAATAAAGACGTAAATTTTGAGAAGTGCCAAAGACTACTATCACACAAAAATATAAATAAAATAAAGTCATGAAAATACTGGATACTTCCGACGTAGTATCTTAAAAAAGATTTTAATAGATTTTATTATCACAATAAATAAGATCTCTTTGCCATCAAACTTTTTCGTATCAAATGATATTTAAAAAAATACGATACACTGTGGAATTACTGTGAGTAGATACAACCCCGCAATTTTCCTTCTAAGCCCATTCAGCGCTACATCTGGTATCATAATGACAGTTTTGTTTACCGCGTCATTTCGCCTCCGAATAACAATAAAAAATATTAATGTACCAACGTGGTGGGGTCGTAATCGCATTAAGACGGCCTGCGACCGTTCACGGACTATTATGTCTGGATGTTTTTATTCCTGGGGTTGTACCGGAAAGGATTAATTCACATTACGTTTACTTGATAACAAATCTTTGCCGCTAATGTTTTGTGCAAGTAATTTATAGGTTAAACAAGTAGTGTGAATGTGGCCTTTTTTGTTAACTACTAAACTATTTGAATTCTGGTAGAGTACAGCTTGACACCGTTGTGGCGTTGTGGGTAGCGAGGCTGCCTTTAGTCTCGACGGTTGCGGGTTCGATTCCCGCTTGGGCAGATGTTTGTTAAAATTTATTTTTCGTTAGTCCGTGTGGGTCTCCCCACCGTGCCTCGGAGAGCACGTTAAGCTGTCGGTACCCGTTATTATTATAACATCTGATAATAATCCTTATCTTGATAAGTAATTTGCTCTTATCCAATGAGTTACTGGTTCGCCCTTATGGTCGCGGAGGTCAGATGGCAATATTTGTGTAAAAACTGTCAAATCCGGATAAGAGTAATAAGCAGAACCTGGGTAAATAAAATACCGGGAATAATGCTAGGAAGAAGAAGGCAGGATCTGACTTTTATCGAATCGCCAACGTTTTTAAACGCAATTTATTTTTCCAGCGATTAATTAATTCATTGCCGCTTATTTAGAAACTTTACAACTATTACCTAAATGTGTTATTAGGACAATTATTTGACACTTGGGCGTTAATTGACGATCAGCCCGCCATTACAATGGACTACGCATTTATTAACGAAATACGACTTCATTATGTTTATAACTTGTATATTACGAAACAAAATAGGAATAAATGTGCTTAATGTAGTGAATATATTTCTTTTATCTACCTGCTTTATTAGACATCGTTAATTTTTACGTTTGAATAATTTTATGCAACACCTTTGTCTGTGGCTTCACCTACTTATAAAGAAATGTTTCAATACAGAACCACAGAATGTTTTATGCAGAACCACAGATAGACGACTCACTGGGGCCCCGTTTATTCAATACCAGCGCTAACTTCATCCAGTTATGTTGTGCACAATTAAGTTTACTACTTACTGCTTGCGACAACCTCTTTTCGTTGCATTGGTGTTGAATTTTCAAAAGGACACCAGCGAATCTGACATATTCTCTGTGTGCAAGGGCCAGTCCATAGTATGTTGTAAGTCTACCTGCAGAAAGTTATTCTCACGTATTTCCAAATGTTTGGTCAACCGCCGAGAATTGCACTTTCTTTCGATTACATTTAACAAATATTTATTTTCGAAATTAATACTTATTTTAACAATAATTTAATATAGTTTATATCATACAGGACTAACATAAGCTTCTGTTAGTCAAAGATTATTTAGAATTGGTTCTATAGATACTAAGATTACCTTCTAAGATTAAGAATAATAGTCCTCTGTCTTTTTTTATTTGAAATTATATGAATTTTATATTCTTTACAGATGCGTGCGGCTTATCAGATGTACCGCATATAGAAAGTCTGCAAGAAAAATCTCAGTGTGCACTCGAAGAGTACTGCCGGAGTCAGTACCCAAATCAACCAACGCGCTTCGGCAAACTCCTCCTAAGACTGCCGTCGCTCCGGACTGTGAGCTCCCAAGTCATAGAACAGCTGTTCTTTGTCAGACTGGTGGGTAAGACACCCATTGAGACTCTGATTAGGGATATGCTGTTATCAGGGAGCTCGTTCTCATGGCCGTACATGGCGACCATGTGACATACAATGTGGAGACAGCTCGCGGCGGCCTGATCCACGTCGTACGGCTTCCCGCCGTATCTGCCGAGCCAGCGATTCGACTTCCAGAGGTACCATCGTGAAGCGCCGGAGGACGCGGTGACGTCATCCAGCGAGTTCCACGACTCGGAACCGACAGCCTCCGAGGAATACTTCGGATCGCGTAGCAGAGACGGCGAGAGAGCCGATCCTTGTTCATCATTCGATCCAATATCAGCATTCTACCCGCCGAAGACGTCAGAGCACGAAGTCTTCGAAACGAGCAATAATTGTGAAACTCAAAAAAACGCTCAAAAAGCCTCGATGATGATCGACAACCTACTAAATATTAGAAGTGAGTCTTGTTCGCAAACGAATATAAAATGAACTCTTAGGGTATATTGGGGTCAGTAGTGACATAGTTCAAGTTATTTTGTTCCTCTGTAATATATTTAGTCTAGTTATAATATTTAATATTGTAAATAAAAAAATGTTTTATTATATTGTAAATTTATTAAATGTGATAAGATACAAGAGGCATGTTTTCTACGATGTTCTTTGACGAATGCTCTTATCAAATATTCCTAATTTGGAATTGATTTTATAATGTTTTATTTTATCTGTAAATCGTAATTTATTTAGGGGAATTACAAATTATAGCAATCATGGATTGGCTGAATGCAATAATAGAATATTCATCGAGATATATAAGTCAATATTAACTTCGCGAAGGTTTTGATCAATAATATATAAAACAATCATATTAAATTCGTTTTTATTCAGGTGCTATAAAAATATATTTATTTCAATGCGATTTTTATTTTATTATTCTAATCTGGATACAATAAAAGACCTCGTTAAACTGTAATGTAATATGAGGTTTATATAATTTTGACTGGTGCTTTTTAAAAGGTTTTTTTTTCTGTCATAATGTACAAAATGTATGATTCCGAGAAAAGCATTTATAGTATCGTTTTAAAAAGATCTTAAGCAATAATAATGTTAATTTGTGTGTAAAGTTTTTTATATGATTTTATAGTGTTTTTGTTTCTTATATATTAAGAAAATATCTTTATGATTTTTAAATATGCTGTAAACTTCCTAAGTCAGATGTGGAGGCAGAATATTTTTTAACTGGGTTCGATTGTAGTCAGACATATAATCTGAAATAAGTATGTATATACATCTATTACATGTATTGAGTACAAATATAATTTCTGATACCTAAATTGCATTTTATCTTATAATCACAGCTCTTCAAACTTTTGAAGATATCAAGGTCGAAAACCTTAAATGTAATTGTAGTTTGAAAACCACTGATCAAACCATCTATTATAAAGTTTTAGAAAGCAATAAACAATGTACTTGGCACGTTCTATATACTCACTATAATATGGACTAGCCCTTTCATACAGACGAAAAAGACTCATCAAGAGAATTTCGGCCTCGTAGGGGGCAACCTATAGACGAAAGCAACCTTTTATCCTTCGCGAAGGCTGTCCCTTTTTCTTGGCTCGGACTCAGCACCCAGCCACCCCCGCCCAGTGACGATGTCAAGGCCGGTAGGACCAACACCAATACACAATCTGAATGAAGATATTATGTAACAAACTAACGTTGTGTTGGTGTTGAATTTACAAAGAAGCACCAACACAACGGTCTTTGACATTTTGTCTATATGAAAGGACCGGTCTATAGTATATAGTGAGTCTATAGGTTTTAAATGTTATCAATTTAAACTGCTAATTTTTACTTCTATATATTACTATGTATTTCTTTCACTATTGTGAAACCTCCTGCCAAATCGAACATGTAAATGAGAAGCAATGTATTTATTCGCAATAAATGTACAGTGGGTGTAATTATAGAGACGGTGTGATTCAGAACTGTATGAGATAAAGTAATTGACGAATAAAATAATGTCTTTATGCATTCTTTTGTTTTATTTTATTTCACTGCTAATAATAACAAAAAAAAAACATAATAAAAATAACGGATATGTTAAGAATAAAGCTACTTTTCTTTTTTTTTAATAAACACCGTAGACTCAACGGACAAATACACCCAGACCGGAAAAAATGCTTGCATGGTCAATACAAACATATTATGTTCCGAGCGGGAAACAAACCCGCGAGCTGTGGCGTTTAAGGCAGGTCCGCTACCGCGGCGCCACAACGTCGTCGTTTTTTTTCTTTACATCATGACGGTTGGTAAAGAAGGATACGGTTCGTCTGATGGTAACCAGTCACCGCAACCAATAAATGCTTGCGAAGGATAGGAGGAAAAGGATGAGAAAGGAAACCAGGAAGGAACAGAAGGATTGGAAGATTAGGCATCCGGCACATTCACTCATCGCACGAAACGCAACAGTACCTACTGATAGTGTTACTTTACGCACATTTTCTGTGTGAGAGTAGTACTTCCCTAGTCGAGCCATTTTTGCTGGAAAAGGATTTCTTTTTATTTGGAAAGTAGGGCAGATGACTCTACTCCACCTGATGGTAAGTGGAAATAAAGTCCAAACGCGAAGGCGGCTAACAGAGTTGCGAAATGCAACCGTGTTATCCTTGCCCTGCCTACCCGCAAGATACCTCTTCACGCCTCGTTTGAAGGAGCCCATATTGTAAGACGGAGGGAACACGTGAGCCGGCAATAGCATGGCTCTACTGCTACGATAATTCTTTAAAATAACAACTCACATTCGACTAGATTGAGCGAAGAGTAGGTTGTTTCGTCTTTTTACTATGTGGTACACTGATGGCTCATTAAATGAATTAACACAAGAGATATTGACTATCCTTGAAAATGTAAGGTTCTCGTGGGTTGTTATTGGGACATTAACGCGAGCAGAACTGAACAATTTATCTATAAAACCCACCAAATAATAAATTTATAGATAATTATAGGTGATAGTAACAAACGCTACAATCGAAACTAAAGCATTTATAAAACCGTCCAAGTGCGTGCTCGCACATACCATCATTACAAAGCGTACCATCGTAGAGTAAAAATATCAAGTACATTGTATAGGGACCCCCTTTAATATTGAAATTAAAGTGTTTATTAGTAACAACGCAAACCCTTTATTTTTAAATTTTATTTTATTTTTATCATTTATTTCTATACAGAAATACACATTCTGTAAAAATTATAAACTCTACCTATTACGGTTCCTGCTCACGGTCAGGCTTAGTTATAGGAACCCATTGGCATTGGACATCGAAACCTAAAAAGACATATTTCTGTAAAATTATTTTTTTATCGATAACATCGGCACATCACTCGATATCGATATCGACTTATGATAGTGATAATTAATTGACACGAGTATCGCAAACACTGATATTCCCACGTGCTATCGTACAATCAAAGATCGCGTGCGCATCTAACGCACGCAATGCGTTCACATATTTGTACACACATGCATACCTTGATACAACAATATTGCATCGTGCTTTTCCGTACGTAAGCAATTCTCTTACTAATTTTCTTTGAAAATTATTGCATAATAATTTTATAAATTATATAATATATACGCTCTACACTCTACAGTCCCATTACATTAGTCATATGCGTTGTTCGAGGGTCCCGTCACATAACACCCAGACTAGATGTCTCTATGATCAATAGGTACCTCGAACCCATGACCTTCGTCGTTTAAGGTTAGCTACCATTACGCATTTTCACACTCAACGGTTCTAGGTAAAAAATTTCAACATAAAACAAGCAAAAGTATTGGAGCCTTTGTTTTTATATATTTGATATTACTATCTGGGAACTGCCCACGACTTCGTTCGCGGTGAGTTTCGCTTTTGAGAGAAAATCAATAAGAAGGGTAAGGCCGGCTCCACTCCGTTAACGTAAGAGCCGCGGGTTCGATCCTAACCCGCGGTATTCACTCCTAGCGCAAGCTTCGAGCTTATTTGGAGGGACATTAAGAATATTAGTAATATCTTGAAAAAGCATTTCAAGTATTTTTTAAAAAAATAACCTATGTTTTAATTTACGTAACAATCTATATAATGTCTAATTTCATCAAAATCTGTTCAGCCGTTTTTTCCTGGTCGAGTAACAAACTCATGCCTTATAGGTACTTGAACTCAGTCGACATTTTTTTCTTACATACCTAATGGTATTTCAAACATTTCTCAAAATAAAATCGTACAAAATTAATACGGTTTGAATATTTTATCGGTATTTAGTGACAAATCAGTGTAAAATCACATGTAAGTCGGTCCTACTTCCGACCACCTGCGGTCAAAACCTGCCACCTGCTGCACGGTTGACGATGTGAGAACAAAGTCTACCTAAAAAGGGCTTTGGAACGTAAATTTAATGGTAAATTAGAATCACAATTTCAAATCAAACTCAAAAGAAACAATATCAAAAACTCTTTTCATATATTTCATTTTCAGATAACAAAAATCTATTCTATATGTTAAACAACGTAATAAATAATGATTAGTACCTAATTAAAATAAATAAGTAAAATTAAATAACAATTATACTTTAAGCTAATGCATTTTTAAAGTCACCTAGCAAGGTAGGTATGTCCTTACTAGTCATCCTCTCCACAAAATAAATAAATAAATAAATAAACGCTACACACTCAACGGCCCCCATTAGGATAATTATATCCTGTGTCGGGGTCCGGAAACATTCACAATGACAAGGACAAACACAACCAGACCGGAAAACATGCCTGTACGAATAATACAAACATCTGCTCAGAGCGGGAATCGAACCCGCAACCGTCGAGGCTTAAGGCAGACTCGCTACCCACAACGCCACAACGGTGTCAAAATGTATCACAATTGAAAAAGCAGTAAGTCACTGTTTTCAGAATGCTTTTGTAATTGTTTAATCTGTTGCTATTATTATTATTGACACCGTTGTGGAGTATTGGTAGCGAGTTCACCTTTAGCCTCGGCGGTTGCTGGTTCGATTGCCCGCTCGGCAGATGTCTGTATCGATCTCACAAATATTTGGCGTTTGGCCTAGTGTCCCCACCGTGGCTCAGAGAACACGTTAAGCTGTCGGTCCCGGCCGTTATCACATAGCATCTGATAATAATCCTTAACTCTTGATAAGTAATTTGCTCGTATCTAATGAGTTAACCCTTATGGTTGCGGAGGTCAGATGGAAATCTCTCTGTGTAAAAACCTCTGATAATAATCCTTAACTCTTGATAAGTAATTTGCTCGTATCTAATGAGTTAACCCTTATGGTTGCGGAGGTCAGATGGAAATCTCTCTGTGTAAAAACCTCTGATAATAATCCTTTACTCTTGATAAGTAATTTGCTCGTATCTAATGAGTTAACCCTTATGGTTGCGGAGGTCAGATGGAAATCTCTCTGTGTAAAAACCTCTGATAATAATCCTTAACTCTTGATAAGTAATTTGCTCGTATCTAATGAGTTAACCCTTATGGTTGCGGAGGTCAGATGGAAATCTCTCTGTGTAAAAACCTCTGATAATAATCCTTTACTCTTGATAAGTAATTTGCTCGTATCTAATGAGTTAACCCTTATGGTTGCGGAGGTCAGATGGAAATCTCTCTGTGTAAAAACCTCTGATAATAATCCTTAACTCTTGATAAGTAATTTGCTCGTATCTAATGAGTTAACCCTTATGGTTGCGGAGGTCAGATGGAAATCTCTCTGTGTAAAAACCTCTGATAATAATCCTTAACTCTTGATAAGTAATTTGCTCGTATCTAATGAGTTAACCCTTATGGTTGCGGAGGTCAGATGGCAATCTCTCTGTGTAAAAACCAGTAACCGGTCAAATCCGTATAAGAGTAATAAGCAGACCCTCAGAATAAAAAATAACGAGAAAAATGCAAGGAAGAAGAATGTACCATTATTATTAATAACGACTAACATAACTATATTAACAACTCAATTGTTCCCTTTATAATAATACTAGCGGCCCGCTCCGTCTTCGCATGGGTATAAAATATATAGCCTATGTCATTATAATTATAGATATAAACCTTCCTCTTCAATCACTCTATCTATTAAAAAAACAGCATCAAAATCCATTGCGTAGTTTTAAAGATTTAAGCATACATAGGGACAGAGAAAGCGACTTGGTTTTATACTATGTAGTGATGTAGTGATAACAAAATACTATTACAATTTCGCAATTAAAGCGTAGCGCAATGACAGCCAGGTGTGACAAGTAAAAATCCGTTCAGGTCAGAAGTCGCCAACCGTTGGTTACGCTCGCTGCTTTGTCGTCACGTCACGTCACGTCCGACATCGTTACTAAGAGCAGTTAGTTATTGCGTAACTGGTGACGATTTTTTGGTTTAATAATATTTTTACTGAAGTAAAAATTAATAAATAAAATGTAAATAAGCTGAATCCAAGTTCAGCATTAGGAGAGGAAATAGAAGGATAAAAAGGAAAGATGAACAGACAAAACACAACAATATCATAACTGATATTGTTGTAACTGAAATGTCCAATACGTACTCATAAAGTAAGACGACGTTGTGGCGCAGCGGTAGCGAACCTGCCTTAAACGCCACAGGTCGCGGGTTCGATTCCGCTCGGAGCATAATATGTTTGTATTGACCATGCAAACATATTTTCCGGTCTGGGTGTATTTGTCCTTGTCATTGTGAATGTTTCCGGACCGCCGACACAGGACATCACTATCCTAATGGGGGCCGTTGAGTGTGCAGCGTTTATTTATTTTATTTTATAAAGTATTATACTGTTAATAGCAAATAAGCAACTTTCGACAGCTGACAGAATTGCTTTTATATTATGAGTATATTAACGATAGGAATTAATATTAAGGTAATAAATTTAAAAAATCTAAATAACGTAAAGGAGATCGAGGCATTATGTTTATCGTAAACGAAGCAATAAGATGAAATTTAAAATGAAGTGAAACTTAATTCTGTGAGTATTTTAAACGGTGGGTTATTAGGCATATACTTACAGTAGTCTTGGGCTCATTCCTAAGTTCAAAGAATCGAAGATAGTCACATTAGATAGCTGACTTTATTCGATTATGTTGCAAGCGTAACTAACTTCTTTTCGTTGCGTTTGCTTCGCAAAGCAGCTCCAGCGAGTCTAAAATGTTGAGTTCTCTATAGTATACAGTAAGTCTATGGTAATAGGTAAATTTTCAGCGTTTCAGTAGGGCGTGGGGCGTGGCAGAGGTCGCCCAATGGGGTCGGAGGTCGCGACCCCCGACCCCGCGAGGCTTCAGAGGTGCGCGAGTTCTTCGACCCGATTGATTCGCTCCACAGCTACCCTGATTTGACGGATAGGTATAAAGCTGAACATTATATATAGAGATGAGTGCGACAAAATTCAATATCTAAACAAGAAAGTCTTTTAACGTAAGACAAAGACCTAAGCGTGTCATCTCTTCTTCTCTTGTATGTGTTTAATTAACCAGCCTAATTATTTTACGCTTTTTTTTTTTATTCAAGGCCCATAGATAAAATACATATATGTATAAATATTATTACTATGGGCTCACATACATATCATTCATATATAAAATAAAAAATTTAATATTACTTTAAACTAATACTCGACTCATCACTATTTTTTGGAAATTTCAGTCTTTGCTGCCATAAATTTCCGGTACACACACACACACACACACTGTCCAAAAGTCTGTATTGAAGAACATAGATTTGTGCTGAGTCTTAATTTGTATGAGATTATTGTACCCTTCTTGAATTAAAGAAATCTGTTTAATATAAAATATAACAATGGAATTGTAATTTTATTCACACTTTAAACTATATGACGACGTTGTGGCGCAGCGGTAGCGAACCTGACCTAAACGTCACAGGTCGCAATGGAATTGTAATTTTATTCACACTTTAAAGTATATGACGGCGTTGTGTCGCAGTGGTAGCGAACCTGCCTTAAACGCCACAGGTCTCGGGTTCGATTCCCGCTCGGAGCATAATATGTTTGTATTGACCATGCAAACATATTTTCCGGTCTGGGTGTATTTGTCCTTGTCCATGTATTTGTTTTCGGACCCCCGACACAGGATATCACTATCCTAATGGGGGCCGTTGAGTGTGCAGCGTTTATTATTATCTAATATAAGCTTTTCTCTACGTTAGTCATTCTTCGACAGCTCATACAATCACCATCAAAATCATATCAACGTAACTTTCTACTATCAACTATTATCTCATACAGAGAACATAAAATTACATTCCATTTTTGAAATATTGTTTTTAGTCTGGCCTTGACAACGTTACCGTGAGGGGGAGGGGGCGAGTACTGAGATCCAGACGTAAAAATCGACAGTAAAATCAAGGCTCAAAGGGCTCAATTATAATTACCTAACACATCTCAAATTTATTTGTATAAATAATTAAATAAAATACATAATTGCCTTTTAGCAAAAAGGGTATTACCCTGGCATTAAAAATCTAAAATAAAAACTCGCTTGTTCTATTTGCTGTGAACACGATAACAAAATACATACTAATAGGTACAATTTAAGGAGCTCTTTTTGTAGGCATTGTGATGTATGTTTGAAGATTCGAGCGATAAGACAGACGGACAGACAGCTAGTAAACGGCGCTGCTACACCTATAGCACAGGGAAACGAATTGAGACTCCATTAGTATTCTGAGCTATTTTACGTTAATTTTATTTATGTAGTATTTTATTTATTTATTAGGAACAACTTTTAATGTCCATTAAGATAATTCAGCATTTATTCATTTTATTTAAAAAAAAAAACAAAATTTTGATTTAAATTAAATTTATTAATAACATTTAATAAATAAAACCAACACAAGATACAGGTTGGGAAATATTATGAATTAAATTAAATTAAATCCTTTTATAATATTTTTCATGTTACAATTGTCGAGAGCTGCACAGTTACGTCACGTAATTAAAAAAAAAACATTTTTCTATAAACAAATTTTAAATAGTTCGCTGTTCCAATTTTAAAACATGAAAGCCCAACTCTTCTCGTTGTTATCTCCACGCACCTAATCGCGCGGGTGGTCGCGCCTGATTGTGATTGACAGTCACACGTCACACCATCACATCCATCACTCACCCCTACCACATCACACTATAACACGACATACATTACCCTCTTACATCCCACATATCGACAACACGACTTAACTGAAATAGCGATGTAAGATTAATATTTTAAATATTCGTTTATGAATATTAATGTTGCTGTGTATTGGTAGGAAGTAATAGTTAACTAGGCTTGGGTGTTTGAGGCTTCGTTCTTTTGAATGTTAGTAACGTATGGACGATTGACAGGCCGGTGAGAAAGGATGTGTTGTATCAAAAGATTTTGAAATATTTGTTACTGATGTTATGTTCGATTTGTGCTTATGTAAGAATATTTTTTAAAGATAGCGGATAGTTAAGAGGATACATTCAGTTTCTTGTCGAGTTGTCAGTGACCAACATATTGTCAGAGTTGTTCAGGTCGCCAGTAAAGGATCTGACTTGACTTTTTGAATGCTATCAAATTGATAACAGCCAGAACCGACTTTATACGTGCCCTCCAAAGCACAGAGACGCTCATTTGAAATACAACTATGCGATCACCCATCTAGTGACTGACCGCACATAAAGTTGCTTAACCCACCGATCGTTTACAGATCAGTGAGCAATGCTTCGAAGGGCACGTAAAAAGTCGGGCCCGGCTGCTATCAATTTCATAATAGTCGAAAAGTCATATTAGAGGCCTACTCGTATATGGCCACTCGATAAGAAGAAAAATACATCATTATATTGAAATAAATGCCCGGATTTGAACCCGCGACTACGATTCTTTACATTGTCTACGTCTACGATTTCGATACATTGAGGTACTAAGTAGTTTGACCGCTTTATATCCCACATACTACAAGTGAATTTTGGAACGAAGTTCCTTATCGCGCGTTGTGATAGGGGGCTAGACGGAAAAAATTCTTACGAAAAGTTGTCACGACACTTTTGCTATAGTAAGCTATTGTAAGCTGTGCGGCATCGCATGTTTCTCTGTCTGTCTCTCTCTCTCTTATAGAAAGCAAGCCAGATATTTTCATTTCTATTTCGCATTGAACAGTGTGGTGTCGCGACGATTATTTTTGTTGAGTTTATACAGGTTTTTTGTAAATAATAAATAATGTTAATAATAAAAAATATTATTATAACTTAAAAAAATAAAATTTTATTACAATTCCTTCACTAATTAATCGAAAGGAACTTCGTTCCATCCGGGTGTCCCTTGACACCTCTCAAGTTTTTTTTCTTGAAATTTAATTTCTAAGGGAAAAACTAACTTTCATTATATGTTTTATCAATAAAAAGCCACGACAATCAGCCACTATCGTAAGTGACAATTTATCTCGACTCCCCCAACACATTGTTTTAGCCGAAATACCGACCCTAATGAAATTTATTGTTTACCGTATCACACGATATATACTATTGAGACTGGTCTTACGATAGGAAAATAAGCCGAAAGTAAGCGAATATTGAAAATAAAGAGGTGTGTAGTTTTACATGCAAAAGCTATGTGTAATTAAATAAATTGTATATGGTTATTTCGGTCACTGCAAATGATAGTACGTCTTTGAGTATTTGTGTGTGTGCGTGTATGTTATGGCGTGTATGTGCGTCGAAGAATAGTACTGAAAATGCTACATAGTGCGTTAAATTGTATTTATATTGTTATTGTATATTGTATATTGTTATATTGTTTATTGTTATATTGTCATTGTATTTTGACACCGTTGTGGCGTTGTGGGTAGCGACTCTGCCTTTAGTCTCGACGGTTGCGGGTTCGATTCCCGCTCGGGCAGATGTTTGTTAAAATTTCTGTCTCGGTCTGGGCGTTTGTCCGTGTGGGTCTCCCCACCGTGCCTCGGAGAGCACGTTAAGCTGTCGGTCCCGGTTATTATCGATAACATCTGATAATAATCGTTAACTCTTGATAAGTAAATTGCTCTTATCCAATGAGTTACTGGTTCGCCCTTAGGGTTGCGGAGGTCAGATGGCAATCGCTCTGTGTAAAAACTAGTAACCTGTCAAATCCGGATAAGAGTAATAAGCAGACCCTGGGTACATACAAACGACCGGGAATAATGCTAGGATGAAGAAGAAGTGCGTTAAATTGTATTAAAGCTATAACAACTTAGCTCTAGAGGAAATTGATAAACTGCAAAATAATAATTATGTCTCTTAATAGTATTTTATACATGAGCCGTTATGATAACTGTCAGTAGAAATTTCAAGTCTGTCTTACATTGCAATCACTTGTAAGACTTAGTGTAGTTACGAGTATTTATTTAATATAGATTTATTTACTTATTATACTTTAATAATTGTACAAAATCAATTGACGTACAAAAATCCATATAAATAAGTCGGCCGGGCTTTAATTAATGGGCTTATTTTTTTTTTTTCTAAAAACATAATAATCTCATGTGCATCTAACACATGGAGGAATTGATACGGACAGACCAAAAAATAAAGTAGCGCGCCTCTAGCCGCAGTGTGATGATGTCACCCACTTATCACAGTAATTTTCCGAACTTACTTAAGAGGGTGGGAAAACTTACGCTATAAATAAATAAATAAATAAACGCTACACACTCAACGGCCCCCATTAGGATAATTATATCCTGTGTCGGGGTCCGGAAACATTCACAATGACAAGGACAAACACAACCAGACCGGAAAACATGCCTGACGATTAATACAAACATCTGCTCCGAGCGGGAATCGAACCCGCAACCGTCGAGGCTTAAGGCAGACTCGCTACCCACAACGCCACAACGGTGTCAAACTTAACACAAAGATTTAATAAATATAATAGGTGAATATAAAAATCGAACGTTTGTTTCTATATATATTCTATAAGCTGTCGTATGACTGGTCACCTGGGGGTCTACCATGAACTTTTAGTAACATATCTATAGATAACAATGCAGCTCATTTTAGTGCGACATTTGAATTACAATAAGAGTCCCCTGATTGATAAAAATTTGTCTTGCATTTGCGAGCACAACTGTAGCGCTGTTTGTGCGTGTCGAACTAGAAAAGATAGTTAAAAGAGCAAGAGTTATATAAGACGACGTTGTGGCGCAGCGGTAGCGAACCTGCCTTAAACGCCACAGGTCGCGGGTTCGATTTCCGCTCGGAGCATAATATGTTTGTATTGACCATTCAAGCATATTTCCCGGTCTGGGTGAATGTTTCCGGACCCCGACACAGGATATAACTATCCTAATGGGGGCCGTTGAGTGTGCAACGTTTATTATTTATTTAAAAAAAAAAGAGCTGAAAGTTCTGAAGCTTTGCAAAATTTCGCTGCAATTAATATAAAGTTAAAGTTTGCTTGATTTGTTTTTATGCGGCTAGTAAATTAATTAGTTGGTTTAACCTATTAAGATAAAACTCTTCCTACGATAAAAAGTACAATATATAATAATATATCTTAAAGTGATTACGTAATTTCATTTCAGGCATGGAAAAATATAAATAAAATTAATCGCGAGAAAGCCGGCTTTCTCGTAGCGGCTAGCCTACTACAACATTTTTAATTTTCATTCGTTTTTGTGGTCACAATTGTACCAGCCAATCTTGCGTTTACAAAGTCATTCTACCATTGAAGTTACTAAAATAAAAAAATATATTTATCTTAGAAATAATTTTCACACAGCGCAATATGAAACAAAAAAATCCCGAAATCTAAAACGAAGTCGAATTGAACCAATTTACATAGTCATAAATACATTCCGGACCCTCTGCTATTTTTCCGCGAAAATCACCCACGGGGCTTTTTTTACCCCCAAAGATAAGACATGTCACGGGTTGACAGATGTCGTGGCATTTACAAGTCACGTAAAACAAGTGACGCAACCTCGTTCTACCCTGTTTTACATTTCGCTAAAGGAATTGTCTTGTTATTCCTGTCATTGTATTTATTCTTTATTTTGAAATTTTGGGCCAATTACGTATATCATGTTATTAACATCATAAATGGACGCAAGTAAGCAATATCATGTCAACCCACACGAATGTCATTTCGAGAAAAGCGCGTTTGAAAATTTTGAACAACTTGCTTTAAATGATTTTTTTATGTATTGGTCAAGTTTTTGGCAATTTCAGATTTATGTAAGTTATTTTACTTATTTTCACAAAAATAAAACTGCATATTTTGTATATAAAATACTATATAATAATAATAATAACTTAAAACGTTTAACATAATACATAAATTGCACGATTAAAAATGGCTTGTTTAGAAATATAAAGCTTAAAACCCTACAAATATTAAAGAAAAATGTTCTTCAGCCATTTACCAACCCTTCTGCATATATAACTCAGTTTTTTCAATTGTGTGGGTTGACATGGTATTGCTTATTTGCGTCCAAATGTTCTCATGTACACTTATAGCCAGGAGTGAAGAACTTTAGGAACAGTCAGTCAATAGATGGTTGACCGCATATTGATATTTCAGCTAAGCGTATCCGTGCTTTTATAAATAAATAAATAAATAAACGCTACACACTCAACGGCCCCCATTAGGATAATTATATCCTGTGTCGGGGGTCCGGAAACATTACAATGACAAGGACAAACACAACCAGACCGGAAAACATGCCTGTACGATTAATACAAGCATCTGCTCCGAGCGGGAATCGAACCCGCAACCGTCGAGGCTTAAGGCAGACTCGCTACCCACAACGCCACAACGGTGTCTTTCACTAATAAGTATCAATATTACATTGTCCACTGAGACGCTCATAGGCGGGTGCGCTCACAGCTCTGTAAACGATTGGTGGGTTAAGCAACTTTAGGTGTGGTCAGCTACTAGATGGGTGATCGCATTGTGGTATATCAACAGAACATCTCCGTGCTTCGGAGGGCACGTAGAAAGTCAGTCCCGGCTGTTATCAACTTGATAATATTCGATAAGTCAAGTCAGAGACCTGTCTAGGTGATCTGAACAACTCTGACACTAGGTTGGTCACTATCTACAGAATAAGAAGATAGAACATTTTTTCCTTTTTTAAATGACTTTGGAAAGGAAAGAGAATTTTAAGTGAAAATATTATTATTAAAATAGCATTATAAAATATATTGTCCATATTTTTTATTTCATTATATTATATTTTTATATTTGGATAAAAATTGATCATTGCGGTACTTTAATAGGTATAATATATCTGTTACTGGATTAGTTTATTAGTTTTACTTTATAATTCTATATCTTATGTATACAAAAAAATTAAAAAAACTGTTTTTTTATAGAAGTCATTTAAAGAATATTTATAGATTTACAAAATTTATGAATGCTATTATTATAAGACTACGTTTTAGTGTCTTAAATGCAATAAAATTTAATCGTTTAAACAAAATGTATCCCACAATCATTTATAAAACCCAATCCGTATCCAGACGTGAGCCATTCAATCCGACACCGTCCATTCCCATATTTGCTTACAGTTAATCAAAAAACTTTTGTCCCCGAAACCGAAACTCACGTCTTCCTCTGATTAATTATTTCAACCCGAAAGCGGCTGCGACGGTCCGAACGACCGTGGATTTTAAGAAAACAAACAACAAATAAAACGGTGTCGCTAATGATAGCTCTAATGGTGCAGAATGATGGTCACCACCATTAGCAATGTATAAATAGTTGTTACCGTTAAACGATCCCTTTTGGACGGACCTGTTTGCACATCCCAGTTGAACAAATAACCGAAAATGTCAAGACATCATTAATTACTCGCCTTCACATTTTCGCCGTAAATCTTAGTATTTAGTAAAAATTTCGCTGTAGCGTAAGTGTGGGAAGATCTTGACTTTTGTATTTATTAACAATTTTTAAGAGACATTATCTTTTATAAATAATTCCTTTGACCCTTGACAAATCATTAACAACATTATTAATTATGTACAATTATTAGAAGTAGCACCTTTTAACATAGACATAATATAATAATAGTAATAATAATATGTTTTGTTCATCATCAATATCAAAAACTCTTGTATGAATGTCTGTAGATGTTTTCATTTAACTCTATATAATGCATCACCATGTACGCCAATTAAGTTATCAACGAACGTGTTTCGCGCTAAGTGTCAAACCCTCAACATTAAAAGCATTACACACGTCTAATGCAATGAAGACTCGCTACATTTCCTAACAGCACTCACATTATCGCCACAGCACGATCCATTACTCCTTCATGACATTCAAATGAAACATGTCTAGCTACAGCCAGACATGGATACAACCTCGAAGAGAGATTAAAGTGCAAAAGACCACGTGCAGAGTTTTCCTGTCGCCCTCGTTGTAATGCCAGCGAAACGACGAAAGTTGTCATCAAATACGCATCCTTCGGGGCGGGAATCAGTTTTAAAAGCCATTAGAGTGGGTGGGGTGGCAGGCGGTTGTAATTAGACTGCGTTAATATTTAACAAGTGCGACGGCGTAGAGATTAGCGTAATACTAGCCCAGCTGTGCCCGGACACCTTCTGTGAATTGTCGCCTTTAAAAAACCACTCTGTCAACATCGTCAAAAATTAATTATGTTGTGTTAAAATGGAAATTTCGCGACGCTAATGGCTTTGTAATATCGTCGAGATGAAGCCGTGTTTTAAACCATGCGGTGTTTTTATTCCATCAAGCCTTTTTCGTACGTGAAAATTGAACAAGCGGATTTATTTTCAGGTAAGAGAAAGGCGCGTACAAAAACATCGCTATGAAATTTCGTAGGAGTAATCCTTTCAACCCTTTCCATGCAATTAGAATTACTAGAAGATGGCCGCGGCATCTGTGGGTTAACTAATGGCGGATGCATTATTAAAGCCCCGCGGTCGGGATTGCGGTGACGAAGGGTTGAAACCGATTATGCTATTAAAGATTTTGGTTATGTAGGCGAATATCATACAAAAGCAAAAATAAATCAAGATTAATTGACAAAACAAATCATTGCTTTATTTAGAAATATACATACATATAATAACAAAACCATCCACAAATGGGCTGGCTCCACCGGAGAAGTACAACCCTCTCACGGAAAATCGGCATAAAGTATCAGAGTACTGTTGCGATGCGTGTGATGAGTGAGAACGCCGAAGGTCCAATCTCCCACCTTCTCTGCACTTCTCCTCTGCCTGTTCTGCTGTGGGTTGGCAGCGCGCATGTGATACTGGAAGTATCACAAGCGTTCATACGGTGACTGTTTACCATTAGGCGTACAGTATGCTTGTTTGCCAATCTATATGAATAAGCCATCAAATAGTTTTCGCAATACCGCTTTTTATACAAAAAAATGACTACATTAAAAACATACCTAAACGAACTGTAGCGTTCTCTTCCTCATCATTAATCATATAAAAACGGAACAAGTCTACCTTTTTGACAAAGACACGAAAAATTGCTTACGTAACGATATGCAAATCTAGCTATTCACATATCCTCGGATGACCGTGGGTACTCCAGGGTTATGAGAAACTTTTTAACCCAATCAGTCACAGTCCGGGGTATCCGGGACCAAGATTAGCATAGCCAAATATCACAATAGCCAACTCAAGAAGTTAATGGACGGTTCATGCATAATTTTCGCTCCGGTAACAAAAGGGTTAAACAAAGGTATTTCAATAAAAAACTTTATTAATGTGATAGATGAATCATGAGGTCCGTTAGACCGGTCGATGTTTAAGTACATTAAACTGTTTAGTATCTATTGTTTTGATATCAACGACGCTTTTATATTTATGCCGTCACGTTACTTTAATTTGAGTATTTCTTATTCAACGTAGAAGAGTTTTTTACTATTCCGTAACTAAAGACTGCCAGCGGAACCCTATTCTTAAGCGTCCACTGTCCGTCCATCTATAACTTACAAGCGGTAATAAAAATAGAATTTTCACAGAATATGTTTTTCTTTTGCCACTACAACAACGATTTCTAAACATAAAATAAAATTTAAAAATAAAAAGAGTCGACATACAAAAAACTTGATATTTTTATTCTACGGTGGTAAGAAACTCTTTAAGTGAAGATATATGACTAACACACTTTAATTCGATATAATTAGTAATCACCCGGTAACTGTCCCACCTCACTACACTCCAAGCCAAACCTAAAAACGTAGCAAAAATTATGAAAATCTTTGAAGGAAAAGATAGAAAAAATCTGTAACTCATTAGTTCATAAAAAAAGTTTTTAGATTATATCATAATCTGTACTAATATTATAAATGCGAAAGTAACACTGTCTCTCTGTCTGTCTGTCTGTCGCACTTTCACGCCAAAACTACTGAACTGATTTAAATGAAATTTGGTACACAGATAGTCTAGAGTTTGAGAAAGGACATAGGCTACATTTTAATGCAATAAAAGGGTTGTAAGCAGCTTAAAAAGGGGATGAAAAGTTATGTGGAAGTGTCGTTATATATTTTTAGGCTGTTGATTCGATATAAATAAATATGAAATCCAAAGTTTGTAGAGGATGGTGAGTTTCAGAGTTTGTAATAAAATTGAATAATTAATTCACGCGGGTGAAGCCGCTGGCAGAAACTAGTTGTTAATAAAAACAATTTTGTCTCACTTTTATGTTTCCCACCATAGTTTAATAAAATCAGCTACTGAATTAACCACACGCTTTTATTAAACCCTGAATTCTAATTCCGAGTAATCCTAAACTATTAGAAGGTATCAAGTATCATTATAATAGGCAATTAGAAATGTTAAAAACAGGAACAAAACCAACTAATTGTGACCCTTTTCTAGTAAAAATGCCACTGCAATCTAGCTCTACAAATTCTGGTTATCTTTAAGATGGGGTTACAAATAAAGGAGCGTTATTTGTTTCTGCCGTCACCTCTTAGTAGCTAAACAAACAATGCATAAATATAGACGACTTTTGTGTCTTTCCCATAGACTACCATTGTCAGTATTGTCAACTTTGTGCCCTTTGAAAGGCATTGTGTTTTTTATAAGACCTTTTGTGCTTGCGACGTCACGACTGATGTGTCCAGTTGTTTTCTTTTTAAAAACGGCTTCTGCATCCATTGTCGGTATTAATGATCTTACTGGTCTTTTCTTAATGAACTACTCGTTCTATGGTTTGTTTTCAAAGCGTTGTATATTCTTTGTTTTTTTTTTATTTGAATAAGTTGACAAGCAAGCATATGACCTGATTATAAGCGGCTTCGTAGTCTATGAGCACTTACAACACCATTCATTTATAGGTATCACTCTCGCGTTGCCAACCTGGAGATGGTTCTTAAATCTCCTTTGTCCAGTAATTTCACTAGCTACAGTGTCCTTCAAATATATTTGGAATATCTGGCAATGTGACGGTACCTACTTAGCTGGCCTCTTGCTATGAAAGGCCTACCAACAATAAAGCCACGTTTTGACGGTAGTAGAGTCATGCTTCTCTCAGCACAAAAGGGCCGGCTTGACCTGGAAAGTACTAGCCTCTCACAGAAAGTCGGCGTTAGGTACTGTTGCGTTTTGTGCGATGAGTGAGAGCGGCGGAGCTCCAATCTCCCACCCCTCTGTTCCTTTCCTTTTATTCCCTTCCCATCCCGTCCCTCCTTTTCCTTGGGTTGGCAACGCGCTTATGATACTTAGAGTATCGCAAGCGTTCATAGGTTGCGGTGACTGCTTACCATCAGGCTGACCGTATGCTTATTTGCCAACCGTCTTTACACTAAAAAAAAGTTCTTTACTGGTTCCTCATAATGTAGTTTGTAATGTTTATCTATTCAGTAACTTTGATTTGACTATTACATGAAGTTTTTCTATAACTACATTTTAAGGGGATACTTTTAGTAATGAGACAGCTTCTGAAACTACAATTCCAAAAATTTCCTCGAGTCAAACAAACGTCAATCAAAATGAACCACACAACTAGGTGCCAGAGGTCACCGATCATCGTCTCCTCCACCTGCGCCAAGCTTTTTAATAAACAAACCAAATTTTAAATCAATGAAAACTATTCTTTATTACAATGGAATAAGATAAAATTTAGGATCACCAAGTGCTTTAATTTCTGCCTCCGTTCTATATCCACAGTTTGGGTTTTTTGCTTCTAAACATTCATATCATTCCAGCGAGTAAACATGTATACAATGGGCTAGTCACTATTCTTTATTATTAATATCAGTGGCTCAATAGATACAAAGGGTTTTGTTCTCATTATACGTAATCGTACTCGTTCAGGTGTTATATTGTGGTGGGTTGCGGCAATAATGAGCTTACCATTCATTTAGGGAGAATGTGCTGTTGGACGCAACTTTTTTAATTATAATAAATTTCATAGAAAAAAAGGTTTGTATTTAGACTTAAATAAAATAGTGTTTGTTGGGTAGTGTAACTATAGAAGTCATCATATCATGCAATCGATAAAGGGAAAAAGAGATGAAAGATTCTGAAAGAAAAATATAGAAATAAGATCCCGATTGTCTCCATGCAAAACTACACAAATTACCTCCTGGTAACCTAGCAACCGTATGTTTATCCCTACCAAGAACTAGACGTTAACTTTTCATAACCGTAAAAAAATCATATACATTGCCACCCGATTGTCATGATTGTCACGGGTGAGAATGTTTTACTTTTCTCCCTAGGTGCGTAATGTTATTAAATTATTAATTTAATGAAAGTTGTGTGGAAAAACCTAAACGACCTATCAGTGGAGTACAATGAAACTCCTTCTTGGGCAGACACTATAGATCTCAAAAAATTAAAGAAATTCATAGAACAACAAAACCTAAACCAAACAATTTACAAGTAACTAAAAGATTCTTTAGACGTTCAAACTTCACTTGTATTATCCACACCACTAAATTGGTATCATTATCCGAATCTATATAACGCTTCCTATCGATTTTTATTCATATTTCATTATAATATATTCAAATTACACCATGCTTCCCGGACCTACTTGTTTTTAAATAAACTACCGTAATCACAGCTCCCTTCGGCATCACGCTGATTTTCTTTGCCCTTGTTTATTGAAATTGATAATAAATGTCATGCTTAAGCTTCAGTAATGGCGGATAAATTTCCGATTATTATTGCCACTCCTGCCTTAGTTGGGATCCGAGATCGGTAGTTCAACATATTGAATTAAGTAATGCCCGCATCAAACACTAATCCAACTGTGAAGTCCGATCATATATTTTTAACTGATTTAATATCCGAACGGATTTTATTACTTTCTAAGTTCGGCCCATCATTCTAAAAATATTACTTCAATAATAAAATCTCCTATAAGCCATTAATATGTATTTACCACGTCTTATCTATCCGTTGCTTTACCCCAAAAATATATTAAAGTTCCACGTGGTCACTTACTTCAATGTCTCAATAAAGCGTATCCCTCTTTTTATATAATATTTAAAAAACGCGTGTTTGACTCGTGGCAGATGAATGTGATGACCCTACTGACCTCAAGGGAAGCTGTGGTCATCTCTCATATGAATAAATTTTTGACTTTTATAATGTTAATCGGTAGCGTGAACTCTGAAGTGTATCTTGAAATTTCTTTTTTTTTATCATTGAAAAAGCATTGCCCTTTTATAAAGTTTTTATACGTTTTATTAAAATAACAAAGAACTATTGACAATAACAATAAAATATGCTTTTATATCAAATTTGTAACTAAATACATTGATTTGTAACGATTTGTATCAATTTATAGTCAGTTTCATATTAAATTTCTTACTTGATACAAACAATATGATAATTATTAAACTTTCCTTCAATTTATTGCATATTTTCATAACACCTATTCAGTGAAAATTTATTAATAATTCACAATACCCCGAACTGACCCTATACCTAAACCCTACAATAGTTCGGCAGATTTTATGGGAACCGAAAAGCTAATAATTCATAAACATCGGACATCGGACCTCGACCACTCGAAATCAATAAAGGCGAACCCGCCGGACCAGATTCCGCTAATAATTCGAACATGTCCGCACAAAGGCCGTAGTCTTCGCCCTTTTAAGACTAGAAACTCAACAAGGACAACAGTGGATGGTCTACTCGTTTAAGAATGATAAATTACGTAATGGAAGTCGGTATGTCCATTCCCACAGATATTAAAGCGAATACAAAAGCGAGACCCCTAAGTTCTCCGGACTCATGCGGCGGTATTGAAAACATCGCAAAACACAAGATGCATTGTTCGAATCGCATGCAAATCCTTTTGAGGGTATTTGGTGGGGGGGTTGGTGAGGTAAATTGGAAAAGTTGAGCCATTTTTAGACTTTGATGTTACCAGATTTATTGGCTAATCGTTGTTAATGGTTGCTGTGCTAATATTAGCTGGATTGTTACTGAGCGTACAAGTTGACATCAAAGAGAAAAAATTAATATGCCTTTGTTGAGTTGTGATTTGTAGTGGCTTAGGATATATTTATCTTTTTTTAAAACATGAAATTACTATACAATGCATATAAATAAATGAATGATAATAATATATATTTCAGATAATTTCCAGAATTCTGCATTCCAATATAAATTAAATTACCATTAACTTTATAAATAAAAAAATGGCTGTGACAAAACTATCAGAACATAGAATTATTACCTTATTTACGTGCAATTACCTTATTAGAAGTAAAATATTCAACTAAAAGAATTTTATAAAGAAGCTATACATCCTTAGACAAAATGAACTTTATTTTTTACTCTATGTTTGACACAATAGTCTACATTCTTAATTTGAACTATTGCAAAATTATTTTAGAGGATACTTACTTAAAATACGTATTTGTTAATCATTAATAAAAATATTTGCTTTAGAAAGTTATATATTCAAAATTTTATTACAGGTACAAACATATTTACCAAAGAAAATCTTTGGAATGATATTGAACTAATCTAAGCTGCAATGTCTTTGTCAATATAGTGAAAGATTTTATTTAACATTTTATAAAGGTTTTCATGGTCTTATCAAGATCCACATACAAAAATACCTCTACAATATGTAACAGTCGTCTAACGACAATCAGGGCATGCATTTTTAGGGGCTTCAATTCTGAAATAGTATCGTCTATCTATGTATTTCAAATTCCTTTCACTTAAAAAACATCATATTCGTATAAGAGATACATATCTTCATTTATATTCTATTAACAAAACCTTTGTATTCTCTTTTTAGGGTTCCATATCACTCACTACAATCTTATCAGAAGACCACCTGTGCATTGACTTGATGACAAATCGATAAGTTGACAGTTAACACGTCCTCTCTGCGGGAGTTACGATATTTTCAATAAAAAATTTCTACATAACTATTATACCAGTAACATAAATGTAAATTAAAGTATAATTGAATTGAAGAGAAAGGAAACTGTTTAATTTGTCTATTTTCCTACTGACAATATAAACTTATAAAGGTTTCATAATGGTCATAGTGATTGCTTCAACATTTGCCATAGTACTACATTCTTCTTATCGATTGGTTAGTGGTCAACCTAGTGTCAGAATTGTTCAGGTCGCCCGTATAGGCCTCTGACTTAACTTATCGACTGTTGTCTAATTGTCAACAGCCGGGACCGACTTTTACGTGCCCTCCGAAGCACGGAGACGCTCGGTTGAAACACGACTATGCAATCACCCATCTAGTGACTGACCGCGGCTAAAGTTCCTTAACCTACCGATCGTTTACCGATCAGCGGGTGCACTCGGCTATGAGCGTCTCAAATAGTACTACATTTACGTTTATAGACTATTAAAATGAGACACATAGTTAAAGATTAAAGCGTTTTCTTATGCAATGAAAACAAATTAACAAGTCTACGGTCCGCCTGATAGTCAGAAGTCAAGGGTAAGAGGGAATTAATGAGAGGAAAGAAGGAGGGGAATAGAGTGGGAGCTTGGGTCTCCAACACTCTCACTCATCGCACGAAACGAAACAGTACTGATATTTTACGCCGATTTTCTTTGAGAAGGTATCGTACCCACACCTAGGGCAAGCTACAATCTTATTTGGAGTGCTCCCTTTCAATTGATGAGAGTGCCGGAGTGAAAAATCCTCCTTTTCCTTTTAACTTCCGTCTCAGTCATTATTGATTGTGCTTTGTTTATCGCGTAAGGCGAGGTAGGTAAAACCACAGTGTCCGTACCTACCGCAAAGATGTAGTGTATTTTGGATTACTGTGTTTCGGTTTGAAAGGCTCTGTAGCTAGTGAATTACTGGGCAAAGGAGATTTAAGAACCAATATCTCAAAGTTGGCAAAGTGTGAGTGACATCTACAAATAAATGGTGTTTCAAGCGCTCATAGGCTACGTAAACCGCTTGCGTGCCAACTTCGTTACATAAAAATCTCCCTTCAACTCAGAAAGTAAAAGAGCGGTAAAACTATTAATTATTATGTGATCGCTAAGTAAGTTACTTGTATTTCCTACTATAGCTTATAAGTAAGTGCACACTGCACGTAATATGCCCTCAAGGATTCCATAAATGTTTTTCTATAAAGGAGATAACAGATCAAAACCGAACAATATTGATTCAACTCAACAAGCTTTATAAGCTACCGCTACCGAGCAAATCGCATTTATCGGGATTATCTTAGGTTATCGGACATCCACCAACATACCACCACATCTTAAAAACGAAAGAGCACACGTCCTATTTCCTTAAGATTAAATCCATTGCTCATTTTACATTGGAAGAAATAATTTATTTCTTCTTCAGCGAGTTATGGTTTGTATAGTTTTAGAAAGAGTTTTCATTGATAAGGTTTTATTTGCTTTTATTATGGTTAAGAATGAAGGGAACGCCGGGGACGTGAGCTCGGTCTTAAGGCATTTATGCAAAGTTGAGCGTTTTTGTTATCATGTCATTTTATCAGTCCTTCAATCAGATCTTGGGACGAGTCTTGTCTATGAGATACTTTGCATTGGCAAAGTCAGAGTTATATTAATGCTATAGATATCGCCGGTAGTAAAGGATATTTTTGCATATGCCAACTAACGGTTTTGATGTCGTATGGTATACATAACTGCGTATTTCTTCGCAAACATTTATGGTCAATAATAACCCTTTTGAGAAATAACAAATATAGTTTGTAATGATGTACAAGATTTTTGACGATTGCTGACTCGATAGTCCTTAGAAGTAATAATAATAATAATAATAAATAATAATAAATAATAATAATAAGTAATAATAATAAATAATAATAATAAATAATAATAATAGTGAAAACATTGTGTGTTGGCAATAGAGTTATACATATCTAGAATATAGTGCCAGTTCTTTAAACCATAGATGTAAAAACAAAAGTCTAGTAAATATTTTTGGGGCAGATGCTTGTAGACTATGGACGGCTGAGAATTGAGTGTGACGAACGTTAACACTGTGTTTTTTGGTGATATACAATGATCCGTCTCGTCTTCCTGGCATTATTTCCGCTATTTACCCAGGTTCTGCTTAATACACTTATCCGTATTTGACAGGCTACTAGTTTTTCATCTGCCATCTGTCCTCCGCAATCGTAAGAGCGAACCAATTACATTCGATTGCATTTCATAAGAGCAAAGTACTATCAAAAGCTAACGATTATCATCCGATGTTATATGATTAACCGGGACCCACAGGTTAAAGTGTTCTCCGAGGCATGGTGGGAAGACCCACAAGGATAAACGCCCATACCGAAACAGAATCATTTTACTACCTGAATTGCATCGTAATAGAATTTATACTAAAATTTCATGTTAGTAATAACCCAGTAATAACAAAAAAAAAAAGACTAAAAAATAATAAAATTATTTTGAAGTTAAAAGCTTATCTTAGCGCAAAATAAACATTCATTCTATATTACTCGACCAACCCTTTGGTTTTCAATCAAACAATTAAAACAATCTTAGAACAATAAAACAAAAGAAACTCTAAAAATAAGAAAAGCACTCAAGAAGTTTATAAAAATTATTCACTCTTACAACTTAATAATCTGATTAGGTGTCTAAAAATAAAAAAGTTTGTTGTCATAATGGAATACAAGATATCACTTTCGATTTTTTTAAATTATAGTTAAGAGCCGATTTTAAAAAAAAGCTGTTTTTAATACCACTAAAGTGGCAAACAATTTTACAGCGCGCTTGATGGTAAGCGGTCGCCTTAACCTATAAATGCTAGCAATACCATGTGATGCATTATCAAGGCGATTACTTTTAACTGCCTTCAAAAAGGAGGAGGTTCTTTGTAAAAAAATTATTTCCTTTTTATTTTTGAAGTCGGTTTTTTAATAGCTAAGCAACATAATACAACACAATAATATTAACTAACATTCTTCAACACTTCCAACCACTTGTTGTTATATTGTGTGTTGCTTACCGCATCCACAACGCGGGTAACATAAATTAAGAAAATATTACAAAGTGTAACATTAATCAACAAACGATTAGTTCCCAAACGTTTGCAAATGTTATCGATTGTTACATGTTGTTTGTTTCGAAATGTTGGCCAACTCAGTTGAAATCAAATGTTGGCCACCAACATTTGGAACATGGATTTGCTCCACAAACTAACTGCCGTGTCGACGCACCATCACCTTATTGTATAATTTGGTCATGATTTCATGGTTAATTCATATTAATTGCAAATATTCCAATTACAAATAAAATCACTCGAAATTCGCAACGGCATAACCGAAAAACAATGACAATCAGTAGGGTATAAAACACCAAAAATTGTCTCCAAATTTGTCCGCTGACAACATTCATCTCAATCAATCCCGTCTCCCCGAGGAGTAACCCTTCTGTCCCCGGAGACATAACCCTCCTGCCCGTAACCCAATTAATGTGAGAGGGTAGTGTTACCCCGTCCACAACCACAAAAAATGTAAATTGAAATGTTAAATTAATTTGATCCGCCATCATATGTGCATGTTGATTTTATTATAGTGCAATTGTCACATAAAATTTTGTGTACCGTAAATTATCATATTTTGAGGTTTACCATCCAAGAGTATAAATATAATGTACAGTGTATAGTGTGAGACGCTCATAGCCGAGCGTCTCATGCTTCGGAGGGCACGTAAAAAGTCCCAGCTGTTGACAATTTGACAACAGTCGATAAGTCAAGTCAGAGGCCTACTGGCGACCTGAACAACTCTGACGCCAGGTTGGCCACTAACCACACGATAAGAAGAAGAAGAAGAAGTATGCCGATGTGATATAATATGGTGTAAGCAAAATATCACTCACTGATCAATCATAATTATCAGGAAGTAAATGCTAATAACTTGTTTAGATGATTCTATTTTTTGTATGAAGATTCGTCATCAAGCCCAGCTTTATTTATATATTTATAAATATGCTACACACTCAACGGCCTTTAAGTAGGATAGTTATATCCTGTGTCGGGGGTCCGGAAACATACACAATGACAAGGACAAACACACCCAGACCGGAAAACATGCTTGCATGGTCAATACATATTATGTTCCGAGGGGGAATCCAACCTACCGCTTCGCTACCGCTGCGCCACAACGTCCTCGTATTTATCCATTTGATAACGATAGACCGCAAGAGGATAATACATTCTTCTACACAGGTGGAACCACAAACAATGGTATTCAAATTCTCATATTATGAACGAGTATGTATTTTAAACGTTACACATTCGTTACACATTCAACGGCCCCCATTAGGATAATTATCCTGTGTCCGGGGTCCGGAAACATTCACAATGACAAGGACAAACACACCCAGACCGGAAAACCTGCCTGTACGATTAATACAAACATCTGCTCCGAGCGGGAATCGAACCCGCAACCGTCGAGGCTAAAGGCAGACTCGGTACCCACAACGCCAAAACGGTGTCAAATATAATCTTCATCAAAAAATATTAACTTGCATTTTTTAATTTAACTTTTTCCTTTTACCTAAGTGCCAGGTGGACAATGTATTATGTATATATGAATTTATCTATGTATATACCTATTTCTTTGAATCTATGGCTAGGATTAAGCTAATTCATTACTGATGATATTTTTAATTATTTACTTATTTTTATAAATCATTTAATTCACTATATAAGTATTATAAAATGTATCCTCTCTAATCCATAATAATAAGTCAAAAGAATTTTAAACGAGTAACTCGATCTAAAATGGTAACCAATGCGAAGAGTTTTTTAAGAGAACTCAATAGGGCTTGATGAGCGATGATTGGGGCGAGTGACCCTTGAAGGGAATTAATTATTCAAACTATGTCGCCGAGAAAAACCGACTTTTTGAACCGTCTTACCTATTGTAAATCAGTTTACACTTCACGAATTTTCAGGATATTGTGACTAGAATTTAATTTATATTTGATCCGGGTTTATTGGTTTGTATATTCTTGCATTTTTTTTTATGTTAGAAGTTGGCAAACAAGCATACGGCCCACCTGATGGTAAGTGGTTGCCGTAGCCTATGAGCGCTTACAGCACCATTAGTAGGTTCCACTCACGCGTTGCCAACCTCGAGATATTAGTTCTAAAATCTCGTCCGCCCAGTAATTTCACTAACGTGCCCTTCAAACTGGAACACAGTAGTGCCTAAGCACTACTATTTGGCGGCAGAATATTTGACACTACGGTGGTACCTACCTAGCCGGCCTCTTGCAACAAAAGACCTACCACCAGTGTGCATTTGTTTGCTTGCATTATTATAATAGTTTTTAGTAGAAAAGTCCCATTTATTTCTATTCCGATGAGGACGTTGTGGCGCAGTGGTAGCGAACCTGCCTTAAACACGACAGATCGTGGGTGCGATTCCCGCTCGAAGCAGATGTATGTATTTGCCATACAGACATGTTTTCCGGTCTGAGTATCTTTGTCCTTGTCATTGTCCCAGCACAGGATATAAGGTGGCCGATCGTTGAAACTTTTTATTCTTGAAAATATACAAATCAGACAGAGAGAGTTACTTTCGCATTTATAACAGAATAAATAGATTTGTACGTCATGACGGTTGACAAACAAGCATACGGTCCGCGTGTTGGTAAGCAGTCCGCAACCTATAAACGCGCGCGATACTTGAATTATCACATGCGAGCTGCCAACCCAAAGTGTAGAAAGGACACAGAGGGAGTGGGAGATTTAGCCTCTAGTGCTTAGCCTCACTCATCCCACCAAACGCATCAGTACTAATAGCCTTAATTTACACTTTAAGCTAATATTCTGTGAGACGTTAGTTCTTTCCTGGTCCAGCCGGCCCATTTATGCTGGCTCTACTGGTACCAAATTTAATGATGTCAATCTAGTAAAGAGATATGTAGTAAAGAGATAGGTATTCTCCATATTTTGCTATTACCACTGGTGGTAGGTCTTTTGTTGCAAGAGGCCGGCTAGGTAGGTACCACCGCAGTGTCAAATATTCTGCCGCCAAATAGTATTGCTTAGGCATTACTGGTTCCGGTTTGAAAGGCACTGTACGCTTGTGAAATTACTGGGCAGAAGAGATTTAAGAACTGAGAACCTGAAGAACCTGGAGGTTGGCAACGGTACTAATGGTACTGCAAGCGCTCATAGGCTACGGTAACCCCTTACCATCAGGTGGGCCGTATGCTTAAAAAAAAGCTAATCATGTCTCTGGATACCATAAACAAGAGACCCTCAACAAAGCTCGAAAGAAGCTCATATTAAAATTTCCTTGAGAATAATCCGAACACAACACAATATCAAAATTTAATATCATTTTAATCTTAATTCTCCTTATTAATGTTACCAAGGAGGGTCCCTTACTTTAAATCTGCTCCTTTAATGTAATTTCAATCCAAAATGTGCCCTGTGTATAACGATATAGAGCTTTTTATCAATTGACTGTTTTTTCTAGGAAAATATGTGAGTGGAAAAGCTCCTGAAAGCAGGTAAGTTCAAAGATAACGCCGTCTGCTCTGGGTAAAGCTTAATTAGGTCGAATTGGAGCTTTCATCGGTATGGAAGTTTTATTATTACCGTTGTCATTGTAATCCAAGCGTATTTCGCTTTTGTTATCAATGTGCTATTCAAATTTGAATACATTTGATTATAATAATCGCGATCCGGCGGTCTACCATGAAATTTTAGTAACGATTCTATTGCGATCCAATTCAATTCAGGAAATAAAGCTATTCAGATTTTATATTAGTATGAAGTATAAATATATATGTCATGGTACGAAATAGCGATGAATCTCAGTTTAGATTGTCATTTGACTCGCAATAAGAGTTGATGGGAGGCTAAATAGCAGTGAATAGTAAATTCTGTTAATGAAAAATTGCAAAAAGATTTTGGTAAAAAGGAGAAACCAAAAATTACAAACAAAGCAAAATTTTATTTTACAAAAAAACCATTTCGACGACGTGGCGCAGCAGCAACGAATTAGTCGTCGCAGGGTAGTAGCGGATTTGATTCCGCTCGGAGCAGGTGTATTAACCATACATGTGTTCCGGTCTAGATATTTGTTCTTGTCCGTGTATATCTCCGGGTCAGGATGTAACTATCCTAATGGGGACCGTTGAGTGTATAGCTTTTACTATTTACGAAATAACAAAATTGCGTAAAAAAAAACGTTCACAACATAAATACCAACGCTTTTACATTCACTGATCAGTAAACAAAGACACAAGCATACGATCTATAATTGAAATGTAAAAAAACAAATGATGGATCGCGTCCAAGCGTTAATTAACGACTTTTGTTCGGACCTCGGTTCAGTGTACACATTGTGAAGAGCAAGCTGTCTGATGAATACTTTTGATACGACTTTTTAAATAAAGTTAAAACCTAATGTGAGATCTATACATAGACTTACTATATACTATGGACAAGCTCTTCCATACAGACAATATGTCTAAGACTTGACGGCTGCCTATCCGTAAATTTAACACTGAGGCAACGGAACGAAGTTAGTCACTGAGTCAAGACTGATGGATTAGGACAGAACAATTTATAATGGAGCAGAGCATAACCTGTCAAATTGACTGTATAAATGGTCCTGTTCATAGTAAATTGTTGGTTGTATTTTATTAATCTTTACCTGGATCTAGGAAGTCTGAGCTCATACCCAGAGTAGCTCGTCGGTGAGCGGTCTGTGGATGAGTAGCCGCATAGTGATATTTTCTGTTGACCGGGAGGAAATCTGCAACCAGACTTTCTTCCGGAAAAGAGATCCGCGTTACGTGGGGTTTCATGTTCGACTATGGCCGCCGTCCTCACGTCAGAGCGGACTCAAAAAATCGGCCCGGATTTTATAAGCTTTATAATAATCGATAAGTCAAGTCAGAGAACTGTTTGGGTGGCCTGAACAACTCTAACACTAGATTGGTTTCAAAAGTACGTCTTAAAGTTTGAGGAAAATGATCATGATATAACAACCAAAATCCAATAAAGAAAAAAGAAGAAAAAGTCACAAAGAATACCTTGATATTTACAAATTCCAAATTCATTTTCATCCTCATCAATGTTCAGTCCATTGATCAATCAGCACCAAAACAACAAGCTAATACAAAGAGGGGGCGGTTCAATTGAACGAGCGATATTAAAGAACTCATAACAATACCTCGATGGCAGAACTCTTATTTTCAACTCCTTACTAATCGTACGGAAAACTTTACTTTTGAATATTCCCGTTGATGTCATTGGATTTGATGTTAGTTGGTACTTTTCTGTATCTTAGTTTATTTATTGTTTATTGGGCCTCTGGCGCTCTCACTCATCACGTACAATGCAACAGTATCGATACTGTTATTTTACGCTGATTTTCTGTGAAAGGGTAATACTTCCCCATTCTAGCCGGCGCATTTGTGGTAAGTGGAGAAGTACTAGGACTAAACTCTTTGCATTACTACATGTCTTGCGTTTAACATAGCACTAAGATTTTTTTTGTCAATTCACTTTATAACTGGACAGCAGTGTTAGCATTGTACGTATCAGTCTACAGTCAGTCTGTCAAAACTTGTTTGATATTGAATACATTATATTGAAAATGGGGCATAATATGCATAATTGGATGGCATTAACCTTAGAAATTAACATATTAAATAAATAAATAAATAAACGCTACACACTCAACGGCCCCCATTAGGATATTGATATCCTATGTCGGGGGTCCGGAAACATACACAATGACAAGGACAAATACACCCAGACCGGAAAATATGCTTGCATGGTCAACACAAACATATATGCTCCGAGCGGGAATCGAACCCGCGACCTGTGCCGTTTAAGGCAGGTTCGCTACCACTGCCCCACAACGTCGTCAGTAACATATTGAATATAAAACATACAAATACAAAATAGAATTTCTATTTTTTATTATTTTCTGTCTAATAAGATAAACAGTTGTTCTTTCATTTATTGTTTCTATTCTTCTTTTTTATTTATAATTCTTAAGTGAAATACCTAAATTTAAATAAAAACAGTTAAACCTACCTAAAAGTAATCTCACCATCTTGTATGTGGTAAACGGCGTTGATGACATAATTATTCATTTGTTTAGATATACAACTATATATATATATATATATATATATATATATATATATTTGTTATGTTACTGTTTGTTTATCCGAATAAATAAAAAAATAAAAACATAGTATCAAAGTAAGTGTCATTAACGCGAATGCTAACATTGTGGCGAAGACAAAAGCCGCTGGTTAGACAGGGTGACGAGGGTGATGTCTGAGGTAATGAAAAACATGGCGTCACGCGATCACAACTCGCGCTTGACTCGTGATTGTTCTAATTCATCTAGAGACGACTCTGGTTAGGGGTAATCTTTGTTATGTTAAACGGTTAAAAGCCGATTTAAGTTAAATAAGGCTTAAATTATTTTAACAAATGTGTGTGAGAGATCTCATTTTAATATTAATTAGTAACTTATAATATTTTTAATTTTAAGAAAATATTTTATTTGCGGTAAACTTAATTTCAATTTCTTTATTCAGATAACAAAAATCCATTGTATACATAAAACATATTAATGATTAATACCTAATTAAATTGAAATAAATAATTGAACTGTTAGAAAATATTAATTAAACAATTAAAAAATATGCATAACCTAATTCAAATTCAAATAATTTTTATTCAACGTAAAAAGCATCACACTTATTAGTTGAAAGTCAGATTCTACCACCGGCTTCAAATTTCCCTCTACCCGAGAAGAGCCGGCGAAACAAACTCGATTTCGAAACCGATTGAAATATGAATGAAGATTTAAATTCAAAGATGTTTTAATATTTTAAAAAGTGATATTTCTTCTATAGAATATTTAAAAAACATAATGAACACGTTAACTTGTTCTTGGAAATTTATGAAGACCAATAGACTTTAGATAACATGAAGCTCTATTTGTTAATTATATGCCAACGAAGCTTCTGGAATTTGGTATTTAATGTTTGTTATTTGTTCACTTGTATTCTTTCTTCTTTATCAATAACTACTTATCATAAAGAAATCAACAACCAACAGAGGTTCAAACAGAGGATAGAAAATGACCTGTACATTTATGTTTATATGTAGAAAGTATAACTTAAACTAATCCTCCTAAAATCTACTATCCATTTAACCATAACAGTTTATACAGCTAGCATAAGATACTATTTGAAAACTTCGGCACTGGTTCCGATATATCACCTCTCCGTGCTCGTGAACAATAGTCGAGTGCGCAGCCGGCGCTTGCGCATACTACCGTGACTAGCCATTCTTGATACATTAAGATAAAAACTTCTCAGCATATATAATATTTATAAAGGGTATTCTAGAATGATGGTAAATATTTTTGAGTGTATGCTTATTTCGTTAACATGCTATGTAGCGTAAATGGTTTGACGACTTTTGACATATAATGAAATATAATTCAATATATGTCTTAATTGTGAAAATGATATAGAGAAATCAAAAATATAACGAAGAATTCATAGTGGTTATTGTTAATAAGATGTAGATAATAAGAATTATTTATTTTTTGTCATTATAATATTAGCAAAGCAACTTATACAATTCTTCAGACGTTTCAAATATCAAGTCCACTACACCCACTACAACAAATCTCCTAAACACTACATTATAAACTAACCGACATCTCTTGCGGTCAATACAAAGCTATTCAAAACGTCACTAGCATCATCATATTCCCACGACATTGTAGCGAAACAATAGTAAATGTACCAAAAACATTGTCAAATACCAAGATTAATCACGCGTGATATATTTACTTAACAACCTTATATTACATGGAATAGAGTTGAAAATTGATTGTTTTTTCAGTAAAGGTGTATGGTCCATCTTTGTATCACAAGGAGTCCTTTTAAACGTATTGTCTTGAGTCAAAACATGGTTTACGGTATTATTTCAGGTATTTGGGTCAACATAACCTTGCAATTTATTAGGTTGTGGGTGAGTCGGATTAATATTGATGGATGTGTGGGAATTTTAAAATACCTATGTTTGGTTGTAAATACTTTAAAATGAACGGCACTTCTGTTGTGCGAATTTGAAATGTACTAAAAATGTTATAAGCCATTGTTTGGGCCCTTATTTTGTTCCATTTTGAAATGGTTTAATGTTTTACACCGCAGTGTAATGGGGATGTATTGATTATAGTTATATTCTCAACAATAAGTGTTTGTGCTAATTACTATCAATCATATTAATCTGTTCTGTCTAAATGAGATAATTATGTATAGTTATTAAATTCCAAAATAAAATGTCAAAATATCTATTATTTTCTTCAATCCATATCTAGATTTTGCTGTGTCTCACCAAAAATATATAGGAAATGACTTTTAAAATGTTACTTTAAACTTTATTTTAGGGGCGATAGCCTCCAGTTCGATACGCGCTCGGAAGTTATTATAGACCCTCTTGACACCTTCTGACTCGACTTTGTACACCTTAAAAATCAAATGACATTCGAATTAGAGAAATACGTACCTTTAACTTTTTAACGGAGATTATTATAAATATTCTCCATATTTCTTTATTAGAAGAAAATTTCTATAAAAATCTTCAAATAAAGATATTTTACATGTGCTCTACACACATCGGAAAGAATATAATACCAGTGCAATTATTCACCAGCTATTAATATTATGCACTGCTGATTGAATCACGGGACCCACACTCTTTTACATCTGTCTCTACAAGTTAGCCTATAACACCACCTGTACACTAGCGCTATGACATACTGAGCTATAAAATAAAACTCATCAACATTGTGAAAAGAAAGCGAGAACTAAAACCAGTGGGAAATTAAAATAAATCTTGCATTGACAAGAAATTATTGTCTTATAATAATTATAGGTAACGAATATCCATTAATAAAGCCATAATGCCATATATGCCATAATGTCAAAATTCTACAGATTCTTACATACCAGTTATATGTACTTTTCTATTACATACGACACATCTATATTAAATTAGTTAGTTTCGTTAAATCAGTAATTCCTGGTGTTAATTTTTGACAATCCCTTAGCAATCTAACATTTTGCCGGGATGAAAAAGAATGTAAGTAAAAGAAACCTATGGGTTATGTGCTAGTTCAGGAAATGAGCTATCAGTGTTCCAAATTTCATCATAATCTGTAGAGCTGTTTTGCGTTTTGAACAACAAACAGCTAAAAATACAAACTTCCACATTTAAAGTATTAAGTAGGATACAAGATGAATATAGTAGTGAAATGCTTTCATGTAGAATAAATATCTATAGTCTATCTTTCCCTTTGAACTACGAGGCTTATTTTAATTCGTCAATGACCGTAGGCAGTAGTCATTGATTTCTGTTTACCCTCTGATATCACGTCGTACATACTGACTTTTACCACTGCGTTATATTAATTTAATAATCCGTATAATGTAATATTCGTACATACATATACATACAAATAAATAAAAGAGACATGTATGTTTGTAATGTCAAAATAAGTGTTTTTCTTTTTTTCTTATTTTCTTATCAGTAATTTAATATTATACTTCTTACAAAATGTATTATATTAATGAAAAACAATTTTTAAAATTTTGTTTGACCATCTTTTTCTTTTGGTATAGTCTTAGAAACTCTTTTCTCTTCTTCCCTTGACCACAGATTACTAAGTTACTAGTAGTAAGTTGTTATGCCTTAGGTATGCAAATCCAGTCGCCTAGGTTAAAAAAATAAGCTACGCCGATCAAGCGGCCAGTACGCTTGTTACACTTTTTAGTATAAAACGGTTACACTGATATTTGAAATTTGTAACCTATTGTACTGAGTAGATAGAATTTTTGAAAATTTAATATCTATAAGGAACCATGATGGCCAAACTTATATGTTAATACATCAATATCAATCAATTCTTATATATTATGTTCTTTTCAAATACGCAAATAACCTTCATAAGTACAATTTTGACTTCTCTCTGGCAATATTTAAAAAACAATAGTCATTTCCCTCCCTCATGTTACATACCACAATCATATTCAACTACACGGGCAAAACTAAAACTATGCGCAAGGGGAGATAGATTTTACCAAAATCAACTTACTTATGTAAAAAAAAATCTTACAAATCGTCCATTACTCCACTTCTTATTAAGACTCAAATATATTGCAATAGAAGTCGAGCAATGTATATTAAATTTTATTTCGATCCAACTTCACCAAGTCCCTGAAATCTGATAGCAGTGCAAAGTTAAAAAATATTGATATTTTATTGCGTCCGGGGTCCACTTTTTCGCTATATTTTATTCTCTCTTCGTCGTATTCCATTGCTAGTGACAAATCTAAGTCTTGCAATCAAAAACAGCACTTGGTGCGGTAAATTCATCTTTATGACAACGTACTAAAGAAAATTTGTATTATTTTCGGAGAAGTTTTGTTTAAAAATGATTTGTGGGTTGGGAACATGTCGTCACACGCACGGCTGAGTTGTATATCATCTTCCAGAACAAATGGCTCTGAGTATCTTTTGTAGCGGCGTAATCTAGTAAGAATAAACAACCGAATCCCTAGTTTTGAACTCAAAGGGGCTGAATTTGCGTTGTTCCGCGAGATGAATTCTATGATACGAACATGTTGAAGAAATGATGCTCATTCAAATCTGTAATGGAATTTTCTTATAAAAATATTTCTTATAAGATTTATATATATATATATATAAATTTTGTATTTGTCGGGATGTAAGGTGTTAAACTAGACTAAGACGACGGTACTTGGATATTATTCAATCTTCTTCTTACTGGCATTATTCCCGGTATTATACGAGTATTTACCCAGGGTCTGCTTATTACTGTTATCCAGATTTGACAGGTTACTAGTTTTTACAGAAACCGATTGCCATCTGATCTCCGCAACCTAAGGGCGAACCAGCAACTCATTGAATAAAAGCAAGTTACCTATTACGAGTTAACGATTATTACCAGATGTTATGTGATAACCACTGGGACCGATAGCTTAACGTGTTCTCCGAGGCACATATACTTTTAAAATCAATACAAACATCTGCCTGACCGGAAATCCGCAAACATCGAGACTAAAGGCAGACTCGCTACCCACAACGCCACAACGGTGTCCTTAGGGTGCAGTACCATCCTTACTATTGCATTCGATGAATGGACGCGCCAGAGGCTCCAAGTCACTCCCTAAAACAATCACATCTATATTCTTATGTAAGTCTATGCTATTCTTGCAAATATTAAAATCCTATAAGAACCGTAATATCTCCGCCGTTTAAACATCCAGACAACATATAACCTTTCACATATATAATTTTAGTACAATTATATTCTATTTGGTATATATGTCGGAGAATCCGCTAAATTGAGATCTGCGTAGTTGATGTTCGTGTCTGCCTCAATAATTTTCCGGCGTCGGGATGTGACGACCCCATCGCCCGCTGTTGGAATAATATCTGTCACAGCAGAGATTATTCCACCAGTGTAATCAGTCATACTGGTGGTTGGTCTTTTGTTGCAAGAGCCTGGCTAGGTAGGTACCACCACAGTGTCAAATATTCTGCCACCAAATAATAGTGCTTAGGCATTACTGTGTTTCGGTTTGAAGGGCACTGTACGCTAGTGACATTACTTGGCAGAGGAGATTAAAGAACCAATATCTTGAAGTTGGCAACGCGCGAGTGGCATCTACTAATGGTGCTTCAAGCGTTTATAGGCTACGGCAACCATACAAAATATAAATAAAAAAAATAATAATAATTTTATCAATCAGTGCCTCAGTCGCCATAGGGGTCTGCCTCAAAAGTACATCCATCCATGATCCCTTGAATAAAAACACACCATGACAGATACGACAGATATCAATAGCAACCAGCTCTACTTTATATTAAGACTAAAACCTCTTTCGTTTATACTGTAACATCACTACATAGTATAAAACAAAGTCGCTTTCTCTGTCCCTATATCCCTATGTATGCCTAAATCTTTAAAACTACGCAACGGATTTTGATGCGGTTTTTTAATAGATAAAGTGATTGAAGAGGAAGGTTTATATGGATAATAACATCCATTAAATAGTGGAGAAATACTGTTATTTTTGAGGTATCTAATCTGATGTCGTAAATAATAACGCGTGCGGGCCACGGGCAGTAATGAATAAATCAAAACTACTGGATCGATTTTAATCATTTTTTCAGTGAATGACATAAGCTATAATGGACGCAAATAAGCAATACCATGTCAACCCACAAAAAAAAAAAACTGAGTTATATATGCAAAAGTGTTGGTAAATGGCTGAAGAACATTTTTCTTTAATATGAGTAGGGTTTTAAGCTTTAAAACTTTTAAAAAAGCTATTTTTTAATCATGCAATTTATGTATTATGTTAAACGTTTTGTGTTATATTATATACGAAATATGCAGTTTGTATACTTATTTTTTGTGAAAATAAGTAAAATAACTTACATAAATCTGAAATTCCCAAAAACTTGACCAATACATAAAAAAAATCATATAAAGCAAGTTGTTCAAAATTTTCAAACACGTTTTTCTCGAAATGACATTCGTGTGGGTTGACATGGTATTGCTTATTTGCGTCCATATATTTTATACCCGTGCGAAGCCGGAGCGGGCCGCTAGTGATAAATAAATGAAACAAACTACCACATATATATAAATAAGAATCAGTGTATTAGCGACCTAATAAAACTTATTTTATTATTTACTTTTGTACAAATAAAAGTATAATCACAAATCGGTATTTCACCCGAGAACCGAATCCGCAACCCGACCCAGTAGTCCACTCGTAAATCACAACCAGCAGTAATGTCGCGTTGGTTACAACAAATTTCACGGCCCGTCGCGTTCGTTAATACAAGCCGAAATTAGATTTTGTTAGGTTAATCCTTAATTCCATTGGCAACCTGAAACTGTGAGAAAATATTTTGATTTAGCAAATTAACACATATTAATAAAACAACGGATGTTTCTGTCTGCTTAAATTAAATAAATATATGACGAAGTTTTGGCATAGTGGTAGCGAACCTGTCTTAAGCGCCACAGGTCGTGAGTTCGATTCCAGCTCGGAGCAGATTGTATTGACTACACAAGTGTGTGATATATTTTTAAGGCATGTCTTCATATAAAAAATCTTTATAACTAGATGTTATATCTCTCGACACAAAGATATACATACTTGCGATACTGAAGTATCACAAGCTCGTTGCCAACCTAAGAAATGGAAGGGAAAGGATAAGAAGTGAAAATAGGAAGCAAACAGAGTGGGTGGGAGATTGGGCCTCCGGCGATCTCATCTTCGCACGAAACGCAACAATACCTAGTGTTACTTTTATGTAAGATCTGTGTTTGAACTGATTTTTATGCTACGTGTCTAGGGTCTGAATCAGCAAGGATGGTTGCTCTACTTAAACGGATACAATAAAATATAAATTTGTCGATTTTGATAAAAGTTCTTAAATGCCTATTTGGATAAAGAATATTTTGAGTTTGAGTTTTGACTTTGAAGTTGATGGTTATATTACCCTATCGTTCCCTTACATTTTATTTGTTATTTATACCTACTTTGGAAACTCATTAACATCAGAGCAGGGCCTCCAATTTATTTTTACCATAGGAAACTTTATTTAAAAGTAAATTTCTAATAAGTAATTATATATTTAAATTGGCCTCTTATTAGAAACTAATGGTAAGTAATTTATCTTTTCTATTTAAAATCTTTGTTTTTAAAATATAGTTGGTCTATTTGGAAAAGGTCACCGGCTAACAAGAAACTACGTTCGCCAATAAGAAATAAATCATTGTCTTAATCCAACACATAGTAATTACTAATATTCTTATTATAAAAAAATGAAAACCAATTTAAGTATTTCATTCAATGCCCTAAAACTAATCAATCACTAATCATCATCAATGTTAACATATAAGTTTTATGTAATATCTGCACAATTTATAATATTTTATTATTACAATTTTACTAAATTCTTTTTACGGTGGTAGCCATGCTTCTCTCAACACAAAACGGCCGGCTCGATCGAGGAAGTACTACCCTCTCACAGAAATCGGTGTCAAGTAACAGTATCATTAGGTACTGTTGCGTTTCGTGCGATGAGTGACAACGTCGGAGGCCCAATATCCCTACCCCTCTGTTCCGTTCCTTTTTACCTTCTCATCACGTCCCTCTTTTTCTTGGGCTAGCAACGCGCTTGTGACACTTCAAGTAATGCAAGCGTTCATAGGTTGCGGTGACTGCTTAACATCAGGCGGACCGTATGCTTGTTTGCCAACTGTCATGAAATAATATAAAAATATCTGGACTCATATATTTAATTAATACAATGATATACATAAACATATAATCATAATTTGTCCGCCAGAGTAACGATTTTTAATGAAGCACCTTTAATACAGTCTATAAATAGTTGATGTCTCATACAAACTGTCATCCCACATTTACTCCATCGAATTTTGTTATCGTGACAATAAGACGTAGTCTATAACCGTCTTGACGTTCCTCCATCCAAATCTTTATAAATATTCATCATAAATTCATTATCAGTTGAGCGGCTTAGGCGTGAATACGTCACAAACTAACTTACTTGCGCACTTAAAATATTATTTATTTCTTATTTATTGTACATCACAAAAAGAACACAAGATTTGTCAATAACAGAAAAAAAAAACAAAAATGTACAAAAAGCGGTGTTATCGCTTGTCAGCGATTTCTTCCAGACAACCTTGGGCTAGAAAAGATGCTCAGTATAAGGTAGGTGGTGCAACTACTTATAAAATATATACAACGAATAATTACACATTAACACATAAACACAATACATAAATAATTATATAAAATAAACTTATAAATATAATTATATAAATTGGTCGTCTTAGTTACTTGGAGCATATAATAATCTTGTACCGCTTTTTTAAAGATTTGTAAAGATTTAGCGAATGTGAAGAGTTAGAGTATTCCATAATTTTGTCGCTCCGACAGTGAAGGAGTACTTATAGAAATTTGAAGTGTGGTCAGTCATTTTAATAAGTTGTTGAGATGTTCGCAAACTATCTTGGTGACCTAAAAACTTAAATTTATCTTTAAGATACGATGGTGTTTTAGATGAAAGAGTACACAGTATTGAAAGGAAAGTACATGTGAATCACATTGAAAATATTATTAGGATTAAGAAAATAACACTGCCTTCCTAAAAGAAAAACATCCTAGCTTCCCTTAAATAAAACGCTTTAAGCGCCATGATATCATAATACGTAAATTCAAAAACAAGGCTTAGTATACATTTTATAATCCCGCTAGAAACCCACTATGAGACCACCAGATGATGCCGCGACAGTTACCTACCTAAACCTTGCCTTTGGCGCTTATACTTTTATTCGGAACCAGAATCCGAGAGCGTTCACCCCTGACCCCTAACTGTTGGCCATCTCGACATGTTTTCCATCCCTTTCTAGTGCATAGTTTAATGTATATAGCTATCTCTATCGACTTGTGCACGATCCGACGATGGATCGGAGTATCCTCAGAATTGCACTGTATTATATGGTACAATAATTGTGTTAATTAATTTAATTGAGTATTAACTAAAAGAAAAGTGAAAATTAAATAACAATTTATTTTATTTTCTGTAACTTATTCCTAAATTATCTATATTTGTAGAAATATAATGAATAAACAAACATAACGTAGGGGTTTTTTTTCTTTATATTTAGTGGAATATTTTTCACTTCCATTACTTATAAAAACATATTATATAGAATAAGTAGGTACTTAACTAACCAAAACTGTATTTTTCATAGGCACAAGTAATAGACAAATAAATAAGCTATAAATGCGAATATAAATTCATTTGTAAGGCATTCACATCATAACCAAACTAATCTTCATGAAAATTTGCATACACATTGTAAAGGCCCAAAATTCTTATTGCCAAAGTGTACATTTACACTATCGAAACTGCGGTTTAAAACTAGTTTTTAGTATTATAAATGATTAAATGAAAGTGCTCGTTCTCTATTACTATTTAGAAATACGTCCGTACTCAACTTTTACCCGTTTATTACTACGATACACTACAAAATTTTCCATCTTCTGAGTCGTATCCTTATGACTGAGGGTTGCGTCCAGGAGCCAGTAATGGTACAAAGTGCAGGTGGTGATTATCTTTCTCCATTTGTCCCGGTCTTAAACTTGTCTTAAGGCTGAATATTGTATACCTCTACAAAATGAATTTATTATTATTTTTTAAAGAATATCTCTGTCGCCACTTGTCGTGAGCCGTGTAATAACAGGGAAGATGTACGAACGCGAACGTTACCGCATTACTTGCTCGGTTGCCGGCGCACTCGCCAACGTACAACTATTATAACATACGTACTATTTATCTATTAGTAATACAATTGCTGTACTTCTTCTTCTTAGAATTAATCTCGGTATTAACCTAGGGTCTATCACTTTTATTATGCACTTATCCGAATTTGACAGATGAACTAGTTTTTACACGGATTTAACCCTTAGGGCGAACCAGTACTCGTTCCGTACCACCTAAAATAAAAATATCCAGTTTATTTAATGGGCATTCCCTTTAATTTAGAAATGTAATATGGTTTTTTATTATATATTCTTTGCTTATCTATTCAGTTAACGAGATATAAGTTTTATTTTTTTTAATTTTATTTTATTTTTAGTGGTAACGGAAATATAAATTTTGTGAATATTTCAACACTCTAACTGACTGCTGACTAACCGCTGACTCTGTCCGTCTGTGCTGTAATAGGGTTCCGTTGACGCCCTTTGGGTATGCAGCTCTAATTAGTAAGAAGTTACTGGTTCATCCTTTAAGGGGTTTCAGGATCCAATGGTAAACTTACTGCGCTGGCTCACTGACCCAAAGAGGATCTTGGGCTCCGACACCAGAAGACACCACTGGTCACGGTCCTTCACCACTTCACGGCAACATTGAAATTGAAGTGAAACGATTCAATCACAAAGGAACTATTATTAACCATTATATTTTGATCCAATTCAATTCTGACAGTAAAACTATTCAGATTTTATATATTTTTTTGAATATTAGCAATACTTTTTCAAAGCATTACTAATATTCCTATTGCCCCTCCAAATAAACTCGAAGCTTGCGCTAGGTGTGGGTACGACAATAGCCCAAGTGACCCCTTGGATCGAACCCGCGACTCTCACGTTAATGGAGCGAAGTCGACCCTTCTGCCGTTCTCTACCGTTGAGCTGAGGATCATGACATATAAATATATATGTCATGGTACGAAATAACAATCCAAATCTTTTTAGATCGTCATTTGAATCGCAATTAGAGTTCATGGTAAGCCCCTGAACGCCCTAGATGGTAATCTTAGCTATAGATAATTATTCTGCGAAAAATGGTAAGAAGAAGATAATGTATCACACTTGCATACTTATTTATGAAAAAAAACTATTTTATAGTCCTATAAAACAATGATTTTTGACCCAAATAACAACCCTCTAAAAAGTACAAACCACAGTCGACAAATAATTATAGAGACGGCAACCAGGGGTTGAAACAACGGGGGTGCAACAAAAGAGTGCTGTAATCATTTTGATACGATTTTCACGCATCGCCGCCAAAGGATGTGGTTATCGTCCCCTTGTTAAAAATATATATTATTAAAATTTGACTTTGTTAAAAGAATATCATAGAGTTTAGACTATTGTTTACTTTTCGCTGTTTATATAATATATACACATCCCACATTTTTATTTATTAACACTTTCCCTGTCCGCTGAACGACATATGGCTCAGTTATATTCTGTAACTATTGCGTCTACAGTCTGGACAGTAAATGTGTTAAAGAGTAAGATACCCAAACTCCTTATATTACACGTGTTATATGTTAAAAGCCGAGACTTTTACCGAAGGTTACGGGTTCAATTCCGTGCAAGCACCTCTGAGTGCTTAATTTGTGTTTCGAATTCCTCTCGTGCTTGGCGGTAAAGGAAAACATCGTGAGGAAACCTAATATCTTAGTAGAAATTCTTAGATATATTGTAAATCCGCCAATCTGCAGTGAATCAGCGTTGTGGGTTAAGCCCTAAATCCTTCTTCTTTACAGGAGCAGGCCTTTGCCCAGCAGTGGGACATTAACAGGCTCTTTACTTGAACACTCTCCTCGCCTCCTCGAATGACCTCATTACATGTGAGGCACAAGCTTGCATATTTTGGTATGATATTTAATTTAATTTAGTCTAATCTGCCAAAACACTTAATTTTATAGATTTGTTCCTTAATAATATTAAAGGAAGGCTGTGCCGGTGGGTCCACTAACAGCCAATGTTAGATGTTACAGAATTGTTGTGTAGTATTTTTTAATGCGAAGAACCCTATTTCTAAAATAAAAGTCGCCTAAATTACTCGTCAAAACATGAGTTAATTTAGGTTAAAGGTTAAAAGAAAACTAAAACAGACATAAAGACAGACTAATCGACGATATTTTTAGAAGTAAACACTCCTAAGCATTCGGCAAAAGCTGTTATTTTAACATTAATTTTTTTATGTACAACAAATAGACACTTCAACTTTAATTATGTGTATAAATTTCAGGTGGTATGCCCTACTATGAACACGTATTACTATTTAAATGACGACCTCAACTGAGCTGGATCGCTATTTCGTACCATGGCATATGTATATTATCTTTATACTTCAAGCTAGTATAAAATTTGAATCGTCTTACTACCTTCATTGAATTAGATCGCAATAAATTTGTTAGTAAAAATTCATGATAGACGGCGGTCGGTATAAAAAATATATAGGTAAGCAATTTAATATTGTATATTTTTAACGCAACTGGCCTACAACTATTTGACACACCTTTTAGTTTATTTTTTAATCGTTTGCCTACTTTTTTAATAATTAATAAATTTAACAATCAATCAAACACCTGTATTTTATATTTTTTCGATATTTATTTATAGCTTTTGATTTGCATAAATTTTATACGAAAATGGTTTCGATAAAAATTATTACATTGAATACTAAAATGCGTTAAAAATATAGTTGAAATAATTTTGAAATTCATATTACATTTTTTTTTTTACTTTAGGAATAATCTTAAGAACTTAATACATTTTCACAAATTTATGCTAAAAGTCATTGTTCTTTAAATTGATATTTAGTATCGTGTCTTAACACGTAGATAGTATATTTCAGTTCGAAAAAAGGCAACAGGAACAACTTTTTTATACCATAATTATATCAATTATATTTTTAAAAGCTTTTTAGAATATTTATAAGTAATTCTCTACATTAATTTTTTTTAAGATAAGAAATATCTTAATTATTCCACAAGTTAATAGTACTACCTTACTAATATTATAAATGTAAAAATGTGTTAGGTTTTAATGTTTGTGACGCTTTCACACCTACACCGGTGAACGGATGGTGATCAAGTTTTGTATACATATAGATGAGACCATAGTTATGAGCTACTTTTAGTCGTGACAACAAAACTTTAAGAGAGTCATATAGGGTATGAAATTTGTATGAGAAACCGATTATTTATTACATTAGAGCCTTTAATATCGTTATATACGCAAGCAAAGATGTGGGCAAAAGCTAGTAATACAATAATCTAGCAACTTGTATATATAATTTTGTTTGTTTGTTTTAAAACTATCAGTTCCAACACGGTTTATTTTAAATTTCAATACGCAATCTGTGGCAGCAGCCATGTTAATATTTTCACTAATTAAAAGGGCGCTCTGACAAAACATTGGAAAGCGATAACGTATCAAATGCAAAAGTTTGCTTTAAATAACTAACAACACAACCATATGACAGCGCCATCTTGTTGTGAATATTGAAACTACTCAAAAACAATTGCACACTTATTTTGTTAATTTTTTTTTTAATGATTAAATGCTTAGACACCGTTGAGGTGTTTTGGGTAGCGAACCTGCCCTTAGCCTCGACGGTTGCGAGTTCGATTCCCGCTCGGGCAGATGTTTGCATTGATCTTACAAATATATGTTTCGGTCTGGGCGTTTGTCTTTTTGGGTCTCACCACCGTGCCTCGGGGAGCACGTTAAGCTTTCGGTCCCGGCTGTTATCACATAGCATCTGATAATGGAATAATCTCTGCTCTGAAAGGGATTATCCCAACAGTGGCAGATGTGGTCGTCATGTCCCGAGGCCGGTAAAACTGGAAATTATGTGGCGATGTTGACGATGACTTATTGGTGGTTACTGGAATGTGTTCGCAATCACAGTTTGAGAGAAACACTAAATGTAACTAAATTAAAATTTTGTAAATATTGATATTAAATAAATTCTTAGTGAACCTTTAAGCATTCCGGCATTGAAAATATATAAAATTGTTAGTGATTCTCTCCAACTAATTCAGTTTTAATTTCTTATGTATAGTTTTTACGGTTTATTTTAGTTTGTAACGATGAGGCTGACATGTAGGCTTCCTTATAAAGGCCGCGCAAAAATACTAGAAAAAGTAAAAAAATTAAACAGTTAAAGAGTTTTTTTTTTCGGAATGTGTATTGCTGTTGGCCCTACAGGCCTTGACAGCGTCACCGGGCGGGGGCCCTCACGGAGGCTCAAATTTGATTCCGTCCTCAGGGTGCCTCCTGCGAAGCCGAACCACGGCGGCGGACGTCATCGGAGATGGAGGCAGCGCTCCGAGCGCATTCTATACGATAGACTCACCCGACGGTGTGAGCGCGACGCGACGTGCGAAACAAAGGACGGTGTTGTGTGCGTGTCTGTGCTGTGTAAGAGTTGAAGAGTGTTGCCATATGTTACCATGTTGCATTATGTTGCGCAACAATATACTGCAATGTGGATGCATCATAACAATGGGTTTATAACTGACTTAAAATAAAGGACGAGGTTCTCAATAAAGTTGTTTTTTATATGTAACCTAAGAACTCTTACATTCTTTACTTCGTTCCAAAAAACTACTTCCCATTTATATTGAACTTCAATATTTCAGTAAAAAATATAGTTTCTTATTTTATATCAATGACTGATTTTTATAAGCCAAATCCTTGACCAAAAATTAATTTCTAAAAATAGAAAATTACTCAAATCCAGGTGCGTATCAATCAAACATTTGTAAATTGTATTAATATATAAAAAAGTGTTTATTAAAATAACGAGTCGCGGCACGTGGGCGGCTGTCTGCTCTACTGGTTCGAAAAATCTAAACCACTTAAATTTATATACTAAAAACACATAATTATCACCTTTATTACATACAAATAAGTCTTACTCTTCTTCGGCGGTTCTTTTAAGTTATTTTTCCAAAATAATATTATTTGGAGGTGCTGGGATTTGAACCCAGGACTTTCAGCATGCGAAGCAGACACTCTACCACTGAGTTACACCCCCGATATGTTGCTTTTTGAAAATAGTCAAGTTAATATGAAATAACTTAACTTTGCTTAAACTTGACTTATTATAAAAAAATAATATCGACTTCAAAAGCAAAAATAAATGTTTTCTACTACACTCCAGCAGTCGGTGCTAAGTAAAATACTGTGACATACGGACGGACGGACAGACGGACACGTTGTCAACCTAAGGAATAGCAGGAAAAGGGAAAAAGAAAGGGAAGAGAAGGAGTAGGGGACTTGGCCATCGGCGCTCTCACTCACAGCGCGAAACGCAACAGTAGTGATAATGTTACTTCAGCCAGTAAAAAGTATTCAAATCAAATCAAATATTTTTATTCAACATAAAAAGCATTACACTTATTTGTATTTTAATAGCAGTGCCATACTACTATTTTTTTCTTAATGCACATTGCTTTTAGCTGTACTGGACTCGACAACTTATAATAAATTAATACAACCGATTAAATCGAAACGAACAAACAACGAGTATTAAAATTGTACTTATGAAAGTGATTACTTAATTTTTAATGACATCGTTAAGGTCTTACGGAATTAATTTACATTTTTTTATCGCCCACGAGTATACAGTGTACACTATGTCAATAGAGTATGTACAAAACAGTTTAATATCTTTACGAAGAAGTCGATCGCAAAAAATCGGCCAATTTCGCGGCGTATTCGTTCATTAAGTGTTCCATAGTATATATATATATATATTTTTTTTTATGTTACAAGTTAGCAAACAAGCATACGGCCCACCTGATGGTAAGTGGTTGCCGTAGTCTATGAGCGTTTGCAGCACCATTAGTAGGTGCCACTCACGCGTTGCCAACCTCGAGATATTGGCTCTTAAATCTCCTCTGCCCAGTAATTTCACTAGCGTACAGTGCCCTTAAACTGGAACACAGTAATGTCTAAGCACTACTATTTGGCGGCAGAATATTTGACACTGTGGTGGTACCTACCCAGCCGGCCTCTTGCAACAAGAGACCTACCACCAGTGTAATATATAAGATTAACTTAAGAAAGTGCGATTGTATAGAGACCCCCTTTTTAAAATGTATTTTAGTTTTACTATTTTTTGTTGTAGCGGCAAAAGAAATACACTCATTCTATCTATTATGGTTCGTGACATACAGTCCGCTGCCAGATGGACGGACGGAGAGGGGAGGTCTAGCAATATGGTTTTGTTGGCATTCTTTGGGTTAACTCATTACCTTACCTTTACACTCTTTATAATATAACTGAGAATATTAGAGGACTAAACTCCCACTAAATAAGTCTTCTTCATTACATCTCTTATTGTTTATCTTCGCTACCCCTGCAACTAAGACTGACGGTTTGACACAACCGTTCCAACGACGGTTAATGGACCTGCTTATCATCAAGCGGTAGTTAACAATTTTTGCCACTAATATTATAAATTGAAAGTTTGTGAGAAAAGAGGGATGAATGGATGTTTGTTACATTTTAACGCAAAAACTACTGGACAAGCTTAGATGAAATCTGGTGATCCAAAAACTACCGAGCGCGAGCGCTGCGGGCACTGCTAGTAATTCATAATTACTTTATAAGGGTTCCGTTTCACTGAAATAGACTATGATTAAAAAAAACACAGTATTACACGTTTCGTTCAATCCCGCCTCGTCTATTATTCCATTTGCACTGACATTTACTTCACGTAGCGATCAAAAATTCACTTTGTAAGTCGGTTTTCAGTTAATTGGATTATGGACTTAAATGTTAAACTAAATTACTGTAATTATCATGGTTTCCAAATACAATCGATAAAAAATGTATACATACGGAACCATTAAAATACATATTATAGTATGACGACGCTGTGATACAACGGTAACTTACTTGCCTTAAGCGTGGGTAACAGGTCGTGGGTTTGATTCCCGCTTTGATCGGATTTTTGTATCGACCGAGTTAATTATGATATTGACCATACATTAAATAAATAAATAAACGCTGCACACTCAACGGCCCCCATAGTAATATCCTGTGTCGGGGGTCCGGAAACATTCACAATGACAAGGACAAACACACACAGACCGGAAAATATGCTTGCATGGTCAATACAAACATATTATGCTCCGAGCGGGAATCGAACCCGCGATCTGTGGCGTTTAAGGCAGGTTCGCTACCGCTGCGCCACAACGTCGTCAAACATTATATCATATACATTATATCATTGTATATGTTTCCGGACTCCTGACACAGGGCATGACTACCCTAATGGGTGCCGTTGAATGTGTAGCGTTTATTTATTTATAATGTAGATAAATATTTTGCTAATTTAAAATCATTAATTGTTGATTTGTAATTAGATTTCATTATATCTATACATTTTTAATAAAAAAAATTGAATCGATTAAATTAATTTAAGTATATAGAGCCTCAATAGCTCAACGGTAGAAGGGCCAACGTCACTCCGTTATCGCGAGAGTGACGGGTTCGATCCTGACCCTCTTGGGCTATTAACTTATCCCTAGCCCAAACTTAGAGCTTATTTGGAAAAGCATTGCTAATATTCTTTAAAAAAATTCAATTAGTATACAGTGTCTATTTAGCTGAATGTGAAATATATTTAGTTTATTTGTGCAACAAGAATTATAATATATACCACCTTTTTTTTTAATTCAAACATTTTTTAAATATTTCTTTGCAAGAGATGTTAAAACGCAGCCTATCCGAACGGATTACAGCTGGAAATTGAAACGTGAGCCAATTTCCTGAAACGTAGAAACTTTTTGCTCTTCGTTCCTTTCATATGGATTTCGAAAACTCTTTCGTGATATTTATTTTCGTATCTGCATTTACTTATCTAAAATTTAAATGGTAGAATATGCGCATAGTTTTTATTAAAAGAGTAAAGGAAGGTCAAGTTTACAGACATAAAAAATACCCATTTTAAAACTATTTTAAATTTTTCAAGGCGTCGGGATGTGACGACCCCATCGCCCGCTGTTGAGATAACCTCTGTCACAGCAGAGATTATTCCACCAGTGCAATCAATCACACTGGTGGTAGGTCTTTTTTTGCAAGAGGCCGGCTAGGTAGGTACCACCACAGTGTCCAATATTCTGCCGCCAAATAGTAGTGCTTAGGCACTACTGTGTTCCGGTTTGAAGGGCATTGTACGCTAGTGAAATTACTGGGCGAACGAGATTAAGAACTAATATCTCGAGGTTGGCAACGCGCGAGTGGCACCTACTAATGGTGCTGCAAGCGCTCTTGGCTGCGGCAGCCACTTACCATCAGGTGGGCCGTATGCTTGTTTGCCAACTTCTAACATAAAAAAATCCCTTAAACGTAAAGATAAAAAACCAGCACAAATGGGGCGGCTTGACTGAGGAAGTGCTACCCTCATACAGAAAATATGCGTAAAGTAACTGTACTGTTGCGTTTCGTGGGATGAGTAAGAGTGGCGGAAGCCCAATCTCCCACCCCTCTTTACCTTTCTCATCCTTTCCTTCTTGTTCCTTTGGTTCATAGGTTGCGGTGACTGCTACCATCATTACCATATTTTTGTTTGACAACTGACATGAAAAATCCTTGAATGCTATTTTTCTAATGACATATTTAATTTTAATGACGTCATATACCCATGACGTCAGTAATAAATGGAGCCCTTATTTTTGTTAATCATTTACATTACAATAGAAGAAACATAAATAACATTTTACAGTACATCAACTTGTGCAAAGCATCAAGCGATTAATTTTAACTCGTCCATAGTTTATTAATATAAGGTAGTTTAGCTAGTTCCTTAATAATAATAATAAGACATATTAACGAGCCAAGTTAGATCTTACCGTCTACACCAGAGATGTCTAGACGCAGCGGCATTTATATACACATATCTTTATTTGAGACTGTTGTTCAATAAATATTAAGCCCTTGAATACGACACTAAAAACCTATAATATTTCGATTTAAATAATCCACCCCTTCTTTTTAAGTCACTAAGTTGGTAAGCAAGCAAGGCCCACCTGATGGTAAGCGGTTGTCGTAATCTATGAGCGCTTACGACACCATTTTTAAGTGCCACTAACGCGTTGCCAACCTCGAGATATTTGTTCTTAAATCTCTTTTGCCCTGTATATTACTAGCTACAGTGTAACAAAGTAATGCAAATGACACTACTGAAAGAAAGACCTTTCATCAGAACTGTCGCCAAAATCAGAGTTTTTAAATTTAAAGCCTTCAATCAACAATACAACTAAAAGCGCCTTATAAAATAAAAACTCAAAAATATAATCTCGGTCGCACTTCTCCGATCACATCATTACAGCGTACGATTCGATCTGCGATGATTGACAGCTAATAACCGTAGATTTCCCATGGGTGGGAGTTGTTTCCACCCCCGGACCCCGTGGCGGATTCATCGTCGCGTCTGACACCCGACCTGATGAAAATAGTTGACGTCTTAAGAGGCTTTGGTTATACCATTGGGGCTATAGTAACTATATGAATTAAATTTGATAACCTTATAATGAAAAAATTATAAAAGAGATAGAACCACGCCACGGGTCGCGAGTTCGATGTTTGTAATGACCAAACAGGCATGTTTTCCGATCTGGGTGTGTTTGTCCTTGTGTATGTATCCGGACCCATGACACAGGATACGAGTATATCCTAATGGAGGCCATTGAGTGTGTTGCGTTTATTTATTTATATTAATGCCAACACCCAACAACCATAACAGAATCTCAGATTTATATATGCAAACTTTAAACGTAATTCAATTGATTAGAATTAAAAAACATGTTACTTTTTATGTTAATATTATCTGTTATTTTGCTTCCGTCCTGGAAGTATACCTTATAAATTAATAAAGAAAAAACAAGATCGTTTTATAAATTCCTTAGACACCGAATCGCACAAAATATCGGAAGATTTTGTTAAAAAGCAAAAATTTTATGTTGCGACTCGCGAGAACTTAGTTCGGGAGAGTAAATAGTATATATCACCGTATAAAATAGTCAAATGACATACAAATATGCGTACACAAGCAGCGTAACCCTTGTCGATATTACCTTAATATTCCGTCTTATACCAAAACCTTTACCCTTACAAAGTCTTAAGGCTTATCAGATATGCAAACACCGCATAGAATCCTTTAACACCACGAAACAGCGAACAAATCCGGGAGCGAAGTTTATAAATATAAATGAATTGCCTTATCTGCCGCATAAAATATTAATGATTATCCCCATTACCTCGGTAGCTTCTACAGACGGACAAAAGTCCTGTAATAATATAATAAAATACTGGAAGTGTCTCATAAACCGACCGATTACTTTTTTTTTTTAAACATCCAAACAGTATATTCTATATGTAGTATTTCCTTATGGTTTTCTCATAGATGTCATGATCAGAACTGGAACAAATTATAATAAAAAAAAGAATCATCAAAATCGGTTCACCCACTCGAAAGTTCTGAGGTAACAAACATAAAAAAATACAGTTAATTTGAGAACCTCCTCCTTTTTCGAAGTCGGTTAAACCACCTTACACCAAAAAGGATAGACATCATTTAGAACAAACAAAAAAAGCTACTTTTACATGTAAAACATTTGCACTATTAAAATCTTAGAAATTTTAAACGATTAAAATCATATCCGATATCTCTTTTCTCACAAAATTTCCCAAATAAAAAAGACAACAGTAAAATATATATTCAAGATTCATTTTTGATCATGACAATTTAAAAGTATAAGACGCATCCAGTCAATCGATTATTATCTTCAAGTATATCCTTACGAGCGGTAATCATAAGGGCGACTAAAAGGCAATAAATCTTTACCACCACTACAATACATCACAACACTCCAATATCACCCCACTAATTACGGAGTACCATAAAAATTAACCTCTGAGTACTTTGTAAGTGTGCACTTATTTTGACAAGTATTATTTATTAAACGTATACCTGCATCAGAATAGGTTGATCGCCTGTTCGATTCCCGCTTGGAGCAGATGTTTGTTATAAATATCCGCTTCGGTCTGGGCGTTTGTCCTTACCGTGCATAGGAGGGCACGTTAAGCTGTCGGTCCCGCTTGCTATCATAATATCTAATTTTTTTATGTGAGAGGGGCAAACGGGCCGGAGGCTCACCTGATGCTAAGCGATCACCACCGCCCATGACCATCTGCAACACCAGAAGGCATGCAGGTGCGTTGCCGACCTTTGAGGAAAGAAAACGCTCTTTTCTTGAAGGTTCCCTAGTCGGGAAAAGAACTACCCTTCCATAGTATATTACTATACTACTAGTATATTACTATACTACTAGTATATTACTATACTACTAGTATATTACTATACTACTAGTATATTGACTCCAACTTTCTATTAAGCCAACCCCAGTGAATTATTTTTTTTAATGTTAAATATTGGCAAACAAGCATACGGCCCACCTGATGGTAAGTGTTTGCCGTAGCCTATGAGCGCTTGCAGCACCATACTAGGTGTCACTCACGCGTTGCCAACCTCGAGATATTGGTTCTTAAATCTAGTCTGCCCAGTAATTTCACTAGCGTACAGTGCCCTTCAAACCGGACCACAGTAATGCCTAAGCACTACTATTTGGCGGCAGAATATTTGACACTGCGGTGGTACCTACCTAGCCGGCATCTTGCAACAAAAGACCTACCACCAGTGTGACTGATTGCACTGGTGGAATAATCTCTGCTGTGACAGAGGCTATCCCAACAACGGGCGATGGGGTCGTCACACCCCAACGCCGGTAAACCGGTGAATGCGAGAAGCTTTAAAACCATCAGTGTAATCCAAACAATTCTTCTTCAATTTCAAAATACTGTACTCGACACATTCTGGACACTGAGGAACACAGGTGAAGAAATTTATTCCTGGGATTTTCTTAGTCGATTTTTGAAACTCAATCTCTATAGTTCGTAGGGGTGCGTACATAAAGAGTACCAAGTGAAAAAAAATCTATTAAAATAAAATAAAAAATAATAAAATTAAGTACATAATATAATACAAGGAAGTTGATATTTTTATTCTATTGCCGTGCGGAATCGTTTAAGGTTTTCGAGTCCGAAACGCACTTGTCCGGCTTTTACTTGTAATATGTAAGATAATGCCAATTTTATAATCTATTTCATCCCAAATATAATTTTTCGTAAAGCCTTATACACATACACTAAAAATCACATCTAATGTTATTACATCAAAAAGATACCGCCAAATCTCAAATGGGATATCCCGAACATAACCCATTACTGCCTACAACAGTATTGCGTTACACGCATCATTAGGGGCCTTTATTAATAGACAATGGAAGGGTTATTGAGATTACAGCGAACGATAATACCTGATTGTTGACAGCTTTATGTACAATGTGTGTTTACAGAACGTAACGCGAACGTGGATATTGTAAGGGTTGAAATATGAGGGAATACATTTCAATCATTAGACAATGATAAAACTTGTGGTAGAAATGGTTAAGCATCATTGACTTTCTCTCGCGCGCAGTCTTGTAATTATTATAGGTTAGGTAATAATGGAGCTGACATGTCCGTGTCGGATAAAAGTCCCTAATAAAAATTGTTTAAAAAAATTGATTAGACAAATAATATTTATTTATTTGTGTGTTGTGCTACAACCACATCATACATATATATTCTTACATAACTAATGGTACAAAGTATTTTATCTGATATATGTGACAGCTACGGTGTTGTACATAGCATTGATGATAATGTAGGAAGTGAAGTTTAACTACCAAGCCAATAATTCCGAAATCAGAGTTTTCCAGGTTTGAAGGACTGAAAGATCACACTGGTCAGCTTCAAATCTAATAATAATAATTAACGCTGCACACTCAACGGCCTCCATTAGGATAGTGTGATATACAGTGTCGGGTGTCCGGAAACACATACAAGGACGAGGACAAATACACCCAGACCGGAAAATATGGTTGCATGGTTGATAGAAATATTTTATGCTCAAGGCAGGTTTGCTACCGCTGCGTCACAATGTGGTCAAAATCTATACAATTTTATATACTTACACTTACAGTTTAAGAATGCTTTAAGAATATCAATACCAGACGAATAATGTAATATATTATAAATTCCAATAGATAGTTTAATTCATATCCAACGATGGTCATTTGTCATCATAACGCGGCCTCCAATTAGCATGGCAAGACACGCGACCGTGACAAATGGTCACGTTGTCACGCCATCTCAACTAACAACTTCACGTTTAATTAATTCAAATACTCCAGCATCGGTATTGTCCGGGATGTCTGCACGAATACAAATACATCTGATATTCCCATAAACATATATGTATGTCGGAGAATGGAGATTCTCATAGACATCGTCATCAGTGGTTACAACTCTTGTGGGCGTCGTGTGGGTAAAATGCAAGCACAAAACAAGCTATACAATGTTTATTGTGGATTTAATCCTTTTAACAAATCATTTTTTTTTTCGGAATGTGTATTGCTATTGGCCCTTCTGGCCTTGACAGCGTCACCGGGCGGGGGGACCGAGTACTGAGACTCAAATTTGATTCCGTCCTGAATCAGATATATTCGAGCAGTGGGTTCGGCGCACCAATCTGACTTCATCTCCCAACAATCTAAGAGTGATCCAACTCGATCCAATCACAATTTCAGAATATATCTTATTCCCGTAAAACAACAAAACTTTTGTATCTTTTTCCATTGTCATTGACAGCGTTCAGATGGTGTCTCGACCCCACTAGAGGTTTCCCTCTACTCGATATGGCCAGTATTATAACAACTTAATAAAAACTTATACAATATTAAAAGATGATAACAAATCTAATTAAATTAATTTATTATTTAAAATATATAATTATCAGTAAAATTATTAAAGAGAAGCTCGTTTAACATCCAACTCCGACATGTATATGAAGTTTCCATACAAACAAAATGGTAACGCTTGTGCTGTTTGAATCAAACACGCAACGAAACGAAGTTAGTCACAAGCTTATAAAATAATCGAACAATGTTACGAATCGAACGATAGTCTATTATTAGTTATAATGTTAATCTTATTAGCGTGTGACTAATTACGTTTCTTTAATTTAATGTGGCGTTACTGTGCGTTTACGAAGGAGCACCAGCAAATCTTTGCACTTTTTTCTGTATGGAAAAGCCGGTCCTTAGTTTATAGTAATTCAATGGATAATCAACAAGAAATTTGACAATCAAAACATACAATAATTTTTTTATTCAAATCACTCAATACTCGAACTCGCACGGTAAAATATCTATATTTAATAGTACTTACTTATTTTTTTTGTCTCACCAAGTGTTGGGTATCACCAACCATGTTCGAATCACAAAATCACAGGTTCAATACCTTCAATAAACAATTTAAAATTTAGGAGTAACTTTTGAAAAAAGGAACTATTTATACTAAATAAATTGATAAAAAAAATACAGTATTAAATCCGTTCATTCTTTTTTGCGATTATTCGAAGAGACAGACACGGCAGGGGACTTTGTTTTATAGTAATTAACATTTATAGTAAGTAACACTTTCAAAAATATTGTGTAAATTTTACCATTTATAATAATGTCGTCCAGTAAATAATATGTTGGACCACAGGTTCTATTCGTCTGGACAATTAATTTAAATCCTCTCGTGTATATGGGATTTTTATTTTGAATGTGTGTCAGAAAAAATTAGATCTGATGAGGATGACTGTATATTTATGAGTCATCATCAATTTAACACAAAAATTTGGGCTACTCTTTTCAAGTCTGATGTATTTAATTAATTAATTTAATATTCACTTTACGCTATAAAATCTCGTACATAAAGAAATGTATTATATTACAATTTTTTTTTTTCAGCTATCAAATATTTTCAATTTAGCCGTCAATGTGCTAAGCAAAACTTAGGTTCTATCGTTTGTACCTCTTAGGAATTGGTTTGTATCCTTTGTACCCTTAGATATCTTGTGTTTACCGTAAAGAAGCCAACGGAAAAAGATTTGGTAAGCATTCTTTTCAGCTAATCAATTTTTTTCAATTTAGCCGTCAATGTGCTAGGCAAAACCTAGGTTTTATCGTTTGTACCTCTTAGGACTTGCTTGTATCGTTTGTACCACTAAATGTCTTGCCTGTACCGTAAAGAAACCAACGGAGTAAGATTAAGTAAGCATTTTTTCAGCTAATCAATTTTTTTCAATTTAGCCGTCAATGTGCTAGGCAAAACCTAGGTTTTATCGTTTGTACCTCTTAGGACTTGATTCGTATCGTTTGCACCCTTAGATATGTTGTGCTTACCGCAAATAAACCAACGGAATAAGATTTGGTAAGCATTTTTTTCAGATAATCAAATTTTTTCAAATTAGCCATCAATATGCTAGGCAAAACCTAGGTTTTATCGTTTGTATCTCATACGACTTTGTGCGTATCGTTTGTACCCATAGCTCTCTCGTTTACACCTCAATGATATAAATCGAAACGCTTTTCTTTAATTTTTATTCGAATTTTTCGAATTTCATAAGCAAGTTACGAATAGAAGTACCGGGCAAATGTGTTCCTTAATTTTTTTTTATTTCTGCTGGTGGTACAATCCGGTACAAACGATATTCTTTTAGATGCCATCATCAAAAATCCTGAAATCGAAAATTCGTTTTCTACTATAATTTCGGACCCCCATAACTTTTACACCTTTGAGGTACAAACGATTTTAAAAGCTGTACAATCCGGTACAAACGTGGTACAATCAAATGTTAAACATAATTTTTTTTATTGTATACTCGATTGCCAACTTCACATAGGTCTAGATTTCGCATATCCACGTGACCGCCGTAGTTGTGACTTATGAGCCACAAGAAGTGTAAGTGTGCATTACTGTCGTTTACTCACTTTGCTTACCATTGCTGTATAGGCTATTTGATATTCAGATTAGAACGACTGCATGTAGCAATGTAATTTTAAGCTTACGATGTCGTCGTGCTGTGCGTACTGATAGCTTGGGTGGGAGAAACCTAGGAGCAAGTTTCGTAAATAATAGACAACTTTTTAACCGACATCAAAAAGGAAGAATTTCTCAATTCGACTGAATTTTATTCCATTTCAGTTTCACAGATGTCGGTGCACACATAGGCGATGTTTTGCTTAGCACCGACTTCTGTTGTAGAAAATTTTTTTCTTTTTAATTTTGAAGTCGGTATTATTTTTTCAAAAAGTATTTTATAATATTTCTAGTACCTTGGTATTTCGATACTCAGTGTAGATTATATTTACAATAAATTTTAAAACAAATATTTTTAATTCTCGAAAAAGAAGTCTATTATTGATCAAATTTCTTCATTCTGAAATTATCGATTCTACAATTCCACATCATACCATACCATATCCTGATATGTTACAAAGATACCTTGTTTAATTAAACAATTTGCGGGGGCCTCCCTTTGATTTACGTCCTCCGAACCACCTGAAGCTTTGACACGACCGACTAATGACGTGTATGGTTATTATTTGAGAACTGATCTTTTAGGCTAAGCATTGTGGAGTTGGACTTTTCATATAAATATTTCCATGTTTGTCTCAATCAATTATAATGTGGCATAAATTCAAATATAAGCAGTTCTTTATTGATCCAAAAAAACACACTTAGCTTCCATTTTATATTTTACTCTAGAAGCTTAGAGACTTGATATAAGCTTCCAGTAAAATAAAGATTAATTGATTTGTGAACGCTAAAAATGTATTATAAAAAATTGGTACTGTTATTTCTTTTCTGTTTTTTTTTGTTTGTGGAGCTCTATATATTATGATATGAATTTTTACGAATTTATTTTCATGCATTAGCATTGTAAACTGAAAAAAAGCAAATGGTCATACAAATAATGTAAAAAAAAAACTGGAACAACAAACGCAGGTGTGTGACTCCGTCAGAATGTAATGCGTTCAATATTGTAATGAAAAAGTTTCATTTGACATTTCTTTACATAGCGAGATGAGTAATCTGTCAATTAGTCTGACATGTCGTATTTTATAAACATTTATTTTGTAAACAAATTTACAACTTATGTTTAAATATGAATGTGTATATAATTGTAATTTTGATTTATGAGACTCTTGCCTATTACGAACCCTCATCGAACTCACCTAATGTTGGAACTGTGCTATTCAAACAATCAGATTTAAAGAAGAACTACTGGAGCCACGACAAAATAAGACTTCTCCAAGCCCGAAAATACTTACAAGAACTAATTCCTTGCCCACATATTCTTAAAACAGTAAATGAAGAATATTTAAGTAATTTATTTTCCTATTTTTCAGAATCATTCAAAACAGTTAAAAGAGAAATCAAAAATCCTACATTAAATAATATGATGAACGTGGCTCTATCCGACGTTCTTGGAGGCTACCTGAAATTGTGGGTCCTACCTATTACTAAATATGCATATTATGGTGGAACAGTATCAATGAAAAAGGCAAGCAATATATTCCAAATTTATGAAGATATTAAAAGTACCCTTAAAACCGACGGACAGGGTTGGCGAAACCCAAATGATGAGCTACTAAAATCAGTAGCAATAGAAGTTGCATCGCGCCCTCGTTCAGGTGTTACAAGAAGCATGAAAGACCCTTGCAAAAGGCTAGCTTATTACGAAAAAACTGACACAGATTTAACTGTACCGCTACCAATTATTGGTTGGAATATTGTTCCTGTCACATTATTTGTTCCGATAAAGAATCAAACAATTGTCCCTATTTCTTCTCCTGATTCTTCTAATGTATTATTACATTACTATGACGTTGCTGAAAACTGTATGCAAGTTCAAAGTCCTACAAGCGTGAATGATTTCAACAAAAAATTTCAAGCATGGCTTTCTAACGATGTCAGTCCTCATTTAAACGATGATAATTTGTACATCGCATTTGGAAACATCCTTAGCCTAATGAATGATACGAAAAAGTTAAATGTATTATCTAATAATAATGCAAATAAAAGATATGAAAAAATAAAATCTAAAATATCTAGTCTGGGAAATCAAAGCTGTTCAAAAAAATATATCATTTTAGGTTTTATAATTTTAGTAGAAATACTATGGTGTATTCCATCCATATTCTATTTAGTTCATGAAAAAGAAGAAAACAGAACAGAGGATTTAGGAAAATTTTAAAAAAGCTACACAAGAGAAAGTCAAAAGACGGTAGGAATAGGGACTTTCTAGGTAATCAAAATAAGAAAAGTAAATTCATTTTTGATTGCCACGACGAACGGAAAAATGATTGTAAAGTTAGACTTTGTGTAAAGCCTAGATCAAAAAACTTAGACGTTGACGTTGAAAACCCATCCTGTGATTGTAATTATATTAACAGGTCTTTTAACAGAAGCTATATTCCCACTGATAATGAATCAGATACGACTGCAATTCCTATTAAATCTAAGTCACCTTTGGAAGAAAGACAACCAGAGTTACCTTCAATACATACGTCTTACTCAAACAAAACTTGTATTAAAACAGAAGATAATGGTATTTTGACACGATCAAAGCATAATAAACTGAAGAAATTGATATCTTCAAAAGTGATTAAAGCAAAACAAGATGAATATCCTATCAAAGGAATTAATTCTTCTAAAATAAATAATAATCAGAAATCAAATATTCAACTTAATTCATCGGCATGTGTTTGTGGTGCTAATACAGATCGTAATGCTCAAAACTTTTCACATAATTGCGCTTGCTTTCCATCTTTGTGTAAAGTAACGAGCCTGAATGAAAGTAAACACAAAGTTTTTAATAAGCAGTTACAATCTAATAGGAATATAATAAAAGCCCAAAATATTCAACATATAGATAATAATAAAATTACGAAGAATAAGAACTCTAATAATATTTCTGATACACCACGGCTTGGTATTAGAATAGATAAACCTCATACTGAAATACTAGTAGGAATAAGTAAGTGTAGAGAATCTATTAAAAGTAAACCTAGTAGAATACCAAGGTTAGCTGTTAAGAGAGATGATAGAGAAGCAATGCTTAGCGAAGAAAAACACGATGCAGGACCATCACAAACTAAAAAGAAACCAGTTAATAGTTTAATATTGCGAAAGAAGAATTTAAGAAAAAGCGAAAGAACGCTAGACGATATTGCTATAAAACGTATTCCAACATCAAAAAACAAACTAAACGTAACTCTTTAGTAATTTTTAACATAATTATTAGATTTTTTATTGATTTTACCTTAGAAATGTTATTTTGAAGAATTAATTTTATATAATTTGTTAGTTTACTATTATTTGATAAAAGAATAATATATTGTAAGTTATTAATTAATAATACTTTTTATTATCAATATTACTCATTTATTTTCTTCATTTTTAATTAATCAAGTCTGTCAATAATAGTATCTCTTATTACAGAACACTATTAAAAAACATAAAACTCAGACGATAGTAAATTCCTTTCGAAGTAAATTCCTTTATAAGTTTTTCATCTTTACACTTTTATTTTCCAATCTCATCTCTCTATATCTCCAAAATTCGATCAGGTCATTACGAAAAGACATTTCCGTAAGCAAACCAGATACAAATAAGAAAGGCAAATAATTTATAAAATTGGAGTATGGACATGAACATGCTTTTTTTGAAGTAGGCTAAAGTGGCATACTAGTTTCTAATCAGACTTTACCACTAATAATTGTTAATTTATTGTGTGGTACCACATAACGAAGCACCAGAATATCACGTCATCACACATACTTCCGTCTTTGTTTGACCACGGTTTCATTCTGATTTTTTCGATAATATAATCAATAATTGTGTGCAAAAGTGTACTCCACACTTATGTTCCACCGTGGCACCGTGCACTAATCACCCTGACGAATTTATTGGTCGCGATCCGGGTGAATTATACCCGGCTGTACCCGGGCGGGTGAGTTATTGCATATTTTGCCCGGCCCGCTCAGGTGGCCGCGGGGATAATCTGTCATTAGCTCCACTTAGCAAATTGAGTGCTCGGACAACAGTGGATTTTATTCGGTTGTATGTAGATTGTATGTTTTGATGATCTTTAAGAATGTATCTATGTATATGTCTATGAGTTAATTGTATGATGTATTAGTTTGGATGACTTTGGAAGTCTTTTTTTGTCTGTAAAACTTACATGATATTAGAAATAATTTTTCGTTATTATTTGTTTTAAGTTTTGCATTTCATAATGTTTTAAGTTTTGTATTTCTCTTTCTCATCAGTACATACATTTTTTTTTTTTTTTGTCTCTTTATTATAATTTCGTTAATTTTGGTATTATAACGTGCGTCCCAATAAATGAATTGTTTCTTTCTTTCAAAGCAAGTCTGTCTTTAACACCGATTGTCGCCATTGTAATGGGTTTTTTTACCACAAATCTTAATAATTTCTTGATATTCATTCCTAAACAAAGATAAGAGCTTATTACCCGTGCTCATTTCATCCGACTTGCTATTATTATATACAAGTCAGTTATGAAAGTATGTTTTTTAAGCAATTATTATATCGTTATTTAGTAATTTATAAGTATTAATCAAATGTTTTCTTAATCAACTCCAATGAAACCTTTAAACTAAATCATTGAATTGTAAACAATTTAATCATGGCCAAGACTTATCGACTAGGGTGACCAGTTCGCTATAAATACCGGCTAATGTTACGGGATTACGAGCAATTTTCCGGGATAATCCCCGATTGACACGGGATTTGGGACAATCGTCCTCAATTGCAACTAATTTATGGAAATTCGGCATACTGTTGAAGTAATTATGGACATCTGGAGTAAAAGAAGGCAATTTGATTTAGGTACCTAATGTTTCATTTTGTTCATTTTAAAAAAGCCCTGGTTTATTTAAACATTTTTAAAATTTAATGTTCTTCTTAAATATAATATATAATACATATTATGTATTACGTCAGCATATAACTATCTCCGAAGTGCAAGTCACACTGCATCAAAATCGATTCAACAGCCCAGTCTTGAAAATTAAAAAAATAAACATTTACCACAAATGATTACATACAACACATATTATTATATTATAGTATATATCTCATATATTAGATTTATAGGAAACCCTCTTCAGTTGCGAAAATAAATGTATTTATAATCCCACGAAATTAAATAGCCATACAGCACAAACGGTTAGAATTGGGTTCATCGTTGATTTATTTAGCTAAATAGCCTCCGGATTAGCGTACTGTATATCTTTCTGTGTTATACAAATAAATTATATTAACAAAGTAAATAAATAATTACACATTGAAGTATTAATATTATGATTTTACCACCTAACATACTCTTGACATACATACGTGTCGTAGTTTTTGATGATTCAAAAGGTTCTTTGAATATTAGATATTTAGATATAATTGGAGTCTGTACTAGCACTGTACGCGGTTCAACTTGCGTGACATCAATAATTCTTTATTTTTTTTATTGACTTTTTAATCTTGTGACGTGAACTAAAATAGGTTCTCTTACTGGTCGTTAATCTAACAGAAAGCTATAAGCTTGGTCAGTCTTTGGATAGGTGGCCAGATATGGATATTTCAACATTATTCAAATGTAGTTAATAAATGAAGGCAGAAGCGATAAATATACATATACGACTAGAGTCATCAACTAGTCATACGCACAACAAAGATAAGATGACTCGAATTCTCCGAACACAACTAAATGTATGGAACAACAATTTTCAGAATGTGATTAAATTTCAACATAAATTTTATGCCAAATTTACTGGACTAAGCCTCATTGTGATAAAAAAATGTCCCTAGAAAATTATTAAGTATCCTTGACTTAAAAATTATTTTCTTCGCGTATAAATCAACAGTAGCAGCGGCGACGATAAATTCCACCACAATCGCCCGCTATCATAGACGAAGTCAAAAGAACTCCTTAAATTAACCCGTTGACAACGAATGGCCCGAAACCACCCCAAAAACGTCGCCAACTCGTAGAAGCTGTAATTTAAACAATCTCTCCCTTGTTTGGAAACTGGAGACGATATGCATCTGTAACCTTATCTAAGTACCTCCCCGCTAGTGCTGTTAGACGTCCCGATTTCGGAGCGACATTTTATCGCGTCCCGCGCAACCTTATATGAGGACTTTATATGTTAAAAAATGAATGAAAATATATTTTTCTATAATTTCACCCCGCGATTTTTAACCGCGCATATTTTGTGCCCGCGGCTTCACTCACGTAGTCGACATCGTTTTTTTATTGCTCTCTTTTTATTGCTCGGCTTTTAAGTCTACCGTGATGTTCCAGTTATTGTTACTAAACAAAACAAACAAACAAACTCTTCAACTTTATAATATTGGTATAGATATAAGGGGTATATTATAACACTCATAATTAGGTAGGTAAAGCTAATCCATAATATGGTCTGTTTCTGCTAATTTTGGTACACCGTTAACTATAGTTTTTTATATGTAACTTGTAACAAATTTGTAGTTAGAGAAAAGGCAATTTTATGTCACGATTTTAATTTGAAAATCAAATGTCCCGCTTTTATCAAATTTATTTCCCTGTAAAGGCTCAGTTCCCCGCCCTACGGTAGCCGAAGGAAGAGAATGATAAAGTGTAATGCGACAAGGTTGTGAGTGCGCGCGAGCAAATACTTCCCGTTTCTAATTGCGGTAGATAGGTGTGTTTGTAATTAAAGGATGGTAACAAGGTCCTCCGGGACGCTATCTTGAGATTGAGAGATATAACTACCATTCGTTTTAATAATCGTGGATATTCCGCAGTTTTCAAATCATAATTATCTAATATTAATTATTTCAAGTCTTGTCCTCAAATAAAAAAAGTCTCCAATTTATTTATTTTTTAAAACACAACCCTATACACGCTATTGTTTAAATTGAAGAGTTTTTGAATTAATATACCTGCTAATTTTACCACGACAGAATTTCCATGGTATGTGTATTTCCAGGGCCGCTATAATAATATATAGTAAAAATAAATTTTAAATTGCATACAAGAAACTTGATATTTTTCGTATATTATATGCTAGGGTGGTACTGAACTACTTATTTTGTAAATATGTGCGAGTCCGTCAAGCAAGTCCGTTGGCTGGTTTTTATCTAATTTAAATATAGTTACAATCTATGTCACAATCATACCATTATTAGCCAGATTTGAGAAATAAAAGGTTTTTGTTTTTGTTTTTTATTTTATTTAAAAAAAAAAGCACTATTAGTGGGTGTCACTCTCGCGTTTCCAACCTCGAGGTATTGGTTCTTAAATCTCCTTTGCCCAGTAATTTCACTAGCCTTCAATGCCCTTCAAACCGGAACACAGTAATGCCTAAGAACTACTGTTTGACGGTAAAATATTTCACACTGCGGTTGTACTTACTTAGCCGGCCTCTTGCAACAAAAGATCTACCAGTGTGACTGATTGCACTGGTGCAATAATCTTTGCTGTGACAAAAGGTTATCCCAACATTTATAAAAGACTCTAAAAGTAGAGTTATATAACTTTTTAAAATTATCTTTAAAGAAATGGCTTTTCCTAACATTACTATAATTAAAAAATCAGTCACAGAATCAACACCTTGATCACTATTATACCTGTCCAATTTAAATAGACACATCTGGGTCGATATTATTGTTTTACGAAATTGTAAATATGAGGGCTTTTTATAATTTGGTAGTGAATTACAGGGGGAGTGAGCAAATTAATCAGTGGTGCAATTCGGTGGAACAATAGGGGATAGGAATGAGTTGGAATTCGCTATTGCGAGGTTGTAGTGACAAATAACAATGATTTATTATTGCGGTTGTGTATTGAATAATTAGCAAATTATTTGATTTGATAACAAACTGGCTTCTGTACAATTGTTGTCGGTTTTGCCCAATTCTTTTTAGTTTGTGTCGTCGTAGTGTAATGCAAGTTTTAGTATAATCAGAATTTTTTATCATAAAGTTATAACAGACTTAGTATTTTATAGTTTAGTTAAGCGTTTAGCTACACACTCAACGGCCCCCATTATGTGATATTGTGTGTTGGTGGTCCGGAAACATACACTAAGACAAGGAAAAACGCACCCAGAACGCAACAAATCCATTTATGGTCTATATAAAAATCTACTCCGAGCGAGAATTGATGAAGGCAGGTTCTCTACCTAAATTGTTTAAAAATCGGGAATTAAAAAAAATATGAAATAAAAAAATAAAAAAATCTTTCTAGATCAGCTACTCGTCTCTACAATTCAATACAATATTCCATGAAGTGAACAAGTAAGTTAACCTCTAAACGTTTAATACAATGTTCTTGAAAGGAAATACAAATTAAAGCTCGTCCCAGTGATTAATAGTGCTGCGTTACATCTTGCGGATGTGACTTATTGTTGCTTTGTTTGTAGACACGCACTTTTATTGTGGAAAATTATTCTTTAAAAGTGAACAACTTCTTTTGAGAAAAAGTTGGGTCGACAAAATGTCGATTACGTTATTATAAAACTAGCGTCCCACTCCGACTTCGCACGGGTATAAAATATATAGCCTATATCATTCACTGAAAAAATTATTAAAATAGATCCAGTGGTTTTGATTTATTTTTTTTAATGTATAGGCCAGCGCTTGGCTGTTGTCATACCTGATGTGTAGTGGTGATACAGCCTAAGGTGGAGCGCGCTTGCCTAGAAGATGCCTATTCACTCTAGATTTCAAGGTTATATACCTATATTGTAGGTGGTTGGGAAGACCGAGGTCGGTCCATACCTTTGCGGTGCGTACCAGGAACGAGGAATCGAAGCGTTTTGTACGTGTTTTGGGCACATCCACTATGTAGGGATGCAGGCCCTTGCGATGCCTCGCATTCCTGTAATAAAAAGGTGATGGGGGAACCAAATTGAACAGTTCCTGAGCACATTCTCCGAAATAAATCCTATAGAATACCGACAGACAGGCAACCTTACGTCGGTGTTCAAGGCTATGAAGTTTTGTACTTACCAGTATTATTAGATTTATTCATTACTGCCCGTGGCCCGCACGATTATTTACGACATCACAATAGAAACGTCAAAAATAACAGTATTTCTCCACTATTTAATGGATGTTATTATACATATAAACCTTCCCCTTCAATCACACTATCTATTAAAAAAACTGCTTCAAAATCCGTTGCGTAGTTTTAAAGATTTAAACAGAGAAAGCGACTTTGTTTTATACTATGTAGTGACTTACAACAGAGCGTTATTACGTGTTGGTAATGCGCCTGCCTTTAGACTCAACGCTCGGAGACGATTTTTGTATTGATCATAATATGATTTCGGTTTGGGTGTTTGTCGTTGAGGGCCTACCCACCATGCCTCGGATAGCACGTTATGGCGTCAGTCCAGGTTGTTTACATTAGATAATCTAATAATTAGCGTTAACTCTTGATAGGTAATATGCACATATCCAATGAATTACTGGTACATCCGTAGGGTTCCAGAGGCAGTCGCTTTGTAATATGCAGACCCTGTGTAAATATCAAGAATTATGCTATAAATAGGAAGAATATTTTAATACAAAGTATCCATATATAAATATTATTTATAAAATGTATTACTGCCTAACCAGCTCGTAATACTACTGGACAGAACCAGTAAGAAGCAATGCAAATTATAAACTCATTCCACATTATGATTCACAAGCATATGATTGTCATTTTTTAATCAATACTATATCCATGGACTTACTAATATAAACTAAAGACCGGCCCTCTCATGCAAAAAATAAGGTCCAAATATTCGCTGGTGCTTCTTCGTAAATTCAACGGAACTAAGTTAGTCACACGCTAAATTTATCCGATTATGTTGCAAGTTTGTATCGCTAACTTCATTCGAATATATAACAAGCTTGACTAGTTTCGTTTCATTGCTTTATGCGAATACGAATGAACCACCAGTAATTCTTCCTTTCGTTATTATGGAAGGGTATGGCTAACACAACATACTTATTGCATATTTATTTGCGAAAACGTTATTGTACTTCAAAAATAGATCATTGACATTTGACCATTAAAATTCACCACACCTGGCGGAACTCGTCCACCTAAACCAATGCAATTAAAAATAAAACACCGGAAACAGTTCCCGTTCCCTTCATCCGGTTGCCGATTGGTTGAACCTTTGACCCAACCCCACCTGTGTATATAGGACATATAGAACATTATATTTTAGTACCCCTGTGTAGGAGCTATTTACTTCACCCCACTGTGACTTATATAGATTACCTGTCAAAGAAAAAGAGTTGGGAAAAACATTATCTAGGGAATAATTGCTATACCTACTAGTATAAGTGTTTACGCTTTTTACATGCTCTTAGTCAAATATGGGTGCTCATGTCTAAGAATTACTTTTTGACAGCTGTCAAATTTACTAAATTAGACAGGACTAAAATGCACTATCAAAGATTGTACCTAACGATATACCATTAATGGACCAACGACGATGACAGGTTATTATATTCTTCTGAATTTAAATTACTGATAAATAATAATAAAATTTGTTATGAAATACAAATAACTTTATAATGCTTTACGTAAAAGGAAATTTTAAATCGAAACTTATTTCAAAATTACTACATTGAAAATACCAAACTGTTCTTCTTAGATGTGTATGCACTATATTTTAAATTAATTAGTAATTAATAGACTCACTGTTAGACGTTAAATTCAGCTTCGAAAAAAGTACAGTATGTGGATGAATTATTACAATATTTTTACATTTTATTATAAGTACAGAAAAACTCTTAAAACATATACTCGGCTATTACGTTGCTTTATTTATCAGTGGTCATAAATTTACTTCAAATCTCTCAAGTGCTATGAATAAATTAAAACGCTTATTTCATTGTAGATAAAAAAGTCTTTGAACTAAATATAGATAAACAGAGAAAATGATTATTTGTATATAATAATTATATATTTAAATATTCTCCAATCAACGGGATATCTAGCAATTGTTTTTTTTTTTAATTATACCTAAGACTAGAAGTTCCAGATATTATAGCATTCATCCAAAAAGACCGTTTACATTACTCAAACATATTATACTTCTGACTTAATTTATTCACTACTACCAAATTTGAGACCAATTTATATGTGCCTTCCGAAGCACTTCGGTCAGTTGGTGTACCACTATCAACTTAACCTACTCATCGTTCACCGACCAAAGAGCACACCCAGCTATTGTTGGGCTATAATAAAAGGCACAAAACTCAATAAAATTTTATGTTTACTTGATATATACATATTTATACGTGTAATAAATAAATAAATGCTGCAACCTCAACGGCCCCCATTAGGACAGTGATATCCTGTGTCGGGGTCCGGAAACACATACAAGGACAAGGACTAATACACCCAGACCGAAAAATATTCTTGCATGGTCAATACAAACCTATTATGATCGCTACCGCTGCGACGTCGTCAAATCGTAATCTGTTATTCAAATTATATACTATACCTAAAACAAGCCATTTCATCTCATGAATGAATATTGATTCATCCACATGTCCATACCAAGAACTGGTATTAAACTATTCCTTGCAACTCGCATATTTCAAACAATTAGTCGGACCAATCGCGGCCAATTTGAGCCTCCACTCGCCCATCGTGTTACTGATACTTACATAATTATCGATTTTTATCAAAATGTCTAGATATTAGGGTATAAAAAGCATTTTTCCTATTTAAAAGAACATGTACTTAGTTTTTTAAATTATTGAAACAGAATTGTACTTAATTCTTCCGTTTTAGACAATAGCCTAGATTACTTTCTTGTCCACGAAAGTCCCATCAAAACCACTTATCTCTTTTATAATCCATGTTTTATTGAAATATAATCTTAAGCTCGCCTCACCTCTAGTATAAAAAAAAAATGTAGCAACATTTAAATCAAAAGTTATGGAATATTGGTTCAGCCACTACGAAGATACAAACTCTTTATCAGCACTGCGTTAAACACTAGACAATATAAATAAAAATGAAAAGAAATTTCAAGAAAATTCTCATTTATCAAACTACCAGTAACTTCTATTACGCCAATAGCAGCCGGTCAGAACGGCCATAACTCAATGAACAATGGCACTGGCATTCTAATCCAGGCCCGTCGGCGTAATGAAATTCCCGGGCTTATTGCTCGCGGCTCTACTCGTAATGACATCGTCGCAACAATTAACCGGTCAACTTGAGATATGCCTTAGATTCCATGTTTGTTAGCAACGCGTCTATTACAATTGTGACATTGTTAATATATTTGTACGAGATATTTAAAAAAAAAGACTTCATATTGCCAATTTTTAAAGTACTTGCTTTTTTCAGCATGAATGGGCCGGCTGGACCGAGGAAGTACTACTCTCCGAAAGTATGTCGACGTGAAATAACAGTATCTGTAATGTTGCGTTTCGTTCTATGAGTTTCCCTCTATTTCCCTTCTCTGTCCCCTTCTTTCCTTCGGTTTGGCAACGTGCTTGTAATGCTGCTCGTGTTACATGCGTCTATAAGCTTCGGTTACAGTTTACTATACGGCGAGCCGTACGCTACTTTGCCACTTTTATGGCAAAACCAAATTATCTTGATCTGTTTGTATATAACAAAATAACTATCATGGTTAACGAGATACAAGTTGGGTACAGAACCCTAATAAACTAACAGGAAAACTTTGTCAATAAATCTTTAATAATAAACACTATATACGCCGCACATTATTACACAAATCCCACAGTTCTTTTATCGTCATCGCTTAAAACCATAGTAATATTCAAAGTAATTTGCTAATAAAGGGAAGTGCTAACCCCATTTTCCACTAAACTCCCGACGCAAGTACGAGAGGGCGCCAGGAATTAAGCGATACATTCATCCGTGGACAATAGCAGGTGTAGTCGTGGATCTGCATACTGACTTTAAGTAATTGGCCTTGTATTAGGGTTGCTACATTGGGAGTTTTAAATTAACGCTTTAAATGCTTTTTGACGGAGTGAATGTCTCCATTTTTTTAAATAATATTAGCAATGCTTTTTCAAGGCATTTCAAGGCCCTTCAAATAAGCTCGAAGCTTGCGCTAGGTGTGGATACGACAATAGCCCAAAGGGGGTTCGAACCCTCGACTCTCGCGGTAAAGGAGCGAAGTCAGCCCTACTGCCGTTGAGCTGTTGAGGCCTCAAATAAGTCTCCTGGGCAAGACCCAGGAGGTCGGGTTATTTAGGAGTCCATATACCATGGTAAACATACCCTCCACGGTGGCCGACCTCAGTGCCTACGAGAGGAAATTTCTGCGGAACGAAATCAGACACGATTCCATCCTTCACGTAGGTACAGTTCTATGTACTGATCCATTCCGAGGAAGGCTCATGATACTGCCATTATTTAGAGGTGATGAAAGAATAATCAATTCATTTCAAGTTATATAGCAATTTTATTTAAAGCGCTTTAATAAATTGTACTATTAGCATTACTATTGCTTGATATAAAAAAAAAGAAACTAATTCTTATGTATTTTATTTTTCTTTTCAAGCACAACCCTACTGAAAAGGAGTGGTAGGTCGTCTACAATGGAACTGCTATCACAATGAGTGGCGCCTTCATTATTTACAAATGAGCGTATAAATCTACCACCAATCCAGCCAGTCATACTAATTGCAAATACACATCTCTCTGTCAGACTCATACATTACCACATAAGTTAGGCGAAGACGGAATATATTAGGTCGCAATCAGGAACAGTTATAATTGTCAAAACGTTTTGAATGACATAGATATGTATCATTTGTCGTGTAAAATTTTCGAAAATTTAATCTATAATTGCATAAATATTAAGTACACTTTACTTCTTTGTTAAAACGTTTATCCTTTTAATTATTTACTTATAAATAAAAAAAGGGTGTAAAATATTTTAAAATATTTTTAAAAACAACTTTTCACCCCGTACATAAAGTTTTGACGACGTTGTGCCTAAAGCGCCACAGGTCGCGGGTTCGATTCCCGCTCGGAGCAAATGTTGGTTTTGACCATACAGGGACGTTTTCCGGTCTGGGTGTGTTTTTCCTTGTCATTGTGTGGGTTTCCGGATCTCCGACACAGGATATAACTATCCTAATGGTGGGCGTTGAGTGTGTATCGTTTAAAAAAAGGGTGTGTGTACTTATTTACGCGTTAGAAGGTATACTTCTTTGGCGTAACAAGATAAAAATCTTTTCAAAATTTTATCTTTCGCCTTATTCTACGTCTGTAGAAAAAACGACACTAACAATAGAAAAAGGTATTTAATACATTGAAAGTTTTATTATAACGCATTATCTAGTTAAATAAAGTTTATTTAAATACCACAAAATATAATCTGTAAAAATGATCTGTCAATGTCAAAATAAACGTCACTTTCACAAAAAAATTTGGCTATAGCTAACTTCAGGGTGTGGGTTTTGTGACGGTGTCCGCGCGCATCGTAAAAATTACTCTCATCATTTTTCCTAACGCGCCAAAAGAAGTATAACATCAAAAAACAAAATAAAGCTTTCCTACACGTTGAATAAACTTAATAATAAAATCCATATAGTCAATACTGAACACACAATTGCCGAGCTAATGTATTAATTCAGTTGTAAACGCCGATTTTCTGACGCCCCAAACGCCTGCGTTAAAATAAAATGTAACATCGCAAGCCCTCCTTTAAAAATCCGCAATATTATCAAGTCAACAACGTCTTAAAACGATTACAGACAGTCGTCAAGGTGTGAGGGAACACGCAAATCGCATTAGGTATGTTAAATCTCGCCTCCCGAGGGGATGAAACGCTTTTTTATACGCGATATTTTTATTCGTATCGCTTACTTTTGTGATTATTGTGCGGGCGGCCATTTGCATTGCTCTGTGTATAGCGGGATTAAACAGTTTTGAGCAAAATCCAATTACCTACTACATTTTGTAGATATCTTTTTCATAAAACTTCATTGGTGTGTGATTAATAAAAATTAATTAGGTACTACTTTTAATTCAATATACTAAAATTATTTCTTTTTATGAATTGCACTTATATTTTTTAAAGTGATGTACTAAGTACATGTACGTCATAACGTCATTTAAAAGCAAAGAAAGAGGATTACAGGTAGTAATTAATCGCAACCACTAGGTTGCCAGGTGTAAACGGATCCATTATTGGATATATTTCAATAAAATATGAATCTTTTCTGTCCACGATATTTTACAGTTGCCGGTGGATATTTCCGTAATCACATCATCAAAAAACAAATGAAAAATGACTGTACTAAAACAGTTGAAAAATTATCACTAAAACATAACGAAACAATTAAAAAATTATAAACACGGTTAGAAAAAAGTAAAACAAACGTATAAACAAAATATTTTGCAATATTGTATAAAGTATCAAAACTAGCTGATCGCGCAATCCACGTGACACTTCCCTAAGTCGGTTTCCAAGGAGTCGTCACAATCCACACGGAACCGGCGAATGTCAGACACTCCTTCGATTTACTTTACGAATTGTCACTCTTAATAGCGGTGACGATCCTTTTACTTATGTCTTATTTATATACAGTCATGTCAATCAAGTAAGTACTTAATGTTAACTTTTTTTTGTTGTTTATAAAATAATAAAAGTAATAATAAATAATAATAAAAATAAATAAGGTGTGTGTACGATTCACACACAATAAAAGTGAAACTTCAGTAAAACGACAATAGAATGAGATGAATATATGGACGCAAATAAGCAATACCATGTCAACCCACACGAATGTCATTTCAAGAAAAACGCGTTTGAAAATTTTGAACAACTTGCTTTATATGATTTTTTTATGTATTGGTCAAATTTTTGGCTATTTTAGATAAATATAAGTTATTTTACTTATTTTCACAAAAAATAAGTATACGAACTGCATATTTCGTATATAATGTAACCCAAAACGTTTAAAAATACATAAATTGCATGATTGCAAAAATGGCTTTTTAGAAGTTTTAAAGCTTAAAACCCAACAAATATTAAAGAAGAATGTTCTTTAGCCATTTACCAACACTTTTGCATATATAACTCAGTTTTTTCAATTTTGTGGGTTGACATGGTATTGCTTATTTGCGCCCATATATAACAAGATATAAAAATATTTATAAACACTGTTAAATAATAACACACCACGCTGACTTCTTACTAAAAAGCTGTGATACGCAGCCGCATACAGTGTACAGTAGTATTAGCTCACATACTTCCCGCTCATACTAACACACGTTGAATGCTCAAATACAAGCAAGTATTAAACAGTGTGCAATATACATACACACCGACATGGCACAAAGAGGAGAGACCGATAATATAAAATAGTATGTATATTTCTGTCTCATTCTTTGCCGGCTTTATCCTACACATTTTTGTATTTGTGTCACTTACCTGTCGTTTTTTCCGTTGCATCCGGTATGAAATCACAACGGTTCTAAAGAAGTTTCACTTCAAGAATAACTAAACGCTCTATACTCCTTTGAGTGTTTACCCCCCATTAGGATAGAGATTATTTTGTGTCAATGCCTATGATATGATATGATCATAAACATCAAACCCGTGACCTGTGGCTAGCCGCAACGTCGTCAAATTATAAAAAATTAAAGTGCAATATCTGAAAATTACTGTTAAAAAAATAATTATTTATATAATAATATCTATTATGCATCTATCATGCCCAAAGCCCTTCCGCATATTGAAAATGTCATGTTGAACTAGCCTTCATTAGCTTGCGCAAACAATTACCTTTTTTTAGTCATCTTTAAAAAAATATGATAAAAAACGTTCTATGAAAGCTCTAACCATTTACAATTATTATAATAATTAATTTACTGGGCAATTTTAAATGATTAAATTATTAAAACTATCGTAAGACATTATTTAACTTGTAAAATAGAAACGACCCGCACGTCGCGACGGGTCGCGACCGCTAACGTAGCCCACTCACCCTGATGAAGGACCTCCGATGGGACCTAAACTATTCGATACCCAAACCGATTAAACGTGAGATTTAGCCGTTTCTATTTTACAATAAGTTTCTTTTTATGTAGTTTATGTCTATTAATTGTAAATGATTATAGCATTCTTACAAATTTTCACCGGTGGCTGGCTAGGAAGGTATTACCGCATTGTCAGATACCGCAAAGCAGTAGTGTACTTTGCATTACTGTGTTTCGGTTTGACAACATTCACGACAACCGCTTATAGTTCCTTAAATGTAACTTGAACCAAAATGGCCGCTTCTGCGCAGGTACAATAATGGACAAAAATGTTAGACAAAAATATTGGTTTCGTCTTATTTAAATCGATTCTTTATAAAGTAGGTAAACGGAATGAAGTATATAATATAGTTACTATTTCTTCTAAATTCAATTAATTATTTAGTTATTAATTACTTAAATAGAATAAAACAAATAAATAGTATAGAAAAAGGTACCTATATATATAAAAAAAGTTAATGTACATTATTAATAGTGAGACAGACTTCTTCGTATCTTCCGCAGTAGTATTCAGAGAATTAGTTATATTATTTTCTTTTAAAAATAACTATAAACGTCAAATACCATCCTTCTCTCCCATCTCCTTAAAGTTGATTGTGGTCGAGGCATTATCTTGAAATAAATGTTGCCACACTTGACAAAACTAATTTATATTTTAATTTATTTTTTAATAATTTATTATTAAAGAACTAAAACAACCGTGAGCGAGTGTACTAAACCCGGCCCCCTCATACCGCATACGGTTGAGACCCAAAACGTGTTACTGCGCAGGGTTCAAGTTACATTTAACAGATTATACCATGAGGCGGGTCGTACGCTTGTTTACCAACTTAGTAACATAAAAAAATCTCTAAAATATCTCTCTCTATCATAACGTCAGTAGAATCTTTAATAAAATATCTTAGTGAAATGACAGGTCGTCATTTCTATTCTCCCTTTTCTGAAAATAAAGTGTTCTTTAATGTATTTTTATAAGCGGCCCGTTAGATATTCACACTCGAGTTCGCGATTATTTAGCAAACCCCTAACCCCTTTGTGTACAATTGAATAAATGTCATCCATTTCCTGTAATGTTTCCTTATAATTTTAAATGTTATGTTCATAATCCTCCCTGCTAATATAACAAATGTGAAAGTTTGCATGTTTGGATGTTTGTCACACAATCACCCAAAAACGGCTGAACGGATTTGGATAAAATTTGACACGGATATAGATTGTTACCTGGATTAACATATAGGATACCTTTTATACCGAACAATGCTCAATTCCTTAGGAATTATCAAAAATCATACTGCAAGACGTATTCAATTGATATTCGCCTATAGAGGTGTCTTAACATTATCTAGCTACAAATGATTAGTTTATCTCTGGAGCCAATTCTAAGGTAGCCGCTTACGAAGTCGCCGGCAGATGCTAGTTTAGTAATATAACGCTTATATTCTTAGAATACGTAACGTAAAATCTATAAAAGCTAGATACATCTAAACCTATTTCGATTAATTATTTACCATTGAAAAAGTCTAAGCGTATATTTTGTAAGCCAATGAGTTTTTCGTTTTACCTAATCTGAGGAATTAATTAACTAAGGTCATAAAGCTACTGTTTTTCTTCTGTTACCGATAATTTTATAATTTCTTACTGCGTTTATTAGTTGCATTCTGCTGGCACATCGAATTGACTATTGGATAAAATTTAATAAACCATTCACAAAAAGATTAAGTTTCTCGCTATTAGTGGTATTATTTACATTATACTAAACACAATCTAAGTTATATAAATGTATAGAAATTGTAACAATCACAGGTGCTAATAATTGTCAGCAAAAACCTAGAAGGGTCCTTTATTCCCCCACAAAATTAACTCTTATTTCAATCCGACGAAATAACACCCCAAATAAAATAATAAATTCCTCCGCCACCGCGGAAAGAACCCTTTCTGAAATGCATCAAAATTAAATCTCGTCTCTTACTCTCAAAGTTACAAAGGCATAGAAGGTCAGCTATAATTGGCCATGTTTTACAGCTTCAACAAAATCAAGTTAATGATTTGAAATTATTACTAGGGAGGAGATATTCGCGATTTATGAAGATAATCCTACTTTATTAGTGAATCTTTGTCTTCGAGGGTAGACTCCCGATTCTAACTTAATTCAAAAAGGACGAGGTTCTCAATTCATCCGAATATTTTTATCAAACGAACAAGCTGACGTATTGATAACGAACTTGCCTTTAAAGCTGGTTTCAAATCTCACTTAGAACAGATAACTTATCAAAAATCGCTTAATACTCCACACTCCAAAGAATTCCAATTATTTGATGACAGTTGGCAAGCATTCAGTCCAAACGATGGTAAGGATTCACCGTAACCTATGAATGCTCTCGATACTGAAAGGTTCACATACATGTTGGCAATCCAAGGGACAGGAAAAGGGACAAAAGAAAGGAACAGAGACGCAACAGTTTCAAACTGATACTGTTACTTTAGACCGATTTTCTGTGAGAGGATAGTACTTGCCCGGAGCCAAGCCGGCACATTTTTCTGGATTTTTTTTTTCTGTGTCCATTGCTGTTGGCCCTAGTGGCCTTGACAGCGTCACCGGTGGGGGCCGGGTCTGGAGACCTCAGCCGGTAAAAGATGGACTGCCACGCGGGGCACAAGTTGAATCCGTCCCAAGGGCCCCTCCTGCGAGTTTTTCTGGAAGGAACATGGCTCTACGTGATGTGAAATTGAATTAAAGCTGCATAGCTATTTGATAAAGTAATTGATTATCAAAATTGTAGCAGAGATTAGTGTGGATAAAAAACGTAGAATTTAAACGAAAGTCGTAAAACCAAACCCAAGGGATCTCTCTTCACCAAGGGACCAACTTCAGAGGACATCAACACAATTTGACTCGTAGGTGACACTTTACGGTGAAGGAAAACATCGTGAGGAAACTTGCACTCCTTGGGAAAAATTCTGGGCCTTGTATAAGTTCTAATCTGCAGTAGAGCAGCGTACAAAGGCGTCGGGATGTGACGACCCCATCGCCCGCTGTTGGGATAACCTCTGTCACAACAGAGATTATTCCACCAGTGCAATCAGTCACACTGGTGGTAGGTCTTTTGTTGCAAGAGGCCGGCTAGGTAGGTACCACCGCAGTGTCCAATATTCTGCCGCCAAATAGTAGTGTTTAGGCACTACTGTGTTCCGGTTTGAAGGGCATTGTACGCTAGTGAAATTACTGGGCGAACGAGATTTAAGAACTAATATCTCGAGGTTGGCAACGCGTGAGTGGCACCTACTAATGGTGCTGCAAGCGCTCATAGGCTACGGCAGCCACTTACCATCAGGTGGGCCGTATGCTTGTTTGCCAACTTCTAACATAAAAAAAAAAAGCGTGATGGGCTAAGCTCCTTATCCTACTCGCTAACAGAAGAAGAGGCCTTTACCGAACAGAGGAACATTAATAGGCTGTGTCTATATACTACTACTGCTTACAAGATTTTTCCATCTGTCCGGAAACAATACAAAAAACGAAGGTATCTAAACGATTAGTTGACACAATAAGTGTTGAATATTACTGGCGATGTTAAAAAGAATGTAAATTATAATATTTATCACGCTTCAGTGCAATGACTAGAAAAATGTCACCACTTACACCACATAGTTTATGGAGTTCGTAACCTTTAGTGCTGTATCGTTTATAAAGGTCGCGAACTGTAGCCAAATGCCGCGCCCTTCGAGCTCGCTGTCCCATAGGAATAGCAGCGGCTAGACGGAATCGTTTTTACAATGTTTATTATTTTCATTTAATCCGTATATGAAAGATGGTGAAGTGAAGTATATTATAAAAGCCTCGTCCAGTTTTTTTTTTCTTCGGAATGTGTATTGCTGTTGGTCCGGGCCTTGACAGCGTCACCGAGTGGGGGGGCCGAGTACATGGACTCAGACGTGAAAAAGGGCAGCCCTCACGGGGCTCAGATTTGATTCCGGCCTTAGGGTGCCTCCTGCGAAGCCGAACCACGTCTAAGGACGTCATCGAAGATGGAGGCAGCGCTCCGAGCGCATTCTATACGGCCTCGTCCAGTAGTGCCTTAGTGTTATTTGACCGACGAAGTACTAGCCGTTTGTGTACTGTGACGTTTTAGTTCGCTAATTATGAGTGTGGAAGTCTAAATTCTAAGCTCATCTGTTCCATTATTATCTTCCTTTATCTAACCCCTACTCCCTTCGGATTGACAATGAGTTTATTTTGCAAGTGCCTATATGCCTTGATCGTTTACCATCAGGCGGGCTGTATGCTTGTTTGCCACATTTGTGATATAATAAAGGACTTTACTGGATGGTAATTTTATTTTGGGGTTTAATTTGTGTTTAAATTCAATCTTGTGCTTTACGATAAACAAAAACCTCGTAAAGAAATCTGAATGTCTACTCTCTGATCAGAATCTCGCGTACAAGAAGTGTGGCGTACACAGCTTTTATATTTTCTTTTTGATATATAAAAATACCCTATTTATCGACGTGTGAGACAGCTAAATAATGTCAATAAGCTATTAAATGCACCAAAAATATGTCTAAAATATTAAAACTATTCATACGAAAGGTTTTTTTAAATTAGGAACAATTTCTGTAAACAAAATTTTGATTTTAACAAAAATATGTCGTTAAAATAGCCTTGTTATCGACGTCCACAAAATATAGTTCGCATATTAAGAATAATATAATAATTGTTATTATTCCGTTAATTTTATTTAATAGAAATATAATAATAAGTTTTAATTAACGTTTGTCTAAAGCTACCGACGTATATAATTATGTTTGGTCATTTTTCTTTGTCCTATAAACTTCATAACACGGCTGCCATTTTCAAAATGGATGATGCTATTCGAAATTTAAACTCTCCAATGGCGTTCCCCTTTGTATGACGTATGGTACCCACGGGAGTGATCAACTATAGACAAAATAACAAATTATAAATATAGTGATGACTTTTAGTAAAAAGTCTATACAATTATTTTTCGTTGTTGTGGCTGCGTGAGTAATATGACAAAGAGTTTTATACATTTATATTATATTTAAAAACAGACGTAGAACAGGCAGTCTTACCTGAAAACTTTATACTTTTTAGGTTTGTATTTTAAAGTTTGCGTACTTTTTAGATAAATATTATAAATATTGTATATTTATATGAAATAATCCTGCCCTTTTACATTATTATTATATCCTTTAATTTAGAGCACCTGAAATTAAAAAATAGCAATGGTGTATATTCTAATACTGCGTAGTAAAAGAGGTAGGCACAATAATAATACCTTTAAAAAAACATTAATTGGCTATTAGTTATCTCAATATTACTAGTATGCGGATGACTGTGCTTTGGAGTTGAAAAATTAGAGGTATTAGCTACTGGCATATTTAAGTTTTTTTTTCTGTCTGTCAACTTATACACTCGAGTTGGATTCATAATATAGGGAGGGCTAAAACATGCGGTTATTGTTTCATACAAGTTTTATGCTGTGATCCATCATAGTCTATTATCAAATTATGACCCTCATCCTTGCGACCCATCCAATTATGGCGCCTTAATTGCAATTATTGCATTTTTCTGTTTATTTGTCGCCTACTACGTTAACACTGACTATACCTTTATAAATGTATTATAGTTATAATTATTTATGGAACCTACCGGGCCTTCGCAATGTTTTTAATTTGTATAAAAATATAAAACAAAATCGCCAAAAAAAGAAAAAATTTTTGTTGATAGTCGTTACAAAACTTTACCGAAACACTCGCTGCGTCAGCGGGGTAATCTGGATTGCCTAAAATTTGACCACAATTTGACACGTCTGGACCTTTTGGTATCCGAGGATTATAGACATTTATCCTTTTTTTAGGGTTCCGTAGCCAAATGGCTAAAACGGAACCCTTATAGTTTCGTCATGTCCGTCTGTCCGTCCGTCCGTCTGTCCGTCCGTATGTCACAGTCATTTTACTCGGAGACCATTGACTCTATCTATACGAAATTTACTAAATAGGTGTATTCCATGAACCGCACAAGGATTTTGTAATGAAATCTTAATATATATACGAATTAAGGGTAGCAGTCCATACATGTAACTGACGATTGAAAAAAATTTCAACGTATGGCAACGTGTGAGATATCTTTGGATAGTTCTATTAAAATGATAACGAGGTTTGATTTTGAGTTTTTCATTAAGCCAGTAGTTGTTGAGATATTAGCTCCTAAAGTCGTAAAAATCGTGTCCCCTCTAACTTTTGAACTATGGGATTTAAAATTCTGGAAAAATTTGAGCTTGTAGAATACCACATGAACTTTCATCCACATTTAGTTTGAAGAAGATAGGTCTTCAAATGTAAGAGATATATGAGTTTTTCCCATAACTTTGTTTTTCATATTACTTTTAATAATTACTACGAAATTACCAACTTATTTTTGCGGTCGGTTTTAATTCGTTATTATTTTTAAAACCGTTAAGATTCTTCATAACCTTACCATCACCCATTTACGCCTGTTTTCTCGATTTATCCAAGGCATTTTAATTACGATATCTTATGGCAGAAATTAAAACTCACTGGCATGCCTGAAGAGATCAACAGGATTTTTAAGTTTTGGTATAAGAATCAGGTTACTGTTGTGCGATGGTCAGAGAGCTACTCAAGGTCTTACAGGTTGGAATGTGGGGTGAGGCAGGGTGGCCTGACCTCACCCAAGTTGTTTAATCTGTATGTGAATGCTCTAATACAGACGCTCAGTAGCACTCGTGTCGGATGTCATATTGACGGAGTCTGTTTTAATAACATTAGTTACGCAAATGACATGGTTCTGCTGAGTGCATCTGTCTGTGGGTTAGCAAAACTGCTAAGTCTTTGTGAGAACTATTTCAAACGTCATGGCTTAGTCTATAACTGTAAGAAAAGCGAATACATGGTCTTTCAGGCCCGGGGAAAATCGATTCCATCTATTGTACCTGCTATCAAGTTACACGGGGTTCCACTAAAGAGAGTTGAATGCTTTAAATATCTTGACCATGTAGTATTCTATGACTTGAAACACAATGCAGATATTGAGAGAGAACGCAGGGCTTTGTCTGTTAGGGCAAATATGATTGTTCGGAGGTTTGCTCGTTGCTCAATGCCAGTCAAAATAACGCTTTTCAGAGCTTACTGCACCACATTTTACCCTAGCAGCGTGTGGGCAGACTATACGCGGAAACAGTACAACGCCCTGCGTGTACAATATAACAATGCTTTTAGGATGCCTCGTTTTTGTAGTTATCGGGGATGTTTGCCGAGGCGTATGTGGACTGTTTTTATACCATTATGCGAAAGCGGTGCACATCGTTGTTGCACAGGATTCTTTCCAGCTCAAGTGGCGTCCTGAGAGCATTTGTTAATAGAAGTTGTTTGTATGTGAACCACTGCTATCGGATTCACTTGCTGACAAATTACTCCTGTCTTAGGTTAAATAAGTTTTAGAAATTACTAACAAATAGGCGTAAGATACTTGTATTACTAACAACATATGATCCATTGTTGGTCGAAATAAAGTTATTATTATATATATTATTATATAACCATGCTGCGGAACCCTTTAGATTCAACTGTGCGTGGTCCACAACGCACTTGACTGGTAATTATTATAAATATAGAAGAGTGTGTAGCGTTTATTTTCTGCATTCCGCATTCCGAAAACTTTTCGAAATAAAAATCTTGAATTTTTATTATATACCAAGGTAATAGTGCATCTACACGTATGCTCCTCCGTTTCCGCAGTGTCAATTTTTAAAACGATAAACTCACTCGTGTGGGGCCGCAGCATTCGTGGGGTGTTGCCATTGTGTAGCCTTCATGTGACACTAAAGGGGTTTTCGAGTGTGCTTTTCAATTTGCCGACAATATGGAACAGAGTGCGCTATTGAGTAGGTCATGATTATAATTTGGTTGATCTATATAAAAAAATGTCTGCTCGTAATATAAAATAATAGCTAGTTATCTAGTTTACTAAATATATATTACGAAAGTATATAAGGTACTTATGACAAATTTTATATTCATGATTTCGTACCCATACATTTGTTTCTGACTTATCTTCGAAACGGTTGGACCTCTGATCTTTCTATTTCATTGAAAGCTATTACTATGTGCTAGATTATTGTATTTTAAATACCAAGGTTACAAATACGATTTACCTTAAAATTGTTCTGTATCATACAAGTATTTAAATTTTTGCAATTACCATATTATTATTATCCATTACAACATTTACAATTTTTTTAACCCTTAAAATATGTTATCATAAGTCTAAAAAATATTAAAAGTAGCACACTTTTTGTACTATTTCTATTATTTCCTTTAAAAAATCCAACACATCTCCATTGCTTTTTCAGTCCTTAGTCAAATCAAGTTGGCGCAATAGTGAGACAATTTTTTTCAATAGTCGAAAACCTCTATGGGTGCACAGGAAATGAAACCGAACATGTACGATCGTATCGTGAAATGTTAAAAACCGTCAATACAACTTTATTAGTCGATCTGCGGGCTTACCATGAAGTTTTAGTAAAAATTCAATTTCGATTCAATTCAATTCTCCATAGGTTATATACGCCCGACAGACGTTGTCCTGCCACGAAAATGAAAGCAGCGCCCCTAGTGCGTCAAATTTTTCATCTAAACCATTCTCGAAACCACCGGAATACACACAAAAATCATCAAAATCGGTCCTGCCGTTTAGGAGGAGTTCAATGACATACAGACGTACAGTAGAATTATATATATACTTAAAGATATTATTGAAATTCAAAGACACGAAAATTATCCAAAACACATGCCTGTTTATTTGAAAACATGCCACAACCCTATCTAATAAAATGCATAACGTCTGTATCGATTCAAAATTTGGTTCCTAAAACCGCCTTGTCAAACGTGGCGGGAATTTAGAATGTCACTTAGATTTGAAAATGGCGAAAATGGCGACGCACCTGCGTTCGGAATTGAATTTAGTAACAATTCCTTTATTATATGCATGTGTAACACATGTTATAAAATGGGTTTAAATTTTAAACAATTTTTAGCTTTATCAGAAAATTGTATTGTTTTTTTTCCACAATACTGACGTAAATGCATGTATCCTACATAATAAAAGAAAAACTTTAACTTCATTTAAAAAATCGATGAAAAAGAATATTACCAATATTATACCTATTATTAGTTGATTGGAAAAGCAGTTCTTTATACAAAAGAAAATAAAAGTCGAAACTTTTCACAAAATTTATATTTTAAAACTAAACATTGACAAAAAACAATAATAAATTATACCTTTCCCGTTTGCTAATTATTTATAAAAAAATCCTCAGGGCAAAACCAGCTTCAAGTTAAATGAGAAATTAGCGTTAAAATTGAAACCGTCGACCGTAAATGAAAAATTAAAAAGTGCCGCCGGAAGCGGTAGTGCGGCCATCTTTCTTCTAAAAACGTAATGGCCTTAATTACAAATTGCGAAAAACATACCGTCGCTATGATTGCGAGTTTAATCGAATTTTCAGATCTTTTTCTTCTAATGAATTATGCTTTTTTTATTTTGTCCTTGTTATTTTTATGTTACGCATTTCATTCTAGTTAGATTGAGTAATTTTATAAGCACATATTTTCTACTATAAGGATTTTAAAATATTTCATGCATCAACTTATGCGTGGTCTCAAGTATTGTTAGACTGTTTAGCATTTGCATCATTTTTGTTTTTTTTTTTATGTTACAAGTTGGCAAACAAGCATACGGCCCCACCTGATGGTAAGTGGTTGCCGTAGCCTATGAGCGCTTGCAGCACCATTAGTAGGTGCCACTCACGCGTTGCCAACCTCGAGATATTAGTTCTTAAATCTCGTTCGCCCAGTAATTTCACTAGCGTACAATGCCCTTCAAACCGGAACACAGTAGTGCCTAAGCACTACTATTTGGAGGCAGAATATTGGACACTGTGGTGGTACCTACCTAGCCGGCCTCTTGCAACAAAAGACCTACCACCAGTGTGACTGATTGCACTGGTGGAATAATCTCTGTTGTGACAGAGGTTATCCCAACAGCGGGCGATGGGGTCGTCACATCCCGACGCCTTAAAATTATCTAATCTAATCTATATAGGATTGTTTGTTCGAAGATAATTACTTATTAAGTTATTACTTATAATAATTAATATTGGATAGTAGAATATTACACGTGCTTGAAACTGGTTATCAACATGCATATAGTAGTGACAAAAATATTATGTAATTTTTAATTTTTAATTTCAAATTCATATTATGTAATTTTCCAATTTATATTGAATCACTAAAATTATTTATTTTATTTAAAATTTTTAATATTCTAAATTGTTCATTTTAATTTATACCTTATTTGTACAGTAAATACCAAATGAGTCACTGTTACTTGAAATAAATGATTTTTATTTTATTTTATTTTAAAAATCGACAACCGTCAAAACGATTTCTTTTTTAATTGTACATTTGTCACCTGTAGCATTTTATTTTTGTTAATTAACGTCTAAAGAACCATATAAAAAACCACCATGCTACAACAATGCACTCATATCGAAAAGACTCGATATCATAAAATTATGATCGCTTGAGTACTTAAGGTGTGAAAAAGTAACAAACAAACTTATGCGCATTTATTAAGTTAGGATTTAAAAAATTACATGGCTACAAAACATCAGCCATCCCTGTTATAAGTGAGATGTAAAGCACCTATCTGGTTTGCATTTAGCTGAGCGGGTGCTTCGGTGACTTCCGGCCGCATTCGACCTAGATGCCAGACCAGGGTTGCTAGAAAAAAAAAAGAATTAATTTCTGGAAATATTGTATATCTTTTTTACTTTGCTTACCTCAAAGCTGGCATCTTGAAAATAATTATTTGTGAATATATTTAATAAATTATACGTGATATTTGCGAAGTAATCTGTGCTAAACTAACACAACTCAAAACCGTTAACCTAAGAATCAATTCAATAGAACATTTAACAATACAATATTTAGTTTTCACAATTTTATCTTTTTTTCTTTATGAATTAAATATTTTATTAGTTAGGCATTTAGATTGAAAAATTCCGCGCCCTTGTCATTTCGTTCATTTCGTTAAATGAGATCAATCAGAGAAAAAGTTTAATAATATTTACTACGCAGTACGCGCCAACACCTCATAATGTCACCTATTTTACCCGTAAAATCTAGTATTTAGGACATGTATTTTTTTTTTTTTATTAAAACATAAATTACGTAAACGAACACATCCCTAACGAAAAAACGTCATTATCGTAATGGATGTCACGGACTGCAACTCCACGAGAGCACTAGATATAACCACGTTATCACACCACATGACGAACAAAAAACAACCTCAACCCTTTGAAATAAGCGCGTCAAATATGCATTTTAATTTTGTATTTAAGATGACTAGATGGTGCGACATCCGCGGAAGCAACACATTAGCGACATCTTTAGAAGTGAGAAAATTACACAAGAATTATAATGTTGAGTTTCGCGCTTTTAGTGAAGCTCTTTTTTTCAGATGCAGAATTTGTTTACGTGTAAAATTAAATGGTAGATTTTCTGTTATTATTATAAGATTCGGAATGTGTAGTGCCGTTTGCCCTACTGGGCCTGACAGCGTCACCGAGCGGGGGCGACCTAGTACAGGCCGTGAAAAAGCGACACCGTGAGGGTCGGTGACTTAAAGTTGATACCGTTAATTAGAGACGCTCATAGCCGAGTGCACCCGCTGATCGGTAAACGATCGGTAGGTTAAGCAACTTTAGGCGCGGTCAGTCACTAGATGGGTGATCGCATAGTGGTACTTCAACCGAGCGTCTCCGTGGTTCGGAGGGCACGTAAAAAGTCGGTCCCGGCTGTTGACAATTAGACATCAGTCGATAAGTCAAGTCAGAGGCCTACGGGCGACCTGAACAACTCTGACACTAGGTTGACCACTAACCAATCGATAAGAAGAAGAAGTTGATACCGTCCTTAAGGTGTAGTGCCTTCTTTTTCCTAGCATTATTCCCGGTACTATACGAGTATTTACCCAGGGTCTGCTTATTACTCTTGTCCAGATTTGGCATGTTAATAGTTTTCACTCAGAGCGATTGCCATTTGATCCGTAACCATAAGGGCGGACTAGCAACTCATTGGATAAGTACAATTTGCTTATCATTTGATAATAACAACCGGGACCGACAGTTTAATGTGCTTTCCGAGGCACTGTGGTCTTCCCACAAGGACATACGCCCAGACCGAAACAGATACTTTAAAATGCAAACATCTGCCCGAGCAAGAATCGAACCAGCAATCGTCGAGGCTAAAAGCAGACTCGCTACCGGAAACGTCACAACGGTGTTCTATATTCTGAATCATGGTACTGCCCGTACGTACAAACTCTGAATACTGAAAATAGCAAGATTATATTACTGAGTAATAGTACCTAGTAGATCTAAAGATGTCTTAATACATCTAAAGCCCAGAATTCCGCACGGAAGAAGTCTCAAAATTCAAACAAAATGCAACTAGTATTCTTCCCACCATTCTCCATGGACAATTGTAATTATATTTATTATTACTTTTTAATTGGTTATAAATAAATAAATTCATGATATTTACCAATAAAATAATAAAAATATTTTCAATAAAAACAAAGACTTATTTCAAAATATCTTAGTGACAATGTAAACAGGGTCAAAGTTCTTTTATCACGAATTTTTATTTTACTTAAAATATTCCAGCATTCGTTATCAATTGTGAAAACAAAATAATTATATATAAGTCCGTTCACGGAGGGCGTTAAAGCAATAAACTAAATATTTATAGTCGTTTTATACTTATATTACAATGTATTTAACGTATTATTACATTTTAACATTAAATTTTTTTAATGCATGTTAATTAATAGTTTTTATTATTAATAACAGCAAAAAACACCACCATTACAAGGAGCATAGTCATTTTTTATGTTACTAAGTTGGCAACCAAGTATACGGCCCAAATGATGGTAAGCGGTTGCCGAAGCATAAGAGCGCTTGTAACACAATACTACAGCATTAGTAGGTGCCACTCACATGTTGCCAACCACGAAATATTGGTTCTTAAATCTCGTTTGCCCCGTAATTTAACTAGCTACAGTGTACAAACCTGAACACAGTAATGCCAAAGACACTACTGCTTTGCGATAGAATATTTCACACTGCGGTCGTACCAACCTAGCTAGCCTCTTGCAACAAAAGACCTACCACCAGTGTGAGTTAAAATTACTACCATTATTATTTATTAGCTAGTTAGCTAGCTATGCCCGCAATTTTTTATAACAAGCAGACAAGATTTCAAAAGCCTGTGCGGGTTACAGACTTCTTCGTCCTAACATTATTCCCGGTATTTTATTTTCCAGGGTATGGTTATTACTCTTATCAGATTTGACAGGTTACTAGTTTTTACACAGAGCGATTGCCATCTCACCTCCGCAACCTTAAGGGCGAACCAGTAACTCATTGGATAAGAGCAATTTACTTATCAAGAGTTAACGATTGTTATCAGACGTTATGTGATAACAACCGGGACCGACAGCTTAACGTGCTCTCCAAGGCACAGTGGGGAGACCCACAGACAAACGCCCATACCCAGACAGGAATTTAACAAACATCTGCCCGAGCGAGAATCGAGCCCGCAACCGTCGAGACTTAAGGCAGACACGCTACGCCACAACAGTGTCAAGTGTGCCGATTACAAGACTATGGCAATTAAAACTATATAAGCAATGATTTTTCAAGTCTTTACTAATATTTCTGTTCCCCACCACATAAGCTAATAAATAGCCCAAGTTCAGAATCAAACTTTAAACACTCGCGTTAACGGAGTCGGTCCTTCTACCGTTGAACTATTGAGGCTATAATAAAAAGTATTTAATTTTTTGTAAATGCAAGCTATCCTCGCATTTATAATACTAGTGTACATTTCCTAAGAATTTTTTAATTCCTTCTTAGAGCTATTAGTTATGTATGCAAATATGTATGGTATGTGATACGTTATATACATTACGATTAATTCCATAACTTTAGAAGGAAACTCTTTAACAGCGTATCCTTGCTATGTTGACACCGTTGTGGCGTTGTGGGTAGCGAGTCTGCCTTAAGCCTCGACGGTTGCGGGTTCGATTCCCGCTCGGAGCAGATGTTTGTATTAATCGTACAGGCATGTTTTCCGGTCTGGTTGTGTTTGTCCTTGTCATTGTGAATGTTTCCGGACCACCCGACACAGGATATAATTATCCTAATGGGGGCCGTTGAGTGTGTAGCATTTATTTATTTATTTATGTCATTCTCACCGGCAAAACGAAGCTGTCGAAATACTTCAAAAATCCTAGTAATATAAATATTTTAATCTTTGAATGCTTGTATATATGGATTTTGGCATGTTGTTTGTTACTCAATCACGCAAAAACGGCTGTACGGATTTGAATAAAATTTGAACAGCTATAGATTGTTATCTGGAATAGGATACTTTTTATTTAAAATGCTTGGTTCCTGTGGGTTTATCAAAACACATGCTGCAGACGTATTCAATTGAAATTCGGTATAAATGTTATTTAACACACATGTTATTTAACAATGACACATTATTTACCTCCTAACAAAACAACGATATAAATGGACGCAAATAAGCTATACCATGTCAACCCACACGAATGTCATTTCGAGAAAAACTCGTTTGAAAATTTTGATCAATTTTCTTTATTTTTTTTTTTTTTTATTGGTCAAGTTTTTGGCAATTTCAGATTTATGTAAGTTATTTTACTTATTTTCACAAAAACTAAGTATACAAACTGCATATTTTGTATATAATATAACCAAAAACGTTTAAAATAATACATAAATTGCATGATTAAAAAATAGCTGTTTTAGAAGTTTTAAAGCTTAAAACCCTACAAATATTAAAGAAAAATGTTGTTCAGCCATTTACCAACACTTCTATAGCATATATAACTTAGTTTTTTCAGTTTTGTAGGTTGACATGGTATTGCTTATTTGTGTCCAAATATAAACGAAGATATGATTTATCGAGATAAAAAATAATATGCTTTATGCACAAAAAATGTCTTCTCTGATTAATGAATTATAGGTATACAATATAAATTATTAATCATAATTTTATAATTACTATTGGTGTATTAAATGCGACCTCGATGTCTGGAAATCCACAACAGCGCAATTTAGATGACATTTTTTTCCTCGCACAACCACTCTATGGAATCAACCTCCGCCGGCGGTCTTTCCGAATCAAAAGACGAACGTATTCTTTCCTTAAAAGTCGGCAACAAACCAGCATGCCTCTGGTGTTGCAGATGTTCATGGGCGGCGGTATTCGCTTAACATCAGGTGAGCCTCTTGCCCGTTTGCCATAAAAAAGGTAAATACAAATATATAGTCAAATTAGCATTCTAGTCTACATCTTAGACTTGGCGAACTACGCAATATTAATTACAAGTCTTATTTAATTAACATAGGTTTGCACCTATTAATTATTCACATAAATGTGAGTAGAATGTATAGTTTGGTTGGAATATTTTAAAACGTAAGGTTGACTAAGTGACTAAAGAAGCAATAGCTCAACGGGACATTTGCGGGTTCGATCCTGATCCCTGATGGAAAAAAGGGCCCTTTCTTTAAATGTGTACTGTTGGCCCTACTGGCCTTGACATAATCACCGAGTGAGCCGAAAACTGAGACGCAGCCGTGAAAAAGAGAGCCCTCGGGTCTCGAGCTCATATTTGATTCAGTTCTTACGGTCCCTCCTGCGATGCCCAACACAGCTAAAGGGGCTTGCGGGTTCGACCCTGATTCCTAGCGCAAGCTATGAGCTAATTTAAATGGGCAATAGGAGTATTACTAAAGACTTGAAAAAAGCATCGCTAAAACTCTTATACACAACAGTTGGTAAGGACGTAGAATAAGGTGATATTATATTGATTGTGTTTATTGTTTATTACCGGAGTCCTTCATCGGAATATTTATGGAGAAATCGTGATATTTATGGGGAACACCACGGAAGCATCATATCCAAATAAAAAAGTTCAAAATCGGTGTACAGACGGTGAAGTAGAGAATTGGAGAAATCTAGAATATTGTTTGTTTTGAAGCTTAAGATAACACTTAAAAATGGATATATTTACATTCTGATTTTGATAATAGGAGTCAAAAGTTTATCGATAAAGTCACAATGAATTTAAATCCCAAGCGGACGCCATAGCTATAGTATTTGTAATGTTATTATTATTAAATATTAATAGATAATAGAAAAAGATAATATTATCTAACATCGTTAGTTGTGTGTGGTCTATTTTATTAACAATGATTAACAGTTTAAGATAACTTAAACTCTACTACGAGTAAATATGTATAAACATAATGAATTAATAAAAAAGAACATAATTAATGTAATTATATATAAAATACTGCAAAAAATATAATGTACGAAAGCATTTATATTCCCAAATTATTGCAATCTTATTTACAGAGAATTTTTAAACATCAATGATAATTTATACAAAATAAGTATATCCAAAAAAATCTTTACATAATATAATAACTTATTTATATGTGGTTTAATTAAAACAAGTATATTATGATTTTTATTTATTAAAAAAAAAATTAAGTATTAGATATTTAAAAAAATCGTTGCGATATATAGTATTTATTTTTTTCATTTCTCCGTCTCGTGGACAACCTGCGGCTTGAAGTCCAAATCTAAAACCTTCTTCAGACTATCCACGTACATATCCAATCTTTGGGTCATATAATAACAGCGACGGTCTCTTATCTGCCTGTTCATATTTAAATCCATAACCGCAATCAAAAGACCGTCTTTTGTACGAGAGAGACCAGGGCATCTTACACCATCGGGTCCTGTAAAGTAGCTCGACCCATAAAATAGTCCCAAGTCCTTGTGAGCTGGCTTACCATCAGCTGACGTGAATTCATTAGGGAACTCTTCGTATCCAACTCTGTTGATAGCAGCCGTGAAGTAGCAGTTAGTTATAGCAGCGTTTCTAGCTTCAATATTCCACATATACTCACTCCCAGCTTCGGCTGCAATTGTCGCTGACGGATTGAATACGATTTCAGCGCCATTTTGTCCAAACATCATCCAATTCAACACATGATGACGTCCAAAACAGATATTTACTGCTATTTTACCATATCTCGTAGCAAAAACTGGATGTCCCGTGTTGCCTTCCATGTAATAATTAGACTCGTTGAAGTCACCTACTCTTGGAATGTGGTTCTTGCGGTGCTTGCCAATTACGTTGCCCGTGTCACTAATAACTACAGCTGTATTCCACAGTATATCGGCGTGATTCTCATCTCTCTCAAGAATTGACGATACTATGACCATTGCATATTTAATAGCGAGTTCACGGAGAAAACGCGTTGTTGGACCGTCTTCGGCTGATTCAGCAAATTCACACCATGGTTGCTTCTCTCGTGTACAAAATGCGAACGGCATGTTCCATAGCTCCTGGAAACATAGGATGTTGACGCCCTCTTGACCCGCCACGTCGATAATCTTTTTCACTTTAGCGAGAATCGCATTTTTTTGCTCATTCACTGGACGATCCGTTGACACACCAATCGAGTGCTGGATAACGCCGACTTTAACAACTCTCGGAGGTCTTGTAGACTCTTTCTTAGCAGGAAATGCATAAGCAGCAATTTCGAAATCATTGTCTTTAGCTGTAGCGATGGATGAATCTTTTATTGGAACTTCGAGGTGATTTTTTCGTCCATAGTAGATCCTGTTAAACTCGTCCAGATCCCTGCTACTCAAGTTATTGTTAATTATCGCCTCAAGGCTATGCGTTTCTCCGTCCATGGCGAAGGATTACCGTACTCTAGCGAGTCAGCGTCAACGACTGATCTTTCTCGATCGTTCCCGGCTTTAAATAGCAGCACCGGTTACACTGCATGCATTAAAAACGACGGATACAGTTTGTTTATGCCAGTTATACAAGATCCCGATGACCTTAGACCCCGAGTGATAAGTTTCAAACAATACTCGATGAAAAATATTTAGTTTATTTTCGTAAACAAAACTTAGATAAGAGTTAATAAAGATGTGTTTACAGTACATTAAATATTTTGATTAATTTTTAATTAAAAGAAATATGAACTTAGTTTTCATTACTGTTTTGTTATTTCGATAAGGACCTTAATGATTCATTGATATCTGTAAATAAAGATTACATTCAAGATAAATGGATAGGGTCTAGAGCTGGAACACTGAAGGTTATATAACATGTTGGGATAACATCTGTCACAGCAGAGATTATCCCACCAGTGACATCTGTCACACTGGTTGTAGGTCTTTTGTTGCGAGAGGCCGGCTAAGTAGGCTAACCACCGCTGTGTCAAATATTCTACGGCCAAATAGTAATGCTTAGGCATTACTGTGTTCTGGTAGGAAGGGCACTGTACACTAGTGAAATTACTGGGCGGACGAGATTTAAGAACTAATATCTCGAAGTTGGCAACGCGTGAGTGGCACCTATTAATGGTGCTGCAAGCGCTCATAGGCTACGACTACCATTTACCATCAGCTGGGCCGTATGCTTGTTTGCCAACTTCTAACATTAAAAAAATGTATTTTCTAGTCCAGTTCGGAAAAACTACGTTGATCGTACTGATATTCATATGAAGCGTGTTGTATCAAAAAATATTTTTTCAGTATAATAAATGTAATTTAGGCTATATTTACATTATCAAAAAGTGTGTCAGACCATTTTCAGAAAAAACAAACTCCTACTCCAAAGGGACAGAATAAAACTCGCAAATCATAAATAAATAGGTGACCCTGACATGAATAAACAGTAATCTACAGAAACTGCGCTTCAACATGTTAGAAATATAAATTGAAGAATCAGAAAACCTGAATACCTATATCCTATATCCGAAAACCTGAATATATAGACCAAATTTACATTAAACTGAGCGGACCCAAGAAAGCGGCTTTTGTCCGCGTGTCCGCTGGTGTAGTATATTTAATTCATATAAAAAAAATTATTATTCCATAAAAATAGTAATGATGAATCAAAATAAATAGAAGAGATAAATAAAAAAGTTTTTACCTCTATTAGCTATTTTAAAAACATGTCAAGCTTTGTAACAAGACCTTATTTATATGTAAATATTGGAATATGTAATTATATAGCAGCTTACTTAACCAATACATCAAGTTTCCAGTTCGTATTGACTATTAATCTTTATTCTATTTATAGTTTGTACATACTTGAAAACCAGTGCACACAAACTGCTATTTACTACGCAGCGTCTTATATAACGTAGCGATAACATGGACAGTGTTGATAATATAATTAAAAAACGTTTAAACGGTGATCAACTGAAGATATTTAACAAAATATACTATGGAAGAGAAGATCACTGTGAGTTAAAACTTAAGGAGTCAACAAAAATTGCTAGTGAGAAATTTCATTTTGAAGTGGCGGGATATTCTTTTGACGCAGCCAAAGAAGAGGTTAGAAAGCCTAACATTTTAAGGTTAGGATTGATACAGCACTCGATAGTACTACCTACTGATAAGCCAATAGGTGAACAAAGACAAGCGATATTCGACAAAATTGAAAAGATTATTGACACAGCAGCGTCCGAGAATGTTCGAATTATTTGCTTACAAGAAACATGGTCTATGCCATTTTTCCTGTGTACGAAAGAGAAAGATAGATGGGCGGAGTTTGCAGAACCGACCGCTAAAGGACCAAGCACATTATTCCTAAGTAAACTAGCAAAAAAATATGAAATGGTAATCATATCTCCAATACTAGAAAAGGATGACAATGGTAAGTGGTGGAATACCGCTGTTGTGATAGATGAAAAGGGTAATTATATGGGTAAACACCGTAAAAATCATTTACCAAGCGTTGGTAGTTTCAGTGAAATATCTTTTTACGATCCTGGTAACACAGGCCACCCGGTATTCGATACGAAATACGGAAAAATTGCTGTGAATATTTGCTACGGAAGGCATCACGCATTGAACTGGTTGATGTTTGCATTAAACGGAGCGCAAATAGTTTTCAATCCAGCAGCTACTATTGCTGAATTTGGAGAATCCTTTTGGGGTATTGAAGCACGGAATGCAGCAATTGCCAATCATTACTTCACTTGTGGCATCAATAGAGTCGGCACGGAAGAGTTTATAGTGAACAATGAAAAAAAAGTCAGAACTTATTATGGGTCCAGCTACGTCACGGCTCCTAACGGGTGTAGAACGCCTTCTTTATCTAAGGACAGTGATGGTCTTCTTATTGTTGAGGTAGATTTAAACTTGTGTCGTCAAATTAGAGATCAATGGGGATTCAATATGACTGCTCGTTTGGATATGTATGCGGATGCAATAGCCAAAAAGAATTTGGAATAAAGTATGTTATTATTTTTTTGTGTTATTGTTTTACTTAAAATAGTTTTATGGTATTTCTTAAAATAATTTGTTCTTCGTATCGCCATAAATGACATTTTCTATTGCCTGTTTATGCCTGTATGCAATTGTTGCATATTAAATTCTGGCCTTATACACTTAATATTAATGTTTGTTGATAGTGTGCATAGACTTTATTTTACTTATTTTTATCTATGCAATACAGTACTCGATTTAAATTTTTATTAATCTGTGACATGGCCGATGATATGTCATTTTTCGTTTTTGAAAACTAATTTGTTTCTTGAATCTCGAGGTGTAAAACGATTGAAATATTAAATTAAAAAATAAATACCATCATAACATCGAAAAATGGTAAGAATATATTGATGAATATCACACCATTAAGTATATTATACTTCAAGTTTTGATTTATTACCGGCTTTGTTGTAGCGTCATGAACATTGCTAAGCTTAAGTGGAAGTTTTGTTTTGTAGATTACTCTACACTATATATATTAATTAATATTTTCACTAAATAACATATTATTTTATATCTTATCCTTTTTTACAGTCAATACTCGCTTACAATGGAGGTGCGGTGGTGGCAATGAAAGGCAAAGATTGCGTAGCCATCGCCACAGACAAGCGTTATGGTATCCAAGCACAGACAGTATCGACAAACTTCCCGAAGGTTTATCAGATGGGGCCTACACTGTTCGTTGGTCTTCCTGGCTTAGCCACTGACACACAGACAGTACATCAGAGGCTTAAATTTAGGTGAGAAAATGCATTACAATGTGTGCAGTTAATAACAATTCACCGAAGCCACTACCCATCTAATACCCCAGATTCTGCCAATACTCTACTTAAAACACAGTTCACAAACACCTTGCGAAAGAAAAATCTAATGACAAGTAAAGTAATAAATGCATACTTTTGTTACAGAATGAACCTGTACGAGCTAAAAGAAAACAGAATAATGAGGCCAAAGACCTTCTCAGCAATGCTCTCAAACTTATTGTATGAAAAGCGTTTTGGACCTTACTTCATTGAGCCAGTTATTGCTGGTTTGGATCCCATTGATAACAAACCCTACGTCTGCAATATGGATTTGGTAATTCAACTTTATAAATATGCTCATATCTTATACTTTTCGTTTTTAAATCCAGTATGAGATTATTTTTAAAAAAATTTAGTATAAATGTAATAATGGTCAATGAACTATAAATAACCCATGGATCTAAAATTTTAAGTAATAATATAGTATATAACATAAAAATTATTTCTAGTTTTCACCTTAACCAGCAAATGGACAACATAAAAAAAATTAAGCTTTCTTGAGAAACCAAACATCTTTAGCCATAGTTTGGCCTCGCATGCAGTACTCTACGGAAAAATCAACTTTAAGCCCCATTGTAGGCTGTTCTTTTTTCATGGCTGAGTCTCAATGCTCGGCTGTCAAAGCCAGTAGGGCAACAGCAACACACAATCAAAAGTAAAAAAAATAACTTTGATATACACATTTTACAGATTGGTTGCCCCAATGAGCCTGAAGACTTTGTAGTTTCTGGTACTTGTACAGACCAATTGTATGGTATGTGCGAGGCCCTGTGGGAACCTGATCTAAAGCCTGATGAACTCTTTGAAACTATTTCACAGGTTAGTACTTTCAGTATGAATGGTTTTACTGTATATACCAAACTGTGTTTCTTATTATATATTTGTTTAATTTTTATATAGAACAGATATACTAGTGAAGGATTAAATTTTTTTATTGTACCAATAATAAACTGAAAAAAAATGTGTGTGTGTGTGTGTTAGTGTGTCCAGAGCATAATAATATGGAAAAGAGGATAACATTAGTATTTTAGTTATTTTCTGCTTTTGTTTTTATTACTCACTAAAAGTTTTAAGTAATTTAAAAGTATGATTTAATGTGAATTAAAGAAGTGGAAAGCCGGTGGCTGTAATACAGATTTTTTGGAAATACCTACCATAGCCACCAGCTTCACAATGAAGTTTTAATTACCAACTATTATATTATTATTATAATAGTAATAACTTTTAATTAGGACATGCAAACAAACATAACATACATAATTATATTTAAAAATAATAATAATAAACAGTTAAGCTCTTTCATCACATTATAGATTTTTATGAAAATAGGTTTTTAAGGAATGAAAAGTGTCAATATCTCATGTCATGGTGAACATTTTGTTGCCAGGCTCTAGTGAATGCGGCGGACCGCGACGCCATATCGGGTTGGGGCGCAGTTGTCTACATCATTGAGAAAGACAAGATCACTGAAAAACATGTCAAGACAAGAATGGATTAGGATTATTTATAACTTGGATGTATGGTTTTATTAATAAAATTCATATTTAAAATTTATTTTAATTTCATATTTTATATGCCATAACCAAATTGAGATTTTTATATTGGCAAAATATGAAAAAACGTGTCTCGGGACGTATGGTAGGAACGAAGCTTTTTTCCCTATTTATTTATTATTAAAAAAACGAACGAACGAAAAAGCACAGACTAGACTTATATTTCTGTTAGTACCTATGACAGTCTCTGAACTTATACTGGATGGAAGCAAAATATATATGGAGCTACCGATCGATACCATTTTAGAAAGACCTCTGGTGTCTGAAAAAACTTATTATCATTCAACTTTTTTCGATCTAGCTCTCATCCACTTAGAAAGTGCAACGCTCGATAAGGAACTTCGTACCAAAAAACATTATAAGACTATAGAATTATCAACGTATTAATTAATCAACTTTACCATTTGAGGTAATCCTAAAAATCATGTAAGAGTAAGTATTTATAAATGGACGCAAATAAACGATACCATGTCAACCCACACGAATGTCATTTCGAGAAAAACGCGTTTGAAAATTTTGAACAACTTGCTGACTGTTTTTTTTTATGTATTGGTCAAGTTTTTGGTAATTTCAGATTTATGTAAGTTATTTTACTTATTTTCCCAAAAAAAAGTATACAAACTGCATATTTCGTATATTATATAACCCAAAACGATTAAATTAATACATAAATTGAATGATTAAAAATGCCTTTTTATAAATTTTAAAGCTTAAAACCCTACAAATATTACAAATATTGAGGAAAAATTTTCTTCAGCCAATTACCAACACTTCTGCATATATAAATCAGTTTTTTCAATTTTGTGGATTGACATGGTATTGCTTATTTGCGTCCAAATAGGAATGAGTGCAATTGCAGCAGTATCGGTTGAAAACACCTTTTGCAAAACAAGTATTCTTTTATAGTCAATACAAGCAGTGTTATTTCAAAACCTGATCGTTTTATTTTAACTATTCCGTACGAAATATTACGTTATTACTTATTGTATTAGAAAAGAATGTCTTGCTAGATTGTTTCGATAAATTTATATTCATAGCCCGATTCAAGAGGCAGCCCTTGACAATTCAATTATAGTGCTTCTGAATGTCCATTAAAAAAAAATATTCTTATTTGTCATTTGACCCACTAACTTCTTTGTTACATGTAATTAGGGGTAAAACAAATAAAACACTACAAATGCAGAAACTTTATAAACCGAATATTTTAAAAAATTAAAGTTTATTTTTTTTTCAATTTCATACACGTTGTCTTTACAAGTAGTTGGGAGACTAGAGAATATAACATTTCAATTGTGTCGCTTACATGCCGATTATTTAGCGAAGCATCTGTATTAAATCGTTATAAATGTGTATTTTATATAGATAAACTACAATAACATGACACGACCCTCCAAAATTAAAGTTTTCTTGTATTTGTGAAGATCTCACAGAGGCTGTCACAAAAAAATAAGTCAAATTTGATGCTACACTAGTGCCGCCATTAATTAAAATTATTATTACCATGCGCTACACTGACATACTTTATGAAAATGACTTTTTCACGCACAATGGTCCGTCCAGAAGGGAAGAAGTGCGGCAATTGAGACCGCAAACAAAAAATATTAAAGGCTGCACTGACGTATTTTGAGAAAATTACTTTTTCATGCACGATGGTTCAGAAGCGACTAATCGCGGCAAAAGAGCGCGTGAAAATAAAAATGGCGCTGCACTGACGTACTCTATTACGGCAGATGGCTAGTTACGATCAGTTAAACAACAAAGCTACCAGGACCACTGAGGACTAATTCTTACAAATACACACAAACTCCCGTAAGGATTTGACTACTCAAATTGAAACGGTACTTTAGAGGGCGAGCCATGTTATCGTAGCTTATCTATAACTAAGTAGCCTGTACCTTCATTTAAACAAAATATATTATTGTAATATTACAATTGCAATGGCAACACATGACATTTTATATCATTTCATGACAAAGATTTTTCGGGAATCGGTGTTGACATATGATTGAAAAAATCTTTCATTAAAAAGCAGCAACTCGCTGGTACCCAAAAACGTCACATAAAAATTTTACATTATTTGTGTGTTATATGTGCATAATTCGAACAAGATTATAAATGACGAAACGTTCTTAACTATATTAAAATTAAATTCTAAAAGTTAAACAATATCTATCACAAAAGCTATCTTTGACAATACGAAATCAAACGGGGCTTCCTCGAAACAAAAATACTGATTTATATATTTCTTTTGTAACATACAGAGTCAAAATATAAAATGATAAAAGAGAAAAAAAAACATATTTTTAGAATATTTAAAAAAACAAAATTCTTAACCGTCCCTCAATATTACAATAAAATGTGAACCCATCGTTACACATCGACACTTCTACGGAACAACATCACAAGAGCTCATTAACAATCCAAGTCTTAATTCTTTATAGAATAATAAATAACAAAATCTTACAATATACTTTTTAACACTACGCTAGACAGATTCTAAGCAAGTTTAATGTAGATTGGCAAAAAACGATACAGCATAATCCCGCGACTCCGGCTTGGATCCACAATGCCTAATCGAAACAGCCATAAATCGTATATTCAGCGTTTAACATTCATTTTAACACTCAAAAAATTTTTTTATTCAATGATATTTAACAATAATATTCATTATGACTTACTATAAACTAAGGACAGACCCTTCCATACAGAAGAAAAGTCCAAAGATTCGTTGGTGCTCCTTTGTGAATTCAACACGGAACGAATTTAGTCACTCGCTAACTTTATTCGATTATGTCGAAACTTGTGAGTTGTGACTAAGTTAGTTCCCTCGTCGATATTAAAGTACGGCACCAGCGAGTCTGTCATTTTAATTATATAGAAGAGCCTGTCCATATATATATAAGTCTATTATTATGAACTAATTCTACAATAGCGGAACATTATAAAAGCTAGTAACGAGTTTTGAAAGTTTATTGCAATGTGTTTAATAAGATTTTAATATCACTTCGAGACAGAATTATGAGAATAACAGTTTTATAATGAATATCTCACTTTTATATAAATCTAATACTCTTTTAGGTCATAATGTACTTTTTTTTGAGGTTATTTTGTATGCACATACCGCACCTTTAGGATGAAAACGACGTAACTCAAAAAAGCAACTTTTTGGGAATTAATAAATAAACGCTGCACACTCAACGGCCCCCATTAGGATAGTAAAATCCTGTGTCGGGGTCCGGAAACATTCACAATGACAAATACACCCAGACCGGAAAATATGCTTGCATGGTCAATACAAACATATTATGCTCCGAGCGGGAATCGAACCCGCGACCTGTGGCGTTTAAGGCAGGTTCGCTACCGCTGCGCCACAACGTCGTCAATATGGCTATCTTTGGACTATTGTTACATTGGGAATTTCGTTTTAATTCATTTTACGCTACTAAATTTTTGATTTCTTTGAATTGTGGCGTTTTCGTTCTAAAGATGCGATATATTATTTTAATATAAAACTGTTATTCTAATAATGAAAGATAACTACTATTTATGGAAATTTTATGTTGAAATGAAAAAGAAAGGTTATATAGAAGAGAATACGTTTGAAAAATTGACAATGATTATAAAAATTCTTTAAGACTTTGTAAAAGTATTTAGGAATAATAGAAATCAAAACACATTCCATATTATAATGTATGCAAAATTTTGAATATCTTTAATCAAAGCTGGACAAGATAATTTAAGTTTTTTATATTATTCAAAGTTACAAACATTTATATCACGATTTTTTTCCAATAAGCATAGAATTACTATAGACTATCACACATCACAGAGACAATATGTCAAAGACTCATTGGTGCTCCTACGTCAATTCATCATCAACAAAACGAAGTTAGTTACAAGCTAATTTTATTGTACAACATAATCGAATGAAATTAGTCTGTGACTAATTTCGTTCCGTTGGTGTTGAATTTAAGAACAGACACCATGCAAGTTTTTAACATTTTGTACTCTATGGAATGGCCTGTCCATAGTATATTATAGTAATTCTATACGAATGAGTCAAGTATTTCCAAATGACAGTTGTGCACCGACCGTTATTTATAAGAAATTGTATTATCTATGCCTCTTTTAGTGCATTCAAATAATAAAGGAAAATATCCTACAACACCCTGTCATATCCGCATTTCTTTTAATATAAAATAATAATTAAAAAAATAATACATATTAAAATAAATTATATGCTACTTTTACACCAAAGTAACAATTTAAACTTTGTTTTAGGGTTCCATAGACAAGAGTACCGTCCCTAATAGGTAAAGAATTTTAAAATAAAACAGGTTCTCCATACAATAAACTTGATATTTTTGACAGTTTGTCTTATATTTTCTATGGTGGTATGAAACCCTTTATTAAATTTGGAATGATTTATTCAAAAGTATGCATAGTAATTTTAGGCTAACATAATTTTATTTTTAACAGTTATCATTTTGCCAAATATCTTAATAAAAAAAATTATATAGTACTTAAACTGTCAAATGTAAATAAAGCAGTAAAAATCTTACTAATTTTTTAAAATGACATTTTTAAAACTTTTATTTCTTGTTAAGAATATAGTAACTATATCATCATTACCAAATTAAAACCTCATACAATATTCTCCGCATGTTCAGAGCCAACATATTCGCGCCTGATAATACCTGTATAATTATAATACATACAAAAGTAATATAAAAAATAAATAAATGATTACCTTTAACTAAGGTTGCACTAAAAGAGGCATTCGTAAACAATCCTAATTCCCTTCGATGGCTTTGGCAACAAATTCAATGAATCTCTTCCCATACTGTTCCGGATCGCAGGTCGATATTCCATCAACGTTGCTCCCGTACTTAACTGTCTTCGCCGCTTTAGCTGCCTGGAAATTATGATAAAAATACATATAGGTATAATTCCTTAAATTTAAAATGAACCAAAATGGCCGCTTCTGCGCAGGTACAATGATGGACAAAAATGTTAGACAAAAATATTGATTTCGTCTTATATAAATAAATAGTATAGAAAAAGGTATATAAAAAAATAATAGTCAATGTAATTTTTAATCAGTGTCACTTATTGAAATGACACCTTATCTTGAAATAAAATTAAATGTTTACACACCTGACGAAAATAACTAAAACAACCGTGATCGAGTGTACTAACAGGGTCGCCGCGTTGCTATAGTTACGTGGCCCCCTTCATACCGCATACGGTTGAGACCCAAAAATGTGTTACTGCATATGATTCAATTTATATTGAAAGAGATATATTACAACCGTGCTGCTCCCATCAGAAAAGGGCTGACTCGACTGGGGAAGTACTACCCTGTCACTGTGGCGTATCGTGCTATGGGTTAGACGTCGGAGGCCCAATTTCCCACACCCTCTGTTTCCTTCCTTTTTTCCTTTCTCATTCCTTCTCCCCTATCCCTTGGGTTGGCAATGCGCATGTGACCCTTTCGGTATTGTAAGCGTTCATAGTTGTGCGGTAACTGCGTACTAGGGCTGTCCAATTAAGCCGACCAAGCCGGCTAAAAAAGTTATCTAAATTAACTAGCTAGATAGCTGATCAACTTTGCTAATTTAACTGGCAAGCTATATTAGCTTGACTACCTAGCCGTCGGTTTAGCCGGCTAACCTAACTTTATGGCTAACCAGCTAAACGACTAATTTTTGTAAAATTACTGTCATGTGATAAAAACTTCTTTAACTCTTTAATTTATTTTTAATTCATATATATTTACCTGTTTCTTGACTCCGTAATGCGTGAGAACGTCGATTAGAGCAATGAAGTATATTTCTTTCTTGGGTGCTCCTGTAAAAGAACCATGACTTGTAACAAACTTCCAACTCAACTTTATATTACAATGATTGCGAACAAACTAGTTCTGTCTCTTGGGCTAATACAGCACATGGCTCAAGGGTGGACCAAGTTCTAATTTTTGGTTGTGGCGCAGTTTAGAAATTAAAATATGGCAGTTCCAATAACTATATGAGTGCCGTTGTGGCGCAGTTTAGAAATTAAAACATGGCAGTTCCAATAACTATATGACAACCGTTGTGGCGCAGATTAGAAATTTAAATATGGCAGTTCCAATAACTATATGACAACCGTTGTGGCACAGTTTAGAAATTAAAATATGGCAGTTCCAATAACTATATGACAACCGTTGTGACGTAGCTTAGTTTATAAATTGAAGAAATATATCCAAATGAAGCACTAGTATCCATATGACGATGGATATAGCGCGTTTCAGAAATAAAAATTTAGCAGTTCTAGTATCTATATGACGACCGATATGGCACGGTTCAGAAATGAAACTATGGCAGTTCTAGTATCTATATGACGACCGATATGGGACGGTTCAGAAATGAAAATATGGCAGTTCTAGTATCTATATGACGACCGATATGGCACGGTTCAGAAATGAAAGTATGGCAGTTCTAGTATCTATATGACGACCGATATGGGACGGTTCAGAAATGAAAATATGGCAGTTCTAGTATCTATATGACGACCGATATGGGACGGTTCAGAAATGAAAATATGGCAGTTCTAGTATCTATATGACGACCGATATGGCACGGTTCAGAAATGAAAGTATGGCAGTTCTAGTATCTATATGACGACCGATATGGGACGGTTCAGAAATGAAACTATGGCAGTTCTAGTATCTATATGACGACCGATATGGGACGGTTCAGAAATGAAAATATGGCAGTTCTAGTATCTATATGACGACCGATATGGCACGGTTCAGAAATGAAAGTATGGCAGTTCTAGTATCTATATGACGACCGATATGGGACGGTTCAGAAATGAAAATATGGCAGTTCTAGTATCTATATGACGACCGATATGGCACGGTTCAGAAATGAAAGTATGGCAGTTCTAGTATCTATATGACGACCGATATGGCACGGTTCAGAAATGAAAGTATGGCAGTTCTAGTATCTATATGACGACCGATATAGCGCGGTTCAGAGATCAAAATATGGCAGTTCTAGTAGCCATATGACGATGTGGCGCAGTTTTAGCCAACCTTCACGATTAGCGATTCCTACTAAGGGCAGATGTTTGTATTGACTATACAGGCATGTATTTCAGTCTAGGGGGCTGTGTTTGTGTGTTTCCTGACACAGGGTCATTATGGGGGCCGTTGAGTGTGTAGCGTTTATTATATATTATATACGTACCGTCGTGACTTGGAATGGCGTATATATCGAGTTCAGGTATGATGCCCTCGTAGCGAAGCGAGGACTGGCGACCGAGGCCTCTAGGACTGTCCGGGGGTGTGTTGAAGCCCCATCTGTAACAATGATCTATTTTATTAACACAAGGTCGTTTAGGATCTTTAGGTCCCACTAATATTATTAACGTGAACGTTTGTTAGAATGGATGTATGTTTGTATGGATGCATTTTTTAATGTAAGAAGGAGCGAGCGAGTGAGCCAGCAGAAGGTTCTTTTTTATATAAAAGAATATGAGCAATACTTTTTCAAGGCATTACTAATATTCCTAGTGCCCCTCCCAATAAACTCGAAGCTTGCGCTAGAAATGGGTACGACAATAGCCCAAGGGGGCAGGATCGAACCCTCGACTCTCGCGTTAACGGAGCGAAGTCGGCCCTTCTACCGTTGAGCTATTGAGGCTTACCATGTCGATGTAAGTGTCTACCTGTCTCCGTGTCTGTGTGTGTGTGTGTGTGTGTACCTGTCGCCGTGGTGCCGGTTGTCGGTGTCGCTGTCGGAGTCGCTCTCGTCGCTGTCGGGCTCGGCCTCGCGCTGCCGCGCCGCCTCCGCCTCCGCCTCGCCGCGCCCGCACTCGTGCACTCCGAGCAGCAGCGAGTAGTCCATCAGGTGCAGCTTCGTTAGGAACTGGGGTCGAACAGAGACTATTATCGATACCGATCAAAATTACAAAACGACAGAATGTTAGATTTTGAAAATAGCATCACGAAACATGTCACACATCGGCGAATTATTACATCGGTTACCGGCGTCGAGACGTGACGTGACGCCCCATCGCCCGCTGTTGGGATAATCTCTGTCACAACAGACCAGTGCAATCAGTCACGCTGGTGGGAGGTTTTGTTGCAAGAGGCCGGCTAGGTAGGTACCACCGCAGTGCCAAATAGTAATGCTTAGGCATTACTGTGGTCCGGTTTAAAGGGCACTGTAAACTAGTGAAATTACTGGGCAGAGGATATTTAAGAACTAATATCTCGAGGTTGTCAGGAGGTTGTTGTCGAGGAGGCGTGAGTGGCGCCTACTAATGGCGCTGCAAGCGGTCATAGGCTACGGCAACCGCTTTCCATCAGGTGGGCATATGTTTGTTTGCCAACTTATAACATAAAAAAAAATATGTATCACGTAATTTATTAATGGCACAACAACTTTATGTCACGTGTTTCGCTCACATTTAGTGAATACAGACAGCAACAGACTTGACGCATTATGCGAGTAATACCCGATTGGTCCACCAACTAAAGAGTCGCATTCAAAACTGCATTAATGTAGTAACAAATTGTTTGAATGATATAATTTGTAAGCTATTGCTATAATTAATTCGTCCTACACCATAGACTTACTATATGGACGCAAATAAGCAATACCATGTCAACCCACACGAATGTCATTTCGAGAAAACCGCTTTTGAAAATTTTGAGCAATTTGCTTTATATGATTTTTTATGTATTTTTTTATTTTTGTCAAGTTTTTGGCAATTTCAGATTTATGTAAATTTTTTACTTATTTTCACAAAAAATAAGTATACAGACTGCATATTTCATGTATAACATAACCCAAAACGTAGAACTTGCATGATTAAAAATCGCTTTTTTTAGAAGTTTTAAAGCATAAAACCCTACAAATATAAAAGAAAAATGTTCTTCAGCCATTTATCAACACTTCTGCATATATAACCCAGTTTTTTAAATTTTGTGACTTGACATGGTATTGCTTATGTGCGTCCATATAAGACTATAAACTTACTGTATATGTACTATATATAACAAAATGTACTAGACTAGTTGTCGCCACTTCATATATTCACCATCGCAACGGAACGAAGTTAGCTCCCACCTAACTTGGTTGTGATGTACAAATCATAATCGAATTAAGTTAGCGTATGATTTACTTAGTTTCGTGCAAAAAATGTGCAAAACATAACCGAATTAATTTAGCGTGTGACTAATTTCGTTCCGTACAAAAATGTGAAAATCCTAACCAAATGAAATTAGCCTTGCAAAAATAAGCAAATCATAGCCGATTGAAATTGCTTGTGACTAATTTCGTTCCGTTGCGTTGATGTTGAATTTACGAGCAATAACAAGTCTGTGATTAAGACTAACCTCAACATCGGCGGTAAGTGTTTCGAGGAGCTTCTCCTTTGCCGCGTCGCCGATGTCGATGCGGACCCCTTGCTTGATGAAATCGTTGTCTTTGAGGGTCGGTAACTCCTTCTCTAGTTCCTTCTCGGACGCTTCCCGGTCAACTGTTGATCCTTTTAAGTCGTATTTCCTGTAAGGATTAATATATATATTTTTTTACTATAGATGTCTTCTTCTTTTTCCTAGCATTATTCCGGGTATTATAAGAGTATATACCCAGGGTCTGCTTATTACTCTTGTCCGCATAATTTAGTACCTAGTGGGGGGAAAAATGACTATTCTCTCCAATAGGTATTGGTTAAATAGTTCAAAATGTATTATATTATTCAATTTCTCAGCATTTAATAAGGTCCAGGGTGGTGCAGCTGCCCCCTTGCTCCTACCTGGCTACGCCCATGAATTACTGTATAGGGTAAATTCATCCGCTTTCATAAACTTACTTGTGTATATTGAGATGGTGGTTGTGTATGTTGAGCTCCGACTGAGCTCCGCTACTAATCGGAGCATCGTGATTGTCAGGTCACGTTGGTATGTTCTGCGAGAGTTCCCGTAACATGACAAACACACTGAGGTAGGCCACCGAGGAGGTTTTAGTGGGTCCCCATGACTTTTGTCCTTGTCGTGGAACCCCACATAACTCGGTTCTCTTCCCCAAGACGCCGGGTATCTAGTAGTCGATTTCCTCCCCGAAACCAAAAAAAAAAAGTTCATCCGCTTTCATAAACTTACTTGTGTATGTTGAGATGGTTTGAGAAGACGTTCCTCGTTGCGACGAGGTAATGTTCGATGCCGTCAACCGTGAGCCGATACATGCCGAGGTACTGAGGGAGAAGCGTCTTGCCGTGCCTCTCGACGATGTACTGCAAACAGTTTGTTATACATCCGATTAAGCCTCAATAGTTCAACGGTAGAAGGGCGGACACCGCTCCGGTAACGCAAGAGTTGCGAGTTCGACGCTGACCCCTTTGGGCTATAGTCGTACCCACTCCTAACGCAAGCTTCGAGCGTTTTTGGGACAATAGGAAATATTATTAATGTCTTTAAAAAGTCAATTTCTAATATTCTTAAAAAAAGTTGAACGCTGGTAGGTATAAATGTTCCTAAGCTGTTCCAGATTCTTTAGAATTCTTTTGGTCTTAGTGATTTCAAAATTTCGATGAAACGAAAAAGCGACACTAGAAAGAGACAAAAGATATATATAGTAAATAAAATAGTATACATCGAAACGATTTAGCGTGCGAGAGAATGAGACAGAATATATTAGTTCGGTCTTCGCGCCTGCGTACTACAAAGCCTTCAGAAAATGCGTCATGGTCAACGTGGTGTATCATTCCCGTGTCAGTAGGTCAATGTGACGAGGAAAAAGAATGGGAGAGTGGGAAAGAGTTTTAACCTGCGGAGTAATACACATAATTATATAAAGTTGATGTCTCTGTTTAAAATTTGACGGCATTTTAAACGTGATATATAAAGATATAAAATTATGAGAGTAAGCTGCCTTTAGATTAGATAGAAGATATCTATCTCGCAACGGGATAACTTATCAGATATATGCAAACAATGATTAAACTGAATTATAATAATATATTTTGTTCAGTTTACATTTTATTCCTTCTAGTAGGTACTCTTCTTCTTCTAGCTTTATTCACGGTAATACCCTTCTAGCATTTACCCAGGGTCCGCTTATACTCGTACCCTGATTTGACGGGGTGCCTTCTAGTACCAAATTCAGTTAAATATTGCATATTTTCTTTTAAGAAATGCACATGCAATGCAAAGTTAATGACAAAGACTCTAATACTACAACTAAAAAAATTGTAATTTATGATTGTATTATATGAAAAGCGGCCCGTCCCGGCTTCGCACGGGGGTGGGCATAAGATCTTTTTAATTTTTTTTTTTTTTTATATTATAATTTATTTTATTGAATATATGTTCGTTTATATTGTAGAACATACTTTTGTTCCACCATCAATCGTTTCCGCAACGCATGCGGGGAAAGACGTTTTAGGGCATTTTTAAACCTTGGATTACGTTAGTTCAGTTTTAGTAACGATCCCTAATCTTGTCTAGCAATAAATATAGCCTATGTTACTCAGGGTGAATGTAGCTTTCCAATGGTGAAAGAATTTTTAAATCGGCACAGTAGTTTTTGAGTTTATTCATTACAAACATATACACAAAAATACAAATCTTTCCTCTTTATAATAGTAGTGTAGATGTAGATTATAAGCAAACTGTAAGAATAAATGGACGCAAATAAGCAATACCATGTCAACCCACAAAATTGAAAAAACAGAGTTATATAATATGCAGAAGTCTGAAGAAGAAGAAGGCTGAAGAACATTTTTCTTTAATATTTGTAAGATTTTAAGCTTTAAAACTTCTAAAAAGCCATTTTTTAATCATGCAATTTATGTATTATGTTAAACGTTTTGGGTTATATTGTATACGAAATATGCAGTTTGTATACTTATTTTTTGTTAAAATAAGTAAAATAACTTACATAAATCTGAAATTGTCAAAAACTTGACCAAAACATAAAAAAAATTAATATAAAGCAAGTTGTTCAAAATTTTCAAACCCGTTTTTCCCGAAATGACATTCGTGTGGGTTGACATGGTATTGCTTATTTGCGTCCAAATAAAGTTCATAAAATAAGGTCATTTTTATATTTATTATATTAAATAGTTAAAATTAATTAAAAATAAAATAGCTTAATATTTTTCAATGCCTTGTCTAATCTTCACTTATCACTATATTAATATCAAAATAACACAATATATAAAATGTCTGGAACTAAAATGGATTAAGATTATCTGTAACATAATACTTGGATTATCTAAGTTTAATCTTTGTGTGTGATTTATATATTTTTTTATTGTATACAATATAAATAAGTTATTAAGGCTGACTAATTTTTGACCATCTTCTATAAATGATACTATGAAACCGAACGTCTGCATTTCCGTTTATGTTTTGCCTAATAAATTTATCACAAGTCTTGCAGAATCTTTGGCAAAAATCAAATCAAGAAAAATATATAATTAGTTCTAAAACTCACTCACCGGATGATAGTGTTTAAGGAATGAATGCATCCTCTCAACTTCCTCGGATGTGAGTGTCTTCAGTATGAAAAGCTTGTCATAGCTCTGGTAGAACTTAGCGCCGGATTTACCCGACGAGTCGTCGGGTATCGGTTGCGATCTGTTGACAAATCCGAGGTAGACTTTAGAATATCCTAGAAGACGCATAATGCTCTCATATAATTAGTAGGCTTTATATTTTTAGAAGAGCAACATAGACTTTATAATTTTTAGAAGAGCAAGAATTATTATTATATTAAATATCTAGGCAGTATACTGAACGTTCCTTGCGCTGTTGTTTGTAACGTTAACTTCCGTAAATTTAGATTTGCATAAAGGAATACTAAAGTCTTACTTATTCGCGTCATTTGTTTATTACAAACTTTTGCTATCGGTAGATCTGTTTGACGTTTAAGTAATCAAAGCTAAAAGTTATACACACAAATCCTTAATAACAAATATCACACAAACACTATTAGATAAAATTATAAAACTTTACACTTCCTGTGTTTTTTTATCAAATCAAATGTAGGGTAACAAACATTTATTCATATTTTAATTTACTAAATGAATTCATTATTTTGGTCTTACATGTAGTTAAATCGAAATAAAATGTGTATATATATTATTGTATCATGGCAGTTCTAAAATCATTTGAAAGTCTATTTTCTTATCGAATTTTAAAGGACCTTTAAAAACAATCCACCTGAATTATTTATTCATTTCCATCACCCATATTAGTTTAACCGTGCGTTTCATGTGCTTCTTAAAGTTAATTGTGCAAAACGTACCCTTACACATATTTCATAGAGACCCTTTTTTTAATGTGATTTCTTTCGTGCCTAAAATACTTACCTTTAAGGCTGCCAAAAAAGTGTGCCATATGAAAACCTGCTGCCATTGTGTATATATATAAATATATATTTACTATATTGCCATGAGTTTGCTTTTTATGAATCGAGGAGTAGAGGTCTAGGGAATCGGGATACAGACAGGATACTCGAAACACAAAAAAAAACGGGTAAAAACTAAGCATCAAATACACACCGCTCTCTCAAGTAAATTTTATGAGTGCTCATTGTTAATATGACGATACACAGCAGCCAGTGTATACACGTGATATGCATATGAATGCTGTGTCAGCTTTGAGGCACACTAAAAAAAAGTTGGTTATTTAAAAAAAAAATCATACAGCGCTTAGTGAAACTCCGCTGACCTCAGTCGTTTTATCGTCAAACCCCGCTTGACGAATTCACTCGCATCGTGGAATATCCCCTCCTGGTGAGCATCGGGTTTTAGCTCTCCGACACCAGTTGGCGCTGTTGCGGATCTCTTCAGCTTACTTTTAATCTTCGTCCTCCTCGAGCAGAGGTAGTTATCTGGCTTCCTAAACCTAGGGACAGGACGGGAGGTAGGAACGGGGAAACCAGTCCGAATAATTTGGATAGATAAAAATAAATATACATAAATATAAGAAAACGATAATAGCTCGTTAGCGTTTCACACGTGTTCGCAGTGTCACGATTAGTTTATAGTATTGTGACGTCATTACCCTTACCTTGTGAGTGACTCCTTGTAATCTAAGTCGTCGATGCCAAATCTCTCTCTGAGGTTCCTGAAGACAAGGGGGCAGTATTCCTTCACCTTGAAATGGGATGGCATGTTCTCTCTGCAATAAGTAAAAACATATATTTTTTTTTTTATGTTAGAAGTTAGCAAACAAGCATACGGCCCACCTGATGGTAAGTGGATGCCGTAGCCTATGAGCGCTTGCAGCACCATTAGTAGGTGCCACTCACGCGTTGCCAACCTCGAGATATTAGTTCTTAAATCTCGTTCGCCCAGTAATTTCACTAGCGTACAATGCCCTTCAAACCGGAACACAGTAGTGCCTAAGCACTACTATTTGGCGCAACAGAATATTGGACCCTGCGGTGGTACGTACCTAGCCGGCCTCTTGCAACAAAAGACCTACCACCAGTGTGACATTAATGACCATGACAAAATCGAATGCTTTATTCTTAATTTTCACATATTATAGTGATCATTAATTAATAACTATATAAAACGTATCATATTTCCACAGCACTCTTTCAGCTTTCACTCTTGTCAGAAAAAGTCACGTAACTGTGACCCTACGAAATGTAACTCCACATTCTACACACTAATATTATCTATAATTATTATACATATATGTATGTACTTCAATACTAGACATATAGTCTTATCACCAAGGGGTCATCCATAAATATCGTCACACGTAACGAGGGAAGGGTCCACGAACTTTGTGACACATTGTGTGACAAGGGATAAGAGAGGTCGGGGTGAGTTTCGTGACCTGACATTTCAAAACCTAATTTTACTAAGTATGTATTAAAAAACGACATTTGAACTTTTAACAAGAAAACTTACAAATTTATATTTGAAATAAATTCGAACCGCTATTTCAATTTAATAATTTTTAGATGTAAAATTGCAAAAAACATGTGACGTCACAATAGGAGTCTCACAAATGTGACGAGCTGCGCCACGGAAAAAGGACAAGGAACTCGCCTACACGAACACTTTTCGATTGGCAAACTATCATAGGCATGTTAAAAAAATCAATTAAATTTGATAATAAACGTGTCACATCTGGTTAAAAGATCGGTCAGATATGATCGAACATTAACCTCCCTTAGATCATTAACATAAAATATATATTATATAAAAAGTTTCCAGGTAATATTTGAAATAATTAGAATGACTAACGCCATAAAATTAAGTACTCTTAAAGATCGTGGAGACGTGGAGACTTAATTGAAACATGCAAGATTTTATATAAGTACTATAATCTACAGGAATTCGAAAAACTTTTATATGGGACAGCAATAAGTTTCTAAGGGGTCACCATCTCCAAAATTGCACATTTCTTATGCAACAAAGTAGTAAGAGCGTGGAACAAGCTTTTTTTTTCGGAATGTGTATTGCTGTTGGCCCTACTGGCCTTGACAGCGTCACCGGGCGGGGAGCCGAGTACAGAGACTCAGCCGTGATAAAGGGGCAGCCCTCACGGGGGCTCAAATTTGATTCCGTCCTTAGGGTGCCTCCTGCGAAGCCGAACCTCGGCTAAGGACATCATCGGAGATTGAGGCAGCGCTTCGAGCGCATTCTATACGATAGACTCACCCGACGGTGTGAGCGCGACGCGACGTGCGAAACAAAGGACCTTACCCTCGCCGGCGAGGACGGTGTTGTATGTGTGTCTGTGCTGTGTAAGGGCATTTTCTAATGTAATCCTATCGTCAGGGTCTTGCAGGACGTGCTTAGGATGCCTTACTTTTGTCGGTTGGTTACATCGGTCTGTGTAGATACAAGCATGTCTAATCAAAGGATTTGGATGGAAAGTAGTTTGATCGAAATAGTTTTGCGATAAGCGCTTCAAATGTTTGGGGATCGAATCGATTTCAAAGTCTCTATGGAGATCTACGTTGCGAACGTACCACGGACAGCCCGAGGCCATGCGTAAGAAACGGTTCTGAATTATTTGTAATTGATTAATTCTTCTGGCGTGGACATGCGAAAAAACAGGGCTCGCGTAGGTCCGTATGGGACGTATACAAGCTTTGTATAATGTCACCTTATTTCTAAGGGAGTGGAACAAGCTCTCAAAATATGTTGTATCAGCTCATAATAAAGAATAGACTGGCCAAACATCTCAGAAATTGAACCTCAAAGAGAACAAAAGGATAAACATATATCAGTTGAATCAACTGCTTAATCACTACATAGTATAAAACAAAGTCGCTTTCGCTGTCCCTATGTATGCTTAAATCTTTAAAACTACGCAACGGATTTTGATGCGGTTTTTTTAATAGATAGAGTGATCGAAGAGGAAGGTTTATATGTATAATAACATCCATTAAACAGTGGAAAAAAGAAATTGAGGTTTCTAATGTGATGTCGTAAATAATTACATTTAACGCGTGCGGGCCACGGGCAGTAATGAATAAATCAAAACTACTGTATCGATTTTAATCATATTTTCAGTGAATGACATAGGCTATATATTTTATACCCGTGCGAAGCCGGAGCGGGCCACTAATAACATAATAATAAATACTATCTCAAAGTAATTAAATTTCATTAATTGCTTTTGAATTATTCAGATTTGTATTGACGCATTATACTAGATTTTATTACACTATTACCATAATGGGTTTTTTATTACCTTCGATGTAATAAGTTTAATGCTTTAATGTGTTTACTAAGACTAACTTTGGCTAATATGGAATTGTCAATCAAAGGTTATTTAAAGGAAAAAAAGTTGTAGCAAGAGGTTGGCTAGAGAGGTACCACCGCTGTGTTAAATATTCTACCTACAAGCAGTAGTGTCTTAGATATTCCTGTGAGTTTGAAGGGCACTGTAGGCTAGTGAAATTACTGGACAAAGGAGATTTAAGAACCCATATCTCGAGGTTGGCAACGCATGAGTGACGCCCACAAATGGTGTTGCAAGTGCTTATAGGCTACGGCAACTGCTTACCATCAGATGGACCGTATGCTTGCTTGCCAACCTAGTAACATAAAAAAGAAACGACTTTATGCAAACAAGATATATAGTATATTTTATTTACTCTAGTCTTAACAATGAGTAATAAAAAGACTATTAATTTATAGTCTTATTATAATATAAATCTTATAATAATTATGTCATATAATTAATCTAATTAATATATGGTTTTAATGTATGTACTTAGTATTTATGTCTGGCCTTCACTTTTATGTAGCCGAGTCAATTATTTACTTAACAGACTTTACTCTCCTTTTAGTAGTCTATATAATATTATAGTAGTCTAATTTATTTCTATTATGTGGATGCAAATAAGCAAAACCATGTCAACCCACAAAATTGAAAAAAGTTGAGTTATATATGCAGAAGTGTTGTTGAATGGCTGAAGAACATTTTTCTTTAATATTTTGTAGGGTTTAAAGCTTTAAAACTTCTAAAAAAACCCATTTTTAATCATGCAATTTATGTATTATGTTAAACGTTTTGGGTTATATTATATAAAAAATATGCAGTGTGTATACTTATTTTTTGTGAAAATAAGTAAAACAACTTACACAAATCTGAAATTGCCAAAAACTTGACCAATACATTAAAAAAATCATATAAAGCAAGTTGTTCAAAATTTCCAAACACGTTTTTCTCGAATGACATTTGTGTGGGTTGACATCGTATTGCTTATTTGCGTCCATGTATGGTGATCTTTTTTCACTTGATAATAAATTATATAGTATCATATGCTTCAGTAGTTGCAGAGCCACACTTCTCTCAGCACAAATGGGCCAGCTCTACTGGGGAAGTAATACCCTTTCACAGAAAATTGGCATAAATTAGTTGCGTTTCATGCGATAAGTATGAGCATCAGAGTCCCAAGTCAATACACTTAAGTGGTAATAATTTATTTTCAAAATAATATAAGGGGTAAAAGGTATAACAGCAAAATCTTAACCTACAGAACCAGAAATATAACCTACAGAAAGCCCTTGGCTTGTCTAAAGCTACAGTAAGTTTCATTTTTGAATATAAAACAGCAGTAACAGACTCCTTTCAAATTAGCCTAGGCAGGGAGTGTTGATATCTATTTGAACGGCCACCTTAGACATTACAACAGGGTTGCAAGACCTGGGAACTTTCTCGGAGTTTCTAGCTCAACCACACAATGGATGGAATCAGCATTGTGTATCCATAGATGCTAAGGAGTTTGTCGTATTTATTTTATTTTTAATAGCTAATTAATGATGCGATAAATTATTTAAATAGTTAATGGTGTTCTTACTTGTTGAATAAATGATTGTCAACTTTAAGTTTTGAATATGCCCTGAAGTCATCGGGTAACAGCATCACCGGTATTGTTACATGACTTAACTCATTTATCTGAAACAATAAATGGTTTAAAACATAAAATAGTTTTCTGTAATGGAATAAGGATGGAATAACTAGTTTATAAACGAAGATAAAAATTTACACAAGATGTAATAGAAATATTAAGTAATGAATACATTTATTATGAAACGAAAGAAATCATTTAAAAATCCATAGTAATATGTAGTCTGCCATGTATGAATTTCTACAATTTTTATCAAATATTTATTTTTAATCATAGACACAGTAATTATTAAATAGACATCAGAATAATAAACCTGAATATTTGATATTTTTATATACTGTTTTTTTTCAACTAAGTTTTTGTTAAACTATTTAAGTTTTACATACATTAAAAATATGTTTAAGAGTTCTTAAAATAAATTATATGCATTTGCGATATAGTAAAATATAGACACAGGAGTTGTTGGCAGTTCTTAAAGGCTATAAACCATTCAATGTATGTGGTGATATTGAGCTATATTTAGAGAAATACGAAACAAATTTATTGAGATACAAAATCATGCCAAGAAATACGAATAATATCAAACTATGAGACTAATAAACTTGAAAAATTAAAAAATAAACATTACCGATGCTAAATTATTCAAATAAGATTTTGTTGAAATATTATATTATTATATTCTAATTATAATGAAGTTACTACCGTGTGATTAACTCCCCACATAAAAACAGACAGTAACGGTTCATTAGCACGAAACAATTTCACTTTTTGATGTTTCACGCGAATATGTTTCTTTTTCAATTTGCTCAATCCAGAGTTGGGGACGGACATTTTGGATTTGTTTACGAGAGTCGGTGCACAGCCACTTTATATAATGTTAAATACGTTAGGTATAATTATACCATTTTTAGCGACACAAAACCAAAAAGATCACCAAACAATTTTAATAAATAAGAAATTTATTACAGAAACTGAACACCCATCAATAGAGCAAACGGCTTTTTGACAGCCAAATTAATAAATATAGGTTAAAAAGATTTTGTATTTTGTTGATGGCTTTGTGCTTAGAAAACAGATAAGAAAATGACCACATATTTTCATAATAGGTACCTATAACAATTAGTTTCTTAATAATATCATTTGTTGTGATTTATGTATACAAATCAGATATTTTAACAAATTTATAATTTATAAAGTATGAATTCTATTTTAATTAATCTGTACTTTAAGCAAACTTTTTGTAACAGCTTACCTGCTATGTATTCAATTATTTTGAAGAGTTGTAGACTTTATAAATAATTGATTATTCTTATGTTTATGTACCTATGTTTTATATTTATTTTATAATCGATTATTCAATCCATTATCGACCTTGATAACTAAAATTAATTTACGATTACGAATTACGATTTTCGGCTGACTTCACTAGTTGCTGTCAATAATGTCAAATGTCAATAAAAATCGAAATCGGTGTAGCTGTACTTAATACAATTCTTGATTTCTTGCATTTCGATTCAGAAGTTATGTTATCGTATTAAAAGTTGTATTGTGCATTTACAGAGTAGTATGTTAAATTAAATCATCATCTTCCAACAACAAAATACATTAATTATGGTTGTTCCTAGCCCATTTGTTTATTGGGCGCAAACTGATAAAAGTGTATCGTTAAAAATTGATTTAAGAAATGTTGTTAAACCCGACATCAGTATTTGTGACAATAAAGTTAAATTTGCAACACGAGGAGAGGGTGCTCATGGAGATAGTCCATATGAATTTAATTTAGATCTATTTTCTTCAGTTAAACCAGTAAGTATATTACAATATCTAAATAAATGCTTGACTGAGTAGCCAAAATTACTATTATTTTTATCTGAATAAATAATAATTACATTTATATTGGATATAATAACCATTAATGACAAACTTATGTTGTTTTAAGAATGTGTTACTAAAATATTTGCACTGTGTGTTATTTTAAATATATATCATTTTGGTTAAATAAATAATTAAAACAGCACTTAACAATTTTTTAAAGGATTGAGATAAAAACAATATAATTTAATTAAATAGTTATAAATACAAAATAATCTAGTAAATATCTGCACATGCTATAATAAAAAATATTCTGTGTTTTTAACATAAAAAAAATTCAGACATTAGGTAGTTTATTAATTTAAAAGACGATTTAAAGGACCGCAACTTATCAAAACAGCAATATTATGAAATATAATATTAGATATGGAATTTTATGAACTATGGAAATGTCAAAAAGCTTAAATTCACGTAAAAACAAGATACTTTTTAGTTTTTATTTTGTATTGTTATATTTAGTGACAGAGTAAGGAGTAGTTAGTATATTAACGGTAGAATAATGTGGTCATTTTTAATATCAAGATGGTTGGCAAACAACCTTATTTTTTTCCTCCTTCCTATAATCTGAGCTCCTTCAAACGAGCCGTGAAGAGGCATCTTGCGGGTAGGCAGGGCAAGGGTGGCTAACACAGTTGCGTGTTAGCCACCTTCGCATTTGGACTTAATTTCTACAGGTGAAGTAGAGTCATCTACCATACTTTTCTATTAAATAAAAATCTATGAATGCTGGCGATACTTGAAGTATCACATGGGCATTGGCATCCCAACATATAGAAGAGAAAGGAGCAAAGGAGGTGGGAGATTGGGCCCACAGTGCTCTCACTCATCACACGAAACACAACAGTACTGTGTTACTTTACACCAATTTTGTCTGTCATATTTTTTAGCATATTTATTGTTAAATGTCTCAATCTGCAACCTTATCAAGTTATCTTTTGAGTGTGTATGGGAGGGTCAAATCTTTTACATTTTGTTGTTAACATATTCTTCTTTTAGTATTTCAATATACATATATATAACAATTTCGCTTTCAATAGTTAAAAGTGACCTTAGTAGGAGACAAACTTCTTAGCAACCATCATTTCACTATGCGGGCAATGGGTCTGTCGTGTGGTAAGGGGAGAAACTCCAAGCAGTTCCCGGGACTTGCAACCTGGGTGTAGGTATAAGGAGGCCTCTATTCAGATATCCATCAATGCTCAACTTCACCTTTTTTTTTTTTTTTATTCAAAATGGGTAAGCTCTTGACCTCCATCGAGCGCGAAAGCATAGATGAGGTCTACGTTGGAGCGAGCTTACTCATGAGAAGCCTATGTACTCGCACCTTGAAGAGGTTCAGGTTGTATGCGTTCGGAAATACAGACGCCGGAAGAGCATTCCAGTCCCTGGCCGTTCGCATTATGAATGACGAACGAAAGCGCATAGTTCGGATATTAGGTATGTCGACCAGATATGGATGGTACCCCGCAGTGCGCCTGGTATCCCGATAGAAAAACGGCGATGGCGGTATAAGTTCACCTCTTGCGTTGCTGCCCCTATTTGAAAGAAGCCTAGCCATATTTGAAAGAAGCCTGTCAGAGTTGCTGTAGTTGCTCTTTTTTAAAGAGAACTGACTTCAGCTCAGGGCAGGGTTTTAGTAAACACTAGCTGTGCCTGCGGCTTTGTTCCCGTTGTGTGAGACCACTCTCTTCCACCATCTTATCACAATTTCTTTCTTATTGCTCGGCTTCTAAGTATCGCATCGTGATGTTAAATAGCCTATAGCCTTCCTCAAGAAATGTGCTATCAAATGCAAATAGAAATTTTCAAATCCGTTAAGTAGTTCGAGAGATTAGCGCGTTCAACAATCTAACAAAATCTTCAGATAATTGGTATCTTCATAATATTGGTATAGATTACGTAATGTAATTATTCGTATTATTTCTTAAATAGAATAAAGATGGCGTTACAACTGTTCGTATATTTGACAATCGAGTGGAAGTAGTTTTGATGAAGACAAAGACCGCATGGTGGCCACGACTCACAGCACAACCTCAGAAACCTGCTTGGCTAAAGGTAAGGCGTAATTCTGTTTGAATTATAGGTTGGCAATATAAAGATATACAGTTGTTTAAAGCAAGTCCAAGATCATGGTCATTCAAGGATGACCCACTAGTGATCACAACTTCACAACCACAAAAAAAAAGTAATGACAGGATTAGCTAAAGATAAAAAAAGTTAATTTGGCGCACATGTTCCCTCATTCGTATAATGTGGGCTCCTTCAAACGAGGCGTGAAGTAGCTTCTTGCGGGTAGGCCGGGCGAGTGTGGTTAACGCGGTTGCCTTCCGCAACTGCTTTAGACGCCCTCGCGTTTGGACTTTACTGACACTTACCATAAGGTGGAATCAAGTAATTTGTAAAAAGTTTTTGAAATAAAAAAATAATTTTCTCATAATTTTTTCAAGTCAATCATTAATTAATCTCCTTGTGTACTCCATTGCAATTGGGTAAAATTGCAGTTTCCGTTTATAGTACTGAATAAATCTACAGGTAAACAGTACATATGAATCTATTAATAGCATTGTCATACATATTTACCTCCACGGTACCTAATAGATCCAGTCAATTTTCAGATCGGTTAGACTTGATTTTCGGTCGTTATGGCACACGCGCGCTTCAATTCGCGCTTTAAAAAAATCGTACCCGTGGCGAGTATCAGTAGCATTTTATTCAAAAATTATTAAGCACTTATACGAGCTTATAACTATGTCAACGGTCGTACTAGTTGCGCGTGCGGTAAAAGTCGCCCCCAAAAATACGCGCTTCGAGAAACGAGGTTTTATGCAATTAGTTGCACAGTGGGACAGCGAGAAAATAACAAATTACTGATTGACCTATCGGTGGGTCACTGAGTGAATGCGACTCTGGAATTGTTACTGCATGTAAATCTTTTATAAGGATGAAATACAAGGTATTATAGTCATTTAGCTAGAACATTTTTAAAGTAAACAAAATCAATATTAAGAGCACCCTGGTTGCTATTATAACATCTGATAATAAATCGCTATATAGGTAGATAAATCTAGATAGAGAATATGATTTTAACCCTTATACAATGAGTTACTAGTTCGCGGTTTGGGTTGCGGAGGTCAGATGGCAATCGCTCTGTGTAAGAAACCCTGTCAAATCAGGATAAGAGTATAAGCAGACCCTGGGTAAATACGCATTATTCTGTGAAGAAGTACAGTTATGGTGTCTTACAACATATTTCACTTATTTTTTTTATATATAGCTATTAATTTAACAAATTAAATTAATTGTTAATGATTATTTTTTTAACTGTGAAGACTTCACTGGTTTCTGAATCTTTTTATTATTGTTAAATTTATATGTATTTCTTAAACTGTTTGTCTTCCGTATATAAATAAATAAATAAATAGCTATATTTTGTATAATTCCAGGATGCCTATTAGTGGTATACAATTTTGGAGATTGCTAATATTGTGTTGTTTGTTACAGATAAACTTTGATTTATGGAAATCTGATGATTGCTGCGACAGCGAGGAGGAGACACGAGACGTGATGCAAGATTACCCCGGCATGTATGATAAGTTGCATAAAGAGGAATTGGGCTACAGGAAAGGTAAGGAAAGATAGATGAGGTTGTTCTTTTAACTCTTTTGTCAAAGATACTGAATGATCCGACAACCCTGTCCGGTCGAGTTTCTTGTCGGTTCTTCTCGATAGAATCAACCTTCCGAACCGTCGGTAGCGTTTGACTATTCAAAAGTACTTTTAAAAGTCTACTTGAATAAAAATAATTTTGATTGATTGATAAATTCTCGTGTCACAGTGTTTGTTATCAAACTCCTCCGAAACGGCTCGACCAATTTTTATGAAATTTTGTGTGCATATTGGGTAGGTCTGAGAATCGGTCAAACCCCTAAATGATCCACTCAAATTTCTTTTTTTTAGTGTAATATATAAAGCTAGTCTATAAAGTTTTACACTTGCATATAATTAGTACATCAAATACTATCAGCGCACTGAATGACCTAGTAAAAATTATGACTGTATGACTCGGTGTCTATATGACTCGGTGTCTAGTTGGCGTATCAATATGAAATATGCGCCAGTATCATAACTTAAAATGTAAGTTATAACTTTAACAATACCAATGACAACTCCATCAAATTCTTTGTGATGGGATATACAAAATATGCTAGAAATAATATCTTTGGCTTCTATAATTGCTATCATAAAGTGAAGTAAAATATTAATTCATCTTTTTAATCTATTACCGGACAGACAGGATTGGCTGTTAAAGTGGCTTAGCTTGCGTGTTTGACATAATTTTTAATTTTGTAAAAAATACAAATATATTTACTCTGTAATTTTAGTTATGGGACCTACTGACTATTGATTACGTATGTTACTTTATGTAACAAAATCGACACCGGTGTTGCGTTGTGGGTAGCGAGTCTGCCTTTAGTCTCGACGGTTGCGGGTTCGATTCCCGCTCGGGCAGATGTTTGTTAAAATTTCTGTGTCGGTCTGGGCGTTTGTCCGTGTGGGTCGCCCCACCGTGCCTCGGAGAGCACGTTAAGCTGTCGGTCCCTGTTATTATCAATAACATCTGATAATAATCGTTAACTCTTGATAAGTAAATTGCTCTTATCCAATGAGTTACTGGTTCGCCCTTAAGGTTGCGGAGGTCAGATGGCAATCGCTCCGTGTAAAAACTAGTAACCTGTCAAATCCGGATAAGAGTAATAAGCAGACCCTGGGTACATAAAATACCGGGAATAATGCTAGGATGAAGAATACTTTATGTAACAAAATATATCCTGTAAATTGCCAGATCACATAGTTACGAGATACAAAGTAAAAACGTAAATCAGATGTGTGGTTCTCACGTGAAAATAACGTAAACGGACCGGTTTAGCCCAAAAAAACAAACTTTTCTCATAAAACAAAAACAATATATAAATTAAATATACGTCTGACAAACTTAGTCAAAAGATGATAACATACAAATATTAAAAATTAAAATTATATGAGAACAACCTTGCAAATATTCACATGAACATAATGCTATGATTGTTATTAAAAAAAAAAACTTTGTTGCCAGTATTATATCTTGAAAACCGGAAGTCGTAGGTCATCTGTACAAATATATAAATATAAAATATACATGAAGAATTAAAAAAATTTAAAAAAGCCGTGTTCTTGGCGATATGTTAGAATATTAGTCAGGAATTCCGGATCGCACCAGCAACTATCACATACGTTTTAAGTTTGTGATGAGACCCCTCTTGTAGAAAATAATATTTATGTTTCCTTTTTTAAGTCAGTTTTTTTCTAATAAAATAATGGCTGGTATTTTCTTGTCGTATTTAAAATCACAACTAGCTGACGTTCGACTACTAGATTACTAGGTACAGTAAAGAAGCAGTGCCGAAGACGTAGATCTATGCCGAAGCGGATTAAGAGATGGGAATAACCTAGTAATATAATAATAAATTGATAATTACGTATGTACATATTTAATCAGATTAAAAATAAATGTGCAATTATATTTAGTATATAATTATTATGTCAATTATTGTGGATATTTCCTTATTATCTGACATTATATTTATTAATAAAACCAAAACAATTTCATTAATATCCGAAATATAATATTTTTACCTTTCTCTTTCATACATAAATATATAAAGATGTGTCTCTTTGAAACTTACAAATAACAGCTTTACAAATAACAAAAAAAATTGTCTTAATTTGTTTCGTTTATTCACCGAAAATCTTTAAAAAAAAAAACAATTATTCTATAGACCACGCAAGCAAACCCGCATACATAGATAGCGTCAAATAAAAATATGATTTAAGCAGCTATAATCATTTTAATCTATTCTAAATCTACTTATCAACAGATGAAAAACAATTTCATTTATAATACAGATTATACTTTATAATAAAATGATTATTATATAATTAAGATAAAAAACCCGATAAATCATGACTTACGATTACTATTCAATAATCAAAAGATTGTCCTTTAAAGCAGCAGTTTATAATAATTATAAAAAATGGTGTTGAATCTTTCAGAGGATTTCAGAAAGGTGTACCTTGTTATGTACAATTTCTGTCAATTCCTTGGATTCGTTTACGTCCTGTGCGTGATGGCTGTGAGATATGGGAAGTTGGAGTACGACTCGGTAGCGGACACCTACCAACATGTCGGTCATGCGATGAAGTTCTTGCAACTGATGATGTTCCTTGAAGTTATGCACCCGCTCTTTGGATATACTAAGGTTTGTTGGTTTTTCTTTATGTTACTATGTTGCGCTATTATTATTGAGCGCTTGCAACACCATTAGTGGTGTCACTCACGCTAACCAACTCAGGATATTGGTTCTTGAATCCCCTTTGCCCAGTAATTTACTAGCCTACAGTGCCCTTAAAACCGAAACACAGTATTTCCAAAGACACTACTGCTTTGCGGTAGAATGTTTGACACTGCAGTGGTACCTACCTACTGTGTGCGTACTTGCAACAAAAGACCTACCACCCGTGTGACTGATTGCACTGGTGGAATAATTTCTGCAATGACAGAGATTTCCCCAACAGCGGGCGATGAGGTCGTCACTTCCCGATGCCCTCAACATTGTGTTATTTTTATTGTGCCGTCAGCAAATCACCTTTTTTTAACATAGACTTCATGACGAAACCATAAGTTTATGTATTTCAATTGAATACGATATGTTCTATGTATTGTATGTGCATGTTTTTTGATAATCCCACAGGATCCAAACATTTTTCAGTCCAGACACTATTCTGCCCCGAGCGCGAATAACCATTCACAGTGCAGACAGTATATATTTTTATTTTATGGTGTGGGTATTGCGAGTCCGAAAAGCACTCGGCCAGAACAAGACCGGGCAACATTTTTTTTTAAATTATTTTCAGGGTGGTGTTATAGCGCCATTCCTACAAGTGAGCGGTCGTGCGTTTGTCCTTTTCGCGAATGTTGAAGCGGAACCGAGGATGCAGACGAAGCCGGTTGTCTTCTATCTATTCATCGTGTGGTGCACTATTGAAATTGTCAGGTAATTTGTTTTGACGTGTAACATCTTCACTATCGCTTTTGTGTGGGAGTGATTTCGTGAAATGGAACGGATGTCTGTGGGAGGAAATCGGGGTAGCGCGCGTTATTTGATTTGTCCAATGAGGATACTAGTTTTTTTTTTTTATGAATATTACCAATGCTTTTGCCCCTCCAAATAAACTCGAAGCTTGCGCTAGAAGTGGGTACGACAATAGCCCAAGGTGGTCAGGATCGACCGTTGAGCTATTGAGGCTTAAAGTTATAGTTAATGTTGCTTTACCAAGATGAGATGTCAGATGTTACACATGATAATATTAATATAAATGCTCATATTTTCAATGTTATGTAAATTAAATGTTAACCTTTGAAAATGAAAAACTTTTTATAGGAACTTGTTATAGATAAGCTACAATTACATGCCGCGTCCCTCCAAAATTGAAAACGTTTGAATTTCTTAAGGTCTCAGAACGCATGTGTGAGTACTGATACAGCCACACGGTATGTGCATGTGTGTCTATGTGATGTATGTGTGTGTGTGTCTATGTGATGTATGTGTGTGTGTGTGTGATGTATGGGTGTGTATTTGATGTATGTGTGTGGGTGTGTATGTGTGTGATGTATGTGTGTATTTGATGTATGTGTGTGTGATTTATGGGTGCGTATTTGATGTATGTGTGAGTGTGTATGTGTTTGTGTGTGATGTATGTGTGTATTTGATGTATGGGTGTGTATGTGATGTATGTGTGTGTGTGCATGTGATTCAAGAAATGACTCGACTTCATCGTAAGTTTTTGGTTTAAGCCACGTGACACGTAAAATGGCACGTGCGTTGTCTTGCGCGGTCGGCTGGTTGTGGTGATTAATATATTTAAGTTATATTAGGTTGTCTATACGTTTGTATTTCAAATTATATTCATTTACGAATAATTTCAATGTTGTAATTTAACCTTTATTCAGAACAATGAGGGTCAGAGAGCGTTGTTTCTTGTCACACTGCTTAAGAGTTGTAGAACTATTTATATATTTATATATATATATATATAGTTTTATAATTTTTTTATTTATTATTTTTTTTTTTTTTAATTACAAAAACAACTTTTCAAACAACCTATATACAAAGTTAAATAAAATTTGGTATCGTTACAATCTCATACATCATTTACGTAAAAATAAGAGGAAGATCGATAAATTCCAGTAACAATAACAGTAATACAGTTAATAATTGTATATAAAAACAAAGATCGTAGTGGAAGGTAACGAAATATTTACTTTCTAGGTGTGGTTTGAGTGCTTGGTATTTTAATAAATTTATATGTTTTCTCCAAGCTATTTAAATATCTTCTTCTTCCTAGCAACATTCTGGTACTATTATTACGAGTATTTACCCAGGGTCTGCTTATTACTCTTATCCGGATTTGACAGGTTACTAGTTTTTATACGGAGCGATTCCTCGCGATTCTGACCTCCGCAACCCTAAGGGCGAACAAGTAACTCATTGGATAAGAGCAATTTACTTATCAAGAGTTAACGATTATTATCAGATGTTATTGATAATAACCGTGATTGACAGCCTGACGTGCTCTCCGAGGCACGGCGGGAGACCTACAAGAACAAACGCTCAGACCGAAACAGATATTTGTAAGATCAATACTAAAATCTGACCCTATCTAATGAATGAATCTAATTTCTTTTAGATATCCATTTTACATAGCGCAATTATACAAAAAGGATATATACTTTCTAACATGGCTCCGTTACACAATGTGGATACCGCTTTATCCGATTGGAATTCTATGTGAAACGATAATTATCATTCGGAATATACCATACTTCGAAGAGACCCAGAGATTCACAATATCAATGCCCAATGAATGGAATTTTACATTCCACATGGCCACCCTTCTGAAGCTGTATTTATTATTTGTAACAATACCCGGAATGTACTTCGTTATGAGTCACATGCACAAGTTGAGAACTGTCAAATTGAAACCAAAGATTATTATTAAGAAATGTAAGTAAACTGTATTTAAGATCTGTTTTATTCACAGAAATCTTAAGGTACTAGAAATATTAAGTTGCTTATTACTTATGAAACTAGTTTCGAAGCTTTGCTGCTAAATGTAATGTGACAACCCCATCGCCCGCTGTTGGGATAACCTCTGTCACAGCAGAGATTATTCCACCAGTGCAATCAGTCACACTGGTGGTAGGTCTTTTGTTGTAAGAGGCCGGCTAGGTAGGTACCGCCGCAGTGTCAAATATTCTGCCGCCTAATAGTAGTGCTTAGGCATTACTGTGTTCCGGTTTGAAGGGCACTGTACGCTAGTGAAGTTACTGGGTAGAGGAGATTTAAGAACCAATATCTCGTGGTTGGCAACGCGTGAGTGGCATCTGCTGGTGGTGCTGCAAGCACTCATAGGCTACTGCAACCACTTACCATCTGGTGGGCCGTATGCTTGTTTCCCAACTTGTAACATAAAAAAAACACGCAGAACACAACGATATCATAAGTTTAACGTTACATTGCTACATAAGCTTGTACCGCTCCTGATATTGAATAGCTTATGCAGCAATGGTGAGCAAAGTGAACAAACGACTAATGCATGCTCCACACCGCTTGTGGCTCATAAGTCACAATTGCGTCGAAAAAGGTCACGCTTATATGCAACTTCTAGTACCTTACTATTAAGATTTCTATGGTTTTATTAGAAACTGAACAAAATAATAATAACACAAAATTAATTGAAATGTTTATTTTATACAAAAATTTGAGTAATAAATTAATTAATCTTAATAGATTCTATATAGATTTTGTTAAAAAAGGGAAACAGGCTGAAAGTTTTTTTTTTGTAAACAAAATATACGAGATAATGCTATATATAAAAATAAGTTATAATTTTTTTTTGTTGTTAAACTGAGTTTTTTCCAGATTATATACCTTACTTAAAGAGCAAAACCTTATCTAAATACAAAGATAGCTAGTTTGAAGTAATTACATTGTTCAATTTCTATGAAAACCGATTATATATGACTCATAAGGAGGTTCTATATTTATTATATATCCAGAAATTTAGTGGATCTACATAATAAGTAAATTAACATTAAGTCATTGTATGTAATTAAGAGTAGAGCCTTGCCGCTTTTGATATGAATGGCACAGCTCGACCCAGGATTATTCTCACAAAATATTTATAGCCAATAGTATTTCCACCATTTCAAAGAATTAGCCTTTAATATTTTAATAATGTAAATTCCATCCATACTCCACATTATCAATATTAATCTCCAGGTAATAAGGTCATAAATTTATATAATAGCCCAAGAGCCCAGGATAGCTAGACCTTAGTTATTGTATAAAAGCTAAAAGTTTTTCTGTGCATGTCCAGGTAAAAATTTTTGGCTTTAAAATGTCACATTTTTTTTGTATATTTAATATTGTTACTTAATTATTTGAAGGAAAGCTTTATGTTAGTAAAATTTAACATTGAATTAAAATGTAAAAAACACTGATGGTTTATTTATGTAAATATATTTGTTGGCACTAAGCTTTAAGATCTTTTAATTGAAAGTTTTCTTCTATTTGAAAAAACAATCGAAATTTCTCCTTTATGGTTTACAAATACTTTCAAACACATACATTACCTATGTAAGAAATGATATTCTCTAATAAATTGTAATGATCTATTGTAAAATATATTGTGAGGTGAAATTGTTTTAGTTAATTATTAATATTATTATATATTATTTGTTTTCGTTGTTTTTCTTGTATACACTTTAATATTCAAAATATTAATTATTTGTGATTAATGACTGTGTAATTGTGTTATGTATTTTTTTTTATTTTCGCGATAATTATATTATATTGGTATAAGGTTAAATTTGGTTTACAGAAACTGAGTTTTGTTTCAAAATATTTATTGCAATTCAGTTTACATATGTTTTGTATTTGTAAGGAATAAATAGACATTTTTTATGAAGACTTTCAATTATTGGAAAAAAACAATACATCTTTGTTTTAAGCCTTTATTTTAACAATAAACTACATCTATTGTTTGAATTCAAAAGAACACTTCTTTCAATAATCTATGCTGAATAACATCTCCTGTTTTTGTTATTTATAATGTCAGTCATAACAAAGTCAAGCTCTCTCAAAGTTTATTAGCAAATGACTGACTTTAAAGTTCTCAAGTTACAAAAGCAACTTATGAGCGCAGTTTGATGTACGCTCTCTTGAACCACTCATAAGGGGAGCTGTGTGCGTAGTATTCGTGGAAGATTGGCTCCACCAGGGTATCAGGGGGCAGCATCTTGTACACACGTTCACCGTAGTAAGTGCCCACCTTTAAAGAATAATAATTTTTTTATGGAACAATTCTGAAAATAATTTTGGTCTATGCTTAGCTCTACGGTTAAAGGCCTGTCTGCGCCCTGTCAACGTGAGAGTTGCGGGTTCGTTCCTGATCCCCTTGGGCTAATTGTCTTAACCACTCTTAGTGCGATTTTTTCAATACCACATGTACCAATAAATTATAGTCCAAGTGAAAAGTCTTGTACATGATAATGGACAAAAAGAGTCACAATGTACATAAGCCCAAAACACAAAATCATCCTTTTTTACAAAACTGTAAAAACTTTACATGTTAAAATATATAATACTGAAGAGTTCCACACAATACATAATTGATCTTGTTGAAAAGTTCTTAAGCAAGCAGATAAAGTTTTGTTGATAAGTTCCTATACAAAGTGATTATGAGAAGTTGAAAGGTTGTTTTTATTTATTTAGCTAAATTAAGCCTGCTAACTTTGATTGATTAACGGCTACAATTTTGTAACAATTTTCGTTGTATACATGTATTTATAAAGAGCAATTACTCAATACAAGTAAATTACTCTGTTAATTTTAAAACTTCGGGTTTAATTCCCACTAGAGACAGATTTGTATGGGTATGTTTGTACATGTCATTGTGTGTGTACCCCAAAAAGGATAATAGGGGCCATCAAGTGTGTAGATTTTATAAAAATATTTTACTATACCTCCCATCCAGGCACATCACGCATAAGTTCAGTTTCCTCGTCACGGTTTCTGCGTAGCTGTTTCAAGTATTCCCTATCTCGTTCGGCCAACAACATTGGATATATGGCCATTTTGGCTGAGCGCATCTCAATTTCATTTTTCTTAATCTTTTTGTTATTTAAACTGTACAAATATATGGCCACTAATGTCATGCCAGCATAACCAGCAAACATAGTATAACCTTTAAAAAAGTAAATTACACATTATATATGATAATAATTAACTTGTAGGAGAAAAATAAGGACCAAGAGTGAAAAGAGCCCACCAGGAAGAATTTATAAATAGGCATTATATAGTCTTCAAAATTGAAGTGCAGCTGCTGATGAATAACTAAATTAATTCAAACCTCTTTTTGTTAATTAAATTGGAATATGGAATGGGTTTACAGAAATTCTCCTTGTACTGTTGGATTTTCTTCTCCTAACTACTTTCCTATCCATAATCAACCCTTTTCTTTTTTTAATTTTCAGCTATTTTTACAAGCTCAACATGCACATTAATTTTCTAGAAACCCTTTTCTCACAATAAAGACTTGCCATCTATTAAGGTTAAAAAAAAGAAGAGGATTTAATGTAAAACAAGTTTTTCAAAGATTTTGAGATGACATAGATTATTAAGATTTAATGAAAAGGACATAATCTAAAACAAATAAATTATCGACATTGAGATTTCTAGCATTGTGATAGTATGGGAGTCTGGAATTCTATCACATTTCAATACAGAAATTATTCATTAGGTACATTTTAATTTAAGGTAACTGAAACTTCGCCTGATAGATCAAGTGTTTTCTTACGATAAAAAGTACTTATTATTTTTTGAATTTATTATATTAAAATGAAATAATGACAACAAAAACATTCATAATCATTTTCTCTATGCATTCTTACACAATTCCTTCGATAACATTTTTTTATGTCATAGTTGGTAGATTTTGAGCCCTACGGCGATCTGTCAAGTTGATGGTCGGGAGCGCTCTTATCATACAAAGATGTCCAGGCCTTTGGGCTTTGCTTGCCAGGTGCCGCTGACAATATTAGCTGTGTTTTCCGGTCTATAACTACTAGTATTTTATGTTTTTAATTGACAAACACAGAAAAATGAGTATAGATACACAAAAACCTAATCGTATACGAGGTTACATAATATGTTTTCAAATAATGGTAAATAGGATTTAATAATAAACTCACCGCTAAAGTATTGCTTTGCAGGTAGCCGTTTAAAAGGAATAGGTTTGTAGCCTCCCGGAGGAGGCAAATCCTGTTTTCGGGCTATCTGAAAACCCTCAGCCATTTTCGAGATCTGACAATGACACTGACAATTGACATTATACGATGATACCAGTTAAGCAGTTTCTGGTATTACCAGATTTATATTTTTAAAGATTTTTAAAACAGGTAATGTAAACAAATATTAAAATAATAGCATTCCCTAGCAACTTGTAAACAAGCTAAACTGTATTATATTTTTTGTAAGATCTGAAGATTTTTTGTGAAAAAATGGACGAAGAAGTACAAGCAAATATCCCAGAGCCTCAAGGGGAAGAAACAGAAATAAAAATAAGACCCCTGGAACGGATTAAACTTCATCCTAAAGCACCTATTGAACCATCAGCATACGGCAAAGGAAAAAATTTTAGTCGACCATGGATTCTCCAGGATGGTCGAGAAGTGCCGGATCAAGGCAGTGAAATGCGTGATAGTTATAGAATTCCTAAGAAGCCCAAGCATGGCGAAGGTGACTAATATGTAGATTATTTTTTAGAATGGTCTATAACTTTCGAAAAATACTAATTAATTTTTTTAAAGGAATTCGCAAACGCATGTTGACTGACTTTTTCTGGGAGCAAATGCTGGATGAAGTTATTGAGGAATTAGCTACATCGCAGCCTGTTGATGAATATTGCTCTGAATACGATGCTAATTTTGTAAAAGACCAATTTGAACCTCGAAATCTAGAGGTTACTGCGGATAAAAATGTAAGGACATTATAGTAAAGTTGTGATTTTTGTGACTTCTACATTTTTTATTATTTTACTTTGACATACTAAATTTATTCGGTATCATATTGTAGATGCATCTCAAATACCCATTATATGGTACAGGCTCTAGTGCTATCACTTATTATAGTCAGACAATAAAAAAGACAGGACCGGTAAGTAATTAAAATTACAAAATGAAAAATGCTTATATTTTAATAACAATACTGATTTTTCATTTCATACGCATTTTCAGGGAGAAATATTAGAAAAATTCAGAAGATGCCAATATTTTACAAAACCAATGGAAGAAAGACTAGACATCGGCTGGGTATTGTAATTTGTTACAACTGCATTTACAAACCAAATTTTGACTTGTTGCAATGCATGAAATATAATTTTTTCTATTATTTTCTATCATTATAAATAAAATATTACTCAATTCAACACTGTTTAATTTTTATAACAGTAATATAAGTTACAACATATAAATTAAAAGAGTAAATCTTCGTCTTCCCAGTTATGAGGATAACAGACTGGCTTAAAATCGCCTGCTGATACAGTAGTCGTGGAAATAGTTGCACCATGACAAATACTCGCGAGACATTCTAATGATTCTTTTAGAGACACTGGTGGTGATATGAATTTATCTGAAAAAATCGAAATTAAGTAACTGAGTACAGATAATGTTCTTATTCCCAAAACTCAAAATTGAAGAGAATTTTTGATGTTGCAAAAGATCGAAGTATCATAAATAAAAATGCAAACTTTTTATGTGTGTTCTGTGTGTAAACTACAAATCCTGTTTATTAAAGAACTGTTGTGCATTTTAAAGACTAAAAAGACATTTATATATGTATATCATGGTCAACTAACCACTTTCACCGCTATCACCACAAACAGTTTTTTTTTCAGTTTTCACTTTGGGTAATGTTTGGTGTAAGTTTTTCTTTGCCTTCACCATTTTCAATCGATGGAACTCTTCCCTTTCCTAATACATTTGTATAACATTAATTTAGATACTCGCTTAAATTTTAAGAAAATGTTGTATAGAACAGAATTAAATAAAATCATTCATCATCAGCTAATTATAATTATAATAACCCTTTCATCCACTTCAGTTAAGATGTAACTTTCCGTGTTATGCAATTTAGGCATGATTACTTTTTCAATACCATTTACCTTCCTGAAATTCAAAACAAATACATATCACAATTGAAATTTCGAACTACCCTCGTCAAATTTTATCTATTATTACTTAAACTTGTATAATATAACAATAATTATACTAGTATGGGTACCTCTCACAAAGGAAATTGAACTTGTTTGTAGAATAAGTATTCTATTTGTAAATCTTTTTCCTTTTTTGAGAAATAAATAAATAAAAACCAAACTATAGACTAATTCCACAGGCTTTTTCTGAATGTTTAATATTGGCTCTGTTGGCCTTGATAGGGTCAACTGTTGGGTGGGGCAGTACAGGGTCCATGAAATAGAGACCAACCTACTGCAGGTCCACAATTCCGTCTTTAGAATTAGAAGACTAAAGACGGAAAGGTTAAAAATTGTTATCCTATTGGTTATTAATATGAAAATTAAAATTATTGATAGTTCTACCTTAAAGTTAATTTTACAGCCTCGTCAAGTAACAAACATGTGTTGCGTAAAGAGGCGAACTTAATTAACAACTCAATAGCTTTTCTGAATGCCTTCTTAGTTTCGGCCGTACGATGCCCACCGGCACCAAGACCAGCATATCGTAACGCATCAGTAACAGTCGTATCTTCAACCACTTGGAGAGAAACTGTTGCCACTCCTGATATATTTTCCGGAACACTTTGTACGCGAATTTGAGCCTGAAGACAGAAATTTTCACAATATACTAAACTGAGTAGGGTCTTTTCTATAAATGTAACTTAATATAATATTCAAGTTGATGGAATTGCGAGCAAACAGTTTTATTTTTTAAATTGCAATGTGGTTCTCTTATTACCTCGCCTACATTTTCCAATACAAGGGCATTCGATTCTCCGTTAGTGAATTTAATCGCAGCGAGAGATATATATGCTTCTCTCAGAGTATGGCCTAATAACGCCTGCGTAGTAGCTAATTCTGAGGCAGCTTGACGACCTCGAATACGCAGAGCTTCTGCTTTCCTCTTTAATAATTGATAGCCCCTGTTTACTTTTTCCTGGCGACCTTTAATTTCTCGTAGCATAAATAATGATGCTGTAACTGGATAACGATTTTCCACGTTCATTGTTATTTGGTTTAGTATCGTTTTTAGATATTTTTTTCCTAATGTATTGTTAAACTCTTTGGATTGTTGTAAATGTCACCAGTCACATATTTGAATTATCTTTTTAATAAAACAAAATTAATCTTGATCAAAAATTGTACCTTTTTTCTGAACGCATTGGAATTGGACGCTTAGGTCTTATTTATATACTGTGGAGCTGTTTTAGAACTGTTTCTGAATGTCAAAACTTCGTCTTTGCCAAAAAGATGCATTTTCCGAAAATAACATAAATAAAGGTTAAATAAAGATATTATACTCCTTAATGATGTCCGGTGGCCTCATAGATAAGGTTTATATTGGTTTAGATAATGCGCCAGCCGCATTTGACATCAAATCAAGAATTCTCGGACCCGTGAGTAAAATGATTTTAGTAATCAAATTCACATTTTTCAACACGCATTTACATTTTAATGTCATTATTCTGATGATTACAGAATGGTACTAACCTTGAATATATAAGATCAGAAACGGGAGTGGTTGCTGTGCTGAAGAATGACAAATTCGAGCCTCTACATTTAGCTCTTCACCATACAAGATCAGAGGCGCTGGCCGCTGCTAGATCACTGGCTCAGAACCTTATCGAGACCATTCGAGCTGAGTTAGCACAATGGAGTGCTGCTCAAGCTGGTGGGCCTCCTCCCGCGCTGAATGTTCCGCCTCCGACGCTGACTACCACAGCTGCCCCTCCACCCGTCCCACCTCCAGTAGTCACAGTAGCACTATCAACACCATCAACAATGACAACCTCATCACATCCTTCTGTCATTCCTCCAGTAGTCAGTGTAGCACCAGCCTCAACACCCTTAATGACAGTTAGGCAACCCACAGTCCTGCAATTACTACCACAACAGCAGTACGTCCTTAATCAGGAAAGTGGTCAATTAATACCTATAGTTCAGCCTGGTGTTCAAATGTCTAATACAAATTTCACATCACTGCCGATAGCGCAGCAACTAAGTGCAATACAGCAGCCAAATTTTGGTGCCACACAAATAGTGGATATCTCAAGTATGCAACCTGTAAATGTCACACAATTAAGACTAAGTGGGGTGCCGTCATCTATGTCTATGATTTTACCTAATGGGCTATCATTTCCACAAGCGAGCTTAACAGGTGCTGATACAACAACAGTTAGCTCAGCAACAGCAACTCCAGTGGTTTGTGCAGCACAAAGCACTAATTCATCACAGAAAATATTATACAGTACGGATAAGGGTGACAAAGAAATTAAATATCATATTCAAGGAGCGGAAAGTATGCAATGGACAGTTCCTGGATCTCAAACTATGTTAATACCATATCAACAGTTGCAAGATTTAGCTGCAAATCAAACAGGCTTGGCAAATTTACAATCACAGCAATTTGTATCTGTAAGTGCTCATTCTAATTATATACGAATATTTTAAATATTTTTTTTTTTTTGTTTGTTTATCTGCAATCAGTTGCAAACTATGAGCAGATGTGTTCCTGGTATCTGTAATGTTCAAGGAGCTCCCCAGTAGGAGACACCTCATCCCTCACCATCTGTCGCCAAGTCCCATATTTTAAATATGTATATCATTATGTTTCATTAAATTATAAAACTCTTATTAGTATATGAGTTGAAATAACCTCATTGCTAAAAAATGTTACCTTGTGATTGTCTAATTTTTTTATTCGAGTTTGATTCACCAGTTCTTCTCAGGGAGATAGAGGCTTACTTTTGGAACCGGTGGTAGAATCTTACAAAAAAAATATTTCGTTTTTTCATTCTCTTACTTTATGGTATTGGAAAAAAACTGTCATGTCTGTCTGTGAAGAATTTCTAAGATATGTATGTCCTCTTTGCTTTAATGAAGACCTTTGCTTTAAAGTCCTGACAGTTGACATAATCATTTGCTATGGAATATAATGGGAGTTATACATACATAAAATTGTTGTTTGTTATTTAAATTAGAGTTCATTTGTTTCAAAATAAATTTAACCATTAAGATTATAGCATTTTTTGTTGTATCATTTAATTTAAAAATTAAATTTCTAAAAATTAGAAACAAAATTAAATCTTCTTCATCCTAGCATTATTCCCGGTATTTTATGTACCCAGGGTCTGCTTATTACTCTTATACGGATTTGACAGGTTACTAGTTTTTACACGGAGCGATTGCCATCTGACCTCCACAACCCCAAGGGCGAACCAGTAACTCATTGGATAAGAGCAATTTACTTATCAAGAGTTAACAATTATTATCAGATGTTATTGATAATAACCGGGACCGACAGCTTAACGTGCTCTCCGAGGCACGGTGGGGAGATCCACACGGAGAAACGCCCAGACCGAGACAGAAATTTTAACAAACATCTGCGTGAGCGGGAATCGAACCCGCAACCGTCGAGACTAAAGGCAGACTCGCTACCCACAACGCCACAACGATGTCCAGAAAACAATACAAAATTAAATAATACAACAAAATATTGCTTATAACAAATAATGTTAGTAATCATCTATGAAAATATACCAAAAACTATATTAAACTATAAAATATATTTTTCTTCATGAGAAATAGTTATGTATATTTTGAAATCTATTGTTATGAGTTGGTGGCGAACCTGCCCTTAACCATGTTGGTTTCGATTCTTGCTAGTGTCAGATGTTTCTATTGATCTTATAACAATCTGTTCCAGTCTGGACATGACTGTATCTCTCCACTATGCCTTGGCCATGTTAAACTGTCAGTCTCGGTTGTATTATCAGATGTTATGTTAACACATCTGTTAATAATCATTAACTCTTGAAATGTAATTTTCTCTTATACAATGATCTACTGATTTGCAGTTAGTGTTGCTAATACTGGGAATGACGCGAACATGATGATGATTATTTATATTTGACGAGGTTGTGGTGCAGCGGTAGCAAAACTGCCTTAAGGGTCACAGGACGCGGGTTCGATTCCCGCTCGGAGCAGATGTTTGTATTGACTTTATAGGTATGTTTTTCAGTCTCGGTGTGTTTGTCCTTGTCATTGTGTATGTTTCCAGACCTCCGATACAGGATATAACTATCCTAACGAGGGCCGTTGAGTGTGTAGCATTATTTATTTATTTATTTCTAAATTTGGCCAATTGAAATATATTTTTTTAACTACATATATTTCAAGTTTGGTGTACTTTTTTGCTTACAGATAGCTCCAGCTAATAGTTTCCAACAAACTTCACTGCCCCTCTCACAGATACAGTTACAGCAGTTACAAGCAACTGGTACTATAATGCAATTGAATCAAAAGGTATATTGTAATATTTCATATATTTAAGCTACACAATAAATTGATATTTACTCCATCAGGGGCCTACCATGAACTCTTATTGTGATTTAAATCTTATTATTATCTTATCTTAACATAATTACTCCATCAGGGGGCCTACCATGAACTCTTATTGTGATTTAAATCTTATTATTATCTTATCTTAACTGAGCTACATCAAAATTTCATACTATGACATTACATATATTTATACGTCATGCTCATATAAAATCTGAATTATTTACTTCCTGAATTGAATTGGATTGGAATAAAATTGTTACTAAAAGTTCATGGTAGAACCCATGGGAGTTCATAATCATTAAAGTGCTATCCATTGATAGATATGTCAAGTTTTTATAAATTATATATCAAATTTTATATTAAGAGTGAGATTATTGACTAGAATAATATAATAAAATTATTATAAATCATATCACTACATAGTATAAAACAAAGTCGCTTTCTCTGTCTCTTTGTATGCTTAAATCTTTAAAACTACGCAACGGATTTTGATGCGGTTTTTAATAGATAAAGTGATTGAAGAGGAAGGTTTATATGTATAATAACATCCATTAAATAGTGGAGAAAAAACTGTTATTTTTGAGGTTTCTAATGTGATGTCGTAAATAATTACATTTAACGCGTGCGGGCAACGGGCAGTAATGAATAAATCAAAACTACTGGATTGATTTTAATCATTTTTCAGTGAATGACATAGGCTATATATTTTATACCCGTGCGAAGCCGGAGCGAGCCGCTAGTTATATAATATATATAACTAGATAAATACTTTTAGTATAGTCCAAGTTTTAGCATCACATCGCATCTTACATCTATTGCTATAAAGTTGTGTTATTAACGCGTGCGAAGCCGCGGGCAAAGGCTGGCATGACAATAAATACATGTACAATACTATTTAATATTAAAATAAATAGAAAGATTGTAACTAAATCTTTTACATTTTTAACAGCCGATAGTAAGCAGTGCGTCTTTAATAAATATAATTTCAACTGGTCAAGCGTCCTCACCACAAATTTTATCAGTGAGCAAATGCAAATATTACAATAGCATTTCACCATACTAATATAATTTCTCTTCTCCTTTAAACCCATTTAGCTTTTATTAATTTGCGTTTTTTCCTTAATTATAGTCATAAAGAAATTTGTTACATATTATATAACTTACAAAATCCTTAAGTAATTGGAATGTTATTGGAGATATTATAACTTACTTCAACCATCTAACATATAATCATCCAATTTTTGCCAGACGTCCAAATACAAGACCCCCCCTCGTTTCTGTTACCTTCTTCAACTCTTCACCTCAATGTGAGTTTTTGTGCTCCCATTGAAAATAAGATATGGTAACTGTTTGTCATCTGTCAGGCTATATTCTTGTTTGTCTACAGAATCTTTAACATGGTTCTTTTTATCGAATGGTTAGTGGCCAACTTAGTCTCAGAGTTGTTCAGGTCGCCCACATAGGCCTCTGGCTTGACTTTGCGACTATTATTAAATTGATATCAGCCGCGACCAACTTTTTACAAGCCCTCCGAAGTAAGGAGACGATCAGTTGAAATACCACTATGCGGTCACCCATCTATCGACTGACCGCGTCTATGAGCGTCTCTAACATTAACATGATGAAATCCCAAAACTATTACCTGACACTTAACCCTTTTTAACGGAAATACAAAAACACTCAAATGATAAAATGGTTAGAGTTAACTCTCTCTTTACGAAATCGTTTGGAAAATGTAACAATTTCTTTCTATTTCTTTGCGCCTTCACTTCCTCATTTTCAGTTGCATATTAATGACCATCTTGTGTCTCTTCACACTCTGTCACTAGTTGTTCCCGCATTAGTTTTTTTCATTGGTTTATGGGCTTTTTGATGTTAATTAAATATGAATTTGTATATCAGTGTTTTACTTAAAGAGTGATTTTAAATTTTCAGAGTTCCTCAACGCCTACGAAAAACTCTGGTCAAGAGGCAAGAGGTCAAAAAAGGTTGTCCGATGGTACCCCAAATCAATTGCAATTAAGACCAATTGCTCCAGCTGGGTAAGTTACTATTATTCTCCGATATATTAATTAGCTTTTTCAGGACTTGGGCTAAATATTTTTATTGATTTTTAGTTAAATTCCCAAAATCTTGTGGAAAAATGGTAATTCTATGAAGTTATTTAATATGAATGAATTGGAAATGGTGCATTTTGGAAATTATCTTTAAAAATATTTAGCTAAATTTTCATTCCATCGCAACCAAAAGTCTGGAGGAGTCTACAAAATTTAGGGGTGGAAACGATGCATTTCAGCTTGTGAAAAAAAGTCAAATTAGTGATATCATTCTACAAATATAGCTTATTAACGTAGAATACAGTAAATATAAATTCACCGGGAAATAATAATTTAATGGCAACGAGATATTATCATAGAGAATGCATGATTTTAGAAGATACATCGCTTTTTATAGAAATAATTTTCTACCAGTCGACAATTTAGGGATTTCTTGTTTCAATTTATGATTGTTTTTCGTGTGTATTGAAACGATACGATGCCGCAGGTCGCATGTAAGCCAGGACAAGAGCTCGTCGAGAGATTCGCGATCCTGGACAGCCGCCGCAGGTACATTGAAGATTTATTAGCATTTTATAACCGAGATTAACATATGCCATACTTGAAAGAAAACGTTTTGGATGTGTTTCCCATAAGATATTTAAATATTTTTCGTTTATTTTGTCTCGGATATAAATTGTTTTAAATAACTTACTGTCTGTAGATTTTAATCTTAGCGCACAGCGTATAAGCATTTTGTTTTTGAGATAAATGTTTATTGGATTTGAAGTATTGCGTAATGCGTAAATTGTTTTAAGTAACTGTATTGGCTAAATCTTTATAATCGAGATTATTTGTTTATTATTATTTTCAAAATTATTTTTATTTTCAAAAATCAAATTTAATTTTGATTTCTATAAAAATAAATCTCGGATATAAATTACCTTTCTAATCTTTTCATCTTTCAAATATTATTTTCTTTTATTTGACTGTGTGTGTATTGCGTTAAAATTGCTCCCATCTAAATAGTTATCATTTATATTTAAGTTTCGTTTTAATATATCAAATGATTTTTTCAGGAATCCTTACGAGAAGAATTTCTATATTTTAATATTTTGTCTTGTTTCTTAAGTCTTATAATTAGATGAATATGGCGCTGCTCATCCGCTGAGAGAATTCTACTGTATAATAATAATAAATATATCATAGTTACAGATCACATGACTGTAATTCACCCAAAACTCCTTCGTCGCATTGCTCAAGGATTTTTCAGTCCGGTCCTGCATTTGACTCAATATAGTTTATTTAACTATTTCGTAGCATACATTTCAAATAATTCCTTACAGCATTTATCAATTTTCTTGTTGAAGAAATTTCCAGAATTGGGTGTTCACTTTTGGAGTAATATTGTCAATGTAAATTGTGCCTCCACGAATTTATTATTAATGAAGCAAAAATAGTGTAGGGAGCGATAATATTTTTGTTAAGCTTGCGAAGTTTTCATAATTCGTGCGTAACTGCGTATGTAAATATTACGTATATTTTGACGTATTACAATCGCGTAATTAATTTCAAAGTAAGCGTAGGTTACTTGTTATTACGGATTTTTAGGCTTTAGACTTTTATTGTACTATTCATTTTCAGAACAGTAACCCCAGAAGAAGCAAGTCAAGGGAAACTTTGTTTTTAATATTCTTCGTTTAAGTGATATCAGAAGCAATGGAGTATCAAGAAAAATATAGGCAGAATAGGGTTCAAAGGATCATGCTGAACATGAAATAAAGGCGAACTTAGATTTATTTGCCCAAATATTGCGTAAAATATTAGCGGATAATATATTTATAAAGTTGTAGTATCACCTCCTCGCTACATAAAGAGATGCGATAAAAACAAGAACGTCGCATTCCTGCATCGCGTTGTCGAAGTTCTCACCGCAGTTACGCGTTTATACAACTTCCTTACGCGATCCGCCAGGCACTATCACTTTTGTCTTCGAGAGACATCACACCTTTTAGCTCCACAGACTAATAGATTTGCCGGACATGCGTTATAATACGTACTTAGTTTTCTTTTTATATACGTATGGAAGTTGAACTTTTCTCTGGCTCCCTCGCAGTCAAGGCGTAAGAAACTAATGATGAAATGAAAGCGTATAGAATGCGAACAAATTAATAATACTTTTAAGTATTAAATATTTGAATGTAAAGCGTAATTTCTAAATGCGATGAGCGTAGGAGTAGTTCTCATCAATTTTTTACGGGCTTTTCGGAGACGGAAAAAATATGCCCCGAATTTAGCTAAACATATTCATCTGTATGGGCGTAACTATCAATTACAATAGGAATTTAAAATTGCGTCTTTTAGCATTAGAGTATAGAATTTAATCAGTACAATGTTTTTACAGCAAAACACAGCCTTGATCATTATTTCCGGCACACCAGGTGAAGAAGATACGACAAAAACTTCTCTTACTAATATGCATTTTTATCACACATTTTCTCAGGACGTGTAAACGGGTCAAATAACTTCAGGCTGAAGAAGAATCTTTTGATATTATCGCATGCGTTTGCAACGCGTAGTTTCCTTGCCAAGCGTAATAGTATTATTCTAAGCAATTATAATTTCTGTCGTATCCAACAGCTAGAGACAACACGATGGTCAGTATGGGGATGAAGATAAATCCGGCTCACGGGACCATCATACATGTCTCATCTGGACAACAAACTAAGTAAGATACATTATATATTTTATTATTTATAAACCAAAATTAAAATTCGATTTTGGCTGCTAACCCACCTATATCTGTTATTTATGGTTACGAATAAATACAAACCCGGTTTATTTTAAGCGAAATGATGGTTTTTGTTCATGTGGCTGTCTGTGCCTCTGAAAGAAACTTCAAGCTACCATAGAGATATTTGTTTTTAAAAATAAATTTTATTTGTATTTTTTTGTAATGATCCAATGACATGGATGAATTTAATGTTAAACTTTAACTTCCTCGTCGAGAAACAAGTCCATGTTGCAATAGAAATGTCTGGAAAATTCTAGAAAGTGTATGAGTTTAATCAGAATGATTTCTTTTTCAGTGTATCAGCATCATCCGTAGCTCAAGACGGAACTGGCATGTATATAAAGCAAATAGATAGAAACGCGATACAAATACAGACTAGTAAAGATCAAAAACAAGATCTGACCACGAATAAAATACAAAGCGCCGCGCAGAACGTTCAAATGATAACAGTTCCTCCTGGTATGACTGTACTGCAGAATCCATTAAACATTAGCCAGATGCCGACAGTTATTGGCCAGCCCAATAGCCAAGTTTATATGATACCAACGAACCATCCCAATTTAGTTCAAGGTGGTCTTCCTCCTGGATTACTAGGACAGCAAGTTTTACAGCCAGGACAAAATGTGACAGTCATGCAACCAAACCAGCTCGGAATGCCAGGCGGCGTGCAGTATAATGTGCCATTGATGCCAATGAATTTACCACCGAACTCCCAATATATGCCAGCAGGGTTAAATCTCAATGCACAGCTATCAGCTCAGCAGTTAAACGCAGCATTAGCTGGACAACAGCTAGCGAATTCAAATTTAACTGTATCTGGAACGATACCGATTGTCCAAGCACCACCTTCTTCACCAATGTCTAACACACCTACAATACCAGTATCACAGCCTCCGCCTGTGCATCAAATTCTACCTCAAAACACTAATTATATGACTCCAACATCGCAGTACACGGGAATGCCTCCTCAGTACGTGATGCAGACTAATTCTGGGGCGTTAACAATACCAGCGAACAACCCAAACGTGCAATACACTATACCTCCTAATCAGGCTACAACTCCCGCTCCGACCAATGGTAATGGACAATCGAATACTTCAGAATCTGATAGCGCAAATGGAACGAGCAATCAAACCAATTATATATCATCCTCGTCCCAAGAGAATAATTACGCAATGTCTGGAACTGCTGCTGTTCAAAATACTGCACAACAAGGTTTTTCAAACGACGGTAGTACAACACCGACGGCTGGTTACACGCCGAACCAGTCCGTAGCTCCGCAAAATTACGGAACAAATGGTAGCTCGCAAAATGGCAACTACAGCGTCAGTCAGGCTTCAACTCAGCCACCCAGTTACCCGACTAATGGGTCGACTCCTCAAGCACCAAGCCAACCTTACGCGCAAGCGACGACGCCGAACTCCCAAAATACGTCGCAAACAAATTTCTCGCCGTCGACAACACCGGCACCTAATCAGACATATCCTGCACAGAATATGGCGAATATGCCGAATGTCGCATATCCTCCAAGTCAGCAGCAGAACCCGTATCCGAACGCGACGGGTCAGAATTTAGCAGCGTATGCGAGTAATCAGTATCAGTACACGAGTCGGCCGTGGTTCAGGCCCCGCTACGGGTCCCCTCAGGGCTCTCCCTACGGAGGCGCAGTCCCCCGCAGGCCCCCGATGCCCGTCCCTCCCCGACTGGAAACTACAATTATTGGCAGGACAGTTGAGATTTGGAGAACATCATCGAGTCGGACATAGTTCCCGATTCGTGACATATTCCGAATACCGAACTGATAAATGTTTTACTATTAGACTATGACGTCATTGTAGATATGTAAGTGTAAATGTGATCCGAGTGGACAATAAATATCCCAGTGGTATTGTTAAGCTAAGAAGATTTTTTTAATGTGGCAACATAGCAGACTATAAATACTTAATCTAAATGTTTGTAAAAATCTAAATCCTATTATTATTGTATTAAAGTGTGCTTGGGGACGAAATGAATCTATAGAATATAAGATTTGTAAGAGAGACTGCTTTAATATTAAAGAATTACATTTATAAAATGTATAAATAAATATATGTCTAAATGATTTTTCTTTTTAATTCCTATCATCTGCAATGATTACAAAATATAATCAAGTTGTAATTTTGGAATTAATCCACGTTGCGCCCGTACAGCTAAATATATATTTTATAGTTTAATAAGTTAAACTCGGAACGCCAAGAATTACAAATTGCAACGAAAATATAAAGATTTTATGTATTTATGATATTTAGAATTTGTAATTATAAGACTTTAGTGGCAGTAAGATAATACGGCAATAATATAATGGTCAATTTATGTTTAAGTGTTCACGAGGGGAATACACACATATAAATTGTTGTAAAAAAACAGCCGCCAAGCATTTAACGTATTAGGCATAGGTATATAAAAACTGCCAAAGTTCTTCATCAGGTCATCCACGCACAAAGTCCAGGGTGAGGTTGTCTAAATCCATGGCCGGCCGGGAAAAAGGCCCCCACAATACAGACTTCGGAAAGGAGAAAAAAATCTTTCAAATATTTTTTTTTGCTGTTTTACCTTTACGTAGTAAAATTTCATTTCAAAAATTTTATTGTATCCGATTATATTTATATATGTTTCTTAAATACTAAAAGAACCTACTTGCACAATAAATAATTTATTGCAAAAATTAACTAAATAATTTCTTTATTTTATTTCGGAAAATAATTTGGGGCCAGGAGGCCTCTTATGCCCTCCTTATGCCCTGAGCCTCCAGACCTCTAAATCCGGCCCTGTCTAAATCGGATCGGATCTAAGAAATCATTAAAAGAATATGAAGAACAAAACATGGGTAAAATAAAATACTAATTCAACTTGCATAACCATTTATTTTTCTACAAAACATGATATGCCATCGCTAATCTTAAAATACGACAAATATAACAGTACCATTTGATGTAATATGTTTATAACTTTAAAATAGTAAGTATAAATTCGGTGATAATATTGTTAATCTTATGTCATGTAATCTCACTTCTATATTAAGTATTTTCACAGATCTTTAATGCTAAAAAATAACAAAATTAGTATCAGAGTGAAAGTAACAACTTACATTAAATGGTGGGTAAAGTTAATTTTTTAATCTGTATGCAACTTAAAAGATAAAAAAATTAAAAGTAATCAACAATTTTAAATACGAGTAGTACACAATTTAATTAAACTACTTTGAACATATTAATGACTTAATAATAAAAAGAAAAATTAAGAAATGTTTGCTATAGTTGAAAAAAATAATTTATATTGACTGCCTATTGGGCACTGACTCTTAAGTTTTTTTTCAAACTTAAAAATAAATCTAACACTAAACTATTATAAAGGACTAGAAAATAAAATAATAACTTGAGTGTTACAAGGATGTAGAATATGTCCTGATACAAAGCTCATGTTATATGAGAACGAAATTAAGGGAAAAACTATTTACCCTGACTGAATACAATGAATAAAGTTCTTTTAGTATACAATCTCTCAATGAGATTAAATAAAAGTCCGTTATAAAATTACCGTGACATTATGGAAGCACCATGTTTGTCATAAATATAATTGTTATACTGTCCTATAATTTTAACAATAACTTTTACGATATGGGTCAATTCAGATCGGGCGAAAGCTGGAACAATTTTTAAACGGTAATTAAATATCAACCTTATTCCATTACGACAAAGTTAAAAATACTTTTCACTTTGAATTATTATCTAATAAGACAGTACCGCGTGTTTTAACCTTTTTTTCGCCTCATCTAAATTGACTCTATGGCAACAGGATGTGCTTGATAATGATGTTATTCTAACGGGAAATGTTGTTAAACGTTTTATATTTTCACTTTAATACATATTAAACATCATTAATAATTTATTGAATTATTTGAATGTTAATTTTACATTATATTGGGATTTGATTAACTACTAACTAGGCTTCGTTTAGTCAAATTGTTTTTGTCATTACAAAAATAACTTTAATTATTCGTGGTATATAATATTAATTATCAGATTTATTGTCTATACAGAATATATTTCGCGCCATAGCACCTGAGGATTAATGTACACAAAAATTTAACTTCTATTTTTAATTAGGAAACTATAATGTTGGCATTCTTTAATAGTTTTCTTGAGTGCCCGGTGGAGAATGCTTGCTCATTTGAATATAGTAAAAAAAAGTATCGGAAAATTGGTATCTTTGTCATATACATACACTATGTGACTATATACTATAGACCGGCCCTTTTATACGGATAAATGGTCATTTCATATGTGTTTCTTCGTAAACTGAATACCAATACAACGAAACGAAGTTAGTCACAAGTTTGTAACATAACCGTATGACATCAACGTATGATTAACTTCGTTTCGTTGGGTCGCACGTTGGTGTTTAATTTACGTAAGAAAACCAGCGAGTATGACATTTTGTCGGTATGGAAAAGCCTGTCCATGGTAGCAAATAGCAATAATTTCCGATGTTAATGCAAAACAGCGAATTTATTATTCTTTGTCGGTAAAAAAAAAGTTCTGTCTGGTTTAAACAGCCATTTACTCTATCTTAAAAAAATCCTCACATAACTTTTTTTAGTCAGTATAATTTAACTTATTCAATACTATTTCATTAAAATTTTAAGTACTAATATTAAAATGTTTAAAAATATCTATGTTTTAATATCAATCAACAATGTATAGGATCTATTTTCAACTTTAAATTTAAATTCCCTCAGTATTTTAAAATGGATTTTTTTAACATTAACAATGAGTTTTCATAAAATAAAGTTTAAAATCTTTATTTCTACATATTCCACAACGAATTTGTAGGGAGAGAATAAACTATAATATAGGAAATGTATGAATATTAGTACCTCTAGTGATGTTTTTAAGGCTACTGTCGGACAGTTTGTATGGAGAAAATACAGCGCCATCTGTCGAGTGACGACTTAAGCCTCAAGTTTTTATTCATACAAATTATATCAAACGTAATTCTGCAAATTTTCATATATCACTTGGACGCAAATAAGCAATACCATGTCAACCCACACGAATGTCATTTCGAGAAAAACGCGTTTGAAAATTTTGAACAACTTGCTTTATATGAAGTTTTTTTATGTATTGGTCAAGTTTTGGCAATTTCAGATTTATGTAAGTTATTTTACTTATTTTCACAAAATATAAGTATACAAACTACATATTCCGTATATAATATAACCCAAAACGTTTAAAAATACATAAATTGCATGATTGAAAAAATGCCTTTTATAGAAGTTTTAAAGCTTAAAACCCTATGGTTTTACCCTACAAATATTAAAGAAAAATGTTCTTCAGCCATTTACCAACACTTCTGCATATATAACTCAGTTTTTTTAATTTTGAGGGTTGACATGGTATTGCTTATTTGCGTCCACTAATGGATTGTTATAAAATAATGAATGAAATATGAAATAGATAGTGGCATTTAAAAAAGTCGCAATAGAGGCATCGATTAAACTAGAGATACAGAATTGTAGTGAATTTGATAAACGTAATATTACTTTTCCAATTATAAAATTAAATAATGTCATCGATCTATACTGTGTTTAATATATAGGACTTATAACATTTTTTTAAAGTCATGTATCAAAACTAGTACTATTTTTTCCGAACTATAGTGAGTTATAGAATCTATCCTATAAAATTGGAAGCACATACAGTTACTTCACGTACAGTTAAAATTCTATAGAACATGAACAGGACTCGACAGTTATATGGAACAAAGGTCACTTATAATCATAGACATACAAGAATAGATAACGCTAGTAACGGGAATATCGTGTAAGAGGACATTGCGGTCCGATAATAACCTACGCAATAGTATGGCAGGCCGTGAAATATCTAGTTTTGAGTATTTCTAGTGGCCATTTGTGGTCATCATGGTGGGTTTTCAGAGCATTTGCACAAGCTACTTCCCAAAATAGTATACTAAAATTCCCAAATCGCAATAAGTTTGCCTATAACATTTAAGCTCCCTCGATTTTTCTAGTATCCCATCATCCAGATTCAGATAAGATTACTATGACCAGATTCCATACAAAAAAAGAATAAACAAAAACAGCCATCTTCGAGTAATCGAATAACAAACATACAAAAAAAAATTAATCTAATTGATAACCGGTCTTTATGTCGGTTGAAGAGAGAACGAATCATAACGCTCTTTTCGCTCACACTAGCCTAGCATGAAGTGCCTAGCTTCTTTGGTCTATTCTTATATGTCTATGTTCATAAAAACATTTCACCCTCACATTGGTTATTCTGGTCTCTTTTACTCACGTATGTAGCAGAGCGCGATATCTTTAAAAATTATACTCCCTTTCATTATAAATTATAAGGAAATGATAACATTAAAAATTAAAACAGTCAAGAACTTTTCTTGTCCAATTTCTGTAGAAACGGACTATAAACCAGACGATCACCGAGCGAGACAGCACGATAATATCCATATGCAAGAGCGAGATACAAGATCACATAAGTACAACGACTAAAACTATAATACATTTTGGAAGAACTCACTGTAACTTCGCACATCTGGAACAGTAGTCGTTATTCGCGGGGCTACCGTAGTACATACAGAGGGGGGCGCGACAGGGCTTGGGGAGGGGGCGGTCGTCGTAGAACGTCGACTTAGATAGGTACAGGGTTCGATCCTGTGCAGGTTTCACGGATCCGGTGGTAATGGTTCTGGCGACTTCGTGAGCAGCACGGTCAGCTTCTGCGTAGAACTGTGACCGGCCGGTTCCGTACCGTGGTTGTGTGGGCGCTGGTCTGGTTTCTTCTTTTCTGTTTTTTTCTGATGTGTATCTGTAAAATGTTTGAATTACCGTTAATCCTTAGATTAATTTGAAAAAAAAGATGATATAAAAGCATGATATTATGGTAAAAAGGTAATTTATAAATTGCATAAAAACGCTACAAAAAAAACATTACAATAAATTGTATTTGACTCAGGCCTTAGGATTATACTTTCCAAATAGAAATTATTTTAATGAACCTTATTTTTGAATTTAAATTTCTTGTATGCCGGTTGACCATTTCAGTTTTGAGACGCTCATAGCCGAGTGCACCCGCTGATCGGTAAACGATCGGTAGGTTAAGCAACTTTAGGCGCGGTCAGTCACTAGATGGGTGATCGCATAGTGGTATTTGAACCGAGCGTCTCCGTGCTTCGGAGGGCACGTAAAAGTCGGTCCCGGCTGTTGACAATTAGACAACAGTCGATAAGTCAAGTCAGAGGCCTACGGGCGCCCTGAACAACTCTGACACTAGGTTGACCACTAACCAATCGATAATAATAATAATAATAACAGTTTTAGTAATTGATACTTGTAGTGGAACCAGAAATGCATATTCTGTGAAAATTTCAACTCTCTGCCTATTACGGGTCATGAGATACAGTCCACTGAAAGATGGACGGACAGACAGCAGAGACTTAGTAATATGATCTGTTGGCTTCTGGGTACAGAGCACTAAATACCTTTTTGACGACCTTGTGGCGCAGCGGTAGCGAACCTGCCTCACTGAGCCACAGGTCACGGGTTCGATTCCCGCTCGGAGAATATATATATAGACCATACATGCATGTTTTCCGGTCTGGGTGTATTTGTCCTTGTCGTTGTGTATGGTTTCCGGGCTCCTGACACAGGCTATAACGATCCTAATGGGGGCCGTTGAGTGTGTAGCGTTTATTTATTTATTTATTTATTTAATAACAAGTAACTCACCCAATCCACGCCTCATTAAGATAATTCTTAACCATTTCCTCTTGTACCGGTGCTCGTGCCGCTAATACTCTACAGCAAAGCACCTCACAAGTTGACTGCCGTCTCAAAATACCCTCTTCTGGGTTACTCTGACTGCCTTTACCCAATTTAGCCATTGAACCGAAGTTCTTCTTCAACTTACTACTCATAGACCTCCCTATACTACCGAATTGCTTCGCTACTGAGTTTAATTGCTTTGAACTCTTTGTCGATAGAGCATCTAGTGATCTTCTGAGTTCCTCCGGGGGCTGGCTTTGTATGAGACATTCAACTCTTTCAAGGTCTAAGTATGCAGTTAACATTGCTGATCGTTGGTACTCGTCTGGTAGTAAATTGTTGATTGTTTTCTGGTCCGGTTCAATGTCCCATCGGAAATCTTCTCCGGGGTCAACGTTGAAACTGAAATTTGTAATAAGATAATAAGTATATATTTATTTGGTTGACCTGTTTAGTGCAGTATCCAAGCATATTAAGCGCAACTGGTTACGGTTACGGGTTCGATTCCCGATTTGAGCACTCATAAATATTGGTGTATATGTGTTTCGGTCTAGGTGTGTTTGTGCTTGTCATTGTGTATGTTTCCAGATCCCCGAAACTTAAGTGTGAGTTTTTATACATATAGTTTTTATATTCTTTGCCACTTCGAGTATTTTGGACAAATAGTGGTATCAGTGGATAATATAGTGGTGGTGGTGGGATATGAAATAAATATATTTTTTGTATATATTGCCGTCTCACTCACACAAAGACAAGGTTCTGAACAAAGAAATTCTTACTCCTATATATATGTTATAAGTTTGTACCGTATGGGCATAGGGTTTCCAGCCTGGTCTTCCAATGGGACTCTGGCCCCATCCGTGGGTAGCGGCTCGCAGGGCACCAACGCTGAGAAGTGCCCGGCGTCGTATGCCAGCAGGATGGGCGCTTTACTGCACACTTCCGGTTCCAACTCCAAAGGTAAGTATATCCCGCCGAAAGGAATTGGTGCGATGGGATCACCACGGAAGTCCTGTGAAAGAAATAAATGTATTTCATAGATTATTGTCTTCTTTTCTGGTGCTTTATACGATTTTCTCTTTAAATAAAATAAGATTATTAATCACTTTTATGTTTTATTAAAAAAAATGTGTTTCCTAAAATAGTTTTCCTTTGAGTTTTTACGTTAATTTAGCGAAACCGATTTTTGATTTTTTTTACTAAACTGTGGTTAAGGTTGAACAAAACCGATAAATAAACACAAACCGGTTAAATTTTATTTTTAACCCTGCTGTTGAGCGGGCTTAACTTTAACCCCGGTAACTGACCCTCAAAGCGATATCAGCGAAGATGATGACCTACATCTTCAAAACACACTCCTATTCGAGGCAGACCCTTATTTTGGCAAAGGTGGCTAATATGACTGCAGATGGCAAACTGTACATAGCCACCCTCGCCCTGCCTACCCGCAAGCTCATCTTTACTCCTCGTTTGAAGGACCCCAGGTTGTAAAGAGGGAACACTTGTGCTGGTAAGGAATTCCATTGTTTTGACGCGCGACAAAGAAAATAATTGGCAAACTTCTTTGATCGCGATGGAATCGATACCACAGTTTATTGGTGGCATCGGAGACCGGCACGGGCAGTTCTTGTAAGGAAGGTGGAGGGAGGGATAATTTTTTTTATACCACGATGGTGGCAAACAAGCGTACGACCCGCCTGATTATAAGCGGCCTGATTATTATTATTATGATTTATTATTATCGCATGCGTGTTGCCGACTCCTTAAAAACCTTTTCAACCTTCTCTTGAAGAACCCTCATTCCTCGGAACACTCGTCAACGGTGTGTTGGTGTGGACTTAGTCAGAGTGAGCCTGAACCGACCGGTCACCCAGCCATATACTGACCGCCCCTAATGTCGCTTTACCTACTGATCGTTCACCAGCTAGTTAGCTAAGCCGGCTATGAGCTTCTCTCAATTTAATTCAGATTAACAACTATTACAAAACGAATCATAGGATCGAAATTTATTCAAATTCTCTTAGAAATTAACCAGAACACAAAAATTAGCCGTTGAGCTGGTTACCCGTTAGCCTATTAGCTAAGCTAAGCTCGGTTAAATCCGGCTAAATTTTTGGCTAATAGAGCTAGCCGGCTAAATTAACTAACCTGATTAGCAAGCTATCTGACCAATTTAGCTACATTTTTAGTCGGCTTGATCGGCTTTGCGGACTCACCCTCAAGGCGACATCGGCGAACACGATGACGGGTCTCTTCATGACGTGCGCGAGCGCGAACACGTGCAGCTGCTCGAGGCCGGCGTAGTGCGGCGCGGCGGTCGGCTGCGGGCGCGGGCGCGGCTCGGCGGACGCGGCGAGCACCGCGTCGTGCCACTCGCGCGCCCACTCCGCCTCCGACAGCGTCAGCCCCGCCGCGCGCAGGCACACGCTCTCCGACCAGCGCCAGCGGCGTTTGATCGCTTCTACGACGATTGTGCTTTTTAAATAAAATAACCTAGCGCTTGACTGTTATCACACTTGATATATGGTGGAGCGACTTTCCTAGAGGATGCCTATTCACTATTGGAACAAAGTTTCTTAACGCGGCTTACGGGTATTGCGATTTGTACAAATCGTTACGTAACGAAATGCCGTATGCTGTGTATGTGTGCGTGTGTCTACTGCAAGCAAATGAGCATACGAGCAAGTGAGTACGCCGCCGCATGCATAACTCTCTCCCTGACCCTGTCTCTTTTTATCATATAGCCAATTGAAATGTACAGATTTCATTTCGAATTACATTTGCGGTTGAAGAAAAAAAGTAAGGAACTTCGTTCCTGACGGGGGATCACCGAGCGCACATTTTTTGATTGAAAGGTTTTCACACTGTACTGGCGAAGACGGAAGTCGGGAGGGTTTAGCAGACTTTAGTGGTGCGTATCAGGAACGTAGAAGCTAAACGTTTCGTACGTGTCTTAGGTACAATTTTTATTCAAGTCATTACTAATATTCCTAATGTCGCTAATAAGATATGTTATTCATTGACTATATAACTAGTGAAATTACTGGGCAGACGAGATTTAAGAACTAATATTTCGAGGTTGGCAACACGTGAGTGGCGCCTACTAATGGTGCTGCAAGCGCTCATAGGCTACGGCAACCACTTACCATCAGGTGGGCCGTATGCTTGTTTGCCAACTTGTAACATAAAAAAAAAAAAATATCCGAACAAAAAAATTTAATAGCTAAGTCTACAATACAATTATTAAAGGTTTGCAAAAATAAGCAGAGCGTTAGTATTAATACAAAACTTACTTGTAAGTACATCACCCCCCTCTCCCGATAACAATGCTTGAACCTTCGTCCTTAACGCTAATAATCTGTCATGGAAGCCGTAAGCGGCTAACGAAGCAGCATGTGGCAAACAGTTGCCATCGCCGGACGTCGCTAGTGGCAAAAGTCTGGGAGCCCCCGGGACGCGACCGTGGCGCCACCAGTTCAATATACTCGCTGACTCTAATGTCACTAGTGTGGCGGTTTCGAGAAGATCCTTTTCGATAAATATCCTGTGGATAAGAATGCAAATTGTTATATTATTTAAAACAAGGTACCTCGTCAATACAAGGGGACTCATTCATAATACACCATTATTAATAAATAAATAAAATAAACGTTGCACACTCAACGGCCCCCATTAGGATAGTAATATCCTGTGTCGGGGTCCGGAAAAATTCACAATGACAAGGACAAATACACCCAGACCGGAAAATATGCTTGCATGGTCAATACAAACATATTATGTTCCGAGTACACGGACATAGTGAGAAGACTTAAAAGAACAAAACCTTTTGAGTTAGTGTATTGAATTAGTGTAAATGATAGTTGAGTGAGTGCTACCTATATATAAAGACGCAAAAACAAAGTGCCTTCCCCTTAATAGAGACAGTAAGAAAAGTGTTGATGGACACATTCTTAGTTTTACTCTACTTAGCAATTTATGTTAGATTTAAATTACTTATTAGTCTTTCTAGGCTAGATCGTAGTATAAATGAAGTGTCTTTAAATAGCTAAAGGACACGTCATTAAAAGCAAAAAAATGTTCCGAGCGGGAATCGAACCCGCGACCTGTGGCGTTTAAGGCAGGTTCGCTACCGCTGCGCCACAACGTCGTCCATTATCTATTGTTATTATTTAGAAGTAATTAAAAAATTCTGTAAATAAAGATATTTTTTACCAAATTGTGTGACACTGTTTCCTAAACTTATCGTTAGTGCTAAGGTTTTGAAAAAGGAGTGAATTTAATTTCATTTTAATTATTATTAAGCAATAGCCGGCTTCACAGGTATGTTTTGTTAATTCGAAGCAGGTCCGTTGCCGACTTGAAATTTTGTAGCAATTTTTTTGTAATTGTGTTTTGATGTTAGCCATATTTATTTATTTATTTATTTATTAGAAACACCATCGGCATATTCACAACAGCAAAGCGGAATAAAATACACAGGCATGCAGTTTCAGTGTGATACACCACTACAGGTATTTACAGCACTTTTGAATAAAAAGAAAGAAGGAACACACTCTTAAAATGAAAATTTAAAACCTTAAACTAGTATAAACGTTAAATATGATGTAAAATAAAACTAATTAAAACAAAAATAACATTGATCCTCTAAAACTAAAACTATACATAGTAAATACTCCCCACTTACAGCGGATAATAGTGATTTCTTAAAACTATAAAAATTTCGATTGAAGATATCGATGTCAAGGCTATTAATTAAATTATAAGTCCTGGTACAGCGGTTAATTGGTGAAAACTTTCCGGTATTCGTACGATGTTTAGGTATAACAAACGTATTTTTAATAGGGCCTCGAGGTAAGTTATGAGTGACATGAAATTGGATTTTAGAAAGAAGTTCTGGAGACTGTATTGTGCCGTTAATTATTTTATATAAAAACAACAAATCGTTTACAGTCCGACGCTTTTGTAAGGTGTCCATCCTAAAACCTTAACAGCCTTGACCTTAACAGCGCCAATGAGCAGGACCACATGTTTCATACATCTCTGGACTCAATTTGATATTGCGGACAAAGTCGCCAGATTAGCTAGTAATAATGTATATCACAAATTTGGACATACTTCAAATTTATTACTACTTAAGAGATGACAAATATGTTTACTGCGTAGTTGGTGCTGTAGGTATCTGCATTCAGTCCATTGTTATTTCAGAACAATCCAAAAAACGCATTAATGAGTCAACCTTTAACTACGGTGCAGAGCTGTCGAAATGGTTCGCGTGTATTGTAATCACGACCACGAAATTTTGTTTCAGGTGCGAGAGGTTAAAAGGTTGGAAGGGTTCACTGACTGAATTGTATTAGATAGGGTTGACCGTTCTTTTACCTAATCGATATTTGTGTCAAAAATTCGATATTAAAATTCTTAACTGCGGCAGTTATAATTTTGAATAGTAAAAGGATTTATTTTTCCCTGTTAATTGAACTGTTATCCATCCAACTTTAAAAAAAAAATATTATAACCATAGCCTATTTGGTTTTTCAAAGGAAGGTTTGAAAAAGTTTTTTAAGGGGTCGGCAACATGCATGCGATACCCCTTGTATTGCAGGCGTTCATAGGCTACCTATACATATGTATGTATGTATAGGCTACGGCGACTGCTTACAATGAGGCAGGCCGTACGCTTTTCGTAAAAAAAGATAAGGTCCTTGCAAGAGGTCTTTTTGATATAAAAAATTTAATAAAATTAATAAAAAATTATAAGATAAAAATCGATGAAACTTTGAAAATCATCGATATACTTTTCAGTACCCCCTAGAAATCCCTAGGTAGATGAACTGGCAAGTTGCCGAGACACGTGCTCGAAACGCAATGTCACGGTGACTTGGACAGGCGGCCAAAAAAAAACTGGCTGTGAGTGACTTTCATGAACATATACCTATATGAATCGAGAAATTTCGATTGGTATATTATATAAATAATAAACGCTGCACCCTCAACGGCCCCCCATTAGGACAGTAATATCCTGTGTCGGGGGTCCGGAAACATATACAAGGACATGGACAAATACACCCAAATCGGAAAATATGCTTGCATGGTCAATACAAACATATTATGCTCCGAGCGGGAATCGGACCGCGAACTGTCGCGTTTAAGGCAAGTTCGCTACCGCTCTGCCACAACGTCGTCATATAATAAAACTAAAATTCAAAAATATTTGACATCCATTATAAACTGAGCTCTTCACTCCCTATAAAGTCTTTTAAATAAATAAATAAAAAAAACAAAAATCTAATCTGCGATTTTGGAGCTACGATACCACATGCAAACACACTATTTAAGCTTATAACACCTCTTTTTTGCGTTGGGGATTAAAAAAAACATACACTAAATGTCAAATAGTAACTCCTACTAATATAATAATACATTTTTACTGCTTTTTTCGCACTACGTAGTCAATTCAAAGCTTTCGATCCAGAGATTACAAGCAATATAGTAGCGGCTCGATTCCCGTTAGGACCAGATGTTTGTATGAATCATAAATGCATGTATGTATGTACCGGTCTGTGTGTATTTATTATAATGTATTGTTAGCGTTTTCGGACCCCTGAACATAATATCACTATCCTAATGGGGGCCGTTGAGTGTGTACCATTTTTTTTATTGTCAATCAACCCTCTTTGATATATAGCATTCATGAAATCTTTACAATTTAATCTCCGTCACTGCACGAACTATATTACTTTTTGCGTAGAAATGTTTGATTCGTTACAAAGACGGAGTCCGGAGATAATATAACAATAAATATTCTCATTCGACGCGGATAAAGTTATAATATTAAATTAATACAAATACAATATCCAATTTGAAATAACTATTAATCATAAATCACTTGTATGCATTATAATATGGCTTTCGAATAAGGAATCTATACAAATAAATGGATGAATCTATAGTCTATACAAAAATAAAATTATTATATTTGTATGGGTTTTGAGAACTTTTGACAGCTGATTTTATCAGAATAAAATAAGTTCATTGACTGACTTTAAAGTAAGGACCGGGCATCGGCTCTTCCATACAGAAAAAGTGCCCATAGACTGGTGCTCTTTCGCAAATTCAACGAAACGAAGTTAGTCACGTGCTAAATTTATTACAAAATTGTAACGATAACTTCATTTCAATACACTGTAAGCTTGTCGCTAACTTCGTTTCGCAAGGGCCAGTCTCAAAATAATATTTTGGAAAATTAATTTTGAACCTTAAGCATAGTGTGCGAGTACAACAATTGCATCATTATTATGGTTTTATTCATTCTTACCTAAAATCTGGTGGGTATACTGATATGTCCGGCAGCAAGAGAATGTGGTCTGACGTTAGGTTACTCGGTTCAGGCTCTGCGTTGCTTCTTAACGCCCACACCAATCCTTCGTTGTCTGTCGCCCTGGATATACCTCGGGACAGCTTACGACCTGGTTAAATTAAAAGGAGCCATAAATATAGTTTCATTTTATTATTTTTGTATAATCACGTCAAGAATCTTAGTGTAGTAGCACAGTTGGAAAAGGACCACAGAGGTCACCGAATACAACAATTGGATACTTGCTTTGAATTTACAAATTTTTTTTGTTCTGCATGGAAGTCGGAGCAAAGGATGTGTAGGCTACTGGTTATACGCTGGCTGACTTACAAACGCGGCTTACAAGCAGTCGAGATTTCCACCAATCTAATGATAAGTAACCAGGCGGGCATTTAAGACCTACCACCAGCAAGGGACTACCACTAAGTTGGCGGATATACATGTTTTGAAACTTCTACGACATGCAGGTTTCCTCACGGCGTTTTCCTTCATCGCTAAGCATGAGATAAATTTGAAGCAAATTCAGCACTTGAAAACTCAGAGGTGCTTTCCTAGATTTGTACCGACTTTCGGTTAAAGTATAAATTTGTAATGAGATTATTTATTATTACTTTGTATATCTTCATTCATACTAGTGTGAAAGATGTAACGATGTGAATGAATCATCGACTACGCTTTGTCTATTCAGTTATTTTTAAAACATGTGAAGACTACTTTTAAATAATGTTATGGCGAGACATCATGGCATATCTGTTGTGTGGCAACTATCTAGGATATGTTTTCTATTTTTAATCTACAAGGGTGTTGTTTTATCATGAATATGATGAATCGGATTTGGTAAAATCTTAAACGTCAGCTTATTCTATTAATACCGTAAAAAGTACTATTTCTGAGAAATAGAAAAATATCTTTTTCACGCACATTCTTCATCTCTTAAGATTATGCTGAATTCTAAACAGAGGAATTCGCGAGCAAACACTAGTTTCCTATAAATAAACTTTCCAACCCAACATTGGTATCTATTAAATTAAATTCGACTTCTTTTTCTTCTTATCGAGTGGTTAGAGGTCAACCTAGTTTCAGAGTTGTTGGGCGCCCGTATAGGCCTCTGACTTGACCTTTCGACTATTGTCAAATTGATAGCAGCCGGACAGACTTTTTATGTACCCTCCCAAGCACGGAGGAATCTAGTGACTGACAACGCCTAGCATTGCTTAACCATTAACCTTAACCATTGCTAATATAATTATATTCTCTAACCATAAAATGTCACTTACACTCGGGCGCCGGTGTTAGCACCAGATTTGATGGCGCTGAGAATGACATGTTCAAGTCCAGAGTTCCGACTGAACGTTCCGGTGTAACGTCGCCGCCTGCTCTCGGCCTTAGTGACGAACTGTGGACCATCTCTGGAAATAAGAAAATAGTATTTTAGTATTACCAATTAATTTAGTACCAGTAAATGCAGAGGCGTCTCTAGCCTTTGTAGCGCCCGTGTGTGTAAGCGCGCGGCCAAATGGAATACATACGAATGTTAACATGTCAATATAAACTGTATTGTATTTTTTGTTAAAAAAAAAATTTCTCTCCATACAAAATGAGCCCGGTTTCTAACACGGGCGCAGGTTAATTGAAAAGGCTGGCGCCCCCAACACCCTGCGCCCGTGTGTACCGCACACCCTGCACCACAGATAAAGACGCTCTGAGTAAATGAAACAGATTAGATCCATTAATTACGTGAGGCGTTTAATTGTGGTTCAAGCTGAGTCTCCCCAAATACCACAAATCACTTAATTCAATAAACCTCCGTAAGTGTCTGCAACATTTCTTTAGGGATTTAAAAAAAAACCAACGTCATCACACAGATTAACATATTTACACTAATAATACTTATTTTCAAAATCTCACGTGAGATTGAATGGGGAAGGGGGGCGAAATCTCACAAAAAGCGTAGGTGAGTGAAAACTTCAAAAAGCAAATTGCCTCACAATAATTAATGGACGCCCCCTTATGTCTATATAGTGTGAAAAAATATGCTGAAAGTATCAGTCTTTATGTTCGATGTTTTATTGACTTTCCAAATTTAGTTTAAGCGATCACTATACTAAACTGAATAAGACTAGGACAGACTGAGGGGGGAAAAGTACTGTTTTGCCTTTTGCCTATTTATATAGATGTCAAATATAATTAAAATCACACATAAAATTATGACCCTGTCTTTAATTAACGTTTAAAAAACCGTATGAAATGTTATGAACTGATTTAGTAGTAAATAAAGTCAACAACTTTAGAAGTAGGCGTTAAGTATTTTCGGTACAATATTCGTAGAATCTTGAGTCAGATTCTGTATAAAGCATTTTATAATGTTTGAAGATATTTTTAAAACTGGCTCGTCCTTACAGTGCGTTATTCAACGGTGACTTCAAAATATTATTATAGGCTAGAGGCCGTGCCAAAACAGTCATCGTACATCGACAAATCGCTTCTGATATACAATTCTTGATGTTTTCAAATAGGTCAGTAAGTCATCGCTAAGACATGTATGTCTTACCAAGAATTATTAAAATAAATATTTAAATTTTTCATAGAAGATGGAGCCTTGCTGTTTTTAGCATGACTGGGCCGGATCCACCCTGAAAGTACAACCCTTACACAGAGCATCGACGTGAAGTAGCAGCATCCGTACTGCTGAGTTTGGTTCGATGAGTGAGAGCGCTGGAGGTTCTTTATTTTCATTTATTTCATGACGGTTGGCAAACAAGCAGACGGTCCGCCTGATGGTAGGCAGTTCCCGCAACCTATGTACACTCGCGATACTTCTTGGATAGGAGAGAAGGGACGAGAAGGAAAAAGATAAGGAGTGGGATTGTGGGATCCGGCGCTCTCACTCATCACACGAAACGCAACAGTCCTCTGTTACTTTACGCCGATTTCAGCATGAACTGTTATACAGTATCCGTACTGTTGCTTATTGTTCGAGATAGAGAGCACCGGAGGCAAACCCTCACTCCTTCGTATCCTCTCCGTTCAATTCCCTTCTCTGTCCTTTCCTTCCTTTGGGTCAACAACACGCTTGTAAAGCTTTTGGTATAGGTAGTAATAAATATAAAAAACCTGGCCCTTTACTTATTTCCAAATAAATAGAGCCTTAGTCTATTTAATATTAGTTGTTTTAGTTCTTTGTATACAACTACCCGTATAGGGCTCTGGTAAAATACAATGGAATGCAAAAGCAGTGAAGCGAGGACAGGATGCGAATGACGTGAACAGACGGAACGGTTCAATGGGTCTGCGCACCATATTATATAATTATACTTAACTTCCTTTACCCACGACTTCGCCTACGAAACTGAATTGAAAGATTATCAGCTATTTTCTAGTTGATAATAAATGTTCATAAAATTTAATCCTAGTTACTTTAGATATAGATATATAGAGATATTGATCAAATACACTTTCTTTTTCCAAATTAAAAGAGTTTTTAGTTTTCAAAAACGAAGTCACCTCAGTTAAGTATCGCTTTGCGTACATTCATATATAGGACTTCTATCCTAAGAAAACTATTCAAAGCAATTTTTTTATTCCCCAAATTTGACTGATACTGAGATTAGCTTACCTATTCAACTCAACAAACTCAATACGGATCTTATGTATAGACCATATTACTATTCGTAAGTATAGAGTTATAAAATGTAAATACAGCATTCCTCAACAAAAATTTTAGTAGACAAAAATTTGATTACAACAAAAGAACCGTCGTAAGATTTATTGGCAACCAGTGGTCGCCAGCTTCAGTCTCGTGAATAAGAATAAGTTGTTTTATTCTTGGTTTCCGCAATCATACAGATTTGTATCTGATCAAATGATGAACACATATTTTTCATAGATCAGATTAGGATGGTTCTTATTTTGGGTATTTTTTCAAGATTTAGCTCTTTATTTTAATACCAAACCGGACCTCGTGACACTTGCGGATTTTGTATATGGAAAGAACATTGAAAAAAGGAATTTTGATTTTGTAATTTTTTTATAATTATCATAGATCATAAGTATGTTTCGATCATAATAGATAATTATGTCTTCTTACAGTAAGTTTTACGCTTTACAAAAAAGCACTATAGTTCTATTTTTTACCATACTTATTGATTCAAAAGATAATACATGTCAAAATTTGTGTATGTTTTATTTCGCAGTTTAAAAAAAGTCTTTTGTAGTATTTATATAAAAAACAAGTGGTTGGAATAAGCAACCTTCGTCTTTAATGCAAACAACGAGTGAAACGTGATATGGACTTATGCAATCGGATAACATTCCTTGGAAGAACTTATACAATACGTATATTATTCATCATGTAACTATTAAAAGTTTTGCTGTTTAAATAAAGGGTCTGGCCGTACTTCCATAGTTAAATGGCCCCGACAGAAAAAGGTATTATAATAGATATTAACTCTTATATTTTTTTGGCCTCGCAGGAAACTCTACGGACAAAAAATTTACCGGCGTCGGGATGTGACGACCCCATCGCCCGCTGTTGGGATAACCTCTGTCACAGCAGAGATTATTCCACCAGTGCAATCAGTCACACTGGTGGTAGGACCTTTGTTGCAAGAGGCCGGCTAGGTAGGTACCACCGCAGTGTCAAATATTCTGCCGCCAAATAGTAATGCTTAGGCATTACTGTGTTCCGGTTTGAAGGGCACTGTACGCTAGTGAAATTACTGGGCGGACGAGATTTAAGAACTAATATCTCGAGGTTGGCAACGCGTGAGTGGCACCTACTAATGGTGCTGCAAGCGCTCATAAGCTACGGCAACCACTTACTACAATAAATTTTTCAATCATAATAATATACAGCAATTTTTCGTTACAGAAAACTGATTAACCATCGTAAATTTGATTTGTAATAGGGATATTTAATGTTAAAAACTAATTAATTCCATGAATATAACAGGTAAGTAGACTTATGAAAAATATTTCCCGTAAACACGTATATTTTGTGACAAATGCGTCACGCGAAAAACGCATAATCGTTTTGTGGAATTAAATTAAAATATCGTTTCGGTAATACTGTAGTCAGCTTTGTGACAAAAAATCTGCATACTAGATTATATCAGTAGTTCCGTTGGTTTGTCGCAGTATGGAATAACGTTACGTTTATACTGCTAAACACTTTAACAGACCCGTGACCCATGTGTGTGTGCGCAATTGTTTAACTAGTACGTCAACTATTTGGAAAGCTGATGTTTAGAAAAAAAAAAAACTTAACCGACTTTAAGACGACACTAAGGTATACAAAAAAACACAAAGACACATAAAACATTGCATCGATAATAATCGATATAATATAGAGATTGGAAACTCTCAGTGCTATTGTGTAACTTGTAATAATGTGTAAATCCTCCAGCGCTACCAGAATAAAGTGCTAAAAAGGTCTTAACCAATACGCCATGGTCATGGTCAATTCCGACAGTCAGGGAAGAAATAGATATGTCTTCTGTGGCATATAGTCAAAAACTCACAACATATAAATCCCTCGGCAACAAAACTAATAAACACAAATGACATCATATAGCGCTGTAAAAGAACGCGACTAGCCTCAATGTAAATCACTACATAGTATTAAACAAAGTCGCTTTCTCTGTCCCTATGTATGCTTAAATCTTTAAAACTACGCAACGGATTTTGATGCGGTTTTTTTTAATAGATAGAGTGATTGAAGAGGAAGGTTTATATGTATAATAACATACATTAAAAAGTGGAGAATAAAAAATAGCTTTTTGAGGTTTCTAATGTGATGTCGTAAATAATTACATTTAACGCGTGCGGGCCACGGGCAGTAATGAATAAATCATAACTACTGGATCGATTTTAATTACTTTTTCAGTGAATGACATAGGCTAAATATTTTATACCCGTGCGAAGCCGGTGCGGGCCGCTAGTTCTGTATAAAGTAAGAGATGACAGATCAAAGTTCACTCACAATTTGAAGATCTTTCATCTGATTGCAGATTATTGAAAAAAAATTACATGTAACTAAAAAGTATAACATTAAAAACGATTCTTCCGATGAACTGGTCCACTGTGTGGAATAATTTTTCTAGGCAAGATGTATAAAGAACTTTTTAATTATTGGCTAAAGCTTTGTTCTATAAATGGCGTAATATTCTCTGCTTACTATCCGTGTACCTTTGAAAAATAAATGATAATACTAAAAAAAAAAACAATATCATCTCGTTATGCATAATTTAATTAAGTCATCTTTATATTAAATAGCGTGACTCAATATATTTTCGGGTATCACATGTTTAATATGTAGGACGTCGGGCGTCGGTACGCCGTGGGCGAAAGTGGGATGCGTTTTTATTTTCGTTTTAGATCAGACTGAAAGATGTTTGACCTCAATGTAGATAATAATACGATCCCGGTTACTTCATTATAATAATATTATTCTTTAAATCACTAACGCCCGTTTAAAAAGCAAGAGATTATTACATTACTATAGGCTGAGGAACTGGCGAATTATCTTAGCCGAATCGAACCCCTTTTTGCATCCTGGCTCAAAACGAAATGCCACGAAAACCCAGCTGCCTCAGATAGTGAGCGAGGCAAATTGGGAAACCATAGGTAGATATTAAGATTGTTGGGATGATCTCTGCGAAACTGACTACCTATATGTAAAAATCTCGTGATCCATAATTTTCCTGATGGTATGCGATCATCGTATTCTATGGACGCTGGCAACACCAATTTTGCCACAGGCTTCTCGTTGACCCAAATGGAGCAGGAGATGGAGGAGAAAAATAAAGAAATAATAGTGTTTCACCTCTAACGCTTTCACTTTCACGAATTGTAACAGTAAGATTACTGCTATCTCGCGTCTCAGAATGAGACGGTAGTTTGCAGTCAATCTTCCTATTCAGTCTAGCAATGAATGCCATGAACATTTATAAAAATACATAAATACATTAAATACATAAGCAATTGAAACAGAACGCGTCTGTTAGTAATTTTAGCTTTGTTATCACTGGACTGTTTTAAAAAACGCGATAGCTAACTTCAGTCGTTAACAGTAGACTTGTATAAAAAACAATGTAAGTGCAGTGTTTTCATACTTATATACTGATTAAATACTTAATTTTTTAACTATGAAATAGGGCTATCCATAAATTATTTTACACGTAAAGCGAGCAGGGGTCGACGAAGTTTCACATTGTGTGACCAGCGGCTCCAAAGTTTCGTGACGTCACATTTTAAAATTAAGTATTTAAACGCGAAATTTATACTGGTAACAAAAAAACTAATTTCAGAACATTCGTTTTTCATTAAATAGTTTTTGGGTGTAAAAATGCAAAAAAGATGTTATGCCACATTATAGAAGAGGCAGTGTCACAAATTTGACTAGCTAAGACAAGGTCGGAGGAAGGGTTAACTTCATGATCCCCCAAAAATAAAACAAGCTGTCTTTATGAGAACCTGCACATTTTGATGTCGGTCACGTCGCAGCACATTTATTTTCAATTTTTTCTGCATACATTGTGGTAGGGGAGCCCACGATGCTAAATGGGGATTTACTCAAGCGTTGTAGAGACCTATTGGGATGCAAAGCTTAGATGATAAGAAGAAAAAAATGTTATATGATATATACCTTTACATCGGTGGGGAAGGCGGCTATAGATTTTTAAATATGTAAAAAAAACTGTTGCATGGACATCCTCGAGCGCGTCAGATATTGATAGCATCAATGCCCTACGTATTTTTAATAATGTACGTATGTTAATCTGATCGTTTGCATGATGCGAGTGGTTGTATTTAAGGGTTGAAAATGAAAAAAAAAAAAATTAATCGAGCGCGTCAGATTTTCTAAGGGAGTGTTAAGTGCACCAAAAAAAGCTCTCATTCACTAATCTGACGATTTCGATGAGACGCAAACTCGCGGTCATTTTCATAATGTGCAAAAAAATCGCCATTTTGAAATACTCAAGCGCGTCAGATTAAGATATATGTGGTTCATTTTTATGTTCTAAACATACTGTCTCATAATCTGACGATTATCTAGAGGGATTCGCCTGATCTGACAAAAAAATTAGAAAAACGGTTCACCTTAAAGGCCATCCCTGCAACTTCCCGCTAATTCCATTCCTGGGCGCTTAAAAATGTACTTATGATATTTTTGAGCTCAAAATATAATTTATGTGATATTTTGAGCTCGCTGAGTTCAAAGAACTAATATTAAAAATTTTAATTTTTCTTAGCGGGAAGTCAAAACTTTTTTCTATTCTTTTAAATCATTAAACTTAATTAATTGAAAAGATCAGGAAATACGACGGTATTCCAAAATATTTACACATTTTTTAAATGTTTCTACCGAAAATTTAATTATTTTTTGTAGGGTACTTTCACCACAAAATACACATTTCAAATTAATATCACTCATATTAAATATTTATAAACTTGAATTCACACAAATAATATCAAAATAGCAAAACGTTGCAAACACGTTGTAAACAGTATACCACGAGTCTTTATGATCAGCTGTGATGGCGTCATGGCAGCAGAAACCAGAGTGGGGACGGAGTGAGAGAGTAATAGATAGAAAAAGAGTGAGAGAGGAATAGAAACGCGGAGAAGGAAATGTAGGCATCACGCAACTGCACGCATTTAACTTTATTGACGAATTTTTGTTATTTCGGCTTGCGGAAATCGTCAGATTATATATTTTTCATTATTCTTGAATTATTTCCTTCAAAATAAAAAAATTTAGCTACGCTCGAGAATGTCGAGATGACGGTTTTTTTTACAACTTTTTGCCCTTCCTTTTTTACGTCACTCTCAATTTGTCAGATTAGTGGAAGATACACTTTTTAGGGTGTAATTAAGTCACCCTACCTTAATCTGACGCGCTCGAGAATTTCTGATGGTCAATTTTTTTACTAATCTGATCCTGTATCCTTTACGGGCGGCCTTATATATGGGCCTCATGTTTTGTGGAAGTACTTAACCGGGTACAAGGTATCCCCATGTATATTAATCTGTCGCGCTTTAGTAAATCCCGAAATCCCCGCTTGGGCTCCCCTACTATTGCGCTATTGACACATTTTGACGAGAAATAACGACCGGCGCTTCGAGCGAATCAGTGCGCTCCTGAGCTACACACACAACTAAGACTAACCCGCCTTCGTGAGATGAAACAACAATACAACGCGATAAAACTCAAAAACGCCATCTTGTATGCAGCTGTCCGAATTTTTGTGAAATGCAATAAGTTACTCTAATTTTGTTGCACGGCAATGCAAACTGATTTTGTCGTCGAAAGGCCTACAAATCTGGTTTATAAATTGTTAAAAATTACATACTCTGAGTCATTCATTGAAGGTTACAAAAAATTGAATTACAACCTCGATATGCTTCCTGAGTAATCTAGGTTAATATCCTATTAGATTAAAATGTGATCTAATATATATAAATGTATACATTTTGATTGTACAAGTACGTAAGTAATATTCTTAAATGTATCAATGAAAATGGTTTATAAGTTTTGCCACCAAAACTATTTCTTTTTAGTTTAGGTTAGTTAAAATAAATGATACTCACCATCATTGTGATTGTCACCAATAGGATTAGCTTCCATCACCATGATGATGACCCTGCAACAAAAATATAACATTTATAACACAAACACAGGTTTTTTATTTTTTTATTTTTAAAGTAAGGGAGATGACTCTACTCCACCTGATGGTAAGTGGAAATAAAGTCAAATAGCGAAGCCACCCTCGCCCTTCACGCCTCGTTTGAAGGAGCCCAGATTATAAGAAGGAGGGAACACGTGAGCCGGCAATGAGTTCTACTTTTTAGAAGTACGACAAAGAAAAGAATTGGCAAACTTCTTTGTTCGCGAAGGAAATGATGCCACAGTTAGACGATGATATCGAAGACCGACACGCGTAGTTCTTGTATGGAAAGGGGAGGGAGGTATGAGGGAAACTAATTCCTCTCTTTATTAACTCTCGCCATTATATAGTCGGTAGAAGGCGCTTAGGGCGGCAATCTCACGGACGCTTTTGAAGAGGTTCGAGGGTCGCTCGTACGTATAAGGTACGACATATCGTTTAAAATTTTTGTAACTTTTTTTTTTTTCGGAATGTGTATTGCTGTTGGCCCTACTGGCCTTGACAGCGTCACCGGGCGGGGGCCGAGTACTGAGACTCAGCCGTGATAAAGGGACAGCCCTCACGGGGGCTCAAATTTGATTCCGTCCTTTTTGTAACGATTAATCGTAACGATATCGAATTATGTGTATAACGGCTTCATATAAGTACCTGGACGTCGAGGTTTGGTCAGTATTTTTTTAGTAAATCGAAAAATATCCTTGAGACAAATTAGATGCGTTGATAAAGGACTCCGAATATTAGTTTGTCTAAAAAAGAAGGAACTTGAAAAAATAATCGGACACTAAACTCGTTTATACACGGTTAAAACGACATGTTCTAAAAATTAATCTTAGCTAGATCGATTTATTGCCCTCGAAACCCGACATAAAAATCGTTAGAACCAAAATACCGAGAATCAGATTATATGTAATATATACACGCACGCAGGGGTAACAAAAATATAGAGCGTCTGAAAATTCGTGATTGACATACAATAAAATAAAAATACAAACCAAAACTAAAAATCCCTTATTTTAAGCAAAAAAATCTTCCTGGAATATAATTTTAAAGCCAAAGATTTCCTTTTATTTTTGGCTATAAAAATGTTTACAACTGTTCTTGCCAAAACTGCGAATGTTAAATGGAAAATTAAGAAATAAACATACATGCAACGATGACACATACGCCATCTACATAAGACTTAAAATAGCTTGACGCATCTAATAATAATATCGCAAGAACCAGTTACAATGACCCCTCATATTGAGTCTGTTTATATTATGAAAAGGTCATTGTAGTGTGGTTTTTAATCTAGGACTATATTTTTGAAGTCAGGACAGGAATATTAAGTGTTACAACGGAAATTTTCATCGTTCATGACTGAATTTTAGGACATGTTTATAGGAATGTTAGATGATTTCGTCCACGAAACGTCGAGTATTCCAGAATTTTCCAGTATTGCAAAATACATGTTTTTATTAGTGACCGACCGAAATTTCGGTTTCGGTTTCGGCCAGTTTCGGCCAAAAATCTAGTTTCGGCTTTAGTTTCGGTTTCGGCCAAAATATAGCCGAAACTTTCGGCCCCGCCGAAACTAGATTGTTCGTGAGTTTCCGTGCGTTGTTCGGTAATCTTCGCAGCCAGCTCAGACCGCACGCTGACGCGGCCAAAAATCTTCAGAATTTAGTATTAGATTGATCTTTAAAATATTCATGACAAAAAAAATTATGATTTTAATGAATTTTTAGTTTTTATTTCATTTAACTCTATTTAACTGTCTATATTGTATACAGTGGTGGTCAACTAATTAGGGACATTGGTATAACAGGACTAACATTTATTTATATTTTCCGTAACTTCAGTTTACATGAAGTCTTTATTACGTTTTTTAATGTTAAATGCTCAAGTCTTTTAACCAATGTTTTCTTAATAGAATTATTAAAATTTTAGAATGGATTGTAATTAAAAATAACAACAATTAAAATTCAACTTACTGCTCCTTGGTGCTAATATAAGTCTGGACAAGTAATTGAAGAAAATATGTAATGGAAGAAAATATGTACATTTATAATCAAAATTCATCTAAAAAGCAACGTTTTCTATTAAAAATTAACATTAAATGTGATTGCCATTATTAGCTATAGCCATATCGACATCGGCGCCGCATCGACTGTATCAAATAATGACAAGTTTCGTTAGTGAATTTCTTCCAGGCGTCTTTGGAACTACTATAGAGTTGGTTTAAATTTGCAGTTATTTGTACCACAGATGGACGCAAATAAGCAATACCATGTCAACCCACAAGAATGTTATTTCGAGAAAAACTCGTTTGAAAATTTTAAACAACTTTTTTATGTATTGTTCAAATTTTTAGCAATTTCAGATTTATTTCAGTTATTTTACTTATTTTCACAGAAAATAAGTATACAAACTGCGTATTTCGTATATAACAATATAACCCAAAACGTTTAACATAATACATAAATTGAATGATTAAATAATGGCTTTTTTAGAAGTTTTGAAGCTTAAAACCCTACAAATATTAAAGAAAAATGCTCTTCTGCCATTTACCAACACTTCGGCAAATATAACTCGGTTTTTCCAATTTTGTGGGTTGACATGGTATTGCCTATTTGCGTCCAAATGTTCCAAAGAATTCAAGCCTAGGCTATTGGCAGTCCAGTCTAAAATTGCAGCCTTTGTATTTCAGGTTTATTTTTAAAAATCGAAAAATAAAACACTAACTCTTGCTGTCTCTAATTAGATAGTCAGCCAGTAAATGAGCAATTTCGATGAGAGAGATTTTAAATAAACCACCATTAAATATTCTTAGCTTCAAAAAGTACACACCATTGAACAGTACACTTTATAACAAACAGTATCTCATAAAATTAAACTTTTAAAATATTTAACCAAATTATTTTCCGTTCGTAATTAGTTGACTACTAATGTATACATGCAAATAAATGTTAAAAAAACTTGAAATTTAATAAAAAATAAATTTCAGTAAAAAAACGTAATTTTTAATATTTTTTAAAGTTTCGGTTTCGGTTTCGGTTTCGGCCGAAACTGAGAGGCAGGCCGAAAGTTCGGTTTCGGTTTCGGTTTCGGCTGAAAAACCAGTTTCGGTCGGACCCTAGTTTTTATACACATGGGAGTCTGTCTTGAATTATATAATCCTACATTTTTAGTCTTTTTGAGCAGCCATAGAAACATGAAAAGTCCAACTACATATTTATCTATTACAGTTCATGAGATACATGTGTAATTTATGTAAAACTAGCGGTCCGCTCCGGCTTCGCACGGGTATAAAATAGCCTATGTCATTCACTGAAAAATTGATTAAAATCGATCCAGTAGTTTTGATTTATTCATTACTGCCCGTGGCCCACACGCGTTAAATGTAATTATTTACGACATCACATTAGAAACCTCAAAATATTTTTTTCCACTATTTAATGGATCTTATTATACATATAAACCTTCCTCTTCAATCATTATATCTATTAAAAAAACCGCATCAAAATCCGTTGCGTAGTTTTAAAGATTTAAACATACATAGGGATATAGTGACAGAGAAAGCGACTCTGTTTTATACTATGTAGTGATACACATTCTGAAAATGCTATTGTACATGTTACGGTTCGTGAAATACAAACAGACGGACGGAAAGACAATAGAGGATTAGTAAAATAGGATTACGACGACAAAGGGTCGGAGCCTCAAAAATGTAAACATACAAACAAACTCTACAATAAGTCTCAATAGCTCAACGGTAGGAGAGCCGATTTCGCTCCGTTAACGCGAGAGTACCCACTCCTAGCGCAAGCTTCAAGCTTATTTGAAGGGGCAATAGGAATATTAGTTTCCGATGACGTCCTTAGCCGTGGTTCGGCTTCGCAGGAGACACCCCCCGGAAGGACGGAAACAAATTTGAGCCCCCGTGAGGGCTGCCCCTTTATTACGGCTGAGTCTCTGTACGGCCCCCACCCGGTGACGCTGTCAAGGCCAGTAGGGCCCACAGCAATACACATTCCGAAAAAAAAGGAATATTAGTAATGCCTTGAAAAAGCATTGCTAACATTCTTGATGATAATAATAGCACATATCTTCATCAAATACGCCCTAACCTTTTTAGAAGTTGATACAATTAGGTCCGCTTATAGGTCTTAAAGGAAACCTTATATGGTCTCCTCAATGGGTGTGAACTGTGAACAAATACTCGTTTCCTATGAAGGAAGTAGATCATGTTGTGGGCGGAAATGTGAAACCGTATCTAGTCTGTTATAAATATAAATAAACATGTATAAAAAACGTAGCAGAGTATGTAAATGTAGAATTTTATATATTAAAAATGCGTAGTTTTTTTTTTTTGAAACTATTTATTAGTGTTACCAAAGATAAAAGTTTTTTAAATGATTTCATTTTAATGATTTAAAAGTGATAACCCAGGATATAAAGATGTTCGTCGCGATTTATTGCGAAAGCGAACCCGTAGCGTCCCACTATGGCAAGGCGGGACCTTGGGGTTTTAGTAGGTATGGGGGTTAGGTCCTAGACCATTTCACAGGCTTCGAGTCCTACACTCCCCGCGCCACTTGCACCCTGTCCCGGCACGGGGTGCGTAACAGCATTTCTCCATGTAAAAAAATGTGACGATGTTAAAATGCAAAAATATCTGTACAATTTTAGTGTTTTTTCATCTTTGATGCTAAGCATTAACACGCTCATGAACATCTGAAACATCATCTGCTGCGGCGTTGGTGACCTTTTTTAGGATAGAACTGGTTATACGCTGGCTGATTCCGAAACGCGGCTGACGAGCAGTGACTTTAGAGTTTTTCATCATTGTAGTTAACCAGGCGATCCTTTTAAGTCCTACCAGCACCATAAACAAGTCTTAGAATTTCTTCCACAACATGAACGTTTACACACAATTTCCCCTTCACCGTTAAGCTCGAGATAAAGTTGAAACAAAAATTAAGCACTTGAAAACTCAGAGGTGCTGGTCCGGATTTCAACCCGCAACCTTCGGTTAAAGCTCACGTTTTCGATCCTTTGGGATATCACGGTTTTGATTCTAATAACGATACTATGGATAGGGGAATTCTAGTCAAAAACTCATTTTCAAATACGTTTTACTAATGTTTGTTATATTATTTCTCGGGGGATATCACACATAATATATTGCAAAAATAGTTCACATAATGCATACAAATACGATCCCATTTAAGTTGAAATTAGATGTGTCTGGGGTGTTTTAAAATTTATAGCACATTCGGGTTATTTAAAAGCCATTTATTTTTGTGAACTCGTTATTTGATATATTTTTAAAAGGAATAAGGGATGGATTATTTAAGCGTATTTTTTTTTTAAATCTTTGGGTCAAATTCTGTAACATTAAGTTTTTTAATTTTGACCGGTAAGATTTAACTTAGCAGCGTATATTGAAGAATATGATCAAAAGACTGACCAGAATCGACTATGAAGTTACAACTGAATACGAAATTATAGTTTTATAGATAGGTCCTTTTTTTGAACGGACAGACTCGCTAACTGCTCTGGATTTTCAAGCGTGTTGCCTAAAGTACTAGTTAGCTATTTTATTCCAGGGGATTTGATGATTCAAAATAAAAATTATTTTTTGTTTAAGTAGACTTTTAAAAAGTACTTTTGATTCGTCTAGCGCTACCACCGGTTCGGACAACTGATTCTACTGAAGAAGAACCGGCAAGAGACAGGATAGCTACTCTTTTCAAATATAGATTGGTTTACAATTATATTATACATATTACAATATTTGAAACCTGATTGAGATCCAGCAATTTAAGAGCTTCAAGCATTTTTATCGGAACAAAATTTCCCCCATTAAGTAATTGCTTACACTGCGTAACAAGTTTATTTTTTTCTAGTATTAAATGAATGTTCTTAACTTTTTGCTGAAAAAATATTTGATAATATACTCTTGATAACAAAGATTTCTTGATTAAATAGAAATTGTTGGCAGCAGTGTTTCGAGACATCAAACTCTCGTGGGACCGCCGAAAACACGAGTCGCGTGACACGAGACTCTTAGACGGTTCTATAATATAATTGATGCCGATAAAAATTTCATTCCATATGAAAGACGAAAAAGACGTACAATCTTATCCGACTTTATTGTTATCTCAATAAGGTCACCCGTAGTTTCTGAATGTGGTTGTGTGTACCGCACCTAATGCTTCGCTTTTAGTCAAAGAATTTGGTGAATTTTAGAACTTTATACCCAAATATCCGATAACCGGCAACATTGTTCGAAAAATTTATAGGAAAATATATTCGTTTAGACTTTCGTGAATTTAACACAACAGCGCGATTTAGAAGACATTTTCTTCCTCACAAAGCCTCTCTGGGGAACCAACTTCCGCCACCGGTCTTTCCTAATCCATACGACCCGAGAATCTTCAAGCGTAGAGCATATTCTTTCCTCAAAGTCGGCAACGCACCTGCATGCCCTCTGGTGTTGTAGATGTTAACGGGCGGTGATAATCGCTTAGCGACAGGCGAGTGTCTTGCTACCTTGCTCGATCTTACTTAAGAAAAAATTGCTCAAGTTTGTACCATGTCACGTCATGTCTATCTGGCAAAATTGTTGTTCGAAAAATTCGTTTATTCCGTTCGGTTATTGGTATCGGATAACAAAAAGTATTTAGGTCAGGGTAACGACCTTTGCTGTCAATGTCAACAATTCTACCCGCTTGACCTGTTTGAAGCCTTACTTGCAACTTTTCAGTTAAAGCTGATGATGCTTATAAACGATTATTTTAATATGATTTACCTTCATTCATCATTTTATTCTTGTTTTTATATTTAAATGATATCTGATATCGAATTTTAATAAAACTAAATTGTTCTTTATAGCATCAATAGCTCAACGGTAGAAGAGCCGACTTCGCTCCGTTAACTCGATAGTCGCGGGTTTGATCCTGACCCCCTTGGGCTATTACGATGATCTGTCTCTTTATCTATTGTTACATGTTTATTGTTCCCAAATGTTGGGGATCGTAACTCAACACGGCAACATGTTACCGTGAAAACAAATAACTTTAAATTGTCAAATGTTTTCCATCGACATTTCATCATAGTATAATTTATTTAAAAAGTCCACGAATTAAAATTTCACTGGATCTAGAAACTGTTTTTGTGTATCTATTGAAATTTGGTATGATTTTTGTCTTATAATACATGCAGAGGTACAGCGCTCCGAAGTTCTATTTAGGGGTACTTCTCCAGGCTCCAGGCTCTCTTAAAAAATTATCTTATCTTTAAACGATCTTATCACTAGGAATAGTTACATAATAGCGGTTTGTATTAAAATATGTGGTCATAATTAAACGATCGCATGAGAAAGAATAATTACATAAAAAAATTGTATTAAAAGATATGGTTAGCGCTGCATCAAAAGTTATAAAGAGAAGCCGGAAGTTAGCCGAGACTAATAAGGCTTCTGAGGCCAAGATGTAGGCTAAATAAAGGATTACTAAAAAGGAAGTCCGCTCATTGATTTTCTTTGTTAGTACATTGCGAAATGTTAAGACTATTTTCCTGTTTAAAAAAAAAGTAATGAAGGTTATTAAGGCTATTTATACCAAGAGAAATAAATAAACGCTACACACTCAACTATATAGGACAGTAATACCCTGTGTCGGGGGTCCGGAAACATACACAATGACAAAGACAAACACACCCAGACCGGAAAACATGTCTGTATTAACCATACATCTGCTCCGAGCGAACGAACCCGCGACCTGTGGCACTTATGGCAGGTTCACTGCCGCTGCGCCACAACGCCGTCGTATGCATGTGTCATGATGGACACATACATAGAGACCGGACCGCCTGATGGTAACTGATCATCGTAGCCTACGGACAGTTGAAACATCAAGAGCTATGTGTGTCACATGTGCATTGGAATCAACTTCCGCCGGCGGTATTTCCGAACCGATACGACTTGGGAACCTTCAAGAGAAGATAGGTCCGCAAAGGGCGGCGGTGATCGCTTAAAATGAGGTGAGGCTCCTGCCCGTTTGCCCTTTCTCTCATAAAAAAATTGTCGTCTGGCGGAAGACCGGAAAAGGGAGGACGGAAGAAATAGTTTGGGCCTCCGACGATCTTACAATAAATGATTGTCATACGTCATTAAGTTTTATTTGGTACATAAAAATCCCGTGCCATGCAGTGGCGCCAATGGACACAGCCTTTAACTTGCATATTTTCCTTTTTAAAGTCGAATTTGGATATTTTTATAATATTAATATTATGTCATGAAACATGAAATAGAATAGTACTTTTGCAAGACATTAAGACGTAATCGTCATGTCCTCTTGTCATATATAGAAAGTTGAAACGATTTCATATTATTGTTGCATTAACGATGTTACGTTCTTGTGTTATAGAAAGCAGAATATCAATGCATTGTTTCGCACCAGGTAAGCAGTGAAGGCAACTCCTTAGGGGCCTCTGTCCTTAGTTTAAGGGGTTTAAAGCCTTCTGTCCACTGGGACATGTGTATAAGAACTAAGCCAAAGTTAAAATTCACGGTATTTAAGGATATTGGGGGCTATGACGAAATAGCAATAATTGCATATTTCATATTTTTTAGTTATAATTCTTATTTCTTCAAGGTCAGCAAAAACTAAAACGCAAAAGTTTTTGAGGATACAACATTTGAAACTTACTCTTGGTGTTCATTTTGGCCACACCGTTGTGGCGTTGTGGGAAGCGAGTCCGCCTCGACATTTGCGGGTTCGATACCCGTTCGGATAGATGTTTGCATTCATCTTATAAATTGCTCTTATCCGATGATTTACTGGTTCGCCCTTAGGGTTACGGAGGCCCGATGACAATCGCTCTGTTTAAAAACTAGTAACCCGTCAAATCTGGACAAGACAAGGAATAACGCTAGGGAAAAGAAGTTACAATTCAACATTATAAAAAGGTTTGGTAAATATGCATAAACTATATTTTTTTTATATCATATGGGGCAAACGAACAGATAGCTCCATCTAATGGTAAGTGGCAACTATCGCCCATGAACATTCACAACACCAAGAGGGTCGAGAATGCGTTGCCGGCCTTTGGGGAAAAGGTGTCTAAATACTCGACGCTTGAAGACTCCTAAATCATATCGAGCAGGGAAGACCTCGAGAGGTAAACTATTCCAGAGTTTGCACGTACGTGGGAGGAAAGATCTTGATGCTCGCACGTTACATGCAAACCAAGCATCAAGATGATGTGGATCGTATGAGATCCTGCGGCGAAGGGTACGGTGGTAAAAACGAGACGGTGGTACCATGTCAAAAAGTTCTTCAGAGCACTCCCCATGGTAGAGACGGTAGAAAACACACAGGAAGCTGACGTTTCTCCGGACGCTTAGGGGTTCTAAGCGGTCTGTGAGTTTGGGATCATTGATAAAACGAACTGCTCGGCGTTGGATGGAGTCAAGAGGCTGCAGCTGATACTGGGGGGCACCCGCCCAGAGATGAGAGCAATACTCCATATGAGGACGAACTTGAGCTTTATAGAGCAACAAGCGATGTCCTGATGTGAAGTACCACCCCGCCCTGTTGAGTACACCGAGCTTTTTCACAGCCAGCTTAGCTTTGCTCTCTAAGTGACCCTGAAACTGAGCCGTACTCGTTATATCAACTCCAAGGATCCCAATACTTTTGCTGGTCTTAAGAGGAGTATTCTGGAAACTAGGCGCCACAGTGAAGGGAGTTTTCTTTGCGGTAAACGCGCAAACTAAGAGTACACGCACTATAATTAAATAAATAAACAAAACAATGTTCTTATCACTAGCATCTAGTTCTACTTTAACCAGTGTGACTAATGAAAAACAAATTCTTATGACGCATATCATTGACTGATAACAGTATTTGCCTTGAGTAGCGATCAATGATAAAAAACTATTAACTGACTTTCACAGTTAAAACATTATTTTTATTGTGCTTGAACCGAGTTTCTAGATTTCAATGCGAGTTTGGATTTTTTGGACAGCGTTACTGGTTATGGAAGTTCTGATCTTATATAACACAATACCAATGAACATAATCTACGTCTAATCATCTCCATATGCATCTCATTATTCCTTTATAGTTCACTAGTATCTGCCAACGGCTTTGCCCTCAAATAAAAGCATATACACTACATATAAACATTACTTATTTCAGAAAATTTCATCCTTTATTCTCTATTGTTATTTTACACCCTTGAGGTTAAAACTACAAACTTCTAGCTCTAACAATGATAATACTTTCATACAACTTTTCATTCCCCTTTCAACTCCTTAAAACGCTTTTTTCCTATTAAGAAATAGCCATGTCCTCAGGTTCTAGACTATCTGTGTACCAAATTTCATTGAAATCGGTTCAGTAGCCTTGACATGTAAGTGCGACAGACAGACAGAGAGACAAAGTTATATTCACATTTATTATATTAGTAAGGATTTATATAACGGTAAGAGGAGCCATAACCTCATAACTTCCATAATATTAATTTGTTTAGAAAACAAAAACATAACACTTGTTCTTACTTTTGATAGACTAGATATGGCTTGACCATACAAAGATTTTCATGATACATTTTCTATTTAAAAAGTATCCAATGCTTTTTTCCACACATAAAGTGGTCATTTTCCATTGATATTGTAGTTGTTTCAAAGTGTTGAAAGAAACAATTGGGAAAATGAGAATATTTAAAATTTAGGTGACATTAAAAATGTTAATGCAACAATAATTGAGTCTACAAAGCACATTTGTTTTGAAAATTGATAATTTATATTGCATAATAGAGAAATTAAAGATTGATTAGATTAATATACAGTAATGAAAACATTACTAATGTTCATTGCTAAGACATGTTATACGCAAGGATGACACGCAAAATCGTGAAGCGTTCCACTTTTTTTTTTTTTGAGGTATGTTAAGGAACTTTAGGCGCGGTCAGTCACTAGATGGGTGATCGCATAGTGGTATTTCAAACGAGCGTCTCCGTGCTTCGGAGGGCACGTAAAAATCAGTCCCGGCTGTTGACAATTAGACAACAGTTGATAAGTCAAGTCAGAGGCCTACGGGCGACCTGAACAACTCTGACACTAGGTTGACCACTAACCAATCAATAAGAAGAAGAAGATTGCTAAGACATATGATTAAGAGTATACAATATGCTTATCTGACCCTTACAGGTCTGTAATAATTGTGAAGGTGTATTCATCTGGCAATGATTGGGATGAGACAACTTACCTATCGACTTACTATAAACTAAGAACTGGCATTTTTGCATTAATGCAACAAACAAAGTTAGTAACATTAAATTTATTTGACTATGTTGCAAGCTTGTGAGTAATATCCAAATAATTCCATCAACATTGAATTTACGAAGGAGCAGCAGCAAGTCTGTCATTTTTTTTGTATGGAATGATATTCCCTATGGGTTTCATGCTTTATAACAGAATAAGATAGAATCCTGAGTGTGCATAGTCAGCAACATCAAGCAATCAAACAAGAGATTACAGTAAACCATGATTACTTTTTGTGAACACAAAAAAATTGTATACATTTCCATATTTGGCTATATTTTTTTTCAATTGTAGTAAAAATTATACTTTACCTTTAACATATTTATATCTGTGACTGGATAATTTAATGTACTACATGTATGGTCACGTTGACCTTCGTTACACTTTACTTAAAATTTGTCCTTATGAGGCTCAGCAGTAATGCAAGGTTTAGCTGTTGACCTCCATCAATTATACCGTATAATCTAAACATTTTAGGTTTTAAGTAGTCTTTTGCTTCAATATATAATTATTTAAGACTACAAAAGATAAAATAATGAAACAAGACAATAGACTACACAAATGTAAAACAAATTATATTATTTTATAATGTTCAGAATACTGCCATTCTAAGACATACCTTGGATTTTTTATTGTGCCATAAATCAATATACTATAATATTTTAATCTCAAACTATGATAAAACAAAGTCAGAGGAAATTGAATTTTATAAAAAAAAATGGAGAATGTACACAAATACATCTTCCATACCAAGTTATCTGTAATATAATTATCGTCATTTGAAAAACCATTAAGTAATCGATTTAAATAATTGTACATATGTAGCTCACATTATTTATAAATATTCTGTACATAATCATTATTACTCAATTATTTTCGAAAGGAAAATCACTAGAAACGCAATTTGTAACAACAATATAGGAAGTATTTTGTCGATAAAACGCACCTTGCATTTATACATATAGCTATATGTAAATTTATTGTAAGGCATCGCAGCTGCCGTTTTTAACTATGACACTCTTGCTCAAGGTTACACGAAAAACAGTTTTAAAATATTTTTATAATTCGTAGAAGGCTTTAGACGATTTATAATCGTTTATTGATAACAATAACACTTCCGTAAATATAATATTCAATTCGTGTAGAGAAGGTGCAATAAAATTATGTATAACAAAAATAATAACTCGCCTTTTAGGGCTTTCTTCTGTTTCGATCAGCGAAGTTTATCCATAAAACACTTTATATGTGATTAAAAATAACAAACTGCTGTTATAACACTATTCACTTGTAAATTTTACAGTTTAACAATATTTACAAATAGAACACTTCCTACTGTATGAAGCACTTGTGAAACTTGAAAAGCCATAGACTATACTGATATTTTTAGAATGACAGTTTGTTAACGTCGTGCGACATCGATAACAAAAGCTAAAATCAATTACCTTAAATTATGATTAATATCATTAAAATGTAAATTTAATGGACTGTGGTTCTTTAAAAACTAATACACATCGTGAAATTATCAACAATATTACTTTTGAAAACAATACTTATATCTGCGATATCGATATCGAGAAAAATATTATTATTCTATGTCACAGCAATTCTCTTTGGATATAATGTTGCTAGATTCTTCAAATTTGCTCATATCTGTGCTGAAGTTTGAATAAATATTGTTTATTCCTCTTACAATTTAAGTATTTATGTAATAATTGTGTTTTGTTTTTAATGTACTATATTACAGAGTATTGAATGTGTACTATGCCTAGTATAAATTTATGATAGTTCTTTTTTAAATCAAAATACTGCATTATATTTTCAAACTTATTTCTTAACTATTTGAAATATTAACAACCACTATAGAACCAACAGAACTTTTAATGACGTCAACAAACTTAGATATAATATTTTACCTTTTTATGATAAATAGTCATGTTAAAATTAAATAAAATGAGCTATACCACACATTTATTAATTGTACCAGATAGCAATAATTCTTAAAATAGGGAAATAGTCTTTCATGTGTATGGCAGCATTTACTACGATTTCCGATTCCGGCCCGGGCGGCTAGCTCAGAAATATACTAGTAGCAGAGAAGACAGCTTTATTGAATCATTATTTCGTATTAAGCTTAAGCTACAAAGACGTGGGCGGTATCAAAACATTGAGTACTATACGCATGTTGTCGGACCATTTAAAATATAACTTGGAACATTGACTGAAAATATTTAGCTTGTGAATTGTTTTTGTTAAATAAGAGTATTTAGTGAAAGGCAGTAGTGAAATTTAATAGCAGAGTATTTCTCATTTATTGACTGAAGTGATTGTTATTAATCAAGGAAAATGACGGCATCTACTATGATTGAATTGGAGTCCTGGATAATATACCAGTGTGTTCTGAATGAGTGCCATGTCTCCAGTGCATGTACGTATTAATATTATATTGAAATAGAATTTTAATTTTTTTAATAAAAATTGGCTGAATTTATGTATAATACATTTATTTTTAATTATGTAAAATAAATATTATTTACTTACTTTGATTTATAGGTGCTCGAACCTTTGCATAAGAATATATTGTGATAAATTACGTCTGTTTTGAAAAAAAAATTACGATACACAAGGTCTAATTGCAACATGTGTTCGCGGGCTTAAATTTACTAAGAACGACTAATTAGAGTTCATTAGCGACGATCTTAACTAATGAAACATCTGTCCAGAGACAGAAATAAACTTTTTTTATTTATATTATTCTATTAATAAATCAACTGTCTGATTATCATTCCATTTACCATAAATTATTAATAATAATGACAGTTCAATTCATTTGTTTAGACCTTATTTAATAATACTAATTAATACAATTAAATGAGTATTATTAGTATTATTTAATTTTTAAGGAAGCTTTCAAAATTCGTTCGATTTTTGATAGCTCTACAACGGATTACGAATGCTCTATAATTTATCTAAACAATTTGAAAATAAAATAAGCAAATCTTCAAATAGAAATTTAAAAAGTGAAACGTGTCGCGGAACGCGTGATATTTTCTATAAAAAGGCAAAATCCGTTCACAAGCGTCGAAGACATCGCGTATTCAGAATTAATAGAATTAATTCATAACCTTCTTTATTTAAATCAGTCAGAAAGTCCCAACAAAGTTAATAAAAAAAAATTAAACGTTTGAAACTGGAGAAAAGTATTAAAACTACCAATCAGTACTATGTTTAGCAGATTTTGTTGTTTAATATATTACATAATATATATATTTAATATATGTTAATTCATAAATTGCTATTTTTATTTAAAGATCTGCGTGATATTGTGCTATTGCAGGTGACACATTTGTATTTGAGGTTGGATGAAGTATTGTTTACTTCATCCAACCAACCAAATGATGACGAATTATTTGTCATAATCTCAATTCAACATTAGTTTATTGTAAAAAGCTTCCTTCTTATTAAATGCGAAACAGAATAATCTTTTAAACATTCACATTTACAAAAATAAAAGATTACGCTGAAGCCCGCCTGGATTCAGTAATCGCGAGTATAATTAGGTCTTATAGTTTGAGAATTTTCGTATCTCAATCTTTGAAGTCCTTTGATATTAAAAAAATAGTTGTCGAGTCCCGCGTAGAGTCAGCGTTTTCTTTAAATCTTAATTGATTAAGTAAAAAGTTGCGAGATGAAAAGACGAGCGTAAAAAAACAAAAAGCAAAATATATTTTAATAAATCTTATTTTTCGTCTTATTTCATGGAGTTCTAAAAGAATATAGGAATCATCATAAGATTCTGGCGCCGTACGACCCGTAGTATTTCTATGCAAAGATTTTATTATTGTTCCCAAATGATTTATTGTGCTTTTATAAGCCTCAAAACCATGAGCGTAGTGAGGAAGGAGCAAGGGCTTCCTCCCCTGGACTGGACCTAAATACTGAAAATTACACGAATATAATGAATATTGAATTATTTAACTTAGTATTTATTGAAGAAAATAGTCATTATGACCCTAAATTAAGATTTTGCCCTCCCCTGGGCTAAATGCTGGCTACGCCAATGCCCAAAACTAATTATGTAAAGTATAAACTATATTTTTAAATGCAAATTACATTCCTATCACAACTGTATTTATGGCATTCTATGTTCGAAAGCTGCTAACGCTTTACTAAATACATTATTATTCAATGTATTCGTAAGTTATAAACAAATGAACAGAAGGTGGGTTAGGATAGCGAAAGAAGCGAATCATACTTGGTTAACAATATTTATTTGACTGGCAGAGTAACCGCCCGGCTCAAACTTCCCAATAATAATGATGGTTTATTTAAATTGCATCACTATTTATAACAAAGTCAAATAATATTAATGTAGGTAGTTATACAAATCATTTTAAGAAATTAAATAGCGTTGACTCAAAATAATCGTTAATATTATACAGATATGTTATTCTAAATTAATTATATACGCGATGGTCGTAGTGCTGAGTTTAACACAAATCCAAAAGATATCCTAATAAATCTAATAATTGGTAAGCGCAACTTTTGAGTCTTTTGATGTAGGTGCGACAAGCAGATAAAAAACCATTTGTGCAATTATAGTGCACAACATTTCTCCACATTTTCATTTTTGGACACATCAAATATACCCAGTGAAGTATATTGTGAAGTTAAAATGTTATCAAGGTCAATTTAGTGCCTTAGTTATGGCCATAGACAAGGCATTTCTTTTGCATATTAAATACTCAAACAGTTTTGTTGGTATATGAATAATTAAAACAGATATTCTGTAATCGATTCGTCAGTCACACCTAAGGCTCGAAGGACACGGCCTTGGAGTCTTTAATGATTTATGGGTAGACTATGTGTGGCGCATTTTATTACAATTTATACACGATGTAGATAAGAAAACGTGCGTGTTTTACTGGTCAATGTGTCTTTAGTAACTCTCTGACAGGGGATATGTCTTCTCTTTTCGGTTGAGGGCCTGTGGCCTGTTTTGCCTCCCTATTATGAGCCGTATCTTGCTTGCCAACATAATCGCACAAAAACGTGCTTTGTTCATAATAAGTACACAGAAGCTTATGCGGAATTAATAAAAAATAAATAAACTCTACACACTTAACGAGCCCCATTAGGATTCAGTGTAATATCCTTTGTCGGGCATCCGGAAACACACACAAAGACAAACATATCCATAATGTAACACATGCCTGTATGGTCAATACAAACATCTGCTCCGAGCGGGAATCGAACCCGCGACCTGTGGCGTTTAAGGCATGTTCGTTACCGCTGCGCCATAACGTCGTCTATAATACACATTATACACATAAGAATATAATTGAATTTTCCATCAGTGTGTCTGGGCGATTCTTTAAGCAAACTGTTAATATATACATACATACAAAGGCTCTCCTTTGACTTAGAAATTGGCTATTATGCCACGACAATATAATTAATTACAATCTATTTTAATTCCATGGGGATGAACCTTTAGATAATCGCTAGTACTTACCATATTTTATCGTAATTCATTCTAAACAACCTGATACTCGTGGGAACCATTACCCTTAGTCTGAACTCTGAAACTCCGGGTACGGTAAAACTTGTTTAGATTCTCAAAGGTATCGGAATACAAATTAAAATTAAAGTACACGCTAATTGAGACCATATCTCCTTTACTCACCTTTAAAACAGTAAATGAGACCATATCTGGAAGCCTTTACATACCTTTAATATAGTTTTCGCACTAACGTCAAATTAGAGTTCCAGGTTCCTGAACTAGATGAACTATATCTCAGGAACCAAAGTCGAATATTATTTGTTGTTTTGTTATTTTTTAACCAACTTTTAAAAATATGAAGTTCTTGATTTGTCCTTTTCTTGTTTTCACATTTTATATTTTTCCGTAAGGCTACATCAACAGCGTTCTCATATAAATTTCATAACAGTTTGTTAGTAATTGCCTTCGGGATATAGAGAGTTGTACATGTCTCTCTTCTCTATCGCATTCTTCATTGATGAAGGTCGTGTCCATTCTGAAAGGTCTGCGTAGCTTTTGTTGTTACTGTCCCATTCACGTCTGTCTTCCGCATGACTTCGGGCGTATGTATCAGATGAGCCCGTGAATTTTTACGTGATCGAACCCGCGGGTAGGTGATCGTCCGCGAGATCGTTTTTCATTTACTTTGCCGACTACGAGGAGTTGAACATGTAATACGGATACAAAATACATTTATAACGCCAAATAAGATATTTTAGTTTTTTAGGGTTCCATACCCAAAGGGCGGCAGAGGAACCCTATTACTAAGCGTCTACTGCCGTCCGTCCTTTCGTAATAGGTACAGAGCTAAAATTATCACTTTGTTGCCTGTACAATAATAAATACTAAAAACAAAATAAAATCATAAATAACGACATACAATAACTTGATATTTTTGCGGTTTTGCTGAATAATTACAATAATTCATAAGTAGTTCGAATTTTCGAAGATTGTGCATTTCTATGGGCACTATAATAACGAATAATAAAAACAAATTAAATTTCAAAATAAAAGTGCATACAAGAAACTTTATATTTTATGCTACGGTAGTATGTACGTGTAGGTACGGTGGTCGTGGTTTATATGCGAGTCCGACATGCATATGGCCTGAATTACATTTATCAGCATCGACCAGCATTTAGCTAGATGGTTTTGGACACACTTATGAGCATCGCATGCTTAAACATCCCTAAGCACGCTTAAGCATGCTTCAGCATCCGTAAGCATGCGTACGCATCCTCCAGCATACCTACTTTGACGGCTGTTTAGTACTGCAACGTTCTATATCGAGTATTACACTTATAAGCATTTAAAACAGAAAAATGCGAAAAGCGAATCGATGCTGAAATGAGAATTGATGCGTACGCATCTTCATACACAATATTTTATATAGAGCTATTTTCTATAGAGAGAATGCTGATCGATGTTTATATATGTAATTCAGGCCTAAATGTGACAAACTTATTACCGTATGATATAAGTACTACTGGTTCCTCATATTATACAAAAGAGTATGTAAAAGAACGATTATTATTAAATATAACATATAAAGTAGAGAAATGAGGTTCAGTATTTTATACACCACTTATGACTGTAAACGTGTTTCTAAATGTCGAGGACGTTTTAATTGTCTACAGTTGCTCAACGATATAATTGCACTCGGAGAAAAAGAACACAATTTATAATTGACTGTTTTAAAGGAAACAATAGCCGGCTACCTACCGCCTTAGAACGCTTAGATACAGTGATCTTGGGTAATTAGCAATTTGAAGAGTATCATTCTTTAATATATACACGAATATAAATTATTAAAAAATGAAATAGATAGAGTATAATTTTTTCTTCTGCCATTTTTTACGCAGCTCATTTTCACTGGTGGTAGGTCTTTTGTTGCAAAAGGCCGGCTAGGTAGGTACCACCGCAGTGTCCAATATTCTGCCGCCAAATAGTAGTGCTTAGGCACTACTGTGTTCCGGTTTGAAGGGCATTGTACGCTAGTGAAATTACTGGGCGAACGAGATTTAAGAACTAATATCTCGAGGTTGGCAACGCGCGAGTAGCACCTACTAATGGTGCTGCAAGCGCTCATAGGCTGCGGCAGCCACTTACTTACTTACACAGGTGGGCCATATGCTTGTTTGCCAACTTCTAACATAAAAAAAAAGCGGTATATTTACCAACGTACGGTAATAGCTCACAAGCATTTAAGCCCTACCACTTGCAAAAAAAAATTAAAGCTGTACAATCAAATCTGGCTTTCCATATTCCTTGTATATTAAATTGTATTCAATATAGGTATAAGATTATACATCCAGGTAAAGTGTTTTAAAGTTACGCATATTTCTTTTTGTAAATAAAAAAAAAATCTAACGATGTTCCCGCTAGTATTAAAAGCGAAATGAGGCTAATGTTGTTTATATAAAAGCTTTTAAAAGCCTTTCATTTTTTGTATAGAGATGATGAAAATGATTCGTCGCGGAAAATTTAATAATACTGAAAGAACTTCCGACGTAAGATTATAAAAGAAGATTATTATTTACGAAGAAGACCTTTCTGACGTAGTGGTAGCAACATTGCCTTTATGTACCCACCGATTGTCATAGGTTTGATTTCTGCGGGAGGCTATATAATTAATTATTACTTTCGTGTATCTTCAAAGAGCGTATGAAAATCAAGACTAATCGATTAAATCCGGTAAAGGCGTCACCGGTTTTATCTGATATTTATAGTTTTTTTCCGGTTTGGAACGTCACCTAACGGAAAATATATTTTATGAAACTAGTTTATTAAACGGAACTTATTGGCCAAAACAGTTCCATTTTACTTATGGATAAAATAAAGACGTAGGAAAAACTTCTATATAATACTAGCGGGCTTGGCAGACGTTGTTCTAACCCGAAAAAAAATCTTAGAACCGATAGCAGCGCCCACTAACTGAATCTAATTGTGAACAGAAGTGACCGGTGACAATTATTGAATTACTAATATTGCTATTAAGAATAGGTTTGATGGTAGAAGGATGAAAAATTAGGGTTGTATGCATTTTAATACTACGTTAACGAAAAAATTGTCCAAAAATAAAAAAATAATTTTGGGGTGGTCCAGCATTAATTAACATTTTGGTGTATGAAAGATGTTGAACGATTCTCAGACCTACCCGATATGCACAAAAAAAATCTTAAAAATCGGTCGCGCCGTATTGGAAGAGTTTGAGAACAAACACCGCGACATGAGAATTTTATATATGAGATGTACTTAGGCGTTAACCGTTTCGAAAATAATCACGATTTTGAAAGCTTTGAAGAGTCTTCTTCGTCCTAGCATTATTCCCGGTATTTTATTTTACCCGGGCTCTGCTTATTACTGTTATCCGGATTTGACGGGTTACTAGTTTTTACACAGAGCGATTGCCATCTGACCTCCACAACCATAAGGGCGAACCAGTAACTCATTGGGTAAGAGCAATTTACTTATCAAGAGTTAACAATTATTATCAGATGTTATGTGATAACAACCGGGACCGACAGCTTAACGTGCTCTCCGAGGCACGGTAGGGAGACCCACAGACAAACGCCCAGACCGAGACAGAAATTTAACAAACACCTGCCCGAGCGGGAATCGAACCCGTAACCGTCGAGACTAAAGGCAGACACGCTACCCACAACGGCACAACGGTGTCAAAAGCTTTGAAGAGTGAATAAATGAATGAATAATCAAAACTTTCCCAATATTTGTTTCTGTAACAGATGCTTCATCTCAAACTCTAAGTAAATGTCCTTAGGAACTTAAACGATTCGGTTCCTTTGTGTACACACGCATTAAATTGCCTCCCTCCGGAGTTATGGCTCAACAAAGTTTCGAACTGAATAGATATTCATACAATCTTAGTATCCTTTGAAATTATAATGGCGTTTAATAAAAATTTATAGGCCTTTACGAAATTTAATATCTAATGATAAATGTTTTTTTAATATCACCAACTACGAACTACGTCTGATGGGTATGAACGAATGTAACGAAATGAATTGAATACTTTATCACAAAACTTGTTGTAATATAAGAAGCCTTAGGGAGAAATATGTATATTATAATATGTGATGACTTAGTTTCTATATCCTCCGCAGTACGCGTAAAACTCCGAAAAATTCTAATGAAGTTTTTAGTTAAATCCCATTTCAATTGAATATAGCTAAAACATATTCTGTATTAATTACTTATTTCAAAAGCTTAACTTAAAAATTGGAAAATATGAAATGCATTTAATGAAAAAGTGGTAATTTGGAATTACAAACAGACATTTCAGTTTTATTTATTTGTATAGATAATACATATTCTAAAAAAGGTTTCATTGCTCAGTTATTTGCAATCACCATATTAAAAAATGTGACGTAATGAATACTAAATTCACTGGTTTGAAAACTGAAAATGCCTATTTTCATAAGTGAACAATTAAGACAATTAAGAATCAAATTAATATATGCTTACTGGTCCAGGTCTATGGTCTAACATCAACGTCAATAATAAAAGAAAAAAAAATAAGTGCCGTTAATAAAAAATGAATTTTATCCTCTAAGAGTTTAATTAAATGGAAATGACAGAATTCCATAGGAATTTTATTCATTTGACATTGAAACTAATATACTCTGCCCTTGAACGATAATGTTCAGGGTTTCGAGAAGGAATGCTGGATATGAGGGTCGAAGTAATGAGTATGCTCACAACAGAACGTTCCGAGACAGCCGACCTTCAAGCATCACGTGAAACGACTTACATATTATAGATCATATTGTATGTTGGAAATAATAATTATGACTTAATTTTTTTATGTCATTTCGGTTGGCAAACATGCATACGGTCCGCCTGATGGTATGCAGTCACTGGAACTTATGAACGTTTTTTTATGTTTTTTTATATAAGAGGGGCAAACGGGCTAGAAGTCTCACCTGATGTTAAGCGATCACCGCCACCCGTGAATCATCTGCAAAATAAGAGTGCATGTAGGTGCGTTGTCAACCTTTAAGGAAAGAATAGGTTCTTCTCTTGAAGGTACCCAGGTCGTATCGGCTGGGAAAGACCGCCGGCGGAAGTTCCACAAAGTGGTTGTGCGAGGAAGAAAATGTCTTCTAAATCGCGCTGTTGTGGATGTCCACTTGCGATACTTGAAGTATCACATGCGCGTTGCCAACCTAAGGGATGGGAAGGGACAGGAGAGAATAGGAGATTGGGGCTACAGCACTTTCATCGCACGTAACGCAACCTACTGATATAGTTACTTTACGCCGATTTTCTGTGACCCTCTTACACGAAATCTACTAGCTCTACGACTACTAAGATCAGCTAAGCCTACTTCTACTTCTTCTTCTTCTTCTTATCGAGTGGTTAGTGGCCAACCTAGTGTCAGAGTTGTTCAGGTCGCCCGTAGGCCTCTGACTTGACTTATCGACTGTTGTCAAATTGTCAACATCCGGGACCGACTTTTTACGTGCCCTCCGAAGCACGGAGACGCTCGGTTGAAATACCACTATGCGATCACCCATCTAGTGACTGACCGCGCCTGAAGTTGCTTAACCTATCGATCGTTTATCTATCGTCGATCTTACTTAATAAACAGACCTAAAATATTAGTACATACATATACATAAGATATGCAATATATAATAAAGTTTCAAGACGATGTCATTTCGAGTCCCCTTGTAAAGTGGCGTTGTAAAAAGTCAAAGATGTGCCCGCAGCTGTGACGGCAGGTGGAACGAACAGCTGTTGGTATTAACGGTCGCCCCTTATCCTCAGTTTATTTACCTGCGGAATTACTTTTCTTAGGGATAGAGGGAAGTTCTTAAGAATCTGATGGAATTGCTTTGTTACTTGAAGAAAGGGTGTTTACAGATTTTATGTAACGAGAGGGTTGTAAAAATTGACATAGTATATAGAATTGTTTATGTTGAAAAGTTACATTATTATTTTGAAGTTATTTCTTGATTTTATATTATTGAAATAAAAATTTACACTGTTGTGGCGTATTGGTAGCGAATCTGCTTTAAGCCTCGACGGTTGCAGGTTCGTTTCTCGCTCATTCAGATGTTTATATTGATCTTACAAATATCTATTTCTGTTTCGGCATTTGTCCTCGTAGATCCACGAGTGCCTCCCACCGTGCCTCGAAGTGCACGTTAAGCTGTCGGTTCCGGTTGTAATCATAAACGCTACACATTTAACGCGACCAAATTACGATAGTAATAACGTATAACAGGTGTCCGGAACACACATAAAAACCACAACCTCCCAGACCGGAAAACCCTCGAGCATCGCCATTCAAGCCAGTTTTGCAGTCATAATTAAACGATTAAAAAAAAATTGTACTAGATAATGACAGCCATCAGCATGAGTAGAAATAAATAAAACTAGCTAAGTGCGTGTCAAACTCGCACATAAAGGGCTCCGTACCAACGTACAACGTACTCGTAGAAGAAAAATATAAAGTTTCTTATATGGAGGCCCCTTTTATTTTTAAATATTTATTTTTAAACTCTATCTATAACGGTTCGTAGAGATACAACCTGCCGATACACGCTGATGGACGGACGGACAGCGAAAGCTTGGTTATAGGGTTTCGTTGGCACCATTTGAGTACAACCCTAAAACAATTTGGATACAGTGAACACTTAGCACATTCACTAGTAACGTTCTCAACCCTCAACAATGCTAAATCATAAATATTATAGATATACTCTTCAAGCATACCCTATGCATTACCCTATCGGTATTAAGATAATCATTAGAATGAAGTCTCAATAGCTCAACGGTAGACGGTCCGACTCTGCTGTGTTAACGCGAGAGTCGCGGCTTCGATCGTGACCCCTTGGGCTATTGTCGTACCCACTCCTAGCGTATGCTTCGAGCTTATTTGGAGGGGCAATAGGAATATTAGTAAAACTTTGAAAAAGAATTGTTAATATTCTTTGTAAAAAAAAGAATCGGGCCATTATCAGTAACGATACAACGTTTCATAATAATTATTATAGTCTTTTTTGTTTGATAAAACATGTATTAAGAGCAGTTTAGTGAGTTAGTAATTGCTATATCAGTATTAGTGTAATCCCTAATAGATTTGGAAGCCAACGAAAATAATAGGCTAACTGGATTATGGAATAATCGATTGTGTATAAATGGAATCACAAGCTTTAGTAGTTTCAATAGTTAACAATCTACTTAATTAAGATTATGAATAGACGTAGTGACAGTATCCATACTGCTGCGTTTTGTTCTCTGTCCCGTTAATTTTCTGTCTTTTCCTTCCTACACCTATGCACTTTTTCTTAAGAAGGACGCAAGGTGTTTTTGATGTTAGGCATAACAACTCTGGTCACATGTCTCTTTGACTAAGCAGACGAAGACACGGGCTAATGCACAATAACTGGTTATGAAAATTCATAATTCTTTACTCTTCTTTAACATTTTAAACCTTAAGATTGTCTGGAAATTGCTTAAAAGGCATAAACCTTTTACTTAACATAAATAATAAGTAAACAGAGTATACAATATTCTTGCTATTTAGTAGACACCAGGTCGAGCAGACACATTAATGTCAAATACAGCAAGTCTCTATTCATAAAATTAATGTTAAAAAAATATATTATTTATTAAATCGAAATACCAGTCATGAAATCTCAGAATGTATAAATATGCTAAAACTTGAGGTTTGTCGTCCGGTAAGAAACGATATTTAATAATTTAACATTTTAGGGGTAAAAAGAGGTTGGAATTTTGTAACATCAAATTTTTGAAAAAAGACATTCGCTTGTATAGCTCAAGGTTTCTTAAAATGTACGAAACTACGTTTTTACGTTACACTAAATTTCATTCTGTGTATGTACATATTAATATGTAAGTAATTCCGCGCGGACAGAGTCGCAGACAGAAGTGTAGTTCGTGTACCAATTCAATCGTAATAGCACTCGAGCATAGTATTGGTTGAATAAATATTTTAAAATGTATGTAGGTTGATTCCTATGTTAGTAACTAGGTCAGTTTTAATTTCAAGAACTGCGTTCGTTAATTCAAAGCTAAATGAATACGGTGGATTATAAATATGCACACTTTTATGTATTTTAATAAGTTTTTTATACGAAGTCATTTGCTATAATATTTGTTGGACTATTTTTCTTTGATTATGAAAAATATGTGGCATTCACCCGTATAATATATTTGTGGCATGGTGGGGGCATATAGCTTTTTGCTTACGTGACTATTCCTACCACAGGCTACGTTAAAAAACTATTCCAGAATTCCCAATGTCACGGTTCACCTGATCTCCTCCATAGAACTTGGGTTAGAATATTAGAAGACTTGAAAACGGCCAAGTGAAACAAGTCAAAAAAGCTTATAGGTTCTAGACCTCTTTTTTAGGGTTTTATACTCAAGGGGAAAACGGAACGGAACCCTATTACTAAGCCTCCGCTGTCCATCCGTTTATACTATACGTTTGTCTATACTATAAATATAATAAAATCTTAAAATAAAAGGCGTCCTGTACAAGAAAATTAATATTTTTAATGTACGGTGGTACATTTAAGAATTTTAAAGTACGTTACTTTTAGAAGTGTCATATTAAATTTTTATTTTCATCATTATTCACGAAAGTACTACAGTAAATTGGATTGGATTTTTAATGTGTCGTTTCAGTCGCTTTCAGACTGACGACTGTACTTCTTTGTTGTGCTGCAATTACAACAAAAGGTTTATGTTTACAAAGATTATGATGATACATTGTAGAGTGTTCAATTATTTTTGTCTTTTTATGATTGAGATTAATACAATATATATTTATGACGCGGTCGAAATTACAGTTATTTATATATATAAAAAGCTGACTGACTTATCAACGCCCAGCCTAAACCCTTGGACCGAGAAAGCTGATTTTTTTCACTAGCAAGAACTAAGAAAGGATTATTTATATTATATTTTTAATTCAACCCTTAAGGGGCTGAAATAGGGAATGAAAGTTATAATGCAAATCCATAATTTTTAAAACTAGAACCATTTTTGAAACTTTGTTTTTGGCGAACAATCAAAGATAAAGAAACACTTGTTTTAACTTTTCCTAAAATTCTACCCCTGAGGGAGAGAAATGGGGGTTCAAAGTTTGTATTAAAATCGTTAATAATGCGGGCAAAGCCGCTGGCAAAATCTAGTATATTAATACTGAAACTGTTTTAGAATAATGTTTCGTTCAGGCGCTTGAAGCGCAGGCTCTATACACCAGAGTCCAGACATCATGTTGAAAATTATTCATGTCAGTTGGCAGAATGGTTATCCATTAGTTAGGTTTCTAGTACTTTATGTCCTTTTCTGTACCCCTGACAAGGTATTCAAGCTTCATGATGATCAGTTAAGAATTCTTATTGGCATTTAGAATAATAGCGAATTTTTTTTTTTTTTTTTATGTTCGAAGTTGGCGAACAAGCATACGGCCCACCTGATGGTGAGTGGTTGCCGTAGCCTATGAGCGCTTGCAGCACCATTAGTAGGTGCCACTCACGCGTTGCCAACCTCGAGATATTAGTTCTTAAATCTCGTCCGCCCAGTAATTTCACTAGAAATTACAGTTACAGAAATAACAGTTTAGTCTTCTTCTTCTTCCTTGGATTATTCCTGGTATTTACCCAGGGTGTACTAATAATTTCATCCTGGTTTGACAGGTTTTTACACATAGCGATTTCCATCTGACCTCTGCAACCGTAAGGGCGAACCAGTAACTCATTGAAAAAGAGCAAATTTCCTATCATGAGTTAACGATTATTATCAGATGCTATGATAACAACTTAACTTTACGTGCTCTTCGAGACACGGTGGGGAGTCCCACAAAAACAAACGTCCAGACTGAAACAGATATCTATCACCTGTTACGAGTGGGGATCGAATTAGTTACATGTAAGATATAAAGTATAGAGTCATTGTTAATCATAAAACCACACAGTTGTAATATTAGAACTGGTTGTGCGTCTGAGTCACATCGACTGATAATAGAGTTAGGTTAATAATATTATTAAATGTGGTTTATGTTACATTACTATTATTGTAATGACGTATATTTTATATATTATTTTTTTTTTTTTTTTTTTTTATTTAAAATCAGGCGACAGGGCCCATACATATATACCTTACAGACTAACATACATATTAAATATTATAACACACCTAAATCTAACACCACATAACACTGGAAATCTTTTTATTCACTTAGGAGTTTTTGGTTTACTTTCCCTATATCTACGGTAAACTACGCCTTGTGGCCAAAAATCAGGGCTGAGGAAGACGTCCTTATACTTCGCGACAATCTGGAGGAGATACGATTTGAAGTTCGTGTCACGACTCGACTCCAGTCGCTGCAATTTCAGCACCGCCGTTCCATCAGCACCTATTTTCTCGCGGCTTTTCGTGCGGATATATTCTAATATCTTCTCTCCCGATGTTGTTTGGTCCACTCGGGAGAGGTAAAGAAGCATGGTGGGTGCTGCAGCTTGAAAGCCTTCGACTGCAGGTGCTGTACCACGCTTATTGCGGTTGCGATGACGACATCTTCTCTTTTTATTTTGAACCAAGATAAAGCCCTCCTTGTCCGCTTTACCGTTGATCGGTCTCTGTCGTTCCTTCTCAACATACCCTGATGTTCTAGTAAGGGGTGGCTGAGTTCTCATATTCTTTTTGCGGGATACACTCGCATAACTTTTCTCCTGCGGCTGAGATGTTATTATTTTTTTGCGTGTAAAGCTATGGTATCAGCTACAGGTTGTGATGTACGGTCATTACACTTTCCTCGGAAATCGGTCACCGGCGATTCAATTGCGCTGACAGGCGAAAACGGAGCCGCGGCACCTCGACGAGTATTGACGTTACGTAATGGGCTGTCTGATATTGCTGACGCAGTATTAGTACTACGTAGCAACGAAACCTCTTGCTTCAAATCAGCAACCGAACGCTCTGAGATTTCCAGTTTTTTAAGGATGAGCACGACTTCAGTTTTTAATGCTGCTACGTCCTTCAGAAGGCTGGTGACATCTACGTGGTCAAACGTCACTGGGGGTAGCTTATACAGGTCCCGCGCCACAAAAGTAGGGACATCATCAGGATCCGTTCCCTTGAATATCTGGATAATGTCCTGTAGGTCTTTCTTACCGGTCCCATCTCGTATTCTTCTAACAGGACGGATGTGAGTCTGGACATTCTCACAAAGCTTCTTCTTAGCGCTCAATATTTCGTCTTCTTTATAGCTAGACGTACAGATTTGCTCCAGAGAGAGCTCATCCATAACGTCCAGTTTGTTTTGGATGAAGGCGAGGAGTTCGTGTATCACAATGGTATCACAGATCTTACCCGGTGCCATCGTGTCAGTACGCGTGGTATAGCTACACCGATAAGTAGGTCATCATAACAATAGCGATGACACGTCCGTTCATGTTGACGATACGATCGTACTTCATATTAAGATATATAACATATTTTACAATTTAAATTTAAATATTTATATATACAAAATATACCTACTATTTTTAATATAATAATTTTGACGACCTTGTGGCGTCCTGCCTAAAGCCACAGGTGGCGGGTTTCATTCCTACTCAGTGCAGATGTTTGTATCGACCATACAGACATACGTTTTCCGGTCTGGGTGTGTTTGTCCTTGTCATTGTGTGTTTCCGGACCCCCGACACAAGATATAACTATCGTAATGACCGTTGAGTATATAGCGTTTACTTACTTATTATACCAATTACGTTAACGTCAAGATGTGAGGACGAGTGAGGAATGAGTTAGAACTACTATATTCTGTATTTATTATTATATTTATGACGAAGAAAACAAAACATAAAATATTCAATTCATTTTTAAGTTTTCTTTTAAAGTGATTACATCGCTATAATTTTGAATGGAAAATAGCAGTTGTTGTTGCAAATAGCGCGTGCCATTATTATGAAAATGATATCTGGATATTGTACGATATATCTTCCGCCGGCGGTCTTTCCGAACCGATACGACTTGGGAACCTTCAAGAGAAGAGACTATTCTATCCTTAAAGGTCGGCAACGCGCCTGCATGCCTTCTGGTGTTGCAGATGTTCATGGGCAGCGGTGATCACTTAACATCAGGTGAGCCTCCTGCCCGTTTGCCCCCTTACATAAAAAAAAAAATCCATATCGGAGTTTATAAAACCACATAGTAGTCAACATTTTACTCGATGTAAAATTTTTCTTTAAAAATACATAAAGGAATTCATCATTATTATTTGCCTTATTACATTAGCAAATGCTCGCAGATTATATTCTGCCAGACCATTATACTATTTTTTCTTGTAAATGATTTATAAAGCTACAGAGAAAGAGAGAGTGAGTCTTTGATATACAAGACAAAATAGACAATAAAAAAGGACAATTAGGAGTGCTTTTTTAAGTAATTACTAATACTCCTATTGATCAAAATAGCTCGAAGCGTGTGCTATGAGTGGTTTCGACAATAGCCCAGACGCCCAGGACGAAACAGATATTTATTACAAAAATCAGTTCCGAGCGGGAATCGATACCGCAAGCGTCGAGGCTCAAAGCAGGCTAACCAGCACATTACAACAGTTGTCATGCTTACTTTTTTACAATTTCAATACAAGGGATACACAATCAATTGTCCTCTATATCTATGACTAGCTGCACCCGCGGCTCTGCTCGCGTTGTGTACTGATTTTTATTTATTTCACGGAACCCTAATTTTTTTTCTAAAATAAAAGTAGCCTAAGTAACTCCTTATAACATATCTGCTAGTGAAAGTCCCGTTAACATCGGGCATTTCAGAGGTGAACCGGAACAAACAGACAGACAGACAGACAAAAATTTTAAAATATATATTTTTTAATGTAAGTATTGTACATACTTTAATATGCACTTAATAAAGAGCTGTTAATTTAGAATTACAAACAGACACATAGATTTTATTTATTTGTATAGATTGTAAAGTATTCACAAAACGCTAAGCCAAACACCTAGCATACAAGGAAACCGGTAAGTGAATCAAACGTGATTCATACTGCGAACAATCGCTGTTTAACCGCTTTGACGTAAATACGAAGAAGGCCTAACAACAAGTTGAATTTTTACTTTTTGTTTTAATTTTAGAAAAGCGGGCCTACCGCGGGTTTTATATATATTATGACACATATATTTATGTCATGCTGTTATAAAGTCTGAATGCCAGAATTGAATGGGATTGATGTGGTTCTCATTTCAATCGCTATAAGAGTTAATGGTACTTTTTTTTTTTATTTACTTGGGGAAATGCATTTACGCACCCCCGCGCCGGGGCAGATGGTAAAAGTGGCGCGGGGAGTGTGGGACTCGAGGCCATGTGCAATGGTCTTTTAGGACTTGGCCCCATACCCACTAAAACCCCAAGGTCCCGTCTAGCGCCATAGTGGGACGTCGCGGGATCGCTGGCGCATTCAACCGCGACGAAGAGTTAATGGTACTAACCTAACCTAAACTAGGCACAATACTAACAGGGGGCTTAGGTTTAAAATAAATTATGCAAGGTAATTTAATATTTTCGACAAAAAATTTCTTATGTTGTAATTCTCAATGAAGCTGTTGTCCCCATGTTTGCACATTTATTTTCAAAGTAGCTGGTTTTTACTCACTTTTGACCACTTTTTTGTCAAAAGCGATTCATCATCGTAGTGTCTCGCATTCGTTTTATATTACCGTTAAAATAATCGAGTTTTTATATAAAATACCAAAGATTTGCGTTGAGTCCGGCACGTCACATTCTGATTTCTTAAACACTAGTTCTTGCATGCATCTTTCAACGCTTTGGAATTTACCGATTTTCTTGACAAAACATTAAATCTGTCTTGCTATGTAGATTTTATTATGTAAGTTGCAGAATCCGCTAGATTAGGATCTGCTTGTTGGATGTTTTGATAATTATATCAATCAATGCCTCAATCGCCACAGGCACTGCCTCGAAAAACGACCATCCACGGACCCCCGAATAAAAACGCCCCATGACAGATACGATGATGGTATACTTTATATCACAGACTACAACCTCTTTCGTCTATATTGTAACGGTATTAAAAATTAACATTATACTATATTTGAATATATATAAATTTTAGGATAGAATCTACATATATTATAATCCGAAAAAAGAAATCTGATATCTTTTGATAAAAAATCTATTATATACGCCCGATACACCTACAAGGAATCTTTTCATCTTTTCATTATTGCCTTTCATCAAATCAATTAAGTCGGCTAAAAGTTAAAAACAGTTTCTCACTTTTCGTATTGGTATATACGTGAGTCACATTTCTTAGAACTTTTCAGTATTCATCGTTTACTTCGAATTATCGTGTTGTAAAGATTTGTTATCAAATAGCATTAAGGCTTCAGTACACCGCAGAGTTATGAAAAGAAACCATAGTTTTAAAGAAGACATGTATAAAATGACTGTGTGTTCTTGTATAAGATCACAATTATTGTTTATAGAATTTTAACATCCTATATCGTGTAATCAAAGTATTTTTTTTTTATGTTACAAGTTGGCAAACAAGCATACGGCCCACCTGATGGTAAGTGGTTGCCGTAGCCTATGAGCGCTTGCAGCACCATTAGTAGGTGCCACTCACGCGTTGCCAACGTCGAGATATTAGTTCTTAAATCTCGTCCGCCCAGTAATTTCACTAGCGTACAGTGCCCTTCAAACTGGAACACAGTAGTGCCTAAGCACTACTATTTGGCGTTTTGTAGTTTACCGTTGTAATTTTTGAAAAATACTTATAAAGAGTAAATAAGATTGACTTGGATGTGGAATAATAGGATGTGTTATACACTAAAGAAATATTTAAAAATAATAAAGTTACAATAAAATTACATTGGCAAATAAGAATAATTACACGAAATCCAAGATATATTTCCTTTTAAGTAATCCGATCTATAGTATCCCCGAGCTTTATTGTATATATTTTTTTGCATTTTGCATTTCAATGTTTGTGTATATTTTTGTTTCTTATTTCGAAAATATAATATTGATGTCAAAAGATTTTGCCCATGTGATACCTGATGCGGATGCATTCAGATTACATTTATTGGTCAATTTATAAGAGTTTGCAAAACAGTTGGCCCAGCTCAGAGCCAATACATACAATTGTGTTCAAAAAGTGAATATATTATGTATGTACGAAAAAAAAGAACTCGTAATCTAAACTAATACTCCTATTGACTTTCCATATAAGCTAATACGATAATAGCCCAAGGTCCAAGGGAGTCAGAATCGAACTTGCAAAGCAAAAAGGGCTATTAGCCGATATGCTTTTTACACCTTAATTTACTATCTTTACTGGTACTTACTTGTTTCCTACTGTTACCTACTTACGAGTATTGTTCTCCTTATCATAGTAGGGAACGCCTGGCTATAATACCGTTTTTCCCTACCTGGGGGCTAACCATTAACAATCGAACCCGCAACCGTCGAGGCTTAAGGCAGATTCGCTACCCACAACGCCACAACGGTGTCATTTTGCATTTCAATGTTTGTGTATATTTTTGTTTCTTATTTCGAAAATATAATATCGATGTCAAATAATTTTGCCCATGTGATACCTGATGCGGATGCATTCAGATTACATTTATGGGTCAATTTATAAGAGTTTGCAAAACAGTTGGCCCAGCCAGAGCCAATGCATACAATTGTGTTAAAAAAGTGAATATATTATGTATGTACGAAAAAAAAACAACCTCGTAATCTAAACTAATACTCTTATTGCCTTTCCAAAATAAGCTCGTAGCTTGCGCTAGGAGTGGATACGATAATAGCCCAAGGTCCAAGGGAGTCAGAATCGAACTTGCAACGCAAAAAGGGCTATTAGCCGATATGCTTTTTACACCTTAATTTACTATCTTTACTGGTACTTACTTGTTTCCTACTGTTACCTACTTACGAGTATTGTTCTCCTTATCGTAGTAGGGAACGCCTGGCTATAATACCGTTTTTCCCTCCCTGGGGGCTAACCATTAACTCATTGTGATTCAAATGTCGACCTATACTGAGCTACATCGTTATTTCGTACCATAACGTATAATTATGGATATTTATAAGTCATGCTCATATAAAATCTGAATCGATTTACTATCAGAATTAAATTAATATAATATAATTTTTACTAAAAGTAAATGGTATGCCCGTTTAGACGCTGTCAAGGCAACAGCACTACACATATTTTTAGAAAATTAGCAGTCAAATGCGTGGTCAACCTATACTCGTATTTACCAAATTTCATATAGATAGAGCCAAAAGACTCCGAGTAAAATGACTGTGACATACGGACGGGCAGACGGACATGACGAAACTATAAGGGTTCCATTTGCTAAGGACCCTAAAAATGATCGTTTTCTTTGCTTCCTCTTATATGGAATGTTGAATTTTTAACGCTACTACGATTTTTTTAAAAGTTGAAAATGTATGTTTTAGCTACTTGAAAATAGAGTGCAGTTATTCTAGATTATTATTATTGATTATTGGTAGAATCTTCGCTAAGTATGAGAGCTAATAATAGCTATTATTGAGTCCACATTTTTACATTTGAATCCAATTATATTAATTTATGTATTACACAATGTTCTAATATAGTTTATATCGTGCATAAATTCGAAAGTGCGTCACCCGATTTAGCAACGCAGCATCTGCAACAGTAAAATAACGGTGATAACTTGTTATTCCGGTTATGTACCGGTTAATTGATTTTAATGGAAGACCCGTTTTGTTAAATTGTAGTGTCAATGGTATTTTAATGATATCAGCGAAACCGCTTACTAAAGTATGATTATACGAGTCATTTGTGAGATATAGAAGAGACTGAAGATTTTTGAATCAATATAATTGTAATAGGACAATGTGTACACATAAAAAATATATATTTTTTAAAAAGAATATTTGCAATGCTTTTTAAGGCATTACTAATGTTCCTATTACCCTCCAAATAACCTCGAAGCTTGCGCTATGCGTGGATACGACAATAGCCAGGATCAAACCCATGCTTCTCGCTTTAAGTTGGCCCTTACACCGTTGAGCTATTGAGGCTTCGTAATAATGATAATAATTTTGGTTATGTCTATCTGCCCGGGCGGAGAAAAGTCCTTCCCACATACAAAGCACCGTAGACGTATACGAAATTACACATGAGAATTAGTTGTGTCATACATTTTATAGAGAGTCCATTATTATATGTCAATACTCTATTATGTAGTATAACTTTCCACAACAAAATCACGTTTTACTGGAAAAGTAATCTACCAATATTTCTTTGGCTTAACTCTCAAGAGTAATGAATATGTATCAGAATTTACGTAACCACTTGTCACGTTTTCCATCTTCGTTCAATCTTCCTCAAACAGAATTTCATCTATAATTTAAAAGATGTTGCTACTAAGATTGAATTCAATATCTTTATAATCAAAATAACTGTCAACTTTATCTAAATTAAATTTAATCTAAAATTCTCTTAACCCTCGTCTAGCAAGTTTAAATTGAATTGAAAATAACAGCGTCATGAGATAGGATGTTTTCCATTTCATTACTTAGAATCTCCTGGGAAGGTAATTTGTTTAAATAGCATAATACAGATTTTGCCGACTTCGCCCGCGTGAATAACGATTTTAATGAGGCATCTTTATTTCAATATAAAGTAACAGACAGATAGGGTTACTGTCTAGGGCTTTTTATAATATTAGACGAAATAATATTAATAGATTCCATATGACCTAAATTAAAGCTGTAGTTTGTTGTTTTAAACTTAATATATTTCCGGCATACGTAGCCTATGTATTAATCCAAGTAACAGTCTATTTGTGCGCTGAATTTCACCCAAATCCGTACAGCTGTTTTTGCGTTACAACCATCCAAACATTGAAACGATTTTTTTGGATACAAATTATCAAGAATTTTTGATGATTGACTATTTGATTTTTTAATCTAAATAAATTAATAAAATCAAGCCACTTTAAAATAAAAACTTCAAAATGGCGTTTTCAAAATAAACACATTGTAATTTTATGTATATACAATAGTTATTGTGATTCTTAAAACTAATGTAATATTATCTGTGCTACATATGAAAGTGACAGTAACGCGATAGGTCCATTGTTACCGACCTCTGCTACATTAGCAGATTAAATTACAATCCTATTACTTACTATACAAGGTTTTGTTCAATATTCATATAATTCTTATTCTTATGTTTATAAAATTCATGCGTGTCACATGTCAGTATTTTCGGTACAATTTTACAAGAAAGTTGGGTTTTCTGACCCCGCGTCTATTACGATTTGTGCTTTTTGGCCAGAGACTTATATGTTATATAAATTAATTTTATTATTTTTTTCTGCCGCTGGCTAAACAAGGGAGACACCGTTGTGGCGCTGTGGGTAGCGTGTCTGCCTTTAGTCTCGACGGTTGCGGGTTCGATTCCCGCTCGGTTAGATGTTTGTTAAATTTCTGTCTCGGTCTGGACGTTTTTCCGTGGGTCTCCCCACCGTGCTTCGGAGAGCACGTTAAGCTGTCGGTCCTGTTTGTTATCACATAACATCTGATAATAATCGTTAACTCTCGATAAGTAAATTGCTCTTATCCAATGAGTTACTGGTTCGCCCTTAGTGTTGCAGAGGTCAGATGGCAATCGCTCTGTGTAAAAACTAGTAATCAAAGTCCAATCCGGATAAGAGTAATAAGACTCTGGGTAAAATAAAAATACCGGGAATAATGCTAGGACGAAGCTGGCTAACCAAGGGACATGTGGTTTGAACTTACGCTCATTCATGTAACAACAGCAGTATGGATACTGCTGCACCCATGGTGTAGTTATGTAAACTTGTGACTTCGTTTCGTTGCGTCGGCTTCGATTTTCCGAAAGAGAACCAGCGAGTCTTTGACATTCTGTCTATAAGAAAGAGCATGTCCATAGTATATAGTATTTTTTTTTATGTGAGAGGGGCAAACGGGCAGGAGGCTCACCTGATGTTAAGCGATCACCGCCGCCCATAAACATCTGCAACACCAGAAGGAATGCAGGGGCGTTGCCGACCTTTAAGGAAAGAATACGCTCTTCTCTTGAAGGTTCACAAGTCGTATCGGTTCGGAAAGACTGCCGGCGGAAGTTGATTCCACAGAATGGTTATGCGAGGATGAAAATGTCTTCTAAATCGCGCTGTTGTGGATTTCCAGACATCGAGGTGGTATGGATGGAATTTAGAGTTTAGTCGCGATGTCCGATGCTGAAATTCTACCGGTGGGATCAATCCAAACAATTTCTCAGAACACTCCCCGTGATATATGCGGTAGAAGATAAGATAGTAAATCTAATGCTGTACTTTATTAAAGACTTTGGTTGAGTCAACCCATGAATGTTGACAACAGCAAAGCTCTATTAGGCACATAAAATATTACTATAACTCTCTAAGTGAGTTATTAATTATTTTTACTTTCTAAGTGAGTTATTTATTAATTATTAATTATTTTTGATAAGTGTCATGAACTATTGAGGTCTCAATAATTCCGTAATAAATTGTTGACTAATAACTGAAGAATTGCAGGCTCGATCTTGACCTCCTTGGACCATTGTCTTAGACATTCCCACCACAAGCTACACGTTGTATTAGAGAATGCAAATATTAGAATACTAACGTTAAAAAATAAAGCCCTATCAGCCATCTAAAAAATTTAAGTAATTAAAGTCAATTTTAAACAACACAAGTTGACTTTAAACGAAACGATTTTAGTCACGAACTCAAAGTTTAAGTGTTCTTTTATTTTTCACGTGTTAGTTGTTTTACTAGCATGTTGTCATAGCAATGGGAATACCTTGGGCTTAGGTAATACCGCTAGGGGAGAATGCGTCACGCTATATACATTCCTCGTTTTAGTAAATACTAGCGGCCCGCTCCGGCTTCGCACGTGTATGAAATATGAAGAAATGATTAAAATCGATCCTGTAGTTTTGATTCATTCATTACTGCCCGTAGCCCGCACGCGTTAAATGTAATTATTTACGACATCACATTACAAACCTCAAAAATTGATTATTTTTTTCTCCACTATTTTTATACATATAAACTTTCCTCTTCAATCACTCTATCTATTAAAAAACCGCATCAAAATCCGTTGCGTACTTTTAAAGATTTAAGCATACATATGGACAGAGAAAGCGCCTTTGTTTTATACTATGTTGTGATGTATAAGTTATTTAATAAAGGGAATGTGCGTTGCAAAATATACCTAAATCAAATCGAAGCGATGTTTGTTTCTACAGTCATACGGTATCCTTCTATGGGGAAAGGCGGTGGACATTAATACTATTTTTCCTCTTTGAATAAGGATAATTTGGGCTATTATAATTTAGGAGAGCGAGCCTCTCTAAGAGATGTTTTTAAGGATATAGATTATACCTATATCGACTGTGGTATCACAATATTTTTTATTCTAACCTCGTATATATTAAGAATAATTTAAAGTCTTTTAGCAAAAATAGTGATGTACATTCAGTTAATGTTAGAAAAAAAAATAAGTCAGTTATTCGTTTAAGGAGCTAGGTATTCGCATTTTTAACAAAATTCGAGATTGCTTATTGGAACTACCAATAAAAAAGTTTCAAATCTCATAAAAAATAAACTTATAAATAAAGCATATTATTATTATTCGTTATATTATTAGGAATATTTTTCCGATAAAAATGCCTGGGACTCTTAATATTTTTGGATCTTATTGAAGATTTTTTTTTTTTTTTTTTTTTTTATGTAAGAGGGGGCAAACGGGCAGGAGGCTCACCTGATGTTAAGTGATCACCGCCGCCCATGAACATCTGCAACACCAGAAGGCATGCAGGCGCGTTGCCGACCTTTTAAGGAAAGAATAGGCTCTTTTCTTTGAAGGTTCCTGCAAGTCGTATCGGTTCGGAAAGACCGCCGGCGGAAGTTGGTTCCACAGAGTGGTTGTGCGAGGAAGAAAATGTCTTCTAAATCGCGCTGTTGTGGATTTCCAGACATCGAGGTGGTATGGATGGAACTTAGAGTTTTGTCGCGATGTCCGATGGTGAAATTCTACCGGCGGGATCAATCCAAACAATTCCTCAGAACACTCTCCGTGATATATGCGATAGAAGATGCAGAGTGATCCAACATCTCTACGCAATGCCAAAGGATCAAGCCGATCGGAAAGGGCTTGATCGTCGACAATTCGAGCCGCTCTACGTTGGATGCGGTCAATTGGAAGTAGCTGGTACTGGAAAGCTCCCGCCCAGAGGTGAGAGCAGTACTCCACGTGTGGTCGAATTTGTGCCTTGTAGAGTTTTAGGCGATGAGCCGACGTGAAGTAGTGCCTCGCCTTGCTGAGCACACCAAGCTTTTTAGAGGCCAATTTGACCTTTCCTTCCAACTGACCGCGGAACTGAACGACGCTCGAAATGTCGACACCAAGTATTCCGATACTAGCTGTGGCAGCCAGGGAGTGTTCCCAAAACGAGGAGATACGACAAATGGTGTTTTTTAGCGGTTAACGCGCAAACTTGTGTCTTCTTGGGGTTGAATTGGACTAAATTTAGTCGGCCCCAGTCCGAGACTTTGGTCAATGTAGTCTCGACTTCAGAAACAAGTTTGTTCCGGCACTCAATGACGTTTTCCAGAGAAATATTAGCGCGGCCGGTGTATAAAGCGTCCACAGTGTTGTCATGGCATAGCAATGAATGTTGGAAATTTCCAACATGTCATTGATATGCAGAAGAAACAAAGTAGGGGACAGTACGCAGCCTTGCGGAACACCAGCATTAATGGGTTTTAAGTCAGAGCATGCACCGTCGACAACGACCTTGATGTCTGATCTGCCAAAAAGCTGGTGACCCACTCGCATAATTTCTCAGGAAGCCCATAGGAAGGAAGCTTCGAAAGAAGTGCCTTGTGCCATACCCGATCGAAGGCCTTCGCTATGTCCAGACTGGCCGCTAATGCCTCCCTTGACTCAACTGCTTCCGCCCACCCTATGTGTCAGGTAAACTAGAAGATCACCAGCTGAACGACCACGACGAAAAACGTACTGGCGGTCGCTAATCAACTGGTGCTCCTCTAGATACCGCAGGAGCTGGCAGTTGATAATGGACTCCATTATCTTTGAGAACAAGGAGGTAATGGCAATTGGCCTATAATTGGACGGATCCGAGCGGTTGCCTTTTTAGGGATCGGGTGCACTAAAGCCGTCTTCCATGAGTTCGGGACGACGCCTGATGAGTAGGAGTACCGGAAAAGACGCGTTAAAACCGGCGCCAACTCAGGAGCACATGTCTGCAACACGATCGGGGGATTCCATCAGGCCCACTCGACTTATGAATGTCCAAGGAAAGAAGTGCTCTGCGAATTACACTTTGCCGGAATTTAACCTCCGGCATCGTGGTATCACACCGCTGGATTGCCGGTGGTGACTTTCCTTGGTCATCCACAAAGTCAGAGTTGGACGCGAAGAGAGAGCACAGAAGATCAGCTTTCTTTCGCGGCATGGGCCACCGAATCATCGTCCCTATGCAGAGGTGGAAATGATGGCTTACAGAAATTCCCTAAGACAGACTTGGCGAGGGACCAGAATGCACGTGTACCCGAAGGAAGACGCACCAGTCTCTCGCCAATTCTGCCGATGTGCTCCGACTTTGCTTTTGGCAATAACCCTTTGAAGGACCTGGAGGCAGAGTTGTACTCCTTTCTAAGTGCGCTGGTATTTACATCACGAGACGTCGACGCCTTAGCCCAGGCTTGGTAGCATTCCCGTTTTCGGCGAAACGCCGTTTTACAGGAGCGACCAAACCAAGGCCGAGACTTGCCTCCGATGGGCACTGCAGAAGCCGGAACAAAAGTTCCATGCCCTGAGTATCACATCGGCGACAGAGTTGGCAACGACGTCCGGATCATCCGGCGAGAAGCAAATCTGTCCCCATGGGTAGGACGCAAAGAAAGAACGCATCCCATCCCAGTCTGCCGACCTGTAGTGCCAAACGCGCCGGTAGCCCGCGAAGCGGGTCCGTGCTGGGCGCGAGACCGGCACTGTACTCCGAACAAGGCAGTGGTCCGACGAGCCCAGAGGAGGATCGACGGATACCAGATAGTTGTAAAATTTTATAATAAAGAATACAATTATAAACTACATATATTTGTCGAGTTTCTTGTCGATTCTTCTCGATAGAATCAACCTTCCGAACCGTCGTTAGCTTTTGACTATTCAAAAGTACTTTTTAAAAGTCTACTTGAATAAAAATAATTTTGATTTTGATACAGTATAATAATCCTATCCTAATATTATACATGTGCATGTGAGTTTGATTGTGAAACTTTCACGCCTAAACCACAGAACCTATTATGATGAAATTTTGTTAAGACATAGATGGGACTATGGAGACGGCGATGGCGGTATTTTTGCCGCGAAAACAAAACTTGAAGGTTGTGAAATAGGAGATGAAAATGTGTATGGGAAACCAGTATTTTCTATATCGTCATTTACACGGGCGAAGCTTTAAGAAGAATCTAGTAGTTCTATAAAGAAAATATTGTTTGATTACATTTTTTAAATTATTAATTTATTAATGAGATAGTCCACTCAATTACAATATAAGGTTGTCTAATTTCAATACATAAATGAATATGCAATTCCCGACTTGTGAGTTTAATGATTTATTACAGTAATTTGCGGACATATAAAATGCCTTAATTGCCTACCGAATTGGGAATTACTATAAGCAATGTCGTAATGTAACTTACAAACTTAAAGTAGCGAAGAATAACTTTCCAGAACTTAATAAAGTGTCTGTTTGTAATCACAAAATGCAATTTAATATATTGTAAAAATGGTACTTTTAATAAAATCGTCTCTTTCAATATTTGTCTGTTTTTTGATCTGGTTTATCTCCGAAGCAGTTGGGCTTAATAACGACGGAACGTTCAGTCTTCACAGGCAACTTATTACTTAAATAGTAACGTATACTTTGATTTTTTTATTAAAATAATTTGAGTTGAACGCAATAAAATAAAACTGAAAACAATAATTTGTGTATTACGCGAATAAAGCCGTAGCCATAACTAGTTAATAAATTAAAATAACATATAATAATTATAATACAGATATCAGAGATGTGAAGCTTCGCATCTGGCACGCGGATATGGATGGATATATTTAGACGTATTAATCGGTGACGGATATGGAATATGTAGCCAATTTCAGACCAGCTTCTGCTTAAGTCTGCGTAAAATTTGTGTGTTTTTCAACGGTTTTTACTGTAATTTTCTTAAAACAGCGGGCTTACCATGAACTTTTAGTAAATTCTATTTCGATCCAATTCAATTCAGATTTTATATGGGCATGACTTTTACATAAATAAATGGTACATACAACGACCCCCATTAGGATAATTATATCCTGTGCCCGGGTTTCGGACACATACACAATGACAAGGACAAAAGCACCATCGAACTCGCGACCTGTGGCGCTAAAGTCGGGTTTGCCCTCGTCGCATAACTATCCTAATGGGGCCCCCATTTTCGAGCCCCCATATTGAGTGTGTCGCGTTTATTTATATATTTCGTATCGCATCCAAGTATAATTATTATCAATGTAAAATGATATATTGAGCGCACATTCTTTGCGTTATTATTATATGAATCCCACGGTTTTACTCGCATCTCGAAAGTTGAGTGAAATGTTTTGTTCTTGTCCCATTCAATATTATGATTACTTAGGGTTCCCAAATTATTATTTTTTTTATTAAGATAACTTTAAAAATTGAATATTTTATTTCCCGTTCATATAATTTAATTCAATTAATATTATATATTCAACTATATTTATAGTTATATTTGTACTGTCAAACCGTTGATTCTATTATATTTGACGACGTTGTGGCGCAGCGGTAGCGAACCTGCCTTAAACGTTAAAGGTCCCGGGTTCGATTCCCGCCCGGACCATATGCTTGTATTGATCATGCAGGCATATTTTGTATATTGGTCTGGTCTGGTCTGGGTGTATTTGTCCTTGTCCGTGCATGTGTTTCCGGACACCCGACACAGGATATCTATTATTTTGTTGCATTCTTTATTTGCAACCAATATTACATCAGTATTTACAATTCAATATTAAGTATTGTTAAGAATAATTACATCTGTACAAATCATGGCAAGAATGCTAGCTGTATTTCTACGCTGAATCTAATTATTATAATAAATTTTGTTAAATTATTATTATTTGCTTTAGACCTATCTAATGGTAGGAAAAATTTTAGTTAGGGTGACATATGCAATTATAGTAGGTACAGCAGATTAATTTTTATTTAAAAAAATGGTAAATCTTGAAGGTTTACATCGAGTCTAACATACACACACACATACACACACACACATATAAATGTTCATAGCCCTCTAGAAGTCATCTGAAAATAGAATAATTCAGTAAATTATTGTCATAATTCAATTTAAAGACATTGTAAGTACACCCTTTTACATGTAGATAAACTGTACGTTTCCGTTACTTAATCTTGTATTTAATTGTATTAATATCACAAGGAAATGCGTCATGATATCAACTTCCGTTGTAGGAATAGCATTTATTGACTAAGAAAGTTGTGATTAATGTTAGTTTAAAGAAATGCTTGAGTAAATATATTTTCAAGCTATCAAATGCTCACTCAAGTCTCTGCCAGCGGCTTCTCCCGCGATTTTAATACTTTTATCTTTAATTTATTTATAACTTAATAAATAGTCTGTATCTTTCCTTCTGTTACAGATTGGGTAGATTATTTCGAAAGGGTTGTCTGCCTGCTTTTTAATTGCAATTTAACTCTGCACGTTAATTAACTTAGATAAGTCGTATAGTAACGACAATATGTACGTTGAATAAAATATTTCATTCTTTTTTCATTTTCCGTTATTCAATGCTTTCAGAGTATCTATACAAACTATGCTTTTAACTTAAAACATTTTTTTTAAAAGACTTATCACGTCGGAGCTAATAAAAGGCTAGAAACAAGATATTGCACTAAGCCAGCCGACGCGCATTACTGCACTGCTAATTACATATTCAACTTTACAATAGGCATGCGACTAGCGCCATTGTACAGATTATATAAAAGTAAAAATAACTGGATCAGAAAAGGAATTTGTAAAATTTTTCATCATCAAAAGCGTTTTTTGCTTTAGTGAAAAATGTTTTCATTTAGGAAATTGGTAAATTGTTGATCAAGTGTGTTTGATAAGCATTGAATTAATATTAAGTAACGAGATCAGGTCAAAACAACTTTCGTTTGAGTCTAGAGATTGGCTATCACGTAATAAACATATTTCCTAATCACGTAACATTGATTATGAATAATACAAACTTAGAACCCCTATTCACCTCTTCAGGGGTGGAATTTTAGAAAATTTTTCTTTCAACAGCGTTATTTATTATAAATGAGTTTGGAAAAGGAGTTATTCCTGAAAGCAATTCAATTACATGTATGTGAAGAAATCTATTGTCTCACAGAAAATCGGCGTCAAGTAACAGTATCATTAGGTACTGTTGCGTTTCGTGCGATGAGTGAGAGCGCCGGAGGCCCAAACTCCCACCCTCTCTGTTCCCTTCCTTTATTGCCTTCTCATCGAATCCTGTTCCTTTGGTTGGCAACGCACTTATGACACTTCAAATATTGCAAGCATTCATAGGTTACGGTGACTGCTTACCATCAGGCAGACCGGATGCTTGTTTCCCAACCGTCATGACATAAAAAAAAATTAGCCCTTTATGAAGAAGGCTTAAAGCTACGACACCTAGAATCGGAATAGTGACCATCAACGCGTCTATCTGTCTTGCTCGTTCGGTGACGCCGTCAAGGCCAGTCAGACCAACATCTACCCAATCAGAAAAAAAGAGTTGCAAAAAGTCATGTAATATCCTAAATTTACGCAGGTAAAAGAACAGACCGAAACCAATCTTATAGTCAGGGCGAATTTTGTGTAAGAATAATAATGACCATTTAAACAGTCTGTGTAACTGATACAGAATATTCTAGAATATCTCGTAACTGCAAATATTTGCACTTCCTAGTGCATCTGAAATCAGACACTGGAACATCGATACGGATGAATAGAAAACTAAATATTATCACGCACTCGCACTCAACCCTGCTTTTATCCGTTATGTTGAATTAAGAAAGTCTTAATCTTGCCGTACCCATTCGTTTATAAATTCTCACTGGCTTGTAAACGTGAGTTTGCTTGTCTTTATTATATATTTATTAGTCTCAAGCTTATTTTGTTGTTTCTATATATCAGAGGCTTCTTTTAAATATCTGGAATTGTCTTGTCTGCCTGTCTTTTCTGTTCTCTGTTGATCCAATCGCCACCAAACTTAAGAGAATCAATCTATTGGTTAATCTAAAGATTGCGACGATAACACTGATTATTATAATCGTATCATAATCAGTGTTACCGTTTTGAAATCCTCATGGAATATACACACAACTATTTTTATGTATATACTCGTACACTCATGGACAGATTTAGGGGAACGCAATATCATGAAATAAGTTATTATTTTGTACTAGCCATATATATATATATATGTGGGTTTTTACTGCTAAAATTGGTTATGCAAGCCATTGGAAAGCACACCGATGAGCTGAACAACTTAGCTCATCTTGTTAGTGTCAATGAAGCTGTCGCTATAGCCGAACACGGCTGTGAGGCTATCATCATCATCATATAATCAGTATTTGTAAATTGGAAAAAATAATTTTAATAGAATTTTAGTTACAACTTTCATTTGTTTTTTTACTATCTGTTCATTTCTTGGATACGTAGTGTATGTAATTTTGCAAGTTTTTGAAGTTTTTACCAAAATTAACTTATTTTTGTTTTTTTTTGGCATCACATTGAAATTATTGAGTGAACCTTAATTGAAAATGGTTACACTTACAATGAAGTGGCTCAAATATTACGAGTTTCCAAGTCTGTGATTTTAATTTTAATAACCGACTTAATTATAAGTATTACATACACACCGTCTACCGCTTCTACATAACATCATTTTGTAATCATTTTACTAATAGATTACTTAAAAGCAATCATAAAAGAGCTGTTAAAATTGAATTAATACATCAATTTTCTAAGAAGCGTACCTGTTTCCTTCTCGCGTAAGATCAAATTATTTTTATCATCACAATGACTCATACCGCCATTGCAACTTAAACCAGTTTTATTTTGATTTTTACAAAAGATACAAAACGCTTAAATAAAAAGTGTTGAAATAAGGAAAATATTAAAAATTTCGGTTCAAAATGTGATAAGCTAAAAATAGTTTATATATAAGTGTATACAACTAAAAATTTAAATGTTAGTTACATTGAATTTGAGCGTAAATAACATCAAAATTTCATGTTATGTTGTGGCGTTGTGGGTAGCAAGTCTGCTTTTAGCCTCGACGGTTGTGAGGTCGATTCCCGCTCGGACAGATGTTTGCATTGATCTTACAAATATCTGTTTCGGTCTGGGCGTTTGTCCTTGTGGGTCTCCCAATCGTGCCTTGGAGAGCATGTAAAGCTGTCGGTCTCGGTTCTTATCATATAACATCTGATAATAATCGTTAACACTTAATAAGTGAATTGCTCTTATCCAATGAGTTACTGGCTCGCGCTTACCGTTATGGAGGTCAGATGGCAATCGCTCTGTGTAAAAACCAGTAAAGTCCGGACAAGAGAAATAGAGAAGACCCTGGGTAAATACTCGTTTAGAACCGGGTATGATGGAAGGAAGATGTTATTTTGTATAAAATAAAAAAAAAAATACAAAATTAAATAATAAATTATTACCCAGCGTTAGGTAATAATCTCGATGCACTTAGCGAACACCTGTGTTTGCTTTTTATAAGTGATTGATGCTTCAGTAAATATTATACTAACTGCAATTTTATAGTTCAAACATGGGCTGGGATTGCAATAATGGTTGATTGATTTATAATGTTTATTCATAATTTTTCACCGCAACCTATGGACGTTGGCAATACTTGAAATATCACATGTGCGTTGCCAACTCGAGGAACAAGAAGGATGGGATGAGAAGGGAAAAAAGGATATAGAGGTGTGGGAGATTGGGCCTCCGGCGCTCTCACTCATTGCACGTAAAACAACATTACAGTTACTTTGCACCTATTTTCTGTGAGACGGTACTTCCGCGGTCGAGCCGGCCCATTTGTGGTGAGAGAAGAATGGCTCTGAAAGAAAGAGTACTGTTGCGATGAGTGAGAGTGCCGGAGCCTGAATCTTCCAGTCCCTCTGTTTCCTTCTTTTTTCCCCTTTTTATTCCTCTTGGCAATGCGCATGTAATACTACAAGTATCAAGCGGACCGTATGCTTGTTTGCCAACCGTCATGAAATAAAAAAATATATTTGTCAAGGATCTGCTTATTACTCTACGCTATAACAGTTTAATATGTAACAGGGAGATAGACATCTGACTTCCGGAACCGTTTACGGGCGAATCATTTAATGATTGCATTACTGTTAATTGCCTTTTAAGGGTTAAGTTGATTACTATCAGACGTCTCTTAATAATAAACGGGAATTAAAGTTTAATATAGCGTATAAAAAATTAATTTCTCGCAACACATCTTATTAAACTAGTATTCTGGTTTACTTATTAACAGCCACACCAGTGTGATATTTCAAGTTAAGCTGACAAAAATATTTTTTGATATCACTCTTCATAAATTTTCGGAATGAATATAGCGCATGTCGTAAGTGCAGCTTTTAGCCAGGAGGCGGCAAAATCTTAATTAATTTATATTCGCGCATTTCTCAGTATTTAGCAAGGTCCAGAGGGCGCTGAGACTCCCCTCCCCTGCACCTACCTATCTACGCCCATGACTCAAATTCTTGAAAGATTACTAAAGCGAATTTGTCTTAAAAATATCTTCTTCGTCCTAGCATTATTCCCGGTATTTTATTTTACCCAGGGTCTGCTTATTACTCTTATCCGGATTTGACGGGTTACTAGTTTTTACACAGAGCGATTGCGATCTGACCTCCGCAAACCTAAGGGCGAACCAGTAACTCATTGGATAAGAGCAATTTACTTATCAAGAGTTAACGATTATCAGATGTTTTGTGATAACAACCGGGACCGACAGTTTAACGTGCTCTCCGAGGCACGATGGGGAGACCCGCAGACAAACGACCCCAGACCTAGACAGAAATTTAACAAACATCTGCCCGAGCGGGAATCGAACTCGCAACCGTCGAGACTAAAGGCAGACACGCTACCCACAACGCCACAACGGTGTATTTGTCTTAAAAATGCAATATTAAAAAGTAAATCGCCCTAAAATAGGTTTATTCCGAAAATATCGACTGTAATATATAACCTGTATGACTGTACTGTACTGAATATATAACCTGTATGGTCAATACAAACATAGACTGCTCCAAACGGGAATCGAATCAGTGACTTGTGGCGCTTTTGGCAGGTACGCTACCTCTGCGTCACAATGTCGACATTACAATATAACATTAAAAAAATATATCACATAGCTATTAAAGTTTTCATAAAAGAAAACATACCGAAAAGCTATAACAGAAAATACATATTAAAATGTATGTTACCGTATTATAATATATTAAGTATAAAATATAATCTTTGCCATAAACTCCAATACCAATATGCATAGGCCTAGAGTTTAATAGATAAGACTAAAAATAGCTTCCAATACATATTACCTCCTCGTCTCCAATATAAAAATACAAGTCCGTATCTGTGACGGCCCTTATAATAAATTAGGCGGAAAACGTGCGTCTGAGGATAATGGCATGATAGTATTACAACTTAAACTAGACTTAAGCGTGTAGGGAATAAAGAATATAATCCTGTGAGTCTACGTTAAGGTATTGTCCAAGGAACGATAGTTGCGAGTCTAGCTCGTTTGGTACGACAATTGTAAGCGATAAAAGCATGCGTTCAGACCAGACTGTTTTATGTACAGGGCCGGAGTTAGGCTCATAGAGTTATAGCGTCTAGTATAATATCGTATTACCGACAGAAAGAAAAAATTCTTAAAAAAATTCAAAATTTCTTCAGCGATTTAGTATGTAGGTATGTATATTTTTTTGATTTTGATTCATTCTTATTTTAAATATATAAATAAATAAACTCTGCACACTCAACGGCCCCCATTAGGATAGTAATATCCTGTGTCGGGGTTCCGGAAACATTCACAATGACAAGGACAAATACACCCAGACCGGAAAATATGCTTGCATAGTCAATACAAACATATTATGCTCCGAGCGGGAATCGAACCCGCAACCTGTGGCGTTTTAGGCAGGTACGCTACCGCTGCGCCACAACGTCGTCAAATATATATATTTATGTTGATTTTGTTTTTCTTAAAATACTTTTTCACGCTATCTCCAGCATACATATGAAACTCAGAGCTGATCCGCCCCTCTTTATATAAATTATTCTTTATATATTAAATATTAATTAATAGATATTAATAGATATAGAGCAAACCGCGTTCATATTTTTTTACTACGATATGTCATTCTTTTTATATAAATTAATAATAATAATTACACTTACACAATAATGCTATAGATTTATAAGAAAAATAAATATTTATTTTAAATAAACTGCAGTGTGCTCTAGCATTATGTCATTACAATGTGAAATATCCTACATGTCTATGGCATATCCTCACATGTGGCACAAGCGATTCCTTTTTACCGTATCCGGGCTGCGATGATAAAAGGATTCAAAAATAACCCGAGGCAACGTTTTACGATTATGACTTCACTATTATGTATTTAAAAAAGGACAGTTTTTATTATTTATGACCACAGTGCCAGATTAAATTAGGCACAATACTTTCGGACTAAGTACGGTAACAAGGTAAGTAAATAAAAAAAAAGAAAAGCTAAAGAAGATGTCGAAACTCGAAATTCGAACTCAATAATTTAGCCATACAACCATAGACTAAATATATACCTACTATAGCCAGGACCTTACATGCGGCTAAAATGTCAAAGACGCACAGGTTCTACTTACGTAAATTCAACGTCAACGCAACGAAACGAAGCAAGTCACAAACTTGCAATAAAATAAATGCATAAAGTGACTAACTTAAGTTCTTCGACGGTGTTAAGGCCAGTAGGCCCAACAGCAATACACATAAAAAAACCTAAGTTGCGTTGATGTTGAATTTAAGAAGGGGAACCAGCGACTCTGGAAGTGCCTGTCTATAGTATAAATTAAGTCAATGCAATCAACATATTTTATCTTTAGCAAACTACATTTTTCTTTGTTTCACTTGGGAAAAAGTAAATTCAATCTAGAGATGAAATCTGATTTCATCCTACGCGTCGCTGCTTAACTAAACTATATAAGAAATACACTAAAAATTCTAAAAAAGGTTGATATTGTATGAATGTTAGATACGTATTTTATCTGTAATTTTAATAATAGTATCGTTATTATAAAACAGATATGACCTTTACCTTTTCAAAATGAAACCTTCCAAGAATAAGTTAGGTGATAATCAAGCAACACGCGGTAAAGACGACTGTAGATTGTAAAAGAAGCCATAATATACATATGTATAATATATAATTTTTATTTTCTAAGTCATTGTAATCTTTTTCAATGATTCTTTACATAAGACGTGACGACAATTGGGTATGGCATGATTTTTTTTATTATTTTTGTTTATTTTTATTTTTTTTACTTTCAGGAGCTGGCTGTTACGAGATTTTTTTGCCGCGAGTTTTTTAAGTTTTCTTCATGGTAGCCACTTGTAAGTTTTTTGTTTTTTTCTGCTTTTATTTTTGTTTTACAAATATTTATTTATTGATATTGAATATTAATCTTAAACGCTTTCCATTAATCGATATTACTAATTTACCGTTTCATTTATATGTGAATATTTTTTTAATACTAAAGAATATAATAAATATTCTTAGGAGCGTTTAATAAGTTATAAAAATAACATATTTTCCATGTTCATTTACTTACTCTCTCTACTAATTGTTTTTTTGAATATTATATACTATATTTTACATAAACAACATTATACATAATCATAATGAACGGGATTTTCTATTATTGTGTATGAAAAACGTCTAGATGTTACCCTTGATCTTTTTGATTGTTTGATTTTCTTAAGAAATTCAGGAGATTCCGGCTACTACTCTCTAATTACAAATGGAATTACCTGGAATATTTAATATTTGTTAAGGTTTACTGCGTAGTTTCGTTCAAAAACAGGTCCTAATGAGTAAATACTATTAGGTATTAATGTCAAAATGTGTATGTAGATTTTTTGTGAGATGTTCGTCACTTCGATTAGGGCGTAGACAAATAAAAAATATAGATGGAGCAATAACTTCAAAATCTTTGAAATGTGTTTTTAACTTTTTATGTCATTGTAGAAAAAAATTGATATGTTGACTGGAAACTGCGATGTTGCCAAGCTTACATATAATTTCTTTTACTCGTACTGGTGCTTCGAAATAAACAAATAATATTTCGCTTGAATCCTTACTAATATTATAAATACAAAAGTAACTCTGTCAAAACTACTGAACCGATTTAAGTGAAATTTGGTACACAGATAGTCTACAGCCTGAGAAAGGAAATAGGCTACTTTTGAATGAAAAGTTGTATGGAAATATCGTCATTCTTAGAGCTAGAAGCTTGAAACTTATTTTTAGGCTGTTGATTTGATATAATTAAACATTTCACAGTTCAGACATTCAAAGTTTCAAAATTTGTATTTGAAATCGTTATTCACGCGGGGAGCTGCTGGCAGAATCAAGTAATGTTATAAGAGCGGCAACTTGATATAACTCCGTCTATGTCCTTCGTGTGTCCGACAATTGGATAGCGATTGTCGTCAAAATTGGGATTTACTAACTCATTGTTATTTTTAGTTTCAATTAACTTTATTATTGTAATGAATGCAACCTTGTAAGTCAATGGCGCGTGTCGTATCAGTTATAATAACTGGTTTTCCATTATGGTGTCGTTGTTATCGCCGAAGATTCGCATAAAACATGAGCGAAAGGAAGCATTATGTTACGTGCGAGGAAATCATTTTCCATACAATATCACGACTTTCGTTAACGGATTGTTTATCTTGTTAAAATAATAATATAATAGTGCCGATCCGTATATAAGTTGTAGATTTGATTTGATTAAATAAGTATTTTTTTTTAAATTTTTTATGTATAAGAGAGGGCGAAAGGGCAGGAGACTCACCTGATGTTAAGTGATCACCACCGCCCATGAACATCTGCAACACCAGAAGGCATGCAGGTGCGTTGCCGACCTTTACGAACGAATACGCTCTTCTCTTAAAGGTTCTTCAGTAGTATCGGTTCGGAAAGACCGCCGAATATTAGCAATCCTTTTTTCAGGCATTACTAATATTATTATTGCTCCTCTAAATGAGCGTGTAACTTGCGCTAGAAAAGATGGTCTCATAAGTGGACGCAAATAAGCAATACCATGTCAACCCACACGAATGTCATTTCGAGAAAAAGGCGTTTGAAAATTTTGAGCAACTTTCTTTTTTATGATTTTTTTTTGTATTGGTCAAGTTCTTGGCAATTTCAGATTTATGTAGGTTATTTTACTTATTTTCACAAAAAATAAGTATACAAAGCTGCATATTTCGTATATAATATAACCCAAAACGTTTAACATAATACATAAATTGCATGATTAAAAATGGCTTTTTAGAAGTTTTAAAGTTTAAAACCCTACAAATATTAAAGAAAAATGTTCTTCAGCCGTTTACCAACACTTCTGCATATATAACTCAGTTTTTTCAATTTTGTGGGTTGACATGATATTGCTTATTTGCGTCCAAGTACTAACTATAATTATTATATATTATAAGTAACTATAATTATGTAATATAGTTACTTATAATATAATTATATATTATAAGTAACTATATTACGAGAAATTACTCAGAATTTGAACCAACAGGGACGTGAATCCAATTTGAACTTATTTTCCGCTAGCACGGTCGTTTATTCTAAAAACGAAAAACATTTTCTAGAAAATTGTGTTCAGTTATACCTAACTAAAGCTAATCTAAAACCGAGTAAGTTAATAACCTTTTAGGGGGTCTTATTTCTTTAAAAAAATATATTGTTATAAAACTTGGCTATTTCATTTTTCTCTCTTGTGATCATAGACTTAGTATACACTGGTGGTAGGTCTTTTGTTGCAAGAGGCCGGCTAGGTAGGTACCACCGCAGTGTCAAATATTGTGCCGCCAAATAGTAGTGCTTAGGCATTACTGTGTTCCGGTACGAAGGGCACTGTACGCTAGTAAAATTACTGGGCGGACGAGATTTAAGAACTAATATCTCGAGGTTGGCAACTCGCGAGTAGCACCTACTAATGGTACTGCAAGCGCTCATAGGCTACGGCAACCACTTACCATCAAGTGGGCCGTATGCTTGTTTGCCAACTTCTAACATAAAAAATATATATATATATACTATGGATATTAGACTAGTCCTTCCATAAACTAATTCGTTGACAATTGGTGTCAACGTAGCGAAGTTGTTCCCACGTTGACTTGATTCGGTTATGTTATAAGCTTGTGACTGACTTCATATGTAAGGGCACCGGTGAGTCTGCAATTTTGTGAATCAAAAGACCGGTCCGTAGTATATAGTCTATACTTTTGTGATTAGGATTATTTAAAGTATATCAGATTTCAGTTTAAGAATCAAAGTATTGAAAATAGTAAATTACGCACCTAGGGAAAAAAGTAGGGCATCCTTACCCGCGGATTATTGTCACGACAATCGCGGGTGGCAATATCCTACTTTTCTTTCGTGGTGCGTATACGACATTTTTGCTTGCGATGTAAAGTTTGCTCTTAGTCTCTAGCCTTGAAGCTCATAGCCGGTACCCACCACCACCCACTGATCAGTAAACGATCGGTAGGTTAAGCAACTTTAGGCGCGGTCAGTCACTAGATGGGTGTTCGCATAGTGGTATTTCGAATGAGCGTCTCCGTGCTTCAGAGGGCACGTAAAAAGTCGGCCCCTGCTGTTGACAATTTGGCAACAGTCGAAAGGTCAAGTCAGAGGCCTACGGGCGACCTGAACAACTCTGACACTAGGTTGGCCACTAACCACTCGTTAAGATGAAAAAGAATTCCCTACGAGGGATAAACATACGGCTGCTAGATTACCGAGAGGAAAAATAAGTTAATTAGTATAATTTTGCCGGGAGAGAATCGGGCACTTTTGTCCCTCGTACCAGGGACTAAAAGCGTACTTTTCATCAAGGTAAGAAAAAAAAAGATTTTGTTGCGAAAACCGCACAAAATTAATGAGGTAAGCAAATATTTTTTGCGGTAACAAACAGTATGTGACAAAATGTAAAATCATTACAAACGTAACGATAAAATCATTATGTGGCAACTTTAATGTATCTAATGTAAACAAAGAAGATGTGTGATTAAGTTTAAAGATACTTTTTTCCAGCAGGTTAAGAGACAAAGTACAATACCATAGTATATATATATAGTGACACGGCTGGGTTTCAGTACTCGGATCCCCAAATCGGTGACGCTGTCAAGGCCAGTAGGGCCAACAGCAATACACATTCGAAAAAGGAAAACAAATATATATATCTAAGACAGTTGGACACCGTTGTGCCGTGTTAGTAATCTGCCTATAGCCGTGACGGTTGCGGGTACTATTCCCGCTCCGGTGAATCTGAAATATGTATGATGTATTTATACTTCTGGACATGAATTTAGACCTCAGTATGTTCAATCAGAATAATATACCAGTTTTAACTACATCAAGGACAGCCACGCCCACACCTTGACCGTTTGAATTAGGACAGAACACGCGGTGCAGGTAATACGACTTAGAAGCTTCCTATAAATATTACAAACGCAAAAGTTTATATATTACTAACGACCCCGGCAGATTTTGTCTTGCCACGAAAATGAAAAAAAATGTAAGACCTGATAGCAGCGCCCCATACTGGGTTCAATTGTTAATCTAAACCATTCTCGACTCACACAAAAAAAATCATCAAAATCCGTCCAGCCGTTTAGGAAGAATTCAGTGACATACACACACACAGTATATAAAGGTATTCAGTATATCTTCTTCTTCCTTGCATTATTCCCGGTATTATATTTACCCAGGGTCTGCTTATTACTGTTATCCGGATATGTCGGGTTACTAGTTTCTACACAGAGCGATTGCCATCTAACCTCCGAAACCTTAATGGCGAACGGGTTACACATTAGATAAGAGCACTTTACTTCTCAAGAGCTATTCATCAGATGCTATGAAAACAACCGGAATCGAAAGCTTAACGTAACTCCGATGACAAACATCAGTTACGAGCGGGAATCGAACCCGCGACCGTCGAAGCTTAAAGTGGGTTCACTACCATCACGCCACAACGTCTAGTTATGATGTATAAGTCTAATGATTCCGAGAGGCGGTTGCCTTGACAACGGCCTCGACGATACTTTTTAAGAGAAAATCGAAGGTCGTATGAGCTTTGATATCGCAGCCACGATGTATAATTCTTAGAAAGGAAACCTTTTACGGTAATAATAAATATATTTTCTGCGATTTTACGGGGAAACGTCTTTCTTTTTTCATCGAATGTAGAATAAATAAACCTTATTATGTATGGAATAATAAATAAGCTTTTTAGGGTTCCTTACCCAATGGGTGCGGTGGTACGGAACCCTATTACTAAGTCTTCGCTATTCGTCCGTCCGTCTTTACGTTGGGCAACGAGCTGTAACTGACGATGCGTAATAGGTACGGTAGAAACTGTCACAGAATATGTACTATATACTAAACATTAAGCTATTAAGAGCTTGATATTTTTATTCTATGGTTGTGTGGAGGTAGTAAGGTACCATCGCAGTGTCAATTATTCTACCGTAAAACAGTATGCTACGTTTTGGTTTGGTTCACTGTAGCTAGTGATATAACTGGGCGAAGGAGATTCAAGAACCAATATCTTGAGTTGGCAACGCGTGAGTGGCACCTACTAATGTATGTATGTTGCAAGCGATCAAAGGTTACGACAACCACTTACCATCATCATCAGGTGGGTCCTAAACTTTCCTACTTACTCACGTAAAACAATAATAAGTAAGAAACAGCAATAACGATACTATTTACTTTGCAATAACAAAGAGATGTATTATGATAATCAACCGACTTCAAAAAATGAGGAGGTTCTCAATTCGAAAGTATTTTTTAATGTAAATCTTAAATTTGCATTAAGTACGTTTATTAAATTCGTAACTAAAAAGTATAAAATAAAGTAACTTTTTGATAAAAATACCGACTTCAAAACTAAAAAGCAAAAAATAAAAATAAGATTTTCTACAGAATGACAACGTTTTGGCGTTGTGGGTAGCGAGTCCGCCTTTAGTCTCGACGGTTGCGGGTTCGATTCCCGCTCGGGCAGATGTTTGTTAAAATATCTGTCTCGGTCTGGGCGTTTGTCCGTCTGGGTCTTCCCACCGTGCCTCGGAGAACACGTTAAGCTGTCGGTCCCGGTTATTACCAATAACATCTGATAATAATCGTTAACTCTTGATAAGTAAATTGCTCTTATCCAATGAGTTACTGGTTCGCCCTTAGGGTTGCGGAGGTCAGATGGCAATCGCTCTGTGTAAAAACTAGTAACCTGTCAAATATACCGTATAAGACTAATAAGCAGACCCTGGGTACATAAAAATACCGGGAATAATGCTAGGATGAATAATTTTCTACAGAATATTTTCTTCAGAAATCAGGCCCTGTGTACCGACATTTTACTTAGCACCGACTTCAGTTTTAAAGTTGGTATTTTTTTCTAAAAATATTTTTTTATCCTAAAACTAAATCGGTATGTAACATATACCTTTTTATAGATATTTGTAAGTCAAACGTTGTCGCTCGTACTTAAAACATACATACAACATACATACATACATTTTGAACATTAATTATGTCCGTGTGGATTTCAAACGTTGAACTTTAAATGTTTGTACCCTTTACATTATTGCTAAGGTCATCTTGATTTCTATAAATAATTAAATAATTAGTTGCTGGACTTTAGTAAGGCGATATTTTCAATCTTTTTTAACGATATTATATCCTTGTTGTTTATCACAAAGGTTCTCGGCAATTGTATTGTAGCGGATCATGTATCAATGCTTGTGGCGTCCCAAAAAGAGTTTACAAAAGGAAAGGGGTCACGCTCCCAGATCCCAGGGATTAGATGTCAGTCTGATCTTAGCCGTCATCTCTACAAATTCCTCGGAAGAATATAGTTTTTAACATTTACAATAAAATTTAAAAAGCAAAAGAGACCAAAAGGACGACCCAGAAAACGATGGAAAGGTTGCGTTGAAGAAGACCTGAGAGCAATAGGCAGATGGACAGCTTGGAGGACAAAGACGACGACTTTGTGGCGCAGCGGAAGCGAACCTGCCTTAAACGCCACAGGTCGCGCGTTCGGTTCCCGCTCGGAGCATAATATGTTTGTATTTTTTTTTATGTTAGAAGTTGGCAAACAAGCATACGGCCCACCTGATGGTAAGTGGTTGCCGTAGCCTATGAGCGCTTGCAGCACCATTAGTAGGTGCAACTCACGCGTTGCCAACCTCGAGATATTAGTTCTTAAATCTCGTTCGCCCAGTAATTTCACTAGCGTACAATGCCCTTCAAACCGGAACACAGTAATGCCTAAGCACTACTATTTGGCGGCAGAATATTGGACACTGCGGTGGTACCTACCTAGCCGGCCTCTTGCAACAAAAGACCTACCACCAGTGTGACTGATTGCACTGATGGAATAATCTCTGTTGTGACAGAGGTTATCACAACAGCGAGCGATGGGGTCGTCACATCCCGACGTATTGAACATGCAAGCATATTTTCCGGTCTGGGTGTATTTGTCCTTGTCATTGTGAATGTTTCCGGGCCCCGACACAGGATATTAGTATCCTAATGGGGGCCGTTGAGTGTGCAACGTTTGTTATTTATTTATAAAGGCGAGAGACAGAGCGAAGTGGCGAACCATCGTGGAGGAGGCCAAGACCCACAAAGGGTTGTAGCGCCATAGGAAGAAGAAGAAGAAGAATAAAATTTAAAATGAAAAAAAATATATATGAAGTACATATTATACCTATTTTTATGTAAAAATTATATTCATTTCTCTTTTTGTTACTACCTTATTTCTAATACACTGTGTTTGTGTTCATTGCATGCGTGTGTCTGTGTGTTAGTTGTTTATAACTAACACATATACACACACATTTACACATTTTGATGTTCAAACAATTATGTTTACTTTTTAGAATTTAGTCTCTGTCTATACGTTGATATTTATACCAAAAAGATATGATTTTTTAGCATATTATGAAGATCTACTTATAAAGTTATAATTAATATGCTTTAATATTTAGAGAATCAATATTTTTGTCGTCTTGCTACTTGAATAAATTAAATCATCAAGATAGAAACTGTAAAGCTAAAATAAAGACGCTCCCACACATATAATAATTGCTCTTTTTTGTAATATTAAATTACACATCCCACGGCCAAAGTTTCTCATGTTTTGTATATTAAATGTCATTCAATTATGTTTTGTGCTCTGATTGTTGTTATGTAGTATTCCTTTAGATCTAACGGTTTTGATACTTGATTATAGCTTGTTATTATTATGAGTTTGCACTGACGAAACATAGGTATACATAATAATTATCAGTAACCTGCTTACTAAATTTCGAAAATTAGCGTTAAGACCTACTTGTACTTACATACTTATAATGAATGCTTGAAATTTATGAAGTGATGTACAATAACATTTATTCATCACACATCTATCATCTATCATCAATAGAGTGCTTTATGATAATGCCACAGATTGTAACATTTTTCCGTGATAATTGTTTAGGCGTCGGGATGTGACGACCCCATCGCCCGCTGTTGGGATTATTCCACCAGTGCAATCAGTCACACTGGTAGGTCTTTTGTTGCAAGAGGCCGGCTAGGTGGTACCACCGCAGCGTCCAATATTCTACCGCCAAATAGTAGTGCTTAGGCACTACTGTGTTCCGGTTTGAAGGGCATTGTACGCTAGTGAAATTACTGGGCGAACGAGATTTAAGAACTAATATCTCGAGGTTGGCAATGCGCGAGTGGCACCTACTAATGGTGCTGCAAGCGCTCATAGGCTGCGGCAGCCACTTACCATCAAGTGGGCCGTATGCTTGTTTGCCAACTTCTAACATAAAAAAAAATCCACATAATACATTTTGTGGGATAATCTTGCCCACGATGTAGCGCGATAAATAGAAAAGATCGTCACAATACCACATAATGCTATAGAAAGTTACAGCGACATCTACATGGCATACGATACAACGATATTGACGAAGAAGATCGTCATAATCCTGAATCGCGCTATCATAGTTTTCAACGTTAATAAGTATATATAACTCCCCAACGTAATCCGTTTGGCTTCGGCCCGCTAGGCAGTATCACCTGCCTGATTAGAGGATCCTCCTTTGTATTGGGATGGGATACGTCGTACCCTCCAAAAATGATATATGAGGCTAAATTTCATTAAAATCCATTCAGTCGTTTTTGCTTTATTGAGTATCAAAACATCAAAACTTTCACACTTATTATATTATCGATAGGATTATTGTGTAAAAGGTAAAAGGTACAAGATACCTTCGAATTAATTTTATTGGTTCTTTGTTCACGGTCATAAAATCTAGGTAACATGTTATACGAGCTTTATTACGAGTAGGTACTAGACTACGAAGATCAGACTTTTAGGAATCGGAATCAAACCTTAATTATATACTTACATTGTATGTTATGTGCTAGGGATACAAAAAGGAAAGGAAGAATGGAAAATAAAAAGCACGAGCAATTGTATTGGTTAGTGGCGATGGGTCCCTCCGATACTCAGATTTATCGAAAGCAATAATATGAATACTGCTGCAGCGATTCCGTATGTATTATCAACAAAACCTTCCTCATTAATAACTCTGTTTATTGGTGAAAACTGCATGGAAATCCGTTCAGTAGTCAAGGTTTTGAGTTTATCGAGAACAGACAGACAAATCGAAGCGGCGGAGGATTTTGTTTAATAATATGTAGTGAAGCTATCTTTACAAATTAAACCAAGACTTGTATCCTATCACTTAAATTATTACTTAATTTAAACTCACGTATATAACGGAATATTAAATCTATTTCTGTAGACCAGTCTAAGCCCTAAGGACATATAATTTATGAAGCAGGCCAGCCGTGTCAAGGATTCAACAATGTTCTAGTTTCTGCTACCGGTTACAACCGGATTAACCGGTTTTAAGAATAATGATATTATGTTATACCCTCCGGATCATATTCAAAAGACGATCCTTTGTAGTGCGGATCAAATTTTGTCTTCGGACACACTGCGTGGATTTCTTGAACTGTGAGGTTTGTAGATATTTATTATCTCATTATTTGATTATTGCTTAAGTCTACAAGCGAGAATAATGTTAGTTTTTGTTCCTATTTATTTATTTATTATAGGTAGGTATAGGTATAGGTAGGTTTATTTAGGTAGATACAACCGCAGGGTCAGTAACCCAACCGTAAAGCTGCTGTTTTGATCTGAAAAACATTAGCTAGAGAAATTTCTGGGAAATGGTGATTTATGAACTAATATCACGAGGTTGGCAACGCGTGTGAAACGTACAAAGGTGTTGCAAGCTCTCATAGGCTACGACAATCGTTTACCACCAGGTGGTTCATATGCTTGCCAACTTAGGCACATAGAAAAATGTAACAATCGTCCAAAAGTGGGACTGATTAATCAATAAATAGTAATTGAAAGTTTTCCTAACTTTTGTTAACAAAAATCAAAACAATAAAGAACAAGAAAGAAGTCTCAGCGGGCGTCTCCAAAGTTGGCAAAAATACGGTTAAGTGGATAAGTTAGTCACATCGGCGGAGTTTGAACAAACCGAAAGTTTGCGTGGTGTATAATAAGTACATATATATCTCAATAAGTTTCGCTCTCAAGAATAAAATTAATGCTTTTTAATAATTATTAATTGTATTAATGGCAGACATAATTTGTCCAAATACGAAATGAGTAGTTCTGTAGAAGAACGAAAGTCACCAAATATTACTCATTATTTTTAATGGAAGTGGGAATGGTCGTGGGACTCAGCTCTTGGGTTCTAAAGGTGTCAGAAAGGTGTACACAACGTGCCACTGAAACGGAACAAGACAATTTTCCCAAACCCTGCTGTGCAGAATAGGCAACCCTCGCGGGCGGTCAAAATTTTGAAACAAAAAAAAATGTTTGAGACCAAGAAGAAATTTAGACCTTACAATCCTTTCTTCGTGATAAACTGTTAACCTTTCGGGCAAAGTCACGGGCGAAACATATTTATAGACTTCTGAATAAAGTGGAACTATGTATAACACAGTCCACATATCTTTTTTTTTTTTTTTTTTTTTTTTTTTTTATGTAAGAGGGGGCAAACGGGCAGGAGGCTTACCTGATGTTAAGCAATCACCGCCGCCCATGAACATCTGCAACACCAGAAGGCATGCAGGCGCGTTGCCGACCTTTAAGGAAAGAATACGCTCTTCTCTTGAAGGTTCCCAAGTCGTATCGGTTCGGGAAGACCGCCGGCGGAAGTTGATTCCACAGAGTGGTTGTGCGAGGAAGAAAATGTCTTCTAAATCGCGCTGTTGTGGATTTCCAGACATCGAGGTGGTAGGGATGGAATTTAGAATTTTGTCGCGATGTCCGATGGTGAAATTCAGCCGGCGGGATCAATCCAAACAATTCCTCAGAACATTCCCAGTGATATATGCGATAGAAGATGCAGAGTGATCCGACATCTCTACGCAATGCCAATATATTATTTAAATGTTAATTAATTAATTATTTTTAATATCTCATTTAAATGTTGGTTAGCATTTGTAGAGTAGCTTTGAGCTTTGTAGCAATTACGTATCCATCAATTACATTTACGTTTCAAATTAAATAAAATTATTAATGTTACTTTATACTAGCAATTAGGGCGGTGAGTACTCGTGCTTTCCTGCAGTAATTTTGACCTATTAGAGATATCACAATTATTAAGAGAAACTAGATACCCATCTTTAAATCCCTTGGGTTTGGTAATTTTTATTCAATAAAGAGATCTCTCTGAAAGGACGGCTTATGACATTGGACCCGGGAGGTTAAAATCTTAATTTAGAGCCCGGGTTTAATAAAACGGATATTTATTTAGATGCTTATTAGTTGAATAGTTAAATTATAGCCGTGTAAATATTGAATTACATATATTATATATTACATATTAGGTAATATATAAAATTCTCGTGTCACAATGTTCGTTCCCATACTCCTCCGAAATGGGCTTATATATTATATATTATATATTATATATTATATATTATATATTATATATTATATATTATATATTATATATTATATATTATATATTATATATTATATATTATATATTATATATTATATATTATATATTATATATTATATATTATATATTATATATTAGATATTAGATATTAAATATTATATATTATATATTGTATATAATATAAATTAACTCTCTCATTTGAAAACTTACAGCTCTAAATTTGAATCTGCGTCATTCGGTTATTGTTTTCTATCCACTGGACTATATTTGGCATATTATTATATTTACCATTTAGAATTGGATTGGATTGATTTTGTATGGCTATAAGAGTTAATGGTAAGCCCGCTGGAAACACGTGTTATCCCATTTGCGATTGTCGAGTTTACGATCCGGCACGTTTCGCTTTGATCTAACCGTGGCGTCATTGTTTCAGGAAAATACATGAACAGTAAGAAATGTTCAATTTGCTTTCATAATCTCCGTGTACGCTTTTACATTTTACAAGTGATTGCAGCTTCGTACGCTAGACTATTGATCCTTTTTTCACTTATGAAAGTTTAATTTAAAATTTTGAGCAGTTCTCTCGTGCTTTTTTACGTACTTTTTTAGACTTTACGAGTTACTCGTTGATTAAATTCGGCCTGGGTCTAGGGTTGCCAAATATTTTTGAGTAAAATAAAGTATCTTTCGCAGACCGACCGACACAGGATATCCTAATGGGGGCCGTATTTATCTTTCTTAGTAAACAAAATAATTGTAATTAATACATGTGACTTGACACCGTCGTGGCATTGTGGGTAGCGAGTCTGCCTTAAGCCTCGACGGTTGCGGGTTCGATTCCCGCTCGGAGCAGATGTTTGTATTATTCGCACAGGCATGTTTTCCGGTCTGGTTGTGTTTGTCCTTGTCATTGTGAATGTTTCCGGACCCCCGACACAGAATATAATTATCCTAATGAGGGCCGTTGAGTGTGTAGGCGTTTATTTATTATTTATTATTTATTTATTTTGTATATGTTGTTGTTAATTTTAGTAACATAACGTGAGAATAATAAAGTATTGTCAGAATTGTAGTTTTTACAGTTGTAAATATGACTATTTGACATGTTACAAGAAAATCTAAATAATCTTTTTGTGTTGTGTTTCCGGACGAATTCTATAAATATATATTTACTCAAAAAATTGATTATTTTTAAAAAGTAAAGTTGGCCCTCCTATTTTTTTTTTTTATGTTAGAAGTTGGCAAACAAGCATACGGCCCACCTGATGGTAAGTGGCTGCCGTAGCCTATGAGCGCTTGCAGCACCATTAGTAGGTGCCACTCGCGCGTTGCCAACCTCGAGATATTAGTTCTTAAATCTCGTTCGCCCAGTAATTTCACTAGCGTACAATGCCCTTCAAACCGGAACACAGTAGTGCCTAAGCACTACTATTTGGCGGCAGAATATTGGACACTGCGGTGGTACCTACCTAGCCGGCCTCTTGCAACAAAAGACCTACCACCAGTATGACTGACTGCACTGGTGGAATAATCTCTGCTGTGACAGAGGTTATCCCAACAGTGGGCGATGGGGTCGTCACATCCCGACGCCGGTAATTGTCTTCTATCCTATCCTTCAATGCGTCAAAGATAAAAAAAGAGTCAGTCCTCGCGGGGCCTCAAATTTGTTTCCATCCTTAGGATGCTTCGTGCAAGGTCGTACCACATCTAAGGACATCTTCAGGAATGGAGAAGGTGCTCCAAAGGTATAACGAATGTTGAGAACGAATTCTTATTCTTTATATTAAAGCATGATAGACACCCTACCCTAAGTATACATAATATTATGTACATGTCAACTGGACTTGACTGTACAGCTGTTAAGTCAATATTTTCACAGTTTTTAAAAAATGTTTTTCTTTCATTGTCGTTGAGTTTTTTAAACAAATATTTTATCATGAAAACGATGACCTATTGTGCAAGCGCAAAACTATTTGCAACCTTGTAAAGGTAGGTGTTCTACCTCATATTTACGTTATACCTTCTTATTATTCGTTTTGTAATATAGAAAAGGAAAATGATTAGCATCTCTTAAGGTTCTACGGATGACAGAACACATCCGAGGACAAAAATGATTACCGTCTTCCGACAGGCTTTTTGCTCATCTGATTTTTTCTGACCTTAAAAATGAATATGGTTCTGAGTTAGTTAGTTATTTTGTTGAGTCTTCGAGTTTGTGGAAAGTCTGAAATATCTATGAAGATTTATTAATCTTTAATATGTTAACTGTGATTCGTTTTTTTATTATTTTATGCTTTAAGCTTATAAAATTAATGGTATTGTTACAACAGCTACAGTCGATTTTGATTTCCTTCAAACAAATTCTATTTAAATAAAATAAATTAAACAAAAAAGCCGACTGCATTTATAATACCTACAAAAAGCTCTATAATGACTATTATAATATTAATATTACTCTAATGTTAGTAAAGGTACTGCAGAAGGGGACAATTATATATTAGTGGTAGTGCCACGCTGCACAGCTCTTTCTGTGCAGCCGAATTGGGCCGGCACGCCCGGGTAAGTACCACTCTCTCACAGAAAACCGGCGTGAAGTGACAAGTGTCGCGTTTCGTACGGTGAGTGAGAGTCCCGGAGGCCTTCTTAACCCCTCCCCTTCTATGGACGTGCAGAATTCGGTTCGTGTACCCCAGGAGGGTACCACCTGCGTTCGCGGTGGAGAATCCCTCTCTGAGCGTCCATGCTCAGCACGAACTCCAGCTGAGCATGGATGCCCAGGCTGCCCTCCGAATTCTGGGGGGGCAATTTTGCGCGCTCAAAAACTGTTCGGGGCAAACGAAGCAGGCAACTTGAGGCAACCCCTTCCACGCTAACTGTGGACTTTTGTAACATTAGAGGGCTGAATTCCAACCTGAACGCCGTCCATCACCACCTTGAGACGGCGAAGCCGGCCTTGCTTTTTCCCACCGAGACCCAGATATCTTCTCTGGCTGATACTTCTTTCCTCTCCTACCCGGGATACAATTTGGAACATTCCTTTGTACCTCGGGCTGGTGTGTGCGTGTACGTCAGGGAGGATGTCTGCTCTCGTCGCCTCGGCAGCCTTGAAGTAGGGGACCTATCGATTCTTTGGCTGCGCGTAGACTGCGATGACCATCCGCGAATCTACGCGTGCCTTTATAGGTCCCATAGCGGAAATGCCGAAACTGACCGACTCATTGAGCACATCCAAATGGCTACAGATTCCGTGCTGCAACAGATCCCATCTGCTGAGATCGTGATTCTTGGCGATTTCAACGCCCACCATGCCGAATGGCTTGGTTCACGTACCACCGATCACGCGGGGAGATCTGTTCTCGACTTTGCTTTGGCATATGATCTGACACAACTGGTAACCTCGCCAACGCGAATCCCAGATGTAGAGGATCATACACCTTCACTGTTGGATCTTCTGTTGACCTCTCATCCGGACAACTATCTGGTATCCGTCGATCCTCCTCTAGGCTCGTCGGACCACTGCCTTGTTCGGAGTACAGTGCCGGTCTCGCGCCCAGCACGGCCCGCTTCGTGGGCTACCGGCGCGTTTGGCACTACAGGTCGGCAGACTGGGACGGGATGCGTTCTTTCTTTGCGTCCTACCCATGGGGACAGATTTGCTTCTCGCCGGATGATCCGGACGTCGTTGCCAACTCTGTCGCCGATGTGATACTCCAGGGCATGGAACTTTTTGTTCCGGCTTCTGCAGTGCCCATCGGAGGCAAGTCTCAGCCTTGGTTTGGTCGCTCCTGTAAAACGGCGTTTCGCCGAAAACGGGAAAGCTACCAAGCCTGGGCTAAGGCGTCGACGTCTCGTGATTTAAATACCAGCGCACTTAGAAAGGAGTACAACTCTGCCTCCAGGTCCTTCAAAAGGGTTATTGCCAAAGCAAAGTCGGAGCACATCGGCAGAATTGGCGAGAGACTAGTGCGTCTTCCTTCGGGTACACGTGCATTCTGGTCCCTCGCCAAGTCTGTCTTAGGGAATTTCTGTAAGCCATCATTTCCACCTCTGCATAGGGACGATGATTCGGTGGCCCATGCCGCCAAAGAGAAAGCTGATCTTCTGTGCTCTCTCTTCGCGTCCAACTCGACTGTGGATGACCAAGGAAAGTCACCACCGGCAATCCAGCGGTGTGATACCACGATGCCGGAGGTTAAATTCCGGCAAAGTGTAGTTCGCAGAGCACTTCTTTCCTTGGACATTCATAAGTCGAGTGGGCCTGATGGAATCCCCACGATCGTGTTGCGGACATGTGCTCCTGAGTTGGCGCCGGTTTTAACGCGTCTTTTCCGGTACTCCTACTCATCAGGCGTCGTCCCGAACTCATGGAAGACGGCTTTAGTGCACCCGATCCCTAAAAAGGCAACCGCTCGGATCCGTCCAATTATAGGCCAATTGCCATTACCTCCTTGTTCTCAAAGATAATGGAGTCCATTATCAACTGCCAGCTCCTGCGGTATCTAGAGGAGCACCAGTTGATTAGCGACCGCCAGTACGGTTTTCGTCGTGGTCGTTCAGCTGGTGATCTTCTAGTTTACCTGACACATAGGTGGGCGGAAGCAGTTGAGTCCAAGGGGGAGGCATTAGCGGCCAGTCTGGACATAGCGAAGGCCTTCGATCGGGTATGGCACAAGGCGCTACTTTCGAAGCTTCCTTCCTATGGGCTTCCTGAGAAATTATGCGAGTGGGTCACCAGCTTTTTGGCAGATCGGAGCATCAAGGTCGTTGTCGACGGTGCATGCTCTGACTTAAAACCCATTAATGCTGGTGTCCCGCAAGGCTGCGTACTGTCCCCTACTTTGTTTCTTCTGCATATCAACGTCATTGAGTGCCGGAACAAACTTGTTTCTGAAGTCGAGACTACATTGACCAAAGTCTCGGACTGGGGCCGACTAAATTTAGTCCAATTCAACCCCAAGAAGACACAAGTTTGCGCGTTAACCGCTAAAAACCACCATTTGTCGTATCTCCTCGTTTTGGGAACACTCCCTGGCTGCCACAGCTAGTATCGGAATACTTGGTGTCGACATTTCGAGCGTCGTTCAGTTCCGCGGTCAGTTGGAAGGAAAGGTCAAATTGGCCTCTAAAAGCTTGGTGTGCTCAGCAAGGCGAGGCACTACTTCACGTCGGCTCATCGCCTAAATCTCTACAAGGCACAAATTCGACCACACGTGGAGTATTGCTCTCACCTCTGGGCGGGAGCTCCCCAGTACCAGCTACTTCCAATTGACCGCATCCAACGTAGAGCGGCTGGAATTGTCGACGATCAAGCCCTTTCCGATCGACTTGATCCTTTGGCATTGCGCAGAGATGTCGGATCACTCTGCATCTTCTATCGCATATATCACGGAGAGTGTTCTGAGGAATTGTTTGGATTGATCCCGCCGGTAGAATTTCACCATCGGACATCGCGACAAAACTCGAAGTTCCATCCATACCACCTCGATGTCTGGAAATCCACAACAGCGCGATTTAGAAGACATTTTCTTCCTCGCACAACCACTCTGTGGAACCAACTTCCGCCGGCGGTCTTTACGAACCGATACGACTTGGGAACCTTCAAGAGAAGAGCCTATTCTTTCCTTAAAGGTCGGCAACGCGCCTGCATGCCTTCTGGTGTTGCAGATGTTCATGGGCGGCGGTGATCACTTAACATCAGGTGAGCCTCCTGCCCGTTTGCCCCCTCTTACATAAAAAAAAAAAAAAAAAAAAAAACAAGCTGATCGATCAATTAGTAAACGGATGATGTTGTTTAAAGGGAAATGCTTAAATTACAAGTAGATCTAATTATTATGTTCTATTTCATAGCTTGCGTGCATGAAATCGCTTGCAATATATATACATACATACATGCATACATACGCGCGAAAAACATTTCACCCTCCTTCGGCATTCGAGTAAAAAGAATGTTTTTAACGCTGAGTTAATAACCTAACAGATGCCTTGTGTGTTTTAATTGAAACATAAATAAAGCACAAAAACAATTTGATGTCAATTTATTATGTTTGAAAATAGCCTCTAAGTAACAATCTTAACTAGGGCCAATGCTCGCCTCTATCTGGGATATATCTCCAGAGTTAATTGGACAAGTATTGTCGGAGACGCAATTGTGGCTAAGTATTAAATTGATACTTGCAGCTTAAAATAAGGACATTGATTTAAAGCCATCTTCCTATACATTTCATCCGTCTTTTCAAAATATTAAATTTTTGTATCCATGTATGACTTGTTATTTTAAAAGACTTACTACAAGTTAAGGTATATGTTCAAAACCCAAGAAATGATAAGGGTGGAAATCTTAAGGATATAAAACTGTTATTTGTTTGAAAAATCAATGTAATAATTGTCCTTAAATGTGCCCTGTCATTATTAATAAGAATTATGGGCGTGACGTACGTACACACGTAGGAACACAACCAACGTTTTGTATTTTTCTGACCTTAAAAATGAAGTCAGTTACAGAAGCAATTAATTTTTCTCCATAAAATCCACCAGTTGTTTTGGAATAATAATTTAAAAATATCCTCCTTAAATGTCCGCCTGATTGTACATCTTTGTGAAAAGTCGTGAAATGACTGCTCATCAGGCGCATTTCGAGGCCTTCGCCTTCGGAATTAGCTGCTTTCGAGTTTAGTCTCTATTTCCACTTACCACCAGGTGTAGTAGAGTTATGTGCCCCGGGCTGAAAAAAAAAATCCTACATACGAAGTTTATGATGTCGATCGTCATAAAATTCATATGTTTTTAGTACAAATTAAGGGTTAATTGACCACAATTAATTCAAATAATTTAGTGTTTGAATTCTTCGTTTATCAAGACAATTAATGAGGTCCCTGGAGACGATTTCCTGTTGTTCACAATAAATACACGATGTTATATAATACCAGTGTTTCCTCTAATATTAATGTTTGTAACATTGCACGTGTTTGTGTAGGCGTGTGTCGTGAATTATTACTAACCTTACTTGTTTTGTTTAGCCGTTGGCACTTGCGCCCTTTAAATAATCTTTTATTGATTTTACCTTTATTTTCTAGTTAGCTTAGAAGTATAACGATATTAGGAAGTAAATAATAAAAAATAAAATTTATAATACAGAATGTATATTATATAATTTCGTATGTAGACTAAAACGACTCCTACGTAAAATATCTTAAACCCACTATCAATATTTAGGCTTACGATACTTTACGTAGGAGGGATTGAAAAATTCGGACGAAACTTGTGGTAATGTGGTAGTGACTCGACTATAAAGGCCTGAGCTGTGCTTGTTTAATAAGAAGAGTTGGTTGGCGTACTGATCAAATTTATTTAAATGAAGATCTTTAAATAAATCACATTTGCTTGTTGTATTTTTTTTTTGCTATTTCCTGTCAATCATAAATTAATATGCATAAATGAGTAGGTGTTGGGTGCCAATTCTATGATAATTATTTAATTATTCATGCGTCTATAATATTGACACGCGAGGCTATGTGTGTAAGAATAATGGTATCAATTCTTCAAATATAATTTACAATTGATGATAAAATTTACGCTATCACTAAGTATTACTTGTGGATATGGCATGGGTTTTCTTTTCAAAATGTATTTTAATCTATGGATTTAGTAGACGTGATAGTCTTTTACGTAATTTTCTGTTTCTTTGCTTAAAAATAGGGTATTTTGATTAGAAATCTGTCGGTTTGTTCCCGCTTATTTCCTAAAAGTTTTGTAAATAAATAATAAATAAATAAACGCTACACACTTAACGGCCCCCATTAGGATAATTATATCCTGTGTCGGGGGTCCGGAAACATTCACAATGACAAGGACAAACACAACCAGACCGGAAAACATGCCTGTACGCTTAATACAAACATCTGCTCCGAGCGGGAATCGAACCCGCAACCGTCGAGTCTTAAGGCAGACTCGCTACCCACAACGCCATAACGGTGTCAAAATAAGTAAACAATAATTCTGTAGACTACGAGACCGTATCCTCAGTCACGGTGGGTTCGATTCCCGCTCAGGAAAGACAACCATACCGACATAATATGTTCCGATCTGTGTGGTTGTGCTTGTGTGTATTTCCGGACCTCTGACACAAGATAGTATTCTATTGAGGACCGCTGAGTGTGTGGGATTCACAACAGCGCGGTTTAGAAGACATTTCCTCGGTCAAATTTTCTTTGGAACTAGCTTCCGCCGGCGGTCTTTGCTAACTGATACGATTTAGAAACTTTCAAGAAAAAATCCCATTTTTTCCTAAAGGTCGGATACGCACCTGCATGCCCTGTTCATTGTATATTTATCATATTATAATAATGAATGTATAATAAGTAATAACGTTATGTCATAAATGTAGTTAATATAAAAATGGACTAATGAAAACTGTCTTGCAAAAAAAGACCTCAGTTTTATTTCCTGGTGCTTAAGATAAAAGAAAAAAATATATTGCATTATTAATAGCAGAAGTAGAAGATAAAAAAAACATCAGATGAACTTCCTGCTCGTTTGCTCTAACATATAAAAAGAAGAAGAATATTTATTTTATCGGCGTCGGGATGTGACGACCCCATCGCCCGCTGTTGGGATAACCTCTGTCACAGCAGAGATTATTCCACCAGTGCAATCAGTCACACTGGTGGTAGGTCTTTTGTTGCAAGAGGCCAGCTAGGTAGGTACCACCGCAGTGACCAATATTCTGCCGCCAAATAGTAGTACTTAGGCACTACTGTGTTCCGGTTTGAAGGGCATTGTACGCTAGTGAAATTAATGGGCGAACGAGATTTAAGAACTAATATCTCGAGGTTAGCAACGCGCGAGGGGCACCTACTAATGGTGCTGCAAGCGCTCATAGGCTGGGGCAGCCACTTACCATCAGGTGGGCCGTATGCTTGTTTGCCAACTTCTGACATAAAAAAAAAAAATTTTTACTTTTCGTGAATATTAGATGTTATTATCATATGGGTTATATGTTTTTTCTAATATTGATGATTCATACAGCGGCAATATTGCGACGTTGTAAGGGCGCGTTTAACTTGACATTGTACTTGATACATCCTAAGTGAAGGTCGTTTTGACACGCGATATGCTAATATTCAGCTATCGAGTTCCGCCCAAACCTGTACAGTGTACATGGGCAATGTATTTCTTATACCTGCTCAGGTATTTTGATACTTATAGCGTTACGAATAGGGGATATTTCGCTATTTAATTTTGAACTGTATCATGAATCTATATTAAGTATGTAAAGAAAATTGCCTGCTTGACTCAGCGGCTTTTTTTTTCAAGGGTAGTTGATTGATGATGCAAAAACAATCCGGAAATTAAGCCAAAACCCAAGGCTTGTTACCTTCTAAGCTATTTAGATGATTTTAGCAATGATTATGGGATTAGCTTAGTAAACTTAAAGAAAGATTTAGTATACCTACTATAGGACAAGCCTTTCCATGCAGTCGAAATGTCAAAGACTCGCTGGTGCTCCTTCGTAAATTCAACACCAACTTAACGGAATGAAATTAGTCACAAGCTGACTTCATTGTGCACAACTTAACCGAATGAAGCGTTACGTGGTCAAATCTGTGAAGATGTATTACAACCTATACAACAAAAGTTTTTGCAAAAATTGTTAACAAAAGGAAAACATTTATATTTACGTGTGTGAGTATTTGTAGTATATACGCAAAAGATTACTCAGAATATTCTATATTACTATAAAGACAGATGGAATTGAGTATATAGTGTTTACTTAGGAAGACAACTCTATATTTTAAAGTCTCATGTATAAGTTACAGGGAACATCCTTATAATTTTGCATATTTAATATAAAGGGTATCGATATCCTGTACCTGGGCTTACGGATGCTGTTGACCTTTCTCCGGGATACATAAATTTATCAAATGCAAATTTAAATCGCATTTATAATATTGGCCGCGTCTGGCGGAGGGTCAACAACCCTGCGTGTTATAATAACCAGCCTAATTCATTTGCGTCTTATCTTTTTAAATTGACTGCATTAGTGTTCCCTTTAAAGCTATAATGAGTTCTAAAAGTAATATTCAAAGTTGAATTTGGTTATTACGAGTATTCTATAAAACTATAGGAGTGCAACATTTTTTCAAATAATACAAAAGATAAAACTAGGTACGGCTGAAACCGTGTAAGTATTTCTCATTTACTCCAAATTGCATCTTTGTTCCGTCTGAAGTATGGTGCATTAGCGCAAAGCAATTTCTAGAATACACCCCGACTCATTGCCTTAATAGGTGACAGGAGGACGGGTTCCTTTTTCCCCCAAAGAATAATTGGTAATAAATATAGTTAGTATTGTATTGTTGGCAAATATGCAACAAGTTCCAATCCGGAAATGTCGTAAAGTTATTTTGAGCAGGTATAAATAAATGAAAGTTTTTATAAAGTAAATAATTATATTTTCAATGAATCATCATTTTTTATTACTCAAAAAATTAAAAACGCAATTTAAATTAAGTGTCATAAAAATTAATGAGTCTAAATGGTGTTAATTGTACCAGTTAAACTTATGATGTAGGAATTAATTTTAGTTTTTTTTAATCCTTCATTTAGTACAAAGTGCATCTCAATGTGTTACAAAATTCTAATGTCGTGGTGTTTGTTACCAAACTCCTAAACGGCTCAACCAATTTTCATGAAATTTTGTGTGCATATCGGGTAGGTCTCAGAATCGATCTACCCGATTTAAATTTTATGATGTGGTATTATACATATAACATTAATTTTCACCCTTCTACCATCACCACCTATTTTTAACAGCGATTTTAGTAATTCAATAATTTTCACCGGTATCACTTTTGTTCCCAATTACACTCAGGGGCCGCTGCTATCGGGTCCCAGATTTTTTAGGGCAGCACAACCTCTGCCGGGCCCCTATTATCAAATATTATGAAAATATTGTTGGAATCTAATAATAATATTTAAAGCATGACAATAAAAAAATAAAGTACTAAGGAGTAGTTTTTTAGTAACTAAACTTTTAAAATATCTTTTTGTTGCGGCTTAACTCGAATTTTATAAAAAGCATTTAAATCTAACTCGCTAAGTCCCAATGTGGCCAAGACAGACCCCCCTCTCGTCTTGGCATATACTACGGGTGGTCACTGAGAGGGGTCCAAAAATTGTGAAAAATAGACCAAGTAGTATGGGTAACAATTCCTAAGTATGAACTAAGATTTATTTAAAATAAAACTAATTATTTATCTCTAGATATTATATAATCCATAATAAACATTAACAATGTTATTTCATATAATAAATTAACGTCTAGCTAATAATATAGTGTTAATAATCCACTCGCATATGCATTACGATGCATGTCATACATGCATAATGAATTATAGTCTTCTGTAAGCGACAGTTCATTAGCATGAATGATGTTGGTATTGTTGAAATATGAATTTGAAAATTATTTCTAATCCCAATTTAAAAATACAACAAGCTAGCTTTTACAAGAAGTTTTGCGTGAGTGTGTGATTACACATAGGTTTTACATGATACCTACAATTCAAAATAGTAAATTTATAACTAGATGTGCCCGCGACTTCATATATTATTTTTCACAAATAAAGGTAGCATAATAAACTCTTTATATCTATGTATATTAGCTGCATGTTCTAACTTCAAAATTGGTAAAGTGTATAAAAAAATGATTAAATATACCATACACACTTTCATATGTATTCAGTAAAAACTGTTATACAGACATTAATTTTTTGGAAAGACAAGCGGTCAAGAGTCAGTGGGTCTCAGAACCCTATTCCGGGATGACTGTGTCTTAAAAATTGTTAATCTGGGTCAAAAGAGATGAATTTATTGATCGGTTGTGACGTTATATCAAATAGAAAATAATTATTGAAAGCAATAATTGCATTACAATGTAATCTGCGTTGTAGCTTGTAACATTTAAGTAATAACCTAAATATTACAAACAATGCTGCACATTGGAAAATCATTCGAATAATAATATCAAGTCGTCAGTTAGTTTAGAATAACATTTAATAAATATGACGCAAAATCTATTTATATAGTATCATATATTCATGTATATTTTAATATATTTGTAGCGATGGAGGGTGGCGCTTGGTGCGCTCGCGACATCTCGTTGCGCGCGCAAAAGAAGTTCCTCTCACGCGTTGGCGGAGCAGCCAGTGCGCGATCTCTTATACTGGACGAACACGCTGCAAAGCTACTCGATCAGGTAATAAGAAATGAATTTTTATATTAATCATGTAACCCGAATATAGTAGAGGTAGAGGACGATCTCCTATCACGTGGAGGACCAGTATGACAATACTCCTACTATAAGAAGAATTGCCTGACCCGACAACCAAGGACATATTGTCCTGGCGCAACAAAATTGGGAAAGCTGACCCCACATAAAGTGGGAATGCGCAAAGAAGAAGAAGTCGATTTTTTTTATTAATATGAATGTCTTCGTCACCGTTGAGCTGTCCACTCCTGGACTGCTGTTCTTAATGATCCCAGAGATCGACCTTGTTGCAATAAATGTAAATTGAAGCCTCTATAGCGCAACGGTAGGAGGGCGGACTCCGCTCCGTACCCACTTCGCGCAAGCTTCGAGCTTATTTGAAGGGGCAATAGGAATATTTAAAAAAAAATTGATTGCTTATTAGAAATTCTCATGGATAAACCTTATCGACTCCAACATGTGTATGCTGGTTTTCAGATAAACTACAAAGTATATTTTTTTTCTCTGCATATTCTATATTTACCTAAAGTGGCCTAAAAATTGGTAGGCATTCAATTCGTATGTGTTTTTTAGGTTGTAAAATAAATAAATTATATATTAATATAAACACTACACACACACTCAACCCATTAGTATAGTTATATTCCATGTCGGGGTTCCGGAAACACACAAAGACAAGAACAAACACACGCAGATCTGAAAATATGCCCGTAAATGTAATGTATGGTAATATACATATATGTAGATCTTCTCCGAGCGGGAATCAAACCCGCGACCTGTGGCGCTTAACGCTGCGACACAACGTCGTCGTTGTTTCCATGGTAACCATGTACTTTTTCACAATTCGATCAAAGACATTATTACCAAGAACTAATTACCAAGGCTCATTGTTCTCACATTATTTTTGTTTACCATGTTTTTGAGGTTGGGTGGCTGAAATCTGTTATTGTTCTTCTACCACGAAAACGCTAAAAACATAATAGAATGTTTATTATTTCCTTCAAATTAAGTTTCGTTCCACAACAATTTCAAAGAGCTCTTTTATTTATAAAATAATTAATAATTATAAAATATTTTATTGTTATTATTTCACAAGAAACAACTTTGACGCAACGCAAAAATCAGTACGTTCTGCACGTGAATATTTGAAAAACACCCCGATTTCGTATTCCTGGTAAAATTTCGTAAGAGATCACGTTGAACACGTGAGCTCTGTCGAAATATTCCTTTCGTAAAAGTTCTTCAAACTTACACAATACCTATTTCATATTATTTCTTTTTCGTCGACTCTTCATTGTTGCAGAGAGTGTATTTAATTTACGAAAGTCTGTTTATGCAAACAATCTATAAAATAAAAAGAACGTTGTTCGTGTACTTTTGAGGACCCATAATGTCCTAATGGGTAAAGTGAGGTTAAATGTCCAGCTCTTATTTATATCTATAACTTTTCTATAACATACATTATATTTAAAAATCTGTAGGCATGTTGTGTTAGTACACTACACATTTTAACATCACATCTTAAACAAAATACAATTCAAACATTTTAAAAATCTTTTCGGTGTTATTTAATCAAATACTCTAATAAGTTATAATTTAAAGACTGCTAAGTGCTAAGCTTAGTATAGTTCGTAAAAACGTATTATGTAATGCTTCAATATTTTGTAAAAACGCTCATAGTGCTTTTCTTATATGTATGATCATTACATACATAAATACGCCATACTAATAGAAAAATAGCCATGGCAGGGCTAGCCCGGTCAGTTATGCTGTCACAATCAATGAATGGAAATAAATACAGAAATTACTTTAAAAATAAGAAGTACACAGCCGCAATAACTAAATACTTACATGAAAATTGCTTTAGTTCTATTCAGTCGAATTTTGATATTTTAAACTAGTTTAAACTTGTGATTTGATTTCACGTGCTCGTTGCCAACCCGAGGATTGAGCCCCTGGCGCCCTCAATCGTTGCACGATATGCAACAGTACTCTGTTTACGGAGATAATAGGGCGGTATTACTTTCCCAGTCGAGCCGGCCTATTTGTGCTGGGAGAAGCATGGCTCTACTACTATTACTTAAAAGTCTTTGTTAACAACCTTTATAAACTCTTTCAGTTCCTAAGCGTGTTACGTGTACGCGTTGAGAAGAGAGAGGCTGAGAAGTTAGTGAAGCATGTGATCAAGGCTGCTGTTAAGCTCGGAGTCCTGCGGCGGCACGATCAACTGTCGGCTGCTGACGAACGCGCCTTGGCAGCATTCCGTTCAAAATTCCATGTGAGTTTCTACATTTTTTAAAGTAAATATCTGCTAAATCTGCAACATCACACTTATACGCTGGCTGATCTCAAAACGCGGCTGATGGGCAATCACTTCACGACATTTTCACCAATGTACGTTGGTAACTAACCAGGCGGGCCTTTAAGCCCTACTACCATAAAAAGTGTCCAAAATGGAAGGGGGAACTAGTTTTAAGTCTGACGAGTCTTAAGTGAGTTAAAAGTGATACCTTGAAACAGATGAATACTATATGTTTAAAAAGACCATAGACCTCTGGTATTGTAATGGACTTTTTATAAAAGCCTATTTTCATATAAATATTAGGGGCCTTATAATCTTTTCGAAAGGAAGCTGTGTTGATTAACAATGTCTACTCGCTATGAATCTTGATCAACCTGAAACCATATTCAAAAACAATGATACCTACCTAATTCCATCCTAAAAAGATCCACTATATACGTCATAATATTTTCTTAGAACACACGCGATATTAATATCCTACTGATGGGCAAAGTTTTATCACAACTTAAGCTTAAATATCAATGTTATTTAAATGTATGCAGACGGTGTTGATGGCTGTTATATCATTCTGCGAGGTCGACTTCTCTTATGATAGAGTGTTTCTCCAGGACGCGCTGCGCGAGTCGCATCAATCGCTCAAGTGAGTTACAAATATTTAATACTATAGTATTACAATGATAATACAGGCTACATTGAGACCGTTGTGACGTGTCGGTAGCGAGTCTGCCTTTAGCGCTTGGGATAGATGTGATGATTTCCGCGTGGAACTCCCCACCGTGCCTCGGAGAGCACGATAAGCTGTCGGTCCCGGTTGTTATCATAGCATCTGATAGTAATCGTTAATTCTTGATGAGTACTTTGCTCTTCTCCAATGAGTTACCGGTTCGCCCTTATGGTTACGAAGCTCAGGTGTCAATCGCTCTGTGTAAAAACTAGTAACCTATATAGTGCCGGGAATAATGCCATGAAGTATTAGTCATAACAAATGTTAACAGCAATTGCTTACTTTGCTATTTTCAGCACGAATAAGTTAACTAATGCAAAGTAGCCTCATATAAAGTTTACACTCAACGGCCCCCATTAGGATAGTAATGTCAGAGGTCCGGAAACAGACAGACCGGAACACATGCATGTATGGTCAATACAAACGTTTTTGAAAGGAAGAACGTTGAATGAAGTAGTAGTATCATTACTATTGCGTTAAGTTCAATAATTGAGAGTAACGTAGAAGAGTTTCAGAGTTTCTCTTTCTTTTTCCCGTCTCTACTGTAAAATAAAAACTATTATAGGACGATCTTCTCAAGCATTTACTCATAGAAATATATTATAAAACTTTAATATATAATTTACAGATCGGTAGTCGAAAGACATTTATCAGATAAGTCAGTATCAAGATTGGCTGGAGTCTTCGCGCTGGCCTCAAGACCAGAACTCCTCGACTCTCTATTCGCTAGACAAATAGACGATGACGTCATCAAACTAACCAGGATGCTCCGGAAAGAACTGGACAGGGGACTGCTATAATCCGACAAAATGGTAACACATTTACCGTCCTTTTCTAAAGCTCTGCTTACATACCATCTTCTAGAGTCTCTTAAGACCGACCGAACGCTTCGAACAATGGGATCACTAATGTTATCTCCACAAATGGAGATTTGGTTCTCTAAATTATATATTATTGCACTTAGTTTATTTCGCGTTAGGGCACGTTATAGATTTATCGACGATATCTGATCACGCACATGTTTTAATAGCTCTAAAATGTTGATCGAATTTTAAATATGGCGGATAATTATTCATTGCGTGTTAGCTGTATCTCGCTTTAGTCTTTATCACTCGCACTATGCATGGTTTTATTACGGGGAGCTCTCTAAGAAATTACGTGTCATGGAAAGAGCAATGCTTAGACAAAAGACTGTACCGAATACTCAACAGATGCGCTCTGTATCATTTCTTATGTCATAAATTAAGCGCACATTTCCGATTCAATGATAAATAATTAATTACGTTTTACTCACCAAAATGTCTACAACAAAATAGTATAACAATTCTACAATGTGCGTTCTTTTTTGCGGCAGAAATATAATCTTCTTGTCAAGTAGAATAGAGATTATATTACGCGTATAGAGACTTATTAATAAAGGATCCTTTGCCTCTTGAGAAAATCTGACAATTCTATCATGTAGTTAAGTTAAAAAGTTTTAGTTCAATAAGACAAATGATAAATCCCTTTAAGATAAAATGGCAATTTTAAAAAGTTAGTGAGCGCTTTTTGAAGTCTATTTATAGACGTGATTTTAAAATTTACAGTAAAATACGTGTATAAAAATATTAAAATCAAATTGCCGCATTTTGCCTACAAATTGATATTAAGCCTAATTCTTACAATGAGAGACTATTTTGTTCTATATTTAATTATGTAATGCAACTTTAACGTTAACATTTCAACACTTTTAAGTAACAAACCGTTCAAAAGTTAAGAAAATATACTGATTAAATTTTTAAATTTTATTCGTACCGTAATTTATTAATAAAAAATGAATTAGCTTATAAAATTATATATGTATAATGTATTACATGTAGAATAATTCTTTAATAATTCTATGATATAATCTCAAACTATTGGTATATACTAATTTATTGACGATATTGTCAGCTGTCAAAACATGCTTAAATTTAAATCTTCTGAAAACCGCAAATTATTATCTTGTAAAACCGCAAATGACGAGCAGAGTCTTACATAAATGAAGTCTATTTGTATATTTACTAATGTAAATGTTTACAACATTAACACAAGGAAAATCATTTACCGACATTACTATATCGGGATTAAATTTTGTCGCATAAACAAGTGAACTACGCATTAAAATCTAATAGTGCCCCTTTTAAGTATAATAGTATTTTTTTTATTTCAATTTATTAAAAAGTGTCGTTAAAGTTGCATTTAAGTGTAACCATTTGACTATTTGACTAAAATCTTGCCTCATTTTAATCGATATTATTTTTTAATTTTTTGTAAATTATTTAATTATAAAATCATTTTGTAAATATAATATAGTTTGTAAATTAAATGGATAGTGGTTTAAGGCAATATCTTTACCGTTACCAATATTTACTGAATACTACTTTACTGAATAGCAATTTTACTACAATAAATTATTTCAATAATAAATTTTAAGGAACGTATTTGACAATTGACTATTTTCTTTTTAAACATATTTTATCTGTTATTATAAGTAATCTATTACTGTAAGAAATAATCTCAATGTTATTATTTAATTAAAATTTATTGTAATATGTACAAATTTAACATTTTGAATATTGTTTATAATGGAAAACTTTATTTTGCTATTGAGGACACTTCTACCCAACATAAATTTTTATTTTGTAACTTTTTTTGTAAAATATTTACCGTGTCTTATTGGATGTCCTATAGCGTAAATATTTATTTATTATCTATAGAAATATTAAATTTAATAACATTATCGTTTGATTTTAAAAATTACGAAATATAAATAATATTTACGTTATGACATCTTAATGTCAACGGACTACAGTTAGGGATATTTTTAAACTGAACGCATGCAAAAGACATGACAATTCGGACCAAAACTTTTTCTAGAATAGTTCAAACATATCTGAACTATCATATCTCTATTAGCAATAAAATAATTAAGTTTTAGTTTATTAACACTTTGTAATCTGTAGCGGTAGCCATCTTTACACTGCACAAACTTGCCACTTAAGTTAGCGACACAATGGCGATGAGCCAACGGTCATGAGCCAATGAACATGACCGAATGAAATATCACAGTGTGATCTCAAATTTTAATACTTATAAGAATAAAGTATGACTTTTGAAAGTGTTGCCCGTTTTAAAAATTCACTCTATGTATTGATAAAAATACGTTAAAATTAAATTTAAAAAAAATTTAATCCTTTAGTAATGACATTTTTTTTAAAAATTGAAACGTCTGTTTTGTGTGTAGAATTTGTCAGCTAGATGAAATCAAAGAGACGTCCGTGTAGTTGTATTAAAATGACAATATGTTTGTGTAATTTATATGATATAGCTTGATATTGTTCGCGACGTTTCTCTTATGTTTTTAGTTTAAATGTGATTGTAAAACGTAGAGTTAGGTGTTTTCAATGTTTGCGTATTCTAATTGATTGATATCTATGTAATCATATCAAATTGTATTTCTGATAAATATGTATGTACCACCATTTTTTGCTATATATATTATATACTAAGGACATCTATACCTGTGGCTATACTATGTGACTTCTTTCTGTCCATTGCGTTGGTGTTCAATTTATGAAGGAGCACCAGAGAATCTTTGACACTTTGTCTGTATGGATTTTCCATAGTATAATAATAGGTGTGAAAAAACCTTTCTATAACAAAAATCTAATAAAACGTAAGTTAAAATATAAAATAAATATCTTAATTTATAATGAAAATTTATGTGAAAAATGGTTTCATGTTTTCTCATAAAAATATTAATGCCTCGATGATAAATAAAATATATAATTGTATTATATATAATGATGTATTTCTTGTGAAGGCGATATCCGGTGGCTCATTGCGTAATGTTTATATACCAGGCGATCATACACTCGGGGCCGATAATTTGTTTACATAGATTCGTGAACAAGAAATGAAAAAAAGGATTTTGAGACCTTCAACTGTATTCTTATATTCATAGAAAATCATATTTTAACTTAACACAAATATAAACCTATAACAAAATGAGAGTCAGTAAGTCAACAGCTGTCAACCGGACCAGCCACGTCCTCAGAACAATCAGGTCTCATGAATTAATAAAGTCAAGTTCACGAGGCATGGAACTCGCGGAACAAAATTCTTATATAATAAATTCAAACATCAAAAATAAAAAAATTTAAGTAACAATAAAAAAATTATTATTATTTTCTTTTATTTTTAACTGTTTAACCAATACCTATTCATGAGAATGGGCATTAAGATTTTGCCCTCCCGGAGCCAAATCCCTACGCCCATGCGTACCCACATAATCAAAACTAAGCACACCTATCACCTATTCTGTGTGAACGTTTAATTTTTAATGAACTTTCGCCCGAGTAAACATTCTGATATCGCCTAAAGTCGATTCCATTAACTTTAATGAAAATCACAATCTCATGTTTGGTACCATGTTAGCTTATTACTGATGAAATAAGTGTTAGTGTATAATTTCAAATTTGTTAAGCTGTGTTATATGTATTAAGATTTGATATCAAATATACAATTGATAAATAAAAAATCTTATTATTTAACCATTAGTAGAGTCTAGACAAATGAATGTTGTTAATTGTGCTAATATACAGCGAAACTTTACACTCAACGGCTTCCAAGGAATTTGCATATCCACATGATCTTGTCGCTATAGTTGTGACTTACGAGCCACGAGTGGTGACGACTGGTAGTATGCATTAGTATCGTTTATTCACTTTGCTTACCATTGCTCTATAAGGTATTCAATATCCGGAGCGGTAGAAGCCCAGGTAGCAATGTAATGTGAAACTTACGATATCATCGAGCTTTGCGTATGTAGTAATGACAGCTTGGATGGGAGAAACGAAGTGGCAGTCAAATGACCTTCGTCGTAAGTAATAAGCCACTTTTAACATTTCTAGTAACTATTATTAAGATTTCGTTTAGTAGTTTTAATATAGTAAGGCCCACACGTGTGATCACAGGACTGTTGAAAATAGGGATGATTCATTTGTACATAGTATGATTCATTTATGACCTTTAAGTATTTCAGCTAGAGATCTGGGTTAAAGTTCAATGTTAATTTGTAGAGCCTTTTGTATGCCTTGGTGTTTTTATTATTTATAACAGAACTCCAATCTCCCACTTCTCTATTACCATTTCTGTTCCTTCTTTGTCCTACCACCCTTTGAATTGGATTACCAATGGCACAGTATAGTGACGATAACGATTTATAAAGATATTATCTATGCTTCGCTTCAAGCAGGTCGTGTGAGAGTAGTTCCAAAACAGGTATAATATATATTTCACGGAAAAGATGCCCAATAACGTGTTTTTTATTTTTATTTTTTAAATTGTACGATTAATCTTCAAATTGTAATTAGCTAAAAGGGTCGAGGGTTTTCAAATAAAACTTACGATTATTGTGAAAGCACCAGTCAATAATTTATTCACTAAAATTTCCTTAGTATACAAATCTGATCTTGGTGGAGTGAACTAAAAGTGCTGGACTATGCAATCTGTTACACTTAAATGCATCACGAAAGAATGGTATCTATTAATAAAAAACTTAAAAAGAAAAATGCATTCAATTACGACACGAAAGCAATCTTCGTGATGCATTTAAGTTTTTTTAGCTACTAAACTATGACAGAAGACAATTCAACAAGAAATCGATTCAGTTTAAACATATCAGTGAGAATCAACTATATATTGCTATGAGAAATAATTAATGGACAAATTAAAAAAATAAACCAGTTACCTTCTATGGGAACGTTACAATTATTCGCTTATAATCATAGACTCACCATATGTTCAGTACCAGGCTCAGATTTGGCCCAGGGGAGGGCGAAACCTTAATTTAGTGCTTGAAGGGTGACAAAATGACTATTCTCTACAATATTTATTGGTTAATTAGTTCAAAATGTATTATAATCTTCCATATCTGAGTAGTTGTTGGGATAACCTCTGTCACAGCAGAGATTATTCCACCAGTGCAATCAGTCACACTGGTGGTAGGTCTTTTGTTGCAAGAGGCCGGCTAGATAGGTACCACCGCAGTGTCCAATATTCTGCCGCCAAATAGTAGTGTTTAGGCACTACTGTGTTCCGGTTTGAAGGGCATTGTACGCTAGTGAAATTACTGGGCGAACGAGATTTAAGAACTAATATCTCGAGGTTGGCAATGCGTGAGTGGCACCTACTAATGGTGCTGCAAGCGCTCATAGGCTGCGGCAGCCACTTACCATCAGGTGGGCCGTATGCTTGTTTGCCAACTTCTAACATAAAAAAAAAAAAAAAGTTAACGAGGTCCAGGGTGGAGCAGCTGCCCTCCTCGCTCCTACCTCGCTACGCCCACGTAATGAATGGCTTTTCCATACGCATATCACGCCAGACTCGCTGATAACTTCTTGCTGCGTAAATTCAATACCGATGCAATAAAACGAAGTTATTGACAAACCGACTTCATTCGGTTATGTTGCAAGCATGTGCTACAGACTACGCTTCAGAGCGGTCAAAAAGGCGCACCTGCGAGTCGGCCATTTTGTCCTTCCATACGGTGTATATATTCATTCATTATTGATTGCGCAGATTTCTTAGGTAGTAATAACATTATCTTTTTAAGTCAGTTAATTATTTCTTATAGCCAATAATTACAGATGGAACTTAACCAAAATAACTATAGCCTGTCTCCTGTCTATAGTATAGCATGTGCAGTTTTAGCTTTTATGATCGTACACTTTTTAATTGCAATTCTTTATCTACGACATTCATAAACATTTACAAATAAACGAATTTTAAACTTAAAACACATATTACTTAGACATAAATTACCTTATAATTAGAAAATCTGTTCCAATAGAAAAGGTAAACGAATCCAGGAAAATAAAAACGATTTTATTTTCACGATAGCAAAAAATTTCATAATCGTGTACCAACATCTGATAAAAGCAGCATGTTTTAATGTATTTCTGCAACAATTTTATTTATAATTTTAAGCTTTCCTTTTATTCCTTCCAATTGGAACAGACTATAAAAAGTTCGTTAGGTTTCGATGAATATTTACAAGTAGCATCTGGAATGTAGAAGTATGGAGTGATTAAAAATAATTATACAGAGTCAGTAAATTCTATACACAAATTATTATGATTAAATTTTATAAATACTAATCATGAAAGATACCAATTCAATTTGTCTTACACGAAAAACATATTATTTACTAAGTTACTATACAAATACGTTAACCAAACAATAAAAAAAATATATGCTCAATAGCAACGAAGAGGACAGAGACTATGGGCGTAGCCAGCAATAGGGGTGGCAAAATCTTAATTTAGGATCCAGTGTGACAGTGGGGACAAAGTGACTATTTTCTTCAATGATAATTAGTCAAATAGTTCAAAATACCTTCCATTCATGTCGCTACCCCCATGACAGAGGGTTGCAGGCTATTGGGCCTTCGGCACTTACATATCGAACGAAATGCAACAGTTATATACTGTTACCTCATTATTCTGTGTGCAGGTAGTATTTATCGAGGGCCTGCCCTTTAATACCGAAAAATGATTTAATAGCTAATACAAATCATACAGTAGAAACTAATAAACGAATCGAAATTTTTATCCTAACATATTACGTACACAATATATAATCTATATGAAAACAATTAGCTTCAATTTGATTTTGTACAAGCAAATAAAACCTAATGAAGTAATAACGAATGACTAACTTAACTTTTAAGTTGCTATCCAAATCTAAGGCGGCCCATAAGTCTTCAATAATTGTGCAATACCGATACTTGCATGTTGGTATTGAAAGATTGTGTAATTACGGTATAGAATATTGAGAAATTACCATGCACATGCATACTATTGAAGATGTACGGGTTACCTAAGGGCATTATCTTGATCAATTCGCATTTGCTACTCAAGTAAACGATATTTAGTTTTAAATTACAGATATATTGAGGCTAACTTGCACAACGAATCTTAATTACATTTAGCCACTAAATTTAAAAAAAAAATCATAAACCAGTTTAGTAGCAAAATACGAAAATGGATTGCTGAATCTGTCTGTCTCTATTTTAAATGTACAAACATAATAATATCAAATGTACCTAAGTATCTCTAACAAAATATAAATCATAGAATTTAATCTTCCATAAAAATATATTATTTTTTTATTTCACATGCATTATTATCGAATAATTACTGGATACAAAGCTGGTATGACGCGTCTATTTATTACGGGCAAAGCTTGAAGCCTCGAATGTCCTAATCCTAGGCTAATTAGTATAAAATAGATTTTTTTTTTCATCTAATCTATAGATAAGTATTTTTTCCAATATGAGTATTATATGTAAAATTCATCATTCATGCTAATAAATATGAGAGTTAATTGTCAAATCCTATTACCGTAATTGATGAATTTTATTAAATATTTTCTATTATACATACAAAATATAATTATGTATCGTTTTATAACAAAATAAAGTAACTAATAAAATTATGGTAATTCGGCGTGTTATAAATTAAATTAATGATGACAAAATGGCAACATTCCAAATTTTATTGCTTGGGTATTAAAGAATTTAGCCTTTTTCAGATTTTGTACGCTTTTGCGTTTATTTTTGAAAATTATAGTTTTAAATTTTGTTAGCCTTATATAATTATTCTGTCTAAGTTATTAAGATGTCACTACTATATTTTCTTATGATCTTAAAGATATATAGTATTTTTATCTAACACATATTACATCGATGTCTTAACTATTAATTTTTATATATCAAACCTTTGATATATAAGAAAATTAAGGAATATAATATCCGCGTATATTATATTAGCGTTCACACTTTTCGGATTTTTAAACCAAATCGTTAGGAAATAAAAAAGAAACAACTTTAAAAATATTTTTAATCTGTGTCTTCCTAATAATGTGTCCTTAGGTCAGATATGTGAAGTATTTCAATGCCTCAAAAATTCAATGTTATAATTTCTACGTGTCGACAAAGAATATGAACATACGCAGAATAGGGCAATGGAAGTTTCTAGACAATAATATACTTCCAGACTGAAATCCGTCAAATTTAACCCAGCGTATATCCAAGTTATAGCAAGTAGCTTTACTATTACGCTGTCTACTTCACAAAAGACACACAAGTCACGTCTATAAGTGATAATAACACAGTTATATACATGAAAATTACTTATTATTTTAATTTGAAACAGCTTTTGTTTGAAAAATGTTGAAGAATAATGTTATCGAGACTCAAATAACAGAATATTAAACTGTGCGTTGAAAAAAAAAAACATATTTCTGGTTAAAAAAAACTATCCTAACTTGGTATCGAAATAAATTTATCTATCTAATACGAAATACCACTAAATTCAAACATCTCAATTATACCTAAATGAAAATTTACCTGCTTCAGGACTTTGGCCATTCCCACTAACCCGATTATAATTTCATGTTCATCTTAATAATGAAACTATGCCGTATTACTAATGAATTAAAAATAAAGTTTAAATGACATTCAAATCCGTATACATATGAATATAAAATCAGTACAATTATAATTACAGGTTGAAAATATTAAAGTAATATATCCGAAAATTATGGGTTATGATGCCTGATCCTTCAAATATTCTTTTCTCTTTTTATTCAATAAGATGCTGTATACTTTTTATTATAATCTAATATAATAAAAGGGATCTTTTTGCTTAAAATGAATGCGGGCATTTTTTACTTTGTATTGAATGTAGGATTTCGGCTATTGTTTTATATATGTTTTTTTCTGTTAATTCTGTCATAATCATTATATTCTTAATTAGAGATGTTTAATTTACTCAAAAATAAATTTTCGCAACGTTCTTCGTGATTATTTTTGTGCTTTTTTTGCTGAGAGATTTTGATGCGAATCAGTTTAAAATTCTCAAATTGGTATTATTGTTGTTCTTCTTTTTTTAAGGTGCTAATTTGAAAAGCTAATTGCTTCAGTGTTGGTTTTTACCAAGTCAGTATATTTTGTCGTAGCCTTTTAACATCGTTGCTTCGGCTTACAAATTGAATAAAAAAACCATAAAACAATAATTATCTAGGATGCTGATTCCGGACTGAGTGGGTTTAAATGTTACTGATGGTACAGCGATGGAATATGCATCTTGCATTATAATTATGCCATGTAAAGTTATAGGTACAGTAACTTCGAACATAGGTTCTAAAAGGGCTTAGAGTGATCATCGGTGATAGGGTGTGGTGGAGTGGTGAGGCGGCGGGCGGGGGAGGGGTTGTGGTGGGTGTGGAGGGTGCGGGGGGGCGGGGCTCACTCCTTGAGCTTGTGCCAGTCGGCGATCTGCCGGCGCGGCGCGGCCTGCACCTCGCGCCAGTGGTGCCGCGCGCTACCCGCGCCCTCCGCGCCCAACTCCAGTCGACCGATCACCTGTGAACAACGAAACGCAGACATTTAATTAGAGGAAGAGTTTTGGTGCTATCAACATCAATGGGTCGGCTGGACTTGAGACTCGACTCTTTCTCGACGTAAAGTAAGATTAGCCATATTGTTGGGTTTGTTTGAGTGGGATAACAAAAGGCTCAATTTCCTCTGATCGCTCTTTTCGGCATCAGGCTTATAATGTTACTGCAGGCGCCTATAGGCTACGATAAATGCCCATCATCTTCGCTAATTTGCCTTAATTTTATGAAAAACAAAAATCTTTAAATAGGATTCTGTTGGCCTATATTTTTTTTATTTAAAAGCTTACATGTTTACAATCATTTTAAATCTCATATTTTACATAGCGCATAGTATATTAAGCTACTGAACTCTCAATTGCAGAGGCAACTTTCTACTCCCAATACATTTAAATACTCGTACATTTTGAAATCATGGTCAATATAAGGAATATTGACCATGATTTGATTGAATTTTATTTCATGCTACACTTACCTCGTTCTTGGTGACGCGGTCCCAGTCGAGCACGAGCAGTTCGAGCGAAACGTGGTCGAGCGTAGCGTTGGGAGCGGCCGGCACCTCGAACACGAACGATTCGTTGAACACCGGGTTCAGGGTGCGTTTCTTCACGTGAGTCTTCTTCTTGGCGATGCGCTGCCCGTTGTACAGCAGGTACATCTTCACGTATCTGTTAAAATAATATTAAAATTTTACATGTGTGTACAATCGAGCAAAATATAAGCAAGTATAAAAGATACACTGTCAACGATGTAAGTATGACCTGTGTCGGGAAAAACACAAACACACCACAACTTCCGACCTGATGATAATATATCTGTATCGTTAACGAACTTGGTACTTAAAATTATAATATAAATAGCTTACGGATCAGCAAGTCCAGTAACGTCCATCTTTGGTAGGTTGCGGGCCTTGAGCAGTACAACGGTGAGGCGAGCGGCGGCTGGTTGCCAGCACAGAGACACCAGTACTTCGCCACGGCCAACACTGCGCATCTGTAGAAGATTGCAATTAATATGAGACTCAGAAATCAACAAATACAATCAAGGGCACAGCAGTGCTTCTTCCAGATCGAGTGCAGTCGTAAAATCCTTTTCTCAAAGCGACTCGCGGCAGCTTGAAACCCCTGTAACTTTGTTGGAGATAACGCAAGAAGTTTGAATTTTTAGTGATCAAGAGAAATCACTAAAACTTGCCACTTGTACGGTCAAATATTCTACTAATTAGAATACTTTAGTGTCTTGGAAATTTCAGTCATAGTTTTACTTAAGATCTCACAACTTTTTGTCGGAGAAGAACTGCGTTGCAGATTTTTTACGTAACAAACGTTGATATGCCTTAATTTAAAAGCAACAATTATTCATTTGTCAGCTAACTTTTCATTTTTCTGTTGCATCGAAATAGTCGTATCTCTCAGGTTTTACTGACCTTCAAACTTCGCGGCTGTATCTCGCGGCAGAGGGCCATGGCTTCGCCACTGTGCAGTTGCAGCGTCGACAGAGGAGACACGACTTCACCAATAATCTCATCACGAGAGTATCTGAAAAGACATATTATAAACATAATTTATACAGAAATATTATACTACTTGCGCAATTTTATTTATTTGTATTGATTAGATCTAATTTTAGTGCTGTTTGGATGTAGATTTTGACCTCGAATTATGTTGTGTTGCCTGTGTTGTTGACATAAGGCTTAAGATAACACTTCAAGCGTATCTGTCTCGATTATTTTGCCATTATATTTCAATAAAGTCGTTACATGTTGATAGACAATTAACTCTTATACAGCTACTTTCTTTAAAAGTTCTAGAAGTCTAAAACTGAGTAATGATTATACAATATCTTAGAAGAAGCAAATGCCAGGTCAAGCGTACTTATAAGGCTTTTTAGCTTAGTTATAATTCACTTTTAAATGTTTTTGACATGATCTCTAGTCCAATCTATAATCTATATTTTGCCACACTATTTACCTATCAAAACTCAAGACGACGAAGTGAAGAGTGATAGCAGAGAGCTGGTGAGGGGCGATGCCGTAGAACGTGAAGTCTTCATCGTATACCGGGCAACGAGTCTTGCGTACAACCCTATAGCAAAAAATAGTTGTTTTTTTTAAATGGAGGTTACATTATATATAAAGACGGATTGAAAACACAAAAACATTTTTTGAAGCAAGAACCTTCTACGTATTTAACTTTTCAGCCTTTGTCTATTCTACATTTCGACAAAATCATTTTCTTGGTTTTAGTGACTAAATCATTTTCTTGGTTTTCGTGTCCGTCCAATGCAAACTTTGCATTCGATTTTAAGCCGTGTTTTTAGGAAAACTTAAAACTTTAAATACAGACTTATACTGGATGTTTTGAACTGAGTTTGGTTATTTAAAATTGTTTTAAAAACACAAAAACAAAAACACCCTCAAAATATCGAAACATACACACACACACAATAACTCGTTAATTTTTACATAAGAAAAGTTAAGCTATTTTCTAAATATTCTTACCTGGTCTTCACTTTATGCTGTTTATCCGGCAGTAGCTGCAGCTTGACATACGGATCGGGCCCGGCTGGCTCGCGTCCCGGTAGTCCCTGGCAAGATACCACGGACACCACTAGCGCGCTCTTCTCATTCTCATATCTACCAAAAAATCATTATTTACCATTAATTATTGATGAAAGTTTGTCTTCAAGTCTTCAAACGAAGACTGAAATTTTAAAATCTTTACTATTCAGGAATAATTTGCGTAAGTCTAAATGATTTTAATACTAGTCTGTTACTATTGAAGTCACAAAAAAAGAATTTATATCTGTATATTAGTGTAGACCATATGCTGTAGAAACTTTAAGAACTTTTATCACTCAGGTTTGTATGTTAGATCCATTTAGATAATCAGATCATACAAAAAGAAACAAGACATTTTAATATGTATATACTAAAGATAATTTATATGTCAAAAGAAATCATTATAATGTCGTATTACTTATACAATAATCCTTTCATTAAAAGTAAGTTTCTATCAAGCGAACATGTCGAGATAATTGAACACGAAGCACCCCGCTGCTTTGCAATCTTAACAGCACTTAAACAAACATCTTTCTCACTGGAGTTTTCCTTAGACCGAATCTATTGTACATGAGTTCAAATTACATTAATATATAGACTCACTAATATACTATGGAAAGACCTTTTCATACAAACAAAATATCAAAGACTTGGAAAGATATACAAAGAGTAATCTTATGAATACCCCTTTGCACATTCAACACCAACGCAGCGGAACGAAGGGGCACCAACAGTGGCGAATTTACCTACATGCTGAGTAGGCTAGAGCCTAGAGCGGCAGGTTTTAGGGGCGGCAAATTTGGGAACCAAATTTTTTTTGCTACCTCATAAAAATCAAAAATATTTCTTGATGGCGGTTTTCTGATGTTTTACTTGTCATTGTATATTCTTTCCATATTCTACAGTAAAAGAGTTGTTGGATTGTAAAAATAATCTAAGACATGACAATTGTAAGGGCCGCAAAAAACCTTACAGCAGTATAGACTTAGAAAATTTGTAAATCCGCCACGCTTTGAGACATTGTGACAGAGTGTGTATAGTAAATCTATAGTCAAAATAATATATATTTACAACTTAAAAACTTTTTCTACTATCTGGAAACGAGTAGAATCAGAAAGTAAATTTAATAAAGAGAAAATGATATAATGCATTTTGTTCTTTTATATTAATTTAACAATAAGAATTTATATCTATGTTAATTCAAGGCGGTATAGAATTAGCAAGTAAAGTCTGACGGATAAGCTGATAATACAATTTTAATGAAGTTTCATACAACTATACTTAGTCGATAGATTTAAGTAGAATCGCTACACATGTCTAGTGTTACATAATGTCGTAAGTAGCCGTATTAAGCGCCATTTTACGACCCCGTGTCCCAAAGTCGCGGTTGTAAAACCCCGCTGTCTTTATTTCACGACGATCCCGAAGGCTATCATTGTTACCGTTAAACTTTTAGAACTATTCGGTTTTACAACATTTAGATTAAACTTCATTCTATAGATACATCTACAGTCAGGTTTAACGGCCGATATTTTATTTAAGTTTAAGAGACACCTAAGTAATTATACATTAACGAAATGAGGTAGGGGTTTATTTTGAGTGTCTCTTAGACAGAACGACATAGGTATATGCTTAGAAGTAGCTGACTATGCGAGCGCCGACGAGCAATATGCTCCTGGTAAGGAACTTATAGAAATGTAGAAATCTTTTCTTTTTTAAATATGTATTGCTGTTGGCCCCACTGGCCTTGACAGCGTCACCGGCTGGGGGAACCGATTACTGAGACCCAGCCGTGAAAAAGAGTCAGCCCTTGCGGGTCTCAAATTTTATTCCGGCCTCCGCGGCCGAACCTTGGCTAAGGACTTCATATCTCTACAATTTTTAATAATGTAAAGAAGAAGACAGTTTAATGTTCCATTGTTAGGGAAACGTTTCTCGATAGGATGAATTACATTGTTCAGTTGAAATCTGTAACCCTTTTTTTGTATATATTGTGTACATGTGTCTTTCACGATGCCATTCTTTCAAGCCTCAATAGCTCAACGGTAGAAGGGCCGCTTTCGCTCCGTTAACGCGAGAGTCGCAGGTTCGATCCTGACCCCTTGGGCTATTGTCGTACCCACTCCTAGCGCAAGCTTCGAGCTTATTTGGAGGGGCAATAGGAATATTAGTAATGCCATTAAAAAAGCATTGCTAGTATTCTTTAAAAATAGTTTAAAAAAAAAAAAAAATAAAAAGAAATAAAAATATAAAAATGACCCTGATCTCTGTTATTACCCTTGGGTTAGCAGCACGCATATAACTCTACCGTGTTGCAAATCTAAGGCTTCCGTGACCATTTAATATCAGACAATCCACTGTAATCCACATGACACCGTTGTGGCGTTGTGGGTAGCAAGTCTGCTTTTGGTCTCGACGGTTGTGGGTTCGATTCCCGCTCGAGCAGATGTTTGTTAAAATTTCTGTCTCGGTCTGGGCGTTTGTCCGTGTGGGTCTCCCCATCGTGCCTCGGAGAGCACGTTAAGCTGTCGGTCCCGGTTATTATCAATAACATCTGATAATAATCGTTAACTCTTGATAAGTAAATTGCTCTTATCCAATGAGTTACTGGTTCGCCCTTAGGGTTGCGGAGGTCAGATGGCAATCGCTCCGAGTAAAAACTAGTAACCTGTCAAATCCGGATAAGAGTAATAAGCAGACCCTGGGTACATAAAATACCGGGAATAATGCTAGGATGAAGAAGATGAAGAAGAATCCACTGTAATTCACAGCCGTATTGTAAAATAAAAAAAAATAAAATAAAAATAAACAAACAAAATGAATGTCCACCAACCCGTCTTATAACATGATTTATTATATTTATTATAATTACATTTCTTTCAGTAAGTATGACACAAAATGCTATTTGTAAAATGGCGTTTAATAACCAATAATTAATTAATTCAATAAGCCTCAATAGCTCAACGGTAGAAGGATCTTCCCTCCGTTACCGCGAGACCCGCGGGTTCGATCCTGACCCCCTTGGGCTACGTCGTACTCACTCCTAGCGCAAGCTTCGATCTTATTTGGAGGGGCAATAGGAATATTAGTTATGCCTTGAAAAAGCATTTCTAATATTAAAAAAAAAAGTCTATAATATTTTAATTACTTTTTATTGCACGAGGCCGGCAAGTAGGTACCACCGTAGTGTCAGTTATTACCGCGTGTGTTTCGGCTTAGAGGACACTGTCACTAGTAAAATTACTGGGCAAAGGATATTTAAGAACCAATCAAAAAAATTTAAGAAGAAATCTCGAGGTTGGCAATCCCTGAGTAACACATACAAATGTATGGTGTTCCAACCGCTCACCATTACGTGACACCGTTGTGGCGTTGTGAGTAGCGAATCTGCCTTTTACCTTGACGGTTGCGGATTCCGCTGGGGCAGCTGTTTGCATTGATCTTACAAATATCTGTTTCGGTCTGGGCGTTTTTTATTGTGGGTCTCCCCACCGTGCCTCGGAGAGCACGTAAAGATGTAGGTCCCGGTTGTTATCAAATAATAATCGTTAACTCTTGATAAGTCATTTGCTCTTTTCCAATGAGTTACTGGTTCACCCTTATTGTTACGAATGTCCCCCCCCAACCGCAGAGCTCAAACTCTGCGGTACCCTGGGCTTGTCGTGCCGGGGAGGCTCAGTAGCCGGAAGTCGATTGTGCAGGTGGCACCTTCGGCTGCCCGGTGAAGCTAACAGGCTCAGACGGTTCGGGCGTGGGGCGTTTTACGTCAGACCGCACCCAGGAGGGTGGTGTCGTATGGGTCGCTCCGGTACTTTTCTGCTTATCAGAATGGACTGCGAGCGGCTTCTGTGACACCGGTGGTGTGCTTAACCGGGACATAAAAAATAAACAATCGATCACGCTAACTTTTAAAATATGCTCACGACCATGTCTAAAGTTTATAACACGGTAATTAATAACTTAGATTACAGTTTTATATTGAAAAAAGAAGTCTTTGTTATTAAACTTTAAAAGTAGGGCACAGCTTAATTAGCTAAGGCTTATTATATTTATTATAAAGACGTCCCAAATTATAATTTATAGCTTTGACCTTAAATTGTGTTTAAAGGGTATTCGAGGTAGGGTATTATAATTTGAGTAATAGGTATTTATATTTTAAAATTAACTCAAAATGTTTATTAACTATGGTTGCGGCTTTAAGCTTGGTAAATATTTTATTGCAAGAGGCTGCGTAGGTACTGCCGCAGTGTCAGCTATTCTACCGTAACGCAGTATACTGTGTTCCGGCTTAAAGGACACTAACTAGTAAAATTATTGGGCAATGGAGATTTAAGAACCAATATCGAGGTTGGCACCGCGTACGTGACAACCGAAAATTTATGATGTTCCAAGCGCTCATAGGCTACGACAACCACTTACCATCAGGTGGATCGTATGCTTGCTGGCCAACTTAGTTACAAAAAAAATACTATTGGTAATGTGCCTTACATTATATAATAAAAGTGGTTGGTCTGCCGTAAGATTTTAAACCCTATTTAGAAAGTCGCCACTTTTAAAAGTCTACACATTGTTTTATAGAAATTCACAGTACCAGAATCCTCATTATTACAGAAGGTAACAAACTAATGCTAAACTTTTATTCTATGACCTCAAAGTTTCGTATATTTGTACTTAGATGCTAACCTTCAAATAACATTGTGTACAACCGTCAAACGTAATTAGAGATGAGGTTAACAATTATTGATAAATCAGTTAGCCATTCCCTTTGTGTATGGCCTGCGGTTATAAATGAACGTAATAAAGCGTTTCCCAAACTTGTCTTCCCAAATATCCACGTTGAACTTTATAAAAGATTTGTTTCTCGGATATATTATATACGATTCAGTATAAAGATTATTATTGACATAGTTATATTTATAAAGTAAATTGTATGTAGTGTGTAGTAACATAATTATAAATGTGGTATCAATTATAAAATATTTTTATAAAAACTGGAGGAAGCTTCTAAATGAACATTCAAAAATTTGTCTGAAATATAATATATAATAATTATATACAGAACTTTCCACATAATGTCAAATAAACGACGGTCATTATCATTTCGACCTTAGATATAATAATAATTGTCTATGCTTATCTACAAAATACCCAGAGATATAAATAGTAAATACATCCAGAGATACGATGAAACGTAGTTTGAGAAACTATGCTCTTGTACGTATTGATTTTGCGGTCGTTACACAATGTAGCCCACATGTCGTCAGCGATGATTATCGTAAATTCGTTACTAAAGACGTGATTGAAGGGTTGTTTTCGAAAGACATAACGATCATTTGTATCTAGAGATATTTAATACGATATTTCAACAATTTGTCCATTTGGTGAGTAAGAAATCACTAATACCATTTAGTGTTGAGCTCTTCATTCAAGTTGAAAAGCTACAACTGTTAAATAGCATTTTAAGATTAATATATATTACCAGTGTCTCAATGCAAACGTTTTCTTGAAAAATTTGGTTGTATTAATTATTCAATTGAATTTAATAAAGCTTTACGTGAAGTCGACTTAAATAGACACGACAGCCTGACAAATCTGACGATTCAAAAGTGGTGTTTTTTTTTTTTAATTTTCTATTAGCGGTGCCAGCGTCACTGGCCGAGGATGTTAACTAGAGAGACCAGAATATGAAAAAAGAACAGCTTTCGTGGGGAGTCAGAAGTAGTAAAATAAAATAAAAAATTTAAGTATGAAATTTGTTTACAATTTGAGACTTAAATTTTTTATTTCAAAATGGCATTATAACACATACATTTTGCAAGAACCGATGTCGTCGGTTATTCATGAATGTTTCGTAGTCGAATCGTAGACGACGCTCGTCGGATCTCATTAAATATTTCTTAAGTCCGACTCACACTTTATGGACTCCGCTCCCCTGTCGAACTTTTGAGTTTGCAATATATTATTCGAGTTTGTGTAGAATGTAAGTAACTAACAAATTTAATGTATAAATACTTTAAGAGACCGGGTAGTATGGCATTTTCAAACATTTTTGTATGATCTTATTTTAATTTATATACTTATTATATTCTTGGTTTTTTATACCCTTGAAGGTACCACAGCTCTAAACTTTCACAATCGATTAGGCTAGTATTCAAATATTATCAAATAATTAAATCTAAAATTTTTGGGAATGCACTTAAGAGTTACTTACAAACGTAACACCAGTCAAGTAATTAATTTTGGTTGTCTGTTTACATGTCTTTTTGTATGCATATAATGACATAACGGAAGTGGTAGACGAAGCTTATCAAAATCTCTTATGAAACTGAAACCAAACTATTCTAGGAAGTTCTATTACAGGATTAGCAACATTAAGACGAGAAATATGTTACAAATTCTATAACGAATTTAAAGACACTTTATTACGTGTAATCGTTAGAATAATAGACAATCAAAACTTTGTTTTTGGCACGTGGTAGATTGATTATTTTCCAAGTTCACTATCGCATAAATAATAGCCACTCGGCGAAATTGCCAACGGATACAAATAGACGCTTTAGACAACGATTTTTATTATAATATTGTCTTTTTTTATTTTGAAATTTTCAACTCATAGTGCTCTTCAATAAGAACTAGGTATTCAGTATTATTTTTTCTTTATTCATTGTGTAGATTGTACCTATTGTTTCCATCAAAAATACAATATACTGAAAATAATGTATAAATAATTTGTAATCAAGAAATTGTATTTACGATATAAATTAATACAAAATCTGTTAAATATTTAAAATTAATTACATGGTATATATTGCGGAAAATTATGTCTAATACGATTGTCATATACTATGAAAGCACTGCTTACGTTTAAACAGCAATGATAACATAAAATATGTACTTATGCTTACTGACCTAGTACAGTACAACAACAGGCGTTAAATCACGAATAACAACCAATAAATAAATCACATAAACATTCCAAGCTGTTCGCTCCTTTTCGATTCAATCAATTTAATGCCCAATATGTGCTTCAGTATCATTCATGAAGAAAATGTTGTTAATACAAAAAGCCTTACTTTATTTAGTATACGATTTATTTACCTAAAAATAATAATGTTTTTTCTTAAATTATCGTCAATTACTTAACTTGTAATTTTTATAACGCCAACATTTCTTACAAGAATTTTACGGCAGAGAGAGCTTGAAAAGCGTTCGATTTTACGGTGTTTGACGAACTGGCCTTATGGGTCTCCCAATTGTGTCCAAGACACCACGTTATGGTAATGGTCCGTAATCAAACGTCTAGTAATAAACTTCAGTAGTCCAATTATGTAACTAATATTATAAATGTGAAAGTTTCGGTGAAAGGATGGAAGTTTGTTACTCTCTCATGCAAAACGACTGGACAGATTTGGATGAAATTTGGATTGGTACGCACATAGTTTATTATCTAGATTATAGGATGCTTTTATCCCGGAAAAATATTGGCTTCCCGTGGAATCATCAAAAAATTACACAAGGTGAGCGGAGCCGCGGGCACAGCTAGTTTATTCTAATTTTGGTTAATGAATTGTCCGCTAAGAGGCTTGCGATCATTGCGAAGCTCAAATTAAAACACTCTAAATAAAAACTAACATCTTGTAAAATCTGAACAACAGTAATAAGCAAACTCTTGCAATGAGCTGTGAATAAGCTCAAAATAAGAAAAAAAGAAAATCCTTTATGTTAAAAAACCTTTGAAACCTTGTTACTCGAGTGGAATCAGTCTTCGCGACAAATAAACAGAAAATTCAACTGTTTTGCAGAAACAAAGTAGAATTGACATAATAATAAAATAGTGGTATAATAGTACTCACCGCAGCTTAAAATGCAGATCACCAAGTTTTCCATCATTGGTTTCTGGTTCGATCGGCTTTGGCTTCTCGGTTGCGTTGGCATCAGCCAGCTCCTTGCTCAGTGGTGCCGGTTCAGGGGCTGTTGGCGTATGCGGGCTGTTGGCACCAGAAGGCTAAACCAAAAAAGGGCAATAAATGTTAAGATAAATGACGTAACTATTTGACAGAAAAATTGGGCATTTTGTTACTTCGATTTTTGCCTAGATATACTACATTATTTTCAAAAGGTCAGATCTATCATCGCAGTTATTTTATTTAGAATGTTCTACTTTACAACGTTTTACATAAATGATATGAATTTAAAAAGAAGAATATTAATAAAAACAAGTATATATTTTTGATGAAAAAATAAAATTAGTAACTAAGCTAAAAAAGAAAATATTTAAAACATTCACGACCCAAGAGGTCGAAAGAAAATTGGAACATAATTTTAGCTAACGTGCTATTTTAGACGTTTTATTAAAAAACGAATTTAAAAGGTCTGTTCTCTCTGTACGTATCATAGGCTATTTAACAGTAATTTCGATTTCTGTGAAATATTTAAAACTTACGATTTTTTCATTATCTATCTATCAAAAGTCCTTTTGCGTGTCTGTCCGGATTTTCGGCTGTTCGACTGAATATTCTCTTGACAATTTTTTTGGTACAGGTTTGTACAATATGTGATGGCTTACCGGATTATTCGGTGGCTGTGGCTGTGGTGGCGATGTTGCCTGTGGTGGAGCGGCGGCGGTCGGAGATGGTGACTTGCGCAGATAATGCGTTGCGGATCCCGGAGATCGAACGGCGGTAGCGCGCCGTGGAGGTTGGAAGACAAGGGCCTTGTCTGGGCCCCGTTTGCCTCCTAGCCGTAAATATAACATATTTATTCTGATTCTATAATCCGTTTTTGATATTTTCGTTAACAAACCATAATCTTATTGTATTGTAACAAAATCCTAAATCTCTTTCTCTATCTGGCTTGCATTTGTAAGTTCATAAGGGTATTTGAATTCTTGAATCTTCAATAGTTCAACGGTAAAATTCTTCACTTCACTCGGCTAGCGCGAGAGTCGCGGGTCCGATCCTGAACCCCTTGGGCTATTGTCGTACCCAACCTCACCGCAACGCACTCCTAGCGCAAGCTTCGAGCGTATTTGTAGGGGCTATAAGAATATTAGTAATGCCTTAAAAAACATTGCTAATATTCTTGAAAATAAAAAATACCCTTCCAAAATAATACAAAAATGGCTTACCAAGCTTATGAGCGAGTGACGAGCGACGACGAGCGACCCAACAAGCGACGCCTGCAAGCGTCACGGCCATCATCGCTGACGCACCTACCACCACCATCCAGAACGTCGCGCTGTGCCATTCACCAGCTAAAACAATAAAATATATTTTTTGATCAAAAAAATTTTTTTGTTCGACTAGCATTTATTTATTTATTTATTTATTTATTTATTTATTTAAAGATCACCAACAAAACACACATCAATACAAGATAAAAGTACTTAATCGATTTACATACAAATATAAATGGTGTCTCAATTACAGGTGACACTACATTAGTAAGGCAAAGGTAAATAAATTTTAAAACTATACACAATTTAAGCTAAATAAGAACTTAGAACTTTTAAAATTTAATGTATGGATAAATAAATCACGAACTAAAAAAAAAAAGAAAATAAAAAGCTACAGTGACAGAATGGATTTTTTAAATTTAGGTTTAGAATCATAAAAAATATCAATGTTGTGACCATTCGATAATGTATTGTAGGATCTTATAATTCTATTCAGAGGCGCATTATAACCCAGATTAGACTTAGACACTTTTCCTTTGAATAAAGTGAATCTATTCAATCTTGATAGTCTAGACGGAGCAGAAATATCAATGCGTAAAAGTAAGCACATGGAATCTAACATACCTCTCATCAGTTTAAAAAGAAAAAGGTTATCGAGCAGATGTTTTCGAGCAGCCAGAGATTTCATATTAAAGTATTTTAATTTATCCTTGTACCTACATAATCTTTTGTCTATTTTGCAACTATAACAGAGATGCCAAAGAAAACGTTTTTGCGCACCTGTGAGCTATACACTTGCTCAAAAATATCATAAACTAGTTATCCACCTTCGCTTCGCTCTGGGTACTATTATAAATTATAATAATTTTATAATGAAAACAATGAATCTGTTGTTAAAAAAATGCGATCGAAAATTTAGAGTCTAAGGCGATTTTGATGTTCTCGATTTAGGGGCTCCGACTGGCCAATCAGCATTCTTTTTCATAATAGCTAAATATTATTTTCACAATATTAAAAATCCTACCTTTTTCCAATAAGATTGAGCAATTTTTAACCATTATCTAATGCAAAAACACTAGGGTTCTCGTAGGGTTTTCACGAGAATTCAATTTTTCAAATAACGATATGACATATACATGATATGATAATGTTTATTTATTATCATCATCACATTTTGTCGTAAATTGTTACAGGAATGCTAAAGTGAGGCACATATATATTTATTTTTAGGCGTCGGGATGTGACGACCCCATCGCCCGCTGTTGGGATAACCTCTGTCACAACAGAGATTATTCCACCAGTGCAATCAGTCACACTGGTGGTAGGTCTTTTGTTGCAAGAGGCCGGCTAGGTAGGTACCACCGCAGTGTCCAATATTCTGCCGCCAAATAGTAGTGTTTAGGCACTACTGTGTTCCGGTTTGAAGGGCATTGTACGCTAGTGAAATTACTGGGCGAACGAGATTTAAGAACTAATATCTCGAGGTTGGCAACGCGTGAGTGGCACCTACTAATGGTGCTGCAAGCGCTCATAGGCTACGGCAACCACTTACCATCAGGTGGGCCGTATGCTTGTTTGCCAACTTCTAACATAAAAAAAAAATATATTGCTCGCGAAATATCATAAAATTCTACAAACTCGATGAAATTATGGCAAAATCTAGTAATAAGGATGCGGTAGATGTATTATCTTCTTAATTATAAGGAATTGTTAATTAGACCAGTTATTCATAAAGGAGCGGAACGTAAATAAAAATTATGAAGAAGCCTGATATTTTAGGTCAGAAGAATTTTAGAGCGAGCGAAGAATACTTGCTCTAACTTGTGTTATTTTCTTTTTACGTTAATTAGGAAATGGGAACACGGAGAACATTTTTATTTTTAGTACTGATTAATTTAGCCAAGGATAAGTTCTTATGTATACTAGTCACAATTATATGTAGGTATAGTGAAACCCGATTTGCCTTTAATGCCAAGAGTCAAATTATTACATTTTTGTTAAAGGTAAAGTTTTTTTTCAACACTCTGTCATATATATGTATCGACTGCTACCCTTAATTTTTGTATATTTTATTATCATACAATATTTTTTCTAGCGGTTCAAAGAATAAACCTATTTACTAAATTTCGTATAGATAGAGCCATTTGTCTCCGCGTAAAATGACAAGAAAAGACGGGCCGACAGACATGATGAAATTATAAAAGTTCTGTTCGTTTTCTATTTGCAAAAATAGAAAGCAAAGGTCATTTCCACATACATATTTTAGCTCCTATGTTTTGAGTTGTATTCTATACGTAAAAAGTCAAGAAAATCATTATTAATTTATAGTCAGTTAAAAGTTTCTCATCAGTGTAAAAATCTCCATCCAAATATGTAGCGACATTCGTTACTTTAATAACAAAAGAAAATATGACCTACATCCATATGCATTCACGCTAAGAAATCACAGCTATAGAATATAGGCTCGTAAAATAAACGCCATCTTTGTTATCATTACATAGTATAAAATAAAGTCGCTTTTTCTGTCCCCTTGTACGCTTAAATCTTTAAAACTACGAAACGAATTTTGATGCCGTTTTTTAATAGACAGAGTGATTGAAGAGGAAGATTTATATGTATAATAACATCCATGAAATAGTAGAGAAAAAAAAAATTATTTTTTGAGGTTTCTGATGTGACGTCGTAAATAATTACATTTAACGCGTGCGGGCCACGGGCAGCATTGAATAAATCAAAACAACTGGATCGGTTTTAATCATTTTTTCAGTGAATGACATAGGCTATATATTTTATACCCGTGCGAAGCCGGAGCGGGCCGCTAGTTATTTATAAGAGGCTACCTTCATTCAATGCCACGGCCGGGACCGGGGGTCATTTTCAATGAAATGTCAAATCCTATTAGCGTTGGAAAAGAGTGAAATAAAAGATTTCTCTAGCATACCATCTATCTTTCTCTCTTTCATTCTATAAATTTTCGCGTGGGCTGATACGATTTATCATGTATATATTATCTAGCAGTAGTAGAGCCATAAACTTCCCAGCACAAATGGGCCAGCTCGAAAGGGAAGAACCACCCGAAGAAAATTACCGTACACTAACAGTTTTATTACTGTTGCGTTTCGTGCGATGATTGAAAGCACCCGAGGAACAACCTCCAACCCTCTCTGTACCCAATTTTTTTCTTTTTGCGTTTTTATTCTTTGGCTTAGTAACGTGCAACGTGATACTTCAAGTATTACAAGCGTTCATAGGTTACGGTGACTTTTTACCATCAGGGGGACCGTCAACTTGTTTGCGCAAGTAAAGTATGCATTTTCTTCAGGACACATTCTTTATAATATAATACAATTTTAAAAACGATTTTAGAATGAAATATTAAGACGAAATATAAATATTTATAAATTCTAAGTTTAATTAGAATAGGTATCTTAATATTATTTATGGTACTATAATATTATTCAACAGAATTATATAAGTATTCAGAGGTTTTGATTTTTAGTGTATTACTGTTTCTGGATCAACCTGCTTTTTTTTTGTAATTGGGATGCCGAGGCCATTATTAAATAGCTGCATATGCAAAACTCAATTAAAATTAAGTCAATGATTAAGAATATAAACTGAAAATGAAATTTAAAATAAAAAAAACTTGCTAGTACAAAAGTTATATAAAAACATGGACAAAGAATCAGAAGAAAAAATAACCAAAAAAATAAACTTTCTTTCAACGAAAAGGGAGTCTGTAAAGTAATAAAATACCCGAAGCGAAGCTTTGAGAACAACGAGACGCCCAAGATTGAACTTAAGCCGGGAGACCTCTATTTGTCAAAGAGACGTGTGAGTAAAGAAATACTATCAGAACATAACTGAAATTGAATTCATAATCTGAATATTTCATATAAGATATTTAGGTCAAAATAGCAATAATGTAGCCATCTTTGTTTTGCAAACAACAGTTCAACTGTTTCTAATTTAATACTTGATGATTTCAACATATTGGTTACTGTACCAAGTTTGGTGCTTGATACTTGGCTTCTCTACAGTAATATTGTAACTACTATAAGTTATTTTACAGCTTCTATAAATATATAAAGTTTACACGGTACCTATAATATCCGAATTTATTAAGTACCGATTTCGACTTTTGCTAGTTAACGAAGTGACTTAGTTTATTTTATTTTCCTTTATTATATCATTAAACTTGAAACAAACAAAGTATACAAAAATGGTTACTAAGAAAATTATTATAGGAATAACTAGTTAATTATTAGGTCTAGTTAATTCAGTAATAGTAAACTCATAGCCGGGTGCGCTCACTTATCGAGTCAGTCGCTTGATGGGTGATTGACAGTTGTATTTCAACTGAGCGTCTCCGTGCTTCGAAAAACACGTAAAAAGACGGTCCCGACTGTTATCAATTTTATAATCGAAAAGTCAAGTCAGAGGCCTATACGGACGAGCGAAATAAGAAAAGGCATATTGTCACAATATTGATTATGGTCGGAACCTCATCGGGTTCCTCAAGCCTTTTTTAATTTCAGGCATGCAATAACAATCATAAAAAAATAAAACCGATTCATCCCATACAAATTTCTAATAACGTTCGACGAGTGAGAAAATTCTTTTAAGTGGACCGCACCCTCTTTCAATTGATTTTATTGGGTTGTAAATAGCCCATGACCCTCGCTAGACAACCATTTATCTAACGACGCGTCGTTGTGTTGTGTTTATGTATACACACGTTCGTATTTCGACTGTCCCTAGGTAAACTATCGAATCAAATAAGATGCATTTTTTTTAAATTCGGCTTTCAGCTAAATAAAGGTATATTTTAATGTGTAAACAAAAAAAAAACTACGATAGTCCCATTTGCTTTTTTTGTAATCGTTATCGACAAAGTTATCCATAAAATTAATTTCCTGTAAAGTAAGTCCTATTCACTTTCGAGAGTTTCCGTGGGTACAGTCGATTTGAGTCAGTCAATCTTTGCACTATTAATTTTTATAAACCTTGAAGGAGGTAAAGCGTAGGGCTTCATGATGGTAAGCGATCACTGTAGCCTATGGGAACATGCAGCAGCAGGAAAAGGAGAAAACAGGAGAGTTAGGGCCTCCGATATTACGACTTATTGAACGACTCGGAATAGCATGGAACTCCATCCATGTTGAAAACAGCAAAGCTCTACGTAACGACTATCCGTAAAACTACGTTGAACTTGCACTGATAGTAGATCTTTTATTGCAAGAGGCTGGCTAGGTAGGTAAAACCGTGGTGTCAGATATTCTACAGCAAAGCAGTAGTGTGCCTGCATTACTATTTTTCGGTTTGGAAGACATTGGAGCTAGTGAAATTATTAGGCAAAGAAGATTTGAGAACTTAGTGGAATAAAAACATGTATTTAGCAAGTTTATGTTTGTAATTGATAATCCACGACATATAATTCGTGAAAGCAAAAGTGATAACGCAACGGGAACAGCAATAAATTAATTAATATCATATAAATGAGTATACGTCTTACATGAATAATAAAAATGTTGGCTAACTACGCAATTCCATCGCTTCGGTTCACAGGTAACAGATTGGCTTTGTAATGCGATTGTCGTTAACTACGTGATGAATAACTAGTTTAAACAATAAACACTAATCCTATTATACGGCTCAATAGCGGGGTTAGGTTTTATAAGATTTTTTTATTAAATATCTTGTAATATTCAAATGAAATTTGAGAAAATCAATCGTTTTCTTTTTTCTGAATGCTTGTTAACCCTATACTGTTCTTGAAAGCGTCACTAGACGCAAAATTCAACTGTAATTTTTACAAACAAAAGCTTGGAGAAAAAATTATCTATGAGAGAGAAATCTCTCATTATTAAAAGTAACATTAAAATCTTGTTAATACCGATAATCTACTGATTATAAGGCATAATTGTAGAAGTAAGTATTCCCTTTGAAGTTTTAGTCAACTTCTTATCTCTAAAAAATGACCATACAGGTCCCAGTCTATTTCGTTGTGCTTGTGTTTGTGTGTTAAAAGAAGAAGTGTGTGGAGATTAGGCCTCGACACAGAATATTACTATTCTAAATATTATATTATATAGTGATAGTTTTTAGCGTTTATTTATTATTTACTTATTTACCTGACATTATCAATTCATTCAAAACATATTAAAATCAAATTTCCTATCAAATAATAAATCATTTATCATATATAGGTTTAATACTACAGATCGTATAATGAAACATTTACCCGTGTCAAGGCGACCCCAGTCAACTTCACCATCAATCTTGTTCCTAAGTAGACACTTAGAATGTTTCATCTTATCAAGATCACTTCCGAGGAAAGTTTAATACGTGGCGATAATGACGGAACTTTCAAGATATCTCACGAAATTACTGTCACTAGCTATATAATATGAATATGAATAAAATCATTTACCTACATTTCTAAAAAGAATTAACATTTTCATCGATTTTTGAGAAACGGCTTAAACAATATGGATTGTTAAAATTTATAACAGTACTAATTTTGGAACAGTCCTTATTATACATGGGGCAGTCGTTTTTAGGATTACCTAAACTAAAATAAAGTTTTTAAAAGTTGAGTATATTAATCTATTATAAAGATTTCAATAAAAATAAATGAATAAATTTCATTTTCCATCCTATTTTGTAAACTTCGTACAGGCTAAAGCAATTTATGTAAATTTCAGTTTAAAAGCCTTTGATTTAGACGGTTAGACTTTAAATAATTAAGTGTTTGTATAGAAGAGCTAAAAACTTAACAAATTGAACAAAAAACGTGCAATTTCTTAAACAAAATATCATTGCCATGTATCGTATAAATACGAATGAAAATACTAACCGCAAAGGTATAATATGAAATGTTAAAACAAGGTAATCCGAAGGGTACATATTTTGTAAGTAAGCGGCGACGTTTTACGACTTATAATAAAGTCTGTATCCAAGACCTCAAGATAGGGGGCGACAGGTAAGGACGTCTGGAAATATGTTACAGGGAATTGAGACACGCAACCCATGTTTATAAGATTATATAAATTAATACAATATGTTTTCGTCTGTGAATTAGATTCCCAACAATATCGAAACTTTATTTGCATAAAATATTTATAGTTATTTTTACTAAATGCTTAATTATAATAAGTCTGTAACGAAAGTATTGCTATAATATAATGACAGCCCATAGTATCCCACTGGTGCCTTGACTCTTGTTCCGCAGACGTGACTTGTTATGTAATAATAATTATCAAAAATATAAGAGATGACGATGCGATCTAGAAAGCTCTACCAGAATGGTAGTTTCTGTTTTGACCGTAAAAATATTATTAATAAATATAGCTTTGTGGGAAACGGGTTATTCGGATGAGCCGCTAGCTCTCCAGTTTGTGATTCTTATATTCTATATCTTCCGAGTTTTTGATACTACTAATTTTATATGGATCAGTCTGGAAATCTTCAAAAATCAATTTTTCAAATGAGTTTATAAATAAGCCCTTAAGAAAATACAACGGACTTGAGAACTTCTCCTTTTCTCCCTTTGAAGTCGATTTAAAATAAGGACTTATTCAATATAAGACTTCGTCTTAACCATACATTTAACATAAATTCAATATAAAAGGCACTTAACACTCGCATTAAGTATTTTCATGTTGACCTACTGGGCACTAAGAAACTTCGAGATGGTTTTTAACTTTTCACCCGCGACATTTAGCTTTGATATTTCTTTCATTCTATAATACATTAACTAATAGCAAAAGGCACTAAAACTTTTTTTTTTTTGACAAAATAGAATTTTTTATTAATCATCCACATCCTCTTCATTTTCATGTTCCCTCCCCTCTTTTAATAATTTCCGGTAGCAATGAATAGTGATGCCACCGGTGATACAAGTAAATACACTTTACCATCAGAAGGGCGTAGGCTTCAAAAGTTTGCCCGGGAAAGCAGTCTTTTCTATTGCAATAAAGGTTCCTCATTAACAATCGCTATTCACGCGAATCTAACCGCAGGCAAAAACTAGTACGTAATTACATTTTCGTAATTCATTTAAATCGGGATGTGACGAGCCCATCGCCCACTGTTGGGATAACCTCTGTCACAGCAGACAATGTGGAATATTGTGGAATATTAATGCAATCAGTCACACTGGTGGTAGGTCTTTTGTTGCAAGAGGCCGGCTAGGTAGGTACCACCGCAGTGTCAAATATTCACCCGCCAAATAGTAGTGCCTAGGCACTACTATGGTCCGGTTTGAAGTGCACTTTAGGCTAGTGAAATCACTGGGCAGAGGGGATTTAAGAACCAATATCTCCAGGTTGGCAACGCGTGAGTGGCACCTACTAATGGTACTGCAAGCGCTCATAAGTTACGGCAATCACTTACCATCAGGTGGGCCGTATGCCTGTTTGCCAACTTGTAACATAAAAATTTTAAAAAATATATATATATCATCACTACATAGTATAAAACAAAGTCGCATTCTCTGTCCCTATTTCCCTATGTATGCTTAAATCTTTAAAACGACGCAACGGATTTTGATGCGGTTTTCTTAATAGATAGAGTGACTGAGGGGGAAGATATACATATATTATAACATCCACTAAATAGTGGAGCAATACTCTTATTTTTGGGATTTTAATGTGATATCGTAAATAGTTACATTTAACGCGTGCGAACCACGGGCAGTAATGAATAAATCAAAACTACAGTATAAATAAACCGCTAGTATATATATATATAGTACATATATATATATACTTGTAGCTATCAAGTTCCATTAATAATAACGTAATGAACGGCGAGCACTCGGGAATAAATCCTTTAATCTTCTTACGTCTGCAAATAAATTAATATACCTCGTTTCAAATTACAAAGTGTACCTTTATAAGTACTATATGAGCTGTAGTACTGAATAGACCGCAAATATAAACAGTTTAGTGAAGCCTTACTGGCTATAGACACAAGCTTATTTGAGGTTGCGTAGAATAGATCTTCGGTTGGGTAGAGGTCTGTGGTTGTGTACAGTATTTGAGTACGGTTAATATACAGTACACATTACAATATTTTTTGCTAGGTCTGAACGAAATAGAAATGCTAGGTCACGTCATGACAAGCATGAAAATGTGCCTAATATTTCGACGCATCAAAAACCTTTAAAAAAGCGTCTTCAGAGCCCACTAAACGTGCACTTACTGAGCCCAACTGGCTTATCTATTCAACCTAAAGCCCAAAAATAGTTTTTAAAGTAAAAAATAGTAATTTTAAAGGCGTCGGGATTTGACGACCCCATCGCCCGCTGTTGGGATAACCTCTGTCACAACAGAGATTATTCCACCAGTGCAATCAGTCACACTGGTGGTAGGTCTTTGTTGCAAGAGGCCGGCTAGGTAGGTACCACCGCAGTGTCCAATATTCTGCCGCCAAATAGTAGTGTTTAGGCACTACTGTGTTCCGGTTTGAAGGACATTGTACGCTAGTGAAATTACTGGGCGAACGAGATTTAAGAACTAATATCTCGAGGTTGGCAACGCGTGAGTGACCTACTAATGGTGCTGCAAGCGCTCATAGGCTGGGCAGCCACTTACCATCAGGTGGGCCGTATGCTTGTTGGCCAACTTCTAACATTAAAAAATAAAAAAATTAGTATCTACCTATAAGTTCGTTGAGTTTGCTGTTGAGAATTACAAGTTATTTTGATGACCATACAAAACAGTATTATTATCAGACTCCTATTCTTCTGCTTCCTAGCATTATCCCGGTATTTTGCACATGATCTGTTTATTACTCTTATCCGGATTTGACAGGTTACTACTTTTTTTAAGAAGCGTTCGCCATCTGAGCTCCGCAACCCAAAGGGCGGTTAAGTAACTAATTGGATAAGAGCAAATTACCTATCAAGAGTTAACGATTATTATAAGATAATAACTATCTTGTCAGCTTTATATTCCATGACCGACAGCTTAACCTGCTCTCCGAGGCAAGATAGGACGACCCCAAACGCCCAGACCCCGCGACTGTCGAGGCTTAAACTCAGCACTCCATATTTATCTCAATATGATTATCAGACTGGCAAATAAATGTTTTTTCATGTACCACTTAGCTTTAAGATCCAAGTGAACAAATTTAGCTATACCCTATCATTCCAGTCTTAAAATCGCGAAATTTAACTAGAGCAAGGAAGTAATTACAAAAACTCGTGGAAGCGACTTCGCTTGCCAAACACAATAAACTACGCATCTTGTTTTGTTGGAAAGTCTTCGTATTTAAAACAAATATTTATACATATTATCTACATAAAATAAAGAATAAATTTAAAAGATAATATAAATAAAGTTTCCTACATAAAATTTATATACTTAATTTTATGGTAATCTCACAGTAGGCTATCTCTGTATAAGTACAGGTTTTATGATATTTTTTTGAGAAACAACATGCGTCCTTTATCACGCAATATCCTCCCATGGGCTCAAAGTTGAATACGTCCAAGGATGCCTGCTGCAAGACCTTACACCGCTTATGACGTCATTGAAACGAAAATACCACTTCGAGCCCATGCTAGCCGACTGACTTATTCGACGGTGAGCGCATCGGGACATGCGACACGAGGGATCTTGTCTCCACCGTTAGGTGATGTCTGATGTATATTTTATTTTCTTGGTTATTTACGTCAGTTATTTAAACTCGAACATGGCTATGTTTGGACTATTGTTACATTGACAATTTTGTTTTTACGCTGATAACTAAATTTTCGTTTTTTTTTATTGTGACGTTTTCGGTCTGAAGGTGCAAGGTGTGTGCTATCTACGGGAACACTTTTTAATGTTATACCATCCTATAGGTCGTATTGAATATATAAATACAAGGCTATCTAATCAGGTAATTTTGATGGATAGCAATATAATTTTGAAACATTTTATACCAGAGTGTAGGCGGTTTTAATGTAATACCTTTTGGAAGATAAATTCTTAGGCTTATAAAGGTCAACCTTCACAAAAAAAACTTTTACTTATTATAATTGAAATGTCAAAATTTTCATATAAAATGATAGTTAATAGTATGGTCCATTTTTTTTATTCTTTAAGGGATTTATAGATATGTATTATACATACACATGTATGTAAAAAGCTTATTCTTACACACTTAACTTTAAAAGTGATGTAATAGTAATATTCAGTACTGTTAATTAAATAATTAATAATTTACTAAGAATAAGTAATTTATTACCTGTGAACTATTTATTTTTTAGTTACTCCTCTACGTTTCTACGCCGTAGCTTAGCGTAGATAAAACAGCATAATAACTGTTCACTGCATTCTACATTTTTCTACCCCTACTGTTGCTATTAATATTGTAAAATCTTTTTATCTTTCTTCATCTTAATATTGGGAGGGTATAAAACTGTTTTATTTTTAATATCATTAACAAACTTTTTTTTATGTTATTAAGTTGCCAAACAAGCATACGGCCAACCCGATGGTAAGTGGTTGCCGCAGCCTATGAGCGCTTGCAACACCATTAGTAAGTGCCACTCACGCGTCCCAAACCTCGAGATATTGGTTCTTTAATCTCCTTTGCCCAGTAATTTAACTAGCCTACAGTGCCTTTCAAACCGGAACACAGTAATGCCTAGGCACTACTATTTGGCGGCAGAATATTTGATACTGCGGTGGTACCTACCTGGCCGGCCTCTTGCAACAAATGACCAGCCACCAGTATGTGTGACTGCACTGGATAATCTCTGCTGCGACAGAGGTTATTCCAGCCGCGGGAGATGAGGTCGTCACATCCCGACGTCGAAAAAACTTGTAATAACAAGCTGTTATAATATAGAGACGACTTTTAGTTCTTCACTATTCGCAAGCACACAGTACTCTGTTACTTTACGCCGATTCTCTGTGTGTAGATACGGTCGAGCCGGCCTATTTGTCCTGAGAAAAACATGGCTCTGCTACTACATTTTTTTAAACAATATAAACGTTTAAAATAATCCGTTAAAACCTCAATTAAAAAAAATTCGTAATTAATTAATGCGCAGGATCGATTTTCCAATACCAATAAGTCGGTCTGTGTCAACTGTCTGAACTAAACCTTATATCAGAATTAATTAGAGAACCGCTTTATATAATGGTCTGAGCGAACATTTCGCTTACAAAGTTCCGCTTTTCATATATTGATTGGTATTATAGCGGTATTTTAAGCCCGCTTTCAGCTCGCAACGAAGTACGCTCTTATCGCTTAGTTAATTTATTCTCCCTTGGATTTATTGAAAAGAGTAATTTTATATTTACTTTTTTACCATATATTTAATAGTATTTGAAATAGTTTATATGTAATTAGTTTAATAAGGAAATCAACTATTTCTTAATTAGCGTGACTGTTTATATTCTACTGTATTACTTAATAAATGAAAAATATTTATACTTTAAAAATATTTTTAAAAGAACTTTTTAATCAACATCTATAAGTCCAACTTCAAATACATGTTTGATATTTTAAAATGTCTTAAATAGTTAAATACCCCAACCGGGCATGACCTTCCAAAATTTATGTATTGACCCCGTCAAGGTTGGACCCTTAAATCGTTACGTCAGGTAAATTAAGCACCAATTTTAAGTTAGCTATCGTTACGTGGCGGGGTTGCAAAGTACTCTCCAAAAGGATTTCTCAATTTATTTGTATAGTATTCAATAAAAATGTCGCGTTTTGTACAATATTTTTTGCTTTTCTAACTTATGCGTTAGTAGAGTTATAACAAATCTGATTAATTTATTATTGTTATTTATTAATACATGTTCAACATTACAAGTTTCTTATAAGAGAGAGAAGAAGAAAGATTATAGATAGTAGAGGTAATGAAATTGCTTCTTATAATAATAAGCAGGAGCAAAGTTCCTTTCCAAAATTACTATTTGGACTATAAATACACATTACTAAGCAGTTGAGTCCAAGGGGGACGCATTAGCGGCCAGTCTGGACTTAGCGAAGGCCTTCGATCGGGTATGGCACAAGGAACTTCTTTCGAAGCTTCCTTCCTATGGGCTTCCCGAGAAATTATGCAAGTGGGTCACCAGCTTTTTGGCAAATCGGAGCATCAAGGTCGTTGTCGACGGTGCATGCTCTGACTTAAAACCCATCAATGCTGGTGTCCCGCAAGGCTGCGTACTGTCCCCTACTTTGTTTCTTCTGCATATCAATGACATGTTGGAAATTTCCAACATTCATTGCTATGCGGACGACAGCACTGTAGACGCTTTATACACCGGTCGCGCTAATATTTCTCGGGAAAACGTCATTGAGTGCCGGAACAAACTTGTGTCTGAAGTCGAGACTACATTGACCAAAGTGACAGACTGGGGCCGACTAAACGGTGTAACGCAAAAACGCAGGCACGTATCTTGACTGATTGGACCAAAACGATTCACATACAATATTGGTCTAAACTTCTTCGTTATTAGTTAACCATTAACAAAGAAATTAGAGTGTGAGTACTGTGACCTTGCACTGGTGAAACATATGCATAAAAACGTGTTAAAAACTCTGTTTACTGAATGTGTGGAGCAGTTTTCGCATTGTCAAACATTTTAACCAATTTTGTATGAGTTTTCTTGAGGGCGAACGTAATCTCAACAAAACTTGTGTGTGATTTGTTCCCTATGATTATTCTCGATACATTGCATATTTAATATTTTTTTGTGCAGAATCACATTTCTGAGAACATGCTTGGCTACTAATGAAATGCATTTTTTTGTTCCAAGTTGGCAAATAAGCATAGGGCCTACCTGATAGTAAGCGGTCGCCGTAGCCTATGAGCGCTTGCAGCACCATTAGTAGGTGCAACTCACGCTTTGCCAACCTCGAGAAATTAGTTCTTAAATCTCCTCTGCCCAGTCACTAGCCTACAGTGCCCTCCAAACCAGAACACAGTAATGCCTAAGCACTACTATTTGGCGGCAGAATATTTGAAACTGCAGTGGTACCTACCTAGCCGGCCTCTTGCAATAATAGACCTACCACCAGTGTGACTGATTGCACTGGTGGAATAATCTCTGCTGTGACAGAGGTTCTCCCAACAGCGGGCGATGGGGTCGTCATATCCCGACGCCAATGGAATGAAATTTAGCATTTATTATATAGCAAAACCCTTATATATTCCAACGTACCTACAGTTTTATATGTGTGGGGAATCCTGGCTCAGCGAAACTAATTACGTAATAAAGTTAGTCAATTAAACTTGGGAGGGAGTTTTATTGGCTTCGGCGTGGTTATACCCGCTTTGTTTTTTTTTTTATCCTCATATACCTCGAGTACCGTTATTAAAATTTTAATATCACTATACATAAAGCAAGCATGATTGCCGTAGCTTGCCCTAGAGGGGTCCCAAATTTTGGGAGGCAGAAGCCCTCAAGAGAAGACAATACAAAAATCCATAAAGAAACAAAAATATTAAAACGTATTAATTGTATAAGAAGTATAAGTTTATAGTGAATCGCTCCGGTTTCGGTTCACGGTTGAATAGTGTAGGTATGGAAGCTAAAAAAAGTACCACCAGAGTACGGCCAAAGATTAAGTGAGATTTTGGATAGCATTTTACGAATTTTTGCTTGTACGGGTTCGGGGCCCCTGTGTTTAGGGACCCGTATCTTTGATACGGCTGATACCTTGGTAGCTACGACCCCGGCAAGTATATAACATTGCCTAGTTTCGGTCCCAGGTATACAACACTGACTGGTTTTGAGAAAAACTCTAAAGCGCATATTATGGTTGCTCGTTATTAAGACTTAAATTATCTGTTTTGAATTTCTGTGCCTATTTATGTGTTTAGTTGTCAAAGCGTAGCAGACAAACAGATAGAGTTACTTTCGCATACTAACTTATAAAATATGTTAACACCGTTGTGGCGTTGTGGGTAGCGACTTCTTTAGCCTCGACGGTTGCGGATTTGATACCCGCTCGGGCAGATGTTTGCATCGATCTGTTTCATCAGAGCACGTTAAGCTGTCGGTCCCGGTTGTTATCACATAACATCTGATAGTAATCGTTAACTCTTGATAAGTAAATTGCTCTTAGGGTAACGGAGATCCGATGGTAATCGCTTTGTGTAAAAACTAGTAACCTGTCAATTCCGGACAAAAGTAATAAGCAGACCCTGGGTAAATATTCGTATCATACCAGGAATATTGCTAGAAAGACTAACTTGTAAATGCTAACCCTACAAAATGTACTTAATAGAATTAGATACAATCAGTCTATAACGAGCAGACGTCCTCTAACTGGGGTTAAATGTTAACATTGTCAACCTTAATATTGTCCATTCTATTGTATAGAAACTGATGACGTTCATAGACACAGTCCGGCCTCCCAGGAGGTACCCTATATAAGAAATCAACTTTGAGCTCACCCTAAGCTCTGTAGCTGGGTGGCCTTTTTCTTTTAAATTATATAGTATAGTAAAAATATCGTAAGTAAAATTATTTATATGTCTTACGAATCATGTGGGTGAAGCGAGTCTATAGTTTACAATCAAAAATCGCTTAACTCAGTTAAAGAATTTTATCAGTTCAAAAAGCTAACAATAAAAAAAGATAAAGTTACTTTAATAAATTGAAGCCTCAATAGCTCAACGGTAGAAGGGCCGACTTCGCTCCGTTAACGCGAGAGTCGAGGGTTCGAGCCTGACCCCATTGGGCTATTGTCGTAGCCACTCCTAGCGCAAGCTTCGAGCTTATTTGGAGGGGCAATAGGAATATTAGTAATGCCTTGAAAACGCATTGCTAATATTCTTTAAAAAAATTAAAAATTAAAACAGCACCAAATACCAGGTCATAATCTGTGAAGTCTAGACCATTTGAATGGGTACTAAATTAACATTTTTTTAAAAGAAATTTTATTGTTAACCTCAACTGCTTAGGTCATGTAAGTTGTATTAATCTAAGTCATACCATTAAGTAATTAAAACGGTAACACGAATGATATTGTAGTAAAAATGAAATTAAAACTTAAAACCCTAAGATTAATGGTAAACAATTTTTAAAGGACTTAACAAAAAGAAATTAACAGATTGTCTGATTTTTTTGTGTCCGTGTTGCGATGTCTTGATGATTGTGAATGATATTCTAAGGTTTTTATTGTTCCGGATATATCTACTGTGGTCCTTATATTTTAATCGAATCAACTTTCTCTTGTTTTTGTCGTAATTAAAAGTCTAATTTGTTTATAATAAAAATGTAAAGCAGTTAGTTCAAGTGCTATAGTTCATCACAGGACAAATAAATTAATCTCGCGATCTGATAAACTTATCACGACACCTCGTCCGACCGATAATATTTATAGCGAAATTATAATTTACAGGTTTTATAACAAAACCTTACATCGCACAAATGTTTAATTCAATTTCAGAAGTATTTTCTTCAAATACGCTATATAAAAATTAATTCGTTTTTGCGCAGTCATATTTCTGTTTCTTCATTTACCTCTAACATCTAAAATATTTTTAACCTACATTACAACATATAAATATCTGGCGAGATAAAAGTGCTATTTATTAGTAAAGTATTATTTTCATTTTCGACGAATAGAAGATCCATCTGCTGAAATCATCCATTTAGATGAAAATGGAAAATGATTTCATTGATTGTCTGACAAACCCGATTTTCAAGTAAAAGGTTTATGACGCATATCGTACACCCACACACTACTGTATCAACTTAATATCAACCTCTCAAAATGGGCTAAGATGACATATTATATTCCTAAAACCTGCATAACGCTTCGTATTTGTTATAATTATTTCATTAACGATTACCTAAAACATTGTATATAATTTTTCGATGAAAGACTACATCATAAATTACGAAATTACCATTAAAAGCCAAATTATATCTTTAAAAGATAATTTTTAATCTTTATCTGAGCCTTTTATATTCATAATTTATTTTCGCAAAACGCCCTAAATGCTATTATATCGATTTCGTTAAGTCTTTGATCTATTTATACTTTTTCCTTACCAACAGCTATTGCGCGACATTATGAAAAAATATTATTTTATATACATTTCTAGAATAATTCTAATCATTATTTGTAGCCAAATTGACGTTGTGTTGAATATAAATCTTTATTATTTTAATGCAATGTAATTTCTCCATTATATAAAATAATATATCAAAATGACTTACCGGATTCGATTGGTAATTTTATGGGCCCATCGTGGGCCACCAGCTTCTCCATCGTGATTGCCCCAGGCAGGATACTACTTGATACCGACACCTTGAAGCTTTTAATTTAGCCAGAACTGAAGAAACTGTCCTTTTTAAAATTAACACGCAAAAATACGTTCAACCCAACAGGCTGTTGTCTGTACTGCACTATCGATTCAGTTTGGAGGGTAGACGCGCTTGCGTCGTAGGGATTTTACCGCGCAAGCGCTGTCAACGCTAACCCCTGGCGGAAAGGCGTCATTTGACAGTTGATAACAGACAAACTAGCTTCTTCTATCTTTTATGGCGTATTATAATAATATTGTCAAAGTATTTTTATGCATATTAATATACACTTTACCATGACTAGATTGATCAAAAAAATTCAAATGTAATCATTGCAAAATCGTTTTTAGCTTTTATAAAGCACATGAGCCAAACGTTGAGCATTTCGAATTAAAGAAAACCAGAAAATTGACACTTTTTATTACAAAAAATTACTAGGCATTTTTGGTCGTTCAAAGACTAAATTTTTAAATCGTCAGCAGTATTTATTAGAAGATAATACGTATTACAAATGTATGAATTTATGTATCTATGTATCTTTGTTCGATGATAACTGCACAACCATTAATATCATATGTCAATTGGTAAGTATATATGTTATAACAATAAAAATGTTAAATATAAGCTGTTTAGAGAGGTTTTCTAAGCGATACTAAAGTTGTAACGAAACTAAAGACTGGGGAATGGGGAAGAATTTCATTTTATTTAAAGATACTGAGATACTAGATTCTAGAAGGTTCTTCGCCCGCGTGAATAACGATTTAAATACAAACTTTGAACTCATATCCAAACTATTCAGGGGTATGGAATTTTAGGAAAACTTACAAATTTACATAACTTATATATTTCTTAGCTTTAATGCTTCGCCTAAAACAAAGTTTCATAATTTTAGTTTCAACAATCTCTTTTTACCCCTAAATTTTGAAAAATCCTTAGTACTCGTTAACGATTTAAAATAACACCTGTGACAAAAATCAGCTTTCTAGATCGAAGGGCATAGGCTGGGCGTCGATATGTCAGTCAGGTCATTTCCTTTTATTTTATATATTAGTAATACTTACTTAAATACATAATTAGGTCTAAAACGATAAACCACGATACACACATGTAGTCATTTAAATGTTATTCGTAGACTAAATAGGTTCCTTGTATTGTAGAAACGTCGTCGTTCGTCTCAAGAGGAGACACTCAAATCTCGAGAAGAGCCCTTTGCCGAGCAGTTAGACGTTAACAGGATATAACTTTAACCATCTACGCGCCCCGAGCAATTCATGCAATTTTTGGCGCCCTTTTATGCCCTTTTGTTAATTTTTCTAAGCTTATTCATCTTATAAGAACGTAATTGTTATTGATAAGGTAAATCATCGTATATTAAAATCGTTAGATATCTATTAACATTTTATCAACTTAGCTAATTATTTTTCGTACAGGCTTTTCCGCGGATTTAGATTTGCCTTCTTCGATAATTTAACTGACTGACTTTTGTAGTCCGTACCTTAAAAGGGATACTTAAAATCGTATTTTCAATTTCTTCTTTTTATTATTTTTAATATTAGATATGAAATTAAATGACAATTTTTTATACCAAAACAACTAACGAAGCTATCGGTAAACATAAAATTGTAGCAAAAAACATAATAAAAAACAATCATAGTTGTTATAAATTATTTTATTGAAAATCGTAAATAAATTTACATATAATATTAATAAATATTACATCACGAGTACAAAGTGTAAATCGTGTTAATGTGGCGATGTCGTTGCCATTACTGATGAATGTTTGTATTTGAATGTTGAGGTGCTTAATATCCAGCAAGTTCGGCGAAGGTGGAGTCCATCTCATCGGCCAAGCTCTTGTATCTGTCCTTGTTGATGCCCAACTCGTCTGTACAACACATAGATATATTAGAACAAGTTACAAAACGAAACAAGTCACTACGGCGAAAGCATATACTGTTGAATAGTTGCATCACCTCCTTGTATTGTTGTAGACCTAATATAAAACGTCACATAATTATTAATCATGTTAAAGTAAATAAAACAGTTTTAAGATACGTAATTATGGCGCAAGCGTGGAATAGCTTTAAAGATATAGTTTATAGAGAAGATTTAAGAGATTATAGAATAAATAGTACCTTGGAAGCATTGACCCACGTCGGTAGCAGCAAAGCATAAGACGTATTAATCACAACACAAAAAGCAGGGCTCGAGACTAAATTTTCTACAGGATTGCCTTAAAATGCCCTAAACGCTAGAGTAAATAAAACTCCAAATTTCGATTTCGACAATCCTCGAAATACCGATAATAAGGTAAAAGTTAGTAAGTAAGAAGTAAATAATATTAGTTATCCAAGAAAGAGGTGAGATGATTAGAAGAATGCCGGTCTGTTGTGGAAACTAGGTAATGACCTGTCAACTGTTCAGTCGTAGAAAACCTTGTGATTGAAAAGATCAACAAATTGGTAATTTTTTACAAATGATGATGTGATAAGGATTTTGTGGATGATGATTTTGGGACGGTATCGTCTTAAACTAAGTGCTAGGGTTAGGTTAGTATCCTGTGAGCTCGGCGAATGTGCCGTCCAAGTCATCGCAAATCGCCTTGTATTTCTCCTTCTCGTTGAACAATGCGTCTGGAAAATTTTGTTATTTGATAAAATTGCGAAGAAATTAGTGTCCATGCTCTCCTGTAAACTTGATAGAAAAATAAAGGAAAGTCATTATATATTAGAATGGCCCAATTAATAAGCTTTCCCACCTTTAAAGAGAAGTCATAGTATTCCCTTTCGTGGATTGTTAGAATTATTCATTTTAATAATTTTGAAAAGTTATTTTCGATGTAATTATGTATAAATCAGATTTATTTTATGTGCATTCAGACTATTCTTCAAAACCTAAATTAAGAAATTAAATCGGTTACAAAATTTAAGAAATGACCAAGAATAGTCCTCATTTTATAGTGTTAATTAATATGTTACATTGTTTTATTTTTATAATTTTTTTAGTAAACGCATACCTTCAGCCTGTCAACTTCCTTCTGGAGTTTCTTAACGGTCTTCTCGGCGTATTCGGCACGAGCTTCGGCTTCCTTCAGTTTGGAGGTGAGGGTCTTCAGCTGCTTTTTGAATTCTTCTACACGCTGGTTAGCCTTCTCTTCGGATACTTCCAAAGATTTAAGGGAGTTACCTACGACCTAAAGTGAATATTGCGCTTAATACATATAAGAGCCTAACTGTTAAGTTAGTACCAAAAAAATCTTCTTTTTAGTCCGATTACGTTTGTTTCTGAATTACTTTAATTAAAGCTTTGTTGAAAAATATAAATATAGTATAGGCACAGATTCATTTTTATTTTTACCTTTAATTCTTCTTCAAGTTCTGAGATCTTGGCATCACCAGACTTGACACGGTCCTCAGCAACTTCGAGTTCATCTTCAACGAAGGCCAGCTTACGCGAAACCTTTGATTTAAATAAACAAGTTAATTGAAAAAATGTTCATTTCCAAAAGATGTTAGAACAATAATAATAAAGAATAATACTATTATTTTGTTTAGCGGAATTATATTTCGTTATGTAAATACCTCGTCAGATTTGCCGTCAGCGTCTTCAGCTAGTAAACGGGCTTCCTTCAGTTGGTTGGTGAGTTGGTCCATACGTTCCTCGTCTTGTTGTGCCCTGTTCTCCAATACTTTGCACATACTAAAAATAAATGTAAAGAAATGTATTAAATATATGTATATAGGAAAATGTAACTTTATTAAAATGCTTTAAAGAAAGTCATTTTTAATATTAAAGAAGCAGTCTTTGAAGTCAAAGATTCAGATCATATCTTGATGAAATTTGAGAGGAAGTGAATCATATTTTGATGAAAGACATAAGCTACCTGGTATCTCTAAAACTTATTTTGAGTGTTACTTTATTGTATATTTTAAAAAGAAATTAGCGAAAAATCAATAAATAAAACTTCTGTAGCTATACTATCGCTACATAATTTAAATATAATTTTTTGGGAAATTGAAAATTATTTAAAAGCGTGTATCGCTATTGCAAACAGAATATAGACCATTATTTTTTTTGTTTTTTAGACAAAAACTTGTAAGATATAATCATGGTCATGATTGGACATAATCTTACCGGTTGTTCTCGTCAGCCGACTGTTGAGCCTCAAGCAATTTCTGTTGGGCAGTGCCAGACCTCTCTTCAGATTTCTCAAGGTCCTCCTCAATCTGTTGCACCTTCCTGTTTTGAGCGGCAACCTCCGCCTCTGTAGCGGCCAATTGCTTCTCTTTCTCTTCGAGGTCTTTGTTGGCCTGTTCCAGCTTGTTCTTGTTCAGGACGAGGTCCTCCTCGACCTGGGCCAGTTTCTTCTGGAGCTCACGTACTTCCTCATTGACCTGCAATGAATTAAGTAATTTATATTTATAGTTATACATTTTTATATTTGATACTTAAATAAAAATAAAAAATAATATATATATATATATATATATATATATATATATATATATATAAATTAGCCGTTTGGTTCAAAATGTTGCCATTTTTCAGCGTGTTTGAAGTGTATAAGGTCCGCCTGTAAACAATCACCGCAATCTATGAACGCTTGGGATACTTAAAGTATCAGATGCGCATTGCAAATCTAAAAGATGCAGGAGGAATGGAGAGAAAGGTTAAGAAGAGAAAAATTCACTCTCACCCATCACATGAGACGCAACAGTAGTGATACTCTTATAATATACCGATTTTCTGTGAGAGGGTCGTACTTCCCCGGACGAGCCGGCCCATTTTTTTTTGTTTTGAGGGGCCCATTGTGTTCGGAGAAGCATGGCTCTATTACTACGAATACAAGCAGTATATCTCGATAATGTAGAACACAGAACAAGAAAATACGCTGTGATGTAGAACAACATTGTGAAGACAACCCGTTTTATTTACGCTATTACAGTTCTAGAGGTCTCATACCTTCTCAGCACGGAGGTTGGCATCCCTGGCCTGCTGCTCGCAGGTATCTGCCTTGTCCATGGCATTATCCTTCTCCAGCTTCATCGCCTGCATCTTCTTCTTGATCGCGTCCATGTTGGCGGCTTTGTTTTATTACGGTCCGGTCGAAAATAAATACGCCAGCTACTGGCCTGTAATTATTAAATAAAATAATAAACTACCATATTAAAAATTGTATTTTTAGTTATTTTTTAAAGTGGTTAATTTTCTATCAAATTGAAGAAATATTAATAAAATAGTTTATGCTTTGCGCGCTTGTTTTATTTTACAATCAAAATTCCTTTATAATATTATATTTAATGATGACAAAATTATGAAAACCAATTTAGTGATTGCTGGCTTTGTGATTTGGGATTGATTTAGATATTCAGGTACAAAACAAAACCTACCTACAAGAAAGGTCGAATTGTATATTCAATATATTCTAACCGACTCGACTTGACTAAACATTCCTTGTTTGTTTTCGTCTTTTACATACATATATGTATATTAGTGCTTTCGAGTGAAACTTATTATTGCATTCTTTTGAGAAGAATTACTACTACCAACAACAGAATGGTTCTGCAACCACTAAATGCATTCCATTGTCGACTAAAATAAATGTTTTAACTAGTCCTGTTATGAATAAAATATTTGGCAATCTATTAACAAATAGTTATGACCTATACTTGTAAGTGCTCAGGCAATTTATATATTTGTGGCTCATATTTGGCTGGACGCCAAACTAGAAATGCAGGTTGCACGTAAAATTTTTACTTTGGCCTAACCTGTAACCTATATAAACTGAGTAAAACGAAAATGTTATGATAATGACTAAAAGCCCACGCTCATTTTTGGTAATAGCTAGTAGCATAAATTGCAGTACTAGAGTTGTAGTTATTTGTATATAAATGCACCCGTGTGACTGGAAAAGTACTTCTTTCACAGAATATCGACTTGTAGTAGCAGTAGCCGTGTTGCATTTCGTTCTATAAGTGTTAGCGCTGGAGGCCCAAACTCCCGTTTCTTCTACCCCCTTCCCTTTCATTCCCTTCTTCCCTCGTCTGAGGTGGTAACACATGGTGACTTGAGTTATAAATGAAAATAGGCTAACATGATCTCTTATCAGGTAGGACTTCAGCTTCTTTCTTAAAACTTTTTTCGATATTTTATCAATTTTGATTTTGTAAAAGTGTGTTGTTCATAAAATTGTTACATATGTATGTATGTACGAATAATTTAATAGATCATAAATTACTACGAGGATATATCTAATAAACGTAATGCGTATCAAAAATTTTAGCTGAGGCCTCGTGGAAAATATTATCTACATCACTTCATGACATGTCAGCTTTAAGTGAAACCAATTATATTATTAGATATACTATGATATGGGCATTACAAGTAGCTATTATGGTAGTATTAATGACTTTTTAAGAATAGTAGCAATGCTTTTTTCAAGATATTATAAATATTGAAGCTATTGCCCTTCCAAATAGACTCGAAGTTTGCGCTTGGAGTGGGTACGGAAATATCCCAAGGGGGTCAGGAACGAACTTGCGACTCTAACGTTAACGGAGCGGAGTCGGCCCTTCTACCGTTGACCTATTGAGGCTATTTAGACTTGTATTGCATCTAAAGATTTGTGTCTGTACGATGTGTTTGTCTACATCTGGAACCAAGTATTGTAACAAAAGTCAGTCTTTATTCATTATCATATATAATAGTAGTAATAATACGGTATTTATGACAATAATTTGATTTAAAGAGAACACTATAATTATACTGCTATTATTAAAAAAATATTGTATTTGATTAAGAACTCCAACAATGTGTATGTAAGTTATGCTCGGAAACTGTAAGGACTTACTAAATTTCCCTTACATCTAACATCAAAGTAATAAATAAAGTGTATAACATTTTATGTTTTAAAAGACTGAGATACGTAATGCAACTATTTCATTTGACTATTTTCGTCTTTGATGTGGAAATTTAACATTGCTCGTTTAATCAGGTCATCGGCTATATGTCTGTTAATTTTTTTAATACATGTTCCGTTCCGAGCATCGTTAAACTCGCAAAGATTATTTTAAAAAACCGACGGGTTCGCGTCTGGAGATTGCGAAAATAACGTGTGGTGATGTATTTTTGGCTGGCTGTCAAGTGTTACCGATATTGTTAGCTGAAATAAATGTTCCCGCGCGAACAGCTGGTAAATGTCTGAAGAATTTATCGTTATAAATTCTAAACTATATTTAAATATAATGAAAATAGATGAGAAGACCACGAAAATATTCATAAATGTACTATTGGACGTACAATATTTTCTTTAAATTATATTTTCTTATTTCAAATTTCGTTCCGTGAGATTACAAAATTATAAAGTAAGGTAACTTTTTAAAAAGTAATAATTTAAAGCGTCAGCAAGTAAATAAAATAACAAATTATAAAATATGGAAAACGTCTCTGAGCCTTCCAGACGTAACGAGCATGATAAGTTCATTCTTTTCAGAAATTTTTATGTTTAGAACTATAGCATTGAGAAATTTTAGAATCAAAATTAAATTTCAATAATGTAACAACAATTCAAATGTTGAAAATATAATTTTGGATAGAGTATGAATCTATTAGCTAATATCGAAAGTTTAATTTTTAAAACTCATATAGGTTATACTGAAATAAGAATTTTCAAAGGTCGTGTTCATAAACTTTTTCGTCTCTGAAGGTCAAGGTTTACATTTTTCATAGGGACTATCTCAGTTAATTTCCTTTTTACTTAATTTTTTTAAAACATTTGTAACCAACTACTTCGATATAAATTGAATATGTACTATCATTAAATACATTATTTAAGATAATTATTGTTCCATTATAAAAATCGAAAAAACTAAAAATTAACTCTCTAATATCTTCCATGATATTGCTGGAACTAGTTATGTCTTTTAGAAAATCTATAATAATTATTGTATTAAATTAAATTGTCCTAAGTCAACACCTGTCATATAACCTCACACATATTGTCAGTCTGCCAATTTTTTTTAAAATCTTGTTTCAGTGACCTATTAACTTCGCTTTAATATTTGTTTCCGGAATCACATTCAAAATTTCAAAGTAAAGAATTCCTTTCATGTAACGTCGAAAATCATAAAAATATTGAAAAAAAAACCTATAAAAAATATTTTTAATTCAAAGATTTGAACTAGGGTATTCGACTAAAACAAAATATACTCTTAGGTTCCAATATCACGTAAGTTCAAAAATATTTAACTTTGACTAGCATTTTCACTGGAGTTTTATATTTCTTAAAGTTTTAAATTATTTTAAAGAATACTTTTGTTGACAGCTCCTGAGTAGGTATCTGCAAAATTATACATTCATGTTTATTTTATTATTTATTACATTAAAGTTTAAACTTTATTAAAAAATGAGTAGTTGATAAAGCAATATTAATTGTATTGAATGCAATACAATAAAGCAGAAATCAATCTAAATGGATCTGCCAATCTATTCAAGATATAATAGTTATTTCTTCGGCTATATAGATAATATTAAAAATTGAATTTATATTCTTATTAAAGTATTATCAAAACGGAAATATTGTAACAATATTGCTATTTTTAATAGTTTGTATGTTGTATGTATTACGTACAACATATTTGTGAAAATCCAAATATGAACCGAACGAATAATGTTTCAGTTGTATTGCGATGGGTGTGTGGGCGTTTTATGTGCGTATAATGTACCATTCGACAACGGCAAACATTTCTAAATGTGGCTCGCTCATTCAGTAACAAGACACCTCATTAATAACTTCGCACAAGGCGTCCTAATTCGATGATGTACGGGCTACGTCTGATTATAAATAAAAATTGAGGCGAGTTTCCTCATATCGCTAAATAAATACTGATGTTCGAAGTGTCCGCAAATAGTTCGGAGCTACGAGCGGACACTATTTTCAGCGAGGACGCGCTCGCGCTGAAACCCGAGTCACTCCGCGATACGACGAGACGAAAGCACTATCCTAAGCTACCACCAAAACACATTTTCGCAACTTAACTTCGACTAAGTAAAAGCGTAACACTGAACGCAACAGCTTGGATACACCACTGCACTGCACTTTCACCCAGCACGATTGCCGCGGAGGTTTGGTGGTTCGGTGAGATCCGTGGGTATCCAGGCTGGTGGCGCGGCACTCACCTAGCGGGCTGTTCACACGGCGGAGCGACACGCACTGCGCGCGCGCCCGCCCTGCGCTCGCGCCGCCCGCCCGCACTATTTTCGGTGCCAAAAATCCAGGATTCCAATCCGCCATCGTAATCACGGCGCGCTCGCTCACTCCCCATCGGTAACCGCTACATTTTCATGCGATTTTCTATTGATTGTTAAGGCATTGTTTTGCTAAAGCCATACACTAAATAACTAAAAATACAGTTTACGACAACGATCGTATACCATATTTTTATGAAATAGGTCATTGTAAATTGGTATTTATTAACAATCCAAAATTTTACTAAATAAAAGAATATTAATATAAGGAGTAGATTTGCGGATTTTCCAATATATTCAAGTACCTGTGATATTTAGCTCCCTTTGATACCTATTTCATTAAAGTAATTAATTACACAAATCGCTTTATGTCGTGATATATGAAATTCACTGATAAATTTGTAATTCGAGACGTTACATCAGCTGTCGAAATTTGTTTTTACCCAATGAGTTACTGGTTTGCCCTTAGGGTTGCAGAGGTCAGACGGCAATCGCTCTGTGTAAAAACTAGTAACCTCTGAAGTCCGGGTAAGAGCAATAATTAGACCCTGGGTAAAATACCGGGATTAATGCTGGAAAGAAGAAGACATAAGCTATCGAAGTAGTTCGACACGATGTGTTGCCGTAGAACTATACATAAGATTGAGAATAAGTAGTTTCTTTTTTGGACCTAAAACTTATGCTGATGAGATTCATCAATCAATCGGCGACTTTTGCTTGGAGCAAGCAGCTAATAGGTTAAAAAAAGCGTGCGCACGTTTTTAATATTTATAATTACACTAAATGAAGTAACGAGCAGACCGAAATACAACGTAGGTTTAGTAATTAGTGCCATTATACTTTACCCTACACTACCATAATTGGACCGTATTAAAGTATCAGCTTAGACCTTAGCTTCTTGAAAAATATGTCATTAAAGGTTTTCTTCGTGTACATAAATATCTAAATCGTAAAGTATTGTTTCTGTTTGAACGTTTGGTGAAATTTTACCATTTTTAAACAATAATAAAAAAAACTGAAAAATTACCACACATCTAACGAATTAATTGATGCTAGTTATTTTGTCCGCTGCTTCGCCCGCGTAAATAACGATTGTAAATAAGACACTTTTATTACAATACAAATGATTTGTTCTCTATAAAAACATTCATCCCTTATTTCACCCCTTCAAGTTTTATTATGGCGACAGTCCTTGTATAGTATGTTCCATTTTTATGCCAAAATTATCAAAATACCAGATTGGCTTAGCGGCTTCATTGGTCAAGTGTAAACGTAACAAACAAACAGACAAAGTAACTTCCACATTAATGGTATTATTCTGGATCATACCTTAGTTTCATTCTGAACAAAACTATTCTGGGGTAATTAATTAATGTTTGAAAATCAATTTTTTTTATACCATGATGATGCTAAACAAGCGTATGGGACCCCTGATGGTAAGCGGTCTGCGGAATAAACGCCTGCAACATTAGAGATATAGCAGGTGTCTTGCCGACCTCTTAAAAACTTTATCAACCTTCCCGTAAAGAAACCTATACTGTAGCGTGTTGGAAAACCCTCGGCAGCGAGCTCCTTCCATAACGGGAGGTTTTGCGGTAGGTACGAAATTGCCTTTGAAATCGCACTATGCTCTAGGATATAGGTTCTAATGTGTAGGGATGAATAAGCCTGTCTGTCAAACTATGCAAATAAATTAAATTGAAGTGTCAGTATAATTTCAAAATAATAGCTTCTCCTATTAACCAAATACCATGTCAACCAACAAAATTTAAAAACTGAGTTATATATGCAGTAGTGTTGGTAAATGGCTGAAGAACATTTTTCTTTAATAATTGTAGGGTTTTAAGCTTTTTTTTTTTTTAAAGAATATTAGTAATGCTTTTTACAAGGCATTACTAATATTCCTATTGCCCCTCCACATAAGCTCGAAGCTTGCGCTAGGAGTGGGTACGACAATAGCCCAAGGGGTCAGGATCGAACCCTCGACTCTCGCGTTAACGGAGTGAAGTCGGCCCTTCTACGGTTGAGCTATAGAGGCTATGAAACTTCTAAAAAAGCGATTTTTTTAATCATGCAATTTATGTATCATGTTAAACGTTTTGAGTTATATTATACACGAAATATGCATTTTGTATACTTATTTTGTGTGAATAAGTAAAATAACTTACATAAATCTGAAATTGCCAAAAACTTGACCGATACAAAAAAAAATCATATAACGTAAGTTGTTCAAAATTTTTAAACTCGTTTTTCTCGAAATTACATTCGTGTGGGTTGACATGGTATTGCTTATTTGCGCCCATATGATAATTTTAACAAACCATCGGAACCATATAAAATCGGAAATTGAAACGGTTGAGCCCAATTTGACTTTGCCCTTGATACGGGGAGATATCTGTTCTGTAGACCACGGGCACAGCTAGTATTGAATAAAGTGATGAAAATAAACACATTTACTTTGTATAAACGTATATTTATCAGAATGAAACATATACTCAAAGCTTTTGACACACTCTGTTGATAAGAAAGCTAATGTATATAAACTAACCAGTCGCAATTGAAAAGAGTATTAAATGTGGAAGAATAATGCGTTATACAAAATATATTAAGTATCACTTATGTTATATAACTGAAATTAGACAACTGGAAAATATTATTTATAAATTAAAGAAAATGAGGCAACTGGAAAATTATCATTAATAAAATAAAGTAGGTATCACTTATAATTAAAGTTAGTTAAGTTAATTGTTAATATTAGTACGTATTAAAACTTTTAGATTTTTTTGTTATAAGAATATTGCGATATATTTTTTTAATGTGTAATAAACGTAATTTCAGGAGAAAAGTATTTTCCAGTTGTTAAATATCAAGTTGTTTGATATAAAAAATCTACTGAAACCATTGAATTATTACAAGTGTAGGTATAAAATTACACAAATCTATATGCGCGGTTAGTATACAAAAGTTATAACCTAATCGTGAATTTTACATAATTATAAGAGAAGATATTACAGTTATGCAACACAAACTTACAAAAGAAAATATCGGCAGTATTTTATAATATTGATTTTATAGAATTTGCTTACATAATATAATTATTTTTTCTTTTATATAGAATTTCTTAAACATTATTAATCACACGAATCACTTTAGGGCGGTTTCAGATCAGCATTTTTTACGCGCGTATAAGCTCGTTTTTTAAGCTCGTACTTTTGCAACACGCACAACTCGTACGAGCTTTGTCGCGCGTAATATTTATTTGAACACTGACTCTCGCCACCACTAGTTCGAGCGTACACTCCAGAATAAGCCCAGTCAGAAACTACCCATAATAATGTTTCTTTATTTAATTAAATATATTAAGCCGAAAAATGTAAGCTATTAAAATTAAAGTCAACTTTTTTCTTACTATTCTTAAAGAATAGTAAGAATAAATACGTAAAAGAGAATATAAATAATTGCAGTCAATTAGCAAGATGTTTGAGTTCATGGGAGTAAGCAGTACCTATGTCAGATAGGGGCAAGATATGTGTTTCTAGGATATTTTAGGACTCAAGAGTTGAGCAGAATTTTATTCAAAACTAAGTCAGGAACAAACCCTACAATTTTGTGGGTTGAATGTTCAGTTTAGAAAATAAGACGTAAGAACCTGACGCCCCTGTTAAGGAGTCATTGCCCATGCATTAACAGCATCAACAGCATCAACTATACTACCGGTTAATATAGCACTGAGGATGTGACGCGGTCAAAGCTAATAGGGCCAATATTTTCTGCTGTATATGCTACATATTCCGACATAAAAGTATACCGATTATAAAACACTAAAGACGTGGCCGCCCCGGTAAAGCGGTTTTTATATATCGCAGTCGGCGTATCACATTACAGAAGCGGACTCAGCATTTGTTTGCTAGAAGACAATCTTTTCATTAGTTTCTTTGCGTTCACCAGTATCAAAATAAAAAAAAATATTGTAACAATTATGTACGTAAATATTATCGATGTTTAAATATTTCAATTGGTATTAAATATTAATTCTCCGCTTTCAACGAGTCTATAAAAGGCACACAAATGTTCTATCAGGCCTAGTAAATAACGTTTTTGTACAGATTGACTACTTGTAATAAATACACTTAATTGTTCGATTAAATACAATTTAAATACAGTTTATAAGAGTACAAGAACATCCAAAACCATTCACCTCATGTGCATCTGGCAAATTATACAAAAGCTATTTTTTCCGCCATTTTAGTTTTCTATTTTTTTAAGATGGCGGCTCATAAATCAAGCGTTACTTAACACTAATAGCCTGATAAATCTGCAAATGTCTGATCGACTTCCTCGGCGATAGCTTTGTATTTACTTCTTTCTTCAACAACTTCATCTGTCAGGAATATTTATTAGTCTTTAATTAAGTACATTCTAGAATTATTATCCTTCTTAGAGTTTGGCCTTTGTCGATCTGTTCCAATAAAAGTTGCTAAATGTCAATCATAATTAATAATAATAAAAATAATAAAAACTTCAATCATAATTAAGTATGAAAATATAACACTGAACTTTTCGTTTCAATTTATTTATTTACCTTTTGTTGGAACAGCCAAAGAATTGAAATAATTAACTTGTTATAAATTAAGGATCTGTAGTTATATTTGTTAATCAGACGGTACTAACTTCTTGTGCGATAATTACTTCATATGATTAGATATCAAAAATGTTATTCTTATTTGATTAAATAAGATTTTAATGCAAAACTATTACTTCGATTGTTTATTTTGTTGTTGAGTTTTGTTAGAAGCATATTTATGTTCGCAATAATTAACTGCCTTTATTGCAAAAATGCTAAAAACTTATATAAAACTAGCAAAATAAATATAAATAAGGTAGCTACGAATTGTCTAAATATTTTCGCTGCATATACGAAGCAGTTTGAATAAACGTACATATGTCTACTTACATACGTGTGACTTTGTCATTAAGTTTTTCTGCAAATTCATCAAAATATCTAAATCACTCTACGTTATATTCTCTGACTAATTTAGTAATAAATACGTTTATTCGATAAAAGCCTACATTCTGAATTCTACAAAACTTGTCTTTCTACTTAAGCTACATGCACTATAATGATATCTGTATACTTACTTTGTTTTTATAATTTTTTGGTGATTTATCTTTTCTATATAATTTGCATTGCACTAAGCAGCAATGTATATATATTTTATGCGCAAATAGGGAAAAGTAATAAAAACAAGCAGGCTGTGTTCAATAATTTTATTATTATTCTATCATGGAAAATAAAATAAAACGAAAGCGTAAAATAAATTATTTATTTTAAAATAATTGAAAATAAATACCGCCATAAAAGTAGATGTGATACTTTAATTAAATTAGGAGTGTAAAATATAATATAAAATACGTCTATAAATATTGCTTAGCGGGCTGGTGGTCGCACCGGCTTGCTGGTGCAAAGGCCGGAAGCTGAAGACCGGTTTATTCCTTGAGGATAAGTTCCACGAAGGCGGTGTCCAGGTCGTCTCCGATATCCTTGTACTTCTCTTTCTCAGCGACAAGTTCGTCTGCACATTTTTAATGTGTAATTATTTTTTTTTAAATACCCTACATATATAAAGACTCCTCTATAAATACCTAAACTAGTGTTTATGTAAGTGTCTCTAAAATATCGATGTAATATCTTGAAATACTTTTATAGTTTACATAGCCCTGTTTATTACGGACTGGTTTTGAATTTCCCCATAAGTCAAGTTTGCAGTACAATTTGTTTTAGCAGCAAATGTAAGTGAATAAAGTATTAAAAATGCTTACATGTTGCGATCCTGGTTATTCCGAAGCCATGCGTCGTTTTCGCTACGTTAGCTGTAAGTTTGGCTTAAAAAATCGTATCGACGACACTTTGAGTGCATGCAGTTTGAAAAGCATTGGTAAATGCGGACGTCGCTCCGTATGAGGTAATCGAAACAAAAATGTGGTGGGATATATTTACTAGTTTTAAATGCACATGTAAAGCTTTTAGGTAGACGACAAGCGTTATACATTGTAGCCGGTGATCAGTGGCAGCACGTGCAGCGATCGCAGACTCGCGACGCGGCTTGCGGTATGCCCAGTTCCTTGAACGCCACGTCCAACTCCGTGCCCATTTCGTGGAATAGCTCCTTGCCGGAGATCAGATCGTCTGCGGAGACCGGCGCGGTCAATCGCTTCACGCTTCTCGCTCATTAATTCATTAAAACCACACACATGCATTTTCGTTAAAATTAACACGACATAAGGGCTATTGAAACGCTATTCCACCAGCTAATATTTATCAGTTTATTTACATGTTAATATTTTATAACCGAAATAATTTATTTTGTTTTGCAATTGAACTAATTAAGATCGGGTTACTTTTTTTCTTTATATTAAATCGGGTCCAATGTTAAAAGGCTAAGTATTGAGGTTTTATTCGGCCGGTGCGCTTTCAGGGGCAGGTTCTGCAGGAGGAGCGGATTCATCCGCGGCCGGTGCCGGTTCACCCTCAGCTGCGGGTGCTGGTTCGGGAGCAGGTTCCGGTGCAGGTGCACTCTCAGGTGCAGGTTCCGGTGCAGGTTCGGGAGCGGGCGCAGGTGCAGGTTCGGCCGGGGGTGGAGGAGGAGGTGGAGTAGGCTCTTTCGGTGGGGGAGGAGGTGTGGGTTCCTTGGGTGGTGGTGGTGGGGGAGCAGCCATCTTTTTCTCGAGCGCTCTCCTCGCCGCTTCTATTTGCCGCTCTGTCGGGTCGACGCCCGGGATCAGTTCCACGGCGGTGTCATCGATGTCGTTGCCGATGTCATTGAACCTCTCCTTCTCGTTGATCAGGTCATCTGCGGCAGGCGGGGCGGTCAGGCGTTTCGAAGTTTTGCCTTCATGCGTTAACAAGTCCAACGTCCATGCCTTCCTATTTCTCTAGTGGGGTGTCAAGGGTATTCTTCCAAGTTTATCCATGCCTCTATACTGGGAAGGGTCTGAACTCTTCCATGCTTCGTTTCACACAAGTCGAAGACTGAGACAGACTGTCTTACGCATGTATTTATCACGTCTCTTAAGGTGCATGCGTTAACACTGGGCTGAGAACTTCGTTACAACACAAAAACAAGGGGTTTTCGCATGACCCGTGCGTCGATGAAGTAATATATACAGTGATGAGAGCTTAGAATCCAATTTTTAGTTACATTTCCGATTAGAATAGAGATGATAATGTTTAACAAACTGCGAAATGTTACTTTTAATGTATTTATACTTTCAAGTATAGCTGGTGGAATCACTTCGAAGGATAATGAGGGGCTCAAACGAATTAGTAAAAAAATACGAGTTAAAAATAATAATATAATATATTTATAAACACGTGTTAGAATACTCTTAAAATCATTAATTTATTTTCTCACGAACTTATCTATCAATTCATTAATCGATAACATTAAAAAAAAAGACGGATTACCCTCGATCGATTTTAAATTACATTATATTATTTATTTTCTGTACCAGTTACGGGAACCTCGAACGAACGAACGTACTAAACGTTCGTTTCAGAGGTAAATTGCCAGCTTAGAATAATCTATTGTGAAATATTTTGAAATATGCATATTTCATTTTCTTCTAATAAATAACAACAAGCGGAAATTATGACACAATAAAAGAAACATTCTCGAAACGATAATAGAATATCAAAATAATTCATATATCAAGCATATTCTCATAAATATCATTATTTTTACTTGTTACCATCACTCATTAAATAAAAAATAACTAATCTCTTTCCTAGTATTAAGTAAATAAAAAGTTCATAATAAATCGCAAATGGTGCACTACCCGATAAATTATTACTCGCAAAGTTACATGGGAATATAACCCATTTATCAAAGTGCAAATAATTTTTAAACGTATTTACGAGTCGTTTTGGTCCCAATAATGGAATGTCGAAATACCTTAATGATAATATTAAACGTACATTTACTCAAATGATTTTATACTACAGACGCGCGAAAAATGACTAATACAGATGACATACACTTAATGCGATACAAAATATTAGTAATCCGTATACGAAATAAAAAAAATTGCACTTGGCAGTGGCGTCGTAGCGTACACTAGATTTTGACATAAAAAGCGGCTGGCAATTACTTTATATCTAGTAACATTAAATCACCCTCCCGCTTCACTTAAAAAAAATAACTAGTCATGTCGTAAAAGAAAACGTATCAAAGAAATAAGAAAAAACATCGTATAAATTAATAAATAATGACATATTCGGTACGCGTACATATTTCCGCGGCGGCAGCGACATTAACACATGTCATAATTGACAGACGTGACTCAGAGAGCAGACTAGTGAGGGTGGACATGTTTGTCGATATCTATAGCGAACTAAGTGATGCGGGTGGGGAGTGGGGGTAGTAAGGGGGCGAGGTGTTCACATGTTCTGAATGTCGTGAAGCGTGGCCTCCATCTCATCCTGCAGGATTTTGCTCTTTTCACGCTCGGCCACCAGATCGTCTGTAAGATCGGACGCGGCCGAGGTCAGTCACACAACACTTCAAATGATACAAGCATTTTCGATAACAAACGGCAATTATTTTTTTATATTAAAACTATTTTGTAACTGAATAATTTTTTTTTACCTGCTTCAATATCGAAAATGCTTAGATCTATATTAGGATAATACAACATTTATTTGAAAACCATGCAAAAATCACATATATGGTAAATCTACGACATATCGAGCAGTCTAGCTGGACACATTGAAACTCCATGCTGACAAAATTAAAAAGTACACAACCACGAAAATTCATACAAAAATTGGAATTTGGAAGTTTAAGGTATAAAAATTTTCGAAGTTGCGTAGTGAGAAATTAAAAATAAAAACTAAATCTGTTACTATGAAAATAAGAAATATTAAGCTAGAATAGCGCAATGAAATTAAATAAGCTTAAAAAATCTATAGTACAGCATCGAAACTCAAGAACAGCTCGTATGAAAGCTGAGATGGCTCAAGTGGGTTTATGTTTTAAGCTTTTGTTATTCAAACGTGTAACATTTTACAACTTGACTTCAGAGATTATGGAATATTCACTTAACCGACTGCTGTACTGGCTAATACACTTATTATCTGTAGAACCTTGAAAACTTTATCAATATGATTACATTAATACCTATTTGTAAATTTTATTAAAATAACCCTAATCATCAAATCTAGATTACTCATCAAATCTCAACATTTAACGGTTTCTGTTTCTATCATTAACTATTTCATACCTAAACTATCATTTTGTATATATAATAAAAAATATATTACCTTCAAGCCTGTCGACCTCCTTCTGGAGTTTCTGGACAGAGCGCTCGGCAAATTCAGCGCGAGCTTCAGCCTGTAAACATTATTTAAAGAAATACTTAATAATTGTTCTTCAGAGAACAGCCAATTTTCTTTTGAAATCAAATTACATCTTCAGAAAATAGACTGTTTTATAATTAGTAAATTCATGCAAACATTTACTTTGAAAAAAATTATATCGTAATTAAACTTTAATTTCAAATAACATTAACTTTAATAAGTTACATCAATAAAATTTAATTTTTTATCAATTAGTTAATTTTTCAACACATAAAAAAATCAAACTATATTACAAACGGGTAAAGCGACACAAATCCCATGCAATTACCTTTACCAAAAGCAGCTTTGTGCTGAACTGAAGCTAAAACTAAACAGAATAATACCTTAACCCCTTTTAACAATATGGAAATGATATGATATATATAAAATAATAGAAGCTTTGGTCACTTTTAATTTTTTAATATATTTTTAGTTCATTCAAGAGCGGTATAGACATACTAAAAAGTCTATTGTGGCTGATAAACCGATGAACCTAAAACTACTGAAACTTTGTAGAATATTCTAGTTCATAGTAGATATTTCTAGCCATGCTCTGGTATGATTAGTTATTGATATTTTTTGGAATAACCTTATATATTATAATAAACATTAGATTATTCAGGTCAGTCTGCGACATTTATCATCACAATCAAATTCTCATCTTTTTAAGAAAAGTTATTCAAGTCAAGTCGACATATATATATATTCTTGGACGATCTAAAACGGTGATATAATTTTTTAAATTGTGACCAAAGCCTCTGCGGAGAGCAACTTACTTGCGTGAGTTTCTGCGAGAGGCTGTGTATCTTATCCTCGACGTGATCGCGGGACGCCATCGCCTGGCCACACAGACTCATTACTTACAAGCCACCGGCATGCTAGCGCCCGTGTTGTGAATATACCCAAGGAATTACCATCATTCTTTTGTGAATTACGTTAAAGTAATAAACACAAAGTTTCAAACAAGCTAAGTAACCGAGGGTAACCGCGAAAGCTTAGTTACATTGAAGGTAAGACTTGAAGGAAATTTATATAATATAGATATCATAGAATGTACAATAATATAGGGATGTAGATATAAAATAAATAACAAAGCATTTTACCATCTCTAAAAGCATTGGTCGAAGAAACATGAAAAGAAAACATAATAATAATCCCAAAAAAGCATACAATCACAACACAGGCGCAAATTATATACATAATAGATAATAAATAAAAAAAAAGTAAATTAATACACATGTACAGGAACGAAAGACCTCTTAAATACGAAAAAAATACATAGATGAAGCACCAACCGCTGCCAGCCGTCTACACGAACCTACACCTTCGAATTAGCCCATCCTCCATTGTTAGTACAAATCCAAATTACAGGTATGATGGATCTTTGTACAACACGGGTAAGAGGGGCTACTTCATGGAACACAAATGCGATGAGCGTGAATCGAGACTACAACCGTAACCAGGACTATCTACTAATTTTCCTCCGCGATGACCGCTGTTACCTCTTTGAGCTGCGCGTCGAGCACCTTGACCTGACCCTCGTATGACTCTTCCCTTTGCGTTGCCTGTGATTATGTTTAGTTAACGGGTATACACGAAACAGCGAAAACGGAAACTCCATGCAGTATCTTACAGTGGCACAATTTAATGGCAACACTGTCAGATACCTCGAAGATTATTAGGAAAAAAACTAAATTACAACGTAACTGTTAACGTACACAACAATCAAACAGAAAAAAAAGAGATCGATAATTAATAGTTACAAGGTAAAAACGGCAATAGTCGCACTACGTTTCCGTGCACAATTAATCATAAAAACATCGATAGTTTTCCAACACTAGTACCATAGATAATGATAAAGTTATATTGCGTGTGAACTCGGTTTTAGGTTATTTTTTTGTGATTAATCGTGCACGAACAGTACACTAAAGGGTGTGTGCGGCATAATGCAGTTAGGCAAGCGTACAACACTCGCACAAATAAAACCGATCTCGTTCGCGTCACACCTCCTTTAGGCGGGTGGTGAGGGTTTTGATTTGATTTTTGTACTCCTCCTCACGTTGGTTGGCCTGTTAGAATTGTACGCATTATATAACTAAATATTTTATTTTCCTTACAGAATAACTATTTATTTTTCTATTTCTTTATAAAATAGATCTTTACGAATATGGTTGGTGCGCCATAACTGAATTCTCCTTACGGATCCAATTAATCATTATTGAACATAATTTTTATGATCTTTAGCATAGATTCCTAGCCTTAATTGTTTATCGAAACTAGCACTTAATGTTAATGATATAAGAAATAGATTTCTATATACCTTTTCCTCAGAGACTTCCAGGGATTTCAGGTTGTTACCGACAACGCGGAGCTCTTCTTCAAGCTCGACGATTTTGCTGAAAATAAATATGTGAAACTTAATTTAATCTGTTATATATTAAAATAAAATATGTTATACTTTAGTCCCGGGCCTAATTATGTATTATTTCATTAATTGTATAAATTGAAATCTAATCTTTATTATAACCTGGCGGCAATAATAATCGCCGTTGTCCAGTAATTTCACTAGCTACAGTGCCCTTTAATCCGAAACACAATATACTGCTTTGCGGTAGAATAACTGACACTGCTGTGGTGTTTAAAAACGATTCTTTGACATTTTGTCTGTATGGAATGACCTGTCCATAGTATAAAGTAAGTCTATGTGACTAAAGAATATATATTCGTTCCCATTAATATAAATAGCTTGGATATTGGCTTGCGTCCACCAATAAAATGAATCAGTGGCTGACCTAAATAGTTTAAAAATAATCCTATCATAAGTAAAACAATCATGCCGGTTATAAAATTGCTTGAAAACAATTGCCATAGCGAAAAAGTAACATGCAAAAAAATGGTGTAAAGAGTATTTATATCCTTTAATATATTATATTGTGAATAGTTAGCGTTGTGGATTTCATTCGCATAGTGACCATAGCTTTAAATATTGAAATAAAGTAAAAAACAGATACTTTTTAAAAATTTTCTAATTCAATGAAAAATTATTTTATGAAATAATATTGCACTGATAAATCAAAAATTTTAATCATCTATCGTCTATGAGTATCCGAAATAAAAAGCTAAAATTAGATTTGTTCGGTAAATGTCAAAAATTGACAGAAGCTGTCAATCGTTCGTAGAAAAAGCAGATACATAAGTGTACACGACTTTATTAAAATTCTAAATCGATCACTAATCTACGCGACACGATAAAGAACATAATCTCCTGTACCGAGAATGATAGACTAGTTGATTTGGTAGAAAACTTCTAAAAAGGGATAAAAGTAATTGTACTTGATTACACATCCTTAAACAGAAGTCGTGTACAGTCATGTCGGCAAGCGTTACTCACCACTCGCTCTGCTCAGCGCGCTCCTCGGCTCGCTCGAGGTCCTGTTCCATCAGCACGAGCTTGCGCGCCACCTACCGCCGGCCGAGCGTTAGTACACGCCCACGCACACACAACACACACTACGCTACGTTCACCGCTCTCGACTTAACGCTTCAGGTGCAGTGCGTAATATTGTGCCTTAACGCGCTTTTATATTAAAGTTCTCTTTCGATTGATGCGGCATACAGTGCAATGGATGTGGAGGTAGGGATAAGGCTTTTAGGGTTTCTTTTCAGTTTAAGTTATTCATTGATATTTCCAAATCAATTTAATTTTAAATGTAACAATGTTCCTTTTAGGAATAACCAATATTATAGTTATATTCATTGATATTTTAATATCAATTTAATTTTGGATAAAATAAGGCTCATTCCGTATAAAAATAATTGTTATAATTATCGGAAGTTAATGCGGTGTTTTTAAGAAAAAAAACACACAAAACTTGTTCCACTTGCATCGCAGGCTTGAACCACACGGATAAGAAAGCAACACAAATAAATATTTGAATTAAAAAGGATAAAAACCAAGCGGGGAGTCGAGAGCGGCGTCGGTCTCTAGTAAGTAAAATAAAAACGAGGGTTGTCCCAAAACATTTAAGCTCTAAAATTTAGTTTCAGTAAAAATTTAATGAAATATTATCTAAGTGCTATCTAGTGCGTTATTATAATCGTTATGTGATGTGTGCGCTTGCATATGTGCGGCACGCATACGGCCAGTAATTCTGGTGTAATGCGGTGCATATCTGAAAACGAAAATTGCCCTATACCACACATATTTCCTGGCTCAGACTAGCCTACGGCCACGCTTAAACTGTACACACACTAAAGACAGAAATTTAGTCGACACACGGACATGATAGTTAACATTGCTTAAGAAATATCCATGAGATGGGGCAACCCTTGTTTCTTTTAATACACAGGTAGTGACAGTCGCAACGGAAGAATTAATGCGAGTGCCACTATCTAGTGGGGACTTAATAATTAATAATAATGCAATATCAAATTATGTTACAAGACGAGACCTCGGGGTTAACATGACTGATGAAAGAAATTGTTAAATCAATTTCTTCATTTCGGCTTCACCTCGACCACCTAAACTGGACATGCAAAAAAACAACGAAAATCGATGTTAGAATCACCGACATCGATACGAATTACTGTGCAGCAATGTTAAAAAAAAACAAACGAACAATCATGCAAAACTGTGGCGAAAAACTTGCAAAACGATACCAAACATTCACCGCAATGTCGAATGTTACACGATACACCGCATGATTGTCATTGAGGACTTAAATCATAAATGGAATAGTACATTTATGGTATATCTCGTGTAACATCAGTCAAGACGGGAATGTGTGGCGATATACAATTGGAACCTACGATTCACCGGTCTCGGCGCGTTCTTCAGCGCGCTCCAGATCAGCCTCAACCATGGCCAGCTTACGAGCCACCTGAAGACATCAAAGTATATAAGATATATGCAATAACCCTGGGCGGACGTTTAAAAACACCTTTGGCTTTGGAGGAGAATCTCAATTCGTTTTTTTTTGGCTCTGTCCTATGTTCCGACGTCACTCAACCGGTTTCAATGATTAATTCGAAATTTTTATATCAGGTTGTCCTATACTATCCATCCCTATGTCTGAATGAAAAAAATTCGGATATGAAAAATGAATCTGATTAACCGTTAATTGTTAAACATTGATTATGGAAATGGGTTATAATTTTTTAATGTCTAATTATAAACAGAAACTACGGATGGTTGGTTGAAATCTTAAGCAACCGCACCCTTCATATATGGCAGTAATGCTTATGTAACGACGTACGAGGCATGGACATGTCAGACCATTTAAGGAAAAGAAACGTACGGTCATGCGCCGTACGTCTCCATTTTGGGCTCGAACTTTTAAAACTGCCTTCACCACACAGGGTCATATGTCAGGGGAATTAGGACAATATTATTGGAACCATCTGTTTCACCACATGTTAGCTTTTCTTAATGAACCACGACGGTTCCATTGTGGAAATATATAAAAGTTAAGGTGAATTAATATCTTATCTCATATGATAACGCGTAACGAATTATATAGCTCTATCGTAAAAAAAATAGTGTTTCTGTACAATAAAATCATGCTACATAAAAAAGGACATTGGAAGTTAGTTATGGCCTGAGAAATTGGTTAATTTTAATCGGCAAACTTGGATATTTTTATGAGAACGCAATTTTTAAAAGATATTAGTAATTAAATCCAAAGCGAAAATCATTTATCTTTTTTCTTAGAACAGAATCAAATTGAAAAAACTGGCAGAACGAAAAAATTAAAGTATGTAAAAACATAAAACCTGCCCAGAGAGGGGAACACAGATTACTTTTATTTTATACATGTTTTTTAAGAGTTATTGAAACGAAAAAACTGAAAAATATACATGTGAAACTGGTTTAGATGCAAAGATAGAGGCAAATCAAACGACAACACACAACTCTCAAGGACCTCATCGTATTTCTTGTCAGCCTCCTCAGCCAGGAACCTGGCCTCCTTCAACTGATTCTCCAGGGCGTCCATACGCTCCTCATCGGCCAACGACCTGTTCTCCAGGACCTTGCGGGCACTGTACCCAATATTGAAATTTAGTTAACGAAATGTAATTCTCTTGATGATCAAGGGTGACCCAGAAATTAGAAGACATGCAAGGAACGAACACAAAAAAAAATTGCAAGGAACGTTTAAAGCAACATACATCCGGAACCTAAATGCTGTAAAAAATACAGTGATAATTCAAGAAACAGCACATTCATTAAAAACTGTTCAAATCATAAACTTTTACAATAGATATAATGCTGTTTCTTATGAAAATTAACGTTAATTAAAATACAGTTAAGTTATAATCAAGGTTTTTAAGATTTTATTTGAAATCGAAAACTATTTTATGACATTGATTTGCATAATTATTTAGAAAACTATCTTGTTTTGAATCAATGATTAAGTTTCTGATTTCAAAATGAATACATCCCGTGCTGTCGCGCACTAAAACCATAGATAAGAACTTCTTTTTTTAAACATATCTTAATTCACCAATCTGATTCAAAAATGATGGCCGTTAGACTGAACAGTAAAAACAGCGTGGCAGCACGAGATTAAACATGGACAATTTTTTTTCACCTCTTCGTATTTCTTGTCGGACTCCTCGGCGATGAGTTTCGCCTGAGCGAGCTGTGCCTCCAAGATGGCGACGCGATCGTCCTCCATGTTTGTTCGGTTCTCCAGCGCCTTGCGTATTCTGGTTAGTGCGGGGCCAAACACATGCGTGTTATACATCGATAAAAGTTACGAAATGGTTTATGGTTCTCTTCTCTCAGCACCAGAGTATTTTTTATTTCAATTTTGATAATATAAAAACAGTATAAGGAAATTTTTGACATTATTCTCTCTGATACTGAGAAAAGATATAATTTTCTATTTTTTTTTTTTATAATGGGGTAAAGATTTAAAAATGACTAAAACAAAACAAAAGAAAGAACAAGAGAGGGGTAAGAAAACACAGGGGTTATAAGTTTACTAAACAATAAACACTCATGCACACAAAAATTATTTCAATTTAATTTAAAAATTAAAATAGCAGCAAAATAAAAATAAAAAAATTTAATATCTAGATGTAAAAATATGAAACTAAAATAAACTTTTTCTATTTTATTGAAAAAAAATATGTATATGGAAATGATCAAAGCAATAATTAGATATAATTTTTATATTATGACCTCAAAAACAAATATATCAAATGGCACGTTCAAGATCGTGATCATGTAAGTAGACGCGATCTTGTCCATGAAGCATATAATACTATCAATATCATAGATATAGAGGATATACTACTTTGCGCGTCTATATGGCGTAAAATGTTAGAAAGTGTTTAATATTGAAGCGTCATCTAACAAGTGGCTGGGAAATAAATAAAAACCCCACCGTATTCTGGCGCTACAAAAACTTTGAATGTCATTGGTGACCCCAGCTCCATGTCATTCGTCAATATCCCAGCCTCATTCTAACTTAAATTTTTTTAGGTCATCCCTCAATTTTAACTTGGGATACACTATCTATTGTCCTCTACATCTATGATAATTAACAGAATATTCAAAAAGTAATAACGTTAAAACAATTGAAATTACACCTATACAATATTTATATGCTGGTGGCAAATTAAATTACAATATTGAGTGTGTTTATTAGCTTTATTTGCATTGTTTATTGGCAGTTGTAAAATGGCGCAGACTCACCGTTCCGACTCATCAGCGGCCTGGCTGGCCTCCGCGAGCTTAGCGGTTGCGGTCGCAAGACGCTCTTCTGACCTCTCCAAGTCCTCCTCGAGCAGTTGGATACGTCGGTTGAGCGCAGCAACTTCGGATTCGGCCTGTAAACATATACTACATTACTATTGAACATCGCTATTACATTTTTAAATTAATATAATATTGAAATCGTTCTATTAGGAAAAATCTAGTTAAGATCTTAATGAACATGAAGTTCTAAATCATTAAATTGAAGCCTATTTATGTATATGGCTTATAAACTTAAGGCACATTTCGTTTTTTGAAACAATTATACCATACATTGCAGTGAAATGACGTGACTTCTGAACATTAGTGATGTACCATGACATCTACCGCTATTTTACCGATTTTTTATACCGTAGTAAACTGAAATAGTCACACATCAAAGATTTGATAGACTCATCGTATCCACATTTCCCGGGTTTTTAAGTATGTGTCTCGCATCGATGCTGCATTGTTAAACGTCGACACATTATACGTGTCGAGAATTAAAAGCCATTCGGAATATTTCGCTAACAGTTTCATTTATATTCAACGGTTACGCACATGTTAATGACATCACACGTCCTTGTTGCGAGGAAACTTAACGAGTCCCAGTTACTCCTTTTATCCTGTGTCATTAGTACGTACTCTAATAATAGTTGTGCACTGATATACACATGCTTTATCGTAATACATACATCGATATCAATGTAATAAGAACATATTCAAGTGCAAATGTATTGGTAATATAAAACTCATTTGCTTTACAGAAGCAATGATTCTCGAACTGTGAAGTGGTAATCAAATAATACTATTCATAGACTAGTCACCTTGAACTCGCAACGTATTCATTTTAGCTTCTTAAAGTTTTGTATTGACTAATACCTATTTAATCACATAGGCGGTCAACAACCTTATTTTAGGTGGAATGTCTAAAGCATTACTAATTTTTCTACAGTAACTGATCCGCTATACGTTAATAAGGCTTCTCGATAAGTTACACATCAACACACAAGGTAATGGTTTTATGAGAGGGTACTGTATATTGTTTAAAATTTCAATATTGGTCAGGACACTAGATAACAATTGAATTTATGAACAATGGCCAGCCAAACAAATACACATTGACCATCCCAAAATGGTCAGGCAAAAGCAAAAGTATTGGTACCATACTTAAGCCCTCGCCGCTGTTATTGCTTTGTAAATTTCTCATTAAATACGTTCATGGTATTTTTAGAAATCATTAACTAATTAGTCACGGCCTGTATCCTCATTATAATTCAATTAATGCTTAGAATTATTGAGTCAATGCTTCTTAATCGTTTCTTCGTATTTGTATCAATTTAATGGAATAAAACTGGGACATTTTAAAACCCAAATATGATTAATCAGTTATCTTATCCTTGCGTAACATAAAATTATTAAATAATACTCCTGTGGGCTCCAATTCTGTCATGTTATTTTTGTGAGTACACGCCTACTGAAGCATGTGAGCATCTCTTGAAAATGTTACAGACATTTATAATGATGGTCTTATTGCTCATTTATATTTCACTAAATGTGATAAAAATATTTAGCTCAGGTGTTATACATCTATATCCGAGATCTTAAGTGAACAATTCTTATCGGCTTTTGATACACAATAGCTGATAAGGCGCGTTATAGGTTAGAGGAAATGAAAACAAGAAATCTAAAAGTTATTGTGAAGTTGATTATTATAAATATATAGTAATGATTAATTAACTAGTAAGAATTTTTGGCTATCGGTAGTAACTAAAAAGAATTCTTTAGTTTTAGTTTGAGCATTGCAGCCTTTTAAATTACGTCATGTGGCGATAACGTCGAGGAGTCGGACACGCCTTTCTGGCGCCGGCGCGAACCTTCGGGGACGTCCGAACCTCACCGAATAAGAGGAATGCATTGAAGGGTGCACGGTTCCACGACCCGAACCGGCTCGCTCTACATCATGTGGCACAAGTCTGGTACGCGACCTCCAACGCACCAAACCTGTTACGTATGGCAGAAAACGGGCACACGGTGTACCGCTAAATTATGTAAAGTAAAAGCTATATATTCTTCCATACTGATACCACATTTCGAATCGGCTATTCACTTTTTTTTTGTCAAATAGCACTAGGTCTTGGTGAACAGAACAGTAGCGATATGAAAAAGTACGTATATGCTATCTCGCTCTATTGAGTCGTGGAAAGATGAAATGAAAAGAGAGGTGAATATGCGTACGTCGCCGGCACACCTAACTATGGCCGGACATTACTCACTATAGGTAGATAGTAAAATAACTTCTATAGAGCCACTGATAGCTCCCTGGACAGGATAATTGTGTTTCTAACACAAACATGAGGACACATTTAAACTAAAATCACAAATTAAACACAACACGAAAAGATAACACATTTCTTACTTCTTCTCTCCGCATTATTTCAACTTGTAATCGTTTGTGATACTCCTCACATTCGTCCTTATATTTCTCCATTTCTTCTTTTGTTTGACGCATTTTCTTCTTCAGTACATCCAAAATGGTTCCTTGCTGCATATTTGTCGTCATTTTGATCACTTTTTGTTTAATCGAATGCTTAAAAGCTAATAACTAGAGACACCTTCGCCCTACTCGCGAAAATGCCAACTGACTGCCCCGAACGTTGCTGCTCCGTATCGCGGAGATACCTCGGCACGAATGAACACTGCCGGCGAATAAAATGGCCGCCACTAACTTAGACGCTGCTACTTTATCGCCGCTTTACTAATGACGTGCCTTTTTACACAATGATTCTTTAATAGATAATGATTCAGAACGATAACAACAATTTATTTTAAGTTTAGATATTAAACTTCATCACTATCACACATTATTTAATAAATGACTGCTTTGACAGTATGCTTAACAAGAACGGTAAACGTCACACACAATCGACCGTGCGACACGCACTAGCTCCACCTGACTAATGTTCGAGGAAACAACATCCTGTAGGGTCACACCGACCTTTTACAAGAAAACCAAAATATGGGATAGGTGAAACGCTTCAAAGACTAAACACAATTATAGCTACGGATGTTGCATTAGTCTCATTGTCTGACTATTGAATAACAATCATGAGAACTGTATTTTGGAACGTATTTTTGGAAAAATCATCTTTTACATTTACTATAAATAGATGTTATAATATATCCTTGTTACTAATAAAATATTAAAAATAACATTCCAATTGTCAGTTCTAATCATATTTAAGAAAAATATAATTTTTTTCGCAACGTAACCGAAGAATGATAATAAATTGTACAATGCCATCTTGTTTCAATTATCTGAACTAAAAGATTACACGTTAGTACAGAATTTCAAGATATCCTAAAGGCCTCGGCAGTCGGTAAATATACTAAACACACGAGACTGCAGCGAAATTCGTATATATGACGCAATTTAGAAAGTATGCGTCTGCTTTAAATTCAGTAAATTGACACACGGATTGACTTGTGCAAATGTAGCCACGATATTTGCTAAAAAGAACGAATTTTACCAAATATTAATCATTGGTTTTTTCCTACTTCGAGTTTACGTTTTTGCATTCAGCAGTAAAAATACTATGCTCCAGAATTCCATAACATTTTAGGTCTAAAGTCACTAATAATAGCAATAAACATGATCTCATTTTACACTTATGGATATACTTGTCCTGAATCATTCGATGCTACAAAGGAAACATCAATTAACCTTGGCTGTATTTCAGCTCTATACATAATTTAGATCAATGCAATTTTATAGTTTCATTCCGCTTGCACAAATACACAATATTTTAAATTGTATTCTAATTTTAGAAAAATTAAAGACCTAAAAATAACATAATACGATTAAACATTTTCATCCGCAAGATAATCGAGATCATCTTCTTTATATTTGGGAGATAACATTGTATCTTTAACTAATATTTATTAAACATGATAAAAAATGTACTAGGTTAAGTGAATAGTAACCTCTTTTCATTTTTTTAATCATTAACTATTTCCAACAATAATAATTTAATTAACTCATTATCGAAGAACTAATTAATTTTTATGTTACGTCTGCAATGTTGTGTTTCATAACGAATTACTACGCAGGCATTTTAATAACGTGTTAAACGATTGTATCCGCATATTTATTCAAATTTTATTATGTTATTAATTTCTTTTGTAATATTTAAGGTTTATTTTCAATTGAATGTTATGATGGATTAGATTATTATTCTTTCTGTATGTAATTAACTTACTTAAACGAAGCAAAATTTAGTAAAATTATAATTAATAAAAAATTTAAAACGTATATATTTTTACTTAAGTAGAAAATCACTAACTTTTTTGTTGATAATTGTTATTTTTATCGATTTTCATTTTTGCTTCACGTCACTAGTTGAGACGTAATAAGAATAATAATTTAGAAAGTAGCAGTAGGTACCACGACAGCAAAAATTTAAATCTTGTTTTCGTACTTTTGGAGCATGTTACATGATTCATGATCTTGTTTAGAAGTTTCTCTATTATCAGTAGCCTAGTTATTTTATACACTTCAGATATTTGTCGATAAGAAAAAAATATCAAGATAGTATCTTTAAAAAAATCATCCTGATTTAAAATATCATTTAAAAGTAAAAATAGTTTAAATGTTTATATAGAATTTTTTAATGTTATTAAAAAAATAATGGAAAGGACTAAAGGACTAAAATGACTGCAGCGCGCCACGACATCTATCGGCGGCTGTTGTAATCATTAGCGTAAACAAGTCAAACCAAATGTCAATAGCTCAGCTGATCGCCACACGCGGATTTAGACTCGCATGGTAGAGCAGCTTCAAGACTTTTACAACGGAACGCGATTAAAAATAGTTCTGTGCGCATTTGGCCCACGCCTGCTACACTCACACATTCAAATACAAAGTTTAGTAAAAGTAGGACATTACCCTTTTCAATGCAGTATTCTTAATATTCTGCAACTCATTCTTGATGATAGAAAATTTCATCATAGTATCGGAAGAGAATATGGAACTTCCGAACGCTAGTCCGGGATAGTCGGCACATCTTCTCCTTCGGCGATTCTCCCTAGCGGCCAAAACTTCAGTGCACTCGCTCGTACACCTGAGTTTCGCGAGTTCGGCAGTCTCGGGATCATCGTCGGATATATCTGAGGCCAACGCGGCTACCTCTGCGCCGTCACCCGCCGATCTCTCCTCTCGAAAGGAAAAATCGTCATCAGAGCTAATACTATTCGAGTCTGCACCGGCGATTCTAATATCAAATTCAATTTCATCATCGATATTCGAGTCCTCGATTGTGTTTCGATTCGAAAGTGCATCGTCACTATTCGTCCTTGTCAATTCTTGAGATTCACTAACACTATTGACACAAGGCACAACATCGTCTGTTTGAGTGTCTAAGGTCACACGTTTGGACGGAGTATTGTTTGCGGGCAAGCCGGGGGCGGGTAGGCGATCGCCCCTCAGCCGCGGGTGGTGTTGATGCCCCTGCGCCGCACGGGGTGCGCCCGTGGGCGTGGGGCGCGGGCGCGGACATCACTGCACTCCGCGCGCTCCGACCGGCCGCGCAGTGCCCGACGCCATGTTGACTGACTGTCGCTTTCAATAACAAAAACGTGGCGCTGCTGTCGCATCACAGACGCCATCTTTTGTTTAACTTAAACAACACTGCTTTACCGACACCACGCCTACATTTATATACAGCTGTCAATAATAGCGGGAAAATTTAAACAAAATTTAATTATATTATAAATAATAATATTCAAATGATATAACAAAATTATAGCTGAAACTTTAAATCAGTTTTATAAAATTTTCTAAATTTTATATAAAATCCAGGTGTAAAATAACTATTTAGGTAATTATTGTAAATTTATCAAAGGAATCAGTTTATTAAAACAAAATTATGAGTTAAAGCGTACGATGTAATCGACCGTTATTCTAATTTTACCTAAACACCGGGCACCGAGCCCATATTAGGTGTCGGTGTCTAAAAATATACGGCGGGCGGTGCGCGGAACGCTGTGTTTAAGACTTCATGAAATACGTAACAAGTTTACATTGATAGTTTTTGCGAGAACCTAACGGCTTCCGAGAATGAGTACAATTCTAAACATACATTTAGTATTCATAATTTTTTTATTATACATTGCCAGCAAAACTTACTTGAGACTCAATCAACAGTAAAAAATAAATCATTTACTCATCACATCAATGAGATCAAGTATTTTACTTTATTTATTATTATTGTAAATACTAAAAGGTAATACTACTGTGTACTGTAATACCTATATGTATAGTACTGTAATACCTACACAGATAAGAGAACGCTAACTTCATTCGGTTATGTTGTTCACAATGAAGTTAGATAAGAGTAGCCGGTCCACAGTTTAAAGTGAGCCTATGGTTGCTAACGCGACTTTTAGCGGATCATTATAGGCTTTAAAGCTTTATCATAATAAGTGCCTGATTGTACTGACCTTCAGTATAATCAAGCACTTATTTGCAGCATCCATACATCTCAACATTACTGTAGATGGAGATTACATATAAAAATTTAATAATAACGAATATTTAAATTATTTTAAGTAATGTGTAGATACATAATATATTTATAAAAGTGTGTTCAGCAGATTATATATAAATAAAATTGAACTATCTGATTTTAATAGAAAAATAACAGCTTTTTAGTAACTGAACACGACTGTACTTATAAGAAAAACAACTTTTAAAATTTTTGCCTCTCTTTCTGTCTGTTTGTTCTGGCTAATCTCCGAAACGGGTAGACCAATTTCAACAAGACTCACTAGGTACCAGATGGATTATGTTATAAGGAGTAATTTAGGTACCACGCTATATAATATAATAATTCTGTAGACCACCCGAGCGGACCCGCGGGCTCAAGTAGAAAATTTAAATTTTCCTAAATTAAATTTTAAAAATATTAATTCAAAAGTGGTACTCACGTTCTGTAGTGCCTTCTCCTTCTCCTCGAGCTTGGCATTGACTTGCATAAGACCTTCTTGTGTCTGGTCGAGGTCGTTCTCAATGGTCTGGATCTTCTTCTGGAGCTGTCTGGCCTCTTCTTCTGCCTATAATATCATTCATCTTAAAATTCTTACATTAAAAAAATTTTTTTTTTTTTTTTTGATTCAAAGATTGCGTTGATGTCTAAAGCTCTAAATATGGCCATTTCACAAAGCTCTATAATTTAGCAGCACAAAAACTGAGCTCGAATTTAATCTAAGAAGTAAATCCACAAGACGACAACTTACAGAAACTTTCGAGTTATGCATGTAACAACAAATAATAATTAAGTAAAAATAATGTATTGTAATTTTGCTATTATCCAATGAGGTTCGCTTTTAGGGTTGCGGAGGTCAGATGGCAATCACTCTGTGTAAAAACTAGTAACCTGTCAAATCTGGATAAGAGTAATATGCAGACCCTGGGTACATATAAGAACGGGAAAATGTCAGACTCATTGGTGTCCTTCTTAAATTCTATACCAACGCAACGGAAGTGTGTAGGTGTTTCAGTTAAGAAGGGGCACCAAGGTGTCTATAAGGTTGTATCTGTATGGAAGGACTAGTCCATAATGCATAGAGTAAGAGCGGCTTTAAAACAGCGTTTTTATTGAGGTAGTTTTTAAAGCGCGTATAAACGTCCTTTTACACGCTTATAAGTTATAAGCTCACAAAACGCTGGTCTAAATCCGCTCTAAAAGTATGGTATTTACACAACTTTAAATTAAGCTATTAAGGCGTCGGGATGTGACGACCCCATCGCCCGCTGTTGGGATTACCTCTGTCACAACAGAGATTATTCCACCAGTGCAATCAGTCACACTGGTGGTAGGTCTTTGTTGCAAGAGGCCGGCTAGGTAGGTACCACCGCAGTGTCCAATATTCTGCCGCCAAATAGTAGTGCTTAGGCACTAACTACTGTGTTCCGGTTTGAAGGGCATTGTACGCTAGTGAAATTACTGCGAGAACGAGATTTAAGAACTAATATCTCGAGGTTGGCAACGCGCGAGTGCCACCTACTAATGGTGCTGCAAGCGCTCATAAGCTGCGGCAGCCACTTACCATCAGGTGGGCCGTATGCTTGTTTGCCAACTTCTAACATAAAAAAATAAAAAATAAAAAAAAAAAGGTGTATGTACCTTCTCAGCGCGAAGGTTAGCGTCCTTGGCCTGTTGCTCGCACATGGCGGCGCGGTCAAGCGCGTTGTCCTTCTCCAGCTTCATCGCCTGCATCTTCTTCTTAATCGCGTCCATTGTGGCGGTTTTTGTTCCTACTCCCTTGATGAATATCTGTATGAAATATTATATACTTAGATAAAACTTAAAGAAAAATCTAGAATAAAATGTAAAATCTAGGAATAAAATGTATAACGACGTTGTTAACCTGCCTTAAGCACCACAGGTCGCGGATTCAATTCAGAGCAGATGTTTGTTGACCATACAGGCATGTTTTCCGGTCTGGGTGTGTTTGTCCTTATCATTGTGAATGTTTCCGGACCCCCGACACAGGATATCACTATAGGCCGTTAAGTGAGTAGTGTTTATTTATTTATTTTTTTTTTGTTTTCTGAAGTGTAATGAGAAAAAGGTATCTATGTTCTAGATTATTTAGTTGATCTTCAAGCTATCAAATGACGAATCGCATCAAAATTGAAACAATTCGGTAGTTTTTGCTTAGTGCTATAAGGAACGAACAAAAAAACTACAAAAAGCTTTAAGTTCAGAAGATTATAACTAGTTTTACAAACATATTTCAAATATACAAACAGCCCCGTTATAGTTCTAATTATATAGATTTTTCATTATCCTGTTCAATCAAATGTACAATTGCTAGAATGTAAAAATAATCCGGTTCAATTGAAAACCATTCTTAACTGTCTATTTATGGTATCGAGGGTGCATTGCTCCTAAATCCAATCGGAGATCGCCTTTCTTGCCAGTGATATATCTGACTTAGGAATTTACGATAAGAGGCCCTCAGGCGATCTTATTATGTGAGTCCATCGAATAAGATCATAATTTGTTTGGTATTATATATATTAATAATAACAGACGCCTTTGTATCCCTTTTTAAGCATATTCCGCGTGCAAAGGATTGTTAGCATTTCCACAGTTAAAGTTTATGCGGAGTAGGAATATCGTTTAGAATGTATGTAAGGTATATTAAAAACATCGTTTTACATTCATAATACTAATGTTAATCAAATGTCTTTCGATTGATTTAGTTCAGTTCTACAAAGCTTAGAAAATAGCTTTGTAGAATTGACAACCGAAGTTGTACAGCTACCTATTCTATAACGAACTAATTGTTATTCTATTTTGAAGTATTATATTTTCGATTTCGCAGTGCACGCCGAATAATAATCACCTTTATAGGCAAAAATTTTAATAAGTATTTGATAAGTTGGGTTATATTTGTTTTCATACGTATCTATAAATTATTTGACCGACAACTGTTCATATACTCTATGGATGTTCGTCGGAAAACAATCTGAACCAACTTTAAAAAAAAGCATTACAAATTCTGTCAAGGCAATGTAATACGATTGCTGATCGCTGACAGATAAATATTACTAAATTTATCATCAATAATGAATAATCGTCATTCTGTACATCTTATGCAAGAGAATGTTAATTTTTATCGTATGATTGTTGTGAAAAATCACGTTTCGATCGTTATTTCCTTTGTTGTTGAGGCTTTTAACCTTCTACCGTAATTTATATTTATCTTTAAAATAATAATTAATCATAAATAATGGTACGAAGATTGTGACATGGTAATCTCAATTATAATTAAATAGTTAAATTATAATTAAATAGTTAAATTATAATTTAATAGTTTCCGACTTCAAAAAAGAGTTTATAAATTCTTCTGATTGTTTGTGTTTAATAACACATATTTGGCTTATGTGAATAGATATTGATTATTCTTTCTCGTCGGAAATGGAATTCGAGATGATCCAAGAAACATTTCATATAAAAAATGCGTTTGGAGATTTAGAACTCCGCAAGGTATAAGAACGAAATACCCGTGATAACCAATTGACTGTCAATCTGAAGAAAACGGAAGCAGCCATTTTGACATTCAAAAGGATGTTATCAATACAAAGACCGCTAAGACTCTTTGAAGAACTCAACTTTTCCATTAGCGTCAAGTACTTAGGCACGACATTTGACTATAAGTTGAATTGGATTGGGGCCGAGTTGTGCTCTTGGTTTCTGGCGGGAGCTGGCGTCATACCCTAACTTGATTCTATATTCAGTTATGATTTACACAATATTGTCGAATGAAGTTAGGCTGTTATTGCAGTGTTGAAATTATCAACGAGTCCATTTTGTCTGTATAAGTGCTGGCCCATAGTTTAATAGGCCTGTGCATCCTAATTGTTTTTGTGTACCTGTACCTTACTGCTTAGATTGAAGTAGGTTAATTATTTTGCAACGAAAGCATTTTATGCGGCTTATAGTATAGTGAATAGGCAGAAATCGTCATGTAACGAAAAAGCGTTATGCGTAAGTGTATGGAGATTGTGTAAGAACGGAGACCGAGTGTATTTATTTTATATGTTTGTATGCATGTATGCATGTATGTATGTATGTATGTATGTATGGAGCTACTTTTGATTTTGATTTTTCTTTAAACATTCAAATTATCACAATTAGATTTTTAATTTTTTTTTATGAATCCAAACACTAGCGTATAATCTGTAAATAATTACAGATATACAAGTAAATTCAGGACGAAAAGGTTTGTTTTATGTTATTATTTTGTATATAAATACATATCGCATTACGCTATTCCATAGCAAATCTAGGTTTGCGGTGGTTTACTAAATAATATAAAAGCAAAAAACGAAAACCGGCTCAAGCGTAAGTGAATACAACTTGTACAAGACCATTTATTATTGCCGACTCTAGAAAGTTCCGAAGTATTGAAACACGGTACTTTTTTTAAATTAAATTAATCGTAAAGTAATTGGAACTTTTATTTTGTGGATAGCTTATATAAAGCGATATAGGGAGACTTCGTCTGAATCCTTAACTTTTCTGTTGACCCACAAAACTTCACAGGACCACTCGTTGGATAATCAACTTTTCGGAAAATGACATCAAAATCAGTCCAACCGTTTTAAAGTTTATATGACATTAACAATTTGGATACATACCTCCATGCATACATGTATGACTTAGTACCTTAGACTGTCTTGTATTAAAAAAAAACAAAATATCCAACCCCTGGTTTGTTATTTTGATTTTAACCAAAGCTACTGAAATCATATTATAACCTTATCAAAGTTAACAGGTAGCCCTTAACTACATTGTGTATTAAAATACAATCCTAATGCCCATTACAGCTTGTCTTAAGGTTAATACCCTTTGTTTCAGTTAAAAATACTTTAGAAAGATCCAATGGACTTCATTTTAATCTAGTGTATGTGTATGTATGTGTGTGTGTGTGTGTGTGTGTGTGTGTGTGTGTGTGTGTTAATAAGTAATCGGGAAGAACAATTTTAATTATGTTTAATGGTAAAAATAATACAATAATTTATTTGAAAATAATTGCAAGCTTTCATACAAATTATAAATTTTTTCGATGAAAAAAATAAATATAATTGGTCAGCTTCCTCTTAACAGATACAATAACACAGATTAAATATTTTTTTAGTAAGCGGCTTTTGTCTTGTGAAACATTTAAAAAAAATAACTAAACTAATACATATTTAAAAAATAGATTACATTAAACATATATGGAATTGTAATTAGCATAGCATTGTAATTTTTCAATATACACAAAAAATAATTGACATTTGTGTTAACAAAAAAATAAATAAAGAGGAATTCAAGCATGCCTCAGCGTCTCGGAGGCTGTGATTCAATGGAAAAGCATTCCTTTGTGTGAATCATATTTCGCAAAAATACAGTCTGTTGAACGGTCACCGACTGACCGGTCAGGCTTCGGTCTTAAGTAACCTATATGTTCAATGTATAGTGTAGGATATGTTCATGACTGTGTTCGAGTACTATAGTACCATATCGTACGTATTGATAGGAGATTCTTAAGTATGGACAGACCGGTATAGCTTGACTATTCAAGAATACTTATAAAAAGGCTACTTCAACAATAGTATTGATTTCGAAATATTTAAAACTTCTATACCTACATATGGTTTTTTATTACTTTGTCTGATATTAAGCATATTATATCATAAAGTTATGGATTAAGGTATCTAATTAAACATAGATATCTAATTAATCATCGATAGAAAAGAAAATCCAAAGACCCACACTCTGCATCTTCTATCGCATATATCACGGAGAGTGTTCTGAGGAACTGTTTGGATTGATCCCGCCGGTAGAATTTCACCATCGGACATCGCGACAAAACTCTAAGTTCCATCCATACCACCTCGATGTCTGGAAATCCACAACATCGCGATTTAGAAGACATTTTCTTCCTCGCACAACCACTCTGTGGAATCAACTTCCGCCGGCGTTCTTTCCGAACCGATACGACTTGGGAACCTTCAAGAGAAGAGCCTATTCTTTCCTTAAAGGTCGGCAACGCGCCTGCATGCCTTCTGGTGTTGCAGATGTTCATGGGCGGCGGTGACCACTTAACATCAGGTGAGCCTTCTGCTCGTTTGCCCCCTCTTACATAAAAAAAAAAGACCCGCTGGTGCTCCTTCGCAAATTCACCGAAATTAAGTTAGTCACACTATAACTTCATTTCATTATGTTGCAAACTTGTGACTAATTTCGTTTGGCGTTCTGGCGAGTTTGGCGTTTTTTTGTATAGATGGCCTGTTAATATATTTGTCTATACCTAGGTCATATATATTTTTCTTTCTATTATTAAAAACCATTAAAAACGTAATATTCATTTCTTATTTTTAACTGTAAACCTGTTTATTTTATATAAATTGACGAAAAGTTTATACACACGTACGAAAAATGAGGTTAACATTTAAGGTCACTGAAACGGCGATAATGTTGCATTGACTTTAGCACGTAGTAACCAATAACATACCATATAACAAATTACTACACTCAGCAATTAATGACTTGAGTTAAATACTCACTCAACTGAACTAGGTTTAATTTGCAACAGACCAACAGTACGCTATAAAAATTACAGTCGGAACTATAGTTATTAATGATAATCCGTACTAATATTATAAATACGAAGGTATCTGTCTTTTCGTCTGTCTGTCTGTGTGTCTGTCTGTCGCGCTTTATCGCCAAAACTACGGAACCGATTTAAATGAAATTTGGTACACAGATAGTCTAGAGCCTGAGAAAGAGCATAGGCTATTTTTTTGAAACTTAATTTTTAGGCTGTTGAGTCAATTTAAATAAATACGACAAACTTTGAGTTTGTAAAGGGAAGGGGAGGAGGAAGATTCAGAGTTTGTATTAATAATTTATACAATTATAAATCGAATTTAGAAGTCTGTCTGTCAGATTTCTTTAGCGAATTTATTTCCTTGAACTAAATCAATTCTAAAGCCTTTGTTTTTATAAAGCTTATGATAATATTTATTAACTGGTCAATTTTATCACGGTACTGTAACGGGGACTGGAGATATAAGAATTAAATATGTATCTATTTTTAAAAGAAGCCTGCAGTAACAGGCAATCACAAATAATAAGTACAATTAAATAACTTTATGAACGATTTTGTTTTTCAATATATAAATGTAGTTTTAACTTTATGGTAGAAATCATGGACATTATTTTAAATTTAAAACTAGGTCAAAATGAACATTTTAACAAAATAATTTTTGATATTTAAGCGTTACAATAATGTCGTTATTCCTTGGACCAAACGTTTCTTGCTTTCTTATTTTTATTGAACCATGGATTTATATTATGTATGTACAAATCACTGCAATTTTTAACTATATTGCAAATATATAAATAAATTCCATAAAGCCAAAATAAGAATGCCATAAAGTTGCTTTCTTTACTTTTTTATCACCAATCTCCAATCAAAAAGTGTCAAAAATTTAAGAATTTTTTCAAAGGTGATTTGATCGAAAGTTTCCTGAGCTATGATTCAAGTAAATTTGTGAAGCCAATTAGAGATTATCAAAAACTTTCTAGCACATTTTATAAATTTGAATTTGTTTGATTTATTTTTTAATTTGTGCAATGGCAAGGCAAAAATTAAAGCCGTAATTCACGCGACTAGAGCCGTCGATAAAACTAGTATTTCATATAAATTCAACGAAACTTGATACGAAGTATGCCTGTGGTTTAATTTATACAAATATATGCATTACTCGTCTTCTTTGTTTGTACTTCCTGATAACAAAGATTGCATTTTGTATTTATCTCAGTAATCGAGACATTTCCATTCTTGTGAATTATTTTAATTCTATACAAATAGGTTAATAAAATGGAAGTGTCTGTTTGTAATTTTAAAATAACAGATAACTTATAACAAAATACCCAAACCATAGCCAAAATAATCTCCGAAACGGCTGGACAGATTTTAATGGGACTTTTTTCAGTGCCAGATGTTATAAGGAGTATCATAGGCTATTTTAATTTAAGAATAATAAAGTTCTGTGTAATGAAACTAAATTTCAGAGGTAGTATAGCCATGCTTCCCAGCCGGCTTGGCAAGGGAAGTACTATTCCTCTACAGTAAAATCGCGTAAAATAACAGTACTGTTGCGTTAAGTGCGACGAGAGAGAGCACCATAGGCCCAATCTTTCATCTCCGCTGTTCTCTTCCTTTTTTCCCTTCTCATCCCTTTCTTTCTATCCCTTGATTTTTTTTTAATGTTACAAGTTGGCAAACAAGCATACGACCCACCTGATGGTAAGTTGTTGCCGTATTAGTTCTTAAATCTCCTCTGCCCAGTAATTTCACTAGCGTACAGTGCCCTTCAAACCGGAACACAGTAATGCCTAAGCACTACTATTTGGCGGCAGAATATTTGACACTGCGGTGGTACCTACCTAGCCGGCCTCTTGTTTTTTTTTTTTTTTTTTTATGTTAGAAGTTGGCAAACAAGCATACGGCCCACCTGATGGTAAGTGGCTGCCGCAGCCTATGAGCGCTTGCAGCACCATTAGTAGGTGCCACTCACGCGTTGCCAACCTCGAGCTATTAGTTCTTAAATCTCGTTCGCCCAGTAATTTCACTAGCATACAATGCCCTTCAAACCGGAACACAGTAGTGCCTAAACACTACTATTTGGCGGCAGAATATTGGACACTGCGGTGGTACCTACCTAGTCGGCCTCTTGTAACAAAAGACCTACCACCAGTGTGACTGAATGCACTGGTGGAATAATTTCTGCTGTGACAGAGGTTATCCCAACAGCGGGCGATGGGGTCGTCACATCCCGACGCCAAAAACTGGTTTGGCAACTCGCATGTGATACTTCAATTATCACAAGCGATTATAGGTTACGGTGACTGTTTACCATCAAACGGACTATATGCTTTGCACACCGTCATTAAATAAATATAATATTAATTTTGTAGACCAAGCAAGAGAAGCTGCGGGTACAGCTAGTTACATATATTATTCCGTTGTGAAATAATTATATTCCATATACTACTGTGTATAATTTTAAGATAACTTTACAGTTAATATTTGTGAAATTTATCTTTGCCATTTACTTAAAAATTACGTTATTGTGACCTTAAAATGTTTATTTTGAGGTCGCAATTACAATAAAATAATGTATAAAATAAACGAAATTCAAGTTGGTAAATAGCAAAAATAAGTTTAATTTTGGCTTATATAGGATCCATATATTATTTAATTAACTTGGCGTGTATACCTGCTACATAAATCTCTTCGTGATATTGCGAATTCTGCAATCATTGATAGTTTTAAATGGAAAATTGTTAAGACAACACATGGACATTATCTCGTACAAAAAAAGCCTGCATTTTGTGTCCACGGCTTATGTAAATAATAAATATAAATGTAAGCTTACATCGGGGTGTTTTTGAGCAATAAAATCCAAGAAGTTTCTAGAAAGGAATATGATGAAATGCGGTGTCAAACGAGAGATGAAGAAAATTACCTATTAATAAACCTTTTTTCTTCTTATCAAGTGGTTAGTGGCCATCTTAGTGACAGAGTTGTTCAGGTCGCCCCTATAGGCCTCTGGCCTGAAATATCGACTATTATGAAATTGGTAACATCTGGGACTTTTTACTTGCTCTCCGAAGCACGGCGACATTTAGTTGAAATACCACTATGCGGTCACCCATCTATTGACTGACCGCACCTAAAGTTACATAAACCAACGAACTAAATAATACAACTACTACTTATGTCTAAATTGAAATATTTAATAACAAAATATTGTCATTGTATTTATGTAAATTCTTCAAGGAAACTAGTTGTTGAGTAAATACAGATGCCAACTTGGCACATGATAATAACCTTAACCAATTGTTTACTATATTATTAAAATACCGTGTAGGTGATTGTCATAAAAGAACATATATGTTATCCAAAAGTTATTACTTTTGGATAATCAATAAAATATGGGCGTAGAAAGGGGAAGAGCTTTTAGGTTTCAAACCACCCATCCTAATGAAATGCGGCTGTCAAAGGTGGATAAAAACCTTCCACCATATAAGTCAATTTTATACGATTAAGCCTAGCCTAAATATAAAATAATCGATATCTTACAAAAAGTAATAAATAGCTCTATAATTAGTCGCAACCTGTAATTCATTAGTATTTGGCCCATATCATCGACCGTCTTTTCTAAACGCGTAATGCTGTTAACCCTCCTCGCCTTGACAATAGGTCTCAAATTTGAGTCCTTAAGTTGCCTCCTGCAAGGTCGAGCCACTGCATCATAACGATTGGAGATAGCTCTCCGAAGTCCGAATGCAAGTTAGTCTAGTTTAGTCAATGTACTCACGCGGAGGTGTGAGCGCGTCGCGACGTGCGAAACAAGAGAACACACCTTGTTTAAGCCGATGAGGATGCTATGAACAGCAATAAACAAGTGTAGTTTCTATAACGAGAACCAAAAAGATCGAAAGCACGTTTATAAAATTTAGTAGGAACGTTTTTTTTTTTTCCAAATTAAAAACAATCTTGCCCAGGCCACCTCATTAATTACCAAAGCAATCCTAATAATTGAAAGCAATAATAATTGTGACACATTAAAAATAATTTTTGATGAAGATATAATGAAAATTATTAACAAGTTTTATATATATGATTTATATATAATTTATATTACGAAGCAAAGTATGTATGTACATAGTGACGTCACTAAATTTTTGGCACCGATCCACAGTCAACATTTTACGAAATAAAATATCGAAAGTTAAATATGTATAGGCCTCTCATTTCTAATATTAGTCGGCCAGACCTAAATCCTATGAAATATTCCCTCACGGCAAATATTGGAACCGTCTCCGGCCGTAGTGTCTTGTGAAACTCAAAACGATTCCCGAAAATATTTTATTTAAAAGTTAATCTTGATTTTAAAGCCGAATAAGAGGTCGCTTTTTTTTACTTGTTTATAAGTTATATATTTTTTTAGGTCATGGTCACGTCGAGATTTAATTAAAATAAAGTCTTATACGAATATTTCAGCATGTTAATTTATTATTCAAAAAAGAACATCAGGTGGATTCATTCTCAATTAATTATCATTCTCCAAAAATTTTCCATATCTTATTATGAGTATTTTAGCTTTTTATTAAACCGTTAAAAAAAAACACACCAAGATAATATAAAGCTACAAGATGTCTAAAAATAAAAATAGGAAACAAGAAACAGACTTCGTAAATGTTCAGGCGCATGCGTACACCAACTCCGCTTTCTGCGCTCCCTCGCCATTGGTCACGGGCTGGCAGAATGCCAAAAACGCGGGAAAACTCGCACAGAAACCACTTCTATTGGCCATTACACATGAAACCGAGCACCGCGATATTTAAAAATAGAAACCGGACCGCTGTTACAAAACTTTACAATACCAACTTTTAACGATAAATCGAATATTATATTTATCAATCAATAATTAAGTCTGAATTAAAAAAAATACGTTAAAAATAAAACATTTAAAATAATCATTGGCAATTAGCTGTCAACTTTTTTTTAACATCCAATTGCTTGAACAGCAACTAAATCAGATCGCTGGACTTACCCCCTTGGTTAAAGAGAAATGCACCTCGATATATAAAATTGACACTTATCACTACACAGACACTGTCGTATGGGAGCGTACTTACATGTCGAGTCGACGCGTGCTGTGGTGCGACTGGCGCGAACAGCGGTGGCTGCCTCGGTGTCGCCTTACCGCCGCGTAAGGAGATGGCACCCCGCTCCGAGAATACTCGTCAGGAGTACGACTGATAACACTGAAGCTTTATGAACTCAAAAAAACTATGAAAATTTGATAAAACTAATCGAATATCATATTATTATCATTTATTTTATGCTCTACTTTCTTGTAAAAGCATTGGAAAATTAAGGATTTTATTTATCCCAGATTGATCGGAATAAGATGCATCATAGAGGCTGTGTAGGATCAGTGGCGGATTTACTAGCAGGCTGAGTACGCTTGAGCCTAGGGCGGCAGATTTTTGGGCGGTAAATTTGGCCACCGAATTTTTTTCCGAATCTAAAAGATTTTTGCATGACGGTTTTCTCATGTTTTACAGGCAGAAATCTGCAACAAATTTGCCAATGACTTTCCCCTCTCACTTGTCTTTGTACATTCCGAATAGCAACCTTCCATATTCTAGAGTAAAACAGTTACGAGTAGTTCGCCACCTCCCAACCACTAATTGGCCTTATGTTGGAATCGAAATATAATCTAGGACATGGCGGTAAAAGCCTTACAGCCTATACCTTGAAAATTTGTAAATCCGCCACTGTTGTGGATTTAAGTATCAATAGTACTGATAATAATTAAGATTCATTCATTCATAAATAAAAGAAACCTAAAACTACATGTAATTTTGTACTTAATAAAATTAACAAAGTTAAATTAAAGAGTTTCATATTTCGAAAGATGGTTTCGGTTTCTGAGATGAGACACACACACACAGATCATTTGAGTTGAACAAATTCGAAACCTGAAAATAATAAGGGCAATAGTAAAAGACAATCATGTTTTCAACATCTGTGAGCCGAGTGTATCGGCTCAAAAACCGACTTGAAGTAGTAGTATTGTAGTAGCAGCACCTACATGGTGTTGTTGATATTCTTGGGTCGTGGTGATCACTTAACATAAGATGAACCTCCTCCCCGTTTGACAATTGTGAGCGCCAGGGGCCAAAATCAATCCCCTTATCACCAATATTTTCATGTCTGTAAACGATGCCACACTCTAACGAACGGGTTACGCAAGCCGCTTTACGTGCTAATATGCTAAAAAGGATGTATACTAAAAAAAAAACGCTTAAATCTACTAAATACTTGGTCCTTAAATCTTCAGTACCATCAATATTTCCCGCGCCAGTTCTCTCCGACATGGAATTTTTATTTCTTCCGTAAGTGTAGGAATGATAAAACAAAGACTAACAATATCGCTTATATTATTAATCAGCGATTAATTTGTTACTACACTTATTTTAATAAATCAATTATTCACTTTTCTATATAATTTTGATTGATGTAAGTATTCATAACCAAATGTGCGTCATAAACTTTAGTAACAATAGCATAGAATTGACATATTATCGTAGTTTTAAATAATATAAGTTTATTGCATCCAATTCTTAGTATTATATTTATGTTTTAAGTTTATTGTGAATTTACTGAACTATCATTCACGTGCTTTGTAAAATTTTGAGGTCTTCTTCTTCTCATCGAGTGGTTAGTGGCCACCCTAGTTTCAAAGTTGTTCAGGTCGACCGTATAGGCATTGACTTGACTTTTCGACTATTGTCAAATTGATAACAGCCGGGACCGACTTTTTACATACCCTCCGCAGTTGAAATACCACTATGCAGTCACCCATCTAGTGAAAGACCGAGCCTAAGTTGCTTAACCCATTGACCGCTTACCGATCAGTGAGCGCACCCGGTCATGAGCGTCTCGTGTGGAGGATACAGCCATATAAAGGTCCAACATTGCCCGGTTCAAGTCCGGCCAAGAATATATTTTCAGAATTAAAAATGGCACATTGCACGGTATTCATAATAACAGTTGAAACATATTTGTAGTAAGTTTTAACAAATCCAATGAGTAAGATAAATGTTAGATTTCCTTTCCGTCAAAAGAGCTAACATTTATATTTATAAGAGTTATACTTACGCTTGGCTTAGGTGGTGGTGGTGATTGAATAAATTAGTTTTTCTAGTGCAATCGATACATTAGATACTTATATAAATTTCCTTTCAGAGCAATGATAGGATAATATATATTTGTTATACGTATTAAATAAGTTTCGTAATTCTTGATGCATCACTAAATATGTAGCAGTAAAAACAAATCGTCTACATTAAGACTGACGATGAGTTAGAAACTATGACAATGACCTAAGTTTTAAACTCATTTCGTAAAGAAAATTACTCACTTTTGAGTAAGTAACATAATTATGCAGCTTTAAGAAACGCTGCAGGTAAAATTAGGACAAAAAGAATAATAATTGCGTTAATTGCAAGAAAATGTATGAGCTACATTGAAACTTCAAAATACCATCAGACCAGATGAGTCACTGAGTCAGTGAATTAAGGTAAATAGTTGACGGTTGACCCAGATGGCACTTTTAAGGCGCCATGTCTGACCTTGCTAGATGAAAAACAGGGTTACCACGCTAATGTTATTAAAATTCAAAATCAACAATTTTACCAAATCTTGTACCGAGATACACTCCTAAAATTACAATTTTTTAAACATTTTTCACCAATAATTCCACTATTCGAAAACTTTACAATTTCCAAAAACACTTGATGCTGACAAGTACTAAGTAATTAAACAATTAAAACTGACTTCCTCGAAAAATTCCTCTTTTACAAGATTAAATAAAAATCAATTCGGTTACAAGTAAATGATCATAGATAGATTAAATGAAACGTATTCAGAAAACCATACAAATCACGATTTTGTTACTCTAAAACTTGTGGTTAAAATTATAAGTAAGCAGGACACAGCCCTTAGCTATATTTATTGAGCGTTCACAATTATCTATATCTAGTTATGATTATGAAAGCCATTTAAAGCCTTTTATAGTTTGATTAATATGATCTAGACTAGACAGGTATAGAGTTAAATTATTCCAAGGATTAAACATTTAAAGCCTGATTTTATCTTAACTATAAGCGTTCGTTTAATAGTTAAAATTGCTAAAAACTATATTTTTTTACAACAGAAGTCGGTGATAAGTAAAACATTAGACATATCACAAGGCAATTTTAATATATTCTATTACCTTGTAACAATTAAGTAAAGATAATTTTCTATGGTTAAATTAATGTGTTTTCAAGATATTCGTGTATCAATAACTCTAATTGTGTTCAAGGTTTTATAAGATAGAATTACTAATTTAGAAGGAAAAACTCATTGTATCCAATTGCTACCCAAATACCCATCCTATTTACCATAACTTTATTTATTATAATAATGATTTGAATGAATTATTAAAATCCACGTTAGAAATAGACGTCCACACTTATTATCAATATACATAGGTTTTTACATAAACACGAATACATACATTATAAACTCGAAAATAGATCTGAGATGCTGTATTAGGTCATTTTCGCATCGAATATAAATTTTACTAATTTCCAAAAAATAATAAAGATTTTTCATAAAAGAAAAGTTAGTTTAAAAATATCCCAATCACAATAGGTGTGCCTTCACAACATAAAAAGTCATCTCATCCTCAAATCGTGACCAAATTAAAATGGGACCAACGAATAGAAAGAATGCCCTTTCAAATAAGAAATAATTTTTCAAAATGGGCTTACAATTGAAGGAGTAGTCGGTGAACATACAAAAAAAACATACCGATTAAAACATAGAATCTAAGAGATTCTAAATTATGTCGAAATCCGTTAAAATAAAACTTCAAAAGTAATTTCAGATTTAATAAGCAAATAAGCAGCAATAACATTTTAGTATCTGTAATAATAATATTCATTAAAAAATTTCTCTTAATGACATTTCCGAAATTTACTAATGTACAGATTTCCATTCGCAACTCATTACAGTTTATTGTAATTGTAGATATACGATTAAAGTCATAGGCCTAGCCAGCTTTTAGGGCAAATTATTAATTGGAAAGGTATAGAGGGGTATAAAGGTATTTTCTTCAATACGTAATTATTAGCCAAATCGTTAAAAATGAATTATATTTTTGCATTTCTGATTTCCGTAGTATTTAGAAAGTTCCGCGGGGGGGTTTCACTGCCCCCTCGTATATCCTTTTGAACTGACGCAGAAACTAACAGGACTTTTCCTCCAAGAATTTTTACGCCATTGGATAAATATTCGTTGAGGAAACATATCAATGAATCATTATTAAAATGAAAGCGTACAAATGTGACTCATTTAACAGTTAGCTATATTGCCTTATTAGGCTACCGAATTTATGTATTGTGTTTTGTAAACATCTCTTCGTGAATTATGTCTTATTTAATAATCACTAAGGAAATGATTTTATTGCCATATTTAAACAATATATAGACATTTACATACAAGTTATATAATTGCAAAGCTTACTTTGTTGCAATAATTAAAATCAGTCAGTTATTTTTTTTTTTAAATCTACTTCAGCCACAAGTACCTGATTGAACACAAAGCATAATTATATCTAAATGTCTATGTACAAAAGAACCACAAATCTTCGCCTCAATATTCATAAAATAAATAGTAATAAAAATGCACAAACGGATCCCTAGGAAGCCTTTTACCGTCCCAATTTTTTTAATGAATATTAACAATGCCTTTTCAAGGCATTACTAATATTCCTATTGCCCCTCCAAATAAGCACGATACTTCCGCTAGGGGTGGGTACGACAATAGCCCAAGGGAGTCAGGATCGAAACCGCGACTCTCGCGTTAACGGAGCGGAATCGGCTCTTCTGACGTTGATCTATTGAGGCTTTTTATTTGTTGTTATTTATATTAATTGTATCCAAAGAATTCAGTTTTATTTTAATTTCAACTCGAACGATCGAAAACGATCTGGAATACTGATCTAATCCCATGAGCGTATGGTGGAGAGTTATTTATAGAGCGTTGCCGGTCCGTGTAAGAATAGCCCGCGTCGTCATAACAAGCTGATTTCGGAACATCTAACTGAATAATGTGTTTTACTCAATGATTGGATGCTGTACAAGTAATAATACAGTAGACTAGCTTTTGCGCGTAGATTCACCTTTTATTTGTTTTTTTTTTATTTCATGACGGTTGGCAAACAAGCATACGGTCCGCCTGATGGTATGCAGTCACCGCAACCTATGAACGATACGATTGCAACATTCCAAGTATCACATGCACGTTGGAAACCCAAGGAACAGGAGGGAAGGTATGAGAAAAGAAAAAAGGGAGGGAACAGAGGGAGTGGGAGTTTGGGTCTCCAGCACCCCCACTCGTCGCACGAAACGCAACAGTAAATAAATAAATAAATAAATAAACGTTGCACACTCAACGGCCCCCATTAGGATAGTAATATCCTGTGTCGGGGGTCCGGAAACATTCACAATGACAAGGACAAATACGCCCAGACCGGAAAATATGCTTGCATGGTCAATACAAACATATTATGCTCCGAGCGGGAATCGAACCCGCGACCTGTGGCGTTTAAGGCAGGTTCGCTACCGCTGCGCCACAACGTCGTCTACAGTACAGTTACTTTATGCAGATTTTCTGTGAGAGGGCAGTACTTCCCCGGTCGAGCCTTTTGTGCTAGGAGGAGCATGGCTCTACTACCTATAATCTTCGTATTCACCTGCATGAATAACGATTTATATGCAATAAAGAAATAATAGGTTTCTCATACAATCTTCCATTCCCTAATTCAACCCTTTCCATGAAACCGGTTTAGGGGTTCAGACGTGAAAATGTTGCATCAAATATATTGCACCTATTTTTATTTTTAAATAACTTCTTTTGATAATCAATAAAAATAAAAAACACGCTCAATATGTGTATGGCCAATACAATATGCCCCGAACGAGAATCGGCCTATCAATGTTTAAAGCAGGTTACCGCTGTGCTGCAAAAGTCGTGAGATATTAATTAATGTAACCATAATATTAATAATTTAAAATTTCGAAAAATATAGATCTTTAAAAATACTGATACTTAATCAGATGAAACAAGATATTTTCTTTTAGTTTTTGATTTTGATTTTGATTTTGTGAAATTAAACCCAAACACAAAATCTTCAGACATTAAAATAGAAAAAAAATTTATAAATTTAGTTTTTAGTATTATATTAGAAGAGCAATGTCGTCTTTGAATCGATATTACTTTTTGGTAAGGTTACATTATTTTTAGTAACCTCTGTCAATACGAGTACATATCACATGATAAGAATAATATAACTTTCAATAACAAGAAACCTTACATCTAGATTAAATTAAAGCTTAAGATAAGCTTTAAATCTCAAGAAACATTATTACATTACAAAGTCAAAGGGTAGTGTAGTATGTAACGAACAGACTTGTTAAAAACCTGTCCATGGTACAACCTTGCGTTGTTGTCGTGTCCGACTTGACGATAAATGGCAGAAAACCTCAGTGACTCAATCAGTAGGAACGTTCACACGCTATCATTATGTATTAACTATTTTTACCTTAAGCAAATGTGTCCTATACCTAAGGTGTATACTGATCGTGTACCATTTAATTCACGTAAAAAATAAAAATATCATCTTTAAATTGAAATATTAATAAAGCCTCGTATACACAGTAATCGGCTGATGGCTATGTTAAGAAATGCCTAGAACAAATAAAAGTTTTAAAATTACTACATTAAATATCATATAGGTATGGTGAAATATTATTTTTTTCAGAACTACTAATCAAGAGGCGCAATCTTTTATCGTACTAATATTATAATCGTGAAAATTTGTGAGAATGGATGAATGTTTGGATAGATGTTTGTTACTGTTTCACGCAAAAACTACAGAACGGATTTGTATGTAGAACCAACTCTATCGAGCCGACATACGAATGAATATTCGTATACTGTATGCTGAAACTTATTTATAGTTTACTATTAAGGAGACCAGTTTTAAAACCTGACATTTTAAATTAATGTGATAACAATTTAATACAATTCTATAGGTGTCAAACTTGACATCAATACTCTTAATAAGCGCACAGGCATCTTAATTACTAACTATTAATAATAACTAGCTTAAAGTAATATAACTTGTGTCGGATTGAAGGTATTGCTGTCAACGATAAATTTTCCAAAAGCAGCGGCTCTCAATATATTGTAAACATATCTTTTCTATTGAACAATATACTCAAATGGAGACAGATTTGTCTTAAAAAGCCTATTAAGCCTGTATTGGTTTATATTTGACGTTCATACGTCGAAATTACTCCTGCCAAAGTACAAACAGCGTGTAATGAAATAAGGTCATCTCTTCCATAAACCCAAAAGTTAATCGACTACATTGGTCCTCAGAAAGTTAATGAATATACCAGGAATTTCACTTATAAAAATAGCTCGGGATAAACTTGAAACAATTTTTTTCAAGTTTAACCTTTTAAAAGACCTTAACTCTCGGTTAACATATATTTAAAAATAAATTAGTCTTTAAATTACTTTTTTCGATTTTACACATACATACAATTAAACTTTAGGAACCACTGCATCGATTCCAGATGTTCATATTCCATAAGAGGCCATGTCGTAACAATCGGGCGCCGTCGGCCAGTCGCGGCCTTGCGGATATATTCCTGCCCTTATAAAGCCATTCGCAGGCCCTGATAACAATTGCCCCAGAACAACAATACCTTACCTTACGATTACGACGCACGTTGACACAAAGATATCCTACTACAGTTGACTCGTTGTAGTCTATTGGTTTCCTTACTATTTTTTATTTAAAATTAGTCTTTTATCTTTTCCCGATTTATCGGATTTTGATTAATTTTGGCATTGATATAACTTTTTTCTTGGAAAATGGCATAGAATGCTAATTTTTCTGTAATTAAATTTTAGTTCACTCGGAAGATTTTTTTTATATTCGTTTAAATTAATTTTAAACTACATGAGTACACTAATAATATATGATTTCATTTTTTTATTGAAACTTTTGTAGAAATATACTGTATAATCTTTAACGACGTTGTGGCGCAGCGGTAGCCAACCTGCCTTAAACGCCACAGGTCGCGGCTTCGATTTCCGCACGGAGCATAATATGTTTGTATTGACCATGCAAGCATATTTTCCGGTCTGGGTGTAATTGTCCTTGTCCTTGTATGTGTTTCGGAATCACTATCCTAATGGGGGCCGTTGAGTGTGCAGCATTTATTTATTTAAAAAACTTTAATATATATTACGTAAGTCCGTAAATTGTATTGCTTTTTATTAGATCTTATAATGTTAAAGCTTTTATTCGTATCTTGTTATTGCGCTTTAAGTGTATAAATATATTTAATAAAAATATTTTTTCCTTTTTTATTTTATTACGTAAGAATAAAAAGCATGTACTGCATAAATGGAACATTACAACAGAATAATAATCTACATATATATATACAACATTAAATTGCTGTTCGTTAATCTTGCTAAAATTCGAGAACGACTGGAACCGATTTGGCTAATTTTGGTTTTGAATGATTTGTGGAAATTCAGAGAAGGTTTAAAAGGCGTGAAAGTTTCAAGACATTGGGAAGAAAATACTAAAATCAATAATTGTATTGTTCAATACAAACTGTTGTATTGAAATATATGTATACCTATTTTATACTGTTAATACTTCACGACGTCGCTTTCGCGTAGATTGGGTATTGGTAAGCTTTTTATTCAGAACATAGCCCGACACCCGTCCTTTAGATTACTGAAATGTTACTAATTGTGTGTAACTATACTATCTACCTACCATAGAGCTACATATAGTAAATAAATATATATTGAATAAAGAAAATTAAGTAATAAAATAATGACCTCGAGTTATAAAACCACAAACACAGAGTGACATACAGACACAGAGACGTTATTTTTCAAATATTTTGGACTTTCAAATATTTTTTTAAATATTTCTGAGTACCTAAATCCGATCATTGTGTTGTATAATCTTATAAATTAACTAAGAATAATTTTGTATTTGGTATAGTTATAACATCACCAGATGGCAGGCAACCTTGTTTCTCTAAATATAGTGCACGAGGAACATTTGCCACAGTGTTGCAGTCTAAGCTAGGTCACCTAAATGGGTGAAATATATACGATTCACAATACTCGTAATTAATAGCAATGTGACATCTGGGATTTCTATAACGGGTATTTCTATAAATAAAATTGACACAAATTTATTGCACTCGTAATCTTGTTTATTATAGCTGCAATAAGTATTTGTATTAGTTTACTATATTATCTTCTTAAAAATCATTAAATAAATAAATAAATAAACACTACACACTCAACGGCCCCCATTAGGATAATTATATCCTGTGTCGGGGGTCCGGAAACATTCACTATGACAAGGACAAACACAACCAGACCGGAAAACATGCCTGTACGATTAATACAAACATCTGCTCCGAGCGGGAATCGAACCCGCAACCGTCGAGGCTTAAGGCAGACTCGCTACCCACAACGCCACAACGATGTCAAATATTATATAATATTATATATATATATAATATTACATTATATTCAGATATTTAAATTGATTTCTTTATTTAATTTTGAAATTTCAAATAATTAAATAGTAATCAATTATTATAAATACTTTTCCAGTAGTTTAGTTATATGAACTTCTAGCGCCATCTCTTGACAGCAATGCATAAATTACATTTATATTCAACAAAGAAACAGCTAACGATAGTAAATTTGAAATAGCTATTACGTTAAATGAGACGTTGGTTGGTTTCGTGTTCTGCCTGTGACGTCAAGACCCGCCTAGTTTAAAAATACCTCGCTTGCGTCAGACTGTAAGAATTTACAGGATTACTACAGAATATAGATTAAAAAGTAATTATTAAATAGTTAGATTTAGGCGTAGGGATGTGACGACCCCATCGCCCGCTGTTGGGATAACCTCTGTCACAACAGAGATTATTCCACCAGTGCAATCAGTCACACTGGTGGTAGGTCTTTTGTTGCAAGAGGCCGGCTAGGTAGGTACCACCGCAGTGTCCAATATTCTGCCGCCAAATAGTAGTGTTCAGGCACTACTGTGTTCCTGTTTGAAGGGCATTGTACGCTAGTGAAATTACTGGGCGAACGAGATTTAAGAACTAATATCTCGAGGTTGGCAACGCGTGAGTGGCACCTACTAATGGTGCTGCAAGCGCTCATAGGCTGCGGCAGGCACTTACCATCAGGTGGGCCTTATGCTTGTTTGCCAACTTCTAACATAAAAAAAAAAAAATTAAAAAAAAAAAGTTTCGCAATAAATATTTTTGCTCTTCCAGCTTAATAAACATAACTGTTAGTAAAAATAGCTTGATGAAATATTCTTCGAATTTTTCCTACCTAGATTAAAATAGCATTTAGAGGATAGGGTAGAATAATAGTTACTTTTGGCTGATACGTATACATTTGTAGCTTTTTTTACTATTTATTTGAATTCTTTTAGGTAGATCTAAAAAGTCCATATTTTCATCACCTGTAGATTCTATCATTTATTTTATGAGATTATATTATATGAATTCATAACTAATTGAATTTTTTATTTACTTATATAAATAATGTTTATTTATTTCTTATTATTTTTTACTATACTTAATATAAAATACATAAGTACTGTATATTTTATTATCTTAAATCAATTTATTCCATCATAATAATATTCATAAAACTTAAAAAGGTTATACATTTCCCAATGCAAGAAACAAGTTTTTTTGCGTTGCACATGATTCACACTGCAGCAAAATTCGGTCAACGTAGCGCGTTGCAACGTGTGTCGTGTACGCCGCGGCCTGCCATATTTATTATGTTTCGTTCAGCTTAATTAAAAGGTGATAAAACAAGGCTGCAATGGCGTCAATTTATGTTATCAGCATCGACTAACTGAGCAACGGCTCTTCCATAGAAACAAAAGGCGAAAGATTCGCTGCTGCTCTCGTAATGTTCTTTGCTGGTGCTCCTTCGTATATTCGCACTAAAGCAACGAAACGAAGTTAGTCACACACTAACTTGGTTCATTATATTACAATTTGCAATTTGGACATTTTGTTTATTAATTTATTAACTATTCATTAAGTAAAAATATTTATTTTCATATATGTGGAATATTATTTTTAAAACTGCTTTATCTAATAAGGTGTAATAGCTAGGTTAAAATTTTCATAGAATATATGAAAAACAATGCAAATTCAATTTGTTGTGGTTTCAGGAAATGCAATTTGTAACGAAACTTATGCTAAAAATGAATTAATAAGGCATTTTCAGGTTAAAAGCTTTAAGACAGATTAGCTACATCTATGCTAAAACGGTCATCAATTTCAGTCTTATATAAATATAAAAACATAAACATAGGACAAGTAAAATCACAAAAAATCATTATACATTTTATTACTCATGACCCATACTTATTACATAGATGCATAAACACTTACAACTAAAATTACTGCACTTTCCTATGATACTCCGGAGTTGCATTCCCGTAGTCTTGCAAATTGAACAACGTCGATCTATTAGTTACCATATATTTAAGGAAATCTTGTATGTGAGACAAGACATGTTGGAGGGACTTCTCGTCCAACGCTGTGTAAGCCAACATTGGACCCATCTTAGCGAACAATCTCAACAAATGTATGGATCCATATATTTGGGACATTGGCGTATCCGGATATTCTTGTAACATCTCGCTATATTGCGGTCGCTCAAATTTGTACAAAAGTTGGGATCCAAGTGTCGCATTAAAGTACTCCTTTATCCCTTCCGTGATATCGACCAGTACAGATTCCTTGGCCTGGTTGTGCAACTTGCTGGACTTCTTGAATGCTAAATAGTTGTCGACTATCTGTGCCACGGTCAGCTTGGCGGGTAGTATTGCTAATTTTTGCTGACGTGTTATGACGTCCCAATCGTCGACGAGCCAAACTTTTAGTTCTTCGGGTATTTTGATCTTCACTTCCACTTTAGCTAGATATTGCTCCTCGGATTCGATTGATAGATCGAGACGACCGCGCTTTTTCCTGTAATATCAATGACAAAAGATATCAAAATTGAATTTTCAATCAATATTATATAAATGGCTAAAGGCAATAAATAATAATGAGAATGTACCTTAGTCTATTTTCGTTCAAAAATTATAATTTTATACTCATACTCAAAATATTCGTTTAAAATACGCGTGTAAACACATTTGAAAAATAATAATAGTCTAAAATATACAGCCTGCTTGCTGTCCGGCAAGAAACTTTACAGTGACTGTTTTTAAACAATTACATAATTATAATAATTTGTCACATTTTATAATTAAGTTTTATTTATATTTTTTTTTCTTGTAGCAATAATTTTACTTAATTTTTCAAAAACTTTCATATACGTATAAAAATCAAAATTTATAATTAATACAATAAGACATTTACAGTCCCTAAAAGAAAAGATAGAAGTTTTTGAAATTTTCTACATAGCGAAACATTTTATTCCTCAAAAATATAATACATATAGAACGGAAACTCTCAATAAAGGAACAAATCTATTACTAAATTCTGTGTGTGTCTGTGTGAATTTAAAATTCTAGAAGTTTGATTTTTTTTATATCATGAGCAGTTACCGTAACCTATGAACGCTTGCGATACTTGAAGTATTACATGCGCGTTTCAACCCAAAGAATAGGAGTCTCTGCTCTCACTAATTGCACAAAATGCAACAGTACAATAGTACTCGTAAAGTAACAACTTTACGCCGATTTACTGTGAAAGGGTAGTATTTCCCCCGCTAAGCCATCCCCTTTATGCTGGGAGGAGCATGGCTCTACTACTACAAAATTTTATTAATAAGTGTTAGTTAATCTTTAAGTTCACTATATGCTCAATATATAGTTTTAAACGAAGTGTCTATAGAAATATAGGCATGTACTATAACTTACTTGGGCTGGTCAGATCCTGAATCAGCGGGTGTGTCTTTACTCTGAGCCTTTGTTGCTTTTGCCGGAGCTGGAGTTGTTTCTGCGTCTTTACCTGAAAATATAAAGAACAAAATTAAGTATCATATTTGATATTAATATAATTATTTTTAATTACTACTAATACCCCCCGACCTATTTATTGTTTGATTTAATTTTTTTCCAAAAATTATAGGACTCAAAAATAAATACTCAAAATGTGGCCTATGGATGAACCTTCACAATATGTTACATTTTAACAAATATATTATACATATATATTATATTATATATATTATATTATATAAATATATCAGATTTACATATCAATATAAACTTGTTTAAAAAAAAAGATATAAAATATACTGTTCCCAAAAATAGGAAAATAGGTTTTAGATTGTCATCTGCCATAACACCATTTAAGTTAGTGGTTTTTAAACACAAACAGTTGTTAATTTTATTATTCAAGTCAGTTTCTATTGATACATAAAAAACATTACTAATATTCTTACAAATTTTTATAAGCAACTTACCAGCTGGTGTAGAAGCCCGAGACTCTTCTCTTGCTGGTGTGGAACTCGCAGCTGCTTCAGATTTGCGACCTTTCGCCGGAGCTTAAAAGTTAGATATAATATTAGTGACGACATGTCTCAATAAGAAAAAATACGTAATTTGAATTAACTGGAACAAAAAATGAGCTTTTCCTGTAACTTTCTTTTATCGTATTATTTTTAATAAAAAACCTTTTAGTTTTGGCAAACCACTTGGCATGGTCCACCATGACTTGACTGATAAGGATTTTTACTCATATTACATTTGTCGTGGTAATTTTGTCCTAAATTATCTATTGTGTATCTATCATGTATTTTATAATATAGTGTTTCTGTTATTTTTTTTTTAAGAATATTCTTATTGTCCCTCCAAATAAGCTCCAAGCTTGAGCTAGGAGTGGGTATGACAATAGCCCAAGGGGTCAGGATCGAACCCTCGACTCCCACGTTAACGGACCGAAGTCGGCCCTTCTACCGCTGAGCTATTATAGAATAATATATAAATTAAAATGATAATATATTATCATATATAATATATTATCATTTTAATTTTATGTAAAGATAAAAAGCTTGCCATTGAAGATAACTGCTTTTGTTTAAACAAATAAAGTGTTTAAACAATTGAAGTTGATGTTTTTTAAGACCACATACAAATACTGATTACTATTAAATTATTTTTGAGGTATGCCACCTATAAAATCTGGAGTGACATAAACGAAACCCAGACCAATGCCATTAGAATACTAGAAAGAATGAGACCTACTCTTTTTAGTCTTAGCTGGTTGGGCAGAATGAGCTCGTTGGACTTCCTTCTGCCGCTGCACATTAGTTTCATTGTACTTCAGCACTCGACTTTCTGGTACCCATTCATCCCAGCTGTAAGTTAGAAAATATTTCCTTAGTATCCTTATCTTATAAAAACAACCATAATGGTTAAATAATGCATTGTGCAGAAAAATAAAAAAACATTATTTTCTGTTTAGAGTTTGTGGTGTTCTATACATAAAGCTATTCAATGATAATAGGATAATAGGCTGAAATCAAACAGACTGGAGTCCCTCTTAAAAATTATTATCTCCTATCATGATAGCTGAATTGAGAGCCTTTAATGTAATGGGTTTCTCTTTTCAAGTTTTCACATCATTTTAGTTCAGGAAGACTGCCAGCCACAACCGCTTGCACAGAATGATAAAACAAGGCAGAAAATGGATTTTAAATACATCATACGCATATTAGAAAGAAGCGCAGCGGGTACGGAGATCGCTAAGCATCTTTTTTTCATATATTGCATGGATAGTCCCCATGTATCCTCATAACCATAATATTAGCATATTTTCTATAAAACCTAACACGGTTTTAAGTTTATCGTTTCATTTCATCGAATTTGACAAGTCGTTACATACGTATAAACCATTTACATTAGAAATTATGATAAAACAACTAGTATCCCATTCGAATGATAAGCAACATTTAGTTGTAAATAATAGCATGCTTTAGTCAATTATACATACTTTTTATTCCATCCAGCGTAGTGTATTAGGTATCGGACGTGCTTGTCCTTAGTTACAGAGCTCTTCAGACATTTTGCTTCGTATATTAGAGGACCATGAAAGCAAAGTACTTTTTCGCCTAAAAATATTTACCAAGAAATCAATATTCACATCATATTAAATAAACAGGGGCCACGTTATCAGATATATGTTTTTACCTTCAGCAAATTTTAGTTTCGGGGCCATTTTTAAGTTTTTAGTCTTGTTTATTTACGTGTAAAACATTTTATCATTTCTGTATCAATTGATATTTTGACAGATGAAAATTGAAATGACAAATGAAGGCTGATGTTGCCAGTTGACATTTCCAGACAGAAAAAAGATTATACTCAAATCCGACTTTACATAATATGAATTTGTTGTTATGGCTACACCAGTATTTTAAACATCGAAAAAAAAAAAAAAAACTGTAACTTTCACACATTTTAAAACTACTCAGCGTTTCAACAATTAGTTCGTGGTTGAATAATTTTATATTTTATTATTTTAAAAACTTAAGAAATTTAAATATCACGTAATATCTTTTAATTAATATGTCTGGGTATTACTTTTATATTTTAAGTAGATATTTAGCATGATAGCAGCGTAAGTATACACACATTATAAACCTAGACTACTTTAATAAAGGATTTAGTTTATATTATATTCAAGTGGTTAGTAAAAAAAATACTTTATTCAAAAGTTCAAACTATATATATTAAATATATATATATAATATTGCGTCACATACACACCCACTTTTGAACACAAACAAAAATATACCCTAAATTACATGGCAGTAAAACTATTTTTTACGTGCAACAACAAGCCTTGTTAACAAAAACAAGTTTTACAAGAACTGATAAGCTAGAAGCGTTTGCGTCACTACATTCTATTTTCTGGCTATAGCAATACTAAGCTGCATCGGCCTCGTCCAGTATCGCGGCATCAGCTGGTCGCGTTTGCCGTCGTTTTACAAGAGTGGTTTATTAAATAAATAATTTATCGTACAAAAATGACGCAACAAGGACCAGCTTTTGATGTTAACGCGATGACCTTAACCCGATGGGTTTTGGCTCAACAGAGAATGGCACCAGAGGCCACAGGAGACTTGACACAACTTCTAAACTCTATCCAAACAGCAGTCAAGGCGATACAAACAGCTGTCAGGAAAGCCGGGATAGCAAAACTGTTCGTTTATATTTTTCTTATTTTTATATTTAATAAAATAATTAAATAAGATAGATATTATTATGAAAAGTAATATTAAAATAGTTAAAAAATAACTGAAGTACTATAAATCATTAATAAATTAAATAATATTAGTACTTAACAGCTACTATGTTGTCTAAAACTTTCTTAACGACTTTGGTGACATACTTTCAAAGTTGTTTAAAAGAAGTGTTGGCAAAATGACGTGTAACATTAAAAAAATAACTCTACACTTAAATGGTACTTATTCAGTGTTTTTTTAAACATTTCTGGAAAACAATAAACAATATCTTGACAGCCATGGAATATCAGGCGACACTAACGTGCAAGGCGAAGAAGTTAAGAAACTGGATGTGTTATCCAACGACCTCTTCATAAACATGCTTAAGTCGTCTTTTACGACTTGCCTTCTCGTTTCTGAAGAGAATTCTTCAGTGATACAAGTTAGTATTTATATTTACACAATAAATAAAATAATCACTGGTGGTAGGTCTTTTGTTGCAAGAGGCCGGCTAGGTAGGTACCACCGCAGTGTCAATATTCTGCCGCCAAATAGTAGTGCTTAGGCACTACTGTGTTCCGGTTTGAAGGGCATTGTACGCTAGTGAAATTACTGGGCGAACGAGATTTAAGAACTAATATCTCGAGGTTGGCAACGCGTGAGTGGCACCTACTATTGGTGCTGCAAGCGCTCATAGGCTGCGGCAGCCACTTACCATCAGGTGGGCCGTATGCTTGTTTGCCAACTTCTAAAAAAAAAAAAAAAAAAAAAAAAAAAACAAAAAAAAAAAAACACACCATACTTAAAACTTTAAAACAAAATTTTAGACGGCCGTACAATTACCTATTGTGACAAACTCTAAGCATTTGGACCATGGTCTTTATTTTCTGAATCGTGTTAAATCTGGTTTTCTTATGAAACGATGGTTGTATACAAGCAAGCCGACGGACATGCAAATGAAGCAAGGAAATGGGAATTTGGGTCCTCAGTGTTCTCACGCATCGAAAAAATAACAATCAACAAGGATGATATTGCTGCATCACATTGATATTTTATGATAGGTTACTACTCCGATAACACCATAAGTAGTAAAAAAAACAAATGGCCTGCCTGATGGAAATAAATTCCCGTTAATACTAGGGAATGGAAATAGTAGGAAAAAGATGAGGACAGACGGGCTAGGACTTAGGTTCAGTATATTTGAAAAGAAAACCAGATATCCAAGTTGATTTCCAAATATCCTATAGATTAGTGAACATTTTAAAGTTGGTTAAACAATTCTACGCCACTTTTATGTTCACAGTCAACTTTAACCGGCGACTATATAATTATTTTCTTCTATATGCTCAGTAATTATAACAACGCTTTTCGTAAACCTACGTGACACAATATTATAAATTATCATTAGTTATCAAGGTTAAGACCTTTAGCGTCCACTATAAACAAAATATTTGATAACAGCTATCTCTATACGAATATATTTTGAAACACACCCACCATAATAGCATAATATTCGAAAACTTGTTTACCATAATAAAACGTTTGATTTAAGTAAGTCAAACGGGCAGCTACGTCAACATTTAAAATTTGATTTTACGTAAGGTATAAAAAGTTGTTTAACCAAAAGTGGTAGTAACCAAAACCAACCAAACTTTTCAACCGAATTATTTAGTAAATATTATTTGCAGCAATCTATAATATATATTTTTCCTACCTTGGTGAATTCATTGCTTTTAGTGCTTGGTACGAGGGAGAAAAGTGCCGGATTCTCCCCCGGAAAAATGACACAAATTAACTCACTTTACTCACCACTTACTTCACTTTAATAACCTTCCGGTAACCTAGCACCCGTATGTTTATCCCTCCTACTAGGGACTTAAAGCGTACTTTGCGCTGTAGGAAAAAAAGTCGTATAAACACCACGGGAGTAAAGTAGAACATTGTCGAACGTGACAATAATCCGCGGGTGAGAATGTACTACTTTTCTCCCTAGGTACGTAATGTACTATTTTATCCAAACTAGTCCTACAATTATGAATTTTGCAAGTGAAGCTCCGGCGCTGAGCGATTTGCATTGCCTTCGCTTACTACCATAGTTCCGCTTGAGGTATGTATATAGCCTATAGAGCGGTAAAGCCTCCATGCCCGCAAATCATAAAAACACCTTAGCTGTAGACCCGACTAGTACCACTCATCGGAGTTGGTAGATTGGGTTCTACCCCGGCCAACTAACGTATCATATTATTACAAATCCAGTAGTACGAAAGTCGGTTTTTCCATCGTTTTCTTCTGGAATTGGTATGATCAATTATCAATATATTGTTAAATATTTGAAAATAGGTGCGGTAAAATATAATAACTAAATCAGTTTTGAAAATTTTATGTGTACCTACTTTTATAGGTATACTAGTGGCCCGCTCCGGCTTCGCAAGGGTATAAAATATATAGCCTATGTCATTCACTGAAAAAATGATTAAAATCGATCGAGTAGTTGTGATTTATTCATTACTGCCCGTGGCCCGCACGCGTTAAATGTAATTATTTACGACATCACATTAGAAACCTCAAAAATAACAGTTTTTTCTCCACTATTTAATGTATGTTATTTATACATATAAACCTTACTCTTAAATCACTCTATCTATTAAAAAAAACCGCATCAAAATCAGTTGCATAGTTTTAAAGATTTAAGTATACATAGGGACAGAGAAAGCGACTTTGTTTTATACTATGTAGTGATTTATAATCTAATTGTTATAAAATAAAACTACGCCGCTAAAACGCTATTAGTAATGTTATATCTAGAATAGACTCATCTACCCTATTTCAATATAATAAGGAACGCTATGACTAGTTTGAAAAGTATGTTTGTTTAAAATAACCGGATTTTCCATTTACTTATTAACAATAAACTTTTGTCTATTACAGGTGGAAAACGAAAGACGTGGCAAATATGTTGTCTGCTTTGATCCCCTGGACGGTTCATCAAATATCGACTGCCTGGTTTCTGTCGGTTCTATTTTCGCTATTTACAAGTCAGTATTAAATTAATTTAAAATAATTTACATTAATTTACATTCTCAATGCATTTTGTAAGCTGTGTAAGCGCTGACTCAGTATGCGATTTGGCCTCGCTGTAAGCATACTGAGGATATGATTCAATAAATAAATAAATAAATAAATAAATTAGTAAAACTGCTGCAAAGTAATTAAAGAATGAAAGCTGGGGCACGAATTTAATTTTATTAGAAACTAAGAGCTTGGTAAATAGGAAATTCAGAGTTTGCGCTATTGTAATACCAATAACCAATGTTCTATACTGTTCGAGTTGGTCCAATATCTATTATTTACACAGACTTATATGGCTGTATCCTATGGTCCGATCCATTCATATAGACAAAGTTTCACAGACTCGTTGGTGCCCTGGAGTTTTTTTCGTAATTTCAACACCAACGCACGCTAACTTAAAATCATAACCGTATAAAGTGAGCGTGTAACTAGTTCGTACCTAATATACAACGTATTTCTTAGAGAGGGCGCTGTAGTATTCGCTATGTTAAGGGTGAAGTACATTAATTCGCTCGATCATATCTGTTCTTTATATATATTATATCGATGACTCTAATATATTACTCACTCCCAATGACGTCCCAAATCTAGTTTCGATCTCACAGGGCTCTTGGGACGGATTCAACTTGGGCCCCGCGCGGGCTGTCAATCTTTTACCGGCTGAGGTTTCCTGAACCGGCCCCTCCCCCCACCGGTGACGCAGTCAAGGCCACTAGGGCCAACAGTAAAGGCCAGACACTGCGAAAATTATGTATATGTATAATATTTTATTTTTATATTCTTTTCTCCTATTCTCCTTTATTCCTAAGGAAAGTATCAGACGGAGAACCATGTGAAGCGGATGCCCTAAGACCTGGGAACCAGCTGGTTGCAGCTGGCTACGCCCTGTACGGATCCGCAACCATGCTGGTGCTATCCCTTGGACGGGGTAAAGGGGTCAACGGGTTCATGTACGATCCTTCAATCGGAGAGTTCATTTTGACAGACCCTAACATGAGGATACCTGAAAAGGGCAAGATTTATTCCATAAATGAAGGTGAGTAAAAAGGTTGACGACCATCCCTGCTTAGTGGTAGCGATCCTGCCTTAAGCGCAGTAGGTCGCTGGTTCGATTCTCGCTCGGAGCGGATGTTTATATTGACAACACAAAATGTGTCCAATTCGGCTCGTTCTTGTGTATGTTTCCGGATTGGTTTGTCATTACATTTTTTTTGTACTGAAGTGTGCAAAAAAGTTACGATTGCTTAGAGATAGTTTTTAGTAACAAAATACGAACACCACAAAACTGTTTAAGTAAAATGTAAATGATAATGCGTTATCAATAAAAATCTAACACGGATTGCTGAAGATAAGATAAACTTTGATTATATAAGTACGATAATAATGGCTGTAAACATAATTATTTAAAATCACAACTTATTGAAATAGCTTAGACTTCTAAATAATAAATTTAATTTATTTTAGCAAAACCATAATGTATGGTGACTATCTCTTAAATAAAATCATATTATAAAATGATTATTTATAAGAGGTACTTTTTAGCTTAAGTTTGAGCGCTAATCTCAAATGGACGCAAATAAGGAATACCATGTCAACCCACAAAATTGAAAAAACTGAGTTATATATGCAGAAGTGTTGGTAAATGGCTGCAGAACGTTTTTCTTTAATATTTGTAGGGTTTTAGTCTTTAAAACTTCTAAAAAAAACCATTTTTAACAATGCAATTTATGTATTATTTTAAAAGTTTTGGGTTATATTATATACGAAATATGCTTATTTTTTGTGAAAATAAAAACTTACATACATTTTGAAATTGCCAAAAACTTGAACAATTTTTAACCACTGTACCAGTGTGGTTAATTATTAGTTGAGGACTTGTAGTAAGTTTAGAAGTAAACTCTCCAGTGGAATGTAGTGGAATAATTTATTCGAAAAGTAAACAGGTATTTATACAAAAAATGAAAAAGTAATTAGCCAATAGAAAAACAGTAAAAAAATCTAATATAAAATTATAAAATAAAATTCCAATTAAAAAGTAGGGTCCGACCGAAACTGGTTTTTCAGCCGAAACCGAAACCGAAACCGAACTTTCGGCCTGCCTCTCAGTTTCGGCCGAAACCGAAACCGAAACCGAAACTTTAAAAAATATTAAAAATTACGTTTTTTTACTGAAATTTATTTTTTATTGAATTTCAAGTTTTTTTTACATTTATTTGCATGTATACATTAGTAATCAACTAATTACGAAAGGAAAATAATTTGGTTAAATATTTTAAAAGTTTAATTTTATGAGATACTGTTTGTTATAAAGTGTACTGTTCAATGGTGTGTACTTTTTGAAGCTAAGAATATTTAATGGTGGTTTATTTAAAATCTCTCTCATCGAAATTGCTCATTTACTGGCTGACTATCTAATTAGGGACAGCAAGAGTTAGTGTTTTATTTTCGATTTTTTAAAAATAAACCTGAAATACAAAGGCTGCAATTTTAGATTGGACTGCCAATAACCTATAAATATAGAGTAGGTACCTTTTTGATTTTGCGTTACATAACATTTTACGAACTTCAAAAATGAGAAGTTTCTTTAGATTTAACATGAAACCTTGGGCAGAAGTTAGTTAGGTCTTAGGTATATTAGGTGTATTAGGTCTTAGGTTGTGGCGCAGCGGTAGGGAACCTGCCTTAAGCGCCACAGATCGCGGATTCGATTCCTGCACGGGGTAGATGTTTGTATTGACCATACAGGCATGTATTTCGGTCTGGGTGTATTTGTCCATGACTTTGTATGTCTCCGAACCCCGGGCACAGGGTATAACTATCTTAATTGTGTTGCGTTTATTTATTATTATAAAAACAACATAATTATACCTCTAAAATTATCGAATAGGCTACGCAGCTGAATGGTCAGAGGGGTTGAAGAAGTACATAGAAGAGAAGAAGCGACCAAAGACCGGCAAACCCTACGGCGCACGATACGTCGGCTCTATGGTGGCGGATGTCCACAGAACCATCAAATACGGAGGAATATTCATGTATCCTGCTACTAAATCTGCACCTAACGGCAAGGTAATTTACATATATTTATTTACATTATAATAACGTGGAAATTTGTTTACATTTGGATTTAACAAAATTGTAATTGAGGAGTCACAATAGGTTAAGATGAACGTACCTAAAAACCCGTCTAAGTCCGTATCGAACTGCTACATAAAGGATTTCGTACCAACGCAGAATAAAAGTATCAAGTCCAGAGAATTTAAAGTATTTATCTATAACAGTTCATGAAATACAGCAAAAAAAAGTCTAAAAGATCAAGTAGTTGTGTGGGTAACTTTAAATTTCATGTTATTTTTAGTATTTTTTCGTTAGTTTAAGGATGGACAACGGAGGCTTAGTAATAAGGTTACTTTGGCACCTTCTCCGGCGTCGGGACATGACGACCCTATAGCCTGTTATTGGGATAATCTTTATTCAACCAGTGCAAATTACACTGGTGGTAGGTTACTTTTGTTGTAAGAGACCAATATTCTACCTCCAAATAGTAGTGTGCTTAGGCATTACTGTGTTCCGGTTTGAAGGGCACTGTAGGCTACTGAAATTACGTGGCAAAATTTAAGAACCATATTTCGTGGTTGGCAACGCGTGAGTGGCACCCACTAATGGCGTTGCAAGCGGTCATAGGTTACGGCAACCGCTTACCATCAGGTGGGCCGTATGCTTGCTTGACAACTTGTAACATAAAAATAATCTATATATATATTTATTATTAACTATCCCCGCAGCTCCGCCTGCTGTACGAGTGCAACCCGATGTCGTTCCTGGTGTGCGAGGCGGGCGGGCTGGCGTCGACGGGCGCGCGGCCCGTGCTGGACGTGCAGCCCGCCGCCATCCACGAGCGCGCGCCGTGCTACCTCGGCTCCAAACTGGACGTGGAGGAACTCTTGACTTACCTTCGTTAATTGTGCTTTGTTATTAAAATAACTTTGTTACTCTATTGTTTAATAAATACGTTTTTAAAAACAATAATGATTTTTTGAATGAGTCTAATTTAAAATCATTTTTTGAACGATAAATTCAATTGTTTAAAAATTGGATTTTATTTTAGCGTAATCAAAATTTCATAATGATTTTTAAAATCTTTAAATATGACTTTTTAATCATCGAGCATCAATTATTCTTGGGGCCAACTTCGACCGGGAATCACTAGGACAGTTGGGTTAAAATGTAACTTATTAAGAATTAAATTTAATTTCATAAGGTAAATTTGAAAATAGCTTCTTTTGCATTCTGTGGCTGTAGCCTACGTAAATAACTTGTAAGACAAATGTATTCAAATAATATTGCTATATAAATAATATTGTAAGCAATAAAACAAAATACTCAAAATATAGGTTATTTACTTATATTTATAAACAACTTAATCTTTATTGTAATTACATTCCATTTCAATAATACATCTACAGAATAAAACTAAGAACAACGGTTAAAAAATAATTTAGAAAATAGTCTCATATTGATCTTTAGTTTACATATCCAACAAATTTTTTCTAAGCAAATGTTTTATTATTATAGAAAAAAAAAAAGAATTTACCGTTAAGAAGTCTTTGATGTGATATTTATCTTAATATATCTGTGATTTCTTTTAACAGAATTTTGATACAATGTTAACAAACAGTCAGAATGTATGAAGCTAAAACTGTGTGCAAATTCTATTAAAATGAATTATCAGTCTATAATGTCTTATCATAGAGATTTTTTTGTTAATTTTTGTAGTCGAAACTCAAATTGTTACAAGTTTATTTTAATTCATATTAGGCGGTAAGGGCAATGAATTGATGGAAAACATCTAGAATATGCGGGTCCAAATCTTGTGTGAAGAGAAGAGTTTCCAGAGTGCTGCTGTACTTTTGAACTTGCTCGTGATGCTGAAAAAAACAATTTAATAAAACCTTTGTCTTTCACTTTTGTCGTAAAATGTTTGTAAATATATCAAAATCAACTTCAAATGTCACATCTCACACTTTAATTAATCACGTTATCTATTAGATTATCTTCATATAAAAGTAATATTTAAGAATATACAATCAAATATTGGTAGTCTCCCTCGGTTGCAATAAGTGTTGGCGGTCACTCATCTAAAGTGTGACTGCACCGAATGGTGCTTAACTTATTGATTATTATTTACACTGCGAGTAACAAATAATAGCCTGGACTCAGTTTAAATAACAAAATGCCGCTTGTGAAGTAGCCGAACCGCACCGATGGGTTCCACGAGCGTAGCCAGGAATTGGCCCGAGGGAGGACAAAATCTTAATTTAGGGCATAAAGGGGAGCAAAATGGCTATTCCCTCCAATGGTCCAGGGTGGGGCAGCAGACGGTATCGCTCACCAGCAGGAAGACCTGCCGCAGGCGCGCGAGCGTGGCGCGGTACCAGTGCGTCTGCGGGTCGCGCGCGTCCGTGTCGGCGCGCACGAGGTGCTCCGACAGGATCATGATGAACCGCTGGAACACGATCAGGAACAGCCGCTTCTGGTCCGTGTGCGCCATCTCCAGCCGCTCCTCCATGCGCTCCACGGCCTGGAACGTGCGTCGATGGAATACTACATATACATAAACACTGAGAGACGAAAGTTGAGGCGCATCGGTAGCTAACCCGCTTTAGGCCTTAAGCATAATTGTCCCGGATTCCCACTGGAAACAAATATTTATATTATGGCTAGGATACAGGCAAGTGCTTCAGTCAGAGCGTTTGTCCAGTGCTTCTGTGTATTTCCGGACTTTCGACACAAAATAATCATATCAGAGTTGATTTAGAACGCAATAAGGAAAATGTCTTAATTTTAAGCTATTTATTTTAAAACAAAACCAACTAATTAGAAACATAAAAACAATTGCTATTGCATATAATTACTTCCAGCACTTCGAGATATTTCGTTCACAATCTTATGCTTTGGCCTTATATTACAAAACACTATTCAATCTAAGTCTGTTAAAGGCATTTATGTGATATGAATCAAGCACTTACAAAATCAAATTTTCCTATCACCACGATTCCTAAATTTTGGGGAGCGAAAACTAAATTAATCAACAATAAACATACCTCTTCAGTAGGCTTAAATTGGTCTTTCTTCTTTTTACTTCCAGTCTCGTCTTCAGATTCAGAACTACTTGAATCGTCCCTTGCAAGGGCTTCCCTCGCTTCTTGCAGTTCTTTACCTATTAAAGAAATATAAACCATCATGGTTAAATAGATTATGATGCTACATTCTACATTTAACATTTCATAATGTACTTACTAAGTTTAGTGACGTGTTTATTCATTTTATCGATGGTAAGGTGCAGGATCTCCCAAAGATAGCCATGCGTGAAGTAAGGTGCCATCTCCTTGGAGAACAGCCAAGTTGCAACCGCGCTACATTCAACTATCTGAGTCTTCAGCATCTTGTCCACTAACACGCAAACCACCTGGCTGTGACGCTGCCACAGCTCCCATAAATTGCGAAGCACGCAAATTTGTGCCTCTTCTGATTCAGCCAAAATCTAATCAGAAAAGTTCAATTGTAAAGTTGAAGAAGTAATGCCTAAAGGAACGTACCCACCACCCATTTTTTTTACTATCCAAAATCATTAGGAGTTTTGAGGTCACAGTAAGACCATGCTTGCCCCATCATACCCTAAACATATAGTACAGCTTTGCATAAAAAGGCTTTGCCAAAACAATTTGAAATAAACCAACATCTAAGAAATTTACCCACTAGCCATGCTATGTGACCTATTTTATAAAATTTTTTAGTCCCCTTCCCTCCCTCGGTGACCACTCATGGTATATGACTAAGAACCCTCCCCTTCCCGCCCGGCCCCTCTAGTTTTCAGTAGTAGAAAAACGCTTTATAACAAATTTAATTTACCAAAACAAAATGCTTTTCTTTTTATTGATATTTATTTTTCATCCCTATTAACTGTTATTACCCTGTTAACTACTTGACACGCGCTTGTTTTACTTGACAATAATAATACGTACAAATTTTTGCTGTTCTAAATTTCTTACCTTAAAAACATAATGGAACTTAGATATAGCGGCAAAACTGTGAGAAATACTCTTGCTGCCCAAATTCAGCAATGTCTGAACGAATACGTCTATCTTCAGCGGATTATAGGTGGTGTGTGCGGCGTTTGCGTCTCCCTCACGTAAGGGGTTGGGAAGCTCCCGTAACACATTCAGGGCTTCTTCTGGTGTACATTTATTGCGGACACATACGACTAACTGGTGTGCAGCTTCAGTACCCGGTAGAGAAGCTGCGGGCAAAGAAAAATAATATTTATATATTTATATTTATAATAATATTATTTATTGGTAGACAATTTACTCAATTTTATTTTAATAAAATGTAATAAAATTACAATCAAACTTGCAACATGGAACTTGGGGTCTCTTACGGGAAGATCGAGACCTCAAGAAAGCCCAATTGCCCGAACCGACAACCCAAGATCGTTCGACTTGGCGCGGGAAAGTGAGTAGAGCCGACCCCTAATAATGGGATTCAGGGAAGGCAGAAGAAGAAGTAGACAATTTACTCTTATTCAATATACTTATTCGCCCTTCATGAGACGTGGAGATCAGCATTCCGTTTAAAAACTTCTTATCAAATCTGAACAACTAATATAACCCGTCATCTTTAATTAAGAAAATAAATCAAAGATTATTTACTATGTAGAAAAATCTCGTTCCGCAATAACGACGTGGTGCACTTTCCATCTTGGCTCGCGTGCACACCCGCTGTTGTCATTTCAATAGTATTGAAATATTTCAAATCAATTTCATGAATAAAAAAACTGTAGAAAATACTTCCTCCTTTTAACGAACATCATTTAACATTCAAATTACGAAATTATGGAATTCATTATGGTGATTAATGATAATTAAATTTCCTTCATACCTTAACTAAAAAAGTGTCTAATGGCATACACATTTAAGTTTGATCCCTAAAAGACTTTTTTTTTTATATTACAAGTTGGCAAACAACCACACGGCCCACCTGATGGTAATTGGTTGCCGTATCCTAAAAACACTTGCAGCACTATTAATAGGTGACACTCACGCGTTGCAACCTCGACATATTGGTTCCTAAATCTCCTCTGCCCAGTAATTTCACTAGCCTACAGTGTCCTTCAAACCGGAACACAGTAATGCCTAAGCACTACCATTTGGCGGTAGAATATTTGAGACTGCCGTGGTACCTACCCAGCCGGCCTCTTGCAACATAAGACCTAACACCAGTGTGACTGATTGCACTGGTGGAATAATCTCTGCTGTGACAGATGTTATCCCAACAGCGGGTGACGGGATCGTCACATTCCGACGCCAGTAAAACTAGAAGTCTTTAGAGTCAATAGTGACACAATGGGCAATAAATCAAACTATGTCACTCACTGCTCAGTATTCATACCTCCAATATTTTTTAACTGGGATAAAGAGCCTCTATATCATATGTAATTAGTTCTATTTATATGTTATAATACAATTATCGAGCGTCAGTCGTGTCGTCGTGAGTCGAAAAATGGTTCTACCGATTAAGACTTAGGGAACATTACTTAAGGAACGGCTAATTATGCTGTACAAAAAATGCCACTTTTTATAGTTTTCAAAAGATTAGATTTCAAGTTTTTTTTTTTAATCTCAATGTCTAAGACATAATTATCCGGGATTGACACTGAATTCTAAAGTCGACTTTCATTATAACCATGGTACAGATTTTAAACATCGTAACAATATTTTTGTATGTTAACAATTCCTAAACGCTATCAGAGGAAAGGAAATCAGTTGCAATTTCCTTCGGCGATATGGCGCGTTTACAACATCTATGGTATTGTCTGTAGATCCGTAGGTTATAACGTAAGAGATAACCATCGCTCATGTTTCCTAACAAGAATTGTGGTAATGACTCCGGGAGTTATGATTTCGTTTGAATTAATACTGACTAGTTGAAATTACGACAAATGTTTAAAACTATTACTGACAAGACAAGACTTTTGAATATTTAACCTAATAGTATTTTTTGTAAACTTGGTTTTAAAAAGTATATTAATTGTGTTGATAGTAGCTTCAATTGTTACATTTTAGGGTTACTTAGCAAATGGCAAAAACGAAAACAAAAACTTATAATATTAACTTATTATTATTATTCTGTAAAGATAGATGTAATATGTGTTAATAAATAAATTTCGTAATGTCTGTTTGTCCATGCGCATGTGAATTATTTAACTCGGAAATTAAACCGTGAACCGCCACACATATTTGTAGTAAAGTCCTAAAATATATAAGAACTGAGCGTAGCAGTCCATATATGTAACTAAGGGTTGAAAAAAAACAATTTAAACGTATGGCAACGTGTAAGGTATCTTTGGATGGGGCTTTAAAAATAATGTTTTGATTTATTTGATGAATTCGGCAGTTGTTGAGATATTAGCTCCTAAAGTTTACAAATTTAAGAGATATATAAGTTTCTCCCATAACTTTGTTTTTTATATTAATTTTAATTATTACCATGAAACTACAAACTTCTTTTTGCGGTCGGTCTTAATTCGTTAATATTTAAGTCCTTAACATTAATCATCATCAAGCTGCGGAACCCTTTAGTTTCTACTCTCTGTGGTCCACAACGCACTTGACCGGTAATTTATTATTTACACATTCTAGTGAAATAATAAACAACTGTGACAAGAACGTGTTGTTATAATTATGTATGACGTAATAATTTCTTTACTTTTTTCTATAACGAGAAAAAGTAACAAGTAATTTTCCGCGTCAAGTGGGGTGGCTTACACCACGCATGCGCACAACCGTCGTCAGTTAGCGGCAACCGGTGCTCCTGCGCCGCACGTGTGGTTACAGTGACTGTGGCGGTTAGAATCGATCGTTCTGTGCAGTGATCGAAGATGCGATCCGCATTGCTATGCGTTTTCTTTACACTAATTGTGAGTATAATGAAATAAATTATACGTAACGACGCTTTCGTGCTGTGTACAACCGCGACAACATTTCTAATTCTATAGACAAATACTTATTGGAAAGAATAATAATATTAATATTTAATACAAAATTTAATAATGCAAGACAAATGTATCTGTAAAAGCTGACGGAATTTATTTAAAATAATATTATTAATAAAACCGATCAACTGCGTTTCGGACTCAAACAAAGGTTTCCATACCACCGTAGAATAAAAATCTCAAGTTTCTTGTATTTTTATTTGTTATTGTTGTGGCTATAAGAATACAGATTCAGAGAAATCTCAATGTTCTACCTATTACGGTTCTTAGAGATACAGCGTGACAGACAGACGGTGGGACAGAGGAAGCTTAGTAAAGGCTTCCGTTTAGTAGCTTAGTAACAAAAAAAATAAAATTCTCTCTCTACATAATACTAGCGGGCGCCACAGTCGTTGGCCTGCCACCAAAATGAAAAAAAAGTGAGACCCGATAGCAGCGCCCCCTACTGGGTCCAATTGTTAGTATAAACCATTCACGAATCCAACGGAATACATACAAAAAAATCATCAAAATCGGTCCAGCCATTTAGGAGGAGTTCAGTGACATATACACGTACAGTAGAATTATATATATAACGATTTAAGTGCAACCGATTCTTTGCTAAATATAATTAATCGCACGTAAAGATCAATACTAACATGGCATTATGATAGAACACCGACCTCAATGTCACGTATTGTCTCAATGCGATATTCCCATGAATGTGGGGCAATATACTTGACTTTTATCGTTTAATCTTTACATTCATAGCATTTATTAGCATAAAAATACTAAAATTTACTTTAATCTTTATATTTGACTCGGTCTAGAGTTTTTTTAATGACTGTAATCTTATTTTTTGTATGTTTTTAGTTCAGCTTATGAATGTGTTTTTAAAATGGTGAATGAGGAAGTCATACTTCAATAGAACTTTTAGAAACTAGAAAAGTTTCTTGTATCATATTTCACGACGAAATCTCATTCAGAACAATAATTTTTTATTAAATAACCTTAATAGAAAATGTTATAAAAAGATTCACCAAGAATAGATAAAGTTTGTTAAAGGATGTTGTTACCATAGCAGTGGTCTGTATTAAACTTGATTTCACCCACTAACTCACATTAAAAATTCTATACCGCAACATAAACGTCTCGCAAAGCAGTCCTTCTACTACGAAGACTTTTGAGAACTCATGTAAAACCATGACTGAAACTTGGGATTTACACGAAACTAAAGTATTTTAATTATTACAATATGTTGCCGTACAATTCAAGAGGGATCAAGTGCCGTAAGTCGCTTCAAGAAAAGACGTTACGGCACTGCTCGACATGAGGGAGGCTCTGCGGTGCCTCATGATAAATACGTTGTTCATAACATATAAAACACAATATTAAATTCTTTCTATTTACGTGCATCAATATTAAACTATGTATTTATATTCAGAGCACCCTTGAAATGTAAATCGAATGTAACGATTACGAAGATCGGCTCTGCTACGGCACTTAAACATCTAGGTACCGATTTTTATCATCTAAGATAACTATTATATGTATGGAGCTGTAACACGTGTTAAAATTAATAGGTAAGGTTTAAACACTTATGCTTTCAAAATGAATATTAAATAATCTATATATACATAATAAATTTCAACAGATTTTCTTTGTCAATTGTGTCATAAATTTAAATACAAATTATTACGCCTTTGAGTTATGTTCACGGTCTCGGGCAGATGGTAGTAGTAATAATAATTTGACACCCCAAGCCACCGGGGGCAAAGGTAGAAAAACAACTAAAAAGAATAATCTGGATGCAATGATTACTGATAAGCGGCTAAAACAAGGAAGCTGGCTAAAATGGAAGCGGCCTATAGCTCCGGTGCCCTTTATCATATGACTACATAGTATAAAACAAAGTCGCTTTCTCTGTCCCTATGTATGCTTAAATCTTTAAAACTACGCAACGGATTTTGATGCGGTTTTTAATAGATAGAGTGATTGAAGAGGAAGGTTTATATGTATAAAAATAGTGGAGAAAAAAATTTTGAGGCTTCTACTGTGATGTCGTAAATAATTACATTTAACGAGCGGGCCGCGGGCAGTAATGAATAAATCAAAACTACTGGATCGATTTTAATTATTTTTTCAGTGAATGGCATAAGCTATATATTTTATACGACGTTATGGCGCAGCGGTAGCGAACCTGCCTTAAACGCCACAGGTCGCGGGTTCGATTCCCGCTCGGAGCATAATATGTTTGTATTAACCATGCAAGCATATTTTCCGGTCTGGGTGTATTTGTCCTTGTCATTGTGAATGTTTCCGGACCCCCGACACAGGATATTACTATCCTAATGGGGCCGTTGAGTGTGTAGCGTTTATTTATTTATTTATTTATTATACCCGTGCGAAGCCGGAGCGGGCTGCTAGTTAAAAGAAAATTAAAATGGCATGAACCACAAATTCAAAAAGGTCAACTCATTGATTTAATATGTTGTCAGAAATTTTAATCAAAAGTTTGCGGAAACTGTTAAAATTAACGAATTAAAATTTAAAGCATGCCGGGCTTGTATAAAAATATTGTCTGGAAAATTTTCACTATATTAGTACATTGGAAAATCGCTTCACGGGGGTTGGGTCGTCGAACACGCAACGATAGCGGCACGCCATCCGAACGCGCACTTTCCCGCCAACTGGCATTTTACTTTCGAACGCATATTAAAATAATTTTTCATCAATTACTTATTATTATGATACGCGCACTTTTAATTTATATCCAAGTTTATTAACATAATTTTTTTTTCCTTTGCAGACACAAGAAAAGATAATTCAAGCACAAAGCGATGACTTTAGACCGACTCCGATTCCGCTTGACGAATGGCATTACGAAAGAAGAGATGGCCGTGCAGGGACCTTGCACGAAACTTTTAAAACGGACACACCACCTTCAGTAGCCGCCGTTCCTGCTCACTACTGGGAAGACGCTCTGAGACACAGCGTCTATCTAACACTAGTTAGAGATAAAATTGACCAACTGATTGCCAAGGGTGACGTCATATCTCCAAATAGTAAACACGACAGTTACGATTCAAAAGAGATCGATGATCACGACTTATGGGACAAAATTAAATCTGCACCTTTCGACAGAATACAAGCCGAAGAGCCTAATTCTTTCGGTGACGTCACAATCATGGCAAAGGGACGCCTGTTAGAAAATAACGGCGGTTTTCGTTTTGTTGAAGATGAAAGGACGAAAGAAAAATGCAGTCGCGAAAAATGCATGGAAGGCGTAAAGGCGTTTTGGTCCGTTAAACGCGTGAGACAAAGAGATCAAGAAACATCTCCAGGCAAATACCACTACGAGTTAACGTTTTCTGTTATATCTCAAATTCCTAAACAGCAAAGGAGACCTTATGAAAATCCTATTCGTATATTTACGGTGAAGGAGAGTTCTCCAACTGAATTCAATGAAAGGCCACAACAATTACGAAGATTTGGTCCTATGCCCGTTCAAACAGCAAGACCGGAGAGAGCAATTTGGGTTCACCAAAATATAGTACCATCAAAATCTTTTACAGGAAGAAAACAACATTATTCAGGATTGGATAGAATTTTTTCGTCACTATTCTCGGACGACGACGATAGATCGTACGAACCCCCACAAATAAAATATAAACAAAATCTATATACAGCGCAATCGGGTTCTCAAAATTCCAAAATAGGACACGACGGAACACCAGTAGATCAATATCAAAATCCATATCACTTTAGGCCTCATCCAATTCAACATATACGGCCCTTACAAGCTCCACCAATTAGCCCAGTTCAACTTCAATACGTGGATATTGGTTCATATACCACCGCCAACAGTAATCCTTACGCACATTATTCGTATGACCACCATGTGGATTCAAGTCAAGCTGTGAAAACAACTCGACCAGCTGTCTTACCGACACCGCTGTCACCAATATTGCCACATAAAGACCTATCTTTAGAAGTGACTAACACAATGTCTATTGAAAATTCCGCTTACACTCCTGAATCTACAAAAACACACCGAAATTACAATAAGTATAAAACGCAAACAAAAGGGAATAATTTTTCTGATCACGTAAGACCGCCAGTTTATAACGCTCCACCTGGTGTTTTCGTTACTATGGATAAGAAACCATTTAAGCCAATGCCTCCATTAAAACTTGTTCACCCTGATAAGCCACACAGATCAAACAAACCAATCGATTTCCGACCAAGTCCACAAATTCTTGATCAGGGCTCTGAACTGGGCTCAATGTCTGATAACTCTTTCAGACCGATCACAACTATATATGAGAATAACAGCAAATCTGAACCTTACAATGTTAATTTTACTAGTAAAAAAGGAGACAACAAAAATCAAAAAACCAATGAAACCTTGAAAAAACAATTAAAGAAACATGAAAGTACAAAATCCCATCGCTTCACCACTGCTGCTACTGCAGATATAATAACTGTTCCATCTACATCTGAGGAAGAAATCGAAACGATGGATTGGACTAATATTCTAGGAGCTTTTACTAAAACAACCCCAATGATTTCTCAAACTGAAAAAATTGAGTTAATACCTGAAACAACCACGCAAACAAAGACGGCAACGGTAACAACAATAACTCCACAAAAGAAAACTACAACTGCAACTGAGGCAATCCAAGATACAACAATATCATCATCAACAACTGTTAAGCCTAAAAAACGTACACGGCCTCCATCAAAGTTTGCTAAACAAGACAAAAAAGCTAAAAAACATAAAAGGATAACAACAACATCTACTACTACTACTACCACAAGTACTACTACTACTACAAATGCTCCCGAAAGTAGTATAAAAAGAAAACCAGAGCATGATCTTACCCCCCAAGCTAGTTCTGCTGCAACCGGAACTTCAAAACCTATAAGGGAACCAATTAATAAGACTACATCTTCATCAACATCAAGTACAACTACAACGACCACCACTACTACTAAGCCGACAACAACAACTAATCAGATTCCTAGCAGAACAATGAACAAGACAATTTCAATTTCTTCAACAATACCAAAAAATAGAAATCGTTTTCGACAATCGACACTAATATACAAAGGAACTTCAGTTAAACATGACAGATGGAACGTAATTAGAATGCAAAAAAATCAAACAGTCACCACATCCATTCCGACGTCATTTCTACACAGGAGAAAAGGTTCTAATTTCCACGGATACGTTTCATCTACGACTCCTCGTCAAACTGACGAAGAAAGCATTACAGAAAAAAAAAATTATGCAGACCGAAAATTAAATATTACAAATCAAGAAGCTAGTACTATTAAAATATCAGAGGTGACTTCACCGGCAAGCTCAGATGAGCAAACAGTCGACCAGTATGAAAGCAACAGTGTATTACCGATAGGCGATCGCTCGCATGAGAATGATGACACCAATAAAAACTATGATGATGAATCTAAAGATAACACAGAGTACATATTTCAGCCAACAACACCAGCAAGCGATAAAACCGAAGATTCATTACTGCAAGTTGATGCAACATCATTCACACCACCTAAAAACAAAACAAAGTGTAAAAAGAGAAAAAGCAATCCTCCCTTCATGGAACAACCTTCAAATATAGATACTTCCACAGCAACCACACTTACTGTCATTCCTTCATTTAGAACAACATCAGAAATACCTACAACAAATAACATTCTAAAAGAAATTTTTAGCTTTGACTTTAAGAATAATCAAAAAGAAAATTTAAATGATAAAACTCAATCTGATTTAGTTCAAGAAGAAAGTTCGAATCTTGATAGTTACTTAAAAATCAATGGTGAAATTGAAGACATTTTAGGACTGTTCAGTGATAAAAAACCGAAAGACTATGTAGCAAACAGTGACAAAGATGATGATGAAGAAGATGATGATGAGGATGATGATGAAGATAGTGAAAGCGATGATAAAAGTGATGACAACAAGGAAGACGAATATGAAGAAAGTAAAATACCTTCAATAGATGAAGATTATTCCGAATATTCAGATTACAGTCCCCAAAACAAAAAGAAACTGCAAGATTATCGGATAACCATGACAAAAAGCGGCCTTACAGTTTTCTAGAACTTATGGCCATGGCTTAGACTGAACCTTTTAGAGTATCATTTAGTTACAGCTTTAAGTCATATTGAGAACTATATAAATGACAAACATATAGGCATTTAAAATTATTATTGTATACTTTGTCATATTGAAATTATTTAACTGATTCTTAAATGTAAATATTTGTTCAATAGATAAGTTTAGAATAATGAAAATATATTTATATAAAAGTTAATAAATGTTAAAAATATTTTTTTTCTTACCTGCACCTTCCATAGAATACTTGTAAATCGGCTCTGGTTTTAAAGGCACAAAAGCTGCTAATGATTCTGGTGTCATTTCTTTAATTCTTTGATGATATGACAATCTGCAAAGTAAATATAACATATAGTCTATTTCTTAAAACAAAGTTTAATATATATAGGTATTATTGCTTCATTTTGACAATAAACAATTCTTTGAAACTTTAAAATTTTATTTTGTACTAGGTAATTGTAACATTGTTCTCTTTCAAAAGATAAGCAACCCGTTTTGATAATAAAACTAAAGCATACCTAAGACACTTGCCAAGCACTTCTCTTATAAATCTAGGCTTAGGATGATCTGGGTCAAGCTGTGCACATCCTTCCCAATCTTCCCAAGACCAACGATACTGGAAGTTACTTATGTGGTATGAGAACCAGTTCACCAACCTGTAAAACAAGTATTAGATATAGTTTTAGTATAGTATATTAAGTAACATTATGTAACAGAATGTTTAATTAAATAAATATAATAATTACAAAAATCTGAAATACAATGAGACCAATTTAAAAAATTTAAGGTACTTAAAATATTATGCAAAAAATGTATCAAATTATCCATAACAGACAATTAAGCTTTAACCTTTCCAAAGTAGAGGATGCCCAAATATGACCGTGGTTATTAATTTATGGATGGCAGAAAGCGATCTTGTTGTATCTCAAAAATTGGCCAAAATGACTTTTACCATATTATCTGATGATATGGTAGTCATTTTGCCGTCTGTATATAGTTTTGAATGCAACAAACCTGTCAAAACATGCAATATTCATAGAATCAATCCTCATAAAAAGTATCTCCGTTGCCTGAGCTAAAACTTGAGGCATTGTTGATGGCTGTAACTTACACAGCTCAATGAAAATCGAACCATAGCATATCTCCAGATATCTAGGTTTTGGTAGGTTAAAAAGCTCTGCAAACATAACCTCCACAATACAATACTCTAATGGTATTTTAGCTTTATAGGGGAAACATAAGAGTTGAGCAGCACATTCCTTTCTCTCCAAATGATATGCTTCTATGATGTTATGTAAATGTTCTTCAATAAGGAATCTCTCAATAGAATGTGCTCCTGGTAGCACAGGACCATCAGGACAGTCAGTATAGTCAAACATACGGAATATAACCCTCGGCATGGGGTAAGTGTCGCCATCATTATGAGGTGGAGGCTGAAAGAAATTAACAAATCTAATTAAAATGAAATATATCCTAGCATCTGCCCACTTACTTGGCCTGCAGAAACCTTTAAAATTGGCTCCAGAAAGAAATGAATCATTTGTAAGGAAATAAGTCACATCAATACTGAATTTCAATTGGGTGTCTTGTGAAGCAAGTTTTTTTGGATAAACAGTATCCTATTCTTAATCCAGGTAACAATTAATGTCTGTGACCAATTTTAACCAAATCCTTTCAGCCATTTTTGCATGATTAAGTAACAAACATCCAAACATACAAACTTTCACATTTATTATATTATAGTAGGATTTAAATTTGTGGATAGTTACCTGTATTGTTGGTAATGTGTGTTGCAAAGCTTCACACAAAATTGAATCAAAGGCTAGATACGGTCTTGGAATATGCTTTTCTGACCAATTGTCTTGTCTTAATTTTTTTATTTGTGCCCATAGACAATCTAGATACTCTTCTTGTAGGTGTGGAGAATCCGCTGACCACACCTTTAATGCTGGCCAATGTTTCTTACTGCGTTTGTTTAAAAACACTTCAATTGTTACTAATAAGTGATCAAGTTGTGATTCCTTCTTTTCATACAATTCTCTACCAACCCATGGTAAAGTCGCGAGCACAGCAAATACAAACCAATCCCTTCTTACTTGAGGAACACCATCCTCATTTGCACAATCCACTAGTGTTTCTAATAATGTGAGTAATGATGATGCTGCCAGGACGTGGCAGTTAACCAAATCAGATATAAATCTCAAACAATATCTGGCTGCATTCCATTTACCAGTTTTCAGGTTCTCTTTGAAAGTTTTCACAATGTAATCAACAAATTCGCCACCGAAATTGTAATTTTTGGCGTTCAGTAAGCCCACTAATGTTGCGTAAATTGTACATTTTTCTGGCATACGTATTGCACATTCTGTTAAAATTCGTAAAATTTTAACCCTAAATGTACTTAGATCTGCTTCTAAAACGCTCGCTAAACCTTCCAAATTACTTTCCAAGCTTGAACTGCTCTTTTCACCAACTCTTAAAATTAGAGATTCTAATCTATCCTCTATCTCCTGATTTTCTGATACACGACGACGTTTTCTATGGAGACGCTCTGAAATGAAATTATTAGATTGTAGCATTTTAAACCTCAAAGTATTTAACCTATAAGAAATAATTTATAGATTTTACCATATCCATCCTCTTCCTCATGTGCCCGTCTGCGATTCATGTCTTTAAGATAGTATTTTATTCGAGCAACAACACTAAAGACTTAAGAATATTTTGTTCAGAAGAAAACAAAAACCGTAAACGTTGATTGCTTTTCAGAGGAAATTGACATTAGTCTGTCACTGTCAGTACTTACATTCGATTTGAAATTTACAACAGAGCAATAGACTACACAATACATGAATACACATAGATTTACGATATTGTTAAAAAATTAAGTACCAATAATTCTTTAAACACAGAATTCACATAAATAGTCAACCAGTACAATTGTAAACACGGGTAAATGGGTATTACTCTGAAGCCTCTGACTTGACTTTTCGACTATTATCAAATCGATTATAGCTGGGACTCACTTTTTACGTGGTCTCCGAAGCACACAGATGCTCAGGTGAAATATTATTGACTGACACTTATTTGCTCTGTGAACTGATCGCAACACCACAACTAAAGATGTACATAGATGAAAATGAAATATTCTAGGCGCAGGCAGCTTTTTCACCACTTTATGTAGGTACCACGCGGCTATAGGTAATTAATTCAAGGACAGACCCCAGTTTATTATTTATGCTATTATCTAAGCATAATTACTATCTGTGCGACTGTGTCAATTCTCAATTGTCATCTATTATCTATGCTTATTAGTTGATATGTCAATGTCAAATTAATTTGAATTATTTTGTCGAATTTCATATATTTTGTCGAACTAAGAATACGAAGAATAAAAATCCTTTAGGTTTATTTTTTATTAAATGGAAGAAGTAGGTCTAAGCTAAAATCAAAATATAAATTAAAAATAAGTATTGATAACAGTATCGTAGTGCATCAGGAATTATTTACAAATCATGAATAAATTGTTTACAATTAATACTTTACAGTTTGAAATAAAACTAAATTAGCAGTTATAATAATTAAGTTGATATTATATAATATATGGTAAATTATGCGTAAGAACATTATAAAGTAAAATAGACTATTAATTCCTATTTCATAAAAAAACTCCTAAGACTTGTGTCTTGAATCTCTTCACTTGAACACTGGCCATGTCTTGCAACTATGCGGAAGGTTTATCACCGTATGAACATAAAGGAATTCTTGGGATACCTGAGGTAAGTACATAAATGAAAAACTGTTCAATTATTTATGATCTTTGAAACACTTATATAAACTGAAAGTAATAAATAAAATATGTACATGTATTTTTTTTTTAGAAATTCGATTCTATTGATAAACTAAATGAAAAATGTTCAATTTTAGCTGATCTCATTAATAAGAGTAAGCATGTAGTTGTACACACAGGAGCTGGAATAAGCACCTCTGCTGGTATACCAGATTTCAGGTACTTTTTAGTTGTTTTATTTTTCATCAAAATTTATTATGACGTAAATATAAGTTTTGCAGCCTGCGCCCATGACGCACAACCCTTAGACAGTAAACATCCGTGAAAAGGATCCCCTGTTTTTGTCTTACATTATGTAAATTTTTCAGAGGCCCTAATGGAGTATGGACATTGGAGAAACAAGGCAAGAAACCTTCTATTAATATGTCATTTGCTGAGGCGAAACCAACAAAGACCCACATGATACTCAAGAAACTGGTAGAAAGCAAAAAAATACAATACATCATTAGTCAAAACATTGATGGCTTACATCTTAAATCAGGATTATCTAGGAAGTATCTGGCTGAGTTACATGGGAATATGTTTGTTGATGAATGTAATCTATGTAGAAGGTTAATGATGTTTTAATTACAAGTCTATTTATTACTAGCTGCGGCTGTGGCTCTGCCTGTGTAATCTGAATATTTTTTTTCACAGCACAGCAAATTAAAGTAGCCTAAGATACTCCTAATCGGTTCAGTCGTTTCAGAGATTGGCCAGACAAACAGATGGACAGAAAACTGTTAACTTGGATTTACAAACAGACTCTTCAATTTTATTTCCTGTCAGAAATTTTGTGATAATACTTGCTTAGCAGCATGTTGACTCTATTGACATTTTATTATACAAATTTCCAAATTGAAGTGATTTTGTTCTTGCTTATATTTTTAATGTTAAATTATGTATTGATTAATTAAATAGCTATATTTGTAAATTGACTTCATCACAAATCACTCACAGAACTATAACTGAGCAATAATGATTACCATAAACATAGATGCTGAAGTATAATAATAAAAATTGAAATAATGTGAAGCAAAATTCATTACTGCCTATTAATAAAAATGAGCTATCTTCTTCTTATCGATTGGTTAGTGGTGAACCTAGTGTCAGAGTTGTTCAGGTCGCCCGTAGGCCTCTAACTTGACTTATCGACTGTTGTCTAATTGTTAACAGCCGGGACCGACTTTTTACGTGCCCTCCGAAGCACGGAGACGCTCGGTTGAAATACCACTATGCGATCACCCATCTAGTGACTGACCGCGCCTAAAGTTGCTTAACCTACCGATCGTTTACCGATCAGCGGGTGCACTCGGCTATGAGCGTCTCGTAGCATATTTTTGTACAACACAAATATGTTTGTAACAGGCAATTTGTAAGAAGTTGTCCAGCGGAAACTGTGGGCAAGAAGAGCAGTGGTGTGCCATGTGCATCCGAGCATATTGGAGGTAGACCTTGTCGTGGACGACTGTATGATGCAGTGTTGGACTGGGAACACAGCCTACCTGAGAATGATCTCATGATGTCAGAATGGCACTCCAGGTATTTTTTATTTTAATGAACATTAAATTAATAGCTACACTTTGCTTTCAACTTGGAGTTTTTAAAATATTGAATCTTGTTTAAAAATCAAGTAAAATTGGATTAGATTTAAAGATATCACGGATACAAAAACATAAGCAACATATTACATACCCAAAAACATTTTTTTAAACACACATTTTTACTTAATTCTACATAACTACTCTAAATGTAAACACTTCTCAATGTTTTGAACTAAAATTTATTAATTTACTATGTAATTCCTATTGCTTTTTGAGTATTTTTAAAAATAAAGATCTTATGTTAAAAATACTTCCTTTGCAGCATTGCTGACTTAAGTATATGTTTGGGAACAACACTTCAAATCATTCCAAGTGGCAATTTACCTTTGGAGACTGTTAAGTATGGTGGCAAATTAGTCATATGCAATTTACAACCGACGAAACATGTAATTATATATATTATTATTATATAATTTATTTATCATTAAAAATATAAAGGACTCTTATACTTTTTTTGTATGTTTTTCTGTTTAACATAAATATACAATAATATAATATATAGTGTTGTTTTTTATATAAGTATTTATTACTCAAACAGAAATGTAACCCTATACAAAACTTAAAAGTAATATTAGTAGTCCTCTTCTTGTTATACTCTCTCTGCCTTTCTTACTGGACTTGTTAATTTTAAAAAAATTATAACTGAATGGTCTTTTTACTACATCTCCGAAATAAGACAGTTAATTGAAATAACGCTAAACATTCATCACCATTCATTAAAATATCACTAAACATTCACTCATTTTTATCAACTGGCCTGACCACCTTCACCAGGTGGGATTATTATAGATTATTAACTAGAGAACAGACTTGATTATGAACTTCTACAATGGGTAAGAGATTATTTTATTTTTAGGACAACAAAGCAGATTTAGTAATAAATTACTATGTAGATGAAGTGTTAGAAAAAATAATGAATATACTCAATCTAGATATACCAGACTATAACGAAGAAGAGAACTTCACGAAATTAGCAGAGTCAAACGTTGTGGATTGGACGATTAACAGGAAAGAGATATTAACAATGGAGAAATTGTTCAAAGTGAAGTGTAAAGGTGTGAAGAAGAAAAGGATTTTGTTAAAGAATAAGAGAAACAGCATCGACTCGAGTTCTGTGAACGGTATTCATGATGACAAATCTAAAATTGTTAAACTTGAGGTTAAAGAAGAAAATAGATAAGATTATGTTACAAATATAATCAGTTAAGAACTTATTTCTTTTTTTATTTCTATAAAACTTTTGATTCGTTTGGCGGTTATTTAATTTTGAACAGTAATTATTATATAAATCGGTTTGATTTTGTATAATATGCTATTTTGCTTTGAAACTTTTTTCGATTAAAAGATAAATATAGATAATTTTTAAAAATTGTTTGGGAATTTTTAACGTGACAAAAGTGTCACGTGTATTGATAAGAATTATATGTTGTAGACGTGTGCTCAATGAGGGACGACTTGTTTCTAACTAACTGTTTAACTGTTTAAGTTTAATCATGTAACTGTTGGTGGGAGGCATACATACACTAGACCTCCAATGCTAGTTAAAAAAAGTGAAAAATATATATTTTTTGTAATTTAATAAAATGTGTCAAAATTTTTCGTTAAAAAATTTACACTGTATCTACTATCAATTAAATTTCGTCATCACTTATGTAAGGGAATTTTAAAATAAAAATAAATTATATCCATAATTTTTATTAAATGCAATGATTTACACTTTTTCATAACTATGATATATTACAAAAATATAAAAAAATATATTTACATGTTTTATTTTATACATAAATTAGATACGCAAGGTTCTTGAGATTTATAAATTTTAAAATACAATTAACAATCGTTATTTCTAATATATTTTTAAAATGCCCAGTTATATTTATGTCTTCTATAAAATGATATACATTTGATTAAACGATGACTAGCTTAGATACACGTTATAATCTAACAATAAAATATAAATAAATTTTCTAATGCAATATCTTTAGTTGTCTTGAAAAAAATTAAAAGCGAGTTTCACACTTACTTTTACGATTACTATGAAATACATTTTTCTGGGATAAAAAGTAACCTATATGTTAATTCACATAATAAGCTATTTGTGTATCAAATTTTAAACAAATCTGTCCCGTAGTTTTTGCGTGAAGGAGCAACAAACATCCACCCAAACTTTCACATCTATGATATTAGTTCGATAAAATTGAGTGTAATTCGTACACTGGGGCTGGGAAATAGATTTTGTAGCGCATACGTATGCCTATTATTTAGTTAGTTGTAAAGCTAAACACTGTCATTTTTCGTTATGGAGCTTACAACAAAAATTCATTTTTTCAAACTTAAAAAAATTTAGTTTAAAATATTGATAACAATGTAAAATCTCCGCCGATGCCTTCCCCTTCCGCTTATAATTTATGAGGTGAACCCTACGCTTGTTTACAACCGTCGCACTAAGAAAAGTCATAATAATTTATACATATAATAAATTCCCTTAGTACCTATATATTATGTAACAACAAATTTCATATTCTTTACTAACATTTCAAATGCAAGTCATGGACTCGATATAAACTAAGCACAGGCCCTTCTATACAGAAAAGATGTCCAGTTCGCTGGTGCTCCTTTAAATAAGACCTTGCGTAATAAAACGAAGTTAGTCACACGATAACTTTTTTCGATTATGTTGCAAGCTTGTGACTAACTTTTCGCAATCGTCAGCGAATCCTTTTTAAATAAATATTGTTTAAATCTACGGTTAATGTAGTCGCATAATTATGATATGTAACGTCTGACATCACACCTTGGTAATGAGCAACATAAACTATATACAGCAAAGAATCCACGCACGCTGATTGGTCAAATCAAATAGCGCGCGCTTTCCCGGCTTCCTGTTATACACTTCCGTCCCATTTCACAAAATCACTCCCAAAAATTGCAGGAATGCGAGAGAAAATGTTACATATCAGTAATAGTATCTCAACGCGATGGAATCCTCGGGTAAATGCTGGTTTAGGTTATAAAAGTATCCAACTGGCCTGAAAAGCGATTATAGTGACGAGTGGTAACACGAGATTGTCCACTTGTGATGTTCGCGCTTCGACGAGGGCTGAAACACTTGCGCCCACTAACGCCCTCATTAACGCCCCCTTCGTATTGAGGAGCTCTGGAAAATAATAAGAATAAGAATATTATAATTATACACTATCTATCAGTCTATTCGTTGTCTTGTCTCGCGTTTTTTCCTTTTTTTTTATGTCACTAAGTTGGCAAGCAAGCTTACGGCCCTCCTGATAGTAAGTGGTTGCGCGCGCACCACCATTAGTAGGTGCCAACCTCGAGATATTGGTTCTTAAATCTCTTCTGCCCAGTCATTTCACTAGCATACAGTACCCTTCAAACCGGAACACAGTAGGTAATGCCTAAACACTACTGTTTGGCGGTAGAATATTTGACACTGCGATAACTAACTAGCCGGCCTTTTCCAACAAAATTAAATTTTAAAAGGTAAAGATAGAAAAGTTTTGATAATTTATAAGCTAATCGCTACATATTGTAAAGCTCTCCAGTCGTGTCTGTCTTTGTCAGATCAATCAGACTCGGAAACTACAGAGCGGATTTTCATGTGGTTTTCACCAATAGACAAAATGATTCATGAGGAAGGATAAGGTATATAGTTTGTAAATTGGTTGGAATATGGCGACAATTGTTGAATTGTTCTAGTGTACGCTAGTGAAATTACTGGGCGAACGAGATTTAAGAACTAATATCTCGAGGTTGACAACGCGTGAGTGGCACCTACTAATGGTGCTGCAAGCGCTCATAGGCTGCGGCAGCCACTTTCCATCAGGTGGGCCGTATGCTTGTTTGCCAACTTCTAACATAAAAAAATATATTGGAAAAAGTCAAGTCTAATAGTAGTTTATATGTGGGTGTAGTTTATATGTGTGTGTAGCGTCTTGCGATGAATAGTATTGCAGCGTGTCTATAGTATATTCAAAGAAATCAAAGTTGAAGCAAAACCCTTCTAAAAAGATAATATAATTATACTTACCAAATAAAATTAAAGCGTACACAGTTCCTACTTGTGACATAATGTTAAAAACCATTCCCTCTAGTGTTCGGTTACTATCTGAAAAACATTAAAAATTATTATTACTAAAAATAAAAAAAGGGATAATATTGAAACTTTTTTTTAAATCGTAGACAAGATCACTATAGAATAAATCAACTTACAAAAAAAATCCATTGCACCGTTTGGAAGATACAAAGTCATAGACAGACAAACATATATGTACATAGGTATAGGTATAGTGTAGTGACACACTATAAACTTATAACACCCCTATTTTTTTGGTCAGGTTAAAAAAATATAAATCCTTCTAATCCTAAAACAAACATATCATAACTCACCTGGCCATTTATTGAAGCCAAATCGGGAACCGAACCAGCTAGCTGCGGTGTCCCCAACACCGATGGACAACACACCGCTGAGTAACTCAAGTTCCCTGTCCTCTCTGTAAGGAACTATTAGCAGTGGGAACGCCAACCCCACATATAGATATAGTGGTGTCATCGCGAATAAACCACAGTCCTGGATAGATAAAAACGTCTTGAATGTTAACAAAAAAAGTAGTGTGTGTGTGTGTGTGTGTGTGTGTGTGTGTGTGTGTGTGTGTGTGTGTTTTTCAGTTAGGACACACCACGTGAGTTTATTTCTTAAGAATGATTGGCTTTCAATACGCAATAGGTAAAGAGTGGAGGTAAAAATAAATAATGGCATGCAAACAAACACGCAAACGAACATGGAAACAAACAATAAAAAAATTAAAATAATAATTAAGAAAAATAATTAATTTCTTTTATAACGTTTTTCGTCTTACCACAACATGTATAAATTTCACTCGTCATAAAATTTCCATACTGGGGCTTTATAATGAACTTATTATAACTAAAAATCATGGTACAAAAAATTTCAGTTTATTTTTAATTTTTTATTTATAAATTTAATTATTTTTATTAATGGCGGTCATTAAATTATGTATTTTTATATCATAACTATGCAGATGAATTAGGAAATCGTATTTTTTTTAAATAATACTAGACGTATTCACTTTATAAAATCAATAATTACCTTTTCGTCACAGTATACAAGAAAAGCTGACTGTAAAGCTGAGGAAATCGGTTCTATACCAGATTTTCTTAACGCCTGCAATGACAAAATCAAACCTTATAAATTATACAAAAAACAATCATCATATAAAAAAAAAACTAAATCGCGTTCCCACAATTTTACCGACTTCAAAAAAAGAAGAGGTAATCAATTCTAATGTTTACTCTGTCATTTGCAGATATATTTTGACAATGGCTATTCAAAAGAGGTTTATTCCGAAATGATCCTATTTAAATTTCATCAAAATCGATTCAGCAGTTTCATTTTTAAATCAAAATAACTGGATTTTTTCTTTTTTGTATATACATATATATATATATATATGTATGACTTTTCTACTAATAAACTACTATTTAAAAATATCACCTCAACAAATATAAGCACTCCGAGTCCGATCCCCGCAGCCAACGTTATCAAGTTAACATCCAAAACGATCCCCGAGAGGAACACCAGTGAAGCCAGCACATGGAATGTCTTCCTCGTGACTGTACCAGCTTTAACTGCTAATTTTGTGCGCATCAGTAACGCACATATCGCCATTATTAACAATACTAGCCAGAATGTAAATATTTGTGCCTGAAATTGTATATTAAAAAAAAATGTTTGTCAAATTTTTTTAAAGGCTGAACTGATTTTGATAAAGACTTTTATATGAAAAATTGTCTTAGTTACTCAGTATAGTGCTTATTTTCTTGCTTCAGAATGTGAGCCACAGATATAATAATATTACCACAAAATCTAGTTCCACACAAATACACTTAGATTATAATTATGTAGAGGTTTTGGAGACTTGGATATTGGACTTGAGACATTTCTGTCCCAAGAAGATTTTAACACCACAGGTATATAGACAAAATTTTATTTATTTATTTATTTATTTATTTGATTTTTACCACACACCGAAAAAGACATTACAGTTTCCCAATTCGTCTATTTCAAGTTAAACCTAACTAACAAAAATACAAAAACATAAAAACATTTAAAAAAGAAAAATAATAATAATAATTACAACCATAATAATAATCTTAATTAACTACCTTAATTTATTTTCTAGTAAAAAAGTGATCATATTTTTAAACTTAACTGCCGGAGTGTGAAACAAGTCAAGCTCCGGACACTCATGAGTGAGATCATTGAGCAGGCGCAGTGCGCGAGTCAGGGGAGCCTGGCTAGCTAACACAGTTCTACACTGCGGCAACGCAAACAACGTTCTACGACGCGCAACTGCATAACCATCAGGCACATGCAGATGGACAGACTCTAATATAAAAGAATTGGTTTTGTGTCCTTGCAGTAAATCGACTAAATAAACAATCAGACTTATGTTACGTCTGAGCTCTAAAGTGTTATAGCCGGTCATACCCAGAATAAATAAACTAGGATATATTGTAGGATAACCTACAAAATAACCATATTGTTTTTTATATAACCATCGAATAAACTTTTTTTGAATACTTTCAACCATTTCTGTATATTTTCTTTCATGTGGATTCCAGACCATAGAATTACATTCTAATTTGCTTCGTACGAAGGCGTTATATATTAGTTTTACTGAAGCAATTGATTGAAAGTGAACAGTCTGTCTCAGTACAAAACCTAGAGTTCTAAATGCTTTTGTACATAGAGTGTTTATGTGACTATGGAATGATAAATCACTTGACATCTTTATCCCGAGGTCCGTAATAGTGTTTACTCTATTGATATTTACTCCATTCAGTTTATAATTCATGTGAATTGGTGTTAATCTACGACTGTATGTAATAATAGAGCATTTATCAATATTAAATTGCAATTTATTTTCAATGCACCATTTCATTACATTATGAATATCTTTTTGAAGAATATTGCAATCTGAAGGATATTTGATGCTATAGAAAGTTTTTAAATCATCTGCGAATAACAAGCATTTTACTGCAGATAGTACCTGTGGCAGATCATTGATTAAAATTAAAAATTCTAACGGGCCTAAATTACTACCTTGACTTACTCCTGAATGGGTATAGTATGGTTCGGAAGAGTAACCTTTATACTCTACATACTGTCTTCGGTTACGAAGTTAACTAGCAAAAAATCTAAGTAATAATGGAGTAAACCCTACTAGAGCAAATTTACTTAAAAGCACATCGTTGTCAACCATATCAAAAGCTTTTTTAATATCAAAATATGCCGCGTCAACTTGTGCACCATTATCTACCTCCTTCACAACATAAGTCAAAAAACACATTAAATTAGAACATGTTGAGTGACCCGCTCTGAACCCATGCTGTGGCTCGGTAATATGATGTTCAAATTGTCGCCTTATACGATACTCCAAAATAGACTCAAACACCTTACCGAAAACAGACAATACCGCTATAGGTCTATACTCCTTTATCTCGGAGCTAGAACTTTTTTTAGGAACAGGAACCACGCGAGATATTTTCCAAGCGTCTGGATATAGAGAATTCTTATAGAACAAGTTAAAAATATAGCATAAAGGCGTAATAAAAGTACTGCTGCAATCTCTAACAACATAAGGCGGAATACCATCGGGTCCCGCGGATCGTTTTGGTCTTAATTTTTTAAGTGCCTTCTCTACATCTTCCGGTGATATCGATTCTACGTGTATACGCTCAGTACCTCCACTACAAGTTGCCATAGCACTTTCCACGCAAAGATTTGGTGGTTTCTGTACGTATACCGAACTAAAGTATTGTGAAAATAATTTTGCACATTGTTCGTCCGGCACTGGCTGTCCATTCTCATAAATTTTGTTATTTTTAGTATTACGTTTCGACTTCACGTATCTCCAAAATTTACTTGGGTCCCGTTTGATATTACACTCTATATTAGCTGTATATGTTTCAAAATCTTTGTTAATATTTAGCTTCACTAATGTACGATACCTAGCAAATAATTGTTGATATTTTACATTTCTCGTAGCTTTAAACAGGCGATGATATTTTGCCTTGTTTTCAATATGTCGTTTTGTAGTCAAAGAGTACCACGACGGATAAACATATCGCGATTCTTTAACAAATCTATGCTTAAATGGTACCCAGGCATTAATGCACGAAGTGAGTGTAGAATAAAACAATTCAATACCCCGGTGAGGGTCTGAAACTTCATATAAGGGCGCCCAATCAACTTGAGATAAACTTTCATAGAGAAATGGAAAGTACGCTTTTTTAAAATTCCACCCCAGCTCTAAAAATGAGACAATGTTATTTTTATTATTTTTAAACGTGTAATTAAAACTTATTTCAATTGGTGGATGATAGCTATCAGGTGGGACTAATGACTCCTCGGCTTTTTGTACCGATACACAGCTCAATGATTCACTCACGAGTATAAGGTCCAAATACTGACCCCAAATATTAGGTACGTTGTTAATTTGTTTAAGTTCGCAAAATGATAATAAAAACTCAAAACGAGATTTGGCACTCACAGTAGCCGAATTTAAATTAAAATCGCCAAAAATCAATATTTTGTGCCCTCTATGATTACTACAAAAATTTTCAATATATTCGTAAACAGTATGATATTCTCTTTCACAAGTATTAGGTGGTATATAAACACAAACTACAATACAAAGTAAATTATTCAATCGATATAAAGCAGAACAAAGTAACTCACAGTTCAAGTTTTCATGTAACGGTACACAAAGAGGCTGAAGCGCATATTTTGATCGAGCAAGAATAGCCACCCCGCCTCCACGACGATTATTACGTCTGTCACATCGCATTATATTGAAACCTTTCGGTATAACTTCCGAATCCAATATGCTTTCAGTTAACTATGTCTCACTAATGAGGTGAATATCAGCAGCAGACGCCGTGAGCGCAGAAGAAAATGAAAAGAGTTTTGTTCGGAGACCTCTGACATTTTGATACAATACAATCAAATCACGATATTTTTTGTCTCGATTCATTATGTTATACGACATCTCTATTGGGAAAGCTACTTTTCCTCGTTGGTAGTTTTCGAAACCACTCATTGAATTCAGCATTCGGCGGCCAAATCTTAGCTGACATGAAAAAATCAAACAAACTCTCAGGAACCGTAACTACAAATGAAGCGTAGTTTTTATGTTTAAGTTCTAATTTTTCTACTACGTATGGTGCACCAGTAGAGCATTTTTTTGCCATATAATTTTGTACATTCTCTACAGAGACATCATATCTTAAAGACCACAGATGGATTGTTTTAGTTTTCTCCACCGTAATCAAGTCCTGATCCACATCTCCAGTCCCTCTAATAGGCAACTTTCGTTGTCTACCTCTACCGTCACGCCACTGGTGAGATTCAAGCGCACCTATTTACTACCGCAGGTGGGAGTTCATTCGCATCACCACCAGGTGTCGCACTTAGTACGGGGCTCGATGACATGTCCTGCATCACGATGTTCAGAGATGACTCAGCAGGTGGCATTACCTGTGTTTTACCTCGATTTGATATCGGTTGCGCAGGAGCACGGGCAGTGGTCGCCGCTATCGCTTGTTGCCTCCTTGTCTCAACTCTGGTAGCGGGTTTTGGGTCTGCTCGTTGCGTTGTCGGAGTCTGCGAGCGGGACGTTGCAGCAGCGTATGATGTTACAGCATGCTGACTCGGTCCTACATTCGCTGCATCAGTACGCAAAACTTTTTGCTTACCCTCCTTCACTAAAAGTTGATCGTTGCTTTGCTGGTCTATTTTAACTTCCAGGGTACGAACTGCTTCTAATAGTGAATTAATTTTTAACTCTAAAGGAAGCACAACACTCTGAATAGCTTTCATCACCTCTGCATAAACTTTCTTATCCATTTTTTAAAGAAAAATGAATAATATTATGCGGAGCAACAAAACACGTCTGTGTCCAATGGTACCCGACGTTATTGACTATTGCCTCCAGTACTTATTGGTTAATTAGTACAAAATGTAATATATTCTCCCATATCTGAGCATTTAACGAGGTCCAGGGCGGGGCAACTGCCCCCGCTTGCTCCTACCTAGCTACACCTTAATCATATCACATTTTTCTGGGTGGCAGGTAACTTATGAAACTTTTATAATGAACTAGTTGTGCCCGCGGCTACACTCGCATGATAAGGAGAATTATTATTTAGTTTTTTTACATAAATCATTCTATATTTTATAAATAAAAGAAATCTAACTTAAATATCAGCTATTTACCAGTAAAAGACAGACTAACAGACAAAAGTTTAAAATCTGATTTTAGTTATATAGACCTTATATTCTTTCATATGCACTTCATAAGAAGCTGTTACTTTGACATTACAACACTCAAAAAAAAAAAATTTCACAAAAATAATTGAAAAAATCTTCTAGTAGTTTATAATATTGACTCACCCGATTTCGCTCCACAAATATATAATGTAATATTATATGCAAGCAGTTACAGCCGAGTATGGAATGTAAAATGAGCAACACAAACACGGCCGCTGAACCGACTATGTATCCCAGTGTTACCAGATTCCTCTCTGAATCTTTCAGGACATATAATACTGTAACAATCAATCCCACTGTTGATAATACTGTCTGAAAATTTTCGAAAAATTTATATAAAGATATAATTATATAAATATGTAGCGGAAACTGAAATACACATTCTTTGAAAATTTTAATTCTTTACCTATAATTATGGATAGTAACATAAACTCGACTGACAGGCAGACAAATGTACAGACACTGGAGGCTTAGTAATACGGTTCTGTTGGCATCTTTTGGGTACAAACCCTTTACCCAGGATCTATTTATTACTCTTATCCAGATTTGATAGGAGACTTATTTTTGAAAGATGAACCAGTATCTCATTGGATAAGAACAAATTACCTATCAAGAGTAAACTTAGAGACCATTGAGGCTAAAGGCAGGCCGCTACCAGCACGTCACAATAATCGTTAGTCAATGGTACTATAATATTAATTACAAGACTTAAATGTACTTACGTATACAATTACACTGATAAATTCATATTCTTCATCATCACTGTATAATTCAAAGAAAAATTTGATTAAAGACATCTCAAAGAAAAGCACAACAGCCTGTGATACAACCATTGCTTCACCTATTGTGAATGTATACTCGAATTCCGTTATGCACAATTGTAGTAACCATGCAAAGACTACCAAAGATAAAAAAGTCACACATATTGAAAATGTTAAATCTGCAAAAGAGAAAACTCATATTAATTAATTATACTAATATGGTTTTGCGTTCCTAAATAATTTTTTTTTATATGTTAAGCCTCAATAGCTCAATGATAGAAGGGCCGGCTCTGTTTATGCGGGTGTTGTGAGTTCCATTCTGACCCCCCTGGGCTATTGTAGTACCCACTCCTAGCGCAAGCTTGAGCTTATTTGAAGGGGCAATAGGAATATTAGTCACGTATTGGAAAAGCATTGCTAATATTCTTTTAATATAAAATTTAGTTAATAATCATACCAAAATTTGTTTAAACATAAAAATAATATATTTTTTAATAATCTTCCAGGGCAAATGTCTCTTATCCACCCGAGTGGTAAGTGGAAGTAGATTCCAAACACAAAGTTGGCTAATATGGTTTCAGATGGCAAACTGCACTAGCCCCTTTCAACCCTGCCTACCAGCAAGATGCCTCTTTGCACCTCATTTGAATGATGCATTGGTAACTTTCAAATAGAACATTGCTGCTTATAAAAATAGTCCCTTTTCCAAATCATCACACTTTCAATAAAATTAATATTGTTAAGGCATTACATATTATTAGTTGAAGCCAATTTATATAAAAAAGTTTGTTTATATTAATTTTACCTCTTTCTAAAAGCACAACCATCAGCATGCTAGTTATCACACTACATACTATACAGCTTGTATAGACTGGCTCCCGTAGAACATCACTTGAGGTTGAAAGGAAGATGAGGAACATTATAGAGTAACAGAACAATCCCAGGGATATCAAGGATGTTATTTTATAGAGAATTGATACTTTATCAAAACATGCATACACTAGCAAAGCTACCGGCAATAAACTATGACACCATAGCCCATTACTGTTTGCTGGTCTGTAAAAACAAAATTAATATAAAAATTTTATAAGTCATGAATGATCAAGAATAATTGAGATAAAATATTACCTTGTTTTTATTTCTGCTTTTTGTAAATTCATAAAAATCCGTCTTTCCATTGATTTCAAAGGTTTGAATACTTTAGATTCAACTTCTAATATAGCTAATTGTATAATAGTCAATAATCTTGCCATTTTTCGTTATTTCACTCTATCACAAGCGAATAATAATTTCCAGTAATTTCATATATTTTGCAAAACAAACTATACTCTTTCAAAACATAGTTTTTTTCACAATATTATTAAAATAATAGGTCTAACAGGAGATGAGGACAAAGTCCACTATTGCTTAAATATTAATTATCTTTCCCGGTTTATCTGAAACAAATTTACAATAAAGGTTATTAATTATTATAAATGTAAATAATTATCAATTTATCAGTCATTGCAATATGCAATATGTAACTTTGTACTTTGTATACTTTGAAATAAGTACTGATATTTCATATTTATAATGTATCATGACAATAACAACTGAGAACTGACAGTGACAACAACATTGTTTTGATTTGCGCTCAGATTATAGGGAAGACATTTACTGTGGAACTAAGACAGCATCGACTAGTCGCAAAAATTGCAAAGTATCGAGTTTTTGTTAGATTGATACCATTTGGTGTTATATTGTTTTCCTCTATGTGAATATTAAATATTGAATATTGAAAAAGCATTAAGAACGATATGTTTTTAAACATAAACTGCTCAAATAATAATAGCATTTGCAGTTCAATTAAATTCATGGCAACGGTGTCACCTGTAAAGTATAGAATTTTGAGACTTCTAGAAGTTCTAAAACATAAAAGGTAGAAAAAATATAGTAATACTATAATCGCAATAGTTGGTACAAAATTATAGTGTTATTAATCTTTTGGGTGACGCACGTAAATACGCACACCTGTCACGATTATTTTCTGACGATGTTCGGCCATCGAAAATGATATAATACTAATACATATTTTAAATTTTATTTATTATAGAACCATTCACTTATTCGAAACTTGAAAAAATAAAATAATTTTGTGTCGATATAACACAGACTTTTCAAGAAAATATTTATTTTTTGCTCTTTAGTGTGTTTCCTTAAAAATATGATTATGTATGCCTATTAAATAATATTGTAAAACACATGGGATTTTATCCCGCTTCTACATTCAGTTTACCTGTAAAGACTACCTTCTGTGTATAAGTCTTAGATGACTTCTGGCATTATTATACTGAGATATTATCGTCAGGAAGATTTAAATTAATTATATAGGTATTATCATATTTAATCCTGTTTAAGTATATCCTAATATTGATTTAAAAATCGATTTTTAAATCGATATTTGTAAAAATGGAATCCAAACCTATTAGTTCGTTCAACAGTCAACTTATATCTTATTTTAGTCTGTTCACTGTTGATAACGTATGTGGTTGTGAAGAGTTAAGGAAAAATGTTGCGGAATTTAAATAAACTTGTCCAGACACAAAAAGCAAAGTTTGCAACCGCAGCAGTTCCGGCCCCACAAACAAAGCCTGAAATTTTGTATACGGGGGTAAGTTACAACTAAATCATGTAACATAATCTTGAATTATGATTTTCATTTATTAGCTATGCTGAAAATGAATAATTGTGTTTGGTTTGGTCTTGTAATAATTCTAATTATAATTAATCTAGTTTATAATATATGTGTAGTACAAGTCAAGGTCATACGTATATATCTAGTTATTACAAATGTTTTGAATGTATTTTCGTAATTGCTTGTTGACTATAAAATCTTTAAATTACCGGTAAGGAACGATAAAGTGCGATACTTATAGAAGTGTACGTCTATACGATAAACTTACTACTGTTTTAGCGGAAGAGATTGAGACGCTCTTTTCTATTCTTGACTTGTAGTTATTTGTATTGATCTATAAATAGTAAAATGTAGCTTTTATCGTAAATAACCGGATTGATCGGGAAGATTATACTATCTTATATTCTCACAGATTACCGACGTAAAGTATCAGTATACATACTGTTGTATTTCAGGCGATGAATGAGAACACCGGAACCCAAAACTCCCTTCGATGTAGATCGTCTCTTTCTACTTCCTCTAATTTCATAGACTATTGTAAATTAAAAACGAAAAGAATTTCCAATTGATCAAAAATGTTAAATGAAGAACGCCTTTGTCAGCAACAAAGCTTGTGCCCACTTTAGTTAGGGTTTGCAGAATCCTGCATAGTTAGCTAGCCTAATGTCCCTCCACCTGATCGTGGATACAATTTTCATCCAGGATCAGCTTGTTATAAAGAAGAACTATGGAATGCATATTCTAAAGACTTCCGGCTTCTTTCGGTGAAATTGTCAGACATGTTCTTTCGGCTTGCCCAACGCCGGCAACCCTACTTGTAGAGCCGCAACAATAAGCCAAGATTCCCCACTAAAAACTTGCTCTTGAGTACGGCGTACTAGGCCTGTGGTAATCGTATTATACCGTAAACATCATATACTATACTCCGACTATAGTTCTATGGGTACCGGTCTATCGTTAAGTACACCACGGCAGTAGCTAATAGGTCGACATTGGATATCATGGTGTTCACAATTCTGCAAGACGAAAATCCCATGATAGCCGTGATTTCGACCAGCCACGAGATTTTTTACATGTGTGGTGTGCGGTTTGCTGAAATCATCCAGATCATAATAGTCTTCCCGTTAGCTTCTGCATGAACTTCAGAAATATGTAAAGAAGGAAATGTTGGTGTGGTGGAGGTAGAATCATGTCAAAAATGTCCTTTACCTCAGAAAACGAACGTTATTTCTGGGTGTAAGATACCTTATCCTTTTCTGTTCCTCTGAAAACGTACAGAATTTCATGATGATCGGTTTAGCAGTTACACCTGAAAGCACAAAAAACAATTTCAATGCAAATGTGAGTTACATTTGCATTGAAATTATTGGTGAAACGATACAACGTTATACGATTGTTTTAATTTTCATTTTGTCATATAGCTGTTTATTAACAACGAGTGGGTGAAGTCCTCCGACGGCAGAACATTTCCGACGGAGAACCCCGCTACTGGCGATGTAATTGCCGATGTACAACAAGCCGGTAAAGCAGACATCGATAAGGCTGTCAGCGCAGCTAAAGATGCTTTCAAGTAAGTTGATAATTCAGACACAAATCGTAATAAAGGTTTTTTAATTTAATATACAACTTATAAAAGTTGTGGTTGACTGTTATCCCAAAGGGATGATACAGCCTAAGGTGGACTAATGATTTGAATTTTGAAAGAACCCACAATGTCCGCAATAGGGAAGATGGATTTCGGAAGGATATTCCAGACCTTTGCGGTGTGTATCAACAAAGCCATTTATTATTATTTTTATTTATTGTTTATAAAATATTATTGTTATTTCTAACCTAACCGGCCGCTTTTAGAAATAAACGTTTTTTAGTGCTTAATAAAATTAAGCACGTGTAGTAAATATGATTTTTAATTATGAATAGTCACGGTTATATAAAATCGACGTAAAGTAGCACGACTCATCATTTTATAAAACAACAAAAAAAAAACGGACTAATCAGTCGACCTGTTTTGAAGTGAGGATTTTCATATACATATTTTTATAGATATTTATTTTAAATAAATATTTATGCTAAGTCATACATTAAATATTTATAATCGAATATCAAGATCCGGTTTATTGCGTAGGCCGTATGAGACGAAATTTAGATGTACAAAGGTAAATTTATTGAATCTTAAAATCCGTACTGATATTGTAGAAGGTAACTCTGTATTTTTGTCGATTTTTCGCAGCTAATTCAGGCTAAGCTGGCTAAAAAAGTTACCTAAGCCAACTAGCTGGCTAGCTGATCAGCCTAGCTAATTAAACCGGTTAACTATATTATTTCGGCTAATTATCCGGCGGCATGGCCGGCTTTGCCGGCTAATCTAGCTTAGCTACAGCACTTACACACGTAGATACGTTCACTTAAAAATGAAGGAAGTTTCCGGATAAAAATGTTTACATTGTAGGTAATAAAGATTACAGCAAAATTATTGAAAACAATAATAGGTAAATAGACAAATTTATTTTAATATTAATAATAGTTCGTGTTATTTATTAATGAAATTCTTCTAGACTCGGTTCAAAATGGAGACAGATGGACGCTTCACAACGAGGATACCTCATCAACAAGCTCGCTGACTTGGTCGAGAGGGATAGGGCTTATATGGCGGTAAGCTTAAAATACCTTGATCAAGATACTTGGGAGCTAAAGATCTGCATGTGTTTGTGAAACGTCTCCTATTCACACAACCGTTACAAGCGTGTGTCTGCGGCTTTGCCCACGTCAAAGGATTTTTAGTAACCTTTATTAAAATAAACTTTTCCCCATATAAACTTTCGATCACTCTAAACATATAAATTAATCTGGATAAAACCCATCTATACGAAAATTCTAGTCCTGTAATTCGTCTTTCGCTGATCCCACGGGAATCTAACATTTTTGCGGGTAAAAATTATCCTATGTGCTAATCCAAATCTGATCAAATTTCATCAAAATGACTGAACGAATATCTCAAAAACTACTTACTGACATAATCAAAAAGTCAAAATCAAACCTCTTATAATTTCAAAAGACCTATCGAAAGATTCCTTAGGCGTTGCCATTCGTTGAATTTTTCCCCCTAATTTCTGTACATATATTGTAGGATTTCACTACAGAATCGTGTAGCGATTCATAGAATACACCTGTTTACTAAATTTCATATAGAGCCAACAGTCTCCGAGTAAAATGACTGTGACATACGGCAAAAAGAATGCAAACAATGTTGCATGCGTTTAATCGTTCCGATGAACGCGCTCGTCATCATAATTATATTATGTTAGATAGATAAAACGTCGTCATTATATTGTGTTAAAATAATGTCGAGTTGCAAGTGTAGTTGGACAATTTGCTGCTTTTATTATTCAATACAAGGTGTCTTCGTCATCTTTACCAGTGTGATAAACACATAATTATCTATAATTATCTTAAACAATGCATTTTATACTGACATCTGTAGCAGAAAAAATTGTGTGGTCGGGGACCCACTTCAGGAACAATGTTCCTTAAGTTTTTCTTCAACTTCGAATGTAATTCGAAATGAAATCTGTATATTTCAATAGGTAACATGATAAAAAGAGACAGAGAGAAGCCGGCTCTCTCTTGCACTCATTTGCTCGTGTGCACAAATGTGCACATGCTTGTAGTAGGCTCGATACACACACGCACACATACACAGCATAAGGCATTTCGTTATGTGGCGATTTTTTCTAAATCGCACTACCCGTAAGCCGCGTTAAGGAACTTCGTTTCAAAAAGGCAGAGGTTTCTGTATTAAGTATAACTAGAAATAAAAGTATAACTAAAAAAAAAGAACATGCAAAATACATAAGTATAATAAATACACCATCTGTAGGTATTGTAAGTAAATAACAAAAATAGAATCAGTCTCATAAATATAATTATTGAATGTATTTGTTCTTCACAAGTGTACATCGCAAACATAACGATTACCGCGTTGTCATCGTTACGTGAACGATATCGAGTCGTGTAGTGTGTTATCACTATGTCGAGCGAACCGGCGAACCCGCGATAACAATATCAACCTTGAAAACTGGCACAAATAATAACACAAATTATATAATACGATAACCTTTTAGCAAATGACGACGTTGTGGCGCATCGGTAGCAAACCTGCCTTAAACGCCACAGATCGTGGGTTCGATTCCCGCTCGGAACGTAATATGTTTGTATTGACCAAGCAAGCATATTTACCGGTGTATGTATGTGTGGCTGTATCTGTCCTTTTCCTTGTGTGTGTTTCCGGACACCCGACACAGGATATCACTATCCTAAGGGGGGCCGTTGAGTGTGCAGCGTTTATTTTACTAGTTTTTATCATGACTTGCATTCATAGACTTATCATACAGTATAATCAGGCCCTTCCATAAAGACGAAATCTCAACTTCAATAGCTTAAAGATAGAAGGGTCGACTTCGCTCCGTTAAAGCGAGAGTGGCGGGTTCGATCGAGCCTTTTTGGAGGGGCAATAGGAATGTTAGTAGTTCATTGAAAAAGCATTGCTGATAAAAAAAACTGGCTGGCTGGTGCTCTTTCGTAAATTCTTAAGTTACCATCACTACATAGTATAAAACAAAGTCGCTTTTTCTGTCCCCATATCCCTATGTTCGCTTTAATCTTTAAAACTACGCAACGGATTTTGATGTGGTTTTTTTAATAGATAGAGTGATTAAAGAGGAAGGTGTATATGTATAATAACATCCATTAAATAGTGGAGAAATACTCTTATTTTTGAGGTTTCTAATGTGATGTCGTAAATAATTACATTTAACGCGTGCGGGCCACGGGCAGTAATGAATAAATGGAAACTACTGGATCGATTTTAATCATTTTTTCAGTAAATGACATAGGCTACATATTTTATACCCGCGCGAAGCCGGAGCGGGCCGCTAGTATATTATAATTCTACCGCATATTAACATCTGTTTCAATATTATTCCAGAGTCTAGAGACATTAGATAACGGAAAGCCCTATCTAGCAGCGTATCACGGCGACTTAGCGTCCGTTATTAAGAACCTCCGCTACTACGCCGGCTGGGCTGATAAGAACCACGGCGCAGTCCTACCCACCGATGGGAAATACTTCGCGTACACGCGTCACGAACCTGTCGGTAAGAAATAATGCAGTATTTCCATAGACCTTATCGGCGCGTTATAGATTTTATCGGCGTCGGGATGTGACGACCCCATCGCCCGCTGTTGGGATAACCTCTGTCACAGCAGAGATTATTCCACCAGTGCAATCAGTCACACTGGTGGTAGGTCTTTTGTTGCAAGAGGCCGGCTAGGTAGGTACCACCGCAGTGTCCAATATTCTGCCGCCAAATAGTAGTGCTTAGGCACTACTGTGTTCCGGTTTGAAGGGCATTGTACGCTAGTGAAATTACTGGGCGAACGAGATATAAGAACTAATATCTCGAGGTTGGCAACGCGTGAGTGGCACTAATGGTGGTACTAATGGTGCTGCAAGCGCTCATAGGCTGCGGCAGCCACTTACCATCAGGTGGGCCGTATGCTTGTTTGCCAACTTCTAACATAAAAAAATAAAAAACTACTTTAGGCGTGGTCTGTCAATAGATGGGTGACTACATAGTGGTATTTCAAATGAGCGTCTCCGTGTTTCGGAGGGCACATAAAAATTGGTCCCGGTTTATATCAATTTAATAATAGTCGAAAAGTCAAGTCAGAGACCTACTACGGGCGACCTGAAAGACTCTGACACTAGATTGAATTGATTCGATAAGAAGAATAACAAAATATCGAATGAATTAGGCGTGTGACTAACTTCATTCCTTCATTGGTGTTGAATTGACTAAGGGACACCAACGAGTTAGTCATTGTCTCTGTGTGAAAGTCCGTAGTCATTATTTTGTAATTAATTTACAATACTTTTATAACTTTTGTAAATGACAATATCACCTCGTACCTGATTGGCCAAACAAGAAACACAATGGCGGACGTGGGTTTCTTGTTGGCCAATCAGAGCGGCGATGAAAAGAAGATGGGCGGAATTCAGGGCTTATATAAGACTTGTAAACAAATCTTTTGTTTTAATAAATAAATAAATAAAAAATGGTGGAAGACAGGACTTTTTGGTTGGATTCGGGAGTTGAGACACAGGGCTATTTTGGTAAAATAAATGGAATTACGAATGTACTAAGTTTGATTTATAGAAATAGTCTATAGTATGTCTATGATTACTCATGCAGAGTAAGTAGCATTTTCAATATTTATTGTCTCAATTTGAATGAAACCCTGTTCCATGAATCATATATGAACTGTTTTTTGAATTGTTTACTGGTGGCAGGCTGAATGGTTTACTGGGGATTCAAGAAGGCCAAATAGAATGTACTTTCTAATCACCTGTATCACTGTGTAGGCGTGTGCGGTCAGATAATCCCGTGGAACTTCCCGCTGCTGATGGCGTCGTGGAAGCTCGGGCCGGCGCTGGCGGCGGGCTGCACGCTGCTGCTCAAGCCCGCCGAGCAGACGCCGCTCACCGCGCTCTACCTCGCGCAGCTCGTCAAGGTGAGCGACACACACACACACACACACACACACACACATATACACACCCTGCTCACACGCAGTACACTTAACCTCTCAGAGGAACAGTGCTGCCGCCATTTCCAATGACATCCTTATCCGTGTTTTAGAATACCTACCTCCCTAAAATGGAATCAATTTTCAACCTCCATTAGAGCTCTCTCTTTTTGGAGTCCGGATCTCTGTACTTAGCTTCCCGCCCGATGACGCTGTCAAGGCCAATAGGTTCAACACCAATACAAATTTCGAAAAAAAATGACAATACATAATAAATTTCAAACACTTTTCCAAATTGTATTTTGCACCTTGAAATACATAAATAATACTGTAAAACCTCAACTTGAAATTTACTTTGGTTATTAAAACATTGTATGTGGTGTTCGCAGGAGGCCGGCTTCCCCCCGGGCGTAGTCAACGTAGTTCCCGGCTTCGGAGACGCGGGAGCCGCTATCGTCGACCACAAGGACGTCGACAAGGTCGCCTTTACTGGTAAGCGCACACTATATATATTCACTTATCCAAATTAAATCATAAGTGCCTTGCCATTTTTTGGCATAAAACCGGTTCCAAAAATATTGTTTTCTTCCTGACGGAGGGCAAACGCCCAGTTTAGAACCCGGTGCCATAGTGTCCCTTACATGTCCATTCTGATAATGAGAACGGTATTGGAACGACTTATGTAGTACAATCATTCAGGATGTGGTGTGATGTAAACAGCCTAAACAACCTGCCTACGTCAGTTGGGGTGCACCACGTAAAGGTCACGTGATGAACTGAGCCAATAAAATAACATATGGTCTTATTTTATCGTCTGTATAATATTAACAACGTAACAGTTTACTAGGTTGTTCTAGTCCAAACGTCTTGGAATCACCATGTTTGTAAAAGGATGTTGGTATGATATTGTTGACACTTGGATATGTTGATTGAGAGCATGCCGATATACGGAGTAAATGTGTACTCTTTAATACAAGGAAGGGCGACCACCCTGCGTCTGCAGCTAACGTCTTACCAAGCTAACGAACTTCACGCCTTCAGCTATATTATAATAACAGCTGTCGCGGAGGCGGTATACGCACACCCCCGTCTACGTTCTCCTCTGTATTAACTACATGTGAACTATTAATCAACGACTATAAATAATAAGACAGATCTTAGTATAATAGACAATATGTTTTACAACTGAAGTGTTGTTGTCCCGGTAAGGCTCGACGGAGGTGGGCAAGCTGATCCAGCGCGGCGCGGCGGGCACCGTGAAGCGCATCACGCTGGAGCTGGGCGGGAAGTCGCCCAACATCGTGCTGGCCGACGCGGAGCTGCCCTACGCCGTGGAGCAGGCGCACATGGCGCTCTTCTACAACATGGGCCAGTGCTGCTGCGCAGGTGAGCCGCCGCCGGGGCAGGGGCTGCTGGTGCAATGGTGGACCAGGGAGATTTTTAGAATCGGGTGGGCAATATGCTTGCTTGCTAACTTAGTTACGTATGAATGTTAATATACAGGTATGTGTTCCGATCTGGGTTGTACTTTTGTTTGCGTGTGTCTGGACCCTCGTCACTGGATATAACTACCTAATGTTTATTATTAATATGATAAAAAGCTGATTTTTTGTCCAGCATCCTATTTCAAATCATATCTTAAGACCCTTAGTTCATTTGTAATATTAAAACATTTATATCGCAACGATGTTGTTATAACGTGTTCGGTGCGCGTGCGCAGGCTCCCGCACGTTCGTGCAGGACTCGATCTACGACGAGTTCGTGAAGCTGTCGGCCGCGCGCGCCGCGCGCCGCGTCGTGGGCGACCCCTTCCGGGCCGACACCGAGCAGGGACCGCAGGTATTATTATTATTTAGTTTAAATAAACTAGCATAAATAGGCGAACATCCAAAATTGAAAACGTCTGATGTATTTGAGAAAGTCTCAACACGTGTGCGGCCGTCAAACAAAAAAAAACATGATTTGTTGATGTCATCAATTAAAGTTTTTGAGTATGGCGCTGCACTGACTTACTCTATAAAAATCACGTGCGTTGTCTTGGGTGGTTGCCAAGTTATGATTAGTTAACCAGCACTACTGAAGAAAAATACTTACAAAAACATACAAAATCTTTCCGTAAGGATGTGACTACACACATTGAAAATCATTTGAAAAGGCGCGCCGAGTTATCTTAGTTTGTCTATACTTTACATACGTATAATTATGTTACGTAATTAGCTCTAATGAGATATGATACAATTTCTTCACGTTCAAAATTTGAAACTCAAATTATTCACAGATCAAATGATATATTATGATACAATATCTTCATGTTCCAAATTTGAAATTCAAATTATTCACAGATCAAATGATATATTATGATACAATATCTTCATGTTCCAAATTTGAAACTCAAATTATTCACAGATCAAATGATATATTATGATACAATATCTTCATGTTCCAAATTTGAAACTCAAATTATTCACAGATCAAATGATATATTATGATACAATATCTTCATGTTCCAAATTTGAAACTCACATTTTTCACAGATCAATTAATGAGATATGATACAATTTCTTCACGTTCCAAATTTGAAAGTCAAATATTTCACAGATCGATGCGGAGCAACACTCTAAGATCCTCGGCCTGATCGAGAGCGGGCGGCAGCAGGGCGCGCGGCTGGTGGCGGGCGGCGCGCGGCACGGCGAGCGCGGCTACTTCGTGCAGCCCACCGTGTTCGCGGACGTGCAGGACGACATGGACATCGCGCGCACTGAGGTACCGAATATTGTAGACGATAACCACAAAGGAGGGATCGGCCCTTTCTCTAGTTAATTAAGCTAGTGATGTTCTAAACTCTAGGTGAGAGACAAATCGTGGGGATTAAAAATGTTGAGACCACAATAATACCCGCTCGATAATCCTTGTAGGTCTCAGGAATCTTTGAAGGATCACGAGAATGCAAATTTAGAACATATTTTTTATACTTGTTAACAATACCTGAAATAAGTACATTTACATTTTAGTCCTATTATATTTTATAACAAAAAAATATTTAAACTATAAAATGAATCGATTTCGATGAAATATATATGGGATTCACACATGAAAAAAAAATATTCTACTTTTTCAAAGTCTGTAAATAATTAATCAATCATTTAATCATTGCAGATCTTCGGACCAGTTCAACAGATCCTGAAGTTCTCGCAACTGGACGAGGTGCTGGAGCGCGCGAACAACAGCGACTACGGTCTAGCAGCTGCCGTCTTCACCAAGGACATTGATAAGGCTAACTACCTCATTCAGGTACAACTGCTCCCTTCTTCTTAGTATTATTCCCGGTATTATATTTACCCAATCTGCTTACTTCTCTTATCCTAATTTGACAGGTTAATTTTTACACGGAACGATTGCCATGACCTCCGAACACCTAATGGCGAACCAGTAACCAATGGATAGGAGCAGATTTCCTATCAAGAGTTAACGATTATTATCAGACGTTATGTGATAAAAAAAAATGTTCTACTCTATCTTATTCTTCTATTCAATTAGTACTATATCTATCACAAAGCCAGATTTAAATTTCGTGGGCAGTTTATCCACTTCTTCGAATTCTTCTATTGTTGTGGGGCCATCAATAAATAAGGTCACACGTAAAGACGAGAGGGGGTCGATGAAGTATAACATTGTGTGAAAAGGTATGGAAAGAATCCTAAGCGACGTTAAATTGCAAAATCTAATATATTATCCAAGTATTTAATCGAAAAATTTACTTAACTAAAAACTTAAAAATGCAGGTTTAATTCAGTTTTAAAAGAACGCAAAGGGGAAGACAGGGGAAATTGTATATACTTTTCAAATCGATCCAAAGCTCTTTTATGTTAAGAGCTTTCAAGGCACTAACTACATTGAAATTTGTCCTTGGTTTTTATTTCTGTTGACCGTTGTGGCACAGTAAGTTAGCTATCGTGCCTTAAACGGGTTCGATTCTCATTCAGAGCAGAAGTAACACAGGATATTACTATCCTATCTTCCCCTATGTGGTTAATGTTTAGTGTTAATATTTTCTTTTTTCATATAGGGCTTACGTGCGGGTACTGTATGGGTAAACGATTACAACGTGTTCGGTAATCAAGTACCATTCGGCGGCTTCAAGCAGTCTGGCATCGGACGTGAAAATGGACCTTACGGTATCAAAAACTACACTGAAGTCAAAGCGGTCGTCGTGAAACTAACCGAGAAGAACTCGTAAAATATTAAAAAGGGGGCAAAAATCTTTAGAAGTGTAAATCATACAAATCATTAACTTTTCTGTTTCGAAGCATTTTTAATAAATGTAATATTTTTTTATTTGTATATAAATAACGCACAAGTCTTCCTGTTAGTTTTAAGTGATAATTCCTGAGGCTGAAAGTGTAATTCTGGTGCATGTTAAAGTAAAAATAAAACGTTTTTTTTATCATTAACGAGACTTTATTTTTAACAATTACCTCTAAAATCAATCGCGAGTAACGATGAATACTCTAAATCACCAAATAGAAATTAAAACTGCACTAGAAAATTGTGGAGCGACGGCAGCCCTTATCCTTTGGTCCATGCAGACGTTAGAATCGAGTAAGATGAGGATTAAAGATAAGATAAAAATTAAATTAACAGTGAAAATAAAAAGATAAATAAAACTGAAAAACTAATCTAAAATCACAACAGTGGAATGTTAAGTGCTACTTATACTAAAATCACATAGCCTTCACTATAAAAATATATATATCTTAAAAGAAAACCTATTAAAAACGTTTAAATATCTTTGGGTTTTCTAAATGCGAACAATCTTGGACGGCTAATATGGCGTGACGTGATTCAAACGTTAATTAGAGATATATCAAAAATTTGTACTCATTTAGTGGAAGACCTGCCACAGAAGTTAGCATACGATGCTTATAACGATTATGAAAAAATAAAAAAATCATATATAAAACTTTTTCTGAACTAATTATATTTCGAGTCCCAGTAGTGGAGATCGTCAGAATCAGTTCCCGTCGGCGTCGTCGTTGACGGCGGACAGATTCTCCTCGGATATCTTCTCGAGGCAGCCGCCGGTCAGGGAGTTGACGAGCTGGCTCTTGGCGACGTCCTCCTCGATCAGGCGCTCCAGCTTCTCGAACTCGTCGCTGTCGAGCGGGGAACACTTCAGGCACTCATCCGACGAGGAGTCCTGGTAGCACATGACGTTTTCAATGTTCAGCTCGAGCTCGTCGCCGGCTCGCTCGGTGTCCATCAGCAGGGAGGGGCTGCTGCTGCTCAGGGTGCGCGTCTCCTCCGTCAGGTCGGCGGAGAGGATCTCCGACTTGGGGCGCGTTCGCAGTTTGTCGGTGAGCTTCTTGAGCGCCGCGACGGGGTTCGGCCGGCGGTCGCGCGGCGCGACGCGCTGGATGCGCTCCTCGACGAGCGAGAAGCTGCGCTTGTAGAGCACGGTGTCGCGCGGCGCGTCGACGGCGTCGCGCTCGCCGAGCGAGGGCGTGTCGGAGTCGGCTCGGAAGCAGAGGCTGTCGGCGCCGCAGTCGCGCTTGATGCGCACGAGGCAGCAGTCGTCGTCGCGCTCGCAGAGCAGCTCGTGCAGCGAGCCGTGTAAGGGGATGAGCTTCACGCGCCCGCCGAAGTTCTCGTTCATGTGCGTCGAGAGCTCGTCGTCGATGTACAGGTCCTCGGTGCTTCGAGCTTCCTGGAACCGAACAGACGTCGTCTCGTTATTAACCCGTTACTAACCAACCAACATAATACTAATAAAATTAATATTTTGAATTTTTAATTAACAGTTATGATTACTTGGTAGTAATAAATAGATTTTTTAATATTAAAATTTTCATTAATGTCCAATATAAGTAATTTAAATCAGACGGCAGATTCGGGCAACATTTTCTTTTTTAAAATAAAACCTTGATTTTTCGAAAATGATATTTAAGTGGAAGTAATATAATACGGAAAACATAAATTATTACTTTTTAATCTTCCATAAAAGGCTATTTCACAAAATTTTGGTGGTGCCTGTAAGTAGCATAAAATATTACAATATGCTATTTTATACATAGAATAGGACTCTTTTTTATGATCAAAACAGATAGATATAATTAAATTAATTACAAATTAAAAACTTTTTTGCCTCAGAAAAAGAAAAAAATAATAAAACAAACCTGAATAGCACTGAAAGCTTGGCACCGTTTCAATGAATTAATATGAAGATCTTCCCCCGTCAAAGTCTCCTCCATAGATAAATTAATTCTATCTTTACCGCTGTTCGAATCGCATAGAGTCACATTCACACAGTTATCTAACACCTGTACACTGTTCTCACCGGAACGGTTAAATGTTATTTGCAACAACGGCTTATTGTTGCCGTTAATTTTAATCCTCGAAAACGATTTAGTCTGTTCCCTTTTAGCGGTAGTGTCAGAGTCTTCGCCATTTTTTAAACTTTCCACAATATTCGCGACGCCTTTGTTTAGTAATTCGTCGCCTCTTTGTAGGCTGTTCGTCGATTCCGATAAGTTGTCTGTCAATTCGCTCATGAGGTGGGTGAATTCCTTTCGTATTAGATCTCGTATGAAGTCTTCAATGCTCAAAGTGTCCGTGGAACGGTCGATCATGGGTTGTTTATTCGTGTCTTCAGTTATAGTCCTGTAAATAAAATAAAATTATTTATAGGAAAAAATATATAAAAAGGCCAACGTCACGCGGTATTCCCAGGCGGTCACCCATCCAAGTACTGACCGCGCCCGACGTTGCTTAACTTCGGTGATCGGACGAGAACCGGTGTGTTCAACGTGGTATGGACGTTGGCGATAACTTTGTTAAAATCGTCGAACACGTTATAATAATTATTTGAATATTTTTCATCATGTAACAAAAAATACAAACCCTTTCTCTGAAGATTTCTTCCAAGTGTTTGTATCGAACGGGTGAAAATTCATGCTTTTCGATATCGCCTCTCTTGCTTGACAATATTGGTCCCAGTTACCTAGAAATTAAAGTTTTAATTTAAAGTCTATAACTACATTAAGTTCTAAAAAATACATGTTTCAACAGTCTATACAAAAGTATATTAGAATACCAACGGGATAAGTGAAAAGCAAATACAGGCCGGAAGGAAAAAAACATAATTATAAAAATAATATTAATTTCATATAAATTGAAATGATTTGAAAAGTCAGATAGTCAATCATGCAAGATAACTTTTGTAATGGTTAAATATTAATTATATTAGTTTATTATTATTATTCTATGTTGTATGTTAGCTTGTGTTAAATAAAACTAAATTTAAATTTTGATTGATATTTATTAAGAAGAAAAGTATTGTTTTAGTATTAGTAGTCACATCACGATATTAAGAAAAAAATATTTAGCAACTACGACATGAACGAAATACAGAAAATATTATTACTTAAGAAATTCATAAGAAATTAATGTTATAAAAAATTATATTTAACTTAGAAAAAATAAAATAAGGTTACTTTTACATTATTCTAGCATTCCTTAATATGCCATATTGTTCTGTTTCGCAACTATTTTGAAGAAAAAAAGAAACATTCTGAAAGCGTTCCCATCATGAACACGGCGCTAAAATAATAATCATTTCTATTTAGAAAAAAATAAGAAATTATAATAATTTTAATAGAAATTAAAAATGTAAGTTATACCACATCAGTATATCTAAAGTTTTTTCTATTTTTAACAGAATGGTTACCCATATTTTAACTCTATGGGTTCTTCATGGTCAAGTTCTTCAGTTGGTGCATCCTGAAATTAAAAAAATCTACCGTTTCCCATAGCCCTTAATATATATCACAAGTTAATTTTAAGAAAAAGTAGCGGTTAGTAAAGTAAGCAAAGAAATATATTGTAAACAATTTACACATTACTACTACAATAAGACAACACATAATTGGGGGTAATATACATATTATTTGTATTATAATTTGCAATTGGGGCACAGAAGAAGGCCAATCATAATTGCACATCCCGGTTTCATCGATAGATACTTAGATAATTATATATAAACTATATTTATATAAAGTTTACAAAACCATATTTACATGCCCTTAAATACTAACAAAATATCCAAAGATAAAGAAATTCGTGCCAACGCAACGAAGATAGTCACAAACTTGAAATATATTCCAATAAAGCTAGTGTCACAAGCTTGCAACCTTATCGAATAAAATTAGTGTGTGACTAACATTGTTACTGCGACTTTACGAATGGGCACTAGCGAATCTTTGGACATTTTTTCTTTATGGAAGGGCCGATCCTTAATTTATAGTATGTCAATCACACAAGCTAAACCCTTATTTTGAGAGGAAATAGGAAAATTAGTATTGGCTTAGAAAATAAAGCAGTGTGGATGTGTATTGTGTGATGCGACTGACCGTGTTTTCGTGGCGCGAGCAGCGGCAGCGAATCGACGCAGTGCGAGGCGGGCTTCACCGCCGGACCGCGTCTGTGAAAACACGCAATGAATTACATTCATATTACGATATACGAAAAACTCTATTTGTATAACGGAAATTTTAATAATTATGTAAATTAATATAATGTAATGTAAAATTTAATGTAAAAATGTATTTTACATTAAATTTTATGTAAATTTTGTTTTACTTATATGTTACTGAAAATAGTTAAAAGCTGTGATCATTGTTTTAATTTTTTTATGTACCTATTTTTAGGTGACTGTTGTTTTGGTTTAAAATCTAATTTTTCAAAGAAACTAAGAAGTTTAGTTAAGTTTTATTTCATGAAATAAATACATTTTGTTATTTATCAGGATTATATCAAAGCAAAATATATCAAAATAAATTATAACTCAAAAAAAACAAAAAGGCCAACGTCACGCGGTATTCCCAGGCGGTCACCCATCCAAGTACTGACCGCGCCCGACGTTGCTTAACTTCGGTGATCGGACGAGAACCGGTGTGTTCAACGTGGTATGGACGTTGGCGATAGCTGGGTTAAATTTTTTGACGAAATACGTCGATAATATTGAGGGATTAGGTCAATTGATGTCACAGCAAAACAAAGGTTTATTATAGCAAATGGGAATAAAAGTATGGCAATTAATTTGAAATTTTAAAAGTATGGCAATTAATTTGAAATTTTACTGACGCATATATTAAGCATACCGCAGCTCAATCAATCATTTTATTAAGATTTATTAGAATCAGATTTTTACTGATTTACAAGCTTGAAGATTATTAATTTGGCTAAACGTGTATGTATATGTTTTGCTATGAATTTAGATTCCTAATTGTGAATGGATTGTGATGAAAGTTTTCTCATAAATAAGAATGTCTTACACACATTTTGTAATGATTTCTACATAAGAACTTCCTTGATATCTCATATAAATTGTATAAAGAAGTGATCAGACTCTAGAAATAAATAAATGATCGTATCGATTGCGTCGTAAGAGGTTGAAGTGGACTTTTGTTTTTAAGTCCATTCATACATAATATTCTGGCAAAATGATAATTATTATTTTGTCTGAACAAGAAACTACAATAAAGCTTAGTCTTTAATAGGGTTATTAAGGTAAATATGTAAAAAAATAAAAATAAACAAAAAAGCCAACGTCACGCGGTATTCCCAGGCGGTCACCCATCCAAGTACTGACCGCGCCCGACGTTGAAAATGTTATTCTGGTAACGAATGACATCTATCGAGATACGATACATGTATTACAATATTATGTACCTAATAACAACTGTAAGACATGTGTCCTTTCTGCTATCGTGTTGCAGCATTCTGCCGCTAGATGGCATAAAATAACATATTTGAACAAAATCATCAAGGATGATCAATTTACCAACCTGTTGTTAATGTTTTATATATTATTTTTCCGTTACTAAATCCCATAGTTTAAATAAAGAATAATAAAATATTATTTGGATTTTCGCACTCAGACCTTTTTGGTAAAAACGTGTTTGGTGACATTTTTTTACAAAAAGCGAAGCACCGGCCATTAAAAGATTACCGGTATACACCGGCCATTAATGAAATATGACGACGAAATGGACAGATTTTTTTAAATATCATAATATACCGAATTAAAAAGGAAGTGAGGTAGGTACCGGTTGTCCTCCGGCAGCGACGCGGGGCGCCCCGCCCACCGGCCGGCCTCGTGTATGGCGCGCTCGTGCATCGCCACCAGTGGCTTGACACACACGCGCGACAGCGCCTCGTCCCCCTCGCTCTGCGCGCTCGACGCGCACCGCACGCAGCTCAGAGAGCGCGCGCGCTCCGGCGGGGACAGTGCCCGGGGGACCCTGCAGTCGAAAGGACCAACACGTGACTGACGAGCCTATGGTCACTGCAGCAAGGACGTGGCAAAGGGGGAGAAGAGAGGGGCAGGTGGGATTAAAATATGCACAGAATCCAAAATCCATTTACTTGTTTCGCTTGACCAATGATTCCCCACACGTTGTAATCTCATAACTAAAATGAATCCACTAATTCAATTCCAAATTATAAAGCAGAGAGACACTGAATTTTCTTAGGCTTTTTTTATTACAATCGCTGTAGAGGCTAGACTATAATTGGACACAAATAAGCAATAACATGTCAACACACCACACGAACCACACGAAAGTCATTTCGAGAAAAACACGTTTGAAAATTTTGAGCAACTTGCTTTATATCATTTTTTTTTAATGTATTGGTCAAGTTTTTGGCAGTTTCAGGTTTATGTAAGTTATTTTACTTATTTTCACAATAAATAAGTATACTGACTATTGACTGTATATTTTATACTTTCCTATTCTTTGTAATTGTGTTAACTTGCTCTTCCATAGACCATTGGCTGACGCAGCCCTTGCGTCAGTGAAAAAATAACAGATTGATGGAAATTCGAAAAACACTCACTTCCATCATACTTAAATTAACAGACGTGTTACAGTCGAACTGACACATTCATCTTAAAATCAAAAGCAGTGTAAGGTATAAATAGCTACTCTGCCATACTAATACATACATTTTTTTTATCAATTTAATAATTCGAGGGATAATCAAAAATAAACGTGTACTCCGATGTAATTTACCCAGTTCACTTTCATCACCACACAACAAGTATGTACACGCAAACAACAATATATGAAAATAATACCATTTATGTATATTAACGATGGTCCAAAAAAATTAAAGAAATGAATTTTACTGTCATCTCAAAGTTACTCTACAGTATAAAAAATTCTCCTCAAAGCGCAGCTCAATTTTCCATTTTCCCTTAAAAATTGCAAGAAGATTTTTTTTTATAAAGGAAAATGAAAAATCATTTCGCCTCGTGTAGATTTGAGACATAAATATTTTGGACAACCCTAATATATACACCTTTTCTTACAAAAATAAAAATTGAAATATTAAAATGATAATGCGTATATAACAACCTAAGGAATTACTTTAAAAACTTAACGAATGACCACTCGACCATAGAGATGGAGATATCCATCCTCTATAAAAAGTTATTATTTATTATTATATGAGCTTATAAAATAAGATTATGTTGATAATATAGATTTAAATTAATTACCTTTTTAAGCCGGTAAAGCTATCCCGCACCGTGTCCACACTCCCGCACGATATTTTTTCGTTTCTTTCAAGTTGTTTGGCACCAAACTCGTTACAAATTTTCTCTTCCTTTTTCAACGAAGGCTTCGTTGAAGTCAATACGGCATAAGAATGTTTGTTTTCGATTTCTGCAAAACACAAAAATCAAAAGGCCAACGTCACGCGGTATTCCCAGGCGGTCACCCATCCAAGTACTGACCGCGCCCGACGTTGCTTAACTTCGGTGATCGGACGAGAACCGGTGTGTTCAACGTGGTATGGACGTTGGCGATATACTTTTTAAAATAGGCGATGAATACAAAAATACTTTACTCAATTCATACACTTCCCTTTGGCTTAATCACAAAACAAGAAAATAATATTATTCCAAAACCTTTAATAATTATTATTAATAGGCATCGCATGAGTTACCATTATGGCTAGTTGAGTTCGGAGATAGTTATTTTTATTACAGAAAAAAAAAAATACCTTTATTTTGTAAAATATCTTAAATATGAAGGTAATAAGAAAATAAATCAAAACACAAAAAGGGCCAACGTCACGCGGTATTCCCAGGCGGTCACCCATCCAAGTACTGACCGCGCCCGACGTTGCTTAACTTCGGTGATCGGACGAGAACCGGTGTGTTCAACGTGGTATGGACGTTGGCGATGAGAGTATCAATTTAACGGTACATCTTCAGAAACGACATGATCGCGTAATTATTGATAAAATAATTTTGCTATTTGATGTTTCGATCACATTTATAATTTAAAAGATATATAAAAGTGTATTTTAATTTTTAATCATCTATCATCAGGCCTTGTTTTTTTTTGTTTATTCTCAGTTTTCACAGAATAAAGTTTTCGGTAGTAAATTAGTAATACTACAATTTATTTTAGTTTTTTTTAATAATAATAGCGATAAATAAATACATTTTTTTGGTAACAAAGGCTTATTTTAATTTCATCAATTTAGATTTTCCGCACTAATATTATCTAAAGCAACCTTTCAATTAAGTAACTGCTATTCATTATAGAATTTTTGGACAGTTTATTTAGAACAATATTATAAAGTTACCTACCTTCACTATTAGTCGCAGTTGAGGGACTCTTGGATGGTTTTAAATCGACCTCTGCATTAGTTTTGTTCATATTCAGATCCCCCGACAACCAAGCATTCTTTCTCAACTTATTACTCCGCGCTATCGGCGTCGTCGGCAAACTATAGTTCTTTATATCAAAGTTATACGAAGAACGTTCACTGCCATTTTGCTCCTTAAGCAACGTCTTAATGGAGTCCAAATTAAATTCCGGCACTTTTATATGAAGGGGTTTGTACGACTTCGGTGTGAAGCTTCGACTCAATTTGGCAGTCGGTCGTTCAGCACTTTGGTCCTTAACGCTATCGTCAGTGAGACCTAAATTGTTCCAACGGGCGTCTGGGCTGAGTATACTACAATATTCCGTGGAGTCACTTCTGTGTAGTGTTCCCGGTGTGTCGATGTCTTTGATTCTCGCTCGGAGCTTAGCTAAGGGCGTCGAACAGGCGCTCGAACGATCGTTTTCTTGTAGATGGTCGTATTTAAGTTGCGGTGGGTCATCTTCGTCGGATATAAAGCATTTCTCCGTAGTATAGGAAGTCAGTAGGTTAGTCTGTCGTATGGTTTCATACGAGGGGCTAGAACCCTTAGAGCTGTCTGTGGAGCTGTCCCGCGTGTGCACGTCGGCCTTGTGTTCGATGTTCTTGGGGCTAATACATTCGGAGTCGGGCGATGTGGTGTCAAACGGCTGAGTACTGAAACTAGATTTCTTCTTGGATAGACGAGTCGGTATAATAATATATTCCATTTCGTCCAAGTGACGCTGAAAAAATAAATTACTTATAGAATATTTTATTTAAAACTTACAAGTCTATAAAAATATTTACATGAAATTTTAAGAAACACGTTAAAAACCCTATCATAAAATTTTGTCTCATTGATGCGTAACTTTTGATTTTGAATAAATTAATCAAAACAAATTTTATTATATTTTTATTGCTTGAAAATATTTCTAAAAATTTGTAACAATAGAAAAAAGAAACAACGAAACTTTTCTGTTTCTTATTTTATTGAAGGCGGTTCGTTTAAGTGGCCTTGGTGTCTAGGCTCGTGAGAGGGCGCTATTTTCGCCTAAATTAGTTTTCTTTTTATTGTTAGTATAGACTTTTCCATTTAGAAGAAATTAAATTAAGCTGTAATAAAAATATGATTGAAGATGAATATTTGCTTAGAAAAAACATATTTTTTTACATTTCATATTACAAAAAGGAAAAAACAGTATAAGAAAAATATTCATAAAAGGCCAACGTCACGCGGTATTCCCAGGCGGTCACCCATCCAAGTACTGACCGCGCCCGACGTTGCTTAACTTCGGTGATCGGACGAGAACCGGTGTGTTCAACGTGGTATGGACGTTGGCGATTGATAAATTAAATTACTTCTATAGTATCAGAGTTTGTGAGATATTAATATAATTTAATTTATATAAATAAATAGGCATTTCAAAAATGTTTTTTTTTTTTCAATTAAATCACAGTACCATGACACTTCTCGGAGATTCATTCGAGACTCAGATTTTCATTAGTTAATAAAAGGAGAATCTAATCTAAATAGTATTTATAAACCTCGACCAATTGCAGGTTGGACTCACACATAAAGGGTTATATAAAATATATTAGAAAAAATGACAAAAATATTAAGTTTTTTCTATGGAGATTTACTTTTTAATAATGTTATTTTATTCATGGAAATTGTCGTAGACAACAACAGACATATACATCCTTTCAAAATTTTTATTCTTCACCTAATCTGACAGACGGACGGAGTGGAGACTTAGTAATAGGGCACCGTTGGCAACTTTGGGTACGCAATCCTAAAACACGTACCTGCACGTCGAGCAGTGCGTCCTGCAGTGCGGCGAGCGTGGGGCGCGCGGCGCGCCGCAGCGCGAGCCCGGCGCGCAGCGCGGCGAGCAGCGCGCCGGGGTAGCTCCCGTCCTGCGGCAGCTGCAGCCCGCTCCGCCACAGCGTGTACATCTCCTTCAGCTTCGCGTGCGAGAGGCTCTTCCACGGGAGAGACGCTGGGGGGCATTATACAATTCACAATGGGGGCTCAGGAACATAGATATAGAAGAAAAATAGATGGTGTATCGCATATATTCATATATTGCTAAAAGTGAAAACGAATTAGCACCATCTATGAAGTGGTTGGAACTAAAAAATAAAAGAGTACATGTATGGTTAAAGAATCTTTACTTTTCATAAGAATACATACATTCGCTTACTGAGAAACAATTAACATTTGATTAAACTAAGCATGTGCAAAAATAAAACTAAGATATTTTTTACTATCTATGGGCTGGAACATTGAGCACTAACATTAAAAATTTTAGTATACATTAGTTTATTTAGTTCCTGCCACTTGTTTAGAAGGGGCTTCAATGTTAAATACTCTCTATACTTTTACACCATATAGACGAGCAAGCTATTGTTTTTTCTATATCAATGATCGAATCTCCGGTACTAAAATTAACATTGTGATGTGCTTCGATGTTAGAGCCGGAATTTTTCATTTAGAAAAAAAAAACAAGACTACGTATTATTGCACAATGTTACATTTTGTCCACGAATTAGCATAAATATAAGAAACAATGCATAATCACCAAATACCCCTGTATTTTTAAATTAGGCTTAATTATTCTTGTTGACTTATTTACAAGTATTCACGATATTAAAAAAGAATGCCCTACTTTTAAAGTGCGATTGATAAATAAATAAAACGAACTCACCATTACAACACTCCCACAACATAATACACAGTGAGTACACATCACTCTTCTCACAGGGGTACACGAAGCCCTCACCATCGGGCTCGAAGAGCTCAGGCGCTTGCCAGCGGTAGTGTTCGGACGTGCAGTAGTCGTTGTAGTGCTTCGGTACCGCGTCGTTAGTGAGGTAGGCTTCGGAGGAACGCTGGGAGATCAGAGGCTCGGATTCTGTTGTTGCATCACGGTTATCTGAAAATTATTACTGTGTTATGGATAGAAGATGCTGAAAGCTGAACCCGAAAGCTCCACTATCTTGTTTAGGATTAAGAGCTACACTGATTTATTGTCTCACGATGGCTTCATAATATAAGAGGTTAATTAGAAACACAAATTAAACAAAACCTGAGAAGTTTGAACCATGGTCACAATAAGGGATAATTTACGATAGTGATCCAAATATTTTGATAAACAAAAAAGATTGTATGTAGTCAGTGATATAAAGTAACGCTGACGGCTTTTGACATTTATAGTGCGTATTTATTCGAGGGATCATGGACGGTCGTTTTTCGAAGCAGCGCCTGTGCCGACCGGCGCACTGATTGATAAAATTACACGAAAATCTCGTGGCAGACACAAACACCAACTCTGATTTTTAAGGTCCAACCATTTACATTTTAATATTCTGCCGCCAAATAGTAGTGCTTAGGCATTATTGTGTTCCGGTTTGAAGGGCACTGTAGGCTAGTGAAGTTACTGGGCAGAAGAGATTTAAAAACCAATATCTCGAGGTTGGCAACGCGTGAGTGGCACCTACTAATGGTGCTGAAAGCGCTCATAGGCTACAGCAACCACTTACCATCAGGTGGGCCGTATGTTTGTTTGCCAGCTTGTAACATAAAAAAAATTGACAGTTATTTAATAATGCAAAAAAAAAATTTAAGTAACATACTAGATAAATTAACATATTGCGGCTCCGGTGAGTACACATCGTAGCACTTATCCTCTGTCTCCTTCTTAACGGGTAGCTTAGAACATGGTCCCAGGTCTGCCAGCTTGGCGGTGTCCTGTGCCGTGATCATGACGCTCATGCTGGACAGCTCGGTGTGGATGAAGCCTTGCATGCGGAGGAATACCAGTGCGTTGGTTATGTCCAGCGCGTAGTGGACGGACGTTTGGGCGGTTAGGATACGACCCTGGAAATTATTTGAAAAATATCATATTAAACTTATTACAAGCAAATTTCGTGGGAAATTTTGGGTACTTTTTGTTACAGTCAAATGTCTGTCTGTTTGTTTCGGCTAATCTCTGAAACAACTGGACTTATAACAGGGCTTTCACTGGCTGATAGCTGATGTTATAAGGAGTAACTTAGGCTACTTTTATTTTAGAAAAAGGTTTAGGGTTCTGTGCAATAAAGAAAAATCGGAACACAAAGCGAGCAATGCTGCGGGTGGAGCTAGTTAAAACAAAGAGGAAAATATCACAGCTAACTAAACTTTACAAGATGAATAATAGTCCATTAACTTATGAAATGTAATTAGAGAGCGTAAAAAATAGACATACATACATTCGAACCACATTACTCTCCTTCTGAGGCAGTCGGGTAAAAACACAATGATTATTAATACTTTGTCGATTTTTTTGGTACACATATAATTTTAAAATAATGATTTTTGGTACACATATAATTTTAAAATAATGTTATTAGCTTTTTTACATAACTACTAGCGGGCCCGGCAGACGTTGTCCTGCCATGAAAATGAAAAAAAAAGTGACACCCGATAACAGCGCCCCCTCCTGGGTCTAATTGTTAATTTAAACCATTCTCGAATCCACCGGAATATACACAAAAAAATCATCAAAATCTGTCTAGCCGTTTAGTAGGAGTTCAGTGTACATACATACACACATACAATAGAATTATAGATGCTCGTAGCCGGGTGTGCTCAGTGATCGGTAAACGATCGGTGGGCTAAGAAACTTTAGGCGCGGTCAGTCGCTAGATGGGTGATCGCATAGTGGTATTCCAACTGAGCCTCTCCGTGCCTCGGAGGGCACGTAAAAAGTGGTTCTCGGCTCTTATCAATTTGATAACAGTCGAAAGTCAAGTCAGAGGCCTACGGGTGACCTGAACAACTCTGACACTAGGTTGGCTACTAACCACTAAGAAGAAGAAGTAGAATTATATATATATAAGTATGATAATTACCTTGACATGTAGTATACTGAACAACGTATCGATACACCTCTCGCATATGATGTGTATATTATTGTTAACGTCCGGATAGAGTCCCATGAGAAGTATTATGTTTGGGTGGCGACATTTTCTGTAATAAAAGCGATAAACATCGAAGCGCTTATGAAATCGTTGCATAAAAATCCCTTGCCGTGCCGTGTCGTGTCGCCAATAGACGCAAGCCTTTACTCTCAATCAGAAAATCGAATTAAATTTCTAGAAATATCCGCACTGTTTTGTCTTGCCTTTCGTTCTATGCTGCCACAACTCTCTTTCTTTTATATCTCCTTCTTACTCCTCCAATTCTCATCATCAACGCACTGTTACAACGCCATTGTGAACGTAGACCAGGAGGCTGGCATTGTCTTGTTAAAAAATGATGAGACGAATTGAGAACCTCCTTCTTTTTTGAAGTTGGTTAAAAAAAAAGATGCTTTACGCGTCATGACGGTTGGCAAGCTCGCATATGGTTTGCCTGATGGTAAGCAGTCACCCCAATCTATGAACGCTCGCAATACTTGATGATGAGAGCGGAAAATAGCGCTATCACTCATCACACAAGAGGGTAGTAATTTTGCGATCGAGCTGGATCATTTGGACGAAAATGAGCAATACCATGTCAACCCACAAAATTGAGAAAACTAAGTTATATATGCAGAAGTGTTGGTAAATGGCTGAAGAACATTTTTCTTTAATATTTGTAGGGTTTTAAACTTTAAAACTTCTAAAAAAGCCATTTATTAATTATGCAATCCAAAACGTTTAACATAATACATAAGCATTATGTTAAACGTTTTGGGTTATATTATATACGAAATATGCAGTTTGTATACTTATTTTTTGTGAAAATATGTAAAATAACTTACAGAAGTCTGAAATTGCCAAAAACTTGACCAATACATAAAAAAAAATCATATCAAGCAAATTTTCAAACGCATTTTTCTCGAAATGACATTAGTGCGGGTTGACATGGTATTGCTTATTTGCGTCCATTTGTGCTGGAACGAGCATTGCTCATAAAGATAACATAGAGAAAATAGTTAAGGAAATGTTATCTTCTGACGACGCTGTGACGCAGCGGTAGCGAACCTTAAACGACTTACGTCGCGGTTTTGATTCCCGCTCGGAGCATAATATGTTTGTATTGACCATGGAAGCATATTTTCCGGTCTGGTTGTATTTGTCCTTGTCATTGTGTATGTTTCCGGACCCCGACACAGGATATCACTATCCTAATGGGGGCCGTTGAGTGTGTAGTGTTTAGCGTTTTATTAATCTTCATACACGACGTACCTCAATATATTTATCTCCATGTTCCGTTTCCTCTTGACATGGTCGACGGTGACTCCGGCGAGCCTCTTCACCTGAACGGGCACGGCGCCCCACTTGCCGTTACACCAGGCCTTGCTCTTATCTATCGTCACGTTCAAATTGCATGAACTCGCGATCGGCAGCCCGAACGCGCTTGTGTCACTCTGCAAAATGATAAAACATTTTGTGAAATTTACCTAGTGTTTCATAGTCACATTTGGTATTACTTAGCTTATTCATATTCTAATGTTGTTGCATTGGAAGAAATAAATATAATTTAATATCTACCACTATCTATCTACAAAAGATTCTTCTTCTTTCTAGCATTATTCCCGGTATTATACGAGTGTTTACCCAGGGTCTACGTATTTTACAGGTTACCAGTACACAGAGCGGTTGCCATCAGACCTCCGTAATCTTAAGGGCGAACCAGTAACTCATTGGATAAGAGCAATTCACTCATCAAGAGTTAACGATTATTATCAGATGTCTTGTTACGTGATAAAAATCGGGACCGACAGCTTAACGTGCTCTCCGAGGCACGGTGAGGAGACCGGCAAGGACAAACGCCCAGACCGAAACAGATATTTGTAATATCAATGCAAAACTCTGTATATCTACAAAATATTGTTTCATAGTATTTTACTAGACATACCTTACTATCATCCGATTTGCTCGTGTTCATAGATGGCGCTTGCAGCTGTTCATCTGCCCACTGGTCAAAGTTCTTCAACTCGCTCATCACCTCCCAGAGCTTCTCGTCACAACTGTCATTCTTATGACTCCCTGAGCTAGGGCTGGATATCTTTACGTCCCCTGCCGCCTTCACACCGTCTACGTCATCGTCGTCGCTTTTCGGTCCGTCCAAAAAGTTTTTAGTGTCGAATGGTAAGGAATTGTTCTTGAACAAGAAAGGCGGTGACGATGGCTGGTCATCCTTAAAGTCTATATGTCTCTGAACGAAGAATTCCTGAGTGAATTTATTGGAATGACGGTGTGCTTTATGAGGCTCTGAGTACGATGATGTTGCGAACATGTTCCCCGGCATGAAAACTTGGTTTTGAAATAGGAATTGTATATTTGGTACGCCGTCAAGTTTTTCATCGGAATGAGCGCTGCGAGTGCGTTTATGAGACTTCTTCTTATACTTGATAGCGGATTTCTTCTCGTAATTAAACGTGGTGTCGGGATCGCCGGTACAGTCCGTGCAAGACACTGGTAAAGAGTGTCGGCTGCATTTTTTCCTCACTGGACTGTCTTGCAAATCTTTGCTCCCCGCTGATCTTCTCGCTTGGAATTCAGCGAGATCCCGTTTGTACTCCTCGGTTCGTATAGTTCCGACTTGCGTTGATGGATCATCCATGGAACCCGTTGGACTTACATTACCAGTTGTAACAGTAACTCGTTCCCTGTAATAAAAAGGATTTCTATTATTATTTATTTCACATTTAGATATGTAACGAGCCATGTCTATTCGTGTCGGCTGGGAATTTCAAAATCACGTGTAATGTATTTTTAAGTTTTAAGGCTCAAAAATTAAAAAGTCTATAAAGGTTTCACTGGTGATCCGTAACCAAATCATTATGTTATAGATTTCAGCTACGGGTCTCGTTTTTCAGGGTTTTATTCATATTTCTAATAGAAAAACCACATAACATATTATCGGATGGGTAACACTGGTTTTGTATACTTTCATAATTATGTGGACGCATTTATTCTACATAATATGTAGTCATCTAAATAAAATTGGATAAGCTAGATGCTATTCCATAAAAAATTATTTTTGTAAAGTTTGTTCAAACTTTTTCATGGTATTCGAACAGCTATATAGATAATCATATATATATAAAGTGTAAGGTTAGAAAGATATAAAAGCACGATTAAGTTAATTCATTTCGAATATAAGTTTAACGATAAAATTGTAACATGTATGACACACTTGTGCATGCCGTGTTAAGCGTAACGGATCGACAATACAACAGAAGATGACGCCACCGGTTGCGGAGTTACGACACGATATCAAAAGTCTATATCAATTTATACATGCAATAATAATTGCAATACAGAATACCTACTCGTATAACACGTTGTAAATTTTTATTGCATCAAATAATCCTTTCGTTCGTTACGCTAAGATCATAGCTGAGGCGGCTATTCAGCGGTATATATTCAGCGGTAGCGAACCTACAGGTCGCGAGTTCGATTCCCGCTCAGAGCAGATGTTTATATTGACCATACAGGCATGTGTTCCGGTCTGGGTGTTTGTCCTTGTCCTTGTGTATGTTTCCGGAACCCGAACGCAGGGTACGTACCACTATCCTAATGGGGCTATTGAGTGTGAAGCGGTTAATTATTTATAATGTAAACGGTGACAGAATTTAAATTAATAATATACTGTCTCGTGTTTAAATTATTATTATTATATCTCGGTACATATATTTATATTATGTACGCGTAGATCGAGTCCGAGTTCCCCTTCGTTACTAGGGCCTAATATTTTGTTTAAATGGGAAGTCCCGTCCGCGACCTGATTACATAGGATAGCCAATATTACGAAACAAAGTTATTTGTGCACGAATTACAAAAATAAACTAACGACTGAAAGTCAACCAGTATTATTATTTTAGAATTCTAATTATAATGTGATTAGACTTTAACGACCTGTTTCAATATCAAGTGTTCGGACTGGAATCGGTATCCATCAATAGCAGATAGGTCGAATTTTTGGATTGATATTCTTTTTTGGTACAAGTTGATAAACAAGCATACGGCCTACCTAATGGTAAGTGGTTGCCGTAGCCTATGAGCGCTTGCAGCACCATTAGTAGGTGCCACTCACGCGTCGCCAACCTCGAGATATTGGTCCATAACTATCCTAAGGGGGCCGTTGGATGAGAAGCGTTTATTTCAATGAATATTACATTGACATTAGAATTTTGAAACTAAGAATTGAAACATTTTTCGTATTTTTAGATCGCAAATGCAATCTCAGACCAGTGAAAAATGGATTGAGATCGTCTTACTCTTTGCCTCCAAACAAAACCTTCAAATCTGTTACAAATAATACGACAAAATTTTTCTTTGTTGGTCGATGTTTAAAGTTAAGTTTCAAGTGAAACAGTAATCGCTGTGATCAAAGAAATTAAGTACACAGCGTGGGACTGTCGACGAGACTAACTGGTTTTTATGCTCGCTCCCATTGTTCAGTTACTTTTAACAATTTCCATAGCGGTGATTAACATTGAACCAGTCCACAACTTTGACTACAATAACACTTGAACCGTGAATGAGATTAAGCAATGACTTGCTTACAGAGTACAAAATAATTGTGTCACTACCGAAAATCTGATTTTAATTATTTTTAACAACAAACAAATGAGCATACGAACAAGTGAGTGCACAGCCGGGAGCGCAACTCTCTTTTCACTCTCTGTCCCTGTCTCTTTTTATCATATAACCTATTGAAATATATAGATTACATTTGGAGTTGAAGAAAAAAACGTAAGGAATCCGTATCCCGACCGCACAATTTTAGGATATAGCTTATTCATAATATAGGTACGCTTCAATTCGGTCGACCGAAGATCCATATTAAATTATATCAATATCAGCTTAGCTATTTTCGATATATACGATTTATATTAATGTTATTCTCGTATTAGTGTATTGCATCGTATTATAATGACTTACTTATCAACTTTTAAACCTAATCATCAATTATGAAATGAAAAAAAATGTCGTTAAAATCAACTAATCGTTAAATTTTATTCCTGTGCTAGAATACTGACTTGAATGAGTACACTTAAGTGAAATCATACTTTCGTTTTTTTAAATTATTAAACTTGTACAAATCAAAAGCAAATTTTATAATTTAACATTAATGTAACGTAAGCGTTTTTAATCACTAAAATAATCGTAAAGCATTTTTATAGCTAGGGTTGTTAACTTAACATACATGATAGTAAAAGTTTTATAATTTATCTAAGAATAATAACACATACAACACAGGTTACTTATTACACAGACTTCTTATGAGTAAGCTCGCCGTAGACAAAGTCAATGCCTTCGCGCTCGATGGAGGTTAAGAACTTAGCCATTAAAAATAATAATAAAAAAATATATATAAGAAGATTTTTGATCAACCTAGTAGTAAGGTAAAAGTACTTAAGAAAAAATTTTGTTTTGTGGTTTAAAACATTCATGTTGTCATTAAACAAAAAACAACTTGTAACAAAACTGATAAGAAGGTTAAAAAAACTTCAATTTTAAATTACTTTTTATCTGCACATTATAAAAATCCATTCATTTATATTTTTACATCATTTGCTATATTACACAAAAATAGTCGGCAACCCTACTTAAAACTAACGTGCCTGTCAATATTATCCATTACGAAATCGAAAAAAAAAAACAAAACAGCGGTTCTTTATATCGGTAACGCGCTACGTAGTTTAATTAGTTATGACTGACTCCATGACTAAACGAGTCACGAATAATGATTGTACTTCGATGATCAATATTGAGAACTGTTCATTTCCTCTGTAACAAGGCGTCGGCACATAAAAAATGCGGATGCAATGATCGCGAGTAATAATTTTTTATTGCTTTAAGGAGTTCAACTTTATATCTCCAGAGTCTTTGATAAGATCACAATTTTTAAAAGATCACCCAGTAAGGTTTAAATAGATTTATCAGCATCCCCAGCATGGTTTTGGAAACGCTTAAGGATGCTTGCGCATACTTGCGCATGCTTTCAGCATCTTTATTACCAACCAATTAGGTACATTGGCATGTCTTTCATTTTCTCGTTCTCATAGGTACGCATGTATAAGCATACTTCAAGGGCTGGAAGCATCCTTTAACATGTTGATTCGAGTGTTATACTTACAAGAATTTAAATAGGAAAATTCAAAATGCAAATCAATGCCCTAATGAGAATTGATGCATACACATATTAATAAAAAGTGGCTACTTTAAGTAGAGAAAATACAAATCTATGCGGAAGTGTCAGGCTTAAGCATACCTTATCGCGCTTTCACGCCAAAACGACTGAACCGATATATGTAAATGACATTTGGTACACAGATATTCTAGAGCCTGGGAAAGCACATAAGCTACTTTTTTATACGGGGAGAAGGTTAAAAGGGGATCCTTCTTTCAACCTTAGAAAAGTCCATAAAGGAAGTAAAGTCATTTTTAGAACTAGAATTTTTTTGTAGGCTGTTGATTTGATATAAATATGACATTCAAAATTTGTATAAGTGGGGCGGGGGGTGTTGAGAGTTTGTATTAAAATCGCTATTTGTGCGGTTAATGAAAGAAATGAATGAAGTCGCCGATTTTCGAGCAACTGCTAAAGCAATTTAGATAGGTCAATTTATATGGAAACACCTCAGTTTCTATATAAATTGCTTGATTACCTAACCAAGTGTATCAGAGAGAAAGAACGGAACATGTCAATTATCGAAGAGCTAATTAGCCGCGAACATCGCGTCCAAACTTTTTTGTATCAATACTGTAATCGACGGTGTTAAATCGACTCACATACAGAATGTTAAAAGCGTACAGAAAAATCTAAGAGTCTGTTAAGGAAAATTGAAAACAAATTGAAACTCTGTTTAGTAATTGGACTGCTTTAAATAAAAAACGACTTTTAATTCCTATATTATTGCACCAAAAATGCAAAAACAATGTAGATAGTAATTTAGAGTAATCCGGAGTCCTTCATTAAATCATCGCAAAATATGTATGGAAGCATTCCCTATCCAACAAAAAAAAGAATAGCGAAAAATACAAAACCTGGTTTTACCTAGACCTTTTATAGCACGAGGCCGGTTAGGTAGGTACCACTGCAGTGTCAGGTATTCTAACCATAACCTTACTGTGCACCGTACAGTATAATGCGTTTCGGTTTGAAGCACATTGTAGCTAGTGAAATTACTGGGCAAAGGAGATTTAAGAACCAATATCTCGAGGTTGGCAACGCGTGAGTAACACCTACAAATGTATGGTGTTGCAAGCGCTCATAGGCTACGAAAACTGCTTAAGTACGGTAACTCCTTATCCTCAGGTGGATCGTATTATGTTGCCAACTCAGTCATATTGAGTCGGTTGAAAGCATAAATTCGTCAGACCATATCATTTATCATCGTATAGACCGAAATTTCACGTTCAATATCAAAAAACGTACAACAATAACGGGTATATAATTAAGAGATTAGATTAGAGAAAGCCATTAGTCAAAAGATAAATAGCTAACTGATAAGTCAAAAGTACATTAAGAACTTAATCTATAGGTTATGCAATTGATGTTTTAATATTAAAATAGAAAGCATCATTGATAGGCAAATTTTCGTCTCACGAAGATATTCTTACATAAATAAAGCTGTCTAACCATCAATTTTCGTTATTTTTTAGAGCATTATTACGATGCAATCGGTAAACAGTACGGTGAAAGTTGGATTTCGATACTGTATTAGACAATGGTTACATTGAACGATCTCCTACCGAAATACCTTTTGTTGGTATCAATCACGCGTGAGCTTGAACCATCGATTATACTTGAATTAGAAATTATATCAAGTCGGAATTTCGCTTTGGAAATAATGTTTGATGTTTATTTTAGAAGTGCTGATTTTCATATTGCCTTTTCTTTTACACAAACTAATCTATTATAAAAGAATCTAAACGTGACGTGGGAGGCGTGCTGGGAAAAGTTCCTTCATATAATTTCAATTCCTACTATCATTTTTCACCATTAATTTCATTTCATATCCCAAACCATGTCACCCCATCCCACACCTTGCGACCCTTTGCCGCCTAACCCTTTGCCATCTCACTGCAAATAAAAACGTGAGGTACGTAAAGCTTTTCTGTCAACGCTTTTCGATATGCAAACCCGAGATAAGAAACTTCGTTCCAATAACAGACTTCAACCGCCTTAGCCGTATATAAAGCCTATCCTCTCTCATACTTTTTCTTTTTTTCTACTTATCCTATTTTTAAGTTGCATCAAATCACACATTTTATAAAATAATAATAACGTTAAAATCGGACAAGTAGTTTTCAAGTTAATCGCGAATCAACTCATGACATGTAATTTTTTTATAATTAAGATTGTATGATTTCATAAAGAAATTAAGACATGAATAATTGAACTACATTGTCTTGTATATTTATTAATTATACTTATTACTAATTATACTTTTTGAATCAGTGGTATCGGCATGACAAACGACGTCTAAGTAATTGTTTGCACTGTTCCCGCCATTAGAATTTCACTATCGCGTCAAAACGGAAAATTGCCACCTTTGCCAATCGATCGATTGGAAAAACGCAACATCGCGATTTAGTAACATTTTCTTCCTCCCACAATCACTGTGTGCCGACGCTATATCCTGAGAACCTTCAAGATAGCCTATTCTTTTCCAGTATGTTTCACAGACACTTCTCAGGTTTGAAGTACATAGATATAACTTTGGAGCTCCGATCCGGTGATAGAATTGACTTTCAACAAAATAAGTGTCATACTTTATACGTTGAATTAAATATTTAATTTTTCTTTGTATAGTTATTCTTAAAGGTTGACAACGCATCTGCATCTAGTGTTGCAGATGTTCATGGGCGGCGGTAATCGCTAAATATAAAATGAGCTTTCAGCCCTTTTTCCCGTCACTAACAAAAAAAAGACGGTTAACCATTTAAGATAATGTATTACGCATAAAATAAAAATCTTCAAGAAAACCATTTCCCTTGTGACATTACTAAATTATTTACAATTTGTTTGCTCTAAATCCGAAGTCGTTTTTCATCGTCTATCTCGTATTTCAAATAAAAAAAAAATTGTAAAATCGATACGCTTTTACTGTTAAAGCGACAAAATAACAGTAAACGAGCCAGTCTAGATTTTTAACGAATTTCTAAAGTAAAAGTATAAGTAATTTTATCTCTAGTGACGATGGATGATCTATTATGAATAGACCTACGAAAAAAAAATACCTCGTCTCAATATCACGTGTAAGTATGCTGAATATAAAGAATCGCTGAAGCAATGAACGGTACACGCTAACAATCATATTTAGACCCTATTTCTTGAAACATAAAGTATATTATCTTTGAAACGTATAACTTGAAGCATCGGTAATTTAAAAGTAAAAATGAAATTTATTGATTTATACGTTACAAATTATGCTTTCGACATATTATATAGTATTTTTAACCGACTTCAATAAAGGACGCGGTTCTAAATTCGGTTATATTTTTTTATGTTCGGTACGGTGGTACCGAGGTACCGAGCACGAACATTTGTGAATAGATTTCAAAAATTCTTTTTTACCGAGATTGAAATTGAGGCATGAAATTTTTATTGGCTCGAATTTTGTTAATATTTTGTTTTCCTGAATTCCGAATTAAAAAACTCCTCCTTTTTGAAGGTGTTTAAAAAAAATGTACAATAGAATGAGATGCAAAGTAGTACACATAAGGATCCTTAAATATTTTTTTGTAGAATTTTTTTTGTAGACAATAACAATATTTAAAATATAAGTTTATGTATCAATTAGTCTTCAACGACGCGGCTTCGTCCAACTGGTATCATATATTTCCAAAAAAAAGTATCCGTGTTTTTAACGACATAATTAATTCATGTCCTACGAACAGTCGTACGCTAATTGCCAAATAAAATCAAAATCGGTTTGGTTGGTGAACCGTGAGAAAGAGGCTTGAGAATTAAGTTACTTTCGCATTTTTATATAACTACAAAGCTATGATTGATTGGCTAACAAAAGCCTAGCTTGAAAAAGGTGGACCTAGAGATTTCAAATTAGGAGAAAAATTTTCTATTGACATAGCGGTGTTGAAGAGGGGTTTTTTGCATAGAAGATCATTATCATCTTAACGTTTGTGCCTAGGGTCCGCTTTCCCACTTTTTCTCCTCCACTTGGCACGGTATTCGGCATACCTAAATGAAAGACTATTGATACGCATGTCGTCCCGCACGACGTCAAGCCAACACTTCTTGGGCCTACCCCTTCTACTGAGACATGGCGGAGGCTGAATGGCAACACATTGTTTCCCACATAGCCCACCGGTTTTCGTAGAATGTGCCCGTAGCCACATAGCAAGCAACACTGCCGGGGTTATGTGAGACTTCTACTCACTAAAACTCCACCAGGTTTCGTCTCTACGCCAGGCGACGGACGGGGGCATTCGAGCCGGGCAAAGCAACGTTGACTGCTTACAATCTAGTGAGGCCGTATGCTTGTTTTTCCATCGTTATAAATAATAAACCTAACTAAAATTTTGCATGGGTATACATAAATTATTTATCTTACGGAAATCAATTTTTATATACATACTATTAGAAAAAGATGTAGTTAACCACGTTGTTAGTTCCTATGCAATAGCCCCCAAAATACAAAAACAATGACAAGTGAGGACACAGGGAATAGCTAGTATCAAAATAAAAATGTGAATTTCATATTGTTAAATCCACAGAACAAGAGAAACGTAGTTAAATCTTTGAAATGCAAACTATTAAAATTTATTTCGAGTATTTTATCTTTATGACTAGATGGATTTTATTCAAATGGATTTTTAACGCTTTGTTATTACGCTGCTGTAGATAAAATCTTTTCGAATGTATTGGATAATTAAATAGTCAATTTCATCGAAGTTTTATTATCTATTCTCGGTTACATAAAGGAAGTAATTGACGATAAACATTTATTATGCACGCAATAATTTAACAACCTAAAAAAAACCTTGTGGAAGCGGAAATTACTACAAAATCTAGGTAAGTGGTAATATTGTTAACGAAAAACTTATTGACGACAAAATAGATTGTGCGCTGATCATGGAACCTGTTCACAATAAGTCTGGAATGTTAACTCTATAGTAAAATGATGAAAAGGCTTAGCGCGATTGTTGAATTTTAGGCGGAGATTTCGTTAACAATAGATATGACACACAATCGTTTTGTACAAATTAAATTGGGACAAAAAATAGTTACGACCGTACCTAATCAGCAGTCTAATAAGTTACTGTCAATTAAGATCATTTAGATAGATTACAACCAGTTTTAAGCCTATAGTTGGATTCTATAATAGTTTTAAAATACTATATAGATCAAGGGAAATTATTATTGAAGCGATTTACAGCGATAACTGTAAATCCAATACAGGCTGATTTTATTAATACGAAAGTAGGTCTTAGTCTGTCTGTCATGCATAAACCAATTTTGATGAATTTTTGGTATTTCTTATTTATTTATTTATTTAAGCCTTTATTGCTTATTCTAAACATTTACACATATTCAAATTCTAACACATCGGATTTTTAGTTTTAGTGATCAGCGTGTCTTGTGACGCGTAGGCCTCTTCCAGCTGTTTCCATTCCATCCTGTTGTTTGCTATTCTTCTCTAGATTGAACCTCCAACTTCCTTTATATCATCTTGCCATCGCTTGTGTTGCCTTCCTCTTTCTCTTTTTCCATCCCTTGGTTGCCACTCTGTTATAATGTTAGTCCATTTTAATCTACTGTCTCTTGTCATGGTGTCCGGTCCATCTCCATTTTAATTGTCTAATTTTTTCTATTACATCTTCAACTCTTGTACTTGAATTTGAATTTTTGGTATAGAAATAGACAAATAGGCGGTCCCTTGGTAAAGCATATGCGCTTTTTGGCATGAAAGTAAAACTTGAATAGGGCAAAAGATAGTATGAAAATTTATAATAGAACTGAATGGTTCCAATTCAGTTCCATTAAAGATGCCTTATTAATATAATCATTATTATTAGACGGGCAAAGCTGCGGGAAAAAGCAAGTAAGCTTTATAAAATCAATTGTCACATGGATGAAAAATCACTTCAGAACAACTGATTTGCCTTTTTTGTTGTGTGCGTAATTGTTAGAAAATCCGTCGGATAAGTTAACCTACGGGTTTCTAGGTAACTTGCAATTTAATAGTTATTAGGTACCTGTGTGGTACCTACCCAGTATTCAAAATTTAATAAATTCGGGACATAGAAAGATACGAGAAGATACTGATAGATGAACAGTTTAACTTGAATTTTTTTAGTTGTTTGTTATTTTTTGTTAGTAATTCCTTTTTAATACATTTTATTGTATCTCGAAGGTAGTCCCATTAATTTTATGATGATCCGACCATATTATACACTTATAATAGTGAAGTTTCGTCGAAGGAGTTCGTAATTATAACAGGTAATTAATGATGATTATAAAGTAATACAATTACTTGTGTGATTTAAGATAAATAGAACAAAAGCAGTTAAACATTAAGTTGTATCCGTCTTGGTTAATTTTCAAACGATGTTACCCTCGTTTCATATTAATTGCTTATTAAAATTTCAGATTGTAATCATTTTGTCGTAAATCAATTTTCGTACATTATGTAAGCCGCGTATTTTTGAACTAACGATTGGCATTTTAATAGATTTCAAAAAGGAGAACTTGCCTGTTTCATTCGTGTTCTTTTTACTTTATATAACTGATGGTAGGTATTCAGTCAATTTCGAGATTTTTGGCTGACTTGAAAATGGTGGAGCTTTTAAAATTTTTTGATTTGTTTTTCCGTTTTCGCGATATCTCCGCCGATTTTTATTATTTTTCTTTTTTTTATATAGAATATTGGCAATATTTTTCAAGGCATTACTAATATTCCTATTGCCCCTCCAGATAAGGTCGACGCTTGCGCTAGGAGTGGGTACGATGATAGCCCAAGGGGTGAATCCGCGACTCTCGCGTTAACGGAGCGGAGTCTTTCAAATTTGATTTGATATTTTAGGTAAGTAAATACCTATCTAATATAGTTATAAAGATGGTTTTCGCAAATAGAAGTACGTAGTAGTAGGGATTTATCTGTATCGTAACATTGTTGGGATTTGTAAATTAGTAAAGATTTTTTTTACAACCGCTCATCAATCCTTACATTTGGGAAACACCTTTGACGTCAATCGTTGTCACCGTTCGAGTAGTAGGGTTCCGTACCCAAAAGGTGCCAATGGAACCCAACAGTGAAATGTATGATATGTCAAAAATCAAGGGTCGTCAAAAATTTTTTAATGAGGCTTACCTTTGCCTTTAATCGTACAGAAACATATATCACTTACCTACTTGGAAATTTGTACATAATAAAAATATAAAAACATTTTTAAAATTTGATGTTCGATAGTTACCTACCTATGTACCTTTATACCTACCTACCTTCCGCGTGGGAGAAGTTTATTCGTGTTAAATTTATCGCTTTTAACTAAGTTAAAAGTGGCGATAACAATAGGAATACGTGAATTGTTACTTATTTTTGTTACGATATTCCCACAGAGTAATGATTAGGACTGTTTTACATAGAGAATCAAAACTGCCTCCTACCATTCCGGAATAATACCTACCTTCCCCGCCCGGATTTCAAGACAAAGTATTTACTCTAATGACCATAAATACAAAAGATATAGTGTATTATAAATAATTACCTTAATTCAAAGTTTTACCTATACATTTCACATCCCCATAAACAACGGCATCAACTCTTAAAACGAAACATAGTCGTGGGTATACTTGTAAGATAAGGTACCTAGTTATTTTTTCCACATACCAATTTTGTCAAGATCTTTGTTTATATTACTAAACTCTATTATGTTATTACTAAAATATCTTACCTATTTTAACTTTATAGCCTACTAAGAGACTATTTTTTTTTTTTTATATTGAAAGTGAATTACATCATGCAGAAATCTTGGGCGAAATAAGAGCATTATCGGAAGTCGTAATCGTTATAAATGCACCTGTGATGGAGCAATGGAAAAATAAACTATTTACTTAAATATTAATTTGATTTGTTTTACGTTAATCCCTTCGTTTTTATTGAATTAGAATTCTACAACTTGATTTCGATTTTCAACCTTTAAGACAAGGGTATAATTATCCAAACTAGATAGCAATATACTATTTTGAGTAAATGCATGTATAGTTAAGTAATAATATGTAGGAATATAGGTTAATATGTAAAACTGCAAATGGAAATCAAGACATTATTTTTCTTTGAGTCGTGACTGCAGCACGACGTGTCCGAGACTTGAGCGCGATCATTACAAAATTCCCACCTTTCCAAGTCAGTAGTTGAATTTTCTCTTTCTATTAATACAATAAGAACGCTTAAAAAAGCTAATTCCCTTGCTCATAAAAATAAATTAGTCGGGACAAAACCCTCATCTGTATAATCTTAGCTATAGGTAGGTAGCTATACAGTTTTTGTTAAAATATTTGAACAATAAGTAATAAATTATACGTAACACAAACAAAAAATCATATAAAATAACTACAGAACACTAATTAATGTGAAAAAGTCAAATAAGTAATTATACGAAATAGTAGTACAATTTTTTTTAGAAACCGCATAGTTTGATAGTAACGTAACGTAGGTAGATACATACCGGCGCAACCACTTAAAAACTCCCATTTCTTGCAATGAAGCCACTTTTTGTTCTATACCTAGATGCACATTGAAGCCTTCTGAAGCACAACACCAAGTACCAACTAAAAAACTATTTTAAACAGAAAGTTTACCGACACGAGAAGCACGCGGAACATTACCGGCGCATTAGATTTGATCGTTATAAAAAACGTCTAACAACAATGACCGCCGATATATTGTGCGGTCAGACAAAACATCACGAACAGCACGGCAATCGCAATGAGTTGAATTTGGTTTTTTGTACAAATTACTTTTCGTCGCGCTCCGGTGATCCACTTCATCCACGCCGGTTGAGCCTCGCGCGTCACTCTAGTTCACTTCGCTGAGCGCTCGGGACCAACTCGTCAACCACTTGTTAAGATTCAGAAATTACGAACTACATAATTTTGCTTCCCTATATAAAACAGGGTAGATCTACATTTTAGCGAAGAGAAAAGTAAATAATGATATTTAAGTACACTTGTTTGTTTACCGTTCATATTTCGAAGTTTCATATTCGGACAGATTTCGTAGAGCTTTGTATTCGTATAAAAACTTTTTCATTTTATTATTATAATTAGTAAAATGTTATAATTCTAAACAAACATTTTGAACTTTATAATTACTGATTATTAATTTAATAATTAAATAGTAAAATGACATAAAGTATGAACTATTTAGCTGTTGATTGATTAGAATGATTAGGAAATTGAGTGTTCAATAAAGTACTTTTAATAATATATTACACAAAAACATAATAAAATTGTTTCAAATATAAAAATAATTATAAATTTAAATAATAAAAGTAGCTTAATATTTCTGTTTTTTTTTTTAATTAAAAATAAGTTTCATATTACCTTTCATTAAAAGATACAAATTTAAAGTTTCCGGGTAAAGAGTGAAGATTAAAAAAATAAAATGACAATACTGTTTCACCATAGATGTAGAGAAAACTATAGATGAGGCTTGTATGTATTGAAATAGGTAAAAACGATAAACTAGCGCCATGTACGACATGGCCAGACAGACAGTAATATATGCCCTAAGAGTAATAATGGGGCTGGGACATATTCCAGGTAGTTATTATAATTATTGATAAATAGAACTTTTAAATACTTTTTAAATTATTCCTTTCCGGACTTTAATTTTAAATTGAAAAATTAAGTTCTCTTATCTATATTTTTATAATAAAATATTATTTCCAGTTTGAATCTTTATGAATTAAGAAAAAAATGGATAAAAATGTTGCTCATGAAAAAAGCTAAACAAAAGCATAATATCATATGACATATAACATACAAGGACATAGTATTATTTTATCAGATGTAAAGAGCCCTAATACTATTAGTAATTCTGAATACAAGTCACAAAGTACAAAACTTTACTAAAGTTCTGCTGTTCTGTTTATTTTTTTTATTTGTTTAAAAATTGGTAAGCTCTTGACCTCCATCGAGCGGGAAGGCATAGATGAGGTCTACGGTGCAGAAAGCTTACTCATAGGAAGCCTGTGTACTCGCAAACTTAAAAGGTTCAGGTTGTATGTCTTCGGGGATCAGATGCCGAAAGATTTAAATGGATTTCGAAATTAAACAATGAAAAACAATAAAGCCTTTGGAATAACAACTATTTCCTTTTTCTTAAATTGAATATAGTACTGAAATCGAAATGGTTTGCAATGTAAACGATAATTTGTCCTTAATTATTAAAACTGGTATTTCGATTAGTAAAGGATAAAAATTTGGGATGAAGCCTCTCTTTTGCCATGAAAATGTTGCTTCACAGAATCTTCTAGACCTCATAATATTCTTATAATTATATTAATATTTGAAGTAATAGAGTAGAAGTCCCGTGTGCAGATAATCAATATTTTCATAGATTTGAAATTTTTCAGTGTTTATTGAAATTGAACTAAGGCACTTCAATAAACACTTTGTCTTTTATGCCATATAGATTATAGACTCATAGTCAATTTACCAGTCTATTGAAATTTCACAGAAAAAAAACGATCTATGGAGACATGGGCTTTTCTAATGGCGTCTGACACTTCTTCATTCGTTTCACTCTTTACGCTATTTGTCTCGCTCTTTTACTATAAATAATATTTATTTTAATTTTTATCTTCAGTAATAAGTAATCACAATCAGTTCAATTCTCCATCTTGTTTTTAATGACTTGCTGTTGTTATGAAATATAAATTGTGTTCTACTAGTTTGTGATAAAAATAAGAAGTTATTATATCTGTCCATATGTGTCTTTTAATTGCTATTTATTTATTGTATAATATATTATTACGTTTGTAATGTGAAATAAACAAACATGGTTAATGGAAAATGTGAAACATGCCTACATGTTGAGACGTAAAGAAAAGATTTTCAAGAAGGTATTTTATGAAATAATGTGATTAATGATTATTTCACATTTTAATTGAAAAAAGTTCGGTAAGTTTTCTGTATACAAAATATCATTATGCCCTAACCTAACCTATCTAAGAAAATAATTAAGTAGTTTCTATTACATTTCATTATTATTTAATTCATTGAAGATTTTATTATTTAACGAAAATCACAAAACTCATAATAACTTAATTTTTATATAGGTATTAGACATCTTAAATTTGTGACCTGGCATTATGAATTATTAATTAAATTCAGAGGCTTATCAAAAACATAAATTTAAAAGTTATCTTAAATAAAATCCTTTGCTTTGTTTTATACATATTGAACATCATCTCTGGATAACATATAAGTTTCAAATAGTTCTAATATTACATTACATTACATTAATTTTACTGAACTAATATTATTAAAAACATAAAATACTTTTTAAATTGTAATAGTAATTTATTATATTATGATATATGTGTCTGTTTGTATAGTAGATGATTTTTTAATAAAAACAACATCTTTTTAGGAAAATGCTGCAACCGTACAAAAAATGGTTTAACTATAAAAATACAATAATCAATGCTTTTTTTTCCAGATGCAGAGAGTGCACCAAAATAAGTTAATTTGTATTAAACATTTTAAAGACTGATTTTTAAAAAAGAGTGCTAAACCATATCTGTTACTCAATGCTCCACCATAATCAGATATCAAAGGGTTACAGATGACATTATGGCAGAATTGCCAATTCATATTATACCTAAATCTCTTTGAATTAAACATATAGTTTCCTGAATTTAAAGAAAGGCTATATATAACAAAAAAGGTGAACATTTATTTGAAAATACCTTCTATACTTTGATATAACTTTCATATTAAACATTTATAATTAAATAATTTCCCTTTTGATATGTAACCAAATTTGACAAATAAAGATATAATAAGAATATGTAAGATATATAATAAGCAAATTATGATACAATTGTTCGACTTTTTTTTCTGTTAATTTTGTTAGTCTTCACTCCAGTCATGATAAAAAAAAGAGGTATCAAAGGCTTACAGAGAAAAATATATAATAATGTATCATATGTAGTTCCTCTTTTTATTATTTACAGTAAGGTGTTTTATTACATTTTTCCCTTTTCTTTCAGATTCAAGAAATCAATGGATAAAAGAGAGTTTCAATTAGATCTCATGATATATACACATTTGTATAAATATAATCGCAAAATATTTTGTTGTAATCCATATCAATTCTTAGTTATCTTGAGACTATTCTTACATTTTCGTCTAATTCTATTTTAATAAAATTATGGTTTGATTCGATTCGATTTATTTATCAACATAACAATTTGTTACTGATTTTGGTTTAGTGGTAAATTGAAAACAAAATAACAACCTAAATTTTTATACACATTAACCACTACCAAAAATCAGTAATAAATAATAATCCAGTAACCCTAAAATACAAAAACAGCTGAGGGGACATCACTATCGATGTATTATTTATCGATATATTTAATCGACATAGCACGTCACTAGTCTGCTATATTATGTTGGTAGAATTGAATGTTTTTTTAATAGTTGGTAAGAGAGCGTGCCACAAGAATTTATATTTTACTATGGTCACCTCAATCTATGGGAGTTAAGTCTCTTACTTATATGCTCTGTGCAATTTACTATGAGGGTCGGTGTAAGTTACTCGTGTTTTTTTTTCTATTATGGCAATGTGTTTTGTAAATATCATACTTATTTCTTTCAACAAGATAGTCTATGGCTTATATTTTGAATTTGGAAATATTTGTTTACATTGTGTAAAATCAAGTTTGATTATTTTATTCATATTTTTGAAAAGAAATACTGATGGATGAATTAAGGGGACCGACAATTCAAATAGTTCTCAATATTAGAGAAGGCAAATATTGTATTTAGGAACAAATATTTCAGAATATACTGTGTATAAAAATTATGATAAAACTTTTTCATTTTCTTTAGGACTCGGTTTTGGCTTTCTCAAGTGCCCTTTCGTTGTAAGCGGGTCCTTAAATGGTTACATGCTAGAGACAGATCCAGTAGTACCCACACATGCTCCTGTATTTGACGCAGAACTTGTTTGGGAAGCAGATAAGCGACGCTTTAGGAGGTATTGGGCATTTTGATGTAATTATTCATTTACATTGAGAGGAAACCATTTATTTTTACATCAAATCAATAAAAAACAAACCTATAATTAAAAAATCATAATAGATGAAATTTAAATGAGATAATTTTGGAATTTAACTCTTTCGAAATAAAAACAGAATTTTCAAAATCCGTTAAAAGACGAATACAAAAATATATAAATCTCAGAATTACGCACCACCGTCTTTGAATTTGGCACTCAAAAAGGGCATTTGTTTCTAGTCTACGAGTGCAAAATGTTCCTGTTAAAATTGAAGTATACACAACTGCGACACAAGGCAGGAAGGATAAAGTGGGATACTTATTGTTGAGTCTGCTCGGAGCCCAACCCTGTCCTAGCAATAAAATAACAGATGTAAGTAGAAACTTCTGTATTAAAGTCTTATTATATTAAACATTTGTATTATATTAAACATTTTCAAATCATGATATTATATAAATAGTTATAATAATGATAATATAAAACCCTACACACTCAATGACCAACTTAAATTCTGTCTCTGGAAACACACACAATAACAAGGACAAACACTCCCAGACTGGAACACAAACCTGTATGATCAATACAAACATGAGTCTGTGAGTCGGAATCAAACCTGTAACTTGTGAACTTATTAATTTCGTTCATTATATATCAATATAGATTTAGACATCGAATTTGTAATCATTGAAATTGATCACTATTATAATATCATTTGTCAACATTAAATTAATAATGATTTAAAAATTGAATTTCAGGTAAAGCACACATGGCACAAGCTACTAGGGGTAAAGTCAGAAGGGAAGTGCTGTCACCCACAATTACTCATGAGCCTTACTGTGGAAGATAGAATCAGTACACCAACTCCTGTATGTATGAAAATTTTTTGTGACTTACAATAATATGGTATTTTGTTAAAGCCAGGGGGGGTTATTGTGAGCCTGCTTTCAGCATCAACAGTTCTAACTGCTTGTTTGCACTTCTGGGATTCCAGTACTTCTAATAGTAATTGTTAAGTCTTGATAGGTAATTTGCTCATATCCGAGTGTAATTCCTTATATGAGTTCCTGGTTCATCTTTAGTTGCAAAGTTTAGATGGCAATTGCTCTATGTGAGATTATTAGATAATTGGAGATCTATACTCTTACAAGTTTTGCTATTCTATTGTCTCCTTGACTTCACTTCTACCTTTTATGTTAGATGGCATCGCATTGCAATGTATACATATGTATATGATGTTATATAAAAACAGATCTCAGTAATGTCATGGTATTGATCAGGATATGCAATTTTTTGGCATCATCATGATATAAAACTAAATTCTGAACGCTACACACTCAACAGTCCCATTTGAATATTTCTTACCCAGTTTTGGGAGTCCAAAACACACAACAGAGAACTAACACAAGGTCCGGAAAATACACACAAGGACTAACACAAAAAATACAAATTTATTATCTTTTCTAAGATCTACAACTCTAATACCACTTTGATAGTAATAAAATCAGGATCATCTTATAATTGAACATGAATTATTATTATTTTACAAGTGTTCTATACTATTTCAGCGCAATGAACTACGTATGTTCCACAGCAATGAAGTGGCATATCCATCAGTACGATCTAACAAAACTGTACCAACACCAGCAAGTCAGTCAATGCCATTATCTTTGAGTAAGTTAAGTTCAATATTAAGTTATATTATATAACAACCCTAATCCATAGATATCTATATAGGTATATATGTATTACATTTCATGATGGCAAACAAGCCTGATGGTAAGTAGTCGGTGCAGTCTATGAACGCTTGCGATACTTCAAGTATCACATGTACGTTAGTGACCCAATGCATAAGAGGGCAGGAATGAGAAGGGGATAGAGGGGGTGAGAAATTGGGCCTCTGGTGCATTCTCTCATTCCGTGAAACATAATTCTACTGATACTCTTACCTTACGCCTGACACCGTTGTGGCGTTGTGGGTAGCGAGTCTGCCTTTAGTCTCGACGGTTGCGGGTTCGATTCCCGCTCGGGCAGATGTTTGTTAAAATTTCTGTCTCGGTCTGGGCGTTTGTCCGTGGGGGTCTCCCCACCGTGCCTCGGAGAGCACGTTAAGCTGTCGGTCCCGGTTATTGTCAATAACATCTGATAATAATCGTTAACTCTTGATAAGTAAATTGCTCTTATCCAATGAGTTATTGGTTCGCCCTTAGGGTTGCGGAGGTCAGATGGCAATCGCTCTGTATAAAAACTAGTAACCTGTCAAATCCGGATAAGAGTAATAAGCAGACCCTGGGTACATAAAAATACCGGGAATAATGCTAGGATGAAGACTCTTACCTTACGCCGTTTTTCTGTGAGAGGGTTATTACTTTCTCGGTCCAGTCGGCCCATTCGTGTAGAGACTATATGATATTATTAAAAGACATTTATTCTTTTACCCTTGTGAAATGCAATTTTTAATGAAGCATATAAATAACTGATTCGCCATACAAACTTTCATTCCCAATTTCTCCCATTCAAGTTTTGTTTACACAAAACGTAGCCTATAACCCTCTCCATGGGCCTATCTAAATCTATAATACAATTTAATATAATTAGTTCCGCAGTTTAAGCATAAAAGCCTCACAGACAAACTTACATTCTCATTCTTCTTCGTCCTAGCATTATTTCCAGTATTTTTATTTTATCCAGGGTCTGCACATTACTCTTATCCGGATTTGATTTTACACGGAGCGATTGCCATCTGACCTCTGCAACCCAAAGGGCGAACTAGTAACTCATTGAGTAAAAGTAGTAGAGTAAGGGTTATATATATAATTTAAAATCAAATATAACGTATTAAATCCACATAATTATCTTTATTTTAGACGATTATATCGCTGAAAGTAAGAAGGCAGTGTCTTCTCCAGACATCAGGCCGACACTAATCTGTGACGAAGGACTCATACAGATAGGCAGCGATAAACACTTGTTTGTTCTGGAACTCTTGATAGGAACAGTTGAGAATATAGATTTAGTAAGTGATTCTTTTATTAAAGTTAAAAGTACTTAAATTTATGAATACTAGCCAGTATTATAGACATTGTTCTTTCAATAAAATCCGATAATCTTCATCAAGTCAATGTGATCAATTTGATGTCAAAATTAACAAATGTATTATTCATAGATAAATTACACATATTTAAAGTTCATTAAAGGGTACATTTCACATTTTAGGTTTCCGTACCTTATTATAAGTTCCTTAAATGTAACTTGAACCAAAATGGCCGCTTCTGCGCAGGTACAATAATGGACAAAAATGTTAGACAAAAATATTGATTTCATCTTATTTAAATAATTTTTTTATAAAGTAGGAAAACGGGATTAAGTATATAATATACTTATTATTTCTTCTAAATTCAATTAACTATTTATTCATTTTCGTTATTAATTACTTAAATAGAATAAAATAAATAAAAAGTATAGAAAAAAGGTATCTATATACAAAAAATTACGTACATTTATGTACATTTACAGACAGACTTCTTCGTATCTTCCGCAGTATTATTCAGAGAATTAGTTATATTATTTTCTTTAAAAAATAACTATAAACGTCAAATACCATCCTTCTCTCCCGTCTCCTTAAAGTTTATTGTGGATGACGCCTTATCTTCTCAAATAAAATTAAATATTTACAAATCTGACAAAAATAAATTATATTTTAATTTATTTTTAATAATTTATTTTTAAATAACTAAAAGAACCGTGAGCGAGTGTACTAATTGGGTCTAGCGTCGCCGCGTTGCTATAGTTACGGCCCCCTTCATACCACATACGGTTGAGACACAAAAACGTGTTACTGCGAATGGTTCAAGTTACATTTAACAGACTATACCCTATTAGTAAGTGCCTACCTTCCCTCCGTCAGGCAGAGAGATGAAATTTTCACAGAATATCATTTTTATTGTCGTTATAAAATTATTTATTTCTTTCAGTTGCTGCCGCAAGATTCGAAGAATAAAGATATAAATTTTTATATAACTTATTCAGTTTTTACGCACACTATCATGACTGACAGGTGAGGCTAAGTTTTATTCTATATTTTTGTTGTTTTTTTTTGGTTTAAAATGTACATACAGTTTTTGCAAAATGTCCAAGAATTCCGGTTATCGAAGCATGCTAATGGTGCATTGGTAAAGAACCAGCCCTAAACACAGATGGTCGTGGACTCGGTTTCTGTTCGGGTCATATATTTGCATTGACCATACAGACTTCTGGTTGTGCTTGCTTGTTTTAGGTGTGTTTCTGGACCCTTGTAGTATTACCTTTCTAATGGAGATAATTATTAGTCGGTCAGTTGGAATATGCGTTGATTTGGTAAAAAGAGAACGATTGTTAACGCTTCTTTGGCTTTGATAGCGTCACCGAAAGGGAAGGCCAAGTTCAGTGCTGCGGTGCTACCCAGCTGTGAAAAAGGGACAGCCCTCACGTGGGCTCAAATTTGATTCCGTCCTCAGCGTGCCTCCTGCGAAGCCGAACTACGTTCCTTGATTCTTCTTTTAGCCGTGACCAAGACATCATGCTCGGCGAGTGAAGAGGCTTTGCTCGAGTAGTTTCGTGCCCAGTCGCTTAGCCCCATCCACGCTAGAATAGACCAGGATTATCTATCGTTCCCTTTTTAAGACGAACTGACTTCCACTTACACGGTAGTCTATATACTAGCGTGGTCTATTTTTTTATGTCTATGTTTGTGTTTGGTAGATGTGTGTAATTGATATAAAGATGTCAATGATACCTTTTCTGATAATTAGTTCGATAAATAATTGTGTGTTTTTGAGTGTGTTGCTAATATCTATTGTATGAAATGCAACATCTTGGGTACTGCTCTTTGAAACTGATTTAGTCGTGTGACTAGCGTCGTTTCATTGCGTTGATGTTGAATACAGAACGCTTATTGCCTGCTTCTTGATCATCGGTTGTCTTCAACCAATGAGCGTTCTGTATTTGGTATATCAAGTTGACATGAATTTGAGCAACATACGGGAAACCGGGGGTTTGTCTTATACAAGCATACTATAGTAGTGTATGCAGGGATATCTCACCAGCGTGGTGAGACGCTCATAGCCGGGTGCGCTCAATGATTGGTAAATGATCAGTGGGGTAAGAGGTATTCCTTCTGAGCGTCTCCAAGTTTTTGAAGGCACGTAAAAGTCACTCCCGGTCGGTCCCGGCTGTTAAATTAAAATAAGTTTGATAATAGTCGAAAATTCATGTCTAGAAAACAAACAAGACACTAGGTTGGCCACTAACCACTCGATAAGAAGAAGAACCACAGTGGTTGTGTAATGTCCCCAGGGCGTGTGTGGGGGCGGGGCGGAGCAGCGCGTCGGTGGGGCAGCGCTCGTCGCTGCGCCTGCGCAGCTCGCTGGGCGCGCTCGCTCGGTACTTCGCGCTCTGTCCGCGGCTCGTCGCCACGCTCTGCGCCGACGCAGACATTGGTATGACACTCGTTGTATCGTATCGTTTACTTGTATAACACTCGTTGATACAAGTAAACGATCACTGGGTTAAGCAACTTTAGGCACGATCGGTATGAGGATGGGTTACCACGGAGTTCTCTACGAATATTTACCCAGGGTCTGCTTATTACTCTTATCCGGATTTGACAGGTTACTAGTTTTTACACGGAGCGATTGCCATTTGACCTCCGCAACCCTAAGGGCGAACCAGTAACTCATTGGATAAGAGAAATTTACTTATCACGAGTTACATAGAAGATCAATTTTTTAAATTTCTCTTTCTGTATTTCTGGCTGTCTGGACCGATTTTAACGGCATTTTCACCGGCAGATGTTATAAGGCTACTTAGGCTTAATTTAATTATAGAAAACCTAAACGGTTGAACCGATTTTGATTATCTTTTTTTTCCGGTGGATTGGAGAATGGTTTAGATTTACATTGGACCCGGTAGAAGGCGCTGCTATCGGGTCTCACTTTTTCATTTTCGTGGCAGAACGTCTGCCGGGCCCGCTAGCTTAATATATAATAATAAATTCCCAGGTATATGCAGTCTCGATCTCCGTAAACTGATACCAACGGACGATATAGATAACTTCGTGAATAACTTTTGCACTGATAACTGCTTAACAATACACGAGCGATGCTTTATAACGCGATGCGAGGGTGACATCAAGGATAGTAGGAAACCTTATATGGATGTGGAGCTCAGCTTGAGATACCTTGGAGTGAAGAATGATGTTCAGGTACTTATAATGTACCTACAGGTTACGCGGCGTCGGGATGTGACGACCCCATCGCCCGCTGTTGGGATAACCTCTGTCACAGCAGAGATTATTCCACCAGTGCAATCAGTCACACTGGTGGTAGGTCTTTTGTTGCAAGAGGCCGGCTAGGTAGGTACCACCGCAGTGTCCAATATTCTGCCGCCAAATAGTAGTGCTTAGGCATTACTGTGTTTCGGTTTAAAGGGCACTGTACGCTAGTGAAATTACTGGGCAGTGGAGATTTAAGAACCAATATCTCGAGGTTGTCAACGCGTGAGTGGCACCTACTAATGGTGCTGCAAGCGCTCATAGGCTACGGCAACCACTTACCATCAGGTGGACTGTATGCTTGTTTGTCAACTTGTAGCATAAAAAAGAAATATCAGGTCTAGGGTTACTAGAGCCTTCCCTCAAAAACGAACGGGCGAGAAGGAAAGTGGGTACTACTCTCTCACAGAAAATCTGCGTAAAGTAATAGTATCAATAGGTACTGTTGTGTTTTGTGCGACGAGTGAGAGCGCTTGAGGCCCAATCTCCCACCCCCTTCATTCCTTTCCTTTTTTCCCTTCTGTCTTCTGTCTCTTTTTTTTATTCAAAAAGAAATCTTTTAAAAGAAGTCTTCTCTGTCTAATTTATTATTTATTTATTTATAATAATAATATAAACGCTACATACTTAACGGCCCCTATTAAAGTCCAACGGATGTGATATCCTGTATCGGAGGTCTGGGAACATACACAAGGAACAAGGACAAACACACTCAGACCGATGCGCGTGCTTGTATGGTCAATATAAATATCTGCTCCGAACGGGAATCGGACCCGCGACCTATGGCGCATAAGGCACGCTCGCTACCGCTGCGCCAAAACTCTCTAGGGGCTTAGACGGATAAAGCCAGCCCCTACACAAATACTAGAACACATGTTTGTATGATCAATACAAACGTCTGTCTCGTTTACAGAAAGCAGTCCTGCTGACGGCCCGCAGCGCGACTCAGCTGGAAAGTGCTCGAGATAAGGACTTGGTCAAGGATGCTGTGCTGGACTTCAAGAGCGGAAGCTGTGCTGATCTGGACCGGGACGTGGGGGGAGTCGCTTACACCAACATTGCGCCTGGCAACACCGCTAGGTACATTATCTATTTAAAAAAATATTGAAAAATGTATAACACTACCTGTGTCCGTGGCTCCGCTCCCTTGGTCAATAGAGTTGTTGTTTATTTTTTTTATTGGTTTTTAGGATAAAATTAGTCTACGTTATTTCTTATAAGATCAGTTTCTGGCTTATAAGTAAAAGGCTCGGTAAAATCGGTGTAACCATTGCGGATTAGCCGGGACAAACAGACATACATATTCTGTGAAAATTTCAACTCTTTACCTACGCTTTGTGAGATACAGCCCTCTGACAGACGAATGCACAGTTTGGCTGCGAAACCTTAAACATCACCTCGATAAAAACTAATTACAGTCGCATTTACAGATATACAACAGCATCGGGCGACGCGATACTACGGACGAATGAACTAACGGAATTGATAAAGAAAATGTGTGAAACTTTGACGATGACGCAAAAACGAGAAACGAGCGAACACGCACACACACACGCGTGCACGCAAACAGCTGACGTGAAGGACGTTATTTGTGGAAACGATTCACAGGAAATTGAGACGTACGTATAATTATACTAAACCGCCATTAAGATAGTAATAAGTTAATAACCCCTTTGGGTTGTTTTGTTATTGTGCGGCTCACAACAACCCAAACCGAAATACTTGCCTGTATAGTCAGCGAGCGGGAATTGACCCCGTCACCATTGGCAATTAAGACAGTTTCACTACCACAGAAGTAAAACAGTCAATCTCTACAAATAAATAAAATTGAAGTGCCTATTTGTAATTCCAAATTAACAGTTTTTACTAAACGCATATGGAAAAAAAAACAATTTTCATAATTTTTTTGTGTGTGTCTTTTTGTTACTGGGCAGGTAGCTGACGTACTAAGCAGTAACTTGGCCACTTTTATTCTAGAAAAAAAACCTAATTGGGTTTCGTGCAATACCTAAAGAAAAATCGGTACACAAGGCGAGCGGGGCCGCGGGAGTAGCTAGTCGTATAGTAAAAATATAGTATGTATATATCTCCTCTCGCGTTTATGTAGTTTTTTGAAGAACCCACAGGAATCCAAAGTTTTTCCGGTATAATATTTAATCTGTGCTAATTCAGGTTAAATCAAATCAACCAAATTTTTATATTCCTTATATTTGTTTTGAAATCGAAATCCGTTCAGTCAAATTCAATTCAAATTAAAATATTTTTATTCAACACTTCACTTTCACTTATTCACTTATTAGTTGAAAGTCAAATTCTACCACCGGCTCAAAATTTCGGGTAGAGGACCCGAGAAGAGCCGGCGAAACAAACTCGGGGTTGTATTTTTTCATGTATTATTATTATTATTTTTAATGTCAACGTAATTTACACATTATGCTCTCTGAAAAGCCTGGAGTGACTGTCTCATTCCCAAGGTGTGGTGTCTTCAAAGTATTCACTAATTTTATAATACCACACAAACGTCCCTTGACCTTTTTTTAAATTTGTTAATAGAAAGTTTCTGAACGCTTTCTGGGATCCTATTGTAAAACTGTATACAGTTACCTTTAAAAGAGTTACTAATTTTATCCAGTCTAGTAACTGGCATTGTCAATTTATGTTTGTTCCTAGTGTTAATGTTATGATTATCGCTACATTTAGTTCAAATTCATTGATGGTCTTTTTCATTTTTTTTTTCTCAAAGTTATGAAATTCAATTAATAAAATTGTTGCATTTTGAAATTTAAATATTATTGTTATTGAAGTTTTGAATTGATCCCCTATTTTAATACATTAATTGCCAACGTCCATACCACGTTGAACACACCGGTTCTCGTCCGATCACCGAAGTTAAGCAACGTCGGGCGCAGTCAGTACTTGGATGGGTGACCGCCTGGGAATACTGCGTGACGTTGGCTTTTTTTGTATTTTTGACTTAATTTTTATTAACTCCATATTTAGCTTAATAACCCTATTATATAATCCTAATATGTGACATATTATGAAATCGAACTAAAAACTTTTTTTTAATTAAAAATAGCTATCTCATAATTCTAACTATTAATAATTTCCATACAAGAACTACGCGCGCCGGTCTCCGATGTCAACGACTAACTGTGAATCAATTCCTTTGCGAACAAAGAAGTTTGCCAATTCTTTTCCTTGTCGTACTTTTAAAAAGTTGAACTTATAACCGGCACACGTGTTCCCTCTTTCCTATAATCTGGGCTTCTTCAAACGAGGCGTGAATAGGCAGGCGAGGGTGGCTAACGCGGTTGCCTTTCGCAACTGTATAAGCCACCTTCGCGTTTGGACTTTACTACCAATAGGTGGAGTAATCATTTTCTCTCGTTTTCAAATAAAAAAAATATTTAAGGTTATTTTACATACTGGAAGAATATGGAATTTTCTTGTTATTAAGCTTATAGAAGTGTATGGATTGAGTAAAGTATTTTGGTATTGATTGCCTATTTTAAAACATCTGTCGCCAACGTCCATACCACGTTGAACACACCGGTTCTCGTCCGATCACCGAAGTTAAGCAACGTCGGGCGCGGTCAGTACTTGGATGGGTGACCGCCTGGGAATACCGCGTGACGTTGGCCTTTTGTGGCTCTTTTTATCTAAGATGTTTAACATAAATATCCTTTTAATATTATCTAATATATAACATTTCATAAAATAGAACTAAAAACTTAGTTTTAAATTCTCACTGAAATAAGCAGGTGTTGGTACAATATAATCATTATGTCAATAACACCTATGATACTTTGACTGGAAAATAATAACAAAAGCGGATTTCAAGTAACGGCATAGGTACAAAAATGCTCTATTTACTACAAAATTTGGAACAATTATTAAAATATATCTGTGATGAGCTTAAGCTCGACGTATACATAAAAGCATTTAATTTACTAGGTCTACAGTACAATTGCAAACTGTATTTTTTTGCATTAATTTCAACGAATATGTTCAAACAATTTAACTCATCTTTCGCCAACGTCCATACCACGTTGAACACACCGGTTCTCGTCCGATCACCGAAGTTAAGCAACGTCGGGCGCGGTCAGTACTTGGATGGGTGACCGCCTGGGAATACCGCGTGACGTTGGCCTTTTTGCATTTATAAATTTTTGAAAATTTATTTTATATTTAAGATATGATTATATATTTTTATACTGTAATAACTTTAAATGCACATATTCTTTCCAGTGAACCAATACAATTGAAGACAAGTAAAAGTGATACGAATATAAAGAGTGCAGAAAATGGTGAGTTAAGTTTATTTTAAAAATAAATAATTATCAGTCAAGTGCGTTTTGGACCGCGCACGGTCGAATGTAAAGGGTTCCGTAGCTTGATAATTAAGAATCTTAAGAACATTATAAAAAATAACGAATTAAAATACGACCGCAAGATTAACTTGGTAATTTCATAATAATTATTAAAAGTAATATGAAAAACAAAATTATGGGAACAACTTATGTATATATATCTAAAATCTGTGGACCTATCTTATTGAAACCAAATGTGGTTGGAAGTTTATTTGACGTTCTACAACCTCAAATTTTTCTAGAATTTCAAATCCTATAGTTCAAAAGTTAGAGGGGGGGACGGGATATAATTTTTATGACTTTAAGAGCTTCTTTCTCAACAACTACTGCCTTAATAAAGAAAGTCAAAATGAAACCTCCTTATCATTTTCAAACCGCCACTCACTTACTGGCGTGGTTATTTTACAATCATCACGTTACGTAACGTGATGATTTCTACTAAATCGCAGTAGCCCTAAGCGGCGTTAAGGAACTTCGATTCTATAAAAATGTATAGTGAAATATCATATTTAATATGTTATATTGGTTTTCATAGATGTCGTGAAGAAAGCCCTCACCCCGTCAGAACGGGACAGCATTATGAAGAGATACGTCGAGGAACTCGAAGACTGGAAGGAGAGGCAACAGGAACTATTCAACGTACAGGTAACCTAATAAAGTTGGCGCGCATTGGTGTTGAATTAAGGAAAAAGTATTATTATAAAAAAAAAGGCCGTTGGGAAGGTATGTGCGAAAGAATGAGGCTGGAAAAATTATCAATGACATTAAAGTTTTTTGTACGATAGTATTATTTAGTTCCTCGCCACTTGTTAGATGGCGCTTCAATTTATTTTTCATGATGGTTGGCAAACAAGCACACGGTCCGCCTGATGGTATCTGGTCACCGCAACCTATGAACTCTTGAGATACTTAAAGTATCACAAGCGTGTTGCCAACGTGTTGTTGTGAAGAGAAAAAGGAAGGAACAGAGTGGTGGGAGATTGGGCCTCCTGCTACTCCGAACCACGGCGGCGGACATCATCGGAGATGGAGGCAGCGCTCCGAGCGCATTCTATACTTTATATTAAGATTACACCCTCTTTATAGACAATATTGTAACATGATAAATAAATGAAACAAACTCCCATACGGCCGTTCTGAAAATGACACACAACATAATACCATATATAAATCAAACAAACTCTCAGATATATAACTTATTGTTATGTTTTTTTCAGCTAAAACGCAAAGAGGACTACCATCTAGAACAGCTCTCGAACGAGTGGTCGAAGCGGAGGAACGAGCTGGAGTTCAAGCTGAGCAAGGGCATCGAGCAGTGCCGGACGCTGGCGGCGGACCTCAGCCGCGCCACCGAGGACTTCCGGCTGCGGGGGTACAGGAACACGGAGAGAGAGAGAAAGGTATATACCATCAGTCAACTATATAGATCAGTGAATAGGTCCATGAAAACAAATGGCCTGTTTAAATAAATAAATAAATAAATGTTGCACATTCAACGGCCCCCATTAGGATTCACAATGACAAGGACAAATACACCCAGACCGGAAAATATGCTTGCATGGTCAATACAAACATATTATGCTCCGAGCGGGAATCGAACCCGTGACCTGCGGCGTTTAAGGCAGGTTCGCTACCGCTGCGCCACAACATCGTCATGTTTAAGATATTAACCAACTTCAATCATCTAAGCTCTAACCATTCCGTTAACTCTGACACCGTTGTAGCGCCCTTTAGCCTCGACGGTTGTGGGCTCGAGTCCTGGTCGATAATAATCGCTAATCCTATAAATAATAATAAATAAGTAATTTGCTATTATCCAATGACTTACTAGTTCGCCCTTGGGGTTGCGGACGTCAGATGGCAAGCGCTCTGTGTAAAAACTAGTAACCAGTTCAATCCAGACAAAAGTAATAAGCAGACCCTGGTAAATAAAATACCGGGAAAAGTGCTAGGAACAAGAAAAAGAATCACCTAAGCTCTAAAAGAAATTATAAAACCCTCGAAATTTTAATTTCACTAGTGAATTTATAATTTCAATAAGTTCTTTATGTTTTTATTAATAAAATATTTACTAAAATTCAGTTTAAATCTGAATACAAAATGATCATTCAGTGATTCTAACTAATATTATAAATATGAAAGTCAATTTATTTGTGACGCTTTTACGCTTAAACTGGTTATGATACATTTTAGTATAGAAATAGATATCATGGATACGATTATAGCTTAATTTTTATTGAAAACAAAACATGTTTAGGGTGAAATAGGGAATCAAATATTTTATGGAGAGACAATTATATGTCGTATTTATCGTTATTCAGATAAATCTAAGTTGAACCATGCGCATGTAACATGTTTTTGGGTCTCAACCGTATGCGGTATGAAGGGGGCCGCGTTCACGGTTGTTTTAGTTCTTTAAAAATAAATTATTAAAAATTATATTAATTTTATTTCAAGATATGGTGTCATCCCAATAAGTAACAGGTGATTAAAAATCTCCGTTAATTATTATTATTTTTTTATATACCTTTTTCTATATTGTTTATTTTTTAAAGTAATTAATAACGATAATGAATAAATAATTAATTGAATTTAGTATTTAATAACTAAATTATATACTTAATTCTGTTTTCCCACTTTATAAAAAAAAATATTTAAATAAGACGAAAACAATATTTTTGTCTTAATAATTTTGTCCATTATTGTACTTGCGCAGAAGCGGCCATTTTGGTTCATTATAATTTAAGGAATTATAGTATTAATTAAAATTGTACGTCAGCTTTTAGATGCGAAGAAGGGTTTGGAGGCGCACTACACCGCCAAGTACCAGGAGCTGCGCGAGGCGTCGCAGAAGATGGAGGACGACATGAACCACCAGCTCAAGTTGAAGGACATGACCGTCGAGGAGCTGCAGCAGAAGGTGCTCCTGCTGGAGAAACAGATTGAAGTGCTCAGAGTGAGTTTACATTTAGAACTAGGTGATTCAGGTCTACAGAATTATTTCGCGTTTTTAAGTACACGTAGCCCCTTAAAATCAGTCTCACCATTTCGGTGATTATTAGGAAAAAACAGACAGATGGACGGACAATTTTATTTTTCATTAGCAGTACTGCAAATATTCTAATGAACTGAATCAAATGATGGATATGTGTTTGACAATGACAGTTTTTTTGTAAACAGTTATTTGTATTTATGTAGTTTAATAGTAAATTACGCACATAGGGAGAAAAGTAGGACATTCTCCCCCGCGGATTATTGCCAATCGCGACAATCGCGGGTGGTAATGTTTTACTTTTCGCCCGTGGTGGCTATACGATGTTTTTCCCTTCGATGAAAAGTTCGCTTTTAATTGCTGGGACGAGGAATAAACATACGGTTGCTAGGTTACCCTGAGGTAAAGTGACTTTCTTGCAGAGAAAGATTCGTGCACTCGTCCGTCGTACCAGGGATCATTACATATTGTAATTTAGATAGATAATACAAAATCTACGTACCAACATAATTATTTCTTATGACTAATTTGTATTGATTTATGTTCATTTAATTTACTGAGTCAATCGCCAACGTCCATACCACGTTGAACACACCGGTTCTCGTCCGATGACCGAAGTTAAGCAACGTCGGGCGCGGTCAGTACTTGGATGGGTGACCGCCTGGGAATACCGCGTGACGTTGGCCTTTTTGTGTCTCTTTTTGTCTTTTTTTAATTTCATATTTAGGTCAATAGCGCAATTATACTATAATCCTGATATGTGACATTTTATGAAATCCAACTAATAATTTTTTTTTTCAATAATCAAAAATAACTACCTCATTACTTAACTAGCTATAACCATAACTCATTTCATGACAGTTAATAATTATTAAAGTTTATAGGCCCTGTAAAATATTTTGTATTGATTGCCTATTTTAAGATATCTTTCGCCAACGTCCATACCACGTTGAACACACCGGTTCTCGTCCGATCACCGAAGTTAAGCAACGTCGGGCGCGGTCAGTACTTGGATGGGTGACCGCCTGGGAATACCGCGTGACGTTGGCCTTTTTGCATATGTTTTATTTTCTAAATATTTTAATTTTAATATTTCAGACCAATATGAAGAATTTCGAAAAAAGCGCTGAGAATAAATACTCAGGACTCACAAAAGACCAAACTGCGAGTCTCATACAGGAATTGGTATTTTTTTCCCACTCTATTATAACAAATATTAAAGTAACTAAGTCTTTCCTTTATTTGTAATCAATAAAATAGCTGAACCGATTGTGATGAAATTTGGTATGGAAATAGTTTGAAACTCGAAATAAATAAAACACAAGATTAACAATCTTATTATCTGTATTAACATAGAACACTTTTCATCCCGGAAAAATGTTAAGTTCCTGTGGTATTATCAAAATGCTTTCTGCAGCTTTGCGGACGTATTCAATTGAATTTGGAAGCCTCATTAGCTCAACGGTAGAAGGGCCGACTTCGCTCCCTTAACGCGAGAGTTGCGGGTTCGATCCAGACCCTCTTGGGCTAGTGTCGTACCCACTCCCAGCGCAAGCTGCGAGCTTATTTGGGGAATACGAATATTAGTAATACCTTTAAAAAGGCATTGCTAATATTCTTTAAAAAAAAAAGACGTGTCTTACGGAATATTATTTACTTATAAATGAATCATTTCTCTCTGTGACACCGTCTGCCTTTAGCCTCGACGGTTGCGGGTTCGAATCCCGCTCGGGCAGATGTTTGTTAAAATTTCTGTCTCGGTCTGGGCGTTTGTCCGTGTGGGTCTCCCCACCGTGCCTCGGAGAGCACGTTAAGGTGTCGGTCCCGGTTATTATCAATAACATCTGATAATAATCGTTAACTCTTGATAAGTAAATTGCTCTTATCCAATGAGTTACTGGATCGCTCTTTGGGTTGCGGAGGTCAGATGGCAATCGCTCCGTGTAAAACTAGTAACCTGTCAAATCCGGATAAGAGTAATAAGCAGACCCTGGGTACATAAAAATACCGGGAATATGCTAGGATGAAGAATCATTTATCTCTGTAGCCAATTCTAAGGTCACGCTGACAAAGTCGCTGGCAGATGCAATTTTTTTCATAACCCCAAAAGAATCTTATATTTTTCAGGCTTAAAAGTGTCCTTTGTGTTAATCAGTGTGCTAAATTTCATCCAAATCTGTTCAGCCATTTGTGAGTAATTGATTAACAAACATACAAACTTCCACATTTATTAGTCTTTAGTATTTAAATATTAATTCCAGCGTTGTTTAGAAGAGAAATTGGACAGTGCTGTACAGTCCAAGGCGTTCTTCAAAGAGCAGTGGGGCCGAGCTGTGAGGGAACTGCATCTTATTAAGCTCAGCACTCGGAGACAGATGTTGAGTCAGCTGAGGCAGGAGAGGAGGCAGTTGGGGGAAATGAGGTGATATTATAGTAGCCCTGCCTGTGACTCCGCTTGCGTAGCCTAAAGATAATTCCCCTAAAAATCGGTGACAACGTTGTGGTGCTACGGTCGCGGGTTCGATTCTCGCTCGGAGCATATGTTTGTATTGACCATGCAAGCGTATTTTCTGGTTTATCCTCTTCCTTGTATGTGTTTCCGGCACAGGATATCACTATCCTAATGGGGGCCGTTGAGACTTTGAGTGGGTAGTATTTATTTATTTGTTTAAAAAAAAAAGGTACATCGTTTTTGAGGTTTGTTGCAATAAATAAAGAGACAATGATGCGAGGCATCGCAAGGGTCTGTATCCCTACAAAGTAGATATACCTACAACATGTTCGAAACTCTTTGCTTCCTCGTTCCTGAGATGCACCGCAAAGGTCTGCAATACCCGTCGACCTCCGTCTTCCTCACCACCTTACAATGTTTAAATGCAACAGACATTTTTTTTTGTTATAATATCTATCGACAACCAGGATCTGTACAATTATTCTGGGATCACTTTTCAGATTCAAAAAAATTGTAATTAACAAGGCACATACACGAAATAAAATCGTAACATACTCGTAGAAAAAACGTTATCGTGAATACATATTATTATATGTATAAAATAGCCGTGCCCATGGCTCCGATCGCGTTAATGTAGTTTTTTTGGGAGAATCATACTGTACACATAAAAAAAAAACTTCAGGTGATATAAAAATATTTCACACTGCATGTGATAATCAAATTTGCTACATCTATCGACAACGTCCATACCACGTTGAACACACCGGTTCTCGTCCGATCACCGAAGTTAAGCAACGTCGGGCGCGGTCAGTACTTGGATGGGTGACCGCCTGGGAATACCGCGTGACGTTGGCCTTTTGTGTTAAGACTTATTTTTTTATAAATTCATGTTTATATATTTAATAAATCCAACTAATATCCATTTTTTTCTATATTAAAAATAACTCTGTCATTATTTAACTAGCTCTATCCAAAACTCATGCCATGACGATTAATAATTGTTAAAGGCTATATTTTATGAAACATTAGAATAATATGAAATATTCTTATCCTCTCATTAAGCCTATTGAAATGTCCCATAAATTTCAAAAATTTGAATAAAGTATTTTTCTATTGATCGCATATTGTAAGTCATCTGTTGCCAACGTCCATACCACGTTGAACACACCGGTTCTCGTCCGAGCACCGAAGTTAAGCAACGCCGGGCGCGGTCAGTACTTGGATGGTTAACCGTCTGGGAATACCACGTGACGTTGGCTTCTCTATTTTTTTTATCTATATTTATTTTCAATTTTATTGTATTTTTAGTTTGGATCCCATAGAAGACCAAGAAGAGAACAACCAAGGTGATGTGGATATAACCAAATTAAAAGAAAATTATTACGTGGACATTTTGGCTAACAGCCCTGCTTTGGAATCGCATACAGCTAATAGTAAGTATACACACCTTCAATAATATTGTACAATACTGATAATTGATCAATGCGATAAAAAAATTAAGATGATGCAATTTTTTTTCTTATATGCTATGAAGGCCCATAATAATAACAATTATGACTGTATGTCTTATTCGTTTCAGGTCCTGATCAAATGGATTTATATAATGATTTGACGTAAGTATAATGTTTCTAAAATATTCAGAGAAAAAAACAGTTGGGCAAAATGTTAACTTGTTAAAAACCAGTTTTATAATTATTTCTTTCGGATTTTTTTCTAAACTTTATTTTTTACTACAACTGATATTTTCTTATTTACTAAATATCCAAATAGCTACTATTTAATTCCTACAATTTACAAAATAATTAAATCTCTTACAGGAATTTCTCCAAGAACCCATCAAACGACAAACTAGGTGAATTAATATCGCAAAGGGATCAATTGATACGACAGGATAATCCCGATGAAGACACAATCAAACAACTCAACCACGAAATAAGAAATATGCTTATTAATTGTGGAACTTGATAAAATAATAATGTAGTAATTTTATTAAATTATTAGGAACGGCTGGAAATAATAAAGTTTCTTTATGAAATAATAAAAATTTTGTACATATTTTATTTTGCCTTTCATTATAAAATATTAGAAGTTTTTTTTCCATGCCAAAATTAATGTAGGTAATTGATCCATTCCTGACCCTAGCAACACTAACGAACCACACACATGGTGACCCTGTCAAGTCCAGTTAGGCCAAAACGTAGAAAGAGAAGATGAAAGAACATTAGCTAAAGACTGCGTGCCAATATTTTAAGTATGTGTGATGTCAAATTACTTATATAGTTGATAAATGCACCTATATAATTGACATTTAAGAAATTAAAAAAATAGTTGTCAAACCTAAATTTCTTTTATTCGTATTAGTGCTCCGAGCAAGAGACTAAGATAACAATTTCTCCTTTAAAATAACGTTACAAAAGCGGCAACATGGTATGGCTCCGTCCATGAGATTCTAGTCTAAGGGCCAACAGCAATAGACAATCAGAAAAAAAAACGTGTGCTACAGGCCCTTATATTTTTAGGAACCTCTTTACTCCACTCTCGAAAAACCTTTTACACATAGGTGAGCACTGTTAATCCAAGATTCAGATTGCTTTGTTCCTGCGTAAAAATATTTTTCTAAGTTGGGTGGTTTAAAAAACAGTTTAAAAATCAAACTTTAAAGTATATAATAGTCTTTAAATTTGAATAATTATTAATATTTTTTTTTATTTATTTATTTTATTAGGTTTACCAACAATTGTATATACTAAAAACAACACATAATACACTTTAAAAAAACACTCTCAATAGCATAACAATTAATTAAAGGTAAACACCACTTGTAATTAAACATAAAAAGTCGAGAAAAAGTAGCTACAGCAAATTCATCTAACACTAAATATAATAATACTGAAATCTAATTACACCAGGAGAATTAAACATGACCGAAAAAATACAAAATTCAAAACAAGAAAAATAAAAAACAAACAATAAAAAAGATTTAACAAAAACATGTATATGTTGCAAAGAGCCTTTCAAAAGTTATTATTTATCTACTCAAAGCAAGCTAAGGCATTACTTGTTAATTTTAATTTTGTGAGGGAATCAAAATGTAGATCGATTTGATCACTATATGTATTAATCACTTTACACAATCTCGAATAAGGAGAGTTTGCCCCTAACACAGTCCTTCTCAGAGGTGGACAGAGTGGTGTGATTGAGCTGCGAGGTAATCTAAGGGGTACACGCAACTTAAACAGGCCCAGAAGCCGGGGGCAGTCAATTTTGTGGCAAAAAACTTTACCCGCAAAAACTATATCCTGTATGTACCTACGATTGGCTAAAGACTTCATGTTAAAATGTTTAAGGCGACTTTTGTAAGACCGTATTTTTTTTGCTAAGCCGTTATGAAACGCAAGGTGCCATAAAAAACGCTTTTGAATACGCTCAAGTCGCAGTGAGTGTGTAGCATAGTGTGGCCTCCAGACCACACTACAATATTCCAAGACACTACGAATCAAACTGTTATAAAGTAATATTTTAGCTTTGTTGTCGCGAAAGACTTTACAATTTCTTAACACAAACCCTAACAAACACGAACTTTTCTTTACTATATTATCGATATGAGGTATAAAAGTTAATTTTTTATCGTACATCACACCGAGGTCACGAATTTGATCTACCTCATTTATTTTATCATTGTTAATGTAATAATCAAAAGCATTCAATTTTTTTTTCCGAGAGAATTTTATATGATAGCACTTTTTAGAATTTAGGTGCATTCCATTATTTGTGCACCAACGAATGAGCCTGTTGATGTCACTTTGTAAGCGTATAGAGTCTTCCTTTGATTTAATTACACTGACAAACTTTAAATCATCAGCAAACATAAAAACTTCTGAGAAAAGAAAACAGCTTGGAACATCATTAATAAAGTAATTAAATAGCACAGGCCCCAAATGGGAGCCTTGAGGAACACCGGAAGAAATTTTTTGTAGAGTAGATTCAGAACCATTCACTACCACAAAGAACTGTCTGTCTTGTAGATATGAACTCAACCAATTAAGAAAAGAACCAGAGATGCCGTAAGCACTTAGTTTGAAAATTAAGATATTATGAGAGACTTTATCAAAAGCTTTGCTGAAGTCGGTGTATATTACATCAGCTTGGTTGCCTGAATCTATAGCATCCATTAAAAGCTCTGTAAATGGAACCAGATTTGAATTAGTGGATCGAAATTTTACAAATCCGTGCTGGTGATCGCTTAAATATAAGTTGAGATGCTTACTGACATATGGACAAATTAAAGCCTCAAAAATTTTAGCAAATGTCGATAAAATTGAAATGGGTCTGTAGTTAAATATAGATGCATTGTCATCCGATTTAAAAACAGGCACCACCTTACCAACTTTCCATTTTGAAGGGAATACCCCAGATGCTAAAGACTTATTGTAAATTATTGAAAGTGGACGAACCAATTCAGAGGAGCATGCCGAGATAAATATCGGTGGAATTCCATCCGGACCGGCGCCTTTATTAACATCTATACTTTTTAATTTATTACGTATAGTATCTTCGTCTAAGGCAGGCTGATTAAGGCATAGACTATAACTATTTATTAATTTTAAATACTCCGAGTCAAGTTTATAATCAGTAACACTTTCAGAACAATAAATGGAAGAAAAGTAATTTGAAAAAAGTTCACAAATTTCTGTAACATCTGAAGTGATTGTTGTTCCATCTGTCAGAGATATAGGATAATTACTAGAGCCTCCTCGTTTGCTCTTGACATGGGTCCAAAATAGCTTTGGATTTTTTCTTAGTTTATCTTCTAAGGATTTTATGTAATTATTATAGCATACAGTAGCTAATTTATCGCATTGTTTACTAGTATATTTTAAATCTATTGCATCTAATGGGATAATATTGCAAGAAAACAATAGAAGAACTTATTTGATAATTATATTACCTTTATATTAATAAATTGCCATTCACACATGCAAGATAAAAGCGCCAAAAGCAAACAAGGAGAAATGCTTATTAAATATTTAGGACCATGTAAAAAGATGAGTTTTTGCTTATTGCCATTTCATTCATTACTCTATGATTAGTCCAAACATTTTTTTGACATTGCATATTTTAAAATAATTTAATAAATAATAGTAATATCACTATATCCTATTGAGGCGAGTCTTTGAACTTGTTATTTTCCACATACAGCTGAACACTTACTAAACTTGTCCTCCATATTAACCTATCGAGGATTCAGATTGACCAGCCGGCTGGCCGTCAGTTTGCGATTTTGACAGAAATAGTCTCATTACCCCGCCTAACTTTAAATATTATTTTTCGGTGTATAAGTGACTCAATTTTTCGAAATTTTATTGTTTATAATAAAATATATTAAATTTTACGCTACACAGAAAGCTTAAAAAAGTAATATCGTCTTTTACCGCGATAAAAACGAGTTGGCAAATGTCACTTAGTTTTATGAAAAAGAAAGTTGTAATCTCCGTTTTTGGAAGCATTTTTATTAACGGTAAGTGCATTTTCGTCCAAAGACTAGTGTTATTTATGTTGGTCTAGAAACGATAAAGCTATTTCTATAACTGGACTTTTATCTTTTATCGTATTTATCAAAATTTTCAAGCTCGAATATGGATAGCACTTATACGCTATTTTCAAGTATTTCTTCTACAAATTCAATTATATGCGTTTCAAATACTCTACATAGACGCAATTACAGTATTTACATAAACAAATAACTATGCTTGTCCCCGAAAAAAGAAAAGAAATCATTCAACAAAAAATACGGAAAACTTCAGTATTTTGTTGTACATATTTACCAACAATTGGCTTGCTGTCATTCAAATTTCAATATAGAATTATATGCTTTATTTTTATAGTGTTTTGTCTCATAATAGTATATCATTATATATTGACAGCTGGAAACATTTTGTTTAGTTGTTCACAGAATAAATTCTACAGGGCGGGTGGAAATTTTATCGATATCGATATAATATATTATTTCATTATTTTATAGACCATTATTTGTTTTGTAATTTATCTAATCATCATCCATGATCATGATTCATTATCAAATATATATATATTTATATATAATAATAATGGATTATAATTCTTTTTCTTTTTGTCTTTTTTTATAAATATATTTCCTAAGAATACAAATGTCGGTCGCATTGTTTGTATGGCGAAGATTACGAGGGAGAACTACTGTTCTCCCGCTGGTATACCGTATACCGTATCTGTGATTACGACATGGACGAAGAGGAGGCCACATATTTATATACCTATAACATTGACTAGATATGTATAAGGTACTCATAAATGAAATTTTTTACTCGAGAGGATTCGAAGCATTCACCGCAACCTATGAACATAATAAACTTAAAGTAGAATTTATGCGTTGCAAACCTAAGGGAGAGTAGGAAATGAGAAGGAAAAAATGTGGGACTGGTGGGAGATTGAGCCTACGGCGCTCTCACTCATCGCACGAAACAAAACAGTTCTCTTATTACCTAACGACTGATTTTCTGTGAGAGGGTCGTACTCCCTCTGTCGAGCCGGCCCAATTTATGATGGGACAAGCATAGCTCTCCTACTATTAAAAGCCATTAATGATTAGCTATTATTTTAAAATTTTAGCATGGTTTTATTTTTAGTATAGCATTTTATATACTATTTGCAGAACAAAATGCCCGACGGTCTACTTGTCTTCCTTACGAATTACAAATTTAAGCTTATCTTTTTTGGTTTTGGAGAACCCATCTACCCTACGCTTGTAACGACTAGCTGCGCCATTCGATTCGGAAATAACTGTGGCAGCGCTATGGTACGGATGAAGAAAAGGTCGCATTCACCACTTTAGCCATGATATAGTAAGTTTGAAAAAAGTAACTCGTGTAATAAGGACGTGCTAATTACATTAATTTATTTATTTCAAGAAGGACTTTTGACGAATAACGCCTAATCATACTTGAATTGCTCAAAATGAGTACACAAACTATTATATTTTCTTACCGACCTTATTCAAAACGGTTTTTTTCTATAACTTTTTGTTATATGTTATATATTTCTTTTGTTTTTTTATATTAATTCTTTCTTTCTATTTAAGACTTCTGTATTTCGACTTCGGGCTGTGAATATCCGTTGAAAACGAGACCCTGCTGGAAAACACATTGAATTGTGATTAGATGACGCCGTTGAAAATCGTTAGGGGTGGCCGGCTGTAGACCTTAAGTTTAAGTGATTTTCGATTTTCTTTCTTCTTCTTCTTCTTTCAGTAAGGAAGATTTTTTTAAACCCGAGCCAGTTTAGCTGCCGGCTTTTTATAACTGTTCTATCTAGGATGATAGCATCATACAGACAATAATTGTAAATCTCTCTATAATTGTAAATCTATCTATCAGAATTTATTCAGCCACCTCCAATTGCAACAACTAATGCTGGTATTGACTAGATGCTTGAGTCGCAATTGCCAAAGCGATAGCAATGCACTAAGAAAATGAAAAAAAAATCAAACAGTTTTTAAATCATGACTAGTATACGATTACTTAATAAATTGTACGAAATTTATATTTTTGTTATATGTATAGATTCTGAGAATTATAATTATAATAGTAAATAAAAAAGGATTTTTATACCAATGTTTTTCATTTATACACGTTTACTAGGATTAAATTATTTTCGAATAATATTGTGGAATACACTTTTGAAAGATAATGTCGTTTGCGTCCGTGGGCTATTCTAGATACCCACACGTGTCTCTTGGGTAGCGTTAAATGAACAGCACCTTCAAGTGGAAGGTTTCGGCCGTGGTTTTTAATTACTCTCTTGGCAAAGCCATGCCGCTAAGTGATTTTTGTCGCCTTTCGTCATGATGCCTTGAGTAGCCATCCTGGTAGTAGAGTCTGGGCAGTTGCATGGTGTTGCGACCGGTATCGGTACTACTTGGTGTCTGTACTATGTGACTATTCGCGGAGGCTAGCAGGATCCTAAACACGGTATTCCGCTGGCTGACCGCATCTAGTTGGCGAGGTTAATTAGCTACGACCGCTATCTGGTGAAATCTGTGTCTGTTTACTTGCCACCTGAACTCGAGCAAATGTTGATTCAAGTCAGCCTAGTCGGAAGAGATGCGGCATTTCTTTGTGTCTCTTACCCTTGGCAGCGCATATGATTCTCTTCAAAGACCCGGCGTGCTGCGCAGATGGTGTTTCTGAAGGATATTAAAGGCTATGGAATTTGTCGTTATATATTGTGATGGCTTACTCTATGCGAAAGCGTCCCCTTGGTTCAACTCTCGAGCGTGATAGTGCCGAAGCACGTAAGCACTTAGCCTACCAGAAGTGTGTGGATGCTCGAGCCTGCAATGCGTCGAATGTCTTGATACTGAAAATACTCTTTAATAGTTTTGCCAAGTCTGACAAATGTGCCCTCCGTAGGCCCGCTTCAACCATATCGGCCGCATTGGAGCTAGACAACCGTCTTACCCATCTTACTCGTCCCTTTTCTTTTGGTCTCCTCTACCGCTATTGCAAAAGTCAGATGGTTCATTAGCTCACACCGCCAAAAGAAAGAAAGCAGAACTATTTGCATTTCTAGTTGCGAAGAATTACCAATTAGATGCCGCTGGTAACTGCCTACCTTTTGCTACCTCGTTGTGACTCTGCAATGTAAGAGATACATATTCAGAAAAAGAGATATTCCAAATACTCAGCACTCTAGATCTGAATAAGGCTATGTAACCTCGAGATATTAGTTATTAAATCTCCTTTGCCAAGGAATTTCACTAGCGTACAGTGCCCTTCAAACCGGAACAGAGTAATGCCTAAGCACTACTATTTGGCGGCAGAATATTTGATACTGTGGTGGAACCTACCTAGCCGATTTCTTGCAAGAAAAGACCTACCACCAGTGTGACTGATTGCACTGGTGGAATAATCTCTGCTGTGACAGAAGTTATCCCAACAGCGGGCGATGAGGTCGTCACATCCTGAGTGAGCGGTCGATCAGAGTAGTCATAGATAGCTGCTCTTCTGACCTTTTGGCTATTAATGCTGGAGTTTTTAGGGGTCAATTCTTTCTGTTATTCTTTTCTTACTACACATTAACAATTTGCTCGTGCCAGGCATAGTCGGATACGCTGATTACAGCACAGTAACGGTGAGATACCTTTCTAGTGCAAGAGACGACGGGGACACAGTACGATCCTTAACAGAGGTGGAGCAGACGAATGTGACCTTAAGCCGAGTCTCCCAGGGGGTGACGATAATCTGGTCGCTTTTAACATCTCCAAAATGCAGGTTTGTCTGTTCTCCGCAAAAAGGAGTCCTTTCGAGCTGAATCCTACCGTGGTGTGTCTATAGAATTCACCGGCCGCATTAAACTTCCTGGCATGAAATTGAGTGCTTACCTCAATTTTGGCGTCAGCCGAGTCCAAGGCTCACATCGGCGGCCAAAACCTGGGCATTCTCAACAAGGTGACGCGGTACTTCACGCCTAGACAGCTTCTGACACTATATAAAGCTCAAATCCGGCCCTGCATGGAGTACTGTACCCACCTGTGGGATGGTTCAGCTAAATACCAGCCTGCTGCACCGTCGTAAAGTAGTAGTAGTAGGCTTCTCATGAGTTAGCTCACTCCAACGTAGACCTTCTCCCTCGATGGAGGTCAAGAGCTTACCCATATATGTTTAAAAAAAAGCTAATGGGCCTGACTGGCATTGCCTTGTGGTCATGTGCGCCTGAATTGTCTTCTTTTCTAACTCGCCTCTATCGACAGGTCATGATCCGAAATAATCTGGCGAAGCAGCAAAAGCAAATCCTCTCCCATATGCCGGACAAAGATGAAACCAAGTATCTAGTTGACAATAGACTACCATTTGAAGCTCATATTCGCATAAAAAGCAGCATTCGTTCTGAGAAAAATGTATGCTATGTTGGGCAGATAGAATAAATCTTAAAACCGTCTTTACAAATGACGTCGAAGTCTCTTCTTTCGCACACCTGCGACTCACTTACGTCGTCGGGTGAGTCCATCGATTAAAATGTGTTCGGAGCCTTGCCTTCATATCCCTTTTTATCTGATTGTATATTGCTGTTGGCCTTACTGGCCTTGACAGCGTCACCGGGTGGGGGCTTAAAGTTGATTTCGTCCATAGGTTGCCTCCTGTGAGATTGAACTAAATCAATGGACGTCGTCGGAAATGGAGGCGCAAACTAATCGATGGACTCACTCGCAGGTGTGCGAAACAAGAAAGAAACTCTGACTTCATCTGCGAAGACGATGGACCACGTCCTCGCCAGCGAAGGCGGTGTTGTGCGCGTGTCTGTATCTAGTTGGTTTGTCAACTCTGTTTTAATAAATACTATCCTGTCTAGGCAGCGGATCGGGATGGGAGATAGTTTGATTGAAATAGGTTTGCGATAAACGCTTCGAATCGAATCGATTTTAAAACCTTTATGGAGACTTGCACCTTACATGGGCAGCGCGAGGACATTCGTAAGAAATGTTTTTCGGGCATGTGCATGCGAAAAACCAGGGTGTACGCAGACTTTGTACCATGTGACCTTATTTATTTATATTTATAAGGGACAATTTACTCCTTCTGCCCAACATCGCAAACAGTCTGCCCAGAACGAAAGCTGCTTTAATGCGTACCATGTGGATATGATGTTCAAGCGATAGTCAGTTGTCATTTTATCTTTCTGCTGGATGGAACGGCAAATAAAATGATGACTCCAGGTGGACCGGATCGCCAGTAAGTTCTAATGCGAGGTTTGTTGAATAGGCTTCCTACGCTTTTCTCTGGATTGAATTCAATCTTCCAAGATTTTTAACCATTTGCCTTGGGCATCGGCTGCGGATTGGAGACACTTGGTTAAAGCGGAAGCAGATACAGACGTCCGCGAAGAGTGATAGATAGATATTGTAGGTCTGTCTAGGTATGTCGTTTATATATAATGAATATAGAAATGGAGCTAAAACGGAACCTTGTGGGACTCCATCCCTTATAAGACGAGGGCAAGACAGAATGCCTTCTACTCGATAACGAAAAGTTCGATTTGATAAGTAGTCTCGTATGATGAGTCTATCTGGCAATCCTAGGCGATAAAGCTCAAAAGTTAAGCCAGGGTGCCAGAATTTATTGAAAGCCTTAATGGCGTCAAAGAAGAGAGTCCCTGTCGTATTTGTTCGCGCACGGGTGACGCTCTTTAAAATGTGCTCCGTTATGCGGTGGACCTGGTTATCGCAGAAATGATTTTTACAAAAACGAAACTGTTCATCTATTACCACTAAAATCATCATGTTTTTGATTCTTGCTAGCATGATATTTGTAGACTTTCCCTAGAGAGAGTATGCTGATCAAACGATAACTCGCGGGTTGATTTCTTGGTTTACTGGGTTTGTGAATATACTACCGAAACTATGGCCTATTTTCACTGATCAGGAAATGAGCATTCTGATAGTAGAGCATTGAAAATAAGAATTAAGAGATTCAAAATTTGAATCAGGAGCCTTTTCAAAATCTTATTGGTGATGGGATCAGGACCTGGAATTTTTTTATCGTGAAGGAATTATCGATTCGACCTCCTCTACAGTGGTGAGGATTAATGGTTCGTCCGCAGGAGCTATGGAGACTTATCTTATATGCTTTCAACTTCGTGTTCACCTTAAATAGGCGCTCGGGTTCTATTGGCCTATTGTCAGCTAAGCACTTGGCCTTGCCGACTCTGTCGTTTCGGATAAGTCTACTTATGGATCGCGAAAGCTTCGTGGTTCTAAAGAAAATCGCGAACTAGCCCGATTTGATCAATAAGACCTTTCCATTACACGTGACTAAGCTCAGAGAGAGGGGTTTTATTCTAGCGGCTTGAGCCATTGAACCTAATAATTTTGTCTACGAATGCAGTTACGTTACCTATTTGCGAATCTCTGATTTCAGTGGTGAAAGCGATTATTTCAGCCATATCGATTTGAGCTATGATTTTGCAGACAAGCTGTAAGTCAGTGGTAGATGAGCCTTGTGTGATGGAGGGATAAAATTGTTAGGGCGCAGAGTTGGGAGTACCGACAGTAGTCGTCTTAGTTTTTCCGTCCGTTGCATCGAGCTTATTCCAAACTGGAATGTCTTTCTCGGCTGGGTCTTGTACTTGATCACCCCGCCGGTGACACTGGCAAGGCCAGTAGGGCCAACAGCAACACAATCGGAAAAAGTTACTTTAAATTACATTTTATATTTTAAAGCAAGATTGCAGTTAAATTTACCCTAAATTTGATATGTAAAATAATAGATATAGTTTATAAACTGTTTGCAATTTGCATAAGCATTTAGTCGTCATCGTTAAAAAATTTTGTTTCACCAGGCAAAGACTAAGGATTTCGGGATTTCGGACAGACTTGGAGGAGAACGTGCATTTTAGAATCTTAGCACCGCTATAGTTCGCTGGATGGTCTAACAAAGAATAAGAAGATTGTAAAACTGACATCGGTGGCAATGTCAATGAGTAGTTAACTTTTGTTTGTAATATAAATCTAAAATAGAATAAAATAAATATTTTATATGTAATACAACAGGCATGTTTATGAGCATAATAAATAATTCTAATTATAATAATTCCAAACAAAAAATAATGTTATTTTGAGAAAATAAGAATTGACATGCGAAGAAAAATAAAGAAAACCAAATTTTATATAAACAATTTTATTTATAAATACAGAAGAAAATCCTGTACGAAAATAAATTGTTTATCGACAATAGTGTCCGGCACTACATGTCAATATAACGTAACCTAAATTTTCGTAAAAGATGCAATGTTTTGATAACATTTTTTTGCTTTATTTATATGAAAACTACCATAAACGTTTATTTGAAACTGATAACTATTTATTCATAATCAATATTCACTACAATTCAACAAAAATATTATTAGATTTCACATAAAAAAATAATATAAATCAGGACCTTGTAATTTGACCTACTCGTACTTTATTTACCATTTTTCCATATTTTATTCATTCAACATCAAAGTTTTATCTAAAAGATCTAAAGATAGATAGTTTACCAAGTTTTTCATAGTTTTTTTGTAGTCAATTATTCATCTAAATATAATTTCAACAACTGTAAACTTGTGACACGTACACGACAATTCTGATGTAGGGAATCAAGTTTCAAAGTAGTTTTTGTAAATATTTTATCAACTGAGTCTACTATAACGCACTATTTTTTCGAAGCACAGTTCTTTCTGCATTCATTGCATAGGTATTCATAATACTTATGAATATGATAATCATTTTATTTCAATATAAATACGTCACAACAATTCTAAATGTTTCAACGCCATGAAATAATCTTACTGTAATGATGACTTTTCTGTATGGTATATTTCCAATAGAGAAACTTTTCATAAATCTTAAACTTTTCACAGAAGATGGATAAGTCGTCTGGATTTTTTTATTTATGCGTTTATCTGAAATGCGAATCCAAACCGAATAATCTCGCGCGTTTAAGCAAAAGTGACAATGACATTTGTCATGTATCAAAGGGTTAAGACATCCTTACCGACCAAATTTAACTATTTATTGCTACTCTGTGGGTTACATTATGAAATAAGAAGTGTCACTCAATTTCAATTTTCACTAAAGTGACTTTATGCAGATGTTCAGTGACGTATATATTTATTTTATCCATTCAGAATTCTTCGATTAGAATTGAAAAAATACTACTTCGTGTGCTATAAAACTTGACTTCAGATGCGTGAAATGAATACTCAAATTTTTTCTAACGTTTAAATAAAAATTCAAATTGAATTTTTAATTTTACATGTTTATTTGTTACACAAACAATGGCTAAAACTAAGGTTACTGGAGCGACTAGCAGACTTAAACAGGATTATCTCAGACTGAAAAATGATCCCGTACCATATGTGACTGCAGAACCCGTGCCATCAAATATTTTAGAATGGCATTACGTTGTAAAAGGGCCCGAAAAGAGCCCTTACGAAGGTGGATACTATCACGGGAAAATAATCTTTCCCAGGGAATTTCCGTTTAAACCGCCGTCTATTTACATGATTACACCAAATGGTAGATTCAAGACGAATACGAAATTGTGTCTGAGCATTACAGATTTTCACCCAGATACATGGAATCCAGCATGGTCTATTTCTACTATTCTTACTGGTTTGCTCAGCTTTATGTTAGAAAAAACCCCCACACTGGGCTCCATCGTGACAACAGACTATCAGAAACGTTGTCTAGCTGCAGAGTCGCTTGAAATTAATCTTAAAAACAAAATATTCTGTGAATTGTTTCCTGAATATGTCGAAGAGATTGAGAAGTTATTGCAGGAGAGACAGGAGGCAATTCTACACTCTGAGAATACAATAAACGGCAGTGATAGTGATGTGATTACCGAACAACAATCCAACATGTATTATATTTTGACAAATCTTTTCGTTCTTATTGGTTTTGTTTTTCTTGCTTACATGGTCAAATATGTTTTAGTTTCAATATCTAATGACTAAGCAATAAATTATTTCCTATGTTATATGTAAATATTGTAATTATTTATACATGTACATAATATAAAACAATCTTTAGAAAGAAAGTACTCATATACTTATTGATGACAACAAGTTTCAAAGATATCAATTCTCTTGCTTGCATAAATTGCCAATTAATTTATATATCTAAGCTAACTGTTTGTGGCAAGAAATTAGAAAGTACCTTTTACATGTTGCATGTAAACAACTAACAAGCCTATTTAAAATATACTTTTAAGATTTCATTTTTTAATTCTTTTGAGATTATATGAATTAAGAGCCCTCTTCAATTTTTGCAAAAAAAAAAGTAAAAAGATTTTTTAATATTCTTTTCCTGCTAAGTCAACAAGAATCTAAAGATTAGTTAGTACTGTTAGTTTGTATAGAGATGTTAGTTTCAATTTTAAAACAATCAATAATTCTACTTATTACCTCCTATCTATGGAAGTATAAAACATTCAGAAGGAATAATGTGTGATCTCGAATTACTGGCAAATTTTACTTTTTTCATATTGATAAAATAGACTGAGATCTTTTTGCCAGACTGACAAAGAAGGGAAGTGTATACAGTGTATGCATTTCAAATTATTTCAAAAAAAAAACCTCAAATAGATGAATTTGAAATAAAAATATGGAATGCTAAGTTTATAGTTTTGTCATTATGATAAAAATTCATTTTCTCTCATCTTAAATGTTTATAAATATTAAGACTATTTATTATATATAGTATTGCTTGCACAATACAAACAATTAACCTTTATAATTTTATGATTAAGCATGATAGATTTTTATTCTTGCTTCTGTATAGAATAAGAACAACAATCCAGTTTCACCTTCATTTTTCTTCAAATTTCCGATGGGTCTTGGGATTAGGCATCATGTTCATATTGCTACTATTCTTGTTCATATTACTACTACACTTATCTTTTTACTGCAAAAAACTGCAATGATACTATTTTCACAAATTGAATTTGCAACATCACTCCACTCTTCCTTAATATGAATAAATGTGTATAGTGTTTTATTTTCTATTTATTATGATTTTCATAAAAATCTGTGATAATGTAACAGTCTTTGAAAATTCCATTGTGTTAACCTTATTTGTATGTGTGAATTTTGGACTTAGTGTTATTCTTAATTTAAGTTTATAACAGGATCGATACATTCACTTTAATATGACCACATTTGGAGTCGTTATCTAAATTAAATTGTAATGGTCATACTATTAATGTGAAAAAAAAAAAAATTTTTGACAATACTAAATATATCTATAATTAGTATTATTATTATTATATGCATTTCTAACATAAATGCTTAAAATTATATATTTTTTGTTTTGCAAGTTTCTTTTACCACAAAAGCTTTGTATAGTATAAGCAAATATTTTCTAGGAAGTAAACTGCACCTACGAAAATCGAATATTCTGTAATTTCCTAGTAATGAAAATGAATAAATAGTTTTTTAAATATATGGCTGTTGTTTCTATGTTAATTCCCTTCAAATATTTTTATAATGTTACTTATATTATGCTGTTTGCAGTATTATAAAAAATTATAGGTTTAAAGAAAAGAAAAAAGGTATAAAATAATATTTTATTTTATAATTTTAATACAGTGTGTTTTACCAGGGAGTTTGTTCTATGAGTAAATAATTTAAATTTACACATTTATTTCGTCACGATATTTATGTACAAATTTTCAATAACATGGATTATTAATCAATTCTACGCAGTGGTTTTTGACAAATATCTGATTTAATATTTAATGACAGTACAATTTCATACTAAAAAGCTAGACTTTAATTATTGCTAAGAAGAAAAACACAACTATTTATAGTGATATATTATTACAATTTAAGCAATTACAACATTAATGTACAAAGATAATGATGTTATCGTAATTTATAAAAGAGTAAGGCCGTAAATAAGTTAGATGTACATATATAGTGAAGATATGATAATTATAATGTATAAACTTAATAGGAAACATTTCCTAAAACATCTATCATTCATAACTAATGTATATATTGTATAATACCTAATAAAAGATTTATTGCTTATTATTATTACTATAATTAATAATCGTTTTTTTCTTTATTTGTTAATAATAAAAACTTGCAGGTCAACCCTTGCTTTCTTCTTCATCTTCATCCCAATCACTAACGAGACTCTTAATTTTATCATTTTTGATTAATTCAGATTTGTCCACTAATACACTCTCTCTTTCCTCATTAAGGTTTTCATTATGTGGTATTGATTCATCATTATCATTTCCTTTGCTTTCACTGGTGGCAGGTACATCTTCTTGTGAATCATTATCATCCCAATCATTTAGTAGTGATGATATTTTTTCTTGAGATGTTTGTACACTATTAATTACTTCTCTGCTTTCCTGTGGCTGATTATCTTGTGATGAATGAATGCCATCATCCTTTGGGTATGGAGGTAGTTCAGCTGGCACATGTTTTCTCATTTCCTGTTGAATATTTTCAATAGATTCCTCTACCTCTGATGTTTCTTCTGCATCATCAATATTAATTTCAGAATCAACTTTATTCGTTTTAAATTCTTGAGGTACCGTTTCACTTTCATCTTCAGACCATTCGGATGTCAGATTTTCAATTTGTGCAATAGCCACTTTAGATACTGGGTCGACTTCGGAATTTTCAATATTTTTAGGAAGTTCTGGTCCTACTTCTATTGGATTTTGATTTACACCTATACCTTCAGCAGTATTATTCATAGTTTCAACTTCCTCAAGTTCATTTATTGGTTGTTCCAATACCTCAGAAGCAACATCTGCAGACTGTTCAGGTTGTTTAATATGTTCATCTTGTGACTGATGTGTAATGGTTTGTACATCAGTAATAATATTATCAGAAGAATCAACGCATGTATTACCCACAATTAAGCTTTTAATGACTGATTGATTATCAACAATTGGTAAAGGATTTGTTGAGTTAACTGGTTGTTGCAAAATTTCTTCAACAAATACTGGATTTTGATTTGTTGGAATCTCTTCAACAATTTCAGGTAAAGTGTTTAGGGTAGTAGTTTCTATAGACTCTTCTGTACTCATGGATGGTGTTGGAGTTAATGTATTCATAATAATAGGTTGGTCAAGGGTGGTTACAGACAAAGGCTGCAAGTGATGCTCTTCCATGGTTTGTTGATGACTGGTGATGACAGTAGGCTGTTCAATAACAGTAGAACTCTGCTCACAAATTGGTGCATTATTTATTACTTCTGTAATATTCGTTATGATATTAGATTCATGGTAGTTGCCATCAGTAGTTTGAATTTGTGATTCAACTATTTGATCCATATGAATTACTGGTACAGCTTCTTGCGTTAGCAGTGGCACTTCTTGAAATTCATTAACATTACAATTAGATTCTGATTCAGGTGCAATAGTAACAGATTCGGCTACAGTCATTGTATGCAACTCTGAAGTGGAAGTCATAGGTAATTTATTAACATGTGTCTGAATATTTGTTTGCCATGAATTGTCAACAGTATGACTGACAATAGGACTGCAAGTTGTTACTGTTTCATAGTTTTGTGTTATCATGGGAGATGATGACACAAATTGAGCTTCAACTTCCTGTGTTGTTATAATTTGATATTGCTTATTTTGGTCTTCTACTGGATGACTGTATACAACAACTATATTTGGATTATTAGCAACTGCTTCAGAAACATTAATAGAATAATTGTCCTGGATTATCATCATGTCATTAGATTGGGTGTTATCTAAGTCAATTGTGGCAGTTTCCAGTGATGAGCTCTCTTGAGCCAAAACTGCTAAAGGTTTATTAGTGTCGCCATCATCAAATATAACCGACTGATTAGAAACAAGAGCTTTGTATTCTTCTTCATTTGAAACAACAATTTGAATGGGCTGGTTGGCATTAGTAGATTTTTTTACAAACACTTTTGTATCAGGGTTTGAGTTATGGATATTATGAAACTCTAAAGATGTTGTAGGCATAATTGTTTGCACAGATTCATCTTTGTTAGTTGTCAAAGTATTAGTCATCAGATATTCTCCTAAAAACTTTTCCTTTTTAGGAATAAGTTGGTAATCTTGAATTATGTACTCAGTGTTATCTATTAACACTATTTCTTCATTGTTGGTATTACTAGGAGGGGATACGCACATTTCTTGCAAGTATTCATTTCTTTTAATTGTAGTGTTTAAATTAGTTTTTGCCTTTTGTGGTTTAGAAATTGTAGGTGAATTTTGTCGTTGCATGGTGAATCCGGGATTCAATATTTTGTGTTTAGCCACAGGCATTATTACGCGCGGTTTTTTAGATACAACATGTATATTACCATCTGGTCTTCTCTCAATTTGATACTGTACATTATTATCGTCAAATGAATTGTCAAAGTGAATTGGAACTTCTACTTTGATAAAATTAGAAGTTTCAGCAGTATTATGTTTCGGTTTTGGTTTTTCTTCTTCTTCTTGAATATCTTCATCTGAGTCGTCTATAAGACCATCATTTCTAGCTGCTTCTTTGTGATTAGTTTTCAAATGTGCATATAGATTTGCTTCACGAAGGAAATTTCTGAGACAATAAACACATTGTTTTCTTTCAGCTCCATATTTATTGCCAGTTTTCTGTGTATGATCCACTAAATTTGATGTAGTAAATGCAGTGGTAAAAGTGGTATTTCTTCGGAAACTTCTCACTTCAGGATGAGTCATTTTATGTTTGACTAATAATGCTTCATTAAGAGCAATATACTTACAATAATTACACTTGGGGAAATTATAATGTGATGGTGGTGTTACTCCATGCTTTGTTAATTGATGATGAACTAAATAATTGCGTTTTTGAGACTTTAGCCCACAATATTCACATATGTTAGGGACTGCTTTCTCATTGTGAATTTCTACAAGATGTTTGCGGAAATTGTAATAAGAAGTAAAATGTAGAGCTTTACCTGGTGTACCACAAATGAGACAAATCCAGGGACCTTTGACATTCTCTGCCCCTAAAGCTATCAGTCTTGCTGCTTCTTTAGAGTCAATGACGTCAGTTTCATACGTGAAATCTGGTGGTGCCTCAGCTTTCACTTTACTTTCTTTTTCTTCATTTAATAACATTGGTGTGCGAGATTTCTTAGGCTTGCATTGAGAGTTAAGAATTTTTAATTTAATGTGCTTATTACTTTTAACTAAATGTGGATACTTTTTAAGAACCTCACTTATTATTTTAGCGTGATCTAAGCTTCCCGATTGCTTATTATTTTTTGTCTCTATGGTTATGTTTGAACAATCATTTTCTATAATTTGATCAAAGAGTTGATTTGCATCTTTGGAGTCATCTTTACTTTGCAATGTTTGTTGATACATGTCACTTTCATCTGCTACACTTTCACTTGCCTCATCTATAAAAAGACTATTATTGGAAGATATTTTCTTACATTCAACAATGTCAGCGTTCGATGAACTGTGACCATATCTAGAACTTGTTCCTTCTTCAAATAACTTAAATTTCTTAGGAGTGTATTGCTTTGTTGTTTCAGGATGAACCATTAAAGGCTTTGAAGTGTATGATATGTTAGTAAAGGAATTGTCGAAAATATTATCTTCATCTAGTTCAGCTGGCAACTCATATCTGGTAGGACGAGGATCCTTAGCAAAAGTTTTATTTTTTTCAGAAAAAACAGGAAACTTTGGACTGGAAGTTCCAGATTCTGGATTACCATTTTTACCTTGTGGTTCTGGTTTATTCAAAATATTTGCCTTCTTCGGTTTTGATACATCTGCATTTTCAAATGCATTTGAAAAGCTCCGCTTACTGGTAGTGCTGCTTGTAGGCGAAGGTGAAGTTTTCGAATGTTTTGCATATCTTTTACCATAATAATTGTTGGGAGCCTTTCTCGACTGCTGAGAAGATTGAGAGTGGTGCGAAGCTAGCAGTTTTGTTAGTACAGGCATATTCATAATAAGAGAGGTTTGATATAATTTTTCTAGTAAGTCCATTTTGAATTCCAGCTGTCCTGTGTACATGAAGTTAATGATAGGAACTACAACATCCGCTTGTAAATCATCCGGCATAACCAAACAATCTTCATACATTTCACATGTTCGCTCCAATAATTCGAAATATTCAGTACAAGCACTAAGGACGAGTCTATGTACCTTAAGTTGAGCATTGTCTTGGAACAGAAGAGTCAGGTCACAATAATCTGTTCGATTGAAGAAATGCTTTAACCTCTGGAGGAAGTAAATTCCCCAGTTATCCACTTTCACTTGCTTTACGTCTGACATTGTTGTTGTATAGTTTTTAACTCATTTCGGGTTTACGATATGTGCTGAAAGAAAAGATTCGCTGTTTTAAAATAGTTATAACTATCAAAAGCTGTTTTTAAGTACTAAGCCCTAAAATCGATAGCTAGGGTGCTAATCGTTTGTTACCGTGATTACAGAACAAAATTATAAAAAATATTTAGTATGTTTACTTTACATTACAATTGAATTTTGCGCCTTACATTTTTCGTATTTATTTCATTAACAACTTACCAATTACAGTACAAACACTATGATTTCAATATCTTGCCCACATCACAAAATTACTGCACAAAATTCACTTCAAGTTGACACTACAATCGCAAGATGGCGGTGTATAGGTTTTGCGTTTGTAAGTTGGACCGACGCTTGTAGATGTAGTCAATAGAACTTCATTTATGTAATGTTTTATTGAAATGTCTTTTCTTTATATGAAAAACGATATGGTCTTCAATATTTATTGAAATAATTGTGTATTATTATAAAACTAATATATGAAAACAACTATTCATAATAAATAAAAGCTTAAGATATTGAATTGACATGAAGTGCCGCCATCTGCTATACTTAAATTGAGAACTATCTGAACTATTGATTGCGCGTCGCTAATTTAGGACATGGAAGTAGAACGGTACAGTGACGTTTCAAAACGGTGCTTCGCCATTCTAATAATATATTATATCTATTATAAGGCAATAGATGGCACTGTGCCTTTATTTTAAATTTCTCAATATTGATTAATTAATTTAAACTATGTTTTATATTCATTATTGTAATGATATAAAAAGTCATCTTTCAAACAAAATTAATATTTAATATATTGAAATTAATAATTTATATGTAATGTTTTTAATATTTTATGTATTTTCAGAAAACTTTATTATAATATTTTTAGCAGTGGTTGCGATGCTTGCGGGATTATTTTAGAGTAGGTCATGTTCATTAGTGTCAAATATTATAATTTTGTAAGTGGAGGTATATAATTGATAAATTATCTGTAGATATCCATTATCCAGGATAATATGTACTAAAGTAAAATGTACTGAGACCATAGACAGAAAGATGAGCCCTGAGACCGAAAATAACTTACGACCATTATGCCGTGATAGATGGTAACGAAGCTGCCTTTAGCTACAACGGTCACTGGTTCAATTCCCGCTAAAAACTTTTTAAAAACTAGTGAAATTGTAAGATCACGGATTTTATAATTACGCTGCGATATTATAATTATATTTGTTTTTTCGTACCTATTATAGGAGTATTAATTTTTTCGATGGACAGTTGGTTAGTGAATTAGAAATGTATTTTCATTGTTATAATGTTACTCTCCATTCGTCTCTCTCTTTTAAATAAAAAAACCGACTTCAAACTAAAAAGGAAAAAATAAAAAAATATACAACAGAAGTCGGGGATAATTTTGTTTTTGCTGGAAAGGATATATTGTCCAGGTCCCTTTGTAATCTGGTCCAGATCTGATAATGAGATCCTGGAGTAAACAAGGGAACTTTAAATTTTATCGGCATTTGCTCTGTTACAGCACCATTTGATGACGTGGAACTGCTGATGATGACCACAAATAGTCAGTAGAACTATTGAATAAATATGTCACTGTAACATAATATGGTTCACAAACTAGTCCTAACTTAAATCTGTGAAATTTTAACAGTTGGTAATGTACAATTAATTGTTGGATTCACGTGCTAAAATATTTTTGTTAAAGAATATTAGCAATGTGTTTTCGAGGCATTACTAATATTCCTATTGCCCCTTCAAATAGGCTCGAAGATTGCGCTAGGACTGGGTACGACAATAGCTCAAGGGGGTCGGGATCGAACCCATGACTCTCGCGAAGGAGCGTTACCATTGAGCTATTGAGGCTTTGTCCGCCTAATGAACTTTAATGACGACAAACTTGGTTTTTTTTTACGATGTGCCATATCTGTTGTTAAAACAAATCGAAACCCAAATAGCTATTCGATCCCGTGCCTTCCAATGGTATCCGCTTGCTACGACCAGTTCAAACGATATTATAATAAGTATATATAATGCAGTGGCAGATTGAGTGAGTAGGCTTCAGCCTAAGCCTATTTTAGGGGTGGCAAATTTGGGGACCGAATTATTATTTGCTACTATGAAAATCAAAAATCAAAATTTACGGCGTCGGGATGTGACGACCCCATCGCCCGCTGTTGGGATAACCTCTGTCACAGAAGAGATTGGTACACTGGTGGTAAGTCTTTTGTTGCAAGACGCAGGCTAGGTAGGTACCACCGCAGTGTCAAATATTCTGCCGCCAAATAGTAGTGCTTAGGCACTACTGTGTTCCGGTTTGAAGGGCACTGTACGCTAGTGAAATTACTGGGCGGACGAGATTTAAGAACTAATATCTCGAGGTTAGCAACGCGTGAGTGGCACCTACTAATGGTGCTGCAAGCGCTCATAGGCTACGGCAACCACTTACCAGGTGGGCCGTATGCTTGTTTGCCAACTTGTAACATAAAAAAAAGGCATTACTAATATTCTAAAAAAAAGAGACAACATTTAAGTAGGTAGGTAGGTAGGTAGGTAGATCTTCTTCTTCTTCTTATCGAGTGGTTAGTGGTCAACATAGTGTCAGAGTTGTTCAGGTCGCCCGTAGGCCTCTGACTTGACTTATCGACTGTTGTCAAATTGTCACCAGCCGGGACCGACTTTTCACGTGCCCTCCGAGACGCTCGGTTGTAAAACCACTATGTGATCACCCATAGTGACTGACCACGCCTAAATTTGCTAAACCTACCGTTTACCGGTCAGTGGGTGCACTAGGCTATGTGTGTCTCGAGTAGGTAGGTATAATCATATAAATAGGTACCTTTTATTCAGTACCTTTGCTTTTCATACAACCAATTCTCTCGAACTTTAACCCTTTTTAATAAATACGTATGTAACCGATTAGTCTCGTATTGAAACATAACAATTTTAAAAGTTATATAAATATTGCTAAACTATTTATTAACGCTTCATCAAGATTGTATCAACGGTTCAGAAGGAATGGCACATACATACACCCGACCCGTTGAGTGTGTAGCGTTTATGTTTGTTTATACACCCGACAGACTGTCCAAAAACCAAGCAGTCTCTAATGGCGTTTCGCTTTCATACTAAACACTTTGATCCTTCAAACAGGATGCAAAACTGGTAATTTAGAAAGTCCACGAGCGGTCAACCTGAAGGGTCTGTGGTCAGAATGGTTGTAACTGTTTATAATAACTAAATTAAATCGTTCATCATTCATTAAAGCAGGGGCGTAGCTGCCACCGTATCAAAGATCCCGTATCTTCTCCTCCCAACTAAAGGGGCCTCGAATCCGTATAAGCAAAAATGCTATCCACAATCTCACTCAAACTTCAGCTGTATCTACGCTAAGCATCCATACCAAATTTTACACTTTACAACTGTGCGAAACTGGAGCGATTCACTATTTTATTATTTTGTTTCTTTAGTGATTTTTTATTATGTTCTCATGAGGGCTTAGGTAGAAGGCCCCCAAAAATTTTGATACAGGGCCCCTCTAGGGCAAAATACGGCCCAGCATTCAAGATTGAATATTAGGTACCCACTACATCCTTGTACTCATTTAATTTAGGTCGGCAAAGCACCTACATTTCCTCTGGTGTTGCAGAGTGCAGATGTATATGGCGGTAATTGCTTAACATAGGGTGTGCTTCCTAATGTTTTCTTGGTGATACCAAGAAATAATTGTACAATTTTGAAAACGTATAATGTAAAGAGATAACAAGACAGACAAAATGGCGAAAGATTCGCAGATGCTCCTTCGTGCTAACTTTATTCGATTATCTTGCAAGCTTGTGACTAATTTCGTTGGTCTTGAATTTACGAAGAGCACCAACACCAGCGAATCTTTGCACATTGGTTAGTATGAAAGGGCGTGTCCATTATATATGATACTTCTATGGTGTACTTAGATTAAATTTAACTTAATGTGTATTTCTTGTTATTAAATAGCAGAATCGAAATTAAATTCCTTATTTCAACAAAAATGCAATAGATAAGATATATACTCTAATATTTATGGTAACGAAAAATTGAATTTTATTAAGTTACTTTTATCACAAATAAATAGAATCAAAACCATTATTTTTAAATAAAACATACTCTACTAACACTTAAATTATACAACAAAATATTAAAAGAAAAAAAGTTAAATCAATTGTCTATGCTAAAGATTTTAAGCTTTGTAAAAGGAACGCGATAACTTAGCGACGGCCTCCCGTTAATCTGGTTGACCAGTCTGCTTCTTGACTAGATAAGAAAAGAAGTATACCAGTCAATCCCATTTGCTACTCCCGATCCGCCTACCCAAGGCCCCGCCTACCCTACTGGGCGGGCTTGGAGATCTGGTTTTCCTTCAGTGTGCATCAGACTTTAGGTGACGTGACAGTTCGTACGCAGTGTCGTAGCGCGATTTCGTTCTAACATCCGTCTCCGGTGGACAAAAGGTATGTAAAAGTTTTTATTTTAAGGTTTTTTCTTTACATATAATTGTAGTTGTATAATATTGAAGTATTTATTAAATATTTTACAGTTTAAAATATGATTCAATTAATATGAATAATTAATTTCATAAATTATAAATACTTATATGGAATAAATAGAAGACAAATGTGCACACTTTGATTACTATATTATATTTGTTATTTGTTCAGTTATATTTTAAGGGTCTCAAAATTTCTTAAAAAATACATTCAACGAAACCAACTACTTACAAAACAAAACTCTTTATTAATTTATATAAATAATTAATAAATATTACAAAACTTTGGATTTATAGTGAGTAATGAAATTTATTTTATTATGATATTTAATTTATCTTATGTATTTATGTTTTATAATTGCATTTGAATTTAACATTTCAGAACAATTTAATCAATACCTACAGTGGGATTTTGAGTCAAAATAAACTGGTTACAAATTTTTTGTCAATGTATCGAGCAGTGATCGCAATGTCACATAACTTGTTAAAACCGAAGCTTGTTGAACATTTCATAAATCTTGAAATCTGTTAAAAATTGTAACCAGTTTTCTTGAGTGCGAACATAATCTCAACAAAAAAGATATGCGATTCGCTTCTTAAGGCAAGTTTCGATACGTCATCCATTGCGTGTTTAATGTTTATTTGTAACATGGTATGTTCGATCAGCTGTTTGTGAACAGTTTTTGTTTCCTTTAAAAAAATCTGATGGCTTAATGAGGTCTCCGATGTAAAAAACGAAAATGGGTGAAATATAAAAGCTAATATACTGACGATCGCGTCTACCTTTTCGTGTGTATATGTTTTAAAGCTTAGGCGGTTAAAAGCTTGGTTTCTTACTTGGCCGGTTTTAAATAGTCCAATTAATTTGTATATCACAAATAAGCATATCATTTATAATGAAAGTAAATTACATATTCTTTAATTTACTATACTGTTATGCAGTTCTTTACAAACAATTAAAACTATGAATTAAAAAAAATCGTCAGCTCCGACGCTCGACTGGAGCTTACTAATATATATATATATATATATATATAATAATAATAATAATAGTAACCGCTACACACTCAACGACTCCCATTACGATAGTTATACCTATCCTGTGTCGGGCGTCCGAAAACATACACAATGACAAGGACACCATACACCAGACCGGAAAAGTTGCTTGTATGGTCAATACAAACATATTAATATGCTAAGACATATATATATATAATAATAATAGTAACCGCTACACACTCAACGACTCCCATTACGATAGTTATACCTATCCTGTGTCGGGCGTCCGAAAACATACACAATGACAAGGACACCATACACATAAATATGCTAAGACAGGTTCACTACCGCTGCGCCACACCGTCGCACTGTTCTATGACGTTACCAATTCAAAATATTTATTTATTTGAAATATTTTAGATGTAATCATATTACCTGTACTACACTTACATAAGTAATTAAATTTCAAAAAAAAAGTGCCATCTTCTAAAATTTTTAAAGCGGCATTATGTTTTATTTTTTATTCTGTGAGCCGTAATGGCCGGCGGAGTTGCCGCCGAAAGAGCTGTGAAAAAGGGAGGGAAATGCACAATTAAATTATTAAGTGACAGCTGCCCGCGGGCGCAACGCGGTAACACGACCGCCTGTACTCGAGTTTCAACTCCGTTGTAAAGATTTATAGCATTTTAAAATATTATACTACTTAATATTTGACATTTTGCTTTTTAAATATTTTTTAATACACAAGTATGTATACAAATTGTACAGGTAATTTGACATGAAAGTTATTCGTAAAGATATACAGTACAAATGAAATTACTGTATGTGAATATAGTTCACAGTTATAGACTTCAAGTCTGTTGTATAATAATCAGTATGTTTATGCATTAATTTGACATAACATCCACATCACATAAAGGTACTCCCATAGAAGTATTGGTACTCCATCTACACTAATTTTACTGTATAGATTAGTATCAAAATGCGAGTTAATGAAGTGCGATAAAAAATTATTTCTCGTATGTTGATAATCGTATGTTAATGACTTTTCAGAAGCGGATTATGATGCTAATTAAATAATTCGGTTGTAGAGCACGATACTTGTCTCAGTGGATAAGGTAATTATTAGTGACTATGAAACATGCGTAATAAGCTATAGGTATAAAGTTTTTAACTTAACATTTCGCGATGCCCTCTGATGGTGCAACAAGAAGGAAATATATAAAATAAAAAATCACTTGAAATGCGAATAGGTACTTGATCGACTTTCTAATATGCCCATCTTAATCATCTTAATTTATATTAATTATTAAATTTTATAACATGTTTATACTTTATCAGAAATATCGATTATTTCATGTTTTTTCACATTCGTCTTTATTCGTTTTGTGTACTTTTGAAGTTTTCCATGCTATTTCATATTTATTGTCGGCTGTGAGGCGCGAGGCCCGTTTCACCGTGAGGCCATAAGCTGTGGCCCACACCGCCCACGCCTTACGCTGCCTCTGACAACAAATGCATATTTTAGATTCGACTCTGTGACGTTCGCGCCGCAACTAAAAGAAAAAGACATCGCCCCTCCTAAAATACTTTTTACAGAAATTTAAAAATGTTTTCTTCCGTCAGCCTTCTTTTCTCTTAAATATTTAATACACTTTTATATTTCTATAGCTTTTGTTGTACTAAATATTCGTTCACAACCACCAACCGTTTCATATTTAGCATCCTTAAGATTTGATTGATGAAATACCAACCATATATAGAATGTATTTCCAAATTAAATTTTTCATATTAATTGTTTACACACTCCTTGTTCTTACAAGCGTTTGGTTCATAAAGGTTTGACATCAGCGTTTTATACGATCGCATAAGCTCGTTTTTCGATGCGCTTATAGGTAGGTAACGTAACTAGGCGCGTCTTTAATTTACCACACGCGGAACTATTTAGTAGGTACGAGCGTTGACCATTAAATTTTGTCTAAAATTTTTTTAGCTGAGAGTTTTATGCTGTTTGTTCAGTATTATATACCTACCTTATATCCTTTATTATATCAGGATTTATAAGCAACCACATCAGTGTATTATATCCATAAAAATGGATCATGTCGCGTCGGACTCGCGCATAAAGGGTTCCGTGCAACAGTTGAATAAAAATATCAAGTTTCTCGTTTCTATCAACCTTTATTTTATTTTTAGTATCTCTTGTATTAGCGGCAACAGAAATACACATATTGTAAAACCTTCACTGTCTACCTATTACGGTTCTTAAGACGCCCTGCTGACAGACGGAGGACAGTGAAAGCTCAGTAATAGAGCTCCGTAGGCACCCTTTATGTATGGAAGCCTAAAAGAAACAAAACACACTCAGAAGTCATTTTTAATATCGGTTAAAAAGAATAATCAGTTTTTCATTGTCGGTTGAAAGTTAGAGTAGCTGTAGCTATGTAAATGAATGGCGGGAGTGAAATGCTAATTTCCGTGGGAGCTCGTCAAACTTTTTAATCTCATGTGACACCCACACCCCCGCCCGGCCCCGCGGCGTTGTCAGAGGGATGATTGAAGGCGGCTCATTTGTATTTTTATTACTTTTTAATTTTCTCTTATTTTCCCAAGTGCCTGTCGGTGGACTTTCAAAATTCAAGTTTCTTTACGAATTACTAGAATCTGCCCTCGGTTTCGCCCGCGTGAATAACGTTTTGTCATAAGGCACCTTTATTGAAGTACGACTAATTTTTTCCCGATACAAACTTAAATCCCCTATTTCACCCTCTTCACGTTTTTTCTTGACAAAAAGTGACCAAGTTCTTGTACAAAATCCCAGCTCTTTTTATAAAAAAGTAACCTATGTCTTTATCCAGGTAACAATATCTGAGCCAAATTTCATGCAAATCCGTTCAGCCATTTACGCGTGATTGAGTAAACATCCAAACATAAAAAAACGTTCACATTTATTATATTATATTAGTAGTATAAAGATGGGAACAAGATTGGCCTCTTACAAGCCTCTGACAAGGACAAACACACCCAGACTAGCAAACATGCCTATATGGTCAAAACAAAAATCTGCTCGGAACGGGAATCGAAACGGCAAACTGTGGAGCTTATGGTAGGTTCGTTACCGCTGTGCCACAATGATATCGCCGTCTATCGAAGTCTTCACCCATAATATAAAGTACCAAGTTGAGAATATTGTTTTTGATGTCGGTTAGTAATAGAAGTAATCACTGTATATTCCTACGTATGTATACCTATAGTCCGAAATCAGATCTCCCTTTCAATACATGTCCTGCGAAGCTTCCTACGCCCACCCCATTGGAAATAATTCGAGGTTACGTACTAATATCATTATAACACACGAGGGGCTAGCAACCCCCCGTTTTTATCACTTGTCCTAACCACTAATTTGATCCGATAAATGCCACGTCTATGATTATTATGGGGGTAGGTTGAGGTGCTAAGTACAATGATGTACAATACTTTTTTATAAATCTAATACCTTTAAACCAGCAATTCTTGTATGTATATGTACATATTTTATATTAAATCTGAATCTCTTAATCGGCTCCAACGATTTTTATGCAATTTAGTAGTCAGAGGGTTTCGGTGTTAAGTCGACCTAGGATTCATTTTTAGAAAATGTCGTTTTATCCGTGTTTTTTGGCAATGAAAATCCCGGTTAGAGTCTAGGTGTCTCCAGTCCGATTATTTTTTCCCTTTTTTCGAGTTCCTTCCTTTTGTGAATAAAACTATTACTGGGAGCCCTTTATTAACGGATCTAATTCGTATCTATATATAGTTATCGATTCTGCTCGGTCTTCCAGGTACGTTGTTCTATGTAAATTCACGGTGAAGGTGATTGAAGGTGACATTCATCATCGTAGTCAAGAAATTTTAATTTTAAGTATAATTTTGTTAGTGATATATTTTGAAGGACAAGAGTTTTTGAAAATTAGCATCTAAGAACAATGCTTGGTGAAATATAATTAAGAAAAGAAACTAGAATGCTTTTTTTTTGTTACAAGTTTTCAAACAAGCCTACGGCCCACCTGATGGTAAGTGGTTGCCGCAGCCTATAAGCGCTTGCAGAACTATTAGTACTCTCATGCGTTGCCAACCTTGAGATATTGGTTCTTAAATCTCGTCTACCACGTAATTTAACTAGCCTACAGTGCCCTTCAAACTGGAACACAGTAATGCCTATAAGTACACAGTTCTTGGACCTAAATCGCAGTTAAAAAAGCGGTTCTAATTTAAAGAGATTGAATAAATGATGAAATTATTATTACTGTAATTTGCTCGGCATTGCAAAATTATCGGCCGTTCTCTTATGAAATATCAGAAATAGATTCCTAAAATAAAATGATAGGATTAGTTACATTTTTAATCATTTAATCCAATATAAAAAGTTTATAGGAGGGTCTGAAATGTCAAAGCAGTACATGCAGTCAATTTTGTGACATTTTTTTTTGTTATACTGCGGTGGCGATTAGTCGTGGTGAGTAAAGCGGGTGACAAAAATGTCAAACGCCATATTACTGTTTGTTTGTGTGGGATATCTGGAATCGACTATAAGAATTCAAATTATTATAATTTTTTCAAATCTATGGAAGGTCTTATGTTTTTTTTATTTCATGACGGTTGACAAACAAGCATACGGTCTGCCTGAAGTTAATCAGTTACCGCAACCTTTCAAAGGTTGCGATACTTTTAGTATCACATTATTTTTTTAATTTAAAGAGGCCAAAATCTATGGGTATACGTAAATAAGATTTAAATTTCTGTTTGTGATTTAAATATTATTTACTAGAAACATGAATATATTATATATATATATATATATATATATATATTTTCTTTAAGTCCCTCGATTGTCTCCGGCTAATCTCCAAAATGGATAGACCTATTTTGAAGGGACTTTCACTGGAAGATAGCTGATTTTATAAGGAGTAACATAGTTTTAAAAGTTAGTTTAAAAAGAATTCGAATTCCTCGCAATATTTCTATAGACCACGCGAGCGAAGCCATCGGCTGAGCTTATAAGTATTATATAAATGCCTGATTGTGAGTATGAATTCGTTGTAAAGTTCTAATTAAATTAACAAAGATTTCTTCCCAAAGCCGTCTCAAACCGAACCGATAACTAAATCCCCCCAATAAAACCGAGTCGGTAACAAACGACAAATTAAAGGGAAGCTGTTTTAAAAACAATTAGGCAATAATGAAACGGCGTCGACGAACGTTAATTAGCGAATGGCGGTTTCGCGTTAATTCGTTTTGATTTCCGCTGTCAGATGTCTTTACTTTATTATTTATTCAGAAAATTATTACCTAATATTTAGATTTCAACATGTCATTTCGAGAAAAACGCGATTGAAAATTTTGAACAACTTGCTTCATATGATTTTTTTTAATGAATTGGTTAGGTTTTTGGCAATTTCAGATTTATGCAAGTTATTTTACTTATTTTCACAAAAATGAGTATACAAACTGCATATTTCGTATATAATATAACCCAAAACGTTTAAAATAATACATAAATTGCATGATTAAAAATGGCTTTTTAGAAGTTTTAAAGCCCTACAAATATTAAAGAAAAATGTTCTTCAGCCATTAACCAACACTTTTGCATATATAACTCCGTTTTTTCAATTTTGTGGGTTGACATGGTATTGCTTCATTACGTCCATATGGCAATCGATCTTTGTGATGTATTTGTCTTAGTCAAATGTTTGCGCATTCATAAATTTTTGTATGGTGAAAAACATTTATTTTTATTTTATTTTATTTATTTGAAAAAAAAAGTACTTCAATTTATAATAAGCACCAATATTATTGAATAATTATTGATGTAAAACTTATCTTTGTAAATGAATATGTTGTAACTTATAAAACTTTTTTCTTCATAATTATTAGTCTGTAAATGTATGACAAAGACGTATAAAAATTTAAAAAAAGATAATATAATTGCGTGCAGCCATCGCGTAGCTTTTGAAAATCTAGGTATGACCTGACATTTCATGATCATTTACAAAATAATTCTTTTCTGATATATTATGTTTATTATGATTTAAAAAATGTATAAAAATTAAAAAAAAATGAACTGCGTTTAGCATTTGGAAATATAGCTCTGTGATGACGTTTAATTATCTTTTTTAAAAAATCTGTTGTTGCGGCTATGTAGGCACGTGATGTTGATCGTAGAGCCAAATAATGCTGTAGTTATGAAATGTCTTCAATTTATTAAAATTGTTAACATACATGGCCACTTTGCAAGCCTTTGCAAGGATATAAAGAAAAGCTTTTTATAACAAATAAAACCTCCTTATCACGTAACCTAATATCGAAAACAAAATCTCGGGAGCCGCCATATTGTTTTGTAGGGATTAACGGCGTCGCTTCCTGTCGTCTCAGCGAGGAAAGAATGGCGCTAATTAATCAAAAGTCGCCATCCGTTGATTTCCATGGAGATTTTCCATCAAGTTTTACTACCTCCCGTCGAGTTTGGTAGCTAATGGCTTCTTTTGTTGTCCAACAATTAATTCCGGATTGAATTTTTGTCTGTTTGCCTTCAGTTTTTATTGAGCCATCTACAGCGTGTTTTGTACACGATTAACGTTTCATTTTATAACACGTAAATAATTATACGTGAAAACAAAAAGTTTTTATAGTTTTTATCTAAACAGAAAGCTATTCCATTAGTAAATGAATAAGTAAACAAAACTTATATAGGATAGTTATATCCTGTGTTAGGAGTCCAGAAACACACAAAACCCTAAAACATAATCTCCCGGACACATGTCTGTATGTCCAATATAAACGTGTGTCCAGTGTGGGAATCATCTATGTTTATAATACAATATTTTTGTAGGTTTTGTTGGCGATATTGATTTGATTATAGAAAAAATCCTAAGTCTATGGATTAGATTGAAATCAATTACAATTAAATTGAAAAAAAAAATACTGAACTATTTCATTGTATTACACGCATATAATATGTCCTTATCCTTGTATGTTTTTCCGGACCCCCAACATAGTGTATAGAGTGGCCTAATGGAAGCCGTTGACTGTGTAGCGTTTATTTATATTTATTTATTGAAGTGAAACTTCTTTAGAATCGTTGTGATTTCAAACCAGATGCAACGGAAGAAACGACAGGTAAGAGACACAAATACAAAAATGTGTAGGAAGAATGAGACAGAAATATACATACTATTTTATATTATCGGTTTCTCCTCTTTGCGCCATGCTTTAGCGAGCCAGAGCGAGAGAGCAAATGTCGGTGTGTATGTATATTGTACACTGTTTAATACTTGCTAGTATTTGAGCACTTAACTTGTGTTAGTATATGTGAAAAGTACGTGAGCTAATACTATTATACACTGTATGCGGCTGCGTATTACAGCGTTTTAGTAAGAAGTCAGCGTGGTGTGTTATTATTTAACAGTGTTAGTGAATATTTTTATATCTTGTTATATATATTCATCTTATTCTTTTGTCGATTTACGGAAGTTTCACTTCTATCGTGTGTGAATCGCACACACACCTTTTTATTTATTCCTTAGGATATTAAAAGCAGATCACCCCAGTACGTAGTTCATTGCTGTAATCCCGGAGAGATTACTGTTTGCTCCGTTATTGAAACTCACTCCTCTTTTTGTTCTTTTAATCCCTATATTGAAGGGTTGGTGAGGTACCGTTGTTCGAAACAATTACGTAAAGCCAGCAAACACAGTCATGTATATTAAAGCGCCTTTTGTTTTTTTTTTTAATACAGATAAAACATAGTCCTCTCTTATAAGTATAAAGCCTCAATAGCTCAACGGTAGAAGGGCCGACTCTTTTAATAAGTTGCAGGTGCGATCCTGACCCCTTGGCCTATTGTCGTGCCCACTCCTATTGCACGCTTTAAACCTTTTGGAAGAGGCAATAGATATCGATACTGGTAATGACTTGAAAAAGCATTGGTAATATTCTTTCTTTATTTTAAGCAATGTTTAGTAAAATTCTTAACTTTATATTAAATAAAATAGAAGCACGTTTTTAAAGGGATTGTTAAGAAGTAATTAATTATACAGACAAATTTTTATAGCTTCATAATTTCGTCATATTCTTCAGTCTCTACGTAGAATACTACAACCACAGCCGTGTATATAGTAGTTTATGGAACATAATATCTTCAAAACGATTAATGTAGGTAACTTATGGTTATTTTCATATCTTAGTCAAACTAAACATTATTATAATCTTACAAATCCTTTTTATAAATTGACAATATCATTATTATTTTATATCTATCTAAGTAAGTAATTTCGAGAGAAATTAATCTTTGAGAATCGCCACTGGTTTCTACATTATAAGACTTATTGTATTCTTCTATTATTATTGTATGGACGACGTTGTGGCGCAGCGGTAGCGAACCGGCCTTAATTGCCACAGGTCATACATAATATGTTTGTATTGACCATACCTAGTAGTATTTTCCAGTCTGGGTGTAGTTGTCCGGTGTATATGTTTTCGGACCCCCGACACAGGATATCGCAATCCTAATGGGGGCCGTTAAGAGTGCAGCGTTTATTTATTTATTATTTATATCCTAATATGCGACAAAATTAATTTTGAGATCTCGTATAATGAGAAAAATTGTATTTTTTTTATAAAATACCTTAAGGTTTTTTCGTTTTTACATAAAATCCAAACCAGGCAATAGCACGTAATAAATCTTTCATTCGTTATAATAAGAAAACACGGCGATATTGCTTGCGTATGTTTTTAACGTTGATATTAAAAGCTGAGATTTATGCGCTGAAACTTTTTAATATTTATGGCGGGCAATAAATTCTTGACGACGAGTTTTCGTGGGGAAGGGTTTATTATTTTCTTGTAGGGGATATCAACAAGTATTAGGTAATATTGTGGATGGAAAGACAAAGAAAACTTTCTGTACCGTCTCCCGGTGTCATTATCAACTTTAAGGGTTTTATTGATTTAAATTTAGCTTTGTTACGAGTTAACAGTGGATGAGCTTTCTGTGTCTGAAGTGTTTTATTAATTAATACACACGAACATAAGCACAACCGCTCAAAATGGAACATATGTGTGTATGGTCAATATGATGCCCCAGAGGAATTCGAACCCGCGATCGTAAGGCACGTTTTTACTGCTACCTCAATATATGGTTTTTGTCTTTTGTTTTATTTTTCAAAGTAAAACTGAACGCGATCGTCAATTTCTTCTCGTTTAAACAAAACATGACCTAAAAAACACCCAATTTTCAACGATAAAACAGTATTTTAATCGTTATACAGCCTACTGTTATAAAACTATACATATTAAGAAATGCTATTATTGAAAATAAATATATTTGTTGCAAAAAATATGTCACAATCGGTGAAAATTAATTTAACAAAAACATTCACTTTAACAATAAGAGTAAAGCAAAGTTTTATTTTTATTTATTACATATAATCTGTACTGCATAAAGGAGGGCACTGTCGCCTAAGATACGGGTTTTTACCCAGTTTAGGGACAGAGATTAATTTGTTATATGATTTTATATGTAAAATTTCTGTATACCGTTATGTAGCATTACTATTGCATGTAGTTTGGTCCAATAAATAAATAAATATTATTAAAAAAAAAGTAAATACTAAAAGAATTTAATTGCTCGAATTGAACCATTCTTGTTGATTAAGATAACATATATAAAACCCAAGCTTGTACATCAAAACTCAAACCCTTTCTTAGTACTGTCTTATAAACCTGAATTACATTTATCATAGCCGTGGGCACTCAGAAATTGCCTTAAGAGAGGGTTCCCATTACATTAATATCTCAGCCGTCTGTCGCTGACTCAATCGTTATTAGCCGGAGACAATGGAAGGATTAAGATTTACACAGATATTTGGATATGAGATTTGCGAGGAAGGTTCTGTCGTTTCGCTTTTGTTTGCGCTCGGATTTAAGTGGTTTAAATTGAGACGCCATGTTTGGCGTCGCTTGAATTATTTTTATAAAATTTAGTTCTTTGTCATTATAAAATATTATAGCATATGGTATTTTGTTTTATGTCATGATGGTTGGCAAACAAGCTTACGGTACCCCTGATGGTAAGCAGTCACCGCAACCTATGAACGCTTGCGTTACTTGAAGTATCACAAGCGCGTTGCCAACCCAAGGAACAGGAGGGACGGGATGAGAAGGGAATAAAGGAAGGGAACAGGGAGGGGGGGGGAGGAGTTTGGGCCTCCAGCGCTCTCACTCATCGCCCGAAACGCAACAGTACCTAAAGATACTGTTACTTGACGTTGATTTCCTGTGAGAGGGTAGTACTTCCCCGGTCGAGCCGGCCCTTTTGTGCTGAGAGAAGCATGGCTCCACTACCGTTGAAAACATATGGTGTTACAGAATATAATATATTATTTATATACACTATGTTCTAAATAATGGGAAAGTTTTGGGTCTTTAGTTTTACCAGTTTTAAATTTGTATTATACAACTACAAAGTCAATCAAATCATCATTTACCTATGTTTTGAATATATTTATGACTTTTACCAAAACAACGGTTCGTAGATCGTATTTTATAATAAATAATCATATTACTCCAAACACAATTTGCCAGCCCTATTAACCTCCTTAGAGATGGAATTTCAAGAAAACCCTCCTTTGTGCATCCCTAGCGTGCTCAAAGTAAACTGTGTACATTTGAAAACTAAGGACGCTGTTCCACCGCTGCGTACCGGAGACGTTAGGGTTACGTTAGGTTTGCAAGAAACTGTATTACATCATAGTGTTCAATGCTACCCTCGCACACGCTACTCACGAATTGGATGTCATCACTACCACTAGACCCACGTTGTCAAAGCAACGAACCATGCATAGCATGCACAGCGTGTGCCGCGGTGGGGCCGCGCCCTTGTGGTCCGTCGACTTGAGTTGCACCGTTAACTTTGTATGATGTTTGTCAGTAAGTCCATCAGTGCTTACCTTGTTTATAGATAGAAGCCATTATAAATCTATCTATGACGTTGTGGCGCAGCGGTAGCGAACCTGCCTTAAACGCCACAGGTCGCGGGTTCGATACTCGCTCGGAGCATAATATGTTTGTATTGATCATGCAAGTATATTTTCCGGTCTGGGTGTATTTGTCCTTGTCTTTGTGTATGTTTCCGGACCCCCGATACGGGATATCACTACCCTAATGGGGGCCGTTGAGTATGTAGCGTCTATTTATTTATTATTATTTATTTTATCTATCTATCTAATTGAATTTAATTTAATTGAATCATAAAACTGTGAAAATATTAATATACAAACACAGAAAATATTAATATACAAATGCATACATTTCCCGCACTACTTCTCCGCGCATGAATTTTTTTTTAGAAAATGATACAGAGTTTCCACTTACGTATATAAAAAAGTTTACGTTGATCTAGTATTATCCGTCTAAAAGTAAAAAGAAATTGGCCTCTTCAAACTCAAATTTAACATTTCAAAGATATGCTTGTATCATCGAGCAGTAACAAAGGAAATGATAATTCCGAGAATAATCATTAATATTAAAACTACTTTCCTTACGAAAGTAGAACAAATTTGAATACGTATAAAACGTAAATGTACATTTCATAAACCGGTAGATGTTGCATTAATGATCCCATAATGTGGCACCATCAAGCATCGACTGTGATACGGTGTGTTTGATGTGTCGTGTCGAGAGATTTATGCAGGGGAGATACGAGTGCGATACATTCTCGTACTCTAGTTCAATTCTCGCTGTAATTACTGACGATTTGAATTTGTAGCGAAATGTAGATGCTAGAGAAAAGAATGTAAGTTTGTTGATAGTTTTGTAGAGCGATGAATAGTTTAGAAGTGTCATGTCTTTAACCGACTTCATAAAAGAAGAGATGACACCGTTCTGGCGTTGTGGGTAGCGAGTCTCCCTTTAGTCTCGAGGGTTGCGAGTTCGATTCCCGCTGGAGCAGATGTTTGTTAAAATTTCTGTCTCGGTCTGGGCGTTTCTCCGTGTGGGTCTTCACACCGTGCCTCCGAGAGTACATTAAACTGTCGGTCCCGGTTATTATTAATAACATCTGATAATAATCCTTAGCTCTTGATAAGTAAATTGCTCTTATCCAATGAGTTACTGGTTTGCCCTTAGGGTTGCGGAGGTCAGATGGCAATCGCTCCGTGTAAAACTAGTAACCTGTCAAATCCGGATAAGAGTAATAAGCAGACCCTGGGTAGGTACATAAAATACCGGGAATAATGCTAGGATGAAGAAGACGTCAGTAGAGCTATGCTACTCCCAGCAAAAATGAGCCCGCTTGACCGAGGAAGTACTACACTCTCACAGAAAATCGGCGTAATATACACAGTATCAGTAGGTACTGTTGCGTTTCGTGCGATGAGTGAGAGCGCTTGAGGCCCAATCTCCCACCCCCTTCTTTCCTTTTCTTTTCTCCCTTTATCCCTTGGGTTGGCAACGCATATCTTCAAATATCGCAAGCGTTCATAGGTTGCGGTGCCTGCTTACCGTCAATGTGAAATGAATGTAATGAGCTTATTTATTTTTTAATGAATATTAGTAAAGCTTTTTCAAGTCATTACTAATATCCCTATTGCCCTTCCAAATAAGCTTGTAACTTGCGCTATGATTAGGTACGACACTAGCCCAAGTCGTCAGGATCGAAACTGCAACACACGGAGTCGGCATTTCTACCGTTGAGCTATTGAGTCTTAGCATTAAGAAGTCCAAATCTTTTATAATGATCTGAACAATCTTTAAAATTATAAAATATTATTATTTAACTCATTTTTTTAATTTATACATTATATATAAATAAAGCTATTTATAAATATTAAAAACATTAACATTAAATTTTATAATGAAAAGCAATAAAGGTTTCATTCAGGAATTTAAAATTAATGCACACTTTAAGCTTTCGTTCATTCATTCGTTCATTCAAATTGAAATCTAATTCATTGTGTCCATTGACTCTACGTCCAGCGAGATAGACAATGGTACTCAGCTTCCATTGTGGTAGAATTCACCGGAGTACTAGAATAGATGGAGTTTTTTATTATTTGCTTTAGTTACCTATAGAAATGTGTACGTATAACATAATTTAATAATGTGAAATGGTAAATTAAATATTGTTTGATATTTAATGAAATTGTATTGAAATGTATTCCACATTTGCGGTACATTGATAGTTATATTATGTTCTCTTAATAGTTTTAATTAGTGTAGTGTTCGGATATGAAATGCATTTAAGTTAGACTTTTACAATTTTTATCATAGATACATAAGAATGTGTTTTTTTTTTCTTTTTTTTATGTTATAAGTTGGCAAACAAGCATACGGCCCACCTGATGGTAAGTGGTTGCCTGTGAGCGCTTGCAGCACCATAAGTAGGTGCCTCTCACGCGTTGCCAGCCTCGAGATATTGGTTCTTAAATCTCCTCTGCCCAGTAATTTCACTAGCGTACAGTGCCCTTCAAACCGGAACACAGCAATGCCTAAGCACTACTATTTGGCGGCAGAATATTTGACACTGCGGTGGTACCTACCTAGCCGGCCTCTTGCAACAAAAGACCTACCACCAGTGTGACTGATTGCACTGGTGGAATAATCTCTGCTGTGACAGAGATTATCCCAACAGCGGGCGATGGGGTCGTCACATCCCGACGCCGGTAAATATATACATACATAAATATATACAATTAGTTCCTTATAGAAATAAGGAACTAATTGTATACAACGTTGGCTTCCTATATAATAAAATAAAATAAACTGTTGCCTTATCACCGTTTGTAATAATTCTGAAGATAGACAGATTTATTGTTTTATTTGTATTTAAAAATTTGCTATAGCGTGCAAATAAAAAAATCCTTATAATTTGTATATATTACTAGTTTTTTCCAGCGGCTTCGCCAGATTTTAATATAAACTCTGAAAACTTCCACTACTTTCTAAAAAGGTTGGATGCCATATTTATTTATATCGAATAACAGCCTAAAAGATAAGCTTCTAGCTCTGAAAATAACGATACGTCCATGTAACTTTTCATCGCCCCCTTTTAATCTGTGTCCTTTCTCATTCTTTAAACTATCTGAGTACCAAATTTCATTGAAATCGGCACTGTAGATTTGGCGTGAAAGCGCGATATACAGAGAGACAGAGTTACTTTCGCATTTATAATAATTTTTTTTTTTTTTTTTTTTTTTTTTTTTTTTTTTTTTTTTTTTTATGTTGAAGTTGGCAAACAAGCATACGGCCCACCTGATGGTAAGTGGCTGCCGCAGCCTATGAGCGCTTGCAGCACCATCAGTAGGTGCCACTCGCGCGTTGCCAACCTCGAGATATTAGTTCTAAATCTCGTTCGCCCAGTAATTTCACTAGCGTACAATGCCCTTCAAACTGAACACAGTAGTGCCTAAGCACTACTATTTGGCGGCAGAATATTGGACACTGCGGTGGTACCTACCTAGCCGGCCTCTTGCAACAAAAGACCTACCACCAGTGTGACTGATTGCACTGGTGGAATAATCTCTGTTGTGACAGAGGTTATCCCAACAGCGGGCGATGGGGTCGTCACATCCCGACGCCTTATAATAGTAAGGATCAGTGTATATGTATGTATTTCATATATTAGACTCAAAGTTTCATAACATTAGTCTCAAAGTTAGGTCATACATACACAATTATAATAGTGACGTCAAGTTTATAGTTACACAAAGGCCGGTTTGCTCGCTGACGCTATTCACATGAACCGGCGAACTTTGTAGCGTGCTGGTAGTGAGTATGTTTTGAGCCACGAGGATCGCGGGTTCGATTCCCACTCGGAGCAGATGTTTGTTATAAATAGCTGTTTCGGTCGGGACGTTGGAGAACACGTTAAGATGTCGATTTCGATTGTGATTTTTTTTTTATGTAAGAGGGGGCAAACGGGCAGGAGGCTCACCTGATGTTAAGTGATCACCGCCGCCCATGAACATCTGCAACACCAGAAGGCATGCAGGCGCGTTGCCGACCTTTAAGGAAAGAATAGGCTCTTCTCTTGAAGGTTCCCATGTCGTATCGGTTCGGAAAGACCGCCGGCGGAAGTTGATTCCACAGAGTGGTTGTCCGAGGAAGAAAATGTCTTCTAAATCGCGCCGTTGTGGATTTCCAGACATCGAGGTAGTATGTTGTGATCATAATATCTGATAATAATCGTTAACTCTTGATAGGTAATTTGCTCTCATCCAATCAGTTTCTGATTCTTTGCGGAGGTCAGATAATAATCGCTGTGTGAAAAACTTGTATCCCGTCAATTCCAGAAAAAGAGTATAAGCTGACCCTGGGTAAATACCGGGAATAATGCTAGGAAGAACTAAGCATACAGTTAGAATAATTTATAAATGTAATAAATCTGCTTACACCTAAGATACCTACTTAATTTAAGATAGATAAACTGGCCTCTGCCTGATTAAGGTATAGGATTACAATTTATTTACTTAGTTTACGACGTTGTGGCGCAGCGGTAGCGAACCTGCATTAAGCGCTACTAGGTTTCGATTCCCACTTGGAGCTGATGTTTGTATTGAGCATACAGGCATGTTATCCGGTCTGGGTGTGTTTGTCCTTGACATTGTGTGTTTCTGGACTCCCGACACAGAATATAATTATCCTAATGGGGGCCGTTGAGTGTGTAGCGTTTATTTAGTTACTTGTCTAAAATCTGTTTTAGTTACATTTTAATTGAAATAAATAAATTTATTACTGTATCTATATTTATATTTATTACCGTAATTGATAATTTGACTAGGACTGTCTTTTGTTTGTCCTACTGTAGCAATGATGTGTAAATAATGTTGTTGGAGTTATAGTTTCTTTGAATTGACAAGGTCCTCATTCAAAGACATCCTTTACGATGAAGGGTCAAGGCCGGTAAGGCGAGCAGCAACACATATTCAGAAAATCCTTTAAACACAAACAACCATATACTTATTGAAAGGAGACGATTATGTAATGCTGATAAAATTCCCAGTTCCCAGTGAAAACAGTGCAGTACTATAGCGGGTGATAGGCCTTTTATTGAATAAGCTCAGCAAGGTAAGGTACCAACGCAGTGTCAGATATTCCATAGAAAAGTAGTAGTGTGTTTTGCATTATTTCATTTTGAAGGATACTGTAGCTAGTGAAATTACTGGTCTAATCTAATCTTGAGATTGGGCATAAGTGAGTGACACCTATAAATTAATGGTGTTGTAAGCGCTCATAGGCTACGACAACTGCTTACCATCAGATGGGTCGTATGTTTGCTTGAGAATGTGGTCGCATAAAAAATATATTTAAAAACTACAAAAAATATGGCTTCAAACAAAGTCCCGATGAACCCTAAAAGTCTGCGTGCATTGAGTCGAGTTCCTAGACAATAGGGCAGCGAGTGCATCGTACTATTGTTTGTCTCACTGTGGGATGAGCGTGTGGACTCTAGTGTCGGAGTACAGTCTTTTCAAAAACACGATCAATATTTATGTATTTAAAATAATTTGTAGTAGCAAAAGTCAGGGGTAGTTAGATATTCGATGTCAATTACACTCAAACGGTGGTAGGTTAGTTTATTGTCAGTATCTTTCTAAAAATAGCCATGCAACGTAGTATCTGTACGCATTTTTAATGATTGCGTGTTGGTGGACGGACCTTCAGCTCTCGCTAAACGGCCCAACCTTGATTGTCATTATTTTGGCATATGGTTGCATACCGACCGCCCTATTAGTACTTGATAAAATTAATAGAGTTATGATTATCTACCTTATTATAGTTTATGATTTCATACTAAGAGAAATACCCGTGGCTTCTGTTTCTACAGACAGTTAATATGACATACCTTCATGTCTCTCACACAAACATAAGGCCCGCCTGATAGCGCAGCGGCCGTAGTCAATGAAAGCATGCAATAAAAGGATTATCACATGCCGCGTGGCCACAGCAAAAAATGTAAAAGGAGAATTAGGGGAAAGGAGAATTAGTGAAAGGAGAACCAGGGGACAGGTTCGTGATTATAACTCTCTTACTCAAAATGTAACAAGATTGTGGCCATAATAAAGAATTGATAATAAAATACATTTATATGTCCGCGTTTATCAAATCGAGGTAAGCTATTATCAAAGCGAGTTCTGAAACAATGGGCGAATGCAGCAACGACCGTTGCTTGTGTTGGACTTGGGCAATAGAAACAGACAGTAAAATGAGCTAGTTGACGCTATTATCAGAATATAGTCCAGTCGAATGGATATGGTAATAAATTTATTTATTTCCATTAAAATGTAACTAAAACAGATTTTAAACAAGTAACTAATATCAAGGGCCTTTATAATGTTAATCATCAAGACATTTGGTATACTTACAACTTTGGAGGACAAATGTTTTTATTTAAATATTATATACTATATACCAGTTTTATATTTATTTATATTAAAGTAAATAAGTGACATGTGACCCGCATTTAAATTATAATCGTGTTTTTTTTTACGGGGTTAAAGTTGGTTGTATTTTTTATTTATAAAATATGTTCTTCTCTAGGATACAGATTATATGGTTGCACATTTTTTATTTGGTTAAGGCTAGTGATATTAATTTATTGTCTGGTGTGATAAAATCAATTTAAATTAGTTTTAGTCTGAAGTATGTAGATATATGCGACGATCCTATTCAAACATGAATTCATTGTGTTTGCGCTGCAGATGTAGGAGATGAAAAGTGAATTCTGGAGTTCGAGACAAAATTGTATAAAATTATTCAAAAAATGAAATTATTTAAGAATAATCCAGCTTAATTCAAAAGTTCACCAGTTAAATCAATGAATCTAGCATAAACGTTAAATAACCATTGTAATGTGGTACCTACAGATATTGCTATCTTTGTCTATTTATGGAGCACCAGTACCAGTGAAACCAATAGCTTAAATAAAGCTTTTCAAAGCGCAACGTCAATGTTGCTTGCGTGACGCCTAATTAGGCATAATTATGATTGATGACATTGTGGCGCAGCGATAGCGCACCTGCCTTAAGCGCCACAGGTCGCGCGTTCGATTCCCTCTCGGATCATATGTTTGTATTGACTGGAACGTTTTCCGGTCTATATGTGTTTGTCCTCGTTTTTATGTATGTTTACGGACCCCCGAAACAGGATATCACTATCCTTATAAGGGCCGTTGAGTGTGTAGCGTTAATTTATGTCATAGAAGTATTGTTTTTATAATAATTCTATGAATTATGCCTATTTAGCACTCACTTGACAGTGACAAAGTAAGTGAGTAGCTGTGCCCGCGACTCCGCTCACGTTGATGTAGTATTTTGATATATATATATATATATATTTTATGTTACAAGTTGGCAAACAAGCATACGGCCCACCTGATGGTAAGTGGTTGTCGTAGCCTATGAGCGCTTGCAGCACCATTAGTAGGCGCCACTCACGCGTTGCCAACCTCGAGATATTAGTTCTTAAATCTCCTAGTAATTTCACTACCGCAAAGTGCCCTTCAAACCGGAACACAGTAATGCCTAAGCACTACTATTTGGCGGCAGAATATTGGACACTGCGGTGATACCTACCTAGCCGGCCTCTTGCAACAAAAACCTACCACCAGTGTGACTGATTTTCCCAAGGGAACCTAGCGTTTTTAGTGGAGAAAAGTGCCATCCAAAGCCGTTCAGTAGTTTTTGGGTGAAAGAATAAAAATCATCTATCCATGCATCCAAACATACATACATTCTCACAAAATTCTCGTTTATAATATAGTAGTAGGATTAAAATGTCTAACAACTGTATAACTGTTGGTCTATTTTTGTCCGTATCATTTTTAAAATATCACGTCTTTTATACGCTTACCTAGTTTGCATACACTGTGGGAATATCGCATATCAACCCGCGAAAACACGTTACAAGTAAACCCACTCACATTGCCTAGTCTACATGTGTCAGTCTTATTCAAGAGTAAAACTGAAAACTGCAATCGATTTTAAGCCTTATATTTTAATGGAAAGAGCGTCAATTCCGTTGTAAGTTTTTCCACTTCCCTCTACGTTATTAAATATACGGAATTTAAGTGAGATTGTGCTTTCCTGTTCAGATTTTTGAGATGGTTTTCGGATGTATGATTCCTTAATTTACTGCATATGTTATGTAGTGAGTGACATGCATTTGAGAGTGTATTTGTATAACATCAGAGACAACTATCGAAAATTTGGTGGAAGTGTGATTAAATAAGCCCATATGTATTATCTTACAATTAAACTGCTTGTTTAAGGACAAACTGTATCGTTTTAGTATTTCTATTTTGCTTATAATAGAGTGCTATAAATGGACTCTTCTAAGATAAATTAATATAATTATTACTTGCCATTTGTTTGTGTAACGAATTTCAATAAAATGCAGCTTAGATTGTTTTGATTTAAAACGGTAGAGATAATTTTAATTTGCTTAGTAGTTTTCGTGATGCCAACATAAATAGACTACCTATGCAAAAATTTATACATAATAATATGAAATTATTATGAGTTCAGAATTTTCTAAAATCTAAAAAGTCAATCGCAAATAGTTGTTCAAATTTGTTTTCAATATTTAGATATAGCTTGAAAATATTGCTGTATTTTACTACAATAAATATTTTGTCTCTCAAACTGTACTACGACGTAGCAACGTCGAACTCGTAGTGCACGCTCAGGTAGCGTTCTCTACGAAACAAAGCCGTAGCCGCGTAGCGTAGCTTTGAAAATAAAAATATAGGATTTACTAAGTATTTTTAAATGGATGCGTTAAATTTACCGATAAATGTAATTAATGAATAAAAATTAAAAATACATATTAGGTATAAAGTACAATTAATCACATATACTTGTTGAAATCTTGAGACTTTTATAATTTTATAATTTTTTTTCCATGATGTGATTATATTTGGATGTTTGTCGTGTTTCTTGTTTATTTTAAATTAGTTGTGTTTTAATATTATTAATATGTCAAAATATATACACATATAAACCTAATTTATAATATCAATGATATTTAAAAATTACCAGACATTATCCCCTATATTCTCTCTCTAACATTTGTTTAACACACATGTTGATCTTTCTGGCCTTGACATTGTCACCGGGGTGAAAAAAACTAAATGAAATGATTTTTATTAAAAGCATTTTAGGTAACATTAAATAACTATCATCAGGCGGCCAAAAAGTTGTACTTTGCTCCATTATGGTGTAAAAAATTAAAAAATCTATTTTTGTATGTCAGCTATTGTATTCATCGCTATTAATTTTTTTTATTTATAACGTATCAAAAGTCTTCGTAGCTGAATGTTCGCTTTGATGGAAGCTGAGACAGTTCGCTATTGTTGCGACGATACGATAACGCTTTTATTAGGCCCCCCTCCGTGACGAGAAGTAAAACTTGTCTCCCTCAAGCTACGCCAAATATTGACACAAATAGCATTTTTATGAAGTATATTCTTGTTGATATTATCATAATAATAGTATTTTGGTAACGTTAAAAAATATGTAGAATGATCATTTAAATATGTATCTGAATTTAAAACGTAAAAATATCATGCACATATAATCAAAATAATCTATTTATATTTTGTTGATATTCTTAAAAATTAATTTGGAAGTTTGTTAAAATTTTTGAGCGTACTGAGTTTGCATTATAATTGTTATTCACGCGGGCGAAGCCGCTAGCAGTATATATATATATATACGTATATTTACTTTACTTATATTTTCGTTACTTATTCTATATTATTATAACGTTACTTTACCACTCATATATTCGATGTATAAACAAAATAGAAACCGTCTCGTTACTCCGTCTTTGATTAAGTCAACGTCTTAAGTTTACAAAGCGTGTAAGTAATTAAGAGATCTGGTGTGTAATGCGCGGAAATTAATTAATTACATTATACAAATTGATTGTTATAATAGTGTTTACCGCAATAGTACATTGAGCTATCAATTATATATTTTTAATCCCCCACCAAAATAGGGGTGTTATAAGTACCTATGATGTGTCAGTTTGTCGGTTAGTCTGTCATTGGCATCGTAGCTCCGAAACGAATAGTCCGATGATTTTGATGCGTTTTTTTGCTCGAAAACAGACGTGATCGGGATGGTTCTCAGTTACAATTTATGAAGATCTGTTCAGGCGTTTCAAGGTCATCCTTTCTTTTTGTTAGTGTCAGAACTTGTCGGTATTAATAACCCCAATGATGGTTTTTTTAGGGTTATTTAAAATTTTTAATTATATAATAACATTCATCTAAATTAATGGTTATATTCAATGGTTGGGAAAAGTTAAGTTTAACTAAAGCACTTCCTATCGTATTAAATACTCTACATATAGTATATGATTTCTTAACAATGTTTTTAAAAGTAACTATAGTTACTAAGAAATTATAATTACAAAGTCAAAAGAAACATCCCGCTGGCTTATTTCAGAATATCACAGCAAATTTTTGGAAATGTTATTCAATCATTCATTCAAGGATCATTACATTCTCTCATTCGTTCAGTTCTCTTCATTTAGATGCTTCCCTATCGTACCACTCATCTGTTTAGGAAATTGCCAACATTCATATTTTCTGAAATACGCAATACTTGAGATGAGGATTTTGATTATTATCTCAATTTCGACTTTACATTGTATACGATATAGCTATTTTGGAGACATATACTAACAAAATACGTTTCTTTCGCTATTAAATATATACAATTAATAACAATTTTGAAAAATGATAAAAAGAGTACTTTTTCGACAAGACACAAGTGAAGTGAAATACTAAATATTTATTTCTATCAAATGTCATCATCATCCTGCGAAACATAAAACAATATTTATTTTCGCTTATATACCTTTTTTATGTTACAAGTTGGCAAACAAGCATACGGCCCACTTGATGGTAAGTGGTTGCCGTAGCCTATGAGCGCTTACAGCACCATTAGTAGGTGTCACTCACGCGTTGCCAACCTCGAGATATTGGTTCTTAAATATCGTCTGCCCAGTAATTTAACTAGCGTACAGTGCCCTTCAAACCGGAACACAGTAGTGCCTAAGTACTACTATTTGGTGGCAGAATATTTGACACTGCGGTGGTACCTACCTAGCCGGCCTCTTGCAACAAAAGACCTACCACCAGTACCTACAGATTCGATTATGTTATTATTTACATTATATAAAATAATTAGATCTGTTACAATTTTTGTGTGTTAATAGAGAACCTCACAATTTTGTCCACAATATATATAAATCTGCAATTTTGTGTCCTCTAAAGTCTAAAGTATATTAAGATGTATAATCAATGTAATCACTATAATTATTTCAATATTGTCTGATAACATTAACACAATATAATTATCCGGGAAGCTTCAACGTAATCATTTTCATACCGTAACATTTTCAGATGAAACCTATCTAAACTGGAGTGCATAAAACCATCCATTAAAACTTTTAAAGCAAAAAGTAAACCACGGCAGTGCATTCCGGCTTCCGTCAGTAATTAACAGTGCGCTCAGCTCTTTTTTTTTTCAGCATGACGGATCTCTAAATAATAAAAATGGCGTTGTTCATGAGATAGTGTGTGCATAGGAAAAATTATGTTGTACTCAGTAATTTTATCATACACTTTAAGTGCTCTCTATATGAATTTACAAATGAATCTTTTGTAGTTTGAATATTCGTAATGATTGAATACCTTAGTTATGCTGTTTATTGTGACATACTTATATTTTATAAGTTTGTTAAGTGAATAATAATAAACTGGAACACATGTATGTATGGACCAATAAAAACATGTGCTCAGAGCAGGTATCGAAACTGTCCACGATGAGGACAATTTTGCTACTACTGCACCACAAAATAAGATTTCTTAATATTTTGAAATATCTGTCATCCTTCCTTCTTATTGGTACAGAACTGAATTATTTCTGGTAACAAAGAATACATGCCTTTAGAATTATGAAATATATAAACATAAATTAAAATGAAAACTGATACAATCATAATGATAAACATTGTATATAGCTTCACGAATCAGTTTTCTAAAGTACATTCGAGCGCAAAGCCTTACCAGACGTAGCGATAGGCATAAATCATATCTTTTCAAGCGACCGTCTCAGACTAAAGTACACTCAGTCGGATAATCGGGTACGTTTTAAAGCTGTCACCGGCTTAGCGCCCCCCTCCTACCACCCTCGACGGTACTTCACGTGCGTTTTGACGCGATTATCATACCAGCCGTATCTGAGCGCAATATTGTTTGCTGTGTTATGGATTTACGAATATATTAAAATAGTAAGCTTTTACATTAAAATAATAAAAAAAAAATTTTTTCGTAGTCATTTATTTGTTTTGTAAGAAAAATATCTAGGAGAAATTAGTATATTTTATAATAATTATAGAGATTTTTTTTAATCCATTGTAATAAGATTACAATGGATTATAGTAAAGCTATAATGCTTTTAGTGTTTCACTTTTGTCAACATCTGGACAAAGATGTATTCGGAAAAGTAGTGACATATTAGATTTACTGTCCTATACTATTGATCTTATCTAGTAGGTAAGTAGGTAGGTATGCAAGCAGCCTACGAAGTTTCACTTCAATCCATAAAATTTATTGTGTGTTGTTTTTTTAAGAGTCTCCAGGATAGACATTTTTTTTTATTCATAAATGGGTAAGCTCTTGACCTCCATCGAGCTTGAAAGCATAGATGAGTTCTACGCTAGAGGATAAATAAATTTACATTTCTAAACGCCGCGACATGCCGCATCCAATTTGCACACATACATTCTTAACTCAGTGACATCTCTTTCACCACCCTATCGCGGACGAGGTTTTTGAATTTGCTTCCTTTGTGGCGGTTTTAATATGGAAATTAAACGTTCGGCGTGTGACGGCACACCTCCGTAATAATATTATTAAACGAATATTTCCTCGACAATATAAGGTTGAAAATGCTTCATACATTTCGTTTATAATTAATTTATTTCATAAATCCATATCGTCAAGGGTTTACGAGGATGTGTCTAATTTTTTTTATAATAATTATAATTTCTTTTCCAATTTTGAAATCGTTATTCTATGCCATAATCACCATTAATTTAATAACAGATAATTTTAAATCTAAGACAAAATAGGATTTCATAGTGATAATAACCATAAACTATAGAATAAAGAATAATGTGAGTTAAACTGTGAACCATTTTACTCAATTCAGCGCACTTTGAAATCGAAAAAGGAAAGAAATTTCGTTAATTAAAACATATTCATCGTTAGCCTCTCCTCGATAAGTAACCGTTATTTTGAATTTCGAAAAACCATTTTGCGTTTTGTAACAACTATTTTTTTTTCTTCAATTTCAACGCTTAAATAGGACTTCAGAGTGAAAATATTGATTTTCTTATTTGTCTTACACGTTTTAGTATATGTAATTTGATTATTATAGTATATTATTATAAAACGATTACGTTTTCACCATATGCAACATCAAAATACATTATGTTAAAATAAATCTAAAAGTTCAAAATTTAGGATTATATTCCTGAAATTGAATACTTTTTCGACTTGATTGCAAAGCGCAGTTTTATATTTTAGCCGTGCATGGTCCGGAGGGAGGCACAGCCGTCATGTTTACCCATCGTCGCGTACGTAAGATTCCATCCCGCTTCACGCTCCGTATCAACTGTTTGAATAGAGATACGCCACTCTGAATTTATTGTGAACATCTCTCGTCCCCATCCCTCCCCATTCCCCTCTCTCAACCATTGTCACAAATCCGATGTATCGCTTTCATTGCTCTCGTTCAATGATATGGTAATGTGACATTTAATTCCAATCATCGGGGGATCCTTTATTAATATAGTAGGCAAGATCTTTTGTTACAATTTCAATTGTGTCGCAGATAACATTCGGGTGAATCCGGTGTATCGGTTTACGAAGTTTTATCGTTGTTTTAATCTTTATACTTGAAGTTATAAATGTAATGTAATTGTTATGTTTAAATAATAAAAATTTGTTCAACGTGAACTTAAGAAATACAAATTACTAGACTGCATCAGAGATGCTGATCTGCATTGCTCCCGATGACGTCCCAAGCCTAGGCTCGACGTCATAAGAGCGGCCCTTGGGACGAATTCAACTCGAGCCTCGCGTGGCCTGTCACCATGTTTTACCGGACCTCTTGAACCGCAGGGTCAAGACCAATTGGGCCAACAGCAACAGACACGCCGAAAAAAAAAATTGTGAAACTATTTCCTTGGATAAAAAACCTTTCTTAATTATTTTCACCCATTAAAAAAAAAATAAGTAAACATTAACCTAACATAAAACTTAGTAAACATTAAAAAAATTGTTATCATTTGTCAACAGTAAAATTAAAAAATCACTATTATTAAAGTCACAACCGAAAACATGGCATTAACATTAAAAGCCTTATCCTACAATAAATTACCATTTTCAAATCTCTCTTTCATGGTTTTCGCTTGAAAAATATAAAAGCGTAGAAGCCTTTTCACTGACGGAGAGCAGAAAATCTAAAAAAAATGTCACGAGCAACCGAATCCGACAAGCTATTAGAATGCGGATGTATCTTCATTCGAATATTGGCAATAAAACAGCGCTGAGCTGAAAAATCGATGTCGACAGACGAACCGACAAGTACACGAGAGTGATAGTATGGGTGTATGTATGTGTAGATGTTTATGTTTAGGATATTCGACGTTTGAGACGAGGATTAAGGTTTTTTTTTAAATCTTTCATATCAACTTTTAGATACCTCAAAAGCTCAATGTTAACGCGAGAGTTGCAGATTCGATCCTGACCCCTTGGGCTATTGTCGTACACACTCATAGCGCAAGCTTCAAGCTTATTTGGAGAGGCAATAACAATATTAGTAACGCCTTGAAAAAGCATTGCTAGTACTCTTTTATAAAAACTGTTATGATTAATTTAATAAATTAAAACTCATTCACAGAATTCTCCAAAAAAAATAAAGTTTACTTTATTTAGATTTTGTGATTTAGTGATTTAGTGAACTAATAGAGTACAAATAGATTTTATTAATATATTAGACGTGAGTCTGCTTGTGACCTGACGGAAATATCAAGCGGTAGTTAAAGGTCAATTAATTAGGAATCTTATTTTTACGCGTTAATTCCCAATATAATATTAATTGAAAGTAACAGATTCGTAATGAACTACTGCTGAACAGAGGCCTCTTCTGTTAAGAAGTAGAATTAGGAGCTACTCTTTAACAGAAAAGGCCTTATGTAAAATATATCCGCCGACCCCCTGTCAAGTATCCATCCCGCTACTTCACAGGGGATTGGCGATTGGGGATTTTACATAACTCAAAACTTCTTCCGAGACAATCGGGGTTTCCAATATTTTGTTTTACCTAGCACTAAGACGAATTACAAATATAAGTGAAACACTTGACAATACAGAGGTTCTAGCCGTAGATAGGCACCCGTGACCTGCCGTTGAAGTCCACAGTTTTTATCCACTGGCCCATCTTGACTTCAAATGATTCGATACCTATTAGATTTTTTTTATACCATGACGATTGATAAACTGGCATACGGTCCACTAGCAGTCACCGCAACCTATGAATGCTTGTAATACTTGAACTATCACTTGTGCTTTGCCAACTAAAGGGAAAGATGGACGAGAAGAGAAAAAGAATGGAACAGAAGGTGTTGGGGATTGGGTCTCCGGTGCTCTAACTAATCGCACGAAACGCAAACGGTATTGTTACTATCTTTTTATGTTACAGGATGGGTTCCGTTCAAGAAGAGAAGCCAGCTGAAAGTGCTGCAAAGACACACGTTCGAGAATTACGCAATACTGAACTAGTCTCACGATTACTGGCAGCTACACCACCGTATCTCTACAGCGCTTTACCACTTCAACCACATGCATTCTTCTTCAGCGAAATGCTAAGATCGTTTGTCAACGCTAGACATGGCTGCCGCCCACCGCATTACCACCGTCGTTTTAAGCGTCGTTCCCACAAATATTTTGCTGAAAACGAAAACGATTGGAGACGTGAGTGGCCAAAACAGGAAGAGGAGAAGAAAGAACCAGAAATGCGTCCTGAAGTTCCACTTGAGCTGACAGTGGATAAGCAACCACGAGTGTGTGAATCACCAAGACGATTATCTCCTAAATGTGAGACACCTAAGTCGAGTAGCCCGGGACCTCCTGAGAGGCAATCAACTTATGTGGATGTAGGTACAGAGGAGCTTCCCAAACCTGCACCTTGTGTTGGACGAAATTCAGTTGATGCCAATGCTGTTCCTCCTTCTAACCTGATCCTACCACCTCCACCACCGATGTGGTATCCTCCGCTGTACAATCCACAGTTTGGCGTTGATCCGCTTAATTTCTTCATTGATTTACGCGTGTCTGGACACATTTATGACAGGAAACGAGCGATGACAGAAGCAATGGATCCAAATAGCATTTCTGAAGTGAGGGCTGATGAATCTAATTTAGAAAGGAGACTTGTAAAAGACTTTGGACAAAAGCCCCGACATTTGTCAGCTTTTTCTGTACCTATTCGTTCGAATCAAAACCAAGTTGATGCTCCGGAAAAATTCTTTGAAAGGAGCAATAGGTTTTTAGGAAAACCTAATGGGACGTCTTACATAATGAGAAATATAAAACGTGTTTACGAAAACGTTCATTCACTGGAAGATTCACGTAAAGAAGATTTAAAAGAGAAAAATGATGATACAAAAGGTGAATCATCAGATTTAGAGGAAGATATAATGGACTAAAATTCATATAGGTATTTAATATTTCACAAAAATTCATTAAACTGTATGCAAATAATATTGTGAAAATTAGATGTATCAAATTCCACGTAATTTATAGTCTTTATATGTATAAATCTATTTAAAGACATTGTAGTGTACTATAGACTTTACAATCAGAAAAAAAAATCTTTCATAAGTAGTATACCCATGGCGGTTTATACCTTTGATGCAATGGATAATTAAATTATGATCACTCATACAGTTACTAAATGCTATAGACCACACCTTTCATATGGAAAAAATATCACAGACCCATTGGTACCCCTTCGTAAATTCAACACCTTTATTCGGTTAAGACCTGAATTACAGCTATCAGCATCGATTAGCATCCTCTCTATAAAAATAGCTATTTTGTATGAGAATGTGTAAGCATCAATGTGGATTTCGCATTTTAAAATGCTTATAAGTGTAATACTCGATACAGTTACAGTACTCCACAGTCGTCAAAGTGTGCTCAAAGATGCTGAGGCATGCTTACGGATACTGAAGCATTCTTATAAGTGTAACACTTTGTATTACACGATATAGGTTTAAACAGCCGTCAAAGTTTGCTAAAGGATGCGCACGCATGCTTAACGATGCTAAGGCATGCTTACGCGTGCTTAAGGATGCTTAAGCGTGTCCAAAACCATCCCGCTAAATGCTAGTCAATGCTGATAAATGTAATTCAGGCCTAACGATATTCGGTAATGATTTGCACACGATAAACGAATGATGTGACGTGTATGAAAAGGCCGGTCCATTTACTCCCGAGTATATATTAGTAAGTCTGTATTATCGTTCTAAAATTTTGTAAATAAAATATCAAATACTAAAACTTTTTGCAAAAATATCTTAATATTTAATGTTTTAACTATGCTAGTCATTGTAATCTTTAAGATTTAGATCTCATGTTAATGATCTCACTTATTATGTAATAAAAATTATCGTTTTTGTATAAAAATTAGATATTTCATGTAAATTGTTTTAATAATATGTAAATATTTTTATTAATATTTGCCTTTACCAATAAACGAGTATGTACCTAGGTAATAAAATTCTTAAACGTACCTAGAGTTTTATTATTTCCCGTAATAGATTTGCCAGTTTGTATATTTTCATTTGAATTTCCTTACATTCTTGAATGTTTTGTTATAATTTTAATTTTTATATTACGAATAGATCCATTAGATACGTTTTACCTGAAATAAAACGATTATTATATACTTACCTTAGTAGAAGCTTACTTTTTATTCCTGCCTGGTGATATTTCGACTCAATGACAAGCATGCTCGAAGCTTCATACAGCTCCTTCATGAGCCTGGTGTGGGGATGGTGCGAAAGAGACAAATGATCATACCAGAATACGAGGTAGAAAGAGATAAAGCTACACAGGAAATCGAATGGCTCTCTCAATATATTAAGAATAGATATTATAGATTACGAATAGATCAAATATAGAGCTTATATAAAGACATCTGAGGCCCTGCGCTCATTGACGGTACGGTATGGCAGAGAATTTTATGTGACGAAAATATACAAAAACTAAATAACGACTGTTGTGGTCTGCTGGTAGCGAGCCTGCTTTAAGCCTCGACGATCGCGGATTCGATTCCCGTCCAGAGCAGATGTTTGTTATAAATGTCTGTTTCGGTCTGGGCGTTTGTCCTTGTGGGTCTCCCCACTGTGCCTCGGAGAGCATGTTAAGCTGTCGATCCCGTTTGTTAGCATAAGCATCAGATGATAATAATTGTTAATTCATCATAAGTAATTTGCTCTTATCCAATGAATTACTGGTTCGCCCTTTGGGTTGCGGAGGTCAGATGGTAACCGCTATGTGTAAAAACTAGTAACCTGTCAAATCCGGATAAGGGTATTAAGACTTGGGCGAAAAATGCCGGACTAATGCTAGGAAGAAGAAAGAGAAAAATGGGTAAATGGTTTGAAAATTACAATTATTGGTTTAAAGTTAATGATATTCACGAAACTTCTACTTGTCGTGATACTACGGTATCTAACTATTGTCAAACATGATCCATCATAGAGTGAAGTCTGATCATGATAATTATATAATATGATAGGATTTTCTAATTTTATAATCTGTGTAGTAAGTTTTTAACTTTTGTAAGTGACAACACCACCTCATAACTGATTGGCCAATAAAAGAAAACAATGGCAGACGCGCACTTCTTGTTGGCTAATCAGAGCGGTCCTTGTGAGATGAAAATGAAAATGGCGGCAAAAATTTGAGATGGAACTATCTTGACTCTTCTATTCTCAAACTTCTCGTAGGTTCTATTCAGAAATAAATTAATTTAAGTAAAATATCGCTGTCATAAATAAAGAAAAAAGGTGTCATAAATAATGACGGGGTTTTGTTACGCTTTTGATGCCTATGGTTGCCTATAAAATTTTTTTGTAAAATTATGATGTAAAAATACATACATAAAGATTATAATTACTGAGCACTCGACTTTAATTTATCAAACATTTGGACGCTGTACCGGTTAGAATACGAAAAATACTAAAGTGCGAAGTTAAAAGGGAATAAAAGACTATTTTACACTTGGAGGGCATAGAATACGAGAGCGGATGGTATCGCGAACGGAAGACTGCAAAACGACTGCGCTATTGCGGGTTATAACATTTAACGTATTCGAGGGTGGCGCTGCTCTCGCATTATAGGCCCATAACTTTATTAATCAAAACAGATTAAGCAATATTTACAGGTTTACACATGTTAGCAATAGATGGCGTAGTTGGTAAGTACTATTTTATTATAAATTACATTTATTTAGGTTTATATTTTATATTTTTAACAAATAAATAACTCTTAGATAATTTACTTATGTATTTAAATTTGCTTACTTAGTTACCTAAACATTGTCTTATTTACTTCAATTTTACATGTTTTACATTATAGTTTCTTTTCTTAGTTACAGATGGCGTGTCGACAACATCCTCCCGCCCAGTGTCACACTTGTGACACTCATCTACCAACGGTAGGGGTAATATTTTTATTACAGGTCTGCGCAGGATTCCTGTGGCTGTTTTTATATCAACCACCCGAACCCTTCCATCTCTTCCCGCGTGAGTATGTTGTATAATTCCTTTCGGCCACATGTTTCGCGGAGTATTCGAGTCCATGATGATCACCATGTCTCCTTCTTTTAAAGGGGACGACTCCTCGTGCCACTTTCTTCTAGGAATTAGCACTGGTAACACCTCCTTTATCCATCTTGACCAGAACATATTTGAAAGCTGCTGTGCTATGCGCCATTGTTTTCTTAAGTATAAATCACCTTCATCACATACTCCAACCTGAGGTAAGTTTGAAGAAGAACCCAGTAAAAAATGATTCGGTGTCAGCGCTTCAGAATCGCGATGATCCACTGATACGTGAGTCAGCGGCCGACTATTAACCATATTCTCCACTTCAGCCATAAAGGTAAGCAGAGCTTCTTCACGAGGGGCTCTTTCTTTCAGAACAACATTTAATGCTACCTTCACGCTCCTTATTAGTCGCTCCCATGCTCCTCCCATGTGAGGAGTAGCAGGCGAGATAAATTTCCATTCCACTAGCTTACTAGATAATTCATATTTTACCTCTTCGCTAAGAATATCTTCATAAGATTTCTTTAATTCGCGCTCAGCACCTCGCAGATTCGTACCATTATCCGAATAAATTCTTTGAGGCCATCCTCGTCGTGCAGCCATCCTTCTGAGTGACATGATGAATGAGTCGGCAGTAAGATTATGTACAACTTCAATATGTACCGCGCGTACAGTCAGGCAAGTAAATAAGACACCGTATCTCTTTTCTCTGCGGCGACCATTGGTTATCTCCAGGGGTCCAAATAAGTCAATACCACAGTTCGTGAAGGGGCGATAGTGATGTGCTAATCTGGCTTCCGGTAGATCACCCATTCGCGGATGTGTTGGTTTGGCCTTTTAATCCGACAGTAAAACATTTCGCTGCGACGCTCCGTACTGTAGGTCTCATCTTTAAAATCCAGAATTTTTGACGTAACTCGTTGACCACCATCTCAGTACTTCCATGTGCGGCCGCTTCATGATAGCATTTCACAATAAGCTTACTTATAGCGTGATGTCCGTCGAGCACAGCTGGTTGCTTTAAATCAATACATATATTCTTCGAGGCATTAATTCTTCCTCCGACGCGTAAAATTCCAAATTTATCAATAAAAGGTGTAAGCATACGTAGACGACTATCCTTTGGTATCTTTTTATTTTCCATTAATAATTTATATTCGGTTGAGAAAGATTGCTTTTGTGAAAATTTTATCAAAATCTGTTCAGCCTTTTTTAATAATTGCGGATTTACTTCGGTTTTTATTTTTCTGCATTTTTCTATAAATTGTAAAATTCTAGCTGTACTTCTCTTCAAACGAAGCCACGACGAAAATCTTATCGGATCCGGTACAGGTAAGTCATCAATTTTATAACTCACTGTATTTATTAACTCCAATGCATTCTCATTAATTTCCATATTTTCTTTTTCAGGTAAAAGGTTCGACGTTGGAAGTGGTTCTCGAAGAAAGCTAGGTCCCAGAAACCACTCACAATCAGCACGAAGATCATAACTACACATTTTTGTAACGATATCTGCAATGTTATTTTTTGTTGAAATATAATTCCACTCGTTTTTACTACTTAATTCGTCTATTTCTCCTAGTCTATTTGCAACGAAAACTTTGTACGATCGCGTGTCGTTCTTTATCCAGAAGAGAACAGTTGTGGAATCAGTCCAAAAGAAGCGAGTTGTAGCTTTAATTCTATGTTGACACTCAATAGTTTTCGCTAAACGGCAAGCCATTACTGCGGCTTGCAACTCGAGACGCGGTATGGAAACCGGTTTTAGCGGTGCAACTCGACTTTTACATGCAATGAATGAGCAGATAATTCTATCGCTTTCAACTCTGCGCCAATAAGCGACGGCGGCGTATGCGCTCGGGCTAGCATCACAGAAAATATGTAACTCCAATGCCGTCTCCTTCACTCCTATTGTATCAGACGTAATCTTTACGGAATAGTAATTAGTTGCATCCTTTTCCAGCCCTTCCGACGATGAATGAAAGTGCCAACGGGGAATTTGTAAACAACTTATATTATTTAGTTGTTTTATCCATTCGATAAACATTATATTATGTTTATAGTCAATTTGTTCGTCCCATTTAATTTTTTTTTTCCATATACTTTGTAATATAATTTTTATTTTTATTGTGAATGCCGTCAAATATCCATGAATGTCGTAAATAGACATCGCTATTCGTAATATTTCCCGTTTTGTAGGTTTAATCTGACAGTTTAAAATTTCTTTAGGAATTTTCTTAAATGATAAGTCAAACCCGAGTGTATCACTAGTCAGATGCCATAACAATCCCAAAGTTCGTTCTTGATTATCGATTTTGAACGTTATTGTATTCTCGCTTAAAGTTTCTTTCGGCCTGCCATTTAATATTTCTTGTTTGTTCGAGTTGAAGTTTCTTATAAAAAATCCTCCTTGGGAATGAATAAATGAAATTTCCTCGATCATTTTCTGTGCTTCGGTGACGTCATCCATCGAGTCTATGTAGTCATCCATGTAGTGCGATGTTTTTATTGCGTTTACAGCTTTTGGAAACTCTGCTGTGAAGCGTTGTGCGTTTTTATTCTTTATAAACTGAGCAATAAAGGGCGAGCAGTTAGCGCCGAATATCAATGATGTCATAACGTATTTTTTGATAGGTTCTGAAGAATTATTTCTCCACAGAAACCGAAAGGCATCTTGATCTTCTTTTCTTATTCTGATACGCAGAAACATATCTTTTATGTCTCCTATTAAGCCGACGGATCCTTCCCTAAATCGTAACATAATGCCATATAGTGATTCCAGCAAATCAGGCCCTTGAAGTAAAAAGTCGTTCAGTGATTTTCTGTCAGATGCTGCAGCTGCGTCGAAAACAATACGAAGCTTCTTCTTGTTAGGGTTGTCCACGCCGAAATGAGGTAGATACCAAATTCTTTTTCCAGGGTCACGATCATCGGCTTCTTGTGCGTAATTATTTTCAAATAAATAATTTATCCTTTCGCGGTATCGACGGGCGAACTCAAGGTTCTTCACCATCTTCTGTTCTACGAACTTCAGTCTTTGGAGTGCTTTTGAATAAGATTCGGGCATAATGGAATCGTTTTTCCAAGGCAAACCTACTTCCCACTGGCCATTGAACATCCTGGTTGAATTTTCCAGCAAAGATGTAGCTCGTACTTCTAAGGAGTTCTCTCTGGGCTTGTTGTTAACACCTATGGATTCGAAATTAAAAGAGTGACTCACCAAATCGCTTAACTGCTTGTAGGCTTCTGTCTCTTCACTACCCTGTGCAGTGTAGCAAGCGGTAGGAAAGCTGTGGTTTACCGCCACAGTCAAGGCTGCTTCAGACCTAGGGACAAGGGAATGTGTCGACACCACACCATGAATACACCAACCAAGTGGCGTTAAAGTTGCTGAAGGCTCATTTTTACGACCCATTAAAGTGTCTATAGGACATATTAAATGATAGTTATCTTGACCTATTAATACAGTTGGTTTAACATTTTTGTTACAGAACATAGACATTTTAATTTTATTTAAATGACAATATTTTGTTATATCAATTTTAGCCAATTTTTGTACAGGTAAATCTAATTCCTTTATTTTTCTAACTCTAAGCTTAAACTTATAATTGTCCATATTAGTCACATTACAATTAATTATTTCACTATTGCATACAAGTTCACTGTCGAATGCGCCGCGTACGCGCATCGTAGCCGCTTGTCCGGTGATGCCTGCAGCCTCGGCGATGGACGACGACATGAGCGAGACAGTCGCTCCGTCATCGAGCAAGGCATACGTTGATACAATGCCTCGCGGCCCGTGAATGTTTATACGCACTACTTTTAACAAAACACAACTCGGATTAATTGTAATAGCTACGGTTTCACTTTTTGTGTCACTTTTTGACAATCGCATTTGACTTTTGTCAACACTTTCACTCATTTGCACTTCACTAGGATCTTTTGACGTTTTGATTGTCCAGTGGAGGAGTTGATGGTGCGCCTGCCCGCACCCGTCGACATCACAGCTCGCCGCGGTACACTGCTGTCTATCATGCCGCGTTATTAAACATTTGTAGCATAAATGATTGTGTCGAACGAATCTCCACCTGTCTCGACGTAACGCGCGCTTAAAGCGCTTGCAGTCTGGCAATGCATGTTTACTTAAGCGACAAAATTTACATTTATTGCTTTTATCTTCATCGTTCAAAAGTAAGGCTTGTGAATTAAATTTGCGATTCTCCGGCTTCATTTTGTACTCTGCCGCATGACTATGAATATGACTAACGCCAGCCATGGCTGTTTTCTTTGCTTCTTCATGTAGAAAGTCCGAAAACAATTCTAGTTTCGCCTTCTGCGACTCATTGTATATATAAATATAATCAGCCCATTTAGTAATGAGCGTGCTAGGACATTTGGATAACACAGATGTTATTAGCTCCGGGCTTCTTAGATAGTCCGTTTGTTTTATAGCTTTGGCAGCAGCCACGTAGTTCTTGATTTTTATAGAAAAATTAACAACTTCGTTATGATAATTATGCGGTAATGGCGACAATTTTCTTATTTGTGTAGTCAATTTATTTATTATCACCTCCGGTCGCCCGTAACGCAACTCTAAGGATTCTATCACATCATAGGGCGTCGTATTTCCTATTAACAAAGAAGATACGGTATCTCTTGCTTCACCACGTAAGCACTTTCTGAGTCTCCACAAATTTTCTGTATCTGTATAATTGCAGAGCCTGGATGACTCATAGTAAGCTTCTTTAAATTGTAACCAGTCAATTGGGTCCCCAAAAAATAAAGGTAAATCTTTAGGTGTTGATAGCCTTACCAATAGATCTTGATTCCTGGCCTCGACCGACGCTTGACCGATGACCTCTCTTAACGCTTGCGCTAATTCTTGCATGTCATTGCGAGGAGACGCGTGAGGAATCGGATGTACGTTTTTAGGCTCACAATCAATTTGGCTATGTTCTAACCAGTTCTCGATTCTCTTTTGAGTATCTTCCGTTGCTAAAGACGACATCTTACTATGGTTTGATTTTCTACTTTCAAGGGCAGCTATGTCAGCAGCTAATTTCTTTTCTATTAACTCTTTGTCGATTGCAGCTTTTGCCTGGGCAGCTTCCAGTTCTAGTTGTTTCTTTCGTGCAAAGGAAGAGGAACTCTTACCTTCACTATAAGTTGTCTTTTCGACTTTCTGAAATGACTTCAAACTACCCTCATTTTTAGGGCGTGGCGCGATGAGTTCCGCAGAATCTACGGCCCTTTCAGACTGTACATCGCGTAGAATAGCATTTTGTTGATCCATACCTTCAATCTGTTGCTCACTCCTCAAGGCGCGACGAGTTTTTACCATTTTGCGTGGCGGTGGAGTGGTGAACATCTGATCGAACTTCACGGGTTTCTTCGTATTTCAGATCCGGCTCGAAGACCAAAAATGTACCGGTTAGAATACGAAAAATACTAAAGTGCGAAGTTAAAAGGGAATAAAAGACTATTTTACACTTGGAGGGCATAGAATACGAGAGCGGATGGTATCGCGAACGGAAGACTGCAAAACGACTGCGCTATTGCGGGTTATAACATTTAACGTATTCGAGGGTGGCGCTGCTCTCGCATTATAGGCCCATAACTTTATTAATCAAAACAGATTAAGCAATATTTACAGGTTTACACATGTTAGCAATAGATGGCGTAGTTGGTAAGTACTATTTTATTATAAATTACATTTATTTAGGTTTATATTTTATATTTTTAACAAATAAATAACTCTTAGATAATTTACTTATGTATTTAAATTTGCTTACTTAGTTACCTAAACATTGTCTTATTTACTTCAATTTTACATGTTTTACATTATAGTTTCTTTTCTTAGTTACAGATGGCGTGTCGACAACAGACGCAAAATGCGTTAAATATGAATAGTATATTTTTAATCAATGTCAAACAATGTATCAATTTTACTAAAACAATAAGTAATTCCAAAATGATATACAATAAAATTTTAGGGCAGTTGGAAACAGAAGAAGGTAGCAACATTCTATGTATGATCGCAGCGCCTCGTCTGCGGGACAATTTGGTGAATCAGAATCATAGATATATAGTGATTGATATTCATTAATCGGATGGAATACGTACGGAATTTATGGAGAAAAATAAATATCTATTCTCTATGACATGAAAATTGAAATGAACACATTAATTAAAAATGTAAATGTCTCAAATTTAGCCTTGCTGTTAAATGGTCTAAGGGTATACTCAATTACTCATGGTATACTTCACATCAGTCTGTTGAAATTTCACCAAGAAAAAACGATCTATTGAGACATGGGCTTTTCTAATGGCGTCTGACACTTTTTCATTCGTTTCACTCTTTACGCTATCTGTCTCGCTCTCTTAATATAAATATAAAATAATATTTATTTTAATTTTTATCTTCAGTACTCAGTAATCACAATCAGTTCAATTCTCCATCTTGTTTTTGCTGACTTGCTGTTGTTATGAAATATAAATTGTGTTCTACTAGTTTGTGATAAAAATAAGAAGTTATTATGTGTCCATATGTGTCTTTTAATTGCTATTTATTTATTATATAATATATTATTACGTTTGTAATGTAAAATAAACAAATATGGTTAATGGAAAATGTGAAACATGTAGGCTTGAGACGTAAAGAAAAGATTTTCAAGAAGGTATTTTATGAAATAATGTGATTAATGATTATTTCGCATTTTAATTGAAAAAAAGTTCGGTAAGTTTTCTGTATACAAAATATCATTATGCCCTAACCTAACCTATCTAAGAAAATAATTAAGTAGCTCTATTACATATTTCATTATTATTTAATTCATTGAAGATTTTATTATTTAACGAAAATCACAAAACTCATAATAACTTAATTTTTATATAGGTATTAGACATCTTAAATTTGTGACCTGGCATTATGAATTATTAATTAAATTCAAAGGCTTGTCAAAAACATAAATTTAAAAGTTATCTTAAATAAAATCCTTTGCTTTGTTTTATACATATTGAACATCATCTCTGGATAACATATAAGTTTCAAATAGTTCTAATATTACATTAATTACTTACATTAATTTTACTGAACTAATATTATTAAAACATAAAATACTTATAAATTGTAATAGTAATTTATTATATTATGATATATGTGTCTGTATAGTAGATGATTTTTAATAAAAACAACATCTTTTTAGGAAAACGCTGCAACCGTAGAAAAAAGGTTTAACTATAAAAATACAATAATCAATGCTTTTTTTTCCAGATGCAGAGAGTGTACCAAAATAAGTTAATGTGTATTATATATATGGTTAAAGAAACTTTATTCTCATAAAGAACATAATAATTCACTTACATGAGAACATGGTATACAATTACAATAGTTGCCTAGTGGCGTAACAAAGTAACACTAATAAAACATATTATATAAGAAAAAATTAAAAATAAATAAAAAATTTACAAAGAGGGTATCTGTGAATACTTTAGACTATTGTCGCTAAACTGGTCTTATCGTACATCGCAAGTACACGGAGTTAGCAAAGCTGGAAGTGGTATGATAGAATTACAATTTTTATTAATTATAATAATTGTTTTTCTTTTTTTTTTTTTATTTATCTTTTTAAATATGTATATATATATATATATATAAATATTTTAAATTTTATTTTGTATTATTTTATATTGCTTTGTACATATATTTTTAATAGTTTTTTAAACTGTCGCATATTTTTTGCTTCTTTAATATTTTTTGGCAAATTATTATATCGTTTAGCTCCGTCAAACATAATATTTTTTTTTTTTTTTTTTTTTTTTTTTTTTTTTTTTTTTTTTTTTATAAATTTAAATTTAATTAAACATTTTAAAGACTGATTTTTAAAAAAGAGTGCTAAACCATATCTGTTACTCAATGCTCCACCATAATCAGATATCAAAGGGTTACAGATGAGATTATGGCAGAATTGCCAATTTATATTATACCTAAATCTCTTTGAATTAAACATATAGTTTCTTGAATTTAAAGAAAGGCTATATATAACAAAAAAGGTGAACATTTATTTGAAAATACCTTCTATACTTTGATATAACTTTCATATTAAACATTTATAATTAAATAATTTCCCTTTTGATATGTAACCAAATTTGACAAATAAAGATATAATAAGAATATGTAAGATATATAATAAGCAAATTATGATACAACTGTTCGACTTTTTTTCTGTTAATTTTGTTAGTCTTCACTCCAGTCATGATAAAAAAAAGAGGTATCAAAGGCTTACAGAGAAAAATATATAATAATGTATCATATGTAGTTCCTCTTTTTATTATTTACAGTAAGGTGTTTTATTACATTTTTCCCTTTTCTTTCAGATTCCAGAAATCAATGGATAAAAGAGAGTTTCAATTAGATCTCATGATATATACACATTTGTATAAATATAATCGCAAAATATTTTGTTGTAATCCATATCAATTCTTAGTTATCTTGAGACTATTGTTACATTTTCGTCTAATTCTATTTTAATAAAATTATGGTTTGATTCGATTCGATTTATTTATCAACATAACAATTTGTTACTGATTTTGGTTTAGTGGTAAATTGAAAACAAAATAACAACCTAAATTTTTATACACATTAACCACTACCAAAAATCAGTAATAAATAATAATCCAGTAACCCTAAAATACAAAAACAGCTGAGGGGACATCACTATCGATGTATTATTTATCGATATATTTTATCGACAGCACGTCACTAGTCTGCTATATTATAATGTTGGTAGAATTGAATGTTTTTTAAATAGTTGGTAAGAGAGTGTTCTACAAGAATTTATATTTTACTATGGTCACCTCAATCTATGGGAGTTAAGTCTCTTACTTATATGCTCTGTGCTTCACATAAAAAGGCTAAAAGTTGCTAGTAAATGGGCTTGAGTAATAATCAAAATAAACATAATTATTATCATATAACATTTTTTTGTAGAATGTGAGACAGTTTATATAACGAAGTTGTATTGAATTTTAATTTATGTTCCAACCATTGTTTTTATGCCTCCGAATTTATAAAAATAATACAGTAATAATATTATCTGTTAAATTTAATATAATTTTTATCCTAGTAACCCTAAGTTAGTCACCACGCGATTTTTGGTTTTAGTTGATTTTGTGTTCTGGAAGTTATTCATAATTTTATCTTTATAAAAATACTGTGAATCGAAATGTACGGGCAGCAACCGATTATAGTTTTGAGTGAGTAGAGTCCGAAAAAACAATTCATTTTATTTAATTTTAGCTTAAAAATATAATGTGTAACTAAATTTCAGGCCAAAACACAAAACGTGACTCCGGCCGGAAAGTTCAATTGGAGAATATTAACGCTGGAAAGGTAATTATTACTTAAAATTGTATAAAAAACAATAATTTTCGTCATTATCTATCGTTGGATCCTAATATCAGCTTTTATTTGTGTTTATTTTAGACTATAGCAGATGTTATACGAACATGCCTCGGTCCTCAAGCTATGTTGAAAATGTTGATGGATCCCATGGGTGGGATCGTGATGACAAATGACGGAAATGCTATACTCAGAGAGATCACCGTTCAGCATCCAGCGGCTAAATCGATGATAGAAATCGCAAGAACGCAAGATGAAGAGGTTATAATGCGTATTTTTTTTCGTTATTTGCAAATCATCTTGTTTCGACAATAATTTCATTTTATATTTTGGATGAAAGAAGCTTTATACTTCAATTTACTAAATATTTTTTATTTATATATTTGTAGTGCTGGTTTTATAGCTACCTGTAGTTTACATTTCAGGTTACATTTATAAAAATCAAATTCAAATATATTTTATTCATATAGGCCTTACACTTAAGAAACATCAATTATATTTATGTTTGTCAAGTTAGTTCAATATTAGGCTACTACTAGATTAAGCAGCATTCAGAGAAGCACTTGGAAGAATCATAGTATTAACTATTTTAAATTAAATTCATTCATAATTATTTTCATATATAATTTTTTATTAAAAAGTAATTAATTTAAAAAGGAAAATATATTAAAAAGTAATTAATTTAAAAAGTAATTTATTAAAAAGGAAACATATTATAACATTCTTTACAATGATCAATTCTCTAGCTATCTTAGAAGATTATAGAAACTCTTAACACTACTCACCAATTTCAAATATAAGCGAGTAATCTTTAGCATAAGCAAAAGCATAAACAATTAATGCATAGATATTATATTTTTAGGTTGGAGATGGCACAACATCGGTCATTGTACTTGCAGGAGAGATGTTGGCTGTTGCTGAACCTTTCCTGGCTCAAAACATTCACCCTACTGTTATCATCAGAGAGTACAGACAGGCTCTCGAGGATGCTGTTAAGTTGTTGCAAGACAAAATCTCTGTGCCTATTGATCTTAATGATAGAGAAAAGCTTAAAGAAGTTGTAAGTATTTTATAACTACAAAGGTTTGAATGCATAAAAACTTAACACATACCAACCCTTAATGGTAACCCCTTTCTGGTAACAAAAAACATCCTTAGGAAACCTGCATATCGTAGATGAAATTCTGAGATATATATTCACCAATCCTAGTGGTGGTCTCTTGCTGTTGATAGGGCTCAAATGCCCACCTGGTTGGCTACCACTACTCTGTGAAAAACTAATGAAATAACTTATTATCAGCCACATTTAGAAATAAATTTTACTATATTATGTAATTGGTCATATTGTGAATAATTTTAGATACGTTCCTGTGTTGGAACAAAATACATTGGCCGCTGGGCTGATTTAGCAGTAGATATTGCTTTGGATGCTGTCAATACAGTAACAATTAATGAAAATGGAAGAGTCGAAGTTGATATTAAGAAGTAAGTGTTATGAACCTTAGAATTTTTAATCATATTAGTTTGGATAAAATGTTACGTATTAAAAAAAAAATGTATGAGTTACTGAGATTTAACTTGAGTTAAATTATGAAGATAAATCATTTATTTATGTTATGAGACAAATTGTGAGAAATGATTTTTGTATCTTTTTATTGCATTCATATGCAATATATTGAACACATTACCACAAAATACTTAATCATAAATGGAACTGCTCATCTTTGACTTGTGGGAAAAATTTATTCTGTGACAGACATGAAGTAGCACCGTTTCGATGGTTACAAATCCAAATTGTCACCTGTTTGTTTTGTTATATCATGTTGTGACACATGATGTAATAAGTTTCTATATGGCAGGCTATAAACATGATTGCCACTACTGTTTTATATAAAAAGTGCAGGCATGCATTATAATATATTATATCTAATTCTTAGTAATATTTTCATTGTTTTAAATAAAATATTTACAATTCAAAACTAACTATAATTATTATCGGGCAGTGGTGCCAAGAATGCTAGCTGCATTTCCCAATCTGATTTAAAATCATTTAAAAATTATTTAGCATTAACGTTTCATGGCCGAAAGATATCTTCTAGAATAATTCCATCTATCCAATATGTACTATAATAATTATTTGGTTACAGCTATGCTAAAGTGGAGAAGATTCCAGGTGGAACAGTGGAAGAATCCAAAGTATTAAATGGAGTAATGGTCAACAAAGACGTGACACATCCCAAGATGAGACGTTTTATTGAGAATCCTCGCATCATTCTTCTTGACTGTCCATTAGAATATAAGAAGGGTGAGAGTCAGACAAACATTGAAATTGTTGGGGAACAGGTAAGAAAACATGACTTATTATTTAATTAATTTTTTTAGTAGAAAGCCCATATCGAACTATTAATTTTTAATTTTTATTTAGAAGTATAAAAACTAAGAGAGGTTGTCAGTTTTATAAAAAATTCAATAATAATCAATAGTGGCTATAGCAATACAAAACTCACCTAGCACTGGCTTGTGTTTACAGTTTTTATTTACATTGCAAAATTATTGTTGTGACACTGTTATAAGCTACAGGCCATATACTTACCATTTACTATGGACTTACCATATACCTTTAGACTTTTTTGTGCCTCTTTGTAAATTAGTAGTAGTTAATGCAATACTAACACAATGGAACAAAGTTAGTCACTTGTTAACTTCATTCAATATTCGGTTATAATTGGCATACCTTGACCGAATGAAGTTAGTGTGCTTTAGTGTTAAATTTACAAAGAGGCACCAGAGTTTATGACATTTTGTCTCTATGGAAAAGACGGTCTATAGTCAGTAACAGCTCTGACATTAGGTTGGTAACAAGAATATTCAGATCAGAGTAGTCAGATCTTGATTCCAGTGTACTAAGCATATTTAAGAGAATTGTTTGATGTATTTGTAGGACTTTACAAAACTGCTACAACTAGAAGAAGAGCATGTCCAGCGTCAATGCGAGGACATTATTGCTTTGAAGCCGGATGTTGTGTTTACCGAGAAGGGTGTATCTGATCTTGCACAGCATTATCTAGTCAAAGCTGGTATAACAGCTATTCGCAGGTAAAGTAAAAACTTCTAATAACTGTGGATTTCTATTAGAATTGAAATCAAGTGATCCATAATCCCTACTGATATCAGAAATGCGAATGTTACTCTGTAAAACATATTTGAACATTTGAACATCCACTTTTACGAAATGCTGCCTTTTGTTGCCAAAAAAACTTGACGGCATTGAAATAGGGAATGAAGTTGGTATGGCGAAAAATAAATACATGCAATAATTTCTATATTGTATTAAAAATTTTTCATCAATAAGGGCAGTGCTTGACGAAACTCCGTATATTATACTTTTATGATCAAAAATAGTGGGAGTATACTTAGTCTTAATTATTATACTTACCTACAGATTACGTAAAACCGACAACAATCGCCTAGCGAGGGCCTGCGGTGGTACCATTGTAAATCGTACCGAGGAGTTGAAGGAAAGCGACGTCGGTACGCAAGCCGGTCGCTTCGAGATCAAGAAGATTGGAGACGAGTACTTCACATTTGTTACCGAGTGCAAGAACCCGAAGGTGTGTATTTTTATTATGGTTCTAAATTTGCAGGCAAGCATATGATCCACTTGATGGTAAGTGGCTGCCGTAGCCTATGAGCACTAGCAACACTATTCATTTGTAGACTTACGAGTTGCCGACCTCGAGATATTGGTTCTTAAATCTCCTTCGCCCAGTAATGTCACTAGCTTCAGTGTAAAACAGAAACACATAAACACACAAACAATAATGCAAAACATACAACTGCTTTGTGGTAAAATATCTGTTGAGCGTCGGGATGTGATGACCCCATCGCCCTAATATCTCGAGGTTGGCAACGCGTGAGTGGCACCTACTAATGGTGCTGCAAGCGCATTACTATGCTTATCTATAATCGTTGTTATGGTATTTTAATTATCCAGGGTCTGCTTAATCTTATCCGGGCTTGACAGGTTAGACAGGTTACCAGTTTATACACAGAGCGATTTCAATCTGGCCTTCACAACCCTAAGGGCGAACCAGTAATTCATTCGATAAAAACAATTTAATAGTCAAGAGTTAACAATTATTATCAGATGTTATGTGATAACAACCGACACTAACGGCTTAACGTGCTCTCTGAGGCACGGTGGGAAGATCCGTAAGGACAAACGATCAGACCGAAACAGATATTTACAACAAACATCTGCCCGAGTGGGAATCGCACCACCAACGGTCGAGACTAAAGGCTAGCAGGCAAACCTACAACGCCACAACCGTGTCGATATAGTATATTATGAGTTTACAATATAGTATAATATTTAAACTCTAAACTTATCTATTTACTTATTGCCAGGCTTGCACAATTCTTCTTCGTGGTGCTTCCAAGGATATATTGAACGAGATTGAAAGAAATCTACAAGACGCCCTGCATGTCGCCAAGAACCTGGTTAGTTATCATTTTCTATTATTGATAATAAATATGGGAATTAAATTATTTTTTCATTTAATTCTAAATATATTAGAATTTCTAAATATATTTCTAAATATATTCTAAATATATTATTAGAAATTATATTAGAAGCGTCAATAGCTCAGCAATCAACTCAGGTCTGAGTTCGCTCTGTTAACGCGAGAGTCGCGGGTTCTCTCCTGACCCCCTTGGGCTATTGTCGTACCCACTCCTAGCTCAACAGGAATTTTAGTAATTTGAAAAAGTATTCTTTTATATAAAAAAGTGATTAATTAAGTAGTTGAAAATGTGGTATATTTGTAGATTTCTCAGTATTTAGTAAAAATTGTAAAACATGGGTCACATAGTATGGGTATGTTTCACTATCTATTTATAGGATAATCAATCTAGGCTTTTCAGTGTAAAATAATGTGATTTTCTCTAGGTGCTGAACCCTCGGCTCGTGGCGGGCGGCGGCGCGTGCGAGATGGCGGTGTCGGGCGCGCTGGCTGCGCGCGCGCCGCACGTCACGCCCTACCGCGCAGTCGCCAGCGCGCTCGGTTAGACACCCGTCCCACTTACCATTCCTACCGGAATATATACCTTACACATTACCTGCCGAAGTATTATATAGTCATTTACTATATTGAGTATAAAGTATAAAGATAACTCTAGGTTTGAACTCTTTAGTAATAATAAAACCTTAAAGTGACATGGATGAGGTAGTCCATAGATTATTGTGAATGTGAAGTAGCGGTATTTATGTAATTATGTCTTTCGTTCAATCGAGATCCAGAAAAAAAAAATACAAATACAATCACAACCACACAAAACGAAATCCACACCTGTCTTTCTTCTTTTTAATTTTTTTATTGCTGTTGGCCCTACTGGCCTTGACAGTGTCACCGGGTTGGACTGTATCATCCTGGTTGGAAAATCGAATCTGTGACACCGGGCGTTTTAGAGGTGTGTTACATCTGACAGAATAACTGCTATGGCTTTTTTTATGTGTCTAAGTTGCCAAGCAAGTATACGGCCCACATAATGGTAAGCAGTTATCGTAGGTGTTATGTCGTGCCACTCAAGCATTGCCAACCTTTATTGATTCTTAAAATCTCCTTTGCCCAGTAACTTCAATGCAAAAAACAACTTTTGGTACAACATCTGACACTGTGGTGGTACCTACCTAACATAATAAATAATAATAAATAAATAAACAAACGCTGCACACTCAACGGCCCCCATTAGGATAGTAATATCCTGTGTCGGGGGTCCGGAAACATTCACAATGACAAGGACAAATACACCCAGACCGGAAAATATGATTGCATGGACAATACAAACATATTATGCTCCGAGCCGGAATCGAACCCGCGACCTGTGGCGTTTAAGGCAGGTTCGCTACCGCTGCGCCACAACGTCGTCAGCCTCATGCCTCTTAATAAAACTTTAAAACTTTATAAATTCGTATGAGTATAATTATAATAAATAAATAAATAAATAAACGCTACACACTCAACGGCCCCCATTAGGATAATTATATCCTGTGTCGGGGGTCCGGAAACATTCACAATGACAAGGACAAACACAACCAGACCGGAAAACATGCCTTTACGAATAATACAAACATCTGCTCCGAGCGGGAATCGAACCCGCAACCGTCGAGGCTTAAGGCAGACTCGCTACCCACAACGCCACAACGGTGTAATAAATATAAGTGGGTACTGAGTGGTGTACTGATATATTATTTGTTCAAAATTCCAGAGATAATACCTCGTACGCTCGCACAGAACTGCGGTGCGAACACGATCCGTACGCTGACGGCGCTGCGAGCGAGACACGCGGCCGGCGCCGCCACCGCCGGCATCGACGGCGAGAGCGGCGAGATCGTCGACATGGCCGCCAAGGGCATCTGGGAGCCGCTCGCCGTCAAGCTACAGGTCGGTGGCTGCTGGGCACTTGTGACGTCATCGATTATAAACTCAGTCGAGTCCGGGCCATTTTTAAGCTATTGCATACTTTTTATCGCGGGCTTTGAGCGCGGCGACCGAATCAAGAAATTCCGTAACGAAAATAAAACCTAACACTCTCCACAAGAAAAATTATAGCAAATATCTCAATAAATGTATTGGAAAATGATCTTTAAACAATACGCTATAAAGACTAAGGTTCAATTATCAACAAAATAATATATAACCTTTATACATAATTCTTATATATGTAAAGGATTTTCGTCATTAACTCAAAAAGAATTAAGGCGATTATTCTATAAAGTTAAAGTTCCATATAAAATGTATCTATTGATGATGTACTTACGTTCCAAATTCAAATATTTTGAATTAGTTACGAAGTTTCTTACTTTATTCCAATGAAATATAGCATTACAAACGAAATTGTATCTTATTATATGATAAAAAATGCTATGCAATAGCTTTACCGCGGCAGTCCCCGAGTGCCACACGTTTTTTTTATTATATATTTTAATGTGGGTACGACGTCCAACACTACGAGAGGATCCTCAACCAGGCGGGTGATATTGCCTGGCGGGCCGAAGCCCAACTTACGTTGGGAAGTTGTATATATACTGTAAATAGCTTAGAAAACTCTGATAGCGCGGTTTAGGATTGTACTGATACTGTTACTTTATGCCGATTTTCTATGGGAGGGTAGTACTTCCCCGGTCGAACCGGCCCCTTTTACTAGAAAAAGCATGGCTCTACTACTACAATCATTTGTGCTAGGAAAAGCATATGGCTCTTACTACGAGTGTAGTATCGCGGATGGGGCGGACAAGTACGTCATACGTTCGGTGCTGTTGTGATACTTATGACATCATTGTCGATTGACGGGATGTTATGTTAGACACTTGATCGGTGCAGTTGTGACGTCATCGCTTAACGCGTTTAAAAGTCGGAACATTGGATAAAGCATGGATTAAGTTTTAAATTGCTAAATCTCATGTAAGATTCTAATATGTTACATAATAATAAAGTATATAAAACGTTTTTTAGACATTTTTTACAGTTTCTTCTCGAAGAAAGAACTTTCTTAACTGGTTAATTTCCCATACCAATACTCATATAACAAACAATTTAAGAGAATATTAGATAATCCTGAAATTTTCTAAAAACTTAAAAATAGGGATTAATTTTTTTATATGTAGATTTACTGTGACATCGTATTTTCTAACCAAATGTTCAATATTTCCAGGTATACAAAACAGCAGTAGAAACTGCGATTCTTCTGCTAAGAATCGACGACATTGTATCCGGTACCAAGAAGAAGAACAACGAGCCCACCGCACCCGCTGAAGCCGCCGCTATGCAGGAATAACCTACACCTAAATTTTGATGACAAATTACTATAAAAACTGACTCCATTACATTATGACTGACATCAGCGCGGGTCACAATTTCCTCCCGTCATGACCCTTTTTTTTTGCTAAAAGTGTGTTCAGCGCATCTGCAATATTTATTGCTACATGTCATCAAAATTAACAGGTTCCCCGATCCATGGGTCATATATAAACATATCTACTGTTTAACCATTGTGTCTGTTTTTAGGACAGTGAATGGGTTAATAATATATATTGCCTTCTTCCAAGTTAAGTATGCTTGAAAAATCATTATGGGTCAAAACATGCTATTTTATTAGAAAAATACAGGGATTTGATTGTGTGACTGAACCCACAGCCAAGCTACAAGAGAAATTAGTAATAAAATTGAGACACACACTTAAATTTAAATGTAATGTTAATTGACATAAAAGTTGAAAAGTTGTCATTTGTAACTGTGATGTCTGTATGTTTGGAGTTAGTTTAGAAGTAATTTGTAATTTTTAATAAATTAACAAGGGCTTTGTTCTGTATGCGGATAGTTTGTACGCTAGGAATGAAAGAATACACACAATTTATTTTTACACTGCAACATAGCGATAATGTATTGAATAAATATTTATTCATAATATGTTGAATTTTTTAAAGGAAATTCCTAACTTAAAATCTAACAATACTTTATATTTGATAAAATTTAAATATTCCTTCATGCTTCATTTTAGTTGATTTTATTGAAAAGCTGCCTAGTTACTTATATGTATTCGAAAAGCAATAATTAGCGTTTATACACTAAAGATAATAAAAAATGACTTCCAAAGTAAAAATAGTTTTTCTAATAGTTTAAAAACCGACCAAGTATGTATCAGATGGAGGGTTCCGTATCATTAATCAAGTTTCTTGATTTGGGGTTTTAACTCTGTACTTATTAGGGTTTGTCAGAAATAGCCCACTTACAGAGGGAAGTAATGACAGTGGAGGCTTAGTAATAGGGTTCTGTTGACACCCTTTGGTTATGGAACCCTAGAAATGCTGCAAACGTTCAAACAAACAAACAATTATGCTGTAATTTTTAATAAGAAGTAGCTTTTCAATTTAGTGCTAACACGATGCCTTATGTTTTTGTATAATTAAATCTGAGCTAGATTAGATGTTTAGTTTTATTTTTTTCGTTATTTATGGTCACACCATCCGTGTTGTCTGCGCTTTACAATTACCGAATGTATGTTCGAGAACGCTTTATTTTTAATTGAACAATAATAGTATTAAAATATATTATAAAACTTATTTTTTGTTTATTTTTAAACATCCTTTTTCCTAAAATACTAATATTTGTTTGTGGCTTCACCAGAGCGATTACTGATTGTTAATAATTTTAATGATAATAAATGGTTCCCAATATCATTTTCATCGTCTATATAACCGCCTCCGAGTTTTGATTAAGTTTTTCTTCCTATCTATTGCCATGCTAAAAGTCGATCAAAATCTGATTGTATATCACAAAGTTTTGCCCGCGGCTTCGCTCGCGCTGTTGGAATGATACGCATGCCACCTATTGGAAGTTAAATGCACTATGTTTAAAAAAGTCTTCGCGCAAGTGCATGAAATTATCTGCTGGCCGTTTTACTGCAATCGGATGGACAATATGGCGGCGTATGAAATACGAACAACGCGGAAAAAAAACGAACATTAATTTTTATATATTAGACTCTATCATAGTTCCCATTACTTACATATTGATCAGTGATCACACAGAAGGCATTCGACGTTCATTGATAATAATGAGCGTAAAGGAAGATTTTTAATGTCAGACTAATAATTTTCCGACATTTACTGTACTACTATACAACTACAATTTTAGCTCATAATATTATAAAACTTTACATAAATTCAAATTCACCATTATCACTGAGCCATTTCAATGCCACAATCATATAAGTATAATATAATACTTTTTTAATGATATTAAATAATTGAATAGCTGATTTACATAGTTTTTGTTTTCGGTACAATTTATAAATATTTCGATTAAAGATAATATTGTAATGACCAAAATTGTTTTATTAGTGAGTGGGTTGTCAATGGCAGGCGACACAGACGCGGGCTTACATGTTCACATCAACAGATAATGTTCACCGTTATATCAGTTTCCATTATATTATTTCCATCAGACTATACCTACTATATTTTGTCTAATATTGGATGATAATTTTGACAGCTCAGCTTTAGGGTCTGGGCGTTTGTCTTTGTATGTCTCCCCACCGTGCCTCGGAGAGCACGTTAAGCTGTCGGCCTATGGTGTTATCACATAACATGATAGTAATCGTAAACTATTGATGAGTAAAATTACTCTTTCCAATGAGTTATTGGTTCGCCCTCAGGGTTACAGAGGTCAGATGCAATTGCTCTTTGTAAAAACTAGTAGGCTGACAAATCCGGAACGGGTAATAAGCAGACCGTTGGTAAAATACTCGTATAGTACCGCGAATAATGCTAGAACGAATAAGAATTCTTTATCATTAGAAAAAATTACAAAAAAGACGTCCTTCTTTCAGCCAGCCATTTTATAATCAGTGCGAGTTTTCCCGCCACGCATACATACCATACAGTTCCATGTATAAACAGTTCAGTTTTTGTTATGTACAGATTAACAAAAATATCGAGAATAATAGTTAAATTCAATAACAATGATCTCATAGCTGACCTGTCAAATTGTCAATATTTTAAATATTAGAATACAAATCCATTTTTTATATAAAAATAAATAACTGATACTTCAAACTTGTACGTACGTGGTATTTACTATGAAGCAAAGTTTTTGCTTGTGTTGAAAAAAATATATTTTGTATATAAATATTCATTGAAAATTATAAAAACATAAATGTAAAAATTTTGTCATAAAGGCTATAGGCAAGAAGATTTTTAAATTACTTTTGTATATTTTGGGGAATATTTTTGGTCCACATAGCTTTATTCTTTATTACAATTTATAGTGTATTGTATAAAAAGTGCTATTATTATAAAGGAAAACGAAATACATTTTCGGAGCCAGAATTATCAAAAAATTAGACAAAAGCAATGGGAACGCGTAACAATTGTATCCACAACAAAACGTCCATGATGCGTGACTGACCGCTGACCCGTCCACATTGAACCATAGACCCTCGGAGTCACTGCGCTGCAGATCCTCGCTCGCGACAGGTGTCACAGGATTATGTAGAGGTGAGAGGAATTTTAATTTATGAATTAAATATATTATGCAATACCAATATTATAATATTATGCAATACGAAATGTCGTGATATTTTATTTATTTTCGGAAATTATTTTATTCCTTTGAAAGATTTCTAGTCTTTGATGAAAAGGATTTGTACTTTAGAATAGTTGTTCCTTAGGTTGCTCGTGTACCGTTTCACTTTATATTTTCCATCTTAGATTAACTTTCAAGTTTCATTAAAGTTTTGTTCAAATACTTTGGAGATATTTTTTTCTTCATAACTGTAACATATTTAAATAATTATATTATAGTTATGAATGTTTTGTATTGATCGTAAATTTTAAAACTATAATCGCCAACGTCCATACCACGTTGAACACACCGGTTCTCGTCCGATCACCGAAGTTAAGCAACGTCGGGCGCGGTCAGTACTTGGATGGGTGACCGCCTGGGAATACCGCGTGACGTTGGCCCTTTTTGTATTTTTGACTTATTTTTTATTTACTTCATATTAATCTTAATAACCCCTTTATATAATCCTTATATATGACATTTTATGATTTTATAAAATTGAAGTTTTCTCTAACAAATACCATAACTCGTCCACAAAGACATTAAATTTATACTAAACCTTTAACTCTTTGTTAGCCCATAACTCAACTCATGCCATAACTGTTCTTTAAAACTAATTACACATTGGAATAATATTAAACTGACGCAAGTTTATGAATTGAGTAAATGGACACTTTAATTATTTAAAAGTTAATATTATTGTTTTTATATTAAAAGAGTCACTAAGTAGTTAATGACTGAGTTTTGTCGGTGATTTTAGGTAGCATCAATTCCTGTGGTAGTAGGTATATGCCAATTCTCAAGTGCGTCTAAATAGGCTATAGGTATTCGAATAAAAAATACTTTAGTAAAATATATCGCAACGCCGTGAAAAGTATTTTCTTAATTTTATCATTAACTAGCGGCCCGTTCCGGCTTCGCACGGGTATAAAATATATAGCCTATGTCATTAACTGAAAAATTATTAAAATCAATCCAGTAGTTTTGATTTATTTATTACTGCCCGTGGCCCGCACGCGCGCACGCGTTAAATGTAATTATTTACGACATCACATTAGAAACCTCAAAAATAATAGTATTTCTCCACTATTTCATGGATGTTATTATACATATAAACCTTAGTCTTCAATCACTCTATCTATTAAAAAAACCGCATCAAAATTCGTTGCGTAGTTTTAAAGATTTAAGCATACATACTTTTTTGTATATTTAAAAACGTTTTGTTATAAAGTGGAACTAAAATCTTTTTTTTTCTTTCTAATCAATGACTGGTATGTTACATATAGCAACCCGTGCTATGAATTTTTTCTAATATTATATATTATAAATAAGAATAGTAGTAATGGGACAGAAGTTGGATTGAGTAAATTGTTGGACATATTTAATTTTAATAATTAAAATTTAGTTTAATCATATTTTTGTAGGTATTCATACAACAAATTTGATCCAACCATCGCCAACGTCCATACCACGTTGAACACACCGGTTCTCGTCCGATCACCGAAGTTAAGCAACGTCGGGCGCGGTTAGTACTTGGGTTAGCTACATGGGTGACCGCCTGGGAATACCGCGTGACGTTGGCCTTTTAGTTTAGTTTAGTTTTAGTATTTTTGATTTTTTTTATTAAATTCATATTTGCTTTAATAAATAAATAGCCCTTTAATATTAAGATGTTATATGAAGTTTCACTAAATTTTATTTTTCTCTTTTAAACAAACAATTATTATGAATACGTCATAATAATATATGTATAGTAATGAAATTTATACTTGAAAACGAACAGAAATACGACTAAATCTGCCTAATTTAACTGCATATTTTTTAGCTTTTCTTTGATTTTTTATATTTAGGAGGTTTATGATACTGATTCTGATTAGCCGTCCGGAATCGCTAGTCATTTGTAGCAGTAGTATTTCCTATCGTTAATGAAAATTGTATATGATAAATGATAATTATCATCAGTTTTCGACATCAATAGACAGTGGAAGTGTGACGTCACAAGTCCATGAGTGTTGTGGGCATGCCCATCGTGCCCACAACCACAGTTGCCGTATACCGTACGTACGTCACACAATCACCTTTCCTCCTCAGTTTTTTTGGTGCTTTTTTACTTTTGTGTATTTAAAGTTCAATTATAAAAATAGCTCCATATATTTAATTGTTTATCTTTTGTGAATATTGTGATACTTACCAAGGTTTTCAAATAGATATTTAAGCTTAAAGATAACACAACATTTTAAATTATACCACAAAACGACAAACAGATAGAATACATTTTTTAAACTAGTTTACAGTAAACTTAATGGAGATCTTATTATTAAGTACTACTTAATAATAAAATATGACTCTTTTATATATCAAAAGCTATTAATTGGCTAGAATTGTTCTGATTTATAGAGTTGCGTACCCAAAGACAATGGTACCCTATTAGTAAACCTCCATTATCCGTCCGTCGGTCTGTTTGCAGGCTGTAACCATAGGTGTAGCCAGCATTAGGCCTAGGCTCGCTACTCCCATGACTGTATCTCACGATCCGTAATAAGTAGAGTCGAAATTTTCACAGAATGTGTATTTTCTACACACACAGGATATGACTCCTAATGGGGACCGTTGAGTGTGTAGCGTTAATTTATTTATTTCTGTTGCGCTACAACAACACATAAAAACATGATTCAAATTGCTTTATTGTAGAAAAATACTTCAAGGATTTAGAAAAGGGTAATAGGTCCAGTGACTTACATTGCCTGGGACCCCGTTGTTAATGTGGCTCTGCGTCTAGTCGTCTAGTTTTTCAATCCTAAATCATGAATGAACTCAAATGTAGGTCAGCGAATGGTAATCAATTCATTGCACTACAATGATAACGGTGATTTGACGCATTATCGATGTCAATACATTTTATTTGGAGCAGAACGTGTATAGTGATTATTATGGGGAAGCGTGAGAATGGTACTTATGTAGTTTATTAATATCATAATAATGTGATACTGTGTATATGTAATCAATCAATCATCATTTATTTGATGAAAGTAGGTATTTTTGCAAAATGAAAAATACCTACTACTACCTACCTACTACCTCTTTGCAAGAATTTCCATAATGCGGTGTTTACATATTCTGAGCCTTGTACAAACTGCCTTAAATGATGCATGCAAATATACTTAAAAAAATAATCAAAATAACTAAAAAACATTACTTAAAAGAAATACTTTTTTGTCATAAAGGTGGCAAACAACCGCCCAAGTGCTTGTTGGATTTGCACATAAACGGTTCCGTAACACCTGACAATAATTTCTTTTAGTTTTAAGAGCTTTCAAAAGTTATACTGGACCTCTTATTAATATAATTAATGATGTTTGGGTATAGGTAAATTATTTAGAGATAAAAGATAAGCAATTACTTAATTGCAATTATTTTATTAAGTATAACTTTTGATGCTGCGTTATCTGCCTTAAATAGTTGCTAGTTCGGTTCCCGCGAGAACCAGATGTTTGTATTGATCATACATGTACATTCGTCTGTCTGTAAGATACTTACATATCTCTACATTGAAAACAAAGTCCCTTTTCGCGTCCGTCTGTATTTTCGTTGACACTTAAACCACGCAACGGATTTTGATGGGGTTTTCACCATCACTTACATATATATTCATAGAAGGCTTATATATATATATATATATATATATAGTAGTACCCAAAGCAAATCGAGAGCTGTTCGTTAGTCATTAATAAAATGTTCATTTCGTTGTCAGAACCTGCTGAAACAAGGCTTATTCGCTAATACATAACACATAAATCTACAATATTTTTGATGAATTCTAAAATATTAGGTAAAAGCGTTTGTAGTGAATTAGTTGCGAGGTCGTAAAACCAGTGATTTTATATAATTTAGGCAGATAATATTCACGGTTAGCTGAGTATTTGGAGACTTCCGTCGATTTCATCGCGTTTCCGTCGGCCATCGCGTCTGAATCAACACAATATCGCGTACAAATTGTACGTTGTTGTGAAATTTTGTAAAGAATTTAATTTAGATGAAATAGATACTAATAATAATGTACTTTGTACGAGTAAAATCGAAATATTGATACTTTAAAGTAAAATGAAATAAAAGAGTTCTTAATCGAAATTTTAATTTTTTATTAAAATCCTTTGGGATGTTTTTTGTATATGATATTTTAATTAGTAGACGACTGTTATGGCGTGTTGGTAACGCACCTGCTTTAAGTGTCGACGGTCGCGGCTTCAATTCCCACTCGGGACAGATATTTGTATTGATATCTCGGTCTGGGCGTTTGTCCTTGCGGGTCCCCGCACCTTGCCTCGGAGAGCACGTTAAGCTGTCGGTCCCGGTTGTTATCATAACATCTGATAATAATCGTTACCTCTTGATAGGTAAACTAGCTCTTGCCCAATAAGTTACTGGTTTGCCCTTCGGGTCAATGGTAAAAGAGTTATTTAGTAAACTATTTTTTATTTTTTACAGTTTTTCATTTACCAAGATGAAAATAAGTACGGGCTTTGTTATATGGTGTGCGCTACTGATAGAAGTGGTAGTATCATTCGATATTCAGCAAGCGTCGAATGACCAGCCAAAGGTGAGGAATACGTAAATATAATTAATTTTACTTATTATTTTTTTTTAAATAAGCAAAAAAATTAAACATCATGACCTGTTTTTTTATTTATTGTTTATTAATTGGCCTAAGATACCCATATCATACATACCTTATATGACTAACATACATACATAAAATAACATAATCTGAAAAGTAAGCACTAAATAGAACTGTAATAAATAAATGAATGAGTGAATGGACGAATGAGCGGATGAATAAATGATTTATTTGCGTAAAACATTTGGTTACAGTTGGAAAAAATATGTAAGTACAATATTTTACAATTTGATTAATATGAGGGCGTTCAAATATTTACAGCTTATAATTACATTAAAGGAACAATAATGATTTAATTTTTTTTTCATTTACAGGAAAAATCTGATGACATAATTCGAGGTCGTCGTGATGTCATCGAGGAAGAGAAGTACTATAACATTCGAAGCGACACCAGAAACGATAACATGAACCACGTCCCTTGGCTTCCAGCACCAGCACCACCGGAAGATCCCACAACAAAAATATCTATCGCCCACGAGTCCCAAGAATTACCCACAATATATCAAACAACGGAAAGCATTACTGATAAACCGACAGGTCGTGGTGCGAGGGCTTCAAATGAAAATTGGATAAAACTACCATTCCCAACTCGAGACGAGAGCCATAGAGACGACATCCTCACGCCCCCTAAGCCCTCGGGCGAGCTCATAAATTCACGGATGCCACGAGTTAATTTCGTGACCCAGAACAAAGGCCTTGAAGCTTCCGAGTCTAGGAACGATAAAGAATCGATACAGAGACCGACAAGGACCGATGATTTAAGGACTGAATTCGTAAGGCCTGAAGAAGACAGAAAGCAGTACAAGCCCGTATATCCGAGGCAGGCCGTTTATTATCCGGAAGACAACAGGCGGCCCTACTACGATGATCAATATTACGCTGCTGACGATTTATACAGGCGTGATCCTTACTATGATTTATACGATCGGAAGAGGTACTACCAAGGGTACGGACCGCGAGTGGACAGATATGATGAAGCGTACGATAATTATGTACCTCGGAAGCCTAAAAGGATTATTTATTATGCTCATTTGCCTGATGTTGTACGAACGCCGCCGAGCGTTGATCTAAGGTACAGATACTCGGTCGATCCTTATAGACGTTTCGACGATGACTATAATGCGAGAACCGGTAGGTATGACTATAGATTTAGGAACAGGTATCCTTATGCACCTGTGCGTAAAGACGAACGGAGGTTTGGATATAGAGATTTAGCTAGTTCGAGTACTGTGAACAAAGATAAGAAAGTGGACGAGAAAGTTACACCTACCCCAGTTTTACCACAAAAGGAAGACAAAAAAGTAAACCCGACTAATAATAGAAACAGTAATAGGAATATGATAAACAGTCACCAGCATCATGACGGTGGAGATAGTTCTTATAATCTCTCCCACAAGGCTTACCAAGATCAGGGTAATTCGGACAGCTTCCTGAGATTCGATGATCAGTTGTTTCACAGCTCCATTGAGGATCCATATCACAGGAAATACTAGGAAATCATATTCTTGAGCAATATGTATTTCGCTTGGTTTTTCAAAACAATTGAAAAACGCGAAATACATAAGACTAATTCGGGTTTATAAAACATTTTAACATAGATTGTATAGAAGGATCGAATTCTCGTCCTGTCCATTTAAATTGGCGCTAATAAATGTAATAAGTAATGGTATTGTTTAATTATTCGAAGGGAGAAGAGTTCGCGACAAATTGTACAAGTAATAAATCGAGCGTTTAAATTAAAACACGGCGAGGGTGAAGATGAATTTCATTAAGAATTAATTAATGTCATTCTTAAAGCGTTTTGTTTTTCCACGAGAATAAAAAACATCTGTCGGGATGTTCGAGCGGCGACGCGTTTTCTTGAGGTAATTAAGCAATAAATTTTGTGGCTGGCAACATCTCGAGGTGGGGGCCAATTACGTTGCGCATTTAAGAAAATGTATGTAACCATTTGAGGGCGCGGTGTTATTACGTGACTAATGTGGTTTAGGATCTCCAACTACAAAACCTTACAATTAAGTCTATTGCGTAGCATATTTTAAAGAATTTAGCTTTTTTTGTGATACAAAATGTATAACCTGAAATGAGATTACGATACTAAATTCAAATACAAAATAATCTTAGTTGCATTCAGCCTGAGCTTTATATTACCAATACACTAACTTGTTATAAATTTTATAATTTTTGTGTAAGGTCTAAATTATTTTGTTAAATTTTATACGTTACCCCTGCCAGTAAAGTTCTTATCGGCTGATGTCAGTTAATAAAATAAAAATAAAATTCAATTCAAAGCTTCAAAAGCTCAACGGTAGAAGGACCGACTCCGCTCCGTTAACGCGAGAGTTGCGTGTTCGATACTGACCCCTTTGGGCCTATAGTCGTACCCACTCCTAGCCCAAGCTACGAGCCTATTTATGGGGAGGGGGCATTATTAGTAATTACTTGAAAAAGACATTAATAATATCTATAAAAAAAGAAAAAATTTATATAAATTATTCACATATTTAGTTTTTAACTGTTTCATAAAACGCAGTCGTTCCATAATTGGGCCCAAGAAATAAAACCAACGCAACTAATTAGAAATGAGAAATTAGAAAAAATTCTGCGACATGACAGCTTGTAATCAAGGGAATGGATAAGTTTCCCGGGGCTTTTAAGCGGTGCAGAAGCGTTCGCGGATTATGTCCGGGATAAATTACGTGTAATTAAATATAAGGGTGACGCCTGATACTTTAAATGTTTAGCGGTTAGTGATATCAGGAAAGTGGGTTTTGATTTTGATTTATTTGAAGCTTCCTTCAATTGCTTTTGGGATTTTTTTATGCGGCTATGCTTTGATGTATTTTTAATTTTTTTTGCGATTTTATAGTGATTCTTAATTTACATTTTCAAGATTGTCTTACACGATATAATCGATGATTCTTCCATGAGATAAAATTTGGTTCATGTTAATTACGGGTTCCGTAGATAAAGAACGGTACTCCTCATAGTAAAAGAGCTGTATCTTGGCCAACAAACGAATTTTCTAGAATTCTACCCCTAAAATGGAGGTTCAAAGTTTCTATTAAAATCGTTATTCACGCAAGCAAGCGAGGCTGCTGGCTAGTATATGTCATAGATCCCAACCCCATTCCGTCTCACTATCTTCTAGTTACCTTGTTATCATAATATAAAGTATAAGATTTAATGAACACTAAAATAAGATACATAAATATTTGTGTTAATAAATAAAGATATAGAGAATGCTCCCGTGAACACGACGGCCCTCTGGAGCCATTGGCGCAATCGGACCTTGATGAGTTGAATTATTTATAGAGTCTCATCGTTACTATGACCATGTTTTAGTTATTCAAATTTCGGACAGTTTGTTGTTTTTTGGAATAAAATTCCTTAGCGCGGCTTACGGGTAGTGCGATTTATTAGAAATCTTCAAGTAACGAAATGCCGTTTGCAGTGTGTGTGTGTCTCTCTGTCTCCGTCTCTTGGTGTCTGGAAAAACACACAACAACCACTTAAGAGTCTAAATCAATACAGGTATTATTTGTAGCAGAGAAATGTTCCTCCCAGCAAAAATGGTGCGAAGAGTGAGAGCGCCGGGGATCTATTCTCCCGTCTCCTCATTCCTTGCCTCATATACATCAGGTTAGAAAAACGCAAGTGATACTTCAAGTCTTCAAGTTTCATAGGTTGCGGTAACTGCTTACTATTAGGCGAGCCGTATGCTTATTTGCCAAGCGTCATGATATAAAATATATACATATATACATATATATATATATAGACATGATTCATCCAAATTTTTCCCCCAAACGGTTCACTGTTATCGCCAGAACCATCGTCATAAAATAAAAAGTAATCGTCTAATTTTATATTTTTAATATTAAGACTGTCCGTAACTTATTCATATTAGTTGTACACCTAAAGGAAAGGGTTGTGACAGATGCCAGAGGTTACACAACCTCGTTGAGCAAACAACAGTTCTGTCTTGAGGCTAAATTCATTACGGTGGCCGAAATGCCCCGGAACGAGGCATTACTATCCTCAAATCTAATCTTAGAACGGGTTTAGCTAATTGGGACCTTGTTCGTAGGGCTTGCTCTTAAGGTCGGAAAAATTATATTACATTATGATATACTTTAGGGAGTTTCATAACGATATTGTTTATAGAAGTACCCGGCCAAGTGCGTGTCAAACTCGTACATTAATGGTTCCGTACTGCAGTAGTATAGTATAAGAAAAACTTCAAAAATATCAAGTTTCTTATATGGGGTTTTATTATTAAATTTTAATTTATTTTTAGTATTTGTTCTTGTAGTGACAACAGAAATACAAGTTCTGTGACTTCAACTCTCTACTTATTAAGGTTCGTAAAGTACAGCCTGTTGAGAGACGGACGGACGGACAGTGCAATCAGTCACACTGGTGGTAGGTCTTTTGTTGCAAGAGGCCGGCTAGGTAGGTACCACCGCAGTGTCCAATATTCTGCCGCCAAATAGTAGTGCTTAGGCACTACTGTGTTCCGGTTTGAAGGGCATTGTACGCTGGTGAAATTACTGGGCGAACGAGATTTAAGAACTAATATCTCGAGGTTGGCAACGCGTGAGTGGCACCTACTAATGGTGCTGCAAGCACTCATAGGCTGCGGCAGCCACTTACCATCAGGTGGGCCGTATGCCAACTTCTAACATAAAAAAAAGGGTAAAAAGATTATAGGTAAATTATTAAAAGAAAGATTGTTAAAAAAAGTAACACTCTAATGTTCTTCTAACGAACTGGCAACTAAATCCACCTCGCTGCTCCATTGTGGATTGGCGTTTGTAGATATCAGAGTTTCTTACAAAACATGCAGGTTTCTTCAAGACGGTTTCCTTCACCCAAAAACATTTCAGACTAAATCTCAGAGGTTCTTGTTTTGACATTGAATTCGCGACCAGCGACGTTAATCTATCTTTTGTATCCCCTGGGATATGTAGGTTTTTTTTTTGGATTTGTTAATGTATTAATAATACGAGTCTATTAAGCTAAATTAACCAAGACTCAGCCGGTTAAACTGTTAACCAAAAACATACTGATCTAAGCATCTTTATCCTATAATACACGAAATTAGTTATTACAGTAATGCTACTCCGCACTGCGACACCGGGTTACTATTAACATGTCAATAACAATTTGCCGAATTGCTTTTATGTTGTTAGAGATATGAGCCGCCGGCAAGGGGTGATGTTAGGGCTGCTACTCATTCAATAAAATTAATTTCCTTTAATTACAAATGTGATAAACAGGCATACGCCTAAAGGTAAGCGGTAATCGACGAAATGGAATAAGTGAAGACATAAGTGAGATAAATGGATAGAGGAAGAAGTTGCCCAGTAATTTCACTAGCCTACAATGCCCTTCAAACTGAAACACAGTAACGCCAAAGATACTACTGTTTTGCGGTAGAATATTTGACTAGGCGGGCTCTTGCAACAAAAACTACCACCAGTGTGGCTGATTGCACTGGTGGAATAATCTCTGCTGTGACAGAGATTATCCCGAAAACGGGCGATGTAATCGTCACGTCCCGACGGCTGTAAGTACTCATATTATGCACAAAGAAATATACAATAAATCATTACTATAACAAATAAACTTAATTAAATATAAAACCATACAATACAATTTGTGGTAAAAATACAAAATAAACACTACCAAATAATTAAAAATATTAAATACAGTGACGGTTCCAACCCTATCATGCGAGTAGATCGCAGAGACGAACTTCAAGTTTAAACAGTCCCGGAGTCAAGGGTCGCCCGTCCCGGGAATCGCCGCAAAATTGATAATTTTCACTTGGCCCGCAACATCGCAGCCATAACATTAGTTATTCATTACTTGATATGAAACCGGTCCGTTATCAATTAATATTAAAGTCCATTGTCCCTCCTTGTCCCGTCTTTTAAATTAATTACTAAATTGCTGCTTTACGGTTATGTGATATAATAATCGTTGTTTCATACAATACGATTTTGGCTTTCCATAATGTAATATAACGTTTTTCAATTCCTGATTCTCTTTTTACATTATCCCACTAATATTAAAAATGTGAAAGTTTGGATGGTTGTTTGTTACTCTTTCACGCAAAAATTACTGAAGGGATTTGTATGAAATTTGGAATACAGATAGTTTATAGCCTGGATTAACACACAGGATACTTTTTATCCCGGAAAAATGTTAGGTTCCCGTGGGATTATCAAAAACGTTATTCACGCTAAATCAGGGCAGATACTAGTATCCAATAAATTTGAATCATTTAGCGAACGACATATTTGAGAAATAAATATTACATAATATACTAAATTAGTATTTTATGATTGATAATAAAATGTTTGACACTAAAAGCTTAGTCGGACTTCAAATCTCCGGAAAAATTTTGTGTTTCTTTTTTGTGTTTGTTCTGTTTTTTGTGTTAATGTTTCTTTTAAAAAGTTATCACAATGAAACAAATGTGTTTTTTTTTTTTTTTTAAAGAATATTAGCAATGCGTTTTCAAGGCATTACTAATATTCCTATTGCCCTCCAAATAAGCTCGAAGCTTGCGCTAGGAGTGGGTCCGACAATAGCCCAAGGGGTCAGGATCGAACCCTCGACTCTCGCGTTAACGGAGCGAAGTCGGCCCTTCTACCGTTGAGCTATTGAGGCTTCCGTTAGATTAGATAATAACAGACAAATTGGCTATATTGATGGTTAGTTTATATCAGAAATGTAAGTGGCAAACAAGCGTACGGTCCGTCTGATGGTAAGCTGTTACCATAGCCTATAGACGCTTGCAATACCAGTAGTATTACAAGCTTGATGCCGATCCATAGGAAGGAGAGGCTAAGAATATCGAACGAAACCCAACAGTACTTCTTATCGAGTGGTTAGTGGCCAACCTAGTGTCATAGTTGTTCAGGTCGCCCGTACAGGCCTTAGACTTGACTTATCGACGGTCATCAAATTGATAACAGCCGGGACCGACTTTTTACGTGCCTTCTGCAGCACGGAGATGCTCAGTTGAAATACCACTATGCGATTACCCATCTAGTGACTGACAGCGCCTAAAGTTGCTTTGCGTTTACCGATCAGTGAACGCACTCCGGCTATGAACGTCTCAACCCAACAGTACTGATCCTGTACACAACATTCTCAGTCGAGCCGGCCCATTCATGCTTAGAATAGCACTGTCGATCTCTAAAATAACTGAATCTTCTAAGCCCTAAGCCTCACGTAACTGGTTTTTTGGTGATTGTATATTACAATCTTATGTAATTTAAGGTTACTATTTGACATTTGTCGCGAAGTCATCCCTTATCCCTAAAGATTAAAACAAACAGACACGTAAAACCACATGGTAATAACAGTACGATGTGTCACCGTGGAGGTTGTATAAATCAAATATGTCCGTGACAATGTATCGAATGAGATTCTAAGAACGTCGTCTTTAACTCGCTCGTTTTACTTTATGTGACATTTTATTAGATATTTTATAAGGCATCTCGTTGGACAAAGGTGTTATTCAGTTTCCGAGAAGAATTTTGTCATCAGTATTCGGTTTTAAAAGAACGCATACATTGTAATTTATTTGAACTCGTCTGCCATAAAATACAATCGGGAATTGATTATGGAATGCTGAGAAATGTTTAACAAAGATTAGTCGTTAAATCTCTTTATGAAACGTTTAATGTTTTGCATGTTTTATCACATGTCGTGATAATTATGAGACTGTGATCCTTGAAGCTATATACGTGGAATATTATTAAAGTTAATACTTTACAATCGAATAATAAAGAAACACTACACACACAACAGCCCCCATTAGGATAGTAATATTCTGTGTCGGCGGTCCGGATACATACACAAAGATAAGCACACCCAGACGCCTTGAGCGGGAATTGAACCTTAAGGTGCTTAAGGTACACCAACCTTCGAAGTTTCTACTTTACTTGAATTGGGATCATTTAGAATTCCTAGAGCTTGTGGTTTATGGTGAAGGAAAACATTGTGGAAATTTTGCAGAAGAAATTTTGAACAACGTAGTGAAATTAACAAGCTTAACATAAGAGTAGATCTTTGTTCAGCAATGGGATATCAGTTCTATTAATATCACCACTTACTACATAAAAATGTTTATATAAATACTTGTAAATTTATTCTATATTAATAATTTAAAATGTATTAAAATTGAATAATCGAAAGTTTATAAGACTTTCTCCATAATAGCAGCGTCAAGGCGAGATATGCATAAAACAGAATCTCCTCGAAGCATCCGAGATGTCGCCGAGATACGCTGATATACGCAGCCGGCAGCGACAAAGGGCGCGGCCATTAACTGATATGACAACACTATAAAGTAACCACTACGGCGCTAGTGACGTGCAATGCGACTGTGAGATGCTCTACTTTAAACACCCATATTTTTGTTCACGAATAGCAACGATTTATAGCCACCTTGGACTGTATATTATGTATACTGTATGTATATTATATATTTAGCACGTGCTCTATGAGTTTTAGTCATTTAGGTCACAGTATGAAACGAAATAATTCTCTTCCTTTTTACTATCTTCACAATATTTTACATGTATATAGGTCTTATTTAGCTTCTTATCTTAGTAATTTATAGTTAAAGAAGTATTGAATGTGACAGAGACTATTACAAAAGCCTAAGGCTATTAAAAACATAGATCGCATTCGGATATTTTAGTTTATGTAATCAATCGCAAATAGTTGTAGTTGTTTTCATCAGTCCAGTATAACTTGTTATAAATTTAAAATAGTTTTTAATATTTCTAATAATCTACCTATTAATTTCTATACAATTTTTGATATATCATAAGTTCTATGAGTATTAAAAAGTTTTAATAAAATAATCAAATTAAATATTTTTTTATTAGTAGTAGAGTATTATCCAGATAGTTGCAATTATACTGCAATATTTTGCACCATACACGCATTAGAGGCGATCACTTCCCATTATATTATGCCGCAGTATCCTTTCAAACACGGCCGTGTCGATGTGCCCGCTAACCATTATTCAGACCTCTCATAACGTATCAATTGTCTTTATAGCCGGTATTTTTATTATTTATGCCCGATATTATCTTGTCAAGAGATCTCATCGCTGTTTTTTGCTATATTTTTCCGAGAAAATCGATCGTGCACATAATTTTCGTTAGCGACATGTGTCGGTTGGGCCGGCCGATAAATATCAATGAGTTGCACAACGTGGGATATTGCTTTGAAGAAATTTTATTTAGGAATTACAGTGCAACTAAGCAGAGTATATAATGGTTGTCAATTTTTGCGTTTTAAAAATTTAGTCCCTAGGCATTGTGTTTCATACAAGAGTTTTATTTCATGACGGTTGAGAAACAATTGACAGTTTGAAGTCTCAATAGCTCAATGGTGAATGGCCGACTCCGCTCCGTTAACGCGAGAGTCGCTAGTTCGATCCTAACCCGCTGTGGCTATTGTCGTACCAACTCTTACAGCAAGCTTTGAGCTCATTTAGTGGAGCAATCGGAATATTAGTAATACCTTGAGAAAGCATTGCTAATGTTCTTTAAAAAAACAAGCATAAGGTCTACCCGATGGTAAGCAGTCACGGCAACCCATGAACGCTTGCAATACTTAAAGTATCACATGTGCGTTGTCAACCAAAAGGATTGTAGGGAAGGTATGTGAGGGAAAAAAGGAAGGGGACAGAGGGGGTGGGACAGTGGGTCCGGCGCTCTCACTCATCACGAAAAACGCTATAGAACACTGTTATTTTAAGCTGATTTTCTTTGAGACTATACTTCTCGAGGTCGAGAAGCATGGTTCTACTTCTATTATTATTATGTATTTTTACTATACAAAACACTGAGGAACCAAAAAAGTTTTGGTAAGGCTGTCTACACGATAAAAATTTATTTTTAATTATTAAAGTATTATTTTACGTTTTTCTACCGGGATACCAGACACATTACGAGATACCACTCATATCTGGTCGATATACCCAATATTCGAACTATGCGCTTTCGTTCTTCATTCATAATGCGCACGGCCAGAGACTGGAATGTTTTTCCAGCGTCTGTATTCCCGACGCCCACAACCTGAACCTCTTCAACGTGCGAGTACATAGGCTTCTCATTAGTAAGCTCGCTTCATCGTAGACCTCATCTATGCCTTCGCGCTCAATGTAGGTCAAGAGCTTGCCCATTTTAGAATTTAAAAAATATTTGCAATCGAAAACACGAAATTAACTTTAAAAAACTGAGGCAAAATCGCGGTTAAATTTATTAAAAGCGTAACGACCCAATTACAGTACTAACAATACTTTTCACATATGCAAGTACGGTATATACGTTCTTTCACGTTACGTAAGCCGAAAGTTAGAAAAGTATCCCAGGTGAGATCAGCATAGGTTGTATGTAAAGTTGTATGACTCCCCGGGGCGCTTCTTATCAAAACTGTGGAGTAAGAATGTGTGTGAAATTAAATTAAATTGTCAAATTTATTTTTCGGTAAGCTTTGTTAGGTATATGACTGAATTAGCTCAATATGATCTGTTTTTTTAATATATGATAATTATGTTTTAAGATAATATATTTATGTGCAAGCCAGTGTGTATTTCCTATTACGATATAAATATTATGTATGTTACGTTGTGGCTTGTTGGTAGCGAGCCTTAAGTGTCTACGATCGCGGGTTCGATTCCCGTTCTGTGTAGATATTTGTAAATGTCTGTTTCGGTCTGGGTGTTTATCCTTCTGTCTCCCCACCGTGCCCCGGAGAGCAAGGTAAGCTGTCAGTCCCGGTTGTTATCATAACATCTGATAATGATTTTAACCCTTATCTAAAGAGTTACTGGTTCGCCCTTAGGGTTGCGAAGGTCAGATGGCAATCGCTCTGTGTAAAAACTAGCAACCTGTCAAATCCGGATAACAGTAATCAGAAGACCCTATGTAAAAAACCCGGACAATGCTAGAAAGAGGAAGACTTAGAAAATAGTTTGTTTTATATTTATAACAAATAAATTATATAAAATTGTTATTTTACTTCATAAGCCTGTTAAAGAGTTACGTGACATTTATTTATTTACTTCGGTCAAACAAGGGATAACAAGACCTTAGAACTTTGGGAGTCTTTAAGGAAAATCTTAGAAGAACCAAGTTAAATTTACATAAAACTAAATCAAAATGATCTCTATTCAGTTGACATAGGGGCTACAGGAAGTGTAAAAGTGTGTTTGTATCCTGTGGGGTGGCAATAAATTACGTGTTAGAAACTAGAAGTATTGGTATCGGTCGCAACTGATAAAAGTCCTCTTTCGCTCCACCGTCTTTTGATTCTGTAGTGATGTAGATGGGCGACATCGATGCCACAAAAGTTAATGCTCGATTTCTGACTTTGCCTTGTGCCCGTGGTGTACTTTTTTTATAATGCCACGGAAACCCAACATTAATCAAACATTTTAACGATTAAAAAGTGTAGCAAATTTCATCCAAATCCGTGCAGTAGTTTTTGCGTGAAAGAGTAACAATCATCCGTCCACCCATCCATCCAAACTTTCACATTTATAATATTAGTGGAAAATAAGTGGGAAGGATGGCTAAGGTTAATAAATGGAGGAAACGATTGTAAATGCATTCATGCCAATTTGTTGAATTTTGCTATTAGTATTATTTAAATAAATAAACGCTGCACACTCAACGGCCCTCATTAGGATAGTTATATCCTGTGTCGGGGGTCCGGAAACACATACAAGGACAAGGACAAATACACCCAGACCGGAAAATATGCTTGCATGGTCAATACAAACATATTATGCTCCGAGCAGGAATCGAACCCGCGACCTGTGGCGTTTGAGGCAGGTTCGCTACCGCTGCGCCACAACGTCGTCGTACGTCAACGTATTTGAAGATATTATTGCTTTTTTTTAGACAGCTTAAACGTTTTGCCAGTATTTGTAATGAGTTAGTATATAGACAAACAGAGAATAGATTTTTCATATATAAGACAGGTCAATTAAAATATTCGTACGGGTCTTCTTATGTTATTTTTTCTCGATATAACAATGCAAAAAAAATGTTGTTGCGATATCGATAAATTAATGCATTATAGCATCACTAGTAACACCGGTCTTAACGTTCGGGGCACGTCCTGATCAGCTGCGGGCTTTTGTCTGTTTTCTTTTTAATTACCTCCAATAAATACCCTCTGAGGTCGATTTTCGGAGGGTCACTTGTGTCTTCGGATCGATTTAGTGCGGTTAGTGACGGACAAAGTGTAAAGTTATTTTTACCTCGTATTTCATTCGCATTTCTATTACTTAATTAAATTGAGGTTATTTTTATCTATTCTTTTCCGGGCACAAATTTATGCTTTTTTTTCAAGTCATAAACTGACTTGAAAAAAAACTGAAATAGAAGAATGTCTCTTTTGGCCGCAAAAATGAAAGCGTTTGTTGAAATGCTTATTTTTATTTGTATAAAGTTGTTTTTTATATGATTTTGTAAATGCTTAAAAAACAAACTTTACAATACCTTTATCAATATCACTCTTCTGTACGTGTGTATGTGACCGAAATCTTCCTTCACAATTAGACTCGGTAGGTGGAACTGTAGTCAGGTCCAGTCTAATTATATTAGGAATTAATTTTTCAAAAATATTCTCAAACTTTGTTAAAACATTGAAAATACTTTTGACATTTCATAGTATGAAAAACAAAATCCGGATATAATCGGCGATAAATTCAACACGGTCTACCGTACACGGTACAGTCGTTGGCAATAAAATTGTACGACTAAATGTAAATCCTATGAAAGTCCCACTATGCGGTCGTGGCGGCCATTATAAAAAAATAAACTGTCCCATCAGAAAGTCGGGTGCTTATTCGGGCACATTTGTAATTCTGGAACGATTCGAATGACTCCCAGAGGCGGTGTTTGTGTTTTATTGATATTTTAGCGTTGGAATGATTTTCGTACCGACTGTATGGCTCTCTTGAGGCGCTGCCGTTAGTATTGATGGTTGAAAACGGTGACGGACTTGGAGAGAATTATTTATTTATTTACACAATTTTTTTGTACACAACAAAAAAGCAATATGATTCCTTTAAAAAAGTTTGAATATTAGTTTGTAAGTATGTTTCTAAAAGCCAACTTTAGTTCTACGTTTTAGGTTTTATGATTAAGTTACAAACAGTGGTTTGTTAAGGCTATAATAGTTTTGTTTTATTTGTTATATCTTTCGAAATAATAAGTCTAAACTAATCTAAGGAAAATAGATTTTTTTATCAATACGTCTGTATAATATATAGTTAAATAACTCAATCATAAACTCCATGCATTCTATTAAACTTAAAGAAAATATGTTTCTATCGTTGACTTGCTTTTTAATTTAATACTTACTTACTGCTCTGGTATTATAATTATGTAATAAGAAATAATGTGCAACGATTACTTCACCTATATAAATATATAGGTAAAAATTTACCATCAGCATTTTATAAAAATTATATTAATTTTATTATTTCTAACTCCGTCCCTGTCCCGGGACATATCGGTGATCGAGGTGTGCCATATACCGGAATCACCTGTACATCAGAAATACGTGAAAGTTTCACAGTAATGCTCGTATGAGGGTAGGCACTTTGATATGATCCTGTCTAACAAGTTATTGCTGTTTACTTGAGATGTGCCGATTTACTGGGCTACCTTTTTATTTGGCACAATTTTGCCTTTTATAGATAAGTTTTAGGGTGTTTTAAGAACTTATTGCAGTAACTGTACCTATCTTATATTAATTTTATTCGAGCTTCGAAAGACTAAAATGTCACCCACTTTGTTTTTCTCTCTCTTTCTTCCTTCCCCGGTGGCAGTATATAGTAATGTTTTAGATATTACACGTTACCGTTACGTATAGACTTTATGACTAGGTCCTACAATCAGACCGGCCATACACTTGTTTGCCATTTTAATTACATAAAATAAATTTTCAAAATTTGTATACAATATATACATAAGCATTTGTATCAAAATTAATGTATCCGTACAGTTTCAAAAGTGCAAACGTCTTTTATCTGTCCGTTTTCTGATGAGCCTTCGGCTTTTCCGTTGGTCTCCTATAATAACTAGACTACTTTACGTTGGTAGTACTTTCCCGGCCGAGTTGGCTCATATTATTCCCAAAACTGCGAGACTCTACTAAACATAGAAATAAAAAAGCTAAAGCATAGAAATAAAAAAGCTAAAGCCGACAAGATCACAGAAAATGATACACTGGTAATAATGTAACCGACTAAGGAATGTATGTATTTATTACATGTGAAAAAGCAGGGGCCTAGTCAAAGTCCGAAATGTACGGAAATTGGCATAAGCTATCGAATACCACGTGGCCTATCGTTTTTGATTGACATCCCACAACCGTATTTGACTTTCGAAATAGAATAGACACGGAGCGATTGCCACTTGTCTAGGCCTCCATTTCTACTAATTACTATATTTTATATATATTTTATACTATATTTTTATATCTTTTACTTACAGGTTTTACCACTTATTATAGTGGCGTAATTTGATAAATTTACTTTTTTTCATATTTAATTGATGTGTAGTTTGAGTTTTTCTTATTCGAGTCACCACCCATGAAGTCAACGACATCAATATATTTTGTAACAATACTTGGCAATACTTTAAGAGATAAAAAATGCAGGCGACATGAGCTTCGGAGATAGCTTCAAGATCGTAAATCGTAATTCGATAACGCGCCAAGCCTCTGCGTTTGTCACCTACATACTACGATAAGGGAGTTCACAGCAGGCTTGGATTACTAACATTTTTGGAGTCATGAATTTCAACAAAAACTGAGTAATTTTAGTGCCAGATTTTGTTATATTTTAAGGTTCTCTCTCTCTGTGGATTTTGACAACTAGTTAAAAAAATTTAGTCAAATTTATTTTTGGAACTACGAAGAGCTAGTTATTAGAAAATATCCAACGTTTTAGGGTGCCTCGTTACATTGAATATTTTACCTATATTATTTTTCTGCTCAAAAATAAACCAGACAACCTTGACGCCTCCAGACTGCCCTCTATTTTTATCATGAAGTTTAATTTATTAAATAAATTAATAAATAATAAATAAACACTCACACAAACACTCAACGGCCCCCCTTAGTATAGTGATTTTCTGTGTTGGGGTCTGGAAACATACACAACGACCAGGAAAAACACATCCAGACCGGAACACATACCTGTATAGTCAATGTCATTCTGCTTTACTATGGATTACTGGATAAACGAGTCATATAATAATTTAAAATTTGGATACTTAGAGATTTAATCAGATTAGAACCACACTTTAATAATATACAATATTGTAGGAAGTTCAATGGCAAGCAATCAACACTGCGCAGTGTCACCGGTCGAGGCGAGCGAGCGAGATAAGCCGTTGTCGTGCTATCGCGGGCTGAGTGGGCATCCTTGTAGGACAGTGCTTTACCGGCGCCCGCGCACCGATTTATGCGAGCAACCGTCGGCGTAGATTAGCGTGATCGATGTGAGCTCGAACCTGCTGTATTTAATGCGAACTCGCCTATAGTTTTAAGTACCATGTAAGTATTTATCCGTAGAACAATAAATACGATTTCCTTTTTCATTGTATATAAATAAATACGGAACTCTAAAAAAATAATGTGTTGAGAAAAATTGCTTCGTTTCTTATAAATGGCTTATCACACACTCTTTGACCTATTTCTTCCGAATTATTCCAGTTGTTGTGTTTACCCAGGGTCTGCTTGTTAGTCTTATCCTGATTTGATAGGTTACTTGTTTTTACACGGAGTGATTGCCATCTGAGCTTTACAACCCAGAGAGCGAACCAGTAACATTAATACTACATTATTACATATACATTAATAAGTAACAGTAATCAGTTGTTATGTGATAACAACCGGGACCGACAGCTTAACGTACTCTCCGAGGCACCGTCGGGTGACCTACAAGGACAAACACCCAGATTTGTAAGATCACTGACACATGTTGCGAGTGGGAATGGAACCCGCACTGGTCGTTCAAATAATCGATTCGGACTTGACCAAGTATTTGAAAACAAAGTGATGTAATTAGTCAATGGGGAAGGTGCGGGCTACTAACAAGTTATTTGGCAGTGCCATTTCCTTGCCGTGTTTATTATCCCCGCTGTCCCCAACTAATTTATTGGACCCTTAACGCCCTTTTAGATGGATCACCTAATTTAACATTAAGGTGTGTTCCGTGTTGCAATGGACACTCATAATTTTTACTGACTAGCTATATTAACTATGTTCAGACGCGTAGACATTTTTAGGTGCCTAGTTTGGAATTGAAATTTTCAGAGACTATGTATTTCTGTTGCCGCTATAACAGCAAATACTAAAAATTAAAATAAAGGGTCCCACATACATGAAACTTGATATTTTTACTCTACGATGGTATGGAACCTTCATGTGTAAGTCTGTCTCACTTAGCCGGCTTTTTAAGTCTCTAAGCTTTCAAAATAGCATTGTTTGATTTACCGCTACCAGTTTTTTTTGACACCAACGTCATTACGATACGGTACCCAATATTGGTGATTGGAAAAGAAGGGGAATAAAAGAAAGTAGGGGGGAAATCAGGGGTGGGATTTCGGCTATCCGTGTTGATTCTTATCAGGGGTGGGATTTCGGCTATCCGTGTTAATTCTTATCGAATGCAATTCAGACGTTGTAGATACTTTTTTAATTTACTGTAAAATACTTATCTTGTAAAATTATTTATTAAAATATATATAATATATCGCTTTGTTGTCACCGGCGCGAATAAATATCAGATTGTTTATGGTTTGTTGAGACAAAGGGCGCGTGTAATTACTCGGAAGGACATTTGGCGCCCTGCGGGGACAAGATGGCGGTTCTCACGACTTTAAGAACCTTGTCTTTAGTTGGAATAACGTTTATTAATCCTGTGTAGTTTAAACAAATCAAACATAAATGAAATCACAAATGTAGGGAGACGCTAATAACCGAGTGCATCGACTGATCCGTAAATGATCGGTAGGTTAAGCAACTTTAGGCGCAGTCAGTCACTAGATGGGCGATCGCATAGTGGTATTTTAACTGAGCGTCTCTGTGCTTCGGAGGGCACGTAAAAAGTCGGTCCCGGCTGTTGACAATTTGCCAATAGTCGATAAGTCAAGTCAGAGGCCTATACGGGCGACCTGAACAACACTGACATTAGGTTGGCCACTAACCACTCGATAGGAAGAATAAGATACAAATGTAGAGTTAGGTAAACAACGTCGTCAACAAGACTTTGCCTAATGAACCAATTGGGCTATATAAAATCACATTCAACAAAACTAAATAAAGAATTCATTATTAATTCGGATAATTATTTTTGTGGGTGGTTGTCATTTGTCATTTGTTGTAGTGATATCGTAAAAATCAATTAATTTTGTGTGTGAATAGGATGTTTCTGTTATAATATTATATAAAGTTTGCTATAATCGAAGATTGCGCAGCTATAGAACGAAACTTGCCAAAGTACAACAGCTAATTGGACGCAAATAAGCAATACCATGTCAACCCACAAAATTGAGAAAAAAACTGAGTTGTATATGCAGAAGTGTTGGTAATTAATATTTGTAGGGTTTTAAGCTTTAAAACATCTAAAAAAGCCATTTTTTAATCACGCAATTTATGTATAATGTTAAACGTTTTGGGTTATATTATATAAGAAATATGCAGTTTGTATACTTATTTTTGTGAAAATAAGTAAAATAACTTACATAAATCTGAAATTGATAAAAACTTGACCAATACATAAAAAAATTCATATAAAGCAAGTTGTTCAAAATTTCCAAACGCGCTTTTCTAGAAATGACATTCGTGTGGGTTGACATGGTATTGCTTATTTGCGTCCAATTAGCCGCTAAGAGTTTTATACGGCCTACGGAATACGGAAACATTTTAGGTTCCGGTGGGATTATATGAAATTGTACTGCAGGGAGATCTATTTGGCAGTTAGTGTTACTTAATTAAGCATAAACGGCTAAACAGATTGAGATGAAATTTAGCTCCTGGATACTTTTTTACAGAAAAAGGTAACATCGCGTACTCAATTGAAATTTTGTATAAATCTTATATGACATTATTTACGTGCAAATGATTCATTTCTTTCTGGAGCCAATTCTAAGGTCAAAGCGGACTAACTCGAGGGCGGATTCTAGTAATGCATAGTTAGCTTAAATATTTACCGATTCAGATCGCAGATGCAGTAATAACAATACACAAAACATTCAACATTTAATGTATATAGTCCACAAGTTATGACCCCAAGCGCCGGAGAGACCGCTAGGGGCCCGAGACACGTAACAACGTCTTCGCATTAATTATTGCCCTTCCCGCACTGATTCGTCCGAATCTTCACAAGTTTTGTTATGGTCGTTACTTAAGTGTATAATTTTCCTTGTCATTGTTACAGTATGACTATGAAATGAATACTGGGGGTCTACCACGAACTCTTGTTGCGATTCAAATGACGACCATGTCATCCTCATAGGCGTAGCGAGGTGGGAGCAATGAAGGGCACCTGCCCCTCTGGAACTTGCTAAATACTGAAAAATGCACAAATATAATGCCTATGAAAAATTTTAAAAATAGCTATAGAAGAAAATAGTTATTGCACGTCACTCTAGATCCTAAATTAAGGTTTTGCCCTCCCCAGGTCAAATGCCCATGGTCACTATAGCGATTCATTATATCCTATTACATCCTAATAGCGATTCATTTTAAATCATATTGATTCAGTTAATAGTAAGTTACAGATAATTACGTTCAATTTATTTTGGAACGTTAAGTCACGCATTTTATACGTGAACATGGCCTGAACTTAATTGCGTCGCAATAGTATACTAAAAGTTCATGGTAGCCGCCAAGTGGGCATCTCTCATCTTTAGGAACCTTGTCTTTAGCGCGGTACAACACTGCGGATCGGCAAATATACTACTATACTGGTAGTAGGTCTTCTGGTAAGAGGCCGGCTAGGTAGGTACCACAGCAGTAGACTCTGTAGCTAGTGAAATTATAGGGAAGAGTAGATTTAGGAACCAATATCTCGAGGTTGAATTTTCTCAAGTTTTTCCATTTATCAACAACAAATAAAAATTGAAAAAAAAAACAAAGACACTACGTAGCTTCAATTTAAATTCCCTACTTAAGTATATTGCAGGGTCTGTGTTGAGTGTGGATGTCCAGTGACGAGCATCGCATTAATAACATGGCCGCAACTGGACAGTTTTGGACACGAGTGTACTTATTCATTTGTTCTAGGGTTGCGAACACTAAGTTAAATGAATCAATTAAATATTTTTTACGTCAAATGAATGTCATTTTCTAAAACCTTTTATAAATTCTATATAAAATTCGTTATTCATATAAATTAAATTACAAAAAAAAAATTATATAAGTGAAATGTAATGTAATATATTCATATGTGCAATATTCTATAAAAAGTAATTTTTAAAATAATACAATTTAACATTTTTAATTTAGTCACAACCCTAAAGTATATTTAATGGATTCGGGTGTCAAGAATGACCGTTCGTAAATTATTTGTTTAAATTTAGAACGGGATCGGTTAAACGTTCCGGGTCCTTAATAAGTAATACCCGACAAAATAACATTGGACTTCATTACTAACAATGCCCTTACTAAAGTAATAATATATGAGGGTCTATATAAAATGGTGGTCTTACAATGATATTGAACGAACGAATGAATGGGTCAATGACAAATGTTTACGACTTTGTCACTCAGTTCTGTACCGGAGGGACAATGGACCAAGTCCGTCTCTGCCTAAGGCTGAATGAGTTTCGGCGAATTTAATGAATTACTTGATCGATGGACGTATAGACCTGTTTATTTTAATAGCTTTTTGAATGAGTCTATATTTTGTTTCGGTAATTAATTATTCTAAGAAGCAGGATCTATATTCGTCGCGTAAGTATTTATAATAACTCATGTTCATCAAATACTTGAAAATAGCTTCATCAATTTACATAGGGTACTTAAATTTAAATTAAATTCAATTTTACTATAAAAATAGCCATGATCACTTTTTTATGTCATGACGGTTTGCAGACAAGCCGAGACCCGCCTGGTAAGCAGTCACCTACAAACCCTTGCGATGCTATAAGTATCACATGCGCGTTAATACAGAGAGGGTGGGAGATTGGCCTTCGGCTCTCTCACTCGTGGCACGAACGTACTTTACTTTATGCCGATTTTGTAGAAGAGGATAGTACCATCCCGGTCGAGCCGGCCCATTTGTACTGGGAAAAGCTTAGCTCTTCTACCGTAAAATTGTACATAAAATACCTTATTTTTGTGATCACGATGTGATTTGTTTGTTATTATTTAAAACAGTTAATTTATTTTCATCTAAATTATTCAAAAAGTATTCAAAGTTACTCTTAGAGGTAAAGGACACTTATATTTTGCATACAAACAGATTATCATACCAAAATACGATTATAGCTTTCTGTGAAAGTCCGTATAAGGCAAATGCCATAACAAAATATAAGAACAAGCGAAGTGATCAAGCAACAATTAACAATCTATGTCGTCACACATACAAACCATACGATTTATGGATGTGTGAATAGGTAGTGTGTGTTGTGTTTTGTCGAAGACGATGGAACAACGAAATGCCACCATAAAGTAGTTGTTGTGAGGCTACCAAATGACATTACTGCGTACGTGGTCTGACGTGTGGGGCCATGAAATAAGTGTAAATAAAAAAAAAAAAAAAAAAAGTGTATTTGACTGTTAATGTAGTGTATTCGTAATCTAACTATCTAACTATTATTATAAATGTGAAAGTTTGGATGAATGGATGGACGGATGTATGTGTGTTTGTTTGGATAAAATTGGATACACACATAGCTTATTATCTGGATTAACATATAGAACACTTTTTTCCCATCCCCAAATATTATAAATGTTTTATATAAAAAATATTGGGTTCCCGTAGGATCATCAAAAAACTACATAGCGCGAGAGGAGAAGCGGAATAATTAAAATATAATAATAAAATAATTTATTAAAATATAAGTTATATTTTAATGATTTATAGACCACATTGGGGAGGTTATTCTGTGGCTCACAGACAAAGCATGTTAGTTATAAAACCGTGGAAAGTCAATTTTCTTTTACATGAAAATAATTACTCCTTATTATATTTATTGAATACGAAATCTGTTTGTGCATTAAAATCATTAGTTGCTATTAATTACGAAGACGGAGATAGTATTGTTTGTTACCTTTACACAAACATACGATTGAAACGATCTTGATGAAGTTTAGCATTAAGATATTGAAAATTTTAGAGAACAACGTAAGATACTGTTTATTTCGTTTTGTTTCTACGCGGAGGTAGCGAAATGTATTATATAAATGATTTTCAAGCTCGCACTTGAATATTTATTATAAGACCTTTTTTAAATCGCTTATGCTGTGGCTCAACATCCGAAGACTATTGGTGGAGCGTCGTTACCGAGCGGCAATCATTCTCTCGTGAGCTCCCAACTATCGCACGTAATTAACCAGTGTCCAGTATTATCATTGATATCCCAATACTAGATAGGACTTATTGTTAAGAAAATATTAATTTAGGAATTTTGGCTTTATTACTTATTATTAGCGTCGTAGCATCTCCCTGCGTCTGTATCTACGTATAGGATACAGAATTCTGATCCGTTGGGCCACGCCGAAAGTCATATCACACTCATTTGTGACATTAGACTGAGTTGTTATGCCGGCTGACAGTTAAAAGCTATTTTTCTATCTATTGTCAGTCAACGTACTGTTGTTCTGAATGAAACAGCTGACAACTTGTATGTAAAATTTCATGGTGATCGGTTGATTAGCTAAGATATGATAACGTTACCCTTAAACAAACTCATATTTTTATCACTTTTTTGTAGACCACATAAAAATAGACAATTTTAAAGAGAGAAAAAAACATTTTTAGGTTTATTATTACCTGCGCCTTGATTTGCTTTGTTGGGATAAATGGAGTCGGATATATGGCAGTAAAATCACTTTCTGAGACATGATAATCAGTAACTGAACTTATTTTCTAGCATAATTATTCATATCAAAGAAAAGTAAATTAAATTCATTATCAAAATTATAAATTGCTCCTAATCAAATATCAAAATATCAACGCGGACACGACTGAAGGCAAAAGCCAGTATTAATAAAAAAGTGATAAGCTAGTTTTATATAACTTATTACAAATAGTGTGCATTTCTAGTGTGTATATAGATCAATGTTAGTCGCGCCCTGCCAATATGCGTACTTCATTAGCCGTGCTCGCAAACTACGTCGGGGACAAGGGTCAGATATACCGTGTGTCGTGACCCGCGTGACGGAATGTCTCATTCTACCTAACGAGCTATTGACTATTTTCTTGGAATTATTTTGTGATTTTGTTTCTGAAGGTGATGAAATTATCTATTATAATAGAATTTCGAAGGTATACAAATCTATTTTATGAGTATATTAAATACTAATACCTTTTTAAGATTCTGAGGTTTTGAAATTTAATAATAGATATATAGAAAAAGTCATTGTATGAGACTGTTTTTGAAGTTTATTTCCAATTGTCGGCGCATTTATTTTACGATTGGTACTATTTATTTTTCTACTAAGGCTTCGTTTCCAGTTTCCAGTTTTGCGAGGAAGCTTAGTGAACGATGTATTTGTGAGAGCCAATAGAATGGCTTCGTTTACCTAGCTCACTCGGCTAAACTGCTTCCATAGGAGCTGGGCTGAGCGAGGCTAGGTCTGCTAGTCTACAATATAAATGTAATGGCTTTTTTCCTGTCCCTTAAAGGAGTCTTTTTTTGCTTCTTCTCTCCACTATTATCTTCAGCACTGTTCACAGTATTTGCAATATGGGTAGACTCGTAACTTTCTGGATTCAAATTTTTGAGCAATGTATGCATACCGATTTTCTTACGACATGTTATGTGACGAAGACCGAGACCGACTTTGATGTGTTGTATAGAATAGTGTGGCAATCTGCACGGATAACATTCGACTTAGACAAAATAAAAGAATATGCTTATGAATTAAAAATCTGTCATCTAAAATGTACGTAAAAATTCGGTCCGGCTGCTATCAATTTGATAATAGTCGAAAGGTCAAGTCAGAGGCCTACTCGTATGTGGGCGACCTGAACAACTCTGACACTAGGTTGGCCACTAACCACTTGATAAGAAAAAGAATATATGTACAAAAAAAATTTGCTAATCGTTTAACTATATACTTACTAATAAAGTGTCACTGGTCAAAAGTCACACTGGTGGTAGGTCTTTTGTTGCAAGAGGCCGGCTAGGTAGGTACCACCGCAGTGTCCAATATTTTGCCGCCAAATAGTAGTGCTTAGGCATTACTGTGTTCCGGTTTGAAATTACTGGGCAGAGGAGATTTAAGAACTAATATCTCGAGGTTGGCAACGCGTGAGTGGCGCCTACTAATGGTGCTGCAAGCGCTCATAGGCTACGGCAACCACTTACCATCAGGTGGGCCGTATGCTTGTTTGCCAACTTGTAACATAAAAAAATAATAATAATAAAGTGATGAGCATTTTGGTTAAGAATAGTACCTACGGAGAAGCAAGAATCGAAGTGACGTAGACATCTATAATTATTCGTCTTATACTATTCGCTAAGAAAAAAAAACGTCTCAACATCAACAAAGTATACAAACAAGAGATAAATCTTGCGCGAATCACCCAGACGATTTATCTCACGCAATGTGTGATGCACGCTCGGTTTATTTGTGTCCGGGGGAAGCGGAAATGACGCGGCCGACGTCGCCGGATGTCGCGATCCCAGCGCCGGGGATTAGTGACGTGCTCATGAACTAGTTATATAGTAGAGTTCGTATTTTTGAAACCACTTAGAACGTTTAAGAAATGAACTTAAATTTACTGAAACATCTATATTAATATTATTAAGAAATTATATTAGCTTTTACTATGATTATAGGCTGATATTTAAAAATGATCACTAAAATAATCCTACATTGTTTCTAAGTAATATTGTCATATTTTATACTAGTATCTGCCTATGAATTTAGACATTAGACAATTTCAGAGCAAAATGAAACTTTTGCGAGTAAATAATATTCCATAATACACATTTAATATCACTTGTCTTACCGTTTCTAGGCGACGAAAGAGGAAGAAGAAGGTAAGTTCAGTAAGAGAGATGAGAGTTCTGTCTCCGGTGCTCAGACTCGTTAAATGGAAAGCAACAACACTATACGTCGATATTGTACATATACATATGAGATTATTTCCCGGTCGAGCCAAATTCATGACAGATACAACAAAGCTCGACTATGTATAAAAATGCTTTTTAAATACTTTTGAAATATCTTCAAATATGTTATACATATGTTTATGAAGTAACACAGACGCGACGGTCCAAAATTTATTAAATAAATTCAGAAACTGTAGGAAAATGTTTTCTAAAAAAATCATAATCAAAGCAGTCACTTTTAAACAACACTCAAAATTAATTTATTTTAACAAAGCATCCGTAAAGAATTTACAACGAAGAACAAAGAAGAACTCGGTAATTTCCGCGAGATATTAGCGGATGAAATATTAGAAGCAAAGTTTTCAACGTTCCCGCGGACAAACTCCGCGGCTCAGCGACATTTGCGGGATTCCGCTGTTTGTCAGGGAAGACTTAGTACGACTTTTTTTTCTACAGGGTATATTCGATATCAAAGAAAAGATATTCAATTTAATTGATGTATTTTGTTGTTTTTTTAGCAAGTTTGGAATATTTTATCAAGCTTATTTATAATACCGACAACACCACCGAGGAATTTCAATGGTTCTGCATGCCCTCTGGTCTTGCAGATGTTCATTTGCGGAGGTTGTTGCTCCTCCTTTGCTCCCTGTGACATAAAAGACCATTGTATTTTTTTCTTCTGTGTATTGCTCCCTACTAGCCTTGACAACGTCAGTGCATTTAATTATGTAGCCTTAGAGCTTAGGTGGATGAAGTTTTTTTAATAACAATAATCTATAAGCTATCTTTATTATTTATTTATATCTTTATTGAAGTATTAAAGTTATAAATTATATCTGCATCAAATGAACATTTTGCGACGTATAAGACGACGACGACGTAAGCCTACATCATGGGGTTTAAAATAGCTAATATTAGACTATACGAGGTTGGGAAATAGGACCTCCTGTTGCGACGATTTGACGTAATTTTTAGGGTTTTTAGGGTTTTTAGGGTACTGTATATTATGAACTGTAATAGACAAATATATAGAATTTTTATAGATTGTGTATTTTAATGGCTGCTACAATTACAAATAATAAAAACAAATTTAATTAATGAGGGTCGTCATGCAAGAAATTCGTTGTTTTTATACGGTGGTACGGAATGTTTAATAATATATGGTTGGAAAATTATGAATAACGGTAATGGTTTTTTTATGCTACTAAGTTGGCAAGGTAGCATACGGCCCACCTGATGGTAAGTGGTTGTCGTAGCCTATTAGCGCTTGCAACACCATTAGTAGGTGCCACTCACGCGTTGTCAGCAAGATATTGGTCCTTAAATCACTTTTATCCAGTAATTTCACTAGCCTACAGTGCCCTTCAAGCCGGAACGCAATAATGCTAAAGACTTAGCTGGCCTCTTGCACAAAAGACGTATAAGAGTTATGGTAATATCGGTATAAATTAAGGAGATTCGTTCTATGTATTCGAAGGTTCTGGCCAACCACGATAAATAATAAAAATCTGTTAACAAAAAATACAACATTGATTTCCTAACTGAGAACAGTTTTAATATTAAACTTTTAACTTTAAAAAATTTAAACCTGGTTTCCCCCTATAACTCCGCCCGTATCACTTACGCACACGATTTACGATCAAGCATCTTGACCGTAGTTAATGTAGCGTGTGTGACATCCCTCCGACGTGATTCAATTGAAAAATTTCCGGAATTTTCCGTGACCACCGGGTACAGTTATTTAAGTGTTGTTCACGATCTTTTCCGATAGATTAGCTATGGGTTTGGAAGGAGGTTCTTTTTTATTTCGTTAATTCCTTAGAGTTCCAGCACAGATAATGTGATTTTTTAAATTAATAAGTTATTTTTTTACCATGACGGTTGGCAAACGAGCAAACGGTCCGCCTGTAGGTAAGCAGTGTTATGAACGCTTGTGATACTTGAAATATCACATGAGAAGGAAAAAAAGGAAGGGAACAGAGGGGGAGTGAGAGAGACTCCGGCACTCACACTCATCTTCCTCGTCGCATGTAACGCAACAATACTGATACTGTTACTTTACGCTGATTTTCTGTAAGTAAGTAGTACTTCCCCAGTCGAACTGGCTCATAAGGATTTTGGATTAGAAATTCCATCCTCCTAATCGAATTCTCTTGTATATCTGAATTCTCTTGTATTTCATTTTATATCTGGTGTTCAATTACAAACTTAACATCTGTTAATAATCGTTACTTTATTATTAATTGTATTTTTTCATATATTTCTTTGAGTAGTAGCTGCAAGTTCTTGATACAATTTAAAATCAATTTTGTGCTATAAAATAATTCCCAACCCAAATCTCCCCTAAAAACTATTAGAATGTATGTCACGGTCTCAAACGGGCTACATTTCACACTGAACGAGGGGGTCAGCTATATCAACCTACATTAAACCACCACCCGAATTTGTGGCACTTTCGCATTTACCAATATAAATTTATTTTTTATTTCGAAGAAATGTAACGAATTCTGTAAATATTATCAATGTGAAAGGTTGTATGTTTGTATATTTAGATGTCTGGATGTTTGTTACGCATTCACGCAAAACACTTAACCTTGTGGATGAAATGTAGTACTCAGATAATAATTATCTGGATTAACACATAGGGTTCTAGCAGTTACCAATATAAATTTTATTTTTTATTTTTCGAAATAAAAAAAAAATTATATTGGTAACTGCTTTCGAAATAAAAAATAAATGTAACGAATTCTGTAAATATTGTAAATGTGAAAGTTTGTATGTTTAAATGTTTGTTCTTCAATCACGTATAAACGACTTAACCGATTTGAATGAAATTTAATACACAGATATCTTATCGTCTGGATTATCAAAATGGATAATTTTTATCCCAGAAATATGTGAGGTTCCTGTGCGATCATCGAAAAACATGCTAGAGGACATGTTCAGCAGAAATTCGGTATAGATATGTCTAATGGAACATTATACTCGTATACTTACAAATGATTAATTTCTCACTTAAGTCAATTCTAAGGTCACACGAAGTCAGGGGCAGATTCTTCTTCTTATCGAGTGGTTAGTGGCCAACCTAGTGTCAGAGATGTTCAGGTCGCCCGTAGGCCACTGACTTGACTTTTCGACTGTTGCCAAATTGTCAACAGCCGGGACCGACTTTTTACGTGCCCTCCGAAGTACGGAGACGCTCGGTTAAAATACCATTATGCGATCACCCATCTAGTGACTGACCGCGCCTAAAGTTGCTGAACATACCGATCGTTTACCGATCACTGGTTGCACTCGGCTATGAGCGAATGTCATTCATTCATTTATTAAAATAACATGATAGATTCATTTAAATGTGATGAATAGTTACAAAAAGAACAATTTTGATTTCGCAAAGCTAAAACGCCCTCTCCAATTTCACAGAGAGCTCTTACAAAAGATCGTCCACATTAACTATGAATGGACAAAAACAAGCACGCCATGGACACGAATGGAAAAATTAAAAAGAAAAAACATTCGAAAAACGGAAATACGAATTGAATTTAAGTACATTTTAAATTTCGAACCCCCTAGCTTTGACCGTTGAAATAAAAGGATGGCCGTGTTCGAAATGCCAATGCTTTTTGATCTCGTACCCTTAACGGATCGAGCATTTGCGCGCCACGTGACTAAATGGATTATTTTCTTCGTGTGTTCCTTTTATAAAACAATTTTTGGAAGTCTGTTCTGTATTCGAGGACGACATATTTTATATTTGCTGTACACTACAGACAAAAATACGCCACATTCCTTTTGTGAAAAGTATCATTCTTGTTTGCATAATTTTAAAATTACAGAAATTGTTCAGTGTAGCGCGGTACTTTCCAAACGTTCCTTTATAATATGAACCGTTTTAGCGTGACCTATGCTTTTGTATTGAGCGTTTAGATGTTTTCAAAGGAGTTTGATTACTAAAGAAGGGGTCATCTTTCGTTGGTTAAGAAAAGAAGAAACAAAACGTTGACAAGCGTAGGTTGTGATTGGATTAAGGAGGGTTGACTTTATGGTTGTTGGCAATTTCGAAATTGACTACGGGAATCTGTTTATGCGTGTAGCGGTTAAACTTTTTGTTACCATCGGTGTGTCAATTTCTTTCTCCATCGAATTTAAATGTTAGAACGCCATTTTGGGGATTAGAAATGAGGTTTTATTGTGAATGTTTCCGAGTTAGAAATTACGATATATTTTCCATTTCCTAATTGTTTCGTGGATCTTTATCGAATTGAATAGTTTATACCAAGATCCGGTTATAAGAGTAAATTTTATTAATTTACTAAGGATGGCAGAATGAATTAGGACCTTTGTCCAATAGACAAAACACATTTATAAACACGTGTAATTAGCGGGGATAGCAAGACGCCATTTTAATATTATGTTGTCGTTTGTGTTGCTAACGGTTTTTGTATTTTACTTTATATATTATTAGTTATTTTTGACTACGAGGGAGATGTATTTATAGTTTTGAAAACAATTTCAAGGCTAAACCACTTTTATGGTTTTTATTTTACATAGTACTATTAAACAAATTTTCACAAGTTAGACGCTTTCGAAAAAGTCATTTACTTTTCGCAGAAAACAAGATTTCTTCAACAAATTATCTCGAGTTGTCAACAGCTTAACGAGGCGAGGGTGTGAACATTAATTTGCGAGTTTTCCGTCAGCATTGCCCCTTGACAGATCATTTATCATATGAAACACGCTGATAGAGAACTTGGAATAATACAGTCAATGAGAATGAGAATAAATGGTAGGGCCTCGTTGTCTTATATTGATCAGCTTGTCATTGTCATTACATGTGACAATGGTAGAATGACGTCACCAAAATCCTGCATAGCGCTATCGAAGTTTTTGACGCAGATAGTAAGTGTGCAGATTTCTAACATTAGAAGCTGAGCTGCACTCGCCAGTATCAGAAGGACGTTCTCTCTAAGAGGGGCATCATTCCTCAACTAACATGTTAGGAACATTTCTAAAAAAAGCATGGAGACACTATATTCTACGAGAAATACGCATATGTCGGTGTGTCGTAGCGGATTCCGAGTGGTCCATGCGAAATCAATTAAGAATAATTTCTAAACAAGCATCTGTTAGAGAGGAAAAAAAAACCGTAATCATTGGTTTTTAATGCAGGTTCACTATATTTAGTTATTTATATATATTTACTCCTTAATTTATACCGATATTACAATAACTCTTATACGTCTTTTGTGCAAAAGGCCAGCTAAGTCTTTAGGATTATTGCGTTCCGGTTTGAAGGGCACTGTAGGCTAGTGAAATTACTGGGTAAAAGTGATTTAAGGACCAATATCTTGCTGACAACGCGTGAGTGGCACCTACTAATGGTGTTGCAAGCGCTAATAGGCTACGACAACCACTTACCATCAGGTGGGCCGTATGCTATCTTGCTGTCAACGAATACACAACGAATACACTGCCCTCTATTTCTATCATTCACGACTAGCCTAAAACAGTCTTACTCTAAATATAACAAAAGCATCAGCACAACTTTCTTCCTTATAGCTAATACTAAAAATGTGAGAGTCTGTATGTTTGGATGTCTGTTACTAATTCACGTAAAAATGACCGAGTGCATTTGTGTGAAATTCGGCTATGTAGCTAGATTTATTTTTCTGATTGTGTATTGCTGTTGGCCCTACCGGCCTTGACAGCGTCACCGGGTGCGGCTAAAGTTATTACTTTTATTAACACAGAATACTTTTTTTCGGAAAAATGTTATGTAGATTTGTCATAAGGAACATTATTTGTTTTGAACAAATGTTTCATTTCTGGACCAAATTCTAAACTCCATGCGGATAAAGTCGCGAGAAGACACTAGTATCTGAATGAAACAAACTTGTACATTCCACATCCCAAAGGTAAAGGAAACGTTAGGATATCGTTAAAAATGGAAAGTTTCTACTCGACAATATTCGCATTAGCACAACAAAGCTCGCCCGATCCGTCATCACATGACTACTGATTTATTTTAATGGATATATACTTTTGATAGAGATTATTCTCGTTAAGGAGACTGCGTTTGATACTGAAATATGTGTGCATCCTATTAATAATTCAAATGCGAAATTTTATATTATTGGATGTTTGGATGTATGATATTCAATCACCCAAAAATTGCTGAATGGATTTTGATGAAATTTAGCACACAGATACACATAGAGGTATTATCTAGATTAACAAATAGAATACTTTATACCCCATGTGACGTGTTGACATAAAACTTGTTAGGTTTCTGTTTGATTATCAAAAAAAAACCTACTGGGCGTATCCACTTGGAATTTTGTTTGAATGTTTATTACTCAACAACACAAAAACGACTAAACGGATTTGGATGAAATTTAGTTCACAATATTTTATTGCAAGAATTTTTGACACATAGGATACTTTTATCCTCGAATATCCGGTTTCTGTGGATTTGTCAGAAAAGGGACTACAGGATGTATTTACTTGAAAGTTGGTATAGTTTAGTTTTATGGAACATTGTTTACTTATAAATTATCCATTTCTCACTGGAGCCAGTTCTAAGATCACCATGAACGAAGTCGTGAGCTAATGCTAGTTTGATAAAAAATTGATGTTAAAAAATTATTTTCATTGCAAAAAAAACTAATACACAATAAATAGTAAACAATAAAAATTTTTTTTTAATGAAGCCGTCTTTTTTAGGGTTTTAGATTTTATTAACTTTATTAAGTATCGAATACCATGATCATAATAAGAGTTCCACCGCATAGCCCTCTATCAATCACTTACGTAAATCTATCAGGCCACATCCATTATGCAAGAGATAAGTTTTGTACAATAAGTTGAGGAAACTTCGCTTTCATATAACAATCATATGTGCTTATACAGGACATACTCGTATACGTTCCATTATGAAATTATACTAATATTATTTTTTATTAAGCGAAAGTTAGTTTGGTCAGTTCATATACTCTGATGAAGACAGATTTGTCTCTGAAAATGTTTAAAATATTTCAGTAACAGTTGCCTAAGTGCTGTTATTATAATGAGTTTTACTTTCGCCAGTACCCTAGTGGCACCCAAGGCTCTGCTCGCGTGATCTACAGCCTTTTTTATAGCGTGAAACCCTAGTTATTTTATCCAATAAAAGTAGCCTTATTTTCTTTAAGTGAAAGTCCCGTTCAAATCTGTCTAACCACTTCGGAGATTAGTCGGAACAGTCAGTCAGATCACAATTTTTAAAAATGTCTTTTTGTTTATTATAACTTTGCTAATGGGGAACTTGAAGGTGGAGCGTTTACTTATTATAAAAAAAACACTATTCCTTTTATAATAGAGGTTATCTTGAACACTTAAAATTCGCAAAGGAGCCTCCGTCAAAAAGTGTTAAAAGCAACAAAAGCATCGGAGGTTAACAATTCAATAAATTTTTCTTTGAAAGCGCAAAACCATAAAGGAATGTTAACGCGATAACATCTGTTACATGTAACCCCATCGTAAGGGCATTACCATAACTTTTATGTAATGGAAGGGATCCAGGGGTCAATTCTTTGTCCCCTCGAAACGCGACAATCCAAATGACGTGTGACATAAACGTGATCTTGAGTTCTGTGTTACACATAGCTCCGTAGAATATTATTTTCGAAAAAAAAAAAATCGTTTAAGATACGTATTTTTTTAAACGGTTTATATACTCCTAGCTTTTGTCCGTGGCTTATGGCAATAAAAATAATTGGTTCCGCATATAACCTTTCATAGCCTATTTTACACCCTTGAAGTTTTGTTTTCGCGATGAAAAGTAAGCCTATAGCCGTTTAAATGGTTCCATATGTATCTATACCAAAATTCATCGTAATCGATTAAGCGATGTAGGTGTGACAGCTTCACAAACAAACAAATTAACTCGCTTTCGAATTTATAATATTAGTTAAGATTTTGAGGCAATTATGTATAAGTTCTAAGGCATCGGTTTACAAAAACATTGTAAATGCTGTTGATGTAAAATTATATGGGACCTGGAAGAGAACACAAAAAACAAAATTCAAACTGAATTATATAATTCTCCGCTTTCAAGTCTGTTAAAAACACAGGTACACAAGATGTTATTTCATTTTAGGTTTTTTTTTATAAAACGTAATACCTATTCATATAAGCAGTGCGTATCCTAAGGGAGAATCAATCCCTAAGTGAGGGTTTTTGGTCTTTGCTATTGGGGTTCGGTTAGGTGTTTTGAACTACGGAATAACTTTCTTGATTTGAGGAGTCTTGTTAGTTTGGTAATAAATGACAATAAATAAAACAATTAATAGACTTTAAATATTCTGATTCTAATCTTTTTACAAAGAATAAAAGCAATGCTTTTTCAAAATAAACTTTTTAACAAAGTGTATCTTTTAGGCTTGTAGTGGGTACGACAATGGCCAAAGGAGTTAGTTGTATTATAATTTTTTTTTAAATAAGATTCTGTGGCAGTCAATTTGAACATAATTGTAAGAAAGAAATGTAAAAATTTGTACCTAACGACCTGGAATAATGTTACAAATGTACCAAACGTCAGATTTGTCTTACAATTATTTTAACAATAGCTTTCAATCATAGCCAAGTGTCTCTAAAAAGCGTTCCGTTTCATTATGTATAATCTTAAATTTATTTCCAGATAACCGTATTAGCATATAAAATAAGCCACAATAATAACACAGCAATGACTGAACCCTAAAATTTCGCTTCGAAGATTTCCAAATTTCATTATTATTCTAACATCCAAAAGTATTGTTGCGAAATTCCACGGTATTGTGACGAGTTTAGTTACGACTGTGGCCTTTATGGGACAGACAGTAAGGGTTAAGTCTGTGTATAGTGTTTATAGGGTCTATTGTACCATTAGGCAACACATCAGCTTGTGGACCGGATGACCTATTAAAATAATCGCCGCAATTCAATAAACAACCATTATACTGTTGCGGGTAATATTTTGTGGAAATGTAGTTTGATTTATTGGTTTGATCCTTTAAAGTTAAAGAGTTTAAAATATACTAACTTTTTTTAGGTCTTATGTATATAAGTTAGTCATAAAATAAATCTTTGTGAATTTATCACAGACTAAAGTGAAAAGTCAAAAGAGACAAAAATGAGGTTAGATGCCTACACAATTTTTAGCTCTATCGGAAATCGAGAAGTGGGTCAAATTTAACTTGCAAAATTTTATTTCCGACAAGCGTAGTAGTACACTTTTAGTTAAAAAATACTATTGATCTGTAGGTACTTAACGTAAATATTAATACTTGTATGTATTGCGTGCTTGCGAGTGCGTGGCTACTTAGGAAACTTTAGCTTATATCGCTAACGAATGCCCACTCTATAGATTTTCTGGTAGTAAGAGCTACACAATCTGTCACTGTGAGCAAAGGATTGGTTGACAAATTTAAAGGTGGAAATTTGAGTCTTCTTGCAGTGCATAGCTATTCGACATTAATTGGTCATGATGTCATTTCATGTCATTATTATAATGTCAAGTCATTATTAAATTTATATGATACTACTGTAGCAAGTTAGGTAAAAAAACGAATTAGAAAAACTTTGAATTAACATTTATTTTAAAATGACTTTTAAAAAGATTTTAAAAATGGTTTTTAAGTGTAATAATATTCGAATATAAAAAGTATCAAAATGTCCCGATCGCAGTTTTGACATGTCCTAATGTAATCGCGGGCTACCTGTTTTACGCCGTAGGATATATTTTGTTTTGTCTGGACTTAGGGTCTCGGTTGCATGCTAACTTCTGTTAGAACTACCATTAAGTTTAGGAACTTTCCTTCAGTATTCTTATGATATAAGTGCAACAAAGTAAGATATTGATTCCCATCGGAAATACATATAAGAAATATGTAATTATAATCTTTTTATTCCTGGCAGGTTTCCCGGCATATTCTTGGGGTCTCCTTATTATTCCAATCCAGATTTGACAGGTTGCTATGATATTCAACATAATCTAAGGGGTACAACTTCTCTGCTGTATTTTAAAGCTGGGTCGTGCTGGTATTATAATACAACTACCTATAGATTCTACCACAACTAATATTATATCGCCTTTCATAATTTTATAGCAAATACAGAAGCTTAAAATACTGTTCGAATTATATATGTATAATTTGAACAATCATTAACATAATAATCATAACATTGTTTTATCATTGAAAAGTATACTTTGACCATTGTTGGTGGGTTTTTTATCATAATAGTATATAAATACTTTTAGCTATCTGTTTCATTTTGTTTCGAATGCAAGCTTTGCGGTGAAAAACTACTTGGCAAGGTACCCTTTATTTATCTATGGATATTCTGAGATTATGTCTGCAATCCCACAGTTTCTAATCTTCGTTTTTGAACTTAGTTCTTACTATGTCGAGCTGGCCCATTCAGCCTGAAAACGCCAACCTATACTAAGCATTTGTGTGCTTACAAACCTCTCTAGGTAGGTAGCCTATAAATATGTCGAAAAGCGTAAGATTACTGTATAAATATTTGAATGAACATAAGAATTGTATATTTAGTTATTTCGTGCGAATAAGAATAACAGATAAAATGGAATAGAATCAAAAAATAAATGGAAGAGCGACACCCCAACAGTCGTCTCGTCGGTGCCGAGTATTCAAATATTAAAATTTAATCGCTCGGTTGTCGCGAGTCAAATTAGGTTCTCTTGAGAGATTGGCAAAGATTATAGAATGTATAGGCGTAATTCGAATTTTTCTTTTGTTCTATACTAACTGTTGATTAAGATTCTAAGAATATGACGACTTTTGTGGAGTCGAAAAATGCATCAGTACCGGTGCTGCTACTTCACGGCGATGGTGGCATGCTGAAATCAGCAAAGCTCTATTGTTACGAAAATTATAAAATTTGAAATAAAATCATGGGTTTAATCTTTACGGAAATTAACTCGGACAAACTAAACATATAGAATTCAATAAATTTATTTTGAATTTAATAATGTTTTAATAAAAGATTATATCTATTATATGCCAATCTCTCAAGAGGTTAATGTTTAATAGAAGTGTATTTTTCACAACCATAATTGACAACTTACATCAATACTAACCATTTATTAAGCCTTAAATTAGCGTATTTTCAATGCTAACCATTTACTAATCAAATAACACATCTACCTAAATGATCTTTGCCAAAATATCGCAGTGATACAAGCACGGACAGCGTAATTGCAACGAGAAAATTGATACTAATTCAGTTACCGTCTTATTTTGAATGATTTACAAGACGTCGTTTGTTTACAGACATTACAGGAGTTTGACTTAATGCGCCCTTGTCACCGGGGGTGGTATTTTACGACGTATTAACTGATACCAAAGGCGCGAACAGGGGTTTATTGTAAAATCGTTTTACGTCAGCAGGGTTTTTAATATTGTATCATTTGGTTTACGTTTATTTGAAATTTTGAATATGTTTTTGTTTTTAAATTATGTACCTTCTGTTTGTTTATTCTATGACATCTTATTTTTACGTAATTATTTTATTGAAATTATTATAAATTATTTTAGTGCATTAAAAAAGTTTTAGATCTCAATCAAAATTTTAACCATTAGTAGTAGTATTTGAAATAGCTTGTTAGTTCATCATACCATGAAATGCGAATAATTTTTGTTTAGAAAATCCCACCAACCAATATTTAAAAATATTTTGAGGTAATCCTTTATTTTTTATGTTATAAGTTGGCAAACAAGCATACGGCCCACCTGATGGTAAGTGGTTGCCGTAGCCTATGAGCGCTTTCAGCACCATAAGTAGGTGCCACTCACGCGTTGCCAATTTCGAGATATTGGTTCTTAAATCTCTTCTGTCCAGTAATTACACTAGCCTACAGTGCCTTTCAAACCGGAACACAGTAATGCCTGAGCACTACTATTTGACGGCAGAATATTTAACACTGCGGTGGTACCTACCTAGCCGTCCTCTTGCAACACAACACCTACCACCGGTGTGACTGATTGCACTGTTGGAATAATCTCTGCTGTGACAGAGATTATCCCAACAGCGGGCGATGTGGTCGTCACATCCCGACGCCGGGAAGGAATCCTATGTGACTTTTACAGTTTTTTAGACAAAATCCGAAATTGAAATCAATTTTTTTATTACAATAAATTTTTCTAAATTACCTTTGAATTGTCAAACTCTACTACTTATAACAAAATATGTTATCGCCCTTTGTCAATAGCAAGGTACATTTCTTATATGGTAAGACTTCTCCCGCGACTTCCTCCACGTGGATAGCTTATATTATTCGCATTAATTTGTTGTAATGTGAATAAAATAGCTTCGAACATAAACTCTCAGCACTAAATTTTTATTTTCATAGTAAGTAGACCTTGTTTTACATATTGTATTAAAGAAAAACGTACACGTTCAAAAAACGTATTTTGTACTTTGCAGCATTAGATTAACTATTTTAACTGATTTAAAAAAGGGGAGTTAGTTCGGGCGATTATTTTGTGTATATTGTTTTACGCGACATATTTGGAGTAACCGAAACGATTTCGAGAGCGTTGAAGTCACATATCATATATATTTTTTTTACTTATATTGCACAGAGTGAACACATGAGCTAATCTTATGTTAAAAACATGTTCTACCAATTAACATTAGATGTAAAAAAAAGAAGAAAGAGAAGTGAGGTAAGCATGCAGAAGATTGAAGAGAGAGAACAAAAAAAAATCGTAAAAGTAATAATAATAAATAATATAACTGATTCTTAATTCTCTCTGTCAGTGTGACCGTACCCTGCAGATTTGACCCAGGCGTGTCGCCGGTCGCTCGGATCGATACAGCCTCTGCACTTGAGCTTTTGTCCCCCTACCCTCCAGCCTCTCCTACGGGCCCCCTCTCCTTCCCGCTATTACGAGTATTTTTACGTTATGTATGTGTGTGTTACGGTGGCGTGGTGTTCAGTTACGTTTAAGCGTTGGAGGTATTTTGTATAACTGTGTTGGTTTTTTCTGTAAATATTTGTCGTATGTTTTTCCTTTGGTAGGTATTGAGACAACGTGTCTCGGAAACGGCTCAAACGATTTTTGTGAAATTTAGTAAACGTATACAGGGGATTTCGGGGGCGATAAACCGATCTAGTTAGGATTCATTTTTAGAAAATGTCGTTTTATCCGTATTTTCAGGCAATGAAAACCCCAGTTCAAGTCCAGTTGTCTCCAGTCCGATTGTTTTCCCTTTTTTTTCTAGTTTCCTCTTTTGTGAGAAAAACTATAATTTTCTAAAAAAAATACGATTTTCCAAAAAAAAACCAATCATAGTTCGGTCATCCAGGTACCTACTCACAATTTATAAGATGTTTTAAGTTTTTTATGTTCAGAAAAATGAAAACGATAGACACATACTGATACCTAGGTACCTAGTCCTACATACTGAAATCATTTCTAGGTACATCTTCTATGTGAGACCTATGTGGGACATATGTATATTTGTGTGCATCTATCTATTTTATCCACTTTGCTATCCTGTTAAATAATATAGACATGTAATATTTTATATTATAGAACACATATCCGACGAAATCTTACCTTAATCCGCCCACATAATTTTGTAGACCTATATTATACATTCAAAGGTCGTCTCTATCGCGACTATAAAAAAGTAGAGATCGTTATGTCATTGGTTGAAAATGTCGCAATGGGCGTGGCTTTAAGGCTTTGTCGCCAATGGGCGTGGTCTCGGAATGTCACTGTGTCGCTTTAAAAAGGCTTTCGAGGGCGGGTAGAGTAAGTGGATACTTATGATGCTTATGTATTGATATTATATATAGATAGATGTACTCTACCTAACTTATTTTATTCGTTTTAATTATTTAATAAATAGTATATCGAAATTTTTTAAAAAAATATGATTATAATAATGTTGCTGTAGTGCTTTAGTCGTATCAATGGTTTTAATTTTGGTGATCTTTGCTCCTCATTACAAAGATCCGATCTTTATCACTGAAGTTCTTAGGCACATTACAATGAAAAATATATACAAGGTTACATGTAACACAACAATTTGCAAAAATGAATTTAGTGTAGGGATAGCAGATTAAGAAAACAGCCTTGACAACCCTTTGAAAATAACAACATAAATAATAAACAAATCTGTTAATTCCGAATAAAATATACGGAGGAGCGTTCGATACCGATTAAAAATTAATCTTCTAAGAGCGACTAACCAAATATTAGGATTAGGTTTTTTAGTTTTGAAGCTGTGTCCGATAACCCAGAAGATGTAAATAGAATCAATTATCTAAATAGTTTATTCTGTGCAAGATCCAGATCCAGAACCAGAAACATATCAGGCAATGATATATGATATACCTATATATACATGTATATACACCGCTTACATATTATTTTTTTTATTACATGAAGATTGGCAAATAAACATACGGTTCGCCTGATGGTAAGCAGTCATCACATTCTATGAACGCTTGCGATACTTGCAATATCACATGCTCGTTGCCAACCCAAGGAACAGAAAGAGTGGGAGTTTGGGCCTCCAGTGCTCTCACTCATCGCACTAAACGCAATATCTACTGATGCTGCTATTTTACGCCGATTTTCTGTAAGAGGGTATTACAGACCCGATCCAGCGGGCCCATTTGTGGTGGGTGAAGCATGGCTCTAATACCATAAAACAATAACACAAATATTTATATAAACGTTGCAATCTCAATAGCTAAACGATAGGCCGACTTAGCTCCGTTAACGCGAGAGTCGAGGGTTCGACCCTGACCCCCTTGGGCTACTGTCATACCCACTCCTAGCGCAAGCTTCGAGCTCATTTGGAGGGGTAATAGGAATAGTAGTAATGCCTTGAAAAAGCATTACTAATATTTTAATAAAAAAAAGAAAACCCCAAAAAGTATGATAATACAGTAACGAAATACAATTCCACGTTACTCATCTCACGCCGTATATGCAGGTTTCATCAAACATTTGTTTTCATAAGTAAAGTCCATATTCTCGTAATATCGTCTTCGTCTCCCGCTGGGTGGTTGGGCGGTTGGGCGAACGAGTCGGGTGGTTGGATTGTTGGGAAGAACATTCTCTTTTATATAGCCTGGCCTTTGTTAAACTCGTTGAGAAAAACTGCTTGGCTTATCGACTTTTATGGCGGGAGTATTTGGGTCAAATTTAGAAAAGGCGGCATTTTTTCTTTTCAGGTTTATCGTATATTTTATTTGTAGTAGTTTTTGTTCTTAGTTATTATTTGTAGATAAGGGTTTTGAATAAAAGTATTCTTGTTAATGTTAAAGGTTATACTGGCATAATGTTGCCTAAAACGAAAGTATTGAGGCTTTCTAACTGCTAAAAGAATAAATTATATTAGCATTTTATTAATAGATTTCTTTGATTATGATTGACTGGGGAAGATATTAAGTAGTGTATTTTATACCGTGTACTGTATATCAGTTTGAAGGACGGGTTGACTTGTAGCTAGCTACATCGAAATTACTGGGCAAAGGAGATTTAAGAACTAATGAGCCTCGTTGTCAACGCAAGAGTGACACCTATAAATGAATGGTGTTGCAAACTCTCATAGGCAAACGCTTAACATCAGGTGGATCGTATGTTTGCTTGCCGACTTAATCATATAGAAAAGTACTTACATACTACCGCCATACAACATAACTTGTAGCTATTACACTATTTATACCAGGGGCTTACCATGAATTATTATTAACAATTCTATTTCGATCCTATTCAACTGTGACAGTAAAACGATTGAGATTTTATATGATAATGACTTATAAAAACATGTCATTGTAGGAAATAGCGATGTAGCTCAGCTAAAGTTGTGATTTCAATCGCAGTAAGAGTTCATGGTAAGCCCTCCGATAAATGATCTCATTCATTTATTGATTCATTTAAATTCTACTACTTAAATCTGTTCCCTTATTTGTCTTCACTCTCCTTTTTTCTCTCCTTCATCTCGTCTTAGACCTCTGTTCACCTTTGTGGCAAGAAAAAACAATTATAACTAATACTTTTTAAGCAGTAAAAACTTTCGAAAACGGTTTTATGCATGTACTCAATTAAAGCGGTAAAAATAGGGACTGCGGAAACCATGATTCGTGATAGACAATTTATTCTTATAAAACGAGATTTGCTTTTATGTTTTATGGAAGTCAGATGGCAACTACAGATCAGTTTACAGCAAATAACGCTTGGAGCAGATACCAGCATTGGCCGCGCCCACGATAAAGGTACATGTCCCTAAGATGGGGAAAATTATTTAATACTGAATAGCTTTCGTTATATAACATAAATTCCTTAACAAAATTTTAAAAAAAGTACATTTCCGCTAAAATAACCCTCACAATGCTCTCTCATTGTTTAGTTACATCTCAATTTCACGGCAATATTGTACTTAACCCTTAAATGTAAGCCTATTCATTTATCCTCGCGCCGCGCTCCGGTCCATTGAACCACCTACACTTAAATTGTATATTTTCGCATTATGTAAGCAGCCTTATTTCTTTTTGATAAAAGCATCCATTCACCGACGATACTTTTATTAAAACGTATACATGTCGGGACTTTATTCAACCCTGAGTGGGTCGTTGTAGACGCGTCTCAATTAAAGTGCTCAGTATGAAAAGGCCCCATTCATGGGAAAATTTTCAAACGAAAATCTTGTATAGAAGATATAAAAACTAAGACGGCTCAACGGTTATTCAGCTTTTATACATTATATTAATATTTCTATTTTTTTATTTGAATGCGCGTTGAACCGGTTTCAGCTTTCGGAACAAGTATCTGATTTATGACTTGTTTCTTATTTCGCACATGATTTGATTTGAAGATTTAGTTATTTATGCCAATATTTTAAAGGCCGTTTAATTACTTTTTAATTACGATATAAGTATATGAAAAAAGTCCTTAAAGTAGGTATAGATACATATTATAATAAGTTAAAAATTTTAATTTTTTACACAGTTTAACTTTCTAAAGAGCTTTGACAATAGTTTAGTAAAACTGGTGTAATTCTGTTATCCTTATCTCGAGTTACTGTTCACATCAAAAAAAAGAAAAAAATAAAAATTCCTACCACAGAAATCGTTGGCTTTTTTGCTGGTGTTATACTTAGCACCGACATCTGTTGTGGAGTTTATTTTGTTTTGAAATTTGTACTCGTTATTTAAAAAACTATACACTTTTTAGTTACGAATAATAGTTCATCAAATAGCGATTTTTTTTTATAAACGAACTGTATCGCAATCCGAGAAATATTTATTAGTTTCGAGAATTAATCATCTTCTTTTTAATGTGTGTGAATTGACGACATATCATTATCAAATTGATAAAAAACTAGACCTCCTTACGTACGTACCTTCCAAATCACTAAGGCAGATCAGCTTCAGTTGAAATAACACTATTCCCTCACCCACCTAAAGACTGAGCGCGCCGAAAAGCCACGCCTGATCGATCTGAGAGCAACTGGCTATGTCATAATAAAAATTAATTCACAAGAAAAAAAACCAAAATTTTCGTTGATAAAGTCATTTTTAAAACCCAACTGATTATCATGTTACAAGCTTGCGAATACTATAAGTTTTTACTGTTGGGAACATTTTAAATTATCCATGGCAATAAGGCGTTAGGCAATGGTATGTAATAAGCGGCTCAGCTCTTCGCCGGGCCTGTGACCATCCGTTGATTTTAGGTCTCGTGAGCGTGACAAATCTAAATTGCATCGTTTCTAAGATAATATATTCAACTTTCACTGCGGTGTTGCGTATGTTATAAGTTTGGTTTAGGAACTTGTTTACGTTATACGTTGACTTCAAAAAGGTTTCGAATTAAGATGTCTTTTTGTGTGTTGTGATTTTTTTTAATAACTATGCTTTGATTTTGGAGATAGATAGGGGTATTTTTGGTATGAGAACTAATTTTATGTATGCATTTTTATCGTTATATTTTAGTATATTTTTGTGTTTTATTTTATCTATCTTAGTTTATAATATAGTTTAGGTTATGTGTAAATGATTCGCAGGAGGCACCCTAAGGACGGAATCAAATTTGAGTCCCCGTGAGGGCTGTCCCTTTATCACGGCTGCGTCTCAGTACTCGGCCCCTCCACCCGGTGACGCTGTCAAGGCCAGTAAGGCCAACAGCAATACACATTCCGAAAAAAAAAAGTGTAAATGTACACTTTACTAGCGGTGGTCAAATAGGTGTCCATTTCCGCTCAGGGTACGTATTTTTGCTAACCACAATGGTTATTCCAGTCTGGGCTTGCTAAAAGCAACTAATTGTTTTGGTGTTTATGAAGTACTGTGTACCTAAGTACTGTGTACCTAAGCAGGTTACAGATTTTATTTTATTTTAATACTAACAATCATACGTCTGAACCTCGTGAACGTTTCATTTTATTTTATTCCTGCTACTATGTTCATACAAAATATTCAATAAAATAAATAATAACTAGACAGCATGCCTTCATGTTTAAAAAAGAATCATGTAAATAGAATCGTTGGTTCTCGATATATGTACACATATATCTCGAGGCAGAGGGAGAAGATAGAGAGACGCTATTTAATAATGCGAAAATCTACCGTTTTATTATATTCAAAACGTATACAATAATAATAAAGCCTGAGGCGTAAAAGTAACCGGGGAACTAATTAAGACAGCGAAAACAAAATTTAGCTAAATTAATGCGTCAAATTTTAATAAAACAAAAGTCTATAGTGGCCCTTGACTCGACGGAGTTCATTCCAAGGAGCAGATCAATAGGATTCTCTCACCATTGTTCGCTAATTGGCGAAGAAAAATTAATTCCGAAAGGGTTGCTCGAACGACCCCCAACGGGCCCCTATTAGGGGTAAAGAGTTAAGGGGGGGAAAGAGTGAGCAGTAACGCATACTCGAATAATTGAACATTGTACACGAAAATATGCAAATTAGTTTTAGCCCCGTGAAAATTAACTTTTTCATCATGAATTATGTCCTCGATGGCATCTTATAGAAGTCTTTTGGGAGTTTTTTCGAGATTTTATAGCGTTCTTAGACGGCGAGAGGTAATTTTGTAAGAGTTGGCTCTAAGGGTTAAATGTTCAACGAGGTAATTTACTTTGTTTGAATTACTTAAAAGGTTAATATTATTATGTTATAGAGGCCATGTTTTTAATAATAAGAAACGACAATTTATTTCAAAACAAGCTTTAAAGTCTTTCGTTTACTATCTCCAGAGTTCTTGATCATTATAAAAATAAATAAATATTCGTAAAAATAAATATTTCGTAACATTTTCATGTTTTTCGATATATTTTTGTTATTAAATTGAGAGTTAAACTTCGTAATTTTACATTTTTTTTTTAATTTCACGATGGTTGGGAAATAAGCATAAGATCCGAATGATGGTAAGCAGTCAGTAGCCAGTCAGCAGCAGATACTGGAAGAATCATATGCGCGTTGCCACCTCCAGCGATAGGAAGGAAGGAATGAGAAGGAAAAAAAGGAAAGGAACAGGGAGATTGGGCCTCCGACGCTCTCACTCATCGCACGAAATGCAACAATACCTACTGATACTGTTCCTTTAGCCGATTTTCTGTGAGAGGGTAGGACTTTTGGTCCATCCGGCCCTTTTGTGCTAGAAAAAGCGTGGCTATAACTAAATTAAAATTACAATTAAAATATTATAAATATAACTAAATGTGGTTTAATTGGTCTTCATTTTATATAATGTCGCCCACACTTTTTCCCACGCTTCGTAACAGATCGACTGTCTCGACCGAATGTGCACATCCTTAGAATAAATCACAGTGTTCAGTGTGCTACGTACATTAGGTATTGCAATTTCGCAGGTGGGCGGTGAAATCATGTTTTGGTCCGTTCATAAATGGTGTCAAATTTAATATATTATATTTTAAATCTAATATTATAAATCTGAAAGTTTGGATGAATGGATGGATGTTCGTTACTCTTTCACGCAGAAACTACTGCACGAATTTGGATGAAATGTGCTACACATATAGCTTCTTACCTGGATTAACATATAGGACTTTTTATCCCGGAAAAATTTCGGATTCCTGTGGATTATCAAAAAACTATAGTAACGCGAGTGGAGCCCGGACACTGCTATTGTAAATACATTATAATTTATTATTATAATAGTATAATAAATTAATACGAGTTTATCAAACGGTGTCATATTCAATTTTTATTTCCTTGGTAACCCACTTAAATTTCTTATACCTTGGTGCAGAGGTAGGTTTGGTAATCTTCATCACCAAAAATTATTCTGTCTTTGGACTTTATACAAAATTATATATTAATATAAAAATATGTTTTTCCTGCGTTGATGTAAAGTTCGCTTTTAGTCCCTGGTACGAGGGAGAAAAGTGCTGGATTCTCCCCATCCAAGATGACACCAATTAACTCACTTTACCTCCCGGTAACATAGCAATCGTATGTTTATCCCTCGTACCAGGAATTAAAAGCGAACTTTTCATCATAGGAAAAAAAATCGTATACGCACAACGGAAGAAATGTAGGACATTACCACCCAAGACTGTCACAATAATCGACAATTATCCACGGGTGAGAATGACCTACTTTACTCCCTAGGTGTGTAATGTTACTACTATTACTATTTTTTAATAAGAGAGTTTATTAAAAATTCGTAGTAGGTAATATTTTATTTATTTCATTAATACAGCTTGAATATAATAACACCATTATGAAACGAATATGTTAAGATTTCACATCACTAAACGGCTCATAATTGTACACTACGACAAGATCGAACGAGATTGTAACGAATAGAACCGTTGAATGGTTTATTTACGACGTGGAAGCGGTGAATGAATGGTTTCAATACAATTGAGCTGTTCGCACTCAGATGGAAGGTTCGTATTGTTGTTTTGCGCGATTGATTCATATTTGTTTATACTCATAAATATGTTAAGATCAAAATAAAACATTGCAAATTATTGAGGCAGTGGAACAAAAAGATAACGGCATGATTCGTTGCGGATATCGTAAATTTTTTAAAATTATTTCCAATTATTATTGTGTTCGAATTAGTTTTAAAATGGAGCATCAAAATATTAAGAATTATGTAAAGTTTTCGATTTTCATAACAAGTCTTGATTTTCCTTTTACCCTACTTTTTTCTTTTAAATTATTCTTCTAATTATTATATAAGGTTTGTAGTTGATAGTTGAAGGTCATGGTTTGTTACAAAAATTTGGTGACTATAAAACTTATGGCCCAAGTCGCAGTTCACTGCGGTCACTGTCAATTAAGTTGAAAATTTATAGGCACTAAGAATTATCAGAGACAGAAGAGAAAAGAAAGGGAAAAGCGGGATGTGAATCTGACCATATAACTCAATCCAGCTCACACTTTTTTTTTTGGTGGTAGGTCTTTTGTTGCAAGAGGCCGGCTAGGTAGGTACCACCGCAGGGTCCAATATTCTGCCGCCAAATAGAAGTGCTTAAGCATTACTGTGGTCCGGTTTGAAGGGCACTGTACGCTAGTGAAATTACTGGGCAGAGGAGATTTAAGAACTAATACCTTGAGGTTGGCAACGCGTGAGTGGCACCTAATAATGGTGCTGCAAGCGCTCATTGGCTACGGCAACCACTTACCATCAGGTGGGCCGTATGCTTGTTTGCCAACTTGTAACATAAAAAAAAACTTATTTAGAGGTGGGATATCTACAACGCTTGAAAACACCCATTAATAAAATCACACAAACCGAAATCGGGATACATGTGTAAAGTTTGACATACAGATAGTCTTTTTATGTATGGATAGGCCCTTCGATACAAACATAATTTAAAACAACACTGACTTCGTTTCATTGCGTTAGAGATTAAATTAGGAAGGAGACACAGCGAATCTTTGAACTTTTTTTCTGTGTTTGTGTGTCGCAGATTCGATTCCTACTCAGAGCAGATGTTTGTATTGACCATACAGACATGTATTCCAGTCTGGGTTTCTTTGTCCTTGTCGTTGTGTGTGTTTCTGGACCCCCGACACAGGATATCACTATCCTAATGAGGTCCGTTGAGTGTGCAACGTTTATTTATTTATTTATTAATTAATGCATATTTGATTAATTGAATTATTTTAAAGATAAAGTTTTTAAATATATATTAAGTTGTAAATTAATGTTTTCCATATTAGCATACATTTACCTATTTATATTTAACCTCAACATCGCTATTGTTTGGGTTTCGGCTCTGACCCTAAGCATGTGAAAGGATGCACACGCTTCAGTTATAATCTCTATATTTCTAGGATATACGAAGCAAAAATATAATTTTGTCAAACAATTTCGAACAAATATTTAGCCATTAATATTTTTTTCCCTCGTACGAGGGACAAAAGTACCTCACGGTAACCTAGCAACCTTATAATTACCCTGTACCAGCGATTAAAAGCGAACTTTTCATCGTAGCAATAAAAATCGTATACGCACCACGGAGAAAAAAATAGGACATTGCCACCCGCGATTGTTGCGATTGTCAATTTCGTTGAATCGCGGATAATAATATCCTACTTTTCAACCTAAGTGCATAATGTATTATTATCCGGAGGCTTATCTTAATGTGATTATCTCCGCTTATGGACCTGCATCACCAGCAGGATTGCTTTTACTTTGCCAGCCTCTAAATTTATAAAAGAAAGGGGTTTTATTACCAAACTAGCAGCCCGCTCCGGCTTCGCACGGGTATAAAATATATAGTCTACGTCATTCAGCGAAAAAATGATTAAAATCGATCCAGTAGTTTTGATTCATTCATTACTGCCCGTGGCCCGCACGATTATTTACGACATCACATTAGAAACATCAAAAATAACAGTATTTCTCCAATTTTTAATGGATGTTATTATACATATAAACCTTCCTCTTTAATCGCTCTATCTATTAAAAAAACCGCATCAAAATCCGTTGCGTAGTTTTAAAGATTAAAGCGAACATAGGGATATGGAGACAGAAAAAGCGACTTTGTTTTATACTATTTACCAAGTGATAAGCATTTTTAAAATTTTATGGTAGTAGAGCCATGCTTCTCTCAGCGCATAAGGGGCCGGGGAACTCGACCCTCTCAGAAAAACGGCGTCAAGTAACAGTATAATTTAGGTACTGTTCCGTTTCGTGCGATTAGTGAGAGAGCTGGAGGCCCAATCTCCCATCCCCTTTGTTCCCTTCCTTTTTTTCCCTCCTCATCCCGTCCCTCCTGTTCCCTGGGTTGGCAACGCGCTTGTGATAGTTCAAGTATCGCAAGCGTTCATAGGTTGCGGTAACTGCTTACCACCAGGCGGACCGGTCATGACATAAAAAAAAATTGTTCGTATCAAAACCTTCATAACTCCTTGACAATCGATGGCCAGCGTTGGTTGTTAGTTGTTAAAACAACTAGTAAGTTCACTTACCGGAAATAATATTAGCTCCAAGCCTCGCATTTTAATTATTACGGGAAAACTTTTCCTTCAAACCCTTACAGATCACTGTAGAAGCTTGTTGAACTCGGTTTTACCTATTATAAAAGAACTACGAATTTTATTCAGAACACAACAGATACACAAAAAACTAAACAACAATAAAAAAATCAAAAGAATATACTTAATTATTATTTGACTAACTTGCTCTGTTCCAAAAAAATAATACGATAATAATAAATAAATAAACGCAGCACACTCAACGGCCCCCATTAGGATAGTAATATCCTGTGTCGGGGTCCGGAAACATACACAATGACAAGGACAAATACACCCAGACCGGAAAATATGCTTGCATGGTCAATACAAACATATTATGCTCCGAGCGGGAATCGAACCCGCGACCTGTGGCGTTTAAGGCAGGTTCGCTACCGCTGCGCCACAACGTCGTCATTCATATAAATCATGTCGTCAAATAGGTACCATTCAGCTTTTGTCAGGCACACCTAACGTTGATTTGGAATGGTAAACAAACCACTTTTCAGTTTTTTCAAATTAAATTGGGGATATAGGCTTACTACATAGTTTCCCAGTAACCTAAGTGATCAAGCCGATCGGAAAGATCTCGATCGTCGACATTTCGAGCCGCTCTACGTTGGATGCGGTTAATTGTCAATGGTAAACAAACTAATTTTCAGCTTTTTCAAATAGCTAACCAAGATGAAGTAGCGGGGTGTATGGGGAAGTTGATGAGGTGGTAAAGAGTATCATAAAAAGGAACAGACTACACGGCTTAAGGAAATAGTCTGGAAAATCATATTTTAAGCACATGTAATAAAAGCTTAAGGATAGTGCTATTAATACGCAAAAACATAATCATTCTAATACTATTATATTGCTTTAAATCCTCTAAAATAACGCTGCGTGTATAGACTTTGCTTAAAAACATAGATAATTCTATACGAAATCCTTATTATGCAAACAATCCGGTATATACCCTGGTCTAAGCTGGTAATTTTTGTATGCTTAAGTGACTTTTGTAAAAACAGTAAATTGCAAATTTATGTAGCATATTATCAGTCTATTTTCTAAACAAAAACAACTAAACGTAATTCGTAATTTGCCGGACAGAAATAAAAATGGCCGGTCACTAATAGGAAAAGTCTCCGCCGCCATTAAGCACTGCCCCGTGGGAATGAATCACATGGTTTATTCAGTCGATACATTTCGTCTTGCGTTTCAAGATGCACGAGACAAAAGGATGTAAGTTACAACTTTTTAAATTGTTAAGTTATATTTTTAATTTTTTTAAACAAAAATGTGTGAAAATTCTCTTATGATATTTTACTTTAAAACGACCGAAATGTTATAATGCCTAAACTAGGTACCATCTTTGCTATTTTTGGTCATAGGACACAAAAATTGAATTGAAAACCCAAGTTGTAGAGGATTTAAGTTGCAACAAATATTGTTGCTACAAATTTTCTGTGTTCTCAGATAAACAGAAAAATTTGCATAAAATTTGTCTTTTCCGAAATTTATTATAGTTAAAATAGTATAAACTACGGACCGGGATACAAAAATGTGTCCAAGTCACACACTAACTTCACTCGATTATGTTCCAAGTTTGCGACTAACTTCGTCTCGTTGCAATAGTGCGACTTTACAAAGGAGCACCACCGAATCGTTTTTGTTTCTGTGGAAGGACCTGGGGTCTTATTGGGAAATGAAAACCTAAGCTGAGCTACATCGCTACTTCGTACCATGACATTTATACGTCATGTTTATATAAAATCTGAATCGGTTTACTATCAGAATTGAATAGGTCGAAATAGAATTTTTACTAAAAGTTAATTATAACCCCCTGTCCATATATACTAATTTTGTGAATAAGAACAAATATTAAACGCGAGGATTACACGGTTGGTTGAATGTTTACCAATATTAATTTGTTATCTGTAAATAGGAGACGTCATTACGCTGGACAAACACTGCCCCAAACCCTTTGACAAGGCCAAAGTAAATACTGAAATCGTTTCCATTAAATACTCGTTGCTCGGTGAAAATTGAAATTCGAATTTGTTTTTTTAAAAAAGATATTTTTAAATTTAGAACGTTATTTATGAAATGGACCGTTAGTAGACGGTTTATAAATATTTGTTTTGGACTTACAAAGAAGTTAATACTGAGTTATAGCTTGCTTACTTTCATTAGACTTTGATTTGTTAATTATTTTGCTGTGTCTACTTTTAAGAGTAATAAAGACATATTCATTTTAAAAATCTAAACAACTCAATAGATCAGGTTAGTAAAGGGATAATTAATATCCATTAACTTACTATAAATTTAGGACCAGCTCTTCCATACAGAAAAAATGTCCAAAGATTCACTGGTGCTTCTTCGTAAATTCAACGTAAATTATGTTGCAAACTTCATAATTAACTTCATTTCGCTGCGTTAGTGCAAATATACGGAGAAGAACCAGCGAACCTTTGGATATTTTGTTTGTATGGAATGGCCTCTCCATACATAATAAGTCTATGATCCTATCGCAATCCTTTGTCGTATATATAGGTTTCAGGCGTCTTTTATTTTTCAGGCGTCGGGATGTGACGACCCCATCGCCCGCTGTTGGGATAACCTCTGTCACAACAGAGATTATTCCACCAGTGCAATCAGTCACACTGGTGGTAGGTCTTTTGTTGCAAGAGGCCGGCTAGGTAGGTACCACCACAGTGTCCAATATTCTGCCGCCAAATAGTAGTGCTTAGGCACTACTGTGTTCCAGTTTGAAGGGCATTGTACGCTAGTGAAATTACTGGGCGAACGAGATTTAAGAACTAATATGATAATATCTCGAGGTTGGCAACGCGCGAGTGGCACCTATTAATGGTGCTGCAAGCGCTCATAGGCTGCGGCAGCCACTTACCATCAGGTGGGCCGTATGCTTCTTTGCCAACTTCTAACAAAAAAAAAAAAATAGGTATACATACAAACAAACATACGCATTTAATACAGTGGCTCGATTTATCTACGATCGAGCTCTTTCTGACCGGCTTGGTGCTTTGAAACACTCCTTCTTCTAAAGCATCTAATCAATCTCCTAGTAATTGTTTTGGCTGAACTCACTGGTAGATTTTTTTGGATGAAAGACAATATGTGTGTATTTCTGTACCTCTGAGTGGACCACTTGGCCTGGAGAGAAACTGCGCTCGCACTGCATAGCGACGTGAAGTAGCAGTACTATAGCATTTTGTTTAATTACCGGAGAGATAGTGAGAGTATCAGAGGCCCGGATACCCACCCTCTGTAAAAGAAAGGCCTTTTTCTCTCCATTGCCCAGGACCTTGGACCAAATCTGAGTCGACAATATTTATGTCTATAGACTACATTGACCCCTTACCATCGGCCGTCAGGCGAGCGTTGAACTTGTTACGTAACCAAAAAATGCTGTATTATTTATCTGAAGGGTGAAAGCTATTGGTAATATTCCTCCATTGTATGAAATTCTCGAGTGTCTCCAAGCACCGGGAGTTCCGCACATATGTCACTAGCGTAGCATGCGACACGTAATAACCACCCTTTAGAAATCTATGTCGCGAAAATATTAGGGTTGAGACGAAATGTGTTGCAACTCTCGATTGCGCGACAATTTTCTTATGTTGACCGAGTATATTTTACTGAGGTTATAGAATCGATATTATCTTAATAGCTTGACCTACATAATTATAATTAATATACTTCTAATAATTTTTTTTATTAATGTTAATTATGTTTACTGAATGCAGTTTTTAAATCGTTAGCAGAAAAAAAAACTTATTCAAAAATACTAATAACTTCTAAGTTACAATGCTATTAAGCTAAGACGGGGAATAAAAAGACGCTGGTAAAAATAACTGCCCCCAGGAGTAGCATATAACTGGCATGCATAATGCCAGTGGCCGCCGTATTTCCTTACCTTGGCAAATCGTTTGAATACGATTGTTTCCACTCGCCTTTCTGATATAAATTATTTGACCCGCTACGAGTTATGAATATATGGATGAGAGGCAAATTGATATTACGACGCCTTTGTAGGATATGCTCTTTTTATACCGAAATTGGTTTTTTTATTCGCGACTGGTAAATTGTGACCGCGTTGCGTGAATTATAATCGTAATGTTTGAATAAGGATCATGATGCTCTACCATAGTATAAAAGGATTTGTTAGAAGATACTACGTCTTCTACCCTCAGTTTTATTTTGTTGATCAGTTAGTCCATATTTTTTATAAGTACATAGCAGATTATCCGTAATAAGTAAACATTAAACGATTAAAAAACAGTTTTTAGAACATTCCTCATTTGTCATTGCAACACAGTGTCTCTAGTGTTACTATAATGTTCAATAAATATATGACGTATAATATGGCTCATATTATACGTCACGGTCATATGAAATCTGAATCGGTTTACTGTCAGAATTGAATTATCTAATTCAATTGAAATATAATTTTTACTAAAAGTTAATGGTAAGTCCGCAGGCCATACTTTTATAATAATTTTTTTTTAAGATGAAAGTAGTTCAAGATTGCAAGATAAACAGTGCTAATTGCTGGTGATGGGCTTTACATTACCCTGCTTAGCTACGACCATACGTGGGTGGAAATCTCGTGAAGTGACTGCTCCTGCTGTGACCAGTACCAGTACCAGTAGACCAGGCCTCTTGTGGGAAGAGAGAGGAAGAGCGGGTAGAGTAAGGGCGGCTAGTGTAGTTCGCATTCTGCAATGATAGTAGCCAGTTTCACGTTTAGATTCTAATTTCACTTACATCAGTATGTAGTAGAAGAGTCCCCCGAGTTAAACAAAACAAAAATCTTAATTCGATGATATAAAAGTACTTCATTTTAAAACAATGTAAAGATATGTTCCACCGTTTCGAAAATCAACATTTTTTTCACAATGAACCAGAAAAGAAAGAAAGTCTGAGCAGATATAATATTTTCAAATCATACGATATATTTATTTCTTTTCCCAATACCTGATCTGCATATATTTTAGTTAGCCGTCTCGGGAGAGCGGCTAATTCGGCAGATTCGACCTCGGCATAAATAAGGCGGGTTCCTGCCACAAACCAGATAGTTTAAGAATATTCGGACGAATAAATTAAACAGTAGTAGCTGCCGTGCAGATTTCCCTAATGGTCGGCCATTGTTGTTGGATTCATCTGTTTTGATATTTGATATATTTTTCTAAATTAATTTTTTTTTCCCCGGTAAATGATTATTTTTTATGTGAAATCACTTCCAATTATGTAATAGTTTTGAGTAGTTAGAGTAAGACATTTTTTATTTAGGTATGTTTTTTTGATTGGTTTTTGTTGAGAATCAGTAATTATAACACGGAATAGATTGAAACACGTTTTCAATCCCTTACACCGGTATCTGACACAGACGACATATAGTGACAGAGACAATGACAGTAGACATTTTGTTTAATTTTTAATTGTTTATGTTTACTAATTTAACAGTTTTATTAGCTAGGATATTACGGCCACTTAATAAATACATTATCACAAATAGTATATAATATTATTAGAAGCCTCAATAGCTCAACGGTAGAAGGGCGGACTTTGCTCCGTTAGCGCAAGAGTCGCGGGTTCGATCCTGACCCCCTTGGGCTATTGTCGTACCCACTCCTAGCGCAAGCTTCGAGCTTATTTGGAGGGGCAACAGGAATATTAGTAATGCCTTGAAAAAGCATATTCTTTATATAAAAAAAATATATGTTTTAGAAAAAGATCAGGGGCTACCATGATTAGCTGCATCGATATTTCGTATCATGACATATACAACATAGTTTCACATAAAGTCTGAAGCGTTTTTATACCTCAATTGAATGACATCACAACGCAATTGTTACTATTATTGTTAGAATTGTTCAAGATAGACCCCCAGCAAATATTTTTGAACAAAAAAAAAACCAAAAGAATTTACATTTACAAAGTTACTGCACATACATTCTTGTTTATTTATCTTAAAAAATATTAAGTATAGCTAATATTAATAAAAAATTACTAAATACAAGTATCAAGATTTTTCGATCTTGTGAGACAGGCCAGGTCGAAGCTTGTCCGAAGACAAGACGCATGGCCGGCACAGTTCTTCTCTGGGGATGGACCCCCTCTACATGTAGCCACGTATACATTTTATATTTATATGGATATTATATTGATTAGCTATTTATATTTAACAGACTTCAAACGTGAGAGGTACTCCTCTTTATCTTATGTCTATTTGACATTGACTTATGAAAACATGGATCGTGGGTTGTTTTGGTCATAATTGGATAGTGGGCTGGTTAAATGGAATATGCAAAGAATATCAACGTCAGTTCTGTTTATGTCTCTTGTCCATTCCTCCTTTACTTAAGCTAGCAACATGAGGTGTTGCTTTTGGTGCTGCAGTGAATGTGCATCACATACTACGGCCCACGTGCTACGGTTTTAAAATATTTATATATTTTGGTATAAATATATTTAATATAATGAGACGTGAAATGAATATACGTAAGATTTAATGTAGCGTATAAAATAACATTATAACGTTTGACAATTGTAATTAATTAATTTGATAAGAGTAACTTGGAGTTTCTTGCCGGTTCTTTTTTGCAGAATATACTTTCTGCATTTTTCATTGTTGCCACATTTGCTTGCTATGTTTAAAAATAGAGATTAATAAAAAATAAACTTGAATATAGGGAAATTACGTGAATATAGTGTAACATAGTGAAATAATTGCATTAAATTTGTGTCAATGTTCTTTTATCAACACAACTCAATTGACTGTTGACAGTATCATAATATCCTTATTTTTAAAAATTTGAATTATAATAAGATTAACAATGAAATAAAATGATTAGTGTCAACAGCTTAGTCAATAAACCAGTTTTTGAAATTCTCAGTCATAATTGTGGTCAAATTTCGATTATAATTAATTGTTGCTAGCGTTAATTATAAATAAAATAGCTCAAATCGAGGTGATTTTCAACAATTAATAAAACAGTACAAATTTATTTTGGTATTTTTGTGACTTATTTATATCCTATATTATTTCGAAAACATATAAATCATATTTACATCATCGCTAATTACAAAATCCAATATAAAAAAGAAAATAACCCTCTAATAGCTTTTATGGTCTGACACACCACGTCCATTTACCAAATTGAGTGAAATATTATTCCCTAAACACAGCAAGAGACATTAAAAAGACGCCTTCCAAACTTTTAATATTCTAATAAGACTTTGATTTAATTTCCCTTTATCGTTATTTATGTAAGAATGAACGGTAAAAAGGCGATAAGTCCATGTTATTATTTTTCCGGGGTAAAAATTTTACGCTCCCCTCGCGTGATTGTGGACTTTCATATTTTGTTACGGAGGGTTAATCGTACACAGAGTAACATAGCATCGAACATTTAAATACAGCATCTAAGTAGCTTACTGAAATTTTCATTGTTTTTTATTAAGATATTTTTATTCTGTCACGAATGACATTATAGGTTTTTTTAGGTGACATAAGGTCGAGAATGGCACAAATTTGTCTCGTTGAAGGTTGACAAGTTATAGGGGTGTATGTTACAACTTGTTGAGCCTTTTTGTTAGGAAACATGACATTTCCGGCGCTTTATGAACGTGTCAATGGACGATGGTGTTTTGTTAGGGATTATGGGTTTCCTTTTTCCGAAGGAAATTGATGCAAAATAGAATATTATTTGGGTGTGCCTTTTTTGTTTAGTCGTTGTATTACTTTCATAGTTTAGTTGGTATTTTATTGTCGATACAGTGACGGTTTCAGGTTCGTTTCCTGTTCGTAAAAGTACATGTTCGTACCTACATTTCAAATTTGATTGTTAATGTGTTTTGGTCGAATGTAAATTATAAAAATAATTATCACGGGTTCGGCTTTAGATATTTTAAATTGCGCGTAATGCAGACACACTAACACTGCGCCACAATGGTCCTTAGCAACAAGCTTACTTCAGGTCGGAAAAAAGCTTCTTGCAATAAGTCAACAGATCATATGATTGGCTAAGCTTCCGCTGTCCATCTGTCCGTCTGTCAGCGGGCTCAATCTCACGAACCGTAATATAGCTTGCAGAGAGCTAAAATGTTTACAGAATAAGTATATATTTCTGTTGTAGCTACAATAAAATAATACTAAAAATTAAGGGTCCTCATACAAAAAACTTGATAATTCGTCATATCTGTAATAAATAACTTCTAACGTAACTTCCTTACATTTTATATATTTTACACGGTACGGAACCCTTTATACAAAAAAAATGATAACTGAAAAGCAAATTGTCCAAAAAATATATTAACTTTATTATAAGAATCGCTTTATATCTTTGATAAATCAATTAGTATTGCGAAATGAAAACGCTTCGAGAGCCATTATCCATGGCGTCATGGCGTCGTTTGCAAGATATTTTATCATAACCGAAGGTATCCAGCGCATTATGGGGATCACCTACAAAAATACTATTTGGTTTGGAGCGAGTGATGGGATGAAGCGATACAATAACATTATATTACTTAGTTTTACTTTTAGGTTTATAGAGCCCTTTCCTCTTACCGACGTTGTGGCGTATCGGTAGCGAACCTGCCTTAAGCGACATAGGTCGCGAGTTTGATTCCCGCTCGGGTCTTATGTTTGTATTGACCATAAGGGCATAACTATCCTGATGGGAGCTATTGAGTGTGTAGCGTTTTTTCTTTCTCATCTGAAAAGATGTGTCTTTGAGTGAATTCAAAAATATTAAAAGACCTACGCGATGACTTAGTTACTTGTGAATTGAATTTAGTTACAGGTACATTTTCAGGGATATCATTTTTAAGTAGTGCCAAAAAAAAATCCGTGTTTTCTTGAGAATTCCCAGAGCCTTTGCATCTATAATAAGGTAGAACTAATTATATTCATGTTTATTGTGTTGACACATTTTTGTAAAGAGCCTTAAAGAGATTGCTGTTTTTTAAATTATATTTGTACATACAGTATACATATGTAATTCAATCAATTTACTCTTTTCAAACATATGTTGTTTACAATTGTATTATTTATTATATTCCAACAATATTAAGAGTCCCAAGCATTTTTATCGGAAAAATATTCTGTAACGAATAATATTATGCTTTATTTATAAGTTTATGTTCTATGTAGATTTAAAACTTGTATGGGAGTTCCAATAAGCAATGTGGAATTTTGTTAAAATTGCGAATATCTAGCCCCATAAAAGAATTACTAACTTTAGGAAGACGAAAGCTAGGTACAAAGTTTTTTTTGTTTCTAGTATTAACTAAATGGAAATCACTATTTCGCTAAAACACTTTAAAATAATTTAGGTACTATATCAATTAATCAGTTGATTCCTCATTTTACTATTACAATACGCTCGTTACTTGTGCCAATGCTAATCCTATAACAGACGAGGGGATACCCTTAATGCGTTTGCATAATGGTCGCCATTAAAACATTTATAACGAGCCGCTGGTTACTGCCCTTAGAAGAAGACATTTGCTTAAACAACTATATAGGTATAGTTATGACAACTAAATGAACGATATACAACAGCATTCACTCTCCTCACCGTGCCTCGGAGATCACGTTAAGCTGTCGGTCCCGATTGTCACACAACACATCTGACAATTATCGTTAGCTCTGGATAAGCAATTTGCTCTTATCCAATAAGTTACTGAGTCGCCCTTAGGGTTACGGAGGTCAGATGGCAATCGCTCTGTGTAAAAATAAGTTAGCTGTCAAATCCGGATAAGTATAAAAAGCAGACTCTGGGTAAATACCCGCAATAATGATAGATATATAGGTTTAGCATTCATTAGTATTTTCACGTCTGTCTGGAGACATAACTTAACAGCCCTGCTGGTCTATCATGAACATTTACTAACAACGATTGCGATTTATATGAGAGAGACTTATGAGTATAAATCACAAAAATATATACGTCATGGCACGAAATAGCGATGCTTCTCAGTTTAGGTTGTCATTTGAATCGGTATAAGGTTCATGGTAGGCCCCCAGATGGGAAAATATATGACAAATACAATTAATAGGTGCTACACATTCAACGGCTCCCATTAGGATAGTAATGGATATTACTGTTCGGGTTCAGCAAACCATCCTGTGTTATTGAATAATTTTTAATCCGATCAGAACTCAAACGCAAGCAACGATTTGAGATAGTTTCTCTACAACTACGCCAAGAAGTGATTACTCTAATCTAAAGAAAATCTTTATTTGTTCTTGCAAATGAAAAATAGATTCTCTTCACAGGATTCGCGCAGATTCGTGATGTTAACAAATTGTTGTACAATGACTTTACAAATGCGTCATTCACACTCGGCTGTGCTCACTTAGCGACTGAACGAGTGTCGCTGCTAAATGAAAATGTGTCGACTACACTTTATTAATGACTGGAGTGACTGGCGCTAACATATCACTAATTGTCAAATACTTTTATAAGAGTGTTTTTACACACGTTGAGTGTTTTTATCGAATAATTAGTGCAATAAAACAATATAATACAAATAAATAAATCGTGTAAAGGCGATCTTATTGTGATCGTGTGGTTAGTGGCAACCTAGTATCAGAGTTGTTCAGGTCGTCTAAGCGGGCCTCCGAGTTAATTTATCGACTACATCAATTTGATAACAGCCGGGCCGACTTTTTACGTGACCTCTGACGCACGGAGGCGCTCAGTTGAATTACCACTATGCAGTCACCCACCCATAGACTGACTGTGCCTAAAACTGCTTAACCCACTGACCGCTTACTGAGCCAGTGAGCGCATCCGGATATGAGCGTACGATAAGCACTTTATATGGACGATTATTTTATATGCACAAAAAGAACCCAATCTTTTTCCGGAATTATTATTTGAAATTATTATTCTTTCTATATTTCCGAAGTTCTTCATCAGTGAAACACATTTTTATAGAACCAATCAGAAAATATACCCTTTCAAATAAAGATAATTTCCGCAGAAAAAGTTCCTTTCTTGTTTAAAAAACAATCAAATTGGGAATCTCATCGTATTTGAAATCGGAATACAAACAGTAAGTCATAAGTACGAAGTTATCTATACAAATCCCACTATACTTTTCATACGAATCTTACATGACGAAATTACTATTGAAATTACGTCAGAAAATAACAATATATCACGTAGCCGTAAACATGGTACATTTTTATCACATCGTACATTATAAAAATAACAATGTAATGTAAACAACTCTGTACCAGTAAGTGTGCAGTACCGCTTACAAGTGCGGATAGCTTTACGACTTAGCTTTTACGTGAACAATAAATATTCTGTCATCTCACTAGTCGTATGCTTACGTTTACCTAATTAAATTAAATTATTTGTTTTTACTTTTTAGTCTCGACGGTCGTGGGTTCGATTCCCGCTCAGGGCGGATATTTGTGTCTTACAATTAATATCAGCCTCGGTCTGGGTGTTTGACATTGTGGTTCTCTACAGCATGCCTTGGAGAGCACGTTAAGCTGTCAGTCCCGGTTGTTATCATAACATCTGATAATAATCTTTAACTCTAGATAATTACATATTTGCTCTTATCCAATGAGGTACTGGATCGCTCTTTGGGTTGCGGAGGTCAGATGGCAATCGCTCTGTGTAAAAACTAGTAACCTGTCAAATCCGGATAAGAGTAAAAAACAGACCCTGGGTAGATAAAACTACTGGGGGAATGGTAGGAAGAAAAAGAAGATCTATAATTAATTACGGAAAAGGTGCCTTTAAGATTGACATGAATGAATTTACTACATTTTGAACATTACTTAGAACCGGCGTCGGGATGTGACGACTCCATCGCCCGCTGTTGGGATAACCTCTGTCACAGCAGAGATTATTCCACCAGTGCAGTCAGTCACACTGGTGGTAGGTCTTTTGTTGCAAGAGGCCGGCTAGGTAGGTACCACCGCAGTGTCAAATATTCTGCCGCCAAATAGTAGTGTTTAGGCATTACTGTGTTCCGGTTTGAAGGGCACTGTACACTAGTGAAATTACTGGGCAGACGAGATTTAAGAACCAATATCTCGAGGTTGGCAACGCGTGAGTGGCACCTACTAATGGTTCTGCAAGCGCTCATAGGCTACGGTAACCACTTACCAGGTCAGCGTCAGGTGGGCCGTATGCTTGTTTGCCAACTTTTAACATAAAAAAAAACTGGTTGGAAAAAATTCAAATTCAAATTTAAAATTATCTACATTACTTATATTGTAATATAATATGTAAATGAAGATTGTTTATAAATTAAAATAAGATTTAAAAAAGAACAAAACATATTTAAGATACAAAAAATATAAAAAAAAACTATTTAAATATAACGTCATGGCCGGTACACACCAAAAAATTAATTGATAGGCACATCCTTTTGTGTCGCTCAAAGAATCGGGATTGCGATTCAACGGGGAAATGCAAAATTCTTGCCACCATTAGACATGATTTATTGTGATTATTTATAAATATAGTTAGTATTGTATTGCAAATACATATGTAATATTGTTTGTTATTTACAAAATAGATTATTATAATTTAAGTTTACTAATCGACAGTGGCGGATTTACAAATTTTTAAGGTTGCAAGGTTTTTGCCACCCTGTCCTTTTTTTATTGACGGGTAGGAAATCGGCGACCAGATAATCGGCGAAGAGAACCGAGCCATATGGGGATCCATGTTCCCGGCATATAACATCAGAATACGGTCATGCAGAAATCTTTTTTTTTTGATTTGTATTTTAAAATGAATTCGGTCCCCAAATTTGCCGCCCCAAAAATTTACCGCCATACGCTCAAGCCTACTCCGCCTGTTGGTAAATCTGCCATTGCTAATCGATGGCTATATATGCAGACACTATGAATAATTATAATAATAATAATAATAAATAAACGCTGCACACTCAACGGCCCCCATTAGGATAGTGGTATCCTGTGTCGGGGGTCCGGAAACACATACAAGGGCAAGGACAAATACATTCAGACCGGAAAATATGCTTGCATGATCAATACAAACATATTATGCTCCGAGCGGGAATCGAACCCGCGACCTGTGGCGTTTAAGGCAGGTTCGCTACCGTTGCGCCACAACGTCGTCAATGACATGTCATTGGTAGAATGACATATTATAAAGACCTGGTGTCTTATATTATCATTTTATTGTAATTGACACTCTTTCTATATTTATTTTCTATCTTGGATTCTAAACAGTAAGTTTCCATACAGTCGTTCGCATACATACATATCTAAAGTAAATAGGTGTAACAATTATAACCAGACCAATTTAATTAAGTACATAATTGTTCAGTATCAGCGTATGTAAGTCAGATCGCGTGCTGCTTGTTGCGCAAGCGCATGCTTCGCTGGTCAAGCGGGCCGCGCCTGATTCACTTCCCGTGAGCACACACGTCCTCGCGATCAAGTTTGTTCTACTTATGTACTGAATATAAATAAATAAAAATTAACAATGTCTATTGTCTAATGATTTTATGATATAGATAGCAAAATTAATAATATTTTTTTGTATATTAAATTATGATTAAACATAATATACACTTTTTTTCACAATACATTTTTGAATAATCAAAATAATCTGGGTAGCAGTAGGTAAGTATGCAAACAATGCAGACATATAAAACATATGAAACATATAACGGTAGTAGACCCTGGTTTCTCTCAGCACAAAAGGGTCGGCTCGATCTTGGAAGTACTACCCTCTCACAGAAAATCGGCGTAAAGTAACAGTATTACTGTTGCGTTTCGTGCGATGAGTGAGAGCACCGGAGGCCCAATCTCCCACCACCTCTGTCTTTTTCCCTCCTGTTCCTTGCATTATCCTGTATCCTGTATTGATCCTCTTAATTATCCTTTATACGTTTCATTTTATTGAATATATTTATGACGTCTAGAATTCCACAATCAACAATCCTCGCACAATCACCTTTTGGAGCAAGCTCCTGCTAGCGGTCTTTTCGAACTGGGAAACTTCAAGAGAAGAGATTCTTTTAAGGTCGGCAAAGCACCTGCATGCCCTCTGGTGTTGCATATGTTCACGGGCAGCGGTAATCGCTTAGCTTCAGATGAGCCCCAGGATCGTTTGACCCTCGAACAAAAAAGAAATTGGGTCATGTTTATTATATTTAAAAGTCTAATTTATCTAACAAAAATGTAAAAGAAAAAGGTGTCAATTGGAACAAACCAAATTCGCGACGAAAAGTCCGATGTATCATTGCTTTTACTTCTTGCATCCGCACGGGCGTTACACGGTTCGACTCTCGCGTCGGCATCGTGAATTACTTAATAAATTTAACACTTACAAACTTATTTACCCATTAATCAACTATATATTCACAAAAATAACCTTTACCACTTTAATTATAAGGTTCGGAATGTAACCGTTGCGCTTTATGAGTTGTATATGTAGATATATGTCCTGTGATTATATTTGAAGGTCTTAGGATACGATTTCCATTTTCCACATTGTGTAATTAGACGTTTTGCAGATGTTATATATCGTGATCGACGTATCCTCTTGAAACGTTCACTGATAACTTATCAAATTGTTTATTTCTGTCGGTTTCAAAGCATTCGATTCGAATCGTTTAATTTTTTCATTGACCTACTGAAATATGGAGGCTTTTTGTTTACATTAAAATGATTTTTAATTATGCTTATCTACTTTGCCTAGTGCTAGTTTTAAATAGAGTGTAATTTTTTTATTCACTGTTTTTGACGGACTATCAAGTTAGTATAATAAAAAATGCAAATTGAATTAGTGGCTTTTTAGATGTTAATTAGTTGCCGAAGAATTGATTTTGTTCCCTGAAAAATATATAATTATAGCCAAGTTGTTATTTTAAGGGATTTTGTTTTCGAAAGAAATTTCCATATGGAAACAATAATAATAATAATAAATAATAAACGCTACACACTCAACGGCCCCCATTAGGATAGTGATATCCTGTGTCGGGGGTCCGGAAACATTCACAATGACAAGGACAAATACACCCAGACCGGAAAATATGCTTGCATGGTCAATACAAGCATATTATGCTCCGAGCAGGAATCGGACCGCGAACTGTCGCGTTTAAGGCAGGTTCGCTACCGCTGCGCCACAACGTCGACAATAAAAAACAAATTGTCACAGCGTAAAAACTTTTGTCCTGAATTTGTATCTCTCGGTGATTAGGTGATTAGCCGTATTTATACTGACAGCATTTTCATTTTATGGGACGATGTCACTGATGGCTAAATTCTTAAATGATTTTTCTTTTGACTACAATACAAAGACGGAGACAGAAGGCGCTGTATTCCTTAGGAAAGGTAATTTTTCCTCTAATCTCTACACACTTAAATGTGTCCAGACTTACAATACTTACTAAATGTGTACTTGAATATTATTACTATTTGAGAAAATCTTAATACTTTGGTTGGCAAACAATAATACGGTCTATCTGATGGTAAGCAGTCATTGCAACCTACGAACGCTTTTGATATTTTATCTATCATATATGCCTTGAAAACCCAAGGATAGGAGGGATAAGGGGAGTAATAAGAAGAGATAGCATAAAGGAAACACGTTTGGAGATCGGAGTTCCGGCATTCTTTCTTCTTGCAAGAAATTCAACAGTACTGATACCTTTGCTTCACGCCGAATTTCTGTGAGATGGTAGTACTGCGTCGGTCAAGGTGGACGATTTCTGTTGGCAGCAATGCTCCATTGCTCTACTAATACACTAAAAAGTATCTAAATACTCTATTACGACACCGTTGTGGCGTTATGGGTAACGAGTCTGCCTTTAGTCTCGACGGTTGCGTGTTCGGTTCCCACTCGGGCAGATGTTTGTTAAATTTTCTGTCTCGGTCTGGGCGTTTTTCCGTGGGTCACCCCACCGTGCCTCGGAGAGCACTTTAAGCTGTTGGTCCCGGTTGTTATCACATAACATCTGATAATAACCGTTAACTCTTGATAAGTAAATTGCTCTTATCCAATGAGTTACTGTTTCGCCCTTAGGGTTGCGGAGGTCAGATGGCAATCGCTCTGTGTAAAAACTAGTAACCTGTCAAATCCGGATAAGAGTAATAAGCAGACCCTGGGTAAAATAAAAATACCGGGAATAATGCTAGGACGAAGAAGAAGTATCTAAATACTCTATTAGATTATGGATACGGTTTTTTTTTAAATATGAATCTATTTACAATAGCAATGATATCCGTCAAAATTTTAATTTTTAATGGAGTCATAATGAGAATAATAATAGTATTAACAGTCATAATTACTGTATAAAATGTAATTAGAACGAATTAATTAGCTTTAATAGATGTGTTATATGCTTCGAGGTTAAGGTTGTTTTGATAATGTGTTTTTATTAATCTTTTTATTAAGATTATTGTATTGGAGTCAAACATGAAGGAAAAGTTATATTTTTAGTAGCAAGTAACAGGTTTTAACAAACATTAATAATTAGTTTTTCTGTTGAAACTGTCGTACTCTTGGTATGTGGTAGTGACATGGATAGGAAAAATCTAGCGGCTAGGCGGCAACGTGTTTTGTGACTAATAAGCAACTTTTCAAATTACAAGCATACGGCCCAATACGATGCCAAACGGCTGCCGTAGCCTATGAGCGCTTGCAGCACCATTATTAGTAGGTGCCACTCACGCGTTGCCAACCTCAAGATATTAGTTCTTAAATCTCCTCTGCCCAGTAATTTCACTAGCCTACAGTGCCCTTCAAACCGGAACACAGTAATGCCTAAGCACTACTATTTGGCGGCAGAATATATGACACTGTGGTGGTACATACCTACCTAGCCAGCCTCTTGCAACAAAAGACTACCAGTGTGACTGATTGCACTGATGGAATAATCTCTGCTGTGACAGAGGTTATCCCAACAGCGGGCGATGGGGTCGTCACATTCTGACGCCGGGAAAACGTGTGTACTTTATTATTAAGATTTCTCGGGCACATATGTACAATATTAAAATAGATTATAATTTAGTATGTTTTAAATATATTCAAGAGGTCATCGTTTTAGTCATTGTCGGTGATTTCGTGCGTGATATTATTCGATGTTTACGAGCAAGGTCAATATGTATTTGTGTGAAGGATAAACCGTTTTCCTTTGTTGTTATACGATTAAATTGAATTTATAAGACGTATTATAATTTTTCAAAGCGTTTGTTTATGAACCGTAATAAATATGTAAGTTGTGTATACGATTTTTTTTATTGATTTAGCAAGAGATGATGAACTGATATTTTTAGTTGGAGTTTCTAGAAGTTATTTGATTGTGAAAGATTATGAAATATAAGGGGACAATAGGGGGGTAAATAAGCATGCTGTCTGCCTGTAGGTAAACAGTCACCGCATGAACGCTCGCGATACTTGAAGTATCACATGTGTGTTGCCAACCCAAGGTATAGGAGAGAAGTTACAAGAATGTGGTGGTAGAGTAGGCCTCCGGCGCTTCACTTATCGCACGAGACGCTGTGTTACTTTATGCCAATTCGTGAGAGGTATTTGGAACTTCTTAAAGAAAGGGTCATGGGTTTGACTTAGGGTCGAGGGTAGGGTACTATTACGGATTTTTTATGTATTTATTAATTAGTTATCATAAAAGGATACGGAGAACCTCGAGAACAAATGAAAGTAAAGTAAAAATTGACGACGTTGTGGCGTAGCGGTAGCGAACGCCACAGGTCGCGGGTTCGATGCCCACTCGGAGCATATGTTTGTATTGACCATGCAGACATATTTTCCGCTTTGCATATATTTGTCGCTGTCCGTGTACGTGTCCGGACCTCTGACACAGGATATCACTATCATAATGGGGTCCGTTAAATCTGTAGTGTTTATTTATTAGGTTTATTAAATACATAACAGGTTACAGCGTAAATCTCATTATTTCTGTTTAGTTGTTAAACAAAATTATTGTTAAGATAAATAAAGACCAAGATAAGCATCTATGTTACATGTTTCCGGTTCTTATGAGTGATTTTATTATGATCACGCGATTGAAATCCAACTAATAGTTGATTCGTTTTATTTATATATGTATAATGTATATAATTTTCCCTGGTGGTAGGTCTTTTGTTGCAAGAGGTCGGCTAGGTAGGTACCACCGCAGTGTCCAATATTCTGCCGCCAAATAGTAGTGTTTAGGCACTACTGTGTTCCGGTATGAAGGGCATTGTACGCTAGTGAAATTACTGGGCGAACGAGATTTAAGAACTAATATCTCGAGGTTGGCAACGCGTGAGTGGCACCTACTAATGGTGCTGCAAGAGCTCATAGGCTGCGGTAGCCACTTACCATCAGGTGCGCCGTATGCCAACTTGTAACATAAAAAAAAATAATAATAATAATAATAATATTTTTGTACTGTATTTATATTATAATGTAGTCTTACGTTAATTACAAGTTAGAGACCGTTAATTTACTCATAGGCTACAACGGCTTACCATCAGGTGGGTTGTGTGAGATATTGGTTCTTAAATCTTCTTGGCCCAGTAATTTTAAAAGCTAATCCTTGAAATCGAAATAGTAATACAAAATACACTTCTGTTTTGCTGTAGAATATCAGACACTAAATTCCTACCACCTATTTATACAGTATGAGAATCATACTACGTTCATATTAATGACAATGTAGATAGTATGTAGTTGGAAAACGAGCAAACACTTTCGTACGACAACTTCTGATCTTCTTCGTCTTAGCATTATTCCCGGTATTTTATTTTTACCCAGGGTCTGCTTATTACTCTTATCTGGATTTAACCGGTTACTAATTTTTACACGGAGTGATTGCCAGCAATTTACTTACTTATCAAGACTTAACGATTATTTTCAGATGTTATGTGATAACAACCGGGACCGACAGCTTAACGTGCTCTCCGAGGCACGATGGAGAGTCCCACACGGACAAACGTCCAGACAGAGACAGAAATTTTAACAAATATCTGCCCAGGAATCGAACCCACAACCGTCGAAACTATAGGTAGACTTGCTACTAACAACGCCACAACGGTGTCAGTGCGACAAGTTTCGATATCCATGGCTAAATCAGCACATGAGCAAGATCAATAAGCTTTGATACGTGTCTATTCACAGCGATACTTGCTACTCGGTGTCTGTGTGTCGTGCGCAAGTGGGGCCAGAAATATTTTAAAACCAAACAAATATGCGGCCGCTCTTCAAAATAAATATTTCGGACGGAGCTATTAGGGAGCTTGTAGTTCGACTGGCCGATTGGGAATTAGTTTGATACATTTACAAGCTTCATTAGCACAGTGTGTGAAAGGGTATGTGTGTAGAATATAATATAACATTTGGTAAATAAATAAATGACTAATGTTTTAGTGATATCTACAACTTCAATAACAACGCAATTCTGCATCGCACTATCGAAATTTTCACGCTGATAAGTTACAATACAACTTCCCAAATTTAAAGGTTGACCCGCAAGGCAATATTATAAATAAATAAAAAAGTTAGTTGAGTTTATTAATTAGCTAAATGATCGGCTTAATTAATTTTACAGCTTGATTAAATTAGCTTAATAGCTAACATTTTTAGCCAGCATAGCCGGGTAAATTATCCAGCATAGGTAATAGGTACTATTCAATACATTCTTGTTTGAAATACTTCCCAATAAGATTCAAATAAGAATTATGATACATACAAATTAGTCATTCTCAAAGCTTCTTCAAACTAGAAAAGTTTTCTTACAAGAATTACAGTAAACCATAAGGAGTATCTTCTAGAATCTCCTAGAAGTAATATATATGCAAAATCGAGTGTAAAATACCCTCAATCCGATATAAAAACCAACGTTGACCAGAGCCGGATCACTTAGGACAAAAAGAGCGCGTGTTTACGCTTCGTGCCGCGATACGGACAGTATAATATGGGTGACTGTGTTGCCGTGAATGGTATAAGCTTATAGCGATTTTATAAGAGGAGCGGAAAATAAGAACATTTATTTTTATAATACTGAATATCACCAGTGTTGATTTAAAAGAATTTGACAAAAATGAGACAAAATCTAAATTGGTACCATTTGGAGAAAATTAAAAACGAAAATGTTTAAAAATTTACAATATGATGATATAATTATGTAATAAAATAGTATGTAATTATTAATACTGAAAAGTCCATGTACATGTCCAGCAGAATCAAAACATTATTATCAAATATGAGGGGAACCTTCTTTTTAAACTTTATTTTCAGTAATTAGGAAACCATTTACCCCTTGGTGACGTTGCAAAGGTCAAAGTTAAATAGATAGATACATAAGAGTTTCTATTCCGGGCTTATTCAGTAAAATTAAGAATATAGTAAATTAATAAACGGTTACAGTAAATTGACTATAACGATAGTCGATTTATTATTAAAACATTAACATGAATTACAAAATATGTATTAAATAGATATACTTGTAAATGCTATAAATGGAACGAAAATAGTTAAAGATTTATTGAATGAAAACAAATAGTACGGAACACTTAACTCGGCAATCCACACTAACACTTGGCTGATTTAAAAAATATACTTATTACTAGGGGTGTATACATATTGAATATCAACAAAAAAAAATAATAAAAAAATCGGTAAAAAAATTTAATCGACCTTAGACCACACAATAAAAGAGATATGTTTATACCGAGCGAGGCAGCGATAGTCGGGTAATTGTAACTGTTTTCGAGAATCGAAAATAATCAAGAACATTTATAAGGTGCTATACGACATCAAACAGTGGAGATCGTTACTCGTCCCGCAAGTTTATACGAAAGAAAATAGATTCTGATTAGACGCGGTTCGGAAAATTCCTGATAATATTTTTAGGTTTAGAAGTTGAGAGTTTTGGTTTAAATTAACGTTTATGTCAGACGAGGCAAACGGGCAGGAGGCTCAACTGATGTTAAGCCATTACCGGTGCTCATGAACATGTGCAACAACAAAGGGTATCGCCTGCGTTGCCTCCCTTTTAGGATACAGCTGATTATACGTTGGTTACACCTCGAAATGCGGGTGATAAACAGTCACTTCACGAGTTTTTCACCAACGTACGTATGGTGGTAGTTAACCAGGTGGGCCTTTTAAGCAACTAGCCACTTCTATAAAACACACACAGCAAATATGTCTTTTCTACACTGGCTTGTGCAATAAGTTTATAAGCCTTAATTAAATTTCATAATAATCTACAATAAATTATGTTTTAGCGCCATCTATATCCTAAAAAACGCTAAGCAAATATAATACTGTTATAATCCTGCCTCGCACTATCGAAGGTTTCTGCGCAGATAAACATATCACAACCTTTAAGGGCTGACCAGCAAAGCATTTTATATCATTTGCTTCTTGGTTTTGGAGGAGTATCACACTGTGTTCCTCCACAATATTTTAAAAAAATCCTGATATTTATTAAATTTAAATTTAAGATAAACATAGGGTACGGTGATAGATTATAATCAAGTATGAAAGTTGTTTGACACTAAAAAAATCTTAGCAGAGAATATTCTCGAATATTGTTTGTCTACTTTGGAGAATACCAATTGTGCAAAAAACAATGATTAATGAATTATTTATTAACTAAATTTGGGTGTACATAATCATTTTCTTTTCGTTCTAAGTAAATATGCCAACTATTTTAGTCTCTTTGTAATTCAGTACTTTTGAAGCTATAGTTGTATTAAAAACTTAAAAAGTTAACCAATCTATATTTAGGATCACGTGAAGTAGATTTGGTTAACCATACAGTACAATGTAAATCTATTGTGTTTTAAATAAAATGGTTCGTAAAGGAAATGTCGGCAGTAAAAGTGACCATAAGAAAATAATCGAAGCAAAACCCGCGGTATCGTGTGTAGTGGTCGATTTGAATGACTTTTTAAAAAGTTGCTTCTGTCGTAAAATAATGTTCAAAGTGATTTCAATAACAGCTTTGTAAATATTGTTTCTTTATAATATTTAATTTATTCAATTATATGTACCAATTATACGTACTATATAAACCTCAATAGCTCAACTGTCGAAGGCCCGATTCGATCCTGGCTTGTTCGATCCTGACCCCCATGGGCTATTGTACCCAATTCTACCTACGAACTTATTTGGAGTGGCAATAAGGATATTAGGACATCAAAAAATATGCTAATATTCTTTAAAAAAGAAACTGTTTTAAGCTATTTCGTGTTCTTAAAAGAAATGTAATTAGTAATGTTGTAACCTTATTTTTACTTAGGTTACTTATTTGTAAGCGTTCGAAGAGTGTGGTGTCCGGGTCCTCAGTATATTGTCTCCTGCTCGGTGACGTTGTCAAGGCCCGTAAAGCTAACAGCCGTCCACATACAAAATAGAAACAAGATGATGGTGAAAGTTAAAGACAAACATCCTACTCTTCTGTCGTCTTCTTTTTCTTCCGACCTCACACACTCGGGTGACTTGTAAGCGTACCTATACTGCAGTATCTTTTACGGTATTTTATTACTTTATTATTTTACTTATTGGTTCTTAAATCTCTTTTGCACAGTAATTTCACTAGCTTACAGTGCTCTGCAAACCGAAACACAGTAGGTAATGTTAAAGACACTACTGCTTTGCTGCAGAATATTTGACACTGCGGTGGTACCAGCTTAGCCGGCCTCTTGCAACAACAGAGCTACAACCAGTGGGACTGATTGCGTTGATGGAATAATGTCTGCTGCGGGCGATGGGGTCATTCAGACGCTTTAAAAAATGGAGCAAAAAATAATAAATGGATTTTTTTATTGTAATAAATGTCATATGCGGACCTAAGTATATTATGGAAAATTATAACCGCTTAGAAGATATTTGAATTTAAAGCTTTACGTATTATTAACATTTAAAATGTTAATAAATATACTATATCTAATCTTAATGTAAAACTGAAGATTAAGAAACGCTAAATATTATGATAGGAACAATAAAAACGCTACCCATTGTCACAGCTCCCAAGTGCATCTAGTCATTAGTTTCTAAGCACGATAAGAGATGGCGCCACTTGTATCGTAATCCATGTTCACATTTTGTTACAGTTCTACAAAATCCTATTTATATTATATTTTTCATAAAACTATTTATAATAATTTAAACAAAAAAATCATTTTCAATTAGCTATATTATATCCAAAAAGCTAGATAAGCAAATTTAATAAATGTTAGAGTACGTATAACATCATTTCAGTAGGTACCTACTTACTAGCTACTTTGACATATTATAATCTTTTTTTTGTTTTTATAATTATTAATTATCTACAAAATTATATTATATGAATATTGTTCTCATTATAAACATATTTTCTTATGAATAATTCGTCTTGTTACCGTATAAGTATGTAATTTATGTCAAAACTGTAATTAAAATTCATAATTAGCTATAGATAATAATCTACAAGACGTATTAAGACGTAGTTAACCTAAAAAATATTTTTTGTCGGTAATACTAATCTATAGGATATTTTTTTTACTTCTGATGGATTTTGTTTTGTTCGTATTAATATGCCTACTTGAATTTTTAATATATTCCTGTATAGGCTGATTAAAAGCTTTCGTTGTTTCTTAAAGAAACGTCAACATATTGCTTTTTTCCTCTTTTACGAGATTTTCAAATTTCGACAACCGAATTGGCGATATCTGACGTAGATAGCTATTTACTGCGCCGAATGGTTTTTCGATTTGTTTATCTATTAACTTTAATTCTTAGAGTGTGTTTTTACTACGATTGAATTAATTCTTTCGAATATTTATATTAGTCTTTATAGAAATTCGGACTTGATATCTGTTTAGGATCTCGTAAATGTGTCAATGTATCTATGTGGGTATTGGAATGTACAATTTATTAGTAAATCTGAGTATCTCAGACGAAACCACTTAATATCATATATGGTCCCGATTTTAAACGTATCTATGTATAGGTGTATATTCAAGAGTATTTGTATTTATATGAGTATGAGTATTTGTTTGTATAGTAGTTGTATAGTGGACACCCAGTATGCACCGAGCGTTGCAGTTACGTAACGACATGTGATGCTTTACTTCTCTCGTGTTTACAGTGGTCGCTCCGAGAGCTAGTGTCGCTTGTCCCCACTGCGGATCGATCCGCTCCGCCCAGCACTCGCTCCTCCCACCTGGCCCCCTACACCCCCACACACAGCCCCGCGACGTCCCCCCGCCCGGCCGCCGGCCTTTGTCACGCGCCGCCCGCGCGGTCACCTGTGTCGCACGTCCTCAGTCGCAAAGCGGCCGCGTCGCGCGCCACCCGCTTCGTATTACGCGCTATATTATGACAGTGACGTGATGGAAGGCAAGGAGTTCGGTGCGGTTCCCGGCCTGCCCGCCGGCTTGGACTATTTTATGATGCCTCGTGTCAGCCAGCCCGCGCCACACTTTGACTTTAGAAAATTAGGCGCCAGTTTTAGTGGACGAGATGATGAGAAAATTGAAGAGCGACGTTCACCGGAGTACGCGCACGACCGTCGCGATCCACCACCTGCACCTTGGCCTCTGGGTTTGGGAGTTCAATTCGTTAACCCCGCTACGGGAAAGAAGAGAGTGCAGTGTAATGTTTGCTTAAAAACTTTTTGCGATAAAGGAGCGCTAAAAATACACTTTTCGGCGGTGCACTTAAGAGAGATGCATAAGTGTACAGTGGAGGGGTGTACTATGATGTTTAGTTCGCGGCGTTCGCGTAATCGACACAGCGCGAATCCAAATCCTAAATTGCATTCGCCTCACGTGAGACGCAAAATCTCTGCTCACGATGGCAGATCTGCGCAGCCATTCCCGTTGCTACCGGCACTGGCCAGGCTGCCATTACCACCTCCGGCACTTCTACCACCTGAGTTAGCAGCTCGTCTTCCACCTCCACTCACAGCACCAGGACCTACTCATCTACCTCCCCGCGTTCCTCTTGATGATCTCCGTAACTTCAGTGAAATTGAAAAAATGTATCGCAAAATTCCAACACCGGAGGAATCTCGACACGCATTAGATCTTGTTAAGCCTATTACTCACGAAGAAGAATCAATTAACTTTAGTGAGAATAATGAAGATTTCTCTGATGACGAAGACAAAGAAAAGACTAATATACAAATCGATACTAATGAAGAGAAAAATTTAAATTATACTGATGAGCCGGAGGATTTAAGTGTAAATAAAAAGAAAGAAGAGGTTAGCTCTTTAACTGTGCAATCTGACAGTGCTGCTCGAACAGAACCCACCGTCTCTGATGATAAATCGTCATTGGTTCCTAATAAACGTAAGAGAAAGAGCGGTAACCCGACGAGGTGTTCACAAAACAATGAGTATAGTGTCTCCGATGAGGAGTACAATAGTGATATATTCAGAAACTTGTCAACCCCTAGTTCTAGTCGAGTGGAAGAGGGGCCTTTATCTCTTAAAAAACAAAAAGCGGAAAAATGGGAGCCCTTTCAGAACGGTGAAGAACCGGTTGTGGATACGGAACAAATAACAAGGGTGAAGGCTGAAAGTGAATCTGACGATGAATCAAGTGCGCCCAGTGTTGTACGAGAAGGATTAAGATTGCGTTCCGATCTATACACACCAAGTGACAGCGGAAGTGATTTACATACAATCGAAGAGCGATTGGCGCGAGCGCGTTCCCCTTCCGCGAGTAGTGATAGGACAGACGAACGGCCAGATATTAATGATCTCGAAATTCCTATCGATGACGAAAATCCTGATCGATGTACTGCTTGCGGGAAAATATTTCAAAACCACTTCACACTGCGCATGCATTATAGAAACGATCATTTGAAATTACTTCATCCGTGTGATGTTAACGGTTGTGATGCTGCCTTCCCTTTGCGACGGAGTCGAGACAGGCACAGCTCAAATGTAGATCTCCATCGACGTTTGTTATCGACGGGGTCACCGGGAAATCATGAACAAAGACCCGCTTTCGAGGTCAATGCTGAGTTACTTAATAAATTATATGCTGATATAAAAGGTCTCGCATCTACACTTGAAAGTCTTAGATACGGGGGAGAAGAGTCCTCACAGCTTCCTACTTATGTTACTGAGACGATGAAGTTTTATAGTCGAAACTTAACTGCGTTACAAGCGGGCCTACTTCCCCAGCTCGGCGATCGAGGATTTTTTCCGAGCCCCTTTCTAATGGGCAATGGAACTCCGCAGGCCGGGGGCTTGTACGGTGCCCCAGCGGGGGCTCACTCTGTACGAGAGTCGCTTTCCCCTTTATCGGCGTCATCTCCGCCAGTGATATCTCCTGGGAGGCTGGACGCGGCGCACGGGCGCCCTCGCGAGGACGCTAAGCTGCTTTTTCGCGAGACCTCCGAATCCTACAAGAAAATGACGTCACTCTGCGAACGCCAGGATCAGTTGTACCAGCACCACGTCCCGGTGTCATGACGCAACCCTTACAACCCCGCGCATCATGGTGATACCTCACTCTCTAAGCCAGTGGCGCACAGACTCTGTATATTTAATTGTTAATAATTTTAATTGTGTTAATTCTATCATATTTCGTTTTGTATTTTCTTGTGATATTTAGACAATTATATCGTAAATAATCCCACGAACTGTAAGTTGTTAGGGATATTACCGCTTGGGTATTATGTTGGCGTTTAAGAAGCGAAGTGCAATAGAATCGAATATTATAAATATTAATGGACACGGCGGAATACGATATCATTATCGTGTAGAGTATTCGTAATTGATGTTGAAAGTAAACGTTAAAATGATCAGCTTCATTTATTGTTCTGGCGCAATAAACTCATTGAGGAAAATTAACAATTGTTTTTATTTCTGACGGTGTATGTGCCGAATCGAAAGGTAAACTGGTTACGGCTTATTAATAACAATGTTATCGGTAACAGGCGCTGTTTAGGGGTATTCAAGTGGAAACAACCATCTGCCTACACATTTTTTATTGCTTACTCAATGGTCACGCTTTTTTCGTAACCCTTTAGCCTCCTAAAACATGGTAATTCGGTTAGGTAACTTTATTTTTTATTGAATATTTTGGAACTAATAATATAAACATTAAATTTTTAATAGCCATTTTATATTCTTATAATCATTAGTTTAATCAGGAGCTTCCGTATTTAAATAGAAATGAAATGATCGATCGTAAATGTCCCATCGAATACAAGTTTTTCAAATTTTATATTAATAATTTAAAATTTGATTATTTAATAGTTTGCTTCGTCTAGCTTATTAATGAAAAAATTAATACGTTTTTAATAACATGATTTCTAAATTTCACTTTTTTATTTTAATGTATGAATTAAAATTAATTTAATATATTCCGATAAAAGTTTTGTATAAATCATATGTGATTATTTAAATATATATTATGTAATATTAAAAATAATTTAGTATTTGACATTCTTATATAATTACTATTATTATTTATGATAAAACAAGATCATGTTTTTTCATATTACTCGTAAGCAGTAATCGGAAAATTAAAATGGTTACAGTATGATATTAAAACTCAAATTTTCTTTAATTATGAAATTTTAATGATAGAACTAAATTAAGCCTATTGTTAATAATAATATATGATTTCAATAATTATTATTATTCGCATCTTAAAGATTCAAAATTAATATTATGAGTAGAAATTGAGACGATATGAACCAATGGATATTGGAAATCCCCCATACATATAATTTATTAATATTCTGACTGACTAAAATTAATCAGAAATAGTATTTGGTACGAATTTAAACTTACTAAAAATAATAACTTGTCCTCCCATTAAATATTCATTCCGTACATAAACTGTTACCACTCACAAAACTTATTATGGGTATAAACAAAAATAAAATAAAAATTCAGCTTAATAGATGAGATATTGAAACGGAAATATGTACGCGTGTCACTGAATATACGTGTAAGCTTTCCCGAAGACGTTTTTTTTATATCATGACGGTTACCAAGCAAGCATAGGGTCCGCCTGATGGAAAGCAGTCACCGTAACCTATGAGTGCTTGCGATACTTGAAGTTCCCAACCTAAGGAATAGGAAGGAAGGAATGAGAATGTAAAGAGGACAGAAGGGTGGAAGGCTGGGCCTCTGGCACTCTCACTCGTCGCACGAAACACAACAATACCTACCGATACTGTTACTTTACGCCGATTTTCTGTGAGAGGGTAGTACTTCCCACTACTTCTAGTACGAAAAACAAATAAGTGTCTTTCATAAATCGTATATCTTTCAATTTAAACCAGTACTATAGTATCTATTATCTATGAAATATTTGCATAATAAATATACCCTAAAAGCTTGCTTAATAGAACATAGGTTACTATTAAGCTTTAGTTATGTAACTAGAATACGTAATAAATATTTTTAATAAATAAATAAACGCTCCACACTCAAAGGCCCCTATTAGGGTAGTTGTATCCTGTGTCAGGGTCCGGAAACATACACAATGACAAGGACAAATACACCCAGACTGCCAAACATGCCTATATGGTCAATACAAAAATGTGCTCCGAGCAGGGATCGAGCCTGCAACCTGCGCCGCTTAAGGTAGATTCGCTACCGCTGCGTCACAACGTCATCAATATACTTATTTGATTAGTATTTTTTTTTTATGTTAGAAGTTGGCAAACAAGCATACGGCCCACCTGATGGTAAGTGGATGCCGTGGATGCGCTTGCAGCACCATTAGTAGGTGCCACTCACGCGTTGCCAACCTCGAGATATTAGTTCTTAAATCTCGTTCGCCCAGTAATTTCACTAGCGTACAATGCCCTTCAAACCGGAACACAGTAGTGCCTAAGCACTACTATTTGGCAACAGAATATTGGACACTGCGGTGGTACCTACCTAGCTGGCCTCTTGCAACAAAGACCTACCACCAGTGTGACTGATTGCACTGGTGGAATAATCTCTGTTGTGACAGAGGTTATCCCAACAGCGGGCGATGGAGTCGTCACATCCCGACGCCTTAAAAGTAAAGTAAATAAAAAGTTTTTAATATAAAATAGCATAGCCAAATGATTGTCTAGGTTATTATGTTTCTTCCATTTTCATTTAGAGTCGTAATGTTGTGATTCAAAAAATCTATTTTTATCGATAGAAACACTAAGTAGGTTTCATTTATAATTTGCAATAAAACGGTATTTTGTACACAAAAGTAATAAATTAGGCTCTACTCATATCAAAAACATGAATGTTTTATCCTTATCAAAATAAGTTGTAATTTTGATAAGGATAAAACATTATTTGAATAGTAAACTAGGTAGGTAGGTAGTAGGTTTGATGCTTTTCTTAACAAACGTTGAGGCGTGTTGGTAGCGAGCCTGCATTTAGCCTTGACGGTTGCGGGTTCCCGCCCGGGCATATGTTAGTAACGTTCTAAAGATCTTACAAATATTTGTTTCGGTTTCGGCGTTTATCCGTTGGCTCCACCGTGCCTCAGACAACACTTAAGCTATCGGCCCCGGCTCATGACATAGCATCTGATAATAATCGTTACCTTTTATCAAGATAACAACAAGCAACCCCGATGCAAGGAAATGTTCATTTGAAATACCAGTATGCGATCACCCATCCATAGACTGACCGCACCTAAAGTTGCTTTACCCGTCTATTAGTGAGTGAAGCCGGCTATGAGCGTCTATAAATATACTAAAATACTAATTCAACAATGATAGGTACCAGGCTATACCGTGAGAACGAATCTCAGAAACAAAATATGCATTATATAATTATAGGGTGACGATCGCGCTAATTCATAATTGTAAAGTCGAAAATAAAAAATATATGAGCAAACGTACCGTTACTATTTATGAATGGTTCTGTATAATGTTAACATTAAAAAGAAAAACCGGCAAATGAAATTTCTATCATTAGAGCCACGTAGTAACACTGGTAGGTACTGTTTGTGAGAGCACCGGAGGCCCAATCTCCCACCCCCTCTGTTCCCTTCCTTTTTCTCTCTCCCATCCTTTCCCTCATTATTCAAGTATCGCAAGCGTTCATATGCACACTATCAGGCGGTGACTGCACACTATCAGGCATACCGTATGCTTGTTTGGCAATCTATATCTAGATATATATATATCTTTAATTATTGAAAGAGTTTACGTTATTAATACAGATGATATTGTGGTTTTTACTACATCCAGGGAATCCTAAATTGACCGCTATTATCCATCAAGGTCTCACCGAACCGTGATGCCATTTTCAAACGTAATAACACGGTGCTAGATTGACAAAACACTTTGAAGGATTTAAGGAGTCATTTGTTCATAATAATTGGCTTTTTTTATCGGTTAATAATTGATCATTTGTTTAATATAACCTTCGGTTTGAAATGCGGTTTCGCTTCTGCGGTGACGTGTGGTTGTAATTATTTAATACTACATTCGTTAATTGGAAGATTATTTTTACGGTTCTGTTATAAAGCTTATTTGGTTTAAGCTTTGTTAATTGAATAGGGCAAGGATACAAAATTAAATGAGTTACATTTTTTGTATTCATAAGTTGGCAAGGTTCCATCAGGTGGGCAGAATAAGCATTCTCGAATGATGATTGAACTGACGCCTGTAAAATTTTCTACATTTTTTATTTTCAGTAAAAAAGTACAGGAACAGTTTCTAATGATACACGGTAGTAGAGCCATGCTTTTCCCAGCACAAAACACAGGAAAGGATGTGAAGGAAAAAAGGATGATAGAGGTGGGAGATTGCAGTCTCACTTATCGCACGAAACACGACAGTACAATTACTTTACACCCATTTTCTGCGAGAGGGTAGTACTTCCCCAGGCGAGCCGGGCCATTTGTGCTGGGAGCAGCATGGCTATATCACTATCGTAAAAAAATCATTGTAATTATAATTAACATTTTCACAATATTTTTCTTGAAACTACAAGTGACTATTAATCCGGATTTGACTGCGTCTACACAGCCCCGGGGCGTTCAGTCAGCTTATTAATTAAGGGTTGACAAACTCCCTTTCGTTTCTTGTTTGATTTTGATATTTGAAATTACTGGGGTTGATATAATTTATGATTTTATTAATTATTTTTGGTTCTATTTTTACTTTTTTAAGTTTACGGTTGAGGATTCTAGATGGCGTTAGTGATACTATTTAAATCACAGTTGGTTAAGTAAATACTTTTTATAAATACTTTTTATAATGGAATCATAGTTTCCCGTCAAATGTATTAATTAATTGATTTTATTATTGTAATATTTTTTTATATCGAATTCGTTAGCGGTTATAATATCGGAGTTTTGGTTAAAAAATATTAAATGAAATCGGACATTTTTTTCAATTGAACTCATTTAATAAATCAGAATCATTAGCGGTTTACTACTCTTCTTTCTACATAAATTATGGTATATATATAACGAATATATCATATCTTAATTTTATATTCAATTTATTTCACTATAATATTTGAGACAACTATATATTCAGGCAATTATTAATTAACTAATATATCCAAAACTAATGTTAAAATTACTTAATATTTCAATCTTGAGACATATTTAATTAAATTTGATAATAATAACAAGATCTTGGGCACAAGGAGCTATTAATGAGGGCTCGCTAAATTCACAAAGACGAATGCCGCGGGCGTCAAGATGTCATCAGTACTCGGCTTATAATTTGAAACCATAAAGTATATATAAGTATAACTTTAAATATTATAAAATATCTAACTAAGCATATTTTTTTAGTTACTAAGTTACAACCTCGAGATATTGGTTCTTAAATCTCCTTTTCCCAGCAATTTCACAGACCTACAGAGCCCTTCAAACCGGAACACAGTAATGCCAAAGACACTACTGCATTGCGGTAGAATATTTAACACTGGGGTGGTACCTACCCAGTGTGAGTGATTGCACTTGTGGAATAATCGCTGCTGTGACAGAGATCCCAACACGGGGTTATGGGGTCGTCACGTACCGACACCGGAAAGTAAAAGATTAATGGAGAGATTTCAATGAAATCGATTTTTTTTAAGTGGGCTTTTAAAAAGTCGAGAATCGAATGAAATAGAATCGTCAAGCGCTATTACGAATACGCATGCTGCGGGCTCTGAAAGTGTTTTTACTAAGAAGTATCGAAAAGAAACTCGATATTTACTGTTCCATAATAATTATATAAAGTAATTTAAATATATCTAAAGTTTGATCCAGTCCATCCATGATGATATCCATTATGATCCCATAAGATCTAGAAGAAAAAAATATTTTTCTAACGATTTTTTTGTCATGATAGGATTAATTTAATTTAATTCTTGGAATTATCAAAAAATATTCTGTAAGTTTTAAAAAATGTGTTAACCTTTGCCCAAAAAACAATTGCTGAACTAACTCAGACGAAAGCTAAGGGTAGCAACTAAACAAGTTAATTTTTTTAACACCGTTTTGGCATGTTGGTATAGAGTCTGCATTTAGCCTCAACGGTTGCGGGTTCGATTACCTATCGGGTAGTTGTTTGTGTTGATATTACGAATATCTGTTTCGGTCTGGGCGTTTGTCTTTGTGGGTCTCCCCATCGTACCTCGGATCTGATAATAATCATTCACTCTAATTATGTAATTTACTCTTATTCAATAACTTCTCTCTCCTCTTCCATATTTTGTTTATGCGTTGAAAAACCTATAACCGTTTACATGGTGTAGAGGAGACTCGTATATCAAATAGTAGTGCTTAGGCATTACTGTGTTCCGGTTTGAAGGCCACTGTAGCCTAGTGAAATTATTGGACAGAGGAGATTTAAGAACTAATATCTCGAGGTTGGCAACCCGTGAGTGGCACCTTCGGCATAGACTACTGCAACCACTTACCATCAGGTGGGCCGTATGCTTGTTTGCCAACTCATAACATACAAAAAAAATCAAAATTCACCATAATAGGTAAATCGTCGCAAACAAACAAACCTACTTTTACATTTATAATATTAGTTACGAATTAAGCTAAACTACAGACGGAAGCTAGTTAAATTATAACATTGTAATATAATTTTAAGTATGACGGAATGGTCTTTTACAAGTTACTTACCAGATTTAATTACCGCCGACATTATCAAAATGTACAACACATACATAATTAATATGCGGGAAATCTTAAGGAAGCGTTATTCAAGTCAACATCGGCCTCGGGGTGTACTTTAATCCCCCTGTCTCTTACAAACTTGTGTAAACGTGTCATAGAACAGAGAGTTACAAAAGTGGCAATGATAGATTTGGGTGCGCTGCGCTTACTTATACTTGTGTCACTCTTGCTATTTCGCTTACATACATAGGATCGTCGTGTGAAAATAATTCAGTTGCTGACGATTTGTGTTTGTTTAGTTATGTTATAGTAGAAGGAATAGCGGCTACCGTAATAAGCAGCCAAGTTTGCACGCTTGCATCAATCGTTTTTAATTGTGATGCTATTTTGTTAGTTATACATACATGTTATACTATTACAATTGCAAAATCGATTCCAAATGATTTCGCTATAATATAATATATATTGTTGTTAAAACTGAAAAGTAAATTAAATTTAGTTATTGATTATTTATTATTAATTTCAATACAAGTTAATGTTGATTAATGAAAGATCATCTAAATTTATTTTCGTTTTGTGAAAAACTCCATAATCTAAAATAATAGTAATACCATTTCTAAAGTAGTGCCTGTTCTGAGAAATTTCCTTAGTGGGAATAGCTAATGATTCTTTTAATCTGCTTAAAAATGCTCAAAGGAGTTCAAACGATCAGCAAAGCGAAATTACAAATGCCGCAGGCGCATTATGACTTTTTTTTCCAAGTCATTTCGCGTTTAAATATTGCAATTTTCTTATTAACTCTGTGGACTCTATAGTGAGTTATTTTTTTTAATTTGTGTGTAATTTCATTTGAAGTGCAGACTTACGTAAATTAGCTTATTTCTATTGGTGCAAATTCTCAATACGACAAAAGAAAAATATTTATTATCTTCTTTGGTTTTTTTTTTCTTGTAGCTAAAGCAAGGCCTCTAAGGCTTAAGGCTTCAGGTCATCCATATAGGCCCCCGCTATTTTACGTGAAAACTTTAATGACATTTTAACCTGAACTCTTATTATCATTCAATGACTTCAACTGAGATACACGTACGTTGACATAATACGTCATGCCCATATAAAATCATGATAAAATCTCAATCGTTTCACTGTCAAAATTGAATTAGACCGAAATAGAATTGTTAATAAAAGTTAATGGTAAACCCCAAGCATGAAAATGCTTAGTTGTAGTAACGCTATACGATCATCCATCCATAGACTGACCGCTTCCAGCTTATCCAAATAATTTTACATTTTCTTCTGTCTTGTCCTGGGTCCTCCTTTGCTCAGTAATTACACTAGCTTACACTGTCCTTCAAAGCGAAACACAGTAATGTAAAATACACTACTGCTTTGCGGTAGAATATTTGACACTGCGGTGGTACAATAAGAAGTAAATATTAATAATATATATATGTCGGAGTTGGATGTTAACCTTATAATATTGTCTAATCACCTTTTAATATTGTATAAGTTTTTATTAACTTGTTATAATACTGACCATATCGAGTAGAGAGAAACCTCTAGTGGGGTCGAGACACCATCTGTCAGTGGGAATTAGAAAAGATACAAAAGTTATGTTGTTTTACGGGAATAAGATATATTGTGAAATTGTGGTTGGATCGAGTTGGATCACTCTTAGATTGTTGGGAGGCTAAGTCACATCGGTGCGCCGAACCCACTGCTCGAATATATGATATGATACTATGATTTGTTAAAAGGAATAAATCCACAATAAATATTGTACAGCTTGTTTTGTGCTTGCATTTTACCCACACGACGCCCACAAGAGTTGTAACCACTGATGGCGATGTCTATGAGAATCTCCATCCCCCGACATATATATTACTTATATTGTATAGTATGCATATGCAATATGGTATGATATGTATAAAGTATTATGTATTTTGCCTTATTCGATATTAATTTTAGTCTTGATAGTTATTTTATAATTTTTATTTGCTTAAATACTTACATGTTTAATTTTTGCACTTTTCTGTAACTGTAACAGTTCTTTACGTCAAAAGGTTGTCTGTAAGAGATTGCTTTTAGCGATAAGACCGACTTTGCACACCAGAAACTAATCCTAAGTTTAAGTATACCATTATACTTTATTTTGTTCTGTTTTATGTGCAATAAAGCTTTTTATCTAACTATCTAAATATTTATTATTTTGTCACTTTTTATCCATAATCTCAAGGTCTCGAATATCGCTTTTATAATGCAAATAAGAGTCGGATCAGTGACGGGTGGGGTGTGACGCTGACGGGTGCTGTATGACGGGTGCGAATGAATAATTCACATGTTATGATCAAAGACAATCGCGACTTTAGAACGAGCGTCATGGTTTTTACGTCAACGTCGTCAGATTTGCGCGTCACATTTTGCTTTGTTACTAAGAATGTGACGGTTTATATCTCATGAATTATAATATACGTAATTTAATGTGAAATAAGCTTATTGATTATTCATTTATAAATACCGATGCGTGATTTTATCAGTATCTTACGCCAGTCCCTTGATTACGTTTTGTTTATAGCAAAATACATGACTATTATTTTTTTTATTATAATCCATACTTATTTTAGCTTAAAATTTAAAATTGTTTTTTTTATTTTTGTTTTATCATTATTAGTATTAATACTTAGTAGCAGTAGAGTCAGCATATTTCTCAGAAAATCGTCGTAAAGTAACAGCACTGTTGTGTTTCGTGTGATAAAGTAGAGTGCCAGAGGCCCTAATCTCCCACTTCCCTGTGTTCCGTTCTGTCTTATCCTCGGGTTGGCAACATCGCTTGTGATATCTAGTGCAGTGCGGTGACTTATGACCATCAGGTGGACAGTATGCTTGTTTAGCAACCGTCATGAAATAAAAAAAAAAAATCGCTGTGTATATATTCTTCAATTAACTAAATATGCCAATTAATCTTAACATGTGTTAAATAGTAAAACAAAAAAAAAATTTAAACAGAAATAACCAAAAATACTAATAAATTCTAACTTATTCACATCACAGCCAACATAAAGGGCACTTAAAATGATATTCGTTGGCAAATGTCGCCAATAAAATTCAGATAGTCGTAAAAGCACTGTAAGGGGTGAAACCCCAGTGTGTTTGTAATGTGCCTGTAATGTGCCTGTAATGTGCCTGTAATATGCCTGTAATGTGCCTGTAATGTACCGCGCGATGATTTGTTTTATGTCCTTTATGGTTATCGTGGGTTTAGTGTTTTTTACATATTATCATTGTTTTATTATCGACTAGCGGCCCACTCCGGCTTCGCACGATTATAAAATATATAGCCTATGTCATTACAATTATACATATAAACCTTCCTCTTCAATCACTCTATCTATAAAAAAAACCGCATCAAAATCCGTTGCGTAGTTTTAAAGATTTAAGCATACATAGGGACAGAGAAAGCGACTTTGTTTTATATAAGCGATATGTAGTGATTCAGATTAAACGAAGCTAATAATAAGCCAGACTGGCTTAATGGCTGCGGAAAAAGTGTTTGGAAAATAATGTTATATTTTTTAATTATTTTTTTATATATTTATTTTTTTGCATTGTCCTGTTTTTTGGACTTTGAATGGACTTTTGGTGTCTTCTGAAAAATATAAATAAATTAGGATTAGGATCTTATATCCTGTATCCTATATCATAACAAAAAGGACAAACACCCAGACATGAAAACATGCTTGTATGGTCAATACAAACATCTGCTCCAACCGGGAATCGAACCCGCGACCTGACAATTGGATCAGAAAAGTACAGCCGGTTGAGACGTTATCAGAAAGCTGATATCAATAGAAACAACTACCCCTACCCCGAGAGGGAATTGAACCTGTTACCAGGAACCTTAAAAAACAGGCGCAGTACAATGCCAGAAAGGTCGTCCAAGGACAGGTACCAGTATTAAACATATTTGACTAACTTCATAATACAAAAACTGAAGAAAATTCTATCAAGAAATTTGACATTAATCTATCATACATTTTGTCATTTACACGGCAAAGACACATGACAATAATACACACAAATGTATTCGCCTTGTCACTTTTGTTCATAGACAAAAAATGACAGAGCAATGTGGCATAGAGAGTGCACGCGTCAAAAACATCACTTCCGCTTGTCAGGGCTGTCTCGCTATTTAGCATTTGAATGCGGTATAATATGACAAGTGAAAACCCTACGCGAATATTCGTCAGGTCTGGAAAATAGCGAATAGGATATTTTGTCAGTATACAAATGTATTAGAACCCTTTTTATAGGTGGTTTTAAGAATTTGAATGATTAAATTAATTCTTATAAGCGAATTCAAAAGAAGAATGCTGTCAATCTTATTAAAATTATATAAATGAAAATTTGTATAATCATATGTTTTTAACTTAATAACGCAAAAACGGCTAAACGGATTTGGCTAAAATTTAATACACAGATATTTTATTCCCAGGATAAACACATAGGTAGTGTACTTTTATTCGAAAAAAATTAGTTCCAGTGGGCTTATAAAAAAACATGCTGCAAGACATATTCAATTGAGATTCGGTATGGAAGTGTTTTAGGGAACATTATTTACTTTTTTTATGGATTTAATAAATAAATAAACGCTGCACACTCAATGGCCCCATTAGGATAGTCCTATCCTGTTTCGGGGGTCCGGAAACACATACAAGGACAAGGACAAATACACCCAGACCGGAAAATATGCTTACATGGTCAATACAAACATATTATGCTCCGAGCGGGAATCGAACCCGCGACCTTTAACCTGGCGTTTCGCAGGCAGGCAGGTTCGCAACCAATGCGCCCGCGACCTTTAACCTGGCGTTTAAGGCAGGTTCGCTACCAATGCGCCACAACGTCGTTACTTATAAATGATTAATTTATCGCTGGAGCCAATTTTAATATCAGTGGGCGGGCGTTGTCAGACACTAGTATAATTTTTGTAAAAAAATACCTAAAACAATTTCCAGTCTAAATGTATTTGAATCCACAATCTTTGGTTAAGGTATAAGCATTTTATCTATTGATATCTTTTTCGGAATGTATACTGCTGTTGGATCTACTGGCCTTGACAGCGTCACCGGGTTAGGGTGCCGGGTATTGAGACCCGGCAGTGAAAAGGGGACAACTTCACGGGGGCTCAAAATTCATCCCATTCTACAAATTCCATCAAACCAAGGCTAGACGTCATCGAGAGCCTGGTCCTCATCGTCATATCTGTTCATCTCTGCTTAGTAAGTAATAATTATTAATAGTAACATTTACCTCCCATCTAGATTGCTCAAATTCATTTTGAGGCATAGAATCCACGAAGCTTTAATTTAGATTATCAACCTGTATTCACCTTCGATTAAAAAAAAAACAATCCACGCTTAACATTCGTTGCCACCTCTCCTCAATACCAGATCACCCCACGCTCCTCTAATTATAACTATCGGCAAATAACCTATATTTTAAATTCATACAATAACGCACTTGTATTGGATCGGGGAGGGAGGGGTATCGGCACACCGCAGTCGCAACAGAAATAGCGCTTGACGCTTGTATCCGCGGTGGCGCCTGTTCACTGTCAACTTTATAGAGTAGCTACAGACAGAGGGTGGTTAGATTATTTATATATATTTATAACTAATAATAATAATTCTTTTTTATTTCAGACAATTATCCATATTACGTTAGTAGCATTTTTTATAAGTATGTAAGTACATTCATTTTAAATTTATCAGATCTGTTAAATTTAGCGATCCGTAAACAGTAACCGCAAATTTAATCAAAAAATTTCTTTTTCTTTAGCTTAGTCATACAGTAATTTTCTTTACCAATTAAGATGACTTTTATTTGGAAAGGTTAGAAGTTGGGAACCAACTATTCCGGTTGATAAAGAAATTTTTTATAGAATAGTGTGCTTATAATTTACATTATACATATTATTAGTAAAATATCATAAAATTTTATATTCTGTATTATTAAAAAACTATTAAATCATTCAATTATTTCAATTGTTCAATCATTAATGCACTATACATTACATTTTTACATGCAATAAAAGTAGATTTGAATAAAAAGAATTTAGTATTTTCTGATTGAACGATTTCTCAAAAGTTTATCAAATTATTCAAGCTGTAAGTGTTCGAGGCACATACTAATATTATTGAATCTGTATCACATTAACACTCGATTAAACGTCTAAACATTATTATCAACAAGGATTTATAAATATATTTTTTATTTACGTAGGTCTCTGTATTATTTAATTAATCTATGTCGTTAAGGAGGGCGCGTTAAAATTGAAAATAAATTCAATATCAATTTGAGCTCGAGCCAAGTGTATCGATGTCGATACGTGACGGTTATGTTGCCACTCGACGTCCACATCGCTTATAATAAAACAGCTCGCTTTTATACTATCCTGGTACCGCGTGAAAGAATTACGCGTTGACGAATATGGGATTTACATGTGTGCGTAAGTTTTGGGCATTTTATAAAGTACGTGTGGGCGGGAGTGAGTCAGAATGATTTCAGTATATTTAATTGATAACTAATATTATAAGAGAGTTTGTGTTTGCTTGTGACCATTTTGAGAAGATACCATTGATACGGCTATAGACATATTTTTGTCACGAAAACAAAACAATCAAGGAGATCAAGGTTTGTATGGGAAACCGTACCGTACTGTAAAAATCGCTATTTACGTGGACAAAGCCGCGAGAAAGCCATTTCGATATATTTATTTAAAAAAGTCAGGAATACAATATACGAATCTTTTATAATTTATCCCAACACCGCACAAAAATAAATAATGTTATGATCTTGAATATTTTATTACGGTAATATTATTGACGACTGTTGTGTAGAAATAGTGAACCTGTCTACAACGCTGTGGTTTTTCATTCGATTCTCACACCGCTAGAGGGTTGTATTGACCATACAAACATGTTTTCCGGTCGGGTTCCGGGTTTTTGTGTTTCTGTATGCTTTTGAACCGATACAGAATACAATTATGCTAATTGAATCGAGCGAATAGCGTTAATTTGTGCTTATCAACAAACGGTTTACTTGAATCTTGGGGGAAAGTAAATATGGTATTGATATAGGAAAATTTATTGCCATAATCCATACTACTATTATAAATGGGAAAGCTACACTATCTGTCGGTCAAGCTTTTACGTTTAACTCACTGAACCGATTTCGATGAAATTTGTTACGAAGACTGTCTAGACCTTAGGAAAGGACAGGCTACTTTTTATAGCGAAAATGAAATTTTGTACGGTTCATCGAAGATAAAACCATGAAACCAACCATATAGGCACTTGATAAGTAATAAATAAATATTTGTTCTGCGGTTTTGAAATTTCGACCTGTGTGAGGATGAAATTCGTGAGCAGATGCGAGTTGACTACATTCATTGAGAATTGTTGTTTTCTGAAAAGATCTTGAAGCCTTGAAATGTTGGAAGAGTTCTTCTTTTGCAATTTATATTTCTACTTAATTATAAAAAAAAATATACTGTATAGAAATATTTTATTACACTATAATAAAATTAATCAGTATAAACTAAAATCTTTGTTTTTGAAGCTGGGGTAGCGAAAAGTTTTTCACCTAAAGATTCAAAATTTTTAGAAAAGTTAAGTCTGGGACAGTCATGTAGTTTGAAAGAAGTCAAGTTTTATTTAAAACATTACTTAATTTCATAGAATCGTATATCGTAATCAAAATAATTGATTAGGTATAAAGTACAATTATTATTGTTGTGAAGGTCAGTCAGGTACACGATTCGTTAAAAGCTCCATGATAAATGATTTTCATTATTATTGTCATTAATTTTAACTTATATTGGCACATACACATTAACAAAATTTTTTGAAGTTATAATACTTAATCATGATAAACTCTTAAGAATGGAAATGAATTTATTAAATGTAGTGATATTCATAACATAAACAATAGGAACAAATATAAATTTACAATGCCAGTTACTAGATTGCATAAAATTAGTAACTCATTTATAGGTCACTGTATATGATTTTACAATTTGGACCACGCACAGTCCAAACTGAAGGATTCCGCAGCTTGATGACGAAGAATCTTAAGGACTTTAAAAATAATAACGAATTAAAATCGACCGCAAAAATAAGTTGGTAATTTCATAGTAATAGTGAAAGGTAATTATAAAAACACAATTTCTAAATATCTAAAATTTGTAGACATATCTTCTTCAAAACAAATGTGGTTGAAAGTTTATATATTAAGTAATTGATCTGCGGAAAAGCATAATCATTTCAAACAGTGCCTACAGATTTTTTTTGCCCTCTTGAGGGCTGTCACTTTTTCATGGCTGGGTTTCTGTACTCGGATCCCCCTTGGTGGATCCCCAATACACATTCCGGAAAAAAAAGTTTTTAGTAGAAACTCGCACCATTCCACATAATTCTGTTTCTAAAACCGTATAATATAAACACTTATTAGTGGCAATATATTTATAAAAGTATTTTCGTAAAAATAACAAATCTATCGGGCGTGCAAACTGTGTCCGTCGTGTTTTTTCAGTCGTGATTGACGGCTATTGGTGTGTCTGTCTGAAGGTTGATGGTATTTAAGATGATGTCTTCACTATTTTAAGATGCCTGTATCGTTATTAAAATACTTCGAGATTAATCACCTTGTTATTTAGAGAAATATTATGAATGTGAAGCCGCGAGTATATGGTAGTTAAAATAATAAAAATCGGTATAGCAAGTACGAGTCGGACTCGCGCTCGAAGAGTTCTGTACCATCTTATAGATATATATTTTTTTATGTTACAAGTTGGCAAACAAGCATACGGCCTGATGTTAAGTGGTAGCCGTAGCCTATTAGCGTTTGTAGCACCATTAGTAGGTGTGATTCACGCGTTGCCAACGTCGAGATATTAGTTCTTAAATCTCGTCTGCCCAGTAATTTCACTAGCGTACAGTGCCCTTCAAACCGGAACACAGTAATGCCTAAGCACTACTATTTGGCGGCAGAATATTTGACACTGCGGTGGTACCTACCTAGCCGGCCTCTTGCAACAAAAGACCTACCATCAGTTTAGATTTTTTTTTTCTCTTACACAATAGCACAATTTTATTTAGTTCCCTTATTCCAGGTTGTGTCAATTAAGATAGACCTCTAAATTGTATGTGCAGCCATACAATTCGGATATCTTAATTGGTGTTACTGATGTACAATTTTTGCCAAATTTCGTTTTCAATATAGGTTTTCAACCCAAAAACTGTAGGGTCCTTCGTGTTGACCTAGAATTGTTAATTTTGGTTAAAATAAAATGTTTACAGCACAAGTAAAGGGAAAATTAAGGTACATTTTGGTACTTACAAGTTTTCGCAAAAATCTGAATTTGCCAATTCCTTTTTATTGTCATAATAGTATTAATAGGGACTATAGACCTCAATATTTGGTATAATTTCAAGTTTTGAAGTCGACCCGTTCCTGAGGAAATTTGTGGTGGACAAGAAAGTGATATTAGAAATCAAAATTAAAATTATATTTATTTAGGTAGACTTTTAAAAAGTATTTTTGAATCGTCAAGCGCTACCGTCAAGGGCTCATGTTTTTACCTTTTGAGATACGGAATCCTAAAAATGATTTTTAATATTTTTTTAAAAATTTTATGTTACAAGTTGGCAAACAAGCATACGACCCACCTGATGGTAAGTGGTTGCTGTAGCCTATGAGCGCTTGCAGCACCTTTAGTAGGTGCCCCTCACGCGTTGACAACCTCGAGATATTAGTTCTTAAACCACCTCTGCCCAGTAACTTCACTAGCCTACAGTGCCCTTCAAGCCGGAACACAATAATGCCTAAGCACTACTATTTGGCGGCAAAATATTTGACACGGCGGTGGTACCTACCTAGCCGGCATTTGGAACAAAAGACTTAACTACTACCAGTGTGACTGATTGCACTGGTGGAAAAATCTCTGCTGCGACGGAGGTATCCCAACAGCGGGCGATGGGGTCGTCACATCCCGACTCCGGGATAACTATAATTATGTATTTCATTGCGAACTTTTAAACAGGAAGTATCAGAATTATATCTATATGAAATTCTTACACCCCCAAGATAAGAAACGATCTTATCGATTTATCTGATCGGAAGAAGTTACCGTAACTGAAGTTCGTCAGAAACAACATAAATGCTCTCAATCAGCTGATCATCATTATTACCAGAAAAGGGGGAGAGGTGGATTATGAAGGACAGAGGATAGATAGGTTGTATCTCCTTCACACGTATCAAACGAAGGGCAAGCTTATATTTCAGTGGGCAATCCACAGTTGTTCAAGTCGACCATACAGGTCTCTGACTTGACTTATCGACTTTTATCTAACAGATAACCGCCTAAGAGTCGCTCAGTTGAATACCACTATGCGGTCACCTAATTGACTGACTAGCCTAAAATCGTTATACCGATTAATCGTAGCGTTGTGGGCTATTCACCTTAATATTGCGCAGAATGCGTACGAATGTTATTTTTGTAAAAATGTCAAACTATTCACATCCACAGTTCATCATGCTCTTCAAGAGAATCAAAGAGATTTTGAAAGGCTCGAAAACATATATCTACATACCCCTGGTGTTGCATGTATATAGGCTTTGTATAAGGGAGCCGTACGTATGCCGTTTGCCATTGCCTAAAAGAAGTGGCGGATTTACCAGCAGGTTGAGCAGGCTTGAGCCTAGGGCGGCAGATTTTTTGGGCGGCAAATTTGAAGACAGAATTTTTTTGCTACCTCATACAAATAAAAAAGATTTCTGCATGACCATTTTCTGATGTTTTACTGGTAGAAATCTGCAACTAATTTGCCGATGATTTTCCTCTCCATATTCTAGAGTAGTTCACCGACCTAGCCCACAGACCAGCAATCAGTAATGGGCCTTTTGTTGGATTGATTTTTTTTCTTTTTATTTGAAAAGTAGGACAGATGACTCCACAATGAGTTCCACTTTTAGAAGTACACAGTTAGTTGGTGACACCGGAGACCAGCACACGTAGTTCTTGCATGGAAGGGGATATGAGGGGGAATAATTGCTCTATAATTCTTCTGAACACAACTGATTGTAAAAATAATCTAGGATATGACAATTGTAGATGCCAGGGCGGCAAAAACCTATAGCTTATACCTTGAAAATTTGTAAATCCAGCACTGCTGAAAGAACGTGATAGTATAAGAACTTTTTTCTATACATTCATACACATTAGCCAAGTGAAAAAAGCAGTTGTTTTTAAACGATAATAGATAGTTTCAAGTCATTCTAGAGATAGGTTATCTATCGGAGTTAGTCAGGCAAGGGGTAGAGATAGCAATAAATAAATCACGGAAGCACCCCAGCTACTAGCTACTGAATAAAACACCTGTCTTTGATATATCTACATGTGGTTGCGGCTTCATTCTTTTAAGTGTAGTGCATTTCTTATAAATATGTACATTTGATTAAATTCTTGTAAGCATATTGGATATGTCGTATGTCATAATTTATCAATCACTTAAACTTAGATATTATTACAAATGCGAAGTTTGTTTATGGGTTACGTTTTATGACCATCATGAAAATTTGCATAAGTATTAAAGATATAATAAATCTCATGCAGAAAAAAGTACTGTTGCCGAGTTATAGAAAAACAAAACAGACTTAAATACAAATTACAAAAAAACGCTACACACTCAATGGAATTCATTATGATAGTTATATCTTGTGTCCGGGGTCCGGAAACATACAGGACGAGGTGCCTGTATGGTCAATACAAACATCTGCTCTGAGCGGGAATCGAACCCGTGACCTGAGGCCTGAGGCTTTAAGGTTCGCTATCGCTTCGCCACAACGTCGTCTTATATGATTTCTAAAACAATTCAGTTTTATCTAATGACCAATTCTCTCAAATCCGACTATACCAAGTGATAGGACAGCCAAAAAGAAAAGTGTTAAATCTTTGGGTCCGCGATTACGAGATGGACGACGAATAATTTATGTATTTTCTCGGACATATCACCCTACGGCTCACTGCATATATTATACTGACAAAGATTCAGATGGGGCGATGTTGATTTGATTTCTAGGAGTTAGGACCCAATGACACAGTGGTTCCAGTCGTATAACACATCACCAGCTATAGCTGGTTCATTACGTATTTATATAAATATAAAGTAGTTTGTTTGAATTTGTACCTACGACGGCAACATTCACGACTTGCGAGGAGTTCGAATTTATGGTTGATATAAAAATTTCATCAAAATTGGTCTACCCGTTTTGGAGTTCATAAGAAACACACACACATCGCCACATACATCGATTTGTCTTGCGATTTTTTGGCATGAAAGGTTCAGCTCGAAATACTGTATATATTTATGTATCTACCTATAATCGACGTGAACTTACAGTATTCAGTGTTGTAGTGGTTTTTAGTTCGATTTAAAAACTAAATTCCTGAACAGACTTTTATAAATTTTTCTATGGATTTTCCAAGTATATCCTTTAAATTAACAAAATATATAGGTATACAGAAAGATAATACAATCGAATTAAGAAACTTCTCCTTCTTAAGGTCCGTTAAAAATGATTAAATGTAATAAAAATTATTATCAAAAAAACAGCACAGGTTCGTACAAATCGTGAGAAAACGTTATTACTACGATGATCGGTGTAAAATGTTATCAAGGCATGTGTTTAGTGCATTCGCAATGCCTATGCAGCGCTTGTGACAGCTAATGTGTTTAATGCCTAACTATCCTATTTGCTCTGCGTGCAAACGACCTCGTTCGATACGGCTGTGTGGATTTCCATTTGACTTGCAAGGGATTATTTAATTGAGGGTGTAAAATAGTTTTGTATTAAATTATATTTCCTTGCTTTCGGCTTTTTTTTCGGAATGTAGTACGGAGACTCAGCCGTGAAAAAAGGGCAGCCCTCACGGGGCTCAAATTTGATTCCGTCTTTAGGGTGCCTCCTGCGAAGCCGAACCACGGCTAAGGACGTCATCGGAGATGGAGGCAGCGCTCCGAGCACATTCTATACGATATACTACTACAGCCGATGGTGTGAGCAACGCGAAGTGCGAAACAAAGGACCTCGTCCTCGCCGGCGAAGACGGTGTTGTGTGCGTGTCTATGCTGTGTAAGGGGCATTTTGTAATGTATTGCTTTCGGATGTTTCGCATTCCTTGGACGGCAATGAGAACGAAGTTGTCCAACCTAAGCGACTTGATCGATACCAGTTTATCCACCACTTGCCTTCATCGAATAATCGCGTACTTTGGCCACATAGCTAGGGGAGAGGGAGACTGTCTCAAGAAGCTCGTAATAGCTGGCCAAGTACAAGGCAAAAGACCGCATGGACGCTCTGTCTGACTAAATTGTAACTGCTATCCGGGGTGTCATTTAACATTGCATTAAGACAGGCTCATGACCGGGACTAATAGAGAAATATGATCATCACCTGTACGCTGGCTCCAGGCAGACACGACCGTCAGTCATGAGGATTCGAGTAAGAAGAGAGATTTTTCTTTAGTGGAGAATTAGATCTGTCAAAGTTTGGTGTGGATCGGATTAGTTTTTTGTATCTTCATGTGACCTTAATGTGTATTATTATTGAATAGGTTCTATTTTTAGTCGGGCTCGTGCTAACTTCTAAGAGCCAGTCCAAGACGAGGGTTTTTTTTTTGATTCTGTACCTATTGCAGTTGACCCTAGTGGCCTTGACTGCGTCACTGGGTGGGTGAACTAATCCCTAGTTCACCCACCCAGTTAGTGATAATAATTTCTACGAGACCTTGGCGAAATTATCTGATATATTATCTTGATATGTTTTTTTTTCTAAATTTAGTGTACAGTTATGTACACTAGGTAGTAGCCGACCGCTTGCTAATCAAGCGCCAATACCCACTAAAACTCAGCGGATCCTTTATCGGCCTAATCGTCATTATTAAAATGAAACTTAAATCAAATGTAGACATAGAAAATTATATTATGTATGAGAAATTAGTTTTATTTAATAGACGTCCTCATAATGAATCAACATCCAAAAAAAATTAATTTCAAGCTTCTAACTCAAAATTGACGATACTTCCATATAAGTTTTCATCCCCACTTTTCAACCCCTTAAAACCCTTTTTACTCTGGCTCTAGACTATCTGTGTACCAAATTTCATGTAAATCGGTAATCGGTACGCATTTATAATATTAATAGATAGATTTTTTATAATTAATATCATTTAAATTTTACTGGAACAAATTACATATCGTACAATACTTACATAGAATGGAAACAGACAAGCTATTAGTCACAATATAAGCCGCAATTTACGCAAAAATCACTATCAGATGTTCGGCACGACGATATTACCATACGGGACCAGAGTCATTCCGCGGTATCACGAAAATGACTAATCCCGGTAATAATTACCGATGATTACCTACAATACTCATCGCGTGAGAATCGAGTACGAGATGTTAAAGCACGATTAACATTAGTCAATGACTTTTTAAGATTATAAACAGTTACCCTTGGATATGATATCAAGATAGTGTCAATATGAATGATATTTAGATTTAATTACTTGTGATACTTAGGTGTGACGTCATTTCTTTTTTCCGATTTAATTGTTAAGTGGCATGGTTGATCTAAGCGTCGTTCATTTGCTTTTTTTGTTTTATTTTTATTATAATATTGTGTCATAGGTAAAAAAATTAAGTGGATTTTTTGTTTATAAATTGAATTATAATTTTGATGTCATTTTTAACCGACTCCAAAGGTTGTCAATTCGGTTGTATTTTTATATTTTTTCATTTCAAAGTTCCTTCATTTATGAACGACATACTTTCCGTATCGTCCCGTTTAAAATTGAAGAAATGTTTTACTGGTAGAAAATGTTTATCTTTGGATTTTTAGTTTTATGTATTTTTTCTAAACATATTTTCGTAAGTGTAGATTACAATGCAAGCATTTTAAAAACGTAAAAAAAACACTTTTTAATGAATTATAGAAAATATGTAACATTCGAGTAATTGCTTTTTTATGAATTCATGTGTAATGCAATATGATCACAATTTTTTGAAATTGATTTTTTTAAAGATATGGTTGAGGTATGCCCTCTGAAGGATTGAGATGCTTATATAAAATACTACTATGCAGGACACCCGTCTCAAGTTCATATTAGTGTTATAAATATGATATTAGGTATATAAAATATTATGCCGAGCTAAAATGTAGATATTATATGCGCATATAGCGATATATTGTGTGTCGGTCAGGTGCTTAATTGCATGACTCGGATGTGTTTTCTATATAACTTTGTCACGTTTATACAATGTTTAAATGATTCGTTTATTGTATTATTATATATAATGGCTTCCTATCAATTAATCGGTACTTACTAATAGTATGTTACTAAATTCGTGCATGTCGATTCGATGTAATAAAGTAGTTTCATAATTACACGTTATTTATTTCCGTTAACTTTGTTTAATTTAGTTTGTTCTTTTTGTTTTTGTTTTTGGGTCGTATTTTGGATCATATTTTGAGATCCACTGAAATCTCTCTCGGTTTCACGGCTGTGTCTCAGTATTCAGCCCCTCCGTCTGGTGGCAATGTTAAGGCCAGAAGAGCCAATAATACACATTCAAAAAATATCACTTGTTATAGTTTTAAGAAAATAATTATTTATCATTCAAGTCTTGGACCACGCGCAGTCGAAACTCAAAGTTTCCGCAGCTTGATGATGAACAATCTTAAGGACTTAAAATAATACTTCAAAACAAATGTGGTTGAAAGTTCATTTTTGATGTTCACCTAAAATATTACCAGAATTTTAAATCCCATTGTTGAAAAGTAAGACCTCGTTATTATTTTGAAAGACCTCACACGTTGCTATACGTTGAAATTTTTTTATAACCAATAGGAATAGTCTGCGAGTAAAATTACTGTGACGTTTATTGTCATTTTGGCTACGGAATCCTAAAAATTGACTGCTATAGTGGCTCTTTTTGAAATATTGATGCTTACACTATAATTTAAATTAAATTCAATCACCATAACCCATCATTCGAGTCAAATACATGAATAATTTGTAATACGCTAGTTTAGACAGCTACACTGGTAACAAGTACGTCAGTTTGAATATAATTGATCGTCCCGTCTGTGTTTTGATTATCATGAGACGAATTGTAGGTACGTACCCTATGACCTCTTATGACAAATCCTCATAAGTGTAATGTAGGAGTTGAGTTGCTTGTTTGTAAGTTACCTATTAATATTATAATTTTGAAAGTTTGTTAGTCAATCAATAAAATATTAGGTGCTTGTGAGAGTATCTAAAAAACTACACGATATCGTATCTTTCTTCTATAGCTCCTAAATTTTCATCAAAATATGTTGACTACAAATAATTTCTCAATTTAACATTTAAATTAATATTTTTTTATGTACGAGGGGCAAACGGACAGGAGGCTCACCGCTCACTAATATTAAGCGATCACCGCCGCCCATGAACATCTGCAACACCAGAGGAAATGCAGGTGAGTTGCCGACCTTCAAGGAAAGAATAGGCTCTTCTCTCGAAGGTTTCAGGTCGTATTGATTCGGAAAGACCACCGTCGGATGTTGGTACCACAGAGTGGTTGTGTGAAGAAGAAAATGTCTTCTAAATCACACTGTTGTGGATTTCCAGACATCGAAGTGGTATGGGTGGAATTTCGAGTTTTGTCACGATGTCCGGTGGTGAAATTCCACCGGTGGGATCAAGCAAATATTTAACAACACTGAGAAAGTAAAATTAACATTTCAATAACACACCATTTGTAATGAATCAAATATTAAAATAAATCTCATACAATCAGTAATCAATTTTTTATCAAAAAGACAAATCCAACTTAAAACCTCATCAAAAATAAGATAAGTATCGTATCATCTATCAATCTACACGGCACTAGCAGCGGGGAGTCTGTTATTTTTCCAATCTATAACACAGAGCGCACTGTGTCAAAGACCGAATCCTTTATCGAACACAACAAGTCATGTCTGCGACAACGCTCGCTTTTAAAACAGCTTACGGCGGTTTCAGACTAGCGTTTTAAAGGTACACGGCCGGATTTAGGGGACAACAACTGGGGACAGCCCGGGGCCTCCACGAAACAGGGGCCCCACAATAAACTTCGGAAACATATTTTCCTTTATATTTTTTTCGCTGTTTTGCCTTTACATACTAAAATTTAATTTCAGGTTTACAAGTTGGTAGCACAATAAATCATTTGGGGCCAGGGGGCCTCCACTCCTTTGTTGTCCTAAGGCCTCCAGACGTCTAAATCCGGCCCTGAATTATACAAACGTACAAGCTAGTGCTTTGAAACGCGTATACAAGCGTATAACGTACGCGGCGCTCTTATCGTATACTACCAACACTTGCCACCACTGGTTTGACCGTACAAGCCGAAAAAAGTACGCGCGTTCGGCTTTTTAAAGCGCGGAATGAAGCGTACGTGTAAGCGCCTTTGTCGAAAGGACGTGTATACGGTCCTTATAAAACGATAGTATGAAACCAGCCATACACTTTTTTAGGTATGGATCTCTTTTTTAATATTTATTTATTTATTTAAAGGTCACCAACAAAACACACATCAATACAAGATAAAAGTACTTAATCAATTGACATACAAATATAAATGGTGTCTCAATTACAGGTGACACTACATTAGTAAGGCAAAGGTAAATAAATTTCAAAACTTAGTATTATACACAATAGCAAAATAAGAACTTAGAACTTTAAAAATTTAATGTATTGATAAATAAATCACGAACTAAAAAAAAAGTAAAAAATATGTTAACAATTCTGTGACTCCAATGGGTGTTGAGGTTTTGGGCTGTGAATCTGTTAATCAAAATCTGAATTCGTTTTCCGTTGCCAATCTCGAGATATAAGTTCTTAATTCTTCTTTGCCTAGTAATTTCACTAGCATACAGTGCCCTTCAAACCGGAACACAACAATGCAAAAGACACTACTACTTTGCGGTAGAATATTTGACACTGCGGTGGTACCTACCACCAGTAGGCTGAGTGACTGATTGCACTGGTGGAATAAACTCTGCTGTGATAGAGGTTATCTCAACAGTGGGCAATGGAGTTGTCACGTCCCGACGTCAGTAAAATTTTTCATATATACATACATATTTCAGTATTTTATCCCATACACGTAAGTTTCCAAAAAAAAATCTTTTACACGAGGCAAATTAATCACTTGAAAACACTTTCCTCAGTCTTCTGGGCTATCTGACTTTTTGTCTTGTCTATATGTAACAGTATGGCTAATGGAAATTGCAGATGGAAAAATCCATCGAAACGTGGACGCAAAAAAACAATTAAGTTCTTGACATCGGTCTGATGACGATTTTTTTATTCTATCCTTAGAAGATGGCGAATGACAGTGATATTTTGTCTGTGACCAATTTTTAAATAGTTTTAAATCAGTTTTCGGACGCAATTTGCGAGGTACAAAAAAAAATGTTATAAGAAAAATCGGTCTTGCGTGAAAAGTGTTCCGTACCGCTGTGATCATAATCTTATATATAAAAATCTGCTTTGTTGGTGTTTGATCATATTTTTATTATTTCGTACGTCTATTTTTTACTAATATTTAGCCGTGACTTCATTCGCATTAATATTAAAATTGGGTTCATATAGAAGTGAAACCTTTGTGAGTACATGATATTGCGTAAGACACAGATTTTCCAGGTTATAAACTACAATATTATGTGTGCTAAATTTCATTAAAATCGTCTACGCCGTTTTTGCTAGATTGATTTAATTACAAACACAAAAACGTTCACAGTCATTATTAATCAATTAATTATTATTAATCAATTAATTAATATTAATCAATTAATTAATATTAATCAATTAATTAATATTAATCAATTAATTAATATTAATCAATTAATTAATATAAGAATGATAAATTTGACACCGTTGTGGCGTTGTGGGCGAGTCTGCCTTTAGTCTCGACGGTTGCGGGTTCGATTCCCGCTCGGGCAGATGTTTGTTAAAATTTCTGTCTCGGTCTGGGCGTTTGTCCGTGTGGGTTTCCCCACCGTGCCTCGGAGAGCACGTTAAGCTGTCGGTCTCGGTTATTATCAATAACATCTGATAATAATCGTTAACTCTTGATTACTTATCAAAATTGTGGAGGTCAGACGACAATCGCTTTGTGTAAAAACTAGTAGCCTGTCAAATCCGGATAAGAGTAATAAGCAGACCCTGGGTACATAAAAATACCGGGAATAATGCTAGGATGAAGAAGAAGAATGATAAATTTGGCAAAGCATTTAGCATTAGTAATTACAGTAACACTAGGTAAGGTATAAGGTAAGGTAATTTAAAGTAATACGTTTCTTTACTTCCTTTCATAATTAGTCAATAATATTTTTCACCTTTTGACTTTATTAAAAATCTTTTGGATGCAGATCGATGTGTATTGTCTTTCAATTTACATACAGAACCCTGAATACGCTGTTTTCGTTTTGAATAACCATAGAAAATATAAAATAGATGTGTCATGTGAACAAGATTTGAGGAAAAATACGTTTCAGATTGAGAATATACATCTGATTTTTTACAAAACGGATACCAATAATAATCTTTCTGGAGATGAGCCAAACGTTCGATAGAAATTCTTTCCATAAATATTACAACAAAAGAGATAACTTGACCAATTTGTAATTTATGTCCTGGATAACTCTTCCTGTCCTTTTTTTTTTTTTTTTTTTATGTTAGAAGTTGGCAAACAAGCATACGGCCCACCTGATGGTAACTGGTTGCCGTAGCCTATGAGCGCTTGCAGCACCATTAGTAGGTGCCCCTCACGCGTTGCCAACCTCGAGATATTAGTTCGTAAATCTCGTTCGCCCAGTAATTTCACTAGCGTACAATGCCCTTCAAACCGGAACACAGTAGTGCCTAAACACTACTATTTGGCGGCAGAATATTGGACACTGCGGTGGTACCTACCTAGCCGGCCTCTTGCAACAAAAGACCTACCACCAGTGTGACTGATTGCGCTGGTGGAATAATCTCTGTTGTGACAGAGGTTATCCCAACAGCTCCAGTCCTGTGATATAAATAAATAATAAACGCTACACACTCAACGACCCCTATAAAAATAGTGATATCCTGTATCGGGGATTCGGAAATATACAGTAATAAACTTGTAGCTTGCACTAGGAGTCAGTCAGGCAGGATCGAACCCGTTTCATTCTCTTTTTCCCATCTTTTTCTTTTTGCATTCTTTTACCAACTAGCATGTGATACTTCGACTATCGCTAGCGTTCATAGGTTGCGGTGACTGCTTAACGTCACGCGGACCGTATGCTTCTTTGCCACCCGTCATGAAATTAAAAATATAAATCTACGTATATAAATAAATTGATTGTACTTGTCCACTATAGAATCATCGATAATCGACATCTAATTAAAAATAAATCGATTTTCAAATCGATCAGTGTCACGATTTTAACAGCATAGTATTTATTCTTATCGGCGCCTTAACCAGGAGTCGATGCATAATATCGATTGTCTCCATCTCGGAGTAATCGACGAGTCATTAAATCATTTTAGAATCGAGATTGAGTCACGTATTAAGTTCGGATGGGGTCCTCTTTCTAATTACCGGAGATATGTCAAATGATGATAGACATTATAAGTCATAAGCGAAAGCGGGCAATTAAATATTTCTTATAATTTTTAATCAACTTAAATAGAGAGAGAGAAAGAGAGAGCGAGAGAGAGAGAGAGAGAGATATTATTATTTAGTTTAGAGAGATATTATTTGAATCTTTCTTGTTCTTTATCTTGTATAAAGTCACCTTTATGTATGATCTTAATTTTATACATATTTTTTCTTTTGTAAAAGTCAAAATATTGTACATATATGAAACTAACTAACGAATTTCTGTCGGTTTTTCTCGGTCCTTCCGAACTGTTGGTAGCGATTACCAATTTAAAATACTTTTTAAAAGTATATTTAGGTAAAGCATAGATCATAGAGCAGACATTTATAATTAATAATAGTTAGTTAGTATATGTTTCTCAAGCTTATAAATTACACCATACATCATAATCGGGCGGCGCCACCGTGTCAAAATAAAATAAAGACCGGCCGACCCAATTCCCACAGTAGCCTGTCGTGCATCATTAAACTTGTCGCACAGGTTATTATAAAATAATGTAAATGAAAAACAATAATATAAATCATATCAGATATGATATATTTATCAGTCGGTACAAGTTGTTATTATTAAACTCGGCCCAGGAAGTATGCACAGTATATCGATATTTAAGACAATAAAAAACACAAGCTATATTTACAAAAAAATGCTATCATACAAATAAAGGCCACGTGGAATGGTGGCAAGAATGCTCGCTGCATTTCGAATCGCAAAACTAATTCTTTGGACGAAAAACGAACCAGTCCACCCGTTTTGTTTTTTCGGAACGTTCACGCTTAAACATAGGAATCTTACTGATGCTTCTGTTTCTATTTTTTTTTGTATCCTTATATTTTTTAGTTTTATGTTTTATGTATAAATGTTGTATACACCAGTAATGGCGAATCACTCCGTATATTAATAATAACATGTATTGTAATTAATTATAAGTGCTTAGTGTGTAGCCAATGGTGTATCTATAAATAAATAAATAAATAAAAATAAATAAATGTTGCCTTGACAGCGTCACCGGGCGGGGTTACACATCTCCCAGAATTTTTACAAAGACATGTAGGTTTCCTCACGATGTTTTCAATTTTCATTCACTGAAACTCGGAGGTGCTGAGGAGTTGCCCGGATTGTAAACCGTGACCTTCGTTTCAATTCTACGTCTTCTTTCCACTAGGCCAACTCGGCTAAAGAATAAATAAATATTAATTTCTAAATGATTTATCAAAAACACTAGCGGGCGAGCATAACTAACCAAAGTTTATTTGCAACGATATAAGCAAAGAAAGGTGATTTGATATGTACGTATATAAATGATTTAAATTTATCATCAGTAATGAATAACTTGTTTTTGATATCCTGGTTCATGAGATTATGTCATACACTATCCGTAACTATACACATACATCGCTCACCTATCTGAATACATAACAAAAATATTAAGTAGGTACATAAATAACTTACGTCTTGTTAGTATCACACTCCCTAGAACGATAAGTGTAATCTACCATGCTGCTACAAATGGACAGGCACACCTGATGTTAAGTGGTCATTGCTGCTCATGAACATCTGCAACACCAGAGGGCATGTAGGTGCGTTGCTGATCTTTGAGAAAGGAATAGGCTCTTCTCTTGAAGGCGGAAGCTCGTTCCACAGAGTGGTTATGCGAGGAAGAAAATGCCTTCACGCTGTAGTAGATTTCCAGACATTATGTTACATATCTCAGATGTTTTTCTTCATCGCATAACAAGAGTCAAATTGGAAACTCAATTTAACCATTCTTTCAGAAAATTCAGTGGTAGGATTTTGCCCCCCCTGTTTAGATAATGTTTCTATCCAACGGGCTATCTATTATACAATTTAATTAAAATTATTATTAAATTAAATAATTATTAAACGCTACTCAACGGCCCCCATTAGAATAGTGATTCCGACCCGCGACACAGGATGTGTTGGGGTCCGAACACATACAAGGATAAGGACAAATACACTCATACCGAAAAATATGCTTGCATGGTCTATTGACCAAACATATTATGCTCCAAGCGGGAACCCGCGACATGTGGCGTTTTAAGGCAGGTTCGCTGCGCCACAACGTAGTCATTATGCACTTATATAAGTAATTCGTTAATGAGCTCCTTATATGTTACGATAAGTTATGCGTTATGTTGTTTTGCTATGTTTGGCGAAGGATATCCTTTTTGATCAGATAATGACATGGTCGGTATATCTGATCATTAGAAATCCGATTATAATACAATACGAAACGATTATAATCGTTTTAGGTGTGTTATTTATATAGTTGGCCCTACTGGCCTTGACAGCGTCACTGAGCGGGTTCCCGTACTCGTCAGTAAGGGGACATGGCCGTGAAAATGGGACAGCCCTAATGGGGGTCATTTAGAAATCTGATTATAATAATTAACAAAGCGAGCCTTCTAAAATGCGTTAAAAATAAAGGTATTAATTTTTTGTTGTTGTTATTAAAACCAATCTCCATATTTTTGGTTAACTTAAAATCTAAATTAGTAATGAGGATTTAACAAATTGTATGGATTTAAGGATTGAGTTTCTTGTTCTAGAAAGTTGGCAACAAGCCTATAAGGAATACAGTTGGTTTATGGAACACCAGCAGTGTAACTTTATGGTAACCTCTTGAATTAGGGCTAGGAAATGAAGGAGGGAGATGGAGCCTCCAGCAGGTTTCGTACGAAATGCAATGTATACTATGTTGGTTTTATTTATTTTTTCTTTAAATTGTTTCATTGTATAAGGCGCTCGGCCTATTATTTTCGAAAATAGTAAAGCTGAATTTCCAAATTGACAAACTTTGTTGACTTTCCTGCGGTAATTAAAATAACGAAAACGAATAATGATCGTCGATCATTAAATATATAATCGTTTTATTTTCGTTTCCTCTATAAATTCTTCCATATTTTTTAACTTTTCTACATATGTATCTATCTACGTCTATTGATCATTGTTTTAGGTTAGGATTTCACTGGGAAAGTTCCCGATAAGGTCCTAAGCCTCTTAGCGCAATTGCCCATGCACACAGTCTAGTTTCTTTTATTATTAATTTATTAGAATTTTACATAAAGAAAAAAAATCTTTTAAATTACAGAAATGTGAGTAATTAATAACAAAAAATACAAGATAAACTATTTATTGTTATTTTTCTATGGAAATGACGCGTTCAAACATGCGTTGTCATTGTAGATATTTATGTAAATCTTCACGGCGTACACCTGATGACAATTACATGCAAATCACTTGATATTCCACTATAAAAATGTCATGCATCTAACTCAGGTATGAGACACGAGTGTGACGAATTTATAATGAACACAAACGATGAGACACGAATGAAATGCAACATCGAAAACATTAAAAATGATTGATTTGTTGTACGATAAAAAAAATTCAAAGATCGCTAATTAGTGACCGGTTTCACTATAATTAATTTAAAAGAATTGTAATCGAAATATGTGGGGTTAAGTAAAGGCCATTCCAATTAAATAAATATTTTGCATAGAAATGCGTAAAATGATTTTTCGAACGCTTCTGACGGCCTAAGTCACGAGGTACCAAGGACGATCACAATCTTTTATTCAAATTAATTTCTAGGTTTATATCATCATTCTACTTAATTTGAAAAACGATGTCTTTGGAATTTGGACTTGCCTTTATCACGGGTTTTTATATTTTATCCTGGAAAAATGTCAGGTCATTTAAGGGCGACCTGGAGGTCTACCATGAAGGTTTCGTAATAATTCTAATTCGATAGAATTCAATTCAGTTAGTAAAAGGATTCAGATTTTATATATATGTTTTATCAACCCCGGGGGGTAAATGACTATCCATCTGATGGTAAGTGGAAGTGGAGTTCACACGCGAAGTGGCCTAATATGGCGAACTGCACTAGCCACCTTCGCCCTGCCTACCCGCAAGATGCCTCTTCACGCCTCATTTGAAGGACCCCAGGTTGTAAGAATGAGGGAACAGTCGCGCCGGTAAGGAATTCCATTTCTTTGACGCTCGACAAATAAAAGACAATTAATAGGACTTCACCTTGCTCTAAGTAATGGCGTCTTTACAGTAATCAATATCAATTTGTATCGAAGAATTAATTTTAACTTAAACATTGTCAAAATTAGCCTAATTTTTTTTTCTCATATATATTAATACAATCATCGAGTCGTATTATTTGCGGAGACCTAATAAATCCTAAGAGACGGCGCCTGAGGTAGAATTTGGCTAATTATTAATCGTAAAAGAGCCGCCACCTATAAATAATTTAAAACCTTCAGACCGGCCCGCATTCAATTTGTTCTTATTATTTATAGCTTCCGTAATGCCGATAGAATTTAAACTAGTATCGAGATTTCCATAATGTTGATCTTGTCATCGGGTCACAAGTCATTTAACTTTTCAAGACGTAACTAGCGACCATCCGCGGTTTCACGCGCACTTTTTATGATTTTGTGATAGTGTGTCATAAATTTTAACCAAAAAATATGACAGAATTGGAACCCTTATAATTTCACATTCAACCTGTCTTTCCTTCTGTATGACTTATTGTACTTTTAGAATATTAGTACTATATATTGCTAATCAAGGGTGTATTGTAATCGAAATTTTGAATTAGAAATATGGTAGAACATTGTGTTTTTCGTTGTGTATAATATTTAAATACTATCAGCAGGCTACATGCTAAATTTGTTTATGTTTCATTGTGACTAGTGTGACTAGCACCATTCCGTTAATGGTATTGAATTTACAAAGTGGCACCAGCGTATTTTTGTCATTTTTTTTGTATACGAGCCCTTATCCATAAGACTTTAATTTAACTTTTTAATGAAAATAAACTCTAACTCCAAACTCTACACACTCAACAGCCCCCATTAGGATAGTTATATCATGAGTCGGGGTCTGGATGACATATACAATGACACTCAGACCGGAACACATGCCTGTATCAATACAAACATCTGCTCCGTGCGGAAATCGAACCCGCGACCTGTGGCGCATAAGGCTCGTTACCACTGCGCCACAACGTCGACACTTTTACATATGAACTGGTTTGATTATTGAATACTTACATATATCTCAGCTCTTTTGTATAGAACCCACGATATTTGTCCACAAGGAAAACTCGATTCGTCTTATTATGTCCTTTAATTACTCTCATGTAATAAAAAATTATAATGTTATTGCAAGATTTTTTACGATCCTATATTCACAAAACACTAAACCCTCAGTGTCATTCACCGTTAAATTATCGGCCAACAAATTAAATATTAACTCGCATTAGTTTTAATAAAACAAACATTAATTTTTATAAAATAAACGGAGCAAAATTGAGTCTGCATTTTTAAAAATTTTTGAGTCTATATTTCGTAACATATTTTGCTCTATATAAAAATGCTTATACCCATTAGAAGGCTAATTTGAAATGTCAATAATAAGTTTTTAATGTGCGGTTACAAAGACATGTCAAATTATTTTGTCAATTCGTGCTTGAATACCCAAGGTTATAAGGAGCATCTATTTTTAGGGTTTTCAACAAATAAAATTTATTTTTAACGTGTTTAAAATATATTTTTCTTTTATGACCTTTTCTTAACTCTGTTTTAGGATGGTGCTGTAATGTACGTTCTTCTATTGGTTTATAAAAATAATATAAAATATAATATGAATTATATATTACATTACTAAAATATGTTTAGGTCTTAGCTAAATTTTTGATGTTAAGGCTGTATATTTTTAGGAAAAGCGAAGTTTGGAAGTTGTCTATGTATTTTATCTGTTTCGTTTGTAATCTATGAGTCTGCTAGCCGTCATTGTGTTCAATTGTACTGGTATTTACTCTTAGAATAAAATGTATGTAAGTGTAGTACAAATATTAGTATTATTCCATCAGTAGGTACGTCACAATCATTATAAGCTATACTGCCCACAGCTTGTCATTATATATATATATATATACGTTGATAATCAGTGCTACTGGAAGTCATTAATTCAAGAACTGTATTAAATTTTCCGCTTGTTAATACAATTGATACGTCGGGATGTGACGCCCGCTGTTGGGATAGCCTCCGTCACAGCAGAGATTATTCCACCAGTGCAATCAGTCACACTGGTGGTAGGTAAGTCTTTTATTCCAAATGCCGGCTAAGTATGTACCACCGCAGTTTCAAATATTTTGCCGCCCAATAGTAGTGCTTAGGCATTACTGTGTTCCGGTTTGAAGGGCACTGTAGGCTAGTGAAGTTACTGGACAGAGGTGGTTTAAGAACTAATATCTCGAGGTTGTCATCGCGTGAGTGGCACCTACTAATGGTGCTGCAAGCGCTCATAGGCTACGACAACCACTTACCATCTGGTGAGCCGTATGCTTGTTTGCCAACTTGTAACATAAAAAAAAATTAAAGCAATTTTTCGATAGCAGATTTTGATAGTCACAAGTATCAAATCAAGAATTCGCTTAGAATTGGAACCTCATTGTTTCCAATGGTCCGTCCTTATAATATTATAATGTTTCGTAAACGATGTTGCAGAGCGGAGTTTATTACACATGCGACCGTTAAATTTTAGTGAATTTTACCTTCAACCGCGCACTGAAACTCAAAAATGGTAGGGTTCTATGATTAAGTATACAGTGTATTTCTTTTAAATAAACGCTACACTCTCAACGGTCCCAATTAGGATAGTTATATCTCGGGAGTCCGGGAACAGACAGACCAGACCCAGACCGGAAAACGTGTTTGTATGATCAATACAAACATCTGCTCCTAATGGGAATCGAACCCGCGACTTGTGGCGCTTAAAGCAGGTTCACTTGCGCAAGCGAAAAAGGGTTTATTTTCTAGACTTTACAACGGAACCCTAAAAACCGAAATATATAAAATGTTCTCAGTAATTGGCTTAAGATGGGATGACAGATAATAACCAACACCGGTAGCATTTTAAGTGGTGAAGTAATAATGATATAATTTTAACGATATCGATAAATACGATTAACGAAGTAACGAGACGGGATCGAATCGTTTACAGAAATATACCGATTTTTACGATTTTGTCACATTAATCCGGTTTTTTTGTTTACAATTTTGTTAGTATTACCGTAACAGGTCAAAAAAACATAAGAAATTTGATTATCAATGCAATCAATAGGGCTGATTTCTCTCTGTTATCGCGAGAGTTGTGGGTTTGATCCTGACCCCTTTGGCTACTGTGGTACCTAATCCTAATATCTAAACCAATATCACTTCAAAAAAATATATTAAAAAAGATATAGCCCCTGACTTGGTTTCGCCGGCTCTTCTCAGGTAGAGGTTTAATTTTGGAGCCGGTGGTAGAATCTGACTTTCAACAAATAAGTGTAATGCTTTTTGTGATGAATAAAAATATTTGATTTAGCGTAAGCTAAGAGCTTATTTGGAGGGTCAAGAGGCTTATTAGTAATGACTTTGAAAAAATCATTGTTAATATTCTTAAAAAAAAAACAATTTTAATTTAATTTGGAAATATCGCCAGCCCTAGCGTTGATGACAATTACGGGTAATCATGATTTTATATGACGTCACAGATCGTGCTCTGATCCAACCTTCACGGTATTGCGAGATTCGATTTGTCTATGACGGCGACATTGGACAGGCCACATTAGCTCGTTACCTTAAAATACTTCAATGTATGAAGGTCGCTTATGTATTATGTACTTTGAGGTTTGATCACTTCAGTTTTCTAACGGAAATAAAAATGAAATAAAAGTTAAAAATAAAGACATACAAGACGGTGATACATCAAGTATAAAATAAACAAGAAACTTCATAGTTTTGATTTTTTTGGCGTATCTCATTAAAAACAACAACGAAAACAATAACAACAACAACAACAACAACAACAACAACAGCAACAACAATAGATAAATGGTATGAATTTTCATAGATTAATTGCAAAATTAAAGGTGCCCCCATTCAAGACAATTGATATTTTTATGCTATGCTGATATTTCATTTCATTGCTTTTAGTCTAGACCCGAAAAGAGGTGTTATAAGTCCAATGTATTTGTCACTGTATATTATGTTTGTCTTTGGTACCGTTTCTCCCAAACGGTTACATTGATTTTATATTCAGTTTTATTTTTGTTTAAAATATATTCGAGAGTGTTCTTAAAATTGTAACTTATCAGCTATTTCCTAGTTACATTATAATTACATACCATAGCGTTCTTAGACTATTTTCGACAAAATGTAAAAGCGTATATTGGAAGACCAATGAGTTTTTATCTGATTATTAATCAATTCACAATAACTCAAACTGTTTCCAGCGCTAGTCAAACCTATGAGTGTTGACAATATGGGCAGAATCGTTGCCTAAGATTTTTGGATTTTCTTATAAAATTGGCAGATTTTTAGTACATCAAAGTGACACCGTTGTGTAGTTGCCGGTTCGATTCTCGCTTGGGCAGATGTTTGCATTGATCTTACAAATATCTGTTTCGGTCTGGGTGTTGGTCTTTGTGGGTCTCCTACCCGTGCGTCGGAGAGCAGGTTAAGCTGTCGGTCCCGGTTGCTATCGTAACATCAGATAATAATGGTTAACTCTTGATAGGTAATTTTGCTTCTATCCAATAAGTTACTGATGACCCTTTGGTTGCGGTGATCAGATGGCAATCCCTCTGTGTAAAAATTAGGAACCTGTTAAATCCGGCTAAGAGTAATAAAGAGACCCTTGGTATGTAAAATACCGGTTATAACACGGTGACACAAAAAGCGCTAAATATTAATTGCAAAACGACCCAAATACCCATGACTCACTCGTAACCATTTCTCTGGTTTACCTTACCCATTAAACTGGTTCAAAATTCACATCCAATCAACACCTGTCTATTAAAATCTAACGCAAACAGAGAACGTTACGAAAAAACGCACGAAAACAATTCTTGACACAATGAGCATTTTGTGCCAGATTTAGTTTACATAAAATCGGGATTGACGAATGAAATCGGTACAAAAGTTTGAAAATCGGGACACTATATTAATTATTACATATTAAATGTTTATTTTAAAAATCGTATATCACCAACATTATTATCGCAAATTGTCTAATATTATTTTATGAGGCATATCCCAAAAATAATATAGTGGTGGATAAGCCAAGCTATTTTAGTTAGCCATTTTCAGCTTTGAGGGAATCCATAGCTTACGTCACACGTAACGAAGGGGGGGTTGATCGATGAAATGTGACATTGTGTAAGAATGGGCGGGAAAGTGCCTAAGTTTCGATACACGAAATTTAACTGTTAATGAAAAACTTAAAAATGTAACAACATTAACTAATGTCGGAACTGCTATTTTAATTAAGAAAATTTTAGTTGTAAAATTGCAAAAATGATGTGACGTCACACAAGGGAGGTGAGAGACTCACAAACGTAACAAGCATGGGGAGCGGTCAAAGAATCGTGAAATTCGTGTGAGGTAATTTTGGGGACCTTGTTCCAAAAGTACAACTTCAGGAATAACAACACGACCCATACTCTAGTATTTTTTCTGATCAAGGGAGTGTGGTGGAACAAATTCTCAAACCACTTCCACTTGCTCCCCTCTACCTTTTTGTCTTTATCACTGGTGTTGCTGTGATAATAGATTATGGTAACTGCTTATCATCAGACAGGTATACTTGTTTAACACGTTGATAAAATTGAAACAAAAATAATTATACCATCAGGGTGGCAAGCTTAAGACTTACTAGACTACATAAAATTAGTATTTACTCTTTGACACCGTTGTGGCGTTGTGGGTAGCGAGTCTGCCTTAAGCCTCGACGGTTGCGGGTTGGTTCCCGCTCGGAGCAGATGCTTGTATTAATCGTACAGCCATGTTTTCCGGTCTGGTTGTGTTTGTCCTTGTCATCGTGAATGTTTCCGGACCCCCGACACAGGATATAATTACCTAATGGGGGCCGTTGAGTGTGTAGCGTTTATTTATTTTATTTATTTATTTATTTATTATTATTTATTTTAAAGGTTACTGTATACGGCTTTACAATAGGATCCCAGAAAGCGTTAGGAAACTTTCTATTAATAAATTTAAAATAAAGGTCAAGACACGTTTGTGTGGTAAGGGCTATTATAAAATTAGTGAATACCTTGAGGACACCACGCCTTGGGAATGAGACCGTCACTCTAGGCTTTTCAGTGAACATAATATGTAAATTACCCCCCGAGTTTGTTTCGCCGGCTCTTCTCGGGTAGAGGTTTAATTTTGGAACCGGTGGTAGAATCTTGACTTTCAACAAATAAGTTATGCTTTTTCCGTTGAATAAAAATATTTGATTTTGATAAGCTCGCCTTATGGTAAACGGTCACTGTAAGAAAGGAGGGGACTAAGAAGGGAAATAAAAGGAGAGGATTAGAAAGGAAAAGAAGGTTCCGCAAACTGTCAGCGTTCCGGAAAACGAGACAGTAGGGATACTGATAATTCACGTCGATATTAAGTACTTTCCCGGTCGAGCCGGCCCATTCATGAGAAAAACAGAAAGGTTCTACTATTGCACCAAATTTAAAATATGGGACATTTAGCAATACGAGTGAATCACAGATTTTTTTGCTCTACAAATGAACTCTAACGCTAATCAAAGAAACCTTGTAAGCCAATTTATTAGTTAATTTCCAACTTTTAAAACCATTAGGCATTTAAATGGACTTCATTTTTAAACAATTGTTTTTCCGATTGTGATATTTTATTGACGTGATCTACAGAATTATTATTTAGGTTTTTTATTGCGCGGAACCGATGACTGTTCTGGCACAGTAATAGCGAACCTGTTTTGAGTCATGAGATCGCTGATTCGATTCTCCCTCGGGACAGATATTGGTCATGCAGGTGTTCCGGTTTGGGTGGTTGGGCTTGGTTCAGTGTGTGTTTACGGATAGGTCTAGTATGGTATGTATTTGGCACAGGATAGAATATATATCCTAATGAAAGTCGTTGAGTGCGTAGCGTTTATTTATTTATCTCTATCAACTCATGGACAATATTGCGTTTTCTCCTTATTTTTGCTTGCTCCATCTCTTTCTCTCTTTCTTCTTCCTCCATGACTGCAACACCACTTCCTTAAGCAACACCAGACCGAAACACATTTCTGTATGGTCAATACAAACAACTGCCTGTAGCGAGAATCAAATCCGCGACAATTGTTATTAAAGGCCAGTACCATTGTGTTATAATGGTCGTCAAGAGAGAGAAAGAGATAAGAAGATAGGCAAAAAACAGCAAAGCTCTATTTAATTTACTTATTACCTCACACAAATTTTAATCTAATGTCTATCTAGCCTCTTAAAATGATACATTCCTGTGTGGTCCAATGTGTAGAGCCACAGAGGAATGAATCATTTTTAAGTAAATATTCCATACGACACCTCTATAACGAATTTCAATTGTATACGTCCTGCAACTTATTGACTATTGAGATGCTCATAGCCGGGTGCTCACTGATCGGTAAACGATCAGTAGGTTAAGCAACTTTACGCGCGGTCAGTCACTAGATGGGTGATCGCAATGTGGTATTTCAACTGAGCGTCTCCGTGCTTCTGAGGGTACGTAAAAAGTCGGTCCCGGCTGTTATACTACGATCACTATTATACTGTTATACTACGATGTCTACGGGCGACCTGAACAACTCTGGCCCTAGGTTGGCCACGAACCACTCGATAAGAAAAAGAACGAATTGTCTAGTCTATCTAATCAAATAATGTGCTAATCTATATAAATGCCAAATTTCATCAAAATCCGTTAAGCCTAAAGTTAAGTATGAAGCATCCAAGCATACATACTTTTACATATAATATTAGTAAGATTGTTATTGTAACACTAAAAATACTGTCGTGATTGTTCCAACACTGCGGCTGGATATTTGATTGCACATGTTTTACGATGCTTAAAATTTATTTATATTCCGAGAAGATAAAAGTTTACGATGTATATACATAAGCCGTTAACGATATTAACATTGAATGAATTTTAAAGATTTCGGTGTTTTGTAATAATTTCACATGCTCGGTAAAACAGTGATTAAATTTATTTTATACTAGATATCCTCTGCGGTTATAGGGATCTCGGAGATAGAACATGGACATGTTAAGTTTGTGGATAGAGTATATATACCCTGGATTTTTTGAAACGCAAAATAATAAATAAACGTAGTTAACTCAACGGCCCCCATTATGATAGTTATATCCTGTGTCGGGAGTCCGGAAACACATACAAGGACGAGGACAAATACACTCGGATCGGAAAATGCTTACATGGTGAATACAAACATATAATGCTCCGAGCCGGGAATCGAGCCCGCGATCTGGGGCGTTTAAGGCAGGTTCCTACTGCTGCGCCACAACTTCGTCAAAGTATATGGATAATTCCCTGGCACATAGCTTCGCCAGCTTCATGCGAAGCACAATACTTGGTAAGATCCTATCAGGAACCTCCCTCACCTCACATCTCTTCTCACTAAGAAAGCTGGAAGACCATAGATGTTCCAGTGGTTTACAAAGATATGGCATGGATTATTTGGGTGCCTTTTGTGCTTTATTATAAATAATAATAATAATAAATAAACACTGCACACTCAACGGCCCCCATTAGGATAGTGATATCCTGTGTCGGGGTTCCGGAAACATATACAAAGACAAGGACAAATACACCCAGACCGGGAAATATGTGCTCCGAGCGGGAATCGAGCCCGCGACCTGTGGCGTTTAAGGCAGGTTTCCTACTGCTGCAACACAACGTCGTCAATGTATATGGATTATTCCCTGACACTTAGCTTCGCCATCTGCATGCGAAGCACAATACTTGGTCAAGATATAATATATAATACCATTGTGGAGCGTGCACATTGATGTAAAATTACAAATCATGGCTAAAAATTGAGTATAGACCATTGTTTTGTCATTACATATTTTATAGTATTACAAAGATTCTTTTGTTGCAAGAGGCCGGCTAGGTAGGTACCACCACAGTGTCAAATATTCTGCCGCCAAATACTAGTGCTTAGGCATTACTGTGTTCCGGTTTGAAGGGCACTGTACGTAGTGAAATTACTGGGCAGAGGAGATTTAAGAACTAATATCTCTAGGTTGGCAACGCGTGAGTGGCATCTACTAATGGTGCTTCAAGCGCTCATAGGCTACGGCAACCACTTACCATCAGGTGGGTGGTTTGTTTGTTTGCCAACTTGTAACATAAAAAAAAAACAAAAGATCCACAAATACATAGCTTCAAATTTTGGTTAATATAATGGGATAAAAATACCTTTGTTCTAGTATAAATCCAAGCAATTTTCTCGTCAAATTAATATTATAATCTCGATAAAAATATGTACCATACTCCGATCTTAGTCTTTAGTGACCCTTAATCGTATTATAAAATAAATATAATAATCGATTGAGGTGATGACGCAGGCAATAATTTAATTCTTAAAGCGTAATTTTTATATAAAATAATTTAATATTAAATTTAATAATTTCCAATTTTATAGCGCATAATGTGATTAAGTGCCCGCCTACGCTGAAGTCGCACATAATATTATATTCATGTAATGTATTAATTTATTAACATTATCATACAGAATATTGAATAGGTGATATCTTAATCTAAGTTATTATAAAAGACAGTTTATCATAAGAGACATGAGTCAGTCAGATTTTAGGGCAGTGGCCGTAACGGGATGAGCGGTTAAGACGCTAGTATTTTACTTTAGTTATGACAATCAAGTATCGTGTGTCCGGAAATTCATATAATATCTACATCATGAAATATACAAACATGTGTTTAAATAGGGACCTTATTTAAAAACCTTGGACCCAAGGCTTAGCCTTAAAGTACTTAAATTTTTTTTTTATTAGTGATGTCAAAACTCAAACTCAAACTCAAAATATTCTTTATTCAAATAGGCTTTTTAGCGCTTTTGAATCGTCAAATATACAGTCTGTTATGTCCGCCTAAGTGAAGCTACTGCCGATTCGGAAGGTAGATTCTGCAGAGAAGAAACGGCAAGAAACTCTACAGTTACTCTTTTCAAAAATAATCACATTACATTTGTCAAATGTACAATTAAGATATATATCCCGCATGAAACTCAACGTATATTAATTCCATGCCACATTATCTGCAATATATTCATTAACGGAATAATAAGCTTTATTTAGTAAACACCGCTTGATATAAGATTTAAATTTCATAAGTGGTAGATTCAAAATTGTCTGCGGAATTTTATTATAGAAGCGAACACCTTGCCCCAAAAAAGACATACTCACTTTGTGAAGCCGAAAACTTGGTGTAACAAGTTTATCTTTTCTTCTTGTATTAAAGCAGTGTCTGTCACTGTTTGTGTCAAACAAATCAACATTTTTATGAATATAAAGGATATTGCTAAGGATATACTGCGAAGCAACCGTCAGTATGCCTGCCTTAGTAAACACATCCCGAAGAGAGTCTCTAGCTTGCAAATTATAAATCGCCCGAACAGCTCTTTTTGAAGAATAAATACAGTCTCAATGTCTGTAGCATTACCCCAAAGTAATAGGCCATAAGACATAATACTGTGAAAATAACTGAAGTAAACTAATCGAGCAGTATCGATATCACTTAATTGTCTAACTTTCCTAACCGCGTAAGCAGCAGAGCTGAGTCTTCCTGCAAGGGATGTTAAATGAGAGTTCCACTGAAGTTTTGAATCCAGTGTTATTCCTAAAAATACTGTATTATCAATTATATCAAGATTTGTATTATTCATACTTAAAATAAAATCTTGTTTCTTAACATTTGGCATTGAAAATTCTACACATTTTGTCTTCGCCGCATTCGAAACTAGGTTATTTACAGTAAACCATTGTTGTACAAGCGATAAAGAATTGTTTACATCGTCATAATTATGCTTATTCCTGTCAACCTTAAATATTAGGGAAGTATCATCAGCAAACAATACGATATCACATATACTGTTTACATAGAAAGGCAAATCATTAATGTAAATCAAAAATAGAAAAGGGCCTAGAATTGAACCTTGTGGAACGCCCATTTTTAGTACAGATCCAGAAGACTTTATTCCATTAATTGATACCTGTTGTAATCTATTAGATAAGTATGAGGCAATGATTTTAAGAGCTTTATCAGTGACACCGTAATGGTTCAATTTATTTAAAAGCGTCTCGTGTACAACACAGTCAAAAGCCTTAGACAAGTCACAAAACACACCAATCGCATTCTGTGACTTCTCCCAAGCGTCATAGACATGTTTTATGAGCGTCACTCCAGCATCCAATGTAGAGCGTCCCTTGCTAAAGCCATATTGTTGGTTGTGAAAAAGGCTATTTAAATTGAAATGAGATAGAAGTTGGTTAAGTAAAATTTTTTCAAATATTTTACTTAATGACGGGAGTATGGAAATTGGCCTATAGTTACCGGGATTAGTTTTATCGCCATTTTTATAAAGTGGTAAGATTTTACTGCATTTCATAAGGTCAGGAAAACAGCCCGCATCTATACATTTATTAAATATAAAAGCCAAATATGGAGCAATGCTGTATATTATATTGTTTATTAAGTGAACTGAGATACCCCAAAGGTCATGAGTTTTTATAATATTTAATGTTTTAAATGTTTTAATAATATCTATTGCATTAATACGTTCAAAGGAAAATTTTGCATGGCATTCAGAGACATTATTTTGTAATATTTTCAAGGCCTCAGAAGGAGTTGATCTTAAATTACAAGTTATCTGTGATGGTATTTTGGAGAAAAATAATTCAAATTCATTTGCTATTTCTAGTTCCGTATTCACAATAGCGTTATTAATATTTAATTCAATTGTCTCTTTTTGTTTTGTTCTTCCACATACACCATTGATAATGTCCCATGTTGCCTTAACCTGTCAAAAACAATATTCGAATATTATACCTTCCTTCTACTTGCTCTACATTCTTGACAATAGCTCTGGCCCATGTACTGTGTATAATTGAAAAAACGGTATTCGTAGTCATGAAGTCAACTGGAAAAGAAATACTTAAAGTGCTTGCTCGCTTATTTTAAATAAAACGAATTTTGAACAACGTCTCAATTAATTTAAATTTTAAGAAAAACTGTGATTCATTTATTAATAGTATTTTTGATATGCAAATTTAGTAAAATAAGCAGTTAATGGCGTTTGTGATTTTTGTATTCTAGGCGTAACACGTGCTTATTGGTTAGCTTTGGTATCGCCCCCAATCAAACCATAGCTTTGTCGCCGCCACCGTTCTTCATTAACTGTAAATCACCGGCTGATGTTTATTTCCCTTAAAAGGAGACGCCATTTAATCATAATAATGAACTTTGATATTATTTTAGGCTAGACTTGAGACTAGTTCACCATTCACTTAGATTTATAAACCAAGTAATAATTTTAACCATTTTCATTATTTTTAGGCGGTCAAAGAAACATGTTTTTACATCCTTGTTTTGTCTCTTCTTCTTATTATCGAGTGGTTAGTGGCCAACCTAGTGTCAGAGATGCTCAGGTCGCCCGTATAAGCCTCTGACCTAGCTTATCGACTGTTATCAAATTCTTCTTCTTATTATCGAGTGGTTAGTGGTCAACCTAGTGTCAGAGTTGTTCAGGTCGCCCGTAGGCCTCTGACTTGACTTATCGACTGATGTCTAATTGTCATCAGCCAGGACGGATTTTTACGTGCCCTCCGAAGCACGGAGACGCTCGGTTGAAATATCACTATGCGATCACCCATCTAGTGACTGACCACGCCTAAAGTTGCTTTACCCACCGATCGCTTACCGATCAGTGAGCGCACCCGGCTACGAGCGTCTCATTTTGTCTCTATCACGCTACCTAATATTTTAAATCATTTGGTCAGCGCGTTGCGCAGTTCTGCATGTGGTCGTTCAATGGATAGGTGACCGCAAATAGATACTTCAATTGAGCGTTTTCAAAATTGGTCCCAGCTTTTATTAATTTTATAGCGACATCTACATGCAACACGATATAACTCAATAGAAAGACAAGTTGTCTCATCTCGTACAAACTACAGCGGCAACTACACGGTATACTACGCAACGATATGGACGACCAACGAACGTCACGATCCTCAATCGCGCTATCAGAGTTTCCTACAATCTTCACCTATATATACAAATTTCCAACGTAAGTCGTAACGTAAGTTTCGGCCCCGGGCTTCGACCCGCCTGGCAATATCACCAGCCTGGTCGGAGGATCCTCCCGTTGTATTGGAGGTATTTCCCACATCGTCACCTCCACAATAACAGAAGATAAATAAATATGCGACTTAAAAATCTCTGATAATAGGTTGGCATAAAAATTAAGGAAGTCAACTAAAAATAAAAAGGACAGTTTTCTCCTTTTTTGTCAACAATTAAGATAAGCATTTTTAGTCATTTTCTACTATCCAAATTTCGCAACATCTTTAAGTCTAAAGACAAACTAAACTTAGTCGTCGCGAACAGATTGTATCGTTTAATTTAAACAGCGTGTCATTTTTTATACATGTGAATGTTAGACAATCGTGTATCAACGCGTAGGAGTTGACAGGGCTAGTCAAGTGACGCCGGTTACAACACGATGGCAAGTGCCCACATCACTGACTAAGCGTATTGAGCAAACGATACCTGGGAACTTATAACGTTCTTAATTATGGGTGGGTGGGGTGCTTTATAGATATCAGATGCGATAAAGATAGGCTTTTGTCGGTTGTGAAATTGTATTTCATAGTGTTGACTGAAATCGAAAAGTTATTGTCAGTATAAGCTAGATAAGATTTTACATCGCGTATTGTTTTGTAAATGATCTATTGTATTTTATAAGTTATAGATTTTGGTTTCAAAGTTTTTTTTATACATCATAAGTCGTATTCCGGTTTATGACCTATATGAGGAAACGTAGTAGCACTGGAAGCATTATCGTGAGTTAGTTTGAGGGTGAGGAAGAGGTGAGGAGGTGAGGATTGAAAGGCAGGTATTACAGGGGAGTTTGGGCCTCCACTGTTTAATCTCTATTCTGCGAGGGGTCGTCTTTCCTGTTTGAGTCATGCCAAAGACTCTTCTAATAAGTGCTAATAATTGGAATATTTTGTTATTGATTTTGAGGAATTCCGTAAATTAACTCCAAAATCCATGAATAATTTGATTAGTTCACTGATGAACGGCGCTTATAAAATTTTTTAAAGGATTTAGTTTAGTTTACAGAAACTAATCCCGATGAATAAAAAGTAACAAATATTTTTAACTAACTTTTGTATAGAACATCTATAACATTAGATGTACTTAAAAACATTAGTACAATTACGAAACAGCCTCTAAACAAGACCTTATTTCGTTACGTAAATAATAATTATCATCAAGCAAAATGGTACAAATTATAATGCATCACGCGAAATCAAATAGACGTGGTTAATTTGATCATAGCTCACGACATATAAAAGAACAATGATAAAAAAGGTTATAAAGTCACTGTAATAAAAAAAGGTTACCGAGTCACAATCAGTGTCCGAGGGGTACAATCATTGGTAATTGTCAGTGCCTCGGGACAGTAACATTAAAAATGTACCGTGTAAAATGGAGTGTACATTTGTGATTGCTTTGTACCTAATTGTGTAATTGGTTGTGGTGATAATGAGGTAACAACCTTTTGTGTAATACGTAATTCTTCTTTTACGATGACGCTGTGGCGTAGCGTGGTCATGAGTTCGATTCCCGCTCGGAGCAGATGTTTGTATTGACCATACTGGCATGTTTTCCGATGTGGGTGTGGTTGTCAAGGACAATTTATTTATTGTAAATGTTTCCGGACCACAGACATAGGATATAACTATCCTAATGTTGTAATGTTGGTAGTGAGCCTGCCTTTAGTTTCTATCTGTCATGATCTGGGCGATTGTCTTTTTGGGTCTTCCCACCGCGTTAATTGTCACATAACATCTGATAATAATCTTGAAATAACTCTCGATAGGTAATTGGCTCTTATACAGTGAGTTACTGTTTCGTCCTTAGGAAATTTTAATTATAGTTTTTTTTTGGTTGAACAAAAACACCAACAGTGTGCAAGCACCTTAAGGACCTTGAACTATGTAGCCAAATACGTACCGGTCACGCCATTACAAGCTAATGTGGTCACAGCATGCGCTATTGTCCGGATCAAATGGCGAGATGACAGCAATATAGTTACCACAACTGCTGTATGGTGCCTAAATCCGGATATAAATATTATAAATGCGAAAGTAGCTTTATCTGTCTTTCTATCTCTTTCCGTAACGCCTAAATCGCTGAACCAACTTTAATGAATTTAAACGGTAGTAGAGCCATGTTTCTCTCAACTAGGGGAAGTACTACTCTCTTATAGGAAGTCGTCGTCAAGTAACAGTATTATTAGGTACTGTTGCGTTTCGTGCGATGAGTGAGAGCGCCGGAGGCCCAATCTCCCACCCCTCTGTTCCCTTCCTTTTTTCCCTTCTCATCCCGTCCCTCCAGTTCCTTGGTTTGGCAACGTGCTTGTGATACTTCAAGTATCGCAAGCGTTCATAGGTTCCGGTGACTGCTAACCATCAGGCAAACCGCTTGTTTGCCAACCGTCATGACATAAAAAAATTAGTATAATAATATATCGGAGCTTAAAAGTCAAGATAAAGATAAATATAGATAAAGTTAGCGTGTAACTAGCTTTGATTCGTTGTGTTGGTGTTAAATTTACAAAGGAGCACCAGCGAGTCCTTGTAAATTTATTTGTATCGACAGGCCTATGTATATAGGGTATGCAAAATATTTCTTCTTCTTCCTAGAATTATTCCCGGTATTTTTATTTACCCAGAGTCTACTTAATGCCGGATTTGACAGGTTACAGTTTCTACACAGAGCGATTGTCATCCGACCTCCGCAACCCTAAGGGCGAACAATTAACTCTTTGGATAAGATCAATTTACTTATCAAGAGTTCACGATTATTATCAGATGCTATTTGATAACAGCCGGGACCGACGCACGATGGGGAGATCCACAAGGACAAACGCCCAGACCTAAACAGATATTTGGACGCAAATAAGCAATACCATGTCAACCCACAAAATTGAAAAAACTGAGCTATATATGCAGAAGTGTTGGTAAATGGCTGAAGAACATTTTTCTTTAATATTTGTAGTAGGGTATTAAGCTTTAAAACTTTTTTTAAAAAGCCATTTTTGAATCATGTAATTTATGTATTATGTTAAACGTTTTGGGTTATATTATATACGAAATATGGAGATTGTATACTTATTTTTTGTAAAAATAAGTAAAATAACTTACATAAATCTGAAATTGACAAAAAGTTGACCAATACATAAAGCAAGTTGTTCAAAATTTTCAAACGCGTTTTTCTCGAAATGACCTTCGTATGGATTGACATGGTATTGCTTGTTTGCGTCCATTTGTACGATCGATGTAAACGTCTGCCTGTGCAGGAGTCGAACCTGTAACTATCGAGGCTTTAGGTAGACTTGCTACCCACAACGCCACAACGGTGGCTATGCAATATATTTCTTAATAAGATAAAATCATAATTTAAATTAAAGTTTTAAGAATCAATATAGGATGTATATTTAAATTTAGCAATAAATAATTCAAGCTATTAAATTAATAATGATTGCCTAATTGATATGGTTATCTGTAACCGGAAGTTGACAAATGCTAATAAACGACATAACACTATCTCAATCTATCTGCGAATACGGAAACGGAAATGATTTTATAACTTTTTATTTCATCTCGGTATTAATAATAATATGTCCCATATTAATATACATATCGTATCATAATTATTTGACGACGTTCTGGCACAGCCGTAGCCAACCTGCCCTAAGCGCCACGGGTCGCGGGTTCGATTCTTGCTCGGAGCAGATGTTTGTATTCACCATACAGGAATGTTTTCCGGTCTGGGTTTTTTCTCCTTGTCATTACGATGTTTCCGGACCCCCGACACATGATATAAATATACTAATGGGAGTTATTTATTAATGCTTGATATTATAAAATTTAATGTTTTTAAGTCATTACTAATACTCCTATTGCCTCTCCAAATAAGCTCGTAGCTAGTAGTGGTTACGACAATAGCTGAAGGGGTCAGGATCGAACCCGCAATTCGCGTCAACGGAGCGTGATCAGCCGTTTCACCGTTGAGCTATAGAGGCTTTCAATCATTTATTATTATTTTATTAGTAGCTGATTAACGAACGTAGGAAGTGTCATCTCAAAAAGAAATTTCTTAAAGCCTACACAAGCTCCTTCGTTATTATTTTAAGTTATTCGTTTTATAGATTTCGTCATAATTTTTGGGCGACTTCAAAACGCCGGAATTGGTGTGTGCAGCGGTAGTGAACCTGCTTTAAGCGCCACAGGTAGCGGGTTCGATTCCCCCATCTACCCGTGACTTCTTTCACAGTGACCTTAGAATTAGCTTCAGACAGAAATAAATATATAAAAGAGGATAAAAAGTATACTACAAGTATGTGCTATTCTAGATAATAAGCAATCTGTGTCCTGAATTTCATCAAAATCCGTTCAGTGATTTTTGCGTGATTGAGACAAACCTCCAAACACACTTTTTTTTTTATGTCACAAGTTGGCAAACAAGCATACGGCCCACCAGATGGAAAGTGGTTACCGTAGCCTATGAGCGCTTGCAGCACCATTAGTAGGTGCCACTCACGCGTAGCCAACCTCGAGATATTAGTTCTTAAATCTCATCTGCCCAGTAATTTCACTAGCCTACATTGCCTTTTAAACCGGAACACAGTAATGCCTAAGCACTACTGTTTGGCGGCAGAATATTAGACACTGCGGTGGTACCTACCTTTTTTTTTTTTTTTACTTGGGGAAATGCATTTACGCACCCCGCGCCGGGACAGATGGTAAAAAGTGGCGCGGGGAGTGTGGGACTCGAGGCCATGTGCAATGGTCTTAATAAGACCTGGCCCCCATTCCCAAACTAAAACCCCAAGGTCCCGTCTAGCGCCATAGTGGGACGTCACGGGATCGCTTGCGCATTCAACCGCGACGCCCCGGCCCGGTGGTACCTACCTAGCCGGCCTCTTGTAACAAAAGACCTACCACCAGTATAGACCTACAACCACTTTTACATTTATTACATTAGTAGTATAGTAGGACTATGTACTACCGCGGGCATTACTACATACTAGTAATGCCCGCGGTTATGTTCGCGTTTGTAACCCTAACCTTATAAAGTTCAATTATTAATATTATGTGATTAAGTAACAAACCTTCAAACATACATTATAATATTTGTATTATTAATAGGATATTGGCAGTTCAACTCTGTTGTTTTTTCAAGTCCAATTAATTCTCTTCAAATAATAATTTAATTAAATGATATCAAAAAATTCGCGTGTGCCCGAAACCGTTTACCATGAACGTCGCATTTAGAAAGTCTGCAAATTATTTTGCATAAGGACTTTCGCCACGCATTTAAAACGATATTTATCCACTAATCTCTTAAAACGTGGACATTTATAGATTTGTTACTAAATCATATTTATACATAACTTGCCTAACGCATTACCTATTTAGTTATTCATAAAGTGACCAATGATTTAGATGGGACAGTCCTAATTTTATTTTATACTGTTGTATGTATTTTTTTTAAAGTTCCGTTTCCATTTCCATGCTAGACGCATTTTGTATATCCACTTTGTACTGTTTAACTATTTCATAAAATCTCTTAGTCAAATTATAAATGTATCCCGGTTTTTGAAGAAAGAAGTAGACCCACTACCAATTTTTAAGTGTTGTTGGGTAGCTACCGAAACATTATTTGTCCCGTTTTTGAGAAGAGACAAATGGATACATTAGTTATCCACGAATATTGCGTATTTGTAGAGATTTACATAATATTAAACTGATTTGCGTTTATGTTTGTCGTCTTTATAGCGTCAAAGCCACGTAATATAATTTATGTATGAATTATGTCGATAATATATTGTTAGGAGGTCGTGTTTGTAAATCAATTTTTAGTGTCGCTTTCCGGCTTAACACGGTTTTTTAGGATTTTAGTTTAAAAATAAACATAGAGTTCTTTTTGTTCTATGTACTGCGAAATTATGAACTAATTTGGTTTTTTCAACCGTCTTCCAAAAAAGAGAAGGTCATCAATTCATTCTTTTTCGTATTTTTTTCATTTTTTTAAACGGCACACATTACGATAGTTATATCCTGTGACGTGTGTGTGTGTGGGTCCGTGAACATACATAATGACAAGGACAAACACACCCAGACACGAATATGCCTGTATGGTCAATACAAATGACCCCTATTTCACCGCATCAAGCTTTTTCGCGATAAAGGTAAGCTATATATCGCTCGCTGTTGGGATAATTTCTGTCACATCAGAGATTGTTCCACCATCGCAATCAGTCACACTGGTGGTAGCACTTTAGTTGCAAGAGGCCGGATAGTTAGGTACCACCGCTGTGTTCCGGTTTGAAGGGCACTGTACGCTAGTGAAATTACTGGGCAGAGATTTAAGAACTAATATCTCGAGGTTGGCAACGCGTGAGTGGCACCTACTAATGGGGCTGCAAGCGCTCATAGGCTACGGTAACGCCTTACCATCAGATGGGCCGTATGCTTGTTTGCCAACTTATTACATAAAAAAACCTATGTCATTTTCCAAGTTCCAGCCTATCTCTATATTGAATTTCATCGAAATATGTTCAATGGTTTCGGCGTGAAAGCGTAACAGACAGACAAATAGAGAGAGTTACTTTAGCATTTATAACACTAGTAGGTATTATTATAATATTATAAATTTAATTGATACTCAAATTGAAAGTATTTTCACATACAACCCAAATTTTGTATCGTAGGCGATGTAACGGGTTGATACTAGTTAATTAACACAGCCTTACTTGCCTAATGGAGATCTATGTCAATTCGGTTATCGTATTATAAATTGTCGTAAAATTTTAGCACTGTCGCCTACGTGTGCATTACGGCCATTTGCAGTTGGTACACGGTCTGGGCTCAGTGACTAAGGTGTGATTTTGAAACAGTCTTCCTACATTGAGACTAGCGCAAACACTAGACAAGACAGTCTTGATTAAAATATACATAGCACACTTCGATGTCATGCAGTAATTTGAAGATAGGTAAAGTCGATTAATAAATAGGAGGACTGATGACATAAAGAGAGTCGGTGGAGCCGCTGGATGCAAGAGGCGCAGGATCGTTCCCGATCATTTAGGAGAGACCTATACCAGCAATGGACGTCTATAGGTTGACGACGTCGACGACAACGAAATCAATTAAGCCTTTAAGGCTCTTTTTAGCAGCACTGTCCGATTATCTTTAGTTTGTAATCTTAAAGCACCTTTTGCTGTACTATGAACATGACACCTTAAGTGATAAAATGCTTAGAAAAGGTAATGCACATTGAACTAGCCTTTTAACTGACAATATTTTTTTAATAGTATTTTGACTCGTGGGATTTATATTTAAATCAAAATGATACTACTGAGTTTATTCGATAAACTTTTAAGTTAGGTATAGTAACAAAATTATTTTTGATTTTGTCTTGCCTTATGTCTGCACTGTGCGCTAGCAATCGCCTTGTCTTGTGATGGCAATGACATTTTCGTTAATTAATTATATCGATTGCGAGTTGCATGGGAACCACTAGATAATTTTGAACACTTTGAACCTACATGTTACAAGTACATGATATAGAATATATTTTCTTTTCGTCTCATTTTACAAAAATATTTTCAATGTGAAAGTAGTGTGATTTTCTTTCAATACTCTGATTTGGTGTGAATGAGACGGCTATACAGAGAGGAGGGGGGGAGGTTGGTAAGTTTCACAATGGATATCCATTGTATATACATAAACTAAAATAATAGTATCCCTACTGTAGCATTTAAATTGATGAATAAAAATGAAGGCCAAAATGCCTTCGCCTTTTTATCCTTTCCTTTTATTCCCTTTTTCTATCCCATTTAACCCTTAGAATGGCTTACAATTCTGCGGGTGTTGTATGCGTGATTGCTATGGTGATCACTTACAATAATGCTGATTGCGAGCCTGTTTGCCACCCCTAAGTTTAAAAAAAATTAATATTGTTCTAATTTTGTTTTCTTTCAAATTTATGAGTGTGTCTATGCAATAACATCTCATACTCACCAGACCAAGGTCACTCAGACCAAGTCATGAAAATAACTAGTTTTCACCATCTCGGATATAGGATTTTCATATGTAGAGAATTGTAGGTTAATTCAGTAAGTATTTTGGATCATGCACGGTGCAATATAACACATATTATCACCCCTCTCTGACGTCTCAGACTTGGGGTTATGTGACATTTAACTTTTTTTAGAATGCAAATATTATTAGTGTTGATGGCTTTAGCTACCTATTGACAGACACCTGCCGTAAATAAGGGATAGCCCTGAGGTGGCTTTAAGGTCGATTCCATCAAACAATCTACGGGTGTAATATGGAATCCATACCTACTTCTATAAAGAATACAATAAGCATGTTATTTTTAGTTGCATTCATTATTAAAACACATCATCGTTTAGTTCATAAAAAAATCTTTAATTAATATATCTGTTATAAATAAATTTTTTATCCAATAAAACTTCATCAACATGATTGTCGGGGGTCCATGAACTGGTTAAATCAAAGTCAAGTCAAAACTTAAACTTTGTTAAGCTCGTTTATAGACCTAGAACCTTAAATGTCAATTGATACCTATCTAAATCTATCCGTCAAGATTAAACTAAATTTATTACAAACAAGGTTTAACCTTCCGAAACTATAAAACGGTGTATTTGTCATTATAATAACAAACTGTGATTGATTCGGTACTTAGATCTTTTGGAATAGTATTAAATCTGTCTCTCACGGTGATCGCAGTTTCGATTTCGATGCAGATGTTAATGCGCGGCTTACGGGTAGTGCCATTTAGTAGAAGTCGTCACGTAACAACAGGGCGGATGCTGTGTGTGTGCGTGTGTATCGAGCCTACTACAAGCAAATGAGCACACTAGCAATTGAGTGTGCAGTCGGGTGATCTTTCTCTGTCTCTCTGTCCCTGTCTCCTTTTATCATGTAAACTATTGTAATATACAGATTTCATTTCGAAATACATTTAAAATTTAAGAAAAAATGTAAGGAACTTCGTTCCTGACGGGGTCCCCGACCGCACAATTTTTTAAATTAAATTATTTAAAGGCTAGAAAGCTAATGCGTAATTGAAGTCTAGCAGCTTAAAGTGCTATCCGAGGCACAGTGGGGAGACCCACAAGGACAAACGCCCAGACCGTCGAGGCCTAAAGCAGGCTTACTACCAGAATTCCACAAAGGTCTTCACGGTAATCTTGCGTCCTTATACATATTATGTAGTATTCACTAAAATATTATTTATAGTAATTCAAAGCGTTTTGTTCTCTTTAGTCTTTTTAAGTAAATGTATCTAAAACAAAGTATTGTGTGCTCTATCCTTTATTTTAGAATTATTTTTATTACTATTTTTATGCGATATACGCAATACACATTCCAGAGTGCGTTTAGTTAAATAAAACAAGGTACTGAATGTACTTATCCCCTTGGATCCTTCATTTCTCATCTTCTGTCCTCTTACCTTTTATGTCACTTATTGCACCCATTATAATAATGAAAGACTACATTTAAAAAGGACTGCTCCTATTTGGACGCAAATAAGCAATACCATGTCAACCCACAATATTGAAAAAACAGATATATATATATTTAGAAGTGTTGGTAAATGGCTGAAGAACATTTTTCTTTAATATTTGTAGGGTTTTATGCTTTAAAACTTCTAAAAAGCCATTTTTTCAATCATGCAATTTATGTATTTTTAAACGTTTTGGGTTATATATATACGAAATATGCAGTTTGTATACTTATTGTTTGTGAAAATAATTATATTAACTTACATAAATCTGAATTTGCCAAAAACTTGACCAATACATAAAAAAATTCATATAAAGAAAGTTGTTCAAAATTTTCAAACGCGTTTTTCTCGAAATGACATTCGTGTGGGTTGACATGGTATTGCTTATTTGCGTCCCTTTGTTGTTTGTTTGTCAATCATGTGTCATAAAAAATATCAGATGAGTAAGATTGGTCCTAAATAGTCTATCTTTATTACAAGCAGATTCTGACAAAAAGTGAAAATGTTACGATGACGTGACAAAATTTTTAAATCTGAAAATTGTTCGTGATTACAAAATAACCGTACAATATCCGATGTTTATGATTGTCGCGTCTAAACCGGTTTTTAGTGATGTCGATGAATAAATAATATTTTATCGATAATGCAAATTAATATTGAATATTCAACGTGCCATAATTGTTAGCCGGTGAAATTAATGGTTATATAGTAAGCTATCAACATATCATTCGATTTATCAGATATTAAATTGTTACTAGAAATCTGACGTTCGAGTAAAAGGTTCATAAGTAACATTTTTTTTTTGTTCGCCTATTAGTGTGCATCTACGAGAAATACTCTTGCAAGGTAACTCATGACGGCTTAATATCGGATGACATCACAGTTCACGCAGGTGTTAGACAGGGCTGCCTCCTCTCGCCTCTCCTCTTTCTAATCGTCCTGGATGGAATCATGCTGCGTATCACCGATCACAAGCGCCGCGGGATAGAATGGGGGCTGTTCGACGTCTTAGAAGACTTGGATTATGCCGATGACATATGCCTGCTTAGTCACACTCATACCGACATGCAATCTAAGCTGAACGAATTACGTCGGGAGGCGGCTAAAGCAGGACTTAAGATTAACATCCGGAAGACCAAAGAGATGCGAACTTGCATGCAGAATCCAACACCGATGAAAATTGGTAATGAGGTCGTGGAACGAGTCCACAAATTTACTTACCTCGGGAGTGTCGTGTCAGAATCTGGAGGAACTGAAGAGGACATCACTTCGCGGATTGCCAAAGCCCGAGCAACCTTCGCACAGTTGAGACCTATATGGCAATCACGGAAACTCACCAGAAGAGTTAAACTAAAAATCTTCGGTTCAAATGTGAAATCCGTGTTGTTATATGGCTGCGAAACGTGGAAGGTCACAAAAGACATCTCACGCCAAATCCAAGTCTTCGTCAACCGCTGTCTTCGTCGTATACTCGGAATACACTGGCCCGAGATCATATCTAACGAAGATCTGTTAGAAAAATGCCATGAGTCCAAGATCGAGCATCAGATCAAGCGGCGCAAATGGAAGTGGATTGGCCACACACTTCGCCGAGATTCCAATCACATACCCAAGCAAGCAATGGATTGGAATCCTCAAGGTAAAAGAAAGCGTGGTCGTCCTCGGCAAACCTGGCGTCGTTCGGTATTGGCGGAAACGACAAGCATCGGGATGACATGGCCTGAAATAAAGCGTGAAGCTCAAAACCGTTCGCGATGGAGGACTACTGTGGACGCCCTCTGCCCCATCTAGGGGACATAGGACATTAAGTCAAGTAAGTAAGTCAATAGGACACCGAGAAATGGAAAAATAAAAGTTTCTATATAAGTATATATCTTATTTTATACTTAGCGACTTTTGGGTATTGGACGGCAGAAATATGGGAGTGTTTTGATAAGTATATTTTTCAATTTTATGCGTATATTATATAAAAATTTGAAGGTTGATGATTGCTAACTTAAAAGAAAAAAAAACAACAATTTTGCTATAGGAAATATTACGTTAACTACATTATTAACCTTTTAAGGTTAGTAAAAAAGGGTCGTTTTAAGTAAATATTACATAATTTATTATATATAGACGCAGTTTTATGAGCTTTAAGTTAATATATCTATGATGGGGGTCTAAAATGACGTTGTATTTCGTCAATCGCCCGAAGCTTGGCGGTGGTAACAACATTAATAATTCATAATGCTAAACTTATAATATTAAATATATTATATTTATAAAGATGTATAGAGTGGTTAAGTTCGAATATTAAATTTGTGTCATCACCTCGTCTGCATGTCCTTGAACATTTTTCTGCGTCAGATTTATAATACTGTTCATAATAATTATGTCTAAGGAGACAGGCTGTTTTTCCATTTTCCATAAGTTGGAGTCCTTCAGTAATAACATGATATGATGTGCTTTCATCACACCGATGATGATGTGGACGACCGTTGTGACGTGTCGGTAGCCTGCCTTTGGTCTCGACGGTTGAGGGTTCGATTCCCTCTCTGTATTTGAGTTGATATTATAAATACGATTGTGTATGTGGTGGATGAAATGAAAGTTTTTTTTTTAATTCGGATCATAAGACACTTTATTATTTAATATCGTTAAATAATTTATATTTTACGTTACATCACTATGTTTGTGTCCTCAGAGAGAATTGGCAAATGTGACAAATTTGTAATGCGCGGCGCTGGGAGTGCCCGTGAGAATTCCGCGTGACCTCCAGCGGTGATTGCTTATATTAATAACATTCACTAGCTATAAATTTACGGGTTTTTAAAAGTGATTTTTGATTTATTGTCGTTGACGGATGTTATTGTGACGAAATTGAGTCGTTTTTCGGCTAGCCATCGCCCGCGACTTCATCCGCTTTAAATCGCATTTTATTGTTCTTCTTACTCACGTTCCAATTTCGCGTATTAAAATGTTATTATTTTTTTAAACAATATTAGCAATACTTTTTCAAGACATTACTAATATTCCTATTGCCCCTATAAATAAGCTCGAAGCTCGTGTTAGGAGTGGGTACGACAATAGCCCAATGGGGTCAGGAACGAACCCTCGACTCTCGCGTTAACGGAGCGAAGTCGGCCGACTTCTACCGTTCAGCTATTGAGGCTTCTATTGGTTTCTATTTTAAACAGAAATAGTTAATTAAAAGTCATTTTAACTGTTACTAAAAGTTAAAAAAAATGTCTTTTATCCAGACAGACACTCCAGTTTTAATGATGTGAAGATGTTTGGAATGTTACGGATATAAGTAATAACTTTTATGTAATATTTATTTATAGATATAATATATTAATGTGCGTTATAATGTCCCAATGGGTCATAATTTGTATTAATAAGTTTTTACAAAATAACTATATCTGAGGATAGATAATATTGGTTAACAGGAAAAGTAAGGTGATGAAATATATTGATTAGGCTGCAGTTATGTCGTCATGAGCGTAGCCAGGATTTGGCACAGTGGAGGGCAACATCTTAATTTGGGGGCTAGAGGGGAGAAAATGACCATTATCACCAATAGTTATTGGTTATACAGTTCAAAATGCATTATATTCGTCCATTTCTTAGTATTTTTCACTGGTGATAGGTCTTTTGTTGCAAGAGGCCGACTAGGTAGGTACCAACGCAGTGTCAAATATTCTGCCGCCAAATAGTAGTGCTTAGGCATTACTGTGTTCCGGTTTGAAGGGCACTGTACGCTAGTGAAATTACTGGACAGAAGAGATTTAAGAACTAATATCTCGAGGTTGGCAACGCGTGACTGGCACCTAAAAATGGTGCTGCAAGCGCTCATAGGCTACGGCAACCACTTACCATCATGTGGGCTGTATGCTTGTTTGCCAACTTGTAACATAAAAAAATAAAAAAATTACAAGGTCCAGGGTGGTCGCAGCTGGCCCCTTGCTCCTACTTCGCTACGCCCATGTAGGTATGTCATCAAGATCTCCTTGTCGTCTGGTTAGTGACCAACCAGTGTCAGATTTGTTCAGTTCACCCATATGACTTGACTTATCGACTATTATTTAGTGTAGGTGCCTATAAATTCAAATAGATGTGACCGCAGATTGGTCAAGGAGTTGCAAAAAGACCATAGCATCTGCTTATAATCATATCAGACCTAGAGATATATCGTGCATTGTCAATAAAAGGAGGTATACAAAAGTAGAAGTACTTTTTCTATTATGAGTTATGTATAAATAGTAAATACAATATTTGTAATTTTATTATACCTAAAGATTGACACGAAATGCCTTAACGATTATCGCTTATTACAGATCGCTTGAGACATGTCGTGGGTGGTCTAAGTTATAGCTTTTATTAAAGCTATAATAGATATTAGACTTATGGCTTATTTACATGCAGTGACTCGTGACAGTGGTCGACTACAAACACTTTACAACGCTGTTCTTAAGGATGATTTACATCGACCCACTTAATTTTAACAGCGCTGTTTAGGTAACTAACTGTTTAAAAAGAACGACTTGTGGCATACAAGCTGTTGCTCCGGAACCAAGCTTAACAGCTGTCTAGGTAGTCTAAAATTTGCTTGCAAAAAATTGCTAATTAATGATGTATTATTTGGTGTCAATTCGTTATGGTTTTTGTAAGTAACCACCATTAACAATATAGTTAGTATAATCGCTGGTTACTCATAACTTTCATAATCGTTCATAATCATTACTTTCCTTTCAATCGGTGGTCTCTTTAAAATACATCGTTGTTACAACGGGACAGTAACCAGCCAATAAGCCAGTGCGTGGTGCCAGTCAATGCATTAATGTAAATGTACATTTAGGGCAAATTTTACAATCGTCAGATAAAGTTTACCACGATTACCTTTTGACGGTTTTTTTAATGGAATATTCGTCTTTATTTGGAGAGATTAAAATATTAAATCAGGTCAAAGTAGAAGCGTTGGAAATAGGTCTAATAATATTCAATAGCTGAATTCAAAACGTCTGCACTGTATTCTTGTGGAATAGCATTAAATATATGTAACTGATGATAGGTGATTCGATAAACAAAAATTGTACCTTTGTCAGTTTTTCCAATCAGAAATATTTAGCCAACTAATTCCGACTATCGAAATATCCCCTGTCGAGAGTCCGGACGCACAAAAGCATAAGCAGGACCACCCATACCCAAGCCTGATTAATATACACTACAACGGTCTTCAACACAAGGTTTCCAACAAATCGCTTGTGTATTGTACCATTGATGCTTTAACACGCTTGCTTCTTTAATTTGGACACGATAACAAAACTTGGTCCCACGGTTATTACCTCAAGTGCTTTATCGTTAATTGTACAATTCGTTGTTTTTTTTTGTCCAATTTGTGACGTTGCCTCAAGGAAACCGATTTGTTATAATTTGATCGAATTACGAGTTATTGTACAATCGAATTGGGCAAAAAGACCAATTTTGCACGTACAGGAAACGATATAATATCACGGTCCTGAATTATACGATTCATATGTATTTTAAGGGTTGTGTTTATTTATAGCTTTATGTACCTACTCGTATGTTGTAGTGAAATTATATATAAACCACGCCTGTGGTTTTATCCGTATTCATTTTGAATCAAACTAAGCTAAGGATAGCCATAAGCCTTTGCCAATTTCATCCAAGTAGGTTATCATTATGAACAACTTATTGTAACCAACAATGCTTTTAATCCTTTTACTAGATAACATAATAAGCACTGTAACTATTACGTCGGGTCTGAACGATTCGTTCTTTTATATGCGGTACGATAGTAATTTTCTGTATGTGAAATATTGAAGTAACCATCATTGAGACGATCCGTTAGAATGACATCCTTTTCAATTATTGTCTTCTTATCCAACGTATTAAATAGGTTCTATACTTCGCCCTGCGCCAACATATATTTAATATTTCCACTAAACTTGACCTGTGTTTTTTCTACTGGTCTAGTCCTAAACCCTATCTGAGAAATCGTTAATTTGTATGGTCATTTTAAGTATGTACTATTTTGTTATCCAATAAAATCATAACTAATATAAATAAATAATTTTTATAATTTAACAAGTTAGTAAATTCTATACTTTCATGTAGATTATTGTAAATATATTGTTACCTAAGTTCCGCAAATATTTAAATAAATAAATAATATAAATAAGCGCTATACACTCAACGGCCCCCATTAGGATAGCTACATCCTGTGTCGGGGGTTCGAAAACATACACAATGACAAGGACAAGCACACCCAGACCGGAAAACATGCCTGTATGGTCAATACAAACTGTTCTGTGTGGGAATCGAACCCACAGTAAAGCAGGTTCGCTACCACTGCGTCACAACGTCGTCTATGGAATCATAAGCGAAATTATAAACTTTTTAAGATATATTATGGAGTTGGTACGCGATTAACTTCGAATCTTCTTATCCGATCTTAATTTTTTTAGTATCGTTTTTTCAAATATTTCCTTTGAAATTAAATGATAAAACGAAATATAAGTGTGCCACGTGTGCGTGATAGTATACTTATAGGCACGTATTATTTTGTGTATTTTAGTGATTGTATGTATTAAAATTAATTTAGACGATTTATATAAAAAATAAATCACCTGTATCAAACCCATATATGCATTGCTTTGTATATAAGGTTGATTTATAAAATTACTTCAAGTATGCCCGCAATGTCACAATGTCTGTGGTCACAAGCAGAAAAAAGTACGGCACAGAAAAAAGTTTCATCAGCGTCGGGATGTGACGACCCCATCGCCCGCTGTTGGGATAACCTCTGTCACAGCAGAGAATATTCCACCAGTGCAATCAGTCACATTGGTAGTAGGTCTTTTGTTGCAAGAGGCCGGCTAGGTAGGTACCACCGCAGTGTCAAATATTCTGTTGCCAAATAGTAGTGCTTAGGCACTACTGTGTTCCGGTTTGAAGGGCTAATGAAATTACTGGGCGAACGAGATTTAAGAACTAATATCTCGAAGTTGGCAATGCGTGAGTGGCACCTACTAATGGTGCTGCAAGCGCTCATAGGCTACGGCAACCACTTACCATCAGGTGGGCCATATGCTTGTTTGCCAACTTGTAACATAAAAAAAGTAATACTTTCAAAAAGATACATATTTGGCTTATCATAGCAGATTTTATTAGTTTTAAGTTGTTTTAATCAAACTTATATTTTAGATCATCATAAAATTAATACGGTCTATGAATGGTTTTAGCTCTTATAATTTCTTGAAGTTACATTTATATTTAGAGCTATTAAAAAAGTGACTAATCGCTTGGTGTAAAAACTTGTAACCTCTCAAAACTGGATAAGAGTAATAAGCAAAACTTGGGTAAATGCCGGGAATAATGCTAGGACAACCTCTTACAGTCAAAGTTTTTAATTAACAATATCAAAAAAAAAAAAATCAAAGCCTCAATAGCTCAACGGTAGAAGGGCTGAATTCGCTCCGTTAACGCGAGAGTCGCGGGTTCGATCCTGACCCCTTGGGCTATTGTCGTACCCACTCCTATCGCAAGCTTCGAGCTTATTTGGAGGAGAAATATTAAAATTATTAATACCTTGAAAAAGCATTGCTAATTTTCTTAAAAAAAAAAGCGTCTCCCGTACATAGCCAGCACGTAATTTACATATTTGATATTTTCAATTGCATATAGAAATTCACTACGAAACAGAAACCTTATAAAACTCCATATAGTATCTGTAAAACCTTAAGTTTTCTTTACAAGTACACATCAAACACACATCAAACTTTAAGTTAGAATAGAACATTTCAAAGGCCAATTCGAAACAACTATAAGTCGAAAAATATTCACGTAAAATATGTTTGTCGAATTTTACCCTTTTTGTTGTTTCAAAGCATACTTGATCCGCTCTGTTGAATAAATTGTTCGGTTATCGGCTGTGACGTTTAGAGGAAAACCGTGAAAATCCAAGAGAAAGGCCACCAAAGCAAATATTTGAAAAGTTCCCTAACGCTCGAGCACCTGTGGTCACCCTTGCCCTTCTGTGTCCACTTGTAGTTGAAATAATTACTCGAGCTGCTAATACCACTACGTAGTGAGTCAGCCGCGACGAGTAAGCTGGCTTCCTCGGATTTTTTTTTAAATTAATTTTAATCGATAAAAAAGAACAGTTTGTATTTTTTTCGTTTTCTCAAACTATTTCAATGATTTATTTGAATTTTGCAATAACAGATGTAGAGAATTGTAGTCGAATATTTAATAAAAGTGATAATGAGGTTGTAATCTCTTTTAAAATTTGTTTTTCGAAAATTTACAAAAAAAAAAACATTTTAATTTAGCTTCTGATTTCATACTTTAGCTTATTACCTATTTATTATATACGTATATATGGACTATACTATTATATACCTTATACACTTATATACTAATATTTGATACAAACTTGTTGTACATTTGTTACAAATTTGTTCCGTAAACAATGTAAAATTACAGGTTTTTTTCAAAATTATATAAGTATCAGAATTTGATGACGATTAAGTTATAGTTGAAATATGCGTTAAAGCAGCTCTATATAATTTTTATCTAGTAAGATTTTCCACACTCGTTCAGTTCTTATTTTATTTCGCGACTCAATACATCGTCTATTTAGGGTCTGAGTGCCCTTTCCCTTTGTCCGGAGGGTCGGTGGGAATACAGTCCTTGTGTTCGAGTGTCGACTTGCCGTTCCTTTTGATATTTTATTACTTGTCGTACGTGCTCCGTAATTGTTTGATATGGGGTAGGGCTAATAAAATATTTTTATTTGTTACCACTGTAACCGTAAAAGGAGCAAGTTGGTTAAAATAAATATTTGAGGAACATTCTGGATACCACATTACCATTGTATAGAAATACATACATACATCAAACCTTTGGCTCGATAGCATCCTAAGCACGTCTTACAAGGCTCTGACGATAAGATCATATTAGACAATGCTCGGATAAAATCGTAAAGACGGAATCAAATTTGAGTCCGCACGAGGGCTGTCTCTTTTTCACGGTTGGGTTTCAGTACTCGGCTCCCACACCCGATGACACTGTCAAAGCCAGTTGGGCCAAAAGTAATACACATTACAAAAATCGATAAATAGATATATATAAGATGGCGTCTTACCATGAACTCTTATTGTGATTCAAATGACGAACGAAACAGAGTTACATCGCTATTTCGTACCATGGCATATATTTATATAGTGTATACGTCATACTCATATGAAATTTAAATCGTTTTGATGCCAAAATTGAATTGGATCAAAATAGAAATGTTACTAAAAGTTAATGGTAAGCCCTCTGTCGGTTGAAATAGTTCAGCGGAAAAAAAAATTAGTTTGTTGGAAGAGTCATAAATTATATTTCGTCGGGTTTTATGTTATTACCTAATATACATATAATACAAAATAGAATGTAATTCCAAAGCTCCTAATCCTTTCGTAACTATCACTCAGTTTAATACGTAATAGTAATATAATTTTTCCCACTAAGCATTTCCAAGTGTATCAGTGTTTCTATTCAAATATTAATTTGTCTCCAAACAATATAATTTATATTACAACAAAATCTATGACCTCAATCCACTAGACGCTTCCTGTACAGCTTAAAGCTACGCTTACATTATTAAGTTTATTTCTAAAGCTTTATTATATATTAGCTTTTATGCTATGAACTCTAGATGGACCAAATTTTAACTTACAATTATTATTAAGGTATAATTGCAATATATATAAAAAAAAATCTTTTATTTTAAGATAATATAATATTTACCAGCTCATTATTTTCAGTGTAGAAAAACTTTAAAGTTATGGCCGAGTATTAAGACCTAATTGTGAAAAAGCCGTTAGTTCTACAGATAGTTTTTTTTTCCGTCCTAAGAGTCCTCCTGCGACAGCTGAAAATTTCATCAAGAATGGAGGGAGAACCTAGAGCATGAGCACCAAAGTCACGTGATTTTGACAAGCAAATACTCATCCAAGTACTAGTCGCAAAATTAAATTATTATATATTAATTGTAGTCTTGATGACGTCTTCCAGTTCTCATCACATACATCTATTGAAAAATACTTAACCCTAGACAATGTCCAAACGGCATTATATACATCGCGCCTCCTCATCAACGAAACGCTTGACGCAGGTAGTACTTGAATGGCTATATGTAAATTAGAGTCACATGATATCTCGATCGCAAATCGCACTCTACATCACCCAATCACCTATCAGGACGGCCTTCCAACGTACACTAACCTAACTTTAAATTGGTCACACATGTGAGAAGTGATAAAGATTAAAATAAAAAATATTTTTATCCAACAAATGTAAACCCCACTTTATTTCTCTCGTACTATCACGTCTCAGAGAAATTCGTTTACTTCATAATAATAACAGGAGCGATTTGCTACTTGAAACGGTAAATAATTAGCGGTCGTGACGCCTCGCTTCTGGCTTGACATTTTGTGACCCAATTATACACTAGACTAGACTTGGCAAGTTATACTTACATCTGCAATAGTTCGGCTGATTGTTTGTATGATTAGGGGTTCTAAAAATAATTATGTTTTATGTTGCATTTTACAGTTACAAAATGTCTTACGAATGTATCGAAAGTCATTTAATTATAGCATAGACTCTTTAGGAAGTTCATTGGTGTAAAATTTTATTGATTGAAGATTGTCTATAAATATAATTTTTTGAAAGTTGGCAAATCTGATTTGCAGTGTGATTTGGTGAGATTTTGTTGTGCATTCGATTCCCGTTCGAAGCATTTTTTTTTTGTTGTACATTTGCGTCATTTTGATCGTAGATGCACACCTAGGCTTTTTTAGAATGTCTATTAATGTTGGTCCTGGTGACCACGACAGCATCACAGGTCAAGGGCTTCGAAATTTAGTTTTTACTAATACATTTGATAACAATCGTTAACTCTTGACACTTTGATGGTAAAAGATGTTTCCCGTGTGGGTGTGTTTATCCTTGTTATTGTGTATGTTTTGCGATCACCAACACATTATATAACTGTCCGTTGAGTGTGTAGCGTTTTTTTATTTATTACTTATTTATTTAAAAGATTCGCGGAACTTATGTAACAATATATTTATAATTATCTACATGAAAGTATAGAGTTTACTAACTTATTAAATTAATAAATAAGGTTAGTGTTTCGTTTTTATTATTTTATTGGATAACAAAATAAAATACAATACATACTTTAAATGAATACATACTTAATATTGCCATACAAATCTTTGTACATTAGGCCGGTCCTAACACTGATTAACGATTTCTCAGATAGAGTTTAAGACTAAAATCAAGTAGAAAAACACGGGTCATACCACATTTTATTTATTTACCCACTAAGTCAATTGAAAATATTAAATATAATACAATTGTTCATACTATTTTATATAGTAAAAATTTTATCACTAGTATTAAGCTCACATTATCCAGAGAAACCCCCAGGGCTGGTTTCCGCTAAGATGTTCCACAATAGAATGCCGAGTTCTCTACATAATATGTCAGTTAGGACGGCTTCGCTTAATCTATACTTAACAATCTGAGCACACCATTATTGTAATACAAAACAATAATTCCCTTCAAAGCGCATGACATTAAGAAATTATTAGGTTGCGCCTCGTCCGCGTAAGGGCCTCGGCTTGAGGCAATTAGGCGGACTACGAACACGGCGTTTAGTAATCGTCAGAAAGGTAACTAGTAAAATTTGAAATATTTACAAGAAATGTTAATCGTGATAAAGGACAGACACATGATAAATTAATAGACAATTTTTCTACTTCCTGTTAGTTTTAACGTTAAATACTACATAAATATTAATACAGCTTTGTATTATTGTACCAAAAATCCATTTTGATGTCATTTTTAATAAATATCACAATTTGCATTATCATTATCTAAGCGTTAAATCCCGGTTGCCTCCGGAGCGTCCACTTTGGAGCACATGGTCCGCTAATGCATATCACATTTCGATATTAACATTATTGTTAGATCGCACCATCATAGGGTATTTTCTATTTATTGGGCTCTTACCTTAGGTCTTATTAAACTGTTACAATAAATGTACAATGTCGAGGTAGTCAGTTGACGTACAAATTGGGAGTCGATGCATGCAAACAGCATAAGATCGTTTCCTGTGGAAATATGTAATCGTTGTTGAGTTGTTTAAAACTTTAGGCTAACGACAAAGAGACAAAAATAAATTAAATTAAAATAGTTCTCATTTTTTAAATTCATTTATCACCTACAAAATTAGTTGTATAGTCGATGATTTTTGCTAAACTGATTATCAGTGTTCAGTCTCGGCTCGGACTCGGCAACGACTCGGAGGAAATGTCTGTGTTGACCGTACAGGACTGTTTTTTTTTGTTTTTCGGGCTGGCTGTGTTTGTTCTTGTCACTGTGTATGTCCCGGACTCCAGACATAGAATATTACTATCCTAATGGTGGCCGTTCAGAGTGTAGTGTTTTATTTATTTATACAAAGTTTGTCGGTCAAAAGTATCTTCTCCTCTGTGTTTGTAAACACCCTTACAGCATCGTTGGAAGACAAGCGACGTATAACGCATCCGCACGTGGGCGAGCCCGCGGGCCGCTTCCACAAGTGCCCGGCTTGTTACATCTGAGGGCAATTAGAATTCGAAACATATTGAAAATATCACTCATATGTACAACTAAAACAAAGATCATTGTAATAATTATAAGTTGTATAGTATAGTATTTTAATAGTAGAATCATTTTGTTGTGTATGGGTCAGCTCAACCGGAGAAATACTAACCTTATACAGCAAGGAAAATATTTACAATTTGTCTTAATTTTTAGGGTTCCGTATCTAAATGCCAAAAACGGAACCCTTATAATTTCGTCATGTCCGTCTGTCCGTCCGTCCGTCCGTCCGTCCGTATGTTACAGTCATTTTACTCAGAGACTGTTGGCTCTATCTTTACGTAATTTAATAAATAGCCGTATTTTAACCCTGAGTTTTCTTAGTTTTGAACTTACTTAAACTTAATTTACCTTTCCGTTATCCGTAGTAATACTTTCCTGAAGAATTTGTTTGTTTGAACGTTAACCTCATTAAGTTTTAGACGGTATGTTTATAGAGGAGAACTATAAGCTATGTAGCATATTGTTGCTAAGACCTATAGGAGAGGGTTATTGATCATCAACATCAGTCAATCTTGAAAACTATAGGCATAGCATGTAATGACACGGTTGCGATGCAGCGCAACCGAAGAAGAAGAAGAACGTTCTAGAAGCGTGATCTGAAAGACGATGTTGTGGCGCAGCAGCAATGAATCTGACTCAAGCGTCACAGGTTGCAAGTCCACTTGGGGTTGATTTTTGTATTGATCATACAGACATTTCGGTTTGAGTGTGCGATGGCCATGTCCTTGTGTGTGTTTTTGGACCCGAAACAGGATATAACTATCCCAATGGAAGCCATAGAGTGTGTAGCATTTATTTATTATATTCAATGCAACTGAAATTGCGAGCACTGCAAGAAACTAGTATAGATTGAAAGTTTAGTGATAAGATATATATATAGGCTTGCATATTAATTTATTCTGTTAACAATTGTCATGTCATATAAAACTGAGCAAGTTAATGTTATTATCAGAAATGAACGTAGTGTTGTAACAATCTGAAAAATCCTTGAAAGGACTAACTTCAATTAATATAACCATAGCATCCCTGAGAAAGATTGTGCAGATTAAGCATTTGAAGTGGTAGGCGTGTTCATATTGTTATTTAAAAGGCTTTAAGCCATTAACTGTTTATATCGCAGATAAATCGTCACGAATACTTGCGAAATGATTTAACAGCGACTGCCTTTTGACTGCCCATCCGTCTCTAGGACTATTTATGATTAAATTACAATTGTACTGCTCATTTTTTTATTACACGTTATCTATGAACGATTAATCTTTTTTTATTGTGTTTAGTCGTTTCCATTGCATATTGTTTCATAGAGTAAATGTATTTAAAAATGTTATTAAATAAACAATCATTAATTTATTTCAGGCTTTGGTTTTTTAAGTCTTGTTATGTGATATTTTAGTCAAGTGATTTTAATAATTGTTATATTTGGATGGATCAAGTTTGACGACTTGGATCACATTTATGCTGGCTGATTGACAAGTTTAAAGTCGCTCAGCAAAATCAGCACCAGATCTACCAGACCAAAGTCATCGACATAGCCCAAAGGATAAGCAAACTAAAATGGCAGTGGGCCATATCCGTCCAAGAACCGACGATCAATGGAAAAAATGGATTCTTGATTGGAGACATCGGAGTGACACGCATAACGTATACTCTACGACGTCCTCAGAATGCTGGCAAGAGCGGGATGTGAGAAGTCAAGGATCGTAATCAGCTGAGTGCAGTTGGAGAATGATGATGATGACGTCATACGTCTATCCTATGATGAAACTAAATAGTCTACGTAGCTAACCATCAATCGTTTAAAAGCAACACATACTAATATAACTATATATATACACATTAAGAAAGGGTCGGTTTGTCTATCAAGCGCTTGTAATTACCTTTCTCGGCGCACGCGTCGAATTCTCTATGTCACGCCATATGTCCCTGAAGTGGGGACGGACTGGGGTTGTTATTAATTGTTTCGTGTTTTCTCGTAGTTTCTCGAAGTTTCTCGAAAACACTACTAATCATTTGGAAAAATAAGTTGGTTAATGATTACAAACAATATAAAGAGTATTATTTTTGTAAATGATAAACTCTTTCTTTTTTTATTTCTTTCTTAATCTTATCATGTGGCATATAATCTTATTGTTTTTTTGAGAGTGTAGCGTTTATAATATATTATCTAAGTTTTGTTCAATAGAAAATCAAGAAAAGTTTACCAAGAAATGTACAAAACCACACTCTTTAGATAAGCTCTTCACTCTTGAAATAACCGCAATAAAATACTAAATATTACCAGCTCGAGAACAATTCAAATGTGATATTTTTTATGTTTTGATGGCTTTACCTTGCTTTGTTTATTTTTCCTACAAAAAGGTCTTAAAGCATTACAGATTTGTTTCACCTGAGATATGACATAGCAAAATATCGCTAACTACAGTCGAGATGTAGTCACGTACGTGACAAATACGTTGGTGATTTATAAAGCAATATTTCAAATCCGGCCCTGGCGTGTCCTCTACACCCCATCGCTTGTCTGAAGGACATGCCTTGAGTTACTTTAAGGTGAGGTTACAGTGAAATACCTATTAAATATAAACTAATAATAAAGTGTAACGCAATGTTATTTAAAATCATTAAATACTTAATAGGTTATAAAACCTTTTCGATAAAACTTTATCAAGCCAGCAACTACGATGGTTTTTGGATGAATGAAGAATGAAGCATTACAAGTCGATCGATTTCGCTTTTTTGGGAATCGAAATAGGAAAATTTCTACGTCAGTAAGTTATACAAGAAAAAATGCAGGCATCTTTATTTGTCACACCCGCTTTCCGCTCAACCGTGCTAGCGGTCTAACCCCAAGTGGCGTGTTTTCCACCTGACTCGATTTACTCAGTGACAGCGATGCCACATTTTCCGACTTTCCTTGTGTCGTGCTAAATTGTGTGGAAGCTCTCACGTCCGAAAATGTCCTATTGTACATATATATACACAAATATTACAGAAGAGACTATTCGAAGTAAGAAATTAAACTTTGATATAATATTTGATAAGCTACTACTTCTCACACATAGTGATTTCAATTTAACTTCCTGACAACAAACAAACCCACAAATACAACGCTTAGATCTAATTACTTATCACGCTCCTGGCAAGTGTGAAACCAAGGCAGACTAGTAAGTCCACGAAAAATGACGAAATCAATCGTCTGTCAATATTCTTTTTCGTATCTAGCCCAAGGGTAGAAGACTTTACTCCACTTGATAATAAGTGGAAGTATGGTTCGAATGTAAAGACGGCTCGTACCGTCGAACTACATGCTTCCCTTGCCCTGCCTACCCGAATGATCGCAAGATGCAACTGGTTATACGCTGGCAGATCTCGAAACTTGACTGACGAGCAGTTTTACCAACTTACATAACTAATTATAAACAAAAAAAATAAAATAAAATTGGTGGACATTTCACCCCTACAACCAGCCGGTTTCTTACTACAAGAATTGGCGTATATACAATACTGAGAATCTTCTACAAGAGAAGGTATTTTCCTACAATTATTTCAACAGATTATTACTGATATAAATTACAAGATAGTAAATTATAATTGAAATTCTAAGGACCAGAGATAACATCTGTCATGAATTTGACTGATAAAGATTCAATATCAGATGATCTCGGTGTACATCTCAAGAGGGGAACGGTGACGTGACGGGAATGCAATGCAGATGCCGGAAGCGTTTCAAATACCGGACACTGAGATTTACGAGTGCCACATAATGTCACTTCTGTTAAGCCGAGCACAACTTGTTCAATTATTTTCATATCGTTTACAATATTTATAGCTGACTTCAAAATTAGGAGACTCTTAATTCGTATTACTTTTTGTCAATGTCTTTTTTGTCTAGATATGTAGAGTAATATTTTCTTAATCTCAGAAGCTATTTTTAAAGTTGTGTTGAGTTTTTTAGTTATCTGATCAAGGGGGATGTGGTGAGTTTTTAAAAAGCTATCCGCAATCAGTGCATCCTAGTGTACCCATTTTATAGTCTGTTAAAGTAATTTTTTTTCTAATTATTGGTGTCCTAGTTTTTCGATTATAACTCAAACTATTATTATTTAACTATTTAAGATTTTGTTTTTGTTATACGGAACGGATTTGAGAAATTATTTTGGCATTTAATAGCACATGTCGTAAGGAGGGCTGTAGCCTATATAACATCATGATACGATACGTAGAAGCGGAGTAATAAGAAAGGAAGTGCGGGCGGACGATAAGATGCGGTTAGTTGATTGAACAGGGCAGTCTCACCCGAAGAGAGCGAGGCCGCGGGCAAAGCTAGTGGTCTTTAATATGACTGATAATGATGTAGAATAAACGAAGCTGAACAGTATTTTTAAGTATATTATTTATTTTAAGACTACAATTAATTTTCAATGACTCAAAAATAAAATAAATCCATGTAAATTGTTTCATCTGTAGCAACTAATACAACATCAATTAAATTTTCAAACACAATATTAAGTTATAGTTAAAATTTAGTCATAAACAACTTAAGAAAAGTTCTCACAGTAATAAAAAATAACAATAATTGTTTTATTGTCATAAAAAGGACTTTGGTTTCATAAATTTAGCCACGGTCAAATGCATAATGGGGGGCATTTAAACAAAACATAACAGTTTCAATGCATCACGAATATTATTGACCTTATGATAATCACTAACCATATTTACACGTGGTACTTTTAATTCAAGGAATTCTAGAAAAATAGTAGGTAATCTTGAGATTAAATTGTTATGTATCCGAAAAATGGTCACTGGTTCGATTCCAGCTCGCGACGGATGTGTTGAACGTGCACTTACGTGTGTATTTTGTAATTCCACAGACATAGGATATAACTATATTTTATTGTGTGCTTATGTTTATATAATTTATTTATTTTGGTTTCAAAAGTTGGTAGCTTCTGTAGGGTTCTTTAGCTTACTAGATTTTCGACATAAAATCTGAGTTTAATATAAATATTTAATATGAAAAAATGTTACAGGCCTCTATAGAGCAACGGTAGAAGTCTCCGTTAACGCAGAAGTTGCGTGGTCGGTTCTGTCTCCCTCTGACTATCGTTTTATTTGGATGGGCAATATTTTAAAAAAATGTATATAGTAAGCTGTTATATATTCTGTCTTTATAACATAAAATAGAAATTGTTAATTTTAATACATTTTTTTAGATAATAGAAAAATAAAAAGTGATATCAGATTAATTTTGAAATACATACAAAACAAATAATATTTAACTTAAATAGTAAAAAGGCAAAGTACAAGGAAAATCAACAGAAAAACATGATAAGCATTCCAGAGGTCCACTTAACTTTTATTGATTGACCCTTCCAGATAGGGGTCGAAGTTTTTCAGAGGGCGGCATTAGTTTCGCTTCATTGGACCGCAATTAAAAGGGAAGTGCTGATATCGAGTTAGGACAAGAATTAACTGGGTATATTGACTTTTGTTTGTTGACAATTATTGTTTTGGTTTGGGAGATATTACTTTGGTATCAAAAGTGACCTTTTCTAGTTGTTGTTTAGAGATATAGAGATAGAGATAGTTCAGAGATATTATTTACGTGATTCGGTTCTAAAAACGCTCTGAAAAAGTTCAAAGGATATACAGTGACAGTATTACATATATTTTAAAGTAAATTTAAGAACTTTCGTGCGGAAGCATCTAGAATTTTTCAAAGTACTACTACTACTGTACTGTATATATTAATATTATTATATTCTTACTTTTTTATGTAAGGGGGAGCAAACGGGCAGGAGGCTCGCCTGATGTGAAGCGATCACCGCCGCCCATCAACGTCTGCATCACCAGAGGGCACGCCGGTGCGTTGACGACGTTAAAGGAAGGAATATTCTCTGCTTTTGAAGCTTTCGTATCGGTATACTACTTACTTACTTTCTAAGATTCTACTTGGATATTTTAGTGGATTTGCAACAATGAGTTCAAAAATCATAAAGGACTCTTCTGAAAAAAGAAATAAGTTCTAAGTCTAGATTTGAAGGTTTCACAGAGTTATAAAATATTTCAATAAATGTTGATTGACTGGGGAAAAATGCACAATTTTTGTGTTTTCAATAAAAGTACACAATACAGAAACGATCGAACATAAAACCTTCCAAGGAATATACTTATTCTACCGAGTGGTTAGTGGCCAACCTAGTGTTAGAGTTGTTGAGGTCGCCCGTATAGGCCTATTACTTGTTTTTTCGACTTTTATCAAATTGATTACAGTCGGCTCATTATGTGCCCTCCGAAACACGGAAATACCATAACCCACCGATTGTTTACCTATCATTGAGCGCACCCGGCTATAAGCATCTCAAGGAATCTACTGAATATCTAGATATTGGTATAAGTGTAAATCCTAATAGCATATTCAAACAACATAATCCACAAGCAGACGTAATGATAGCTATCTGTTGGTAATAAATCGTTAATGGCTATCACTTGTCCACAGCGACTGTTAAGTACATGGCGGGATTATTCTGGGAACTGATATAGAAACAATATTGTCAGAAAAGCTTATATAATACACGACACTGAATTCAGGAGAGAGACGTTTTTAATTTTCTTCTAAAACTTATTTTGAGACAATAAAGAGGTTATCACTCGCCCACGATACACAAAAGTACACAAACATAATTCAATATTTTATTGGATATAGTTCAGGACGTAACGACCCTTTCTCTCACCGTTAGGATAATCTCTGTTACAGCAGAGATTATTCCACCAGTGCAATCAGTCCCACTGGTTGTAGTTCTCTTGTTTCAAAAAGCCAGCTAGGTAGGTAGGCCGCAATGTTAAATATTCAATCGCAAAGCAGTAGTGTCTTTGGCATTTCTGTGTTTCTGTTTGAAGGACACTGGAGGCTAGTGAAATTACTGGGCAAAGGAGATTTAAGAACCAATACATTGAGGTTGGCAACGCGTGAGTGGCACCTACTAATGGTGTTGCAAGCGCTCATAGGCTACAGCTGTCGCTAACCATCAGATGGGCAACTTGTTTGGCAACTTAGCAACATAAAAAAAAATGATCACAGACGAAACAGGCATAAGGGAAGAACTACTGTTTTCGTTAAAGTTAACATGACTGATTTAAAGAGTTTAAGATTTTTTGAATCGGACTTACTAAATAAAAAACTTAGATTTTTAATTGCTTTATATTTATTTTGGAGTTATGTCGGTTTTATTTGGTGAATGAAGACATTGTGATTGTATATAATATATGTGTTATAAGCCATTTTCAGACAAATTATATCCGGCAATGGGCATTATTTTATTTTATTTTTATTATTATGAGCAGAGTGATGGTACAATCTCATAATTCTACTTTTTAACAGAAGAGGATGTTTTTACTACGGAACACCTATTTTTGTAGCTCACGCTTAACCATTTGTTGTCACATCTAAGTGTAATTTTCATACCAATATTAATTATTTATAACATTAATAGCCTTTCATTTAATCTACATTTTTTATTTAATAAATCATACTAAATGTACAAAATTATCGTTTTATTACCATTTCTAGGAATAGTCCCATCAGCGTAGGTCGTAGCCTCGAGGCTTTTGCGAATGCGAACTTTCACCATATGTCCGCAGCTTAAGATAGGCTTAGATTTATTCGCTACAACAGAGTTTCTCAAACTGCATGATCATACACGTCACAAACTACTATACCTCTCATTTTCCTCTTACCGATAAATAATAATTTGAGGGTTTTTAAAAACAAAAACCTACTTTCATCGCAAATCCTTTAGGCATCAGTACAATAAAAACAATGTGAATAAATTGTTTGATTTTAACTGAGTTACATCGTTATTTCGTATCATGACATGTATATTCACATATACGTCATGCTCTTATAAAATTTAAATCAATCTACTGCAAAAATTTAATAGAATTTTTACATTAGCATACGTACGTTTGTAAGCCCGCAGATGATTCTAAAATGTATATATATTTATTACGGAAGGACACGTCTAACAATAATGATATACTCAAAATTGGTTTTCTCTGCAAAAAATCATGTGAAATACACAATTGGCAACCGGTTTTTTTAAGTTGGTTAAATAAAAAGGCATAAAGACACCAATAGTATGCAACCCTAGGGGTTATACTTTGAGAAACCCTTATAGTAAAAGGTTATCAAGTTTTAACCTTGTCTCGTTATATTACTCGAAAATAAATCAATGATTAACGTCTTAATTTAACACTGCTATACTTTTTATAACAACGTTTTACTATAGTACATCTTCATCCTAACATTAATCCCAGTATTTTTATGTACCCAGGGTCTGCTTATTACTCTTATCCGGAATTGACAGGTTACTAGTTTTTACACAGAGCGATTGCCATCTGACCTCCGCAACCCTAAGGGCGAACCAGTAACTCATTGGATAAGAGCAATTCACTTATCAAGTGTTAACGATTATTATCAGATGTTATTGATAATAACCGGGACCGACAGCTTAACGTGCTCTCCGAGGCACAGTGGGTAAAACCCACACAGACAAACGCCCAGACCGAGACAGAAATTTTAACAAACGTCTGCCCGAGCGAGAATCGAACCCGCAACCGTCAAGACTAAAGGCAGACTTGCTACCCACAACACCACAACGGTGTTTACTTATAGTACATCTAAATAGCCGTAATCTTTCAATGGTACATGCAGAACCCATACTAATGTCCACGTCTATAGTTAAGATTTATTTGCAATTTGGTCAAAGGTAATTCCGTCTATCATTTGTCATGTAATGTATTTTAAATTTTTAAATGTTTGCTGTCTTAATTTAATGTATTTTATGTTTTTCGAGGATAAATATGCACTAAGCATATGAGATTATCTGATCCTACCTTGTCTAATGATAGCAATTTTTTTATTAATTTATCTGAAGAAAGACGACCTGAATTCCCGGCAAGGCGATGATTTGGTAATGAGTTAACTTCTTTGCTTAGAAAATCTCCATGTTTTTGATGGAGTCTGTTTCTTAAAAAAAGAAATCCATTACTCTTAATATTCCTAATAAAAATATAATTGGTAGCGTGTAGCATAATGCCCTATATTTTAGTAGAAAAGATGAGGTCTCACTCTAGTCTCGATGACATCCAAGCGGTTGTCAGGCAACACAAAACGCACCTCAAGCAACAAGTAGGCAATATAATTATATGGGCTCCATAGCTCATCGGTATAAGGGCCGACTCCGTTAACGCGAGAGGTGTGAGTTCGATCCTGATCACTTGTTGTCGTATCCACTCTCAGCGCAAGCCACTTTATTTGGAGGAGCAATAGGGATATTAGTTATGACTTGAAAAAGCACTGCTAATATTCTATTAAAAATGTAATTTTTTAAATAAAAAAATCTGATGTTTACCTAGTTCATAAGCTATAAGCTCACTTGTAGTTAAACACATATAGAAACGACGCCGCATTAATGGTTTTAGCATCCGTAAATTTATACAATATATTCGTTTATGAAACATCAAAACGCATGTAAATTTGACAATAATAAGTTTACACATAGACTCAAATCTCTGTATACACCCAAACAAGTATAACTCAACCGGGCATCGAAGCTGAAACCACCCAGTGACAGGGCGCCGCCGGCAGCGCGCCACAATAGCGATTGTTCAATACGCGATACCTCCTCCAACCAACCCTTGTTATTTATAAGCAACAATTATGTATTACAGATATTTACAAGCCGATATAGCCTTAGATTAAATAATATACCAGAAATGCTATGCTTAAGAGGTGTTTTTTTTGCGCAGACAATTCAAACATTTCAATACAACTGATGCTTAAAATAAAAATTGATTTTAATAATGATGTTAAATATAATATTTTTTAGAAATTTAACAAAAGTAGGTAGAAGCCTTACTGTTTTAAGAAAGAATGGACGTCAAGTGTGAATGTCGAAGGCCTTCTATTCCTCTTCCGTATCCTCTTGCTTCCCATCCCAGGTGGAAACGGTACTTTTATTTACATCCTATATGTTAGTTTCCCACCTTTGTAGTACACAAAAATAGCAAATTACTTACTCTTTGGTGTTAGTGGAGCATATAGGCTACTGTTTTATTCTGAATGTGTATTGCTTATTGTCCTTGCTGGTTTGACAGTGTCACCAGGGGAGGATGGAATATTGAGACCCAGCCGTGAAGAAGAGACAGCACTAATGTTGGCTCAAAATTGATTCCATTCTTAAGGTTCCACGAGGCCAGATCGCGGCTAAGGAATGGCCTAGGCTACCGTGGCCGAGATCATCTGGCGAACATAATAAAATATGCAAGATATCATTTCTTGTAAGTCTTTATTCTATGTATCCGAAGTTACAAAGGATAAATAAGTCTTGAATACATTGAGACTGCATGTCTCGCTCGAGGATAAATATGCACTAAGCATATGAGATTTTCTTATCCAATCTTATCTAATGTTACCAATTTTTATAGATAAATTTATCTGAAAAAAGTTCACCTGAAATCTGAATGATTTAGCAATGTGTCCGTTTCCTTGCTTAGAAAATTTGCATGTTTTTGATGGAGTCTGTTTCTTAGAAAAAGAAATCCATTACTCTTAATATTCCTAATAAAAATATAAATAATGTAAATTAAATTAAAAGAACTCAGTAAAAACTATAAAAACTTTGATTTGCACGTTCGTGTACAATCATATTAAATTAGAATATTAAAAAAATATAATTGCATTATAAAAATCTTAACCACATACAATTATAAATAATTATATTTGTATAAAAAAGCAGATCCGCGTTCGAGCATCAAAATAATTTGTCACAATGTAATTAAAATTTGATAAAAACAGGTTGGACGTAATCGATGTTATGAAGGACACAAATATTATTTTAATCTCGATATCTCGAATCGAAAAAAACATCGAATATTATTGACGAAAAAATAATGACGAAAATCATGATTATCGTATCTGTTATTACGACTGATTACTGTGGACAATGGTGGATGAGACTATTTTATTCAGGCCTTCCACGCCTCTTTCTCGTCTCGTGAGATTAGGTAATTAAGGGGCTTTCCGTCTGTGCGCCGGGGTTCAAATAACGTTTGTTATCGAAAGGTTATACAGCAAAACACGTCTGACAATCTATGACGGGAATACAAAAGATTACCTCGTATGTCAGAGGCGTCACGTTCTTTGATGATTGTCTATAATTAGAGGCGCGTATTAAAGAAATTAAAAGGCAGAATTTGGTAGCGGATGTTGGTATGTCAATGTCAAAATTGTCATGTATTGAACGTGTTATTTGGTGGTAATTATTCGTTATTTCGACCTTAACCGCCAAATGGGGCTCAATTTGTAGCAATGTTATATTACAAATAATAACGTAATTGGTCAACTGATTAATGATCGGTAATACTTTTATAATAAAACGTAATTTCCTCGTGGCTATCATAAATATAGAAATATGACTTTCAAATCTACCTAATCTATCTACATAACTTACTAATACATCTACAGTTTGCAAAGCTATAGAGCGTTTCTATATCCGGCACGAATTAGCCGCCTGGATCGAGAAGTAGTGTCGTCTCATAGGATGTTCACATGAATCCTGCTGGGCCTTGTTCGCTAAATTGGAATGCTAGATAACCAAACCTCAGTTGCTCCTCCTTCCTCCTTTTAAACCTTTATGGAGGCTAATATGCCGTTACTGTAAGTGCATTCGATAACCACTTACCATTAAGGACCTTAAGTATTAAGCATCATAATTGAATATAAAAAAGGTCTAAAACTATACTCTTTCATAAGGTCGGTCTTCTTCTTGCTAGCGTTACTCCCAGTAAATACCCAGGGTCTGCTTATACTCTTATCCTGACGGGTTACTAGTTTTAACACAGAGCGATTCCTATCTGACCTCTATAACCCAAAGAAAAGACCAGAAACTCATCGGATAAAAGCTAACTCTCGGGACCACCACCTTAACGTGTTCTCCAAGGCACGGTTAAGAGACTCACAAGTGCAAACGCCAATACTGAAACAGATATTTATAACAAACATCTGCTCCGAGCGGGAATCGAACCCGCAACCATCGAGGCTTCAGCACAGTAGCGAGCCTGCTTTGGTTTGCCTGCAACGACAACGGTCAAGTCATTGAATAAGGTAAATTGAAAAAAAACTAAGCACACCAGGGGCGGATCTCTGCCAAAAAATAAAAATATTTCTAACTATACATTTGTTAGATTTCTAATCGTACTAATAAATTTTAATATACGTATAACCGATGATACAGGCCAGTAAAAACTTTCCACAAACGACGACAGACAATTCGTTTCAGTTACAAAAAAATATCAATTAGAATCAAAATGGACATCACTAATTACTCGGCATAGTAACGTTCTTAAACAGTAAACGGAGACGATGTATCGATTAAAAGAAATTGACACAACATCAAAGGCGGCGTCCGATTCGAAATATTTCAATAAAACCGATTGACTAATAATGAACAAGTTGGTTGGATCTGTCGTGAGAACTCCAAGCTGTTAGTGACTTTTACAACTCTTCATCTGTGGCCATTAAATACGCTTTTTCAAATCCATATAATTTATTATTCCATTCAACTGAATTTATGGTAGATCAACTATTGATTTAAATACATATTTCCAATTCAATATAATATATATTTACAAATAATAATTAATGTACAAATCATGTCATACACGGCGAATGGCATGGCAAAAATAAATAAAATAAATAAATAAACGCCTACACACTCAACGGCCCCCATTAGGATAATTATATCCTGTGTCGGGGGTCCGGAAACATTCACAATGACAAGGACAAACACAACCAGCCGGAAAACATGCCTGTACGATTAATACAAACATCTGCTCCGAGCGGGAATCGAACCCGCAACCGTCGAGGCTTAAGGCAGGCTCGCTACCCACAACGCCACAACGGTGTCAAAATGCTAGCATTTCCCCGATGAATCGCAATCACGATTCTTTTGACGAAAAATGAACCAGCTCTCCTGTCACATGTGGAAGCAATGAGTCGGGTTGTAATATCTTTTTTCTTAACTTCAATTAAGTTCACTTTTGACACGCTAACAATATTTGCTGACGATGCGTGAGGAGCTGTCACGTCTTTGACTAGTCACATGGTACACGTTTAGTCTTTCTCCGCTACTTTTAATACTGCTTATTTTATATATTCTCAGCCAGACAGCAGATAGTGTTTTCTCTTTCATATTTTATTCTCATTTTACTATTTTTATGCATGCATGTTTGTTCGCTTACATGTTTTCATGTCTGTTTTATCTTTATGTATTGTAATTTATTATAATTCTTTTATTTTTATTTTAATACCCTTAATCGAACAATAAAAAGGTAAAAGTTAAACTTACGTCGTGGTTTCATAAAACCACACAGTTTTTTTTGTTGGTTTGAGATATTTCTAACACCTTTTTTTAGTGGCCCGCCACCAAAGTGCGACTTTAACAACTGATATACTGAGAAGAAATCCACCTATTTCGGATTCGTCACGCAATTTGTCAATCAATTCACCGTCAACGCTCCATACGTCGTCTTTAGTCCATTAAATGTCAATTTTGATAAAAAACGCCTCTTTGCGTTCGCCGCTCGCATATTAATTCCTATAAACTTAATAGCGATGACAAATCCATTAATTCGAATTGCTTTTAACTGGTTCCTTTATATCGATAAAGATGGCCGTCAATATCTATGTTTTTTCGTGCTTTGGTACATCGTTATTATTATTTGTATCACCTATGATTTCAGGCTTTACTGGATAGAACCGTGATCCGTTTACTTTAAAAAAAAAACTATACCACCTTAAAAAGATGCCATCTTTATTTTTAGCGTTGCCAACCTCGAGATAATGGTTTTTAAATCTCCTTTTCATTAGATACAGTGTCGTTCAAACCGTAATGCAAAATACTACTGCTTAGCGACAGAATATCTGATACTGCGGTGGTACCTCGCTAGCCGGCCTCTTGCAATATAAAGCTAACCACCATATTATATTAATAAATTAATACGTATAAATAACTGTGTACACTTTGTATAGTGTAACAAATTTAAAATAACTTGAAATATATACACTGAATCTTTTATTATCGAAAATGTAGGTATGTAAGTAATGATTTGCAAATTATTTGTGATGGATGGCGTCACAAATATCGATTAAATACATGTACCCAATACGATTCGGATTAAAATCGATTTATTCTCGTGTCGATGCAATTAAAACATTCGTAGACATCAGTCAAAACAACAAATTGTGCGTGGATAAAGGTTTTATTGGCTGAGCCATTAATATTTATTTCATTGCTGTTCCTAAAACCTTAAAAATGTTAGAATCGATATTTGACCCCATTTTATGGCAATTTATTTATATTTTTATTTATTCGAGTAAATATAATTCTGCACAGTAATGTTAATAAAAGTTACACAACGCGCGTCTAATTGTTAAGCTTTGACTTTTAGCTAGGTAAGTATGTAAAAAAAAGTTTCAAAATATTTTTTATTATTATTATTTTTATAATCTTCAAATTTTATATATTATTATTGTTCATTAATAATTAATAATAATATTAATATTAATTATAATATTAATAGTTATTAAACTATTATTGTTCATTAAAATTTCAATGTGAATTGCTGGTGGCTATGGTAGGTATTTAAAAAAAAGGTATATAACAGCCACAAGCCACCACCAGAACTATATGAATACACATTAAATCATACTTGTTAATTAAAAAAAAACCTAAAACTATGAGTGAGTATAAAAACAAAAGCAGAAAAACTCTGTAACTAAAAGTACTCAAAATTTATCCAAACAAGAAAAAATTACGTGTCGGTTTTAGCAATCAGTAATAAATAATTAACTTAATTTAAAAGAATATTTTTGCTATTTCGAGTTTTTTAAAATTATAAATACATCCCAAAATAATTAAAACTTTACAATTGATAGAAATATTTATAATTCATCATGTACTTTAGGTATCATATAAATAAAAACACAAAAACATTATTATACTACAACTCTCGTGGACGGAGACTGTAACTAATAGTCATATTTAAATCTAGTTTAACATAGCCTATATTTTAAGCCTGCGAATATTTTTGAAAGTCCCATGTCAATGTACTAGATATAAGACTTGTAATTGCCCCTATCTCTTCATCTTTTTAGACAATGCGTGCTCAGTTGTTTGTTTCCACGCATCTATTTTTGTGTCCACCTACCGGAAAATTACAAAGAAAACTTCTATATACTTTTATATAATCGGCTATTGTCTCTTATAATAACTGTATATTGCATTGCCTATTGGTCGGTCGGTACGAGCAATTGTGAACGACAAAATCATAAAGCGTGACGTCCGTATGTAATGTAATACGAAGTATACAGAATTATGAATACATATAAGAGTTCGTTTCCACTTGTTGGATGTCGGCACGTCGGATCGTACAGTCGGTTGTCGGACCCGAGCGAAGCTGGAACCCTTTTTGGTAGTCTATACGAGGCGACTGTACACGATAGATCTGGGGTAGAGAGCAGCTCGCGACGGCAGTAAGACGGGGAAGGGGGGGATAGGGTTACTGGACCCTCATCGCCCACTGTTGTCGGTGCAATCAGTCCCACTGGTACCACCGGTTCTTTGTTGCAAGAGGCCGGCTAGGTAAGTACCACCGCAGTGTCAAATATTCTACCGCAAAGCAGTAGTGCCTTTGGCATTTCTGTGTTTTAGTTTGACTAGCACTTTAGATTTAAGAACCAATATCTTGAGCTTGGCAACGCGTGAGTACACCACTAATGGTGTTACAGACGCTCATAGGTTATGGCAACCGCTTATTCGCCAACTTAGTACCATAAAACAAAAAGAACATTTTTTGTCGGCGCCGACTAGAAATGTCAGATAGGTGTGAACAGCTCGAAATAAAATGTTCTGCCACTAGAGCAGCCGATTGTCTGTCCGGTCCGACACCCGACAAGTGGGAATGGTGTAAGCAGTATTACAAAAAGATTCCTCGCAATTTACTGTCATATCGCTAGGCTGTGTGTTATGTGCGCTGAAGCTGACGACACTACAATATTACGTTAGTACTTACATATATAACTATCACAGAATAATCGACCTTATTATAAGTGTGTAAGGATGTGATATGGTTTAGTAAAACGTTTGAATAAATTTGTTTTATGTTAGTGTCAGTCGTCATGGTTTGTTAGTCGCGTGTTGCCTCAACGTTCTTGGAGGTTGCGAAATCTGTCGCAGTCTTTTGATGTTTAAGTGAAGGTCTTGTTAAAATGGACTTAGTAATGAAACTTTATTAAGAATAATCATAATTAAGAAGTCATCTTAAAATACTTTAAAAATTTAATACGATTTTAAAGAATGCTAAGAGAATGGATAATAGAGAGTATGCACATAGACTCACTATATAATATAGACAGGCCCTTCCATACAGACAAAATGTAAAAACTCGCTGGTAAATTTAACATGTTGTTGTTGCAACGAAACAACGACATATAAGAAAAAACGTACAAGCTTTCGAATAAAATAAGAATGTGATAAATTAATTACGCTGGTTGATATTAAATGTACGATGGAGCACCAGCGACTATTTGGACATTTTGTTTCTACGGAAGGGCCTGTCTTTACATTGGTAAGTCTATGATTATACATATGTATTACATTCAAAACAGATATTGTTTATAGATGGAACATTTCACAAAGTCATTAAGTAATTACACTACAGTAAGTACAAGTCGTTTTTGTCAATATTCGACTCCACGCCAATTTATGTGCGTTACATAAACGATATTTAGAATTATATTAAACATATGAATTTGTGATGTTACAAAACGACAGACGAAGTTATATTACAAATGTTACTATGTAACGTCAATTGTAGCATATAATAATTTACTCTGTGTAATTGTAGTAACTTGATAATAGCAATAGCACAATGGATCTCAATTTTCGTGATGATCATGATGATTTAGATGAAGGCGGACCATTTATGTAGTGCAGATATTTTAGTGACCACAAAAAAATTGTTACGTTCTGGGTGTTCTTTTGAGTTTCCTTATCACGTCTGATACCGTGTCTCAGCAGCATAGCTTAGCGTCAAAGTGCCTAAGTTCACCAGTAAGAGCAGTGGCAAAATCGGCCACAATTTAGTCTAAACGAACGAGTTATTGTTTTATCATAAAAGGTTGCGGGATATTAGATGGCCTTTAAAATCTGGAGTAACAAGCAAATAAACAATAAGCAGCCGCTGAATGAACAAAAAATGGTATGAAGAAAAAGATCATGATAATTTGGAAAAGGTATACGAAACTTTATAAAACATTGTAAAATTCATAAAGCAATTTTGCTTTTTACAATGTCGCAGGTAATTTTAATTCCAATCCAACATTCCGCTGTAAATCCGCAAAGTATTCGAATAATCCTCTTCAAAGAACGGAATTTGAGGAAAAAAGTGGACAGATCTCCCCAAGGCGGGGAGTGTGTAGGCAGTTATTATGCAAATCTATAGTCATCGCCGAGGGGACGAACATGAGATATGAGACGGTGGGATTACAACACGACTAATATTAAAATTTTACGTATTATTACAACAATAATATTTATTTGTTAGAACTAGTTTTGATTCAATAGATTTTATAAAAATTATAATATTATATAATATATTATAGATGTTACGTGTAAATTTAGAAGATGTAGATTTTAGTGTTAAAAATCATAATTTTAACTATAGACAGACATTGAAATTTAAAACATTTAAATTTAAAAAAACCAAATCGCTATAGGCGTGCCTATAAAATTAAGATCTCATCATCAGATCCTGACGAAATTACAATGGGAGTAATTTGAAAGTATACTCTTTCAAAGAAATAAAGACTTGCAAAATCGGTTCGCAATTGACAAAGTAAACGGTGAAACGGCACAAAAAATACATACACACTGTCAAACATAGAAACTCTTTTTTGTTGTAATTGGTTAATAAAATCAACGCTTTACTAGATATCGTCTAATATTGGCTATATACTTTCAGATCACTGTTCTTTTGAAGGCTGCCCTGGACTGCGATGCTCCTCACAAGGTTCTCTGCTTAGACTCCATAACGCGAACTACTTCAACCTATTAGGACCATATTTAAAATCTAAAATTGTATACATGTAGTCTACATACCAGATTTTAACGAACCAATGAAGCTTATGCTTACCAAGCGGTTAGTCGCCACCTGGTGTCAGAGTTGTTCAAGTCGCCCGTAGGCCGCTGACTTGACTTATCAGTTGTTTACTGTTGTCAAATTTTCAACAGCCGGGACCGACTTTTTACGTGCCCTCCGAAGCACGGAGACGCTCGGTTGAAATACCACTATGCGATCACCCATCTAGTGACTGACCACGCCTAAAGTTGCTTAACCTACCGATCGTTTACCGATCAGTGGGTGCTCTCGGCTATGAGCGTCCAAGTATAGTCCAAGTAACCAATGATGACTGTCCAAGTAGATTCTATTAGATTTCTTCAAATGATCAGATAGCAAAAAGTGATGACAAAAAAATGTAATTTACAGTTTCTTTTGTTATTTGAAATATTTGTCTAATTCTATAATGATACACAAACGATTGTTGTATTATTAATTTGCGCCAGAGACGCATTCACCATGTATCCCAGCCCTATAATTTATTTTTGAGGGCGGTGACGGAATGTCAAAAATTTCGCTTCGAAATGTGACTAGTTCGGTTCTTGAAACGAAAATAAATTATTCTTAGCCTAAATGACGTTCGCCTGAGGACATTCGTACCGGTTAGAATCCCTTTATACTTCAAAGACTTATTTCGGATTATATTATTTTTTATAATTCAAAGTCATTTTGATTCAATTCGATGAGTTTTCCTCAAAAAAGTTTTGAATTGTAAATCTAAGTAGTACAATCTAATCTAACTTCTAACTAATATTATAATTGTGAAAGTTTGGGTGGATGGATAAATGGATGTTCATTACTCTTACATGCAAAAACTACTGAACAGATTTGGATAAAATTTGGTACACACATAGCTTATTACCTGGATATGTTAACGTATAGGATAAAACTGTAGTAATGTTGTTTATTATTATAAAAAGTAATAAAAAATACGAATTAAATCCAGAAACGGACAGAAGTGATTCATATGAAAAGATTACATTTATAACCCCACTTTCTAATTCCAAAGACAATGCAATACGCAACGAAGCAGAGAAGGGTAATACACCTAGTGTCTAATAAAAATGGCCACATAATTTCAAATCTTGTACGACCGCTAGTCGCAACGTGCTGTGACCGTTCCGGCGCGCGAGCATCTGAATTATTCATAGGTGGACGTACGTAATTAAATGTCTTGTGGTGTAAAAAGCGCTGACACCTTCCTGTGGGATACCTTGTACTCGATGGCAGTAAATGTGAACTTCGTGATGGTTGAGCACCGATTTTATTATGAAACATCTAATACTGTTCTATTACATATAACAAATCTTAAGTAGGATTTAAGTTTGTTGATTTAAGCTTGTGCCATTTCGTTTGTGTTATTTTCAAAATAGCTGGAACCATTTGGCACACAGATGTACCATATATACATACAAATGAATAAAATTGAAATGTCTGTTTGTAATTCCAAAATGTCAGCTTCACTAAATGCATATTTTTATTTTTTTAAACGCTACACACTCAACGGCCCCCATTAGGATAATTATATCCTGTGTCGGGGGTCCGGAAACATTCACAATGACAAGGACAAATACACCCAGACCGGAAAATATGCTTGCATGGTCAATACAAACATATTATACTCCGAGCGGGAATCGAACCCGCGACCTGTGGCGTTTAAGGCAGGTTCGCTACCGCTGCGCCACAATGACTTATTGCGATACTTATGTACATAAAAACAATTTGAAATTATTTTTCAGTCTGTTTATTTTGGCTAATCTCTGTAAACCGGGACAGATTTTAGCACTGGCAGACAGCTGATGGTATAAAGAGTATCATAAGATACTTTACTTTTAGAAAAAGTATTAGGGTTTCGTACAATAAAAAAAATGATATATCACGCAAGTGGAGCCGCGGGCGCAGCTAGTAGAATATTAGCAATATTATCCTGACATATCCACAAGAACGGGATCTAGTTAAAAAGACGTTGGTTCAAACTAATGCCATAAAATCTTTAATTTTTCGTAAATCCATTATTGTCAATGTTTTTGTCGTATTATTTAATTAGCAATAGATATGTATCATTTGTATGCTAAATTATTTCTTATTTCAAGCTACTATATGTTTTTGGTAAATGATGTAACGTTAGAAAAAAATCGCTTGAGCACTATGTTACAAAAAAATTGCCAAGTATAAAGGTATTTTCATAACAAATGCATTCTTCTATGAACAAAAAAATCATAGAAAGATACGATGATCGTTTGCGCTATAATTACTTCGTCGAGGTAAATGCAATGCGCGTGAGTTATTCTAAATGTCAAGTACAGACGATATTTCCTACCTAATTATTATATATATTTTTAGTTCCATCATAGAAAATCGTTGTTTGTTATTTTGAATTGTAAAATTTTTATGGTCACGATTATTAAAATTTATTAACGAGATTTCTTTTAAAACTTACCTACTGTTTGGAAGATTATTTTTGCTAGTTTTATTTTACATTTTGTATTAAATTTTAATCAAGAAAATTGAAACAAAAGGTAGTTTTTATTTTAAAGATAAAAGTATGTTATTACTGAATTCTGATTCTAAAATAAAAGCTGTCCACTAAATCTTTTCTGAACTAATTATTAATGGCGGCATTTAAAAAGTTAGGAGACGTGTAATTACAATAACTGATCCGCGGATTATGTTGGACGGCCTGTAATCTTTTGCAATTTTCGTTTAATCGTTCGCCTTTGAGTAACCAATTTAGACAGACCTCTATACCTTATTTTCCTTCTAATCGTCAAGAGCAATTGGTATCCCTCAAGGGTCTATACTGGGACCATTTTATTCCGGTTTGACAACGATACCCCGAGACACATTGGACTTATGTGATAATACTAGGGCGAGTTGAAGAAATTTGATAATTCGCGGTTAGGAAAACGACCGTTTTAATAATAACTTGACTCGCATAGTTTGAAAATTGTTCAGAGAACGAGGAATATGTGGAGATGGTTTTTTTTTTACAAAATTTAGATGTACATATATTGTGTGTGTTCCTTTATGTTACTTTTGAAAAGAAAAGTTTATTTACACAGTTATATCGCAATTTTAATTAGAAACATTAACAAAATATCATCGCTGAATGTAATAAAAACTAAAACTAGTTCTTCGAAAATATTATATGTTCTCGACTTTTTCTCAATTTGTCTCTTGATTGGATCCGAAATTGGATTTTTATTTGAACAGAAATACCGATTCCAAGTCTTTTTTGTTCTCAAAGGTAACCAAGCTAACCATTTATCACCCGCCCGTCAAAATCTAATTGTCCTGCCTCGCTAACCACGGCATTGTGACCGTAATTATGCCCTTATATTTTTCACAAAGAATTAAATCGACTTAGAGATTTTTTGTTACCCACATTTAAAGACCAATTTGATAGAGATTCCAGTTTTTTTTTCTTGGTTTATTTTATGATATGTGTATCCGAAGAAACATGTAATGTATACATTCTTTATGGTAATTATTTTTGTTATCCTTGCACGGTGCATTGACGTTTTCTGCACGAATAGACTAGCTTGAGTGGAGAGATACAGGCTACCACTACTTCAAATCAATATTATTATTCAGGTACAGGCTACCTGAATAATAATATTGATTTGAAGTAGTGGTATTTGCACTGTAGCATTTCTATCTATGACGATGGCTTACAATTTACCTCTTCTGTCCTATCCTTGTTTTAATCCTCCTCAATTTACCTATCCTTGTCTTAATCCTCCTCTTGTCTCTCATCTCAGGTGGCACAAAACAGTGTTACTGCAGTTTTTGCGACAATAGACTAACATAACTGATAAAAATCAGGCCTTTTTCTTTGGCGTGACCACTGTGAACCTCTATCTGGTAACGGATTTCGTCCTAGTCAACAAAAAAGGCATTTTTCCTATTTGTTAGCACGCATGAACAAAAAAAAAACAGAAATCTTTTGGCTTGCACATTTACATAATATAAAAAATAGACAGAAGGTTGCTTATCACCGGTTGGTATTATAGTTTAAAGATATGCGGTTAATCGCTTTATCTTTAATCGGCCAAGAAATTTCACTCCAATTTACAAAACGGTTAGATAAAAACTCTAATTTCATAGATAAATTGTTATCCATTTTATAAAATTACATGGGCTTAATGTTTTCGAACGTAACAATAGGCGTTCCTAATATACAGACTCCGTTTGGGGGTTGAACCCGCAACCGCAGAAGGCAGATAGTAATAATTAGTGAGCTACCATAGATTGTAAAATTATTATTATTTGTGAAGAGTAACTAGATTTATCGCCTAAATCGTGGTTTACTTCATTGAAACAAAAAGGATTGTAAATTGATGTTTACAACAATTTTGTTTAATTCTTAAACGTTTCAATAGCAACAGCATATTATAAAGCAAACAGTGAAAGCCATTTTTTATTGACTTCAAAAACTAGGCAATTTGACGACGTTTCTTTAGATGGGTGTTAAATTTTGATGAAATAGTTTCGTGTCGCTCCGATATACAAGTATTTCGTCATAATTTCCAGATTTAAAGATCAAAATTCCTCAAAACATACAATATAAATTATTAAATAGGCAATCTCTTTTTTATATACATACGTAGGTGTTAGGAGACTGAATTTGGCTTTTCTTTATTTTTAGAGTTTAATTATTCATGTTCACATTTTATTGTCTTAACAAGTTTCAACCTGTAGCTTCGCTCGTTTGAGTGGCGATTTTTAATAACTCTCTAATGCAATAAGAAATAATTGGATTCACATATAAGCTTTCATCCCCTATCTCACCTTCTTCAAGTTTTATTTTTGCAACCAAAATAGCCTATCACCGTCTCCAAGGACCCTTCTATACAATTATACAAAATTCATCATTAGCGGTTCAGCGTTTCAAATTTAGTAACTCGCCAGAAACAAACAAACGCTTTCGGATGTATAATATTAGTTAGGATTGTGATTCATTTATATATAATATTAGTATATCATTAATAGGTTTTAAGCGTATGATATTTTAGTTATCGGCTTACCGATTAGCACCTTTCTTTACCGATTATGAATACGACAAATCTGAACATCTTGGTCTTTTCATAGCTGGACTCTGAAAGTTAATGACAATCAGAATCTCATTCGTTGTTACGTTTGTTGTTGGTGCTATCAATCACTCGGTGTGGGATGACTCTAATTATAGGGATTAAGGGAGACTCCGGTCCCAGGTAATGGCCTCCGCCGGCCCCTTTAATAGATCCGAACGGTATAGGACTATTGTTGTTATAGAAGAGTTTTTAATTGGTCACATTTTGTAATTAGTTTATCGGCGTTCATAGGCAACAAAAAAACTTTATTATTGAGGTAAACTTTTATTGAATTTTTACGCGAACGATAATTGTAGATAATTCTGTTATTATAAATCCAAAAATGGTTGTAAAAGCTATTGCGCTATTTTCTATTCACAAATCGCTATTTTCTATCACAAACTATCCGCTAAATCTGTTCTGATGATTAATTAATAGCATTCTTTTATCGCGACAAACTGTAGAAGTTGACGAAATTAAAGTTTAATTAGGTTAAGTAAATAGGCGGACTAACAATCAACCTGGAACTGTAAATTATTTCACTTAAAATTATATTATTCATCAGGAGCAGTCATTTGATTTAGAGTTATATAAATTACTTCGAGAATAACTTTTGAAGAAGTCACAAAAAGCAAAAGGATTTTCAAGGGCATGGCTTAACAAGGAGAAACAATAAAATATAAGAAAGGGAAAGCTGTTATTTTGCGGTCACTATACTTACGGACGCACCTTGACGGCAGTTACTTAATTAAACATAATTTTACGAATCTTCTAAACTGACACGCACTATCCCTTACTAACGCTACGTTTTACCTCGTAACATTTGACGATATTCGGCAAAGAGTTCCCCTTTATTAATTGCAAAATAAATACACAGGAATTCTTAGTGACATAATCGTGTATCCTATGTACAATTCTCTAGCGTACTTTTTTTGACAAATTGTTGTGGCGCAGGGGTAGCGAACCTGCCTTAAACGCCACAGGCTGCGGGTTTGATTCCAGCTCGGAGCATATGTGTGATTATTAAGCATGCAAGTGCTTTTTCCGGTGTGGGTGTGTTTGTCCTTGTCATTGTATATGTTTCCAGACTCCCGACACTGGATATCACTATTCTAATGGAGCCGTTGATTGTGCAGCGTTTATTATTATTATTATTGTCTCAGGTTTATTCAAGAGCGTTTTCTGTCCGATAGTGCGTGATAATCTTTAAACCTTTCCTACAGCAAACCATTATTTGATTATTAATTGGGCGTAAACACCGGGACGGGATCCGTTTTAAAAGATTGGGGTCTAATTTCGTTGATTATTCGTGTTTAATTTTTACAAATGTATGTGGGTACGTATATAGATTGATCAATTTATATTACTTTTCCTTATTTATAAGAGAGAGTATACAATTATGATAAATCGACGTTTCCAGGATCAATTAATCTATAAAGTACTCTCTGTACTCTCAGCAGTACTAATACTATCCTGACTTTATTTTCACGTCGTTATTCTATGAGAAGATTATTAATAATAACAAAACCATTTGTACATCACTAATGACTTCGTCTAAAATAAAAATTTAAAAACGAACACATTAAATCATAGAACACCCTAAACTAATTGCTTAGGGATGTCAACAACGATTATAAAACATCTAAAAATAATGACAAAACGTTAGACAACCATGCGGTTACTAAAAAGCTTTCATATCCCCTACCAAAATAGAAGGCAAATTGACAGATGACAAATACGACTATTAACACTACGGTCATGGCACCCACTCGTCCAGAACAACATGAACTATGCGAGACTAAAGCGAGTTTAGATCAATATGAAGTTAGACAAACAAATAATGAAATGAGAGGTCATGATAGTTTAGACGGTGTTAGTAAATATTTCTACTGAACTAAATGTGATAAAATACATCAAGACATTGTCGTTATAACAAGATAGATGGAATGGATGTCGGTAACACATTCCTTTGAACGAGATTAGTACAGACGAATGTTTTGTGTATGTCGGAACAGAATTAAGGTTTGTTGTTACATAAAAAAATAAAGAGATGTTAACTAGGCGTTTATTAATTTTGAAGCTTAATGTATATACTTTGTAAATAATATATCTGTAGGGTCATTTTTGCTTTCTAAATAATAACTTTTTCTGTAACAAAGTAACCTCTTTGTCTTTGTGTGTAAGCTTGAAGCCTCAATAGCTCAACGGTAGAAGAGCCGACGTCGCTCCGTTAACGCAAGAGTCGCGGGTTCGACCTGACCTCCTTGGGCTATTGTTATACCCACTCTTAGCGCAAGATTCGAGCTTAATTGGAGGGCAATAGAAATATTAGCAATGCCTAGAAAAAGCATCGTTAGTATTCTATGCTATGTATAATGAAAATAAAAAAACCTCTGCTTGTTTTGTGGAGCGCGCTTACCCAGAAGATGCCAACTCAGTGTCGAGTTGAAAGAACTCAAACTGCAGGTGGGGAAGACGAAGGTCAGGAGGGTATTCCAGTATTCTAAGCGGTGCGTATCAGAAACGAGGAAGCTAAGCATTTGATATTGCGTGATCAAAGAATAACTAGGGCGTACTTAATACTAAATAACTCATGTAAAATAGGAATGAAAAAGCATTTCAATTATTTTACCTTTGCAGAAATTGAAAAAAATACAGTAGAAAGGTGAACTTACTTCATTGTTATATTTAATCTGTAGCGATGTCCAAACATAAAGGAGTTGGGGAATATAAAAGCAGCAACAATTGAGACAAAAGGCAAAAAGGTTGACCCTTCAGAGTGCATGGGTGTGGCGGGCTTAAATTTTCGCATTGACAGCCGAAACGGCCCTTAGGGACGGTCGAGACTTGCTTTTAGTGCCTTTATTCGTTATGGTTAATGCGGCAAGTAGTTTACGAGCTGTACTGTTATTTGCGACCTCAGAGGGCAAGACGAGTAACTAGAATTATATCGTGTAATATATTCTATAAAGAATTTGTGTTATAAGTTGCTTGAATGCGCTCGGGGCACTGCCTCCATCTCCGATGACGTCCTTAACCGTGGTTCGGCTTGGCAGGAGGCACCCTAAAGACGGAATCAAACTTAAGCCACCGTGAGGGCTGCCCCTTATCACGGCTGAGTCTCTGTACTCGGCCTCCCCCACCCGGTGATGCTCCCAAGGCCAGTAGGGCCAACAGCAATACACATTCCGAAAAAAAAAAAAATTAGTTGCTTATTCTAATTATGGTAACCACTTAGAAGCTCAAATTTTCAATAGTATTTTGTTTTGGGACGACTGGTGACTTCTTCTGCGTTGACTTCGGAATCAAACTCAGTTGCTGTTTGAAGTATCCAGGGTCTATAATGCGAACATGTTGCGAGTTGTTCATATCAGTAGGCCGAGTTGTTTTGACGGACAACCGTGAAAGATAAGTAGGTATGTAATTTTTGCACCCCTGACTACCTTTATCCAAAACTTCATGATGATCGGTTAAGTAGTTAAGGCGTCTAACCGTGACAAACAAACACACATTTTTATTTATAATACTAGTTAGTACGTTAGAGCTATTAATCAGAAGTAGTATAAACCGTATTCATCACGTTGACGTCACAATCTACACCTTCAAATTAGTTATAAGAATATAAAGAAAATACGCTCGAACGGCTATTCAGATTAATACCGTCGATTGTTAGGAACTTATAAATCGACAAATCAGAGCCGTCAAAACGTCTGTTTGACGCGTCAACTAAGAAATGGGATTGGCTATCAATCAAATATTGTACGAAAATTAGGCGCATTGTTCAATGTTGCCGCTCCCTTACAAATGAGGTCCCTTTAAATCACAAACATCGTGTTTTGACACGAGAATTTTTGAGTCACGAGTCATTGCTTACGCTGTATAGTGAAGTATGTTTGGTTATTAATATAAGAAGCAATAAATAAACATCGAAATTTTATAAGCTAAATGTAATAAAGAAAAAATTTGGTTAGGTATTTTTACACTTTTACAATTGTTTAAGTCTATGTTTAGAAATACAAAAACCTAAAATGGATACAGTGATTATAGGTCTACCATTTTTGACATCCTCAATTAATATTAAGTACACGTTATTGTGAAAGAAAGGGGTTCACCATAATGTGACGTGACGTCACAATAAGTTATAGGAGTCCTAAGATGTCTTATCTGATATCATAAAATTGAAGCTAATTTATCATCATTAATTTCACCATACGGATGATATGGAATCATGGTAAGCAGACACAACCTATGAATGCTGGCATTACTTAATTGATATACGCGTTGCGAACCCAAAGGGTAGGAGGGGAGGGATGAGAAAAAGAAGGAAGCAGAGGGGGCACGAAACGAAACAGTACTGTTACTTTAGACCGATTTTCTGTAAGAGGATAGTACTTCCCCGTCAAGCGTTGGAGTAGCATGGCTTTACGACTACTATAATTTCTATATACACACAACGTTCACTTATTTTAATTAGAGTAGTACTGGAATGGTTCGTTATCGATTTGTTAAGTAACAATTTATCGAGTTACCCCACCCTATAAGACAATGCTATTAATGAATCCGTCAATATTGCTTAGCGCACGACACCCACTAATGCGACTTGACATATTGATGTACTGATATAGAAGGTTACTGACACCGTTGTGGTAGCGAGTCTGCCTTTAGTCTAGACGGTTGCGGGTTCGATTCCCGCTCGGGCAGATGTTTGTTAAAATTTTTGTCTCGGTCTGGGCGTTTGTCCGTGGGTCTCATCACCGTGCCTCAGAGAGCACGTTAAGCTGTCGGTCCCGGTTGTTATCACATATCATCTGATAATAATCGTTAACTCTTGATAAGTAAATTGTTCTTATCCAATGAGTTACTGGTTCGCCCTCAGGGTTGCGGAGGTCAGATGGTAATCGCTCCGTGTAAAAAGTAGTAGCCTATCAAATCCGGATAGGAGTAATAAGCAGACACTGAGCAAAATCAAATACCGGGAATAATGCTGGGACGAAGAAGATATAGAATGTTATGAATGAATGAATACACAAAATGAAAGAAATCAATGAATTATAGATAAAATAAATTAATGAGAAATTGTAATTCAAATTTTAATTTGATGAGTTGTAGTGGCCCAGTGGTAGCGAATCTGTCTCAAGTGGCACAGAACCCGGGTTCGATTCTCGCTCGGAGCAAAGGTTTATAAAATTAATGAAATGAGTAAAGTGACGGCAATACTTTTTATACATTCTTTTACTCAACCATCTTATCTTATCTTACACACTAAGCAGTGTAAACAATGCATCATCACTATAGCTCTATCTATAAAAAAAGTTAGTGCCGGACTTGCCCTTAAAGGGTACGCTACCACTGATAATAATAATATCTGTTTCTGGTATATTGGACCCCATATATTTTAATTTTTTTTTTTGCATTTGTTGTTTTTTTGTTGAATTCAAAACCATCAACTTTATCAAATTAAATAAAGAATATTATATTTTTACAGTTTTTTAAGACCATAGATGAATGCTTATAATAAAAAAAAACGTATAAAACATATAATCCTCTACGTCATCAAAATATAATTACCTCAAAAACCTACACATCCGTATATCAGTTTTATGATTTACGAGGACAATTTGGCCCCTAAGAATATCCCAGAATAGTGGACAGCGGCCTATCTGATCAAACGCCCCATAAATAATGCCTGGACTGTATTTATCATGGCACCGCCAAATATAAGTAATAGGCCTATTTATGATTAAGAAAAATTGTCTCTTATGGGAAGAAATTTACGGCAAGAGGTTTATTATTTGATAAAAAAATTTAGGTCCCTTTAAGTATACGACATTATTTATAGATATGTTTGCATGCTTACTGTGTAGTTTAATGTCAGAGTTCTTCAAGTCACTAACTTAGGCCTGTGACTTATCCTAGTGACTTCAAATTGACAGCATGCGAAACCAACTTGCCTTTTGAAGATAGAAATCTTTATAATAAACTATACATAAGTCGCATATCCACGTAAGGTACGTCACCGCAATTGTGACTTTTGAGTCACGAGCGGTGCGTGCTTTAGTGGTGTTTATTTACTTTGCTTACCATTGTCGTATAAAGTATTTGTTATCTGGGGCGGTACAAGCGGACGCAGCAATGTAATGACAAACTTGCGATATCCTCGTGCCCTGCGTATGTAGAAGTAGCAGCATGGGTGGAACAATACTAGCGACAAGGCGACATGTGTTTCATAAATAATAAGCGACTTTTAACATTTATAGGTTTTTTTTAAAGAATACTAGCAATGTTTTTTTTTTCCAAGATATTACTAATTTTAATATTTCTCCTCCAAATAAGCTCGAAGCTTGCGCTAGCGGTGGATACGACTATAGCTCAAGGGGGTCAGGATCGAACCCTCGACTCTCGCGTTAACGGAGCAGAGTCGGCCCTTCTAACGTTTAGCTATTGAGGCTTCAAGATTTCTGGGCTTTAGAAGCATCTTTAGTGTTGTACTTTAATATCAATATTCCACTGGCAGTGTTAAAGTCGGTTTTGTTTTTTCAAAACTTAAAAAGAATTACAAGTGTGATAACCACTATTTACTGAAATATAAAATTTTTATTTGACCATTATATATTATAAGGTGATTATAATATTTTGTAAGCAAAATGTTGTTATGACCAAATTATATTTAGAAATAAGCATAAGTAAAAAGATTTTTGAAGATTTAATTTCTCACTATACCGTAAGAAGATAGCATCTAGCAATCGTATGAGGTTAATTACCATAAAGTCGCTAGGGTTCCCAGCACGCTCTGCTGGTCAGGACGAGACAGTTTCACTGCTATAATTTAACATTTTGTCTTTGGTATAGTGCCCCTGTATTCTTAATCTATTGTTAATATCGCAGAAAAATAGTTAGGCCAACTACTAAATGGATCTTAGAGTATAAGCTGACGCTAAATCCTTCATATAAATTATGGTAATTAAATTAACAAGATGGGTGGTTGATAGATATAAAAATTAGTTATTATTAGTAAAACTATATTGAAATATTTTTAAACCAACTTCATTACATTAATTATTTATCAAACTATATCTACTAGTGTTATTTACACTAACAAATTAATCTTTCAATTCCATTTCAAATACTCGTTAAATTCGAAATATTGTACTTGAAGGTATTTGTACTTCGAATACATAAACACAAACTATACGTATGTAAAACAGAGAATCTTAAACCAGGTTTATCGTGACGGTGTCGTTGGGCGCTTTGTTTTTAATTAAATAAAATCAGGTGAGCTGAACTAATGAATTCAGTCGTCGACGACACACTAATAACGATGTAATTGTGCGACCGTTTTAATGCTAATGTACACTTCCTTTTTGTAAGTCTTTTATTATCTTTATTCGAGACATTGTATTATAAACACATGGTACGTAAGATTTTATTTGCTAAATATTTATTTTAAGGGCAATGAAAATAAATTAAATTGCAGTATTAGTTGTACTTTCATAATAATTTAGATAATAAAATCGTTTAGTTAGTACAACGTCAAGCAAAAAAGTGAATTAGTAAGTCTTAGGCGTGGTTTGGCGTCCCATGAGGCTTGAGGACAAATTTCTATCTTTACAGGATCACTCTGGGCTTTGTCTGAATAAGATACAATGCATAAAACAACACCTTCGAACTTCGAAGCAACACTGTTTTTATTAGGAAAAACTATATTTTTTATAATTAATGGAATCAATAATGTTAAATTTTCTACTTCTAGCAGTATGAATGCTTTTAGCCCGGAGAGCAGAGGAGGCACTGTATTTCACCTGATGATAAGTGGAAGTAGAATCTCAACGCGAAGGTGGTTATGCTGTAGAAGTCGAACTGCACTAGCCTACCCACAAGATGCATTATAAATGCAAGATGTAGGTAAAGTCTAGTTATTCAGCATACAAGGGCATGGGAAGTGTCCTCACACAGAATATCGAAGTGAAACATCACTGTTACAAATGTTTTTACATCCATTCGATATGGTGTCTAAAAGTGTGGTGGTGAAAAACAGGAATAATTATTCATTGGGAATATTACGTTTGTTCTTGTCATTATGTATGTTTCTGGACCCCCGACACAGGATATAACTATCCTAATGGGGACACTTGTGGGGGTGTGTAGCGTTTATTTATCCGGTTGCCTCTTCAAATAAGCTCGAAGCTTGCGCTAGGATTGGGTACGACAATAGCCCAAGGTCAGCATCGAACCCGCGACTTTCGTGTTAACGGAGCGGAGTCGGCACTTCTACCGTTGAACGATTGAGGCTTCAATTGACTTTGATTTAATGCTGTCGTATATTTTATTATTAAACTACTAAGTTTAATAATAAATATCGAATGTACAAATCGATCAAAAATATAATTATATCTGGTGACTGGAGACACGCGAATGGAGACTATGACTACACATTCTAATATTTATTATTCGTTATGCTTAAATATATATAATACTTAATGTTTTAAAGTGAAAGGATGTTTGTTTGTTCGAGATAATATGTTAGATTTAATTTTTATTTGTTGCATCTTTTACTAAGCAATTATTTTGCAATAAGTTCTTGACAAATATTTTTTAATATTTTGTATTAAAAATAGCATGCTTTTAACAGCGCTCTGAACTGGGAGTAATAAAATAATACAGAATAAAATTTATATTGCCATCGCCCGCTGTTGGGATAACCTCTGTCACAACAGAGATTATTCCACCAGCGCAATCAGTCACACTGGTGGTAGGTCATTTGTTGCAAGAGGCCGGCTAGGTAGGTACCACCGCAGTGTCCAATATTCTGCCGCCAAATATAGTATATAATAGTGTTTAGGCACTACTGTGTTCCGGTTTGGAGGGCATTGTATGCTAGTGAAATTACTGGGCGAACGAGATTTAAGAACTAATATCTCGAGGTTGGCAACGCGTGAGTGGCACCTACTAATGGTGCTGCAAGCGCTCATAGGCTGCGTCAGCCACTTACCATCAGGTGGGCCGTATGCTTGTTTGCCAACTTAAAACATAAAAAAAAAATTGTATTGCTTAATTTTGTTCTCTTTTTTGATGATAGCCTAAATGAATATCTCTTTCGATGCATGCTGGAGCCAACACTACTAATTAATAATTATGTTTATAGAATGCATCCGGTTTCTAAAAAAGCGTATGTACAGCTATTTATTATATTATTGATTCTGCATTTATCGTCGAAAGACACACACACACACATATATATATATATATATATATATAATGTCGAATCACGCTTCTAAGTGAAAAGCCTTTCGTTATTAATTAAATTTACAAAGTCATATTGTAATAGCTATAATGAGTGCATAGTTATAATAAATGCGAGTAAAACTGCGGATTATAGACTATATTAAAATATTTTCCAAGTATTTTTTACTGGCACCCAACTGACACACGATTTCTCATACAAGAATATACGTATGTCATTATCATCAACTAATGTCACGTCAGACTTAGCCTTTGGCGTGTAATGCGTCATTTAATCATGACGGGCTGGTCCCGGTCAGAGGTCGACTCCCGTGTGAACAAGCTCTTATATCTGTGTATGTCTGAATAGATATTATCTGTTGATTTTGAATGTTAATGGATGGATGATGTTGGATGAAATCTAGACTTTAGTGAATGCTATTTTTAGTATGTTTATTTTTATATGTTTATTTTTATATATTGACTCGTCTGTCTGTTATACCTTTCATGACTAAAGGGCTAAATTGATTTTGATAAAATTGTGCTTAGAAGTAGCTTGAGTATAGGATATAGGATATGGATGGCAGTAAGCGATAATGTTATGCTGGATGGCTGTCTAGAAGTTGTTTTTGAGCTACTGACAACGTACACGCAAAATTTAAGGATGATCAGTTTAGCAATCAGAGACCGTTGGGGCGTTGTGGGTAGCGAGTCTGCCTATAGCCTTAACGGTTGCGGATTCGATTCCAGCTCCTGCAGATGTTTGCATTGATTTTACAAATATCTGTTTCCACCGCCTCGGAGAGCATATCAAGCTCTCGGCCCATCTGATAATAATCGTTGCGGAGGTCAGATGGCAATCGCTCTGTGTAAAAACAAGTAACCAGTCAAATCTGGACAAGAGTAATAAGAAGATTCTAGATAAATACTCGTATAATACTGGGAATAATGCTTGGAAGAACAATCAGTTTACCAGTCAGGTTAACAAACAAACGTATGTTAGAATTTAAAATCGGTATTAGTAAAGATTTGTAGTAACTTACAATCAAATTTAGTCTTCAGGCTAAGAAGACTTCGCAGGTACTCTAAATCACAGGCTCGTTTTCAACAAAATATATTGTGACCATATATTTAGATGTTGTATTTTAATAGCGGCGTATACATCGCAGATTCATTACTGGTCTAGTATTAGCGGCGTGGGCAAAGGATTAACAATGTATGGAAAGCTCTTCGGTCGTATGGACGATTTATATATAAGGAGAGGTGTACAATATAAAAAATATTGTACTAAATAATTAAAATATTTTGATATTTTTTTTAAAGTTACTAATCCCTTTAGTGAGCATGTTGAAGGTTGAAGGTACACAATCTTCATAGTATAAAACGGTTTCCTTTTTTCTGGGACCGTCGGAAAAAAAAATGTTTTTATTTTCGAGTGTATTTTTGTCATATAGTATGGCATTGGTCAATATATCATCTTAAAGTTTTTCTTATAATTATATTATTATATTCTGAAAAGTTCACAAGACCTGAGAACCAAAAAAAAGAAAATTAAAATAAATTAGCTTTAATATATTTTTTTATATTACTAAGTTAGCATTGCTTGCTACAGCCCACTTAATGGTAAGCGGTTGTCGCACGCTATGAGTGCTTGCCACACCATTAGTAGGTGCCACTCACGCGTTGCCAACCTCGAGATATTATTTCTTAAATCTCCTTTGTCCAGTAATTTCATTAATAATTTAGGATTGATTTAATTAGTACAAAAAATCGTACTTAAAACATTTAATTTGGCATTTATTAACATAATAATGTATGTATGTAGTTGTGTAGTTAGAGGTGTTGTCGAGATCAAGAAGGTACTTCTCATTTTTACAGCTTTTTTCCGCATCTCTTACAAATTTAGTACATATTTTTTGCAAGAAATCAAACTCAATCTTACCATACAAGTTCTGGCTGTCCAGTGTAATCTATGTGTACACATCCTAACATCTCCGAAGTAATTTTTTGCCAGTACTTAAGCGACGTCACTTTTACGATATGAGCTTTTCGATAGTGAACGACTAGTATGGACATTTTATGGCCGGTATAAAGATTCTATATTGCAATATATCATTAAAAATGAGACATGATGCTAATGAGACTGTGTTCTTTTATATATTATTTGTATTATTATAATATTGTTAAGGGTGTCGGGATGTGACGACCCCATCGCCCGCTGTTGGGATAACCTCTGTCACAGCAGAGATTATTCTACCAGTGTAATCAGTCACACTGGTGGGAAGTCTTTTGTTGCAAGAGGCCGGCTAGGTAGGTATCATCGCAGTGTCAAATATTCTGCCACCAAATAGTAGTGCTTAGACATTACTGTGTTCCTGTTTGAAGGGCACTGTAGGCCAGTGAAATTTCTGGGCAGAGAAGATTTAAGAACCAATATCTCGAGGTATGCAACGAATGAGTGGCACCAACAAATGGTGCTGCAAGTGCTCATAGGCTACGGCAACCACTTACCATCAGGTGGACCATATACTTAAAGGCCAACTTCTATCCCTAAGGAACAACAAAGGTCCTTTAAGTACACTCCCCCGCTCCCTCAAGTCCTACCCCTCATCTCAGATGTCTCACATACTTTCCGTTGTTCTTCTTATACCTAGCACCATCCCGGTATTTTGCTGAGGGTCTGCTTATTATCCTTATGTGGATTTGACAGGTTACTAGTTTTTACACAGAGCGATTTCCATCTGACTTCCGCAACCCTAAAGGCGGAGCAGTACTTCATTGGATGAGCAATTATCTATCAAGAGTTAACGATTATTACCAGATGTTATGATAACAACCGGGACCGACAGCTTGACGTGCTCTCTGAAGCACGGTGGGCAGACTAGTAAAAGTAAAATTTCAAAGACGTATCACAAAAGAACTATGCATATATTGTAAGTCTATTTAAGAGGTTTCAATTTCACGAGCACGGAATTACAGGATTTTTGCACAGTTTTTTTGCAATTAAAAATAACTCCGCAGTTTATTCGATGAAGACAACTTTAATTTATTTATTACAATTTTTGTTGTCATTTCGTTGAAAGAAATTTATAAGTCGGAAGAATAAAAAAAAATCTAATTAAAAACTTGGTTTGCATAATTACGTTTACGCTTGCTTGGTTTTATAAAAAAGAAATTTGAATATGATAAGTTATGGGCAAGAAAACATAAATAATTATTTAACGAAAGATTTTTTTCCAAGTGATTACTAATACTCCTATTGCACCCCATCAAATAAGCTTGTATTTTGCGCTAAGAGTGGGTACGATAATAGCCAAGAGGCCTGTAAGTTCAGGATCGAACCCGCAACCGTTAAGCTTTTGAGGCTTAAGTTGACGTCAAAGAATTCTATATCTTATAAGGAATTAAATTTATTTAAAATATATTGTAGTGGTAGATAAAAAAATATTACCTCTACCGCCACACACATGTTCCGATCTGCGTGGTTGTGCTTTTGATTGCGCATGTTTTCAGATTTCTACTAGATATACTTAACCTTATGAGTGAGTAGCACAGAAATAAGAAAAGGAGAAGTGGTATGAAAGTGTCTTTGTATCGCCACGACATGTCCAACTCTGGCTAAAATTAATTATAAAATAATACATTAAAATAAGTTTATTGTTGTTATTGTAATAATTTTTTTGCCCGTGGTAGATTTTATTGTTTCTTAACTACTAAGTAAATTATAAACCAAGTAAATATAATGTGCAATGGATTCTCTAATGTTTTTAAATAAATATATAAGTACACGCTACACACTCAATGGCCCCCATTAGGATAGTTATATCCTGTGTCGAGGGTCTGGAAATCGATACAAAGACAAGGACAAATACACCCAGACCGGGAACATGTCTGTATGGTCAACACAAACATTTGCTCCGAGCGGGAATCGAACCCGTGATCTGTGGTGCTTTCGGCCGGTTCGCTACCGCTGTGCCACAATGTCTTCAACACTTTGGTGTGTAGCGTTTATGTGGGATACTAATATGATAAATGTGAAAGTTTATATGTTTGGATGGTTGTTACTCAGCCATGCAAAAAGGGAATTGGATGAAATTTGGCGAAGATATTGATTATTACCTGGATATAAAAAGTATCCTATGTGTTAATAGGATACTTTTATTCCAGGATATTCTTAAGTTCCCGTGAGATAGATAAAAACGAACTACAAGATGGTGAAATAGGGATGAAAATTAGTATCGGGAACTATTTATTTATAATTCTTTGATAAAATTTCGGAAATCAGTGAATATAGCTTTAAGTAAAGTTTAGTTTCAATTTATAATATTATATAGTTCTTCTATTAATAGGTTAATGCTTCTGTTTTAAAATTACTAATTCTGCTTATTTTACTTTTATTAGCTACGTATTATTGATACTTTTTGTCAAAGCACTGTAGTAATGTATATTCTATTATTATTTAAAAAACATGAGTTTTGATATAATTAGTGTAACTTAACTTTTACGTTTTTACTGTTATTTTTATTTGCATGCGGTGTTTACCTTTAAGTAACTTATCATTTTAGTCTAAGTACTTTGTAAACTTAAATTGTTTTATTGTTGTTGTAAATGATATAGTTGTTGGTAAACCTAATAAATAAAAAAATAAAAATAATATATTCCTCATATTTTTGATAAATAATTTTCATTCATTATAACATGACAAGCGTTATCATATTTTTTTGTTGTTACATACACTATCCTTAGCGGTGGCGTGACCGTCTTAGGTAACTGGCTTCCTTCCGTAGTGTGTTACGGTATGGTAACTACCTGACATCCTTCCTCGTTGCGAAATAGCCCCATTTCGTGTAGCGCGATTAATGTACTTTAATACCTTTAGCGATGTATAATATTTATATAATTTTTGTAAAAGAATATTAGCAATATTTTTTCAAGCCATTACTTAGCTTGCGCTAGGAGTGGGTACCAAAATAGCCCAAGCGCCCTACAGGCCTTGACAGTATTTTACAGACCGGGCAGGATGGCCGTGTATTGAGACCCAACCGAGAAAAAGGCACAGGCTTCGCAGGGACTCAAACTTGATTTTCTTCGTATCCACCAGTGGTTCCTGCGAGGCTGAACTATGGCTATGAACGTCATAGAGTATAGAAAAAACTTTAATCCCTAGTAGTTTCTAGTGGAAAATCAGATTTGCTACCGTAGTGGTAAACCAAACCAGTAGTCACAAATTACTGGCACGGCGGTTTTGGGGCATGATTACAAGATCAACAATGAATAAAAAGTTTGAGTGAATAAAATTATGTTAAAATACAACAAAATACAGTAATAATATACTTAATTTCGAAATTCGAATTGTAAATATTATAAAAATAAAATCGAAAAAACGACGTACACACGTGTTTGACACCAGAATCCATGGCACGTGAACATTCCAAGGTGATTTCAGGTCAGAAACATTTCAAAGAATCCAACTTATACAATTACCGGGAAAGAGCTAAATATATAGTACAATAGATTTACAAATTAACAAATTTAAAGTGTCATTTATTTTCAATTTCGTATCAATAGTACATACCGTGGATTTAGAGTAGGCTAGATACCGCAAGCTTCTTTAGATAGTATTAAAACTAAGCAAGTCATCTTTTTTATACCCACAATGACGTCACCCCGTTTAGTGATGTGCTCAACGTAAACAGAATCGATTCAATCGGTAAGCGTCAGTAGGATATTTTTTATAATATCCGATTTTCGAAACATCGATATTTCAATCAATATAGAAGTACTTGCTCGCTTGAGCGGACGGCTTGCGGTATCTAGCCTACTCTAAATCTGTGATACATACCGTGAAACTGACTTAAATTGTCATTCAATGAACAATTCCATCGAATTCCATTTTGTGGTGAACTGCTTATGGAATAAGAAAAACATACCTCTAAAGGAACCACACACAGCTCGACATTTCTTTATTCAAGGTGTACGTTAACGCAAATTACAATTTATAATTATTAATGTCTTATACAAATTTATTCTTTGTTATGTGAGTATAAATGTCAGAATAGTGTGAATGGTTTTGAGTGTCGTCTCGCTTGGTGTGCTGTACGTAGAACAAACGATGATAAGAATGTATTTGTGCGGTGCGCCGCGTATCACTTTTTCTATTACGCCGTGGCCTGGCGGCGCTGAACGTCAATATTGTAGAACAGGGATTGGACGGAGTTTAAATGTTTTCTATTTTTATATCTATCCAATCTATGCAATAATAAAAAATTCGTTTTTATGATCTTAAGAAAAGTAAAAGAATGAGTAGTAAAAGGTAAAAATATAGTTTTTAGTCGAAATAAAATTTAAATATGCAGTCAGTTTCTATCAAAAATAAAAATGTAGAGTCATGTTCAAATACGAGCTTCTTCTTGTGGTTTTACCAACGTTAAATAAGGATGCCGTGACCGTATTTCTTTTGGTAACTTTTTAATGCACCAAAAATTTGCTAAATTTATTTAAATTTATGGTCTACTCTCTACTCTAATAATTGATTTTATAAAATTCCCAAATAAGAAAAAAGCTTTTTAAAACTCATCGCATCAGTAATTTCACGCGTTGAAACAAACAAAAGTCTTTAAATTAAAAAAAATATATAAATAACAACTCAATGCCACTCGCTGTCCACCGTCGGGGCCATCCGTACGGGAGATTGTGCAACGTTTTCTGTGACCACAGACCGAAGCATATACATATTTATGAGTTGACTTTAATATACAATTTCTATGTATTATCATCATGTAATGCAGGAAGTCGGAGCACTTGATTGTCTTAACGGTCACCTGAGTCGCCAGTTGATCTGACGATATCACGTAATTGTTTTGTACAATTATTGTCTTTGTATAATCATGGTATATATCCGTTTCGTATTTTTTCTGATTTTTATATTTAATAAAAATGAATAGATTACTTATTTTCTTCATTAAAAGATATCTGTCCTTTAGTGATTCTGCAAAAAGTGTATTCTATAACATCATTTAAAATTTCTGTCCTTGTGAAGCAAGTATTTTCTGAGTATTATAATATTTACCCAAGGTCTGCTTATTACTCTTATCCGGATTTGGCAGGTTTCTATTTTTTACACAGAGCGATTACCACTTGACCTTTGCAACCCTAAGGTACGAGGTAGTAACTTATTGGCGAGAGTAGATTACCTATGAAGAGTTAACGATTATTATCAGATGCTATGTTATAACAACCGAGACGGATAGCTTAACGTGATTTCCGAGGGAATGTGGGGAAATCTCATATAACTTGATACCTTAAATGGACGCAAATAAGCAATACCATGTTAGCCCACACGAATGTCATTTCGAGAAAACGCGTTTGGAAATTTTGAACAACTTGCTTTATATGATTTTTATGTATTGGTCAAGTTTTTGGCAATTTCAAGATGTATGTAAGTTATTTTACTTATTTTCACAAAAAAAGTATACAAACTGCATATTTCGTATATAATATAACCTAAAACGTTTAACATAATACATAAATTGCATGGTTAAAAAATGGCTTTTTAGAAGTTTTAAAGCTTAAAACCCTACAAATATTAAAGAAAAATGTTCTTCAGCCATTTACCAACACTTCTGCATATATAAATCAGTTTTTTCAATTTTGTGGGTTAACATGGTATTGCTTATTTGCGTCCAAATATGGTTTTATTTATGCGTCTAAGTTGGCAAGGTAGCATACAATCCACCTGATAAATAAAAAAAATATGCGTGCTAATACTGCATGCTGAAGCAAATTGATGTGTGTATGTCTAATGTCTGTAAATTTCTTATGGACTAGGAAACGGGATAGAAATGTTGATTAAATATTGAAACATTGGAGACATTGTGGTGCGTCGTTAACGAACCTGCCATAAGCGCAACAGGTCGTGGTTTCGATTGCTGCTCGGAGTAGATGTTTGTATTTACCATGCAGGCATGTTTTCCGGTCTGGGTGTGTTTGTCCTTGTCTTTGTGTAGGTTTCCGGACCCCCGACACAGAATATAGCTATCGTAATGGAGGCCGTTGAGCGTGTTGCGTTTATTATTATTATTTTTAAAACATATCGATGTTCATTATGATGAAGGAAAGTCCCTGCATAAAAGTCGTGTTTAGATTTTTTTTATGTCACAAGTTGGCAAACAAGCATACGGCCCACCTGCTGGTAAGTGGTTGCCGTAGCCTATGAGCGCTTGCAGCACCATTAGTAGGTGCCACTCACGTGTTGGCAACTTCGAGATATTAGTTCTTAAATCTCCTCTACTCAGTCATTTCACTAGCCTACAGCGCCCTTAAAACCGGAACACAGTAATGCCTAAGCACTACTATTTGGCGGCAGAATATTTGACACTGCGGTGGTACCTACCTAGCAGGCCTTGCAACAAAAGACCTACCACCAGTGTGACTGATCGCACTGGTGGAATAATCTCTGCTGTGACAGAAGTTATCCCAACAGCGGCGGATGGGGTCGTCATATCCCGACGTCGGGCAATGATATATATGCTATTCTGTGATAAAAATCAAAATGGCAGCAAATCTAAACTCGGCCATTATGCATTGGCGTATTGACGAATCATCATCTATTAGTGGAAATGATCAAAACAGCCGAACGCGTACATTTTGACAGCTCGATGTACCCTCAAAAGCTAATTAATAAGCAGATACAACCACTTAAGATAAGTAAAAATATATTTTCATCCCAAATGGCACCGGATACAGATTATATCGGCATGACAAAGCGTGGCGCCAAGTGTGATCTCAAATACACAATTAAAAATAAACCTTAACAATATCGACAATAAAGCATAATTTTCTTTGACAAGTTTTGTCCATTTACAGGTCTAATATATGTTTAATGAAATTATACTTTATTTAGAAAATATAAAGTCTAAAATTGAATGATCTAGTATTACGAATGACTGTATACATTTTGTCAGCATATTGCAATATTAATCTTAACTTAAGCTTTCACGCTTTGGGAATAAGGTTTAATTTTGATTGTGCGTAATTGTGAAGTACTGTATAAGAATCAGTGGTAACTAAAAGCTTCATCCAGATTCTGAAGTGCAGGTACGGCTTCTGTCTCCTAAAATAAACAAATTGGTCATTTCGAGATAAGTACCCCGACACTTCTCAAAATGATTTCTTACCGACAATCATTCTTAGAAACAACCAAGGAAACATTTTAAATAGTTAACAAATAACTTAACAATTATTCAGGGTTCCGTACCCAAATGGTGCCAAAAGCACCCTTTTGCTAAGCCGTCCGTCCATCTGTCACCGGTTTGTATCTCACGAACCGTAATAATTGAAAATCGGCAACATTTTCAATAAAATAACAAAAAATAATATTAATTCTAAAGAAATAGCTTTTTTTATGTTAGAAGTTGGCAAACAAGCATACGGCCCTTGCAGTACCATTAGTAGGTGCCACTCACGCGTTGCCAACCTCGAGATATTAGTTCTTAAATTTCGTTCGCCCAGTAATTTCACTAGCGTACAATGCCCTTCAAACTGGAACACAGTAGTGCCTAAGCACTACTATTTGGCGGCAGAATAATGGACACTGCGGTGGTACCTACCTAGCCGGCCTCTTGCAACAAAAGACCTACCACCAGTGTGACTGATTGCACTGGTGGAATAATCTCTGTTGTGACAGAGGTTATCCCAACAGCGGGCGATGGGGTCGTCACATCCCGATGCCTTGAAGCTGAGTAAAAAATAAAAGAAACTTGAGATTTTTGACGTTTTTTGCTATACTCATGAACTGTTATAGATAAACACTTTTCATATGAATAGTTCTATGGCAAATGTTCCGTATACTATGATTATGACATGAATTTACGCAGGGACACCAACGGGTCCGTATCATTTTGTCTGTATGAAAGAGCCTACCCATAGTATATATGTATATCTATGCCTGTTGGCTATCATCAAAATTCAAGACGTATATTATATTTAGTACGTATTAAAGATAAGTTATCAATATAAATGTATACTATATTTATATATAATATATACACGTCCTAATTAAAGAGCAATCAAGCATCCTTGACACCGGGCAGTGTCTAAGTAATCCCAGATTATGCGGGTTAGTACCATCAGCAAGAAAAATAACTGCACAACATATACTCTATAATGTTACCAATTTCACCACAAGCTGTATAGTTTAACAAACACAGCGTGAATTGACTGAGGTTAAGGTGGCAAACATGCGTATGGCAATCACTTATCATCAGGTGAGGCGTATGCTTGGTTGCCAACTTATTCACATAAAAAATACTACGCAACAAAGGTTGGCACAAAAGTATATTGGTAGTGTATATTCAAAATTCACATAAAAAAGTCTTTTTTGTTGCTGTCGCTACTCTGGGATTATACATGTAATTCGCGATAATAGCGCTGTCAATCGAAGACTTTTTCTATACCGGGGTACGTCACTTAACATTATGTGAGGGTGGTAACTTAAAGGTTAAGTACAGGCATTATTAAGTGATAGATGTCTCACATATATTTTAGTGTTAAATTGGTTAGGGCTTGCAATAATGTTGAGAGATTTAAACTTTTTAAGCCATAAAATAAATTTTGTAATTAGATTAAAGTGTATTCCGAAAAAAGCCTAAAATTATATTTCATATACTTTAGTTTAAATTTTAATTAAATTGTTAAGATTATTTATTTATTTTCAATGGGTTACCAAACAAAATTGCAACAAGATATACATACATAAAAATAAATTATTTGGTATTGCCTTTAGCCTCAACGGTTCTGTTTAGTCTGGGCGTTTGTCCTTGTGGGTCTCCCCATCGTGCCTCGTAGAGCACGTTAAGATTTGGTCCCGGTTGTTATCACATAACATCTGATAATAATCGTTAACTCTTGATAAGTGAATTGCTCTTATCCAATGAGTTACTATTCGTCTTTAGGGTTGCGGAGGTAAGATGGCAATGGCTCTGTGTAAAAATTACTAACATATCAAATTCGGATGAGAGTAGTAAGCAGACCATGAGCAAATACTCGTATGATACCGGGAATAATGCTAAGAAGAAGAATGACTAAATAATAGTCATATGACTAAAAGAGTTTTAAATATGGAAGAAAGGAAAGAGGTTGTGGAGTACCACAAATAACCTGGTTGCAAACTATAAATAGTGACATCAAAGTCAGCAACACAGCTCAGGAGACAACCCGCAATCGGTAGCGCCAATAAAATAGGGTAGTAACCAAGAAGACCAAGAAGAAGACATAAATGATAATTGCACCCCTTATTACAAGTTATCGTAATATACATAGTATAGTATATAAAAATGGAAACTCTAAATTTTCAATTAAAATCTATGTCTTCTTTATTGATTTACACAAAAATAATTCAATAAATGTTATTTGAACCGTATGAAAACCAAGATTTATCTAAAGTTAATCAAGCAGGAATGTCAAGGGAATTTCTCTTCTCGCACTACAAAGAGCAAGGGCGGGCCGGGGGTCGTCTTAAGAAGCGGCTCGATGCAAACGTGTATAAGTATGCAATGATTAGTTTTGTTTTAAGTAGTTGTGCTTTGTAAACCATACATATAAATAACACTGAAGTGTCTGTGTGTAATTTTAAAATAACTTTTTACTAAATGAACATGAAGAAAAACTTTGTGCCTGTTTGTTCCTGATAATCTCTGAAAAGATCGGACAGTTACTTTTTCTGACATCACAAAATATTGCCTCCCTATTTCTTGATTTTGAAAATATGCTTAATAAAGATTTTTAGTTCTTCTCTTCGTTTTTGAGTTATAATGAAACAAAGGTAGCTTATTAATTGGAACTCGAAGGACGACTACACCTTTACTTCTATACCACACGCTAAATAGGTATTAAATATATTTGTACTTTACAATATTATTGAGTAAAATTTATAGTCATTCCTCCAGTTTCTGGTCCAAATGTAAAAATATTATATTTTAAATTTTTCAACAATCTCAGAAATATATACTTACGCCATTTCGATGAATGCAGCTTGTAAGACCGCAATCAATGTCCGTAGTGAGTGGCACTTTAGATGTGTCCATCTAATTAGACCATATCAACCTCGTACATAAGATATACATTAGATATTAATACTGTTTTATCAAAATAATTGTATTAGCCGTGAGTTTGTGCTGATGAAACATAATCGGTGGCAAAAAGTGAAAATTTCGTATTTCGAAAATTGGCAAAAGCGACTTGTTCTTTTGCCATCGATTCATTACTAAAACAAATTAAAACCTTTAAGGCAATTGACGTTTTTATATATTTTTTTAAATTGACCAGCTATGAACTAAAAAAGAAGTTTTCGCTCTCTCGTGTTTTTTTTTAAATTTTTGTTTGTTTTTTGGACGGTTGGCCAACAAGTATACGGTCCACCTGATGGAAGCAGTGACCGCAACCTATGAACACTTGCAATACTTGGAGTATCACATGCGTTGCCAACCCAAGAAACAGGACTAAGTATATGAAGATTATGTGATTGGAAGTGTCTATAGATAATGATGACCGTTGACTATTAGAAGGGCCGTAAGGTTGTTGTACCAGTATGGATACTGCTGAATTACGCGTATGATCAAGGTTAGTGGTAATATTCCCTGGTTGAGAAGGCAATATAAGTAATATATCGATAACAAATAAATGTATAGTATGAAAAATTTCTTGTTTACCTAAAATGCGCATTTCCGATCTCCCCTCTTCTCATTTATAATATTAATTTCGCGTGTCAACAAACACTTCCAGTAACGGAAGGAGCAATTTTCGTTTGGTACAAATTATAAGCAAGTAGCGCTTAAATATAAAAGAAAAGAAATATAATTTAAATGTTTAATTAAATGTAGCGCATAACAATGTCTTAATCGGCTTGTTTTGTGGAAAACTATAAAAATAAATAAATGAAGATGCTTAAGCTTTACAGAAAAGTTAGGGTACCTTTTCATACGTGCTGGTTGCCAGGTATCCGGAGCCAACTATCTGGCTCACTGCGTTTTCACACGACCCGATTTGAATCTCACAATGGTGAATCGGGCGTGCACCCGGTGGCCGCTTGCCAAGCAAAATTACACTGGTACTTGTGAAAGGTGCCCTACACGCCCATACATACACTTCGTTACTCCGGCTCCGGCTACCTGGCAACCGGCACGTGTGATAAGGCACTTAATGTTAATGTCAATGTTGCTAGCTATGATGTCCCGTTAATAATTTTTTGTTAGTAATTTATATTTGTTAGTAATTTATAATTTTACAAAATTATTTATAATCCAAAAAATTATTTACAAAACTAACCAATTAGAGAACCAAACTTAACAATATGCGAATTTTTTTATCCACAGTTGGCCAGCGGCCGACTGTCTTGTTCTGTTTAACTCTTTTTAACGCTTTAGTTTATAAATTGCGCCACGAGATAAGGATTTCCGTGGGGCGATTATTAACTGTCGTCTACCACTGCGAACAGCTGATCAATCACACATTCTTAAGATATTAAGCGTGAAAATACTTGGCAACGATATTTAACTTCACGTAAACTTTTGTACTTTTTTTTGTGTAATTTTTTTTTTTCGTTTACCAAGATCAGTCTTAAAGTGTACAACATGTAAATCTTTATAATTATTTTATATTATCTCCTTCTCCGAGCATTATTCCCCGTATTATTCGAGTATTTACCCAGAGTCTGCTTTTTACTCTTGTCCGGATTTGACAGGTTAACAGGTATTTCACGAAGCGATTGCCATCTGACCTCCGTAACCCTAAGGGCGAACCAGTAACTCATTGGATAAGAGAAATTTATTTATCAAGAGTTAACGATTATTATCAAAAATTATGTGATGACAACCGGGACCGATAGCTTAACGTGTTCTCTGAGGCATGGTAGGGAGACCCACAAGGACAAACACCCAGACCGAAATAGATATTTGTTAGATCTGCCCGAGCGAGAATCAAAGCCGCAACCGTCGAGGCTGAAGGCAGACTCGCTACCCAAAACGCCACAAAGGTGTCAATTGGTTTATATTATAGGCACATGATTATTTAATGCAAGTGATTTCATTTCAGCTCCCAGTAACACAAATTTTAAGGTCACATCTTTAACTTTTATCAAAATATTTTAAACTAAAAATTTAGCTTAAGTTAAAATTAACATTTCATGCTTGCCATGCTGTATCGTTATTTTTACAATAAAAGGGTAAATAACCCTAAAGAAACAGCCAAAGACTGAAAATTACTTGAAACTCCATTCATTGTACGACTAACCACTAAACGCCTACATAATTAATTACTAAAGAGAGCAGCACCTTACACATACTCAAATATTGCAACGAGGCGACACTTTTTTTTTTCAGAATATGTATTGCTGTTGGCCCTACTGGCCTTTACAGCGTCACCGAGCAGTTGCGAGTACAGAGATACGGCCGTGAAAAATGAACAGCCATCACTCAAATTTGAATTCGTCCTTAGAGTGCCTCTTGCGAAACCGAACCACGGCTAAGGACGTTTAATTGTTTAATCCATAATAATAAATTTTAACAACACAAATTTCAGATTTAGTGTTTAATGAGTTTAAGCTCGGCAATATTAATAAATAATAAACACTTTTATTAAAGAAATCTCGTTGGGAATAAACACATGTGACACTCAGAACTGTGATTATAATGATACTACAGTATCACAATATTAGGTGACAAATGCCGACACTTGAATGTTATGACACGATAAGCGTTATTAAAACGTTTTTACACCATTGTTTGTTGAAAAATATAATCAACATTATTGTAACTTTGTTTTGACGACGTTGTGGCGCAGCGGTAACGAACCTGCCTTAAACGCCACAGGTCGCGGGTTCGATTCCCGCTCGGAGCATAATATGTTTGTATTGACCATGCAAGCATATTTTCCGGTCTGGGTGTATTTGTCCTTGTCATTGTGTATGTTTCCGGACCCCCGACACAGGATATAACTATCCTAATGGGGGCCGTTGAGTGTGTAGTGTGTAGCGTTTAACTAAAATGTGCTGTAATTAATGATAAAAAAATCTATACAAATACATTTGAAGTGTTTGTTTCTGATGTCAAAATAACAGCTTTAAATTGCACATGGACTTTACCTATTTATAACACACAATTTTTTAATTTTTTGTCCATGTTTGTTTCGGCTAGTCATCAAAACAATTGGACTGATTTTGAGAGTAAAAGTTCACGGGCAGATAGCTCTTACAAACAGTAACTTACTTTAATTTTCATTAAATCATAAGCACAATAAAAACCTAAACAATAATTAAGTATAAAATGTCACACAAGAATTGAATCCAAGTACAAAGCTACACTATCATGATATCAAGCAGCAATTACCTATATGCCATTTTTAACCCCTTTGTACGATAGCCCCCACTGAGACGAAACGAACTGCTAAAATGGTCCGGCTACACCCTACGTCGTACGTATAGTTAAGTTAATGTACATTTTTAATCACTGTCACTTATTGGGATGATATCTTATCTTCTCAAATAAAATTAAATGTTTACACATCTGACAAAAATAAATTATATTTAAATTTAATATTTAATAATTTATTTTAAAAGAACTAAAAGAACCGTGAGCGATTGTACTAATTGGGTCTAGCGTCGCCGCGTTGCTATTGTTACGCGGCCCTCTTCATACCGCATACAATTGAGACCAAAAACGTGTTACTGCGCATGGTTCAACTTACATTTAACATACTATACTACGTTTACATCTCCTTGTCCCTTCTATTTCCTTACTCTATTCTCTTCTTCCATTTTTTCGGATTGGCAACACGCTTTGTTTTATATCATGACGGTTGGCAAACAAACATACGGTCCGCCTGATGATAAGCAGGCACCGCAAACTTTGAACGTTTCAAGTACCACATGTGCGTTGCCAACCCAAGAAATAAGAGGGAAGGGATGAGAAGGGAACAGAAGGAGTGGGAGATTGACCCTCCGCCTCTCTCACTCATCGCACGGAACGCTACAGTACGGTTACTTTACGAAGATTTTCTGTGAAAGTATAGTACCTCACCAGTCACTTGTAATACTACTGTTGATACAAACTACTGATGACTTATCACATACCACGATATATACAAGAACCACGACCTTTACTATAATTTGTAACGTATTTTTATGGATTCTCATAACCACAATAACGTATGACGTGAATTACAGAATCGTCTTATAGCAGTACAAATTCTAATCTGAGCTCAATCTAGCTTAGGTAATAATCACTATGAAAAACGAATCCTATTGGAATCCTCGCAAATCATAAAGTCGAATTTGACGTTAGTTCCCTTGATGGAATGCGTAAATTGAATTTACCCGCTTTATTTTGAGTGGGAAGCAGAGATATAAAGTTTTACGATATGGCATACGATTTTAATATTTTCAGTATTTTATATTAATAGTTTCAATTTACGCTTTTCTTAAAATAACTAAATATTTTATTGAACTTTAATCTTAAGTGAACGTAATAAAAAAATACTAAGTACTTACATACATATAGTAGGTAGTTAGGAATTCCAGGTAATTTTTTTGGAGTCGTGTTCCTTATCTCGAGTTAGCGTAGCGAGCGAGCCGGCAAAACGCTTTGTCGGAAACCGTTGACATCAAAATGTCGCCAGAAAAGATGTGGTGGCAAGGGGTGGAGTTGTAAAAGATGGAAAAAGGGTGAGTGGTAAGGGTAGGCATGGAGTGACAAGGGGTGGAGTTGCAAAAGATGGCAAAAGGGTGGGTGGTAAGAGTAGGCATGGAGTGACAAGGGGTGGTGTGTCATATGAAATATATAATTATCATTATATTTTTGAATAGATGGCAAAAAAGTTTCAATTTTTGTATATATTTAGCGTAATGGTGCTCTGCTGCTTTCAACGTTGACGAAAATTGTTCAAGGGCTGGGGTCCAAATTCATTCCCCGTCTCACATTACCTGTTACTAAGCTACAAAAAACACTATACCACACACTACACCATATATCTGTACCACATATACGTATATAACTGTACCACAGTTATTCACAGGCTATTATAAAAGTTAAGGATTTATTTACTGACTAAATGTGCAGGCGGTAATGTAGCTTTTAAACCCACGGTATCCGAAAAAGTATTCTATATGTTAATCCAAGTACTAAATCATCTGTGTGCTAGTTCATTCAAATCGTTTCAGTAGCTTTTCCATGAAAAATAACAATCACAAATCCATCCAAATATTCAACCATTCCCACCACTTATTACGCTTCTAATATTCGATGGAACACACTATTAAAAAACTCACTATTTCTGTGTCTACTCTATTATTGATTATAGGGATTTTATAGGACACTTCCAGTTAAGAATAGAACTATGTTGAAATCCTTCAGAAATTGGTCGTGGGTCCAAGTTAGAAAATTACTTACATGCAAAGCAATTTCCGTAAACCGCAAGTGAGGTATGAGCGAGACTCATGCGCAGTGGACGCTTTGTGGCCCCGCCGCCGCAAGATTGCAAGAGACAATGTCTTGTGTTTGTAACTTCCTCAATCTTTGCTTTTTTAACTGGACATTATAAAAAAGCCACTTACATTATTATGAGACCAATTCTTATAACATACTAGCGGCCCGCTCCGGCTTCGCACGGATATAAAATATTTAGCCTATGTCACATTCACTGAAAAAATGATTAAAATCGATCCAGTAGTTTTGATTTATTCAATACTGCCCGTGGCCCGCACGCGTTACATGTAATTATTTACATTAGAAACCTCAAAAATAACAGTATTTCTCCACTATTTAATGGATGTTATTATACATATAAACCTTCCTCTTCAATCACTCTATCTATTAAAAACCGCATCAAAATCCGTTGCGTAGTTTTAAAGATTTAAGCAATTTAAAAGTTTTAAAGATGAAAGCGACTTTGTTTTATATTATGTAGTGATAATATGAATAACATGATTAAAGCTTATCTTGGGGCTTACTATTAACTCTTATTGCGAATCAAATGACGACCTAACTGAGCAACATCGTTATTCGTGCCATATCATATTTATTTGTACATCATGCTCATACTTACACATTTACATTACATTTACTATCAGAATTTCATTGCATCGAAATAAAATTTTTACTAAAAGCTAATGGTAAGCCCGCTGATCTAATATTATAAATGCGAAAGAGAGTGTGTGTTGTGTAAGAAGTCGCTGAACCGATAACGATGAAGATTGGTATAGATATAAATGGGTCCTTGGAGACATTTGGCTACTTTTTGTCGCGAAAATAGACCCCATCATTTCTAGGGCATTAATGGACCTCATTAAAAATCGTTATTCACACGAGCGAAGCTATGGGCAGAGGTTAGTTAGTAGTGGTATACTTTTAGTGTCATCTAAGATGAATCTTGCTTATGTGTGTACATTACAGAGAGAGTTTAGTAAGAAATTACAATACTTTTCATCGATACAATAGGAATATTGATTGCACGTGTAGCTAAGATTTACCATTTATTAAGGAAAAAATGATTTTTATCACTAAGTTAAATATGCGATGTGGAAAACGCGCTCAGTAATAACGATATTTCGTCTTACTGGTAATGCTTAATCATTGGCATAAACAGAATTTCTTGGGGTTTCTTCTACAAAAAATATATAACTAACTAGCGGCCCGCTCCGGCTTCGCACGGATATAAAATATATAGCCTATGTCATTCACTGAAAAAATGATTAAAATCGATCCAGTAGTTTTGATTTATTCATTACTGCCCGTGGCCCGCTTTAAATGTAATTATTTACGACATCACATTAGAAACCCCATAACAGTTTTTTTTCCTACACTATTTAATGGATGTTATTATACATATAGACCTTCCTCTTCAATCCCGAAAAACGCATCAAAATCCGTTGCGTAGTTTTAAAGATTTAAGCATACATAGGGACAGAGAAAGCGACTTTGTTTTATACTATGTAGTGATATATACAAAATCAAGAATAATAGTATATATAAGTTATGATAAAGCTGCAAATTTAATATATTACAGACATAATTTACAACAAATATAACAACATATTTACTATTCAGTACTAACTATATTTACAAATAATTAAAACTGTACAAATCATGTCGACGGGTTATGGCGGCAAGAATGCTAGCTGCATTTCCCATCTGAATCGTAATTCCGATTCTTTGGGCGAAAGATGAACCAGCCCGCCTGTCACCTGTGGAGGCAATGAGTCGGGGTGTAATATCTTTTAGAAATTATTTGCACAAACGCTCCAGGGCCCAAGTGTTTCTACTTATTAAATCTTCGTCCTAACATTATTCCCGGTATTTTATTTTACCCAGGGTCTGCTTATTACTCTTATCCGGATTTGACAGGTTATTAGTTTTTACACAGAGCGATTGTCATCTGACCTCCGCAACCCTAAGGGCAAACCAGTAACTCATTGGATAAGAGCAATTTACTTATCAAGAGGCACGGTGGGGAGACCCATGAACAAACGCCCAGACCGAGACAGAAACTTTAACAAACATCTGCCCGAGCGGGAATCGAACCCGCAACCGTCGAGACTAAAGGCAGACTCGCTACCCACATGCCACAACACCACAACGGTGTCAACGGTGTCAACGGTGTTTCTACTTATTAAATATTACGAAATAATTATCATTATAAGATATCGTTTTCGATTTAAAACCCAAGATAATCTCATATGCATGTATACTCAGACTAGCACAAATTTGTGCTTGGAAAGAATGTATTCAAATCCTTTTGCGTCACTCAATACCAAACGTTATTGTTGTGTTAGATCCTGATTTTTTGTTAATTTAACAATTCTATTTAGCCGTAGTCGTTATCACGATAATTCGCTAAAAATCTTAATTAGATCCTATTATTTAATTATTAATAATATTAAGCGATGTTTGCACTGTTGAAGCTTAGTATTAATAAATTATAATATACCAGCTCTGCCCGTGGTTTCGCTCACTACATAGTTTGACGCAAATAAGCAATACCATGTCAACCCAGACGAATGTAATTTCGAGAAAAAAATTGTTTGAAAATTTTGAACAACTTGCTTTATATGATTTTTTTAAGTATTGGTCAAGTTTTTGGCAATTTCAGATTTATGAAAGTTAATATACTTATTTTCACAAAAAATAAGTATACAAACTGAATATTTCATATATAATATAAACCAAAACGTTTAAAAATACATAAATTGCATGATTGAAAAAATGGCACTTTTAGAAGTTTTAAAGCTTAAAACCCTACAAATATTAAAGAAAAATGTTCTTTAGCCATTTACCAACCCTTCTGCATATATAACTCAGTTTTTCCAATTTTGTCGGTTGACATGGTATTGCTTATTTGCGTCCAGTTATTGTTTAGTTATACAAACAAATGAACATTTGTTTCGCTTCATTACAGTGTTTCTATGATAAAGAGACAGCCCCCGTGAAGGCTCTTTAATTCCGTCCTTAGGTTGCCTCATTGAAGCCGAACCACGGCTAAGGACATCATAGGGAACAGAGGCAGCGCTCAAAGCGCTTTCTAGTCGATGAACTTAATCGATGTTAACGTCGCAACGATTGAATGAAATAAGGGATTTTTTTTTCGGAATGTGTATTGCTGTTGGCCCTACTGGCCTTGACAGCGTCACCGGGCGGGGGCCGAGTACAGAGACTCAGCCGTGATAAAGGGGCAGCCCTCACGGGGCTCAAATTTGATTCCGTCCTTAGGGTGCCTCCTGCGAAGCCGAACCACGGCTAAGGACGTCATCGGAGATGGAGGCAGCGCTCCGAGCGCATTCTGGAATAAGGGACCTTAGGACATCGTGCATCGGCCCCAAGTATCGCCTTTTTCAATGCAGTAATTACTATTGCCTCTCCAAATAAGCTCGTAGTTTGCGCTAAAAATGGGCACGTTTAGCCCAATAGGGTCAGGATCGAACCCGCAAATCTCGCATTAATAGAGCCGATTCGGCCCTTCTACCGTTGATCACCATCAAAGGTAAAAATTAATTACTTTACAATTGTAAACGCCGCTTTAATTCGATTAGATCGTGATAACAATGTCACGCTTTACTGTCGTCGAACTATTATATAAAATCACTTCCGTGACAAATGACCAGTTAAGACGTCATAACACATGGATAACTTTGGTTGATACCGCCTTTCAAACTTTTATATTAATTTAATTATTATCCTTATCCTTACATAATACTGTCTGTTTGAATGAATGAGCTAATTTAAAACAGTAATAATCGTAAACTAGCCGTTTGTCCTTGTGGGTCCTCCCCACCGTGCCTCGGAGAGCACGTTAAGGTCCCGGTTTTTATCACATAACATCTGATAATAATTGTTAACTCTTGTATAGTTAAATTGCTCTTATCCATTGAATTACTGGTTTGCACTTAGGGTTTCGGACTTGCGGAGGTCAGATGGCAATCGCTATGTGTAAAAACTAGTAACCGGTCAAATCCGGATAAGAGTAATAAGCAGACCCTGGGTATATAAAATTACCGGGTAAAATGCTAGGAAGAAGAAGAAGAATCTTAAACTGGCTGAATTCCTAACACCTAATATTTGACCCATCTCTTCGTCAAAGTCGAAATTATATAATATTCGGTGAAATATGTGTAAATTTGGAGAGTGACAAGTTACCTGTAGTGCATGTGGGCCTGACAGGGTGGGCGTATTTGCGGCGTTCTAGTATTTAATCAATTGATTAGTAAATTATGTCACGACACATACTTAGCAGTAGTAATGATCGTCATGGTTCTTTGTGTAAGCGACCCTATGACGTCCCGCTATGGCGATGTGGGTTCTGCTGAGTTTTAGTGGGTCTTGCCGCTTGATTAACAGGCGGCCAAGTCGCTCACTACCACTGCCACTGATACCCGGGTGTGCTCCGTGATCGGTAAACGATCAGTAAGTTAAGCAACTTTAGACGCGACCAGTTTCTAGATGGGTGATTACATAGTCTCGCACGTAAAAAATCAGTCCCGGCTGATATAAAATTGACAATAGTCGATAAGTCAAGGCGACTGTACCTGACCTATACTGGCGACCTGAACGACTCTGACACTAGGTTGGACACTAGCCACTCAATATTGTTATCGAGAAGAATGCCTAGTATACTTAATGAGTACGCTACGTGCTGTGGTGTAAGTTAATACATTTCTCAGCAAAAAAATGTTAATCAAAGTTTGTTAATTGTCCATAGCTGAACAAGATTAAGAATCCCACTGACAATTCTTCGAATTGACTTCCAATACATATAGATTTTACAATAATTATTCCATACATTTATAATCTTTTAATCGTTTTTTAGTGATACGAAGAAGAGCTTAATCGTTTTCTATCAAAAACTGCTATATATTTTTTTCCATAACTCTTAACTGCGTGGTTTGATGTAACAATATGTAATTGAAACTATATACGCTATTGTGCGATATTTGTTTTTTAGAATTGAAGTTGCCGAATACCGATTAATAGTCGAATATTCGTGGAAAAATAGTGTGCAATATGTACTCGGATGTAAAAAGAAAAAAGTAGTGTATTTGTATGAAAGAGAGGCAAGTGGACTCATGAGTAAAAGTACAATCCCACTACAAAATTTTATATAATACAATTTTGATTGAAATAAGTACATCAAAATATTTATGTTTGTCTTTAATATTGAGACGCTCATTTCTATGTGTAGGTAACGAGTTTGAACAGACCTTTTACAGAAATTTGTTTAACTACGTTCAAACTTATCAAATATATCTCAATACAAAAGAACAGTCACATTTAACCGAATTATAGTCAGTAACTACATTAGAAAGGTCGCATGCATGGTTTTAATAAGTAAAAAACTTTGCTCTGTAGCAATCTTTCGTAATCATTGCTTAAAGCTAGACAATTTTATAAATGGCCAATCCGTCGCTTAATAAGAGTGAATTATTGGTCGGTTTTAGGGACTTTCTTGAGCGCTGTGAAAATAATAATTTATTATAATATATTATTTTAGAATATATAACATTAATGTATTAATTAGATTAAGAACATAATTGTAATGATCCTTTTTTTAACATAGTCAATGTAATGTAATAAAATTAATTTTAACTTAATCTCTGTACCCGTAGGTAGGCCGTGTTAAGGAATTATTTAATTGAACCGATAAATATTTGTCAAAAAATTTAATCATTTTCATCGAGACTCAATACAAAAACTATCATATATATAGGTTATACTTCGTTCTTTGTACGGAACTGGTACAATAAAAATGAATTTCGTTCATGACCACAATTTTTTTTCATTGTGAAACAATGAAACGGATTCACACGGCCTTCTTGCGACACTTAGATTTCGTAGATGTCGACAAAGTGGAGATAAGAAAGGGTTTTGTACTCGTTTTAATGTAGCATTGTCTTTCTGACTTCGATATGCAAATTGAGTAATAACGTTTTTTTACATAATATTTAATTTCGTCTCGCTGTGACGTAATCTGACTATTTGTAGAGGAGTTAAAGTGATTTGTATGTTATTATATAGCTATTCCGTAATTTGTAAGTTTTTACTTAACTACCGCAGAAATGTATGTGCAAGACTTTTTTTATATCGTGTTGTTTGGCATACAAACATACAGTCCGCCTGATGGTAAGCAGTACCGTGACCTATGAATGTGCGCGATACTCGAAGTATCATGACCGTTGATCACTCAATGTATATAAGGAAAGGATGAAAAGGGAAAAAGAAAGGAACACAGGAGATAAGAGATGGAACGCACGCGCTCTCACTCATCGCAGGAAACGATGTACCGATATTTAAAACCAACATTTAAAATAGAACTTATTATTATTATTTATACGGTGTCACACTGGTGGTAGGTCTTTTGTTGCAAGAGGCCGGCTAGGTAGGTACCACCGCAGTGTCCAATATTCTGCCGCCAAATAGTAGTGCTTAGGCACTACTGTGTTCCGGTTTGAAGGGCATTGTACGCTAGTGAAATTACTGGGCGAACGAGATTTAAGAACTAATATCTCGAGGTTGGCAACGCGCGAGTTGCACCTACTAATGGTGCTGCAAGCGCTCATAGGCTGCGGCAGCCACTTACCATCAGTTGGGCCGTATGCTTGTTTGCCAACTTCTAACATAAAAAAAAAAAAAAATACGGATTTTTTTAAAGATTTCTGTTGATTTTTTTTTCTTTTGAAATATTATAAGCGCTGTCTAAAGACTAATCAGTACAATGTGGACCTGAACAATAGATTCTAAGGAGAACTGGCAAAGCTACAACCACTAGCAACCCTGAGACCTATATAACATGTAGATATAATAAAAAGTATAAACTGGTAGTAGGCCTTTTTTGCGACAGGCCGAATAGGTAGGTACTATTCTACCGCAAAGCAATAGGCATTACTGTGTCGCGGTTTAAAGGACGCTGTACCTAGTGAAATTACTGGGCAAAGAAGATTTAAGAACCAATACCTCGAGGTTGGCAACGCGTGAGCGACACCTACAAATGGTGGTGGAAGCACTTACAGGCTCCGGCAGCCGCTGAACATAAGATGGACCGTATAAGCAAACGCTTGCCAACTAATTAATAAAAAAATATATATATCAATAATAGACTTATAAGTTTGGTAGTATCGAGAATAAGGTTCTATTGAATGTAACAAAATCAGTGACATAAGAGGAAAAGATCGTACAAGCACGATTACATACAAGGGCGTGTGAGTATTATGTTTTAAATCTTATCTTATCTTTATATCCATCAGTCATGTGTTTAGGAGATATCTATAGCCTTACGGATGTTCAGACATATGTTTGTATGTTGCATTTTTCATGGCGGTTGGCAAACAAGAAAACGGTACTATTCATTTTTCGTTTCATTTTTCCAACCTAAGGAACAGGAGGGAATGTGTGTGAAGGGTAAAAAGGAAGGGAACAGAGGGGGTGGGAGATTGGGCCTTCAACACTCTTAATCTTCGCACGAAACGCAACAGTACTTACTCATACTGGTACTGTACTCCGATTATCTATGAGAGGGTAGTACTTCCCCGGTGAAGCCGGTCCATTTGCATTGGCAGGATCATGTCTCTACTACCATTATGCTGTATTACAATATTTTACAAAAGTGTTTTTTCCTACTAATTCAAACCCGGAATTCCCATATAATGAGATAATTTAAGGAAAATTTAATAGCACTGAGACATAACAAGAATTCGAGTACGTGATTACAGCAAAAAGCCTTTAACCAACATTAATAGGAAATCAATTAGTTTTCTCACACGTTGGCAGGGACGCGTTTACGCCCATTAAGTACTTAGTATAATTAGAGCCGGCATTTTTAAACGAGGTAAAAAAAATTGATTAGATTAATAAACAATATAAAGTTACCTAAAAAACTAGCTTAACATTATTTTTATCCACTATTTTTTAATGAGATAACAGACAAATATGTTTTTAATAAAGTAATGGTGTATTTTGTGATCGATTTTCCAGCGGCTGCAGCTAGGGCATTCAGTATATAGATATGTCAGCACAATGTATATTTGTAGATAATGACTTATATTATTATGAAGTATCGAGACTAATGATCTTCAGACATTTCAGCGTTCAGTATATATGTATGTAACAAAATTCACCAATTTTGAAAAAATTAAAAATAGAATTGAAAAAGAAATACCTCCTGAGTTTGTTTCGCTGGTTCTTCTTGGGTAGTGGTGTAACTTTTGCACCGATGGTAGACGTTCTATAAATAAGTGTAATGCTTTTTACGTTGAATAAAAAAAAGAAGAACATATGAGACTATTATTAATCAAAAAAATCTGAAAATGCGAGCAATAAATAGGGATTACAAAATTCTAGCGTTTTTTTTTTCAATCAATCACATCATAAGAGATTTGTTGTTCAAAGTTAAAAATAAAAATACCTTTTATTTGTTTTCGCTATTATCATAAGTACAAAAATCCCTGTCTATTCTTGTACAACTCTATAATCCCGAATCGCACGACGAACGAAGGTTGCGTCAAAAAGCGGTTGATGAATTGAAAACAATGACATCACAATTAGACAAATGCGTTTTATTAAAGCCGTCCGCAGCGACAGTCGAGATTGTTATCACGAAAAACGGATGAGATGTGATCTTTCGATGAGGTCACGTGTTACCAAAGTGTTTCTAACGATAAGTATCTATTAATGTATGCGCATATTGAGTAATTACTTATGAAGTTTTAAGAGATTTTAGAGGATAAAAGATAATATAATTATATATGTAAATTGTGCGTTCGATTACAAAAATATTTATTATGTAATGTAAGAGGCTGTAATTAATGCTTTGTGAAGATAAGCAAACAGCTTTTTTATATGTTAGTAAGTTAGCAAGAAAATATACGGCCTATCTGATGGTAAGTGGTTGCCGTACCTACCCTATGAGTGCTTGCAACACCATTATTGGGTGTCACTCATGCGTTGCCAACCTCGAGATATAGGTTCTTAAATCTTCTATACTCAGTAATTTCGTCAGCCTCCAGTGCCCTTCAAACCGAAACACAGTAATGCCAAAGACACTACTGCTTTGCAGTAGATTATTTGACACTTTGGTGGTACCTACCCAGCCTGCCTCTTGCAAATAAAAGACATACAACCAGTTTGATTGATTGCACTGGTGGAATAATCCCTGCTGTGGGTCATGAGGTCGACGCCTGAAAAACAACTACTGAAATCTAACTTACTTTACTTATTTTTCTTCTATGCCTTCAGAGAAAGAATTACATCTATTAAGAAGGTAATAAAAATGGCCCCGAATAGGACAGTACTGTCGTTGCTTCTGAGGTCCGGAAACACACAAATACAGCACAACCAGCAAGACTAAATCTAATCGAACCTGCGATCTCGTATTAAAGCTTGTTCACCAAATCGGCAGTAAAAAGCATTGTATAGTAATAGTAGTGAAAAAAAAAGCTACATGAAGTTAAAACTTATTGGGATACTAAATAAATATTTTATATTTTATTAAAAAATAATATAGCAAAAATACATGATACTTATTTTTACGACTGCTTGACTGATAAATGTAGTCAATAAAGTATGTAACTTAAGCTAAGGTGCATTTTAATTGAGTTAGTTAAAAAAAATCTTTTTGCACCATTGTTTCACCAGTTCAGGGTTTTATCTTGTTTTATTTCGAAGAATTTTTGTTTATTTTGGTAAAGAAAAACGTGAGATTTGTTTTTCCACAAGAATGAAGGTGATGTTTTTCACTTGTATGTGTTGGGTTGTCTATATAGAAAAAAAATCGTATTTTATATCAAGAGACAAAAACATTGTTATCTCATAATCATTATGATAACAGTCAAAATATAATTATGGTTTGACCATAGTTTGGATAGCCTGTGGCTACTAACCATAGATTAACGAAATAGTGTCAAGAACACAACAAAATATACAATTCATAATGTATCTTATCCCATACGCAATAAGTACGCAATTATCTCATTATAATGAACATAATTTGCTCAAAAAATAGTGCGTGTCAAAAAACTATTACGAAAATGTCACGAATAATTTATTTAATTATATGTAATGTTGTTATTTCATCATGAGTTATTAATAATACGCTTTGTTCAATCAAAACATTCGAAAAAGGTTATGCCAAAACTAAATCGTATTAATCATAACTTAACATGATCTAAGTCACAGATTGGCAAACCTCTGAATGCCGGTACCTACCACATGGACGCTCACGAAACTTTGAAGTTGAAAATTTCACAAACACAAATTACTATACTACACAGTATAGTAGATCACTAAGAAAATTGGGAAATTGTATTATAAGTTTAAATGGACGCAAATAAGCAATACCATGTCAACCCACAAAACTGAAAAAACTGAGTTATATATGCAGAAGTGTTAGTAAATGGCTGAAGAACATTTTTCGTTAATATATGTGGAATTTTAAGCTTTAAAACTTCTAAAAAAGCCATTTTTTAATCATGCAAGTTATGTACTATGTTAAACGTTTTGGCTTATATTATATACGAAATATGCAGTTTGTATACTTATTTTATGTGAAAATAAATAAAATAACTTACATAAATCTGAAATTGCCAAACACTTCACCGATAAATAAAAAAAATCATATAAAGCAAGTTGTTCAACATTTTCAAACGCGTTTTTCTCGAAATGTCATTCGTGTGGGATGACATGGTATTGCTTATTTGCGTCCAAATATTGTAATGAGGAATGTAAATATTTCATAGAATATCGAAGTATGTAACATGTGAACTATATAGTATGTTTTGTTGCCATTAAAAAATACAATTATTATTAATAAATAAAATAAAATAAAATAACTGTGACTATCAAATAGTTGAAATGTTCAAATATTGTGTATTTCTATAACCGCTTATTAACTAATAATAAAATCAAATTTAATTTCGAAATTAATGGGGTCCTACTACATGGAACTTGATATTGTTATTCTATGGTGGTAAGGTACGGTGGTGGTTCGCACTTGGCCGGTTTTTTCTCCTTCCATCTAGCAACGTACAAAAATGTCTACGACAAAATCTGTGCACGTTTGTTCTTTTGCCACCTTTGTGACATAAAAAATAAACATATTTTTAAGCTGTATTTAGTAAAAGTAGGAACATTACAATGCTCAAGTTTAGTTTAAGAGAAGTGAAGATTGTTTTTATACTGTGGGTGGCGATACCCAGAAAAACTTTGGGAGTCTATTTACCTGTGATATAAATTAACGATTTAACAAATTGATAAAATATTACGAAGCACGATAACTATGTCAAATGTAATTGAAGAGCGTGTACCTATTTGACCCCGTCAGTGAAAAAAAAATTCGTCAAGATTTTATCGTCACAGACATGACATCTCGAATCAAACGACAAGTATTGTTTAAGTTAACCGCTTTAGACAACGAAATCTACCACACATGACTCGTGCTCTCAAAATTGAGCCTTATCCCATTGATATAAGGGATTTATAGAAATATGTATGGTGGCGTCAGAATAGTAGCTATTATCTGAGAGAACATACGTTCGGAAATGGTAAAAAAAGGCCGAAATATGATTAATAGGACGGCGGTTCGGGACGTTGTTCGTGTGTGATTCTTTCCATTTGACAGATTGTCTCGACTCTCTGACCCGAGCACCCGCGGCGATAGTAATGCTGTCGCTATTTTATCGACGTCGATAATATACCGATATAATATACCGAAAACTGAAGAAATGTTGATGAACAAAAAACTTTCAATATTTAATATTAAATTTCAATATTCAAAATGCAATTATTTTTTCTGGTATTTTTATTTTTACTTATTTTTTTGGGTTTATTAATCGATTTTTCATAATAATGATTACCGAGCACCGCAACACCAATAGTGATTAATAATTTTTTTTTTTTCAATAAAACCACCACTAACACCTAATTATATAAAAATGTAACTACTATTATTTTTTTCAAGAAATATAATCCATCATTTTCAATTGAAATTGATTTTAATGTCATAGATATATTTTAAATCAGACTATTTCGTTAGACAACGGTGAGATGCAGTGGTAGCGAACCTGCCACCATGCGCAATTTTTTATTATTTGTATTGACCATGCAGGCATGTTTATGTTTCCGGACCCCGACACCGAAACCGGGTCTGTTAAATATGTTTATCATTATTATTCGTAACATCAATATCGATACATAGCCTCCCATCACTATAACCGAGGTCGGGCGAGATTACTCTCAGCACGAGACTGTCCTGCGTCGGCGCTCGTTCGCGACGCTTTGACATCCCGACGTATACAAACATTATTATCTTAAGCACCCAATAAACAACAACACAATCCTATCTACTACAGAATAAGATTCAAATTCCAATAGCATACACTTTTCTATAACTTAATATGTAATTGACGGTATTCGTCATACGTTGATAGACGGCCATGGCAGGCCCGTGAGAGTGTTTTTTTAACATGCAATATTATTATATTGATTAGGTATGTTTATTATATACGTTATATCGTTAGCATATATAATGTATGCTGTGCATTTATTTAAAACGGTAAATAGATTCGAAGTAAGCAAGAGTAAGTTGAAAGCTGTGTTGAAGAGTTTGATAGCTGTGTTCAAAAAGGTATTATCTTCAAAGTCTCTGAACTTGGTAATGTTGGAAATGGATATTTTAAATATTGACTTATAAAGTTATAAATGTAGGGTATTTATAACATCCTTAATATTTTGGATGATCAATGACATTTGTTCCCAACTTTATGACATTTGCGCATTAGGCAATCCATTCCTAGAATTAATACGTATGTACAAGGTTTTATTTATAGCGGTGACCGTTGGGGCATAGTGGTAGAGAATATGCCTTAATTGCTATGGTTGCGTATACGTTCCTGGGACTGATGTTTATATTTATATTTTTATTACTATCCAAATGTGGGAGACACAGGGCTTTGCTATGTTAATGGGACTTGAGTATGTAGCATTTATTTGTAGCCTCAATAGCTCAACGGTTAGACGCGAGATTTGAGGGTTCGATCCTGACCCTCATGGGCTATTATCGTACCCACTCCTAGCGCAAGCTATGAGCCTGTATGGAAGGGATATAGCAGTATAAGTAATGATTTGCATACTACGAATGCCATAAGAGGCATTACTAACAAGAACCCCAATCTTCAAAAGGCTAAGTTAAAACTCAGTTCTCTCCAACTAAACATTTATTATTTAATTATTTTTCAATTGTCCTACCAGAACCAGTATTGTAAAATAACATATATATTTAATTGACGTTCAAAGTTTTATACAGTTAAGTTCCGCGTACTTCGAACAATTGCTCTTATTACCATTATCCATCAATCCACTTAGGGACGGATGCAAAATGCATCGGGATGTGTCTCACGTAGGGCTTAATGAAGGTCTGATATGTGACCACAGGCACTAACGAGACGATTGACAGAACAGAGCGGCAACGCCGTCAACTGAGCGATTGTTTCTGATTTGATATGGGTAGGCTTTTAGATTGGCGGGGATCTTGGGTACGTTGTCCTAAAGTTTTGGAAACGGTGTCTCTTGTGTTATTAAGTACTAATTAGTAGTAAATAATTTAGATTAAAAAATGGATTTCGTCTTATCTTTTGCCTCTTACTTTGTAATGTATTCAATTGTGCCTGTGACTTTTTCCGCATAATATATTTAAAAAAAAAATAAAGTACTCCAACAAACAAATATTTTTTTTTTCTTCTCGACGCTGTGGCGCAGTGGTAGGAAACCTACCTTAAGCACCACAGGTCGCGGGTTCGGTTACCGCTCGGAGCTGTTGGAGCGGATGTTTTTATTGACCATACTGGTGTGTTTTCCGGTCTGCGTGTGTTTATCTTTGTCTTTGTGTATATTTCCGGTGCTTATATATATACAAAAAATAAGATCAAAATATTTACAATACAACCCAAAAAAAATTAAATTTTCAGGAGATTTTAATTTCAAGAAAAGTAAGAAATTTCGTAATGTTTATACATACATACAAACAATAAGCAATTAGCAATCGACTTCAAATTTATATCGACGGAGGAAATAAACTAATTAAAACTTTCTTTTGACCACCTGTTACTTAATCAATGTTACCACTTACGACCTCAACGTTTGGACAATCTAATGCTCTAACGCTTGTCAAAGGTCAAATGTAACGGTATCAAAGAATACTTAGGAAAACTACTTCTATTTTGGAAATAGCTAAAAATGTAATTTTTATAGGCACTTTATTATATAATGGTTCTGCTAAGATATGAGTGGGTGCGATTCCCACTCGGAACAGATGATTGTATTGGCATGTGTCCGGTCTGGGTGTGTTTGTTCTTGTCATTGTGTATGTTTCCAAACCCCCAACGCAGGATATTAATATCTTATGGGGGCCGATGTGTATGTAGCGTTTATGTATGTTGCTAAACCTCAAAACAGGATATTATTATCCTAATGGGGGCTTAAGAGTGTGTAGTGTTTATTTATCTAAACAAAATAAAACCTTTAAGCATAAACGCCATTTTGCTGGCTTCGAATACAAGAGACGTATTTAAATCGCCTTGACGTCTTGTTCAGTTGAAATATAAAGGCGCCTCCTTTGAGTGGTGTCTTCGGTTATAAAATTGGTGGATTTGATCGACAGCTCCACGGTCGCCCCTATGGGTCAACAAATCATTACCTATTGAATGGTCCTTCACCTCAAATACGCGTCCTTTATCACACTTACGTCGTATTTAACTTATATCATTATTTGTGAAATATTTATTTTTTAAAATTATAGGTAGGTTTCTGAAATATAGTTCCTTAATGGATTCACTGAAAAAAAAATACAAAGCTAATACAAGTACATAAACCTTTCTATTTTTTTTTCAATAAAATCAAAATTTTGTATACATTTTTATGGTATACATTTGAGCGGAAAAACTCACAAAAATTTTTTTTCATATTTATTTGTTTTTTTAGTAAAATTAAGTCAGGGAACAACAATGGACCAAATCAATTTTCGATGTATAGTAAAATCAATTAATTGTCAATATAAATAAAAATGTTTTGAGTAAAGAATAGGACAAGCGACCATTATTAGCATTTTCCACCTTATACATTCATTTCCATTATACCTAGATATTGCATGATTGTCAATTGATTCTAAGGTATTTCTGGCAATTTATAGAAACAGAATTATGTACCTACCTTTAAATTGTCAATTAAAGCTCAAGACAAATCTATATATATACATACAAACAAATAAAATTGTTTGTAATTCCAAGCTAACAGCTTTTCAGAAAATGTATAAAAATTAAGAAAGTAGGTATATACGGCAAAAATGTTGTCTCTCTGTCTATCTGTCTGTTAGTTCCGGCTAATGGCTGAAACGGCTGGACTGTTTAAAGGGACTTTTAATGGCCGATAATTGATGTTATAAGGAGTCCCTTAGGCTACTTTTATTTTAGAAAAAAAATTAGGGTTCCCTCCAATAAAGAAAAATCGCTTCAATTAAAAATTTTATCAACACATTGACAATCGCAATTGATTGTGTCAAAGCTTAATTCACGAAAGAAAATCTCATTCTAAGAATCATAAATCGGTCCGCGGTGATTCTAAATGCGTTTTTTGTCGGGTATCCAATTTAAAAACTAATTACAAACCAGCGGTGACTAGCGTCTGATGGTCAAGGAACACCCTTTTGTACCACAAAGAATATAATTTCGTCATGTTAGTTCAGGAGGTGACAAAAAAGGATGATTAATGGTACCACTATGGCCGGCGGTCGCACAAAAGATCTGTCAGGCTTCGGTTTGAGGCTGTCTTTATTTTGTTTATTATAATCATACTATTGAAATAATATATTTTTTAACTTTGAAAATAAATTTAAAACATACACGTAGATATTGTTATTAGCAATATTTTATGTACGTGGTTAAAATTATTAACTGAAAAAGAAAACATCGAATTTAATTAATAATAATAAATAGTTTTTCAGAAATATCTTCAACGTATAGATTGACCGGTCGAATAGCTCCGGCTCGACCGGAGATTTGTACGGTTATGGTTAACGAAACTTTATTCTCATAAAGAACATAACACTTACATGAGAATGAGGCTTAATAAAGTAAAACTCATAAAACATAAATTAAACATATATTATATAAACATATATATAGTATATGTATTTATTAATATGTAAGTTCTATGTATTTATAGATATTTATATATGTATATGTATGTATTTATATATATGGTTATATTTTATATATTTAATTATATTATTGATATATATGTAAGGTATTTGTATTTAATGTTGTATCTATTGCACCTACACCACCTTTTCATACTCTATATAAATAATCTCAATTTTTCCCAGGATTTCTGGTAGAGATCTCTTATTAGAGATAAGTCATCCTTTTGTACCATCATTCTGTGTGTCCCTTGTTTTTTTAACTGTATTTTTTTTGGTGCATAAATAAATAAATAAATAAAATATATTGTCGCTGTACTGGTCTTATCGCAAACCGCAAGTACACGGAGTGAGTAATTTGGTAAGGTTTTGGTAGCCTTACCCAGAATATCGACGGGAATATCTATACTACTGCTTTTCATGATATTGAAACTGCTACTTTTCTTGTTTCCCCTTCCTTTCCCTCTGCCTCCCCTAACGTCCCGCGTCCCATAGCCCTTTGCGTTATATAAAAATAGCATGCGTTGGTATAGCGAGCTAGGATTAAAGCTAGCCAATTTCCTGTACCTTGCTAAATTCTTACAAATGAAAGAATATAATACATTTTTAACAATTTAAGTAATAACTATTTGAGAAAATCGCCTTTTAAAAAGAAAATAATAATAAGCGCTACACACTCAACGGCCATTATGATAATAATAATAATAATAATAAACGCTACACACTCAACGGCCCCCATTAGGATAATTACATCCTGTGTCGGGGGTCCGGAAACATTCACAATGACAAGGACAAACACAACCAGACCGGAAAACATGCCTGTACGAATAATACAAACATCTGCTCCGAGCGGGAATCGAACCCGCAACCGTCGAGGCTTAAGGCAGACTCGCTACCCACAACGCCACAACGGTGTCAAATGATAGTTATATCCTTTGTCGGGGGTTCGGAAACATACACAAACACAAAGAGAAATACACCCGGAAAACATGCATGTATGGGCAATACAAACATATGATCCGAGCGGCAATCGAACCCGCGATCTGTGGCGCTTGAGGCAGGTTTGCTACCGCTGCGCCACTACGTTACACTTTGGTTACGACACCCTAAAAATGCACAGCAATCCAGCGGTTTAGGCTGTGTGTGTAAATGTATCAATCATCAATCCTTTATCTTTTATTAATAAATGCGGAAGTAACTCTGTCTCTCTGTCTGTCTGTCGAGCTTTTCTGATGCAAATCTGATTTGGCACACAGATAGTCCTGAGCCTGAAAAAGGCTACTTTTTAATGCGAAAAAAGGGTTGTAAGGGGTTGAAAGGGGGGGAAGAATAGTTGTATGGAAGTATCGTCATTATTAGAGCTAGAAGCTTGAAACTTTTTAAGCCTTTTAATTCGATATAAATAGGTAAATATGACATACAAATTTAGTCGCAGTTTTACCCGCCAGGTTGTAAAATAACAATAATTCCCGGGGAGGTTCATTAATTTTGGTTCGTAAAGATATAACGTGTAAAATTCGAGATGATATTGTATGTCTCTCTATCGAACGCACTGTGGAACTTTCTTGCATTGAGTTCCAGCAATATATCATAATTTGCGTATACCGGCCCCCCATAGGTAGTTTTGATGTCTTTGAAATTACTATGGAAGATGTATTAAAGAAAGTTTGCTCACATAACAAGTCTCTTATAGTGTGTGGTGACTTTAATGTCGACCTTTTACAATCATCATCGTATAGTACTAGATTATTAGGTTTATTTAAATCTTTTAAATAAAATAAATAATAAATAAACGCTACACACTCAACGGCCCCCATTAGGATAGTGATATCCTGTGTCGGGGTCCGGAAACATTCACTATGACAAGGACAAATACACCCAGACCGGAAAACATGCTTGCATGGTCAATACAAACATATTATGCTCCGAGCGGGAATCGAACCCGCGACCTGTGGCGTTTAAGGCAGGTTCGCTACCGCTGCGCCACAACGTCGTCAATTTTTGGATTTTTGATTAGTTAATTTGTTTTGTGAGCCTACTCGGATTACTGATAAGTCTGCAACATGTATAGATAATGTTTTTAGTCAGTGTGAGGTTTTAGATAAAATAATTATAAACAATCTTAGTTCAGACCACTGCGGACAAAAGTTTTCTTTAATGAGGAAAGAAATAAATAAACCAAATAAAGTGACATGTAGACCAATTACTTTAAATAAAATTAATAATTTTAAAAGCCTAATTAGTCAAAATATCCAAAAATTAAACATGAATCAGGATGATCCGGATAGACTTTACAATTCACTCTTTTCTTTGATAACAAATGAATTCAATAAAGTATTTAAGCTGAAAACTTTTGAATCTACCAATACTTTAAAATTTAGTGACTGGGCTACAAAAGGCTTGTACAAAAGTAGAGATAGATTGTATGAATTGTATGAAATGAAACAATACAACCATGATTTATCTTTCATAAATTATGTTAGGAAATATTCTAAAACTTTCAAAAGTGCTTGTATTTACGCGAAGGCAATGCATATTAAAAACAAAATTATGAACTCAAGAGATCCAGTTAAAAGTACTTGGAATGTAATCTCTAGCATTTCAGGCAAAATAAAAAAATGAAATGCCAAATGAATTAATAATTAACAATGTGAAAATAACTTCGAATTCAGACATTGCAAATACCTTCGATAAATTTTTTCTAATATCCCAGTAGAAATAACTAGTGCTCTATCTTCCTCACCTGCTAATGCTTTGACTTTGCTTCGGGATAGTGTTTCAGAGTGCAATGTCCTATTTAAATTCAACCGCATATTTCCAAATGATATAATTAAAACTTTTAAATCCCTTAATAATAAAAGAACCGGTGATTTATGGGATGTTTCGGTAAATTTAATTAGCAATGTCATTTATGATATTGCACCTGCCTTAGCTTTTATTTTTAATAAATGTTTAGAATGTGGCAACTTTCCGGATATAATGAAACATGGAAAAGTTCTACCTCTATTTAAGTCTGGCAATAGAAATGACCTCAGTAATTATAGACCAGTCTCAATTTTACCTTCTTTAAGTAAAATCTATGAAAAAATTATATTAAATCAATTATTGAAATTTTTCAATGACAACAATATCTTACATAACCAACAATACGGTTTCACCAAAGGAAAGTCAACGACTGATGCAGGTGTAGCGCTTTTAAAACATATTTACGATGCCTGGGAGGGGTCACAGAATGCAATAGGCGTTTTTGTGACCTTTCTAAAGCTTTCGATTGTGTGGAACACAGAAGCCTTCTCAGTAAACTTAACTTTTACGGTGTCAGGGGTAAATCTCTAGAAATTCTAAAATCATATTTGACTGGCAGAATTCAAAAGGTTTCAGTTAACGGAGTGATATCATCCGGCTCTTTCGTGCAAATGGGTGTTCCACAGGGTTCCATCTTGGGCCCTTTTTTGTTTTTGATATATATTAACGACCTTCCATATTTTTTAAAAGAGCTGTGTGATATTGTGTTATTTGCCGATGACACTTCGTTAATTTTTAAGGTTGACAGAAATTTAAAAAATTATGACGAGGTAAATAATACGTTGTCACGTGCTCAACATTGGTTTACCATGAATAATTTAGTTCTTAACGCAAAGAAGACTAAATGTGTAAACTTTTCCATGCCTAATGTTCAACAAATTAGTCCAAATTTGAAAATGAACTGTGAAAGCTTAACTCTAGTTGACACAACTAAATTTCTAGGCATAACTTTGGATTCCAAGCTCCAGTGGAACGCTCATTTGTCATCTCTAGCGGGTAGGCTCAGCTCCGCTGCGTATGCTATAAGGAAGGTTAGACAACTAACTGACGTAGAAACAGCGAGAATCGTATATTTCAGTTATTTTCATAGTATTATGTCATACGGTATCCTTCTTTGGGGAAAGGCGGCTGACATTAATACTATTTTTATTCTTCAAAAAAGGGTAATTCGGGCAATTTATAATTTAGGAGCGCGGGCCTCCCTAAGAGATGTTTTTAAGGATATAGGTATAATGACTGTGGTGTCACAATTTATTTATTCTAACCTCTTATATATTAGGAATAATTTAAAGTCTTTTAGCAAAAATAGTGATATACATTCAGTTAACACTAGAAACAAAAATAAACTTTGTAATCCTAGCTTTCGTCTGCGTAAAGTCAGTAATTCTTTTAAGGGGCTAGGTATTCGCATTTTTAACAAAATGCCAGATTGCTTATTGGAACTGCCAGTAAGCAAGTTCCAAATGTACATAAAAAATAAACTTATCAATAAAGCCTATTACTCGTTAGAAGAATATTTTTCTGATAAAAATGCTTGGGACTCTTAATATTGCTGGATCTCATTCAAGAACCAAATTGTATATTAAAAATACAATTGTAAAAACATATATTTGAAAAGAGTAACTGTCGAGTTTCTTGTCGGTTCTTCTCGATAGAATCTACCTTCCGAACCGTCGGTAGCGCTTGACTATTCAAAAGTACTTTTTAAAAGTCTACTTGAATAAAAATAATTTTGATTTTGATTTTGATTTTGATAATAGGTAATACGGGATGTGAGTTTGTATGGAAATATGTAAGGTTTATGTAAATGTTTTACATGCGGGCGAAGCTGCTGGTAAAACCTAGTATGTTATAACAGCTTTTTATATAGTATTTTGACGACGTTGTGGCGCAGCGGTAGCGAACCTGCCTTAAACGCCACAAGTCGCGGGTTCGATTCCCGCTCGGAGCATAATATGTTTGTATTGACCATGCAAGCATATTTTCCGGTCTGGGTGTATTTGTCCTTGTCATTGTGAATGTTTCCGGACCCCGACACAGGATATTACTATCCTAATGGGGGCCGTTGAGTGTGCAGCGTTTATTATTAATATTGTTATTATTATTTAATTTTAGTTTGGGCATCGTTTTTAAATCGGTGACATGTGGACAATCATGTTGTGAATTTAACATACTCTTAGCCGTGACCTTTACGATCGTGACACAGCGATCGTGACATCTAAACCAATAAGGTCACGGATGACGGAAGTGCTATTGATAATGGTGTTGTGCCTTTTACTCGTTACGTTTAGGGATTCCGTGTGATAAGTAGGTACCTATAATCCATACACATAGATAAAATTGAAGTGTCGGTTTGTATTAGCTTTTCACTTAAAATGTTTATTTGTTCCGATTAATCTCTGAAACAGCTGGACCGACTGGCAGATAGCTTCCGTGCAGTGAAGAATAATCGGTATACAACATGAGCGGATCCGCGGGCGTAGCTAGTAGTTAAATATAGTTAAATACAAAAAGATTTTGATTTTACAAACAGTGAAATAATTGTTTGAAAAAATATATATTAAACGTTATAGTTCTTGACTGAAGTCAGTCAGATTCAAAATTTAATGTCATAATATTTGCGTACGTTGAAGAATTTCAAGGTAATTCTACCATCACGATGTGTCAAAAGTTTCGTCTCTGTCTGATTTTGTGTGACAGACTCAGACATACATAGGTTATTATTTTTTTTTTTTTATGTTAGAAGTTGGCAAACAATCATACGGCCCACCTGATGGTAAGTGGATGCCGTAGCCTATGAGCGCTTGCAGCACCATTAATAGGTGCCACTCACGCGTTGCCAACCTCGAGATATTAGTTACTCGTTCGCCCTGTAATTTCACTAGCGTACAATGCCTTTTAAACTGAACACAGTAGTGCCTGAGCACTACTATTTGGCGGCAGAATATTGGACACTGCGGTGGTACCTACCTAGCCGGCCTCTTGCAACAAAAGACCTACCACCAGTGTGACTGATTGCACTGGTGGAATAATCTCTGCTACAAAAGACCTACCACCAGTGTGACTGATTGCACTGGTGGAATAATCTCTGCTTGAGACTCTACATACAAATTTTTATTACTATTTTCCTTTAATTTTATTTGCAAAGGCGAAGATAGCGAGCCTGCTTTACTCGACGGTCGCGGGGTCGATTTCCCTTCGGAGCAATATTCGTTATTTCGGGTCTCCCCATGCCTTGCAGTTAAGCTGTCGGTCCCGATTGTTATCATAACATCTGATAATCGTTAACTCTTCATAGGTATATGGTCTTATCCAATGAGTTACTGGTTCGCCCCTTAAGTTGCTCAAATCAGATGGCAATCGCTCTCCGTAAAAACTGGTATCCTGTGAAATCCGGATAAGAGTATAAGCAGACCCTGGATAAATAGAGGGAATTATGGTAGGAAGATGAAGAGATCAAAGGTCAAAGGTCATAGTAAATAAGTTGTTTATCCGTCTGTGAACAAAAAAAACCAACTTTAAACTCAATCTTCCTCGAGTTACGTAACATAATATCCATTAATCTAAAAAAATCGATTCAAGCGCAAAAAGATGCCAAACCATAATTCCATATAAAAAACATATACAATTGTAAATCCTATAATAATATAGACAAGTGAGATTGACTTCACCTTGACTTCATCCAGTCATGGTTTGTCAATTACGGACCCATTGTACGATACTATCTGTGACAAAAAGACGCCGCTAAATATATTGTAGCTCTGTATTTTTGAATGACTTCAAAAAAGGTTTTTGAAGTTATATCTCTTTTGGCGCGTTAGGAAAAAATGATGAGAGTAAATTTTTACGATGCGCGCGCACACAGTCACAAAAACCGACACCCTAAAGTTAGCTATAGTCAACATTTTTTTTTTTTTGATAATGCGTTTTAATAAAACTTTCAATGTATTAAATATCTTTTTTCTATTGTTAGTGTCGTTTTTCTACAAACGTAGAATAAGGCGAAAGATAAAATTTTTGAAAAGATTTTTATCTTATTACGCCAAAGAAGTATAACAACTAACGCGTGTACATAAGTACGCACACACTTTTTTTTTCAATGTTCACCGATTACTTCATCAATTGTAAAACGATTTTTATAAATCTATTTTTTTTTTACAATATTGTGGCGCAGTGGTAGTGAACCTGCCGGTCGGAGCAGAAAACAAGTATTGACCTTAGGTACAGGCATGTTTTCCAGTCTGGGTGTTTTTACCTTGTTATTGTGTATTTTTCGGACCCTGACACAGGATATATCTATCCTAATAAGGTTGAGTCTGTAGTTTATTATTATTATTTAATTTGTGGTGGTAAACGGTCAGGAGGTTCATCTGATGTTAAGCGATTACCGCCGCCCATGAATATCTGCAACAAACTACTTGTGCTTGGATTGCGACGACGGTAGGAATAGGTTTTGAGGGTTCTTTTGAAAAAAAACTGCCACCAGCAATTGGTTCCACAGATTTCTTGTACGAGGTAGACGATATATTCTAAATCGCACTATTGTGGATTGTTAAACTCAGCACTACGACCATCGCGTATATAATATAGAATAACATATCTGTATAATATTAACGATTATTTTGATTCTTATTAATTTTGATACAACGCTATTTAATTTCTTAAAATGATTTGTATAACTACATACATTAATATTATTTGACTTTGTTATAAATAGTGACGTATTTTAAATAAACCGTCATTATTATTGTGAAGTTTGAGCCGGGTGGTTACTCTGCCCGTCAAATAAATATTGTTAACCAAGTATTATTCACTTCTTTCGCTATCCTAACCCACCTTCTGTTTCAGGATATATTGTGGCAATCGCTCTGTGTTAGCCCATCTCTATTTTTGTACGGTTATATTGCAAGCTACTACTAATGGTGCTGCAAGCGCTCATAGGCTGCGGCAGCCACTTACCATCAGGTGGGCCGTATGCTTGTTTGCCAACTTCTAACATAAAAAAAAAGCTTGTGACTAACTTTGTTTCGTAGCTGTGGTGGTGAATTTGCGAAGGAGCACCTGCGCGTCTTAGACATTTTTTCTATTTGGAAGGGACTGCCTATACTATTTGGTTTATTTATATTAATTAGATTACGGTATTCACTTACCATCAAGAATCAGGGCAGCCATCAGGTTAGCAAACCGACGTAATGTACGTTGGTTTGCTATCCTGATGCCTGCCCTCTAAATTGGCTTACTACCTTGGTGCCCTGCTTAGTTTAATAGCTCAGTAACCATAATTGATCTGCGAATATCTTCTACTTCTTCCCAGCATTATTCCCGGTATTTATCCAGAGTCTGTTTATACTCTTATCCTGATTTGACGGGTTACTAGTTTTTACCCAGAGCGATTGCCATCTGACCGCAACCCTAAGGGCGAACTAGTAACTCATTGGATATGAGCAAATTACCTGTCATGAGTTAACGACTATTATCAGGTGTTATGATAGCAATCAGGATCGACAGCTTAACGTGCTTTCCGAGGCCAGTGAGGTACAGAAGGACAAACGCGCAGACCGAAACAAAATAACAAACGTATGATCCGTGCGGGAATCGAACCCGCGACCGTCATACTTTATTACATTATGAATATATTACTTATGAATGTGTTAATTATATCAATCAAAAATCCTTTTTATAAATCCTAAATAAGTCGTACTGAATTATATATCTATTAAATTTAAGATTACAATCTCATTGTGTGTAATTACATATGAGACTACTTTAAATAAGAACTTAATAATTATAATTACTTTGAATTAGCTTTTAATAATCCTTGACTTTGGGGTCAACATGATCTCATGAGTCCCAGGAAGCTGGTTAAATCACGAGCGTTTTTTTATACTTAAGTTACTTTGAACTTTATTACATGAGTAATAAGGTTGCTTCTGATATATTATGTATATATTATACAGGTATATATGTACAGGAGGCTTACCATTAACTTTTAGTAACGATACTATTTCGATCCAATTCAATTCTGACAATAAACCGATTCACATTTTATATGAGCATGATGTATAGATATATATGTCATGGTACAAAATAGCGATCCAACTCATTTCAAACGTAATAAGAGTTCGTGGTAAGCTCCCAGGTGCTATATAATTTGACAATTAATTGAATTATAATCTAATCTACAATTGCTATAATATTGATGAGAGGTTAAAATTAATAAAAAAATTATCTAGTGACAAGGCCTTAATACCCGCCTGGAAAATACCCGCCTTCACGTTTTTGCTGACTGCTCTGAAGGCGCGTTTCAAATTGCAACTTAGTGGTTGGCAAAGCAACTGCATGCTGTCTGGTGTTGCAGATGATCTAACATAAAAACTCTAGTATCCTGGAATACTCTATGACCCGGATATTCATATATCTATATAGCCCCTAATTATTAAAGTACCTACAAAATAATCCTTATTCTTAGACACATGTACTAAACCATTATTTCATCCTATGGTCACAAAAACATGAAATAATTAAAGCTTTGAATCATAATCAGGAAACTAACGTAAGAAAATGACTTGCCGGTTTCTTAGAAAATGTGACCTTTATAGTGTACTGGATAAACCCTCATATTAGGAGACAAATAATAATATTAGTGACGTAATCGGATATTTTAGCAATGTCAACGTCACCCACGTTATGCGATGGGTAAGGAAATTACTAACAAAACAAAGTGTCATCTTGGGATATACATGAATCGTTTATTGACAAGAAATATTACAACATCATTAACATTTTATACAAATGGAATTATTTACCAATAATCACAATTATACAAATATGTCGAGGTGGAAAAATCGTAAGAGTTCTAGCTGCATTTCTCAGCAGAAGCACAATGGTGAATTTTAAATTTACTTCCGCATTCATAATAAAGGGTATAGCTCAACGGTTAAAGAGCCGACTCCTCTAGACGCGAGAGTTGCGGATTCGATCCTGACCCCCTTGGGCAAAACAGTATTGATGACAATTCGGCGTCGGGATGTGACGACCCCATCGCCCGCTGTTGGGATAACCTCTGTCACAGCAGAGATTATTCCACCAGTGCAATCAGTCACACTGGTGGTAGGTCTTTTGTTGCAAGAGGCCGGCTAGGTAGGTACCACCGCAGTGTCCAATATTCTGCCGCCAAATAGTAGTGCTTAGGCACTACTGTGTTCCGGTTTGAAGGGCATTGTATGCTAGTGAAATTACTGGGCGAACGAGATTTAAGAACTAATATCTCGAGGTTGGCAACGCGCGAGTGGCACCTACTAATGGTGCTGCAAGCGCTGATAGGCTGCGGCAGCCACTTACCATCAGGTGGGCCGTATGCTTGTTTGCCAACTTCTAACATAAAAAAAAAGTCCTATTCCAATTCTAAATAAATAGTATAAAGTATACAAGTATATATAATATGTTTATTGTATTCTTATTCAAGTTTATGCGATATGATAAATTGACTAATTTTTTTTCCGGACCTTCTATAAACGATGAATATCCTAAAGGAGGCCTTCGGATATGTATTCCTTTATTGCGACGACGTTTTGGCGCCGCGTCAGCGAACCTGCCTTAAACGCCACAGGTCGCGGTTTCGATTCCCGCTCGGAGCATATGTTTGTATTGACCATACATGCGTGTTTTCCGGTCTGGGTGTATTTGTTCTTATCATTGTGACCCTCGACACAGGATATAACTATCTTAATGGGGGCCGTTGAGTGTGTAGCGTTTATTTATGTTATTTATTTATTATATAATTTTAATCTAATTATAGGATATGAAATAATTATAGTTATTTTTGTTAATAAAATTTTATTCCTAACAAAATTTTGCATCTCATTTTACAAAAAGTTGTGTTATATTATGCTGTGTGCTGATTTTCAGGGTTTACAATCAAAAGGCCACGGATTTATGTAATGCGTTGATTATCAATCCGTCAGTTTTACATGTAGATCTTAGCATAAATAGTGAAACTTTTAATCATCAATATTGAATAGAAATTGTTTTTATATTCTTTTAAGGTTAACTAAAAACTTTTAAGGTTATAAAAAAAAGTCAAAATAAAACATCAATTTAATTGTCCAGAATAAAATCATAAAGAGACTTATCACATCATAGACGTGAGCTTCTATAATATAATACGAAACAAGAAAAATTATAATTTAATTCGTCGATAAGATCACATCATTACATTATAATAACTGCGCCAGATTCCCAATGATCACATCGATAAAAGGAAACTAGTGACCGCACTATTATCGGCCACGATCTTGGAGTATAACCTAGTACCTAAAGCTTATTACCTGTTCGACTTTTATATTTTATTTTGATATCTATTAAAACAAGAATTTTGTGACGATGATAATACTTAAGAATTTCACTTTGTAGGACTTTCATGGATAGAATCGGATGCTACACTTTAACGATTTCAATGAAATTCGGTACACAGGTAGTATAGAACCTAGGAAAGGACTACAAGAAAGGCTACTTTTAAATGCGAAAAAGGGTTGTAAGGGCTTTGAAGGGGGATTGAAAATTTGTAGGGAAGTATCGTCATTTTTAAAAGTAGAAGCTTAAACTTATTTTTTAGAACTTTGATTCGATATAAATAAATATGAAATTCAAAAATTGTAAAATAGGGAGGGGAGGGGGCAATCCAGAGTTTGTATTAAAAGCAGAAGCTAGTAAAAATATAAATTGTTAGTCATAGACTTGGCTCTTTGCTTCAGAGAACTAAATAAACATGTGAATTGTTAGTATATGTAGGTCAGGTAATGTTCCAATATAATAGAGTCCCTTTATAACAACTGTTTTCAACGCTAGTATTGTTTGAAACATTTTAGATTTTAGCTTCATGTTCATATGAATTTAATTGCTAATCTGCTAGACGTTTGCACTGCTCTTAAATGTTTAGGGTTGGATAGAAAAAGGAGTATCTTTGCGTCCTATGCTTCTATTCATCAAACAAAACGCTAAATTCATCAAAAAAATATATATATATATATATGGCTCTACTGCTCAAGTAAGACTGTTCTATTCATATCTAGATTAATAATATCATCCTGACAGAAAAATACTAAATAAATACTTTGGGTTATTTACTACACTTATTTGATATTAAAAAAGTAAAACCTTTTTATTTTTAACCTACTTTTTTAAAGGTAGATAAAATAGCCTAGATATGTTTTTAATTGAATTTTAATAAAGACAAAATATCCTACTGCAAGTGTATAAAGCTGATTAATAAAACTGATGATTGTTTTAATTGAACGATTCTCTTAATAATTGATCGATAAATAAAGTCGAACGTGTAACACATCGTACAACTGTCACTGCGCGAAGCACTGATTAAATTGCTTCGTAGTAGAATCGTGACCTGACGTCAGCCCGCTAGAGATGGCCGCTGTATCGATAAACAAATAGCATCCAAGAGATGTCAACTTTTGTATGATGACTTCATGTCGATATTTACCCTATCGGTATTACGTGAATCAGCAAATTTCGAGTATCTTTTGTTAGTTGAGGATATTTTAAATTAGGGTTCTCCTTCATTTTTGTTTTGTGTAAAATATATAAGGTAATCTATAGTTATATTTGTACTTAATTTTCATATTTATAATAATCTAATGCTTATAACATAACTAAATATTTATTTCAAAATATCCCTGCTTCGATTCTTAATAAAAATCTGTCCATACGAACGAGCCAGGAATCTTTTCTATTACTTTGATCACTGCGCCAATTCATATGTATATTACTTTAAATATTTTTATTTCCATAAATTGGGGCTTACTTCAAGCGTTTATTTCATTATTGAGCACTAGATCTAGTTACAAAATACGATATAGCTCAGTAGATAGAAGACGTACACCTAAGCCTAAGGTCACAGTTACAAATTCTGGCAAGACAGTAGAACAGAAGACTAATTGTCATTAAAAATTTACATTTATATTTGTTTATTTAGAGGATATCTTTGCCTACTATAAACACATTAACATACTGTTACTTTAAAACTTAGAATAAAACTCAAAATACTTGATAAAAAACAAACAAAAACTTATTCTGTGCTCACCAGACTTCATACTAATATTATAATCATGAGAACTTCCTTATTTTTTTTGTTTTAAAAATCATGACATCGGCAGAGGTCAAGTATTTGGTGGCGTTGGAGAGGCGGTATGGACGTGTCGCCAATTACCTTACGATGTATTGACTCAGCCGAAACCGGGCTCTCATCATTTACATAATAACACCTTGTACGTTTTACGATATGGCTTAAGTGTAAAGAAATAGCGTAAATATATCAATACAAATAAATATTTAAAAAAATAAACAAATCCATCGATAAAAGTATGCTTTTACAAAAAAATATGTCGATATTTCATTTCCTAAAAACTGACCATCACTAAAGTCAGAGAACAACAACTTTTCGCAACAATTTTCAATTTTTTCAGAAGATATATACAGGTGGAACTATTTTGAGATTTAGTTCAAAAATCCTTTTATTTATAATTACTATAGATTAAAAATTTAAAATCATAACTTCGCGATATCTTTTAAATTAATACCCAATTTCGGATTTCTAATTTCAAGTTGAGTTTCCCTTCGAATCGCCGGACCGAAATATTCGACATTAGACTAGATCCGTAGCCAGATAACTAGCATTGTTTTCTTTCCTCTGTTATTACACGTATTTATATCTTGCTTTTATAGAATACTTTGTTCGATTGTTCCTTATGTATTTTTAAGCTAAATATAAAAAAAATATTCTTGAAATAATTTTTAATTATATACACTAGCTCAGCTAAATAATTTCGCCCGTCACTTTCGTCGGTCAAAAAATATTTTTTGGCTTGTGCAAATAATTACAGTTGTTCGAGATAAAATAAAAAAGAGCAAATAATTTGGTTCGAAATATTCATGATTTTATTTTTTTTAAACTACTAAAAATTATAAACAAAAATTATGCAAAGAACGCTACTTTTTATGAATTGCTATTATTATGAACATTGAAAAGTTACTTACTTGGTCGCACTATAGTATAAACATTACTGTTTTGTATACCTAGTATTGTATACCTAGTGTAATGTATTTCCTGCATAATTTCGTGTTAGGCATGCCTATCAACATAGAGCCGAGAGTAGTAATCCCTTAAATAAATGACATTTTTGTATACGAATGTATCTTTATATGCCTTCGTAAATGTATGGTGAATGGTACAATCGCGTTCATTGGTAGAAATATCTAACATACCTATAATTTCATGTGCATGTAAGTACAAGTCAGTGACGAAACGGTGTCTCAACTTGCACGCGTAACATTGGACAGTCGCGCTCATTAAATCGTGCCGCTCTGTTACCCGATGTCCAAGCACTATGTATTGTGTAGCGGCACCTATAACTGGACTGTGAATGGAGAACATTCGTATCTGTCTCTCGAGTGGAATAGATACTTTTATAATGTACGATACGATCGCAAAAATGTCGCAACGATAATTAAATTTTTTATGGAAGCTTAAACTCTAAATATTCAGATAAAAAAGAAACCCAAATTTTGGAAGACTTAATTGAAATTTTACCATGATATAAAAATTTAACTATAAATAAATAAACAAAAACACACAAACATAGTGTCCAAACCGGAGCACAACACATTTGCTTGGTGAATACAAACGTCTGCCATGAGTCGGAGTTCATTTCATTGTTTCTCAAGACAAGTTCACTACCATCGCGACAGAAAGATTTAGTGGGGCTTTATGCCTTTCTATTTTGAATCTCGTTCGAAAAAATCTTGAGGTGTAAACGGTGCTTATAATTAAAGCCGTTAAGATAAGTCGTCTCGGGCATGACTGCAGCAATCGCTAGCGCCATCAATAGCGAATTACTTTTGTTGCTCGTTATTCGCAAATTGCAACAAAATCTGTAACTTATAAGTTATGATATTATAAATAATTTGTAACTCAACACTTATGAATGATTTTATTTTAATCATATATAATATGATCATGATATATGAAAAATATTTATAAAAAAGCAGGTTGTAAAAAATATAAATTGCGGGACGATTTTGACGACGTTGTGGCGCAGCGGTGATGAACCTGCCTTAAGTTTTAACCAGTCCCGGGTTTGATGATCAGATCGGAGCAGATGTTTGTATTGACCACACATGCATGGGTTCTGGTCTGGTTGTGTTTGTTCTTGTCTTTGTGTATGTGTTTCCGGAGCCCCAACACAGCGTTGAGTGTGTAGTGTTTATTTATTTTTCAAACCTACGTCTATTTCAAAGTACAATCATCATCAAAAGGTCTTTTCACTTGGACAAGTACATATATTAAATTAAGTACGTATAATTTTTTGTTGCAAAATTCTCATCGTTCCATCGAACTCTTGAAATTGCTTCTAACTTAAAAATCGAATTATGTTGATTGACCATCCGATACAGACTGATAATTGAGCGACCGTGGTGACATTTCACTGCGCCGTCACTCAGTCGGCGCCTTTGATCCCGGCAGCCATCTTGCATCCGCACAACAAAAGACACCGCCACAATTAAATTCGTACGTAAAGCTATGTGACAGTTGTCTAGCGTGTGATGATACAGTTTTTATTAAAAGCGGAACCTTTATACTTTTATGGTCTAATTGGAAATCGAATAAGTTGATTATGAAAGCAATAACACGCCAACGTTGGGTATTAATGAGTTATTATTGCCACTTCTTTTGACTAAAGCAGCATTTTAATGATATTTAATTGAGCAATAACGTATTTATACTTTCATAATGTTTCCTTTACAATGTTTTGGGTGATTTTTAGTAGAGAATGTACTGGATGAGGTAAGCCTACGTATTCTGTATATGTAATAAAATTTATGTGCTTTAGAATAGATTTTTAGATCGAGAAGTATCTACGAGAGCGATTCACAAATATTGTTCCTTACCTAAACGATATAATGGCCCATTTTAATATATAAAATTATTTATTTAGGATTTGTTATTATGATTGCATCATACACGGCACCTGGTGGCACGATTTGAGATTTGAGTTGTTGTCCCATTCTATAATCACCTGAAAATATATATTTTTTTTTCCTTAGTATTGTCTGTAATTGTAAATAATAGAACATGATAAGAAAAAAAAGTTGTACTTACGTGTGTATATATATTTTAATTGATTAATTTCTGCTATTTTCTGTTTAGTTTTAAATATTTGTTAATATGGTTATTGTTTGTGCTGCGCTAACAACTGTCTCGGCGCTCGCTGAGAATCAGTGTTGAGGCGTTGACGTCTCATCTTTCACTGAGCGAGGCTCCGTTTGGTGGCGTTTACACTGCTGCACTACGTATATATTTATATTATTTTTTTGCTTTTAATTTTAGGATTATTACTAGGTTTTTATTTTTATTTTTTTATTTTTATTTGTATGTGTTAATTCAGTGTTTTGTTTATTTTATGTACTTTTTCTGTTGTTTTTTTGTTCTCTTATTGTTAGCAGTGTAAATAGTCATCAATAAAGTTTATTATTATTATTATTATTATTCTTTTTATTTTTAATTATCTCAGCTCATGAGCTGGTTTTAACTGCATTTACGGGCATCAGCCAAGTAAACGCAGCGTGCTTATTATTATTATTAAAGATTTCAAGATGGCGGATTAACGCCAAAAATAAGTATCAAAAATAATGGTAATGGTTGAATAGAATAATAAACAAAGTTGTTGGTCTCATTTATAATGTTATTTATATTTTGTATCATTTTATTAATAATACAGCACTCGACAGTTCAAAACAAAAGTTCAAGAGAAGCTTCGGGCTTAGATAGCGTTTTCTAAACAAATAGCTTCTAAAACTAGACGTGCCTTAAGACCACCCACTATTAAAGATTGCGAAAAAACAAATGTCTCTTTCAAAATACTAATGCCAGATCATCATTAAACCCATAACTGGGTCGCGGATGACGCAAGATTATAACGAAAAATCACGATATCCTCTTTAATATTAGCTACTTAATAAATTCAATTTAAATGATTCATTTTCACATATTAATTGTTATGATATAGTATTAGTGATAATTGTGATTCACCATGCATTTTATACGTAATGACGACATTATACTTATCCTAATGATTGCTTACGATCAGCCTGCTTCTTCTACGAGTGGTTAGTGACCAACCTAGTGTCAGAGTTGTCTAGATCGTCTGTATGTAGTTCTCTCACTTGACTTTTCGACTATTATGAAAGTGACAACTTTCGTTACTGACTTTTACGTCCTCCGAGACGGTTCGGTTGAAATAACACCATGCGAAAACCCATCTACTGACTGACCGCGCGCGCCTAAAGTTCACCGATCGTTTACCGATCAGTGAGCGCACCCAGCTATGATCCTGATACTGGGTGATCACCGAAGCTTCTGAACACTTACTACATCTGGAATATTACATGTAGCCTAAAACCTGTGAAAATCTGGGCATAAAATTCATTCAACATTTGAAACATAAGTTGAAGTAAATTCTTCTGAAACTACTTTGTACGAGAACGTGTAAGAATACCCTGACGAATGCGAAAATGAGCCAGACTTCCAGATTTGATACCGCTTGTAATTGGCGTCATACATAATCAAAAATTCTATTAAGGGTTGTCATCCTGTTCAGCCTCTTACGATAAGAAATACAATATTGTTTTTAAATTATTAAATGGTAGCTTAAGATGACGACCGCTGTGGTGGGTTGGTAACGAGCATACTTTGAGCCTCAACGGTCGCTGGTTCGATTTCCGTTCGGAGAGGTCTGTTATAAACGTCTCGGGCCGTTTGTCCTTGTAGGTCTCCCCACCGTGTCTCAGAGAGCACGTAAAGCTGTCGGTCCGGTTTTTATCATAACCTCTGATAATAATCGTTACTGGTTCGCCGTTAATATTGCGGAGGTCAGATGGCAATCGCTATGTTCAGAAACTAGTAACCCGTCAAATCCGGATAAGAGTATAAGTAGACCCAAGAAGAGTTGGGAGCGTAAGTTATTAAGCTTTAAAATATTACATACATACATACTTAAAAATTTAAAATATGCACTTGGATATAAATAGTGATGTAACGCCACCACATCTTAATTCGAGTGTCCATTAAACTGGTTTTTATACAAAAGATTAATATTTATAATCTGTTACCGATCGCTCGGGTATAACGAACGAAGAAAACGTAAACACGTGACGTCATAAAGTTGTAATTAAATTGTTTATACTTTGCCAAAATTATACAGCCTTTTACATATAAAACCTCTTTGGAAAAGTATAATTTTTTAAGTTTTACATTGAAATATTTTAGGTAGGCCTTTTATTGCAAGAGGCCGGCTAGGTAGGTATCACCACAGCGTCAGAATATATTATCGTATCGGCTGATTGTATAAGCGAGCCCGTTGCGTCCCACTAGGCCATACCAAGTGGGCCACTCCAGGCGGATCATTGGGTTTTAGTGTACTTAGCTCGACTAGCGCACGAAGTACACTACCACCACCTAGTAGTGGTCCGCGTAAATGTGTTTCCCAAGATTAAAACAGTGGGATTACCATTAACTCTTATAGCGATTCAAAATCAATCCAATTCAATTCTGACATTCAGACTATATATGAACATGACTTATAATTGGACTCAAATAAGCAATACCATGTCAACCCAGAAAATTAAAAAACTGAGTTATATATGCAGAAGTGTTTGCAAATGGCTGAATAACATTTTTCTTTAATATTTGTAGGGCTTTAAGCTTTAAAACTTCTAAAAAGCCGTTTTTTAGAAGTTTTAAACCACTTCTAATCAAACAATTTATGTATAATGTTAAACGTTTTGGGTTATATTATATACGTAATACGCAGTTTGTATACTAATTTTTTTGAAAATAAGTAAAATAACTTACATAAATCTGAAATTGCCAAAAACTTGACCAATACATATAAAAAATTCATATAAAGCAAGTTGTTCAAAATTTTCAAACGCGATTTTCTCGAAATGACATTCGTGTGGGTTGACATGGTATTGCTTATTTGCGTCCAATTATATGTCAACACATTTAAATTACAATAAGAGTTAATGGTAAGCCCGATCTTCTATGTTTGTGTTTTACCGACAAAGTAAAAAGGTGTGGTGAAGATAGAAAAAACCGCAACGCATTAAATTGTTTTTTTTTGTTCTTATAGAAAACTTAATTGTTTAATTGAGATGAGCCTAAATGACATGTTAAATGAAGGCAGGTGGACGGCTGGGCTTTTTTATATATTTGCAATTTTTTTCCTTTAACCGGTTTTCGGCTTGGCTATATAAAAACAAGATTAGGTATATACATTTTATGGTGGCATTGACTTAAGCCGTTATGCGCTTTCACCACTATTAAAAAAAATAATTGTTATGGTTGAAAAATCAGCACTCAATAGCTAAAATGCTCATTAGAAAAAAAAAAATACAAAAACCAACACACCTGTCATCCAATGAACGTGTCAGGAGGTTGGCAAATTACTTATCAGAAGTCAACGATTATTTATTGAAACGTGCTCTCTGAGACAGGTGGCAAGACCCACAAGGACATCGCCCAGATCAAAAAAGATATTTATAAGTTCAATAAAAAGCTCTGCCTAAAGCGAGAATCGAACCCACAATTTTAGTAAAGAGGTGAGTCGCTTAATCATTGCATCAAAGTATGTTACGCACCTGAGCTAAGATGTTAATTTTTTTGCTTAGACAATCACATAAAACCAAAAAAAAATGTCAGTTATTAATAGTAATAATTCTTAATATCATAAAAAATCTATTAACAATACATGGTAGAGTTTACAGAAGGTTCCTAGTTTGGTTTTGTCTTAAAACCATCAATGTATTATTAGATTACCTTCCCGTCCCGATATTACCGCGTATTACTTAACGAAGCAGCTGTCCCGTCCGGTGGCCACACGCGTTTCCACTTTACCGGGACATTCCGTTTTATAATCCCGGGTAATGCGGTGGAACGTCCCGCCCTAACAAGTGTCCCCAATGCGTTTACTCGGAATATTGTCATACCATGTCAATGCGTATACAGGGTGCTTGCCTTTCATGTTTCGATTATTATTTTTAATAATAAAATTGAATATAAAATAATTATATTTATTAAAATTAAGTCTTCCTATGAATACAAAACGTATTGAGAAATTTAGAAGTAATATTCTATCAATAATCCCATACATTCAAGATTATGACCATCCAAATTTAACATATAATAAATTATTCAAATTAATAAAAAATGAATTTAATAATATTTTTACTTCTAAAACAGTCTATGTAGGTAATAAAACGACTTTTTGTGAATGGGCAACAGTTGGAATATTTAAAAGTAGGCAAAAGTTATATGAACTTTATGCTGAAAAAACTATTAATCATAGCGTATCTTTTATCAATTATCTCAAAATGTATTCTAAAATTTTTAAACAGGTTTGCAACGCGGCTAGAGTTCTACATATTAAAGAAAAAATTAAAAATTCGCATGATAAAATTAAAGCAACCTGGCATGTGATTAATTGTGAAACTGGAAAAGTCAAATCTCGCAACACTAACTTTTCTTTAAACATTAATAATAAAAATATTTCAAGAGACCAGGATGTTGCGGCAGCTTTTGAGAAGTATTTTGCTGACATTCCAGCTTTGACAACTGAATCATTAATTTCTTCTCCAACCGTTGCTGAATCACTACTTATTAATAGTGTCAAAACATGTGAAACTAAGTTCAATTTCAGTTTTGTGAGCCCCAAGGACATTATTAATGTATTCAAAACGATTGATATGAAGAAAACAGGAGATTTATGGGGCATGTCTGTAAAAGTAATAAGCTCAATTATAGATCTTATTGCACCGTATCTCGCGACCATATTTAATGATTGTGTCAAGTGTGGAATATTTCCTGACTTAATGAAATATAGCAAAGTGATACCGTTATTTAAGTCTGGCTGTACATCAGACCCATCTAACTTTAGACCCATATCGGTGTTACCGACTCTTAGTAAAATTTTTGAGAAAATAATGTTAAATCAGATGCTGTTGCACTTTAATAAATATAAATTAATGCATAAAAATCAATTTGGTTTTACCAAGGGTCGCTCGACGTCTGACGCAGGTATTAAACTTCTTTCTAATATTTATGATGCTTGGGAAGAGTCACGGGATGCACTTGGTGTTTTTTGTGATTTATCTAAGGCTTTTGACTGCGTACAACACGAGACGTTGGTCAGGAAGTCGAAGCACTACGGTATACGTGACACTGCGCTCGATCTTCTTATTTCTTACTTACAACATAGAATTATGAAGGTCGACGTAAACAGTAAGAGATCTCCAGGTATAAATGTAAATATGGAAGTCCCACAGGGTTCCATTCTCGGCCCATTTCTCTTTCTAGTTTACATTAACGATTTACCATATTTTGTAGAAGGAGCTCAAGAAATAGTATTGTTTGCTGACGACACTTCTTTTATTTTTAACATTAAAAGACATAGTACTAATTACGACGATGTAAACAATGCTCTTTCTAAGGTACTTCATTGGTTCAGTGTGAATAATTTACTGTTAAATAGTAAAAAAACAAAATGTATTAAATTTTCAATGCCCAATGTAAGACAAGTTCAGTCTAATGTTATATTAAATGGAGAATTACTAGAAATTATGGAGTCTACAGTTTTTCTTGGAATAACTGTAGATTCTAAACTACAATGGGGCCCCCATATTGCTAAATTGGCGAATAGACTTAGCTCGGCAGCATTCGCGGTAAGAAAAATTCGCCAATTAACAGATGTAGAAACAGCCAAACTAGTTTATTTTAGTTACTTCCACAGCATTATGTCATATGGAATTTTACTTTGGGGTAACGCGGCTGATGTAAATACAATTTTTGTGCTGCAAAAGCGAGCTATTCGTGCAATTTATAATCTTGGTTGTAAAGATTCTTTAAAAGAGAAATTTAAAGAAATCAATATATTGACTGTTGCTTCTCAATACATTTTTGAAAATGTTATGTATGTACATAAGAACATTAATGAATTTACTAAATGTAGTGATAATCATAACATTAACACTAGTAACAAACATAAATTAACAATGCCAGTTACTAGACTGCATAAAATTAGTAACTCTTTTAAAGGTAACTGTATACGTTTTTACAATAGGATCCCAGAAAGCGTTCAGAAACTTTCTATAAATAAATTTAAAAAAAGATCAAAGAACGTTTGTGTGGTAAAGGTTATTATAAAATTGGTGAATACCTTGAGGACACCACGCCTTGGGAATGAGACAGTCACTCCAGGCTTTTCAGTGATTATAATATGTAAACTAATATCAGTTTAAAAAAAATACATATAAAAAAGATAAAACCCCCTGAGTTTGTTTCGCCGGTTCTTCTCAGGTAGAGGTTTAATTTTTGGAGCCGGTGGTAGAATCTGACTTTCAACAAATAAGTGTAATGCTTTTTATGTTGAATAAAAATATTTGATTTGATTTGATTTGATTTGAGTATATTATACATCATTCTTATAATTATCTTTCAATATTATTAATGCATTAATATACATTATTTTATTCTCTTTTAATATAGTTTACATATCCTGTTATCTGTGAGAGATCACTATTTAGCGACATGACTGTCTTATTGTTATCGCATGTTTGTATTTCTATTTTTTTAATTTTTTTATTTTTTTTTATTGATACATAAACAGTTGAAATAGGTTACAACTATAACAGGTGTCTGCATAAACTCATTCGAGTTTTACCGGATACCTGTGTCGTCGAACATTATGTTTAAAACTTATGATAAATAGAAATAAGAAGATTTTAGTAAGGAATATTAGCAATAGTTTTTTCAAGTCATTCAATCCCCTCCAAATAAGCTGGTAGCTTGTGCTACGAGTGGGTACGACAATAGCCCAAGAGGCTCAGGATCAAACCCGCAACTCTTGCGTTAATGGAGTAAAGTCGGTCCTTCTACCGTTAAGCTATTGAGGCTTAGATTTTTAATTCTAAGATTGATTGTATTTTTGTGTTACTAGCAATATAAAAAATATACAATCCAAAAATTATTTCAACTACAACTACAAAATTCTTACAAAAGCAAAGTCAAACTAACAGCAAATGTGAAGGCAAGTTTTGACACGTTACAAACTCATGACGTATGGCGTAAAGTGTTAACGAAACAAACACCCTGTAGCTGGTAGTCGGAAACTCGTAAATCACGAGAACTCGACAAGTTCCCTTGACACAGGTTTCAGTTAAATAGTTACGTTTAATAGTTAAACATATCGTGTGTATGTTTGTGTCATTGAATAGTTTTGTACATCCTAATTTTAAGTAATATTATAAATGCGAATGTGAGTTTGTTTGTTACGGTTTCATGCCGTAACTCGTTAACAAACCATAACGAAATTTTGAATTTCGTCAGGGGTACAGAAATAATAAAAAGTTTTTTTATGTAAGAGGAGGCAAACGGGCCGGCTCACCTGATGTTAAGCGATCACCGCCGCCCATGAACATCTGCAACACCAAAAGGCATGCAGGTGCGTTGCCGACCTTTAAGGAAAGAATACGCTCTTCTCTTGAAGGTTCCCAAGTCGTATCGGTTCGGAAAGACCGCCGGCGGAAGCTGATTCCACAGAGTGGTTGTGCGAGGAAGAAAATGTCTTCTAAATCGCGCTGTTGTGGATTTCCAGACATCCAGGTGGTATGGATGTAATTTAGAGTTTAGTCGCGATGTCCGATGGTGAAATTCTACCGGTGGAGTAGATTACACACATCATGCATACATCATAGAACTCAGGGAAAAGCACCAAAGGACCGAAAATTTACTCGAGACCAACTCTCGAAAACATTAACAACTGACAAATAAAATACAACATGATGACTGAAGTACAAAACATGGGACCCTACCGTGAACTGTTATTGCGATTCAAATGACAAATTAAACTAAACTGTATCGATATTTCGTACCATGACATATATATTTACTAGCGGCCCGCTCCGGCTTCGCACGTGTATAAAATATATAGCCTAAGTCATTCACTGAAAAAATTACTAAAATCGATCCAGTAGTTTTGATTTATTCATTACTGCCCGTGTCCCGCACGCGTTAAATGTAATTATTTACGACATCAGATTTGAAACCTCAAAAATATTTTTTTCTCCACTATTTAATGGATGTTATTATACATATAAACCTTCCTCTTCAATCACTCTATCTATTAAAAATCGCATCAAAATCCGTTGCGTAGTTTTAAAGATTTAAGCATACATAGGGACACAGACAGCGACTTTGTTTTATACGTTATGCTCATTAAATATGAATCGTTTTACTACCTAAATTTAATTGGATCGCAATAGAATTGTTACTAAAAGTTCAAGACCCCATATGATTATGACCCTATTAACTACTAATTGCGGATATTTGAACAGATGTATAATCTACCTTCCGAATCGGCGGTAGCTTCACTTAGGAGGACGCAACATACTGTATATTTGACGATTTAAAATTGCTTAAAAGCCTATTTGAATAAAGAATATTTTGAGTTTCAATATAGCACTAGTAGTATTATCATGTGTTGTATGAGATTAGAGGCAAGAGACGAACGAATGGTTATTAGATATAGAGAATATCATTAATTGACCTTTGGTGTTAACGCTCACGGTCCTTCTAAAAGTAAATATTATACCACGGTATTGGATACAACTGAATGAACCTTATATTTCCAAGTGAATGAATGAATGAACGAATGGCAAATCAATATGCTCCATAATGATGAATGAGACACATATTTCGTGTCCCTTTACTGATAAGAAGGCAACGTAAATGCCCCACGTGTTAAGTTTAAAACTTCTATAATTAGACAAACTCTTGTTCTGGTTTGTGTCGTGGCTGCAGTAAAAATTGATGTAAACAAATAATCTCTCACGCCCGGGTGGGCTTATAGCCGTCCGTTTTCAGATGGTCATCCATGAAACAACACGGCGAAGTATTTAACGCTAATACAAATTGACAGGATTGTAATGTATTATTTTGGTACTGAATTTTTGTCGTTTGGTGCTTGCGGGAGTCAGTCACAGCTGCGCAATTTTGAGTCACATATTGCTTGACATATAAACATATAAGTAATTTTTTTCCACTATCCATTACGGCTAAAAGGTAATATGAAATTATCAGAATTTACCAGCGATTAGCGAATTTTTCAAGTTTTTTTTTAATTTCATGACGGGTGGCAAACAAAGCATATGGTCGGCCTGATGGTAAGCACTACCCGTAACCTATGAACGCTTGTGATACTTAAATTATCACATGCGTTACCAACCCAAGGATAAGGACGCAAGGAATGAGATGAAAAAAAAGGAAGGACACAGAGGGAGTGGGACAAAGTTATAACTAGTATTCCAATTTTTCGTCCAACTAAGCAAGTAGAAGTGATAAGAGTGGGTACGACAATAGTCTAGAAGATTAAGATCGATACTGCAACTCTAGCATTAGAAATCAGACGTTCCACCGTGAGCTATTGAGGCTTTAAATAAACTACAATCGATGATAAGATGTTCAATTTAAAGTAAATAATGTTACAAGGTGTAACAACATCCGAGTTAAAAACGGAAGCGCTTGCGCAACACAGACGATGGATAGGAATAATTAATACGCAAACAGAATGAGGTGTTCACGCGTTATGACCACGAAGAAAGTGCATTACGATACTTGTCATGAACTGACTGACTTACCGTTAATAGGTAGTGTAATCAAAGTAATCGTAACATTTATTTCCAAGGGTTGTTTGACATTGATTTAGATTACCGCAGTGACGTCTATTCTAAAAGTTGTTAGCCCTTACGGTCGAACTGTCTTCTCTTTTCTACGACTTCTGTTCATTAATTCTCCTCGTTTTGACCCATTACCAAGAGCCATGGAGTAAAATCAACCACTTAATAGTTTATACACCGTTAGGCGAAGACCTTTTAATGTTGACGACGTTGTGGCGCAGCGGTAGCGAACCTGCCTTCCACAAGTCGCAACATTCCCGCTCGGAGCATATAATTTATGTTTGTATTGATTATGCAAGCATATTTTTCGGTCTGGGTGTATATGTCCTTGTCCTTGTATGTTTTTCAGGATCCTGACACAGGATATCACTAGCCAAATGGGGGCCGTTGAGTCTGCAGTGTTTAAAAAAAATCATAATTTTCTACTGTAAGGGTTTCTCCTTTACAGCATAGATAGAGAAAGCAATATAATTGTTGGCTAAAGTAACAATACTAATATAAGTTATCATCATAAATATATTATTGTGTCACTTATGTCATAATAATTACTGGTTTTATGATATTGCCAAAATGGACTATTTTTTATCTAAAGATTAAATTTTGCAACATTAAAGAAAAATGCAATATATTTTCGAAACATTTCCATTTTAACAACTTTTATTTGAGTAATATTTAATTGATGATTTCTGACACAGATTGCATTTATTTGTAAATTGCTTTAAAAATTAAAAAAATAAACAACAAAAATAAAAGGAAAGATCGAAAATAATATCATCAGAAACGACAAAATTGAATGTCAGTCATTCTGACATTAACAAGAATTCGAATCCGGTGTTAAACATCCCATTACACGGTACAAAAGAGACTAAAAGCGACTAATTGACTAACGTTTCGGAGACAAAAAAGACACTAATTGACGACGATTCCGGAGACAAAACAGATGACGGAAAAAATGCTGGCACGCTTTTACTTACGCGTGTTGATCGGATTAAGTCATTTTTTGTTGTTCATTTTGGTTTCAACGATAGTGAAAAACAATATTAGTTATGTAAGATTTCACACTTAACGATTATAATTAATTGGTTGAAATGGTTATTAAACATAGACAAATACGTAAAAATAGACCTACCTTTATCTAGTCTTGAAGATTCATATAAGTTTCATAAATAAATCCTAGTACTATTCCAAATATGAAGGTTTGTACGGCACACTGACATTTTGTACCTAAGCTATTATAAATAGATGCATTAACGCGTAGCATACTTTATATGATATTTTATATATAATTTATATATTATATAAGACAGCTTAGCTTTAATTATCAATTTAATCATCATGTTAAAACCTTCACATTCATGTCAATATTTTTTTTATGTGAATAAGTGGGCAAGCAAGCCTACTACCCATGATGGTAAGCGGTTGTCGTAGCCTATGAGCGTTTGCAACACCATACATTTGTAGGTGTCACTCACGCGTTGCCAACCTTTAGATATTGGTTCTTAAATCCCCTTTGTAATTTCACTCGCTACAGTGTTCTTCAAACCGAAACATAATATACTTATCCTTTACTATAGAATAAATGACGCTGCTTTTAGGTAAGTATACTTAGTACGTACCTAGCCGGCCTCGCTCAGTAAAAGATCTAGCTCCAGTGTGGACTTTAATCTGAAGACTACGCGGACGAATTCGCGCTCAGATGATTACTAATAAATCATTAGTCCTTAAAAATACAGGTTACAAAAAAACAGTTAGTTGTTACAAAAAAAAGTAAGATTAGTGATCTTCAAATTTATACAAGTAGAATGAAATTAAATTAAAGTCAATGAAGCAAAAAGAAATCGGATGACGGATCGAACGAGTCATTGTCTTATCCAGGCATGTCATTAAACAAAAATAACAGGCAGTTAATGTGAACGGTGCACGGCTCCTTGTTCTTTTTACGGCGACACATGTTGCTGTCACCGTCTTTAGGTGTGACTGTTAGGATGTTTCACACGTGCCGTCAAACATAAAATACGCTCACAGAATCAACAACTATCTAATTCCTACCAAGCTGTATCTGAACTGAAGGCTATATCAACTTAAAGCTAATTAGCTAGAAGACTATAAATATTAAAATGTAACGAAAAATGTTGAGGCTCTATGTTCAATATATACTCTTACTGTGCCCACGGCTTCGTTACCTTGATCTACATAATTATTGTTTACTTTTTGTTTTATTTCAAAGAACTCTATTTCATTTTAATCTAATAGTGAAAGTCATAATAATTCTTACATATGTATTTAGTAAAGACCTGTTATCTTGATCCGTATGCATTATTACTTCATTTTCACTTAGCGTTTCTTCTTACTTTTTCCTCAGGTTCCAGGGACCATATTGACGTTCTACATAAAATGAGCGTTTACTAGCAAAACTAAATTTTCAAATCCGACTGGTAGTTGCAAACAAGCAAAAAAACAAGTTAAAGTACCAAAAATTTACAACCCTGAAAACGGCATTTTAGTGATCAGATGGATTTGTCTTAAATAATAAATTACAAGTCTGAAGCCACCATAACTCTTCCCACCGCGGCCGTTGTCACGGTGCCAACTATCCCAATCTGTCACTCGGCTCATTTGTTTACTAATTGCCCGCGATACCAGAACAGTATTAATGGATTTTGTCAATGGAATCACTCCTTTCAATTTAGACGGAGCTTTTGATGTGGTTTATATCATGTTTACTTTTGAGAAGACAAATTGGTAGTTAGTGTGGGCTGATGGCGTTTCTTTTATTTTTAGTCCATGATGTGGTCGGGAATTAGTGGAATACTTATGGAATCCGTGACGTTTGTTGAACTGGACAGGAAGTTTGGAACGCCAATCAACAATTGTCGAAAGTTTGATCAATTGGGAATCTATAATTGTACGTCGGATGTTGGATTACATGATTGTTATTTATGGATTTTAATTCCTATAGAAAATTGGGACAACCTTTGTCTTTATTTAAACAAAATATATTATTTATTTATTTATTTCAAGGACAACCAACAGAAGTAACATTAATAAAATTACTTAATAAAATGATAGTAAAGGAAAGTTGATATTTTAGGTTACAGCACTTTTGCTATGTTCAACGGAAACGAATATTTTTCTATGAATTTATACACGGAATAAACAATTTTGATACGTCTGTTTAGTGTTGAGTTTCAAAATAATTTTCAAAGAAAAGTGTACGTAATCTATTTATGGTACCATCACTTAGTAGAACACGATTCGTCAACATCCAGTGACATCTGTATTCGTTGCGCCCGCGCAATCTAAACAGAACTGCCCTCGATTCCGTTCCCAGAAACTTTTACAGTTTTATACTTTTTTTTTGTTCTTGACGACACTTGTCAAATCTCTTTGACACGTTTCAGACATTCCACTGAAATTATGAATAAAATAAGACTTATTACATCCAGCTTGCTAAATTACTAATGTCGAATGACGAAACCCAATACCTCAAACTAGAGACGTGTTATTTGTTTCTACAGCATGTTCCCGGGATATAATTAGAGGTGCAAGTGTTAAGCATCCTTCCTCGATACGCATCGACGGCTGTTTGTATGAGCGGTGGCGTCCGACGACGTCGCCGGCGCCGCCTGCGCGATCTCTACCCGGTGATTTCAATATGTTTCATACACAAAACAAAATCAAACAAAACTAAATCTAATAACGTTATATTAAGGTTGATATTTATATAAATTTTGCTGGTGATTTAAATCTCTTTCTCGATAGTAGATAGTCAAAGACACGCTCAGGAAATTAGACTTTGTTTACGTTATTCCAGAAGACAAACTCCTTTGTTCCATTTGGCGTCCCTTCACAGATGGACGAGTTCAAATGATGCGGCGTCGCCTCTGCATGTCGCCTACGCTGTGTATTGTTTACAGTAAACGTTGACATGAGGAAATTCGTCAGCGGAAGATACCGCATTTAGGACGAACCGAGCATAAATCCCGTGTGAGTGACAACTAAAATTTTATTGCACTATAAATTAGTTGATGTATAATATAGACAAAAATAGCAATGGACGCTGTAGATACCGTAAAGTGTGAGCTGTCGCATGCGGTGCTTTACGATTTTCATGAAGTATATAGGAGACGTTTCCTGCTGTCCAAAATGTTTTTCGTTTAGCCATCAATCAACGATAACGCGTATAAAGAATAAACCTACGCAAAAAATCAAAGAAATCCAAATGTTCTTATCATAGTTTCAATGTATTGCCTACTTTCCAGTGATAAATTTAATTTTGAATATCATTTACTTAGGGATATACGACGAAGTGAAAGTCATAAAAATATCTATTAAAATTTATATATATTATTAAAATTATAGATTCGATTGAATTTAATTTTTTATTCGGTACGAGTACGAGCATCCCTATTTTTATTATTATTTACTATGCAAAGTTTGAAATAAATCATATACATTTTATAATTTAAAAATAAAAATATATCGCTAAATCTTTATGTCGGTTAATTGCCGGACTAATTTATATTATGTTTACGCATCTTTTATTACAGGACAATATTCGTATTGCATGATGAGAGTTCTAATTCCGTGTCATCGTAAATCTGACTGGTTTTATGTTCCAGTCGCATATATGTCGTATAAAAAAACTTTAATGAATTCTGTCTGTTTTTTATTTCTATTTAAAACAGTGGGCAGACGGTAGCGATTACACCGGGCCCTCGAAAAATTATTACTTTATTATTTTTTTTATTTTCGCAGCGTTGTGACAACGCTCGTTTAAAGTTTATTACGACAGTTAACTTTTTGTCAAAGCGAATGTTACGTTTTAACGCCCCTGTCAAAGATCCAAAACGTATTTTAACTCGACGTAACATATTAAAATTGATACTTTTCGTGTCGTATGGTGTCATAACAACTATTAAAAACTATGTATCGCGGAGCGAAATGTAACACGTGTGTCAGAAAAAAGTGTGAAAAACATTATTTGTGCTGATCGTAAAATGTTATCTTGTACTAAAGTCACAAATAATACGCGCAGAGATATCTCTGCGTTTGTGAAAAGCGTGTTACACGAAACTGTATTCTATTTTCTTTGAATTATGTGTGATTTAGTTGTTTTGTGACTGTTTAAGTGCAAATATATATTGGTTTCACTGGTCTGGTATTTATTAAAAGATTGATAGGCTGTCGTCAGATGTCTCTGTGAGGTCGTAACGTATACAAAACGACGGACGGACTGAAATATCTCAAACGATACTGTTTGTTGACGCACCGACTGAACAACCGGGACATTATACATGACAAATTTAGATTTTTTTTTCCACTATATCTCAACGGAATTTCGTTTTTCATCGCTTTCTTAATCGTTTTTATTGCGGTTTTTATTTATGATCGATTTTCACATATAAATGATTATGTGTTCAAGATTATTATAATGACGTTGGCTAAGTGGATAATTTATATTGCTGTCAAATATTACTCTGTAACTAGTCGTTCATCGTGTTTTTGTATCAAAATTATAAGAATATAACACAATTTTTAAGCCACCACGTGTCACTTTTCCCACCAGGTGACGCTGTCCAGGTAGAAGAAAAGTATCTAACTTTGAAAAGACCATATAACATATGTTATCTAGCACCTCCAGACAAATCACCTGTGGTTGGAGGCGAGCTGGAAACAAGAGGAAACATAAAGACAGACAGAGGTTTGGGGTCGTTAGTTCTCGCAGCACAGAATCAGAGAGATGATTACTTTGAGAAATTTATTTCAAATAATTCACAAATATGTTTTGTAAGTATTACCATTTATAATATTATTGTCCAGTAATAAGGATCTGTACCATTATGATGTTAGAGCCTTGACCGTGCAAAATGTCAGCTCCTGTGCTAGATGACCGCCCGAACTGTCAGGTACGATATGCTCCACTTGCCATCAAACGGGCTGCAAAGTTGTATATCGCTATTGTTGTAAAAAAATAATATATAAAAAAGTTAATCACATTTGGCATCAAACTACCTAGAAACCAAGGCACAATCAGCACTGACTCCTGTACATCAATTTTCAGTAACATCGCCTGGTTAGTGGGTTCAGAAATAAACCGAAAAAGTTCAAATCCGGAGTATACGTTATTACCGAAAACCGCTTATTGCTTGTTATAGATATTTTAACGATAGGGTAATTGAAACTGGGTGGTCCACTCGTAAAGTTTAACGGGTCAAGTTGAGTCAGCCATGCGTTGTGTTCATCTAGCTTTATTAACGTTGATTTTTATGATATATAAAAATTATAATACGTAAAGTAAAATAAAAGAATAATCATTTTTATATTTAGAGCAAACGACTCTACTCCACCTGATAGTAAGTGGAAGTATAGTCCAAACTAGAAAGCGGCTAAGACAATTGCAGAAGACGAGAGGGAGCGATTCCTCCATTCTCAATGACGTCCTTAGGCTCCGTAAGGACGGAACCAAGTTAAGCCCACGCGAGGGCTGTCCCTTTCTCATGGCCGGTTTTCTATACTTTGCCACCCCCGGTCGGTGACGCTGTCAAGGTCATAAGGGCCAACTGCAATACCCAAAAAGAAATATACATATATCATAGGCTTCAGGACGTGATGACCCCATTGCCCGCTGTTGGGATAGTTTCAGTCACAGAAGAGATTATTCTACCAGTGCAATCCATCACACTGGTGGTAGGTCTATTGTTGCAAGAGGCCAGCTATGTACCGACGCAGTGTCAAATATTCTACCGCAAAAGAGTAGTGTCTTTGGCATTACTGTGTTTCCGAATTTCATTAGCCACCTTCACTTTGCAAAGCCACATATTATTAGTAGAGCCTGCTCCTCCCAGAAATGGGTCGCCTCGACCGGTGAAGTACTACCGTCTTACAGAAAATCGGCGTAATGTAACTGTATCACTAGGTACTGTTACGTTTCGTGCGATGGATGAGAATGCCAGAGGCCCAATCTCCCACCCTTTCTTTTCATTTGGGTTGGCAACCAGCATGTATATTAAAAGTAAGTCTGACTCGTACGAAACGCTTTGCTTCCTCGTTTCTGATACGCACCGCTAAGGTCTGGAATACCCTCCCGACCTCTGTCTTTCCCACCACCTACAGTGTAGGTACCTTCAAATCAAGAGTGAATAGGCATCTTCTAGGTAAGCGCGCTCCACCTTAGGCTATGTTAACATTTAACATCAGGTGTTAACAACAGCCAAGCGCTGGCCTATACATTTAAAAAAAAAATATATATATTGAAAGTATGCTTGTTTACCAACCGTCATGATATAAACCACAAGTATCACGTAAGAGAAGAATGATCATACATACAATGTACATCTAATTATACATCCTTTCCTCTCAACTCTTTACTACATACGTCAATCAATTCTCGAATGTTTAAAACACTCAATAGAGCGATCTTAGTTGTAATCGTAATGAAAATAACTCCCACCTTACATTGCAGGAAGGGACGAATATAGACCGGGCAATGAACTATCTACACGTGTTAACCATTGCTGTGTTTAAAAAACACACTGGGACACTGTAGTATTACTTTCTTATACATCTTAAAACGTTTAATTCATTTTATTATGTTATAAAAGTTTTAGTAAATTGCTTTTAAATTACACAATATAATGTTTGATAGGGTATTGGTAGCGAGTTCGACTTTAGCCACTTGTGTTTGACAAATATCTGTTTCGGTCTGGGCGTTTATCCTTGAAGGTCTCCCTACTGTGCCACGGAAAACACGTTTAGCTGTCGGTCCCGGTTCTGATAATAATCATTAACTTTTGAAAAGTAATTTTCTGTGGTTGTTGTTGCTTCGACCTTAGGGTTGTGGAGGTCAGATGAATCGATTCGATCCCCAAACATTTGAAGCGCTTATCGCAAAACTATTTCGATCAAACTACTTTCCATCCAAATCCTTTGATTAGACATGCTTGTATCTACACAGACCGATGTAACCAACCAACAAAAGTAAGGCGTCCTAAGCACGTCCTGCAAGACCCTGACGATAGGATTACATTAGAAAATACCCCTTACACAGCACAGACACGCACACAACACCGTCCTCGCCGGCGAGGACGAGGTCCTTTGTTTCGCACGTCACGTCGCGCTCACATCATCGGGTGAGTCTATCGTATAGAATGCGCTCGGAGCGCTGCCTCCATCTCCGATGACGTCCTTAGCCGTGGTTCGGCTTCGCAGGAGGCACCCTAAGGACGGAATCAAATTTGAGCCCCGTGAGGGCTGCCCCTTTATCACGGCTGAGTCTCTGTACTCGGCCCCCGGTGACGCTGTCAAGGCCAGTAGGGCCAACAGCAATACACATTCCGAAAAAAAGAGGTCAGATGAAAATCGCTCTGTGCAAAAACTAGTAACCTATGAAATCGGCATAAGAGTAATAAGCAAACCCTGGGTAGATATATTAATAAAAAATGCTAGGAAGAAGAATATACTGTCTGTATTGCTAACTATTTAGAGCCTCAATAGCTCAACGATTAAAGGGCCGACTACATCTCGTTAACGCGAGAGTTTCAGGTTCGACCTTTTGTCGTACCCACTCCTATTGCAAGCTACGAGCTTATTTGGAGGGGCAAGCTATAATCATATTAGCATAATTTTCGAAGGGAACAGAGGAGTTTGAGATTGGGCTTCCGGCGCTCTGACTCGTCACACGAAACGCAACAGCACCTACTGGCACTGTTACATTACGAAGATTTTCTAAGAGAGAGTAGTAATTCCCCGGTCGAGCCTGCCCGTTTAGGCTGGGAGAAGCATGACTCTACTGCCGCAGAAAGCTCTGTGTAGTTCTTGAAACGTCTTTCTGCACGTGACAAATGCAGCGGGCAGAAGATAATTAGTCTCAAAAAGTACCGTCTAAATACACAATTTTTACAATCTAGTATATTTTTTTTTTTTTTTTTATGTTAGAAGTTGGCAAACAAGCATACGGCCCACCTGATGGTAAGTGGTTGCCGTAGCCTATGAGCGCTTGCAGCATCATTAGTAGGTGCCACTCACGCGTTGCCAACCTCGAGATATTAGTTGTTAAATCTCGTCCGCCCAGTAATTTCACTAGCGTACAGTGCCCTTCAAACTGGAACACAGTAGTGCCTAAGCACTACTATTTGGCGGCAGAATATTTGACACTGCGGTGGTACCTACCTAGCCGGCCTCTGGCAACAAAAGACCTACCACCAGTGAAAGGTAGGCTAGTATAGAAAGGTTTACAAATTGATAAGTTCTTACAAATCCCAAACGAGGGAATTTTTATAATAACAAGCGTCAAGATCACAGACGCTACAATAAAATTAATCCTTAACAAAATTCACAAAAGCCACACAAATACCTACTTTAATAATTAAGTAATAAGAGTTATATGAAGCTTTTTTAATCTCTTGATAAATATTTCATTACAAGGAACGCCAAATTAAAAAGACCTCCCCCTGCTTATACATAGTTTCAAGGAACCGTCCAATTAACATTTTCCCGTTATCCTTCTAAGACTTTCCTGCTGTAAACACTCTTTGAATGTCTTTGTATTTCATTTATTAACTACAAGCTTCGCCCCCGTCTCCGCTCACGTGGTGTAGCGATTTTTCTTTACTGTTCGGAACACTAATTCTTTTTTTAAATAAAAGTATCCTAAGTTACTTCTTATAACACCGGCTTTCTGCCAGTCAATGTCCGGTTAAAATCGGTCCAACTGTTTCAGAGATTAGTCGGAACAAGCAAACAGATAGACAGACAGACAAATAAAAATGTAAAAAAACAGTTTTTTCTGTGTAAGTACCGTATATACCTTATGCATTTATTTAAAATCTGTTAATTTGCAACTACAAGCAAATACTTTAATTTTATTTATTTGTATAGACTAGTTTTTCCCGTGTTTTCACTCGCGTTCATGTAGTTTTTTTACAAACCCACGGGAATCTTAAATTTTTCCAGGTTAATAATAAGGTATCTGTGTGTCATATTTCATCAATATCTATTAAGTAATTTTTGTTTTAAAAGGATAAAATACTTTTCCCATACTTAGCTCGCGCACTCAAAATTGCAATAGCTTTTATAGAGTGAACCGATTTTAATGAAACAAAAACTAAATGTTACTCGAGAATACGATTTATAATTTTGGGTGAAAAAGTTTGTAAGCGTGCACAATAATATGACAAATCAAATCAGATCTTTCCAAAAATATAATTTTTTTTTATTATTATTAACTTATTTCATAAAAATCATAAATGTACAGACATGTGAAATCACAATACAAAGATATTATATATATAAATAAAAGCAATATTGGAGCGTAGTAATCCACATTCTTGCCGGCCCTTTGATACCGAAAAACATTTACGCTCTGCAAAATAATACCCTATTTAGTTAGGTTTAAGTTAAATAAAATATGAAGTCTAGACCTAGGGCAGGCAGTAAGTCTGTTTGTTTCAGTTAATCTCTGAAATATTTTGATGGGATTTTCACTAACAGATAACTCTTGTGCTAAGACGTAATAATAAATAAACGCTACACTCTCAACGGTCCCCATTATAATATAGATATATAGGGTAGTTATACCCTGGTCCGGAAACATACACAAAGTCAGATGTTTATATGGACATTACAAACATCTGTCCAGAGTAGGAATCGAACCCGCGACCTGTGGCGCTTAAGGCATGTTCACTACCGCTGCGCCACATCCTCGTCAACTCACTACGCTAGTAAAAAATAACTTACGCTATTTTATTTAATAAAATATCATTTTGTGTACCACGCGAGTGAACCCGTGGACATAGTTAGTATATTATAATATGATACGACATATTTAAATGTGTCGTGATGGTATTTTCAATTTTGTCTCAAGAGACGGTAAATCCGTGTTCTTTTACGTTTTTTCCCCGACATGTCCTTGATAAAACGCACCGGAGAGTAAACCACTGGTGTGGCGTCTAATAAGGAGGCACAAAAACTCATTTTGCTGTTAATAATCGTTTTTAAAGTCCTTGGGTTCCGTTGATTATAAATCGATGCTTTTAAATTAATAAAATAGCTTAATATTTTCTTGTTTTTTCTAATAGATAGGAAATTCTTCTTTATTCTTAAATTTAGATCCTATTGTCCTTTTATCCTTCTGTAGGCTTTATGTCATTGTGCTGGACCTGTTTCGGTGAAAATTTTATGCCTGTTTAAGTGTAAAATCTATCATTTTTTTTCACGACCGGGCAGTGTCTGCTGGGAACGCTAGTACTAGTACTAGTAGGGTTGGTTTTCCGTAATTTTTTCAAGAATATTAGCTCTCATTTTTAAGTTATTACTGATTCTCCTATTGCAACTCCAAATAAGGACGCAGCTTGCGCTAGGAGTAGGCACGACAATAGCCCAGGAGGGTTAGGAACCCGCAACTCTCAGGTTAACGGAGCGGAGTCGGCTTAGAAACCGTTTAGTTTTTTCATTTGGGAAACTTACAGTGTTTGGGTACATTATACGTATTTGGTATCAAAAATGGTACATACGCCAAATAAGTTTCCTCTGCACTGTGTAAAAATGAGAGTAAACGATAAAAAAACAACGTTATTACAAAAAAATATGAACCAAAAATAAAAATATTAAAAAAAAATTAAAGCGATCGAGGCTTCATTACTAACCGTGTCTGCTTCTAAAAGTATTTTATATAGTTTTTCATACGCAACCCTAAAATACGATGGCATACAAGCGGATGCGACCACAGAAGTTGACATTTGACAAAAACGATTTACAATATCATCTCGACATCGAAATTGCCCAATCTACCGTTTTGCCGACCTTACCGCGAACTGTCAAAGCCTTTTATTAATAACACATATTTCATAACGACCGTTGAAAACCATTAAATAAGCGACTTTCAACCTTATTCCTTCAATATAAGAGTAATATGGTTTATTGTGTTTGTAAATGAATTTTGGTCGAATTATATATCACCAAACCCGAATTTACTGAGTTATAAAATTCTCTTTGGCGATTTTGTTTTGTTTTTGAGTCATTTTCGCGTACATTGGATACTGTTCTTGTTAATAATAATTTAACCTTGTATAAAATGTTGCGTATTATAAAATCCTTTATTAGCGTAATCAGAAAGGTCAATGACCTTGTTATGTCATAATTACGACAAAAACATCGATACTTTTGTAGAACATTTTAAAAAATCAGTAATCATACACGCCTCGCATTGTAAGACGCTTATAGCCGGTTGCGCTCAGTGATCGGTAAACGATCGGCGGGTTAGGCGGGTTATTCGCGGCCAGTCACTAGATGGGTGATCGCATAGTGGTATTTTAACTGAGCGTCTCCGTGCTTCGGAGGGCACGTAAAAGTCGGTCCCGGCTGTTGACAATTAGACAACAGTCGATAAGTCAAGTCAGAGGCCTACGGGAGACCTGAACAACTCTGACACTAGGTTGACCACTAACCAATCGATAAGAAGAAGATAGGCCTATACGGGCGACCTGAACAACTCTGACACTAGGTTGGCCACTAACCACTCGATAAGAAGAAGTAACCATATACTTTCTAGGTTCTATAGACTGGCCCTTTCATACAGACAAAATATCATAGAGCCGCTGGTATACATTACCGTATATCATTCGATATACGGTAATATTGTGCATACCTATATTCGGTAGTATTGTGTGTTCTTTTTCTAGAACCTTCTAAAGACTGCCAATCTTTTCTTAGAAACGGAATCAAAAAAAAAATTAACGACATCGCGACTTGACAGTCACAAACAAGTGCAATCAGTCACACTGGTAGGTCTCTTGTTGCAAGAGGCCAGCTAGGTAGGTACCACCGCAGTGTCAAATATTCTACCATAAAGCAGAAATGTATAGGCATTACAGTGTTTCGGTTTAAAGAGCACTATAGGCTAGTGAAATTACTAGACAAAGGAGATCAAAGAACTAAAATCTCGAGGTTGACAATGCGTGAGTGGCACCTATAAATGGTGTTGCGCGCGCTCATAGGTTACGCCAACCGCTTAATATCAGGTGAGCCGTATGCTTGCTTGCCAACTTTTAACCGCTTAAAAAAGCTATAGACCGGTCCTTTCATACACACAAATTGTCATAGTATCGCTGGTGCCCCTTAGTAAATTATTCGACACCAATCCAATGGAATTAAGTTAGTCACACGCTATCTTCATTCGATATACAGTAATATTGTGCAAATCATATCATCTAAAGACTGCCTATCTTTTGTTAGAAACTGAATCAAAATTAGTTTATACTTAACTTCTTCTTCGTCCTAGCATTATTCCCGGTATTTTATTTACCCAGGTTCTGCTTATTACTTGTACCCGGATTTGACAGGTTACTAGTTTTTACACGGAGCGATTGCCATCTGACCTCCGCAACCCTAAGGGCAAACCTGTAACTCATTTGGACAAGAGCAGTTTACTTGTCAAGAGTTAACGATTATTATCAGATGTTATGTGATAACAACCGGGACCGACAGCTTAACGTGCTCTCCGAGGCACGGTGGGGAGACCCACACGGAAAAAGCCCAGACCAAAACAGATATTTATAACAAACATCTGCCCGAACGGGAATTGAACCCGCTACCTTCGAGACTAAAGAAAGAAAGAAAGAAAGAAAGAATATATTTATTAGGACACAACAGAAATAAACTAAACTAAAACATTAAAAAGCATTATTGTTAAAAAGAGACAAAACTGTATAACAATAATAAAAAAAAAAAAATTAAACATAATTAAAAACTTAATCCTAAAAATTATTAAAAAATATAACAAATATAACAATAATAATAAAGTGTTGTGTCCCAAAAAGGGTGAAGGGTAAAGGCAGACTTGACTAATTTAAATAGATTTATTTATATTTGTGAATAGTTTATTTTCGAAAAACTGTATTGCACGCTTCGTGTGCTATATGAATAATTAAAATGGTCGTATCCTATTATTCAATTTTTTGCGTCTATGACGTCTTAATATGGTCGTTCAGTGTACAATTAACTTATGGTAAACACATTTATAGCATTATTTTTATTACTAGAATGTATAAGGTTGATAATTGTCTGCAAACTAGCGTTTCCGGCGGCTTTGCCTGCAAAATTGCGTGGTCTGCAAAATCTTTGCTTATTTTTTTTTATTGCATGGAGCCCGACTACGATGTAACTCCTTATAATATCAACTATGCCTCTTCAAAATTGGTACTGTTTTGGAGATTAGCCGTAACAAACAGCAAACGTGAATTTCTAAACAGACACTTCAAATTTATTGGTGCAAATAATTCTTCTTAATATCACCAAATACTAGGTGGCAAAATAGCCTTATACCTATCTGATGGAAAGAGCCATCAACATATGTTCATCAGCAACATCAGAACACCGTACGCATTTACCTGAGATGAAGGCAGGGAGCCGAGGGAGTCAACGACCCCCATTAGGATAGTTATATCCGGAAATATACACAATGACAAGAACAACACACCCAGACTGGAAAACGTGGCTGTATGGTCAATACAAGCATGTGCTCCGAGCGGGAATCGAACCGTGATCCGCTGCGCCACAAAGTCGTCCAGGAAACTATCTAAGATAAAACTAGCTAGAGTTCACTTAACTTTTGTAATGTCTGTATGCAATCACTTGCTTACGTGATGTTCCGTAGTTAAGTGCTAACTGTTGTATGTATATAAAAAGGTTACATATTTAAAAATATAGAAAATGTCATGTCTATTTTAGGAATCATTATTATTAAAGATTTCTAGAAGTTAACACTGGTTTTACTTTTTCTAAATATAACAGTAACTGGCAGCCCTGTTGAGTAAATAAGATTTTTTCCACCAATTGTCGTGGAGCGTGACAAATCCGGTGCGTATGCGCATCGGCGCGCACCCTTTCGTGAACGACATGTACAGTAACTGGCCTTTATGATAGGAGTTAAATATAATAATAAGGCTTTTGGTCGAGTGGTTATAATCATATTTGTCTTTAAATAAGGTTATGTATGGTTGGTTGATGATAGGCTTTTTTCTAAATAGTTGTGCTTTTGAATTTTATTTTCAACTAAAATCACAGATGAGCTTAGAAAATATAAGAGATTTTAGGAAACTGTTTGGGAAGAAATTCTGATAGCGAAGAGTTACTGGAAGCTTCTTAACAGGAGATTCCTTTGACTTTCATTGCCTTTTTAGCACAGTCTGTATACATTTTTAACCCACTTCACAAAGAAAGGAGGTTCCATTTAGACTTTATGTATGTATTTTTTTGTATGTTCACCGATTACTCTATCAATTGTGCAATGATTTTGAAAATTCTTTCTCATTTGAAAGGATATACTTTGTATTGGTTATATAAATATTTCGCGGGCTGCGACACAATTAGGTGATTTAGTATGGTATCCTATTATTCGTAACCATTTGCACCAATTTCTGAAGAAAATATTCTGTAGAAAATATTTATATTAAAAAAAAAAAAAATAATAATAAACGCTACACACTCAACGGCCCCCATTAGGGTAATTATATCCTGTGTCGGGGTCCGGAAACATTCACAATGACAAGGACAAACACAACCAGACCGGAAAACATGCCTGTACGATTAATACAAACATCTGCTCCGAGCGGGAATCGAACCCACAACCGTCGAGGCTTAAGGCAGACTCGTTACCCACAACGCCACAACGGTGTCAATTTTTGCTTTTTACTTTTTAAGTTGGTATTTTTTTAACACGGATATCATGCCCTTTTGGGAGGTTTGTCCTTGTGGCTCTTCACACCGTGCCTCGGAGAGCATGTTAATCTGTGGGTCACGGTTGGTATCATAAGATCTGATAATAATCGTAAACTCTTCATAGGTAACTAACCCTTATCAGATGAGTTACTCGTTCGACCTTAGGGTTGCGGAGGTCATATAGCAGTCACTCTGTGTGAAAAGTAGTAACCTGTCAAATCCGGATGATAATAATAAGCAGACCCTGGGTGAATATAATACGAAGAAGAAAGCTATCATCCCATTCAAAAGTATTCACTCGAACTGATAGCCGTTTCCTTTTTTAAATCGATTTCGAAAAATTACAACAAATTACCAACATTAATGATACATAATTATATTGATATTATATAAAGTAATTTAAAAATCCATCATGGCCGCATGACATACGTTATAAGTAATTGGAACAGTCAGTCAGTGGGTAAGTGTTGATTCGCCTGCGTGTCTTTAATCACACACGCAATACACTATTAACGATTTATTGATTTACATTAATATATTTTTAGAGATGCTTAAAACTTGACTAAAAACCCTACAGCTTGTGTTACGATTTTTGTGGAATAATCTATGTATTGTATATAAAATGAGAAGACCTGACTGACATATAAACGCCCAGCCTTAGCGCTAAGAAACCATTTTCCGCAATTTGGGTAGAATTCGTAAAACTTCTTAAGGGGATGAAAAAGGGGTTGAAAATTTGTATAAGCTTGAAACTTTGTTTTTTGGTGAACAATTTAAGATAAAGAAAAACATGTTTTTACATTTTCTAAAATTCCACCCCCAGAAAAGTTGAAACGGGGTTTCAAAGTTTGTATTAAAATCGTTATTCAAACAGGCAAAGCCTCTGGCAGAAGCTAGTTATAAATATAATTAAAAAAGTTGTTTGTTTTAGAAATCTTTCAAATAAATTTAAATTTATCTCTATCGAAAACTGTTGACCTGATCCTCATCGTCATCAAACCTAAACAAATATACACGTAGACAGTAAACTGTAAAGTGTAAATTACCATCCATACAGGGCATAAATGTATACATTATTTATTATTTATAATTAAATTAACAAACGCCACGGAACCAACATAATATCGGAATCAATACACCCTTGACACTTTTTTTCATATTACAAAACGTGGAAGTTAAGTCCTGGAAGTAATAATAATTAGGAAATTGTAACATAAAGTCTATAATTATGATTTATTAATAATAAATGACTTAAAAATAGTGGCATGTCAACATACATACAAATGCCGCAATAACAGGACGTTAGAAGTGTCAAATTACGAAAAAATTTATTTAGTTTTTAAATTATATAATACTTCATTAAAGTGAGAGGAGCATTACGTGACATCTAGACTTATTTTTATTGAACAACTGATTTGACATAACCAAGTGCATCTATAGATTAAGGTCGCTTAGTAGTAGAGCCATCTTCCCAGCACAAATTGACCAGCTCGACCAGGGAAGTCCTACCCTTACTAGATACTGTTGGGTTTCGTGCGATAAGTAAAAGCGCCAGAGGCAAAAATCCCCCACCCTCTGTGCTCCCTTCCTCTTCCCTCCTATCCCTTGGGTTGGCAACGCCCATGTGATACTTCAAGTATCGCAAACGTTTGGATCAGATGAGCCGAATGAATCTAAGTTCATAATGTAACATTTTTAAACGGCTGACACTCGCGTTCAATCGGTTTAAGTACCGACTAGTTTCGGACTCATCGGAGGTCCTTCATCACTGTGTCTCAGTGCGAGACGGGTCGTGACCGCGAACGTAACCCACTCACCCTGATAGCTCACTTGTAGCGATTCGAAAGGTTACTGGTTTTACACAGAGCGATTGCCATCTGACCTTTACATCCCTAAGAGAGAACCAGGAACTTATCGGATAATAGAAAATTAGCCATCAAGAGGTAACGATTATCATCAGACGTTATGTGATAACAACCAGGACCAAATCTTAACGTGCTCGCCAAACCACAGAGGAGAGACGCATAGAATAATTGGACGCAAATAAGCAATACCATGTCAACCCACACGAATGTCATTTCGAGAAAAACGCGTTTGAAAATTTTGACCAACTTGCTTTATATGAATTTTTTTATGTATTGGTCAAGTTTTTGACAATTTCAGATTTATGTAAGCTATTTTATTTTATTATTTTCACAAAAAATAAGTATACAAACTGCATATTTCGTATATAATATAACCCAAAATGTTTAAAAATACATAAATTGCATGATTGAAAAAATGGCTTTTTATAAGTTTTAAAGCTTAAAACCCTACAAACATTAAAGAAAAATGTTCTTCAGCCATTTACCAACACTTCTGCATATACAACTCAGTTTTTTCAATTTTGTGGGTTGACATGGTATTGCTTATTTGCGTCCAATTATAGGGCCCAGTCAAAAATTTTGTTGCCCTACTCTTTTCTTTAACAATAATAATTGCATTCATATTGTACTCTCGTTCTGCACATCTTAAGGTTTCCTAGTAGAGCCGCTGGATTCAAGTAGCCGAAAATCTCACATTCCACAGAATAATGATTCTCAATAAGTTCAAAAGAGTTCTACTACCTACTTAGGCACGTCCTGTAGTCATCGTTAGATTGTCGATGATAAAGGCAATGACGATGAATCCTGCTAAAATCTAACTATTTATTATACAAGAAAATAAGAATACACAAAACGTTTTATACAAAAAACCATATTGTACTCGTGACTCAAAATCATAACGTCCTCCATCGCCATTTAATAATTAATGTAGGAAATGAAAAAATCGAAAACTTTGATCTTATAACTTTTTGCCCCGACCACGCCCCGCCTTTTGAACTCCACTAAAAATACAACCAATATCTCATGACCTTTACGTGAGAAAAAAACCTTCTGATCTCCATAACAGTGAGATAGGAATGAGTGTTTACGTTTATTGGTCGATGCTCATAATTGGAGCGGTTCGTTAAAAATTTTTAATAGGTCTGAAAAGTTTTATGAGCTATGGTAGTATTTCTTTGTAACAACAATAATTATGTTCTGAATTGTGGTAATTAATATTTTCACTAATTTTTATATGACTGACAAGTACGGTGAGGAATAATTAAGTTTCAAGTACATTTAATTTTTTTTATATGGGTTTCTGGCCTACATACTCAAGGTATTAACAACAAAATAAATAAAATAAAATTGATCACAGAGGCTGGAGTTATTATAAACTATTGAACAAATTTTGATATAGATATAGATGGAACCGTGGAGTACATTTTTCCCACGACGACTACTTCTCCGTTCATCTCAGTTCACGGCCCCACCGCCGGAGACGTTGTCAAGGCCACTGGGGCCTACAGGAATACATATTACGAAAAAAATGTACAAAGACATAGCCTACTTTTTGACGCGACAAAAAACTTGAAGTCGTTAAAATATCTGATGGTATCTTGTATAAGGAACCAATCATTTCAATTGCAATAAAACTGCTTTATGAACCCGCGATCAAAAGCTAGTATCGATAATAAATACATTTCTAATTTAGTGATGAATATGCGGAATCAAAAAAAAAATCTATAAACTATAAAGGGCATGACATGAAAAGACCAATTTCACTAAGTAGCCCTTTTAAGGCTCGGCATGCAAAAAGGTCAATCGTCCAAATGTGTTTTCAATCAACTGGCTGACTTTGATCTTGAAATTATAATTTTAAAAGTATGTTTACAGCATCTTACTGTGATTACTTTCCTTAAATAATGTATAAAAAATTAAATAAAATGAAAAGTAATAAATTGTTATTATTTGGAAATAAGTTTAAATATTTTTAAGTGCTGATAATGTACACAATTATATTAATGTATATGTTATAATAATATCTATCAACTGAAGCCTTTTTTGCAAGAGGCTGGCGAGGTATGAACCATCGGGGTGTCAGATATTCCACCGCAATAGAGTTGTGTATGTGCCATTAATGTGCTTCGGATTGAAGATCATTGTAGCTAGTGAAATTACTGGGCAAACGAGATTTAAAAAGCAATATCTCGAGACTTGGCAACTCGTGAGAGATACCTATAATGGTGTTGCAAGCGCTCATGGACTACGATAACCGCTTATCATCAAAATTATTTTTTAATTTATCCGTTTCTTCTAATTTTACTTACATTCGTTAAAATACTTGTCAAAAAAAAAAACATTCTAGAAATAAAGCAATTTAGATTAAAAGTTACATTATATCTGAAAAAATAATTATTGTCTGTTTCTTATGACCTATTCTAAGTCCTTGAGCTGAATGTACTAGAACCAATTAATGCTTGTATAACACCATATTATGCAGCGTACAGTAAACAAATTTGCATTATTTTACTATATGCTTTATTGCTTGTATGTATAAGAGCTATATTTATATAGTGTGGGTGGGTGTACTTAGTGACAAAGCCGGAAATTAGCATGTCAGCTGTTCTGTTGACGGGCACGCGACGATACCGCGACTGGTAGTTGCCGCATAGTTGCGCAAAATATACATAAATTATATTATATACATTGTTTATATTGTAACCGAAGTAGCACCTTTTCTGGTAGTAAAAATCGGTAAATCTGATTGACGGAAGTCCAAACCTTACCGTAATATGTAAATTTGTAATTCCAGATAAATTCTCGTGTGTTATTCAAAGAGGAGGCGGAAATTTTACAGGACCGAGAGGGAGTTTGGTCCTTTAAGGGCCCTTACTCATACAGCTAACTGAAACATACCGGATATAGGTACTCTATAAGAGAGTACTGAATATTATCCAGTAATTATTTACTGATTATTTTTAAGTAAGACTACCATGATGTTGAACCATTTTTAATAATATATTAATGTTAGTTTCGTGTCATAATGCACTTACTTTTACAAAATGGCTCATACTTCTAAAATATTCACATAAATTTTAAGAACCACGAAAAATCGCAAGACCCTTTCCCTAATAAATAGCCAACGATTTATAAGAGGAAGGAGTGACCATAAAAATGAAAGAAATTACCACCCTGACGGTGGCACATAGCCGTTTTGTTATTCATAAAGGAAGAATATTTATGTGTTATCGTCAAAATATTTATTATTGTGTCCGTCCAGCCCTTCAGCCCTTTGTGCGACGCACAAAAAAATTCGGGGTGTGAACAGAGCCGTCTTATTTAGAGATGTTCTTATATGTTGAAATATCTTTTATCGATAAATAATTATAAAGGATTCGTTTTGTGTCTGCAATTTTTAATTACCTTTTTTAAATTAAAAATTATAAAATGGATCATATGTGTCAAAATATAACGGAACCCTTTTATACGTTATATTATAATAGAAATTTCATCGTATAAAAACATACTTCTAAAGATTGCAATTATTTTAAATATGTATACGCAGAGGCTTAACGAAATGACATATATTAATAATATACTTATTATTTGCATAAAATAATAATCAAGCCCAAATGTAATTAATTTTAAACTAATATTTATATAAATCTGGTAATAAATTGTCATTAAATTTAATGACATTTTAGTGAGTTCGTCCCCAAAATTAAGCATTAAATTTATTAAGCTCGGTACTTAATTTGCCTAATTAATGACCACAATTTATATTTGCCACATCGGTTATTAGGACAGCTAAAAACACGTATTGACATTACCCAAAGACCGATTACGATAAATATTAAAGGTTGTCATTTTTCTATATTTTTAAGCTCCTTATTATTAATTACTAATGAGAGACTTTTGGAGTGGGACGAAGTCAAAATCTTTACCATCACATTATTTTTAATAATTTAATTAATAAAAAAAAATACATCTATCGATATTTTTATCGATAACCATCCCATCACTAGAGACAGTAGAGCGTTTATGAAATATGCGATTCCTTATACGGGAGAAGTCGTTTATGCATCCCTCGGGAGGCACTGGTCAAGTAGGTTATCACAAGTGGCCACGGGCGAAATGAAAAATTTATGTCTCAATATACAGCATTGGAGTTAAGGTTCGTGTCTTGCATTAGATGATCATCTCGAGGGAGCTAGATGATATTGGACCAAGTCGGCTCTTAGAAGATATTGTTACTATGTTTAAAGTTCCGATGTGCACACTTATTTATAAGTTGTTAGAATTTACGATTTACTACGTATATACAACTATATTCTAGAACAATTAATTAGAACATTGTTTTAATAAATAAATAAACGCTACACACTCAACGGTCACCCGGACCGGAACACATGTCTGTAAGGCCAAACATCTGCTCCGAACGGGAATCGAACACGTGACGTGTGGCGCTTAAGACTGGTTCGCTACCGCTGTGCCACAACGTCGTCAATCGCTTTGAATAATGGTTATGTTTAAATTTAATTGAATCTAGTAAGCTCTACGTTACTTACATTAGATTATTAGATTTAAGTTAGTTACGAAGTTTAGTCCAATTCAAGACCGATAAATTTCAGAACCGTAATTAAAAACTGTTTTGTTTTTATTTCTGTTGGCCCTACTGGCCTTGACAACGTCACCGAGCGGGCGGTCCGAGTACAGAGAGAGAGTACCGAGTTTAACTGAGTGTCTCCGTGCTTCGGAGAGCACGTAAAAAGTCGGTCCTGGCTATTGACAATTTGGCAACAGTCGATAAGTCAAGTCAGATGCCTACGTTCGACCTGAACAACTCTGACACTAGGTTGGCCACTAACCACTCGATAATAAGAAGATAAGAAGAATGTATTTATTATCGATAAAATCTTACAATTACATCGCTCAATGTTTTATAAGGAAACGTATTACAATTTAATGTTGAAATTTTACAGTTAAACGTAACACCTAATATTTCATCAACCTAATTAAATCCGTCGCTCATTAATTTAAGACTTAAAGTAATTTGCGAATCAAAACACGTAGCGGACATAGGAGATCTTCTAAGATTGCACTTAGAGATAATATTGTGATTAGCGTTAAGTAGGCTACAGAACCGCTAGTCATCGGACGATCATTCTTAGAACAGCTTGTGTCATAGTGACATTAGATTATTATAAAATCGTCTAAAGCATTTGAACTAAAACTATATTATTCTTTTTTATTTTTCTATCTCAATACGATTCGCAAACAATATCCTTGTTTGTGAATCCCCCTGGTGGTAAGCTGTCACCGCAAACTATGAACGCTTGCGATACCTGAAGTTTCACATGCGCGGTGCCAACTCAAAGGATAAGGAAGGGATGAGAAGAGGAGAAAGAAGACTACAGAGGGATTAGGAAATTGAGCTGGATCTCTCACTCATCGCACGAAACGCAACAGTACTCTGTTGCTTTAAGCCGACTTTCTGTGAGAAGGTAGTTCTCGGATAACGGAGAAGTATAGCTCTACTACTATTGATGCTGTTTTGTTATAATATAATTTAACTCCGATTAAAGTTTTTATTAAATTAAATTAATTAATTAATTTAGTATAAACTAAGCACCCTTCCATACAGAAAAAATGTGTAAAAATTCGCTGGTGCTTTGTAAATTCAACGAACTTGTGGCGCTAACTTTATGCAAATATATTGCAAGCTTGTGACTGACTTCATTTCGTTGCGTCAGGGTAAATTTATTAAGGAGCACCAATGAATCTTGGGACATTTTGTTAGTATGGAATGGCATATCTATATATACATAGTAAGTCAATGCATAAATATCATTTAAAATAAAACTAAATTACCTATTTTTTCCACGACAGAATTTAACATAATGAATCAAAAATAAAGAAAAAAAGTATTGATTGTTTTTTAAGATATTATTAATATTATCATTAGCGGTAAGTGCACAGGCGACAGAGAAACTGCCAGTCATAATAGTGACCATCAACTTTGAGACTTGTCGCATCCGCTTTTGGAAATCTACATTAAAAAAATTCTTATTTGTTAGATTACTTTTAATAATATAATTATAAATAATATTAATTATACTGATAGGTGTGCTATTATAGTAAAACTAGCTTATGGTTAGGTTAGATAGGTTAGAATGCCATTTTGAATGATGGTGTTTACAATTTTTTTTATCGAGATTCGTATGACAGCTGCTGGAATAAGGATGATTTTTTTTTAATTTATTGGCCAAAACAAGAATAACAATACATATATCAACTTATGCCTATTCGACTTAAACCTAATTCGGTTTTAATGTGGATAGTGAGTTCCATGCTACAAAAATATTCAAAGTTAATATTACAATTGTTTCAATTAAACACTTAAGTTTGTAAAATATTTTTTTAACAAATTTAATTTAAAATTTAATTTTTTTTCTTACTAGTGTGAGGCCCGCCTAATTTTAAGCGGTTAACATAGCCTATAGACGGTTGCAATACCTAATGTATTACAAGCGCGTTGCCAGGCTAAGAGAAGAAGAGAACAGAGGAAGGAAATAGAAGGAGAAGTTAAGAGGGAATAGGGGTTTCGGGCTCCGATGCTCTCATACATACCACGGCGATTCTGTGGGAGGGTAGTACTTTCCCGGTCGAGCCAGCCCTTTTATGCTGAAATCAACAAGGCTCTACAAATAGCTCTACAAGGCTCTACAAGGCTTTTTCCGAGCTGTGGGATTGTGATAAAATGTCATTTCATTTTGACGATTCCCACTCGGGTGTGTGTTTGTGCATGTTACTGTGTGTGTTTCCGAAAACACGACGAACTGTCCTAATGGAGGCCATTGAGTGTGTAGCGTTTATTTATTTGCTTTTGCTGCGTATATAAAATTTTGTAATATTATGTCATCAGATATTAATTCAAGTCTTAAGTAAGACATAATTATATATTTGTGACAAATAACTTATTTAATATATGTAAATATTTTGTATCATAATACTGATAAATGTGATATTAAGTCAATACATCGAATGTTCTCACATAATAAATACACCTATAGGAAAAATATCGTTTTAAGTCAACGATGATAAATCAATAGACGTGCCATCTTACCTAAGCTACATTTGTCAAATATATATTAAAACTAAATAATAGTTTAAAAATTAAAAATAGTGTATATAAGAAAATATATATTTTATTGAAAATGATAATCCTTTTACTGACACCACCCACCCCACACTTTATTTAACTTTCTAATAATATTAAATTGTCATCGGTACTAGATAAGTATTCAAAATTTCGATTTAATCCGAAGTTTTAAAGGAGGTTTTTAAGTCATGCTTAAAGTTTCCGTTACATACATGGACGCAAATAAGCAATACCATGTCAACCCACAAAATTGAAAAAACTGAGTTATATATGCAGAAGTGTTGGTAAATGGCTGAAGAACATTTTTCTTTAATATTTGTAGGGTTTTAAGCTTTAAAACTTCTAAAAAGCCAATTTTTCAATCATGCAATTTATGTATTTTTAAACGTTTTGGGTTATATTATATAGGAAATATGCAGTTTGTATACTTATTTTTGTAAAAATAAGTAAAATAACTTACATAAATCTGAAATTGCCAATCTGAACTTGACCAATACATAAAAAAATTCATATAAAGCAAGTTGTTCAAAATTTTCAAACCAGTTTTACTCGTAATGACATTCGTGTGGGTTGACATGGTATTGCTTATTTGCGTCCACGTATGAAGCTAATAAAAGCATGTTAGTAAAAAGTACTTTAATTGACTAATCAGGGACACAGCAGCGCTCCCGCCAAGTTAAGTACAGCCGTAACATCTTTATATTGAAGCGACTCACAACGCTTTTTGTCTTTCCTGTAACTTTGTTGTAGATTAAGCAAAAAATTTGAATTTTAGTCATGAAATTGAAGTATTTTAAGAAAGAAAACAATCACTTTGTATTCTTATTAATACGGAAACTTACATTTTGGTTCTATAGGTGAAAACTAATTGACCATCAGAATGACGACCATAATGACGCACTGGTAGCGTTGAGCGTGCCAATTATCAGGTTAGATTCGGAGATGATGTTGGTATTGACCATACAGGTATATATTATAAGGATATTTTTATCGGAATGGGCCCGCTGGACTTGGCAGCGTCACTGAGGCCAGGCCATGAAAAAGGGAGGCTTGTGCGAGGTCAAACCACGGCTTGGGAAAGCATCGAGAATTTCACACATATGAAAGAGAACCTTAAAAATAAGATTCATAATCGTCACCTGTCGCCCGAACCGATATTATGTAATGAGCTCATTCAAACCATATTTGGGTGGTCTTAATTTAAAAGACTTATACCACATCATGATATACTTTATTCTGACCCTTATTACTTATATATAGGGTCGAAAATGTGTGACATAATACAGTAATACGACGTAGATTATGATATATTGTAACAAAGGAATTGTCGCGTCATCGTATAGTATTGGCTTTAACGATGACATCGGCCAAAGAATAATATTTGGTTTGTACGAAGCCTTATTTATTTATGTCAAAAAATAGATTAAAATTTTGTGACAAAATATTAGTATCATTAATTTTGTAAAGCGGATTTTTTTTGTTATTTTTGATACATTTTTAATCTATGTCGCTATTCGGACTTCAAAAAACAAGTTTCATATTTAAGTTTTTATGTATTTTTATTAGTTTTTTCGATTTTGATTGGAAGCACTCGTGAAGTGTCTGCTCGTCAGCTGCATTTCAAGATCAGTCAGCCTATAACCAGTTGCATCTTGTGAGTGAACGCTAAAAGCCGTCTTCGCGTTTGGGACTCTACTTCAGTCAGTCAGGGAGAGTAGAGTCATTTAGCAAACGGGCTAGTAAAAAATTTAGGTTGACGATTATGGTCTAAAATTTCTTTATAAATTAGCCAAGAATCATCATATAATTAACTTTGGTTAAAGATAATGTTTTCTTTCTTTCTTTGTATATACGAGAATTTCTACTTACATAGAGAATGATGCAAGCCTTATAACGCACCAGTGACTAATTGGTTTAGAGAATCACCCATCATGAATTAATGATTATTTTCAGATCGTATATGATAACAACCGGACAGATATCTTAGCGTGCTATCCGAGGCACGATAAGGAAAGGCCCCGACTGAAACAGATATTTGTTAGATTAATACAAAATTCTTCTTCTTTGAGACTTAAAACAGGCTCAGGCACAAACGAAACGATTAAAAAAATTATATACATAGATTCGTGTTCGATGACCTCTTAATAGATCTAATTAGTTCATTTAAAATATATACAACGCACACACAGACCCGTAATTTTTTATTTATTATTAAATATATTTGTATGTATGAGGGGAAGCAAAAATGCAAATGAGCAAGAAGCTCACCTGATGTTAAGCGATCACCGCCGCCCATGAACATCAGCAACACCAGAGGGCATGCAGGCGCGTTGCCGACCTTTAAGGAAAGAATAGGCTCTGCTCTTGAAAGCTCCCTGGTCGTATCTGGTCGAAAATTGGTTCCGCAGAGTGGCTGTGAGAAGAGGAAAATGTCTTTTAAATCGCGCTGTTGTGGATTTCTAGACATCGAGATGGTGGCATCCTTTCACTGATCTGATGGTGAAATTCCACCGGTGCGATCAGTCCAAACTATTTACAATAGTATTTATTAATTAGGCTTTAACGATAGTCGAAATTGGACAAAAATATAACCAACACAATCAATCTTGAATCGTATAAATCAAGTTTTCTGTGTGCGGAAAGACAAACTCGTATACAAACGAAACGTGCCTCTATTTAAATATAAGTAACAGCTATAATTGCTTGAACGGTTTTTATAAAGTGTTTATGTTATAGGGCAGGTGCATACATCGATCAACGTCGGCGAGCCGTGACAATTTGACGTACGAGACAATCGACTCCATGCAAAACGGAGCGACAACCCTTACAGCGTGAGGTTTACATTGCGCTAATATAAAACATAATTTTTACACGTAATTTTTACCACATAATCACAACCATGTCAATTATTTAAGTTTATTTTGTGTAGTAGCTGTGTTCGTTGCTTCAACCAATCATTACTTCAGCCTCCTCTCTTCAACTCTATTTTAACCCCTTTAAGCTTATTTTTTTCAAATGCCGTCTCTGAACCAAATTTCATTAAAATTCGTTTAATGGTTTAGAAATGAAAGCGTAACAGATACACAGAGGCGGGATATTAAGTATATACAATAAAGGTTTTTTTAATTATTCAATGTCAAAAATTTCGATGGTGGTATATTTTATGATATTCTTTAACAAAAAATATATTTAAGTCTCTTTTTTTAGTTGGACTGTTACCTCTTTGATCCCTCATAAAGGTGAGACATAATAGTTTTTATCTAAAAAATTGCACATAAGTACGTTGACTGAAAAAGAATGCAATTTTTTTTAGTTACTAATCAAAATGCTTGTCATATAATACCACCCTTAGAACCGCTTTGACAATTTACATCTTAAATTGATGTGAGGTGTCAAGTCGGGGTCGATCAAAATTTCAAATAGACTGAGTAAGTGGATTTTTAGGGGTCCCATTCTGTGTAACCGCCGGGAAAATTGATGCTGTCGAGGACTTATTCAATTTGAGGCTTATTAATCAACACTGAGGGCGGAAATTTAAGACCTCGTGGACTTAATGAACTGGCCGTAAATTATATTTTACGAAGAATTATGTATTGTTGGCAGTGGGCCGGTTTTTTTTATTCAAATTTTATTTTATTAATAGGTAATAATATTTATAAAGATTTTATATATAGATAATCATTTTACGTAAAAAAATATTTTAGTTGTTATTTTTTCGAAATTCCAATTTTGAATTATCATTAAGAAAATGACAGAACTGTCAAATTGAAAAAAGATAATGACAATAATCGATGTGTCATCAATATCATCAGACCAATCGCATGGTTCCACACCACGCTATCATAACCCAAATTTCCTTAGACATAATGGCCACAATTCCCTGAAAGTATTATAACATATAATCACGTACCAAATATCGAATTGTCATCCTTATGCAATATCGATTGATTCGTGGCAATTCGATTATTCGGCGACAGATGTCCGAAAACGTGACGAATTTTAAAACGAAACTACCCTAATAGGATCGAAACTTGCCAATTAAATATCAACTTTATACACTTAACATAAGCTTCAAGTTAGTCTGTATGGATTTAGTGAGTATCGGTAATCATTCGGTAACCGCAAATTGTTGTCCCTCGATCAGCCGTTGCAGGAAATTACGATTTCGATTTTTATTCCGTGTGGATATGTAGTATAACTAAAAATTAAGATTTAACTATTCACCAAAGTAGATAACAAAAATAGTATATTTATGGCGCAGTGCCACGTGCTACCTGGTATGGAGATTGAAGACAGTGTTATCAAAGTCTTTATGTAACGAAAAATTAGATCGGTGATTATTAAACTTAGATAAATTTTAAGATACATACAATAAATTTTCTTATTAAATTTATAGCTTTTAGAAAATGTTAGCCCTATATTTATCAGGGGCTACTATTTTATACATGTATATATTTAAATTCAGATTTAGTACATATTATTAATAATCTAACTAATAATAGAAATGCGAAAGTTCATCCAGAATGGATGGATGTTTGTTACTCTTTCATTTGATTTGAATGAAATTTAGTACACACAGCTATATTATCTGGACTGGACTTTTGGAGATTTAAGAACTAATATCTCGAGGTTGGCAACGCGTGAGTGGCGCCTACTAATGGTGCTGCAAGCGCTCATAGGCTACGGCGACCACTTACCATCAGGTGGGCCGTATGCTTGTTTGCCAACTTGTAACATAAAAAAAAAAAAAAACTAACATATAGGGTACTTTTCATCCCGGAAATATGTTGGATTCCCGTGGGATCATAAAAAAACTAAATACCGCGAAAGGAGTCGCAGGCACAGCTAGTTTCATAATAAACTTAGAAATAAAAAATATCTATTTTAAATATTGTCTAATAAAGCTTTTCGATTTGACAGTACATACAAACAATTGCTTTTTCACAGCCCTTAAAATTCCAGGACCCCGTTTTTTATGATGAAATGAAATGTAACCTTATTTATTAAAATTTGAGATCGATTTATCTAAATATTATATATATACTATGCGATGCATTGTTTTTGTGAATGTCATCGCTAGCAATGAAGGCCGAGCCGCAAACGATCGCGGTGCCTTTGTATTTAGCCGGCGGAATTTCGACGCAAGTTACAAACTTACGAGGTAGCAATATAGAAAAACTAAAGAAAACAAACACATTTAAAGATTACGTAGCGCCATCTATATGCTACATAAAGCAATACATAGACAATATCGTCACAATCCTAAATCGCGCTATTGAAGTTTTCTGCGCAGATAAGTAAAAGATATAATGCTTAGTATTTCAAAGTTAGTGTAAGATTTTATCAAGAAGAATACATACCCAGACAAAAGTTATTTTTGCATTTTTTTATAAACGTTACGAACTCTGTCGTTATTACAGGACTACCGTTACGATAGCAACAGTTACTTTTTTAATATTACAGAATGGCAAGCACACAGGTTGACGGCTAGTAAGCCTAATTACAGTTTTTGATTACTTGTAACATTAGAGGCATGACGAGAGGAGGGGGAGGAAGATCAAAAGGTAAGAATTTTAACTTTCAGAACTAAAGTTCGAATCAATAAACAGAAATTGATTTTTTAAGCATGTATAACGTAACACTGTCTTGTTAATTTAAAAAAATCATAGAAAATATAAATAAAGTTCTATACATGCATATTCGCAACTATTATAAATACAGCTCAAAAATCCGCTTTTCAATTAATTTTAAGCCAAACTTACCACCTTTGATGTCCCATCAACAAGTGAAACATTGTTCTACGCCTACGTAAATTGTCTCAAATAGAATTATATATAATCGTTAACATAATTCACAAAAAAATAAAGGTCATGTCACATGCAGTAGCTGTTAAAGAAACAATTTATTAACCGTCTGACAGCAAAATTCGCCCATCACTCATCGATACATTGTTCACCGGATGTCACATCACTATTACGACACTGGCCATTGTTGAACTACCCTCCGAAAAAAAAGAAACGTAGAAACATTTAAAAATGGAACACAAATGTATCTAAGATTTGATTTTGGAATATCATCGGCGGATATATATCATCTTGTCATAACATGGTGGGTCAAAGGAACGGATCAGCTTGATAAATTACTGTTGAAATTCGGTATAATGTCTTTTTCACTATTCATCCGCGCTTCGGTGGACTTGGAGTGATGACGTAACAGGGTCCCGGATGATATAATTATGTACCTAGCTTATATACACTACTTGGATTTTTTCCTCAAACATTTTTTCTGGAGCTAAACTTTACACCTTATATGGACGCAAATAAGCAAAACCATGTCAACCCGCAGAATTTAAAAAGTGAGTTATATATGCAGAAGTGTTGGTAAATGGCTGAAGAACATTTTTCTTTAATATTTGTAGGGTTTTAAGCTTTAAAACTTCTAAGAAAGCCATTTTTTAATCATGCAATTTATGTATTATTTTAAACGTTTTGGGTTATATTATATACGAAATATGCAGTTTGTATACTTATTTTGTGAAAATAAGTATAAATCACTTACATAAATCTGAAATTGCCAAAAACTTGACCATTATATAAAAAAAAATCATATAAAGCAAGTTGTTCAAAATCTTCAAACGCGTTTTTCTCGAAATGACATTCGTGTGGGTTGACATGGTATTGCTTATTTGCGTCCTATACACGGAGATACCACCGCAGTCTCAATCAGAGGCTTACCACCAAGTTAAATCTACCAAAAAAGTCTTTTACTAATATCTATAGATATATATTACGGTAGTAAATATGCTTTTCCCAGCACTAATGGTCCGGCTCGACTGGTGAAGTACCCTGTCTCAGAAAATCGACATCAAGTAACATTATCAGGTTTCATGCGATGGGTGAAAGCGCCGGAGGCCCAAACTCCCGCCCCTCTATTCCCTTCCATTTTCCCTTCTCACTCCTTCCCATTTATTTATTATTAAGGATCAGCAACAGAAGATTCATTATAACAAGACACCACACATTATCTGTCCGATCAGTTTATTAGACTCCCTCGGGAAGGTCTACGAGAGAATCTTGTTAGCAAGAATCAAGGCCATCATTGAGGCCAAAAACATAATTATAGACGAGCAGTTTGGCTTTCGTAAAATCCACTCTTGCGTCAACCAGGTGCACCGTATAACGGAGCACATTCTAAAGGGCTTCACTGTAGCGCGAACCAACACCACTGGAGCGCTCTTCTTCGACGTCGCTAAGGCCTTCGACAAAGTTTGGCATAACGGTTTAATTTATAAACTGTATCGTCTAGGATTGCCAGACAGACTCGTGCTTATCATACGAGACTACTTGTCGAATCGCACGTTCCGTTTTCGAGTAGAGGGTACCTTGTCATCCCCTCGTCCCATCAGGGCAGGAGTCCCTCAGGGCTCCGTACTAGCTCCCATCCTATTTTCTCTTTATATAAATGACATTCCGAGACCGACCAAAAGTGTTCATCTAGCACTCTTCGCGGATGACACCGCTCTTTACACGACCTCTGTATCAGCTTCCGCCCTTACCAGGCGTCTCCAATCTGCAGCCGATGCCCTAGAAAAATGGTTTAAATCTTGGAGGATTAAAGGCAATCCCGAGAAAAGCGTAGGTGTCCTTTTTAACAAACCCCGTATTAGAACAGTAAGTTCTAATCATCTAAGCGATCCGGTCCACCTGGAGTTATCACCTTGTTCGATCATCCCATCCCATGGAAAGATAAAACCAAATATCTAGGCGTCATACTCGACAACAGACTCACCTTTGAAGCTCATATCCGCAAGGCACGTGATAAAGCAGCGTTCGTTTTGGGAAGATTGTATGCGATGTTGGGCAGGCGGAGTAAACTGTCCCTTAGAAATAAGGTGACATTATACAAAGCCTGTATACGTCCCATACTGACCTACGCGAGCCCTGTTTTTTCACACGTCCACGCCAGAAGAATTAATCAATTACAAATAATTCAGAACCGTTTCTTACGCATGGCCTCGGGCTGTCCGTGGTACGTTCGCAACGTAGATCTCCATAGAGACTTTGAAATCGATTCGATCCCGAAATATTTGAAGCGCTTATCGCAAAACTATTTCGATCAAACTACTTTCAATCCAAAGCCTTTGATTAGACATGCTTGTATCTACACAGACCGATGTAACCAACCGACAAAAGTAAGGCGTCCTAAGCACGTCCTGCAAGACCCTGACGATAGGATTACATTAGAAAATGCGCCTTACACAACACAGACACGCACACAACACCGTCCTCGCCGGCGAGGACGAGGTCCTTTGTTTCGCACGTCGCGTCGCGCTCACACCGTCGGGTGAGTCTATCGTATAGAAAGCGCTCGGAGCGCTGCCTCCATCTCCGGTGACGTCCTTAGCCGTGGTTCGGCTTCGCAGGAGGCACCCTAAGGACGGAATCAAATTTGAGCCCCCGTGAGGGCTGTCCCTTTATCACGGCTGAGTCAGCTTTATCAGCATGCACAATTGACAGTGATATATATATAGATAATTTTAGCCAATTAAAAAAAATGAAATAAAGGTTATATAATTACAAGAGAAAAAATATATGAATATGTGTATAAAAAATAGAAATCGTCATTAAGTAAATTGTAACATTCAAATTCAAATGACATTCCTTTTTAAAATTTTTGTTCCTTGGGTTGGCAACGCGCATGTGCTACTTCAAGTATCGCAAGCGTTCATAGGTTGCGGTGACTGTTTGCCATTAGGCGGATCGTATGCTTGTTTGCCAACCGTCATAATAAAATATTGAGATATACGATTTGTCACAGATTCTGTAATGGTGCCCTTGACAAATGATCGGCGGCTAATGACGCTGAACGTATTAAGATCACTAGCGGTTAATCTGTCGCACTGGATGCTGGAACGAGAGATCTTGGGTGGCGAGATGAAAGTCTAATAGTTGGAGTGATTAATTTAGCGTTTGTAACTCTCTAATCTAATGTCAGGTTAGAATAATTTATGGATTTTAAAAATAATACTTTGATGACGTCGTGGACCGTAGTAACGAATCTTTTTTAAGCATCAAGGAGTGTGAATTCGACGCCCGCTCCGTATGTGTTCCGGTCTGTGGATGTGCTTCTTGTGTCTTTGGAGACACGATATAACTATCCTACTATGGACCGTTGAATGTGTAGTGTTTACTTAGATATTACGAGTTGTCCCCGCGGATCTTCTCGCGTTATGTAGATATTTTATGATCCCATGGAAATCCAACATTTTTCCAAGATAAAAAGGGTATCATATAGGCTAATCCAGGTCATAAGCTATGTGTGTACCAAATTTCTGTTCTGTACTGTAACTACTGTTCTGTAGTGTTTTTGTATGCCATGGCGGTTGGCCAACAAGCATACGGTTCACGTGATAGTAAGTCAACGCAACCTATGAACGCTTACTATACTTGAAGTATCACCAGCGTCTTGCCAATCCATGGAACAGGAGGGGCGGAATGACTAGGACAAAAAAGGAAGAGAACAGAGGGGGTGGGAGATTGGTCCTCCAGCGCTCTCACTTATCGCACGAAACTCAACAGTACCTAATGATACTGTTAGTTGACGCCGATTTTCTGTGAAAGGGTAGTACTTCCCCGGTCGAGCCGGGCCTTTTGTGCTGAGAGGAGCATGGCTCTACTACCGTAAAACCTTGAAGTTTTTGCGTGAAAGAGTAACAAGCATCCATTCAAACTTTCACATTCATAATATAAGTTTGATTAGTTAGATAATATAATACTTTTTTTCTATAATATTTATATCATAGCATGATAAGTGGGACTTATTTGGTGGATTAAATTGACTGGCTTAACCGGAAAATTACTACTCTAAAGAATACAAACGTAAAATAGCAGTATCTGTACTCTTGCGTTTGATAATCATAAATAGTAACATCCGACCCTTAAATGTACACTCCCGTCTATCTTTTTCTCTTAAGGAAGGGAAGCCTTCCTCCCAAATTTCATCTTAAATGGCAACGCAAGCCGATGCCTTTGGCTTTGATATTTTTCCGATCTGCCATTATCAGTGAAAATAGTATATGATTAATCCAGGTAAGATTTTCATCCGTCTAGAACACCCAACCTATGTAACGTATACAACGCCGACAGACCCCGGGCCCTCATTACGCGGCGCACATACATCATCGTCAGACCTTAGCTGCAAGTCATCTCAGACCCTACGAATGATTGGTTAGTGTGGAGTGGGCTTTTAATATTTTAGATAAAAAGTTATTGAAAATTATGTTATAAAATATATTGAAAATGTTATTTACAAATCAAGTATCGCGTCGTCTAATTTGACAAAACAACTATAGATTCGAAATTTTATTTCAGAAAGCGACATGTCTAGCTGTACCTACTATTTCATTATGTTTCAAATCTCTAATGACGCAAATAAGCAATACCAATTCAACCCACATGAATTTCATTTTGAGAAAAACGTGTTTGAAAATTTTGAACAACTTGCTTTATATGATTTTTTTATGTATTGGTCAAGTTTTTGGCAATTTCAGATTTATGTAAGTTATTTTACTTATTTTCACAAAAATAAGTATGCAAACTGCATATTTCGTATATAATATAACGTTTAACATAATACATAAATTGCATGATTAAAAAATGGCTTTTTAGAAGTTTTAAAGCTAAAAATGTTCTTCAGCCATTTACCAACACTTCTGCATATATAAGTTAGTTTTTTCAATTTTGTGGGTTGATATGGTATTGCTTATTTGCGTCCATATAGAAACGAACACGGAGTTAAATATTATAAATATATTACAGCCTTCTAGTATATTGTATCTTCCTTCGGCTAAAATAATTTAAAAAGGTAAACGGCATTTCGAGAAACTACCTCATTACATACAGACACATTTTACCGGCGTCGGGATGTGGCGACCCCATCGCCCGCTGTTGGGATAACCTCTGTCACAGCAGAGATTATTCCACCAGTGCAATCAGTCACACTGGTGGTAGGTCTTTTGTTGCAAGAGGCCAGCTAGGTAGGTACCACCGCAGTGTCCAATATTCTGCCGCCAAATAGTAGTGCTTAGGCACTACTGTGTTCCGGTTGGAAGGGCATTGTACGCTAGTGAAATTACTGGGCGAACGAGATTTAAGAACTAATATCTCGAGGTTGGCAACGCGCGAGTGGCACCTACTAATGGTGCTGCAAGCGCTCATAGGCTGCGGCAGCCACTTACCATCAGGTGGGCCGTATGCTTGTTTGCCAACTTCTAACATAAAAAAAAAAAAAAAAAGACAAACAAATTTTAGCATTACAACAATAACCATATAACATAGTAGACATTAAATAAAATAAAAAAAGTCTTCTCCATATTTCTGAGCATCAGAAATGACAAAAGAAATACAAAGGCGGTAGCTTTTATAGAAATTAACATAAGTATAGCTGGGAGCGAACGTCGCGCGGTCATTACCGACTATAATTAAAAACGAGCTCGGATTTATCCGAAACGTTCGTATCATCCGAACACGGGGGCATCATGAAATATGGATTTCGGAAAACGAAACTCATCGAGGACGATTCGGAAAAAATGACATTATTGAAGGCGGACGATTTGTCGTTAGTTTTGATATAAATAGATTTTTAATTTAAATAAGAGCTTTTAGTGGGCTACGGTTTAAAAACTAATTGCTTAAAGTATTGAGATTTTTGATCATTATGACTTTTAGCATTAAAGTATTTTTTTAATAATAAGAACACACTCAACATTGGAATTGTATTACCCCCATTAGGATAGTTATATCCTGTGTCCGGAAACATACACAATGACAAACACAGTCATACTGGAAAGCATGCCTGTATGGGCAATACAAATATCTGCTCCGAGCAGGAATTGAACCCACGATCTATTTTTACAAACAAGCGTACAGCCCACCTGTTTACCTTAGCCTTTGAACACCTGCAACTCCAGAGGTATCGCATGCGTGTTGCCGACCCCTTTAAAAAATGTTCAACCTTCCCTTGAAGAACCCCATACTGTAGTGTGTTGGGAAAACCTCAACAGGGAGCTTATTCCACAGCCAGAAGGCTCGCGTAAGGAAATTCCATGGGAACCGCACTGTGCGCGACTTTATAGGATCCAATGTGTGTAGACGAATACCCTACCGATGGAGGCAGGTTGCCTACAGTTACTCCGTTACCTCGACGCCACAACGTTGTCAAAATGATTAATAAAAAATTGCTGTTTACTGTTACAATACAGTTATGTATAAAAAATACACCTCAACAATAGAGCCGCGGCAGTCGCTGGTTTGATTCCTGCTTGGAGCAGATATATATTATAAATATCTATTTCTGTCTGGGCGTTTACCTTCGTGGGTCTCCCCACTGTACCTTGAAGAGCACGTTAAACTTTTGGTCTCGATTGTTATCATAACATCCGATAACATTCGTTAACTCTTGATAATATATATATAGTTAGGATATATATATCCTATATGTATAAGGAGTATATGTATATACGGAATCTTATTGGTTCGCTCTTTGGGTTGCGGAGGTCAGATGGCAATCACTCTGTGTAAAAGTAGTTTTAACTTGTCAAATCAGGATAATAATAAAAGCAGACTGTTGGAAAGTAGAACGCAAAGCACCGTCGTCCATTGCCAAAGGACTGTCATCCATAACATTGTTATAATATTCTATAATGCATATAGCAACACTGTATTACTCTTTGCTCTGTAATTCGTTTCTCATATTAGATATGTCACCATCGCCTACGCATTGTCTAGTTAATAAATCTGTCGAAATCACGGAAGTTGTTTGTCTATGAGCTTATCAATCAATTTGTAAATTGATAATGGAGTTTAAAGGGATATGTTTAAATTACAGAAAAATATAATTATTATGTTTAATTTCATTGCTTGTCCCCGTCTGCAGTACCTTTACTAACATTAAAGTAATATTAATATTATAGTAGTCATTATTAGAGCTTGTTTTTAGCTTTTTAGGTATTATTATTAACGCAGTTGGGTTTTTTGTTTCACTTAATAATTTATTTTATTATAAAAATGAATTATAATATTTTTAATAATCATAGAGCTTCAATTACAATCTTTGTCATCACTAACATAGCCCAGACGAAACTAATCAAAATGATTTTAAACCTTTCATAATTTCCATAGCCTTTTAAATATTTCTTTCGACAATGACGTTGGCTACTCCATGCCTTTCACGCCGTCGCTTTGTGAAAGCATCATCAGTCCTGGCACAGCTACCATTAAAATCTCTTGATGGTACCGATAAATAAAAATCTGATTGGCATTGATACGTGCAGCTTCCATTTGGAAGTTCATTAGGGTACGCGCTGACATCGGATAGACAGAACAGAGACGATGGAGTTGGTTGAAAATAAATAATTCTGTTATTGATAATCAATTCAATTCAAAATTCAAGGAGTTTCAATCACAATGTCGCTTGCGGCTTCCACTTGAGGTGCTTGAAGTGTCAATTGTCTAGCTTTTTAAAAGAAATATTTTATTTGATATGTGGTGCTAAGGCTTTCAAAGACTTTCCTATTGACTTAGTAAGATCTATAACTATAGTGCTTAATAAATTATAATAAACAAACACTGCACACTCAACTGCCCCATCAGGATAGTGATATCCGTGTCGGGGTCCGGAAATACATACAAAGACAAGGCCAAATACACCCAGACCGGAATCTTTGCCTTCATGGTCAATACAAATATATTATGTTCGGAGCGGGAATCGAACCCATGACCTGTGGCGTTTAGGGTAGGCTTACATTGACTAATTTAAAAGGTACGTTTTAATTCTATAATTTTCTTGAGTAAGATAGTTTTAATTTTTTTAGTTCGCAGGAGTCTCTAAGTATTTCTTTAATGTACACCTATTCCCCATTAGTAGCCGGCACCCTCGCGATTAACGATTGAGTTGGCTTTTGTGGTTTAATTTTTTTTTCACTTGTCGCTTATGAAGATTTTTCAGATGTGCCGGTGTCAAACAAACCGGCGTTTTGTCAAATCATTCCGATCAAATGCGCCGGCGATAAGTAAAACCCTCCTGTCAATACAAGTGACGATTATTGGAAATCTGAAGTGCTTCGAGGAATGTTGGAACGGAGTTTTTAAAAATCTAGCTTTATATGGATTTGCGGCAACAGTACCTATGTGTAAACATTTTTAAAAAACAACACAACACAAGTGAATAATTTGTGTGTTTTAAATAAAAAATGCATGCAAAAAAAGAATGAAGAACTACTCACTCACTCGTCAATTACAGTATTCATGTATTCAATATTCAAGTAATCATGACTATTTCAATTATTGAAGTCTTTATATTGATGTGCTTCTTTCCTTATGTTCTATGATTATGGTTAAATATTGGAATCGTCACAAAACTATGTAATCTTTTGTACAAAGTTCGTGACATCGGTGAATATACTCATAAACAAGATTAACTACAAAGCTTGTTACAATCCATCCTATTTATAACTTCATTATTTATATTTTTGATGAAATTATCTTTAAAATCAAATTAGACACACAAAGAATCGAGAATCATAATCATCATTCTGAATAAAACACAAATCGATTTTTTTTTGCAAGTTGGCAAACAAGCATACGACCCACCTGTTGGCAAGTGGTTGTCGTAGCCTATGAACGCTTGCAACACCATTTGTAGGTGTCACTCACGCGTTGCCAACCTCGAAATATTGGTTCGTAAATCTCCCTATCCTAGTAATTTCACTATCTACAGTATATTTTAAATAGAAATACTATAATGCTAAATACACTACTGCTTGGCTGTAAAATATATTACATTGCGGTGGTATCAACCTAGACGGTGTCTTGCAAAAATAATATTAAAAAATATAAACATTTCCTTTTGTAATTATACAAACTCAGCGTATCCGTGTCAACGTCCAATCACATGACGTGCAGAAACGAAGCTAACCAAAGCAAATCGATAATCAAAGCACGACATTTCACTAAAAATGTTATTAATATAATCAATACTACCATCTGCCCGTGACTACGTCTTTGAGATATTCAGAATTTTTCGATCCGCCGTAGAAACACGAGTTCTGTCCGAGCAACTTATTCACGTGAATAGGCCAAGTTATGCAATAATCCCTTTCAACCTTCGCACAGCCCCGTCCCGCGTGGCGAAGAACCTTTGCTAGACCTGAAGTGAAATTAAGCGCAAAGCTTATGACCCAAGGAGCTAGCGATGTACTGTGGACGCCCTCGGCTCCATCTAGGGTACACCGGAAAATATATCAGGTGAGAATATGTATGCAATATTTCATGATCAGCTTAGCGGTAAAGTTTGAAAGCGTAACCAACCAAATCACATTGGCATTTTTAATATAAGGATAGGATAAAATAAAACCACTGACTCTTAACACGTTTGAATAAGGGTGAACTTTGGTTGGTTAAATTTGCAATATTATATCTTTCTTAATGTCACTTCATAATCAGTAATATAAACATTCTTTTCTGTGTCTTGACACTAATGATATCATTGCGAAATAGGTTGATTATCTTTCACGACTGTTGTGAATCTGTCAAATATCTTTAGGTCGTTTCGAAATCCGACAGTAGATTATTTTTTTAAATTTGATAATGTTAGTTAAATTTTATATCATTAAGCAATAATTTAATTTTAGATTAGTTTTATTTAGGTAGTGATTTATAGTGATCTAATAATTAAAACTCATTGTACGTCATAACACGTTCTCTGACCTATGAACGACATTGCAATGGTTTAACAATTTTGTCTATTATACGTACAGGGTTAAGCCTTTGGGCTTAGTGTCGTCTAAGCTGATGCTACTGTAAATAATCCATATCCCTAATTGTCAACTTATAAATGGGTATTATGTCACTGAAGAGGCTAAAAGATCAGGTGTAAAGTACCCCGAAGAGAATTGAGAATTTTTCATAATGAATGATCAGTTGATACTTATCTAATAAACTAGCTTCTGCCCGCTACTTTGTCCACGTTGACCTTAGAATTAGCTCAAGAGAAGGAAATGAACATTTCCAAGTAATTAATGTTTTATAAGTCACATAAAAATGTTAGGGTATTATCAAAAAACGGATTGCGATTAAATTCAGCAAACATATAGTTAATTATTTGAATTAACGCATAGGTTACTATCGTCCCGGAAAAATGTTAGATTCCACTGGGATTATCAAAAAACATGCTATAGAACGTATTGAGATTCGGCATCGATGTGTATTATGAAACATTATTCACATACATTTCTCTTCTTTATTTATTTTCTTTCTTTCTATTAGCCAATCCAAAGATCACCACAGACGATGTGACGGGCAGATGTTAATATTCATTAAAAAAAAACAGTCAAAATTCACATTCAACAAGCGCGCGCGAACTGTCAAACGCGTGAAGTTAAAATAGTCGTTAAGTTTTATAAAACTTTCCAATTTTCTGTACAACTTTAAAAAGCTAAAGTCGTTCTCAAGTTATGACGTGTCTAAGATAAAAAGTTCATTTTTATATAAACACATTGAATTGCCTTCATGTTTTTGTGTAAAAATAACAGACAAAAAAATCTGTCGCATTGAAAACCTCTAATTTAAAATCAGCAAAATGTATCCAAACCATTAAAACCGATTTTGTTAACCCGGTTTTCGTTCCAAACCAAAACCGTAACACTACGATAACACTTTCCCATTTAGTTCACACTTCGTCCCCATGTCATGAATAAATAAATAATCCAACGTGCAGAGCCCTGCGGTCGTGTGCACTCGCCGCATCGAACTAGTGTACCTGCAGATTTATTTATATAATTTTTGAATAGGCTTTTTAAAAACGATCGCGTTTTATATTGTAACTTCTAAGTCTTGGAACTGTGTATTAAAGAGGTCTCGATTCTGAATTAAAAGAAGCCTTAATAGCTCAACGGTTCATAGGCCACTTCGTTAACGAGAGAGTTGTGGGTTCGATACTGACCGCCTTGGACTATTGTCGGACCAACTTCTAAAACTTGACAAAAAATTGCTTATTTTTATACGAAGTTAGGATAATTACATATTGTGTTTTAATTTTACAGATGAATCGAAATATTACAATTTTTATGATAACGTCGGTACCTGATGACCCCATCGCCCGCTATTAGGATTTCCTGTCACGACAGCACGATTATTCCACCAGAGCAAACAGTCACAATGGTGGACGGCTTTTTGTTGCAAGAGGCCGGCTAGGTAGGTACCACCGTAGTGTCAAAATCCGCAAACTACCGCAAAGCAGTAGTGTCTTTGGCATTACTCTGTTTCGGTTTGAATGACACAGTAGCTAGTGAAATTACTGGACAAAGGAGATTTAAGAACCAATATCTCGAGGTTAGCAACGCGTGAGTGACACCTATAAAGGAATAGTGTTGCAAACTAATAAATAATAATAAATAAACGCTACACACTCAACGGCCCCCATTAGGATATTGATATCCTGTGTCGGGGTCCGGAAACATACACAATGACAAGGACAAATACACCCAGACCGGAAAATATGCTTGCAAGGTCAATACAAACAAATTAAGCTCCGAGCGGGAATCGAATCCGCAACCTGTGGCGTTTAAGGCAGGTTCGCTACCGCTGCGCCACAACGTCGTCATTACAACAACTAGCTTACTATACTACGGTAACCGCTTACCATCATGTGGACCGTATGCTTGCTTACCAACTTAGTAAAAAATAAAAATAAAATCTGAATATGCCATATTATGCATCCAAAGACCCTCAATCTCAAAAACTGAACACAACATCATAAACATTAACTTTTAACCCGAACGAAACGTAAACCTTATACAACGAGATATCGCATTCGTGACGTCCTTTACGAATAAACTATAATATTTAACGTTATGGCTTGTACCGTATTTTAATGGGCGTACCTTAACGTTGGCATTAAAGCGTTTGCAAATGATATTTCCCTGGCAACGAGCGCAAAACCGCCATAATTATAAACGCATCAATCAGATGCGCGAGCGCAGCCGCCGGCCCGACTAAATGGTTATTAGCCGGTTAATATACATGTTATATTATGTAATACTGTGTATTATGTCGATGTACTGCTTTCATCGTATACGATGACATTTTTATTTACGATATTTGGTTTTAAATCGTGGTGAAATTTATTGCTTTATTTCATACATATTCTTATCGAGTGGTCAGTGGCCAACCTAGTGTTAGTGTAGACCTGAACGGTCACCCGTGTTTGGTATGAATTGACTTGTCGACTACTGACAAATTGATTACAGCTGGGACCAACGTTTTACGTGCCATCCGAAGCACGGAAAGGCTATATAAGAAATACCACTATGCGATCACCCATCTTGTGTCTGACCGCGCCTAAAGTCGCTTAAGCCACAGATCGTTTACAGATCAGCGAGTATACCTGGATGTGGGATACGATAAGTATCTTAGCGAGCATCTACTTAATCTTCTTCTACCTTTCATTATTCTCGGTATTTACCCTCGGTCTGCTTATACTCTTATCCTGATGTGAAGGGTTACTTTTTTCGGGCAATTACCATTTGACCTTTGCAACCCAAAGGCGAACCAGTAACTCACTGGACGAGAGCAAATCAATCACCAATTACCACAATCAAGAGTTAACGATTATTATTAGCTGTTATAATAACAACCGAGACCGACAGCTTAACTTGCTCTCAGAGGCACGGTGGCGGGATACACAAAACAAATATCTGCTCCGAACGGAAATCGAACCCGAGACCTTCGAGGCTCAAAGCAGCCTCACTACCAGAACGCCAAAACGGTCATCTTCAGTATTGCTTAAATCGCGTCCATCTTTGACTCGAATAAAAGCAGCCAACGTCTTTTTTGCTTAATACCTTAAGTAATCGATGTTACTACATTTGAAGTTAGTCGATAAATTTCAACTTAATTTGAAATGACTTCGTGTCGAGATTTGTTGAAACTATGTATATAATTATTTATGTAGCTTTTGATATGCAAAATTAGGCCGAAAGAAATTTAGTCGTCATATTCTGGATAAATCAAGAAAATTCTTCTAATTTTATAGGTTCCATACATTGCGCATTTACTCTGAAAAAGTAGCTTGTGCATTTAATCTGGAAAAGTTTATGAAGTGGAACTGCTTGTGGTTACTACAAATAAAAGAAATATTTCTCGGGTGGCGTAAAATTTGGTAGTTTTATTATCCTTCAAACCAAAACACAGTAATGCCTAAGATACCACTGCTTTGTGGTACTATATCTGATCCGGCGGTGGTATCCACCTAGCCGGTATCTTGCAATAAAAGGCCCACCACCAAAACTCAACTATTATCAAAAGAGCGACTAAAAATATCAGATATGAAATCTCGAAACATCTTTGGTATTACAAGAACAGATTTTACATCTGTCCTTAGCCAAATTTCCTCACTACCGAACCCAGTTTCACCATGACCCATCAATTCAATGACACTTCAAAAAACAAAAGAACAAAGCTCCACCATTACATTGCACAACACTTTACATTCACGCTGGTTGAGCCACTTAATGACATGTACGCCGATCTAATGGCCGACGAAATTGCTTCTACCACTCACCTCTCGCCTTCCGTTTGCTAAATTACACATACACTTACTAATTAACAATTTAAACTCTATTCTAATGCATATAAAGATGAGGTAACTGCATATAAATTGTGTCCCAAAGTCCATTCCTTAGTGGACCACCACGCCTCCTCTTGCGACAAATCGGGACAATTTTCTCGATTAATTTCCGACAGCGGAATATGGTTTTTAATTTTGAGATAATTGAGTTTATATTCGTATGTACAAAATCGACATTAAAAGATAACATCTTGTATCTAATAATGATAACGCTGTGTTGTTTTATTTTTTATTCTATTAATGAGCACGGAATAAGATACTGGAAAAATATAAAAATGATTCAATTTGTTTGTCTATTGCGACATAAGAAGATTGAGATAATCATTCAAAGTACATCTACAACGTACAGGTGGCTTACCATTAACATTATTTTTAAGGTAAGTGTGTTTTTGGCAAAGGTAATCTTATTGTAGGACCCGTTATAATTATTAGTGTAATTATAAAAAATATTTTTGAATATCTTAAGAAAAAGTGGTATTTAGTTGTTTGGTTACCCTGTGACTAAACTGCGAAATCCATATATTGCTAGTTGATAGTTTAGCTCTCATGTCTTTACCAATAAAAGATTTTAAAAATTCTTCTTTTTGTCGTATGGTTAGTGGCCAATCTAGTGTCAAAATTGTTGAAGTAGTCTATAATGCATGCCTTCGATTCGACTTATTGATTATATTATATCAAATTTATAACAGTTGAATATGACTTTTTCGTACCCTACGAAGCACGGGGATGCTCTGTTGAATATTATGCGGTCTCCCATCTCTTAACTGACCGCGTCCAAAGTTGCTTAACCCACTTACGCTTACCGATCTTATATTGATATTATATTGATTAAGATAAAGCAATTTTACTATTATGAAATGCTTAACTTTTGTAAACCTGATAACCTATAACCGTGTTTGAGTAAAGGGGTGCAGCGGATAAGCTTCCTCCTGGAACATGCTAAATACTGAAAAATGCAAGTAAATACTGCATTTTGAACTTTTCAACTAATAATTGTCGAAGAAAATAGTAATTGTGCCTCCGGACCGTAAATAATTAATATTATACTCTTCCCGAGGCCAAATGCTGGCTACGCCCATGTTCTTACCACCGTCCCAGTTACAAATATTTATCTTTTATAATAACAAATATCAAGAACATTCAATCCAACTACATTAAAAACCCATCGAATTAAATTCAAATATGATTCTAATATTATTACATATAAAACAAGAATAAGTTCGAAAAATTTCCACACGTTCCGCTCATATGGGGGGGTAATGATACGAATTACGATAATTGTGTAAGCGCGAGGGGGGCGGGCCCAAATGACAATCACGCGCGGCGACCTAATGAACGGGTGCGTACGCGCAGCTAGATCACAGGTGGCGGATAGGGCTGCGATAAATCTTATAGATCACTCCAGTCGATATTTTAACTGTTTGTTACATTTGTGATATTTGAGCTTTTGAAACTTAGTTGTTATAAAAGGTTATGATCAGCTACACAGAATAAAATTGTAGCTACTTAGGTCAGATTTCTCAGCATTTTTCATTTTTCATTAAACAAACAGATATTAAAATTTTTATAAAGTAAAACATTAATAACTAACGTTTTCTTACATTTCCTAATAAAAAACGACATTATTAATAAAAACCATTATCTATAAATATATGTGTAATGGGTTGTGGGGCACGGTTGTGTAATGGGAGCCCCTTTTAATATTTATTTTATACCGTTTTTTAACTTAGAAATACATCTTCTGTTACGATACTAGCTATAAAAGTAGTATCGATATTTTGACTTTTATCGATAAATAAATCTCCACATCCCTATACTCCTAATGCCCATGTATTGTCCCTATGTCGAGTCATGTACTCATTATATCTCCATATATATAATTATTAGGATTACATCTGTTCTATATTTACGTTATTATAAACATACCTTTACGATACACAAAATATAAAATAACAAAAAGACAATATTGTGTATGAACATTTATTGTGTACCGTTGTCAGTTACAGAATTAATAACAAATGTATGTTAGAGTTTACTTTTAGTACCATATTACAAAAAACTTGAAAGAGGTAGTAGTTTAGGTAGTAATCTCATGGTCGGAACCCTGATACTGCTTTTGTAACATTATTTCAAAGGAGATATGTCATTGTGAGTTTTTAATCAGACAGCGCCTATTGCAACCGACGCACTGATCGTTAAAATTATCATGGCAGGTACAATCATCAACCACGCAGATCCTAATCTGGCGGATTCTCCGACATTATTAATTTTATCGATAGTAAAAATAAATTTGTATTTATTAGAATTATTTTAATAAATTTTATTTGATAAGTCGTAATATTTATTCGAATATTGATAGTCTTATTTTTTTCGTGTTTTAATTATACATTTGTGGTCATGTATATTTCTATACTAAGTTAATAAATACTTCCAACATTTTTCCGCAATAAAAAGTACCCCATACATTTAATACAACTAACAAGCTATCTTTATGCCAAATTTCATCCAATTTTCATATCAATTCAATAGTTTTTGCTTCAAAGTGTAAAGAATTACATCAATGTATCCTTCCCATTAAACTTTCGCATTTACAATATTGAATATAAATGATGACTTATAATAAACGCTTATACAGTGTAAGTTACACGTCTCACATCGATAAACTTTTCATTACCAACACTAATTAAGCAAATCGATAAGCCAAAAACAATTTTACTACCAATAAAATTTTGACGACGTTGTGGCGCAGCGGTAGCAAACCTGCCTTAAACGCCACAGGTCGCGGGTTCGATTCCCGCTCGGAGCATAATATGTTTGTATTGACCATGCAAGCATATTTTCCGGTCTGGGTGTATTTGTCCTTGTCATTGTGAATGTTTCCGGACCCACGACACAGGATATTACTATCCTAATGGGGGCCGTTGAGTGTGCAACGTTTTATTTAATAATCCAAAACTAACAAAAAGGAACCATAAATCTGAGATCGGCGTCAACGAAGCTAATTAAGAAAAACGCCAAAACAACCGTCAAAGTTATTTACATCCTATATGTTTGGTATGAAAACTTATAATTATCGACGGGAATCGAACCCACAGTTATGGCCAATAATTGGGAGGGAACAGCGTGTAAGTATAGTGCGCCGGTCGTAATATTGTTTTACGAGGTCCTTAAATATAATGAATGTCATTCGCTTGTAGGACATCTACGGCTGTGTCGGTGGCTCTCATTAGCTCTGGTTCGCCTCAATCATTTGTTATGGAATTGGAAATTTATAATATGATAACTGGTGTAGTGGATTCTAACCGTAATGATGGTCAAAGATTCGATTATAGTTTGAGACAAATTGGTATACCAACTTTCTATTGTTCTTGATGGACATTCTTTAGTATTTAGTGTTAGTATTGCTGTTATGCCCCACTCCAACTACGCCCGTCCAAATGCTGAGCCGTAATCAGGCCTCGCAAATTTAATCAACTTTATGCACCCGCGACGTCTGTCCTTTATTCATGGGCAGGTCTCAAAAAAGCACCCTGCTGACAATAACAGATGCATTATGTGTTATATTAGGGTTAAAGGTACAAGGAAAAGGATCTGAAGAAGGAAAGAGGAACAAACAAGTTGAAACGTAGTTTCGACTACAAGAGCCTCTACCCGTCCGATAAAATGCACTCATCTAGAGGCTTCTACTTTACATAGATATCGTAAAAGGCTAGTACTTCTCTAATAGATTTCAAGTCATTCCGAATAATTCTATTAAAAAAATGTAACAGAATGCAAAAATGCCATCTCATTCTAACTGACCAAAAATGCTTGATCCGTTGTATCACAATTGCAGTTCGCTTTGACCAGATATCTAAAATCAATCCACATCGCCTGACGAACTCGTCGAACTTTTGTAATTGACTCTGCCAACTTACAGGGACAGCCGCTAGCTCTCAAACATAGCTATAGACTTAGGAAACGTACAGAATGGTTGTTTAAGCTATATAGTTTCGTGCATACATAAATATGTGTGTGGCTGTGTCGTTCTGTTGTAGAATCTAAATTTCAATTTCAATTAAAGTTTGTATTTCATATGTTTTCATGATTTGAACGTACGTTCGTATTATTAAAAAGTACTCTTCAGGTTTTTAGTCAATGTTAGAACTATTAAATAAATCAATAATTTATTTTGTTTAAATATTCTTTAATATTATACATACATACTCAATTAATGACATTTTTTGGTTTTGTGAAAACAAAAATGATTTAGTATATACATATATAGATTTAGTAAATTATATAGTAATAAAAATGTTGTATGTTAACCGTACAGTTCTCAATTTTTTTTTTTTTATTATAACACCCATTCATTATTCAACATTATTGCATTCGTTGTTAATGGCATTGTAATGAATAATATACTATAGAATAATGATTTTGATATCACATTAATATTCTTCTTTCAGATAAGTTAGCTTAAAGGAGACCAACTAGATTATAAGTAGTGGATGCAGAAAATTTATGATACGTTTTAAAATGTAGAAAAACTCCTCTATCTAAACATAATTAGCTCTACGTAACCTAAGTGTTGGACAAAGTTGTGTTGATTGTGCGATTACCACCCGCCTCACGTGTCGGAGCCGGTGCCAGGCACCACTCCACTGTCCAATTAACACTCGACTTTTAATTTTATTCCCCATCACTATTACCTTTGTCTAAGAACTGAGGCTTATTCGGAAATGGCAATAAACTCTTTTAAAAACTATTCTATCCTAATTACTAAAAGGCAATAACTTAGTGTAATGGTTACAATGTATAGCCTTATGATTTAAAGTAGATAATACTGGGCTAAGTGTGCTTTAAAAAGTATAAATTAGAAACACTCTACATATCTTTTTGCATTAATTGATTACTTCTGTTATAGTTGCAAAAGTCTACTAAAATAAAGGGTTAGGAACAATAAACCATCATGGATTCTATAAATTTCATTTTGATATTTGTAATTATGGTTGTTGTTGCAAGCAACTTTAGGCGCAGTCTATGGATGGGTGACCACAAAAGACCAAGTGACTAAGTGCACAGCCAGTCCCGGCTATTCAGTCTCAATTCAAAAAACGAAAAATCTAGACAACCATATGAAAAGAAGAAGAACCTAGTATGAGACCTGGCTTGGATGACGTTTGAAAAGTACTGCATGCAAAAACAGTACAATAAATTATATTGTGATGATCTAGTTCTAAGGGGTTGACAATATCTTATTTTTTATATTTGATAGCATAAATATTTAACAGTACAATTATGATTGTATTTTTTTAACTAAACGTATTTCACACAAACAATTACTACTTCTTTAAATTAACCCTATATATTAGGTAGTATTTTAAATGTACTTAAATAATATTTCGCAGTAAATAAATTTTGGAACAATAAAACTTTTTGCATGCAGTACCTTTCATAAACGTCACTAAGCCAGTTCTTAGCTCGTTGGAATTATAGGTATATCTATTCTTTAAAAAAAATTTAATCTCATACCACTTCGTTTATTACTCTGTTCTATGTACATAATGATGTACTATCAAGGCTAGCCCAAAATTGTTGTAATTGAAAAGTTTTAGTGAAAATTGTCGAATCACGGTGACAAGAGTTGTTGTCACGCGATTTCGTGATTATCTTTTTTTATTTGATTAGTGATCACAAGTTTGTAAGTTTGACATAAATTCTTTAAGATTCTGACTCAATTGTTAAAAATGACTAGTAATAGTTTGGCAAACATATTAAAGAACCTACCTTATTGTATCGCCCGTGAAATCTTTATTAGTATTGTTAAGTTCCGATGGCCATCTTTCTTTTTTTTTTTATGGTAAAAGTTGGCAAACAAGCATACGGCCCACCTGATGGTAAGTGGTTGCCGTAGCCTATGAGCGCTTGCAGCACCATTAGTAGGTGCCACTCACGCGTTGCCAACCTCGAGATATTGGTTCTTAAATCTCGTCTGCCCAGTAATTTCACTAGCGTACAGTGCCCTTCAAACCGGAACACAGTAGTGCCTAAGCACTACTATTTGGCGGCAGAATATTTGACACTGCGGTGGTACCTACCTAGCCGGCCTCTTGCAACAAAAGACCTACCACCAGTGTGACTGACTGCACTGGTGGAATAATCTCTGCTGTAACAGAGGTTATCCCAACAGCGGGCGATGGGATCTGTGATCATCATCAGAAATTCCACATCAACAAATGGCGCTTTTCAAGAACAAATGGACAAGTTACTTTAGAAAATATCCAAATTGCAATAGGTTTCTATAAAACTTGAAGTGTTCCCTAGATTTCTTGAAGATACCATGATCATATCCTGGGCAAGACTCTAATTCATGGTGACAAAAAAAAACATACATACAGTCGACCATAGAATCTCCTTAGTTTTAATTCATTTTAATTGAAATAAATGCAAATAACGTTCGATACGACTTTATTTATTTTATTTTGTAAATAATTACATTTAAAATTCAGGGTTATAGCATATGCAAATCATATACAACCATATTGTGTGTAATAATACAAATAAAAAATTTAAGTATTACCTCACAAACCGAAGATGGACTAAAATCTAATCATAACTCCGTAACCAATAATGATTAAGTAGATAAACTTATGTCTGTTTGTCATATATCGGTCGCTCCCCTAGTTCATGACTAAATTACGAAGGGTATTACAAGTTATGTGTGTCATAGGTTATTTGTCATGTCCCGGATCGAACCCGGGCCCCATGCGACGGTTTACCATTTGTCTTGATTTTGTTACTTAATCTTCATAGGCGTGTCTTTTATCGATATCGATACAATAAAAACAAAGTTAAAATATTTTTATTTGAAAATCCGAAATAAGAATGTGTGACTTCTTATAATATTCTGTATATTTAAATCCAAAATTTATAAATAACATATTAACCATGTTTACGTTTAATATTTCTGTTTATTTGATCTTTACATACAATCATTCTTACTTTATAGTCGATATATACAGGACTAAATACGATTTCTATCTTAATAAAAGTAATAATAATATCTTTATATTAATAATTATTAATAATATAAACTAAAATTCATTACGCTTTTATGAGATATATTTTTTTGGTGCCAAAATGTAATACCTTAATTACACTTCCGATGACGTCCCAAGCCTTCAGGCTCTCTGAGGTCTCCTGAGCCGCACCGGTCACTCTGTCAAGGCCACTAGTATCACCAGCAATAGACACTCCAAACCTCTTTGTATTGATCTAGTTACATGTACGTATACTTAGCGTCCACTACCACGATAAGGTTAAGACTAGGCTTGGTTTTAAGTAAAATCTATATAAAATATATAAATAAATAATTATTGTACTAGCGTCAACAACTACTAACAACTAACAAAACCAAAGAAAAACGAACACATTTTCATCGTATTTGTCGATATAAACAAAGCACATCACTACAATTCCAGAACAAGGAATATTGATATTAATTTAAGCTCCGCGCACCAAATCACGTCGCTATCTAATTATCTAATATCCTGCGACCGGTAAATATTAAATTATGAATTTCGCGACCTTCCGCCTCCCCCGGGAAATAATAGGCTTGTTTTTAAATGAAATAAGGATGGGGCGGACGGAGTGCTACGTTTACGGTTTTCAATTAAGCCCCGTGTTATTGTGTATTGTTTTATCGGAAGTTTTTGAGGAAATGAATTTAAATGAATGTCTTGAATTTCATCGTTTTTGATTTCCGCCGTTTGAATCGGTACGATGTATATATTTTGGTTCACCTTTTAGTAAGTAGCTTAAGTTGATTTTTTTTTATGTGAGAGGGGGCAAATGGGCAGGAGGCTCACCTGATGTTAAGCAATCACCGCCGCCCATGAATATCTGCAGCACCATAAGGTATGCAGTTACCGATCTTTAAGGAAAGAATACGCTCTTCTCTTGAAGGTTCCCAAGTCGTATCGGTTCGGAAAGACCGCCGGCGGAAGTTTATTCCACAGAGTGATTGTGTGAGGAAGAAAATGTCTTCCAAATCGCGATGTTTTTCACGCGTGAAATTCCACCGGCGGGATCAACCCAAGCAATTCCTCAGAACTTTCCTCGTGATAGATGTTATAGAAGATGCGCAAGTGACCTTAAGAGCCTATGGTCACGGGTTCGATTCCCGCAACATGTTTTCCGTTCTGGGTGTATTTGTCCTGGTTGTTGTGTATGTTTCTGGACGCCCGACACAGGATATAACTATCGTAATGGGGGCCGTTGAGTGTGTTAGTATTTATTTATTAAATAATTATCTCGCCCAGTCGCTCGATTTACACTGTAGCGGAGATGTTGTAATAAAAATATTATTTATTATTATATATCTTTATTCCGACCTAGTGGTAATGCATATTAAACGAGGCTGAATAAAGTACATTGTTATATTAAGAACATGTATTCTTAATAAGGAATGAAAACTTATACTTTATTATTAGTAGGTACATACGCTATCAAGGCAACATATTTTTTTATACAACATCGCCTAATATTTTCATGAACATCGTTTATCTACAAACCTACAGTATTCAAACCAAACTACACAAAATGACCACGAAAATTATTTAAAAAATGTGGCAATTAAGAGCCTATTTAAATTGGTCGTTTAACTGACCATCGGTCTTTATATAATTATGTAGAAATGTGTCATAGCCCCCAGCTATCATTACCGGGATGATATTAGCATAAAATTAGTTTAAATAACATAGTTAGATTTTATTTTGAAAATAATTGTACACATTTCCAAATTATGAAATATTATTATATTATATTATTAAATATTGTTACACAATTAAAATTAATGGTTTTATACAATTTTATTAAAATCATTCATTTTTTTTCATGCATAAAAATAACACCATTAATAGTTATTTACTTAGCACACGCGAAATCTACGCAGTAAGATATCTAATTAATCTCTAAATTACGTCAAAAAATACATACAGTAATTACAAAATCTTACAAATTGGAAAGCAATAAATTTAAAAATGGAATAAGCTAAAAATCATACAAAAATTTACGTACACAAATGCTAAGCGCAAAATCCCCGACCTGCCCCACCGCACTACCAGTGACGGGGTACGAAATCCACTTGTACACGTTTAGCGTAACTGTTATGTTACCAATCAAGCCCCAGCCAGATCAAAGGAACGCATTAACTGCCAGTACCAAATCGCCGAGGAGCAATTACAACGTTAAAAGGAGTGACGCCCCGGGGCACACATGGGAATGAATTTGAATTTCGAATTTCGGTACCAATTTAGCTTGAGGTGCAAGGCGACAGATACCAAAACGTAGTGGGAAAGGAGTGATCGAATTGTATTGTATCTACGAAAATATTAGATGCGGCCGCTACGATACGGCGAAATTACGAGCATAAGTTGAAAATACTATTTTACTAGTCATAATTATTTTTATTTCAAAATAAATATTATAATTACATCGCTGTCATTTAATAAATATGTATAATCTTGAAATATTAAAAAAAAAATTAATCGGTCGGAGGACCTCCGTCAGGAACGGAGTTCCTTAAGTTTTTACTTCAACCCCAAATGTATTTCGAAATGAAATCTGAAAATCTAAAAAGAGACATTTCGTTACGAGAAGATTTCTACCAAATTACACTACCCGTAAGCGGCGTTAAGGAACTTCGTTGCAGTAAAGGATATAAAATTAACAAAATGCTATTATTTTTTATTTATATTGATAAAACTTACCTTTCGAAACTTTTTTTTTCGAAAAAGGTAAAACAAATTTTGGTTTATTTTTAATTATCTTATTTTTTTTTATTATTGTTTCATAGCTAAGTTTCATTGTAGTATTTTCTATATACTGCATCAGTCACAATATTAATACCGGGTCGCGTCGCACTCCTCCCGAGGGGTTTCTAAATCATCCGTCCCTGTCGCTCCCTCGCGATGGCGCTAGCGACTTTGTGTGGATAAGCCTTTGTATAGTACTGTAATATTTTAAATTTGGAATGCCGAAATATTTAAAAATATTTTCTTGTAGTTACTTGCTAATTTAGTTTAAACCAAAAATAATAATTCTTAGATTTCGGCTTTCCCCAAAATGTCACTAATATTATAAATATGTAAGTTTGGATGGATGAATGTTTGTTACTTATTCATCCAAAAACTATTGCACAATTTTGGATGAAATTTGCTACACACATAGATTATTACCTGGATTAACGCATAGGATACTTTTTATCGCAGAAAAATGTTGGGTTTCCGTGGGATCATCAAAAAACTATATTAACCCTAGAGCGACTTTTTTGATATATAGTTAAGTAAAGGCACATCCACACTGCACTAGCTAGCCACAGCGCCTCCGGTTACATTCGCTTTACGGTGTCATTTTTCTTATGTTATTTATTTATTTATTACGGAGTGAGTGATCTATATCACGTCATATCTTACACTCTTGTAAATGGCACGGCATTTATTCAGGCGGGTCTTTTGTCTCGTGTGGTACCGTCTTTACTTTTAATGGTGGCGCTTTCTTAATTTACCAACTTTGAAAAAAAAGATGAGTAGTGTTTATTGTATCATATTATTCAATTTTTAATCCATTTTCTGAATTAAGTAATAGACAGACATATATATCAGACTAGCGGCGCCCGCGGCTGCGCTCGCGTGGTGTACCGATTTTTCTTAATTTCACCGATCCCTAATTTTATATCGTGACGACGTTGTGGCACATAGGTATCGAACCTGCCTTAGGCACCACAGATCGCGACTTGTGGTGCCTAGGTTCCTGGTCATGGTGCCTAGGTTAGGTAGTTAGATGGTTCGATTCCCGCTCGGAGAGAGGTTTGTATTGACCGTACCAGCCATGTTTTCCGGTCTATTCTACTGGGGCCGTTAAGTGTGTAGCGTTAATTATTATTATATCTAAAAGAAAAGTAGCCTATTTTACTCCTTATAATATACAATAAAACCACTGATAATAACCGACTCTGTAAATATTTGTTAATTTAGACGTCAAAAACTACCGAAAATCACGTACAAAACCACGCACGAAAGTAGTCAATAGTAGAAAGTATTGAAATACGATAAAAATGATATTTAAACACAAGCTTCATCGCCTCGATACGATTTGAATACATCTGCTTATTTATTATCGATATTTATATCGATACTCACAACACTGTCAAATTTAAGTTAGATATAGATTAGATTAGACACCCAACACAACCCTTCGTTTTAAGTTAAGCTATAAAATAGCATTAGATTTTAAAATAAATAATTAATTGTTTGAAAAGATTTTACCAAAATTTTAAATAATTAATCCATTACAATTATCCATTTATAAATGTATATTGAATTACATTTTAAGATTGGTATATTAGTGTAACTACACGTAATTGAACGTAACTACCCACGTTATAAATAAAATTCATAAGATATAATTGAGTCAACGAGATAATAATAAATAATAATAAATAAATAAACGCTACACATTCAATGGTCCCCATTAAGGTAGTTATATCCTATGTCGCGAGTCCGGAAATGTATACAATTACAAGGACAAACACACCCGAAACAAAACATGCCTGTATGGTCAATACAAAAATCTGCTCCGAGCGGGAATCGAACACGCGACCTGCGGTGCTTAAAAGATATCGAAAACCTTTTCACTAAATCTATAAATATACATAAAAATAATACAAACTTTATCGATAAAATTGTACATCACTACGAAACAATCAGTACAATTTTTTACGTCATATACCTCCGGTCAGTCCAGATGTCAGGCAGGTGGACATTACACGCCAATCCCCGTTCCATTCGTTACTAATTCTCAAAGTAGTGATCGTGTATTTTTTACGTGATTTTATGCTACGTCATTTCATCGATAACATCTGCTATTTGGATGTATTTGGAACGTATTTAGCATATTTTTTACACCATCCGACTGTAATTGAAATTTTGATCACGATTTTTTTAAGTCGCAAAGATATCAATGCTAATTGGATCCAGAATTAACATCGTTTTACTGAAGTAAGTTTTTGAGGACACGCTTTTCTTGACTTATGTGTGACTGATCTTTTAGTTTTATAACAAAATTACAAATTTAAATTAACAACAACTGATTAATTATTCGAGTTTGGACTTTATTTCCCCTTACCATCAGGAGTAGAGTCATCTGCCGGACTTTCCAGATAAAAAATAAATATATATATATATATATATATTTGGAACACTATAAAATAACTTTCTATCAACGACTCCCGCTGTAATCCCGTCCGAAAACATACGGTACTATGAACAATTTAACGAAAAATATATTTAAAAAAATATACCTAAACTACTTTCGGGCTGGAAACGAACCTGGCAATAGTCTCGATTCCATTTTGAATATCAAAAAAGTTATGCGATGTCAATCAAAAACGACAGGTCACGTGATATTTTGAAAGCTTATGCCAATTACATACATTTGGGCATTATCTAATTCCGTTAAATTATTATTTTATCATTATTCCTGATACTTTACCCAGGGCCTGCTTATACTTTTATCCTGATTTGACCGGTTACTAGTTTTTAGACACAGCGATTGGCGTATGACCTCCGTGACCAAAATGGCGAACCAGTCACTCATTGGATACGAGCAAATTATAACCGGGAGTGACAGCTGAACGTGCTGTACAAGGCACGGTGAGGAGACACTCAAGGACAAGCAACCAGACCGAAACATGTATTTAAAACGAACTTCTGCTCCGAGCGGCAATCGAACATGTGACCGTTGGCACAACGGTCGTTGCAAACGCTACTTAACATCTCGTCTCTAAAGGCAAAACATCTCTAATGTTATGTAAATAAGTACGTCACGTCGAAGATTTGCATTCCATCGTCCGTATGCGTGTGCGCTATCACCCCGTTAGTTATAAGGCTTCAAGTGACAGCTATCTTCGAGTAACTCAATGTCAACTTGCTGATATGGCAATGAACGGGAAATTATGGAAATGACATTGGTAGTTATGTCGCATGCGGTAAAAATTGTTTTATCTATTTTGTGAATTAATTTTTATGATGTTTTATTTACCATTTGAAAAATGAGGCTCAATTTGAAGCCTTTTTTATATACAATAAGAATGTAGTTCATAATAATAGAAACTTGGTAGGAGACTTGTTTTTAACAAATAGAGAGACATTGAAAAAACCGCAACAATATTATGATGAGCCCCTGTGAGGGCCGGCCCTTTTTCTCGGCCGGGTTATCTGTAATCGGACCCCCCCCACTCAGTGACGCTTTCAATGCCAGTAGGACCAACAGCAATACACATTCCCAAAAAAAAAAACAATAATCTTCTGTTACTTAGTGTCGATATTTTGTGATAAGGCTAACCAATGTGATTTAAAAAAGAACAGCTTGTGATCGTAGCTATTTATATTTATACAGATTTCTGAACTTAGCTTATCCAGTTTTTATCGTTCATTTGAACAAATGTAAGTAACATTACAATTACCACTTCCATCGTCCTCCTTGTTCTAAGACATTGCAATAGTGTCACAGAGATACCGTCAGCGCTAATTGCGTCCAGAATTAATATCGTCTGATTGAAACTGAGAACCGAGGACATGTTTTAATTACTCGCCTGTGTCAATATTGTTATTTCTCATTATTGGATTAGAATATGCGTATTATAAATGGGCCGGCTCAACCGGGAAGATCTTACAGAAAATCGGCGCTACGTAACAGTATCAGGTGCGTTTCGTGCGACGAGTGAGGGAGCTGCAGGCCAAATCTCCCACCTCCTCTGTTTCCATCCTTTTTTTCCTTCTCATCCCTTTCCTTCTACCCCTTGTTTTGGCAACGTGATACTTCAAGTATCTCAAGCGTTTTGTAATGACTGTACACCATCACGCGGACGAATACAGACGGATAATAATTTATGCAGGTAGACACCGTTGTGGCGTTGTGGGTAGCGTGTCTGCCTTAAGTCTCGACGGTTGCGGGTTCGATTCCCGCTCGGGCAGATGTTTGTTAAAATTTCTGTCTCGGTCTGGGCGTTTGTCTGTGGGTCTCCCACCGTGCCTCGGAGAGCACGTTAAGCTGACGGTCCCGGGTCACATAACATCTGATAATAATCGTTAACTCTTGATAAGTAAATTGCTCTTATCAAATGAGTTACTGGTTCGCCCTTAGGGTTGCGGAGGTCAGATGGCAATCGCTCTGTGTAAAAACTAGTAACCCGTCAAATCCAAATAAGAGCAATAAGCAGACCCTGGGTAAAATAAAAATACCGGGAATAATGCTAGGATGAAGAAGAATAATTTATGCAGGTACTTCTGATTAGGGATATTACCTTTTATATCATAGTGACACACAACCATAATTTTGTCAAACAAGCATACAACCTGATGGAAATAAGTTAGCGTAGTCTATGTCGACTACCAGGCACTGCCAGCCGTGCAGGATTCTTAGCCCCTTTACCCAGGACTGTAGACATAGGGCTTACTCTCATCTCCTTGGACCAAGCCCTTGCCCAGGGGGTGTTACTATCAGATGGACTATACTCTGACTTACTTCATTCACTAATATGAAACCAATAACAGATGAAATAGAACCTTTTACATACGTACTCTTTATAATTATAGGAGTTAAAATAATAAAATTGATGTTTCGTTTTAATAAACATAAGTACATGTTCTGATAAGAAGTCAAAACAAAAATAACTCTTCGGTATCACCAGGATTGATCGTCGTCACGCCATCGTCGCTAAGTGCTGGCACGTCTTGAATAAGAATGAGATGACTTGATGGGAAAATTAATAAAATTATATTAACAAAAAAAATAGGCAATCATGGGGACTGCCCTCAATATCATTCATATAAACAACTAGCTTCTGCCAGCGGCTACGCTCGCGTCAATAACAATTTAAAATAATATTTTTTATACAAACTCGAAAACACCCCGTCCCCTTTTAAAAACTTTGAATGTCATATTAAAAAATAAGTTCTAGCTCTAACAATGACGATACTTCCATACAACTTTCTTAAAAGAACCCTAGATTTCAACTACTTAAGACCATTTTTTAGCATTAAAAAGTAGCCTTTCCCAGGCTCTACATTATCTGTGTACCAAATTTCATTTAAATAGGTTCAGTAGTTTTGGCGGGGAAGCGCAAGAGACACATAAAGAGACAGGGTTACTTTCACATTTACAATATTAGTAAGCTAAGATTAGTAAGGATTGTCTTGAGCGGGAATTGAATTAAAATTCATCGCCGTTTAAATCTGTCATTACACCATAATGGTCATCTGCCTTTATGAAACAGACCGAAATTATTTATTTATCTAGTCTTAAATACAAACGCTTAGTTTTAGTAGCAGAGCCTTGCTATTTTTAGAATGAATGAGCCGGCTCAGCCGGAGAAGTACTATCCGCTCACAAAAGCTTCATTCGCCGAGTGAGGGCGCCTCTGTTCCCTTCCTTTCTTCCTTCTTATCCCATCCTTTCTTTACCCTCGAATTGGCAACGCACATGTGATACATCAAGTATCATAAGCGGTTGTAGGTTGCTGTCACTGCTTCCTATCAGGCGGACCGTATTTGGCAACCGTCATGAAATAAAAAAAAAGATATAACTTTAAAATAAGGTCCTTAATTTCAAAGTCACCACACCCCCTTGAATGAGCTGCGTACGCGCTTGCTCTAAGAATAGAAAGAGGTAGCGAGATCCATTGTCTCGTTCGCGTTGATTAGTTCCCAAGAATGCGTGAAAGAAACCCGAGATAGAAGGCTATAATTATTAGCCGAGTATTTTCGTGAAACGATGGTTTAGTTAAACGTTTTCAAACGTCTTTTGATTTGTTACTCAAACATTTCAGCGGACACATGGCTCTTTAGAATAATGAACTTACATAAAAGTTACGACTTTTTTAATAAAAGTTCGAGGAAAACGACAAGGCTACAGAAGAGGTAAAGTAAAAACGCATTTATTTTATACTTTTGCTAATGTATAATGAGTTGCGCATTAAAAACTTATATAATTTAAAAAAAAATGGTTATAACCAAATGAAGTTAGTAACAAGCTTGTAACATAACCGAATAAAGTTAGCGGGTGACTAGCTTCTATTGGCGTTGACCAACATTGGTGTCACACATAAACTCGACGATTTACAAAGGACCACCAACGAGTCTTTGACATTTTGCCTGTATAGAAGGACCGGTCTATAGTATATATAGTAGGATCCTATCGTGCCATAATCCCTAATTAATAAATCTTGTTGACTCAAATCAAAAATAATGTGTGTCATAATTAGGGTCTATTCCAGGTCAGCTCATGACCAAGTTATATGCAACCATGTCAAATCGTAAATTTTTTTCTCTTACGTTTATTAATTTGTTTTATTTACTTTATTTATTTATTAAGGTTTTCTTCATAGCAAAATTATATAAATTATAAAATTAATTATTATTAGCTGAACGTAGCATCAGTGTGTTAAAGCTAGTGGTTTTATCAAAATTGCCGGTTCTCTTGTCATGTTACAATGGGGACTAATTAAGAGCGCTTCGAGTTAATTAGATTCGGGTTTTCGGTGATCCTTGAAGAGTTAAAGCTTTGTCTCGGTTCACAATTACTCCTCCAGCGAAACTGCGGTGAAAATATCTTGGTTTAAAAACTACGAACATGCTAAAATCGACACAGCTTTTGTGGAAGGCTATCTGCGCCCATGGTACTGCTCGCGTGGTATACCGATTGTTATTTACTGCACGGAACCTTAATTTTTTTTCTTAAATCGGTCCCGCCGTTTAAGAGATTGGCCGGAACAAATAGACAGACAGACAGATATTTTACGTTTGATTTTCATACGTAAGTACTGTATATACGTTCATATACATTTAGTGGAAAGCATTTTGTGTAATTCAGTTATTCAGGGTTTAGTTAGAAGACGCTCTTAAGAACCGATTGGTAAACTATCAGTGCGTTAAGCAACTCTAGGCGCGGTTCTTGCCAACCTCGAGATATTGGAAAATCTCCTTTGCCCAGTAATTTCACTAGCTACTTGCATGTTAGGGCAGTAGTTCTCTGGTCGAACCGGCCTACTTGTGCTGGGAGGAGCATGAAATTGCTGTAAGTTGGATTTAGCTCAACCGATCGACCGAACCGTTGTGGGGAGTCAATACCCGCGTAGACCAAATGTTCGTATTATTTATACAGGTAAGTGTTCCAATCTGGATGGTTGTTCTTGTGTGTTCTGGGCCCCCGACACAGCTTACACTGGTACCGCCAACTCTACATGCCATCTTTAGGTACTGTTAAAATGCAAGGATGAATAGAGGATAAGTACATATATCTAATTAAGTGTATTAATACTTACATTAACAGAACGCAGTTATTTTTTACGACTGAGACCGGACGACAAAGAAAACTTACCGAGGTCGCTCCCATACGTCAATTATTACAGCAACTACAAAACATTAGGATGTGATCACAACGAGATTCTATATATGTACTAACTGCCCGGCAACTGTTGTTCTGCCGTATAAATTAATTATCAAAGAAATCATCTTAAACACTACTTAATATAATAAATGTGAAAGTATAAAATGTTTTTTTTTTTTTTTATGTTAGAAGTTGGCAAACAAGCATACGGCTCACCTGATGGTAAGTGGCTGCCGCAGCCTATGAGCGCTTGCAGCACCATTAGTAGGTGCCACTCACGCGTTGCCAACCTCGAGATATAAGTTCTTAAATCTCGTTCGCCCAGTAATTTCACTAGCGTACAATGCCCTTCAAACCGGAACACAGTAGTGCCTAAGCACTACTATTTGGCAACAGAATATTGGACACTGCGGTGGTACCTACCTAGCCGGCCTCTTGCAACAAAAGACCTACCACCAGTGTGACTGACTGCACTGGTGGAATAATCTCTGCTGTGACAGAGGTTATCCCAACAGCGGGCGATGGGGTCGTCACATCCCGACGCCTTATGTTGGGATGTTTGTTATTGAATAACGCAAACGGTAAAAGCTGGATTGACACATAAGATACTTTTTATCCCGGTAAAATTTTAGGTTCCCGTGGTATAAACAAATGGGTATAAAAAGAAATTTGATCAATTTTGCTATGGAAATAGCTCGGACTTTGGACAAGGCCACTTTTTGTAGCAAAAAAAATTAAAGACGGTAAAATAGAAGATGAAATTTAGTCTTCTTCATCCTAGCATTGTTCCCGGTATTTTATGTACCCAGGGTCTGCTTATTACTCTTATCCGGATTTGACAGGTTACTAGTTTTTTCACGGAGCGATTGCCATCTGACCCCGCAACCCTAAGGGCGAACCAGTAACTCATTGGATAAGAGCAATTCACTTATCAAGAGTTAACGGTTATTATAAGATGTTATTGATAATAACCGGGACCGACAGCTTAACGTGCTCTCCGAGGCACGGTGGGGAGACCTACACGGACAAACGCCCAGACCGAGACAGAAATTTTAACAAACATCTGCCCGAGCGGGAATCGAACCCGCAACCGTCGAGACTAAAGGCAGACTCGCTACCCACAACGCCACAACGGTGTCAGAAGATGAAACTTAGTATAGGGAATCATTTAGTACTAATAGTAGTAGTATTTTTACGGTAGTACAGCCATGCTTCTGTTAGAACATAAGAGCCGGGTCGAACGGGGAAGTACTACCCTCTCATTGAAAATCGGCTTCAAGTAACAGTATAATTAGGTACTGTTTCGTTTCGTGCGATGAGTGAGAGCGCCAGAGGCCCAATCTCCCACCGCCTCGGTTCCCTTCCTTTTTTCCCTTCTCAACTTGTTGCTCCTGTTCCTTGGGTTGACAATGCGCTTGTGATACTTCAAGTATCGCAAGCGTTCATAGGTTGCGGTGACCGCTTACCATCAGGCGGACCGTATGCTTGTTTGCATCATAACCTTTATTCACGCCGCCGAATATTTAATTTCATTAAAACAATAAGAAAGAAGAATGAGAATGTTCCGTCTCATGAGACCACATCCTTATTCACTATGTAATGTGTGACCAAACCTTAGAACATGGACATTTCATTTGAAACGAACGCGGAACTTCAATCCGACTGATAAGGCCACTGATAAGAGGAACAATGGACGGTCTCATATAACAATTTGTATGCAAACCGCGGGAACTTCAAACTTAATTTGTTGCTTGTCTCCGATTCGACGTGTCCATGAACATTGTAAATACAGATATGGCATGTTGTATAAAAAATCCTTTTAAATATAAAGACAGGTCAACTTTTTATTCTTCTTCGTCCTAGCATTATTGCCGGGATTTTTTATTTCACCCAGGGTCTGCTTATTACTCTTATCCGGATTTGACAGGTTTCTAATTTTTACACGGAGCGATTGCCATCTGACCTCCGCAACCATAAGGGCGAACCAGTAATTCATTAGAAAAGAGTAATTTACTTATCAAGAGTTAAACTATTATTATCAGATGTTATGTGATAACAACCGGGACCGACAGCTTAACGTGCTCTCCGAGGCACGGTGGGCAGACCCACACGGACAAACGCCCAGACCGAGACAGAAAATTTAACAAACATCTGCCCGAGCGGGAATCGAACCCGCAACCGTCGAGGCTAAAGGCAGAGTTGCTACCCACAACGCCACACCGGTGTAAACTTTTTAAAAAGCTAAAAATGGCACAATAGTAAGAAAACGTAGACTTCCCCGTCACATCCGGTAAAGAATCTCTTTGTTGTTGTGTGTGTATATATCTTGATTGAACATGAAAACACAAAAACATGAGTGAAAACATCATAAGGAAACCGTTTCGTAGAAGAAGTTCTAAGACATGAGCCATAGACAATCCTTGTGGTGGTCTTTTGCTGGTTAAATGCCCACTTGATATTGACAGCTACTACCGTACGTTGGTGAAAAACTCGTGAAGTGACTACTCATTAGCCGCATTTCGAAGTCAGCCAGATATAACAAGTTGCCCATAGTCAGGGCAAGGGCTAGTGCAGTTTTGCCTTCTGCAACGTGTTTGGATCCTAAACCACCCGTGCTAAATAAAAAAAGCCAAGGAATGCTTGCAACGTCATCCGTGTTGCCGACTCGAAAAAGTGAAGAAGTCATTGATTAGTCAGTTTACATCTGTGATTTCACCCTCATAATCTATTGAAACATAGTTCAGTAGTTCAGGTAGTGAACCTGCTTATAGCGAAGACGGGTCTTAAGTATATGTGTCGCGCTCACACTGTCGGGTGAGTCCATCGTATGGAAGCCGCTCGGAGCGCTGCCTCCATCTCCGATGACGTCCGCCGCCGTGGTTCGGCTTCGCAGGAGGCACCATAAGGACGGAATCAAATTTTAGCCCCCGTGAGGGCTGCCTCTTTATCACGGCTGAGTCTCTGTACTCGGCCCCCGCCCTGTGACGCTGTCATGGCCAGTAGGGCCAACAGCAATACACATTCCGAAAAAAAAAAAAAAAAAGTATATGTGTAGTCGATCCTCCAAGCCTCAAACTCCATAAGCTATCAGTCTCTGGCTTCCCATTGACACATGGTAATAATAATTGTCTTGGTAGGAAGATTACTCTGAAAAAATAAAGGGGGCTTACCATCAACTCTTATTGCGATTCAAATGACGACCACTCCAATTCAATTCTGATAAGAAATCGATTCAAATGTTTTATGAACATGACGTATAAATATATATCGCTCGTTAAATTCAAAAGTGCCACAAATCAAAAAAAAATCAAAAATGCTTTTATTGCAAAAATACAATCTTAAACCTTCATATTTTTATATTTAGCAAAGACACCCATTGATTTCGCATTGTAAAGTACAAAAATAACACAACCGTTAGTTTGGAATTATCGTTTTAAACGCTCGAAAAATAATCTAAACCACGATATTTCAAAAATGACTTTTCAAAAGTGCCATATTTCATCATTTTTTCATGAATATCATTTCAATTTTTGATAAAATAATTGGAACTGTTGTTAAAATATACCAAAGTAGCCCCAAAGTTGTCCAGATAAAAAAAAAAAAAAAACATAATAATCATTATCAGCTTGAACCATCTCAAAAACACAAAGTCAGGGCCCATATGAATTCTATCCAACGAATCTTCATTACTTTTAAAGTTTTATATAGCATTTAATTTATACTATTAAATATCATGGAAATTTTAATTGAATTCCTTAATTTTTTATAGAAAAACACGACTTTTGGTTTTGACTTTTTGACTTGCGGTTGTTTTATTACATATTTTTATATTCAAAAGTACCGTATATGCTCATATCTCTTCCAGGAATCAGCTTATTGTAGAACCACTTAAATAATTAAATGCTGCTGAAAAATACGCGTCTACAGATGTATAATGTGCATATATTTGATGTAAAATAAGAAAATAGTAAGCAAAAATATTTTTTCATTTTTTGATTGGATCTCCTGAAAAAAGTGTAATTTTGATTTGCGGTAGCTTTGAATTTAACGAGCGATATATCATGGTACGAAATAGCGATGAACCTCAGTTTAGGTCGTCAGTAATGGTAAACCCGTGGATTATCAATACTTTCAAATAGCATAGATTTATATATTAAGGAATTTTGTTTTACAAAAATATGAAAATTATACATCTTTAACTTTAAAACGAGATTGTAAGTTTCCAAATCCATTAAGTATTTTCAAAAGACTAAGCGAAAACACAGACGAATACGAATGAAAGACTTTGTTTTATACTATTTATGTTACCATATCTCACTGAATCGCAATTCCGATTCTGTCTTCTGTAGAGGCAATGAGATGAGATGGACGGTCTTTTAAGTATTTTTATGTCTTAAGACCCCATGTCTCATGTCTTTCGACGTTTATTTAAATAGGCTTTTGAACTGTAATATAACTTGGTCATGCCGGTTCGTGTGAAGTCATCAATATTATATTTTAACATCTATTTGGTTTAAGCTTGCTACAGGAGAATTATTTTGTTTTAAACGCGGGTAAGTGTTGCCTTTGTTTTTTCCGATTTTGACTTACGTTACCAAGTGTTGTTAATTTTTAAGGCGGAATAAATACTTTTGCGGTATATATGCATTTAGTTAGACGTATTTTAGATTAACTTAAAAGTATTTGTCTATTTTTTTTTAATTTCATTCTTATTGTGTTATAAGTGGTGAAACTACTGTCAGACTTTTTGAGGTCACTAAAACCTCTGACTTGATTTATCGACTATTATCAAATTAAAAGTAGTGACCTATCAATAGATTAACCGTATGTACCTACAATTGCACCTAGTTGTAACCGGATAAGTGAGTGCACCTAGTTATAAGCGTCCTTGTCATGACAACAACAACAACAACAACAACAACAACAACAACAACAACAATAACAGCATTCTTAAAACAGTGATTCTTATTGTAAAACATTTTGTGGAGAGGATGACCAGTTAAGAAAAGTCTACCTTGCTGGGTTATTTTCAGAACAAAATGAGTTTAGCTTAAAATATATTAGTTAGTTATTTTAACTTAATTTAGTAATTTATTTTTTTATGAAATGTATTTATTTTAATTTAATTATCTTACCTATAGGATGTTTTTTTGTTATCTGAAAAAGTTTAAATTGAAAATTGAACTGAATTTTCGATGATTTTTCTAAGAAATATTTCAAAATCTAAGCGGCTTTTAATTAAATTAAATTTATTTTAACTGGACACATTTATGTAGGTAGTTTGGTAAAATATTTTATTCCATATCAAAAATAGTCCTATTATATATTCTAAATAATACCATATACATTTATTCTTAGCTCCATGTTTTTTTAAACAATGGTGGGACATGCGTGGTGACGGGTGACACTTGAAGTGTTGATGTGGGCGTTAGTACAGCGGTAATTATACACACATAGAAGTGCACACATCTCTCTCACACTCTCTTTATATACCTTTGAAAGGCGTCGGGATGTGACGAGCCCATCGCCCGCTGTTGGGATAACCTCTGTCACAACAGAGATTATTCCACCAGTGCAATCAGTCACACTGGTGGTAGGTCTTTGTTGCAAGAGGCCGGCTAGTTAGGTACCACCGCAGTGTCCAATATTCTGCCGCCAAATAGTAGTGCTGAGGCACTACTGTGTTCCGGTTTGAAGGGCATTGTACGCTAGTGAAATTACTGGGCGAACGAGATTTAAGAACTAATATCTCGAGGTTGGCAACGCGTGAGCGGCACCTACTAATGGTGCTGCAAGCGCTCATAGGCTGCGGCAGCCACTTACCATCAGGTGGGCCGTATGCTTGTTTGCCAACTTCTAACATAAAAAAACCTTTACACATATAATCTTCAATACCATAACAATAACACCAAAAATAATAAAAAATATACACCTGGAAACTAAGAATAATAGTGAGGCATGTACCATGTATCTGATTATCACAACCTGTGAAACATTTATTGAGTAGTAGTATTGAGTAGACCTGAGGGCTTACCGAGAACACTTATTGCGATTCAAATGACGACGTAAACTGAACTAAAAGTTAATGGTAACCATTCGCTCTATTTCTCCAGGATCATCAGGTCTTAATCTTAATAAGTACATTTCACTACTCAATAAAGTTAAGATTTAAAATTTTGTTGTTTTCTTGATTTTTAAGTATTATATTTTAGTATGGAATTTATTTGCAGGCCTATGTATGGCTTTCATAGAGACATATGCTTGTCCTTTTTACAGATTTAATTTTTCCCTTTGTTTGTAATTATTATTAAATTTTTTCCCCTTTCACTATTTTTTTTTACTTTATTATCGTTAATATGTTCACTTTGATTTAAGTTATCAGTTGAAACTTCATTGGCATATGTGTAATATAAGTTAATTATAAGTTTTATATGTAATATAAAATAAGCTGTCTGTTTCACAACTTCATAAAATAAAATAAAATAAAATAAAAAACTTGATTACAATAGTAGCGCGTCAAGAGTATACCTTTCCAACAAAAATAATTATCGTTTTAGAATAATCGAAGAATAAATATATAAAAACTCCATCTTCTTCTTCCGGTAGGTCGGAATAGATAAGTTAGATAAATTAATTAATTTAAGAAACACGTTCTAATTTAAAATTAAAATACAATTACTATTCCAACTTTTCCCAGTATAATAAATAAAAATAATGGAAATGCTAACAAACAAGTTAAAAATTCACAAAAAAAATATAAATAAATAAATAAACGCTGCACACTCAACGGCCCCCATTAGGATAGTAATATCCTGTGTCGGGGTCCGGAAACATTCACAATGACAAGGACAAACACACCCAGACCGGAAAAAATGCTTGCATGGTCAATACAAACATATTATGCCCGCGACCTGTGGCGTTTAAGGCAGGTTCGCTACCGCTGCGCCACAACGTCGTCATTCTTATTAATAAAGCATATTACGGAGTAGACGAATATTTGTCGGATAAAAATGCTTGGGGTCTTAATTACTTCATCTCAGGATTCAAATTTGTGTAATATTTAGGTATTATACAATTATAAACCAATATTATTTTTGAAAAGATTACCTATCGCGTTTCTTGCCAGATCTTGTCTTGACGATTCAAAAGTACTTTTTAAAAGTCTACTTTAATAAAAATAATTTTGATACGTGGGCGAAGCCGCGGGCAGATGTTAGTTAATTACAATAACAATGTAAACCAGACCGAATTAACCGATAGCGAAGCTAATACAAACGACATTATATGGTGATGCGCTTGCGCAAGTCTTATTACTCAATATTCGGTGGGTCAGGTTGGTGTGAATGGGACCTTATTTTTTATCGCACGTGGTAATAAATTAGATTGTAATTATGTGTATGGTTCTTCTATTGTCATTATAATTTCTACTCACAGTTAGATGTTTATGACTTGTAGAAAGTGTCGTTTGTTCACACGAATATCTCAATAAATATAACATTAAGGTGTTGATAGCTAGCCTGCCTTCAGCCTCGACAATCGCAGGTTCGATTCCCGCTCGGGGAAAATGTGCTCGTTTGTTCTTGTGTGTGTCCTTCTTCACACCGTGCCTCAGACAGCATGTTTTGGCTTAACATCTGATAATAATCTTTAGGTCTTGATAAGAAATTTGAGTTACTGGTTCGCGATAGGGTTGCGGAAATCACATCGGAGTCACTCTGTGTGAAAAAGTAGTAACCCGTCAATACAGGATAAGAATATAAGCAGACCCTGGGTATTGACCTGGGATAGTGCTAGGAAGAATAAGACCTCAATAAATATAAGGTCTTTTTTTTTTATTGTCGGGGAGGAATTTACTGCCAGATACCCGGCGTCCTGGGGAGGAACAACCGGGTTATGTGGGGTTCCATGACAATATAAGGTCTTATCAGAAGAGTAACGTTGAAACTTTTAAGTTAATATATTTAAATTTTATTATTATTAGTGTTCATGCCAGTTCGGCAGTCTCAAGTAGTACTGTCCACTGTAGTACTTGTAATAGAGCCATGCTCCTTCCAATATAAGTGGGGCAAAAAGTAACAGAGTTAGAAGTTATTCGTGCCATGAGTGAGAGCGCCGGAGCCCCATTTTCCAAAACAGTGCATTGAGGGTTTTTGAAAAAGCAAAAAGCATTAGAAATGCTTAGAATGATACTACCGGGAAACTACTACCCTTCTTCTTCGTCCTAGCATTATTCCCGGTATTTTTATGTACCCAGAGTCTGCTTATTACTCTTATCCGGATTTGACAGGTTACTAGTTTTTACACAGAGCGATTGCCATAAGACTCTGTTGGATAAGAGCAATTTACTTATTAAGAGTTAACGATTATTATCAGACGTTATTGATAATAATCGGGACCGACAGCTTAACGTGCTCTCCGAGGCACGATGGGGAGACCCACAGACAAACGCCCAGACCGAGATAGAAATTTAACAAACATCTGCCCGAGCGGGAATCGAAACCGCAACCGTCGAGACTAAAGGCAGACACGCTACCCACAACGCCACAACGGTGTCGGGAAAGTACTACCCACTCACAGATAATCGGACTAAAGAATCAGTTTCAGTAGGTACTGTTGTATTTCGTGCGATGAGTGAGAGCGCTGAAGACCCAATTTCCCACCCACTATATTCTCTTCCTTTTTCCCCTCTTGTCCCTTCCCTACTATCCCTTAGGATGGCAACGCACTGTAATACTTCAAGTATCGCGCGCGTTCATAGGTTGCGGTGACTCCTGAAAAATATCACGTCGGTGACACGACATTGAAAAAACTTACTTTGACGACGTTGTGGCGCAGCGGTAGCGAACCTGCCTTAAACGCCACAGGTTGCGGGTTCGATTCACGCTCGGAGCATAATATGTTTGTATTGACCATGCAAGCATATTTTCCGGTGTGGGTGTATTTGTCCTTGTCATTGTGAATGTTTCCGGACCCCCGACACAGGATATTACTATCCTAATGGGGGCCGTTGAGTGTGTAGCGTTTATTTATTTATTTATTTATAAGTAATTAGATCGAAGTAAAATGCCGAGAAAATGTAACGAAGATTAACATGAAAACATAATATATTCAAATCTTATTCAAAACGGTTGCTATAATTACAAGATGTCGATTATTGAGCTATTAACGCCCTAAAGGTCACGAATCCTCGTTATAATAATTAATTGCTACCTATTTGCATACAACGCTAATTTTTTAACGTAAATTTAAGGACGGTTTCGCAATAGTGTTTTTACGGGCGCTTACACGCGCGGTTCATTTCGCGCTTCACGATCGCGCGTTTACGGGATTATTCCGGCGTGTACGCTCAGTAGCATATTATTCAATAATTACTAAGCGCATGTATGACGTTGTGATACAACGATTGTGAAACTATCTTAAGCGCGAGTTCGATTCCCGCTCAGAGCAGATGTGTGATATTGACCAAACAGGCATGTTTTCCCGGTCTGGGTGTGTTTGTCCTTGTCATTGTGAATGTTTTCGGACCTCACACACAGGATATATATCTATCCTTGTCCGTTGAGTGTGTAGCGTTTATTTATTTAATAGTGGTTTTCTTTCGAGCGTATACTTACGGTTGTTTCGGGATACGCGCTTACCCACGTACATCTCGCGCCTCATATAAAAATTGTTTAACTCAAAGGCCCAAGTTTTTCTACAGAAATTTAAAAAGATACATAGATCGTGAAATTCAATATAATTTTGGAGTTGAGTTTCTTACATCTTGTACAATTTCTTATAGAAGCCGACCGTTTACACTGCACAGCTTTTAACATTAACAAAACGTTGAAAATTTTCAATTTCTTAAAAGTCTATTTCGAGCTAGCAACAATGTCCAAGCCATAATGGCGACAGAGTTTTGGCGCCAAGTGCGTGCTTCCCGCTGTAAACAGCAATCGCGAGACGTTCGAATTTCAAAAACAAACGCCCCGACGTGACGTAGTTTCCGGCGACGGAGGCCATATTTGAATTGTTTTTGAATTTAGTATCGAACGTTCGTTCGAAAATGTCTCTATTTGTAACGGTTGTTATGTTTTTTGTTACAGAATAACATTGTTTCAAACGCAAATGAATGAAGTTATTACTATTATTTTTAATAAAATTAATTACATTATCCCAAATATTAATTATAAGCAACATGCTACACACATATAATAAAATAATGCTTTCTCTACAGGAAAAATTACCGTCACCTATCAAAACTATCACATGTGACCATAGACATACTGTATACTGTGGACTGTCCATTCGGAAATTAGACACTAACGTAATGGAATAATTTATTCACACGCTAACTTCACTCGATATTCGTTTATGATTTGAACAACATAACCGAATAAAGTTAAACGCTTTAAAAGCTACACACTTGCCAGCCTCCATTAGGATATATCCTGTTTCGGGGGTCCGTATATGCACGTAATACACGGACAAACACGCCTAGACCGGAACACAGACATGACTATCTATCTCTATCTAAAATCTAACATCGAACCCACGACCCGTGGTGTATAGTGACTTGTTCTCACCAAATAAGAAATTAAATTATATCCAGACTTTAAAAAAGGCTTTTTATTATGTCCATGCGAGGCAATATAAAAACTTCAAATAAATTTTGACATTCCCACCAAAGCGCTTTTCACAGATAATAAAAAAATAAGTCAACACTCCACAGGCAATATTCAAATATGGCGTATAAAAAATGTAATAATTTCGAAGCGAATTTTAAAATAGATTCCCTGAACTGTATAGGCGGGACATTGCTTATGAGGTCCGTAAACTCGTTTATTTTCGTCTGGACCCTAAATTAAATTGACGGCGACCTGACTCCAGTTCTGTCTTTCAAAAAAAGTAGCAATTAGTGATACCAGCCTATAAATGTTAACATTTTCAACTAAGCAAATGTAATTAAGTAATAAAAGTGACCGACCGTGATGTTTATAAAATCTGTACCTAGGTTAAATTTAGGTTGTACTTAGATTAAGTTTTAAGAGTTTTTTTTATGTTACAAGTTGGCAAACAAGCCAAGTGGTAAGTGGTTGACGTAGCTAGCAGCACCATTAGTAGGTGCCACTCACGCGTTGCCAACCTCGAGATATTAGTTCTTAAATCTCCTTTGCCCAGTAAATTCACTAACCTACAGTTCCCGTCAAACCGGAACTTAGAAATGCCTGAGCACTACTATTTGGCGGCAGAATATTTGACACTGGTGGTACCTACCTAGCCGGCCTCTTGCAACAAAAGACCTACAACCAGTGTGACTGATTGCACTGGTGCAATAATCTCTGCTGTGACAGAGGTTATCCCAACAGCGGGCGATGGGGTCGTCGCATCCTGACGCCGGGAAAATATTAAAATATACTGTGATTTGGTTGTACGAAAAACAATTATTACTTTTGAATTTTGTATGACAAACCTTGAATGTCCTATATGGTTTTGTGATTTGAATGGCAGCACCTGCCAAGAGCAAGTACTTTTTTTAAGGAAAACAAGCACGGTCCGCCTGAGGATTAGCAGCCGCCCCAGCCTATGAACACTTGCGATATTTTATATATCACAAGCGCGTTGTCAACTCAAGGAGTAGAAGGGACGGGATGAGACGGGACTGACGACGTTGTGGCGTAGCAGTAGCGAATCTGCATGTCGCGGGTTCGATTCCCGCTCGGAGCATAATATGTTTGTACTGACCATGCAAGCATACATTCCGGTCTGGGTGTATTTGTCCTTGTCATTGTGAATGTTTCCGGACCCCCGACACAGGATATTACTATCCTAATTGGGGCCGTTGAGTGTGTAAAAAAGAAGAAAGAGAACAGAAGCGGTCGGAGATTGGGCCTTCGGTGCTCTCACTCTTCGCACGAAACGCAACAACTGTACGCCGATTTTCTGTGAGAAGGTAGAAGTACCTACTCTTCATCCTCTCGACCCCCAGTCGAGCCACGGTTGCAATGGCATGAATTAACGTGTGACTAATGGGAGTAATTATTTTATTTATAATAAGGTCATGTGGCATGGGGAACTCATAAAAATACCAGTACCAGATTGTAAGAAATCAAACAACAACACAAAATAACATCAGAAGTAGACATAGGTCTACTAGCTCGTCGCTTTTAGTCGTTCTGTTGCGCTGTTTTTCAATTTGTCTGTTTGTCAAGGCCAGACCATAGTATATACCTAGTAGGTCTATAATTACTCTTTTTTTGAAGCTAGTAAGCACGAACAATTTTGGCGCGTTGTAACAAGCGCCATCTAGTTGACAAACAACAAAACTTTATGAGGTTGTTTGTCAATTCCAATACTAATATAAATTATAATAAAAAAACTCATAAAATGTCTTTCTATAATATTAATAACTACTCACAAACATCGTGACATACGTGGAGGTATAATTTTCGGTCCCGAATGGGCGGGCGGCTAGAAGAACTTTTATAATATATTACCTTTCAAATTAATATTATTTTAAACTTTATTTGTAGGGTGTTAAAATATAATTTCCTTTGTTGTTATTTAATATTAATTTATGTTAAAAACATATTTTTCTCGTCATTCATATTATCTTTGTCGCTGGACGGACGTCAGCTTGATTTCAATATTAAATTATAATGTAGAAAACATATTTTTTGATATATTTTATTGTCTCTCAAAATTAACTGTTGATTTTCGTTTTTATATATGCTTGAATTCTATAAATAAGAATACAATACTTTTTTATATAACACGAAGGTAACTAGCAATTATTATCGAGCCATTTTTATTATTGTACTCTCTCTGAAAAAAAAAACTGTTTAACAAAGCATTTTTCCTGATTGGGTGGATTCTCTTGGCCCTACCGACCTTAATAGCATCACCGATTAGGGGTGGCTGAGTACTGACACTCAGCCGGGAAAAAGGACAGCCTTCGCGAAGGTTCAAAGTTGATTTCGTCCATAGGTTGCCTCCTGCGACGCCGAACCAAGGCTATAAACTTCATCGGGAATGAAAAAAAAAGCATTGACTTACTATAAAATTAGGACAGGCCCTTCTATATACAAACAATGCGTCTGCACCGTCGTAAATTCAACGTAACTAAGTTAGTCACATGCTAACTTCATTCGATTATGTTACAAGCTTGAAACGCTAACTTCGTTTCGTTGCAACTTTACGAAGGAGCAGAACCAAATTTTTTTTTTTAATTAATTAAAAAAATATATTGTACGATAAGTGCACGATGTAGGCTCAATATTGCTCAGTTTTTCCAGGATGATGAATGGTTATACTTTGTCGTCAGACATATTGTGCACATGAAAATATTAACGCGAGGGTCTCAATATTATTGCTCTTAATAATATTGACGGTTGGATACCAAACGCAGGGAAGACGTTTGTATTGTAACAGATATGTTTTCCGGTCTGCTTGTACTTAGGATCGTGTATTTTCGAACTCTTGACACATTTCTAATATAATATCTCGAGATTGACAACGCGTGAGTGACACCTACTAAGGTGCTGCAAGCACTCGTAAGCTACGGCAACCACTTACCATCAGGTGGGCCGGATGCTTGTTTGCCAACTTGTAACATAAAATAATAAATTTTAATTATAGTTATGTATATGTAATTAAATTATATGATAACAAAGCAAAAAATACAAGATAAAACTAATCTCATTAAATTATCTAATTTGCATCTCAATAAAGAAACACAAAAGGTCGTAGCATTGACATTTTTATGTATATATATTTGTTTTCTAATTACACGTTCTGTTGCCTAGATAATAAGATTGATAATGCGGTGAGGTGATTGACGTCACAGCTCCGATAAAAATATCACTCTAGCTAATAAGAGAATACGAAAAAATGGCGTTTGTTTGTAAAATTATGTATGGATCTTTGTAAAAGTAAGCACTTATATGAAATTGAAATAATCTTTTTACCTAATTTATATGAAGAGGTTCTTTAAGATTAGATTTATCCTTCAGCAGTTATTGTGAAACAAACATACTTACATACTGGCGTTGGACTATGCAAATAGACTTAGATATATAAGACTATTGATTTCCTCGATCAGCATTATTGCAATTCCCCTCAACGCATTTAAATATAGACCTTTTTCTGAATGTGTATCGCTTTTTGGCCTTATTGGCCTTTAAAGTATCACTCACACTTGTCACTGAAATAATAAACGCTCCACACTGAATGGATGAGGACGAGGTCCTTTGTTTCGCTCGTCGCGACGCGCTCACACCGTCGGGTGAGTCCATCGATTAGAACGCCCTCAGAGCGTTGCCTACATTCCCGATGACGTCCATAATTTTGCGTTGCAGGAGGCAAACTATGGACGAAATCAACTGAAAGCCTCCGCGAAGGCTGGCCCTTTTGTCGGCTGGATCTCAGTATTTGGCCAGCTCGCCTTTTGATGCTGTCAAGGCCAGAAGGGGCCTACAGCAATACACAATAAAGAGACACTCAAAAGCAGTATTTTACAGTATACATTTTGCCTGCTATATAATAATATACAAGAAAATTAATTAACATTTTCAAACAAAACTCCAAGTCAATTCTAGTGTTATTTAAATGAGGTAATTTTAATCGTCTCCGACATGCAAATGGAGCAATAGACTGCCGTGTGACAAAAGGACAGATTACTAATCAGACAATGACGTTAATAATGTTGCTAGACGGGAAATATATACGTAACTGGCATCTGCCCGCGTCTTCTTCTGAATAACACATTTATTGCAATATATATAAATCTATATATATAAAAGGCTTTATCCTGAATGACTGATGGATCAACGCACAGCCTAAACCGCTGATCGTAGAGACCTGAAACTTGGAGGGTGTGTTCTTTGTATGGCGTAGGTATCCGATTAGAAAGGATTTTCCGAAATTCTACTTCTAAGGTGTTGAAAAAAAGGAGCAAAGTTTGTATTGGACAAATCAATCCCTTGGTTCAATCTACTTCAAATTTAGCACAAACCTTTTTTAAAAGAATTGATGGAAGACGTGTTTCATAGTATATTAAAATTCATCCCCGAACAGAGCTGAAACGGGTAGAAAATTATTTTGCTTCGAAGTTTATATCAATACTATTTAGTGCTTTTGATTTAAATTACAGTTTATGTTGACACAAGTTTAAAAACTCAATCCGATAGATAGCATACAAATGGCGCCCAGCCTCAAAAACCCTTGGACCTAGAAAGATTTTACCGGCGTTGTTTAATAAAGAAACACGTGTTTTAATATATACTTAAATTCCATGCCCTGAAAGGGTGACACGAGGGTCCAAAGATTTTATTTAAATCGTTATTCACGCGGGCGAAGCCGCTGGCAGAAGCTAGTTTTCGTATAAAATTTCGTTTTTAGCTTTCATCTTTTCAAAATAAACATCTACAATATCAGAGGGCATGCACTTGAGTTGCTGACCTTTTAGGGAAAGAATATGCCCTTCTCTTGAAGGTTCCAAGGTCGTATCGGTTCAAAATGAAAATATCTTCTAAATTGCGCTGTAGTGGATTTCCAGACATCGAGGTGGTGAGAGTGGATTTGGGCATTTTGACGCGATGTCAGATAATGATACTCTACCGGCGGAATCAGTCCGAACAATTGGTTTCTATACCGATTCACCCGAATTTTTATTATGAACATAGTCATATGACGAAAAAATCGTAAAAAATCAAACGAACTTATAATCCCCTTTTCTTTTGAAGTTGGCTAAAATATATTATTATGTTATCTCAAAACACTTCCTCTTACACACACATCAATAGTCAACATAAGCGATATGTAAAACGACGCTAGCTAAAATCCTATACCCAAAGCCATAAAGCTCTCGCGGGCTATATATCTAGCCGAATTAAATAGCCGTAAATCCATCGAAGCGAGCTTTTAGCTGGCTTTATTTAGCGCGGAAGCTGTGGCGACCTATTTCGTCATAAAGCTCGCTCTGACATGTACATGTATAGATGTTTTGAATAAACGGAACTACGCGACATGTTTTTTTTCTTTTGAATTACAATATATAAATCCTTTTTTTCCTTCTCATCCGTTCCTTTCTATCCCTAGCGTTGGCAACGCGCTTGTGATACTTAAAGTGTAGCAAGCGTTCATTGGTTGTCATGACTGCTTACCATCCGGCTGACCGTATGTTCGTTTGCCAACTGCCATGACATAAAAAAAACTATCAACCCAGACTTCCAGACTTAATATTATAAATACGAATATACATAGCTCTACCTATCTGGTGGTATTCGTATGGAATAGGCTATTTTTAGAAGAAAAAGTAGGGGGCAAAAGAATGTTTGGGGAACCAATCATTTCTATAGTAATAAAAGTGCGAAGCAAGAGCTAGTTAAGTATAAATTAATTTTTAATACTAATGCATGTTAAATTTAATGAATTTATAAATTAAAATGTTTGTAACGGGTTGCTGTCGAGATGTTATTTCATCAGTACCTACTTACTGTTAGACATTAGCGTTACTACAGTAAATGTTATACATATTTCAAGAATTAATTTATTAACTGTTTTTAAAATGTATATTATATAAATTTATAATATTAATACATGAGATCCAAATGAAATATATTTATATACTTTTTCAACTTTTCATAATATAATTTTGTTCATGAGATACAGCAAAAACTTATATTAGCAGTATCTTGTGGATTACATATCGTGGATTTTTATAATTAATTTTATGTTTTGTATTTGTTTTGTAGCGGCAACAGAAATACACATTCTATGAACGTTGGTACTCCTTGGGGACGGAACCCTATAAATTAAATTCTTATACCTAAGTATTTATTTATCCACTAAGGGGACAATTTGGGTATCGTTATTAAGAACTTGTAAACTAATAAGTATTTGATAAAACATACTTCAAAATTAGATCCTTAGTAATTCACGTACGCCCAGTAATAGTATCATCTACATTAAGACATAAAACACGCGTTCGATTCCTGTGAAATTGCTCAGGCATTCTATAAAATCGGACGCACTCGACGACCGTTCGATCTATTTCGGTAAAAATAAATAAATATGCCCGCGGCCGCACTGCTCAATTCACTGCACAAGAATTGCTGGAACAGACATAAAATATATTTATTTTTTAATAGTTTTGGTGTCATTTATTATTTCAAATATAGTAATAGATCTTAAGGCAAACATATAATTGAATCAGATTAGTTACACAATTCAATAAATAATTTCACATTTTTATGATACTTTAAAAAAAATTAATGTTAAATTTAAAAAAAAACATGAGACACAATGTGAAACGTCATACCATAAGACAAGATAAATAAAATAACACTAATAACATACCAAAATCTTTGGAAAAGCGATCTTTCCCTCTGCGTCTATCAGCTGTGAGTCACTTTCGCACATGTTCACAAAATTTGTAATATGCCAATGTCAATTTTCTTTATCTAAATCACGAATTGTCCATATCGTCACGCATTTTTTGCCCTCCCCTAGGACAAATACTGGCAACGGTCGTGCCACTAAGAGTACATCAATACAATTATATTCCAAAAAATATGTCAAATTCGTATCGCTTCCATTAAATTTATGTACAAAAACCGTACCGCACGACAAGTCGTCCAAATATAGCGGCACTTGATAACGACGTATTAGAGGCATCGATGTATTACGTCCGCCGGTAAGTGTTTCATATTTAAAAATATACATTTTTAAGATACACCGACAGATAGTAATGATTTAGCTGACGGTCTTCCGGCTGCCAATGACTCGTAATCGTATCGACGAGATATTTTTCGGTTATCGTCGATTATAAAATAAACGCTAACGCTTCTTCATCCTAGCATTATTCCCGGTATTTTATGTACCCAGAGTCTGCTTATTACTCTTATCCGGATTTGACAGGTTACTAGTTTTTACACGGAGCGATTGCCATCTGACCTCCGCAACCTAAGGGCGAACCAGTAACTCATTGGATAAGAGCAATTTGCTTATCAAGAGTTAACAATTATTATCAGATGTTATTGATAATAACCGAGATCGACAGCTTAACGTGCTCTCCGAGGCACGATGGGGAGACCCACACGGAAAAACGCCCAGACCGAGACAGAAATTTTAACAAACATCTGCCCGAACGGGAATCGAACCCGCAACCGTCGAGACCAAAGGCAGACTCGCTACCCACAACGCCACAACGGTGTCGAAATAAACGCTAACACTCTATTCGATGGAAAATTGCTTATTATTCTTCTTCTAGGAATAAGAAGTTATTATTCCCGGTATTTACCCAGGGCTTTTTACTGTTAACCGGATTTGACGGGTTACTTGTTTTTACACTGAGCGATTGCCATCTGACCTCCACAACCCTAAGAGCGAGCTAGTAGCTCATTGGGTGCCAGCAAATTATAGAGATTTACCTTTTAGGTTCAAATGTTTGTATTGCCCATACAGATATGTTCCGATGTTGGGGTTGTGCTTGTGTTCGATTACAAAACTTTAAATAAATTATTATTAAATGCCACAACACTTAGCTAAAAAACCCGTGAAGTGACTACTCTTCAGCTGAGTTTCATTCAGGGCTCAACTGAGATTCAGTTTTATTTAGGACGTTTACTGTGTGACATTTTCTAACGAAAGAAAACGATTATTATATAATGCCGGCAACCAACAGCATTTGTTAAATTTATATCGACCGCACGTGGAGTACTGCTCTCACCTCTGGGCGGGAGCTCTCCAGTACCAGCTACTTCCAATTGACCGCATCCAACGAAGAGCGGCTCGAATTGTCGACGATCAAGCCCTTTCCGATCAGCTTGATCCTTTGGCATTGCGTAGAGATGTCGGATCACTCTGCATCTTCTATCGCATATATCACGGGAAATGTTCTGAGGAATTGTTTGGATTGATCCCGCCGGTAGAATTTCACCATCGGACATCGCGACAAAACTCTAAATTCCATCCATACCACCTCGATGTCTGGAAATTCACAACAGCGCGATTTAGAAGACATTTTCTTCCTCGCACAACCACTCTGTGGAATCAACTTCCGCCGGCGGTCTTCCCGAACCGATACGACTTGGGAACCTTCAAGAGAAGAGCGTATTCTTTCCTTAAAGGCCTGCATGCCTTCTGGTGTTGCAGATGTTCATGGGCGGCGGTGATCGCTTAACATCAGGTGAGCCTCCTGCCCGTTTGCCCCCTCTTACATAAAAAAAAAGACCCCGAGAGAACTATAACTTATTCTCGTAGAACTGAAATAGTAAAATTTCTGGTGTATTTTGCAGTTAAAGAAAATAAATAAACAAAAGATCCACAAGTTTTTTCAACAAAATGCAGAACAAAACTGCTTACTTTTCGTTCTATAAGCGAGCAATTGCTTTAATTCCCTCTCGTCTTTTTCCTTCCTTATACATCCTCTTTTATTGGGTAATCAACACACTTTTAATACTTCTGTTGTAGTTTATAGATCTATAAGCTAAGGTAATTACTTATCAGCACTCTGGACTTATAGGGTTTTACTGGCGTCGGGATGTGACGATCCCATCACCCGTTGTTGGAATAATCTCTGTCACAGCTTATTCCACCAGTCAGCCAGAGATTATTCCACCAGTGCAATCAGTCACACTGGTGGTAGGTTTTTGTTGCAAGAGGCCGGCTACATAGGTACCAACGCAGTGTCAAATATTCTGTCGCCAAATAGTAGTGCTTAGGCATTACTGTGTTCCGGTTTGAAGGGCACTGTAGGCTAGTGAAATTACTGGGCAGGGGAGATTTAAGAACCTATATCTCGAGGTTGACAACGCGTGATTGGCACCTACTAATGGTGTTGCGAGCGCTCATAGGCTACGGCAACCAATTACCATCAGGTGGGCCATATGCTTGTTTGCCAACTTGTAACATAAAAAAGGTATTATTGAAAAACAATATAAAAATTGTCGTAATTAAGTTTATGATTTTCAAAAATAATTAAAATCTACAACCTGTCGCTGCGTTTCCATACTATGTCATTAGTGCGTCTCATTATTACGGTAACATCGGACAGTCCCAACGTCAACTATTAAATCATAATAAGCAAGACTCAATAATCGACGGAGCAGCCTCAGAGACGCCCATCAACTTATACCGGCTCCTTGCTGGGGTGGATATGACTTTATGACGGAGAAGGATAGTCTTGTTTTGATGACGTTTAACCGTTTTATTTTTAGTTTAAGAATTGACAGCCTGTTGTGTAATCTGCGTAAAGTTACATGAATGTATTGTTATTAAATTGTATTGCTACTGTTTCAACCCGTTTTCACCATTGTGGTGCCGTTTAACAAGGATAAAATTTAATTAAAAAAATATAAAAATATATCCTACCATTACTAAAATTACCACGGAGAAACAAAGAAGAGCCCTGTTGCTACTTATCCAGCAAATACTAAAAACACGAAACTCTTTCTGAATGGAATGTTTGAGGGATGTATCTTTGTTACAGTTGTTACAGATTTGCATGAGATTTGGCACATAGGTATATAACTTATTACCTGTAGTGACATCTATATGCAACACCACGTAACTCGATAGAAAGACAAGATTGTCACATCTCACATCAAGCTACAGCGACACCTACAGGGCATACTACGCAAGCGATATTGACACCAATTATCACGATCCTAAAACGCGCTATCAGAGTTTCCTACGCTCATAACCTATATATACAACTTTCCAACGTAAGTCGTTGGGCTTCGGCCCAAGGCTTACCTGCTAGGCAATATCACCAGCCTGGTCAGAGGATGCTCCCGTTGTGTTGGAGGCATTTCTCACATCGTCACCTCCACACCTGGATTAACACACAGGATAATTTTCATCCCAGAAATAACCGTAGTGGTAATTTGGTTCTTAAATCTCCTTTGCCCAGTAATTTTCCTAACTACAGTGTCCTTCGGCCAAAACATAGTAATTGCAAAGACACTACTGCTTTACGATAGAATAACTGATACTGCGGTGGTACCTACCTAGCTGGCCTCTTGCAATAGGTAAAAGGCCTACCACCAGTCAAGCCAAGATACTAATTTAGCAAATTAATTTTTGCCAATGCCATACAGGATGGTCACAATAGTTAAACGTGGGAACCGTATGCGTACGCGCATCCAAACTTCAGCGGCGCGGGCCAATGCCGCTTTGTTTTTCTAATCATTTCCGGGCCTCTTCAGAAACTTATGATTTTCTTAAATAAAAACTAATTATTTTTAACACATAGTCATAATCATATATCTTGTTACGGAATCTTATGAGCCACCTCGAAATGGTTAAGATTGACAAAATATTTATATTTTTTGATTTCTCTTACTAATTCTGTAACTTACTTTACTTAATAAGTCTGCACTGCAAATATTTAAAAATATGAAGGCACAAATTTGAATGAAATATTTTTAGATCGTTCTATAAGTTTTATAAACAAAAAGACACATAAAAACTCATAGAAGTATAACATACCAGAAAAAAACCTTTTTTGTAAAACTATTAAGTAAGTAGAGAAGCACATGTTTACATGTTTTCATTTTGTGTCTGTTTTTTCGAACACTTTTCCTATTTTTATTGTCCTACGCCAGAAAAATGAAGCAGTTCATGCCACTGTACATTGAACAGATCGATATTTCTAGTATCTATTTATTTAGTAAAAAGCTAGTTAATAAATCCAACAACAAATAACGAAATAATAAAATTTACACATAAATTGAATACCAAATCAAATTTAAAAAGTTTAATTAATGCAAATTTCTATATAAAGGTATTTTACCACCCGCAGTTTAAATTAGCCGTTTCGGACGTTCGTGTCATCTTGTCACGCTGTCACGCTGTCACGCTGACGCGCTGTCACGACGTCACATCACGAGTGTCACGTTAAAAGCACGCCTTTCTCCGGTGTTGGATGACCATTTAGTTAGTTTTCTTTTTATTTAATTTGCGGAGTTTGTGTGCCCGATTGTTTATAAATTGATTATTTAAATTTACTTTAATAATTGAGAAAATTATAGTTAATTTTAAGTTATTTTAAAATAAGTGTAGGGACTTAATTTATTCACACTAATATTAGTACTAAATAAATTTTACGAATGAAACTATTTATAGGTAAAAATATTAATTATAGCGTTTATAAATTTTAAGTGACAAAGGTCTGGGAGGGAGAATAAAGTATTCACATGTTTTTACAAGATACGATTTTTCCCCAGTCGTGGGACATTAATTGTCCCACGAGTTGTGGTTCTTCTAAAAATTATTGATAATAATTATTAGCATATTTATTTACAGAGTGTATAACGAATTAAATACACCATAACTGCTATAGGGTGAAACTTATACCTTCTATTTAACATAAACTAGCGGACCGCTCCGTATTCGCACTGGTATAAAAGATATAGCCTATGTCATTCACTGAAAAAATTATTAAAATCGATTCAGTAGTTTTGATTTATTCATTACTGCCCGTGGCCCGCACGCGTTAAATTTTGAAATAACAGTATTTCTACACTATTTAATGGATGTTGTTATACATATAAATTTTCCTCTTCAATCACTCTATCTATTTAAAAAAACGCATCAAAATCCGTTGCTTAGTTTTAAAGATTTAAGCATACATAGGGATATATAAAATATAGGGACATAGAAAACGACTTTGTTTTATACTATGTAGTGATAACGCTAATGATAAGAACAAAATCGACAGTCTTCATCAAAAATAGATATGTATTTTATAAATCATATATTTAATCATAGTCACCTAGAGGCTGAGAAAGAGATGAAAGAGAGAGAGAGAGAGACGAAAGAGAGTGAAATAAAAGGACAATAAACGTTGCGCCGGCGCCCGCGTCCCTCTGGCGAGCCGCTTTAACGCCCTCGCCCGCTGGCTTCGGACACGATATAAGTACAGAGAATATAATATTATTTAATAATTCGATTTAGTAATAAATAAACCTTTAATGAAATAATCACTGCAAGTATAAAAATGAAAAGTTTATCTGATAACGTAATTAGCTTTAGTATACAGACATAATTATATTTAGACATACTAAAATAAATCTTGTTTTCCTTTATTTAATAAAAGAAAAAATTATAAAGAATGGACCTGTTTTAATCTCTATAAAGCCAAAAATATAATAACTAAACAGTAAATAAATAACTCACTAAAAAAAAAAAAAAACAAAATTTAATTTGTATTTTACACAAATACAATTATTATTGATTGATTACTGTTGTTCGGATTACGTATACGTCAATTCTTTAGGTTACCTACCTTTTAATAGGTACACAAAATTTCAATCTAATAGTCCTCAAGGTATCATCAATATTGGTATTAGTATGTATTTCTATTTTCTATCTCGTTTAATGACCAAAAAAACTGTCGATTTCGAAAAATCTAGCTAGCTGCAAATATTTTACGGTAATGCAAATATTCTTACTAATATTAAAAATGCAAAAGTAGCTATCTCCTTGTCTGTCTGTCGCGCTTTCACGCCAAAACTATTGAAATTTAAATTAAATTTGGTAACAGATAGTCTAAGCCTTGACATAGGCTACTTTTTAATGCGAAAAAGGGTTTGAAAGGTATCTTTATTTTTAGAGCTAGAAGCTTGAAATTTTTTCAGGCTGTTGATTCAATATAAAGAAGTATAATATTCAAAGCTTCTAAAAGGAGAGTGGGGGATTCAGAGTTCGTAATATAGTAGTTATTCACGCGAGCGAAGCCGCTGTCAGAAGCTAGTTATTAATATCTAAAAAACGAAACACTCTATATAAGATACAATGAATAGTCCACAATCTATAATCTCATATTTTGCCTCGGCACATTCGCGTTTTTGTCGTTGATGAAGAAATACCATTGTTCCGTTGATTAGTAACGGGTGACAGTCGGGATGTCGGATAAACGATTCATTATATCGATACACTTAATCGATTATCGGTTTTTGTGGCCGTCGGCGCCTTTGTGCTCTAAAGGTCTTTAGACAGGTGTGGTTGCGATTTATTCATCCTTTATTATATTAGATTTGAATTATATTTTATTTCATTTGTAATCTTTGCTAATGTTGTGTAACAAATTATTCTTCTTCTTATCGAGAGGTTAGTGGTCAACCTGGTGTCAGAGTTGTTCAGGTCGCCCGTAGGCCTGTGACTTGACATTTCGACTGTTGTTAAATTGTCAACAGCTGGGACCGACTTTTACGTGTCCTCCGAAGCGCGGAGACGCTCGGTTGAAATACAACTATGCGATTACCCATCTAGTGATTGACCGCGCGCCTAAAGTTGCTTAATCTACCGATCGTGTACAGCTTCGTGGGTGCACTCGGCTATGAGCGCCTCGTCTGTGTAAAAAGTGACACAGGCTTTTGGAATACTTGAACAAATAATTTTTAGTAGTAGACCGGGGAAGTATACCTAATCCTCTCACAGGAAATCGGCGTCAAATAACAGTATCAGTAGATGTTGCGTTTCGTGCAATGAGTGAGAGTGCCGGAGGCCCAATCTCCC